>OX382264.1:7500-2507500 GCA_947507595.1 Pyralis farinalis
AACCTAACCTAACCTAACCTAACCTAACCTAACCTAACCTAACCTAACCTAACCTAACCTAACCTAACCTAACCTAACCTAACCTAACCTAACCTAACCTAACCTAACCTAACCTAACCTAACCTAACCTAACCTAACCTAACCTAACCTAACCTAACCTAACCTAACCTAACCTAACCTAACCTAACCTAACCTAACCTAACCTAACCTAACCTAACCTAACCTAACCTAACCTAACCTAACCTAACCTAACCTAACCTAACCTAACCTAACCTAACCTAACCTAACCTAACCTAACCTAACCTAACCTAACCTAACCTAACCTAACCTAACCTAACCTAACCTAACCTAACCTAACCTAACCTAACCTAACCTAACCTAACCTAACCTAACCTAACCTAACCTAACCTAACCTAACCTAACCTAACCTAACCTAACCTAACCTAACCTAACCTAACCTAACCTAACCTAACCTAACCTAACCTAACCTAACCTAACCTAACCTAACCTAACCTAACCTAACCTAACCTAACCTAACCTAACCTAACCTAACCTAACCTAACCTAACCTAACCTAACCTAACCTAACCTAACCTAACCTAACCTAACCTAACCTAACCTAACCTAACCTAACCTAACCTAACCTAACCTAACCTAACCTAACCTAACCTAACCTAACCTAACCTAACCTAACCTAACCTAACC
Organism: Pyralis farinalis; assembly: GCA_947507595.1. Lineage (NCBI taxonomy): Eukaryota > Metazoa > Arthropoda > Insecta > Lepidoptera > Pyralidae > Pyralis > Pyralis farinalis. Next base: position 8,205 of record OX382264.1, read on the forward strand.
TAACCTAACCTAACCTAACCTAACCTAACCTAACCTAACCTAACCTAACCTAACCTAACCTAACCTAACCTAACCTAACCTAACCTAACCTAACCTAACCTAACCTAACCTAACCTAACCTAACCTAACCTAACCTAACCTAACCTAACCTAACCTAACCTAACCTAACCTAACCTAACCTAACCTAACCTAACCTAACCTAACCTAACCTAACCTAACCTAACCTAACCTAACCTAACCTAACCTAACCTAACCTAACCTAACCTAACCTAACCTAACCTAACCTAACCTAACCTAACCTAACCTAACCTAACCTAACCTAACCTAACCTAACCTAACCTAACCTAACCTAACCTAACCTAACCTTTTTTTTTTTTTTTTTTTTTTTTTTTTTTTTTTTTTTGTGACGCGGGGAAAAATGCATTACGCACACCACCGGTGCCTGGGTGGCCTCCGGTGATAGTGTGGGACTCCCCGTCGGCTGTCCGACGGTATACCCACTAAACAACCCCGCGAAATGCCATCGGCCGCGTTGGTGTGGTGCCCCGGATCTGTCAGCAACAGGGCACCACTGCGACTGGCCAGCCCCTCAGAAGGGGCCGGACTTCTTCTCTCTAGGGGCCGTCCCGGCAAATTGGGACAGCCCCTCCGGCGGCGGGACCGTTATGGGGCCAGGTTCCCAGCCTGACCCCTAGTCCCACAGGTTAGGGAGGCGGCAGTAGGTGCGCGTAGCGCCTACGCCGCACTCCCGTCCGCCGTCTCCGGAGCGGGACAGCCAACGGATCGTCCTCCCTGTCCCGCTCCGCGGCCTCCTTCTGGGACATGACCGTCTCACAGAAGGAGGCCATCGCCTGCCAGGCACTGTCGCTCCCGAGCATGTAGCGGACCACGCTCGGGAGCGAGAGGTCCGCGCTTCCCAGCGCGGACACCAGGTCATGGCGCTGCCGAGACCACCTGGGACACTGCTCCAAGGTGTGCTGAGCAGTGTCCTCGGCCGCGCCACAATCGTGGCAGCCTGGCCGCTCCTCCCGCCTCGCGACCCGGTGCAGGTACTCACCGAAGCATCCATGTCCGGTGAGCACCTGCACCATGCGGAAGGTGAGGGGTTTGCGTCTGCGACGCATCCACGCCTCCAGGACCGGGCGCAGCGCATCCGCAACGCGGACACCGTACCGCGGCTGCGCCAGGTCCTCCCCCCACCTCCGCATCATCTCCTCATGCCCTCGTTGGCGATACCGCCCCACCTCCACAGAAGTGGGGCGCTCGCCGAGGCTCCTCCTCTCGGCGACAAACGCGTACACCTCGGCGAGCACCTCCGCCACCAACTCCCAGGGCGGGTCGCCAGCGAGGGCCGTCGCGGCCGTCCAGGCTACCGTACGGTACCCCCTAATCGCCCTCTGCGCTATGACCCGCTGCGCTCTGCGCAGCTGAGCCTTGTTGCGAGCGCAGAGGGCGTCCGCCCATATGGGGGCACCGTACGTCGCCATACTCCGGCAGATGCCGGAGTACAGCCGTCTGCACGCGGCGCCGGGCCCGCCCAAATTGGGCAGGAGACGACCCAGCGCCGCCGCAGCTCTGATGACCTTCGGCCCCAACCGCTCGAAGTGGGGGCCGAAGGTCCATCGTCCGTCAAGGGTGAGGCCCAGGTAGCTCATCTGGGCACTCACCCTTATCCTTTCCTCTCCAATTTGGAGGTGCGCTCCCGAGGGGGGGCCCCGCCTGCCGGTCCCGCGGAAGAGGAGGGCCTCGGTTTTATCCAAACGGACCCGAAGCCCAAGCCTCTCTATGCGGCTGACCACCAGTCCTACACCGACTTCGGCCAGCCGCGCCGCCTCCACGAAGGTCTTGCCCCGGGATGTGACGAGGGTGTCATCTGCATAGCAGATGACGCCCATCCCGGGGAGGAGACGGCCCCGCAGGACCCAGTCGTATGCGAGGTCCCACAGAATGGGGCCCAGAACGGACCCCTGTGGAACACCGCACACGACGCGCCTTCTAACCATCTGGCCCCTCGCGTCCTCGTAGCGCACCTCCCTGTCCTCCAAGTACGCCTTCAACAGCCTCCCCAAGTACGGAGGCACCCCAAAGTATTTGAGGGCCTCCAGTATGGTACTGTGGGGGAGGCTGTTGAAGGCGTTGGCGATGTCCAACGACACCGCCACCACCACCTCTCCCTCGCGCTCCGCATCCTCCGTCACCGACCTTAGGCGCCTAATAGCGTCGACGGTCGACCGTCTGGCCCGGAACCCGAACTGGGCATCCGATAGGCCCGGTCCCGGGCCATCCTCCAAGTGCTGAGCGAGGCGGGAAGCGACAACCCTTTCGAGGGCCTTCCCCGCCTCGTTCAGCAGAACGACCGGTCGAACCGCCGACCCCGAGTCCGGGGGCCGGTCTCCCTTCAGCAGAAGGCAGAGCCGGCCCACCCTGAAGGGTCCCGGGCAGCACCCCGACCGCAAGCAGCAGTCGAGGAGCTCCCGGAACCTGTCCCCGAGGTGCACGAGGGCCAATGCCAGCACCCTCCCGTGCACCCCGTCCGGACCCGGCGCCCTTTTCTTACCTCGGAGGCGGTCAACGACCGCCTCCATCTCCTGGTCGGTGACGGGCGGCGGAGCGCCCTCCTCCTCTCCTCTGGAGTCCGACGTCCGACGTAGGGCCATCCTCGGGGGAGCGTAGCCCCGTGGGGTGTCGGGGAAGAGTTCCCCGACAACCCTCTCCAACACGGCTGGCTGGAGGGTCTCCGTCAGTGGGGCCGACTGAGCGCGGATTTTGTTCCGCGCTCCTCTGTAAGGTCGGCCCCACGGGTCCCTATCCAGACCCTCCAGCAGCTCCTGCCACGCTCCCTCCTTGGCCCTACTGATGGCCATCTGCAGGGCTCTCCTGCTCTCCACGTAAATGCCGTGCAGACGGCCATCCCTTTCTTCGTCCCGGGGGCGGCGACGCCTGCTCCGGGTGTACGCTCTACGCGCCCCGTTGCAGACGTCCCGGAGGTCGGCTATCTCCGCCGACCACCAGTAGACCGCCCGCCTTGGGGGCGGACGCCCAACACTGGGCATGGCCGCCCTGCACACCGCCGTGAAGGCGTCGCAGAGACGGCCAGCCCCTGGCTCCACCCCCAACTCCTCCATCGGCGGGAGGCCCCAGCGGCCGACAATGGCCGCCTCCTCTGCCAGTTCCCGGTCGAGCCTGGTGAGCGCCCAACGCGGGAACCGGCTCCGCCACCGGGACGAAATCGTCGGACTCCCGGGGGCTGGAGACACCTCGAACCTGATGTAACGATGGTCCGAGAGTGTCTCCACCCCCGTCTCCACCCTCCAACCCTCCACTCGGCGTGCGGCGGACGCGGTGGCGAAGGACAGATCCACCACCGACCCTCCGTTCCACCGCACGCACGTGTGGACTGTCCCCCTATTCAAGAGGGACAGTCCCGCGGCCAGCGCCCACTCCTCCACTTTGCGCCCCTTGGCTTCCGTGGCCGGGTTGCCCCACGCCGTGGATTTGGCGTTGAAGTCCCCGGCCACGATAACCTGGGCGGGCGCTAGCCGCCTCACTGCCGACCCCAGAGCATCGAGCAGCTGCTCCAGGGCCGGCAGGTCGCGGTTCGGGGAGAAGTACACACCGATGATTGCGTACTCTCCCCGAACCGCCGCCACGTAGCCGCCACCCCTCCCCCACACCACGAGTGGGGGGCTGGCGCCAGGCCTCGTGACGATGGCCACGGAACCGTCTAGATCCCCGGCCCAGTTAGGCCGGGAGGGCACGGAATATGGTTCCGCAACCACCGCCACGTCCACGTCCCACTCCGCCATGGTCTGCAGGAAAAGGTCCTGAGCCCCGGCGGAGTGGTTGACGTTGGCCTGCAGGAAGCGAGGATGTCCGGCCATTACTCGGACATCCTAGCCTCCGGCGCCTGCTGCCGCCCACTCCCGCGGGAGATGGGGGACGTTCTCCCGCGGATGGATGGGGGGTTGCACAGACGGCCCCCCATCACATGGGTCGCCCTACGCCCGGCGTCGGCGCATACGGCACAGCGGGCCTGTGCCGAGCAGCCCGAGGCGATGTGCCCCGGCTGCCCGCACCTGTAGCACAGGCGGCTGCGGTCCTCCTTGGAGGGGCACAACTCGGCTGTGTGCCCCTTCCCCATGCACTTGAAACAGTGCATGGGGCGCGCCTCCAGCAAGTGGAGCTGCACCCTGCTCCAGCCCACCCCGATACTGCCCAGCTCGAGCAGCTTTTTCGCTGCCGTGAGCGGGCAGCGCATCAGGGCAGAACTGGAATTCCGCCAGTCCGGGCGGATTTCGCCCACCCGGACCTGCTCCGGGGTGCAGCCCCCTTCGCGCGCGACCGCAACCTGGACCCGCTGTGCCGTAGCGGCGTCGTCCAGACCCGTGAGGCGGAACTCCGCGCACTTCACGGGCCTGGACACCTCCACAACGCCGGACAGGGCGGCCGTCAGTTTGGCCGCCAAGGCGTCAGCCTTCCCGTGGCTGGTGGAGCCGGGGACTTCTATCAGCCTCGCTCCGGTCGCCGATTTACGAATCCGGAGCGAGCCGATTCCTAGCTCTCCCAGATCCACCTCCCGCTCGGCCTTCAATAGGGCCGAGGCATACGATGCCCCCCCTTTGGCTGCCTCCGGCCGTAACTTCAGAATTACGGCCGTGGAGCCGGGGAGCACCACTTTGGGCTTTCTGCCCTCCTCCCTGCCTGCGGGAGCATTGGCTGACGCCTTGGCTGGCGCTGGCGCCGCAGGAGTCGCGGGGGCCGCGGTCTTTCGCGGCCTGCGGCGGACCACGTCGGTCCACGCCTCCTTCGGGACCTCGGTGGCCCCTGCCGCTGGCGACGGCGTCACCGCGGCCGGCTTCGCCCTTGATGTGGACGGGCCGAAGCTCGTCCACGTCTCCTGCGGGGCCCCACTGCGGGCGGGACCCGCTCCGGTGGCCGGTCTTGCCCGAGGGCGTACCTCGAGCTCGGCCGGCGCATTCACCTTCTTCGGCTTAGTCGCCGGCCGACCTGCACTCTCGATGGCAGCCCTCGCTGCCCTCGCCACCGCAGAGTTGTCGCCCGCCAATGGCGGACGGGCGACCACCGGAGGAGGCAGGCGCGACTCGATTGCGGCGAGTCGGCCGTCCACCAGGTTGCCGACGAGCCTGGCGATGTTGGACTCCAGGGTCTGGAGATCCACCGGGCCCGTCGGCCCCTGCGCCTTCTTCTCCTTCCGGAGCTCCTCAAATTCCAGGCGATGCGCCCGGACCTCTTCCCTCAGGGAGGAGACCTCCCGATGCAGCCGAGCGTTATCGGCTCGGAGACGGTAGGTCTCCTCCGACTCGGTGCGCATCACCAGGGATTCGAGGATTTCTCGGATCCCGCCTGCAGCCTTTGCGATTTTGGCGGCGTACCCGCCCTTTAGGCTAGCCGACTTGCCGGCGAGGTCGAGGATGACGCCCAGCATCCCCTCGCCCCTCACCATGAGCTCCTCGGCTCCCTCGTCGGTCAGGCACACCGCCTTCCCCTCAGGGCTTGTCCCTCCGGGGCTTCGTTCCTCCGCCTCGGGGCTCACCCCCTCGGCGCTACCGTCCACTGCCGGTCCTTGGCGCTTGAAGGCCCGCTTCTCCAGGAGCGCCTGGATGGCCGCCTCCTTGGCCTCCTCCTTGCGCTCCTTGAGCTGTCTGCGGGCCCTCGCCAGACTGGGGGCGATGCCGCCCCTCTTGCCGCGCCTGGCCGTCGCCACCTTCGCCCGCTCGTCCGGCGTCTCAGTCTCTGAGCCGGAGAAGAGGCGCTTGCCCCGCCCCAGCTCCGACTCCGAAAGGGTGGTGACCTCCATGGAGTCGGTCTCCACCCCCCCCCCATACTCGCTGTCGTCCGCCTCCCTCTGCGAACCCTCCAGGACGTCTTTCCCCCCGGGCCCCCCTGGCCCCCCCATGACCCCCCCTCTCAGCAGCACGGACCTGCTACCGTCCACCCAGACAGGCTGCACCCCAAAAACCGCAGCTCCAGGCCTCCGGACGGCCGAATTAGAGGCAATACCAATAGAGCAGGGTGCTCTCTGTAAGGTATTGCCTACTATTTCTCCAGGTTCCAGAAGACCTGGAGCGTCAATTTTTTGAGGGCGTGTTGATGGGCTTCCAAAACCCCCAAATCCACCAAAAAAGGGAAAAAAGATATTCCCCCCCCTCAAAGTGTCCCCAGTGGGAATTCCGAAAAAATTCCCACGGGCAACCCTCAACAGCAACAACAACTACCAAACAACAAAATAATCTCCGAACTAATACTCCTACTACCATACATACACTCCAAAATCCAAACGTCAACCTAACCTAACCTAACCTAACCTAACCTAACCTAACCTAACCTAACCTAACCTAACCTAACCTAACCTAACCTAACCTAACCTAACCTAACCTAACCTAACCTAACCTAACCTAACCCAGTCGCGTTCGAAACGCATCGAAAACAGCCACGAATCCGCGTCGCTCCGTGGTCTAAAAATCACTAAAAATAGATAAAGTATAAAAGTTAACAAGTATTTTATATCCCCGTGTGCGCGCTTAAAATCCGCATCTAATGGTGTAAAAATCACGGAAATCGGACCATAAGTGATCGAGTAAATCAGCAAAAACCGGATGTAAACAAAGGAAATGACAGTAAAGTGCCAGTAAAGTGCCGCGCGCGCGGGCGTTAGAACGCTATAACTTTGAAAAACACGCGAGAAGTTGTGTAACCTGAAGTGCTATTCTGTGAACAATTTAATCAGCTGCAAAATAGTGGAAATCCCAGGAAAATCGGACTAAAATTGAAGGAGTTACGACGGAAAAAACATCCAAAAAAGGGGAAAAATACAGCCGTTTTTTAGTTTTCTCCAAAAAAGACAATATTTTAAGCGGTGACCTATAGTTTTTAATAGACAATAGTGTTAAGAATAGTGTAGTGTATAAATGACAAAAATTTGGGATTTTTGAGACAAGGGATAACGAAGATATAAGAGAAAAAACAAGTCACGTGATCACCGCATGGCTGGTGAAAATCTAAAATAAGCTATCCCGAACATTGAAAATAGTGCTAAAAGGAGGAGGGAACTCTGGCCAACACGTAACAGGTATTTAAAACAATCGCAGACAAGTGAAAACCAGTTTTCCTCGAACTTTTATAAACACAGTGAATAGTGAAAAGAACACCCGAGCTAAAAACAATAAAAGTAGGTCTAAAAATAAGTTTAATAAATAGTATAAATAGATAACTTTTTAAAGAAAGATCTAATAAGTGATATTGCAAAGAGAAAATTGGAAAAAAGTGAAAAACTAGGAAAATAGAGCATTCACAAAGTGAAACAGCGCAGTGAAACAGTGTATTTGTAAAAAAATTCCCGGCGGCTCACCTTTCGGCCCCGATTGCGGCGAAACAAAGCCCGGGACCAACATCGCCGGACACAGGCGGATTCCCCGTCTGTTCCCGAACCCGGGAGTAGCTTCAAATCCGCGGTAAGGCGGAAACTAAGAAGACTACAGCGTTTCCCCCGAGCGGAGGGCAGCGAACGACCGGCGCGGTGGGAGCGGGACCGGAAACATCGGATGAAAAAACTAGTATAGGAGGCTAAATATTAAGAAGTAAGACCGTAAAACTTATTTTTTGGACTGAATAAACCCACCCTGTAAAAATAGGAACCCTATCTCTAAAATCCAGGGAGTCGATTTTGGTTTCGAATTACGTAAACTAAAAACGGGAAAAATTTAATAAATTCAATAACTCCGAAAATTCGAAACCAAAATCGGCGGGGTTTTCGGCGTTTTGTGCGGCTCATCGAGACCCAAAAAGGCCTCATACAAAGCATAGCCGAAACATCAAAATTGGGGGGGGTCATTTTCGGTACCGGCTCGAAGTGGCTAAGTCGATGTTAAAAATTGGAAAAAACTCGTAAAATCGATATCTTGGGATCCAACCAGCTAAAATCGACGGGGTTTTCGGTGAACTGCGCAGAATCATTGGAGCTAGGGGATTCCTATAAAAGTGGAAGTAGGGTATACACATCCTCAAGCCGTGCCCCGGAGGGGTGGCCACAGTGAAGTCAGCGTGAATAGAAGCAAGAGTAGTGAGATTTGATTAGTATGCAAAATTGTTGATCCGCTTGTTTCAATATATCGTGTGGCTTCAAAAAGTGGCACATACACACCCTCAAGCCGAGACCCGGAGGGGTAGGCAGAGCACTATTAATGTAAATATAAATAAAAATAGGAGTAGTTTATGCTGTGTACTGTTTTGCATTATTTGTTACGATTTACTCTACTGTGTTGCCCCAAAAATAATACCTGTATACACCTTCACGCCGTGCCCCAGGGGAGTAGGCAGAGGGCAACATAACATATAGATACAGGAAATTCTAGGAAGCAAAGCAGAAATAGTCTGTTACTAGAGAAACAGGAGGCAGAGGCCCCAAGAGCGATAAACCATACATCCTCAAGCCGCGACCTAGAGGGGTAGACAGAGTGGGGAAAGTAGAAATAGGGAAAATAAATAAGTAAATAAATAGGAAATAGTGGAAATAGAGCAGCATTAGGGAAATAGCTGGGAAATTTAGGGAAGGCACACCGAATACTTAATAAAAGTCACCGCTGTACATCAGGCGGACACAGGCTGCCAAACCACCACAGACCGAAGGTAATAAAACAGGCTAACATAGAAACGGTACGTTAAAACAGCACCCTTAACATCCTCGAACCGTGTCTCAGTGGGGTAGGCAGAGTGTGGGCAAGCAAAGTTGTGCAGCATAGGAAATAAGAAACCGGGGAGCGTTTTTGATAAATCCAGGAAATAAAACAGGAATAAGGGGAAAAGGGTTAAATTCAAAACTAGAGTACATAGTAGAAATATTAAATACTGGGAAAAAATTTGCTTCTCAAAAAAGGTAGGCGTTATATAAAAACATTGCTATTGAAAAATTTTAGGTGAAATAAAAAAGTTGCTAACTGGAAAAATCAGGGGTAAAAATTTAAAGAAATTTTTGCTGCTCTTTTCCTAACAGGGGCAAGGAAGGAAAATTGCTTAGCTAAAAAGTTAGGCGTTTGTAAGAAATTGCTAAAAGAATTTTTACAGGGATAAAATAGGTTAAGGAATTCTATTAAAATATAAGCAGGTAAAACTGTCGACCGGCTCCAGGAGAGCCAGGAAAACGCATAGACTAAACAAACGGCTCTATACAGAGCCTGCTATAGATTGTTGTGGTGTGGTCTGTGACAGTCTCGCAATCAGGGCTGACAAAAGACACAACTGACTGGACTTACCTTTGAGACGACTGACGAACGGGCTGTTGTGGGGCCACGACGACTATAACGCTGCACGGCTAGAAGTCTAACGAAGGGCTGGAACCTGAAAAGAAAAGACAAAATTAATATTAAAATTATATTAATAGATAAAATTAGTTACATAAATATACATATACAAAAAGAAAAACTATTTAAAACTTCTACAAACTTACCTTTTTACCTTAATAAGCTTTGCTTATTAAATTATTTATACATACCTTGACGATCACCTCCAATATGTTGAGGACACCGAGGAAATCGGAGGACAGTGAGTCACAAAAATCCCCCGCGAGAACCGTAACCAAGTCGTCAAATGTAAGACGCAGCATTGACGAATGGGAGATAGCGGGAAGCGACATAACACAAACGTCGCCAAAGCCCCAAAAGGCGAAAACAACTACCATCACCCGCCCAAAGCCTAAAATAATCTTCACGGCAAAGGAAACGGCAAAAACATCGCAGACATCACCAACCGGACAGCCGAAGTACACAGATAAGACCGCTGAGGCCAGAGCGTACCTAACCAAAGCCAAGCTGCACCTGAATAATTCCCGAAATATAAGGACGGAGATCAAAACAGAGGTCATGCAAGCGGTAGACCAGCTCTATAACCTGGTGAAGGAACTAGAGTTGGAGCTAAAAGGGAAAAAGGTAAAGGCAAGCGGAAAGGAAGAGGAGGCAGGAAAGCCGGTTGAGGACAAAGGGGAATGCAGCTATGGAGAGTTAATGGCAAAGCTGAGTGACCACTCCAAACAGCTTGCAGAAAACAATACTGTGATGGAGAATTTAAAAGTGGCACTAGAGAGACAAAGTGAGCAAATGGAGAAAGTCACATACGCCAACATAGCCGCAAAACCAATGGAGAACAAAGTGACGGGGAAGAAGGAGCTGCACTCAATCATAGTGTCCTCAAATAATGACGAAGACACAGGGGAGGAAGTGCTTGACAGGGTGAGGAGGGCCGTTGATGCCAAGGAAGGGTGGATTAGAGTAGAGAGAGTGCGGAGAGCAAAAGATCGGAAAATAATAATGGGCTGTAAGACTAGGGAAGAGCGTAGCAAAATTAAGGAAAGACTGGAGAAGGAACATCTACGGGTAGAAGAAATAAAAAACAAGGACCCACTCCTGATGCTCCGGGATGTGCTCACAGTAAATACAGACGCGGACATTATAAAAGCCCTCCGCAATCAGAATAAAGAGCTCTTCCGCGGCATCGATGAAGCGGACCACCGAATCCTAGTCAAGTACCGGAAGAAGGCACGGAACCCGCATACGTGTCACATAGTGATAAGTACAGCACCGACAATATGGAGAAGGGCAGTGGAGGCGGAGGTGCTCCACGTGGACTTACAACGAATAAGAGTGATGGACCAATCCCCCTTGGTTCAGTGCACGCGCTGTCTTGCATACGGGCATGGGAAGCGCTTCTGCACTGAAACCGAGGACGCCTGCAGCCACTGCGGAGGGCCTCACCTAAGAACACAGTGTGAGCAAATGTTAACAAACATCGCGCCCTCCTGTAGGAATTGCGCAAAATCAAAGGCAGAAAACGTGGAGCACAACGCCTTCAGCCAGCAATGTCCAGTGCGGAGAAGGTGGGACGCGCTGGCACGCATGAGCATCGCCTACTGCTGAAGAAGTGGTAAAGGTGAAATCCCAGTACCTGGTGATCCAAGCAAATCTACAGAGGAAGAAACTAGCAACCGAGGAAGTGCTAATCGAAGCTAGTAAGAGGAAAGCAGCTGTGGCGCTGCTACAGGAACCATATGTGGGTGGGGCTCGAAGTATGAGGAGTTATAGAGGGGCGCGAATCTTTCAGAACATGCAACCGGGAGAAGGAACTGTCAAGGCTGCCGTTGCAGTCTTTGACTCAGACTTGGAGGTAGAGCAGTACCCGAAACTCACCACCAACAATATCGTGGTGGTGAAAATCCGAACAAGTGCCTGGGAGATCGCGCTGCTGTCCTATTACTTCGAGCCAGACCAACCCATTGGTCCATACCTCGAACAAATAAAGAAAATTGTGGATTTGCTTGGATCAAAAAGGGTAATAATAGGAGGCGATGCAAATGCAAAGAACACCTGGTGGGGTGGGGACAAAATTGACCGGCGAGGCGGGGAAATGGTGCGGGTAATGGATGAACTGGACCTACAAGTACTCAATACAGGAAACACGCCAACATTTGACACAATCAGAGGCGGCCAAAGGTACCACAGCTTCGTGGATGTGACGGCCTGCTCAACAGATATACTGGACCTGGTAGATGGCTGGAAAGTGGAGGAGAATCTAACCAGTGCGGACCATCATGGAATAATCTTTACAATACAACTAAGAAAATCAAAAAACACTAAAATTGCCAGAACAACTAGAATCTATAACACCAAAAAAGCGAATTGGCAAAGGTTTCATGAGAAACTGAGCCAATTCATAGCCGGATACAACATCAAAATTGAGAGCATCAACACAAAAGAAGATCTAGAGAAAGAAATTGGAAAATACACGAGAGCCATAACGGAAGCGTGTGAAGACTCAATTCCCAAAAAGAGGAAAACAGAAACCCTTAGTATTCCATGGTGGTCTGAATCACTGGAAAAGATGAAGAGAGAAGTCACTACCAGGAGGCGCCGTATCAGAAACGCAGCGCCGATAAGAAGGGAAAAAGTAATAGAAGAGTACCTAAAAAAGAAGGAGGAGTACGAGAATGAGGTCAAAACTGCCCAGGTTCGGAGCTGGAAGGAGTTCTGCGGTCAACAGGATAAGGAAAATCTGTGGGAGGGGATCTATCGGGTAATTCAAAGGACCACAATATATACAAATTGACCAATATACAAATTGACCAATATACAACTAAGTAAATTTACAAATTTTACAACTTTTACAATCTTCAACAACTTGTGTTAGAGATCTATCTAGTTAAGTAAATTGACGCACACCTCCAACAGCCATGTTTGGTATTAGAACGCCGGTTAAAAGCGGCAACAACTCGGCAGCCGAGGGACACACCCCAAACAAGGACAAGAGGGCAAGCCCGTCGCAGGTCTCAAAAGTGAGACGCAGCATCGGCCAGTGGGAGTCCGCTGGATCAGACATAAACCCTGAGGGTGAACCAAGGACGAGCAAACCCGCGACAACCAAGACAGCCCTGGCGGCGCCAACGAAAGCGAAATCGACGCCCCCCCTGGAGGGTAAGGCTTCACTACTGAAGTTCGGGACAGTGTCCCTGAAGAGCAGGCTTGACGAGGCCAAGGCCTGCAACAATAAGGCGAAAATGTCCCTAGCCGTGTCAAGGAACCTAAAGACTGACATAAAGCAAGACGTGTTGCAGGCCGTGGAACGACTATATCAAATAGTCAAAGAGGCAGAAGCTGAATTAGCGACAGAAAGGAAAGGGAGGACGATTAATGAGAACATAGAGGGAGCTCTGACCTCGACGAGAACCCCTCAAAAAGGTGATAGGGTCGAAAGGTCAAGACAGGACTGGGACGACACTATACTAGGGAAAATAGAGGAAAATAGGAGACTCCTCCTAGAAAACAATAAGATCATGGGCGACCTCAAGGAGGCCATACAAAAACAGGAGGAGACGATGAACAGGGCAAGCTACGCGAGTGTAGTATCCGCATCCCAAGCTGGGAATCAGGACCCAGAGCGAACCGCGTTGCACTCTGTAGTCGTCTCCTCGACCAAGGAGGGAGAAACGGGAGAAGAGGTCCTGGAGAGAATAAGAAGGGCAGTGGATGCGAAAGAGGGGTGGGTAAGAGTAGAGAGAGTAAGGAAGGCAAAAGATAGGAAGGTGATAATGAGTTGCAAGGACGAGCAAGAGAAGAGGAAAATTAAAGAGCGCTTGCAGACGGCAGGGGATAACCTTGTGATCGAGGACGTGAAGAACAAGGACCCGTTGCTGGTTCTGAAGGACGTGCTGAAAATACACAGCGACGAAGATGTCATCAAAGCCCTTCGGAACCAGAACCGGGAGGTTTTTCGCGACCTCGATGACAGGGATAATCGAATGACGGTAAAATACCGTAGGAGAGCGCGGAACCCCCATAATGGGCATGTCGTCTTGTGCGTATCGCCAGTGATCTGGAAGAGGGCTATAGCTGAGAGGAAGTTGCGAGTGGATCTTCAGAGGGTAACAGTTGAAGACCAGACCCCCTTAGTCCAATGCACCAGATGCCTGGGGTATGGGCATGGAAAAAGGTATTGCAAAGACGCCGTAGATTTATGCAGCCACTGTGGCGGCCCCCATCTAAGCGCAGATTGCAGTGAAAGGATAACTGGGGAGCCACCAACCTGTAAAAACTGCACCAGAGCAGGTATAGATGGCGCCCAGCACAATGCGTTTAGCTCGGAATGTCCAGTTAGGCGCAGGTGGGACCAGCTGGCGCGGTCAACAGTAGCGTATTGCTGAGGGCCCCCATGGCAAACTAACCGCGTGCAAAATCCTGCAGGCCAACCTACAGCGGAAAAAGCTAGCGACAGAAGAGCTCCTTATTGAGGCAGGCCAGCGGGGAGCGTCGGTGGCACTCCTACAAGAGCCGTACGTGGGTGGGGAAAGGCGTATGAAGGGCCGCAAGGGGGCTAGGATCTTCCAGAACGCCGGGGAAGATGAAGGGATCGTCAAGGCCGCAATAGCGGTCTTCAAAACTGACATAAAGATCGTTCAATATCCAGAATGGACGACAAATAACATCGTGGTCGTGGGAATCCAAACCGGCGTCTGGGAGATCGTACTGGTCTCCGTATACTTCGAGCCCGACCAGCCCCTAGAGCCATATATAAACCACCTGAAGAAGGCAAGAGCATCAATAAGGACCAGGAGGTGGATTGTAGGAGGGGATTTAAACGCCAAAAGCACGTGGTGGGGAAGCCCGAACACAAACAGCAGGGGAGAAGAGCTGCTGGGCGCCATGGCTGAATTGAGGCTGAATGTACTTAACACAGGGGAAACTCCGACCTTCGACACCATCCGGGGACAGAAACGATACAGCAGCCACGTCGACGTGACGATGAGCTCGACTGACTTAATAGACTGGGTGGACGATTGGAAGGTAGAAGAGGGCCTGACTAGCTCGGACCACAACGGGATAACATTCTCAGTAAGGATGCAAAGGGCAAACGGAATAACAATTAACAGGACCACGAGAACCCTAAATACTAGGAAAGCCGACTGGACCAAATTCCGAGAAAAATTTGCCCAAACAATAGAAGAAGAACAGTTCACTAAAGATAAAATTGGGAGAATCGACAGCGTAGAAGAACTAGAATTAGCTGTCAAAAAATATACTGATATAGTACAGGAAGCGTGTACGCTGTCGATTCCCCCAAAAAAGCAGAGTGATAAACTTACCGTCCCGTGGTGGTCCGAGAAGTTGGAGAAACTGAAGAAGGAGGTCGCCACCAAGAAGCGTCGAATCCGCTGTGCAGCCCCGGTTAGGAGGTCGGGGGTCGTCGAGGAGTACCTGAAACAGAAAAAAGAGTACGAATCAGAAACCGCAAAAGCCCAGATTAATAGCTGGAAGAGCTTCTGCGAGAAGCAGGACAAGGAAGGGGTTTGGGAGGGGATCTACAGAGTAATAGGTAGGACGACTAGGAGGGAGGAGGACCCCATGCTCGTAAAGGATGGCAGAGTATTGGATGCGAAGGAATCTGCGCAGTGTTTAGCGGAGGCATTCTACCCGGAGGATCACGAAGAGGATGACACAGCTCACCACGCCCACATCAGATGGGCAGCGGACAGAGTGAACGATGGAAACCAAACTGAGTTCTGCGACCCACCGTTCACAATGTCAGAGCTTAGGGTGGTGTGTGACTCATTCAACGTCAGAAAGGCCCCGGGTGGAGACGGCCTCACAGCAGATATTTGCTCTCGAGCAGTGGAGTGCGACCCGGAGCTCTTCCTGGCCCTCTTAAACAAATGCCTAGAGCTCTGTTACTTCCCCAGAGCGTGGAAAGAGGCAGTAGTGATCGTGCTCCGAAAACCGGACAAAACCAGCTACACTACCCCAAGGTCTTACCGACCAATTGGATTACTGCCAATATTCGGTAAGATCTTGGAGAAGCTGCTAGTGGCCCGCCTCAAGTTCTATCTTTTACCAAGGATGAGTACTCGCCAATACGGATTCATGCCCCAGCGTAGTACAGAGGACTCCCTCTACACACTAGTGACACATATCCGGGAGAAACTGGGACAGAAGAAAACTGTTACACTGGTGTCACTGGACATAGAGGGGGCCTTTGACAACGCTTGGTGGCCAAAAATAAGAGTCCGTTTGGCAGAGGAAAAGTGTCCGCTGAACTTGAGGAGGGCCATGGACAGCTATCTGCGGGATAGGAGAGTCAGGGTGAGATATGCCGGCGAAGAGCACTGCAGAGCAACACATAAGGGCTGCGTCCAGGGCTCAATAGGGGGTCCGATTCTCTGGAATACTCTGTTGGATCCCCTCCTGAAGAGTCTGGATCAACTGGGATGTTACTGTCAGGCGTTCGCGGACGACGTTGTGTTGGTCTTCGATGGTGACACAGCGACAGAAATAGAAAGAAGCGCAAATGTCGCTCTCCAACATGTCGAGGAGTGGGGTGTACAAAACAAGTTAAAGTTCGGTCCTTCAAAGACTAATGCTATGGTCATAACGCGGAAGCTTAAGTATGACACCCCGCGCCTCGAGATGGGGGGGACCGACATAAACATGGTTAGCGAACTGAAGATACTGGGTGTCACCATCGACGACAAACTGACCTTCAACGGACATGTCGCGAACGCCTGCAGGAGGGCTATAGGAGTATATAAACAGCTGTGCAGAGCTGCTAAGTCTAGTTGGGGACTGAACCCGGAGGTGATCAGGTTGATCTACGTCGCAACAATTGAGCCAGTGGTGCTGTATGCAGCAGCGGTATGGGGAGCAGCCGCAAACAAAATAGGAGTCAGAAAACAGCTGGAGGTGGTGCAACGCGTTATCGCCCAGAAAATCTGCAAAGCCTACCGCACAGTGTCGCTAAACTCGGCGCTGCTATTGGCCGGACTGCTGCCCCTCGACCTGAGAGTGCGAGAGGCGGCAGAATTATATATGGCGAAGAAGGGAGAACAGCGCCCGGACCTGTGCGGGGGCAGAGTAGAAAAAATGGCATCGGCACTTGAGTTGCCCCACCCCGCGGAGCGTCTCGACATGGAGCTAGTGGTCGTCGCGGACCAGGGTCAGCTTGACGCTCTAAAAAAGCCGGACATCTCCATATACACCGACGGGAGCAAAGTGGAAGGGAAAGTCGGTGCAGCCCTCTCCATATGGAGAAACGCAACGGAGACGAGAAGCGTCAGGCTGGCCCTGCCGCGATACTGCACAGTGTACCAGGCCGAGCTGCTCGCGATAGTGAGGGCAACTGAAGAAGCGCTGAGGATCAGAGCCGCCTCTTACGGAATATTCTCCGACTCCATGGCCGCCCTCCTCACGGTCAAAAACAACGTATGCCTCCACCCACTGGCGGTCCGGGCCAGGGCCAATATCAAAAAGCTGCGTAACCAAGGCAAAGATTTGGCTCTGACCTGGATTAAAGCCCACGCGGGAATGGAAGGCAATGAGAGGGCGGACACATTGGCTAAAGAGGCGGCCCTGAGACTGAAGTGCAAGCCAAGTTACGACGAGTACCCTGTTTCATTCGTCAAGGGTAACATACGGAAGGGGACCCTTGAGGAATGGAACAGGAGATACACCACGGGCGAGACCGCGGGCATCACCCGACTGTTTCTTCCTGACGTTAAGACGGCACACAGCGTGATGAAAAGGTTCACGACAAGTAGTGAAACGACTCAGCTGCTAACGGGGCACGGTGGATTCTCCGAGTACCTGCACAGGTTCAAGTGCAAGGGGAGTCCATCGTGTCTCTGTGACCCAGTACAAGAGGAGACGGTGCCACACATCATCTTTGATTGCCCAATACACGCGAGGGCCAGGCACCAACTCGCCGAGGAAATTGGAATGGAGATAAAGATAACAAATGCGGCTGAAATCATGCAAAGTAAGAAAATAGATCGTTTTCTTAGATACAGTGTTGAGATTGTAAAAGTTGTAAAAAACAGGAATAAAACAGATTGAGCAAGCAATGCTTTCATAATATATGTCTATATTACTAGAAAGCATTACAAATTAGAAGTTAGAAAAGAAATATTGTTAAGTAACAGACATAGTTGATAAGAAAATAGTAATAAGAGATAAAATAAGAATATGTAAACAGTAAAATAAAGAAAAAAGTGTTATGGTTATTGCCCCACAAAGAAAAGTGTTAAATATAGATAAAAATATAGAGTAGATAGTTTAGGTATAGATGGGAGTCCCACCCATTAAAGCGTAAAAGATGATGAATGAGAGTAAGACAGAATGCGGCATGGAAGTACGAGCAGTAGCAAAAGCGAGAACTAGTATGAAAGAGTGTCGCTAATATAGGCTCCGATAATGTTGGAGGTAGTAGAAAAAAAAAAAAAAAAAAAAAAAAAAAAAAAAAAAAAAAAAAAAAAAAAAAAAAAAAAAAAAAAACCTAACCTAACCTAACCTAACCTAACCTAACCTAACCTAACCTAACCTAACCTAACCTAACCTTTTTTTTTTTTTTTTTTTTTTTTTTTTTGTGACGCGGGGAAAAATGCGTTACGCACACCACCGGTGCCTGGGTGGCCTCCGGTGGTAGTGTGGGACTCCCCGTCGGCTGTCCGACGGTATACCCACTAAACAACCCCGCGAAATGCCATCGGCCGCGTTGGTGTGGTGCCCCGGATCTGTCAGCAACAGGGCACGACTGCGACTGGCCAGCCCCTCAGAAGGGGCCGGACTTCTTCTATCTAGGGGCCGTCCCGGCAAATTGGGACAGCCCCTCCGGCGGCGGGACCATTATGGGGCCAGGTTCCCATCCTGACCCCTAGTCCCACAGGTTAGGGAGGCGGCAGTAGGTGCGCGTAGCGCCTACGCCGCACTCCCGTCCGCCGTCTCCGGAGCGGGACAGCCTGAGGATCGTCTTCCCTGTCCCGCTCCGCGGCCTCCTTCTGGGACATGACGGTCTCACAGAAGGAGGCCATCGCCTGCCAGGCACTGTCGCTCCCGAGCATGTAGCGGACCACGCTCGGGAGCGAGAGGTCCGCGCTTCCTAGCGCGGACACCAGATCGCGGCGCTGCCGAGACCACCTGGGACACTGCTCCAGAGTGTGCTGGGCAGTGTCCTCGGCCGCGCCACAATCGTGGCAGCCTGGCCGCTCCTCCCGCCTCGCGACCCGGTGCAAGTACTCACCGAAGCACCCATGCCCGGTGAGCACCTGCACCATGCGGAAGGTGAGGGGTTTACGTCTACGACGCATCCACGCCTCCAGGACCGGGCGCAGCGCATCCGCAACGCGGACTCCGTACCGCGGCTGCGCCAGGTCCTCCCCCCACCTCCGCATCATCTCCACATGCCCTCGCTGGCGATACCGCCCCACCTCCACCGATGTGGGGCGCTCGCCGAGGCTCCTCCTTTCCGAGACAAACCCGTATACCTCGGCGAGCACCTCCGCCTCCAACTCCCAGGGCGGGTCGCCAGCGAGGGCGGTCGCGGCCGTCCAAGCTACCGTACGGTACCCCCTTATCGCCCTCTGCGCTATGACCCGCTGCGCTCTGCGCAGCTGGGCCCTGTTGCGGCTGCAGAGGGCGTCCGCCCATATTGGGGCACCGTACGTGGCCATACTCCGGCAGACGCCGGAGTACAGCCGCCTGCACGCGGCGCCGGGCCCGCCAACATTGGGCAGGAGGCGACCCAGCGCCGCCGCAGCTCTGATGACCTTCGGCCCCAACCGCTCGAAGTGGGGGCCGAAGGTCCATCTTCCGTCAAGGGTGAGGCCCAGGTAGCTCATCTGGGCACTCACCCTTATTCTTACTCCTCCAATTTGGAGGTGCGCTCCCGAGGGGGGGCCCCGCCTACCGATCCCGCGGAAGAGGAGGGCCTCGGTTTTATCCAAACGGACCCGAAGCCCAAGCCTCTCTATGCGGCTGATCACCAGTCCTACTCCGACTTCGGCCAGCCGCGCCGCCTCCACAAAGGTCTTACCCCGGGATGTGACTAGGGTGTCATCTGCATAGCAGATGACACTCATCCCGGGGAGGAGACGGCCCCGCAGGACCCAGTCGTATGCGAGGTCCCACAGAATGGGGCCCAGAACGGACCCCTGTGGGACACCGCACACGACGCGCCTTCTGACCATCTGGCCCCTCGCGTCCTCGTAGCGCACCTCCCTGTCCTCCAAATACGCCTTCAACAGCCTCCCCAAGTACGGAGGCACCCCAAAGTACTTGAGGGCCTCCAGTATGGTACTGTGGGGGAGGCTGTTGAAGGCGTTGGCGATGTCTAACGACACCGCCACCACCACATCTCCCTCGCGCTCCGCATCCTCCGTCACCGACCTTAGGCGCCTAATGGCGTCGACGGTCGACCGTCTGGCCCGGAAGCCGAACTGGGCATCCGATAGGCCCGGTCCCGGGCCATCCTCCAAGTGCTGAGCGAGGCGGGAAGCGACAACCCTTTCGAGGGCCTTCCCCACCTCGTTCAGCAGAACGACTGGTCGAACCGCCGACCCCGAGTCCGGGGGCCGGTCTCCCTTCAACAGAAGGCAGAGCCGGCCCACCCTGAAGGGCCCCGGGCAGCACCCCGACCGCAAGCAGCAGTCGAGGAGCTCCCGGAACCTGTCTCCGAGGTGCACGAGAGCCAACGCTAGCACCTTCCCGTGCACCCCGTCCGGACCCGGCGCCCTCTTCTTGCCTCGGAGGCGGTCAACGACCGCCTCCATCTCCTGGTCGGTGACGGGCGGCGGAGCGCCCTCCTCCTCTCCTCTGGAGTCCGACTGTAGGGCCATCCTCGGGGGAGCGTAGCCCCGTGGGTTGTCGGGGAAGAGTTCCCCGACAACCCTCTCCAACACGGCCGGCTGGAGGGTCTCTGTCAGTGGGGCCGACTGAGCGCGGATTTTGTTCCGCGCTCCCCTATACGGTCGGCCCCACGGGTCCCTGTCTAGGCCCTCCAGCAGCTCCTGCCACGCTCCCTCCTTGGCCCTACTTATGGCCATCTGCAAGGCTCTCTTCTTCTCCACGTATATGCCGTGCAGATGGCCATCTCTCCCTTCGTCCCGGGGGCGGCGACGCCTGCTCCGAGTATACGCCCTACGCGCCCCGTTGCAGGCGTCCCGGAGGTCGGCTATCTCAGCCGACCACCAGTAGACCGCCCGCCTCGGAGGCGGACGCCCAACGCTGGGCATGGCCGCTCTGCACACCGCCGTGAAGGCGTCGCAGAGACGACCAGCCCCCCAACCTAACCTAACCTAACCTAACCTAACCTTTTTTTTTTTTTTTTTTTTTTTTTTTTTTTGTGACGCGGGGAAAAATGCATTACGCACACCACCGGTGCCTGGGTGGCCTCCGGTGATAGTGTGGGACTCCCCGTCGGCTGTCCGACGGTATACCCACTAAACAACCCCGCGAAATGCCATCGGCCGCGTTGGTGTGGTGCCCCGGATCTGTTAGCAACAGGGCACCACTGCGACTGGCCAGCCCCTCAAAAGGGGCCGGACTTCTTCTCTCTAGGGGCCGTCCCGGCAAATTGGGACAGCCCCTCCGGCGGCGGGACCGTTATGGGGCCAGGTTCCCAGCCTGACCCCTAGTCCCACAGGTTAGGGAGGCGGCAGGAGGTGCGCGTAGCGCCTCCGCCGCACTCCCGTCCGCCGTCTCCGGAGCGGGACAGCCACGGGATCATCTTCCCTGTCCCGCTCCATGGCCTCCTTCCGCGCCATAACTATTTCGCAGAAGGAGGCCATCGCCTGCCAGCACCTGTCACTCCCGAGCATGGAGCGGACCACGCTCGGGAGCGAGAGGTCCGCGTCTCCCAGCGCGGACTGCAGATCGCGGCGCTGCCGAGACCACATGAGACACTGCTCTAGTGTGTGTTGAGCAGTGTCCTCGGCCGCGCCGCACTCATGGCAGTCCGGCCGCTCCTCCCGCCTCGCGACCCGGTGCAGGTACGCACCGAAGCATCCGTGTCCGGTGAGCACCTGCACCATGCGGAAGGTGAGGGGTTTGCGTTTCCGCAGCATCCACCTTTCCAGGACCGGGCGCAGCGCTTCCGCAACGCGGGTACCATACCGCGGCTGCGCCAGGTCCTCCCCCCACCTCCGCATCATCTCTGCGTGCCCTCTCTGGCGACATCGCCCTATTTCCTCCATCGTGGGGTGCTCGCCGAGTACCCTCCTACTCGCAACAAAGTTGTACACCTCGGCGAGCACCTCCGCCACCAACTCCCAGGGCGGGTCGCCAGCGAGGGCGGTCGCGGCCGTCCAGGCTACTGTACGGTACCCCCTTATCGCCCTCTGCGCAATGACCCGCTGCGCTCTGCGCAGCTGGGCCTTATTTTGGCGACAGAGGGCGTCCGCCCAAATGGGGGCGCCGTACGTGGCCATACTCCGGCAGATGCCGGAGTACAGCCGCCTACACGCGGCGCTGGGCCCGCCCAAGTTGGGCAGGAGCCGACCCAGCGCCGACGCAGCTCTGATGACCTTCGGCCCCAACTGCTCGAAGTGGGGGCCGAAGGTCCATCTCCCGTCAAGGGTGAGGCCCAGGTACCTCATCTGGGCACTCACCCTGATCCGCCTTCCTCCTATTTGGAGGTGTGCTCCCGAGGGGGGGCCCCGCCTGCCGGTCCCGCGGAAGAGGAGGGCCTCGGTCTTCTCCAAACGGACCCGAAGCCCAAGCCTCTCTATACGGCTGACCACTAGTCCAACACCGACTTCGGCCAGCCGCGCCGCCTCCACAAAGGTCTTACCCCGGGATGTGACGAGGGTGTCATCTGCGTAACAGATGACGCTCATCCCGGGGAGGAGACGGCCCCGCAGGACCCAGTCGTATGCGAGGTCCCACAGAATGGGGCCCAGAACGGACCCCTGTGGGACCCCGCACCCGACGAACCTTCTGACCATATGGCCCCTCGCGTCCTCGTAGCACACCTCCCTGTCCTCCAGGTATGCCTTCAAGAGCCTCCCCAAGTACGGAGGCACCTCAAAATACTTGAGGGCCTCCAGGATGGTACTGTGGGGGAGGCTGTTGAAGGCATTGGCGATGTCAAGCGACACCGCCACCACCACGTCTCCCTCGCGCTCCGCATCCTCCGTCACCGACCTTAGGCGCCTTATGGCGTCGACGGTCGACCGTCTGGCCCGGAACCCGAACTGGGCATCCGAGAGGCCCGGTCCCGGGCCATCCTCCAAATGCTGAGCGAGGCGGGAGGCGACAACCCTCTCCAGGGCCTTGCCCGCCTCGTTCAGCAGTACGACCGGTCGAACCGCCGATCCCGAGTCCGGGGGCCGGTCTCCCTTCAACAGAAGGCAGAGCCGGCCCACCCTGAAGGGTCCCGGGCAGCACCCCGACCGCAAGCAGCAGTCGAGGAGCTCCCGGAACCTGTCTCCGAGGTGCACGAGAGCCAACGCTAGCACCTTCCCGTGCACCCCGTCCGGACCCGGCGCCCTCTTCTTGCCTCGGAGGCGGTCAACGACCGCCTCCATCTCCTGGTCGGTGACGGGCGGCGGAGCGCCCTCCTCCTCTCCTCTGGAGTCCGACGTCCGACGTAGGGCCATCCTCGGGGGAGCGTAGCCCCGTGGACTGTCGGGGAAAAGCTCCCCGACAATCCTCTCCAACAACGCCGGCTGGAGGGTCTCCGTCAGCGGGGCCGACTGAGCGCGGATCTTGTTCCGCGCTCCTCTGTAAGGTCGGCCCCACGGGTCCCTATCCAGACCCTCCAGCAGCTCCTGCCACGCTCCCTCCTTGGCCCTACTGATGGCCATCTGCAGTGCTCTCCTGCTCTCCACGTAGACTCCGTGCAGATGGCCATCCCTTTCTTCGTCCCGGGGGCGGCGACGCCTGCTCCGGGTATACGCTCTACGCGCCCCGTTGCAGACGTCCCGGAGGTCGGCAATCTCCGCCGACCACCAGTAGACCGCCCGCCTTGGGGGCGGACGCCCAACACTGGGCATGGCCGCCCTGCACACCGCCGTGAAGGCGTCGCAGAGACGGCCAGCCCCTTGCTCCACCCCCAAATCCTCCACTGGCGGGAGGCCCCAGCGGCCGACTATGGCCGCCTCCTCTGCCAGTTCCCGGTCGAGCCTGGTGAGCGCCCAACGCGGGAACCGGCTCCGCAACCGGGACGAAATCGTCGGACTCCCGTGGGCTGGAGACACCTCGAACCTGATATAGCGATGGTCCGAGAGTGTCTCCACCCCCGTCTCCACCCTCCATCCTTCCACTCGGCGTGCGGCGGAGGCGGTGGCGAAGGACAGATCCACCACCGACCCTCCGTTCCACCGCACGCACGTGTGGACTGTCCCCCTGTTCAAGAGGGACAGTCCCGCGGCCAGCGCCCACTCCTCCACCTTGCGCCCTTTGGCTTCCGTGGCCGGGTTGCCCCACGCCGTGGACTTGGCGTTGAAGTCCCCGGCCACGAAAACCTGGGCGGGCGCTAGCCGCCTCACTACCGGCCCCAGAGCGTCGAGCAGCCGCTCCAAGGCCGGCAGGTCGCGGTTCGGGGAGAAGTACACACCGATGATTGCGTACTCTCCCCGAACCGCCGCCACGTACCCCGCCCCCCTTCCACTCACCACGAGTGGGGGGCTGGCGCCAGGCCTCGTGACAATGGCCACGGAACCGTCCAGATCCCCGGCCCAGTTAGGCCGGGAGGGCACGGAATATGGTTCCGCAACCACCGCCACGTCCACGTCCCACTCCGCCATGGTCTGCAGGAAAAGGTCCTGAGCCCCGGCGGAGTGGTTGACGTTGGCCTGCAGGAAGCGGGGATGTCCGGCCATTACTCGGACATCCCAGCCTCAGGCGCCACCTGCCGCCCACTCCCGCGGGAGATGGGGGGCGTTCTCCCGCGGACGGATGGGGGGTTGCAGAGACGGCCCCCCATCACGTGTGTGGCCTTCCTGCCGGCGTCTGCGCACACTGCACAGCGGGCCTGAGCCGAGCAGCCCGAGGCGATGTGCCCCGGCTGCCCGCACCTGTAGCACAATCGGCTGCGGTCCTCCTTGGAGGGGCACAGCTCAGCGGTGTGCCCCTTCCCCATGCACTTGTAACAGTACATGGGGCGCGCCTCCAACAAGTGGAGCTGCGCCCTGCTCCAGCCTACGCCGACACTGCCCAGTTCAAGCAGCTTTTTCGCTGCCGTCACCGGGCAGCGCATCAGGGCAGAGCTGGAACCACGCCAGTCCGGGCGGATTTCGCCCACCCGGACCTGCTCGGGGGCGCAGCCCCCCTCGCGAGCGACCGCAACCTGTACCCGCTGTACAGTGGCGGCGTCATCCAGACCGGTGATCCGGAACTCCGCGCACTTCACCGGCCTGGAGACCTCCGCAACGCCGGACAGAGCAGCCGTCAGTTTCGCCGCCAGGGCGTCCGCCTTTTCATGGCTGGAGGAGCCGGGGACCTCAATGAGCCTCGCTCCGGTGGCCGACTTCCTGATCCGGAGCGAGCCGATCCCCAGCTCCCCCAGATTCACCTCCTGCTCGGCCTTTAGTAGGGCCGAGGCATACGTGGCCCCCCCAGTGGCTGCCTCCGGCCGTAGTTTTAAGATTACGGCCGTGGAGCCGGGGAGGACCACCTTGGCCTTGCGGCCCTCATCCTTTCCTGCTCGAGCAGGAGGTGCCGACGCCCTGGAGGGCGCGGGTGCCGCCCGTGCCGCAGGAGCCGCCCGTGTCGCGGGAGCCCCGGGGGCCGCGGTTTTCCGTAGCCCGCGGCGGACCACATCGGTCCATGCCGCCTCCTTCGGGGCCTTATCAGCCCCTCCGGCAACCGACTGGGTCACCGCGGCCGGTTCCCTCGCTGAGGTGGACGGCCCGAAGCTCGTCCACCTTTCCTCCCCGGCTCCACCACGGGCGGCAACCGATCCAGCAGCCGGCCTCGCCCGAGGGCGCACGTCCAATTCGGCCGGCGTGCTCGCCTTCTTTGGAGCAGGAGCCGGTCGCCCCGCGCTCTCAACAGCGGCTCTTGCGGCTCTTGCCACTGCCGACTTATCACCCGCCAATGGTGGACGGGTGATCGCGGGGGGAGGCAGACGCGACTCCAGTTCCGCCAACCGCCCGTCGACCAGGTTGCCGACGAGCCGGGCGATATTGCTCTCCAGGGAGCGGATATCTTCCGGGCCCATCGGCCCCTGGGTCTTTCTCTCCTTCCGGAGATCCTCAAATTCCCGGCGGTGCGCCAGGACTTCCTCCCTGAGGGAGGCGACCTCCCGCTGCAACCGGGCGTTGTCGGCCCGGAGGCGGTAGGTCTCCCCCGCTTCCGTGCGCACCACCAGGGCCTCGAGGATCTCGCGGATCCCACCGGCTGCCCTTGCTATTTTTGCGGCGAACCCCCCTTTTAAACTGGCCGACTTCCCAGTTAGGTCGCGGATGAGGTTCAGCTTTTCTTCTGCCACAAGCATAAGCTCCTCCGCGCCCAGGGTCTCAGTTGAGGCCGCCGCAACCCCCTCAGGGCCTATCCCTTCGGGGCCTTTTCCCGTCTCGGGGCTCACCCCCACGACGCCGTCTGCAGCCGTAGTCTTCTTGCCCTTAAGGGCCCGCTTCTCAAGCTTGGCCTGAGCGGCCGCCTCCTTGGCCTCCTGTTCCCGCTCGGCCAGCTGTCGGCGGGCCCTCGCCAGGCTTGGGGCAATACCGCCCCGCTTCCCACGCCTGGACGTGGGCATCTTAGCCCTCTCGCTAGGCGTCTCCGTCTCCGTGTCGGAGAACAGCCTTTTCCCTGCGAGCATCGCCTCGGGCAGACTGGTGAGCGACGCATCGCTCTCCAGCCAACTTCCCCACTCCATACCACTCTCAGCACCCCTCCCCAAAGCCTTCGGGGTTTCTGTACCATCTGTGGCACCGTCACCGCTGTCGCTCTCTCCCATTTCAGCCTGTGGCTTCCCTGGGAGCCCTACCCCACTAACGCCTTTCGGCCCCAACATAATACCCCCCACCCGGTAAACCCGGGACTCGACTGCCCAGGGTCGTCACCGATCCCCGGACAGCCCACACACAACGACAAACACAAACACCAAACGAAAAAACCACCACGAAAAAACAAACAACAAAAACCGAAAAAATCAAATTTTGAGGGGGAAGGGGGGGTCCCCCGGCCTCGCACCCCGCACAAAAGTTGCTCCGGCAGGCAACACCGATCGGATGGCACTCTAAATTCCCGCGATTTCGCGAGGAAAAATTTAGAGCACCTGCTCTCGTACCGGTATTGCCTACCGAAAAACCAAGTTCCGAGCAAGGCGGAGATGCGGGAGTGGTCGCAAACGACTCCCCCCGACCCCTGGACACCAAAACAACGAAAAAGATTTTTTAGGGGTTTTTGGCCCCTAAAAAATACTTCCCGTGGGAATTTTTAAAAAATTCCCACGACACACGCTGGACACTACAAAAACACAACCTTTACCAAGAAAACACTATATCCGCCCTACTATAACCTCCCGAAGTTCGACAACCTAACCTAACCTAACCTAACCTAACCTAACCTAACCTAACCTAACCTAACCTAACCTAACCTTTTTTTTTTTTTTTTTTTTTTGTGACGCGGGGAAAAATGCATTACGCACACCACCGGTGCCTGGGTGGCCTCCGGCGGTAGTGTGGGACTCCCCGTCGGCTGTCCGACGGTATACCCACTAAACAACCCCGCGAAATGCCATCGGCCGCGTTGGTGTGGTGCCCCGGATCTGTCAGCAACAGGGCACCACTGCGACTGGCCAGCCCCTCAAAAGGGGCCGGACTTCTTCTCTCTAGGGGCCGTCCCGGCAAATTGGGACAGCCCCTCCGGCGGCGGGACCGTTATGGGGCCAGGTTCCCAGCCTGACCCCTAGTCCCACAGGTTAGGGAGGCGGCAGGAGGTGCGCGTAGCGCCTCCGCCGCACTCCCGTCCGCCGTCTCCGGAGCGGGACAGCCACGGGATCATCTTCCCTGTCCCGCTCCGAGGCCTCCTTCTGGGACATGACAGTCTCACAGAAGGAGGCCACCGCCTGCCAGGCCCTGTCGCTCCCGAGCATGTAGCGGACCACGCTCGGGAGCGAGAGGTCCGCGCTTCCCAGCGCGGACACCAGATCATGGCGCTGCCGAGACCACCTGGGACACTGCTCCAAGGTGTGCTGAGCAGTGTCCTCGGCCGCGCCACAATCGTGGCAGCCTGGCCGCTCCTCCCGCCTCGCGACCCGGTGCAAGTACTCACCGAAGCACCCATGCCCGGTGAGCACCTGCACCATGCGGAAGGTGAGGGGTTTGCGTCTTCGACGCATCCACGCCTCCAGGACCGGGCGCAGCGCATCCGCAACGCGGACTCCGTACCGCGGCTGCGCCAGGTCCTCCCCCCACCTCCGCATCATCTCCTCATGCCCTCGCTGGCGATACCGCCCCACCTCCACAGACGTGGGGCGCTCGCCGAGGCTCCTCCTCTCGGCGACAAACGCGTACACCTCGGCGAGCACCTCCGCCACCAACTCCCAGGGCGGGTCGCCAGCGAGGGCGGTCGCGGCCGTCCAGGCTACCGTACGATACCCCCTAATCGCCCTCTGCGCTATGACCCGCTGCGCTCTGCGCAGCTGAGCCTTGTTGCGAGCGCAGAGGGCGTCCGCCCATATGGGGGCACCGTACGTCGCCATACTCCGGCAGATGCCGGAGTACAGCCGTCTGCACGCGGCGCTGGGCCCGCCCAAATTGGGCAGGAGGCGGCCCAGCGCCGCCGCAGCTCTGATGACCCTCGGCCCCAACCGCTCGAAGTGGGGGCCGAAGGTCCATCTCCCGTCCAGGGTGAGGCCCAGGTAGCTCATCTGGGCACTCACCCTTACTCGCTGTCCTCCTATTTGGAGGTGCGCTCCCGAGGGGGGGCCCCGCCTGCCGGTCCCGCGGAAGAGGAGGGCCTCGGTTTTATCCAAACGGACCCGAAGCCCCAGCCTCTCTATGCGGCTGACCACCAGTCCTACACCGACTTCGGCCAGCCGCGCCGCCTCCACGAAGGTCTTGCCCCGGGATGTGACGAGGGTGTCATCTGCATAGCAGATGACGCCCATCCCGGGGAGGAGACGGCCCCGCAGGACCCAGTCGTATGCGAGGTCCCACAGAATGGGGCCCAGAACGGACCCCTGTGGGACACCGCACACGACGCGCCTTCTGACCATCTGGCCCCTCGCGTCCTCGTAGCGCACCTCCCTGTCCTCCAAATACGCCTTCAACAGCCTCCCCAAGTACGGAGGCACCCCAAAGTATTTGAGGGCCTCCAGTATGGTACTGTGGGGGAGGCTGTTGAAGGCGTTGGCGATGTCTAGAGACACCGCCACCACCACATCTCCCTCGCGCTCCGCATCCTCCGTCACCGACCTTAGGCGCCTAATGGCGTCGACGGTCGACCGTCTGGCCCGGAACCCGAACTGGGCATCCGATAGGCCCGGTCCCGGGCCATCCTCCAAGTGCTGAGCGAGGCGGGAAGCGACGACCCTTTCGAGGGCCTTCCCCGCCTCGTTCAGCAGAACGACCGGTCGAACCGCCGACCCCGAGTCCGGGGGCCGGTCTCCCTTCAACAGAAGGCAGAGCCGGCCCACCCTGAACGGTCCCGGGCAGCACCCCGACCGCAAACAGCAGTCGAGGAGCTCCCGGAACCCGTCTCCGAGGTGCACGAGAGCCAACGCTAGCACCTTCCCGTGCACCCCGTCCGGACCCGGCGCCCTCTTCTTGCCTCGGAGGCGGTCAACGACCGCCTCCATCTCCTGGTCGGTGACGGGCGGCGGAGCGCCCTCCTCCTCTCCTCTGGAGTCCGACGTCCGACGTAGGGCCATCCTCGGGGGAGCGTAGCCCCGTGGGGTGTCGGGGAAGAGTTCCCCGACAACCCTCTCCAACACGGCTGGCTGGAGGGTCTCCGTCAGTGGGGCCGACTGAGCGCGGATCTTATTCCGCGCTCCTCTGTACGGTCGGCCCCACGGGTCCCTATCCAAACCCTCCAGCAGCTCCTGCCACGCTCCCTCCTTGGCCCTACTGATGGCCATCTGCAGGGCCCTCCTGCTCTCCACGTATACACCGTGCAGATGGCCATCCCTATCTTCGTCCCGGGGGCGGCGACGCCTGCTCCGAGTATACGCCCTACGCGCCCCGTTGCAGGCGTCCCGGAGGTCGGCTATCTCAGCCGACCACCAGTAGACCGCCCGCCTCGGAGGCGGACGCCCAACGCTGGGCATGGCCGCCCTGCAAACCGCCGTGAATGCGTCGCAGAGACGACCAGCCCCCTCCTCGGCGTCCAGCTCCTCCATTGGCGGGAGGCCCCAGCGGCCGACAATGGCCGCCTCCTCGGCCAGTTCCCGGTCGAGCCTGGTGAGCGCCCAACGCGGGAACCGGCTCCGCCACCGGGACGAAGTCGTCGGACTCCCAGGGGCTGGAGACACTTCGAACCTAATGTAGCGATGGTCCGAGAGTGTCTCCACCCCCGTCTCCACCCTCCAACCCTCCACTCGGCGTGCGGTGGACGCGGTGGCGAAGGACAGATCCACCACCGATCCTCCGTTCCACCGCACGCACGTGTGGACTGTCCCCCTATTCAAGAGGGACAGTCCCGCGGCCAGCGCCCACTCCTCCACTTTCCGCCCTTTGGCTTCCGTGGCCGGGTTGCCCCACGCCGTGGATTTGGCGTTGAAGTCCCCGGCCACGATAACCTGGGCGGGCGCTAGCCGCCTCACTGCCGACCCCAGAGCATCGAGCAGCTGCTCCAGGGCCGGCAGGTCGCGGTTCGGGGAGAAATACACACCGATGATTGCGTACTCTCCCCGAACCGCCGCCACGTATCCGCCACCCCTCCCCCACACCACGAGTGGGGGGCTGGCGCCAGGCCTCGTGACGATGGCCACGGAACCGTCCAGATCCCCGGCCCAGTTAGGCCGGGAGGGCACGGAATATGGTTCCGCAACCACCGCCACGTCCACGTCCCACTCCGCCATGGTCTGCAGGAAAAGGTCCTGAGCCCCGGCGGAGTGGTTGACGTTGGCCTGCAGGAAGCGGGGATGTCCGGCCATTACTCGGACATCCCAGCCTCAGGCGCCACCTGCCGCCCACTCCCGCGGGAGATGGGGGGCGTTCTCCCGCGGACGGATGGGGGGTTGCAGAGACGGCCCCCCATCACGTGTGTGGCCTTCCTGCCGGCGTCTGCGCACACTGCACAGCGGGCCTGGGCCGAGCAGCCCGAGGCGATGTGCCCCGGCTGCCCGCACCGGTAACACAACCGGCTGCGGTCCTCCTTGGAGGGGCACAGCTCAGCAGTGTGCCCCTTCCCCATGCACTTGTAACAGTACATGGGGCGCGCCTCCAGCAAGTGGAGCTGCGCCCTGCTCCAACCCACCCCGACACTGCCCCGCTCGAGCAGCTTTTTTGCTGCCGTCACCGGGCAGCGCATCAGGGCGGAGCCGGAGCCACGCCAGTCCGGGCGGATTTCGCCCACCCGGACCTGCTCGGGGGCGCAGCCCCCCTCGCGAGCGACCGCAACCTGTACCCGCTGTACAGTGGCGGCGTCGTCCAGACCGGTGATCCGGAACTCCGCGCACTTCACCGGCCTGGAGACGTCCACAACGCCGGACAGTGCCGCCGTCAGTTTCGCCGCCAGGGCGTCAGCCTTTTCATGGCTCGAGGAGCCGGGGACCTCAATGAGCCTCGCTCCGGTCGCCGACTTCCTAATCCGGAGCGAGCCGATCCCCAGCTCCCCCAGATTCACCTCCTGCTCGGCCTTTAGTAGGGCCGAGGCATACGTTGCCCCCCCAGTGGCTGCCTCCGGCCGTAACTTCAAGATTACGGCCGTGGAGCCGGGGAGCACCACTTTGGC
The DNA here is from genome assembly GCA_947507595.1 of Pyralis farinalis. NCBI lineage: Eukaryota > Metazoa > Arthropoda > Insecta > Lepidoptera > Pyralidae > Pyralis > Pyralis farinalis. The sequence continues at coordinate 39,368 of OX382264.1, forward strand.
CTTGCGGCCCTCATCCATTCCTGCTCGAGCAGGAGGTGCTGACGCCCTGGAGGGCGGCGCAGGTGCCGCCGGAGTCGCAGGGGCCGCGGCCTTCCGCGGCTTGCGGCGGACCACATCGGTCCACGCCTCCTTTTGGACCTGAGTGGTCCGTACCTCCTCCGGCGGCGTCACCGCGGCCGGTCTCGTCCCTGATGTGGACGGGCCGAAGCTCGTCCACGACTCCTTGCGGGTACTGCTGCGGGCGGGTCCCGATCCGGTGGCTGGCCGCGCCTGAGGGCGCACCTCGAGCTCGGCCGGCGCGTTCGCCTTTCTCGGCTTCGTCGCCGGCCGACCCGCGCTCTCAATAGCCGCCCTCGCGGCCCTCGCCACCGCCGAGCTGTCGCCCGCCAATGGCGGACGGACGACACTCGGAGGAGGCAGCCGCGACTCGATCGCGGCGAGCCGGCCATCCACCAGATTTCCGACGAGCCGGGCGATGTTGGCCTCCAGGGTCTGGAGATCCACCGGGCCCGTCGGTCCCTGCGCCTTCTTCTCCTTTCGGAGCTCCTCAAACTCCAGGCGATGCGCCCGGACCTCTTCCCTCAGGGAGGAGACCTCCCGATGCAGCCGAGCGTTGTCGGCTCGGAGACGGTAGGTCTCCTCCGTCTCCGTGCGCATCACCAGGGATTCGAGGATCTCTCGAATCCCGCCCGCAGCCTTGGCAATCTTGGCGGCGTACCCACCCTTTAGGCTGGCCGACTTGCCGGTGAGGTCCAGGATGACGCCCAGCATCCCGTCGCCCCTCACCAGGAGCTCCTCGGCTCCCTCGTCGGCCAGGCACACCGCCTTCCCCTCAGGGCTTCTCCCTTCGGGGCTTCGTTCCACCGCCACGGGGCTCACCCCCTCGGCGCTATCGGCCACTGCCCCTCCTTGGCGCCTGAAGGCCCGCTTCTCCAGGAGCGCCTGGATGGCCGCCTCCTTGGCCTCCTCCTTGCGCTCCTGGAGCTGTCTGCGTGCCCTCACCAGACTGGGGGCGATGCCGCCCCTCTTACCACGCCTTGCAGTAGGCAACTTCGCCCTCTCGTCCGGCGTCTCCGTCTCCGACCCGGAGAACAGCCTCTTCCTGTTGAGCTCAGACTCGGAGAGGGTGGTGACCATGGAGTCGGTCTCCACCCACCCCTCGCCCTCGCTGTCCACCTCCTGCATTCGCGGGCCCTCCGGGACGTCATCCCCCCCGGGCCCCCCAGGCCCCCCCATGACCCCCCCTTTTAACAATCCGGGCTCGCTACTGCCCCACAGGCAGCGCTCACCCCGAAAAACCGTCGCTCCCGGCCTCCGGACGGCCGAGACAGAGGCAAAACCAATAGAGCAGGCTGCTCTCTCTAAGGTATTGCCCCCTTTTTCTCCAAGTTCCAGAGGACCTGGAGCGCCGCGATTTCGAGGGCGTGCTATGGGCCTCCCAAAACCACCGAATCCGTCGAAAACGGGAAAAAAGTTATTCCCCCCCCTCAAACTGTCACCAGTGGGAATTCCGAAAAAATTCCCACGGGCTACCCTCAACAACCACAAAGACTACCCAAAAACACAAAAAACTCCTAAAACACACTACAGCTACCTACAATATCCTCCAAATTCCAAACGTCAACCTAACCTAACCTAACCTAACCTAACCTAACCTAACCTAACCTTTTTTTTTTTTTTTTTTTTTTTTTTTGTGACGCGGGGAAAAATGCATTACGCACACCACCGGTGCCTGGGTGGCCTCCGGCGGTAGTGTGGGACTCCCCGTCGGCTGTCCGACGGTATACCCACTAAACAACCCCGCGAAATGCCATCGGCCGCGTTGGTGTGGTGCCCCGGATCTGTCAGCAACAGGGCACCACTGCGACTGGCCAGCCCCTCAGAAGGGGCCGGACTTCTCCAATCTAGGGGCCATCCCGGCAAATTGGGACAGCCCCTCCGGCGGCGGGACCGTTATGGGGCCAGGTTCCCAGCCTGACCCCTAGTCCCACAGGTTAGGGAGGCGGCAGGAGGTGCGCGTAGCGCCTCCGCCGCACTCCCGTCCGCCGTCTCCGGAGCGGGACAGCCACGGGATCATCTTCCCTGTCCCGCTCCATGGCCTCCTTCCGCGCCATAACTATTTCGCAGAAGGAGGCCATCGCCTGCCAGCACCTGTCACTCCCGAGCATGGAGCGGACCACGCTCGGGAGCGAGAGGTCCGCGTCTCCCAGCGCGGACTGCAGATCGCGGCGCTGCCGAGACCACATGAGACACTGCTCCAGTGTGTGTTGAGCAGTGTCCTCGGCCGCGCCGCACTCATGGCAGTCCGGCCGCTCCTCCCGCCTCGCGACCCGGTGCAGGTACGCACCGAAGCATCCGTGTCCGGTGAGCACCTGCACCATGCGGAAGGTGAGGGGTTTGCGTTTCCGCAGCATCCACCTTTCCAGGACCGGGCGCAGCGCTTCCGCAACGCGGGTACCATACCGCGGCTGCGCCAGGTCCTCCCCCCACCTCCGCATCATCTCTGCGTGCCCTCTCTGGCGACATCGCCCTATTTCCTCCATTGTGGGGTGCTCGCCGAGTACCCTCCTACTCGCAACAAAGTTGTACACCTCGGCGAGCACCACCGCCACCAACTCCCAGGGCGGGTCGCCAGCGAGGGCGGTCGCGGCCGTCCAGGCTACCGTACGGTACCCCCTTATCGCCCTCCGCGCAATGACCCGCTGCGCTCTGCGCAGCTGGGCCTTATTTTGGCGACAGAGGGCGTCCGCCCAAATGGGGGCGCCGTACGTGGCCATACTCCGGCAGATTCCGGAGTACAGCCGCCTGCACGCGGCGCTGGGCCCGCCCAAATTGGGCAGGAGCCGACCCAGCGCCGACGCAGCTCTGATGACCTTCGGCCCCAACTGCTCGAAGTGGGGGCCGAAGGTCCATCTCCCGTCAAGGGTGAGGCCCAGGTACCTCATCTGGGCACTCACCCTGATCCTCCTTCCTCCTATTTGGAGGTGTGCTCCCGAGGGGGGGCCCCGCCTGCCGGTCCCGCGGAAGAGGAGGGCCTCGGTCTTCTCCAAACGGACCCGAAGCCCAAGCCTCTCTATACGGCTGACCACTAGTCCAACACCGACTTCGGCCAGCCGCGCCGCCTCCACAAAGGTCTTACCCCGGGATGTGACGAGGGTGTCATCTGCGTAACAGATGACGCTCATCCCGGGGAGGAGACGGCCCCGCAGGACCCAGTCGTATGCGAGGTCCCACAGAATGGGGCCCAGAACGGACCCCTGTGGGACCCCGCACCCGACGAACCTTCTGACCATATGGCCCCTCGCATCCTCGTAGCACACCTCCCTGTCCTCCAGGTATGCCTTCAAGAGCCTCCCCAAGTACGGAGGCACCTCAAAATACTTGAGGGCCTCCAGGATGGTACTGTGGGGGAGGCTGTTGAAGGCATTGGCGATGTCAAGCGACACCGCCACCACCACGTCTCCCTCGCGCTCCGCATCCTCCGTCACCGACCTTAGGCGCCTTATGGCGTCGACGGTCGACCGTCTGGCCCGGAACCCGAACTGGGCATCCGAGAGGCCCGGTCCCGGGCCATCCTCCAAATGCTGAGCGAGGCGGGAGGCGACAACCCTCTCCAGGGCCTTGCCCGCCTCGTTCAGCAGAACGACCGGTCGAACCGCCGACCCCGAGTCCGGGGGCCGGTCTCCCTTCAATAGAAGGCAGAGCCGGCCCACCCTGAAGGGTCCCGGGCAGCACCCCGACCGCAAGCAGCAGTCGAGGAGCTCCCGGAACCCGTCTCCGAGGTGCACGAGAGCCAACGCTAGCACCTTCCCGTGCACCCCGTCCGGACCCGGCGCCCTCTTCTTGCCTCGGAGGCGGTCCACGACCGCCTCCATCTCCTGGTCGGTGACGGGCGGCGGAGCGCCCTCCTCCTCTCCTCTGGAGTCCGACGTCCGACGTAGGGCCATCCTCGGGGGAGCGTAGCCCCGTGGACTGTCGGGGAAAAGCTCCCCGACAATCCTCTCCAACAACGCCGGCTGGAGGGTCTCCGTCAGCGGGGCCGACTGAGCGCGGATCTTATTCCGCGCTCCTCTGTAAGGTCGGCCCCACGGGTCCCTATCCAGACCCTCCAGCAGCTCCTGCCACGCTCCCTCTTTGGCCCTACTGATGGCCATCTGCAGGGCTCTCCTGCTCTCCACGTAAATGGCGTGCAGATGGCCATCCCTTTCTTCGTCCCGGGGGCGGCGACGCCTGCTCCGGGTGTACGCTCTACGCGCCCCGTCGCAGACGTCCCGGAGGTCGGCTATCTCCGCCGACCACCAGTAGACCGCCCGCCTTGGGGGCGGACGCCCAACACTGGGCATGGCCGCCCTGCACACCGCCGTGAAGGCGTCGCAGAGACGGCCAGCCCCTTGTTCCACCCCCAAATCCTCCACTGGCGGGAGGCCCCAGCGGCCGACGATGGCCGCCTCCTCTGCCAGTTCCCGGTCGAGCCTTGTGAGCGCCCAACGCGGGAACCGGCTCCGCCACCGGGACGAAATCGTCGGACTCCCGGGGGCTGGAGACACCTCGAACCTGATATAACGATGGTCCGAGAGTGTCTCCACCCCCGTCTCCACCCTCCATCCTTCCACTCGGCGTGCGGCGGACGCGGTGGCGAAGGACAGATCCACCACCGACCCTCCGTTCCACCGCACGCACGTGTGGACTGTCCCCCTATTCAAGAGGGACAGCCCCGCGGCCAGCGCCCACTCCTCCACCTTTCGCCCTTTGGCTTCCGTGGCCGGGTTGCCCCACGCCGTGGATTTGGCGTTGAAGTCCCCGGCCACGATAACCTGGGCGGGCGCCAGCCGCCTCACTGCCAACCCCAGAGCATCGAGCAGCTGCTCCAGGGCCGGCAGGTCGCGGTTCGGGGAGAAGTACACACCGATGATTGCGTACTCTCCCCGAACCGCCGCCACGTAACCGCCTCCCCTCCCCCACACCACGAGTGGGGGGCTGGCGCCAGGCCTCGTGACGATGGCCACGGAACCGTCCAGATCCCCGGCCCAGTTAGGCCGGGAGGGCACGGAATATGGTTCCGCAACCACCGCCACGTCCACGTCCCACTCCGCCATGGTCTGCAGGAAAAGGTCCTGAGCCCCGGCGGAGTGGTTGACGTTGGCCTGCAGGAAGCGGGGATGTCCGGCCATTACTCGGACATCCCAGCCTCAGGCGCCACCTGCCGCCCACTCCCGCGGGAGATGGGGGGCGTTCTCCCGCGGATGGATGGGGGGTCACAGAGACGGCCCCCCATTACATGGCTGGCCTTCCGGCCGGCGTCTGCACACACTGCACAACGGGCCTGGGCCGAGCAGCCCGAGGCGATGTGCCCCGGCTGCCCGCACCGATAGCAAAGCCGGCTGCGGTCCTCCTTGGAGGGGCACAGTTCGGCGGTGTGCCCCTTCCCCATGCACTTAAAACAGTGCATGGGGCGCGCCTCCAGCAAGTGGAGCTGCGCCCTGCTCCATCCCACCCCGATACTGCCCAGCTCAAGCAGCTTTTTCGCTGCCGTCACCGGGCAGCGCATCAGGGCAGAGCTAGAGTTACGCCAGTCCGGGCGGATTTCGCCCACCCGGACCTGCTCGGGGGCGCAGCCCCCCTCGCGAGCGACCGCAACCTGTACCCGCTGTACAGTGGCGGCGTCATCCAAACCGGTGACACGGAATTCCGCGCACTTCACCGGTCTGGAGACCTCCGCAACGCCGGCCAAGGCAGCCGTCAATTTTGCCGCCAGGGCGTCAGCCTTTTCATGGCTGGAGGAGCCGGGGACCTCAATGAGCCTCGCTCCGGTCGCCGACTTCCTAATCCGGAGCGAGCCGATACCCAGCTCCCCCAGACTTACCTCCTGCTCGGCCTTTAGTAGGGCCGAGGCATATGTGGCCCCCCCAGTGGCTGCCTCCGGCCGTAATTTTAAGATTACGGCCGTGGAGCCCGGGAGCACCACCTTGGCCTTGCGGCCCTCATCCTTGCCTGCTCGAGCAGGAGGTGCCGGCGCCCTGGCATGCTGCGCGGGTGCCGCGGGAGCAGCGGGGGTCGCGGCTTTCTTAGGCTTTCGACGGACCACCTCGGTCCACGACGCCTTCGGGACCTCGGCGGTCCCCGCCGCCGCAGACGGTGTCGCCGCGGCCGGCTTCGCACCTGATGTGGACGGGCCGAAGCTCGTCCACGGCTCCTCCCGGGCACCCATACGGCGGGCGGGACCTACTTTTGCGGCCGATCGCGCTTGGGGGCGCACCTCGAGCTCTGCCGGCGCCCTCTGCGGCTTAGGCGCCGGCCGTCGCGCGCCCTCGATGGCCGCTCTCGCGGCCACGGCGACCGCACTGCTGTCTCCCGCCAATGGCGGGCGGGTGACGGCGGCGGGAGGCAGCCGCGACTCCAGCTCCGCCAGACGCCCGTCTACAAGGTTGCCGACGAGCCGGGCGATGTTATTTTCCAGCGACTGTATGTCGCCCGGGCTCATCGGCCCCTGCGTCCTTCTCTCCTGGCGGAGCTCCTGGAACTCCTTTCGGTGCGCCCGGACCTCCTCCCTGAGGGAGGCGACCTCCCGCTGCAGCCTGGCGTTATTGGCTCGGAGGCGGAAGGTCTCCTCCGTCTCCGTGCGCACGACTAGGGCCTCCAGGATCTCGCGGATACCCCCGGCAGCTCGCGCTATCTTAGCGGCGAAACCTCCTTTCAGGCTGGCCGACTTTCCTGTTAGTTCCAGGACAAGACCCAACCTCTCCTCGGCCAGCACCATGAGCTCCTCCGCTCCCATGGTCTCAATTGAGGCCGCCGCAACCCCCTCAGGGCTCGTCCCTTCGGGGCCTTTTCCCGTCTCGGGGCTCACCCCCTCGACGCCATCTACTGCCGTGGTCTTCTTGCCCTTAAGGGCCCGCTTTTCAAGCTTGGCCTGAGTGGCCGCCTCCTTGGCCTCCTGCTGGCGCTCGGCAAGCTGTCGGCGGGCCCTCGCCAGGCTAGGGGCAATACCGCCCCGCTTCCCACGCCTGGACGTGGGTATCTTCACCCTTTCGCTGGGCGTCTCCGTCTCCGTTTCGGAAAACAACCTCTTCCCGTTGAGCACCGCCTCGGGAAGGCTGGTGAGCGACGTATCGCTGTCCACCCCGCTTCCCCATTCCCTACTCCTCTCAGCACCAACCGCTTTCGGGGTTTCGGTACCGTCCGTGGCACCGTCACCACCCTCGCTCTCTCCCATCTCCGCTTCACTGTGATCTTTCGATCCCAACATCATCCCCCCCACCCGGTAAACCCGGGACCCGACTGCCCAGGGTCGTCACCGATCCCCAGACAGCCCACACCCAACAACAACACAAAACGCCAAACAAAAACCAACACGAAAAACAAAAACAATAAAACAACAAAAATCAAATTTTGAGGGGGAAGGGGGGGTCCCCCGACCTCGCACCCCGCACAAAAGTTGCTCCGGCAGGCAACACCGACCGAATGGTACTCTAAATTCCCGCGAATTCGCGAATAAAATTTAGAGCACCCTGCTCTCGTACCGGTATTGCCTACCAGAAAACCAACTTCCAGCAGTGATGGAGGTGCGGGAGTGGTCGCAAACGACTCCCCCCAGCCCCCAGACACCGAAACCACAAAAAAGATTTTTTGAGGGTTTTGGGCCCCCAAAAAATAGTTCCCGTGGGAATTTTTAAAAAATTTCCACGGGACCACCTCAAAGGCACCAACACACACAATATACACCAAAAAAGCAAAATTCTCCTATACTAATCCTCCCAACCTCAACCTAACCTAACCTAACCTAACCTAACCTAACCTAACCTAACCTAACCTAACCTAACCTAACCTAACCTAACCTAACCTAACCTAACCTAACCTAACCTAACCTAACCTAACCTAACCTAACCTAACCTAACCTAACCTAACCTAACCTAACCTAACCTAACCTAACCTTTTTTTTTTTTTTTTTTTTTTTTTTTTTTTTGTGACGCGGGGAAAAATGCGTTACGCACACCACCGGTGCCTGGGTGGCCTCCGGTGGTAGTGTGGGACTCCCCGTCGGCTGTCCGACGGTATACCCACTAAACGACCCCGCGAAATGCCATCGGCCGCGTTGGTGTGGTGCCCCGGATCTGTTAGCAACAGGGCACCACTGCGACTGGCCAGCCCCTCAAAAGGGGCCGGACTTCTTCTCTCTAGGGGCCATCCCGGCAAATTGGGACAGCCCCTCCGGCGGCGGGACCATTATGGGGCCAGGTTCCCAGCCTGACCCCTAGTCCCACAGGTTAGGGAGGCGGCAGTAGGTGCGCGTAGCGCCTACGCCGCACTCCCGTCCGCCGTCTCCGGAGCGGGACAGCCAACGGATCGTCCTCCCTGTCCCGCTCCGCGGCCTCCTTCTGGGACATGACAGTCTCACAGAAGGAGGCCATCGCCTGCCAGGCACTGTCGCTCCCGAGCATGTAGCGGACCACGCTCGGGAGCGAGAGGTCCGCGCTTCCCAGCGCGGACACCAGATCATGGCGCTGCCGAGACCACCTGGGACACTGCTCCAAGGTGTGCTGAGCAGTGTCCTCGGCCGCGCCACAATCGTGGCAGCCTGGCCGCTCCTCCCGCCTCGCGACCCGGTGCAGGTACTCACCGAAGCATCCATGTCCGGTGAGCACCTGCACCATGCGGAAGGTGAGGGGTTTGCGTCTGCGACGCATCCACGCCTCCAGGACCGGGCGCAGCGCATCCGCAACGCGGACACCATACCGCGGCTGCGCCAGGTCCTCCCCCCACCTCCGCATCATCTCTGCCTGCCCTCGCTGGCGATACCGCCCCACTTCCTCCATCGTGGGGTGCTCGCCGAGTGCCCTCCTACTCGCAACAAAGTTGTATACCTCGGCGAGCACCTCCGCCACCAGTTCCCAGGGCGGGTCGCCAGCGAGGGCGGTCGCGGCCGTCCAAGCTACCGTACGGTACCCCCTTATCGCCCTCTGCGCTATGACCCGCTGCGCTCTGCGCAGCTGAGCCCTATTGCGAGCGCAGAGGGCGTCCGCCCATATGGGGGCACCGTACGTGGCCATACTCCGGCAGACGCCGGAGTACAGCCGCCTGCACGCGGCGCTGGGTCCGCCCAGATTGGGCAGGAGCCTACCCAGCGCCGACGCAGCTCTGATGACCTTCGGCCCCAACTGCTCGAAGTGGGGGCCGAAGGTCCATCTCCCATCAAGGGTGAGGCCCAGGTACCTCATCTGGGCACTCACCCTGATCCTCCTTCCTCCTATTTGGAGGTGTGCTCCCGAGGGGGGGCCCCGCCTGCCGGTCCCGCGGAAGAGGAGGGCTTCGGTCTTCTCCAAACGGACCCGAAGCCCCAGCCTCTCTATACGGCTGACCACCAGTCCTACACCGACTTCGGCCAGCCGCGCCGCCTCCACAAAGGTCTTGCCCCGGGATGTGACGAGGGTGTCATCTGCGTAACAGATGACGCCCATCCCGGGGAGGAGACGGCCCCGCAGGACCCAGTCGTATGCGAGGTCCCACAGGATGGGGCCCAGAACGGACCCCTGTGGAACCCCGCACCCGACAACCCTTCTGACCATATGGCCCCTCGCGTCCTCGTAGCACACCTCCCTGTCCTCCAGGTATGCCTTCAAGAGCCTCCCCAAATACGGAGGCACCTCAAAATACTTGAGGGCCTCCAGGATGGTACTGTGGGGGAGGCTGTTGAAGGCATTGGCGATGTCGAGCGACACCGCCATCACCACCTCTCCCTCGCGCTCCGCATCCTCCGTCACCGACCTTAGGCGCCTTATGGCGTCGACGGTCGACCGTCTGGCCCGGAACCCGAACTGGGCATCCGAGAGGCCCGGTCCCGGGCCATCCTCCAAATGCTGAGCGAGGCGGGAGGCGACAACCCTCTCCAGGGCCTTGCCCGCCTCGCTCAGCAGAACGACCGGTCGAACCGCCGACCCCGAGTCCGGGGGCCGGTCTCCCTTCAACAGAAGGCAGAGCCGGCCCACCCTGAAGGGTCCCGGGCAGCACCCCGACCGCAAGCAGCAGTCGAGGAGCTCCCGGAACCTGTCTCCGAGGTGCACGAGAGCCAACGCTAGCACCTTCCCGTGCACCCCGTCCGGACCCGGCGCCCTCTTTTTGCCTCGGAGGCGGTCAACGACCGCCTCCATCTCCTGGTCGGTGACGGGCGGCGGAGCGCCCTCCTCCTCTCCTCTGGAGTCCGACGTCCGACGTAGGACCATCCTCGGGGGAGCGTAGCCCCGTGGGGTGTCGGGGAAGAGTTCCCCGACAACCCTCTCCAACACGGCTGGCTGGAGGGTCTCCGTCAGTGGGGCCGACTGAGCGCGGATCTTGTTCCGCGCTCCTCTGTAAGGTCGGCCCCACGGGTCCCTATCCAGACCCTCCAGCAGCTCCTGCCACGCTCCCTCCTTGGCCCTACTGATGGCCATCTGCAGGGCTCTCCTACTCTCCACGTAGACGCCGTGCAGACGGCCATCCCTTTCTTCGTCCCGGGGGCGGCGACGCCTGCTCCGGGTGTACGCTCTACGCGCCCCGTTGCAGACGTCCCGGAGGTCGGCTATCTCCGCCGACCACCAGTAGACCGCCCGCCTTGGGGGCGGACGCCCAACACTGGGCATGGCCGCCCTGCACACCGCCGTGAAGGCGTCGCAGAGACGGCCAGCCCCTGGCTCCACCCCCAAATCCTCCATCGGCGGGAGGCCCCAGCGGCCGACTATGGCTGCCTCCTCCGCCAGTTCCCGGTCGAGCCTGGTGAGCGCCCAACGCGGGAACCGGCTCCGCCACCGGGACGAAGTCGTCGGACTCCCGGGGGCTGGAGACACCTCGAACCTGATGTAACGATGGTCCGAGAGTGTCTCCACCCCCGTCTCCACCCTCCAACCCTCCACTCGGCGTGCGGCGGACGCGGTGGCGAAGGACAGATCCACCACCGACCCTCCGTTCCACCGCACGCACGTGTGGACTGTCCCCCTGTTCAAGAGGGACAGTCCCGCGGCCAGCGCCCACTCCTCCACTTTCCGCCCCTTGGCTTCCGTGGCCGGGTTGCCCCACGCCGTGGATTTGGCGTTGAAGTCCCCGGCCACGATAACCTGGGCGGGCGCTAGCCGCCTGACTGCCGACCCCAGAGCATCGAGCAGCTGCTCCAGGGCCGGCAGGTCGCGGTTCGGGGAGAAGTACACGCCGATGATTGCGTACTCTCCCCGAACCGCCGCCACATAACCGCCACCCCTCCCCCACACCACGAGTGGGGGGCTGGCGCCAGGCCTCGTGACGATGGCCACGGAACCGTCCAGATCCCCGGCCCAGTTAGGCCGGGAGGGCACGGAATATGGTTCCGCAACCACCGCCACGTCCACGTCCCACTCCGCCATGGTCTGCAGGAAAAGGTCCTGAGCCCCGGCGGAGTGGTTGACGTTGGCCTGCAGGAAGCGAGGATGTCCGGCCATTACTCGGACATCCTAGCCTCCGGCGCCTTCTGCCGCCCACTCCCGCGGGAGATGGGGGACGTTCTCCCGCGGATGGATGGGGGGTTGCACAGACGGCCCCCCATCACATGTGTCGCCCTGCGCCCGGCGTCGGCGCAAACGGCACAGCGGGCCTGGGCCGAACAGCCGGAGGCGATGTGCCCCGGCTGCCCGCACCGGTAACACAACCGGCTGCGGTCCTCCTTCGAGGGGCACAACTCGGCTGTGTGCCCCTTCCCCATGCACTTGAAACAGTGCATGGGGCGCGCCTCCAGCAAGTGGAGCTGCACCCTGCTCCAGCCCACCCCTATGCTGCCCAGCTCGAGCAGCTTTTTCGCTGCCGTGAGCGGGCAGCGCATCAGGGCGGAACTGGAATTCCGCCAGTCCGGGCGGATTTCGCCCACCCGGACCTGCTCCGGGGTGCAGCCCCCTTCGCGCGCGACCGCAACCTGAACCCGCTGTGCCGTAGCGGCATCGTCCAGACCCGTGAGGCGGAACTCCGCGCACTTCACGGGCCTGGACACCTCGACAACGCCGGACAGGGCGGCCGTCAGTTTGGCCGCCAAGGCGTCAGCCTTCTCGTGGCTGGTGGAGCCGGGGACTTCTATCAGCCTCGCTCCGGTAGCCGACTTCCGAATCCGGAGCGAGCCGATTCCCAGCTCCCCCAGATCCACCTCCCGCTCGGCCTTAAGTAGGGCCGAGGCATACGATGCCCCCCCTTGTACTGCCTCCGGCCGTAACTTCAGAATTACGGCCGTGGAGCCGGGGAGCACCACCTTGGGCTTTCGGCCCTCCTCCCTGCCTGCGGGAGCATTGGCTGACGCCTTGGCGGGCGCTGGCGCCGCGGGAGTCGCGGGGGCCGCGGCCTTTCGCGGCCTGCGGCGGACCACGTCGGTCCACTTCTCCTTAGGGACCTCGGTGGCCCCTGCCGCTGGCGACGGCGTCACCGCGGCCGCATTCGCCCCTGATGTGGACGGGCCGAAGCTCGTCCACGACTCCCGCGGGGCCCCACCGCGGGCGGGACCCGCTCCGGTGGCCGGTCTTGCCCGAGGGCGTACCTCGAGCTCGGCCGGCGCCTTTGCCTTCTTCGGCGTAGTCGCCGGCCGGCCTGCGCTCTCGATGGCCGCCCTCGCGGCCCTCGCCACCGGTGAGCTGTCGCCCGCCAGTGGCGGACGGACGACTGTCGGAGGAGGCAGGCGCGACTCAATCGCAGCGAGCCGCCCATCTACTAGGTTGCCGACGAGCCGGGCGATATTACTCTCCAGAACCTGGAGATCGACCGGGCCCGCCGGCCCCTGCGCCTTCCTCTCGGCCCGGAGCTCCTGGAACTCCCGGCGGTGCGCCTTGACCTCCTCTCGCAAGGAGGCCACCTCCCGTTGGAGACGTGCGTTGTCCGCTCGGAGGCGGTGGGTCTCCTCCACCTCCGTGCGCACCACCAGGGCCTCCAGGATCTCCCGGATCCCGCCCGCGGCCCTCGCAATTTTTGCGGCGTAGCCCCCCTTGAGGCTCGCCGATTTCCCCGTGAGGTCGAGGATGACTCGCAACATCCCCTCGCCCCTCACCATGAGGTCCTCGGCGCCCCCACCGAGTGGGCTCGCCGCTTCCCCCTCAGGGCTTCTCCCTTCGGGGCTTTCCATCTCCGCCTCGGGGCTCACCCCCTCGGCGCTTACTGCCGCCACATATGGGCTCGTCTTGGCCTTAAGGGCCCGCTTCTCAAGGAGCGCATTAAAAGCCGCCTCCTTGGCCTCCTCCTTGCGCTCCCGCATTTGTTGGCGGGCCCTGGCAAGACTATGCACCGAGCCGCCCCGCTTTCCACGCCTAGCAGTGGGTATTTTTGCCCTCTCTGCCGGCGTCTCCGTCTCGGTGTCCGAGTACAGTCGCTTGCTGTTGAGCAACGCCTCAGGCAGGCTGGTGAGCGACGTCTCTGTCTCAGACCCGCTCGCCCAATCCGCTTCACTCTCCCGGACACCTCCCCTGCTTCTTGAGCGATCCGTCGCGTTCATCGACCCCTCACCACTTTCGCTCCCTCCGACAACAGCCTGTGGTTTTTTAGGGAGACCACCCTCCCTGGAACACTTGGGCCCCAACATACCCCCCACCCGGAAAACCCGGGGCTCGACTGCCCAGGGTCGTTACCGATCCCTAGACAGCCCACACGCAATGACAAACACAAAACACAAAACGAAAACCCAACACGAAAAACAAAACCACAAAATTGACAAAAATCAAATTTTGAGGGGGAAGGGGGGGGTCCCCCGACCTCGCACCCCGCACAAAAAATGCTCCGATAGGCAACACCGATCGGATGGCGCCCCAAATTCCCGCGATTTCGCAAAGAAAAATTTAGAGCACCTGCTCTCGTACCGGTATTGCCTACCGAAAAACCAAGTTCCGAGCGAGGTGGAGATGCGGGAGTAGTCGCAAACGACTCCCCCCGACCCCTAGACACCAAAACAACAAAAAAGATTTTTTAGGGGTTTTTGGCCCCTAAAAAATAGTTCCCGTGGGAAATTCCAAAAAATTCCCACGGGACCCGATGAAGCCTACTACCACACACAATAAACCGCAAAAAAGCCTAAATCCTCCTACCAATACCTCCCGAAGTCCAACTTCAACCTAACCTAACCTAACCTAACCTAACCTAACCTAACCTAACCTAACCTAACCTAACCTAACCTAACCTAACCTAACCTAACCTAACCTAACCTAACCTTTTTTTTTTTTTTTTTTTTTTTTTTTTTTTTTTTTTTTTTTTTTTTTTTTTTGTGACGCGGGGAAAAATGCGTTACGCACACCACCGGTGCCTGGGTGGCCTCCGGTGGTAGTGTGGGACTCCCCGTCGGCTGTCCGACGGTATACCCACTAAACAACCCCGCGAAATGCCATCGGCCGCGTTGGTGTGGTGCCCCGGATCTGTTAGCAACAGGGCACCACTGCGACTGGCCAGCCCAAAAGGGGCCGGACTTCTTCTCTCTAGGGGCCGTCCCGGCAAATTGGGACAGCCCCTCCGGCGGCGGGACCGTTATGGGGCCAGGTTCCCAGCCTGACCCCTAGTCCCACAGGTTAGGGAGGCGGCAGGAGGTGCGCGTAGCGCCTCCGCCGCACTCCCGTCCGCCGTCTCCGGAGCGGGACAGCCACGGGATCATCTTCCCTGTCCCGCTCCGAGGCCTCCTTCTGGGACATGACAGTCTCACAGAAGGAGGCCACCGCCTGCCAGGCCCTGTCGCTCCCGAGCATGTAGCGGACCACGCTCGGGAGCGAGAGGTCCGCGCTTCCCAGCGCGGACACCAGATCATGGCGCTGCCGAGACCACCTGGGACACTGCTCCAAGGTGTGCTGAGCAGTGTCCTCGGCCGCGCCACAATCGTGGCAGCCTGGCCGCTCCTCCCGCCTCGCGACCCGGTGCAAGTACTCACCGAAGCACCCATGCCCGGTGAGCACCTGCACCATGCGGAAGGTGAGGGGTTTGCGTCTTCGACGCATCCACGCCTCCAGGACCGGGCGCAGCGCATCCGCAACGCGGACTCCGTACCGCGGCTGCGCCAGGTCCTCCCCCCACCTCCGCATCATCTCCTCATGCCCTCGCTGGCGATACCGCCCCACCTCCACAGACGTGGGGCGCTCGCCGAGGCTCCTCCTCTCGGCGACAAACGCGTACACCTCGGCGAGCACCCCCGCCACCAACTCCCAGGGCGGGTCGCCAGCGAGGGCGGTCGCGGCCGTCCAGGCTACCGTACGATACCCCCTAATCGCCCTCTGCGCTATGACCCGCTGCGCTCTGCGCAGCTGAGCCTTGTTGCGAGTGCAGAGGGCGTCCGCCCATATGGGGGCACCGTACGTCGCCATACTCCGGCAGATGCCGGAGTACAGCCGTCTGCACGCGGCGCTGGGCCCGCCCAAATTGGGCAGGAGACGGCCCAGCGCCGCCGCAGCTCTGATGACCCTCGGCCCCAACCGCTCGAAGTGGGGGCCGAAGGTCCATCTCCCGTCCAGGGTGAGGCCCAGGTAGCTCATCTGGGCACTCACCCTTACTCGCTGTCCTCCTATTTGGAGGTGCGCTCCCGAGGGGGGGCCCCGCCTGCCGGTCCCGCGGAAGAGGAGGGCCTCGGTTTTATCCAAACGGACCCGAAGCCCAAGCCTCTCTATGCGGCTGACCACCAGTCCTACACCGACTTCGGCCAGCCGCGCCGCCTCCACGAAGGTCTTGCCCCGGGATGTGACGAGGGTGTCATCTGCATAGCAGATGACGCCCATCCCGGGGAGGAGACGGCCCCGCAGGACCCAGTCGTATGCGAGGTCCCACAGAATGGGGCCCAGAACGGACCCCTGTGGGACACCGCACACGACGCGCCTTCTAACCATCTGGCCCCTCGCGTCCTCGTAGCGCACCTCCCTGTCCTCCAAATACGCCTTCAACAGCCTCCCCAAGTACGGAGGCACCCCAAAGTATTTGAGGGCCTCCAGTATGGTACTGTGGGGGAGGCTGTTGAAGGCGTTGGCGATGTCTAGAGACACCGCCACCACCACATCTCCCTCGCGCTCCGCATCCTCCGTCACCGACCTTAGGCGCCTAATGGCGTCGACGGTCGACCGTCTGGCCCGGAACCCGAACTGGGCATCCGATAGGCCCGGTCCCGGGCCATCCTCCAAGTGCTGAGCGAGGCGGGAAGCGACGACCCTTTCGAGGGCCTTCCCCGCCTCGTTCAGCAGAACGACCGGTCGAACCGCCGACCCCGAGTCCGGGGGCCGGTCTCCCTTCAACAGAAGGCAGAGCCGGCCCACCCTGAAGGGTCCCGGGCAGCACCCCGACCGCAAACAGCAGTCGAGGAGCTCCCGGAACCTGTCTCCGAGGTGCACGAGAGCCAACGCTAGCACCTTCCCGTGCACCCCGTCCGGACCCGGCGCCCTCTTCTTGCCTCGGAGGCGGTCAACGACCGCCTCCATCTCCTGGTCGGTGACGGGCGGCGGAGCGCCCTCCTCCTCTCCTCTGGAGTCCGACGTCCGACGTAGGGCCATCCTCGGGGGAGCGTAGCCCCGTGGGGTGTCGGGGAAGAGTTCCCCGACAACCCTCTCCAACACGGCTGGCTGGAGGGTCTCCGTCAGTGGGGCCGACTGAGCGCGGATCTTGTTCCGCGCTCCTCTGTACGGTCGGCCCCACGGGTCCCTATCCAAACCCTCCAGCAGCTCCTGCCACGCTCCCTCCTTGGCCCTACTGATGGCCATCTGCAGGGCCCTCCTGCTCTCCACGTAGACTCCGTGCAGATGGCCATCCCTTTCTTCGTCCCGGGGGCGGCGACGCCTGCTCCGAGTATACGCCCTACGCGCCCCGTTGCAGGCGTCCCGGAGGCCGGCTATCTCAGCCGACCACCAGTAGACCGCCCGCCTCGGAGGCGGACGCCCAACACTGGGCATGGCCGCCCTGCAAACCGCCGTGAAGGCGTCGCAGAGACGACCAGCCCCCTCCTCGGCGTCCAGCTCCTCCATTGCCGGGAGGCCCCAGCGGCCGACAATGGCCGCCTCCTCGGCCAGTTCCCGGTCGAGCCTGGTGAGCGCCCAACGCGGGAACCGGCTCCGCCACCGGGACGAAGTCGTCGGACTCCCGGGGGCTGGAGACACCTCGAACCTGATGTAGCGATGGTCCGAGAGTGTCTCCACCCCCGTCTCCACCCTCCAACCCTCCACTCGGCGTGCGGCGGACGCGGTGGCGAAGGACAGATCCACCACCGATCCTCCGTTCCACCGCACGCACGTGTGGACTGTCCCCCTATTCAAGAGGGACAGTCCCGCGGCCAGCGCCCACTCCTCCACTTTCCGCCCTTTGGCTTCCGTGGCCGGGTTGCCCCACGCCGTGGATTTGGCGTTGAAGTCCCCGGCCACGATAACCTGGGCGGGCGCTAGCCGCCTGACTGCCGACCCCAGAGCATCGAGCAGCTGCTCCAGGGCCGGCAGGTCGCGGTTCGGGGAGAAGTACACACCGATGATTGCGCACTCCCCCCGAACCGCCGCCACGTATCCGCCTCCCCTCCCCCACACCACGAGTGGGGGGCTGGCGCCAGGCCTCGTGACGATGGCCACGGAACCGTCCAGATCCCCGGCCCAGTTAGGCCGGGAGGGCACGGAATATGGTTCCGCAACCACCGCCACGTCCACGTCCCACTCCGCCATGGTCTGCAGGAAAAGGTCCTGAGCCCCGGCGGAGTGGTTGACGTTGGCCTGCAGGAAGCGGGGATGTCCGGCCATTATTCGGACATCCCAGCCTCAGGCGCCACCTGCCGCCCACTCCCGCGGGAGATGGGGGGCGTTCTCCCGCGGACGGATGGGGGGTTACAAAGACGGCCCCCCATCACGTGCGTGGCCTTGCGTCCGGCGTCTGCGCATACGGAGCAGCGGGCCTGGGCCGAGCAGCCCGAGGCGATGTGCCCCGGCTGCCCGCACCGATAACAGAGCCGGCTGCGGTCCTCCTTGGAGGGGCACAGTTCGGCTGTGTGCCCCTTCCCCATGCACTTGAAACAGTGCATGGGGCGCGCCTCCAGCAACTGGAGCTGCACCCTGCTCCAGCCCACCCCTATACTGCCCAGCTCGAGCAGCTTTTTCGCTGCCGTCACCGGGCAGCGCATCAGGGCGGAGCTGGAGTTCCGCCAGTCCGGGCGGATTTCGCCCACCCGGACCTGCTCGGGGGTGCAGCCCCCCTCGCGCGCGACCGCAGCTTGGACCCGCTGTGCCGTTGCGGCATCGTCCAGACCCGTGAGGCGGAACTCCGCACACTTCACGGGCCTGGACACCTCTACGACGCCGGACAGGGCGGCCGTCAACTTGGCCGCCAAGGCGTCAGCCTTCTCGTGGCTGGTGGAGCCGGGGACTTCGATCAGCCTCGCTCCGGTCGCCGACTTGCGTATCCGGAGCGAGCCGATTCCCAGCTCCCCCAGATTCACCTCCCGCTCGGCCTTCAAGAGGGCCGAGGCATACGATGCCCCCCCTTGGGCTGCCTCCGGCCGTAACTTTAAAATTACGGCCGTGGAGCCGGGGAGCACCACCTTGGGCTTTCGGCCCTCCTCCTTGCCCGCGGGAGTGTTGGCTGACGCCTTGGCGGGCGCCGGTCTCGCAGGAGTCGCGGGGGCCGCGGTTTTCCGCGGCTTGCGGCGGACCACGTCGGTCCAGGACGCCACCTCCGGGACCTCGGCGGTCCCTGCCGCTGCCGACGGTGTCACCGCGGCCGGCTTCGCCCTAGATGTGGACGGGCCGAAGCTCGTCCACGACTCCTCCACGGCACCACTACGGCGGACGGGACCCACCTTGGCGGCTTTTGCGGCCGGCCTTGCCCGAGGACGCACATCGAGCTCGGCCGGCGTGCTCGCCCTCTGCGGAGCCGGAGCCGGTCGTCCCGCGCTCTCGATGGCCGCTCTTGTGGCTCTGGCCACCGAGGACCTATCACCCGCCAATGGCGGGCGGGTGATCGCGGGGGGAGGCAATCGAGACTCCAGCTCCGCGAGTCGTCCGTCAACCAGGTTGCCGACGAGCCGGGCGATATTTGCTTCCAGAGCCTGGAAATCCACCGGGCCCGTCGGCCCCTGCGCCTGCGCCCTCCTCTCCTTCCGGAGCTCCTCAAATTCCAGGCGATGCGCCCGGACCTCTTCTTTCAGGGAGGAGACCTCCCGCTGGAGCCGAGCGTTGTCGGCTCGGAGACGGTAGGTCTCCTCCGTCTCTGTGCGCATCACCAGGGATTCGAGGATCTCCCGAATCCCTCCCGCCGCCTTCACAATCTTCGCGGCGTAACCCCCTTTGAGGCTCGCCGACCTGCCGGTTAGGTCGAGGATAAGCCCCAGCCTCTCCTCGGCCCTCGCCAACAACTCGTCGGTTCCCCCCTCCGTTGGGCCCGCCGCTCTCCCCTCAGGGCTTATCCCTTCGGGGCTTCCATTTGCCGCCTCGGGGCTCGCCCCCTCGGCGCTTCTGGCCACTGCCGCACTCTTTATACCCTTAAGGGCCCGCCTCTCAAGGAGCGCCTGGATGGCCTCCTCCCTCTCCTCCTCCTTGCGCTCTCTGAGCTCACGGCGGGCTCTCGCCAGGCTGAGGGCGACGCCGCCCCTCTTCCCGCGCCTAGCCGTGGGCAACTTTGCCCGCTCGTCGGGCGTCTCCGTCTCAGAGCCGGAGAAGAGGCGCTTCCCGCGCCCCAGCTCCGACTCCGAGAGGGTGGGGACCGACATTGTGTCGGTCTCCTCCCCTCCGCCACACAGTAGCTCCAGCTCCACCTCTACTAGCTGTGGCCCCTCCTGGAGCCCACTCACCCCCGGACCCTTAGGTCCCAACAAACCCCCCCCACCCGGCATCCCCGGGACTCGGCTGCCTAGGTCCGTCACCGAAACCTAGACACACAACGACAAACACAAGAAACAATAACCAACACCACAAAAACACAACAAAAACAACCAACAAATAACACCAAGTCACACACTCCACTGCGAAAAGCAACACCACCTAACAACTCCTCCTAGGTAATGAACCACCTCGCCCACAAGTATCGACTTTCCAGATTTGGTCACCACTCACCGGCCACTGCGTTACCGCGCACCGGTGAGATGGGTCCAGGGCAGACGACGGGGACGTACTGGAAATCACTTGGGGCCTGCCCCAACCTAACCTAACCTAACCTAACCTAACCTTTTTTTTTTTTTTTTTTTTTTTTTTTTTTTACAAGGAGAAATCTTTTAAAGACCGTACCCACCGCTAGCGAGGCAGTGGGCGTGAGTGGGACTCGCCCGGTGAGAAGCACCGGGAATACCCACTAAAACTCCTTGGTCGCCCCTCGGACCCTATGAGGGAGAGGTCTGGGCTCTGCCTTGTGGCAATTCACCAGGTCTCTCCCAGGGGTGGGCCCCGGCCTATGCCGGGGCTTACGCCAAAGGAGGATTACCCGGGGCTACCGGGGTAATCCTCAGACGAGGCAGCCTAAGTGTTCCATGTGCGGGAGCAACCCGCACACGTTGGCTACTCTCAGGGGTCAAAGAAGACGGACGTGCGCCCGCCTTCTTCGACCCACCCGTCTGCGTCGGAGTGGAGCGGCTAGAGCGTCCTCCTCCCGCTCCCTCTCCGCTGCCTCCTTCTGCAGCATCACGCACTCGCAGAAGGAGGCGGCAGCCTCCCATACCGTCTCACTGCAAACCATGGCTCTAACCATGGTTTGAAGGGAGAGGTATCCTCCGCCAAGCGCCGCTCGTAGTTCGCGGCGCTCTCGCCGCCAGGCCGGGCATTCTACCAACGTATGCTCGGCCGTGTCATCGGGGGAGGCGCAATGATGGCACCTCGCCGTCTCCTCCCGATGGGCGACTCGGTACAGGTAATGGCCGAAGCAGCCATGCCCGGTCAAAACCTGCACCAGGCGGTAGGTGAGGCTGCCATGCCGGCGCCCAACCCACTCCTCCAACACCGGACGTATCGCTTCGATCGTCCGGTGACCGGCAACTGGGGAGGTCAAGGAGTCTCCCCAGAGCTCCAGGGCCTCCCTCTGCGCTAGCCTGCGCTCCCCTTCGACCTCCTCCAGTGTGGGGCGCGCTCCACGCTCCCTCGCCGCCACCCTCTTGCGGTACACCCTGGCGAGCACCTGGGCATCCAGCTCCCAAGGAGGTGTGCCCGCCAAGACACAGGCCGCCCCGTGGCTGACCGTGCGGTACGATCGTATGACCCGGGTCGCAATCACCCGCTGCGGTTGGCGCAGGAGTGCCCTCGTGTGGGGATTTAGGCACTCCGCCCAAACCGGAGCTCCATACAGTGCCATCGACCTCACCACTCCATGGTAAAGCCGACGGCACGGCGACCCAGGCCCACCCAGGTTGGGGAGAACGCGCCCGAGGGCGGCTGCAGACGCGCACAGCCGCGGAGCGAGGAGCTTAAAGTGCTCCTCGAAACTCCATCGGGGATCCAGCACCAGGCCGAGGTACTTCATCTGCACCCCGACCGGGACACGAACCCCCTCCACTCGGACGCATAGCCCCCCCGGGATCACGCCACGAGGGCCACGGAAGGCCATCGCCTTCGTCTTGGCGAGCGCCACCTCCAGTCCAAGTCTGCGGATGCGCCGCACCACCAGAGAGGCGCCGACCGATGCCAGGTGTACCGCATCCTCCCATATGGCCGCCCTGACCACCACTAGGGTGTCATCCGCGAAGCACATCACCTCCATCCTCGGCAGGAGCGCTCCGCGGAGGACCCAGTTGTACCCCAGGTTCCAGAGCAGGGGGCCAAGCACTGAACCCTGGGGCACTCCCGCCGGCATGGCCCACGATTGGACGCACCCCTCCGAATCCTCATAGAGGACCACCCTCTCGCGCAGGTAGTCCGCCACGAGGACACGGAGGTAGAGGGGCACCTGGTGGAACTGCAGTGCCTCCTCTATGCATTCGTGGGGGAGGCTGTTGAACGCGTTAGCGATGTCCAGAGACACCGCCACTACAGCCTCCCCCCTTGCTGTGGCTGCCTCAGTCCACGCCTTGAGGCGAGCCACCGCGTCCATCGTGGACCGACCGGTCCGGAAGCCATATTGGCACTCCGCCAAGTCCGGGCCGCCAGTCTCCAAGTGCTTGGTGATCCGGGAAGCGATGATCTTCTCGAGGAACTTCCCGGACTCATCCAGCATCACCAGCGGCCGAAAACTCGACGGAGAGTCCGGAGGGCGGCCATCCTTGCACAGGAGGCAGAGCCTTCCTGCCCGCCATATCCCGGGGAAGCGGCCCGTCGCGATGCAGGTGTTCAACACCGCACGGTACCGCTCCTCCAGGGGCCCTAGGGCTATCGCCATCACCTTGGAGGGCACTCCATCTGGCCCCGGCGTCTTCTTTCTGGACCTGAGCCTGTCCAGACCGGTCTCAAACTCCAGGTCTGACACCGGGGGCCCGTCCATCCCATCCTCCAAGGTGGTGGGGGCGGCTGCGGCGCGCATACGGGGTGGAGCGAAGGGTCCCGGGCTGGGAAAGAGCGTATCCAGGACCCTCCGCAACAGCACAGGCTCCATACAGGATGTGGAGGGGGCCATGTCAAAGAATTTCCCCCTCACCACCCTGTACGGCCTACCCCAGGGGTCCCTCTCTAGGGTAGCGATGAATCGCTCCCCAGCTTGGGCTTTGGCCCCGCGGATGGCTGTCCGCAGGGCCCTCTGGGCCTCCCTATAATGCTGGCGGAGCTCATCATCGCCATCCGGCCCCCCATTGGCGCGCCTGCGGCTACGCAGGTAGGCACGCCTCGCTGCCATACCGGCGGTACGCAGATCCGCTATCTCCTGCGTCCACCAGTAAACCCCTTTTCGGGGACACCTTCGGGCCCTAGGCATAGCGGAGCTGCAGACGACACGCATGTCGTCGGCGAACAATTCCGCCATGCCCTCCGCGTCCCCGACAACCTAACCTAACCTAACCTAACCTAACCTAACCTAACCTAACCTAACCTAACCTAACCTAACCTAACCTAACCTAACCTTTTTTTTTTTTTTTTTTTTTTTTTTTTTTTTTTTTTCGTGACGCGGGGAAAAATGCGTTACGCACACCACCGGCGCCTGGGTGGCCTCCGGTGGTAGTGTGGGACTCCCCGTCGGCTGTCCGACGGTATACCCACTAAACAACCCCGCGAAATGCCATCGGCCGCGTTGGTGTGGTGCCCCGGATCTGTCAACAACAGGGCACCACTGCGACTGGCCAGCCCCTCAGAAGGGGCCGGACTTCTTCAATCTAGGGGCCGTCCCGGCAAATTGGGACAGCCCCTCCGGCGGCGGGACCGTTATGGGGCCAGGTTCCCATCCTGACCCCTAGTCCCACAGGTTAGGGAGGCGGCAGTAGGTGCGCGTAGCGCCTACGCCGCACTCCCGTCCGCCGTCTCCGGAGCGGGACAGCCAAGGGATCGTCCTCCCTGTCCCGCTCCGAGGCCTCCTTCTGGGACATGACCGTCTCACAGAAGGAGGCCATCGCCTGCCAGGCACTGTCACTCCCGAGCATGCAGCGGACCACGCTCGGGAGCGAGAGGTCCGCGCTTTCTAGCGCGGACACCAGTTCGTGGCGCTGCCGAGACCACCTGGGACACCGCTCCAGAGTGTGCTGAGCGGTGTCCTCGGCCGCGCCACAATCGTGGCAGCCTGGCTGTTCCTCCCGCCTCGCGACCCGGTGCAGGTACTCACCGAAGCACCCATGTCCGGTGAGCACCTGCACCATGCGGAAAGTGAGGGGTTTGCGCCTTCGGCGCATCCACGCCTCCAGGACCGGGCGCAGCGCATCCGCAACGCGGACTCCGTACCGCGCCTGCGCCAGGTCCTCCCCCCACCTCCGCATCATCTCTGCCTGCCCTCGCTGGCGATACCGCCCCACCTCCTCCAATGTGGGGCGCTCGCCGAGGTTCCTCCTCTCCGCAACAAACACGTATACCTCGGCGAGCACCTCCGCCGCCAACTCCCAGGGCGGGTCGCCAGCCAGGGCGGTCGCGGCCATCCACGCCACCGTCCGGTACCCCCTTATCGCCCTCTGCGCTATGACCCGCTGCGCTCTGCGCAGCTGAGCCCTGTTCCGAGCGCAGAGGGCGTCCGCCCATATGGGGGCACCGTACGTTGCCATACTCCGACAGACGCCGGAGTACAGCCGTCTGCACGCGGCGCTGGGTCCGCCCAGATTGGGCAGGAGGCGTCCCAGCGCCGCCGCAGCTCTGATGACCTTCGGCCCCAACCGCTCGAAGTGGGGGCCGAAGGTCCATCTTCCGTCAAGGGTGAGGCCCAGGTAGCTCATCTGGGCACTCACCCTTATTCTAACTCCTCCTATTTGGAGGTGCGCTCCCGAGGGGGGGCCCCGCCTGCCGGTCCCGCGGAAGAGGAGGGCCTCGGTTTTATCCAAACGGACCCGAAGCCCAAGCCTCTCTATGCGGCTGACCACCAGTCCTACACCGACTTCGGCCAGCCGCGCCGCCTCCGTGAAGGTCTTACCCCGGGATGTGACGAGGGTGTCATCCGCATAGCAGATTACACCCATCCCGGGGAGGAGACGGCCCCGCAGGACCCAGTCGTATGCGAGGTCCCACAGGATGGGGCCCAGAACGGACCCCTGTGGGACACCGCACACGACACGCCTTCTGACCATCTGGCCCCTCGCGTCCTCGTAGCGCACCTCCCTGTCCTCCAGATACGCCTTCAACAGCCTCCCCAAGTACGGAGGCACCCCAAAGTACTTGAGGGCCTCCAGTATGGTACTGTGGGGGAGGCTGTTGAAGGCGTTGGCGATGTCTAGAGACACCGCCACCACCACATCTCCCTCGCGCTCCGCATCCTCCGTCACCGACCTTAGCCGCCTTATGGCGTCGACGGTCGACCGTCTGGCCCGGAACCCGAACTGGGCATCCGAGAGGCCCGGTCCCGGGCCATCCTCCAAATGCTGAGCGAGGCGGGAGGCGACAACCCTCTCCAGGGCCTTGCCCGCCTCGTTCAGCAGAACGACCGGTCGAACCGCCGACCCCGAGTCCGGGGGCCGGTCTCCCTTCAACAGAAGGCAGAGCCGGCCCACCCTGAAGGGTCCCGGGCAGCACCCCGACCGCAAGCAGCAGTCGAGGAGCTCCCGGAACCTGTCTCCGAGGTGCACGAGAGCCAACGCTAGCACCTTCCCGTGCACCCCGTCCGGACCCGGCGCCCTCTTTTTACCTCGGAGGCGGTCCACGACCGCCTCCATCTCCTGGTCGGTGACGGGCGGCGGAGCGCCCTCCTCCTCTCCTCTTGAGTCCGACGTTCGGGCCATCCTCGGGGGAGCGTAGCCCCGTGGGTTGTCGGGGAAGAGTTCCCCGACAACCCTCTCCAACACGGCCGGCTGGAGGGTCTCCGTCAGTGGGGCCGACTGAGCGCGGATTTTATTCCGCGCTCCCCTGTACGGTCGACCCCACGGGTCCCTGTCTAGGCCCTCCAGCAGCTCCTGCCACGCTCCCTCCTTGGCTCTACATATGGCCATCTGCAAGGCCCTCTTCCTCTCCACGTAGATGCCGTGCAGATGGCCATCCCGTCCTTCGTCCCGGGGGCGGCGACGCCTGCTCCGGGTGTACGCTCTACGCGCCCCGTTGCAAGCGTCCCGGAGGTCGGCTATCTCAGTCGACCACCAGTAGACCGCCCGCCTCGGAGGCGGACGCCCAACGCTGGGCATGGCCGCCCTGCACACCGCCGTGAAGGCGTCGCAGAGACGACCAGCCCCCTCCTCGGCGTCCAGGTCCTCCATTGGCGGGAGGCCCCAGCGGCCAACAATGGCCGCCTCCTCTGCCAGTTCCCGGTCGAGCCTGGTGAGCGCCCAACGCGGGAACCGGCTCCGCCACCGGGACGAAATCGTCGGACTCCCGGGGGCTGGAGACACCTCGAACCTGATATAGCGATGGTCCGAGAGTGTCTCCACCCCCGTCTCCACCCTCCATCCTTCCACTCGGCGTGCGGCGGACGCGGTGGCGAAGGACAGATCCACCACCGACCCTCCGTTCCACCGCACGCACGTGTGGACTGTCCCCCTATTCAAGAGGGACAGTCCCGCGGCCAGCGCCCACTCCTCCACCTTCCGCCCTTTGGCTTCCGTGGCCGGGTTGCCCCACGCCGTGGACTTGGCGTTGAAGTCCCCGGCCACGAAAACCTGGGCGGGCGCTAGCCGCCTCACCGCCGACCCCAGAGCGTCGAGCAGCCGCTCCAAGGCCGGCAGGTCGCGGTTCGGGGAGAAGTACACACCGATGATTGCGTACTCTCCCCGAACCGCCGCCACGTATCCCGCCCCCCTCCCACTCAACACGAGTGGGGGGCTGGCGCCAGGCCTCGTGACGATGGCCACGGAACCGTCCAGATCCCCGGCCCAGTTAGGCCGGGAGGGCACGGAATATGGTTCCGCAACCACCGCCACGTCCACGTCCCACTCCGCCATGGTCTGCAGGAAAAGGTCCTGAGCCCCGGCGGAGTGGTTGACGTTGGCCTGCAGGAAGCGGGGATGTCCGGCCATTATTCGGACATCCCAGCCTCAGGCGCCACCTGCCGCCCACTCCCGCGAGAGATGGGGGGCGTTCTCCCGCGTATGGATGGGGGGTTACAGAGACGACCCCCCATCACATGCGTCGCCTTTCGTCCGGCGTCGGCGCACACGGCACAGCGGGCCTGTGCCGAGCAGCCCGAGGCGATGTGCCCCGGCTGCCCACACCTGTAGCACAGGCGGCTGCGGTCCTCCTTGGAGGGGCACAACTCGGCTGTGTGCCCCTTCCCCATGCACTTGTAACAGTGCATGGGGCGCGCTTCCAACAAATGGAGCTGCACCCTGCTCCAGCCCACCCCTATACTGCCCAGCTCGAGCAGCTTTTTCGCTGCCGTCACCGGGCAGCGCATCAGGGCGGAGCTGGAGTTCCGCCAGTCCGGGCGGATTTCGCCCACCCGGACCTGTTCGGGGGTGCAGCCACCCTCCCGCGCGACCGCAGCTTGGACCCGCTGTGCCGTTGCGGCATCGTCCAGACCCGTGAGGCGGAACTCCGCACACTTCACGGGCCTGGACACCTCCACGACGCCGGACAATGCAGCCGTCAGTTTGGCCGCCAAGGCGTCAGCCTTTTCGTGGCTGGAGGATCCGGGGACTTCGATGAGTCTCGCTCCGGTCGCAGATTTGCGGATACGGAGCGAGCCGATCCCCAGCTCCCCCAGATTCACCTCCCGCTCGGCTTTTAATAGGGCCGAGGCATACGATGCCCCCCCTTGGGCTGCCTCCGGCCGTAACTTTAAAATTACGGCCGTGGAGCCGGGGAGCACCACCTTGGGCTTTCGGCCCTCCTCCTTGCCTGCGGGAGTGGCTGACGCCTTGGAAGGCGCTGGTGCCGCAGGAGTCGCGGGAGCCGCGGTTTTCCGCAGCTTGCGGCGGACCACGTCGGTCCACGAGGCCACCATCGGGGCCTCGGTGGCCCCTGCCGCAGCCGACGGTGTCACCGCGGCCGGCTTCGCCCTAGATGTGGACGGGCCGAAGCTCGTCCACGACTCCTCGCTGGCCCCAGTTCGGCGGGCGGGGCCCACTTTGGCGGCCTGCCTCGCCCGAGGGCGCACATCTACCTCGGCCGGCGCGCTCACCTTCTGCGGTGTCGGAGCCGGTCGTCCCGCGCTCTCGATTGCCGCCCTTGCGGCCTTGGCCACCGCAGACTTGTCCCCCGCCAATGGCGGGCGGGTGACCGCAGGGGGAGGCAGGCGGGACTCCAGGTCCGCGAGGCGCCCATCGACGAGGTTGCCGACGAGCCGGGCGATGTTGGCTTCCAGAGCCTGGAGATCGACCGGGCCCGCCGGCCCCTGCGCCTGCGCCCTCCTCTCCTTCCGGAGCTCCTCGAATTCCAGGCGATGCGCCCGGACTTCTTCCCGCAGCGAGGAGACCTCGCGCTGCAGCCGAGCATTATCGGCTCGGAGACGGAAGGTCTCCCCACTCTCCGTGCGCATCACGAGGGATTCGACGATCTCCCGAATCCCGCCCGCAGCCCTCACAATCTTGGCGGCGTAGCCCCCTTTGAGGCTCGCCGACTTGCTGGTGAGGTCGAGGATAAGCTCCAGCTTCTCCCCGGCCACCACCATTAGCTCCTCAGCTCCCCTCTCGGTCAGGCTCGCCGCCTTCCCCTCAGGGCCTCTCCCTTCGGGGCTTCTTCCCGCCTCGGGGCTGTCCCCCTCGGCGCTTCCGGCGGCCGCCGCGCTGGCCTTCGGGACTCCAAAGGCCCGCCTCTCAAGGAGCGCCTGGATGGCCCGCTCCCTCTCCTCCTCCTCGCGCTCCTTCAGCTGCCGGCGGGCTCTGGCCAGTGTAAGGGCAGCGCCGCCCCTCTTCCCGCGCCTGGCCGTTGGCAACTTCGCCCTCTCGGCCGGCGCCTCCGTCTCTGAGCCGGAGAAGAGGCGCTTGCCCCGCCCCAGCTCCGACTCAGATAGGGTGGGAACCGACATCGAGTCGGTCTCCTCCCCGCCTCCCGACTCGCTCTCCACCAGGATAGGCCCCTCCTGGAGCCCACTCACCCCCGGACCCTTAGGCCCCAACACACCCCCCCGACCCGGCATCACCGGGACTTGGCTGTCTAGGTTCGTCCCAGACAGCCCACACAACACGAAAAAACACGAACGACAACACAAAAACCCAACAAGAGACAAAACAAACACCTAACCTAACCCTACGACCAGACAATAAACCACCTAACCCTGCGACACAGAACAAACACAACTCCCAACTTCTAACCTAACCTAACCTAACCTAACCTAACCTAACCTAACCTAACCCAGTCGCGCTGTCCCCCCCGACGTAAGCGCACACTGACAGAGTTGCTCCGCGCTCGATTGCATCTCAAAAAATTCGCATAAAATTGAAAAGTACACCAATATTTACGTGTGATACGTCAAAACGCGCGGAAAATTGCTCCCTATACGGTGGATCACAGTGTTTGTGAATATAAGTGAAAACCAATTTGATAACAGTGAAAAAGTGTCAAAATAGCAAATTTTCACAAAAAATCAGACATAAAACGGCGTGCGGCGCGAGATTAATCGCCCTACCCCATCAGTTTTGTGACGCCATCTTAAGGGCCTGGCTGGCCCCCACCCCCCTGCGAAAGCACCGGTTTTTCCCACCACGCGTTTGCGAAGAAATTGGGAAAAACTGAAAATCACTCCACCGCGTGCTCCAGGTTCCCGGTACCGAGGACAAGGAGCAGGTGTGCAGCGACCAGCAGCTCAGCGAGTAGAGGAGGGAGGCACCTTCAGCGTGAAGAACGGATGAAGATTCGCCGAACAGCAAGGTTTCAAAGAAAATTGTATCTATAATATTAAATATTTTTAAAAATAGATCGAATACACATAAATTAAAAATCAGTATTAGAAAGATTTCCCTTAGAACTACATAATTGCAAAAATTTAAAATTTTTTAACAGCGCGTTTGGAAGCAGCAAAATTTTTAAAAAACCAGGAAAAATTGTAAACAAAGAAAACCAAAAATTTTTGTATCGAGCTTTCCTTAAATTATATAGTAGAAAGTTATTCATAGAAAACAGAAACTTTTGGCGTTCACAGATTTTTGATTCTGGACAAGGTTCCGGAGATATAGCATCTTGTAAAATCCTATAGGAATTCTATGGGAGTTTACAAATAAAAAAATTTTTTAATTGAACCGACTGGGAACCGGTCCCGGGGGACGGAGAAGGACACCAAACAGCTGTGAGGTTCAAACCCCGTGACGCTGCGACGTCTGGAACGGGAGATAGGGGCCATTTGCAGAAAGTGGTCAGGTGCCCGAAAATACAACAACCCCTCAGGGAGGCATTAGCTGTCCCGCGGGATCTGGGGTACCAGCATCGAAACCGGAAACTCTCCCTCTTAGGCTAAGTTTTTGTTTCACGGACGTAGCCCTGAAACTGTAATTTTGGCAAATATTTGACTAAAGTCGGACCCCGCGACGCCATTACCAACTAAGTTTGTCATCCCTATAACTCGGGAACGGGGCGAGATATCGCAAAAATAACGAAAAACTGGTTCATTGTAGTGAAGCAATCTTGGGGGTAATCTTTCAGTACCCACCCCCAAAAACCACCCCCGGGAAGATTTTTTGAAAAAACCCGAAAAATTCGGGGGTTGGAGAATCCCGATTCCCGGTTGGGCATCCTCATAAGTAAATCCAGTACGTCCACTACACTCCCGAACTTTTCCCGGAGGCTGAGTCTCGCTCCTAAGCCCCAAACCAACCAAACAAAAGCTGACAGACTTAGAAACGGAGTATTCCCGGAAACCCAGGAGAAAATCCTGTAGGATCAAAAACGGGAGCATCGGGGACGGGATAGACAGACTAGTACACTACAAGGGAAAAAATTTTTTCAGGAAGATTGGACCACCCATTCGGAAATTACACATGTTTTAAGAAACACTGAATTCAAAATCCACACGCAAACGCTAAATTAGTCATCCCCTAAAGTAGCACCAACCCCTAATTTTTGGAATTAAATATCTCGGAAACGGTGCATCCTAGCTCAAAAACAACGAAATTTTGACCCCCCCTCCCTAAAACCCACCCCCCTTTTGTGTACCACAAAGAAACCCCATACCCCCAAACCCACCCCTAAAATCCCAACCCCCTACCCCTAATCAAGATCGACTGACCAGCCTAACCTGGCCCCCAAGACAAATAGTAATTTATAAATTTGCAAAAATCTTGCTATTCGAAAAAATTTAGGCGTTCATAGTAGCAAAAATTTTTTTGCTATTTGGAAAATTCAGGGGAATAAGTGTGGATATTGCTGTTTGTTTTTTCATAGGAAACAGAAATAAACTTTGCCTATCGAAAAATTTAGGCGTTATTAAGAAATTGCTAAGAGAATTTATATAGGACAAAATAGGTTAAGGAATTCTGTTAAAAATATAAGCAGGTAAAACTATCGACCGGCTCCAGGAGAGCCAGGAAAACGCGTAGAGTAAACAAACGGCTATATATAGAGCCTGCTATAGCTGCTGCTAAAACCGAAAATAGGTACTGACTGTGACCAGTAACAGTGGTATTTACTTACCATAACTACTTACCTTCCGTGACGAAGACTCGCTGACTTACCGTGGACTGTCGGGCCGTTGTGCTGTTGTAGCTACGACGACACGAGGGAAGCACGGCCTGAAGACATTTGACCGGACAGGTACCTGAAAAAGAAAGAGAAAATTATTAGTAATTCTACGTATAAAATTAGATAAGTGACCCTAGAAATAAGCGACAAGACTCCGGGAGAGTCATTGACTATATTTTAGACTATTATTATTATACTTTTATTTTATTTAGACCATTATAGACTGTAATAGATAAATATTACTGTTGGCTTGGTGATACACTGACCGCGGTGGCGCTGCTGGGCCGAGTCGAACCGTGGACACAGAGCGAAGCGTTACACTCTCGCTCTACAATAATAAAAGTACAAAATTAATAAAATATACAACTTATACAAATTTACATTACACAAAACACTAGGTAAGAAAGAAAAGTATTGACGCGTTCCTCCCAAAATGATTCACACACCAATAAAAACAGCCTCAGTAGCCAATAAACAGGAGAAAACACCCCAGAAGCAAGTTAACCGAAACTCCCTTTCCTCACCAACGATGGCCCAGGTAGGCCAGAGTGACTCAACTTCCAAAGTCAGACGAAGCATTGGAGAGTGGGAAGCTGGAGGACCTGACAAAACATTTAATGTGTCACCCCCAAAAGGGAAAAAACCATTAAAAGCGACAATGGTAGCGACGCAAAAACAAAAAACAATGCTCCCCCAGGAGGGGAACAGCACGCAGGCGTTAAAGGGAGTGACAGAGGTGACTTCGCAATCTCCCAAAGTTAGAAGTAAGCTAGAGGAAGCGAGAATTTACAACAATAAGGCAAAAATCGCACTCACGGGGTCTAGAAACTTGAAGGCCGAAATCAAACAGGAAGTGACGACAGCAATTGAGAGGATGTACCAAATAATAAAGGAGCTGCAAGCTGAGCTGGATGCGGGTAAAAAGGGAAAAACAAAGAAAGGGGAAAGCGAGGGAGGAGACTATGAACCAGTGCAAGATAGATCGAAGAGTACTGAAGAATCTAGGGAAAGCAGCCTTATTAAGAAAATTGAGGAAAATACGAGACTCCTCTTAGAGAACAATAAAAAAATTGACGAGATGAGAGAAACCATAGAGAGAACAACCAGAATGGAGACGTATGCTGGTGTGGCGGGGGCAAGCAAAAACGCTAAAGACAGCTTGGAGCGAACCACGTTACACTCAGTAGTCATCTCGTCAACCAAAGAGGAGGAGACAGGTGAAGATATCCTTGAAAAGGTGAGGCAGGCGGTGGATGCAAAGGAGGGCTGGGTTCGGGTGGAGAGAGTTCGTAAGGCCAGAGACCGAAAGATCGTAGTGGGATGCGGGACCAAAGAGGAGAGGGAAAAGATAAAAGACCGACTGCAGAAAGCGGGCAAAAACCTAGTAGTCGAGGACATAAGAAACAAGGATCCCCTTCTGGTGCTGAGAGATGTGCTGACGATCCACAATGATGAGGAAGTGATCAGGGCTCTCAGGAACCAGAATCGCGAGGTATTCTGTGGTCTCGACGAACAGGAAAATCGAATATGTGTTAGGTACAGAAAGAGGGCCCGCAATCCCCACACTGGCCATATCGTACTAAGTGTCTCCCCCGAGATCTGGAGACGTGCGATTGAAATGCATAAGCTGAGAATCGATCTCCAGAGGGTAGTGGCTGAAGATCAGTCACCCCTCCTTCAGTGCACTCGGTGCCTGGGGTACGGGCATGGCCGGCGGATCTGTAAAGAACCCGCCGACCTATGTAGCCACTGTGGAGGACCACACCTCAGGGCCGACTGTCCTGACAGGATTACGGGGGAGGCACCAGTATGTAGAAACTGCGCCCGAGCAAAGTCAACCAACACGGAGCACAATGCTTTTAGTGAACAGTGTCCAGTTCGCAAGAAGTGGGACGCATTGGCTCGGGCATCCATAGCCTACCACTAAGGGCGAACAGGGCGATAACACCAGTAGCACAGCAACAATGCGGTTAGGAATAGTTCAAGCAAACCTCCAAAGGAGTAGCTTGGCAACAACAGAACTATTTATCGAAGCCAAAAATAGACAAATTGCAGTAGCCATGATCCAAGAGCCATACATTGGAGGAACGGGGAAAATGAAAGCTGCCCCAGGAGTTAGAATAGTGCAATGGACCGGCAGTTTGGAAAACCCAAACAAATCGGCCATCGTGCTGTTCAATAGCAATATTGATGTTATACAATGTCCAACACTAACAACGCCAAACATAGCAGTTGCTAGACTGAAAACGGCAGCATGGGAAATTGGTTTAGTCTCAGTGTACCTAGAAGGGGACAAACCACTCGAACCGTACCTCCAATGGATGGCCAAGGTACTGAAAGAAATTGGGACAAAAAAGGTGCTACTAGGTGGGGACGTGAACGCCTGGAATACTTGGTGGGGAAGCAGGAGAGTAGATCACAGAGGTGAAGACCTGGCAGGAGCGCTGGAAGAAATGGACCTGCAAATTCTTAACAGGGGGTCTGAGCCAACATTTGACACACTCAGAGGAGACAGACGGTACACAAGTTGTGTTGATATCACAACATGCTCTGCAGACATGATAAGACACGTGACCAACTGGAGAATAGATCCAAATATTACAGGATCCGACCATAAGGCCATACTGTTTGACCTGAACCTGGAAAAATCCATAAGCACCGATATTAAAAGAACAACGAGGCAGTATAATACACGAAAAGCAAATTGGGTTGAGTTTCAACAGAAACTAAACCAAATCTGGACCGAGAAAAACATCAATAAGGAAGAGATGGAAAAAATCCAAAACAAAAAAGAACTAGAGGAAATGGTACAAAAAATTACAGACACAATCAAAGAAGCGTGTAAAGAAACGGTGCCTGCAATTAACCAGGAAAAGGGACATGTGAGACTGCCATGGTGGACTAAAGAACTTGCGCAAATGAAAAAAGAAGTGGCAAAAAAAAGACGGAGAATAGCGTATGCAGCGCCGATCCGCCGAGAATGGGTAGTCGGGCAGTATCTCCAGGCGAAAGAGGCCTACCATACGGAGGCTAAAAAGGCTCAGACCACCAGCTGGAAAAAGTTTTGCGAAAAGCAAGACAGGGAGACCATGTGGGAAGGGATTTACAGGGTGATCACCAGGACAAAAACCAGAGAAGAGGACTTGCCGCTTGTTCATAAAGGGGTAGTCCTAACTAGTGCTGAATCTGCGAACCTATTGGCAAAAACCTTCTACCCCAAGGACGAAACCGAATGTGACGATACGGTACACCAATTAACCAGGAAGAGAGCCAAAAGTGTGAATGAGCGGACAAATGGTGAACCATCTGATCCGCCATTCACGATGGAAGAACTGAAGTGGGCCGTATCCAGCTTCGATCCGAAAAAGGCGCCGGGTATCGATGGGTTCACAGCCGATATATGTGAGAGGGTGATCGCCCTGAACCCGGACCTCTTCCTAGCGCTCTTCAACAAGTGCCAGAGTCTCGATTGCTTCCCCCTCACCTGGAAGGAGGCTGTAATAGTAGTACTCAGGAAACCAAATAAAGAGGACTATACACATCCGAAGGCATATAGACCAATAGGCTTGCTACCAGTATTTGGGAAAATACTCGAAAAAATGATGGTCAGAAGAATCAAGTGGCACATCCTACCAGGCATAAGCAAGCGCCAATATGGCTTTATGCCACAGCGTAGCGCAGAGGACTCCCTCTATGTCTTGGTGCAACACATAAAACAGCAACGGGATGCCAAGAAATTGGTAGTGCTAGTGTCCCTTGACATAGAGGGGGCCTTCGATAATGCCTGGTGGCCAGAAATACAGTGCAGACTGGCCGAAACGAAATGTCCCGCGAATATCAGGAGATTAGTGGATAGTTACTTGTCAGACCGAAAGGTACGAGTAAGGTATGCAGGATCTGAGTCGGTTATAAAAACTACAAAAGGGTGTGTGCAGGGGTCGGTGAGCGGACCAATATTCTGGAATGTCATACTGAATCCACTTCTGAAGGAGCTCGAGCACCGGGGAGATCACTGTCAGGCTTTTGCCGACGATGTGGTGCTGACTTTCTCGGGTGACACAGCGCAGGAAGTCCAGGGACGGGCGAATGCCGCCCTCGCGCGTGTTCGGGGGTGGGGAATCCGAAACAAACTGAAATTTGCACCGCAAAAGACCACGGCAATGGTGATTACTAACAAGTTAAAATATGATTCCCCACTGCTGACCATGGGCGGGGTGGGCATAGCATTGTCTCGGGAAATAAAAATTCTTGGTGTTACTTTGGACGATAAGCTGACCTTTAACACCCATGTCGCGAATGTATGCAGAAAGGCAGCAAACTTGGGTAAACAACTATCGAGAGCTGCAAAGGTTAGATGGGGACTGTCGCCCGAGATAGTCAGGACCATATACGTGGCAGTGGTCGAACCGGTGATCATGTATGCGGCAAGTGCTTGGGCACCGGCCACGACCAAACTAGGGGTTAGAAAACAGTTCGATGCGGTGCAGCGTGTCTTCGCTCAGAAAATCACAAAGTCATACAGAACAGTTTCTTTGAACTCGGCCCTGGTACTCGCCGGATTGCTTCCTCTGGACATCAGAGTCCGCGAAGCAGCCTCTCTTTATGAGGTGAAGAGAGGTATATCTCGGCGGGTAGTAGGTGACCGAGAGGTAGAACAATTGGTGGCTTACACCGACGCGCCGCATCCGGCCTGTAGGGAGGGGCTGGGGTTCATAAGTCTGCCGGACCGTGCACAAATGGACCAACATGACAATAATGGGCTAAAAATATATACGGACGGTAGCAAAATTGAAGGGAAAGTCGGCGCATCGCTGTCCATATGGAATGGTGATGCGGAGACAAGTACTCGGAAGATGAAGTTGGAAAATTTCTGCACGGTCTATCAGGCTGAGCTACTGGCCCTAACCGAGGCTACGGGGGTTGCCCTTCGGAGTGCGGCACACACTTGCAATATATACTGCGATTCGAGAGCTGCGCTTGAAACGCTGGTAAGTCTAGATTCCCTCCATCCCCTAGCAATAAAGGCGAGAGCCAATATACAAAACAGCAATATATTGGGCAAAATAGTAAAGTTATTTTGGATAAAAGCACATGTGGGATTGGAGGGAAATGAAAGAGCGGACGAACTTGCGAAGTGTGCTGCATTCCGGAGGACAAAGCCTGTGTACGATAGCTGTCCGGTTTCATTCATCAAGCGACAAATCCGAATGGAGTCGATTGATGAATGGAACCGACGCTATATGGATGGAGAAACGGCCGGAACCACCAAAATGTTTTTCCCCAATGCCGTGGCAGCGCATTCGGTGATCAAAAAGATTGCACTTAACCCAGTGTTGGTCCAGGTGTTGACGGGGCATGGCGGGTTCTCCGCATACCTGAATCGTTTTCGGTGCAAGGAGAGTCCGGCATGTACCTGCGACCCCGAGAAGGAGGAAAGCGTGGCACATTTGATCACCGAGTGCCCAATATTTGGAAAGGAGAGAATGGAAGTGGAAATTGAAATTAATGAAAAACTAACGGTGGAAAACATAAGTTTGATTATAGCAAATAAGGAAAGTAGAATTAAGTTTATAAACTACTGTACAAAAATAGCAGAAAAGGTCATACATAGAAATAGTTAAAAAAAAGGGTAACACTGTTGAATATATAATGAAATATATATAACGAGTGACCAAACATAGAAATAAAAACATTGTAGATAAGCGTAATAAGTAGAAACTTAAAACATATTAGATAAGAAGCTTATGTAAATAACTGTAAGACTGTAATATTTTTTAAATAAAGATATAAAAAGTTCCGGAAACCCCACGCCGGAGGAACTAGAATTCTGACGTAAGCCGATCTGCGCACACCCAGCAGAATACTTATACAAACTGCTGGATGTG
Source organism: Pyralis farinalis (assembly GCA_947507595.1). Taxonomy (NCBI): domain Eukaryota; kingdom Metazoa; phylum Arthropoda; class Insecta; order Lepidoptera; family Pyralidae; genus Pyralis; species Pyralis farinalis. The sequence continues at coordinate 76,278 of OX382264.1, forward strand.
CGCACATTGCGATTGGTCTACCAAAAAAAAAAAAAAAAAAAAAAAAAAAAAAAAAAAAAAAAAAAAAAAAAAAACCTAACCTAACCTTTTTTTTTTTTTTTTTTTTTTTTTTTTTTGTGACGCGGGGAAAAATGCGTTACGCACACCACCGGTGCCTGGGTGGCCTCCGGTGGTAGTGTGGGACTCCCCGTCGGCTGTCCGACGGTATACCCACTAAACAACCCCGCGAAATGCCATCGGCCGCGTTGGTGTGGTGCCCCGGATCTGTCAGCAACAGGGCACCACTGCGACTGGCCAGCCCCTCAGGAGGGGCCGGACTTCTTCTCTCTAGGGGCGTCCCGGCAAATTGGGACAGCCCCTCCGGCGGCGGGACCATTATGGGGCCAGGTTCCCAGCCTGACCCCTAGTCCCACAGGTTAGGGAGGCGGCAGGAGGTGCGCGTAGCGCCTCCGCCGCACTCCCGTCCGCCGTCTCCGGAGCGGGACAGCCACGGGATCATCTTCCCTGTCCCGCTCCGAGGCCTCCTTCTGGGACATGACAGTCTCACAGAAGGAGGCCACCGCCTGCCAGGCACTGTCGCTCCCGAGCATGTAGCGGACCACGCTCGGGAGCGAGAGGTCCGCGCTTCCCAGCGCGGACACCAGATCATGGCGCTGCCGAGACCACCTGGGACACTGCTCCAAGGTGTGCTGAGCAGTGTCCTCGGCCGCGCCACAATCGTGGCAGCCTGGCCGCTCCTCCCGCCTCGCGACCCGGTGCAAGTACTCACCGAAGCACCCATGCCCGGTGAGCACCTGCACCATGCGGAAGGTGAGGGGTTTGCGTCTGCGACGCATCCACGCCTCCAGAACCGGACGCAGCGCATCCGCAACGCGGACTCCGTACCGCGGCTGCGCCAGGTCCTCCCCCCACCTCCGCATCATCTCCTCATGCCCTCGCTGGCGATACCGCCCCACCTCCACAGACGTGGGGCGCTCGCCGAGGCTCCTCCTCTCGGCGACAAACGCGTACACCTCGGCGAGCACCTCCGCCACCAACTCCCAGGGCGGGTCGCCAGCGAGGGCGGTCGCGGCCGTCCATGCTACCGTACGGTACCCCCTAATCGCCCTCTGCGCTATGACCCGCTGCGCTCTGCGCAGCTGAGCCTTGTTGCGAGCGCAGAGGGCGTCCGCCCATATGGGGGCCCCGTACGTCGCCATACTCCGGCAGATGCCGGAGTACAGCCGTCTGCACGCGGCGCTGGGCCCGCCCAAATTGGGAAGGAGACGGCCCAGCGCCGCCGCAGCTCTGATGACCCTCGGCCCCAACCGCTCGAAGTGGGGGCCGAAGGTCCATCTCCCGTCCAGGGTGAGGCCCAGATAACTCATCTGGGCACTCACCCTAATCCTGCCTCCTCCAATCTGGAGGTGCGCTCCCGAGGGGGGGCCCCGCCTGCCGGTCCCGCGGAAGAGGAGGGCCTCGGTTTTATCCAAACGGACCCGAAGCCCAAGCCTCTCTATACGGCTGACCACCAGTCCTACACCGACTTCGGCCAGCCGCGCCGCCTCCACGAAGGTCTTGCCCCGGGATGTGACGAGGGTGTCATCTGCATAGCAGATGACGCCCATCCCGGGGAGGAGACGGCCCCGCAGGACCCAGTCGTATGCGAGGTCCCACAAGATGGGGCCCAGAACGGACCCCTGTGGGACACCGCACACGACGCGCCTTCTGACCATCTGGCCCCTCGCGTCCTCGTAGCGCACCTCCCTGTCCTCCAGATACGCCCTCAACAGCCTCCCCAAGTACGGAGGCACCCTAAAGTACTTGAGGGCCTCCAGTATGGTACTGTGGGGGAGGCTGTTGAAGGCGTTGGCGATGTCCAGAGACACCGCCACCACCACATCTCCCTCGCGCTCCGCATCCTCCGTCACCGACCTTAGGCGCCTAATGGCGTCGACGGTCGACCGTCTGGCCCGGAACCCGAACTGGGCATCCGATAGGCCCGGTCCCGGGCCATCCTCCAAGTGCTGAGCGAGGCGGGAAGCGACAACCCTTTCGAGGGCCTTCCCCGCCTCGCTCAGCAGAACGACCGGTCGAACCGCCGACCCCGAGTCCGGGGGCCGGTCTCCCTTCAGCAGAAGGCAGAGCCGGCCCACCCTGAAGGGTCCCGGGCAGCACCCCGACCGCAAGCAGCAGTCGAGGAGCTCCCGGAACCTGTCCCCGAGGTGCACGAGGGCCAATGCAAGCACCCTCCCGTGCACCCCGTCCGGACCCGGCGCCCTTTTCTTGCCTCGGAGGCGGTCAACGACCGCCTCCATCTCCTGGTCGGTGACGGGCGGCGGAGCGCCCTCCTCCTCTCCTCTGGAGTCCGACGTCCGACGTAGGGCCATCCTCGGGGGAACGTAGCCCCTTGGGGTGTCGGGGAAGAGTTCCCCGACAACCCTCTCCAACACGGCTGGCTGGAGGGTCTCCGTCAGTGGGGCCGACTGAGCGCGGATCTTGTTCCGCGCTCCTCTGTAAGGTCGGCCCCACGGGTCCCTATCCAGACCCTCCAGCAGCTCCTGCCACGCTCCCTCCTTGGCCCTACTGATGGCCATCTGCAAGGCCCTCTTCTTCTCCACGTATATGCCGTGCAGATGGCCATCTCTCCCTTCGTCCCGGGGGCGGCGACGCCTGCTCCGAGTATACGCCCTACGCGCCCCGTTGCAGGCGTCCCGGAGGTCGGCTATCTCAGCCGACCACCAGTAGACCGCCCGCCTCGGAGGTGGACGCCCAACGCTGGGCATGGCCGCCCTGCAAACCGCCGTGAAGGCGTCGCAGAGACGACCAGCCCCCTCCTCGGCGTCCAGATCCTCCATTGGCGGGAGGCCCCAGCGGCCGACAATGGCCGCCTCCTCAGCCAGTTCCCGGTCGAGCCTGGTGAGCGCCCAACGCGGGAACCGGCTCCGCCACCGGGACGAAGTCGTCGGACTCCCGGGGGCTGGAGACACCTCGAACCTGATGTAGCGATGGTCCGAGAGTGTCTCCACCCCCGTCTCCACCCTCCAACCCTCCACTCGGCGTGCGGTGGACGCGGTGGCGAAGGACAGATCCACCACCGAAACCTAACCTAACCTAACCTAACCTAACCTAACCTAACCTAACCTAACCTAACCTAACCTAACCTAACCTAACCTAACCTAACCTAACCTAACCTAGGGGCGCCCTGATGCGCCGAGAAGGAGAACGCCCTCTTCCGGAACACGTCAATCGCTGGAGACGTGAGGCACGTGATGTCCTGTTCCGGAAGTGGGCGGACAGGTTGGCGGACGCCTCGGCGAGCAGATCGCTCGTCGGGGCCATTCGCCCCGTCCTGCGTCCGTGGGTGGAGGCGCGGCACCGGGTGCCGACTTATTTCCTGACCCAGCTCCTTACGGGACACGGCTGTTTTGCCAAGTACCTGTGGGAGTTGGTGGGGATCGAGTCGGACCCCGTGTGCCGCCACTGCGCGGCCGGCGTCGTGGACACGGCAGAGCACACGCTGTCCGTGTGCGCGGCGTGGGATGCCCAGCGCGCTCCGCTTGTGGACGCAATTGGACGGGATCTTTCGCTGCCGGCCGTCGTCCAAGCCATGGCCGGCAGCGAAGAGTGTTGGGCCGCCGTCTCCTCGTTTTCTCACGAGGTGATGGCGGCCAAGAGAGAGGAGCTGCGGGAGCGGGAGCGTGCCGGTAGCACACTCCCGCCCCGTCGGCCTACGGCGAGGGGGCTCCGGCGACGCATATATGCCGGCGTCCCCGATTAGAGTAGCCACGGGCGGCGGGTCGGGGGACCTGCCGCCCCAGTGAGGATGTAGTGGCGGATGGCTCCCCTCCGTGTTTCGGGGGAGCCATCAAGAGGAGTCGAGGGGGACCAAATATGTCCCCCCATCTTGTGTCGAGCCCTCCACAAGAGGGCGACCCTTGCCGAGCCGCAGTGAGTATACACTTGCCTATCCTGCGACTCGGCTAAGGCGAAGGAGGAACACCGTGGGGTTTTAGTGGGTAGTCCGGCCGCTGGCCGGTAGTCCCACTCGAAGCCGTCCCCGCTGCCCCCGCGGCGGGGGAGGCGAAGTGCGTAAACGCATTTCCCCACGTAAAAAAAAAAAAAAAAAAAAAACCTAACCTAACCTAACCTAACCTAACCTAACCTAACCTAACCTAACCTAACCTAACCTAACCTAACCTAACCTAACCTAACCTAACCTAACCTCCGCCCGTGTCCGAGGCCGAGTTGGGGGCGGCGGTCCTGAAGTTAAAACGCAGGAACCGCGCCCCGGGCCCGGACGGTATACCTGGGCGGGTCCTAGCCCTTGCGGTGCCGGTCCTCGAGGAGGAGATCCTGTCCCTGTTGACGGAGTGTTTGGTGTCGGGGAGGCTCCCGCGGCGGTGGAAGACGGGCAAGCTCGTGCTGCTCCGGAAGCACGGGCGCCCAGCCGAGTCGCCGTCGGCCTACCGTCCCATTGTTCTGCTCGACGAGGCGTGCAAGCTCCTAGAGCGGGTGCTCGCTGCGCGACTCGTCGGGAGTTTGGGGGCGGATGGGCCGGATCTCAGCGGCGACCAGTTCGGCTTCCGCTGTGGGAGATCCACGCTGGACGCCATATCCCGTCTCAGGGACAGGGTGGAGGAGGCTGTTGCCCGGGGGGAGGTGTTGTTGGCTGTCTCGCTGGATATTGCGAACGCCTTCAACTCCATCCCCTGGGCGACGATCGAAGAGGCGCTGAGGTACCACAACGTCCCGTGGTACCTCAGGCGCGTCCTTGCGGACTATTTCGTTGACCGGGCCATTAGCTATCCGGCCCGGAGCGCGGTGGTCCGCAGGGACATGACGTGCGGTGTTCCACAGGGGTCGGTGTTGGGACCGCTCCTGTGGAACATCGGGTTCGATTGGGTCCTGCGCGGTGCCAATCTTCGTGGAGTCGGCGTCCTTTGTTACGCCGACGACACCCTGGTCACCGCGCGTGGACCCACGTGTAGGGACGCAGCCGTGCTTGCCACTGCAGGCACGGCCCAGGTGGTGCGGCGCATCAGGGCGCTGGGCCTCAGGGTGGCCCTGGAAAAGTCCGAGGCCATCTTTTTTCATGGGCCTCGGACTAGGCCCCCCCGCGACGCGAGTATTGTGGTTGGCGGCACCTCCATTGCCGTCGGAACGACGCTGAAGTATCTCGGCCTCGTCCTCGACGGCAGATGGGGGTTCGCGGCGCATTTCCGGCAGCTGACTCCAAAGCTGGTGTCATATGCCGGGATGCTCGCGAAGCTGCTCCCCAATTGCGGGGGGGCGGGCGGTGTCTGCCGCCGCCTGTATGACGGTGTGGTCCGCTCCAAAGCGCTTTACGGAGCGCCGATTTGGGCGCCGGCCCTCAGCGCAGGCAACCTGACCCTGCTGCGACGTCCGCAGCGGGTCATCGCGCAGAGGGCCGCCCGGGCGTACCGCACCGTCTCGTATGAGGCGGCGTGCCTGATCGCGGGTAGCCTCCCCTGGGACCTGGAGGCTGGGGTCCTAGCGGAGGTCTACGAGAGGGGCGCCCTGATGCGCCGAGAAGGAGAACGCCCCCTTCCGGAACACGTCAATCGCTGGAGACGTGAGGGACGTGATGTCCTGTTCCGGAAGTGGGCGGACAGGTTGGCGGACGCCTCGGCGAGCAGATCGCTCGTCGGGGCCATTCGCCCCGTCCTGCGTCCGTGGGTGGAGGCGCGGCACCGGGTGCCGACTTACTTCCTGACCCAGCTCCTCACGGGTCACGGCTGCTTTGCCAAGTACCTGTGGGAGTTGGTGGGGATCGAGTCGGACCCCGTGTGTCGCCACTGCGCGGCCGGCGTCGTGGACACGGCAGATCACACGCTCTCCGTGTGTGCGGCGTGGGATGCCCAGCGCGCTCCGCTCGTGGACGCAATTGGGCGGGATCTATCGCTGTCGGCCGTCGTGCAAGCCATGGCCGGCAGCGAAGAGTGTTGGGCCGCCGTCTCCTCGTTTTCTCACGAGGTGATGGCGGCCAAGAGAGAGGAGCTGCGGGAGCGGGAGCGTGCCGGTAGCACACTCCCGCCCCGTCGGCCTACGACGAGGGGGCGCCGGCGACGTATCTATGCCGGCGTCCCCGATTAGAGTAGCCACGGGCGGCGGGTCGGGGGACCTGCCGCCCCAGTGAGGATGTAGTGGCGGATGGCTCCCCTCCGTGTTTCGGGGGAGCCATCAAGAGGAGTCGAGGGGGACCAAATATGTCCCCCCCATCTTGTGTCGAGCCCTCCACAAGAGGGCGACCCTTGCCGAGCCGCAGTGAGTATACACTTGCCTATCCTGCGACTCGGCTAAGGCGACGGAGGAACACCGTGGGGTTTTAGTGGGTAGTCCGGCCGCTTGGTCGGGAGTCCCACTCGAAGCCGTCCCCGCTGCCCCCGCGGCGGGGGAGGCGAAGTGCGTAAACGCAGTTCCCCACGTAAAAAAAAAAAAAAAAAAAAAAAAAAAAAAAAAACCTAACCTAACCTAACCTGGGCCAAGGGGGTCGGGGGTCTTGGCTTCAACGCCCGGACTGCGAGGAAGAAAACCTCTATAAAAAATTACCCCTAGTCCTTGTGTGGTGGGCAGGGTGACGTTACTCGCGACAATTATACCTTAGTCTTAGGATGAGCTATTATTGTCTGCAGGGTGGTGACACACGGTCTACCACATGGACGCAGTTGGTAACGTGCTGTGGTACTCATGGGCAGGGGGATTGCTGCCCGCTAGCGTTGCAACCTCGCCGGAACTGGCAACCGGCGTTGTATCTGCCTTGGCACTGGGAATGAGCGTCACCCCGGGTTCGACATTTAGATCGTCTCAACTCGTGGGATCAAATATGGATCTTGAAAAAACAAAACAAAACGAAGGAGGAGAGAACCATGGTTCTGATGTTGAAGGAAGGGAGGCACGTGTCTCACTCTCGCGGTGCGACAGTGTGTTGCGCCAGATGCCGGAGGAGTTGCAGCTGTCGGAGTCCGACAGCAGCGACATGGCGGTGAGTTCGCGCTCGTGCTCGCCCATCACGAGTGCTCGCGACGTGCGGTGCTGGCTGAAGCGCCCGGCCACCGATGAGGAGGATGAGGGCTCAAAGCCTAGAGGCAAGAGGGGGCGCGGTCGCCCGCCGACAACCGGCCAGTACGTCGGCCTGGCTAAAGCCAAGGCCGAGCTGAACGCGGCCAAGGAGAGGGAGCTCGAGCTCCGGGCCGAACAGGAGCTGGCAGAGGAGGTTTCCCAGCATAGGGAAAGGCGTGAAGCCCTCCTCCCTGATGTGCCGTTGCAACTGGGCGAGAAGAGCGTGGCGGAGCTCAGCAGCGAGATCGAGGCGGCGGTGGAGATGATAAACTCCATCGCCCGAAAATCGTCGAAGTTGAAATGCCAGCACGTGCGGGACCTCCGTCAGTGCGCGAGCACCATCATAGGTAACTCCCGCGAAATGAGGTCCCGCACGGAGTCTGAGGAGGTGCTCCGTCTGCAGAGTGAGTTGGCCGCCCTGCAAAAGAAGATGGAGAGGTTTGAGCAGCAAGCGGTCTCTGCCCCGGCGATGACGCGTGATGAAATTGCGTTCTTCATTGACGCGCGTCTCGCCGGCATTGAGGGCCGTCTCCTGCCGGAGCCGCGGCTGCGTCCTTCGCTTGCGGCGGACACACGCACTGCCGCCCGCGTCGCAAAAGTGGTTGCGGAGGTTGAAGTGGCGCCCACGGTGGAGGTGGCACCGGCACTGCCGGGTCCTGGTCCGACGCCTGGGCCCTCAGTTTCCCCTCCCTCACCCCCGGCAGCTGTTCCGGGGGCCAAGGCGAAGGGGAAAAAGAAGAAGAAGAGCGCTGCGGCCATCGAAGCTGAGGCCGCGCGCGAGGCGCGCCCGTCGCCTCCTGCCCCAAGCCCCCCAAAACTGGGAGAGTGGAACAAGGTGGCTGCGCGCCCGAAGAAGGCCACCCGGGCCACTGCTGCGGCGAAGGACAAGCCTAAGCCTACTAAGGCTCAGGAGAAGCCCAAGGCCCCGAAGGTCCGCGCCCCTCGCACCGCCGCGGTAGTGCTGACTCTGCGACAGGACGCGGTGGTTAAGGGTGTTACCTACGCCCAGGTGATGACTGAGGCCGAAAGGAAGGTCGATCTCAAGGGCCTCGGCATCGAAGGCGTCCGCCTCCGTACGGCGGTAACCGGGGGACGGATTTTGGAGGTGGCCGGGGCTGATAAGGCCCAGAAGGCTGACGTTCTAGCCGAAAAGCTCCGGATAGCCCTTGGAGAGGAAGTTAGGATTTCCCGGCCGGAGATGTCTGCAGAGTTGCGCATCTCCGGCCTGGGCGATACGGCCACCGCCGATATGGTGACCCAGGCCGTCGCATTGGAGGGGGGTTGTCCTGCTGAGAAAGTCAAGGTGGGCGGGATAAACCGCCCACCTGGCCGACAGGGCACCGTATGGGTGCGGTGCCCTGCTGTGGCGGCCAAAAAGGTGGCGGACGGCCGTCGTCTGACGGTTGGGTGGGCCAACGCTCGAGTGGTCCTCCTCGAGCCGAGACCGCAGCGGTGCTTCCGCTGCCTAGTGCCGGGGCATGTGGGGGCGCAGTGCGCCTGCGAAATAGATCGCAGCGCGTTATGCTTCCGCTGCGGGCGTCCTGGCCATAAGCAGGACGCTTGCGATGCAGACCCCAATTGCCCCGTCTGCGCGGCGGAGAGCGCCCCGGCGGGCCACCGCCTGGGCTCCAAACAGTGCCCCGCGGTGGCCCGCGGGAGAGGCCGCCGGTCTCGGGGAGCTAAGGCCAAGGGAGAGGCCAATTCTGCACCCCTCACCCAGCCGTCAGAGGAGGTGATGGACACCGCCCAATAATAATGGGGAAAATCTCATTCCTGCAGGCTAACGTGAACCACTGTGCTGCGGCCCAGGACCTGCTGATCCAGACCGCAGTGCAGTGGCAAACGACAGTGGCCATAGTCGCCGAGCCGTACTGCATCCGCGCCCGGGATGACTGGGCGGGCGACCGGGACGGTACGGTGGCTATCGTCGCCTGGCGGGGTGGCGCGGCTCCTGCCCCCTTCGATATGGTGTCACGGGGTCGCGGGTGCGTTCTCGCTTCGCTGGGCGACGTTGCAGTTATTGGAGTGTACTTCTCACCCAACAGAAGCCTCGCCGACTTCGAGCAGATGCTCGCGGAAGTCGGGGCCCTGGTGGCGGACGTGCACCCCACCCCCGTGGTGGTTGCCGGTGATTTCAACGCCAAATCCAGGGCGTGGGGATCCCCGGCGACCGACGCCCGGGGGGAGATTTTGGAGGATTGGGCGGTGTCCGCGGGCTTGGCGCTGCTGAACACGGGGGCGGTTCACACATGCGTGCGGAGACAGGGCGTGTCGATTGTCGACCTCTCGTTTGCTAGTACCGCCCTGGCCCGACGCGCGAGAAACTGGAGGGTCATCGAGGGGGTGGAGACGCTATCGGATCATCGATATATCCGGTTCGACGTCGTCTCCGCTCCGGCGGACTCTCCGGCTATAGATTTTAGCCGCCCCCTGTCAGGGGAAGGTCCGCGGTGGCGTCTCAGCACGCTGGACCCGGAGTTGGCCAAAGAGGCGGCCGTCGTCGAGCGGTGGGCTGCCGCTGCAAGCGGCTTGGACGTGGACGCGAGGTGCGAGTGGCTGGCAGGAGCGCTGACTCGCGTCTGCGACGCGGCGATGCGGAGGGCAAGACCGACCCCCCCGCGGAGACAGGTGTACTGGTGGCGACCACACCTGGCAGAGCTGCGTAAACTTGTTCACGCAGCTCAGCGTAGGTACACCCGCAGTCGCGGGAGGAGGGTCAGAAACCTCGCCCTCGAAGAAGATTTATTCGCCGCGTACAGGGCCGCGCGTACAGCCTTTAGCTCGGCGATAAGGGCCGCCAAAGAGGAATCCTGGAAGGAGTGGCTCGACAGCCTCAACCAGGACCCGTGGGGGCGCCCCTACAAGGTCGTGACCCAGAAGCTCCGACCCTGGGCGCCTCCCCTCACTAGGACTCTGGAGCCACTGTTTCTGGAGCAGGTGGTCAGCGCCTTGTTTCCAGCGAGGGAAGAGTGGGTGCCACCGCGGATGGCAGCGCCAAGCCGGGGAGCGGCGGAAGACGAGGTCGTCCCGCTCGTGTCCGAGGCCGAGTTAGGGGCAGCGGTCCTAAAGTTAAAACTCAGGAACCGCGCCCCGGGGCCGGACGGTATCCCTGGGCGGGTCCTAGCCCTTGTGGTGCCGGTCCTCGAGGAGGAGATACTGTCCCTGTTGACGGAGTGTTTGGTGTCGGGAAGGCTCCCGCGGCGGTGGAAGACGGGCAAGCTCGTGCTGCTTCGGAAGCACGGGCGCCCAGCCGAGTCGCCGTCGGCCTACCGTCCTATTGTTCTGCTCGACGAGGCGTGCAAGCTCCTAGAGCGGGTGCTCGCTGCGCGACTCGTCGCGAGCCTGGGGGCGGATGGGCCGGATCTCAGCGGAGACCAGTTCGGCTTTCGCAGTGGGAGATCCACGCTGGACGCCATATCCCGTCTCAGGGACAGGGTAGAGGAGGCTGTCGCCCAGGGGGGGGTGTTGTTGGCTGTCTCGCTGGATATTGCGAACGCCTTCAATTCCATCCCCTGGGCGACGATTGAAGAGGCGCTGAGGTACCACAACGTCCCGTGGTACCTCAGGCGCGTCCTTGCGGACTATTTCGTTGACCGGGCCATTAGCTATCCGGCCCGGAGCGCAGTGGTCCGCAGGGACATGACGTGCGGTGTTCCGCAGGGGTCGGTATTGGGACCGCTCCTGTGGAACATCGGGTTCGATTGGGTCCTGCGCGGTGCCAATCTTCGTGGAGTCGGCGTCCTTTGTTACGCCGACGACACCCTGGTCACCGCGCGTGGACCCACGTGTAGGGATGCAGCCGTGCTTGCCACTGCAGGCACGGCCCAGGTGGTGCGGCGCATCAGGGCGCTGGGCCTCAGGGTGGCCCTGGAAAAGTCCGAGGCCATCTTCTTTCATGGGCCTCGGACTAAGCCCCCCCACGACGCGAGTATTATGGTGGGCGGCACCTCAATTGCCGTCGGAACGACGATGAAGTATCTCGGCCTCGTCCTCGACGGCAGATGGGGGTTCGCGGAGCATTTCCGGCAGCTGACTCCAAAGCTGGTGTCATATGCCGGGATGCTCGCGAAGCTGCTCCCCAATTGCGGGGGGGCGGGCGGTGTCTGCCGCCGTCTGTATGACGGTGTGGTGCGCTCCAAAGCGCTTTACGGAGCGCCGATTTGGGCGCCGGCCCTCAGCGCCGGCAACCTGACCCTCCTGCGACGTCCGCAGCGGGTCATCGCGCAGAGGGCTGCCCGGGCGTACCGCACGGTCTCGTACGAGGCGGCGTGCCTGATTGCGGGTAGCCTCCCATGGGACCTGGAGGCTGGTGTCCTAGCGGAGGTCTACGATAGGGGCGCCCTGATGCGCCGAGAAGGAGAACGCCCACTTCCGGAACACGTCAATCGCTGGAGACGTGAGGCACGTGATGTCCTGTTCCGGAAGTGGGCGGACAGGTTGGCGGACGCCTCGGCGAGCAGATCGCTCGTCGGGGCCATTCGCCCCGTCCTGCGTCCGTGGGTGGAGGCGCGGCACCGGGTGCCGACTTATTTCCTGACCCAGCTCCTTACGGGACACGGCTGTTTTGCCAAGTACCTGTGGGAGTTGGTGGGGATCGAGTCGGACCCCGTGTGCCGCCACTGCGCGGCCGGCGTCGTGGACACGGCAGAGCACACGCTGTCCGTGTGCGCGGCGTGGGATGCCCAGCGCGCTCCGCTTGTGGACGCAATTGGACGGGATCTTTCGCTGCCGGCCGTCGTCCAAGCCATGGCCGGCAGCGAAGAGTGTTGGGCCGCCGTCTCCTCGTTTTCTCACGAGGTGATGGCGGCCAAGAGAGAGGAGCTGCGGGAGCGGGAGCGTGCCGGTAGCACGCTCCCGCCCCGTCGGCCTACGGCGAGGGGGCGCCGGCGACGCATATATGCCGGCGTCCCCGATTAGAGTAGCCACGGGCGGCGGGTCGGGGGACCTGCCGCCCCAGTGAGGATGTAGTGGCGGATGGCTCCCCTCCGTGTTTCGGGGGAGCCATCAAGAGGAGTCGAGGGGGACCAAATATGTCCCCCCATCTTGTGTCGAGCCCTCCACAAGAGGGCGACCCTTGCCGAGCCGCAGTGAGTATACACTTGCCTATCCTGCGACTCGGCTAAGGCGAAGGAGGAACACCGTGGGGTTTTAGTGGGTAGTCCGGCCGCTGGCCGGTAGTCCCACTCGAAGCCGTCCCCGCTGCCCCCGCGGCGGGGGAGGCGAAGTGCGTAAACGCATTTCCCCACGTAAAAAAAAAAAAAAAAAAAAAAAAAAAAACCTAACCTAACCTAACCTAACCTAACCTAACCTAACCTAACCTAACCTAACCTAACCTAACCTAACCTAACCTAACCTAACCTAACCTAACCTAACCTAACCTAACCTAACCTAACCTAACCTACCCGGGGCTACCGAGGTAATCCTCAGACGAGGCAGCCCATGTTTGCCATGTGCGGGAGCAACCCGCACATGTTGGCTACTCTCAGGGGTCAAAGAAGACGGACGTGTGCCCGCCTTCTTCGACCCACCCGTCTGCGTCGGAGTGGAGCGGCTAGAGCATCCTCCTCCCGCTCCCTCCTTCTGCAGTATTACGCCCTCGCAGAAGGAGGCGGCAGCCTCCCATACCGTCTCACTGCAAACCATGGCTCTAACCATGGTTTGAAGGGAGAGGTATCCTCCGCCAAGCGCCGCACGTAGTTCGCGGCGCTCTCGCCACCAGGCCGGGCATTCGACGAGCGTGTGCTCGGCCGTGTCATCGGGGGAGGCACAATGATGGCACCTCGCCGTCTCCTCCCGATGGGCGACTCGGTGCAGGTAGTGGCCGAAACAGCCATGCCCGGACAAAACCTGCACCAGGCGGTAGGTGAGGCTGCCATGCCGGCGCCCAACCCACTCCTCCAACACCGGACGAATCGCTTCGATCGTCCGGTGACCGGCAACTGGGGAGGCCAGGGAGTCACCCCAGAGCTCCAGGGCCTCTCTCTGCGCCAGCCTGCGCTCCCGCTCAACCTCCTCCAATGAGGGACGCGCTCCACGCTCCCTCGCCGCCACCCTCTTGCGGTACACCCTGGCGAGCACCTGGGCATCCAGCTCCCAGGGAGGTGTGCCCGCCAAGACACAGGCCGCCCCGTGGCTGACCGTTCGGTAGCATCGCACGACCCGCGTCGCGATCACCCTCTGGGGTTGGCGTAGGAGTGCCCTCGTGTTGGGATTGAGGCACTCCGCCCAAACCGGGGCCCCATATAGTGCCATCGACCTAATCACCCCGTGGTAAAGCCGACGGCACGGGGACCCAGGCCCACCCAGGTTGGGGAGGACTCGTCCGAGGGCGGCCGCAGATGCACGCAGCCGCGGAGCGAGGAGCTTAAAGTGCTCCTCGAAACTCCATCGGGGGTCCAACACCAGGCCGAGGTACCTCATCTGCACTCCGACCGGGATACGAACCCCCTCCACTCGGACGCATAACCCCCCCGGGATTACGCCACGCGGGCCACGGAAGGCCAACGCCTTAGTCTTGGCGAGCGCCACCTCCAGCCCCAGCATGCGGATGCGCCGCACTACCAGGGAGGCGCCGACCGACGCCAGGTGTACCGCATCCTCCCAGCTCGGCGCCTTGACCGCCACCAGGGTGTCGTCCGCAAAGCAGGAGATCTCCATCCGCGGCAGGAGCTCTCCCCGGAGGACACAATTGCACCCCAGGTTCCAGAGCAGGGGGCCAAGCACTGATCCCTGGGGCACACCCGCCGGCATAGCCCACGACTGGACGCGCCCCTCCGAATCCTCATACAGGACCACCCTCTCGCGCAGGTAGTCTGCCACAAGGACTCGGAGGTAGAGGGGCACCTGGTGGAATTTCAGTGCCTCCTCTATGCATTCGTGGGGGAGGCTGTTGAACGCGTTAGCGATGTCAAGAGACACCGCCACTACAGCCTCCCCCCTTGCTGTGGCTGCCTCAGTCCACACCTTGAGGCGAGCCACCGCGTCCATCGTAGACCGGCCGGTCCGGAAGCCATATTGGCACTCCGCCAAGTCTGGGCCGCGGGTCTCCAGGTGCTTGATGATCCGGGAAGCGACGATCTTCTCGAAGAACTTCCCGGACTCATCCAGCATTACCACCGGCCGAAAACTTGACGGAGAGTCCGGAGGGCGGCCATCCTTGCTCAGGAGGCAGAGCCTCCCTGCCCGCCATATCCCAGGGAAGCGGCCCGTTGCGATGCAGGTATTCAGCACCGCCCGGTACCGCTCCTCCAGGGGCCCCAGGGCTATCGCCAACACCTTGGAGGGCACTCCATCCGGCCCCGGCGTCTTCTTCTTGGACCTGAGTCTATCCCTGCCGGCTTCGAACTCCAGGTCTGACACCGGGGGTCCGTCCATCCCGTCCTCCAAGGCGGTGGGGGCGGCTGCGGCGCGCCCACGGGGGGGAACGAAGGGTCCCGGATTGGGGAAGAGGGTTTCCAGGACCCTCCGCAACAACTCCGGCTCCATACAGGATGTGGAGGGGGCCATGTCAAAGAATTTCCCCCTCACCACCCTGTACGGCCTACCCCAGGGGTCCCCGTCTAGGGCTGCGATGAAGCGCTCCCCAGCTTGGGCTTTGGCCCCGCGGATAGCTGTCCGCAGGGCCCTCTGGGCCTCCCTATACCGCTGGCGTAGCTCCTCATCGCCGTCCGGACCCACGTTGGCGCGCCTGCGGCTACGCAGGTAGGCACGCCTCGCTGCCATACCGGTGGTACGCAGATCCGCTATCTCCTGCGTCCACCAGTACACCCCTTTTCGGGGACATCTTCGGGCCCTAGGCATAGCGGAACTGCAGACGACACGCATGTCGTCGGCAAACAATTCCGCCATGCCGTCCGCATCCCCGACAAGTTGGGCAGGAGGCTCTGCCCACGACCTGACAATAGCCGCCTCTTCCGCGACGTCTCGGCGAAGCCTGGCGAGCGCCCACCTCAAAAAGGAGGGCTCACCTGCAACAGGCCCCAGATGTAATGGGGCACCGGGTCCAGCTGTGGAGAGCCCGTAGCGGACGTATCGATGGTCCGATAGGGTTTCCACGTCCGCCACGACTCTCCAATTCACCATCCGGGCAGCAATCGCGGAGGAGGCAAAGGTGACGTCGATGACCGACTCACCCTGCCACCTCACGCAGGTCGGTGTGCTGCCCCTGTTCAAAACCCGGAGCCCCAGGGCCGCAGCCCACGTCGCCAGGTCTTCGCCGAAAGCATTTTCCACCGGGGACCCCCACGCTCTGTGCTTGGCGTTGAGGTCTCCACCCACCAGTACAGGGTGGGGAGCCGCCCTCCTCACGACTCCCTCCACCGCAGCCAGGAACCGCTCAAACTCGGCCCTACCGCGGTTCCCCGAGAAGTAGGTGGAGACCACCACTACTCCCCCCCAGAGTGCCGCCACGTATCCCGGTCCCCTCTCCCGCAGGATGAGAGGGGGGGCTGCGGCGGCAGCGACCCCCACGATCGCCGCCGTGCCGTCCGTCGCCCCGAGCCACTTGCGGGACGACGGCACGTGGTGGGGCTCTGACACCAGCGCCAAGTCCACTCCCCACTCCGCCATCGTCTGACACAGCAGGTCTTGCGACCCGGCGGAGTGGTTGGTGTTGGCCTGCACTATTTCACCGATGGACCTACCGGGCATTGGTGTCCATCGGTGTTACTCCTTTGGGGGGGGAGGCCTGCGCTGCCGGTGTCCTGGTCGCCAGGACGGGGCGACCCTTGACAGATGGGGGATTGCATTGTGGTCCCCCCATCCTGTGCTCCGACTGCAGACCGCGGTCCCTGCACACGGCGCATTTGGGCGGGGCTGTACACCCAGCTGCCAGGTGTCCCTCGACACCACACCTGTAGCACAATCTACTCCGGTCTTTATTAGAGGGACACAGGAACTGGGTGTGTCCGATCTCCAGGCACCGGTGGCAGCGCATAGGGCGCTGCTCGAGTACCTGGATCGTGGCCGCACTCCAGCCCACACAGATCCGCCCCGCCTCCGCCAGCCGCTCGACCGCTTCCACGGGGCACGCAGCCAGGGCTGACCCCATTCGCTGGCCGCCCATTGCGACGGCGCCCACCCTTATCTTCTCCGGCGGACATCCAGCCTTCTCCGCCAACGCCGCCCGGAGTTCCTCTACGGTGACGGAGTCGTCCAGCCCGCCGACTCGGATGTCCGCCATTTTGGTGGGGCGGGTGACCCTGCCCGTTTCCCCCAGCACCTCCCCCATTCTGGCCGCCAGTGCATCCGCCTGCGACGCGCTCGTCTCCTGCGGGAGCTCCAGCACGCAGCCGCCCGCCATGGACCTCCTAAACTTGCAAGGGCCAATCCCCAGATCCCCCAGGTTTATTTTGGCCCTTGCACTGGCGAGCGCCGCTGAATACGTGGCTCCCCCGGCTACCGCCTCTGGCTTCAGCGTAAGCACGACCGCCAGAGTCTTCGGCGCCTTGGGGAGCTTGGCCTTCTCCGCCGCAGGAGCCGGCTTGGCAGGCGTCGACTTGGCTGGCGGCTTCCCAGCTTTCCTCACGACCGTCCTCCATCCCTCCTCCTCCGTGACAAGCGGATCATCCTGGCGTGACGACCCCGCAAACTGCTCCGCAGCTCGGATCCCCGATGATGGAGCCAAGGGTGCTGGCTTCGCCACCTTCACCTGCCTGGCCTTTTTTGGCAAATTTGCAGGCGGCGCCAGCGTAGTTGGAGCTACCACGGTTTGCCGATTCGGAGTGTTGCCCATTGGCGGACGCTCCCCGTTCTTGTCCGCCGCCAGGGGAGGACGCCGACGGCTGGTCGATGCCGGCAGGAGCCTGCCATCCACCTCCAGACTCTCGAGGCGCGCCGCGATGACGCCTCCGACGTGGGTCATGAGCTCACGCTGGAGCGACCCCATCGCCCGCAAGAACTCCTCCCGCGTGAGTCCATCCCCACCGCCACTCGACTCCAGCGTGCGCCCAGTTGAGGCCACTGGGGGCGTGTTTCCCTCCGTAGTACGCTCCGAAAAGGCCCTACGAAGGGCCACTACCTCCTCAGAGAGGGCCGAAAGTTGCCCCCGCAGACGTTTATTATCCGCGTGGAGGCGCCGGATTTCTTCGTCCTCCTTGCGGCCTGTGAGGGCACGGACCACCCCCAGCATGGTATGCGCGGCGTCCCGAACGTCCTTGATGCAGGTCCCCTTCAAGTTTTTCGACTTCTGGAGAACCTGCTCAATGGTCCCCACGCCGTCCTCAGCCCTCTGCTGCAGCTCAGCAAGCGATGATGTAGGGGGAGGGGATCTCCTCTTCATCTTCTTCTTCCTCCCCGTTTTTTCCTCCTCCAACGTGGAGGGCGTCGACTCAGCCTCCGAGTCCGGGAGACCATCGCTCAGCTCCCTACGGGCCTGAGAGAGGCCCACCGCATGGTGGTATCCCTTACCTGCCCGCACTTTCGGCACTTTCGGTGCCTGTGTCGTCTCTGGGATCGCAGTCTCCTGCTCGGCCCACTCGGCCTCCGAGGCACTGGTCTCCCAGAGACGTCCACCAAGTGGCCTCTTGCGGTCCAACAGAGCTGCCCCCCTGTCAGAGCTCTCGCTGTCAGGAACCCCACCATCCGTTCCCTCCAGAGAGTGGCCCCTCGCTTTAACAAACCGCCCGTTAGCGGCCCTTGCGTAGGACAGCACCCCTTTCTTTTTCCTTTCCCCTGATTTGGCGCTCCCCGCAGTGGGATCGGCGCCGGAGGTAGCCTCCGACTCCATCTCCCAGTCCAGGGACCGACCCAACAATGACTCCGACGGAGAGAAAATCCTTCCGCCGGATCACACACACCAACAACAAAAACAGCAAAACAACAACGAAAAAACACAACCAAACAACAGGACAACAACAAAACAACAAACCAATTAACAATTAACAAATATAACAACAAAACTAATAATTACAACAACAAAAATATTTACATTTAAAACCTACAATAAAAAACACAAAACTCAAATTTTGAGGGGGAGGGGGGGGTCCCCCGACCTCGCACCCCGCACAAAAGATGTCCCGACAGGCAGCACCGAACGGATGGCACCCAAATTTTTCCCGAATTCGCGAAAAAAATTTAGAGCACCCTGCTCTCGTCACGGTATTGCCTGCCAGAAAACCCACTTCCAGACGAGCTGGAGATGCGGGAGCGGTCTCAAACGACTTCCCCCGACCCCCAAACACCGAAACACCAATAAAAATTTTTGAGGGGTTATGGACCCCCAAAAATAGTTCCCGTGGGAAATTTCAGAAATTTTCCACGGGATCACCTCAAGGGTACCAAGACACACGAGCCTACGCAAAAAAGTATATTTCTCCCTACTATATCGTCCCGAAGTCCAACCTCCAACCTAACCTAACCTAACCTAACCTAACCTAACCTAACCTAACCTAACCTAACCTAACCTAACCTTTTTTTTTTTTTTTTTTTTTTTTTTTTTTTTTTTTTTTTTTTTTTTTTTTTTTTTTTTTTTTTTTTTTTTTACAAGGAGAAATCTTTTAAAGACCGTACCCACCGCTAGCGAGGCAGTGGGCGTGAGTGGGACTCGCCCGGTGAAAAGCACCGGGAATACCCACTAAAACTCCTTGGCCGCCCCTCGGACCCTATGTGGGAGAGATCTGGGCTCTGCCTTGTGGCAATTCACCAGGTCTCTCCCAGGGGTGGGCCCCGGCCTATGCCGGGGCTTACGCCAAAGGAGGATTGCCCGGGGCTACCGGGGTAATCCTCAGACGAGGCAGCCGATGTTTTCCATGTGCGGGAGCAACCCGCACACGTTGGCTACTCTCAGGGGTCAATGAAGACGGACGTGCGCCCGCCTTCTTCGACCCACCCGTCTGCGTCGGAGTGGAGCGGCTAGAGCGTCCTCCTCCCGCTCCCTCTCCGCTGCCTCCTTCTGCAGTATCACGCACTCGCAGAAGGAGGCGGCCGCCTCCCATACCGTCTCACTGCAAACCATGGCTCTAACCATGGTTTGAAGGGAGAGGTATCCCCCGCCAAGCGCCGCGCGTAGTTCGCGGCGCTCTTGCCGCCAGGCCGGGCATTCTACCAATGTATGCTCGGCCGTGTCATCGCGGGAGGCGCAATGATGGCACCTCGCCGTCTCCTCCCGATGGGCGACTCGGTGCAGGTAATGGCCGAAGCAGCCATGCCCGGTCAGAACCTGCACCAGGCGGTAGGTGAGGCTGCCATGCCGGCGCCCAACCCACTCCTCCAATACCGGACGAATGGCTTCAATCGTCCGGTGACCGGCAACTGGGGAGGCCATGGAGCCACCCCATAGCTCCAGGGCCTCTCTCTGCGCACGCCTGCGCTCCTGCCCGACCTCCTCCAAAGTGGGAAGCACTCCACGCTCCCTCGCCGCCACCCTCTTGCGGTACACCCTGGCGAGCACCTGGGCATCCAGCTCCCAAGGAAGTGTGCCCGCCAAGACACAGGCCGCCCCGTGGCTGACCGTACGGTACGATCGTATGACCCGGGTCGCAATCACCCGCTGCGGTTGGCGCAGGAGTGCCCTCGTGTGGGGATTCAGGCACTCCGCCCAAACCGGAGCTCCATACAGTGCCATCGACCTCACCACTCCATGGTAAAGCCGACGGCACGGCGACCCAGGCCCTCCCAGGTTAGGGAGAACGCGCCCGAGAGCGGCTGCAGTTGTGCACAGCCGTGGAGCGAGGAGCTTAAAGTGCTCCTCGAAGCTCCATCGGGGATCCAACACCAGGCCGAGGTACTTCATCTGCACCTCGACCGGGATACGAACCCCCTCTACTCGGACGCATAACCCACCCGGGATTACGCCACGCAGACCACGGAAGGCCAACGCCTTCGTCTTGGCAAGCGCCACCTCCAGCCCCAGCATGCGGATGCGCCGCACAACCAGGGAGGCGCCAACCGACGCCAGGTGTACCGCATCCTCCCAGTTCGGCGCCTTGACCGCCACCAGGGTGTCATCCGCGAAGCACACCACCTCCATCCTCGGCAGGAGCGCTCCGCGGAGGACCCAGTTGTACCCCAGGTTCCAGAGCAGGGGGCCAAGCACTGAACCCTGGGGCACCCCCGCCGGCATGGCCCACGATTGGACGCATCCCTCCGAATCCTCATAGAGGACCACCCTCTCGCGCAGGTAGTCCGCCACGAGGACACGGAGGTAGAGGGGCACCTGGTGGAACTGTAGTGCCTCCTCTATGCATTCGTGGGGGAGGCTGTTGAACGCGTTAGCGATGTCAAGAGACACCGCTACTACAGCCTCCCCCCTTGCTGTGGCTGCCTCAGTCCACGCCTTGAGGCGAGCCACCGCGTCCATCGTGGACCGACCGGTCCGGAAGCCATATTGGCACTCCGCCAAGTCCGGGCCGCCGGTCTCCAAGTGCTTGGTGATCCGGGAAGCGATGATCTTCTCGAGGAACTTCCCGGACTCATCCAGCATCACCAGCGGCCGGAAACTCGACGGAGAGTCCGGAGGGCGGCCATCCTTGCACAGGAGGCAGAGCCTCCCTGCTCGCCATATCCCGGGGAAGCGGCCCGTCGCGATGCAGGTGTTCAACACCGCCCGGTACCGCTCCTCCAGGGGCCCCAGGGCTATCGCCATCACCTTGGAGGGCACTCCATCCGGCCCCGGCGTCTTCTTCCTGGACCTGAGCCTGTCCAGACCGGTTTCAAACTCGAGGTCTGACACCGGGGGCCCGTCCATCCCATCCTCCAAGGTGGTGGGGGCGGCTGCGGCGCGCATGCGGGGGGGAACGAAGGGTCCCGGGCTGGGAAAGAGCGTATCCAGGACCCTCCGCAACAGCACGGGCTCCATACAGGATGTGGAGGGGGCCATGTCAAAGAATTTCCCCCTCACCACCCTGTACGGCCTACCCCAGGGGTCTCTCTCCAGGGTAGCGATGAATCGCTCCCCAGCTTGGGCTTTTGCCCCGCGGATGGCTGTCCGCAGGGCCCTCTGGGCCTCCCTATAACGCTGGTGGAGCTCTTCATCACCATCCGGCCCCCCGTTGGCGCGCCTGCGGCTACGCAGGTAGGCGCGCCT
Organism: Pyralis farinalis; assembly: GCA_947507595.1. NCBI lineage: Eukaryota > Metazoa > Arthropoda > Insecta > Lepidoptera > Pyralidae > Pyralis > Pyralis farinalis. Next base: position 97,363 of record OX382264.1, read on the forward strand.
CGCTGCCATACTGGTGGTACGCAGGTCTGCTATCTCCCGCGTCCACCAGTAAACCTCTTTTCGGGGGCATGTTCGGGCCCTAGGCATGGCAGAACTGCAGACGACCCGCATGTCGTCGGCAAACAGCTCCGCCATGCCCTCCGCGTCCCCGACAAGTTGGGCAGGAGGCTCGGCCCACGCCCTGACTGTAGCCGCCTCTTCCGCGACGTCTCGGCGAAGCCTGGCGAGCGCCCACCTCTTAAAGGAGGGCTCGCCTGCGACAGGGCCCAGATGTAAGGGGGCCCCGGGTCCAGCTGTGGAGAGTCCGTAGCGGACGTACCGATGGTCCGATAGAGTTTCGACGTCCGCCACTACTCTCCACCCCACCATCCGGGCAGCAATCGCGGAGGAGGCAAAGGTGACGTCGATGACCGACTCACCCTGCCACCTCACGCAGGTCGACGTGCTGCCCCTATTCAACACCCGGAGCCCCAGGGCCACAGCCCACGTCGCCAGGTCTTCTCCGAAGGCGTTTTGCACCGGGGACCCCCACGCCCGGTGCTTCGCGTTGAGGTCTCCACCCACTAGTACAGGGTGGGGAGCCGCCCTCCTCACGACTCCCTCCACCGCAGCCAGGAACCGCTCGAACTCGGCCCTACTGCGGTTCCCCGAGAAGTAGGTGGAGACCACCACCACTCCCCCCCAGAGCGCCGCCACATATCCCGGTCCCCTCTCCCGCGGGATGAGAGGTGGGGCTGCAGCAGTAGCAACCCCCACAATCGCCGCCGTGCCGTCCGTCGCCCCGAGCCACTTGCGGGACGACGGTACGCGGTGGGGCTCTGCCACCAGCGCCAAATCCACCCCCCACTCCGCCATCGTCTGACACAGCAGGTCCTGCGCCCCGACGGAGTGGTTGGTGTTAACCTGCACGATCTCACCGATGGACTTACTGGGCATTAGTGTCCATCGGTGTCACTCGTGGGGGGGGAGAGGCCTGCGATGCCGGTGCCCTGGTTGCCAGGACGGGGCGGCCCCGGACCGGTGGGGGATTGCAGTGCGGTCCCCCCATCCTGTGCGCCGACTGCAGACCACGGTCCTTGCATACGGCGCACATGGGCGGGGCTGTGCACCCAGCTGCCAGGTGTCCCTCAACACCACACCTGTAGCATAAGCTGCTTCGGTCCTTCTTGGAGGGACACAGGAACTGGGTGTGCCCAACCTCCAGGCACCTGTGGCAGCGCATAGGGCGCTGCTCAATTAACTGGACCGTGGCCGCACTCCAGCCAACACAAATCCGCCCCGCCTCTACCAGCCGTTCCGCTGCCTCTACAGGGCATGAGGCCAGAGCTGACCCCATTCGCTGGCCTCCCATAGAGACAGCGCCCACCCTTATCTTCTCCGGGGGGCAGCCAGCTTTCTCAGCCAGCGCCGCCCGGAGTTCCTCGCCGGTGACAGAATCGTCCAACCCGGTCACTCTAAAGTCCGCCATTTTGGTGGGGCGGGTGACCCTGCCCGCATCCCCCAGCACTTCTCCCATTCTGGCCGCCAGTGCATCCGCCTGCGACACGCTCGTCTCCTGCGGGAGCTCCAGCACGCAGCCGCCCGCCATTGACCGCCTGAATTTGCAAGGGCCGATCCCCAGTTCTCCAAGGTTGATCTTGGCCCTTGCATTGGCGAGCGCCCCCGAATACGTTGCCCCCTCGGCTACCGCCTCCGGCTTTAGTGTCAATACGACGGCCAGAGTCTTCGGCGCCTTGGGGAGCTTGGCCTTCTCCGTCCCGGGCGTGGCAGGCGTCAAATTGACGAGCGGCTTGCGGGCTTTCTTCCCCACCGTCTTCCATCCATCCTCCTCCAAGACTAGGGGATCCTCTTGGCGGGACGACCCCGGAAATTGTTCCGCCGCTCGGATCCCCGACGGTGGAGCCAAGGGTGCCGGTTTTAACACCTTCACCTGCCTGGCCCTCTTAGGCAAGTTTGCCGGTGGCGCCAGCGTGGTTGGAGCCACCACAGTTCGCGGAGCCGGAGTGCTGCCTCCTGGCGGGCGTTCCACCTTTTTGTCCGCCGCCAAGGGCGGACGCCGGCGGCTGGTCGAGGCCGGCAGGAGTCTGCCGTCCAGCTCCAGGCTCTCGAGGCGCGCCGCAATGACGCCCCCGATATGGGTCATGAGCTCACGCTGGAGCAACCCCATCGCCTGCAAAAACTCCTCCCGCGTGAGCCCATCCCCGCCCTTACGCGACTCCTGCGTGCGCTCAGTTGGGGCCACCGGGGGTGCAGCTCCGTCAGCCGCGCGCTCTGAGAAGGCCCTACGGAGGGCCGCCACTTCTTCAGAGAGGGCCGAGAGTTGGCCCCGCAAACGTTTGTTGTCCGCGTGGAGCCGCCGGACCTCTTCCTCCTCCTTGCGGTCCGTGAGAGCACGGACAACCCCCAACATTGTCTGCGCGGCCTCCCGAACCTCCCTGATGCAGGTTCCCTTTATGTTCTTCGACTTGTGGAGAACCTTTTCGATGACCTCCGCACCATCTTCAGCCCTCTGCTGGAGCTCAGCGAACGACGACATTGGGGGAGGGGACCTCCTCTTCTTCTTCTTCTTCACCTTTTGCTCCTCCAGTGTGGAGGGCGCCGACTCGGTGTCGGAGTCCAGAGGACCCTCCCTCATCTCCCTGCGAGCCTGAGAGAGGCCCACCGCATGGTGGTACCCCTTGCCAGCACGCACTTTCGGCACTTTAGGTGCCGGACAGGACTCCGAGCTCCCAGCCTCCTCAAGGTCGACACACTCGGCCTCCGAGGCACTGGTCTCCCAGAGACGCCCAGGTCCACCCAGTGGCCTCTTGCGGTCCGACTGAGCCGCCCCCCTGGCAGAGCTCTCGCTGTCAGGAACCCCACCATCCGTTCCCTCCAGAGAGTAGCCCCGCGCTTTAATGAACCGCCCGTTAGCGGCCCTTGCATAGGAGAGCACCTTCTGCTTCCTCTCCCCTGGTTTCGCGCTCCCCGCCGTGGGATCGGCGCCGGAGGTAGCCTCCGACTCCATCTCCCAGTCCAGGGACCGACCCAAGAGCGACTCCGACGGAGAAAAAATTCTTCCGCCGAATCACCCACAACAAAAACAAAAACAAAAACAACAAAACAAGATAACAACAAAACAACAGAACAACCAACAAATAACAAATATAACAACAAAACTAATAACTACAACAACAAAAGTATTTACATTTAAAACCTACAACAAAAATATAAAACTCAAATTTTGAGGGGGAGGGGGGGGTCCCCCGACCTCGCACCCCGCACAAAAGATGTCCCGACAGGCAGCACCGAGCGGATGGCACCCAAATTTTTTCCAAATTCGCGAAAAAAATTTAGAGCACCCTGCTCACGTCACGGTATTGCCTGCCAGAAAACCCACTTCCAGACGAGCTGGAGATGCGGGAGTGGTCTCAAACGACTTCCCCCGACCCCCAAACACCGAAACACCAATAAAAATTTTTGAGGGTTTTTGGACCCCCAAAAATTGTTCCCGTGGGAAATTTCCAAAATTTTCCACGGGATCACCTCAAGGGTACCAAGATACAACACCTAACGCAAAAAAGTATATTTCTCCCTACTATATCGTCCCGAAGTCCAACTTCCAACCTAACCTAACCTAACCTAACCTAACCTAACCTAACCTAACCTAACCTAACCTAACCTAACCTAACCTAACCTAACCTAACCGGGGAGATGATGACTGGAGCCTTAGGGGAGCTGGGCCTCCAGATACTTAATTCGGGGGACGTCCCGACATTCGATACCGTTCGAGGCGGGAAGAGGTACAGCAGCCATGTCGACGTGACGGCCTGCTCTGAGGATATGCTGAGCCTGGTGGATGGCTGGCGCGTCTCCGAGGCCCTAACGTCCTCTGACCACAACGGCATTCTATTTGAAATCAACTTGGCACGGGCGAAAGGGGTATCCGTGGCGAGGACCACCAGGATCTTCAACACCAGGAAAGCGGATTGGTGTCAGTTTCGTGAGAAACTGGCAGCAATCATGCGGAGGGACCGCCTGAACGTGGAGAGCGTTGAGGCGGTCCAGGTGTGGGAGGACCTGGAGGTAATCGTAGACGGGTATACCCGAGCCATAGCCGAGGCCTGCCAGGCAGCGATGCCCAAAATCAAAGGCGGGGTTTCATTTAGATTGCCGTGGTGGTCGGAGGAACTCGAGGAGCTGAAGAGGCAAACCAACACCAAGCGACGCAGAATCCGAAACGCAGCGCCGGACCGGAGACAAATGGTGGTCAGTTCGTACCTCGAACAGAAGGGCAAATACGAGGCCGCAGTGCGGGATGCCCAGACTGACAGCTGGAGGAAATTTTGCGGGAGGCAAGACAGAGAAGGCGTCTGGGAAGGTATCTATCGGGTCATTGGGAGGGCAACCGAGCGCAAGGAGGATGTACTCCTCCAGGAGGGCGGGAGGACGTTGGATCACAGGGAGTCCCTCGAGCTGTTGGCGGATACGTTCTATCCTGCCGACAGCGAGTTGGACGACGATACAGATCACCGCGAAATAAGGAAAAAGGCCCGCGAGGTAAACGAGCGGGTCGATGATGACCATGACCCGCCGTTTACCATGAGGGAGCTCTTAGCGGCTGTATCGTCGTTCAACCCAAAGAAGGCTCCCGGTGCCGACGGCCTCACGCCTGACATTTGCGCTCGGGCCATCAACAGTGACCCTGAGTTCTTCCTGGCCCTTCTCAATAAATGTCGAGCCCTCCGCTACTTTCCCCGGCTGTGGAAGGGGGCCCTCGTAATTGTCCTTCGGAAACCAGGCAAAGACTCGTATACCTTGCCCAAATCGTACAGGCCGATTGGGCTTTTGCCTGTCTTGGGCAAGGTATACGAGAAAATGCTGATCGCTCGCCTCAAGCACCACATTCTACCGAGGATTAGTACTCGCCAGTACGGGTTTATGCCACAAAGGGGCACCGAAGACTCCCTCTATAACCTGGTGCAGCACATCCGCGCCAAGCTTGACGAGAGGAGAATGCTCACTCTCGTCTCGCTGGATATAGAGGGAGCCTTCGACAACGCCTGGTGGCCGGCAATAAAACTACGATGTGATGAAACGTTACAACGCCTAAACGATGCAGGACCTGTTAAAGCAGAGCGAGCCAAGAGCCTTTCACCAATGGTGATCCTAAAGGGAATCTACAAGGACACGGCTAAGCAGGACCTCATCGACATCCTTCTGTCCCAAAATCCGTCAATTAGTGATGCCGCAGGATCAGTAGACAAAGATGCCATCCACCTCTGCTTCCTAAAGAGCAATCGCAACGAGAATTTATACAACGCGGTATTCAGGTGCTCGCCGGCAGTTTGGCGTGCTATCATCAAGCTGGGCCGCCTGAACATAGAACACCAGCGGGTACACGCGGCAGAATACTCTCCATTCAAGCAATGTTACAGCTGCTTGCAGTACGGTCACATAAGGGCTCACTGCACCGCTACCATTCGGCCGTGCTCACACTGTGCTGAAACTTCTCACGACTACACCAGGTGCCCAAATAAGGATCAAGAACCTAGGTGCTACAACTGTGTCACCTTCAACGCTAAATCAACAACAACGAAAATCAACGTCAATCACGAGGCAATCAACCCCAGCTGCACTAGGTTAACGGCAGCCAAGAAAAACTTACACGCTAAAATAAATTATGCCCCCTAAAGTACAGAACCGTAGTAACTTACGTCCATCCAAGACACAGCACCAGAATACATACAACTGCATTCAAGTAAATTTGGGAAGAAGTAAAAGAGCGCACCATGAACTCATGACATACCTGCATGATCATGAGGTCGACTTTGCATTTATAAATGAACCTCCTACTGGCAACCTCCCAACACTTAAACCGACAAATGGATTCCTCACCTACCAATTTCCGACTCAGGCTGAGCGAACAATAAAATCTGCTATACTGATCAACAGCCACAAATTCACTGCACTGGGAATTACAGACTCATCCAGCCCTAATCTCTCCATAGCCCAAATTAAAGACAATCGAGGAAGAAAGATCTATCTCATTGCAGCATACATAGAACCAAGAGAAGATAAATATGACACACTTGATCTGCTTGACGACTTCTTGAGGAACACTGCCGGGAGCACTCACATCATATGTGGTGACTTCAACGGATGGCACAGCTCCTGGGGTTCAGAAAGGGACAATTCCAGGGGTGACCTGGTGGCAGACCTCATAATTACACACAACTTGCTGGTCTGCAACGTCGGTGATACCCCAACGTTTCGCACCGTCACACATCAACAACCACGACACTCGATTATAGACCTCACGCTTGTCAGTGACACTCGACTCGCCAGCGTTGCGAACTGGGAAGTTAACGCTAACACATGCCCCTCGTCGGATCATGACGCTATACATTTTGGCCTAAGCTTGGGTAACTTCCGACCATCCAAACGCCCTAAACTTACCACCTTTAAATACAACACCAGCGGTATTCGATGGGAACAACTAAAAGAGCCTTTCACTACCAGCATCCTTGAATATATGGCAGAAGAATATCACTTTGAGAGCATGAACCCGGATGATATTGACGACTTTATTGAAAAATTCACTGAGGCGATACAGAGTACGTGCGACAAACATTTTCCCAAGCCAGCAGGCAGATCAAACAAAGCTCCCTTCTGGAATAATGAACTCGAAGAACTCAAGCGACTAGTGATCCAAAACCACCGACATCTAAGCAAAGCAGTACGTAGACATCTCCCTATTGAGCAACTTTTGGAAGAAAGAGACAGACTGAAAAAGAATTACTCAGATACATACTGCGCTGCGTCCACAGCCCACTTCAGAGACTTCTGTGAGCGCCAAACAAAAGAAGACGTATGGTCCGTCACTAACAGACTTTTAAAGACTCATCCCATGGTCCAACCACCGGCTACACTCCGTTTGGAGGATGGCACATGCACGACAGATCAAGCAGACACCGCTCGCGCGCTCCTCAACAAGTTCTTCCCTGACGACACCCCGGATTCTTCCAGTGAACAGGCAGACTGGAGAAACAAGATGCACGAGCCTACAGACACTTCGCTGGAACCACCTTTCACCGCTGAGGAAATCGCGGAGTGCCTCAAGCTAATGAACCCAAAAAGAGCTCCAGGCGGAGATCACCTGACGGCTGACATCTGCGCCTTCGTCACAGAATTATTCTCCGACTGGATACTAAGACTCATGAACCGCTGCTTGAAGATAGGATACTTCCCAAGACGATGGAAGGAGGCCATCGTCAAGGTCATCCCGAAACCTGGGAAACCAAACTACTGCTTGTTATCATCGTTCAGACCCATAGGACTCATATCCGTGTTCGGAAAGCTCCTAGAGAAACTGATTACCAATCGTTTGACATACCACCTTGAACAATGCGGCCAATCTCTAACCAGGCAATATGGATTCAGGCAACAAATATCGACGACTCACGCCATACGAGATGCCCTGAACATCATCGCCCAAGCTAAGGCTGACGGTGAAAACGTTATTGCGATTTCCTTGGACATAAAGGCTGCATTCGACAACGCTTGGTGGCCGGCCATTTTTCACCGTCTGCGTCAAACTGGCTGCCCCCAAAACATATATGCTATACTTTTAAACTACGTCACCGATCGTAAGGTCCGAATGACTTTTGCCAACGGCGATTTCGAAAAAGCTATGACAAGAGGCTGCATCCAGGGCTCAGTCTGTGGTCCTATCCTCTGGAATCTCATTCTAGACGGACTATTAACGGCGCCCCTTCCCGACGGATGCCACATCCAGGCTTATGCTGATGATGTGCTGCTTATCATCAATAGCAGATGCTTCCGTGATTTAGAAAACACCACAAATATGGCCCTACAGATTGTTGCTGAATGGGGGAAAAGCGTCAAATTGGAGTTCGGACCGGAAAAAACCCAAGTTATAGCGTTCAACAACAAAGCCCAAAGATGTAAAATCAATATGAACGGACAAACAGTTAACTTCGTCAGTCACATTAAATATTTAGGAGTCATCATAGACAGGAAACTAACGTTCATTAAACACGCAGAAGAAGCAATCAGAAAAGCCAAAAACTTATTTCAGAAACTAGCAGCATATATTAGACCAACCTGGGGCGTAAATCCAGAAAATATTAGAATCATTCACAACCAAGTAATAGTACCCATCATATCCTATGCTTCTTGCATATGGATCGAGGCCATCAAATTTAAAAAAGTGGAACACAAGCTCCTCTCCCTTCAGCGACTGATTGCCATCAAAATCATTTGTGGATTCAGGACCGTTAGCACTGCCGCTAGTATATCTCTGGCACAACTGATCCCTTTACCCGCCAAGATATCCGAAATCGCGGAAACAGAAACTTCAAGGCTGCGCGGATACACCGCTTACCTACCTAAGGACATACCTCTGGAGGCTCCCGAGAAACCCTCGAAATTGCTCCACCCTTCGAGTAGGAGAGCGGTGGAGTTTACAGAGATAGATACGCCAGAACAACTGTCGTCGGTGTCACTCAACGGCGCTTGGCAGATCTACACCGACGGCAGCAAACACGATGATAAAGTCGGAGCCGCCTTCGTTGTCATCCATCCTAACGGGAAGAAACTATATAGAAAAATGAAGTTACATGACCACTGCTCCGTCTTTCAAGCTGAACTTTTAGCTTTACGGGAAGCCTGTGAATGGGCACTACAGAACAAAGCTACTCCCACTAACATCATGTCGGATAGCAAATCTGGTCTACAAGAGCTCACCAATATAAGCAGCCACAATCGCTTTGTAGTGGCCATTCATAGAACCCTGCACTCAGCAAGAGCGGCGGGAGTGGACATTCGGTTCCACTGGGTCAGAGCACACACCGGTGTAAATGGAAATGAATTGGCTGATGCCGCAGCGAAGGCTGCCGCCCTCTTGCACAAGACACCAGACCACTTCCATGTCCCCATAAGCTCAGTCAAACAACATACGCGGGAGAAATCCGAACGCGCTGCGGCTGAGCTTTTCAACCATCAGGGGAATTGCAATTATACCAAAACATGGGTGAAAGACTACTGCGACCTAAAAACCGCCCTCAGCACCCTTAAGTCCAACTTTGCCATGACCCAACTTCTCACCGGGCATGGCTACAATAAAGCTTACCTGCATAGATTCAAAATTGTTAACAACAATACCTGCCCATGCGATGATGAAAGCATCCAAACAATGGAACACTTAATAAAATACTGTCCACGATACCACCGCACTCGAAACGAACTAGAACATATATGCGACTTACACAGGATTGAACCCTATGCAATTTCATCTATTATTACGAAAGAATCAACCACTGAAGCTTTTAAGGCCCACGTTGAATTCATCGTCGGCTCCCTTAAAGAATTTAACAAAACCTAGACGCATAAAATAACCGCTAAAATTCTATCAATGGGACGGGACAAAGCGTACTCCGTAAGCGCTGCGTTCCAAATGTGCCCGAAATAAACCCTAACAGGGATACAAAAAAAAAAAAAAAAAAAAAAAAAAAAAACCTAACCTAACCTAACCTAACCTAACCTAACCTAACCTAACCTAACCTAACCTAACCTAACCTAACCTAACCTAACCTAACCTGGGGTGCGCGTCCGAAACCTCCACGTTGGTCCTCCCGTTTCTTGTCCCTTTCATATTCGTATGGGGGGGAACGGAAGCGGGAGGGCTGGTGCACCCTGGACAACGGTAAATATGTTCCCTTTCGAGAGTTCGTGTTTGCCGTTGACCAATATCGGACAGCTAGTGTGCTCAGACCCTCTGCTTTCAGAGGGGCCCTGAGACCCAAAGCGAGTGGAGCGCTGCCCCTTTGTGGTGTAGACGCGACCAAAGGAGGGTTGCTCGAGAGGAGCGACCAGGGGTTGGTCGAAAGACTGACTCCGAGTAGGAGTATACCGTAGCCCCTTGGACCCTTTCTCAAGCCGACGTGGTTTCTGGGGTCAGATGACCTGACTTTCGGGGCCAGACTGGCTGGGGAAAGGGGCCAAGGGGGTCGGGGGTCTTGGCTTCAACGCCCGGACTGCGAGGAAGAAAACCTCTATAAAAAATTACCCCTAGTCCTTGTGTGGTGGGCAGGGTGTCATCGCTCGCGACAATTATATCTTAGTCTTAGGATGAGCTATTATTGTCTGCAGGGTGGTGACACACGGTCTTCCGCATGGACGCAGTTGGCAACGTGCTGTGGTACTCATGGGCAGGGGGATTGCTGCCCGCTAGCGTTGCAACCTCGCCGGAACTGGCAACCGGCGTTGTATCTGCCTTGGCCTATGTAATACGGGAATGAGCGTCACCCCGGGCTCGACATTTAGATCGTCTCCACTCGTGGGATCAAATATGGATCAAACAAAAAAAACAAACCAAAGCGAAGGAGAGAACCATGGTTCTGAAGTAGAAGGAAGGGAGGCGCGTGTTTCGCTGTCGCGTTGCGACAGTGTGTTGCGCGACCTGCGAGAAGAGTTGCAGCTGTCGGAGTCCGACAGCAGCGACATGTCGGTGAGTTCGCGCTCGTGCTCGCCCAGCGCAAGTACTCAGGACGCGAGGCATTGGCTGAAGCGCCGCAACTCGGATACCGCGGAGGGGAGCGAGGGCTCGAAGCCTTCCAGAGGCCAGACGGGGAAGAGGGGCCGCGGACGTCCGCCGACCACTGGCCAATACGTGGGCCTGGCGAAAGCCAAGGCCGAGCTCAACGCGGCCAAGGAGAAGGAGCTCGAGCTTCGAGCCGAAGAAGAGCTTGCGGACGAAGTCTCCCAGCTTAAGGAAAGGCGACAGGTCCTCCTTCCTGATGTTGCGGTGGAACCGGGGGAAAAAAGTGTGGAGGAGCTCAGCAGCGAAATAGAGGCAGCGGTGGAGATGATAAACTCCATCGCCCGTAAGTCCTCAAAACTGAAGTGTCAGTACGTGCGGGACCTCCGTAAGTGCGCGAGCACCATCATGGGCAACGCCCGTGAGATGAGGTCCCGCACGGAGTCTGAGGAGGTGCTCCGTCTGCAGGGCGAGCTGGCCGCCCTGCAAAAGAAGATGCAGGATTTCGAACTGCAGGCGGCCTCTGCCCCGGCGATGACGCGTGAGGAAATCGCGTTTTTCGTCGACGCGCGTCTCGCCGGCATCGAGGGCCGTCTCCTGCCGGAGCCGCGGCTGCGTCCTCCGCTAGCGGCGGACACGCGCGCGGCCGCCCGCGCGGCCACCCGCGCCGCGCAAGTGGCGACGGACGATCGCGCGGTGCCCACGGTGGACGTGACGACATCACCGCCGGACCCTGATCCGACGCCTGGGCCCTCAATTTCCCCTCCCCTGCCCCCGGCAGTTGTTCCGGGAGACAAGGTGAAGGGGAAAAGAAAGAAGAAGACCGCTGCGGCGATCGAAGCCGAGTCCGCTCGTGAGGCGCGCCCCTCGCCCTCTGCACCAACCCCTCCAAAGTTGGGGGATTGGAATAAGGTCGCAGCGCGCCCGAAGAAGGCCAAACCGAGCAGCCCGGCCTCTGCTGCGGCGCAGGCTAAGCCTAAGGCCCAGGAGACGCCGAAGGCCCCGAAGGTCCGCACCCCTCGCACCGCCGCGGTGGTATTGACGCTGCGACAGGACGCGGTGGCTAAGGGGCTAACATACGCCCAGGTTATGACCGAGGCCGAGAGGAAGGTCGACCTCAAGGGCCTCGGCATCGAAGGCGTCCGCCTACGTACGGCGGTGACCGGGGGCCGGATTTTGGAGGTGGCCGGGGCTGATAAGGCCCAGAAGGCCGACGTCCTAGCCGAAAAGCTCCGGCTAGCCCTCGGCGAGGACATCCGAGTTTCACGGCCGGAGATGGCTGCGGAGGTGCGCATCACCGGCCTGGGAGACACGGCCACCGCTGACATGGTGGCCCAGGCCGTCGCAAGGGCGGGCGGGTGCCCTGCCGAGAAAGTCAGGGTGGGCGGGGTAAACCGCGCACCTGGCCGACAGGGCACCGTCTGGGTGCGATGCCCTGCTGTGGCGGCCAAGAAGATGGCGGATGGCCGTCGCCTGACGGTTGGGTGGGCCAACGCTCGAGTTGTCCTCCTCGAGCCGAGACCGCAGCGGTGCTTCCGCTGCCTGGTGCCGGGGCATGTGGGGGCGCAGTGTGCCTGCGAGGTAGATCGCAGCGCGCTGTGCTTCCGCTGCGGGCGTCCTGGCCATAGGCAGGACGCTTGCGACGCGGACCCCAATTGCCCCGTCTGCGCGGCGGAGAACGCCCAGGCGGGCCACCGCCTGGGCTCTAAACAGTGCACCGCGATGGCTCGCGGGAGAGGCCGCCGGTCTCGAGGGGCTAAGGGCACGGGGGCTAATCCTAGACCCCTCACCCAGCCATCAGAGGAGGCGATGGATACGGCCCAACAATAATGGCCAAAATCTCATTCCTGCAGGGCAACGTGAACCACTGTGCTGCGGCCCAGGATCTCTTGATCCAGACCGCAGTGCAGTGGCAAACGACTGTAGCCATAGTCGCCGAGCCGTACTGCGTCCGCGCCCGGGATGACTGGGTGGGCGACTGGGACGACTCGGTGGCTATCGTCGCCTGGCGGGGTGGCGCTGCTCCTGCCCCCTTCGACATGGTGTCGAGGGGTCGCGGGTGCGTCCTCGCTTCGCTGGGTGACGTTGCAGTGATTGGGGTGTACTTCTCACCCAACAGAAGCCTCGCCGACTTCGAGCATATGCTCGCGGAAGTCGGGGCCCTGGTGGCGGACGTGCACCCCACCCCCGTGGTGGTTGCCGGGGATTTCAACGCCAAATCCAGGGCGTGGGGATCCCCGGCGACCGACGCCCGGGGGGAGATTTTGGAGGATTGGGCGGTGTCCACGGGCTTGGCGCTGCTGAACACGGGGGCGGTTCACACGTGCGTGCGGAGGCAGGGCGGGTCGATTGTCGACCTCTCGTTCGCCAGTCCCGCCCTGGCCCGCCGCGCGAGAAACTGGAGGGTCATCGAGGGGGTGGAGACGCTATCAGATCACCGATATATCCGGTTCGACGTCGTCTCCGCTCCCACGGACTCTCCGGCCATAGATTTTAGCCGCCCCCTGTCAGGGGAAGGTCCGCGGTGGCGTCTCAGCACGCTGGACCCGGAGCTGGCCAAAGAGGCGGCCGTCGTCGAGCGGTGGGCTGCCGCTGTAAGCGGCCTGGACGTGGACGCGAGGTGCGAGTGGCTCGCAGGAGCGCTGACTCGCGTCTGCGACGCGGCGATGCGGAGGGCGAGACCGACCCCCCCGCGAAGGCAGGTGTACTGGTGGAGACCACACCTGGCAGAGCTGCGTAAACACGTTCACGCAGCTCAGCGCAGGTACACCCGCATTCGCGGGAGGAGGGTCAGAAACCTCGCCCTCGAGGAAGAATTATTCGCCGCGTACAGGGCCGCGCGTGCAGCCTTTAGTTCGGCGATAAGGGCCGCCAAAGAGGAGGCCTGGCAAGAGTGGCTCGACAGCCTCAACGAGGACCCGTGGGGGCGCCCCTACAAGGCTGTGAGCCAGAAGCTCCGACCTTGGGCGCCTCCCCTCACCAGGACTCTGGAGCCACTCTTTCTGGAGCAGGTGGTCAGCTCCTTGTTTCCGGCGAGGGAAGAGTGGGTGCCACCGCGGATGGCAGCGCCGAGCGGGGGACCGGCGGAAGGTGAGGTGGTCCCGCCCGTGTCCGAGGCCGAGTTGGGGGCGGCGGTCCTGAAGTTAAAACTCAGGAACCGCGCCCCGGGCCCGGACGGTATACCTGGGCGGGTCCTAGCCCTTGTGGTGCCGGTCCTCGAGGAGGAGATCCTGTCCCTGTTGACGGAGTGTTTGGTGTCGGGGAGGCTCCCGCGGCGGTGGAAGACGGGCAAGCTCGTGCTGCTTCAGAAGCACGGGCGCCCAGCCGAGTCGCCGTCGGCCTACCGTCCCATTGTTCTGCTCGACGAGGCGTGCAAGCTCCTCGAGCGGGTGCTCGCTGCGCGACTCGTCGGGAGCTTGGGGGCGGATGGGCCGGATCTCAGCGGTGACCAGTACGGCTTCCGCTGTGGGAGATCCACGCTGGACGCCATATCCCGTCTCAGGGACAGGGTGGAGGAGGCTGTCGCCCGGGGGGAGGTGTTGTTGGCTGTCTCGCTGGATATAGCGAACGCCTTCAACTCCATCCCCTGGGCGACCATTGAAGAGGCGCTGAGGTACCACAACGTCCCGTGGTACCTCAGGCGCGTCCTTGCGGACTATTTCGTTGACCGGGCCATTAGCTATCCGGCCCGGAGCGCGGTGGTCCGCAGGGACATGTCGTGCGGTGTTCCACAGGGGTCGGTATTGGGACCGCTCCTGTGGAACATCGGGTTCGATTGGGTCCTGCGCGGTGCCAATCTTCGTGGAGTCGGCGTCCTTTGTTACGCCGACGACACCCTGGTCACCGCGCGTGGACCCACGTGTAGGGACGCGGCCGTGCTTGCCACTGCAGGCACGGCCCAGGTGGTGCGGCGCATCAGGGCGCTGGGCCTCAGGGTGGCCCTGGAAAAGTCCGAGGCCATCTTTTTTCATGGGCCTCGGACTAAGCCCCCCCGCGACGCAAGTATTGTGGTGGGCGGCACCTCCATTGCCGTCGGAACGACGCTGAAGTATCTCGGCCTCGTCCTCGACGGCAGATGGGGGTTCGCGGAGCATTTCCGGCGGCTGACGCCAAAGCTGGTGTCATATGCCGGGATGCTCGCGAAGCTGCTCCCCAATTGCGGGGGGGCGGGCGGTATCTGCCGCCGCCTGTATGACGGTGTGGTCCGCTCCAAAGCGCTTTACGGAGCGCCGATTTGGGCGCCGGCCCTCAGCGCAGGCAACCTGACCCTGCTGCGACGTCCGCAGCGGGTCATCGCGCAGAGGGCCGCCCGGGCGTACCGCACCGTCTCGTATGAGGCGGCGTGCCTGATCGCGGGTAGCCTCCCCTGGGACCTGGAGGCTGGGGTCCTAGCGGAGGTCTACGAGAGGGGCGCCCTGATGCGCCGAGAAGGCGAACGCCCGCTTCCGGAACACGTCAATCGCTGGAGACGTGAAGGACGTGATGTCCTGTTCCGGAAGTGGGCGGACAGGTTGGCGGACGCCTCGGCGAGCAGATCGCTCGTCGGGGCCATTCGCCCCGTCCTGCGTCCGTGGGTGGAGGCGCGGCACCGGGTGCCGACTTATTTCCTGACCCAGCTCCTTACGGGACACGGCTGTTTTGCCAAATACCTGTGGGAGTTGGTGGGGATCGAGTCGGACCCCGTGTGTCGCCATTGCGCGGCCGGCGTCGTGGACACGGCAGAGCACACGCTCTCCGTGTGTGCGGCGTGGGATGCCTGGCGCGCTCCACTGGTGGACGCAATTGGGCGGGATCTATCGCTGCCGGCCGTCGTGCAAGCCATGGCCGGCAGCGAAGAGTGTTGGGCCGCCGTCTCCTCGTTTTCTCACGAGGTGATGGCGGCCAAAAGAGAGGAGCTGCGGGAGCGGGAGCGTGCCGGTAGCACACTCCCGCCCCGTCGGCCTACGGCGAGGGGGCGCCGGCGACGCATATATGCCGGCGTCCCCGATTAGAGTAGCCACGGGCGGCGGGTCGGGGGACCGGCCGCCCCAGTGAGGATGTAGTGGCGGATGGCTCCCCTCCGTGTTTCGGGGGAGCCATCAAGAGGAGTCGAGGGGGACCAAATATGTCCCCCCATCTTGTGTCGAGCCCTCCACAAGAGGGCGACCCTTGCCGAGCCGCAGTGAGTATACATTTGCCTATCCTGCGACTCGGCTAAGGCGACGGAGGAACACCGTGGGGTTTTAGTGGGTAGTCCGGCCGCTTGGTCGGGAGTCCCACTCGAAGCCGTCCCCGCTGCCCCCGCGGCGGGGGAGGCGAAGTGCGTAAACGCAGTTCCCCACGTAAAAAAAAAAAAAAAAAAAAAAAAAACCTAACCTAACCTAACCTGGGGTGCGCGTCCGAAACCTCCACGTTGGTCCTCCCGTTTCTTGTCCCTTTCATATTCGTATTGGGGGGAACGGAAGCGAGAGGGCTGGTGCACCCTGGACAACGGTAAATATGTTCCCTTTCGAGAGTTCGTGTTTGCCGTTGACGAATATCGGACGAGGTGTTAGGAGCTGGGCTCCTAGGAGCTCGGCTCCTATATGATGGTCCATTCGGACAGCGGTCCTCGGACGGTGGATGGAGGGGAGGACCCCTCGGCGCGGCGGGTCTCCTGTGTGCGGGTGTCGTGCGCAGGGGACAACGTCGTGCGAGGAGCTGCGGGAGCGGGAGCGCGCCGGTAGCGCGCGCACGCCCCGTCGGCCAACGGTGAGGGGGCGCCGGCCACGCATGTATGCTGGCGTCCCCGATTAGAGTTTCCACGGGCGGCGGGTCGGGGGACCTGTCGCCCATGAGTGGATAAGTGGTGGATGGCTCCCCTCCGTGTTCGGGGGAGTCGTCGTGAGGAGTCAAGGGGGGCCAGGTGTTTGCCCCCCATATTGAGTCGGGCCCTCCGCGAGAGGGCGACCCTTGCCGAGCCGCAGTGAGTATACATTTGCCTATCCTGCGACTCGGCTAAGGCGAAGGAGGAACACCGTGGGGTTTTAGTGGGTAGTCCGGCTACGCCGGGAGTCCCACACGAAGCCGACCCTGCTGCCCCCGCGGCGGGGGAGGCGAAGTGCGTAAATGCATTTCCCCACGTACAAAAAAAAAAAAAAAAAAAAAAAAAAAAACCTAACCTAACCTAACCTGGGGTGCGCGTCCGAAACCTCCACGTTGGTCCTCCCGTTTCTTGTCCCTTTCATATTCGTATTGGGGGGAACGGAAGCGAGAGGGCTGGTGCACCCTGGACAACGGTAAATATGTTCCCTTTCGAGAGTTCGTGTTTGCCGTTGACGAATATCGGACGAGGTGTTAGGAGCTGGGCTCCTAGGAGCTCGGCTCCTATATGATGGTCCATTCGGACAGCGGTCCTCGGACGGTGGATGGAGGGGAGGACCCCTCGGCGCGGCGGGTCTCCTGTGTGCGGGTGTCGTGCGCAGGGGACAACGTCGTGCGAGGAGCTGCGGGAGCGGGAGCGCGCCGGTAGCGCGCGCACGCCCCGTCGGCCAACGGTGAGGGGGCGCCGGCCACGCATGTATGCTGGCGTCCCCGATTAGAGTTTCCACGGGCGGCGGGTCGGGGGACCTGTCGCCCATGAGTGGATAAGTGGTGGATGGCTCCCCTCCGTGTTCGGGGGAGTCGTCGTGAGGAGTCAAGGGGGGCCAGGTGTTTGCCCCCCATATTGAGTCGGGCCCTCCGCGAGAGGGCGACCCTTGCCGAGCCGCAGTGAGTATACATTTGCCTATCCTGCGACTCGGCTAAGGCGAAGGAGGAACACCGTGGGGTTTTAGTGGGTAGTCCGGCTACGCCGGGAGTCCCACACGAAGCCGACCCTGCTGCCCCCGCGGCGGGGGAGGCGAAGTGCGTAAATGCATTTCCCCACGTACAAAAAAAAAAAAAAAACCTAACCTAACCTGGGGTGCGCGTCCGAAACCTCCACGTTGGTCCTCCCGTTTCTTGTCCCTTTCATATTCATATGGGGGGGAACGGAAGCGGGAGGGCTGGTGCACCCTGGACAACGGTAAATAAGTTCCCTTTCGAGAGTTCGTGTTTGCCGTTGACGAATATCGGACGAGGTGTTAGGAGCTGGGCTCCTAGGAGCTCGGCTCCTATATGATGGTCCATTCGGACAGCGGTCCTCGGACGGTGGATGGAGGGGAGGACCCCTCGGCGCGGCGGGTCTCCTGTGTGCGGTTGTCGTGCGCAGGGGACAACGTCGTGCGAGGAGCTGCGGGAGCGAGAGCGCGCCGGTAGCGCGCGCACGCCCCGTCGGCCAACGGTGAGGGGGCGCCGGCGACGCATGTATGCAGGCGTCCCCGATTAGAGTATCCACGGGCGGCGGGTCGGGGGACCTGCCGCCCCTGAGTGGATAAGTGGTGGATGGCTCCCCTCCGTGTTCGGGGGAGTCGTCGTGAGGAGTCAAGGGGGGCCAGGTGTTTGCCCCCCATATTGAGTCGGGCCCTCCGAGAGAGGGCGACCCTTGCCGAGCCGCAGTGAGTATACATTTGCCTATCCTGCGACTCGGCTAAGGCGAAGGAGGAACACCGTGGGGTTTTAGTGGGTAGTCCGGCTACTGGCCGGGAGTCCCACACGAAGCCGTCCCCTGCTGCCCCCGCGGCGGGGGAGGCGAAGTGCGTAAATGCATTTCCCCACGTACAAAAAAAAAAAAAAAAAAAAAAAAAAAAAAACCTAACCTAACCTTTTTTTTTTTTTTTTTTTTTTGTGACGCGGGGAAAAATGCATTACGCACACCACCGGTGCCTGGGTGGCCTCCGGCGGTAGTGTGGGACTCCCCGTCGGCTGTCCGACGGTATACCCACTAAACAACCCCGCGAAATGCCATCGGCCGCGTTAGTGTGGTGCCCCGGATCTGTTAGCAACAGGGCACCACTGCGACTGGCCAGCCCCTCGGAAGGGGCCGGACTTCTTCTCTCTAGGGGCCATCCCGGCAAATTGGGACAGCCCCTCCGGCGGCGGGACTGTTATGGGGCCAGGTTCCCAGCCTGACCCCTAGTCCCACAGGTTAGGGAGGCGGCAGGAGGTGCGCGTAGCGCCTCCGCCGCACTCCCGTCCGCCGTCTCCGGAGCGGGACAGCCACTGGATCGTCTTCCCTGTCCCGCTCCATGGCCTCCTTCCGCGACATAACTATTTCGCAGAAGGAGGCCATCGCCTGCCAGCACCTGTCACTCCCGAGCATGGAGCGGACCACGCTCGGGAGCGAGAGGTCCGCGTCTCCCAGCGCGGACTGCAGATCGCGGCGCTGCCGAGACCACATGAGACACTGCTCTAATGTGTGTTGAGCAGTGTCCTCGGCCGCGCCGCACTCATGGCAGTCCGGCCGCTCCTCCCGCCTCGCGACCCGGTGCAGGTACGCACCGAAGCATCCGTGTCCGGTGAGCACCTGCACCATGCGGAAGGTGAGGGGTTTGCGTTTCCGCAGCATCCACCTTTCCAGGACCGGGCGCAGCGCCTCCGCAACGCGGGTACCATACCGCGGCTGCGCCAGGTCCTCCCCCCACCTCCGCATCATCTCTGCGTGCCCTCGCTGGCGACATCGCCCTATTTCCTCCATCGTGGGGTGCTCGCCGAGTACCCTCCTACTCGCAACAAAGTTGTATACCTCGGCGAGCACCTCCGCCACTAGTTCCCAGGGCGGGTCGCCAGCGAGGGCGGTCGCGGCCGTCCACGCTACCGTACGGTACCCCCTAATCACCCTCTGCGCTATGACCCGCTGCGCTCTGCGCAGCTGGGCCCTATTTTGGCGACAGAGGGCGTCCGCCCATATGGGGGCACCGTACGTGGCCATACTCCGGCAGATTCCGGAGTACAGCCGCCTGCACGCGGCGCTGGGCCCGCCCAAATTGGGCAGGAGCCGACCCAGCGCCGACGCAGCTCTGATGACCTTCGGCCCCAACTGCTCGAAGTGGGGGCCGAAGGTCCATCTCCCGTCAAGGGTGAGGCCCAGGTACCTCATCTGGGCACTCACCCTTATCCTCCTTCCTCCGATTTGGAGGTGTGCTCCCGAGGGGGGGCCCCGCCTGCCGGTCCCGCGGAAGAGGAGGGCTTCGGTCTTCTCCAAACGGACCCGAAGCCCAAGCCTCTCTATACGGCTGACCACTAGTCCTACACCGACTTCGGCCAGCCGCGCCGCCTCCACAAAGGTCTTACCCCGGGATGTGACAAGGGTGTCGTCTGCATAACAGACGACACTCATCCCGGGGAGGAGACGGCCCCGCAGGACCCAGTCGTATGCGAGGTCCCACAGGATGGGGCCCAGAACGGACCCCTGTGGAACCCCGCACAACCTAACCTAACCTAACCTAACCTAACCTAACCTAACCTAACCTAACCGAGTCGCGTTCGAAACGCATCGAAAACAGCCACGAATCCGCGTCGCTTCGTGGTCTAAAAATCACTAAAAATAGATAAAGTATAAAAGTTAACAAGTATTTTATATCCCCGTGTGCGCGCTTAAAATCCGCATCTAATGGTGTAAAAATCACGGAAATCGGACCATAAGTGATAGAGTAAACCAGCAAAAACCGGATGTAAACAAAGGAAATGACAGTAAAGTGCCAGCAAAGTGCAGCGCGCGCGGGCGTTAGAACGCTATAACTTCGAAAAACACGCGAGAAGTTGTGTAACCTGAAGTGCTATTCTGTGAACAATTTAATCAGCTGCAAAATAGTGAAAATCCCAAGGAAATCGGACTAAAATTGAAGGAATTACGACGAAAAAAACATCCAAAAAAGGGGAAAAATACAGCTGTTTTTCAGTTTTCTCCAAAAAAGACAATATTTAAAGTGGTGACCTATAGTTTTTAATAGACAATAGTGTTAAGAACAGTGTAGCGCATAAGTGACAAAAATTTGGGATTTTTGTGACAAGGGATAACGGAGATATAACGTGAAAAACAAGTCACGTGATCACCGCATGGTTTGTGAAAATCTAAACCAAGCTATCCCGAACATTGTAAATAGTGCTAAAAGGAGGAGGGAACCCTGGTCAACACGAAACAGGTACTTAAAACAATCGCAGACAAGTGAAAACCAGTTTTCCTCGAACTTTTATCAACGCAGTGATTAGTGAAAAGAACACCTGAGCGAAAAACAATAAAAATAAGTCTAAAATTAAGTTTAATAAATAGTGTAAATAGATAACTTTTTAAAGAAAGATCTAATAAGTGACATTGTAAAGAGAAAATCAGAAATAAGTGAAAAATTAGAAAGATAGAGCATTCACAAAGTGAAATAGTGCAGTAAAACAGCGCGGGTGGGAAAAATTCCCGGTGGCTCACCTTTCGGCCCCGATTGTGGCTAAGTAAAAACCCGGGATCAACATCGCTTGACACAGGCGGATTCCCCATCTGTTCCCGAACCCGGGAGTAGCTTCAAATCCGCGGAGAGGCGGAAACCCAGAAGACCATAGCGTTTTCCCCGAGCGGAGGGCAGCGAACGACCGGCGCGGCGGGAGCGGAGCCGAAAACATCGGGTGGAAAACTAGTATAGGAGGCAAAAAATTAAGAAGTAAGACCGTAAAACATATTTTTTAGACTGGACAAACCTACCCTGTAAAAATAGGAACCCTGTCTCTAAAACCCAGGGAGTCGATTTTGGTTTCGAATTACGTAAACTAAAAACGGGAAAAATTTACTAAATTCCATAACTCGGAAAATACGAAGCCAAAATCGACAGGGTTTTCGGCGTTTTGTGCGGTTCATCGAGACCCAAAAAGGCCTCATACAAAGTATAGCCGTAACATCAAAATTGGGGGGGGTCATTTTTCGGTATCAGCTTGAATTGGCTAAGTCGATGCTAAAAACTGGAAAAAACTCGTAAAATCGAGATCTCGGGATCCAACCAGCCAAAATCGACGGGGTTTTCGGTGAACTGCGCAGAATCACTAGAGCTACGGGATCCCTATACGAGCGGAAAGCAGAATATACACATCCTCAAGCCGTGCCCCGGAGGGGTGGCCACAGTGAAGTCAGTGTAAATAGAGTCAAGAGTAGTATAAATTATTTCGTTTAATTCATTTGCTAAACCTGTTCATTATATTGTGCAGTTCCAAAAGCGGCACATACACATCCTCAAGCCGAGCCCCGGAGGGGTAGGCAGAGTGTTGTCAATATATTCGTAAATAGAAATAGGAGTAGTATATTGTTTACTGTTTTTTGGTTTGTTTTGTTCGACCTGTTTTATTCTAGTGTGTTGCTCCAAAAATATTACCCATATACACCTTCACGCCGTGTCCCAGGGGTGTAGGCAGAGGGCAACATAACAAGGCAGATATTGGAAACTTCAGTAAGCAAAGCAGAAATAGCCTGATATTAGAGAAATAGGAGGCGGAGGCCCAAAAGCGATAAACCACACATCCTCAAGCAGTGACCTAGAGGGGTAGACAGAGTGGGGAAAATAAAAATAAGGAAAATAAATAAGTACATAAATAGGAAATAGTGGAAATAGAGCAGCATTAGGGAAATAGCTGGGAAATTTAGGGAAGGCACACCAAATACTTAATAAAAGTTACCGTTGTACATCAGGCGGACACACGCTGCCAAACCACCACAGACCGAAAGTAATAAAACAGGTTCACATAGAAACGGTACTTTAAAACAGCACCTTTAACATCCTCGAACCGTGTCTCAGTGGGGTAGGCAGTGTGGTTAGCAAAGGTGTGGAGCATAAGAAGGAGCGTTCTAATAAATCCAGGAAATAAAACAGGAATAAGGGGAAAAGGGTCAAATTCAAAACTAGAGTACAGAGTAGAAATATTAAATACAGGAGAAAAATTTGCTTCTCAAAAAAAGGTAGGCGTTATATAAAAAATTTGCTATTAAAAAATTATAGGTGTAATAAATATTTGCTAATTGGAAAAATCAGGGGTAAAAGAATATAAGAAATTTTGCTGCTCATTTCCCAACAGGGACAAAAAAGGAAAATTGCTTAGCAAAAAAGTTAGGCGTTATTAAGAATTTGCTAATAGAATTTATATAGGACAAAATAGGTTAAGGAATTCTGTTAAAAATATAAGCAGATAAAACTATCGACCGGCTCCAGGAGAGCCAGGAAAACGCGTAGAATAAACAAACGGCTCTATATAGAGCCTGCTATAGCTTGTTGTGATATGGTCTGTGACAATCTTGCAATCAGTGCTGACTGTTACTGACAAAATAGGCGGGTCGAATCGCTGGTAAGTGATTGAACCGACCAAGGACGAAAGACATAACTGATTGGACTTACCTTAGAGACGACTGACGAACGGGCTGTTGCAGGGCCACGACGACTATAAAGCTGCACGGCTAGAAGTCTAACGAAGGGGCTGGAACCTGAAAAGAAAAGACAAAATTAATATTAAAATTATATTGACAGATATTATAATTAGTTAGATAAATACACATATACAAAAAACTATTTAAAACTTTTACAAACTTACCTTTTACCTTAATAAGCCTTGCTTATTAAATTATTTACATACATACCTTGACGATCACCTCCAATATGTTGAGGACACCGAGGAAATCGGAGGACAGTGAGTCACCAAAATCCCCCGCGAGAACCGTAACCAAGTCGTCAAATGTAAGACGCAGCATTGACGAATGGGAGACAGCGGGAAGCGACATAACACAAACGTCGCCAAAGCTCCAAAAGGCAAAAACAACTGCCACCACCCGCCCAAAGCCTAAAATAATCTTTACGGCGAAAGAAACTGCAAAAACATCTCAGACATCACCAACCGGCCAGTCAAAGTATGCAGATAAAACCGCTGAAGCTAGAGCATACCTTACCAAAGCCAAGCTGCACCTAAACAATTCCCGAAATATAAGGACGGAAATAAAAATGGAGGTCACGCAGGCAATAGACCAACTCTACAGCCTAGTAAAAGAGCTGGAAATAGAGTTAAAGGGAAAAAAGGGAAAGGTAGGCGGGAAGGCTGAAGAGACAGAAAAACCGGTTGAGGACGAAACGAAAAACAGTTACAGGGAGCTAATGGCCAAGCTGAGCGACCACTCCAGACAGCTCGCAGAGAACAACAAATTAATGGATAATTTAAAAACCGCATTAGAATTACAGAATGAGCAACTGGAGAAAGCAACTTACGCCAATGTTGTGGCAAAACCAACAGAGAATAAAGCAACTGGAAAAACTGAGCTACACTCAATTATAGTGTCCTCTGAAAATGACGAGGATACAGGGGAAGAGGTACTTGACAGGGTGAGGAAGGCCGTTGATGCCAAGGAAGGATGGATAAAAGTGGAGCGAGTGCGGAAAGCAAAAGACCGAAGAATAATAATGGGATGTAAAACAAAGGAAGAACGCAGCAAAATCAAAGAAAGACTGGAGAGGGAACACTTACGGGTAGAAGAAGTCAAGAATAAAGACCCGCTCCTGATGCTGCGAGATGTTCTTATAGTCAATACTGACGCGGACATCGTGAAAGCACTCCGCAACCAGAATAAGGAGCTCTTCCGCGGCATCGATGAAACGGACCACCGCATCCTGATCAAGTACAGAAAGAAAGCAAGAAACCCGCATACGTGTCACATCGTGATAAGCACGGCACCAATAATATGGAGAAGGGCTATGGAGGCTGAGGTGCTCCACGTAGACTTGCAGCGAGTAAGGGTCATGGACCAATCTCCGCTGGTGCAGTGTACGCGATGCCTTGCCTATGGGCACGGAAAGCGTTTCTGCACCGAAACAGAGGATGCCTGCAGCCACTGTGGAGGACCACATCTTAGAACACAATGTGAGCAGATGCTGGCAAACGCTGAGCCCTCCTGCAGGAACTGCGTGAGAGCAAAACTAGGAAGCGTGGAGCACAACGCCTTCAGCCAGCAATGCCCAGTGCGGAGGAGGTGGGACGCGCTGGCACGCATGAGCATCGCCTACTGCTGAAGAGGTAGTAAAGGTGGAATCCCAGTACCTGGTGATCCAAGCAAATCTACAAAAAAAGAAACTAGCGACTGAAGAAGTGCTAATCGAAGCCACTAAGAGGAAAGCAGCTGTAGCACTGCTACAGGAACCATACGTGGGTGCGGCTCGAAATATGAGGAGTTATGTGGGGGCGCGAATCTTCCAGAACACACAACCTGGAACTGGGACTGTAAAGGCTGCTGTCGCGGTCTTCGACAAAGACCTAGAAGTGGAACAGTACCCGAAACTTACCACCGATAACATCGCGGTGGTGAAGATCCGCACAAGTGCATGGGAGATAGCGCTACTGTCCTACTATTTCGAGCCGGACCAACCCATTGGTCCATACCTCGACCATATAAAGAAAGTTGTGGATTTGCTTGGATCAAAAAAGGTTATCATAGGGGGCGATGCTAATGCAAAAAACAGCTGGTGGGGTGGGAATAAAATTGACAGGCGAGGTGGGGAAATGATGCGAGAAATGGATGAACTGGACCTGCAAGTGCTCAACACAGGAAATATACCAACCTTTGACACAATCAGAGGCGGTCAAAGGTACTGTAGCTTTGTTGACGTGACGGCCTGCACTACAGATATATTACACCTGGTAGAAGACTGGAGAGTTGAAGAAAATCTAACTAGTGCAGACCACCATGGAATAACCTTTAAAATACAATTAATAAAAGCCAAAAACACCAAAATAGCTAGAACAACCAGAATATACAACACTAAAAAAGCGAACTGGCAAAGGTTTCATGAGAAACTGAGCCAGCTCAAAACCGGATCCATTACAAAAATCGAGAACATAAACACAAAAGAAGACTTAGACAAAGAAATTGGGAACTACACGAGAGCCATAGTGGAAGCGTGTGAGGACTCAATTCCAAAAAAGAAAAATACAGAAACTCTCAGTATTCCATGGTGGTCTGAATCACTGGAAAAGATGAAAAAGGAAGTTACCACCATGAGGCGCCGTATTAGGAACGCAGCGCCGATACGAAGACAAAAAGTAGTAGAAGAGTACCTCAAAAAGAAGGATGAGTACGAAACGGAGGTAAAAACTGCCCAGGTCCGGAGCTGGAAGGAGTTCTGCGGTCAACAGGATAAAGAAAACTTGTGGGAAGGGATATACAGAGTAATCCAAAGGACTAAAAAAAGGGAGGAGGACATACCGATGGAGAAAGACGGCCTGACACTGAGTGCAAAGGAAACAGTAAAACTACTGGCAGAGACATTTTTCCCAGAAGACAAGGAAAGTGGCGAAAGCCAGGAGCAGCAAAAGATCAGAGCCAAGGCAGCCTCGGTAAACATGGGAACCCAAGAAGAAAGCTACCCACCCTTCACAATGGACGAGCTTATGGGGGCGGTGAAGTCATTCAACTCCAAGAAGGCGCCTGGGGCGGATGGCTTCACCGCAGACATCTGCGAACAAGCTATCCAAAACGACCCGGAACTCTTTCTGGCACTCCTAAACCAGTGCCTAAAACTCCATCATTTCCCCAGAATTTGGAAGGAGGCTACAGTGATCGCCTTGCGGAAACCAGGAAAAGCTAGATACGACGTTCCAAGGGCCTATAGACCCATAGGACTTTTGCCTGTAATGGGTAAAATCCTAGAAAAAATGGTAATCAGTCGTCTAAAACACCATGTGCTTCCCAGGATGAGTACTCGCCAGTACGGATTCATGCCCCAGAAGAGCACCGAAGACTCCCTCTATACACTTGTGCAATATATACATAGCAAACTAAAAGAAAAGAAAATATTAACAATAGTATCCCTAGATATAGAGGGAGCCTTCGACAGCGCCTGGTGGCCAGCAATAAGGGTCCGTCTGGCTGAGGAAAACTGTCCAATCTACTTAAGGAAGATAATAGACAGTTACCTTAACGAAAGGAAAGTGAAAGTACGATACAATGGAGAAGAACATGACAGGAGTACGAACAAAGGTTGTGTGCAAGGCTCCATTGGGGGACCTGTCTTATGGAACGTCCTATTGGACCCGCTCCTAAAAAGCCTTGAAGAAAGGGGTGATTACTGTCAAGCCTTCGCGGATGACGTCGTCCTGGTCTTTGACGGTACAGCAGCCCTGGACATAGAGACGCGTGCTAATGAGACTCTCGAACATGTTCGGACGTGGGGTGTCACAAATAAGCTAACATTCGCACCACATAAAACAAACGCAATGGTAATAACGAGGAAGCTAAAATGGGACACACCACGTCTGAGCATGGGCGGGATAGCCATCGAGATGACCAGGGAGATAAAAATAACTGGACTGACATTGGACGACAAACTGACTTTTAACCCGCACATAACGAACGTCTGCGCGAAGGCCATCGCCATACAAAAACAACTGACCAGGGCCGCAAAGGTGAGCTGGGGACTACACCCAGAGGTGGTCAGAACCATCTATGTAGCGACAGTGGAGCCGATAATCTTGTATGCGGCCAGCGCTTGGGCACCGGCCGCGGGGAAGCTGGGGATCCGGAAGAGGTTGAATAACATCCAGCGTAGTTTCGCCCAGAAAATGTGTCGGGCCTACCGCACAGTCTCATTAAACTCCGCCCTGATTCTGGCAGGGGTGCTTCCTCTCGACATTCGGATACGAGAGGCAGCACTGCTATACCAGGCCAAGAAGGGGGTACCCCTGCCGGAGCTGGGGTGGGGTGAGGTTGAGCGGATGGCTTCGGCACTAGAGAACCCACACCCTGCAGAGCATACGCGTCACGAGTTCATAAGCCTGGTAAATCAGGAGGAACTCCAATTACATAGCAACTACGATACGCGGATCTATACGGATGGCAGCAAGATAGACGGCAAGGTCGGGGCTGCGCTGTCCATATGGAACAGACAGACCGAAACCAAAGCCGTCAAACTCAAGCTGCCATCCTATTGCACAGTTTACCAGGCGGAACTCCTGGCCGTATGCAAAGCAACAAGGGAAATCGAGAAGATGAGCGGGACTTCCTTCGGCATCTACAGCGACTCCACGGCGGCCCTACAAAGTGTGGTGAACCTGGAGTGCCTCCATCCCCTAGCAGTTGAAACAAGGAAGAATCTGAGAATAATATCGAGCCAGAATAAAACCGTTGCTTTATTCTGGATCAAAGCACACGTGGGGATGGATGGCAACGAGAGGGCCGACACACTTGCCAAAGACGCGGCATTAAATAAGAAAACGAAGCCAGACTACGATAGCTGTCCGGTTTCATTCATCAAGCGAGAGATCCGCAGGAGGTCGCTTGAGGAATGGAACCGGCGGTACGAATCTGGTGAAACAGCGCACGTGACGAAGATGTTCTTTCCGAACGCGGTGGCCGCATACAAGATTGTTAGGAAAATAGAACCCACTAACATAACGACGCAAATCTTCACGGGGCATGGTGGCTTCTCTGAGTACTTAAACCGGTTTAAGTGTAAGGAGAGGCCATCATGCATCTGTGACCCAGAAATCAAAGAGACGGTACCGCACATCCTCCTGGAATGCCCGGCCTTCGCGCAGAAAAAATATGAACTAGAATTAGAGATAGACCGTAAAATTGAAGCAGATAACGTATCAGAGCTATTAAGTGGAGAACATGGGCCAAGGTTTCTGCGATATTGTATAGAAATAGGACAGAAAGTAGCAAATAGAAACAAATTAGTATAAGAAATGGATGATGAATTAATAATGTGAAAAAATTATTAATAAAACATCACTTAAACTCATAGCAATAAGAAATGAAATGTTAGAATAAGTTACATTAAGTGAGAGACTAAATAGCCTATGATGTATTAATATAAAAATGTACATAAAAGTGGTAAAAGATATAAATTAGAAATAAGATTGTAATAGAGATAAGGAAAAAACTGTAAAAGTTGATTATATAATAAAACAAATGTCACCCACCCCCCCCCTAGAATAATAGAACAAGATTAGGTTAGACAGGCATCCCACCTGTGACAGTAAAAAAGATGATGTATGAAAGAAAGACACGTATGTAGAATAAAAGTACGAGAGGTATAAATGCGAGAACTAGTATGAAAGGATAAAGTAGAAAAGGCTCCAAATCAATATTGGAGGTGATTAGAATTAAAAAAAAAAAAAAAAAAAAAAAAAAAAAAAAAAAAAAAACCTAACCTAACCTTTTTTTTTTTTTTTTTTTTTTTTTTTTTTTTTGTGACGCGGGGAAAAATGCGTTACGCACACCACCGGTGCCTGGGTGGCCTCCGGTGGTAGTGTGGGACTCCCCGTCGGCTGGCCGACGGTATACCCACTAAACAACCCCGCGAAATGCCATCGGCCGCGTTGGTGTGGTGCCCCGGATCTGTCAGCAACAGGGCACCACTGCGACTGGCCAGCCCCTCAAAAGGGGCCGGACTTCTTCTCTCTAGGGGCCATCCCGGCAAATTGGGACAGCCCCTCCGGCGGCGGGACATTATGGGGCCAGGTTCCCAGCCTGACCCCTAGTCCCACAGGTTAGGGAGGCGGCAGTAGGTGCGCGTAGCGCCTACGCCGCACTCCCGTCCGCCGTCTCCGGAGCGGGGCAGCCTGAGGATCGTCCTCCCTGTCCCGCTCCGCGGCCTCCTTCTGGGACATGACGGTCTCACAGAAGGAGGCCATCGCCTGCCAGGCACTGTCACTCCCGAGCATGGAGCGGACCACGCTCGGGAGCGAGAGGTCCGCGCTACCTAGCGCGGACACCAGATCGTGGCGCTGCCGAGACCATCTGGGACACTGCTCTAGAGTATGCTGAGCAGTGTCCTCGGCCGCGCCACAATCGTGGCAGCCTGGCCGCTCCTCCCGCCTCGCGACCCGGTGCAGGTACTCACCGAAGCATCCATGTCCGGTGAGCACCTGCACCATGCGGAAAGTGAGGGGTTTGCGCCTACGACGCATCCACGCCTCCAGGACCGGGCGCAGCGCCTCCGCAACGCGGACTCCGTACCGCGGCTGCGCCAGGTCCTCCCCCCACCTCCGCATCATCTCCACATGCCCTCGCTGGCGATACCGCCCCACCTCTACCGACGTGGGGCGCTCGCCGAGAATCCTCCTATCCGAGACAAACCCGTATACCTCGGCGAGCACCTCCGCCTCCAACTCCCAGGGCGGGTCGCCAGCAAGGGCGGTCGCGGCCGTCCACGCCACCGTCCGGTACCCCCTTATCGCCCTCTGCGCTATGACCCGCTGCGCTCTGCGCAGCTGAGCCCTATTCCGAGCGCAGAGGGCTTCCGCCCATATGGGGGCACCGTACGTGGCCATACTCCGGCAGATGCCGGAGTACAGCCGCCTGCACGCGGCGCTAGGCCCGCCCACATTGGGCAGGAGGCGACCCAGCGCCGCCGCAGCTCTGATGACCCTCGGCCCCAACCGCTCGAAGTGGGGGCCGAAGGTCCATCTCCCGTCCAGGGTGAGGCCCAGATAGCTAATCTGGGCACTCACCCTAATCCTTTCTCCTCCTATTTGGAGGTGCGCTCCCGAGGGGGGGCCCCGCCTACCGGTCCCGCGGAAGAGGAGGGCCTCGGTTTTATCCAAGCGGACCCGAAGCCCAAGCCTCTCTATGCGGCTGACCACCAGTCCTACACCGACTTCGGCCAGCCGCGCCGCCTCCACGAAGGTCTTACCCCGGGATGTGACGAGGGTGTCATCTGCATAGCAGATGACGCCCATCCCGGGGAGGAGACGGCCCCGCAGGACCCAGTCGTATGCGAGGTCCCACAGAATGGGGCCCAGAACGGACCCCTGTGGGACACCGCACACGACGTGTCTTCTCACCATCTGGCCCCTCGCGTCCTCGTAGCGCACCTCCCTGTCCTCCAAGTACGCCTTCAACAGTCTCCCCAAGTACGGAGGCACCCCAAAGTATTTGAGGGCCTC
The DNA here is from genome assembly GCA_947507595.1 of Pyralis farinalis. Lineage (NCBI taxonomy): Eukaryota > Metazoa > Arthropoda > Insecta > Lepidoptera > Pyralidae > Pyralis > Pyralis farinalis. The sequence goes on from OX382264.1 coordinate 127,679, forward strand.
CAGTATGGTACTGTGGGGGAGGCTGTTGAAGGCGTTGGCGATGTCTAACGACACCGCCACCACCACATCTCCGCTGCGCTCCGCATCCTCCGTCACCGACCTTAGGCGCCTAATGGCGTCGACGGTCGACCGTCTGGCCCGGAACCCGAACTGGGCATCCGATAGGCCCGGTCCCGGGCCATCCTCCAAGTGCTGAGCGAGGCGGGAAGCGACAACCCTTTCTAGGGCTTTCCCCGCCTCGTTCAGCAGAACGACTGGTCGAACCGCCGACCCCGAGTCCGGGGGCCGGTCTCCCTTCAACAGAAGGCAGAGCCGGCCCACCCTGAAGGGTCCCGGGCAGCACCCCGACCGCAAGCAGCAGTCGAGGAGCTCCCGGAACCTGTCTCCGAGGTGCACGAGAGCCAACGCTAGCACCTTCCCGTGCACCCCGTCCGGACCCGGCGCCCTCTTTTTGCCTCGGAGGCGGTCAACGACCGCCTCCATCTCCTGGTCGGTGACGGGCGGCGGAGCGCCCTCCTCCTCTCCTCTGGAGTCCGACTGTAGGGCCATCCTCGGGGGAGCGTAGCCCCGTGGGTTGTCGGGGAAGAGTTCCCCGACAATCCTCTCCAACACGGCCGGCTGGAGGGTCTCTGTCAGTGGGGCCGACTGAGCGCGGATTTTGTTCCGCGCTCCCCTATACGGTCGGCCCCACGGGTCCCTGTCTAGGCCCTCCAGCAGCTCCTTCCACGCTCCCTCCTTGGCCCTACTTATGGCCATCTGCAAGGCTCTCTTCTTCTCCACGTATATGCCGTGCAGATGGCCATCTCTCCCTTCGTCCCGGGGGCGGCGACGCCTGCTCCGAGTATACGCCCTACGCGCCCCGTTGCAGGCGTCCCGGAGGCCGGCTATCTCAGCCGACCACCAGTAGACCGCCCGCCTCGGAGGCGGACGCCCAACGCTGGGCATGGCCGCTCTGCACACCGCCGTGAAGGCGTCGCAGAGACGACCAGCCCCCTCCTCGGCGTCCAGATCCTCCATTGGCGGGAGGCCCCAGCGGCCGACAATGGCCGCCTCCTCTGCCAGTTCCCGGTCGAGTCTGGTGAGCGCCCAACGCGGGAACCGGCTCCGCCACCGGGACGAAGTCGTCGGACTCCCGGGGGCTGGAGACACCTCGAACCTGATATAACGATGGTCCGAGAGTGTCTCCACCCCCGTCTCCACCCTCCAGCCCTCCACTCGGCGTGCGGTGGACGCGGTGGCGAAGGACAGATCCACCACCGACCCTCCGTTCCACCGCACGCACGTGTGGACTGTCCCCCTATTTAAGAGGGACAGTCCCGCGGCCAGCGCCCACTCCTCCACCATCCGCCCTTTGGCTTCCGTGGCCGGGTTCCCCCACGCCGTGGACTTGGCGTTGAAGTCACCGGCCACGACAACCTGGGCGGGCGCTAGCCGCCTCACAGCCGACCCCAGAGCGTCGAGCAGCCGCTCCAGGGCCGGCAGGTCGCGGTTCGGGGAGAAGTACACACCGATGATTGCGTACTCTCCCCGAACCGCCGCCACGTAACCCGCTCCCCTCCCCCACACCACGAGTGGGGGGCTGGCGCCAGGCCTCGCGACGATGGCCACGGAACCGTCCAGATCCCCGGCCCAGTTAGGCCGGGAGGGCACGAAATATGGTTCCGCAACCACCGCCACGTCCACGTCCCACTCCGCCATGGTCTGCAGGAAAAGGTCCTGAGCCCCGGCGGAGTGGTTGACGTTGGCCTGCAGGAAGCGAGGATGTCCGGCCATTACTCGGACATCCTAGCCTCCGGCGCCGTCTGCCGCCCACTCCCGCGAGAGATGGGGGGCGTTCTCCCGCGGACGGATGGGGGGTTGCAAAGACGGCCCCCCATCACGTGCGTCGCCTTCCGCCCAGCGTCTGCGCATACGGCACAGCGGGCCTGGGCCGAGCAGCCCGAGGCGATGTGCCCCGGCTGCCCGCACCGGTAACAAAGCCGGCTGCGGTCCTCCTTGGAGGGGCACAGCTCGGCTGTGTGCCCCTTCCCCATGCACTTATAACAATGCATGGGGCGCGCCTCCAGCAGGTGGAGCTGCACCCGGCTCCAGCCCACCCCGATACTGCCCAGCTCGAGCAGCTTCTTCGCTGCCGTCACCGGGCAGCGCATCAGGGCGGAGCTGGAACTCCGCCAGTCCGGGCGGATTTCGCCCACCCGGACCTGCTCGGGGGTGCAGCCCCCCTCGCGCGCGACCGCAGCCTTGACCCGCTCCGCCGTAGCGGCGTCGTCCAGACCCGTGAGGCGGAACTCCGCACACTTCACGGGCCTGGACACCTCAGCAACGCTGGACAGGGCAGCCGACAACCTGGCCGCCAAGGCGTCAGCCTTCTCGTGACTGGACGAGCCGGGGACTTCGATAAGCCTCGCTCCGGTCGCAGACTTGCGAATCCGGAGCGAGCCGATTCCCAGCTCGCCCAGGTTTACCTCCCGCTCGGCCTTAAGCAGGGCCGAGGCATACGATGCCCCCCCTTGGGCTGCCTCCGGCCGTAATTTGAGAATTACGGCCGTGGAGCCGGGGAGCACCACCTTGGGCTTTCGGCCCTCCTCCCTGCCTGCGGGAGCATTGGCTGACGCCTTGGCGGGCGCCGGCGCCGCAGGAGTCGCGGGGGCCGCGGTCTTTCGCGGCCTGCGGCGGACCACGTCGGTCCACGCCTCCTTAGGGACCTCGGTGGCCCCCGCCGCTGACGACGGCGTCACCGCGGCCGGCTTCGTCCTTGATGTGGACGGGCCGAAGCTCGTCCACGTCTCCTGCGGGGCCCCACTGCGGGCGGGACCCGTTCCGGTGGCCTGTCTTGCCCGAGGACGTACCTCGAGCTCGGCCGGCGCAATTACCTTCTTCGGCTTAGTCGCCGGCCGACCTGCATTCTCGATGGCCGCCCTCGCGGCCCTCGCCACCGGTGAGCTGTCGCCCGCCAATGGGGGACGGGCGACACTCGGAGGAGGCAGGCGCGACTCAATCGCGGCGAGCCGGCCGTCCACTAGGTTGCCGACGAGCCGGGCGATGTTTGACTCCAGGGTCTGGAGATCCACCGGGCCCGTCGACCCCTGCGCCTTCCTCTCGCTCCGGAGCTCCTGGAACTCCCGGCGGTGCGCCTTGACCTCCTCCCTCAAGGAGGCCACCTCCCGTTGGAGACGGGCGTTGTCAGCTCGGAGGCGGTGGGTCTCCTCCACCTCCGTGCGCACCACCAGGGCCCCCAGGATCTCCCGGATCCCGCTCGCAGCCCTTGCAATTTTTGCGGAGTAGCCCCCCTTGAGGCTCGCCGATTTCCCCGTGAGGTCGAGGATGACTTCCAACATCCCCTCGCCCCTCACCATGAGGTCCTCGGCGCCCCTCTCGAGTGGGCTCGCCGCATCCCCCTCAGGGCTTCTCCCTTCGGGGCTTTCCTTCTCCGCCTCGGGGCTCACCCCCTCGGCGCTTCCTGCCGCTACATTTGGGCTCATCCTCGTCCTAAGGGCCCGCTTCTCAAGGAGCGCATTAAATGCCGCCTCCTTGGCCTCCTCCTTTCGCTCCCTTATTTGTTGGCGGGCCCTAGCCAAACTGGGGGCGATACCGCCCCTCTTGCCGCGCCTGGCGGTGGGCACCTTCGCCCGCTCGTCGGGGGTCTCCGTCTCCGACCCCGAGAACAGGCGCTTGCGACACAGCTCAGATTCGGAGAGGGTGGTGACCATAGAGTCGGTCTCCACCCACCCCTCGCCCTCGCTATCCACCTCTTCCCTTCGTGGGCCCTCCGGGACGTCACCCCCCCCGGAACCTTTAGGCCCCAACGTACCCCCCCCACGCGGCATCACCGGAACTCGGCTGTCCAGGCTCGTGACCGAGAACTAGACAGCCCACACAACACGAAAACGAACGACAAACACAAAAACCAAACAAGTGACAAAACCAAACACCAACAAAAACCGCCTATGTTCGTCACCGAACCCAACTACAAACACAAAAAACAAAAACCAACGCAACAAAAACACACGACACCACCAACCACACGGACACGCTCCACACCACCAAGACAATCAACGAAAACGTCAATCGCTCCAACTCCACTCAACCTCCTCGCCCACAAGTATAGTTTTCTAGTTTTAGTCACCACTCACCGGCCACTGCGTTACCGCGCACCAGGTGAGTGGGTCCAGGGCAGACTACGTGGAAGCACTAGAAAACACTTGGGGCCTGCCCCAACCTAACCTAACCTAACCTAACCTAACCTAACCTAACCTAACCTAACCTAACCTAACCTAACCTAACCTGGGGTGCGCGTCCGAAACCTCCACGTTGGTCCTCCCGTTTCTTGTCCCTTTCATATTCGTATGGTGGGGAACGGAAGCGAGAGGGCTGGTGCACCCTGGACAACGGTAAATATGTTCCCTTTCGAGAGTTCGTGTTTGCCGTTGACGAATATCGGACTGCTGGTGCGCGTTCGCGCGAGTGGAGCGCTGTCCCTTTTGTAGTGTGGACGCGTCCAAAGGAGGGTTGCTCGAGAGGAGTGACCAGGGGTCGGTCGAAAGACTGACTTCGAGTAGGAGTATACCGTAGCCCCTTGACCTCTCTCTAAAGTCGACGTGGTTTCTGGGGTCAGATGACCTGACTTTCGGGGCCAGACTGGCTGGAGAGAGGGGCCAAGGGGGTCGGGGGTCTTGGCTTCAACGCCCGGACTGCGAGGAAGAAAACCTCTATAAAAAATTACCCCTAGTCCTTGTGTGGTGGGCAGGGTGTCGTTGCTCGCGACAATTATACCTTAGTCTTAGGATGAGCTATTTTTGTCTGCAGGGTGGTGACACACGGTCTTCCGCATGGACGCAGTTGGTAACGTGCTGTGGTACTCATGGGCAGGGGGATTGCTGCCCGCTAGCGTTGCAACCTCGCCGGAACTGGCAACCGGCGTTGTATATGCCTTGGCCTCACGTAATACGGGAATGAGCGTCACCCCGGGCTCGACATTTAGATCGTCTCAACTCGTGGGATCAAATATGGATCAAATGAAAAAAAAACCCAAATGAAGGAGGAGAGAACCATGGTTCTGATGTTGAGGGAGGATGCAATTTCAACCCAGTTGAAATGAAGACGACGACCAGAGGAGACAGAGAGGCGCGTGTCTCACTCTCGCGGTGCGACAGTGTGTTGGGCCACCTGCCGGAGAGGTTGCAGCTGTCGGAGTCCGACAGCAGCGACATGGCGGTGAGTTCGCGCTCGTGCTCGCCCATCACGAGTGCTCGCGACGTGCGGTGCTGGCTGAAGCGCCCTAACCCGGACACCGATGAGGAAGATGAGGGCTCAAAGCCTAGAGGCAAGAGGGGGCGCGGTCGCCCGCCGACAACCGGCCAGTACGTCGGCCTGGCGAAAGCCAAGGCCGAGCTCAACGCGGCCAAGGAGAGGGAGCTCGAGCTCCGCGCCGAAGAAGAGCTTGCGGAGGAAGTCTCCCAGATAAAGGAAAGGTGTGAGGCTCACCTCCCTGAAGTTGCCGTAGAACTGGGCGGAAAAAGTGTGGCGGAGCTCAGCGGCGAAATAGAGGCAGCGGTGGAGATGATTAACTCCATCGCCCGTAAGTCCTCCAAGCTGAAGTGTCAGTACGTGCGGGACCTCCGAAAGTGCGCGAGCACTATTATGGGCAACGCCCGTGAAATGAGGTCCCGCACGGAGTCTGAGGAGGTGCTCCGACTGCAGGGCGAGCTGGCCGCCCTGCAAAAGAAGATGCAGGACTTCGAGCTGCAGGCGGCCTCTGCCCCGGCGATGACGCGTGACGAAATCGCATTTTTCATCGATGCGCGTCTCGCCGGCATTGAGGGCCGTCTTCTGCCGGAGCCGCGGATGCGTCCTCCGCTTGCTGCTGAAACGCGCGCGGCCGCCCGCGCCGCGCAAGTGGCGACGAATGCTCAAGCGGTGTCCTTGGTGGACGTGGCGCCTCCACTGCCGGACCCTGATCTGACGCCTGGGCCCTCAATTTCCCCTCCCCTACCCCCGGCAACTGTTCCGGGGGCCAAGGGTAAGGGGAAAAAGAAGAAGAAGAGCGCTGCGGCCATCGAAGCCGAGGCCGCGCGCGAAGCGCGCCCGTCGCCCTCCGCCCCAAGCCCCCCAGTGCTGGGAGAGTGGAACAAGGTGGCTGCGCGCCCTAAGAAGGCTAGGCCGGCCACTGCTGCGGCGCAGGATAAGCCTAAGCCTACTAAGGCACAGGAGAAGCCCAAGGCCCCGAAGGTCCGCGCCCCTCGCACTGCTGCGGTGGTACTGACGCTGCGACAGGATGCGGTGGGTAAGGGCGTAACCTACGCCCAGGTGATGACCGAGGCTGAGAGGAAGGTCGACCTCAAGGGCCTCGGCATCGACGGCATCCGCCTCCGTACGGCTGTGACTGGGGGCCGGATTTTGGAGGTGGCCGGGCCTGAAAAGGCCCAGAAGGCCGACGTCCTCGCCGAAAAACTTCGGCTAGCTCTGGGTGAGGACGTCAAGGTTTCCCGGCCGGAGATGGCCACGGAGGTGCGGATCACCGGCCTGGGCGACACGGCCACCAGCGAGATGGTGGCCCAGGCCGTCGCAAGTGCGGGCGGTTGCTCGCCCGAGAAGGTCAAGGTGGGTGTAATACATCGCCCACCTGGTCGACAAGGCACTGTCTGGGTGCGGTGCCCTGCTATGGCGGCCAAGAAGGTGACGGATGGCCGTCGCCTGACGGTTGGGTGGACTAACGCTCGGGTGGTCCTTCTCGAGCCTAGGCCTCAGCGGTGCTTCCGCTGTCTGGTGCCGGGGCATGTCGGGGCGCAGTGCGCTTGCGAGGTTGATCGCAGCGCACTGTGCTTCCGCTGCGGGCGTCCTGGCCATAAACAGGACGCTTGCGACGCAGACCCGAGTTGCTCCGTCTGTGCGGCGGAGGGCGCCCCGGCGGGCCACCGCCTGGGCTCTAAAAAGTGCCCCGCGATGGCTCGCGGGAAAGGCCGCCGGTCTAGAGTGGCGAAGGCAACGGGAGGGGCCAAATCTAGACCCCTCACCCAGCCGTCAGAGGAGGCGATGGACACGGCCCAACAATAATGGCCAAAATCTCATTCCTGCAGGGCAACGTGAACCACTGTGCTGCGGCCCAGGATCTCTTGATCCAGACCGCAGTGCAGTGGCAAACGACTGTAGCCATAGTCGCCGAGCCGTACTGCGTCCGCGCCCGGGATGACTGGGCGGGCGACCGGGACGACTCGGTGGCTATCGTCGCCTGGCGGGGTGGCGCTGCTCCTGCCCCCTTCGGCATGGTTTCGAGGGGTCGCGGTTGCGTTCTCGCTTCGCTGGGTGACGTTGCAGTGATCGGGGTGTACTTCTCACCCAACAGAAGCCTCGCCGACTTCGAGCAGATGCTCGCGGAAGTCGGGGCCCTGGTGGCGGACGTACACCCCACCCCCGTGGTGATTGCCGGGGATTTCAACGCCAAATCTAGGGCGTGGGGATCCCCGGCGACCGACGCCCGGGGGGAGATTTTGGAGGATTGGGCGGTGTCCACGGGCTTGGCGCTGCTGAACACGGGGGCGGTTCACACGTGCGTGCGGAGACGGGGCGGGTCGATTGTCGACCTCTCGTTCGCCAGTCTCGCCCTGGCCCGCCGCGCGAGAAACTGGAGGGTCATCGGGGGGGTGGAGACGCTATCGGATCACCGATATATCCGGTTCGACGTCGTCTCCGCTCCCGCGGACTCTCCGGCCATGGATTTTAGCCGTCCCCTGTCAGGGGAAGGTCCGCGGTGGCGTCTTAGCACGCTGGACCCGGAGCTGGCCAAAGAGGCGGCCGTCGTCGAGCGGTGGGCTGCCGCTGCAAGCGGCTTGGACGTGGACGCGAGGTGCGAGTGGCTCGCAGGAGCGCTGACTCGCGTCTGCGATGCGGCGATGCGGAGGGCGAGACCGACCCCCCCGCGGAGGCAGGTGTACTGGTGGCGACCACACCTGGCAGGGCTGCGTAAACTCGTTCACGCAGCTCAGCGCAGGTACACCCGCAGTCGCGGGAGGAGGATCAGAAACCTAGCCCTCGAGGAAGAACTATTCGCCGCGTACAGGGCCGCGCGTGCAGCCTTTAGCTCGGCGATAAGGGCCGCCAAAGAGGAATCCTGGAAGGAGTGGCTCGACAGCCTCAACCAGGACCCGTGGGGGCGCCCCTACAAGGTCGTGAGCCAGAAGCTCCGACCCTGGGCGCCTCCCCTCACTAGGACTCTGGAGCCACTCTTTCTGGAGCAGGTGGTCAGCGCCTTGTTTCCAGCGAGGGAAGAGTGGGTGCCACCGCGGATGGCAGCGCCAAGCCGGGGACCGGCGGAAGGCGAGGTGGTCCCGCCCGTGTCCGAGGCCGAGTTAGGGGCAGCGGTCCTGAAGTTAAAACTCAGGAACCGCGCCCCGGGGCCGGACGGTATCCCTGGGCGGGTCCTAGCCCTTGTGGTGCCGGTCCTCGAGGAGGAGATACTGTCCCTGTTGACGGAGTGTTTGGTTTCGGGAAGGCTCCCGCGGCGGTGGAAGACGGGCAAGCTCGTGCTGCTTCGGAAGCACGGGCGCCCAGCCGAGTCGCCGTCGGCCTACCGTCCTATTGTTCTGCTCGACGAGGCGTGCAAGCTCCTAGAGCGGGTGCTCGCTGCGCGACTCGTCGGGAGCCTTGGGGCGGATGGGCCGGATCTCAGCGGCGACCAGTTCGGCTTCCGCTGTGGGAGATCCACGCTGGACGCCATATCCCGTCTCAGGGACAGGGTGGAGGAGGCTGTCGCCCAGGGGGGGGTGTTGTTGGCTGTCTCGCTGGATATTGCGAACGCCTTCAACTCCATCCCCTGGGCGACGATTGAAGAGGCGCTGAGGTACCACAACGTCCCGTGGTACCTCAGGCGCGTCCTTGCGGACTATTTCGTTGACCGGGCCATTAGCTATCCGGCCCGGAGCGCAGTGGTCCGCAGGGACATGACGTGCGGTGTTCCGCAGGGGTCGGTATTGGGACCGCTCCTGTGGAACATCGGGTTCGATTGGGTCCTGCGCGGTGCCAATCTTCGTGGAGTCGGCGTCCTTTGTTACGCCGACGACACCCTGGTAACCGCGCGTGGACCCACGTGTAGGGACGCAGCCGTGCTTGCCACTGCAGGTACGGCCCAGGTGGTGCGGCGCATCAGGGCGCTGGGCCTCAGGGTGGCCCTGGAAAAGTCCGAGGCCATCTTCTTTCATGGGCCTCGGACTAAGCCCCCCCGCGACGCGAGTATTATGGTGGGCGGCACCTCCATTGCCGTCGGAACGACGCTGAAGTATCTCGGCCTCGTCCTCGACGGCAGATGGGGGTTCGCGGAGCATTTCCGGCGGCTGACTCCAAAGCTGGTGTCATATGCCGGGATGCTCGCGAAGCTGCTCCCCAATTGCGGGGGGGCGGGCGGTGTCTGCCGCCGTCTGTATGACGGTGTGGTGCGCTCCAAAGCGCTTTACGGAGCGCCGATTTGGGCGCCGGCCCTCAGCGCAGGCAACCTGACCCTCCTGCGACGTCCGCAGCGGGTCATCGCGCAGAGGGCCGCCCGGGCGTACCGCACGGTCTCGTACGAGGCGGCGTGCCTGATTGCGGGTAGCCTCCCCTGGGACCTGGAGGCTGGTGTCCTAGCGGAGGTCTACGATAGGGGCGCCCTGATGCGCCGAGAAGGAGAACGCCCGCTTCCGGAACACGTCAATCGCTGGAGACGTGAGGCACGTGATGTCCTGTTCCGGAAGTGGGCGGACAGGTTGGCGGACGCCTCGGCGAGCAGATCGCTCGTCGGGGCCATTCGCCCCGTCCTGCGTCCGTGGGTGGAGGCGCGGCACCGGGTGCCGACTTATTTCCTGACCCAGCTCCTTACGGGACACGGCTGTTTTGCCAAATACCTGTGGGAGTTGGTGGGGATCGAGTCGGACCCCGTGTGTCGCCACTGCGCGGCCGGCGTCGTGGACACGGCAGAGCACACGCTGTCCGTGTGTGCGGCGTGGGATGCCTGGCGCGCTTCGCTTATGGACGCAATTGGGCGGGATCTTTCGCTGCCGGCCGTCGTGCAAGCCATGGCCGGCAGCGAAGAGTGTTGGGCCGCCGTCTCCTCGTTTTCTCACGAGGTGATGGCGGCCAAGAGAGAGGAGCTGCGGGAGCGGGAGCGTGCCGGTAGCACACTCCCGCCCCGTCGGCCTACGACGAGGGGGCGCCGGCGACGCATATATGCCGGCGTCCCCGATTAGAGTAGCCACGGGCGGCGGGTCGGGGGACCTGCCGCCCCAGTGAGGATGTAGTGGCGGATGGCTCCCCTCCGTGTTTCGGGGGAGCCATCAAGAGGAGTCGAGGGGGACCAAATATGTCCCCCCATCTTGTGTCGAGCCCTCCACAAGAGGGCGACCCTTGCCGAGCCGCAGTGAGTATACACTTGCCTATCCTGCGACTCGGCTAAGGCGACGGAGGAACACCGTGGGGTTTTAGTGGGTAGTCCGGCCGTTTGGCCGGTAGTCCCACTCGAAGCCGTCCCCGCTGCCCCCGCGGCGGGGGAGGCGAAGTGCGTAAACGCATTTCCCCACGTAAAAAAAAAAAAAAAAAAAAAAAAACCTAACCTAACCTAACCTAACCTAACCTGGGGTGCGCGTCCGAAACCTCCACGTTGGTCCTCACGTTTCTTGTCCCTTTCATATTCGTATGGGGGGGAACGGAAGCGGGAGGGCTGGTGCACCCTGGACAACGGTAAATATGTTCCCTTTCGAGAGTTCGTGTTTGCCGTTGACCAATATCGGACAGCTAGTGTGCTCAGCCTCTCTGCTTTCAGAGGGGCCCTGAGACCCAGAGCGAGTGGAGCGCTGCCCCTTTGTGGTGTAGACGCGACCAAAGGAGGGTTGCTCGAGAGGAGCGACCAGGGGTTGGTCGAAAGACTGACTCCGAGTAGGAGTATACCGTAGCCCCTTGGATCCTTTCTCAAGCCGACGTGGTTTCTGGGGTCAGATGACCTGACTTTCGGGGCCAGACTGGCTGGAGAGAGGGGCCAAGGGGGTCGGGGGTCTTGGCTTCAACGCCCGGACTGCGAGGAAGAAAACCTCTATAAAAAATTACCCCTAGTCCTTGTGTGGTGGGCAGGGTGTCATCGCTCGCGACAATTATATCTTAGGCTTAGGATGAGCTATTATTGTCTGCAGGGTGGTGACACACGGTCTTCCACATGGACGCAGTTGGCAACGTGCTGTGGTACTCATGGGCAGGGGGATTGCTGCCCGCTAGCGTTGCAACCTCGCCGGAACTGGCAACCGGCGTTGTATCTGCCTTGGCCTATGTAATACGGGAATGAGCGTCACCCCGGGCTCGACATTTAGATCGTCTCAACTCGTGGGATCAAATATGGATCAAATGAAAAAAAACCCAAATGAAGGAGGAGAGAACAATGGTTCTGATGATGTTGAAGGAAGGGAGGCACGTGTCTCACTCTCGCGGTGCGACAGTGTGTTGCGCCACCTGCCGGAGGAGTTGCAGCTGTCGGAGTCCGACAGCAGCGACATGGCGGTGAGTTCGCGCTCGTGCTCGCCTAGCGCCAGTGGTCGGGACGTGCGGAACTGGCTGAAGCGCCGTAACCCTGACGCCGATGAGGAGGAGAAGGGCTCCAAGCCTAGATGCACAAAGGGCAAGAGGGGGCGCGGTCGCCCGCCGACAACCGGCCAGTACGTCGGCTTGGCGAAAGCCAAGGCCGAGCTGAATGCGGCCAAGGAGAGGGAGCTCGAACTCCGGGCCGAACAGGAGCTGGCAGAGGAGGTTTCCCAGCATAGGGAAAGGCGTGAAGCCCTCCTCCTTGATGTGCCGTTACAACTGGGCGAGAAGAGTGTGGCGGAGCTCAGCAGCGAGATCGAGGCGGCGGTGGAGATGATAAACTCCATCGCCCGAAAATCCTCGAAGCTGAAATGCCAGCACGTGCGGGACCTCCGTCAGTGCGCGAGCACCATCATGGGTAACTCCCGTGAGATGAGGTCCCGCACGGAGTCTGAGGAGGTGCTCCGTCTGCAGGGCGAGCTGACCGCCCTGCAAAAGAAGATGCAGGATTTCGAACTGCAGGCGGCCTCTGCCCCGGCGATGACGCGTGAGGAAATCGCGTTTTTCGTCGACGCGCGTCTCGCCGGCATCGAGGGCCGTCTCCTGCCGGAGCCGCGGCTGCGTCCTCCGCTAGCGGCGGACACGCGCGCGGCCGCCCGCGCGGCCACTCGCGCCGCGCAAGTGGCGACGGACGATCGCGCGGTGCCCACGGTGGACGTGACGCCATCACCGCCGGACCCAGATCCGACGCCTGGGCCCTCAATTTCCCCTCCCCTGCCCCCGGCAGTTGTTCCGGGGGCCAAGGGTAAGGGGAAAAAGAAGAAGAAGAGCGCTGCGGCCATCGAAGCCGAGGCTGCGCGCGAGGCGCGCCCCTCGCCCTCTGCACCAACCCCTCCAAAGCTGGGGGATTGGAACAAGGTTGCAGCGCGCCCGAAGAAGGCCAAATCGAGCAGCCCGGCCTCTGCTGCAGCGCATGCTAAGCCTAAGGCCCAGGAGAAGCCCAAGGTCCCGAAGGTCCGCACTCCTCGCACCGCCGCGGTGGTGCTGACGCTGCGGCAGGATGCGGTGGCTAAGGGGGTAACATACGCCCAGGTGATGACCGAGGCCGAGAGGAAGGTCGACCTCAAGGGCCTCGGCATCGAGGGTGTCCGCCTCCGTACGGCTGTGACTGGGGGCCGGATTTTGGAGGTGGCCGGGCCTGAAAAGGCCCAGAAGGCCGACGTCCTCGCCGAAAAACTTCGGCTAGCCCTGGGTGAGGACGTCAGGGTTTCCCGGCAGGAGATGGCCACGGAGGTGCGGATCACCGGCCTGGGCGACACGGCCACCAGTGAGATGGTGGCCCAGGCCGTCGCAAGTGCGGGGGGCTGCTCTGCCGAGAAGGTGAAGGTGGGCGTGATAAACCGCTCACCTGGCCGACAGGGCACCGTCTGGGTGAGATGTCCTGCTGTGGCGGCCAAGAAGGTGGCGGATGGCCGTCGCCTTACGGTTGGGTGGGCCAACGCTCGAGTTGTCCCCCTCGAGCCGAGACCGCAGCGGTGCTTCCGCTGCCTGGTGCCGGGACATGTGGGGGCGCAGTGTGCCTGTGAGGTGGATCGCAGCGCGCTGTGCTTCCGCTGCGGGCGTCCTGGCCATAGGCAGGACGCTTGCGACGCGGACCCCAATTGCCCCGTCTGCGCGGCGGAGAACGCCCCGGCGGGCCACCGCCTGGGCTCCAAACAGTGCACCGTGGTGGCCCGCGGGAGAGGCCGCTGTCTTGAATTGAGTGGACTGTAGATGTTTGGGCTGGTCACAGTAATAAAAAACACCTTTTGCATTACATTGCAGTTTATTGGCAGCCATTACCGGAGGGGAAGAGGCCAGGCATTTACATTGCCATACATACAAACTATATTATATTGCCATATCCTAAAATAAAAATAATAACAAAAATGTTGAATGTTTCAACATACTGCCTACTTGAGAAATGCTTTACAGAAATGTTTCTTTAAATAAACAACTATTAAAGCTAAGAAATTAGTTTACATTAATCTCGCATATATGAGTAACAATAAACAGTATTTTCCATTATTCAATTATTATTTCCATTCAAACTATTATGAAGTTATTTTGAAGAAAGTTATTGTTAAGAAAATATTTTTAAAAATAAATTTTTAAGCAATTTTTTGTTAATAGCGCCATCCAGCGGCAAAATATGGAAATAATTTTTCACTAAATAACTGCACAACAATATTGTTCATACATAAGCCATATGATATGATCTAAAATTAAATGCACAATTATACAGCATCATCTATAGGTAAGACACAGATTTTTACAATGGAGCGCTTATGAGTCCTGCCATTGGCAGTTTTTACTTCGACTACTCTTACTTTGTTATCTGAGCCAGGAAAAACTTGTGTGATTCTAGCCATGGGCCAGTACATAGGTGAAGTGTCATCATCTTTTAAAATTACCAATGATCCTACGCGTACATTTGTGTGGACGTCTCTCCATTTAGGACGACTTTGCAAAATATTTAAATATTGCTTACTCCAGACCTTCCAAAACGAGTTTCTCATGTTGGTACATAATTTCCAAAACTTTAGGTTATTAGTAGGTGGTACATCTGGTTCTGGGTAAGTGTTTAGTGAAGAGCCTATGAGAAAGTGACCTGGCGTCAGACAAGTATAGTCACTTACATCACTCGACATTGGCATGAGTGGTCTACTATTTAGAATTGACTCTATCTGGCAAAGTACAGTGTTCAATTCTTCATAGGTGAGAGCACTCTTTTGTACAATCCTTTTTAAATGAAACTTCATACTTTTCACACCAGCTTCGGCTAGTCCAGCAAATATAGGAGAATAACAAGGCACGAAATTAAAATTGACACCTTTTTGTGCTGAAAAGTCATGAAATTTCTTTTGATGTTCGCTACAATTTTGTAATTTATACAATTCGTTTAGTTGCCTATTGGCACATTTAAAGGTTGATGCATTATCACTATAAATGTCTGTAGGCAGACCTCTACGTGATATAAATCTTTTTAAACAAGCTAAAAATGTTTCTGTCTTCAAATCAGAAGCCAATTCTAAGTGTATAGCCTTAGTCGAAAAACATACAAAAATGCATACATAAGCTTTAGTTTGGATGGGTCTTCTGATGCGCGCTTGTTTTATAATTATCGGCCCCGCATAATCTAGACCCACCTTTTGGAAAACTCTACAAGTATTGATTCTAGGCGCTGGCAAAGAGCCCATTAATTGTTTAGCTGTATTAGCTTTCAATTTAAAACAAATAATACACTTATAAATGACTTTTTTAACCTCTCGCATACCTTGCACTATCCAAAACCTTTGATTTATTGATGACAATACAAGCCTTGGCCCTGCATGGAGATTCTTAACATGCTCGCTTTGAATTATCAATTGTGTTACGCGAGAATCTCGAGGCAAAATTACTGGATGCTTTTGAGAATAAGGAATAGCAGCCTTTTCTAAGCGACCACCGACTCTTATCAAGCCTTTGTCATCAATAAATGGATGCAATGGTTTTAAATTACCTTTAACAATTTTATCTTTATGTTTTAAACAATGAATTTCATCTTTAAAGTATTTTTGTTGCTCATATTTAATGATAGTAAACAATGAGTCTGCTAACTCTTTACTAGATAATGAACTTATTATATTATTTTTTATACGTGTGTTCTGAACAAATCGTAGTATATACGCTAGTACACGTTGCATTTTATTAATGTCCGAATATTTATTTAGAAAATCTAAACACAAATTTCGCCCATCGGGAGCTGTACATGCCACTGCTGCAGAAAATGTTGAGGAGGCCCTAACATCTGGTAGGTTACAAGGAATCAGCACGTCCGATATGTTACTCACATTATGATCATAACTGCGCAGGAACCCTGGGCCTCGCCACCACAAAGAGTGGTTGTGTAACTCATGGGGTAAGGTTCCTCTGCTGATACAGTCAGCAGCATTTTCCTCTGTATTTATGTATGACCAAGAATATTGGTGTGTAAGCTCTGTAATTAACTTTACTCTGTTCGCTACATATGTATTTAATGTGTTAATATTTGTTTTAATCCATGCTAGGACTATCTGCGAATCTGAATATAAAATAACATCATCAATCTTAAGCTTTAACTGTACGGTAGCACTGACCCTAGCGATGAGCTTTGAAAGCAGTACTGCCGCGTTAAGCTCCAGTCTAGGAACAGAGACTGATTGCCGTAATGGATTAACACGTGACTTTGAACAAAGCAAGGATACTTGTACTATATTGGTGTCGTCAATAACGCGTAAATAAATACAACAACCATGTGCTATTGAAGATGCATCAGCAAACCCTATCAATTGAATAGAACGTGCGTTACTTAAGCTTGCAAAACGTGCTATAGCTATCGGTGACATTAGCTGCAAACTATTATAAAATTCACGCCAAGCCTTCAGCAGTTCACCAGTGGGTTGTTCATCCCATCCGATCCGTGCCTGCCATAATTTTTGCATTATTGCTTTAGCAGTCACTATGACAGGTCCAGCTAAGCCGAGTGGGTCATAAAATCCACTAATGAAACTTAAAATTTCACGTTTAGTAACAGGCATGGTTTTGCTAGGTAGGGTACATGCAAGCAGGAATGAATCAGTGTTGGCATTATAATTCACACCTAATGTTTTGAAGTAAAGGTTATCCTTTTCTAAGTCTATATCGTGAAAATATTGCTGTGATTTTGGTACCTCGCTTAACAATTGAGGACTATTCGAAAACCATTTATGTAAATAGAAACCACCTATCTCAAGGAGCTCGCAGAGTTGTCTTTTTGACTTTATCAACAGCTCTGGTGATTTTTGTGACACGAGGGCATCATCGACATACATGGAATTTTCTATAATGTAGGCAGCTAGAGGATATTTCTCTTTATATCTTATGGCTAACTCTTTTAAACAACGAGTTGCTAAAAATGAGGAATTTTTGAGGCCATAAGTGAGTGTATTGAGCTGTATACATTGAATATTATCCTTGGGGGAATCCCTCCAAAGGATATTTTGTAAAGGTCTAAATTTGGTATCGACTAAAATCATCCTAAACATACTTTTTATATCACATGTGAAGATATATTTTTCCATTCTAAATAAAATTAATATATCGATCAGCTCTTTTTGAACTACAGGACCATTTAACAACATGTCATTAAGCGAAACTTTGCAATTTGTTTTCATGGACCCGTCAAACACTACACGACATGGGGTAGTTTTGTTATCAAGCCGGAGTACGGGATGATGTGGCAAAAAATATACAGGGTCTTTGCTAATATCATATTCACCTATATCTATGACAGTACCGTGTCCTTGTTGTATGTACTCGTGTATAAATTTTTTATAAAGATCATACAACATAGCATCCTTGTGGAGACGTGACTCTAAATTAATATATCGTGCCAATGCTAAGTTAAATGAGTTACCAAGTGTATTATGTATTGATTCCAATGGCAACTTAAGCGGCAAAGCAACATGAAATTTTTTGTTTTCACTATCCAACTTAACTGTTTCACAAAATAATTTTTCACAAACTTCATGTTCAGGTAATTTATCAGGAAAAAATTCAGGAATGCTTTCAGTCTTCCAAAATGATGAAAGAGTATTATCTAATGTGTTATCACACATTGTGCAATATAATGAGGTTACCTGTTTTCGATTGTTAGTAGCAGTAGGGAATGAACCTGCAAGTACGCAACCGAATTGTGTATGTAACACTGGAATTGCAGCTGGAGCATCGCCATCTCCCTCTCGGCATGCCACTTGGATGCTAGTCGGATGCTCAGGTGGCAACAACACCTGGAATAGCACATCAGCACCTAATAAAATATGGATCTCACTTGGCACGTTAAAATTATTGTCGGCCAAAATAATATTTGGGGGCATTGCAATATTATCTAAGGGAATTTTATTCTGTGGCAACTTAGATGTAATTGTATCCAGTATGTGACAAGTAACGGAAATATTAAAATTCCTTACAAGTGAAAATATTTGTAAGCATACAGCTTCTTTGACATTACTAATGTTGTTCCCAATACCTATTATAGGCGTGTTTATATGATTGGGTTTTAATTTTAATAATTGTACAAGCTCCTTTGTAATGAATGACGCTTGAGACCCGCTATCGAGGAGGGCTTTGACATGCACCTCCGTTCCATTGCTCGCTATAAGTTTAACACGAGCTGTTGGCAGAAGCACTTGCATGGATTTGGATTTCATGAATAGCGTCACTGGAGATTGTGCTTTATCTTGGTGAAGTAAAGTGTTGTGCTTTTGTTTGCATACTTCACATTTAAAGAAAAATCTACATCTTTTATTATGATTATTTAAACAAATTTGACACATATTATTGTCTGTGACAAACTTTAATCGGTCCTCAGCAGTCATGAGTTTGAACTTCGGACAAGTAAATAATTTATGTGTTGCCTTACATAGCTTGCAAACTGGTGGCGACGGTGCTGTCTTTGAAGCAGCTCCTGCATCATCCTTCACAGCAGCGGCCATGTGAGCAACCCTGGGCGGAAGAGGTGTATAGACCTTCTCAGCATTCTCTAGAGCAAGTGCCCTTTTTTCTAAAAATTCAAGCAATGATTTAACAGATGGGCTGGTGTTTCCGACAAGCTGAAACTCCCTATTGCTGATGATGTCCAACTTTCTGGTCAGAACACACAAAACAATTGCATCCCATTGTTCAATTTCATGATTTAAATTTTTTAATGCTGCGAGTTGTTGTTTAATTACAGATACAAAATTTCTAATATTAATTGCAGTCGATTTAAAAATAGGCTGAATATCTAATAATGTACAAATATGTTCATTAGTAATTTTATACAAATTATTGTACCTGTCTTCAAGAATTTTTCTAGCTTGTAAGTAACTGTCATCTGTGACAGGCAAATTTTTTATAAGATCGAATGGTTCGCCTTGTATATAACTTCTTAAATAGAACAATTTTTGCACATTTCTAAGAGATTGATTACTATGAATTAACGCCTCATAAATTTCGATAAAAGGTTTATAATCTGAATATTTACCTGTGAATGTCTGTACAGAAATATCAGGCAGTTTTTGACTAAAACACGGCGGCAATTGAGCAGGCAGGATTATTTCATCTTTTAAGCACTTTTTTATCGCAACTAAGGCGTCTATATATTTTTGCTCGACAGCATCGTACTCATCGGCAGATGGCTCGACCGCACATATTTCAAGATTTAATTCCTCAAACTTAAAAAATGCCGATTTGAGTCGTTCTTCTTTGAGTAGCGCTGACTCACGTTCGAGGACGACGTCTTGATCATGAAAACTGTTGTAGTATTTTGTAATAACACCTTTCATTGCTGCCCGTTTTCTAGTCAAAGCTGTTAAATTGGAATTATTGGATGAATCTCCTTTTTGTTCCATCATGGCGATATTTCACAATTATCAAATACACTGCTTAAAATGATGATTAATACTGAACAAAATAAAGCCTTATTGCAATACTAATAGAAAAAATAATAATTGTACAAGTACGCAAGAAAACAAAATGTCCGACGCAAGCAAATGTGAACGCTTGCGCTCGCTTGGTAGAGCAGTTCACTTCCGCTCTGCTCTGCAATACCGACGACGCGTGCGCTGGTTGGTCGCTCAGGAAAATCGCGGCGCGAACGTTTTGGTTTGGCGAATGGAGACTTGCTTCGCGGCTGTAGGTAGACTACTATGGCGGAAACGCACTAGCGCCACATAGTGAAGATGCCGGAACAAATACGTATTGAAGTTTCTTGATGCAAAATGTCGACCGGAAACAGAAATTGAAAAATTGTAAGATGATATGTATAATGCTCCTCTTATTTTTGGTGTAGCACTGCACTGCACTGTTTTTATTGTTTTGGCGAATATCTTGGCTGGTTTTGATTGATCCGCGGCGGTGATTTTGGCACGCAGACTTGCAACTTATTGCACACGCAACTCAGCACGCTCAAAATAACACTTGTAATGTAGCAATCTTCTGTTTTTCAGTTACTGATGGTGATGAAGGACCATTATGTCTTGAATTGAGTGGACTGTAGATGTTTGGGCTGGTCACAGTAATAAAAAACACCTTTTGCATTACATTGCAGTTTATTGGCAGCCATTACCGGAGGGGAAGAGGCCAGGCATTTACATTGCCATACATACAAACTATATTATATTGCCATATCCTAAAATAAAAATAATAACAAAAATGTTGAATGTTTCAACAGCCGCCGGTCTCGGGGGGCTAAGGGCACGGGGGCTAATCCCAGACCCCTCACCCAGCCGTCAGAGGAGGCGATGGACACGGCCCAACAATAATGGCCAAAATCTCATTCCTGCAGGGCAACGTGAACCACTGTGCTGCGGCCCAGGATCTCTTGATCCAGACCGCAGTGCAGTGGCAAACGACTGTAGCCATAGTCGCTGAGCCGTACTGCGTCCGCGCCCGGGATGACTGGGCGGGCGACCGGGACGACTCGGTGGCTATCGTCGCCTGGCGGGGTGGCGCTGCGCCTGCCCCCTTCGACATGGTGTCGCGGGGTCGCGGGTGCGTTCTTGCTTCGCTGGGTGACGTTGCAGTGATTGGGGTGTACTTCTCACCCAACAGAAGCCTCGCCGACTTCGAGCAGATGCTCGCGGAGGTCGGGGCTCTGGTGGCGGACGTGCACCCCACCCCCGTGGTGGTTGCCGGGGATTTCAACGCCAAATCCAGGGCGTGGGGATCCCCGGCGACCGACGCCCGGGGGGAGATTTTGGAAGATTGGGCGGTGTCCACGGGCTTGGCGCTGCTAAATACGGGGGCGGTTCACACGTGCGTGCGGAGGCAGGGTGGGTCGATTGTTGACATCTCGTTCGCCAGTCCCGCCCTGGCCCGCCGCGCGAGAAACTGGAGGGTCATCGGGGGGGTGGAGACGCTATCGGATCACCGATATATCCGGTTTGACGTCGTCTCCGCTCCCGCGGACTCTCCGGCTATAGATTTTAGCCGCCCCCTGCCAGGGGAAGGTCCGCGGTGGCGTCTCAGCACGCTGGACCCGGAGCTGGCCAAAGAGGCGGCCGTCGTCGAGCGGTGGGCTGCCGCTGCAAGCGGCTTGGGCGTGGACGCGAGGTGCGAGTGGCTCGCAGGAGCGCTAACTCGCGTCTGCGACGCGGCGATGCGTAGGGCGAGACCGACCCCCCCGCGGAGGCAGGTGTACTGGTGGAGACCACACCTGGCAGAGCTGCGTAAACTCGTTCACGTAGCTCAGCGCAGGTACACCCGCAGTCGCGGGAGGAGGGTCAGAAACCTCGCCCTCGAGGAAGAATTATTCGCCGCGTACAGGGCCGCGCGTGCAGCCTTTAGTTCGGCGATAAGGGCCGCCAAAGAGGAGGCCTGGAAGGGTTGGCTCGAGAGCCTCAACGAGGACCCGTGGGGGCGCCCCTACAAGGCTGTGAGCCAGAAGCTCCGACCTTGGGCGCCTCCCCTCACCAGGACTCTGGAGCCACTCTTTCTGGAGCAAGTGGTCAGCTCCTTGTTTCCAGCGAGGGAAGAGTGGGTGCCACCGCGGATGGCAGCGCCGAGCCGGGGACCGGCGGAAGGCGAGGTCGTCCCGCCCGTGTCCGAGGCCGAGTTAGGGGCGGCGGTCCTGAAGTTAAAACTCAGGAACCGCGCCCCGGGCCCGGACGGTATCCCTGGGCGGGTCCTAGCCCTTGTGGTGCCGGTCCTCGAGGAGGAGATCCTGTCCCTGTTGACGGAGTGTTTGGTGTCGGGAAGGCTCCCGCGGCGGTGGAAGACGGGCAAGCTCGTGCTGCTTCGGAAGCACGGGCGCCCAGCCGAGTCGCCGTCGGCCTACCGTCCTATTGTTCTGCTCGACGAGGCGTGCAAGCTCCTAGAGCGGGTGCTCGCTGCGCGACTCGTCGGGAGCTTGGGGGCGGATGGGCCGGATCTCAGCGGCGACCAGTACGGCTTCCGCTGTGGGAGATCCACGCTGGACGCCATATCCCGTCTCAGGGACAGGGTTGAAGAGGCGGTCGCCCAGGGGGAGGTGTTGTTGGCTGTCTCGCTCGACATAGCGAACGCCTTCAACTCCATCCCCTGGGCGACGATCGAAGAGGCGCTGAGGTACCACAACGTCCCGTGGTACCTCAGGCGCGTCCTTGCGGACTATTTCGTTGACCGGGCCATTAGCTATCCGGCCCGGAGCGCGGTGGTCCGCAGGGACATGACGTGCGGTGTTCCGCAGGGGTCGGTACTGGGACCGCTCCTGTGGAACATTGGGTTCGATTGGGTCCTGCGCGGTGCCAATCTTCGTGGAGTCGGCATCCTGTGTTACGCCGACGACACCCTGGTCACCGCGCGTGGACCCACGTGTAGGGACGCGGCCGTGCTTGCCACTGCAGGCACGGCCCAGGTGGTGCGGCGCATCAGGGCGCTGGGCCTCAGGGTGGCCCTGGAAAAGTCCGAGGCCATCTTTTTTCATGGGCCTCGGACTAAGCCCCCCCGCAACGCGAGTATTGTGGTGGGCGGCACCTCCATTGCCGTCGGAACGACGCTGAAGTATCTCGGCCTCGTCCTCGACGGCAGATGGGGGTTCGCGGAGCATTTCCGGCGGCTGACGCCAAAGCTGGTGTCATATGCCGGGATGCTCGCGAAGCTGCTGCCCAATTGCGGGGGGGCGAGCGGTGTCTGCCGCCGCCTTTATGACGGTGTGGTGCGCTCCAAGGCGCTCTACGGGGCGCCGATTTGGGTGCAGGCCCTCAGCGCAGGCAATGTGGCCCTGCTGCGACGTCCGCAGCGGGTAATTGCGCAGAGGGCCGCCCGGGCGTACCGCACGGTCTCGTACGAGGCGGCGTGCCTGATCGCGGGTAGCCTCCCCTGGGACCTGGAGGCTGGGGTCCTAGCGGAGGTCTACGAGAGGGGCGCCCTGATGCGCCGAGAAGGAGAACGCCCGCTTCCGGAACACGTCAATCGCTGGAGACGTGAGGGACGTGATGTCCTGTTCCGGAAGTGGGCGGACAGGTTGGCGGACGCCTCGGCGAGCAGATCGCTCGTCGGGGCCATTCGCCCCGTCCTGCGTCCGTGGGTGGAGGCGCGGCACCGGGTGCCGACTTACTTCCTGACCCAGCTCCTCACGGGTCACGGCTGCTTTGCCAAGTACCTGTGGGAGTTGGTGGGGATCGAGTCGGACCCCGTGTGTCGCCACTGCGCGGCCGGCGTCGTGGACACGGCAGATCACACGCTCTCCGTGTGCGCGGCGTGGGATGCCCAGCGCGCTCCGCTCGTGGACGCAATTGGGCGGGATCTATCGCTGCCGGCCGTCGTACAAGCCATGGCCGGCAGCGAAGAGTGTTGGGCCGCCGTCTCCTCGTTTTCTCACGAGGTGATGGCGGCCAAAAGAGAGGAGCTGCGGGAGCGGGAGCGTGCCGGTAGCACACTTCCGCCCCGTCGGCCTACGGCGAGGGGGCGCCGGCGACGTATCTATGCCGGCGTCCCCGATTAGAGTAGCCACGGGCGGCGGGTCGGGGGACCTGCCGACAAAGTGAGTAGTAAGTGGCGGATGGCTCCCCTCCGTGTTTCGGGGGAGCCATCAAGAGGAGTAGAGGGGGCCATATATGCCCCCCCATCTTGTGTCGAGCCCTCCATAAGAGGGCGACCCTTGCCGAGCCGCAGTGAGTATACACTTGCCTATCCTGCGACTCGGCTAAGGCGACGGAGGAACACCGTGGGGTTTTAGTGGGTAGTCCGGCCGCTTGGCCGGGAGTCCCACTCGAAGCCGTCCCCGCTGCCCCCGCGGCGGGGGAGGCGAAGTGCGTAAACGCAGTTCCCCACGTAAAAAAAAAAAAAAAAAAAAAAAAAAAAACCTAACCTAACCTAACCTAACCTAACCCAGTCTTGTCCGAGCCACGGAACGTGATAGAAGCAAAACCACGTGCTCCGAGACGAAAAAATTCCGAAAAGTGGGTTTTTCTAGTGCTACAGAGGTGAACCGGGTATCAAAAGTTGCGTCTCGCCGCGCCCCATCTGTTGGCGCATCGCAAATTAGCGACACTCGAACGTGAAAAGCGTGAAAACCAAATTTTCATTCTAACCTCAACTTAGAAATCACTTAAACACCTATAGTGAAGTGCACAGTGGAGTGACGTGAGAGTGCGAAGTGTCGCCGTGTAGGGCTCGTTTGCCCCAACATTTTCCCAGGGTCAGTTGATCCGGGAAAGTCACCACCGCGGAGAAAAGCCGTGAAAAACAAAAAGCACATGGCCACGAAGTCATCGATCCCGCAGTCGCAGCGAGCTGGAAATTGGCAGGCGGCAAGTACCCTTTGACCTCATACGTTTTCCGAAAGAAGAAAAATTTTACCTCCGAAGGGGGCTTTATTATTAATAATTCAAAATTTCATTTTTGGCACCGAATATCTCAAGAACTATTAAGAAAATCAAAATTCCGCAATTGCTATTGTTTGCGCGCTAATTAGAAGAAGCAACGTTAGAAGATTCAAAATTTTGTAACTGATAAATTTCGAATTATAATTAAAATAGTAAAAATTTTTAATTTTAATAAATTTGTTAATTAAACTTTTTAAATTTGAAATTTTTGAAATTGCATATGGTAGAGCACGAGCCGCTGAATATATGGTAAATTTTTCAGATTTTTTGGCCCAGCGGTTCTCGAGCTGTGAATTTTTTAGTGTTTTTTGGCAAAAAATCCAAATTAAATAATAAATAATACTTTTTGACTGCAGGGAAGGGTCTATTGACCCTATAACGTGGGGGTGAACCCCAAGAACCGACCCTGCAGCTTCAAAATCAAGAAAGTTAGTATTTAGAACCTTTTAGGACCCATTTCCAAATTTAGAACCAAAATTTTCAAAGTTCCATAGCTCGGGAACCGCTGCGCCTAGAAGTCTGGGATTTTCGTCTGAAATAATAAAATTGTACATAGATTGATACCTGACACCCAAAATCTAAATCAGACGAAATTCTAGATATAGCGCGGAAACCATATCAGCAGGGTAGAGCAGGTGGAGCCAAGCTGCCCAGCGAAAACCCGGACTCGCTGCGATCAACGGTTGAGGAGTTATTGGCGTTTTTCGCATCACTTTGACATTAGGGCCGCCATCTTGTTTTTCTTTAGGCGGCCATAACTCCGAGACCGTTGGTCGCAGAGAGCAGCAGTTTGGACAGTCGGCTTGTGGGGCATCCCCTCTTCCCTGTCAGTTGACTTTTGGGCGGATTCCGCCCAAAAAATTTTGGGTTTGAGGAGACGGTCTGGGCGGAAAGGGGGGGTGAAACCAAGCAGGCTGAACCCAAGAACCGTCGGCCTGCGACCTCTGGTTCCGGAGATATCGGAGGTCAAACTTCGGTTTTGACAGTTCGTCCGCCATTTTGGAAATTTTCAAACCTCGATATCTCCCGAACCAGGGCTCGCAGAGTGACAGGACTTTTTTAGGACATTAAGCTACAACCTAGACTACAATTTTTCATAGGTTTTTACTCGATAGCGGAGCAAAGAATTTTCGGGGCGGTAAGTGACGGAATCGGGTAGAGCTCGGTCAGCGGAAGGAGGAACTCCAAGCGCGGTCAAAATCGGGCCACGGGTTCCGAAGATATAGCAAGAACCAATTTTTTGGTTCTTGGTCCTAAAAAACTTTGAACGGCTGTATCTCCGGAACCAATCGGGGTAGGAGGCCGTGCTTGGTATCGTTAGAACGGGCTCGACGAGCTCTATCCGTTGAGCCTGTAAAACCCGCTCTACATAGAGTCGGGAAGAACTTTCCCCCCCCACAAGAACCCTTTAACGTAGGTCAAAAAATTTTTTGACGATCGATTCGTAAGACCTACCGCCGTCGAGGAGAGACCATTCTTTTGACTCTACAATTGTATATAGGCATAAGACACGAGTCTGTGACTCGGCACTTACAACTACCAACTATATAGTTGGTAGAGCTATAGAATAGTCTAGGTTAGGGACTGTAACTGTATTCAGTAGCAATCCATAGGTTAAGTTATCTCGACGCTTTACGACTTTTACAAGTTCGAGAGTATTAAAACAACTGACGCATACCTCCATAATGTACGCAACTCTGCGCACACCAGCCAAAGCCAGCGGTACAGACGACTCGTCGCCGAAAGCGACAATGCCGGCCGGCTCGAGCGTCAGACGGAGCATAGGAGAATGGGAGGCGGCGAAAACTGACACGGCCCCTCCCCTCTCACAAAAGACGACGCGGGCTGGTCCCGCCAAAGTAACGGAGGCACTACGACGAAGCTCGACTGACGCTCGAAGTCCGCCCAAAAAACAACCCGTAGACCGAACGACCGAGGCGAGGGCATGCCTAAACAAGGCAAAGCTGCACCTCGGAAATTCGAGGAACATGAAGAACGAAATAAAAACGGCAGTTGTCGAGGCGATTGAGCGTCTGTACAAGCTGGTAAAGGAAGCGGAGATGGAAATAAAAAGGAGACCACAAAAGGACGAAAGCGACCAAGCAAAGGCGGATACACCCGACCCACCCACAGAAACGAACCCCCCCTCCTTGGATATGGACTTTACAAAAATAAGGGAGGACCTCAAAGAGCACTCAGCACTGCTAATAGAAAGTGCCAGACAAATGGGAGAGTTGAAGTCCATCATGGAACAGCAGATGGCACAGCCCACCCAGGACCGGACTTATGCCGCCATAGCGGCCGCAGCGGGAGGGCCGCCGCCGAGGCGTAGCACCTTGCACTCGGTGGTGGTCACCTCGACGGAGGAGTCAGAGTCCGGCGAAGAGGTACTAGAGAAGATAAGGAGGGCAGTGGACGCCAAGGAGGGGTGGGTGAAGGTTGAAAAGGTCCGCAAGGCTAGGGACCGCAAAGTCATAATGGGCTTTAAAACCGAAGAGGACCGGAATAAAGTCAAGGAGAAGCTTGCAAAAGAGGGTACAAACCTGGTAGTCGAGGAAATGAAAAACCGCGACCCGCTGATCATATTGAAAAATGTGTTTCAAATAAACACTGACGCAGACATCATAAAGGGCCTTCAAAACCAGAACCCTGAGGCCTTCAAGGACTTGAGCGAGGAAGAGCGGAGGCTGGAGATACGATATAGAAAAAGAACAAGAAATCCGCACGCAAACCACGTTGTCGTCAGCACTTCCCCGACTATTTGGCGAAGACTGACGACAAAGGGGAGCGTGAGAATCGATCTCCAGCGGGTCCAGGTGGAGGACCACTCGCCTTTGGTGCAGTGCACTCGCTGCCTGGGCTACGGTCACGGCAAGCGTTTCTGCAAACAGACCGTAGACCTGTGCAGCCACTGCGGCGGCCCCCACTTGAGGGCCGACTGTAGTGAAAGAACATTAGGAGAGCCGCCGAAATGTAGAAACTGCACCGGGGCGGGAATGGATACCGCTCAACACAACGCCTTCAGCTCAGAATGCCCAATACGGCAGAAATGGGACCGACTGGCGCGCTCTACTGTGGCGTATTGCTAAGGGCCCCCACGGAAACAAAACCGCGTACAAATTGCTGCAAGCGAACCTCCAACGGAAAAAGCTGGCCACGCAAGAGCTCTTCGCGGAGGCCGCCAAGCGGGGAATAGCGGTGGCGCTCCTCCAGGAACCGTATGTTGGTGGGGGGAGAGACCTGAGAGGACGAAGGGGAGTCAGGGTCTTCCAGAACGCCGGGGAGGATTCGGGAATTGTAAAGGCCGCGGTAGCAGTTTTTAACAACAACATTAAAATTAAACAATACCCGGACCTAACAACTAACAATATAGCAGTAGTCGGAATCCAAACCGGCGACTGGGAGATCGTGCTGGTCTCAGTGTACTTCGAACCCGACCAACATATGGAACCTCATCTGGACCAACTCAGAAAGATCAAGGCCACCATAAGTACCAAAAGGTGGATCGTTGGAGGGGACGTGAACGCGAAAAGTACGTGGTGGGGAAGCCCGAGCACTGGCCACAGGGGAGAAGAGCTGCTGGGAGCCGTCGCGGAGCTAGATCTGAACATCCTGAACTCTGGGGAAACTCCGACCTTCGACACCATCCGGGGGGGGCGGCGTTACAGCAGCCACGTAGATATCACTGCGTGTACGGTGGACCTGCTCGACCTGGTGAATGATTGGAGGGTTGAGGAGGGCCTAACGAGCTCGGACCACAACGGGATATCGTTCTCAATCGCACTACAAAAAGTAAAAGGGATCAAAATAAGCCGCAGTACCCGCAAATATAACACCAAAAAAGCAGACTGGGAAAAATTTACCAACCAAATAGCGCAAACATTAGAAGAAACCCAGTGTACGATTGAGGAAATTGGGAGAATCGACAGCATCGAAAAATTAGACCTGGCTATAGAGAATTACACAAAAGCCGTCAAAAACGCCTGTATGCTGTCGATTCCCCCAAAAAACAAGACAGAAGTGCTCACTGTCCCGTGGTGGTCCGAGGAACTCGAAAAAATGAAAAAGGAGGTTGCCACCAGAAAGCGCAGGGTGCGTTGCGCTGCCCCATCCCGGAGGCCGAGGGTCATAGAGGAGTACCTGAAGAAAAAGGAGGAGTATGAGCTGAAGGCGGCGAAGGCCCAGGTCGATGGATGGAAGGAGTTCTGCGCGAAACAGGACAGGGAAGGGGTATGGGAGGGGATCTATAGGGTGATAGCCAGGACCACGAGGAGAGAAGAGGACCCTCTTCTCACAAAGGAAGGGAAAACCCTGGACGCTAAGGCTTCGGTGCGCTACTTGGCGGAGACGTTCTACCCGGGTGATCCTGTGTCGGAGGACACAGCACACCATGCCAGCGTCAGAGAGAAGGCGAATAAAGTGAACGATGGGAGACAAGATGAACCTTGCGACCCACCGTTCACAATGGCCGAGCTCAAACTGGCATGTGCGTCCATGAATCCAAAAAAGGCCCCGGGAAACGACGCCTTCACCGCCGACATATGCGCCCGAGCGATCACGAGTGACCCGGATCTCTTTCTGGCCCTCCTGAACAAATGCCTGGAATACTGCTACTTCCCCAAGATCTGGAAAGAAGCAATTGTCATCATGCTCAGGAAGCCAGGCAAAGGTAGCTATACCTCCCCAAGATCTTACCGACCGATCGGCCTCCTGCCGATATTCGGTAAGATCTTGGAGAAAATGTTGATGGCCCGCCTCAAGTTTTACCTGTTACCAAGGATGAGTACTCGCCAATACGGGTTCATGCCCCAGCGCAGCACGGAGGACTCCCTCTACACATTAGTGTCACACGTCCGGGAGAGACTGGAACAAAAGAAAATTGTCACACTGGTCTCCCTGGACATAGAGGGGGCCTTCGACAACGCTTGGTGGCCCGTAATAAGGACCCGTTTGGCTGAGGAGAAATGTCCGGTGAACCTGAGGAGGGCCATCGACAGCTACCTTCAGGACAGGAGGGTCAGGGTGAGATTCGGAGGAGAGGAGCACTCGAAGGCGACACATAAAGGCTGCGTCCAGGGCTCAATAGGAGGACCAATCCTCTGGAACCTGATTTTAGATCCCCTCCTAAAAAGTCTGGGAAAACTGGGCCACTACTGCCAGGCGTTCGCGGATGACGTTGTGTTGGTCTTCGATGGCGACACAGCCATTGATATAGAGGGACGGGCAAATGCCGCGCTCCGGCATGTCGAGGAGTGGGGTGCACAGAACAAACTAGTTTTCGGACCATCCAAGACTAAGGCAATGGTCATAACTCGTAAACTTAAATACGACACCCCACGCCTCGACATGGGGGGGATCGGCATCGAAATGGCCAAGGAACTAAAAATACTGGGTGTCGCCATCGACGACAAACTAACTTTCAACGGTCATGTCGCGAACGTCTGCAGAAAGGCTATCGGCGTTTACAAACAGCTGTGTAGAGCAGCCAAGACCAGTTGGGGACTCAACCCGGAGGTCGTCAGGCTGATCTACATAGCTACCGTCGAACCGATTGTTCTGTACGCTGCAGCGGTTTGGGGCTCGGCAGCGAATAAGATCGGCGTTAGGAGGCAGCTCGACATGGTGCAACGCGGGATCGCACAAAAGGCGTGCAAAGCCTACCGCACAGTGTCCCTAAATTCGGCACTCATACTGACCGGTCTCCTGCCCCTCGACCTGAGGGTACGAGAGGCAGAAGCACTATACAAGGCCAAAAAAGGTGAACCACGCCAAGACCTGTGCGGAGGCGAAATAGAAATAATGGCGTCAGCCCTAGAAGCGCCACATCCCGCGGAGCGCCTAGACATGGAGATTGTGGTCGTCTCGGATCGGGACCAGCTTGACGCTCTCGACAAACCGGAGGTGTCCATCTACACGGATGGCAGCAAACTGGAAGGTAAGGTGGGTGCTGCCTTATCCGTGTGGAGGGACGGCACCGAGGTCAGGAGCGTGAAGCTGGCCCTGCCGAGATACTGCACAGTCTACCAGGCCGAGCTGCTTGCCATCGTCAGAGCAACAGAGGAGGCCCTGGCGCTGGGGTCGACCTCCTACGGAATATTTTCCGACTCTATGGCCGCCCTCCTCACGATCAAAAATACCGAACGCCTCCACCCGCTAGCGGTACAAGCCAGAGTTAATATCAGAAAACTGCAAAAACAAGGAAAGGATTTAACTCTGGCTTGGGTAAAAGCCCATGTCGGTATGGAGGGTAATGAGAGGGCGGACACACTGGCAAAGGAGGCGGCCCTCGGCATGAAGTGCCGGCCTGCCTACGATGGGTACCCGGTTTCATTCGTCAAGGGTAGCATACGTAGTGCGACCCTTGAGGAGTGGAACAGGAGATACACCGGCGGAGGCACGGCCGGTATTACAAGGATATTCCTCCCGGACGTCGCTGCGGCGTACAGAGCAATCAAAAAATTCGTCACGACCAGCGAGACGACCCAGCTACTGACGGGGCACGGTGGGTTCTCCGAATACTTGCACCGTTTCAAGTGTAAGGAGAGCCCATCGTGCATCTGCGACCCAGACGAAAACGAGTCGGTGCCCCACATCGTCTTTACCTGTCCTGTGTACGCAGCAGCCAGGTACCAAATCGCGCAAGAACTGGGCATCGATATAACAGTTGCAAACATAGTGGAGATTATGCAACACAGTAAAATTGACAAATTTGTGAATTACTGCACTGAGCTTGTGAAAGACGTAAAGCGTAGAAACAAGTAGTAGAAATAAGCAAATAATGTTTATGTAATATAAAAAGTATATTATAAGGAACATTAGACATAGTATAAGCCAAGGCAAATGTAAACTAGTAAACATAAGTTTAGTGTAGTGGACAAAAATGTACTATAAATGTAAGATGTATAAGCAAAAATAAAACCATAAACTGTTTGATTTCCCCAGTAAAATTAAGATATATATGATCATAAAGATTAGTTAGTATACAGTAGAATAGATGGGCAACCCACCCATAAAAGCACAAAAGAGGAAGCATGAAAGCAAGAAGGAATGAAGAATGAAAGTACGAGCGGTAGCAAAAGCGAGAAATAGTATGAAAGAGTTAGTAGACATAGTCTCCGATTATGTTGGAGGTAGCAGGAATTAAAAAAAAAAAAAAAAAAAAAAAAAAAAAAAAAAAAAAAAAAAAAAAAAAAAAAAAAAAACCTAACCTAACCTAACCTAACCTAACCTAACCTAACCTAACCTAACCTAACCTGGGGATGGGGTGCGCGTCCGAAACCTCCACGTTGGTCCTCCCGTTTCTTGTCCCTTTCATATTCGTATGGGGGGGAACGGAAGCGGGAGGGCTGGTGCACCCTGGACAACGGCAAATATGTTCCCTTTCGAGAGTTCGTGTTTGCCGTTGACGAATATCGGACTGCTGGTGTTCTCAGCCCCCTCTGCTTTCAGAGGAGCCCTGAGACCCAAAGCGAGTGGAGCGCTGCCCCTTTGTGGTGTGGCCGCGACCAAAGGAGGGTTGCTCGAGAGGAGTGACCAGGGGTTGGTCGAAAGACTGACTCCGAGTAGGAGTATACCGTAGCCCCTTGGACCCTTTCTCAAGCCGACGTGGTTTCTGGGGTCAGATGACCTGACTTTCGGGACCAGACTGGCTGGGGAGAGGGGCCAAGGGGGTCGGGGGTCTTGGCTTCAACGCCCGGACTGCGAGGAAGAAAACCTCTATAAAAAATTACCCCTAGTCCTTGTGTGGTGGGCAGGGTGTCATCGCTCGCGACAATTATATCTTAGTCTTAGGATGAGCTATTATTGTCTGCAGGGTGGTGACACACGGTCTTCCACATGGACGCAGTTGGCAACGTGCTGTGGTACTCATGGGCAGGGGGATTGCTGCCCGCTAGCGTTGCAACCTCGCCGGAACTGGCAACCGGCGTTGTATCTGCCTTGGCACTGGGAATGAGCGTCACCCTGGGTTCGACATTTAGATCGTCTCAACTCGTGGGAACAAATATGGACCTAAAAAAAAACCAAAACGAAGGAGGAGAGAACTACGGTTCTGAAGTTGAGGGAGGATGCAACTTCAACCCAGTTGAAGTGGCGTCGACGTTTAGAGGAGAAAGAGAGGCGCGTGTCTCACTCTCGCGGTGCGACAGTGTGCTGCTCGACCTGCCGCAGGAGTTGCAGCTGTCGGAGTCCGATAGCAGCGACATGGCGATGAGCTCGCGCTCGTGCTCGCCCAGCGCCAGTGGTCGGGACGTGCGGAACTGGCTGAAGCGCCGTAACCCTGACGCCGATGAGGAGGAGAAGGGCTCGAAGCCTAGAGGCACGAGGGGCAAGAGGGGGCGCGGTCGCCCGCCGACAACCGGCCAGTACGTCGGCCTGGCGAAAGCCAAGGCCGAGCTCAACGCGGCCAAGGAGAGGGAGCTCGAACTCCGGGCCGAACAGGAGCTGGCAGAGGAAGTCTCCCAAATTAAGGAAAGGCGTGAGGCCCACCTCCCTGAAGTTGCCGTAGAACTGGGCGGAAAAAGTGTGACGGAGCTCAGCGGCGAAATAGAGGCAGCGGTGGAGATGATTAACTCCATCGCCCGTAAGTCCTCCAAGCTGAAGTGTCAGTATGTGCGGGACCTCCGTAAGTGTGCGAGCACTATCATGGGCAACGCCCGTGAAATGAGGTCCCGCACGGAGTCCGAGGAAGTGCTCCGTCTGCAGGGCGAGCTGGCCGCCCTGCAAAAGAAGATGCAGGATTTCGAGCAGCAGGCGGCCTCTGCCCCGGCGATGACGCGTGAGGAAATCGCGTTTTTCGTCGACGCGCGTCTCGCCGGCATTGAGGGCCGTCTCCTGCCGGAGCCGCGGCTGCGTCCTCCGCTAGCGGCGGACACGCGCGCGGCCGCCCGCGCGGCCACCCGCGCCGCGCAAGTGGCGACGGACGATCGCGCGGTGCCCACGGTGGACGTGACGCCATCACCGCCGGACCCTGATCCGACGCCTGGGCCCTCAATTTCCCCTCCCCTGCCCCCGGCAGTTGTTCCGGGAGACAAGGTGAAGGGGAAAAGAAAGAAGAAGACCGCTGCGGCGATCGAAGCCGAGTCCGCTCGTGAGGCGCGCCCCTCGCCCTCTGCACCAACCCCTCCAAAGTTGGGGGATTGGAATAAGGTCGCAGCGCGCCCGAAGAAGGCCAAACCGAGCAGCCCGGCCTCTGCTGCGGCGCAGGCTAAGCCTAAGGCCCAGGAGACGCCCAAGGCCCCGAAGGTCCGTACCCCTCGAACCGCCGCGGTGGTACTGACGCTGCGACAGGACGCGGTGGCTAAGGGGCTAACATACGCCCAGGTTATGACCGAGGCCGAGAGGAAGGTCGACCTCAAGGGCCTCGGCATCGAAGGCGTCCGCCTGCGTACGGCGGTGACCGGGGGCCGGATTTTGGAGGTGGCCGGGGCTGATAAGGCCCAGAAGGCCGACGTCCTAGCCGAAAAGCTCCGGCTAGCCCTCGGCGAGGACATCCGAGTTTCACGGCCGGAGATGGCTGCGGAGGTGCGCATCACCGGCCTGGGTGACACGGCCACCGCTGACATGGTGGCCCAGGCCGTCGCAAGGGCGGGCGGGTGCCCTGCCGAGAAAGTCAGGGTGGGCGGGGTAAACCGCTCACCTGGCCGACAGGGCACGGTCTGGGTGCGATGCCCTGCTGTGGCGGCCAAGAAGGTGGCGGATGGCCGTCGCCTGACGGTTGGGTGGGCCAACGCTCGAGTTGTCCTCCTCGAGCCGAGACCGCAGCGGTGCTTCCGCTGCCTGGTGCCGGGGCATGTGGGGGCGCAGTGTGCCTGCGAGGTAGATCGCAGCGCGCTGTGCTTCCGCTGCGGGCGTCCTGGCCATAGGCAGGACGCTTGCGACGCGGACCCCAATTGCCCCGTCTGCGCGGCGGAGAACGCCCCGGCGGGCCACCGCCTGGGCTCTAAAAAGTGCCCCGCGATGGTCCGCGGGAGAGACCGCCGGTCTCGAGGGGCTAAGGGCACGGGGGCTAATCCCAGACCCCTCACCCAGCCGTCAGAGGAGGCGATGGACACGGCCCAACAATAATGGCCAAAATCTCATTCCTGCAGGGCAACGTGAACCACTGTGCTGCGGCCCAGGATCTCTTGATCCAGACCGCAGTGCAGTGGCAAACGACTGTAGCCATAGTCGCTGAGCCGTACTGCGTCCGCGCCCGGGATGACTGGGTGGGCGACCGGGACGACTCGGTGGCTATCGTCACCTGGCGGGGTGGCGCTGCGCCTGCCCCCTTCGACATGGTGTCGCGGGGTCGCGGGTGCGTTCTTGCTTCGCTGGGGGACGTTGCAGTGATTGGGGTGTACTTCTCACCCAACAGAAGCCTCGCCGACTTCGAGCAGATGCTCGCGGAAGTCGGGGCTCTGGTGGCGGACGTGCACCCCACCCCCGTGGTGGTTGCCGGGGATTTCAACGCCAAATCCAGGGCGTGGGGATCCCAGGCGACAGACGCCCGGGGGGAGGTTTTGGAGGATTGGGCGGTGTCCACGGGCTTGGCGCTGCTAAATACGGGGGCGGTTCACACGTGCGTGCGGAGGCAGGGCGGGTCGATTGTCGACCTCTCGTTCGCCAGTCCCGCCCTGGCCCGCCGCACGAGAAACTGGAGGGTCATCGGGGGGGTGGAGACGCTATCGGATCATCGATATATCCGGTTCGACGTCGTCTCCGCTCCCACGGACTCTCCGGCTATAGATTTCAGCCGCCCCCTGGCAGGGGAAGGTCCGCGGTGGCGTCTCAGCACGCTGGATCCGGAGCTGGCCAAAGAGGCGACCGTCGTCGAGCGGTGGGCTGCCGCTGCAAGCGGCCTGGACATGGACGCGAGGTGCGAGTGGCTCGCAGGAGCGCTGACTCGCGTCTGCGACGCGGCGATGCGGAGGGCGAGACCGACCCCCCCGCGGAGGCAGGTGTACTGGTGGCGACCACACCTGGCAGAGCTGCGTAAACTCGTTCACGCAGCTCAGCGCAGGTACACCCGCAGTCGCGGGAGGAGGGTCAGAAACCTCGCCCTCGAGGAAGAACTATTCGCCGCGTACAGGGCCGCGCGTGCAGCATTTAGCTCGGCGATAAGGGCCGCCAAGGAGGAGGCCTGGAAGGAGTGGCTCGACAGCCTCAACGAGGACCCGTGGGGGCGCCCCTACAAGGCTGTGAGCCAGAAGCTCCGACCTTGGGCGCCTCCCCTCACCAGGACTCTGGAGCCACTCTTTCTGGAGCAGGTGGTCAGCTCCTTGTTTCCGGCGAGGGAAGAGTGGGTGCCACCGCGGATGGCAGCGCCGAACGGGGGACCGGCGGAAGGCGAGGTGGTCCCGCCCGTGTCCGAGGCCGAGTTGGGGGCGGCGGTCCTGAAGTTAAAACGCAGGAACCGCGCCCCGGGCCCGGACGGTATACCTGGGCGGGTCCTAGCCCTTGCGGTGCCGGTCCTCGAGGAGGAGATCCTGTCCCTGTTGACGGAGTGTTTGGTGTCGGGGAGGCTCCCGCGGCGGTGGAAGACGGGCAAGCTCGTGCTGCTCCGGAAGCACGGGCGCCCAGCCGAGTCGCCGTCGGCCTACCGTCCCATTGTTCTGCTCGACGAGGCGTGCAAGCTCCTAGAGCGGGTGCTCGCTGCGCGACTCGTCGGGAGTTTGGGGGCGGATGGGCCGGATCTCAGCGGCGACCAGTTCGGCTTCCGCTGTGGGAGATCCACGCTGGACGCCATATCCCGTCTCAGGGACAGGGTGGAGGAGGCTGTCGCCCGGGGGGAGGTGTTGTTGGCTGTCTCGCTGGATATTGCGAACGCCTTCAACTCCATCCCCTGGGCGACGATCGAAGAGGCGCTGAGGTACCACAACGTCCCGTGGTACCTCAGGCGCGTCCTTGCGGACTATTTCGTTGACCGGGCCATTAGCTATCCGGCCCGGAGCGCGGTGGTCCGCAGGGACATGACGTGCGGTGTTCCACAGGGGTCGGTGTTGGGACCGCTCCTGTGGAACATCGGGTTCGATTGGGTCCTGCGCGGTGCCAATCTTCGTGGAGTCGGCGTCCTTTGTTACGCCGACGACACCCTGGTCACCGCGCGTGGACCCACGTGTAGGGACGCAGCCGTGCTTGCCACTGCAGGCACGGCCCAGGTGGTGCGGCGCATCAGGGCGCTGGGCCTCAGGGTGGCCCTGGATAAGTCCGAGGCCATCTTTTTTCATGGGCCTCGGACTAGGCCCCCCCGCGACGCGAGTATTGTGGTTGGCGGCACCTCCATTGCCGTCGGAACGACGCTGAAGTATCTCGGCCTCGTCCTCGACGGCAGATGGGGGTTCGCGGCGCATTTCCGGCAGCTGACTCCAAAGCTGGTGTCATATGCCGGGATGCTCGCGAAGCTGCTCCCCAATTGCGGGGGGGCGGGCGGTGTCTGCCGCCGCCTGTATGACGGTGTGGTCCGCTCCAAAGCGCTTTACGGAGCGCCGATTTGGGCGCCGGCCCTCAGCGCAGGCAACCTGACCCTGCTGCGACGTCCGCAGCGGGTCATCGCGCAGAGGGCCGCCCGGGCGTACCGCACCGTCTCGTATGAGGCGGCGTGCCTGATCGCGGGTAGCCTCCCCTGGGACCTGGAGGCTGGGGTCCTAGCGGAGGTCTACGAGAGGGGCGCCCTGATGCGCCGAGAAGGAGAACGCCCCCTTCCGGAACACGTCAATCGCTGGAGACGTGAGGGACGTGATGTCCTGTTCCGGAAGTGGGCGGACAGGTTGGCGGACGCCTCGGCGAGCAGATCGCTCGTCGGGGCCATTCGCCCCGTCCTGCGTCCGTGGGTGGAGGCGCGGCACCGGGTGCCGACTTACTTCCTGACCCAGCTCCTCACGGGTCACGGCTGCTTTGCCAAGTACCTGTGGGAGTTGGTGGGGATCGAGTCGGACCCCGTGTGTCGCCACTGCGCGGCCGGCGTCGTGGACACGGCAGATCACACGCTCTCCGTGTGCGCGGCGTGGGATGCCCAGCGCGCTCCGCTCGTGGACGCAATTGGGCGGGATCTATCGCTGTCGGCCGTCGTGCAAGCCATGGCCGGCAGCGAAGAGTGTTGGGCCGCCGTCTCCTCGTTTTCTCACGAGGTGATGGCGGCCAAGAGAGAGGAGCTGCGGGAGCGGGAGCGTGCCGGTAGCACACTCCCGCCCCGTCGGCCTACGGCGAGGGGGCGCCGGCGACGTATCTATGCCGGCGTCCCCGATTAGAGTAGCCACGGGCGGCGGGTCGGGGGACCTGCCGCCCCAGTGAGGATGTAGTGGCGGATGGCTCCCCTCCGTGTTTCGGGGGAGCCATCAAGAGGAGTCGAGGGGGACCAAATATGTCCCCCCCATCTTGTGTCGAGCCCTCCACAAGAGGGCGACCCTTGCCGAGCCGCAGTGAGTATACACTTGCCTATCCTGCGACTCGGCTAAGGCGACGGAGGAACACCGTGGGGTTTTAGTGGGTAGTCCGGCCGCTTGGCCGGGAGTCCCACTCGAAGCCGTCCCCGCTGCCCCCGCGGCGGGGGAGGCGAAGTGCGTAAACGCAGTTCCCCACGTTAAAAAAAAAAAAAAAAAAAAAAAAAAAAAAAAAAAAAAAAAAAAAAAAAAAAAAAAAAAACCTAACCTGTGGATCGAGTCGGACCCCGTGTGCCGCCACTGCGCGGCCGGCGTCGTGGACACGGCAGAGCACACGCTGTCCGTGTGCGCGGCGTGGGATGCCCAGCGCGCTCCGCTTGTGGACGCAATTGGACGGGATCTTTCGCTGCCGGCCGTCGTCCAAGCCATGGCCGGCAGCGAAGAGTGTTGGGCCGCCGTCTCCTCGTTTTCTCACGAGGTGATGGCGGCCAAGAGAGAGGAGCTGCGGGAGCGGGAGCGTGCCGGTAGCACACTCCCGCCCCGTCGGCCTACGGCGAGGGGGCTCCGGCGACGCATATATGCCGGCGTCCCCGATTAGAGTAGCCACGGGCGGCGGGTCGGGGGACCTGCCGCCCCAGTGAGGATGTAGTGGCGGATGGCTCCCCTCCGTGTTTCGGGGGAGCCATCAAGAGGAGTCGAGGGGGACCAAATATGTCCCCCCATCTTGTGTCGAGCCCTCCACAAGAGGGCGACCCTTGCCGAGCCGCAGTGAGTATACACTTGCCTATCCTGCGACTCGGCTAAGGCGAAGGAGGAACACCGTGGGGTTTTAGTGGGTAGTCCGGCCGCTGGCCGGTAGTCCCACTCGAAGCCGTCCCCGCTGCCCCCGCGGCGGGGGAGGCGAAGTGCGTAAACGCATTTCCCCACGTAAAAAAAAAAAAAAAAAAAAAAAAAAAAAAAAAAACCTAACCTAACCTGGGGTGCGCGTCCGAAACCTCCACGTTGGTCCTCCCGTTTCTTGTCCCTTTCATACTCGTATGGGGGGGAACGGAAGCGAGAGGGCTGGTGCACCCTGGACAACGGTAAATATGTTCCCTTTCGAGAGTTCGTGTTTGCCGTTGACGAATATCGGACGAGGTGTTAGGAGCTGGGCTCCTAGGAGCTCGGCTCCTATATGATGGTCCATTCGGACAGCGGTCCTCGGACGGTGGATGGAGGGGAGGACCCCTCGGCGCGGCGGGTCTCCTGTGTGCGGGTGTCGAGCGCAGGGGACAACGTCGTGCGAGGAGCTGCGGGAGCGGGAGCGCGCCGGTAGCGCGCACGCCCCGTCGGCCAACGGTGAGGGGGCGCCGGCCACGCATGTATGCTGGCGTCCCCGATTAGAGTTTCCACGGGCGGCGGGTCGGGGGACCTGCCGCCCATAAGTGGATAAGTGGTGGATGGCTCCCCTCCGTGTTCGGGGGAGTCGTCGTGAGGAGTCAAGGGGGGCCAGGTGTTTGCCCCCCATATTGAGTCGGGCCCTCCGCGAGAGGGCGACCCTTGCCGAGCCGCAGTGAGTATACATTTGCCTATCCTGCGACTCGGCTAAGGCGAAGGAGGAACACCGTGGGGTTTTAGTGGGTAGTCCGGCTACGCCGGGAGTCCCACACGAAGCCGACCCTGCTGCCCCCGCGGCGGGGGAGGCGAAGTGCGTAAATGCATTTCCCCACGTACAAAAAAAAAAAAAAAAAAAAAAAAACCTAACCTAACCTGGGGTGCGCGTCCGAAACCTCCACGTTGGTCCTCCTGTTTCTTGTCCCTTTCATATTCGTATGGGGGGAACGGAAGCGGGAGGGCTGGTGCACCCTGGACAACGGTAAATAAGTTCCCTTTCGAGAGTTCGTGTTTGCCGTTGACTAATATCGGACGAGGTGGTAGGAGCTCGGCTCCTAGGAGCTCAGCTCCTTTATGATGGTCCATTCGGACAGCGGTCCTCGGACGGTGGATGGAGGGGAGGACCCCTCGGCGCGGCGGGTCTCCTGTGTGCGGGTTTCGTGCGCAGGGGACAACGTCGTGCGAGGTGCTGCGGGAGCGGGAGCGCGCCGGTAGCGCGCCCCCGGCCCGCCGGCCTACGGTGAGGGGGCGCCGGCGACGCATGTATGCTGGCGTCCCCGATTAGAGTATCCACGGGCGGCGGGTCGGGGGACTTGCCGCCCCTGTGTGGATAAGTGACGGATGGCTCCCCTCCGTGTTCGGGGGAGCCGTCGTGAGGAGTCTGGGGGGCCAGGTGTTTGCCCCCCATATTGAGTCGGGCCCTACGCGAGAGGGCGACCCTTGCCGAGCCGCAGTGAGTATACATTTGCCTATCCTGCGACTCGGCTAAGGCGAAGGAGGAACACCGTGGGGTTTTAGTGGGTAGTCCGGCTACTGGCCGGGAGTCCCACACGAAGCCGACCCTGCTGCCCCCGCGGCGGGGGAGGCGAAGTGCGTAAATGCATTTCCCCACGTACAAAAAAAAAAAAAAAAAAAAAAAAAACCTAACCTAACCTGGGGTGCGCGTCCGAAACCTCCACGTTGGTCCTCCCATTTCTTGTCCCTTTCATATTCGTATGGGGGGAACGGAAGCGGGAGGGCTGGTGCACCCTGGACAACGGTAAATAAGTTCCCTTTCGAGAGTTCGTGTTTGCCGTTGACTAATATCGGACGAGGTGGTAGGAGCTCAGCTCCTTTATGATGGTCCATTCGGACAGCGGTCCTCGGACGGTGGATGGAGGGGAGGACCCCTCGGCGCGGCGGGTCTCCTGTGTGCAGGTTTCGTGCGCAGGGGACAACGTCGTGCGAGGTGCTGCGGGAGCGGGAGCGCGCCGGTAGCGCGCCCCCGCCCCGCCGGCCTACGGTGAGGGGGCGCCGGCGACGCATGTATGCTGGCGTCCCCGATTAGAGTATCCACGGGCGGCGGGTCGGGGGACCTGCCGCCCCTGTGTGGATAAGTGACGGATGGCTCCCCTCCGTGTTCGGGGGAGCCGTCGTGAGGAGTCTGGGGGGCCAGGTGTTTGCCCCCCATATTGAGTCGGGCCCTCCCCGAGAGGGCGACCCTTGCCGAGCCGCAGTGAGTATACATTTGCCTATCCTGCGACTCGGCTAAGGCGAAGGAGGAACACCGTGGGGTTTTAGTGGGTAGTCCGGCCACATGCCGGGAGTCCCACACGAAGCTGTCCCCTGCTGCCCCCGTGGCGGGGGAGGCGAAGTGCGTAAATGCATTTCCCCACGTACAAAAAAAAAAAAAAAAAAACCTAACCTAACCTAACCTAACCTAACCTTTTTTTTTTTTTTTTTTTTTTTTTTTTTTTTTTTTTTTTTTTTTTGTGACGCGGGGAAAAATGCATTACGCACACCACCGGTGCCTGGGTGGCCTCCGGTGATAGTGTGGGACTCCCCGTCGGCTGCCCGACGGTATACCCACTAAACAACCCCGCGAATTGCCATCGGCCGCGTTGGTGTGGTGCCCCGGATCTGTCAGCAACAGGGCACCACTGCGACTGGCCAGCCCCTCAGAAGGGGCCGGACTTCTCCAATCTAGGGGCCATCCCGGCAAATTGGGACGGCCCCTCCGGCGGCGGGACCACTATGGGGCCAGGTTCCCATCCTGACCCCTAGTCCCACATATTAGGGAGGCGGCAGTAGCGCAGCTAAGTAGCGCCTACGCCGCACTCCCGTCCGCCGTCTCCGAAGCGGGACAGCTTCAGGATCATCTTCCCTGTCCCGCTCCGAGGCCTCCTTCTGCGACATGACTATCTCGCAGAAGGAGGCCATTGCCTCCCAGGACCTGTCACTCTCGAGCATGGAGCGGACCACGCTCGGTAGTGAGAGGTCCGCACCTCCCAGCACGGACACCAGATCGCGGCGCTGCCGAGACCACATGACACACTGCTCCAGATTGTGTTGAGCAGTGTCCTCGGCCGCGCCGCACTCGTGGCAGCCCGGCTCCTGCTCTCTTCTGGCCACCTTGTGCAGGTACTCACCGAAGCATCCATGTCCGGTGAGCACCTGCACCATTCGGAAGGTGAGAGGTTTGCGCTTGCGGCGCATCCAACTTGCTAGGACCGGGCGCAACGCCTCCACGGTACGTACACCGTACCTCTGTTGCGCCAGGTCCCCCTCCCACCTCCGAACCATCTCCTCGTGCCCTCGTTGGCGAATCCTCCTTATTGCTTCCGCCGTGGGGTGCTCGCCGAGTCCCCTTCTCTCTGCAACAAA
This sequence comes from Pyralis farinalis, assembly GCA_947507595.1. Lineage (NCBI taxonomy): Eukaryota > Metazoa > Arthropoda > Insecta > Lepidoptera > Pyralidae > Pyralis > Pyralis farinalis. Next base: position 169,191 of record OX382264.1, read on the forward strand.
GTTGTACACCTCGGCGAGCACTTCCGCCATCAGTTCCCACGGCGGATCGCCCGCGAGGGCAGTGGCCGCCGCAAAACTCACGGTACGGTACCCCCGTATCGCCCTCTGCGCAATGACTCTCTGCGCTCTGCGCAGCTGCGTCGTGTTTGTGGCGCAGAGGGCGTCCACCCATACAGGGGCACCGTACAGGGCCATACTCCGGCAAACGCCGGAGTACAGCCTCCTGCATGCGGCGCTGGGTCCACCCACACTAGGAAGGAGTCGTCCCAGCGCCGCCGCCGTCCTAATGACCTTCGGCCCCAACTCCTGAAAATGGGGTCCGAAGGACCACCTACCATCCAGGGTGAGTCCCAGGTACTTCATCTGGGCACTCACCCTGACCCCCCTACCTCCGATCAGGAGGTGTGCGCCCGGAGGGGGTCCCCTTCTACGGGCCCCGCGGAATAGTAGGGCTTCGGTCTTCTCCACACGGACCCGAAGCCCCAGCATCTCTATGCGGCTGACCATCATGTCAGTGCCGACTTCGGCCAGCCGCGCCGCCTCCACGTAACTTTTTCCCCGGAATGTTATTAGGGTGTCATCTGCATAGCAGATGACACTCATTCCGGGGAGAAGACGGCCCCGCAGGACCCAGTCATACGAGAGATCCCACAGTATCGGACCCAGAACCGATCCCTGCGGGACCCCCCGCTCCACCTTTCTCCTGTGGAGCCTACCCCCTCCGTCCTCGTACAACACCTCCCGATCCTCCAAATAGCTCTTCAACAGCCTTCCCAACCACGGAGGCACCCCGAAGTACTTGAGTGCCTCCAGGATCGTGCTGTGGGGAAGGCTGTTGAAGGCGTTGGCGATGTCCAATGACACCGCCAACGTAATCTCTCCTTCGCGTTCCGCCGCATCCGTCACCGACTTAAGGCACCTGATAGCGTCGACGGTGGACCTTCTGGCCCGGAACCCGTACTGAGCGTCTGCTAACCCCGGTCCCGGGCCTTCCTCCACGTGCCGAACGAGGCGGGAGGCCATTATCCTCTCCAGAACCTTCCCATCCTCGTTCAGCAATATCACCGGTCGCACCGCCGACGCCGAGTCCGGCGACCGACCCGGCTTCAAAAGAAGACAGAGTCGGCCGTCCTTGCCTGTTTTCGGGAACTGCCCGCATCGTAGACAGAGGTCGAGCAGTTCCCGAAACCTCCCTTCGAGGTGCACGAGAGCCAACGCAAGCACTCTCCCGTGCACCCCGTTCGGACCAGGTGCCCTCTTCTTCTCTTTGAGGCGGTTCAGCACCGCCTCCATTTCCTCATCGGTGACGGGGGGCGGAACGCCCTCCTCCCTTTCTTCCTCCGTGGATGGGTCCGGCGGTCGGGCCATCCTCGGGGGAGCAAAGTTTGCCGGGGGTTCGGGGAACAGTTCCCGAACAATCCCCCCCAGCTGGGCCGGCTGAAGGGTCTCCGTCAGTGGGGCCGTCTGGGCGCGGAGCTTGTTCCGCGCCCCTCTGTATGGACGACCCCATGGGTCTCGGTCGAGACCCTCCACCAATTCCAGCCATGCTCCCTCCTTGGCCCGACTGATGGCCAGCTGCAGGATCTTCTTTTTCGCCACGTAGGCTCTGTACAGCCGGCCATCCCTCTCTTCGTCCCGAGGGCGACGGCGCCCGCTTCGGGTGTACGCCCTCCGCGCCGCGTTGCAGGCGCCTCGGAGGGCGGCGATCTCCGCGGACCACCAGTATACCGCCCGCCGTGGGGGTGGACTCCCAACGCTGGGCATGGCCGCTCTGCACACCGCCGTGAAGACGTCGCAGAGACGGCCAGCCCCCTGTTCCACCCCCAGTTCTTCCATAGGCGGGAGGCTCCAGCGACCGACTATCGCCGCTTCCTCCGCTAGTTCCCGGTTGAGCTTTGTGAGTGCCCAACGCGGGAAACAACTTCGCCTCCGGGACGAAACCGCCGGATTCCCAGGGGCGGAGCACACCTCGAACCTTATATATCTATGGTCCGAAAGTGTCTCCACCCCCTCTTCCACTCTCCAACTCCGCACGTTGCGTGCGGCGTCGGGGGTGGCGAACGAGAGGTCCACCACGGAGCCCCCGTTCCACCGCACGCACGTGTGGACTGTCCCCCTATTCAGCAGGGACAGCCCCGCAGCTAGCGCCCACTCCTCTACCTTCTGCCCCTTCGTCCCCGTGACCGGGTTGCCCCACGCTGTAGACTTGGCATTGAAGTCCCCGGCCACGAGGACCGGAAGGGGTGCCAGCCGCCTAACCGCCGGCCCGAGAGCACCAAGAAAGCGCTCCAGGGCCGGCAGGTCGCGGTTCGGGGAGAAGTACACGCCGATTATCGCGCATCCTCCCCGAACCGCCGCCACATATCCTGCTCCCTTCTCCCTGATAGTGAGAGGAGGGCCGGCGCCAGGCCTCGTGACGATAGCCACGGAGCCATCAACATCTCCAGCCCAATGCGGCCTGGAGGGGACCGCATATGGCTCCGAGACCACCGCCACGTCCACGTCCCACTCCGCCATTGACTGCAGGAAAAGGTCCTGAGCCCCAGCGGAGTGGTTGACGTTGGCCTGCAGGAAGCCGAGGTGTCCAGTCATTACTCGGACATCTCGGCCGGCGGCGCCGCCTGTTCTTCCCTCTCACGTCCGGGAGAGAGGGTCTTCCCGCGCACCGATGGGGGGTTGCACTTTTTCCCCCCCATCACGTGCCCGGCAGGTTTGCCGGCGTCGACACAAACCGCGCAGCGCGGTGGGGCCGAGCAGGTCGAGGCCTTGTGACCCGGCTCCCCACACCTATAGCAGAGAAGGCTGCGGTCCTTCGTGGAGGGGCACAGCTCAGCCATGTGGCCCTTTCCCATGCACCTAAAGCAGTGCATGGGAAGCATCTCCAAATGCTGGAGCTGCACCCTGCTCCAACCCACCTTGAGGCTGCCCGTTTCCAGCAGCTTTTTTGCTGCCGTCACCGGGCAGCGCATCTGTGCGGACCGCGCTCTCCGCAAGTCAGAGCGGATCTCCCCCACCCTGACCTGGTCAGGCGCGCAGCCCCCTTCTCGCGCGACCGCAGCCTTTATGCGCTCCGCGGTAGCCGTATCGTCCAGGCCCGTGATGCGAAACTCCGCACACTTTACGGGCCTGGAGACCTCCGCGACGCCGGACAAAGCCTCTTTGAGGCGGGAAGCCAACCCGTCCGCTTTTTCGTGGCTGGTGGCGCCGGACACCTCCAGCAGTCTGGCTCCAGTTGCCGACTGCCGGATTCGGAGCGAGGCAATGCCCAACTCCGCCAGGTCCACCTTTCGCTCAGCCTCCAGCAGGGCGGAGCTGTAGGTGGCTCCCTTGGCCGCTGCCTCCGGCCGTAACTTAAGTATTACGGCCGTGGAGCTAGGGAGCACCACTTTGGGCTTTTTGGGCCCCTTCTTCGCCACCGCCAAAGGCTTGCGCACTTCGGCCGCGGGCGCGGTTGGCTTCCGCGGCTTTCTTTTGACCACCTCGGTCCAGCTATTCGCTGCTGTGACCGAGGCAGGTCCTCCCGCCTCATTTGGAGTCGCCGCCTCCTGGGTCGCCGCTTTCTTCGGGGTCGCCGCCTCCGGCTCCCCCCTGTGCGAAGTGGACGGCCCGAAGTTCGTCCACGGGGCCTTACCCTTGCGGGCACTGCTCCCGGTGGCCGGTCTCGCTTCAGGGCGAACCTCCAATTCTGCCGGCTCCTGGGCCCGAGAAGCCGAGCGTCCGGCCTGTGCGATGGCCGCCCTCGTCGCCCGCGCCAACGGCGATCCGTCACCCGCAAGGGGTGGCCGTGTGACCGGCGCTGGAGGTAGACGCGCCTCGATAGCACTAAGGCGCCCGTCTACCAAATTCCCGACGAGCCGAGCGATGTTGCTCTCCAGCTCCTGGAGATCATCCCGGCTCATCGGGTTCTGCCTCTGCTCCGCCCTCTCCTTCTTCATCTCCTCAAATTCCCGGCGGTGCGCACCGACCTCCTCTTTCAAATGCGCCACCTCCCTTTGGAGCCGCTTGTTGTCGGCTCTGAGGCGGCGAGTCTCCTCCGCCTCAGTGCGCTCCACCAGGGCCTCGAGGATTTCCCGTATGGAGCCGGAGGCCCGGGCTATCTTGGCGGAATAGCCCCCCCGCAGACTGGCGCTCCTCCCAGTGAGGCCGAGGATGACATTAAGCTTCCCCTCGGCCGCCACCATGAGCTCTTCAGCGCCCATACCGCCAAAATCTTCCGGGATAACCCGCACCTCCGCTTCTCCCACCTTAGAGCCCCCACGTCCCTTCCTGTGGGCCCGCTTCTCCAGGGACCTCCGGAATTCCTCCTCCTGAGCTGCCTCCTTCCTCTGGTCCAGCAGATGCTGAGCCCTTGCTAGCCCCGGAGAGAGCCCACGCGGTTTGCCGCGCGCGGAGGTCGGGACCTTGATCCCGCTCTCCCGTCCGGTCTCCGTGTCCGAGCCGGAGAAGAGCCGCTTCCGGTTAAGCAGCGCCTCGGGCAGGCTGCACATGGACGCAGAGTCCGACCCGGCCCAATCCACCAAGGGGTCCGCGTTCCCATCCGACACCCCACCACTCCTCTCCGAGCTCCTACCTCGCTCGTCGCGTCCCGCTACGTCCGAATTCGGACCGCTCCTCACCTCTTCTCCCACAACATCGTTTTTTTTAAAAGAATCCATAACTTGGTCCCACGAGTAGAGACGAAATAGATGTCCAGCCCGGGGTGACGCTCATTCCCGTATTTGGTAGGCCAAGGCATATACAACGCCGGTTGCCAGTTCCGGCGAGGTTGTAACGCTAGCGGGCAGCAATCCCCCTGCCCATGAGTACCACAGCGCGTTACCAACTGCGTCGATGTGGTGGACCGTGTGTCACCACCCTGCAGACAATAATAGCTCATCCTAAGACTAAGATATAATTGTCGCGAGCAGCGACACCCTGCCCACCACACAAGGACTAGGGGTAATTTTTTATAGAGGTTTTCTTCCTCGCAGTCCGGGCGTTGAAGCCAAGACCCCCGACCCCCTTGGCCCCTCTCTCCAGCCAGTCTGGCCCCGAAAGTCAGGTCATCTGACCCCAGAAACCAAGTCGACTTTAGAGAGGGCCCAAGGGGCTACGGTATGCTCCTACTCGAAGTCAGTCTTTCGACTGACCCCTGGTCGCTCCTCTCGAGCAACCCTCCTTTGGTCGCGTCCCTCAAGGTACCAAGGGAGCGACAACGGCCCAAATGCAGCACAGAAGTAACCGCGCTACATGCCTTCTCCGCGGCAGAACTCCGCCCCTACGTGCCAGAACATTCGCCAACGATCAGCAAGACCCCGCGAGGAGAAGTTACTGACCGTTGCCCAGGGTGCACCAGGTCCGGGCTGTTGCTAGCCTGTCGTTTCAACCGGACGTATCCAGGAGGACAGAAAGGCCAGCAGCAGACCCGGACTCACGAGGAGGTTTTCCGGCCTTAGCACCCCAACCTAACCTAACCTAACCTAACCTAACCTAACCTAACCTAACCTAACCTAACCTAACCTAACCTAACCTTTTTTTTTTTTTTTTTTTTTTTTTTTTTTTTTTTTTTTACAAGGAGAAATCTTTTAAAGACCGTACCCACCGCTAGCGAGGCAGTGGGCGTGAGTGGGACTCGCCCGGTGAAAAGCACCGGGAATACCCACTAAAACTCCTTGGTCGCCCCTCGGACCCTATGTGGGAGAGGTCTGGGCTCTGCCTTGTGGCAATTCACCAGGTCTCTCCCAGGGGTGGGCCCCGGCCTATGCCGGGGCTTACGCCAAAGGAGGATTACCCGGGGCTACCGGGGTAATCCTCAGACGAGGCAGCCTAAGTGTTCCATGTGCGGGAGCAACCCGCACACGTTGGCTACTCTCAGGGGTCAATGAAGACGGACGTGCGCCCGCCTTCTTCGACCCACCCGTCTGCGTCGGAGTGGAGCGGCTAGAGCGTCCTCCTCCCGCTCCCTCTCCGCTGCCTCCTTCTGCAGCATCACGCACTCGCAGAAGGAGGCGGCCGCCTCCCATACCGTCTCACTGCAAACCATGGCTCTAACCATGGTTTGAAGGGAGAGGTATCCTCCGCCAAGCGCCGCGCGTAGTTCGCGGCGCTCTCGCCGCCAGGCCGGGCATTCGACGAGCGTGTGCTCGGCCGTGTCATCGGGGGAGGCGCAATGATGGCACCTCGCCGTCTCCTCCCGATGGGCGACTCGGTGCAGGTAATGGCCGAAACAGCCATGCCCGGACAAAACCTGCACCAGGCGGTAGGTGAGGCTGCCATGCCGGCGCCCAACCCACTCCTCCAACACCGGACGAATCGCCTCGATCGTCCGGTGACCGGCAATTGGGGAGGCCAGAGAGTCACCCCACAGCTCCAGGGCCTCTCTCTGCGCCAGCCTGCGCTCCCGCTCTACCTCCTCCAATGAGGGACGCGCTCCACGCTCCCTCGCCGCCACCCTCTTGCGGTACACCCTGGCGAGCACCTGGGCATCCAGCTCCCAAGGAAGTGTGCCCGCCAAGACACAAGCCGCCCCGTGGCTGACCGTGCGGTAGCACCGCACGACCCGCGTCGCGATCACCCTCTGGGGTTGGCGTAGGAGTGCCCTCGTGTTGGGATTGAGGCACTCCGCCCAAACCGGGGCCCCATATAGTGCCATCGACCTAATCACCCCGTGGTAAAGCCGACGGCACGGGGACCCAGGCCCACCCAGGTTGGGGAGGACTCGTCCGAGGGCGGCCGCAGATGCACGCAGCCGCGGAGCGAGGAGCTTAAAATGCTCCTCAAAACTCCATCGGGGGTCCAACACCAGGCCGAGGTACCTCATCTGCACTCCGACCGGGATGCGAACCCCCTCCACTCGGACGCCTAGCCCCCCCGGGATTACGCCACGCGGGCCACGGAAGGCCAACGCCTTAGTCTTGGCGAGCGCCACCTCCAGCCCCAGCATGCGGATGCGTCGCACTACCAGGGAGGCGCCGACCGACGCCAGGTGTACCGCATCCTCCCAGTTCGGCGCCTTGACCGCCACCAGGGTGTCGTCCGCAAAGCAGGAGAGCTCCATCCCCGGCAGGAGCTCTCCCCGGAGGACCCAATTGTACCCCAGGTTCCAGAGCAGGGGGCCAAGCACTGATCCCTGGGGTACACCCGCCGGCATAGCCCACGACTGGACGCGCCCCTCCGAATCCTCATACAGGACTACCCTCTCGCGTAGGTAGTCTGCCACGAGGACTCGGAGGTAGAGGGGCACCTGGTGGAATTTCAGTGCCTCCTCTATGCATTCGTGGGGGAGGCTGTTGAACGCATTAGCGATGTCAAGAGACACCGCTACTACAGCCTCCCCCCTTGCTGTGGCTGCCCCAGTCCACACCTTGAGACGAGCCACCGCGTCCATCGTGGACCGGCCGGTCCGGAAGCCATACTGGCACTCCGCCAAGTCCGGGCCGTGGGACTCCAGGTGCTTGATGATCCGGGAAGCGACGATCTTCTCGAAGAACTTCCCGGACTCATCCAGCATCACCACCGGCCGAAAACTTGACGGAGAGTCCGGAGGGCGGCCATCCTTGCTCAGGAGGCATAGCCTCCCTACCCGCCATATCCCGGGGAAGCGGCCCGTTGCGATGCAGGTATTCAGCACCGCCCGGTACCGCTCCTCCAGGGGCCCCAGGGCTATCGCCAACACCTTGGAGGGCACTCCATCCGGCCCCGGCGCCTTCTTTTTGGACCTGAGTCGATCCCTGCCGGCCTCGAACTCCAGGTCTGACACCGGGGGTCCGTCCATCACATCCTCCAAGGTGGTGGGGGCGGCTGCGGCGCGCCCACGGGGGGGAACGAAGGGTCCCGGATTGGGGAAGAGGGTTTCCAGGACCCCTCGCAACAGATCCGGCTCCATACAGGATGTGGAGGGGGCCATGTCAAAGAATTTCCCCCTCACCACCCTGTACGGCCTACCCCAGGGGTCCCCGTCGAGGGTTGCGATGAAGCGCTCCCCAGCTTGGGCTTTGGCCCCGCGGATGGCTGTCCGCAGGGCCCTCTGGGCCTCCCTATACCGCTGGCGGAGCTCCTCATCGCCATCCGGCCCCCCGTTGGCGCGTCTGCGGCTACGCAGGTAGGCACGCCTCGCTGCCATACCGGTGGTACGCAGGTCCGCTATCTCCTGCGTCCACCAGTAAACACCTTTCCGGGGACATCTTCGGGCCCTAGGCATAGCGGAACTGCAGACGACACGCAAGTCGTCGGCAAACAGCTCCGCCATGCCCTCCGCGTCCCCGACAAGTTGGGCAGGAGGCTCTGCCCATGACCTGACGATAGCCGCCTCTTCCGCGACGTCTCGGCGAAGCCTGGCGAGCGCCCACCTCAAAAAGGAGGGCTCGCCTGCGACAGGCCCCAGATGTAATGGGGCACCGGGTCCAGCTGTGGAGAGCCCGTAGCGGACGTAACGATGGTCCGACAGCGTTTCCACGTCCGCCACGACTCTCCAACTCACCATCCGGGCAGCAATCGCGGAGGAGGCAAAGGTGACGTCGATGACCGACTCACCCTGCCACCTCACGCAAGTCGGCGTGCTGCCCCTGTTCAAAACCCGGAGCCCCAGGGCCGCAGCCCACGTCGCCAGGTCTTCGCCGAAAGCATTTTCCACCGGGGACCCCCACGCTCTGTGCTTGGCGTTGAGGTCTCCACCCACCAGTACAGGGTGGGGAGCCGCCCTCCTCACGACTCCCTCCACCGCAGCCAGGAACCGCTCAAACTCGGCCCTACTGCGGTTCCCCGAGAAGTAGGTGGAGACCACCACAACTCCCCCCCAGAGCGCCGCCACGTATCCCGGTCCTCTCTCCCGCAGGATGAGAGGGGGGGCTGCAGCGGCCGCGACCCCCACGATCGCCGCCGTGCCGTCCGTCGCCCCGAGCCACTTGCGAGACGACGGCACGTGGTGGGGCTCTGCCACCAGCGCCAAGTCCACCCCCCACTCCGCCATCGTCTGACATAGCAGGTCCTGCGACCCGGCGGAGTGGTTGGTGTTCGCCTGCACTATTTCACCGATGGACCTACCGGGCATTGGTGTCCATCGGTGTTACTCCTTTGGGGGGGGAGCCCTGCACTGCCGGTGCCCTGGTCGCCAGGACGGGGCGACCCTTGACAGATGGGGGATTGCACTGCGGTCCCCCCATCCTGTGCTCCGACTGCAGACCGCGATCCCTGCACACTGCGCATTTGGGCGGGGCTGTACACCCAGCTGCCAGGTGTCCCTCGACACCGCACCTGTAGCATAATCCACTCCGGTCTTTCTTGGAGGGACACAGGAACTGGGTGTGTCCGATCTCCAGGCACCGGTGGCAGCGCATAGGGCGCTGCTCGAGCACCTGGATTGTGGCCGCACTCCAGCCCACACAGATACGCCCCGCCCCCGCCAGCCGTTCAACCACCTCTACGGGGCATGCAGCCAGGGCCGACCCCATTCGCTGGCCCCCCATTGCGACGGCGCCCACCCTTATCTTATCCGGCGGACATCCAGCCTTCTCCGCCAACGCCGCCCGGAGTTCCTCTACGGTGACGGAGTCGTCCAGCCCGCCGACTCGGATGTCCGCCATTTTGGTGGGGCGGGTGACCCTTCCCGCTTCCCCCAGCACCTCCCCCATTCTGGCCGCCAGTGCGTCCGCCTGAGATGCGCTCGTCTCCTGGGGGAGCTCCAGCACGCAGCCGCCCGCCATGGACCTCCTAAACTTGCAAGGGCCAATCCCCAGTTCTCCCAAATTGATATTGGCCCTTGCATTTGCGAGCGCCTCTGAATATGTGGCCCCCCCGGCCACTGCCTCCGGCTTCAAGGTGAGCACCACCGCCAGGGTCTTTGGCACCTTGGGCAGCTTTGCCTTCTCGACCACAGGAGCAGGCCTGGCAGGCGGCTTCCCAGCTTTCCTCACGACCGTCCTCCATCCCTCCTCCTCCGTGACAAGCGGATCTTCCTGGCGTGACGACCCCGCAAACTGCTCCGCAGCTCGGATCCCCGATGATGGAGCCAAGGGTGCTGGCTTCGCCGCCTTCACCTGCCTGGCCTTTTTTGGCAAATTTGCAGGCGGCGCCAGCGTGGTTGGAGCCACCACTGTTTGCCGATTCGGAGTACTGCCCATTGGCGAACGCTCCCCGTTCTTGTCTGCCGCCAAGGGAGGACGCCGGCGGATGGTAGACGCCGGCAGGAGCCTGCCGTCCAGCTCCAGGCTCTCGAGGCGCGCCGTGATTACGCCTCCGACGTGGGTCATGAGCTCACGCTGGAGGGACCCCATCGCCTGCAAGAGATCCTCCCGCGTGAGCCCACTCCCGGCCCCGCGCGACTCCTCCCTACGCTCCGTTGGGGCCACTGGCGGTGTGGCTCCCTCGACCGTGCGCTCCGAGAATGCCTTCCGGAGAGCCACCACTTCTTCCGAGAGGGCCGTGAGTTGCCCCCGCAGACGTTTGTTGTCCGCGTGGAGCCGCCGGACCTCTTCCCCCTCCTTGCGCTCCGTGAGGGCACGGACCACCCCCAACATCGTCTTCGCGGCCTCACGGACCTCCCGGATGCAGGTCCCCTTCAAGTTCTTAGACTTGTGGAGAACCCGCTCAATGGCCTCCGCGCCATCTTCCGCCCTCTGCTGGAGGTCCCCGAACGATGTCATTGGAGGAGGGGACCTCCTCTTCTTCTTCTTCTTCCGATCCGACTTCTCCTCCTCCAACGTAGAGGGCGTCGACTCGTCCTCCGAGTCTGGGAGACCATCCTGAAGCTCTCTGCGAGCCTGGGAGAGGCCCACCGCATGGTGGTACCCCTTGCCAGCCCGCACTTTTGGCACTTTAGGTGCCGGACAGGACTCCGGACTCCCAGCCTCCCGCTCGGAACACTCAGCCTCCGAGGCACTGGTCTCCCAGAGTCGCCCAGGTCCACCCAGTGGCCTCTTTCGGTCCGACACCGCTGTCCCCCTCGCAGAGCTCTCGCTATCGGGAACCCCACCATCCGTTCCCTCCTGGGAGCAGCCCCGCGCTTTGACGAAACGCCCGTTCGCGGCCCTAGCGTAGGAGAGCACTCCCTTCTTCTTCGTCTCCATGGGTTTGGCGCTCCCCGCAGTGGGATCGGCGCCGGAGGTAACCTCCGACTCCATCTCCCAGTCCAGGGACCGACCCAAGAGCGATTCCGACGGAGAAAAAATTCTTCCGCCGTATCACCCACAAAAACGACAAAACAACAAAACAATAAAAATAACACCGTAAAACAAAAGAACACAGCAAATGCAATTACAATATCTACAATAAACAACCTAACCTAACACAACAAAAGCAATAACAATATCTACCAACCTAACCTAACCTAACCTAACCTTTTTTTTTTTTTTTTTTTTTTTTTTTTGTGACGCGGGGAAAAATGCGTTACGCACACCACCGGTGCCTGGGTGGCCTCCGGTGATAGTGTGGGACTCCCCGTCGGCTGTCCGACGGTATACCCACTAAACAACCCCGCGAAATGCCATCGGCCGCGTTGGTGTGGTGCCCCGGATCTGTCAGCAACAGGGCACCACTGCGACTGGCCAGCCCCTCAAAAGGGGCCGGACTTCTTCTCTCTAGGGGCCGTCCCGGCAAATTGGGACAGCCCCTCCGGCGGCGGGACCGTTATGGGGCCAGGTTCCCAGCCTGACCCCTAGTCCCACAGGTTAGGGAGGCGGCAGGAGGTGCGCGTAGCGCCTCCGCCGCACTCCCGTCCGCCGTCTCCGGAGCGGGACAGCCACGGGATCATCTTCCCTGTCCCGCTCCGAGGCCTCCTTCTGGGACATGACAGTCTCACAGAAGGAGGCCACCGCCTGCCAGGCCCTGTCGCTCCCGAGCATGTATCGGACCACGCTCGGGAGCGAGAGGTCCGCGCTTCCGAGCGCGGACACCAGATCATGGCGCTGCCGAGACCACCTGGGACACTGCTCCAAGGTGTGCTGAGCAGTGTCCTCGGCCGCGCCACAATCGTGGCAGCCTGGCCGCTCCTCCCGCCTCGCGACCCGGTGCAAGTACTCACCGAAGCACCCATGCCCGGTGAGCACCTGCACCATGCGGAAGGTGAGGGGTTTGCGTCTACGACGCATCCACGCTTCCAGGACCGGGCGCAGCGCATCCGCAACGCGGACTCCGTACCGCGGCTGCGCCAGGTCCTCCCCCCACCTCCGCATCATCTCCTCATGCCCTCGCTGGCGATACCGCCCCACCTCCACAGACGTGGGGCGCTCGCCGAGGCTCCTCCTCTCGGCGACAAACTCGTACACCTCGGCGAGCACCTCCGCCACCAACTCCCAGGGCGGGTCGCCAGCGAGGGCGGTCGCGGCCGTCCAGGCTACCGTACGGTACCCCCTAATCGCCCTCTGCGCTATGACCCGCTGCGCTCTGCGCAGCTGAGCCTTGTTGCGAGCGCAGAGGGCGTCCGCCCATATGGGGGCACCGTACGTCGCCATACTCCGGCAGATGCCGGAGTACAGCCGTCTGCACGCGGCGCTGGGCCCGCCCAAATTGGGCAGGAGACGGCCCAGCGCCGCCGCAGCTCTGATGACCCTCGGCCCCAACCGCTCGAAGTGGGGGCCGAAGGTCCATCTCCCGTCCAGGGTGAGGCCCAGATAACTCATCTGGGCACTCACCCTAATCCTGCCTCCTCCAATCTGGAGGTGCGCTCCCGAGGGGGGGCCCCGCCTGCCGGTCCCGCGGAAGAGGAGGGCCTCGGTTTTATCCAAACGGACCCGAAGCCCAAGCCTCTCTATGCGGCTGACCACCAGTCCTACACCGACTTCGGCCAGCCGCGCCGCCTCCACGAAGGTCTTGCCCCGGGACGTGTCATCCGCATAGCAGATGACGCCCATCCCGGGGAGGAGACGGCCCCGCAGGACCCAGTCGTATGCGAGGTCCCACAATATGGGGCCCAGAACGGACCCCTGTGGGACACCGCACACGACGCGCCCTCTGACCATCCGGCCCCTCGCGTCCTCGTAGCGCACCTCCCTGTCCTCCAGATACGCCTTCAACAGCCTCCCCAAGTACGGAGGCACCCCAAAGTACTTGAGGGCCTCCAGTATGGTACTGTGGGGGAGGCTGTTGAAGGCGTTGGCGATGTCTAACGACACCGCCACCACCACGTCTCCCTCGCGCTCCGCATCCTCCGTCACCGATCTTAGGCGCCTTATGGCGTCGACGGTCGACCGTCTGGCCCGGAACCCGAACTGGGCATCCGAGAGGCCCGGTCCCGGGCCATCCTCCAAGTGCTGAGCGAGGCGGGAAGCGACAACCCTTTCGAGGGCCTTCCCCGCCTCGTTCAGCAGAACGACCGGTCGAACCGCCGACCCCGAGTCCGGGGGCCGGTCTCCCTTCAGCAGAAGGCAGAGCCGGCCCACCCTGAAGGGTCCCGGGCAGCACCCCGACCGCAAGCAGCAGTCGAGGAGCTCCCGGAACCTGTCCCCGAGGTGCACGAGGGCCAATGCAAGCACCCTCCCGTGCACCCCGTCCGGACCCGGCGCCCTTTTCTTGCCTCGGAGGCGGTCAACGACCGCCTCCATCTCCTGGTCGGTGACGGGCGGCGGAGCGCCCTCCTCCTCTCCTCTGGAGTCCGACGTCCGACGTAGGGCCATCCTCGGGGGAGCGTAGCCCCTTGGGGTGTCGGGGAAGAGTTCCCCGACAACCCTCTCCAACACGGCTGGCTGGAGGGTCTCCGTCAGTGGGGCCGACTGAGCGCGGATCTTGTTCCGCGCTCCTCTGTAAGGTCGGCCCCACGGGTCCCTATCCAGACCCTCCAGCAGCTCCTGCCACGCTCCCTCCTTGGCCCTACTGATGGCCATCTGCAAGGCCCTCTTCTTCTCCACGTATATGCCGTGCAGATGGCCATCTCTCCCTTCGTCCCGGGGGCGGCGACGCCTGCTCCGAGTATACGCCCTACGCGCCCCGTTGCAGGCGTCCCGGAGGTCGGCTATCTCAGCCGACCACCAGTAGACCGCCCGCCTCGGAGGCGGACGCCCAACGCTGGGCATGGCCGCCCTGCAAACCGCCGTGAAGGCGTCGCAGAGACGACCAGCCCCCTCCTCGGCGTCCAGATCCTCCATTGGCGGGAGGCCCCAGCGGCCGACAATGGCCGCCTCCTCTGCCAGTTCCCGGTCGAGCCTGGTGAGCGCCCAACGCGGGAACCGGCTCCGCCACCGGGACGAAGTCGTCGGACTCCCGGGGGCTGGAGACACCTCGAACCTGATGTAGCGATGGTCCGAGAGTGTCTCCACCCCCGTCTCCACCCTCCAACCCTCCACTCGGCGTGCGGTGGACGCGGTGGCGAAGGACAGATCCACCACCGATCCTCCGTTCCACCGCACGCACGTGTGGACTGTCCCCCTATTCAAGAGGGACAGTCCCGCGGCCAGCGCCCACTCCTCCACTTTCCGCCCCTTGGCTTCCGTGGCCGGGTTGCCCCACGCCGTGGATTTGGCGTTGAAGTCCCCGGCCACGATAACCTGGGCGGGCGCTAGCCGCCTGACTGCCGACCCCAGAGCATCGAGCAGCTGCTCCAGGGCCGGCAGGTCGCGGTTCGGGGAGAAGTACACACCGATGATTGCGTACTCTCCCCGAACCGCCGCCACATAACCGCCACCCCTCCCCCACACCACGAGTGGGGGGCTGGCGCCAGGCCTCGTGACGATGGCCACGGAACCGTCCAGATCCCCGGCCCAGTTAGGCCGGGAGGGCACGGAATATGGTTCCGCAACCACCGCCACGTCCACGTCCCACTCCGCCATGGTTTGCAGGAAAAGGTCCTGAGCCCCGGCGGAGTGGTTGACGTTGGCCTGCAGGAAGCGAGGATGTCCGGCCATTACTCGGACATCCTAGCCTCCGGCGCCTGCTGCCGCCCACTCCCGCGGGAGATGGAGGACGTTCTCCCGCGGATGGATGGGGGGTTGCACAGACGTCCCCCCATCACATGTGTCGCCCTACGCCCGGCGTCGGCGCATACGGCACAGCGGGCCTGTGCCGAGCAGCCCGAGGCGATGTGCCCCGGCTGCCCGCACCTGTAGCACAGGCGGCTGCGGTCCTCCTTGGAGGGGCACAACTCGGCTGTGTGCCCCTTCCCCATGCACTTGAAACAGTGCATGGGGCGCGCCTCCAGCAAGTGGAGCTGCACCCGACTCCAGCCCACCCCGATACTGCCCAGCTCGAGCAGCTTTTTCGCTGCCGTGAGCGGGCAGCGCATCAGGGCGGAACTGGAATTCCGCCAGTCCGGGCGGATTTCGCCCACCCGGACCTGCTCCGGGGTGCAGCCCCCTTCGCGCGCGACCGCAACCTGAACCCGCTGTACCGTAGCGGCGTCGTCCAGGCCCGTGAGGCGGAACTCCGCACACTTCATGGGCCTGGACACTTCAACAACGCCGGACAGGGCGGCCGTTAACTTGGCCGCCAAGGCGTCAGCCTTCTCATGACTGGTGGAGCCTGGGACTTCAATCAGCCTCGCTCCGGTAGCCGACTTTCGTATCCGGAGCGAGCCGATTCCCAGCTCCCCCAGATCCACCTCCCGCTCGGCCTTAAGCAGGGCCGAGGCATACGACGCGCCCCCTTGGGCTGCCTCCGGCCGTAATTTCAGGATTACGGCCGTGGAGCCGGGGAGCACCACTTTGGGCCTTCGGCCCTCCTCCTTGCCCGCGGGAGTGGCTGACGCCTTGGAAGGCGCTGGCGCCGCAGGAGTCGCGGCGGCCGCGGTCTTTCGCGGCTTGCGGCGGACCACGTCGGTCCACGCCTCCTTAGGGACCTCGGTGGCCCCCGCTGCCGGCGACGGCGTCACCGCGGCCGGCTTCGCCCTTGATGTGGACGGGCCGAAGCTCGTCCACGTCTCCTGCGGGGCCCCACTGCGGGCGGGACCCGCTCCGGTGGCCGGTCTTGCCCGAGGACGTACCTCGAGCTCGGCCGGCGCGTTAGCCTTTTTCGGCTTAGTCGCCGGCCGACCCGCGCCCTCGATGGCCGCTCGCGCGGCCTTGGCCACCGCGGAGCCGTCGCCCGCCAATGGCGGACGGGCGACAGTCGGAGGGGGCAAGCGCGACTCTAGCTCTGCGAGTCGTCCGTCGACGAGGTTGCCGACGAGCCGGGCGATATTGGACTCCAGAGCCTGGATATCCACCGGGCCCGCCGGCCCCTGCGCCCTCCTATCCTTCCGGAGCTCCTCGAACTCCCGGCGGTGCGCACGCACCTCCTCCCTGAGGGAGGCGACCTCCCTCTGCAGCCGTGCGTTATCGGCGCGTAGGCGGTGGGTCTCCTCCGCCTCCGTGCGCACCACCAGGGCCTCCAGGATCTCCCGGACCCCGCAGGCAGCCCTCGCAATTTTTGCGGCGTAGCCCCCCTTCAGGCTCGCCGATTTCCCCGTGAGGTCGAGGATGATGTCCAGCATCCCCTCGCCCCTCACCCTCAGGTCCTCGGCTCCACCCTCAGTTGGGGACGCCGCTTTCCCCTCAGGGCTTATCCCTTCGGGGCTTCGCTGTTCGGCCTCGGGGCTCACCCCCTCGGCGCTTCCGGCCACTGCCTTCCCGCTCGTTTGGGCCCGCTTCTTTAGGAACGCCTGGAAGGCCGCCTCCTTGGCATCCTCCTCCCGCTCCTTCAGCAGCCGGCGGGCCCTGGCAAGACTGGGGGCAACGCCGCCCCTCTTGCCGCGCCTGGCAGTAGCCACCTTTGCCCGCTCGTCGGGCGTCTCCGTCTCAGAGCCGGAGAAGAGGCGCTTCCCGCGCCCCAGCTCCGACTCCGAGAGGGTGGGGACCGACATACTGTCGGTCTCCTCTCCTCCGCCACACATTATTTCTACCTCTACCAGTGGCACTTCCGGGAGGCCACTCTCCCCGGGATCATCAGACCCCAACATCGTCCCGCTTCCCGGGAGCACCGGGACTCGGCTGCCCAGGTTCGTCACCGAAACCTAGACAGCTCACAACCAACAAAAAAAAAAAAAAAAAAAAAAACACAAAACACCACAAAAACACAACAAAAACAACCAACAAACAAAAATGGTTCCCGTGGGAAATTCAAAAAATTTTCCACAGGACACGCTCACACCACCAAAAACAACCAACGCCAAATCAACCTCCTCGCCCACAAGTATCGTTTTCTAGTTTTAGTCACCACTCACCGGCCACTGCGTTACCGCGCACCAGGTGAGTGGGTCCAGGGCAGACTACGGGGAAGCACTAGAAAACACTTGGGGCCTGCCCCAACCTAACCTAACCTAACCTAACCTAACCTAACCTAACCTAACCTAACCTAACCTAACCTAACCTAACCTAACCTAACCTAACCTTTTTTTTTTTTTTTTTTTTTTTTTTTTTTTTTTTTTTTTTTTTTTTTTTTGTGACGCGGGGAAAAATGCATTACGCACACCACCGGTGCCTGGGTGGCCTCCGGTGATAGTGTGGGACTCCCCGTCGGCTGTCCGACGGTATACCCACTAAACAACCCCGCGAAATGCCATCGGCCGCGTTGGTGTGGTGCCCCGGATCTGTCAAGCAACAGGGCACCACTGCGACTGGCCAGCCCCTCAAAAGGGGCCGGACTTCTTCTCTCTCTAGGGACCATCCCGGCAAATTGGGACAGCCCCTCCGGCGGCGGGACCGTTATGGGGCCAGGTTCCCAGCCTGACCCCTAGTCCCACAGGTTAGGGAGGCGGCAGGAGGTGCGCGTAGCGCCTCCGCCGCACTCCCGTCCGCCGTCTCCGGAGCGGGACAGCCACGGGATCATCTTCCCTGTCCCGCTCCATGGCCTCCTTCCGCGCCATAACTATCTCGCAGAAGGAGGCCATCGCCTGCCAGCACCTGTCACTCCCGAGCATGGAACGGACCACGCTCGGGAGCGAGAGGTCCGCGTCTCCCAGCGCGGACTGCAGATCGCGGCGCTGCCGAGACCACATGAGACACCGCTCCAGTGTGTGTTGAGCAGTGTCCTCGGCCGCGCCGCACTCATGGCAGTCCGGCCGCTCCTCCCGCCTCGCGACCCGGTACAGGTACTCACCGAAGCATCCATGTCCGGTGAGCACCTGCACCATGCGGAAGGTGAGGGGTTTGCGCTTCCGCAACATCCACCTTTCCAGGACCGGGCGCAGCGCCTCCGCAACGCGGGTACCATACCGCGGCTGCGCCAGGTCCTCCCCCCACCTCCGCATCATCTCTGCGTGCCCTCGCTGGCGACATCGCCCTATTTCCTCCATCGTGGGGTGCTCGCCGAGTACCCTCCTACTCGCAACAAAGTTGTACACCTCGGCGAGCACCTCCGCCACTAATTCCCAGGGCGGGTCGCCAGCAAGGGCGGTCGCGGCCGTCCACGCGACCGTACGGTACCCCCTTATCGCCCTCTGCGCTATGACCCGCTGCGCTCTGCGCAGCTGGGCCTTATTTTGGCGACAGAGGGCGTCCGCCCATATGGGGGCACCGTACGTGGCCATACTCCGGCAGATGCCGGAGTACAGCCGCCTGCACGCGGCGCTGGGCCCGCCCAAGTTGGGCAGGAGCCGACCCAGCGCCGACGCAGCTCTGATAACCTTCGGCCCCAACCGCTCGAAGTGGGGGCCGAAGGTCCATCTCCCGTCAAGGGTGAGGCCCAGGTACCTCATCTGGGCACTCACCCTGATCCTTCTTCCTCCGATTTGGAGGTGTGCTCCCGAGGGGGGGCCCCGCCTGCCGGTCCCGCGGAAGAGGAGGGCTTCGGTCTTCTCCAAACGGACCCGAAGCCCAAGCCTCTCTATACGGCTGACCACTAGTCCAACACCGACTTCGGCCAGCCGCGCCGCCTCCACAAAGGTCTTTCCCCGGGATGTCACGAGGGTGTCATCTGCGTAACAGATGACGCTCATCCCGGGGAGGAGACGGCCCCGCAGGACCCAGTCGTATGCGAGGTCCCACAGGATGGGGCCCAGAACGGACCCCTGTGGAACCCCGCACCCGACGACCCTTCTGACCATATGGCCCCTCGCGTCCTCGTAGCACACCTCCCTGTCCTCCAGGTATGCCTTCAAGAGCCTCCCCAAGTACGGAGGCACCTCAAAATACTTGAGGGCCTCCAGGATGGTACTGTGGGGAAGGCTGTTGAAGGCATTGGCGATGTCGAGCGACACCGCCATCACCACCTCTCCCTCGCGCTCCGCATCCTCCGTCACCGACCTTAGGCGCCTTATGGCGTCGACGGTCGACCGTCTGGCCCGGAACCCGAACTGGGCATCCGAAAGGCCCGGTCCCGGGCCATCCTCCAAATGCTGAGCGAGGCGGGAGGCGACAACCCTCTCCAGGGCCTTGCCCGCCTCGTTCAGCAGAACGACCGGTCGAACCGCCGACCCCGAGTCCGGGGGCCGGTCTCCCTTCAACAGAAGGCAGAGCCGGCCCACCCTGAAGGGTCCCGGGCAGCACCCCGACCGCAAGCAGCAGTCGAGGAGCTCCCGGAACCTGTCTCCGAGGTGCACGAGAGCCAACGCTAGCACCTTCCCGTGCACCCCGTCCGGACCCGGCGCCCTCCTTTTGCCTCGGAGGCGGTCAACGACCGCCTCCATCTCCTGGTCGGTGACGGGCGGCGGAGCGCCCTCCTCCTCTCCTCTGGAGTCCGACTGTAGGGCCATCCTCGGGGGAGCGTAGCCCCGTGGGGTGTCGGGGAAGAGTTCCCCGACAACCCTCTCCAACACGGCTGGCTGGAGGGTCTCCGTCAGTGGGGCCGACTGAGCGCGGATCTTGTTCCGCGCTCCTCTGTAAGGTCGGCCCCACGGGTCCCTATCCAGACCCTCCAGCAGCTCCTGCCACGCTCCCTCCTTGGCCCTACTGATGGCCATCTGCAGGGCTCTCCTACTCTCCACGTAGACGCCGTGCAGACGGCCATCCCTTTCTTCGTCCCGGGGGCGGCGACGCCTGCTCCGGGTGTACGCTCTACGCGCCCCGTTGCAGACGTCCCGGAGGTCGGCTATCTCCGCCGACCACCAGTAGACCGCCCGCCTTGGGGGCGGACGCCCAACACTGGGCATGGCCGCCCTGCACACCGCCGTGAAGGCGTCGCAGAGACGGCCAGCCCCTTGTTCCACCCCCAAATCCTCCACTGGCGGGAGGCCCCAGCGGCCGACAATTGCCGCCTCCTCTGCCAGTTCCCGGTCGAGCCTGGTGAGCGCCCAACGCGGGAACCGGCTCCGCCACCGGGACGAATTCGTCGGACTCCCGGGGGCTGGAGACACCCCGAACCTGATATAACGATGGTCCGAGAGTGTCTCCACCCCCGTCTCCACCCTCCATCCTTCCACTCGGCGTGCGGCGGACGCGGTGGCGAAGGACAGATCCACCACCGACCCTCCGTTCCACCGCACGCACGTGTGGACTGTCCCCCTATTCAAGAGGGACAGTCCCGCGGCCAGCGCCCACTCCTCCACCTTCCGCCCTTTGGCTTCCGTGGCCGGGTTGCCCCACGCCGTGGATTTGGCGTTGAAGTCCCCGGCCACGACAACCTGGGCGGGCGCCAGCCGCCTCACTGCCAACCCCAGAGCATCGAGCAGCTGCTCCAGGGCCGGCAGGTCGCGGTTCGGGGAGAAGTACACACCGATGATTGCGTACTCTCCCCGAACCGCCGCCACGTAACCGCCACCCCTCCCCCACACCACGAGTGGGGGGCTGGCGCCAGGCCTCGTGACGATGGCCACGGAACCGTCCAGATCCCCGGCCCAGTTAGGCCGGGAGGGCACGGAATATGGTTCCGCAACCACCGCCACGTCCACGTCCCACTCCGCCATGGTCTGCAGGAAAAGGTCCTGAGCCCCGGCGGAGTGGTTGACGTTGGCCTGCAGGAAGCGGGGATGTCCGGCCATTATTCGGACATCCCAGCCTCAGGCGCCACCTGCCGCCCACTCCCGCGGGAGATGGGGGGCGTTCTCCCGCGGACGGATGGGGGGTTGCAGAGACGGCCCCCCATCACGTGTGTGGCCTTCCTGCCGGCGTCTGCGCACACTGCACAGCGGGCCTGTGCCGAGCAGCCCGAGGCGATGTGCCCCGGCTGCCCGCACCTGTAGCATAAACGGCTGCGGTCCTCCTTGGAGGGGCACAGCTCAGCGGTGTGCCCCTTCCCCATGCACTTGAAACAGTACATGGGGCGCGCCTCCAGCAAGTGGAGCTGCGCCCTGCTCCAACCCACCCCGATACTGCCCAGTTCGAGCAGCTTTTTCGCTGCCGTCACCGGGCAGCGCATCAGGGCAGAGCTAGCGTTACGCCAGTCCGGGCGGATTTCGCCCACCCGGACCTGCTCGGGGGCGCAGCCCCCCTCGCGAGCGACCGCAACCTGTACCCGCTGTACAGTAGCTGCGTCATCCAGACCGGTGATCCGGAATTCCGCGCACTTCACCGGTCTGGAGACCTCCGCAACGCCGGACAAGGCAGCCGTGAGTTTGGCCGCCAGGGCGTCCGCCTTGTCATGGCTGGAGGAGCCGGGGACCTCAATAAGCCTCGCTCCGGTGGCTGACTTCCGAATCCGGAGCGAGCCGATCCCCAGCTCCCCCAGATTCACCTCCTGCTCGGCCTTTAGTAGGGCCGAGGCATATGTGGCCCCCCCAGTGGCTGCCTCCGGCCGTAACTTTAAGATTACGGCCGTGGAGCCGGGGAGGACCACCTTGGCCTTGCGGCCCTCATCCTTTCCTGCTCGAGCAGGAGGTGCCGACGCCCTGGTGGGCGCGGGTGTCGCCCGTGCTGCAGGAGCCGCCCGCGTCGAGGGAGCTCCGGGGGCCGCGGTTTTCCTTAGCCCGCGGCGGACCACCTCGGTCCATGCCGCCTCCCTCGGGGCCTCAGCGGCCCCCGCGGCCACCGACGGAGTCCCCACGGCTTGTGCCGGTTTTGAGGTGGACGGCCCAAAGCTCGTCCACTCTCCCTCCCGGGCTCCGCTGCGGGTGGGACCCGCTTTAGCCGCCGTCCTCGCCCGAGGGCGCACGTCGAGCTCGACCGGCGTGCTCGCACTCCTCGGTGCAGGAGCCGGCCGTCCCGCACTCTCAATGGCCTCTCGGGCGGCCCTGGCCACCGCCGACTTATCACCCGCCAATGGCGGGCGGGTGACGGCGGCTGGAGGCAGACGCGACTCCAGCTCCGCCAGACGCCCGTCTACTAGGTTGCCGACGAGCCGGGCGATGTTATTTTCCAGCGACTGTATGTCGCCCGGGCTCATCGGCCCCTGCGTCCTTCTCTCCTGGCGGAGCTCCTGGAACTCCTTCCGGTGCGCCCGGACCTCCTCCCTGAGGGAGGCGACCTCCCGCTGCAGCCTGGCGTTATTGGCTCGGAGGCGGAAGGTCTCCTCCGTCTCCGTGCGCACGACTAGGGCCTCCAGGATCTCGCGGATACCCCCGGCAGCTCGCGCTATCTTAGCGGCGAAACCTCCTTTCAGGCTGGCCGACTTTCCTGTTAGCTCCAGGACAAGACCCAACCTCTCTTCGGCCAGCACCATGAGCTCCTCCGCTCCCATGGTCTCAATTGAGGCCGCCGCAACCCCCTCAGGGCCCTTCCCTTCGGGGCCTTTTCCCGTCTCGGGGCTCACCCCCTCGACGCTTTCGTCCACCTCCGTAGTCCTCTTGACCTTAAGGGCCCGCTTCTTGAGGAGGGCCTGCATGGCCGCCTCCTTGTCCTCCTGCTGACGCTCGGCAAGCTGTCGGCGGGCCCTCGCCAGGCTAGGGGCAATACCGCCCCGCTTCCCACGCCTGGAAGTGGGTATCTTGGTCCTCTCGCTTGGCGTCTCCGTTTCCGTGTCCGAAAACAGCCTCTTTCCGCCTAGCATCGCCTCGGGAAGACTGGTGAGCGACGTATCGCTCTCCCTTCCTCCCTCCATTCCACTCTCAGCACCCCCTCGAACAGCTTTCGGGGTTTCGGTGCCATCCGTGGCACCGTCACCACTGTCGCTTTCCACCATCTCCTGCGTTCTCCCTGGGAGCCCTACCCCACTGACGCCTTTCGGCCCCAACATCATCCCCCCCCCACCCGGTAAGCCCGGGACTCGACTGCCTAGGGTCGTCACCGATCCCTAGACAGCCCACCACAACGACAAACACAACACACGAAACGAAAAATCCACCACCAAAGACAAAGACAACAAAACCCACAAAAATCAAATTTTGAGGGGGAAGGGGGGGTCCCCCGACCTCGCACCCCGCACAAAAGTTGCTCCGGCAGGCAACACCGATCGGATGGCACTCCAAATTCCCGCGAATTCGCGAATAAAAATTTAGAGCACCTGCTCTCGTACCGGTATTGCCTACCAGAAAACCAACTTCCCAGCAAGATGGAGGTGCGGGAGTGGTCGCAAACGACTCCCCCCGACCCCTAGACACCGAAACAAAACAAAAGATTTTTTGGAGGTTTTTGGCCCCCAAAAAATACTTCCCGTGGGAATTTTTAAAAAATTCCCACGACACACGCTGGACACTACAAAAATACACCCTTTACTCTGAAAACACTGAATCCGCCCTACTACAACCTCCCGAAGTTCAACCTAACCTAACCTAACCTAACCTAACCTAACCTAACCTAACCTAACCTAACCTAACCTAACCTAACCTAACCTAACCTAACCTAACCCAGTCGCGTGCCTCCCCGCGCCCGGAAAGCATCTTTTCTCAAGTGCTCCGCGCTAAAAAATTCACTAAAAATAGTAAATCGCGACGTACATCAAAGTGTGATACACCAAATTGTGCGGATTTTCTGCCTCCACCCGCTGGTGAAAGTTTGGTGAAAATCCAACGTCGGAGTGAAAAGTTATGGTGAGAAAACCTCTATTTTGAGAGGTTATGTGAAAAGTGCTAAGTTTCTACAAGCCATATCTCGGGAACGAGATCAGTAACCCGCTCGTTTCTTTTTGGAATACGGTGGGTCTTGCAGAGAAGCACGCCCTGGACTTGGTTCCAGAATTTTCAGAACTGAGACCAGCGAGTTATTGACTGAAAAACAAAAACCGCATGGCGGCGAGGTCCAGGAAGGAGCTGATCTAGAGACACCAAACTTAGCAGGGAGCAGCCGGGAGCCAACGCAAGGAGAAAACAAGTTAGAACAAAATTTTTGGACTTTTACTTTTTAAACAAATTAGTATTGAAAATTGAAACTTTGAGATCAAATATCTAAGAAACTTCAGGCAGACCATATATTTTTTACATTGAATTTAGTTGCGCGCTAACTTGTTAAATAGGATCATGGACTATTAAAAATTTTTTGAACTTGTTTAGCCTATTAAAAAATTAAAATTCTGAAAAATCTGTTTTTTCAAAATTTTAAATTGTTTCTCCTTAAGACTAGTCATAATTAAGTGTGCCCTGGATAGCCCTGGTGATACCTCATATTTTAAAAGTTTTTCCAGATTTTTACCTCAAGCGGCTCAGGAGATATTGATTTTTTTAATATTTTTTCTAATAAATCCGAAAATAATAGTAAAATTCAAAATTAAAGGACGTCATTGGCTTTAAAATAGTTGTTGTGACCCATATAACCCAAAACTAGAGTTCTCTAACCCCATTAGTAGCAAATCTGGCCAAGAATCCACTTTCGGATTCTTGGATTTAAAAATTCAAAGTGGTATAACTCAGCCGTTTGTGGTTCTGGGAAATTGCGGTTTTCACCATTGGCTGGCGCCGGGAGAACTGCTGAGGACAGCTTAGTAATTATAAGGATCCAGAGATCCGAGAAATTTTCGCCTGGAGACACCCCCAGAGGATAGAGGAGGTCCCGCCGAGCTGCCCAGAGAAAACCCCGATCAAATCGGACTACTGGTTCGGCAGTTATAACATCCCAAACTCGACGTTTGACAGCTCGGCGGCCATCTTGAAAAATTTTAATTTGCCATATCTCGGCGACGGTTAGCCGTAGAGAGCTGCGGCTTTCGGCATTGGCACCGGAGCCTGACCCTCTGTGGGACCCCAAATTTTTAGACCAATCGGAGCATATATTTTTTGGATTTCTGGGGGTGGCGCTAGACGACAGACAGAGCACGGAGAAGTGCGACGGTCCAAGTCCGGTCTCGCTGCGACGCCTGGGGCCGGAGTAATTAAAGGTCAAAGACACCAACTGACATTTCGTGAACTGTCAAAACGGTTCAAAAAACAGCCATAACTCCGGAACCGGGAGTCGTAGAGAGTTGGGGTTTCGACTGCCGCGATTGGAGTGACCTGCCCTAGCGATCCGGATCAATTCCTGAAAATTCGGACAAAAATTTTTATATAAGCTCCAAACCGGGAAATTCTTGTAGAGCTCACCGAGCCCTGAAGAACGAGCCCTTGCACGGGTCTCTGGGCCCAGTGGAACCGCAGATACGGTGAAGAATCCATTTTGGATTCTTGTTGAATCCAGGAATCCAAAGTTTTCAAACAGCTGTATCTCCGGAACGGCTGGGGCTACGGGGCCGGGGTTTGGACTGTTGTGAGTGGCTCGGAGAGGGCTATCTTTTAGGCACAGTAGATTGACTCTACGTAGAGAAAAATATTTAAACGGGAATTGCTCCGGAACCCGCTGGGCTAGGGGGCCGAAATTTGGCACGGTGACTGAGAGACTGGGTCTTGTGGGAGGTCCGGGTTTGGACTGTTGGTCCAGATGGTGCTCGGAGAGGGCTATCTTTTGAGATCGGGATTTTGACTCTACGTAGAGGTCTACTTTGAAGCGGGGATCGCTCCGGAACCCGTTGTGTGATAAGACCGAAATTTTGTACAGGAAATATTTTCTGGCAACTATGAGTACTGGAGGACCCCCAAAAAGGCCGGTGGGAAATCAGCAGACGACTGCGTCGCGGCTGCAGCGACAGACAAAAAAGACTGCGGAGGAGCGCATAAGACTACAAATAGATAGCACAGATGGCCCTCCTCCTCCTCCTTCTGCCCTTGCCCGAAGCTCTGACCATGAAGCAGAGAAGAACCTTCGTCGGCAGGCAATGGAGCGGGCTGCGGAAAGTGCAAGTGTTGCAATTACACCGAGTGCACCGTCAACGTGCCCCGTGATGCAGCCTAGTGGGGACAATGGGACTTTGCCAATAACGACCACGGAAATGTTCAAGAGAGCCTCTCCGGAATGTGGTTCGGGAGATGTTGCAGACGGCTCCGAATCAGAAGACTTCTCCGATACTGGGAGTGTTGGGAAGGGGCGAGTCAGCATCCTACCAGCATCAAGAAGAAGATCCGGGCTGGCCATGGATCTGGCCACCCAGAGGGCTAATGCGATTTATCTCTCGGGAAAGGACGCATTAGAGCAGGCGGGTAACATGCGCCGTGAGAGAAAGGCAGAGGCCCACGAAGCAATTCAGGAACTCTACGAGATGGTGCTATCGATCTCAGACTCGAGAAACCGTCACGTTGCTTCACTTGAGCGGGAGCGGGCCCAGGCTGCTAGGGAGATGGCGCGAATGCAGCAGGAACACCTAAAGGTGCTGGCTAGAATGAATGAGTCTCATGCGGAGAGGCTCCAAGAGGCCCACGAATTGCTTGCTAAGACGTATAAAACTGCGGAGCACATCAGGGGCTGGCTTCATTACGAGCTCGAAGCTCCCATTCAGGGAATCAAGACTATAATGATGAACACTGAGCCTAGGCAGCCCGCGGCTGCGGCCCTTCCAGTTCTGCCCCAGCCCGGGCATTCTTGCCAATTGGATAGAATAGTTGGTGCGGTAGCCGAGCTCCGGGCTGGCTTGGGCGACATGGCGGAACAGATTCGAACCCTTAGGGTTACTTTTGCGGACTATGCTCGCCGGGCCGAGGAGACCGCAGTTCAAATGTCTTGCCGCGACGCCTCGGTGGATGAGCATTCGGGCTTGGATCACGCTAGGTTGAGTGAGGAGCTGCGGGGGGTCGTCAGGATGGAGATGGCGGCGTTTACACCCAGGGAATGCGACCGACGAGCCGAGGGGGAGATATTACGTAGGGAGATACAGCTTGCCGTCGAACCAATTACTGAGCGGATAAGAGCCTTGGCCTCGACCTTGAAAGAGATTCAAGACTCCAGAAATCTCGAGCCATTGCAAGCCCAGGCGGCGCAGCATGGCACGGGCTTGGGTACGGAGATGGCGTTTTCCGAAGTTGAGGCGAGACTGGACAAACTGGCTGACATGATAGGGGCCGGTCCGGGGCGGCTGGAACAGCGGGTTCTCAGGCTAGAGACGACGTTAGCGCTGAACGAGGTCTCGGGCGAAGCCCACGCAGAGAAGGTGCCACAAAGAATGTCGCGAAAGGAAAACACACACCGTGCCCGTACGTATGCGGAAGTGGCAAAACCGGCGTACCCTGTACTGGTTGAGTCCATAGACCCTCTTCATACCAGCGATGACGTCCTTAAGAAGGTTAAAGAGGGCGTGGACGTGATAGGACTAGGAATCGGCATCACTGGAGTGCGTAAGGTGAGAAATCAAAAGGTGGTTGTGAGGTGCGAAACAGAGGAGGGTCGCAAGACACTCAGCAAAGTACTCAATAAACCGGAGACGCGTCTTACTGCCATTCAGATTACTCAAAAGCTTCCGCTGGTGCGCATTCACGGTGTGGCTCATGATTTGACAGATAGGCAGGTGGAGGAGGCGATAGTCAGGCAAAACCTAAATCTTATTGCGGATGTTCCAGAGCAGGAGAGGAGGCTGAGGGTTCTGCGGAGAGTAAAGGGGAGAACTGGTGCGACGACCAATGTCATCCTGGAATGCGGCACTAAAATTTGGCGCCGCATTTTGGATAAAGAACTTAAACTGGGATTTCAGGTCGTTCGACCAGTGGACCAGTCGCCGCTGTTGCAATGTTACAAGTGCATGGGTTTTGGACACAGGGCTGTAAACTGCGGATTGAATACATCGGTATGCGGTTATTGCGCTGGCTCACACGATACTCGTCTCTGTCGGTCCCGTGACCAGGCACCTTGCTGCACGAATTGTGTGACCAGTGGGGCGGCGCAGACTGCGCATCCAGCATACAGCGCCGAATGCCCTGCCTGGCAAAAACAGGATGGATTGGCCAGAGCCAGAGTGGCGTATTGCTAATGTTGAGGGCACCTTCCAAAATCCCACAGAGAAATTAACATTAAGGTGTGTTCAGGCCAATCTGGGTAGGGGCTACGCAGCGATGAAGGATGTACTCAATGCAGCAGCACTGGAAAAAAGGATTGTTCTTCTCCTTCAGGAGCCATACGTGGGCACGAAGGGATACGTATCTGCGGCCGGCTTACGCGTGTTTCAGTATGGTGCGGGTCCCGGCCCTGTCAAGGCTGCGGTCGTCGTCACCGATCCGAGTATAATGGTTACAGAGGACCAGGCTCTAATGTCACCCAATGTAGCTGCGATTAAACTAGTAATAGGTAATAAAACTATAGGGGTGGTGAGCGTATACCTTGAGGGAAGCGAGGACATCAATGAGCAACTGACAGAAGTATCGAGGATTCTGGACGTGCTGGACACCGAGCATCTTCTAGTTGGAGGAGACCTTAACGCCAAAAGCCCGTGGTGGGGATGTGCGGCGGAGGATAGTCGGGGAACGGCCGTAATGGATATGGCAGCGGAAAGGGGGCTTCATATAGCAAATCTTGGATTGTCACCTACTTTTTCCGCATTGAGGGGAGGTATTTTATACACCAGTATAGTAGATGTCACTCTTACCTCAGATAGTCTAATGAGCAACATCATTGACTGGAAGGTTAATCCGGACTTCTCGGACCTTTCTGACCACAGGCCAATCACCTTTGCCATCAAGATGGATAAATCAAAAGTACAGCCACCGAAACCGACAACCAGGCGCTATAACACATCCAAAGCCGACTGGAACAGATTTGAAGGCGAGCTGTCCAGATCCATTGCTGCGAGCGGCCTTACGGTTCAAACAATAGAGTCTATTACAGAAAGCTCAGGACTGGATCTATACACGGAACGTTTCATGGAATTGGTGAAAAAAATAGCAGACAAGACTATACCCCTTCTAAAACCAAGGACCGGACCGGGGCCCGCCCCTTGGTGGACACCGGATCTTGAGCACAAACGAGATAGGGTGCGAAGACTCAGGGGGCCGCTTCGAAGATCAAAT
This sequence comes from Pyralis farinalis, assembly GCA_947507595.1. Taxonomy (NCBI): domain Eukaryota; kingdom Metazoa; phylum Arthropoda; class Insecta; order Lepidoptera; family Pyralidae; genus Pyralis; species Pyralis farinalis. Next base: position 198,169 of record OX382264.1, read on the forward strand.
CCCAGGAGAAGACCACATCTTCTCAGGGAATATGTTGAAGCAAAGAAAGATTATAAGGAGGCAATCCAAGCAGCAATCACCAACAGCTGGAAAGCTTTCTGCGCTAGACAGGACCGTGAGACGATGTGGCAGGGAATATACCGGGTGCTAAAGGTGTGTAATGGCAGAGCCGATGACGTGCTGCTGCGAAATCCCGCGGATGGAGCTACACTGACTGCGGAGGGGTCAGCGAGATTGCTGTCGGAAGTTTTCTATCCAAGGGATTCCAAAGAGACGGACGATGAAAAGCAAAAGCGGATAAGATGGGAGGCTGAAATGATCATTAAGAATTTGCAAAGTGACCAAGACATAGAAGTGAGTCCTTTCACGATGGAGGAAGTGCGTTCCGCAATAAACGGCATGGACCCGAAAAAGGCCCCAGGAATGGATGGACTTACGGCGGATATTTGCCAGGGCGTGTTGCGTGCCTGTGGTAGAGAGCTGCTGGCAATATATAACGCATGTCTGCGAATTGGTCACTTTCCGGGAGTCTGGAGACCAGCGGTGGTTAAGGTCTTACCAAAACCGGGTAAGGACGATTACACCAGTCCAAAAGCATACCGCCCCATAGGTCTGCTTCCTGTACTGGGTAAGGCATTGGAAAAGGTGTTTGTTGAACGCCTAACCTGGTCCCTGATCGGAACGATGAGCGGAAGACAATACGGATTCACCAGACAGAGAGGGACAGAGGATGCACTCTACGACGCCATGACGGTCCTACAAGGCACACTCGCAAATCGAGAGATGGCAGTAATGGTGTCGTTGGACATTGAAGGAGCATTCGACAATGCATGGTGGCCAGCCATCCTAAAGGAATTAGCGACGAAGGGTATAGAGCGAGCAACGCTTAGACTGGTGGCGAGCTACCTGACGCCGAGGATGGTGAACCTTCGTTATGCGAACTACGAAACATCACGACTGACAAACAAGGGCTGCATACAGGGCTCAATATGCGGACCGGCTTTGTGGAATGTCCAACTAGATCCTCTGCTTCAGGTGGCTGAAACATTAAAAGCTCACGTTCAGGCCTTTGCGGACGACATATTAATTATAGCAAGAGGAAAGAGCGCAGAAGAAGTAGAAAAACATGCAAATGATGCTTTGAAAGCGGTAGCCGTATGGGGCAAAAACTCCAAAATGAAATTTGCGACCCACAAAACTCAAGCGATGCTCATTACCAGAAAGTTGAAATTCCGAGAACCGAAAATCTCATTCGAAGGTGCGCAGGTTCCGCTGAGCGACACGGTGAAGTTATTGGGGCTCACATTTGACAAAAATTTAAACTTTAATGTACATTTGGACACTGTCATCACAAAAGCAACAGGCATATACAAAATGGTATCTCGTGCAGCCCGCACTAGTTGGGGATTGAATGGGGAGGTCCTTCGTACAATATACACTGCGGTCGTGGAGCCAACAGTCCTGTACGCGGCAATTTTTTTTTTTTTTTTTTTTTTTTTGTGACGCGGGGAAAAATGCGTTACGCACACCACCGGTGCCTGGGTGGCCTCCGGTGGTAGTGTGGGACTCCCCGTCGGCTGCCCGACGGTATACCCACTAAACAACCCCGCGAATTGCCATCGGCCGCGTTGGTGTGGTGCCCCGGATCTGTCAGCAACAGGGCACCACTGCGACTGGCCAGCCCCTCAGAAGGGGCCGGACTTCTCCAATCTAGGGGCCATCCCGGCAAATTGGGACGGCCCCTCCGGCGGCGGGACCACTATGGGGCCAGGTTCCCATCCTGACCCCTAGTCCCACATGTTAGGGAGGCGGCAGTAGCGCAGCTAAGTAGCGCCTACGCCGCACTCCCGTCCGCCGTCTCCGAAGCGGGACAGCTTCAGGATCATCTTCCCTGTCCCGCTCCGAGGCCTCCTTCTGCGACATGACTATCTCGCAGAAGGAGGCCATTGCCTCCCAGGACCTGTCACTCTCGAGCATGGAGCGGACCACGCTCGGTAGTGAGAGGTCCGCACCTCCCAGCACGGACACCAGATCGCGGCGCTGCCGAGACCACATGAGACACTGCTCCAGATTGTGTTGAGCAGTGTCCTCGGCCGCGCCGCACTCGTGGCAGCCCGGCTCCTCCTCTCTTCTGGCCACCTTGTGAACCTAACCTAACCTAACCTAACCTAACCTAACCTAACCTAACCTAACCTTTTTTTTTTTTTTTTTTTTTTTTTTTGTGACGCGGGGAAAAATGCATTACGCACACCACCGGTGCCTGGGTGGCCTCCGGTGATAGTGTGGGACTCCCCGTCGGCTGTCCGACGGTATACCCACTAAACAACCCCGCGAAATGCCATCGGCCGCGTTGGTGTGGTGCCCCGGATCTGTTAGCAACAGGGCACCACTGCGACTGGCCAGCCCCTCAAAAGGGGCCGGACTTCTTCTCTCTAGGGGCCGTCCCGGCAAATTGGGACAGCCCCTCCGGCGGCGGGACCGTTATGGGGCCAGGTTCCCAGCCTGACCCCTAGTCCCACAGGTTAGGGAGGCGGCAGGAGGTGCGCGTAGCGCCTCCGCCGCACTCCCGTCCGCCGTCTCCGGAGCGGGACAGCCACGGGATCATCTTCCCTGTCCCGCTCCATGGCCTCCTTCCGCGCCATAACTATTTCGCAGAAGGAGGCCATCGCCTGCCAGCACCTGTCACTCCCGAGCATGGAGCGGACCACGCTCGGGAGCGAGAGGTCCGCGTCTCCCAGCGCGGACTGCAGATCGCGGCGCTGCCGAGACCACATGAGACACTGCTCTAGTGTGTGTTGAGCAGTGTCCTCGGCCGCGCCGCACTCATGGCAGTCCGGCCGCTCCTCCCGCCTCGCGACCCGGTGCAGGTACGCACCGAAGCATCCGTGTCCGGTGAGCACCTGCACCATGCGGAAGGTGAGGGGTTTCCGCTTTCGCAGCATCCACCTTTCCAGGACCGGGCGCAGCGCCTCCGCAACGCGGGTACCATACCGCGGCTGCGCCAGGTCCTCCCCCCACCTCCGCATCATCTCCTCGTGCCCTCGCCGGCGACATCGCCCTATTTCCTCCATCGTGGGGTGCTCGCCGAGAGCCCTCCTACTCGCAACAAAGTTGTACACCTCGGCGAGCACCTCCGCCACCAGCTCCCAGGGCGGGTCGCCAGCGAGGGCGGTCGCGGCCGTCCAAGCTACCGTACGGTACCCCCTTATCACCCTCTGCGCTATGACCCGCTGCGCTCTGCGCAGCTGGGCCCTATTTTGGCGACAGAGGGCGTCCGCCCATATAGGGGCACCGTACGTGGCCATACTCCGGCAGATTCCGGAGTACAGCCGCCTGCACGCGGCGCTGGGCCCGCCCAAATTGGGCAGGAGCTTACCCAGCGCCGACGCAGCTCTGATGACCTTCGGCCCCAACTGCTCGAAGTGGGGGCCGAAGGTCCATCTCCCATCAAGGGTGAGGCCCAGGTACCTCATCTGGGCACTCACCCTGATCCTCCTTCCTCCTATTTGGAGGTGTGCTCCCGAGGGGGGGCCCCGCCTGCCGGTCCCGCGGAAGAGGAGGGCTTCGGTCTTCTCCAAACGGACCCGAAGCCCAAGCCTCTCTATACGGCTGACCACCAGTCCTACACCGACTTCGGCCAGCCGCGCCGCCTCCACAAAGGTCTTGCCCCGGGACGTGACGAGGGTGTCATCTGCGTAACAGATGACGCCCATCCCGGGGAGGAGACGGCCCCGCAGGACCCAGTCGTATGCGAGGTCCAACAGGATGGGGCCCAGAACGGACCCCTGTGGAACCCCGCACCCGACAACCCTTCTGACCATATGGCCCCTCGCGTCCTCGTAGCACACCTCCCTGTCCTCCAGGTATGCCTTCAAGAGCCTCCCCAAGTACGGAGGCACCTCAAAATACTTGAGGGCCTCCAGGATGGTACTGTGGGGGAGGCTGTTGAAGGCATTGGCGATGTCGAGCGACACCGCCATCACCACCTCTCCCTCGCGCTCCGCATCCTCCGTCACCGACCTCAGGCGCCTTATGGCGTCGACGGTCGACCGTCTGGCCCGGAACCCGAACTGGGCATCCGAAAGGCCCGGTCCCGGGCCATCCTCCAAGTGCTGAGCGAGGCGGGAGGCGACAACCCTCTCCAGGGCCTTGCCCGCCTCGTTCAGCAGAACGACCGGTCGAACCGCCGACCCCGAGTCCGGGGGCCGGTCTCCCTTCAACAGAAGGCAGAGCCGGCCCACCCTGAAGGGTCCCGGGCAGCACCCCGACCGCAAGCAGCAGTCGAGGAGCTCCCGGAACCTGTCTCCGAGGTGCACGAGAGCCAACGCTAGCACCTTCCCGTGCACCCCGTCCGGACCCGGCGCCCTCTTTTTGCCTCGGAGGCGGTCAACGACCGCCTCCATCTCCTGGTCGGTGACGGGCGGCGGAGCGCCCTCCTCCTCTCCTCTGGAGTCCGACGTCCGACGTAGGACCATCCTCGGGGGAGCGTAGCCCCGTGGGGTGTCGGGGAAGAGTTCCCCGACAACCCTCTCCAACACGGCTGGCTGGAGTGTCTCCGTCAGTGGGGCCGACTGAGCGCGGATCTTGTTCCGCGCTCCTCTGTAAGGTCGGCCCCACGGGTCCCTATCCAGACCCTCCAGCAGCTCCTGCCACGCTCCCTCCTTGGCCCTACTGATGGCCATCTGCAGGGCTCTCCTACTCTCCACGTAGACGCCGTGCAGACGGCCATCCCTTTCTTCGTCCCGGGGGCGGCGACGCCTGCTCCGGGTGTACGCTCTACGCGCCCCGTTGCAGACGTCCCGGAGGTCGGCTATCTCCGCCGACCACCAGTAGACCGCCCGCCTTGGGGGCGGACGCCCAACACTGGGCATGGCCGCCCTGCACACCGCCGTGAAGGCGTCGCAGAGACGGCCAGCCCCTGGCTCCACCCCCAAATCCTCCATCGGCGGGAGGCCCCAGCGGCCGACTATGGCCGCCTCCTCCGCCAGTTCCCGGTCGAGCCTGGTGAGTGCCCAACGCGGGAACCGGCTCCGCCACCGGGACGAAATTGTCGGACTCCCAGGGGCTGGAGACACCTCGAACCTGATATAGCGATGGTCCGAGAGTGTCTCCACCCCCGTCTCCACCCTCCATCCTTCCACTCGGCGTGCGGCGGAGGCGGTGGCGAAGGACAGATCCACCACCGACCCTCCGTTCCACCGCACGCACGTGTGGACTGTCCCCCTGTTCAAGAGGGACAGTCCCGCGGCCAGCGCCCACTCCTCCACCTTCCGCCCTTTGGCTTCCGTGGCCGGGTTGCCCCACGCCGTGGACTTGGCGTTGAAGTCCCCGGCCACGAAAACCTGGGCGGGCGCTAGCCGCCTCACTACCGGCCCCAGAGCGTCGAGCAGCCGCTCCAAGGCCGGCAGGTCGCGGTTCGGGGAGAAGTACACACCGATGATTGCGTACTCTCCCCGAACCGCCGCCACATACCCCGCCCCCCTTCCACTCACCACGAGTGGGGGGCTGGCGCCAGGCCTCGTGACGATGGCCACGGAACCGTCCAGATCCCCGGCCCAGTTAGGCCGGGAGGGCACGGAATATGGTTCCGCAACCACCGCCACGTCCACGTCCCACTCCGCCATGGTCTGCAGGAAAAGGTCCTGAGCCCCGGCGGAGTGGTTGACGTTGGCCTGCAGGAAGCGGGGATGTCCGGCCATTACTCGGACATCCCAGCCTCAGGCGCCACCTGCCGCCCACTCCCGCGGGAGATGGGGGGCGTTCTCCCGCGGACGGATGGGGGGTTGCAGAGACGGCCCCCCATCACGTGTGTGGCCTTCCTGCCGGCGTCTGCGCACACTGCACAGCGGGCCTGGGCCGAGCAGCCCGAGGCGATGTGCCCCGGCTGCCCGCACCTGTAGCACAATCGGCTGCGGTCCTCCTTGGAGGGGCACAGCTCAGCGGTGTGCCCCTTCCCCATGCACTTGTAGCAGTACATGGGGCGCGCCTCCAGCAAGTGGAGCTGCGCCCTGCTCCAGCCTACGCCGACACTGCCCAGCGGCGGGACCGTTATGGGGCCAGGTTCCCAGCCTGACCCCTAGTCCCACAGGTTAGGGAGGCGGCAGGAGGTGCGCATAGCGCCTCCGCCGCACTCCCGTCCGCCGTCTCCGGAGCGGGACAGCCACGGGATCGTCTTCCCTGTCCCGCTCCATGGCCTCCTTCCGCGACATAACTATTTCGCAGAAGGAGGCCATTGCCTGCCAGCACCTGTCACTCCCGAGCATGGAGCGGACCACGCTCGGGAGCGAGAGGTCCGCGTCTCCCAGCGCGGACGCCAGATCGCGGCGCTGCCGAGACCACATGAGACACTGCTCTAGTGTGTGTTGAGCAGTGTCCTCGGCCGCGCCGCACTCATGGCAGTCCGGCCGCTCCTCCCGCCTCGCGACCCGGTGCAGGTACGCACCGAAGCATCCGTGTCCGGTGAGCACCTGCACCATGCGGAAGGTGAGGGGTTTGCGTTTCCGCAGCATCCACCTTTCCAGGACCGGGCGCAGCGCCTCCGCAACGCGGGTACCATACCGCGGCTGCGCCAGGTCCTCCCCCCACCTCCGCATCATCTCTGCGTGCCCTTGCTGGCGACATCGCCCTATTTCCTCCATCGTGGGGTGCTCGCCGAGTACCCTCCTACTCGCAACAAAGTTGTACACCTCGGCGAGCACCTCCGCCACTAATTCCCAGGGCGGGTCGCCAGCAAGGGCGGTCGCGGCCGTCCACGCGACCGTCCGGTACCCCCTTATCGCCCTCTGCGCTATGACCCGCTGCGCTCTGCGCAGCTGGGCTTTATTTTGGCGACAGAGGGCGTCCGCCCATATGGGGGCACCGTACGTGGCCATACTCCGGCAGATGCCGGAGTACAGCCGCCTGCACGCGGCGCTGGGCCCGCCCAAGTTGGGCAGGAGCCGACCCAGCGCCGACGCAGCTCTGATGACCTTCGGCCCCAACTGCTCGAAGTGGGGGCCGAAGGTCCATCTCCCGTCAAGGGTGAGGCCCAGGTACCTCATCTGGGCACTCACCCTGATTCTCCGTCCTCCTATTTGGAGGTGTGCTCCCGAGGTGGGGCCCCGCCTGCCGGTCCCGCGGAAGAGGAGGGCTTCGGTCTTCTCCAGACGGACCCGAAGCCCAAGCCTCTCTATACGGCTGACCACTAGTCCTACACCGACTTCGGCCAGCCGCGCCGCCTCCACAAAGGTCTTTCCCCGGGACGTAACGAGGGTGTCATCTGCGTAACAGATGACGCTCATCCCGGGGAGGAGACGGCCCCGCAGGACCCAGTCGTATGCGAGGTCCCACAGAATGGGGCCCAGAACGGACCCCTGTGGGACCCCGCACCCGACGAACCTTCTGACCATATGGCCCCTCGCGTCCTCGTAGCACACCTCCCTGTCCTCCAGGTATGCCTTCAAGAGCCTCCCCAAGTACGGAGGCACCTCAAAATACTTGAGGGCCTCCAGGATGGTACTGTGGGGGAGGCTGTTGAAGGCATTGGCGATGTCGAGCGACACCGCCACCACCACGTCTCCCTCGCGCTCCGCATCCTCCGTCACCGACCTTAGGCGCCTTATGGCGTCGACGGTCGACCGTCTGGCCCGGAACCCGAACTGGGCATCCGAGAGGCCCGGTCCCGGGCCATCCTCCACATGCTGAGCGAGGCGGGAGGCGACAACCCTCTCCAGGGCCTTGCCCGCCTCGTTCAGCAGAACGACCGGTCGAACCGCCGACCCCGAGTCCGGGGGCCGGTCTCCCTTCAACAGAAGGCAGAGCCGGCCCACCCTGAAGGGTCCCGGGCAGCACCCCGACCGCAAGCAGCAGTCGAGGAGCTCCCGGAACCTGTCTCCGAGGTGCACGAGAGCCAACGCTAGCACCTTCCCGTGCACCCCGTCCGGACCCGGCGCCCTCTTCTTGCCTCGGAGGCGGTCAACGACCGCCTCCATCTCCTGGTCGGTGACGGGCGGCGGAGCGCCCTCCTCCTCTCCTCTGGAGTCCGACGTCCGACGTAGGGCCATCCTCGGGGGAGCGTAGCCCCGTGGACTGTCGGGGAAAAGTTCCCCGACTATCCTCTCCAACTGCGCCGGCTGGAGGGTCTCCGTCAGTGGGGCCGACTGAGCGCGGATCTTGTTCCGCGCTCCTCTGTAAGGTCGGCCCCACGGGTCCCTATCCAGACCCTCCAGCAGCTCCTGCCACGCTCCCTCCTTGGCCCTACTGATGGCCATCTGCAGGGCTCTCCTGCTCTCCACGTAAATGCCGTGCAGATGGCCATCCCTTGCTTCGTCCCGGGGGCGGCGACGCCTGCTCCGGGTGTACGCTCTACGCGCCCCGTTGCAGACGTCCCGGAGGTCGGCTATCTCCGCCGACCACCAGTAGACCGCCCGCCTTGGGGGCGGACGCCCAACACTGGGCATGGCCGCCCTGCACACCGCCGTGAAGGCGTCGCAGAGACGGCCAGCCCCTTGTTCCACCCCCAAATCCTCCACTGGCGGGAGGCCCCAGCGGCCGACGATGGCCGCCTCCTCTGCCAGTTCCCGGTCGAGCCTGGTGAGCGCCCAACGCGGGAACCGGCTCCGCCACCGGGACGAAATCGTCGGACTCCCGGGGGCTGGAGACACCTCGAACCTGATATAACGATGGTCCGAGAGTGTCTCCACCCCCGTCTCCACCCTCCATCCTTCCACTCGGCGTGCGGCGGACGCGGTGGCGAAGGACAGATCCACCACCGACCCTCCGTTCCACCGCACGCACGTGTGGACTGTCCCCCTATTCAAGAGGGACAGTCCCGCGGCCAGCGCCCACTCCTCCACCTTCCGCCCCTTGGCTTCCGTGGCCGGGTTGCCCCACGCCGTGGATTTGGCGTTGAAGTCCCCGGCCACGATAACCTGGGCGGGCGCCAGCCGCCTCACTGCCAACCCCAGAGCATCGAGCAGCTGCTCCAGGGCCGGCAGGTCGCGGTTCGGGGAGAAGTACACACCGATGATTGCGTACTCTCCCCGAACCGCCGCCACGTAACCGCCTCCCCTCCCCCACACCACGAGTGGGGGGCTGGCGCCAGGCCTCGTGACGATGGCCACGGAACCGTCCAGATCCCCGGCCCAGTTAGGCCGGGAGGGCACGGAATATGGTTCCGCAACCACCGCCACGTCCACGTCCCACTCCGCCATGGTCTGCAAGAAAAGGTCCTGAGCCCCGGCGGAGTGGTTGACGTTGGCCTGCAGGAAGCGGGGATGTCCGGCCATTATTCGGACATCCCAGCCTCAGGCGCCACCTGCCGCCCACTCCCGCGGGAGATGGGGGGCGTTCTCCCGCGGACGGATGGGGGGTTGCAGAGACGGCCCCCCATCACGTGTGTGGCCTTCCTGCCGGCGTCTGCGCACACTGCACAGCGGGCCTGGGCCGAGCAGCCCGAGGCGATGTGCCCCGGCTGCCCGCACCTGTAGCATAAATGGCTGCGGTCCTCCTTGGAGGGGCACAGCTCAGCGGTGTGCCCCTTCCCCATGCACTTGAAACAATGCATGGGGCGCGCCTCCAGCAAGTGGAGCTGCGCCCTGCTCCAACCCACCCCGACACTGCCCAGTTCCAGCAGCTTTTTCGCTGCCGTCACCGGGCAGCGCATCAGGGCAGAGCTGGAACCACGCCAGTCCGGGCGGATTTCGCCCACCCGGACCTGCTCGGGGGCGCAGCCCCCCTCGCGAGCGACCGCAACCTGTACCCGCTGTACAGTAGCTGCGTCATCCAGACCGGTGATCCGGAATTCCGCGCACTTCACCGGTCTGGAGACCTCTGCAACGCCGGACAAGGCAGCCGTGAGTTTGGCCGCCAGGGCGTCCGCCTTGTCATGGCTGGAGGAGCCGGGGACCTCAATAAGCCTCGCTCCGGTGGCTGACTTCCGAATCCGGAGCGAGCCGATCCCCAGCTCCCCCAGATTCACCTCCTGCTCGGCCTTTAGTAGGGCCGAGGCATATGTGGCCCCCCCAGTGGCTGCCTCCGGCCGTAATTTTAAGATTACGGCCGTGGAGCCGGGGAGGACCACCTTGGCCTTGCGGCCCTCATCCTTTCCTGCTCGAGCAGGAGGTGCCGACGCCCCGGATGGCTTGGGTGCCGCGGGAGTCCTGGATGCCGCGGTAGCCGCAGGGGCCGCGGCCTTACGCAGCCCGCGGCGGACCACCTCGGTCCATGCCGCCGCCTTCGGGGCCTCAGCGGCCCCCACGGCCACCGACGGAGTCCCCACGGCCTGTGCCGGTTTTGAGGTGGACGGCCCAAAGCTCGTCCACTCTCCCTCCCGGGCTCCGCTGCGGGTGGGACCCGCTTTAGCCGCCGCCCTCGCCCGAGGGCGCACTTCGAGCTCAGCCGGCGTGTTCGTACTCCTCGGTGATGGAGCCGGCCGTCCCGCGCTCTCAATGGCCTCTCGGGCGGCCCTGGCCACCGCCGACTTATCCCCCGCCAATGGCGGGCGGGTGACGGCGGCGGGAGGCAGACGCGACTCCAGCTCCGCCAGACGCCCGTCGACCAGATTGCCGACGAGCCGGGCGATGTTATTCTCCAGCGACTGTATGTCGCCCGGGCTCATCGGCCCCTGCGTCCTTCTCTCCTGGCGGAGCTCCTGGAACTCCTTTCGGTGCGCCCGGACCTCCTCCCTGAGGGAGGCGACCTCCCGCTGCAGCCTGGCGTTATTGGCTCGGAGGCGGAAGGTCTCCTCCGTCTCCGTGCGCACCACTAGGGCCTCCAAGATTTCGCGGATCCCGCCCGCAGCTCTGGCAATCTTCGCGGCGAAGCCTCCTTTCAGGCTGGCCGACTTACCTGTTAGGTCTAGGACTAGACCCAACCTCTCTTCGGCCAGCACCATGAGCTCCTCCGCTCCCATGGTCTCAATTGAGGCCGCCGCAACCCCCTCAGGGCCCTTCCCTTCGGGGCCTTTTCCCGTCTCGGGGCTCACCCCCTCGACGCTTTCGTCCACCTCCGTAGTCCTCTTGACCTTAAGGGCCCGCTTCTTGAGGAGGGCCTGCATGGCCTTCTCCTTGGCCGCCTCCTTGGCCTCCTCTTCTCGCTCCTTGAGCTGTCGGCGGGCCCTTTCAAGGCTAGGCGCAATCTCGCCACGCTTCCCACGCCTGGCGGTGGGTATTTTCGCCCTTTCACTGGGCGCCTCCGTCTCCGTGTCGGAGAAGATCCTCTTCCCAGCGAGCAACGCCTCTGGCAGACTGGTCAGCGACATGTCGCTTTCCAGTCCGCTCCCCCAGTCGAACTCACTCCCCCCCCCCATTCTCCCACCTTTCGGGAATTCCCCCCTCTCCCTATCTGCCTCACCATCCTCGCTATCTCCCAACTCCGATTGTGGCCTCCCTGAGAGACCATCCTCCATGAGACCCCTCGGTCCCGACATCGTCCCCCCCCCCGGCAGCACCGGGACTCGGCCGTCCAGGCTCGAACTCGAGCCCTGGACCGCCCACACACAACGACAAACACCAGACAAAACACCACAAAAAACAAAAAACACCAACAACAAAAATCAAATTTTGAGGGGGAAGGGGGGGTCCCCCGACCTCGCACCCCGCACAAAAGTCGCTCCGGCAGGCAACACCGACCGGATGGCACTCCAAATTCCAGCGAATTCGCGAATAAAATTTAGAGCACCCTGCTCTCGTACCGGTATTGCCTACCGGAAAACCAACTTCCAGCAGTGATGGAGGTGCGGGAGTGGTCGCAAACGACTCCCCCCAGCCCCCAGACACCGAAACCACAAAAAAGATTTTTTGAGGGTTTTGGGCCCCCAAAAATTGCTCCCGTGGGAAATTCCAAAAAATTCCCACGAGACCACCTCAAGGACACCAAAAGACACACGAAACTGCAAAAAAGATAATATCCGCCTACTGAGACCTCCTGAAGTTCGACTTCAACCTAACCTAACCTAACCTAACCTAACCTAACCTAACCTACCATCTAAACGCGCTCAAGTCGATGAAAAAGGAAGTGAAAGTAGTGGTTATAGAGGTCATCGACAGACTTTACTGTTTGGTGAAGGAGGCGGAAGCAGCAAATAAACCACCTAGAGCTGCAGCCAGCGTGAAGTCCACCGAGAAGTCAATCACTTGCACTCCAACGGCAAACACTGAGGCAAATCCATTGCTGGAGAAGCTACAGGAGCATGCCAAACTTCTCGAGGAGACAAACCGCAGGATCACGGAACTAAATAACAACCTAGGTGACCATAGTGCGGCTCTAGGAAAACCGGAAAACCTCTCCTACGCCGGCGTAACGGCTGCTAACAATGGGAAGAGGACCACACCCAGGACCACACTACATTCTGTAGTGATCTCTTCTAAAGACGAGACCAAAACTGGGGAAGAGACGCTAAATAAAATAAGAGAAGCAGTTGAGGCAAAGGAAGGATGGGTGAAGGTGGAGAGGATCAGGAAGGCGAAAGATAGAAAAGTAATTATGGGGTTCACGACGGTGGAGGAGAGAAACAAGGTTAAGGAGCGAATAGCTCAGAAAGGAAAGGATCTCACCGTCGAGGATATCAAAAATAGAGACCCCCTCCTGATCCTCAAGGACGTTTTGTCAGCCAACACGGACGACGATATAAAGAAAGCCCTCAAAAATCAGAATCGGTCCTTGTTCACGGACCTCAATGAAGGAGAGGAGACAGTGTCCGTGAGATACAGAAGAAGGGCCCGAAACCCGCTTACAAGCCACGTGATACTGAACGTCTCGCCAAAGGTGTGGCAAAGGGCCACGACGCAAGGATACGTACACATTGATCTGCAGAGGGTCAAGGCAGAAGACCAGTCGCCGCTGGTTCAATGCAGCCGCTGCCTGGACTATGGCCACACCAAGCGGTATTGCAAAGAGCTTGCGGACCTCTGCAGTCACTGTGGCGGGCCACACCTGAAGGCTGACTGCGCGGATTGGATGGCTGGCAATCCACCCAAATGCCGAAACTGCGTCAGGATGGACCAATATGATAATGAGCACAACGCCTTCAGCCATGACTGTATGGTGCGCCGGAAAAGGGACGAGTTAGCGCGACTAGCAGTAGCATACTGCTAAGGGCGTCCCAGGCGACACCATTTCCTACCGGGTGCTCCAAGCAAACTTGCAAAGAAAAAATCTGGCAACAAAAGAGCTGTTGATAGAGGCCAACAAACGGAGAGCAGCTGTGGCACTCATCCAAGAACCCTACGTCGGCAGTTGTGACAGGATGGGCCCGACCGCAGGGGTAAGGATCTACCAGAACACGGTGGGAGAGGGCAAAACTAAGGCAGCTATTGCCGTATTCGATAAAAATCTTGCCGTTACCCAATACCCAGAACTCACCACCAATAATATCGTGGTGGTGGGGATCCACACCGTGTCCTGGGAGATCACCCTGGTCTCGTTCTACTTTGAACCTGACCAACCGGTCGAGCCCTACCTGACACAACTGCGGAAAGTAGAAGAGAAAGTAGGCCACAAAAAGTGGATAGCCGGCGGAGACGCCAATGCGAAGAGCACCTGGTGGGGCAGTCCGGAAATCGACCAAAGGGGAATCGACGTGGCTGGAGCTCTCGGCGACATGGGGCTGCACATCATTAATAACGGAACCACCCCAACCTTTGACACCATCAGGGGCGGCGTTCACTACCAGAGCTACATCGACATCACCGCCTGCTCAACAGATCTTCTTGATCTTGTAGAGCAGTGGAGGGTAGACGAGGGGCTGGTGAGTTCGGACCACAATGGCATAGTCTACAATATACGCCTCACCAAAGCCAAAGGCATAATCATCGACAGAACCACTAGAAAATTTAACACCAAAAAAGCTAACTGGGTGGAATTCCTGAGGAAGTTCACCCAGCTCAAAGCGGAATACAAACTCTCTGAGAAAGAAATAGAAGATATTGGTTCTGTCGATGAGCTGGAGGCAGCGGTGGACAACTACATGAGGGCAATCTCAGAGGCATGCACAACTTCTATACCAACTAAGAAGCCAAGGGACGAGGTCGGCATGCCGTGGTGGTCCGAAACACTAGCCGCGATGAAGAAGGAGGTAGCAACCAAGAGAAGAAGAATTCGGAACGCCGCTCCTGTTAGAAGATCCAAGGTCGTCGAAGAATATGTTACACTTAAGGAAGAGTATGAAGCCGCAGTAGCAAAAGCCATCGTCGATAGTTGGAAGGATTTCTGTGGAAGGCAGGACAGGGAAAGCGTGTGGGACGGCATCTACAGGGTCATGGCGCGGACACGGCAGAGGGAAGAGGATTCCCTTCTAAAACAAAACGGAAAGACGCTCGATTCCAGGGAATCGGTGGAACTCCTCGCGCGCACGTTCTATCCGGAGGACAATGCGCGCGAGGACAACGCCCATCACAGAGAGATCAGGAAGAAAGCCAAAAAGATTAACAGCGACAAGCAAACGGAACCCGGGGATCCACCATTTACCCTCGCTGAACTTCATCAGGCATACAAATCGTTCAACGTCAAGAAAGCCCCTGGAATCGACGCTTTCACAGCCGATGTGTGCGCTAGGGCCATCGAGGCCGACCCTGCGGCTTTCCTTGCCCTGCTGAACAAGTGCCTCCAACTAAACCACTTCCCCAAAAAATGGAAGAAGGCAGTTGTGGTCATTCTCAAAAAGCCTGGTAAGGATGATTATAGCACGCCCAAGGCCTACAGACCAATCGGACTTCTATCGATATTAGGAAAGATTTTTGAAAAAATGATAATGGCCAGGATAAAACACCATGTCTTGCCTAAAATGAGCCCCCGCCAGTTTGGCTTTATGCCCCAGAGAAGCACGGAGGACTCCCTCTATACTCTAGTGAAGCATATTAACAGCAAATTGGACCAAAAGAAAATAGTGGCACTGGTATCACTGGATATAGAGGGAGCATTTGATAGCGCCTGGTGGCCGGCTATCAGGGTCAGACTGGCGGAGGAAGGGTGTCCGCTCAATATCAGGAGGGTCATTGATAGTTACTTGAGCGACAGGGAGGTTACGGTAAGATATGCGGGGAAAGAGCACACTAGAACCACAGAGAAAGGCTGCGTTCAGGGCTCAGTCGGAGGTCCAATATTATGGAATCTCCTGCTGGACCCACTACTTAGAGACCTGGACCAAAGGGGCGAATACGTCCAAGCGTTCGCGGACGATGTCGTCCTAGTGTTTGAAGCCGATACGGCCCTGCAGATAGAGAGGCGAGCTAATGCCACCCTCGATCGTGTTCAGAGGTGGGGTGTTGAGAACAAGTTGAAATTCGCACCCAACAAAACAAACGCCATGATTATAACGCGCAAAATGAAATACGACACCCCACGTCTGAGCATGGGCGGGGTTGGCATCGAAACGGTCAAAGAAATTAAAATACTGGGTGTTATAGTTGACCACAAGTTGACATTCAAATCGCACGTAGCGCACGTTTGCAGGAAGGCCTTGGGCGTGCATAAGCAGCTTACCCGGGCCGCAAAAACGACATGGGGACTTCAGCCGGAAGTAGTTAGAATAATATACAACGCAACAGTGGAGCCGATTATCTTGTATGCCGCCAGCGTGTGGGAAGCTGCGACTCTGAGAATAGGGATCAGAAAGCACCTTAACGCGGTACAAAGGGGCATCACTCAACAGGTATGTAAGGCGTACCGCACGGTGTCGCTGAACTCGGCGCTGGCCCTGGCGGGGATCCTCCCACTTGACCTTCGTGTGCAGGAAGCTGCAGCTCTGTACCGGTCAAGGAGGGGGGAACCTCGCCCGGAGCTATGCGATCGCGAGATTGAACAAAAGTTCCCAGCTCTCAGTGGCCCACATCCATCAGAGGGAGATGAGATCAGGGTGGTCGGGCTGGTAGACCAACAACAGTTCGAAGCCGTTGGTGAATATGACTTATGCATATTCACCGACGGCAGTAAAATCGACGGGAAAGTAGGGGCCGCATTATCTATATGGATGGCTCCGAAGCTAAAACAGTCAAATTAAAACTTGCAGACTACTGTACCGTCTACCAGGCCGAACTCCTTGCCATATGGAAGGCCACTGAAGAAGCAGTCGCAAGGGGCTTGACATCGTGCGGTGTCTTTAGCGATTCCATGGCGGCCCTTCAGACTATCCAAAGCCGGACTTCCCTCCATCCACTAGCCGTCAAAACCCGGGAAAATATAACATCGCTGTCTCGACAGAACAAGGTAATATCCTTGTTCTGGATTAAGGCTCATGTTGGCATGGAGGGGAATGAAAGGGCGGATACATTGGCTAAAGAGGCCGCCGGGAATCGAAAGAGAAAGCCCGACTACGACCTGTGTCCGGTTTCATACATCAAGCGTAGCATACGTAGGGCTACGATTGATGAATGGAACCGGAGATATGTCACCGGCGATACCGCGAAAGTTACAAAGATGTTCATCCCTGACGTGGTGGAGGCATACAAGATAACTCGGCAAATAAAAATAGACCAGGTCACGACTCAAATCATGACAGGGCACGGGGGGTTCTCCGAGTACCTGAACCGGTTTCGGTGCAAGGAAAACCCCTCGTGCATATGCGATCCAACTACAAACGAAACAGTCCCACACATACTGTTCGAGTGCCCCGTATTCGGAATCGACAGATTTAACTTAGCGCAGCAATTGAAATGCAACGTTACACAGGACAGCATGCGTGAGCTAATGCAGCGTGAAAACATAGACCTATTCCTTGCATACTGTAACAAAATAGCAAAAAATGTAATCGCACGAAACAAAACCTAAAATGCACATAATGTATGCTTATGTGATATTTGATTAAATATCAAGATCAGCATTACAATAAAAATAGAATAGTGACTAGGATTAGAAATAAATAGATAATTAAAATAAGACTGTAAAATATAAGCAAAGATGGCTCAACTGTATAGATATAAGAAATGTAACTAGATAAGAAATAGGTTAAGTCTGATATGTAAAATAAATAAAATGTTGGTCCAAAGTCATTTCCCCAAAAAGAGTTAAAAACTGTAGCTTAGCTTAGGAGTAGACGTGGGAGTCCTACCCACTCAGGAACAAAAGGTGATGAATGAGAGAAAGATAAAGAATGTAGAATAACAGTACGAGAAGCATAAAAGATAGAACTAGTATGAAAGAGAAATAGCCTAACAAAGGCACCGACCATGTTGGTGGTAGATTGAAAAAAAAAAAAAAAAAAAAAAAAAAAAAAAAAAAAAAAAAAAAAAAAAAAAAAAACCTAACCTAACCTAACCTAACCTAACCTAACCTAACCTAACCTAACCTAACCTAACCTAGGGGTGCGCGTCCGAAACCTCCACGTTGGTCCTCCCGTTTCTTGTCCCTTTCATACTCGTATGGGGGGGAACGGAAGCGAGAGGGCTGGTGCACCCTGGACAACGGTAAATATGTTCCCTTTCGAGAGTTCGTGTTTGCCGTTGACGAATATCGGACGAGGTGTTAGGAGCTGGGCTCCTAGGAGCTCGGCTCCTATATGATGGTCCATTCGGACAGCGGTCCTCGGACGGTGGATGGAGGGGAGGACCCCTCGGCGCGGCGGGTCTCCTGTGTGCGGGTGTCGTGCGCAGGGGACAACGTCGTGCGAGGAGCTGCGGGAGCGGGAGCGCGCCGGTAGCGCGCGCACGCCCCGTCGGCCAACGGTGAGGGGGCGCCGGCCACGCATGTATGCTGGCGTCCCCGATTAGAGTTTCCACGGGCGGCGGGTCGGGGGACCTGTCGCCCATGAGTGGATAAGTGGTGGATGGCTCCCCTCCGTGTTCGGGGGAGTCGTCGTGAGGAGTCAAGGGGGGCCAGGTGTTTGCCCCCCATATTGAGTCGGGCCCTCCGCGAGAGGGCGACCCTTGCCGAGCCGCAGTGAGTATACATTTGCCTATCCTGCGACTCGGCTAAGGCGAAGGAGGAACACCGTGGGGTTTTAGTGGGTAGTCCGGCTACGCCGGGAGTCCCACACGAAGCCGACCCTGCTGCCCCCGCGGCGGGGGAGGCGAAGTGCGTAAATGCATTTCCCCACGTACAAAAAAAAAAAAAAAAAAAAAACCTAACCTAACCTAACCTGGGGTGCGCGGGGTGCGCGTCCGAAACCTCCACGTTGGTCCTCCCGTTTCTTGTCCCTTCCATATTCGTATGGGGGGGAACGGAAGCGAGAGGGCTGGTGCACCCTGGACAACGGTAAATATGTTCCCTTTCGAGAGTTCGTGTTTGCCGTTGACGAATATCGGACTGCTGGTGCGCGTTCGCGCGAGTGGAGCGCTGTCCCTTTTGTAGTGTGGACGCGTCCAAAGGAGAGTTGCTCGAGAGGAGTGACCAGGGGTCGGTCGAAAGACTGACTTCGAGTAGGAGTATACCGTAGCCCCTTGACCTCTCTCTAAAGTCGACGTGATTTCTGGGGTCAGATGACCTGACTTTCGGGGCCAGACTGGCTGGAGAGAGGGGCCAAGGGGGTCGGGGGTCTTGGCTTCAACGCCCGGACTGCGAGGAAGAAAACCTCTATAAAAAATTACCCCTAGTCCTTGTGTGGTGGGCAGGGTGTCGTTGCTCGCGACAATTATACCTTAGTCTTAGGATGAGCTATTTTTGTCTGCAGGGTGGTGACGCACGGTCTTCTGCATGGACGCAGTTGGTAACGTGCTGTGGTACTCATGGGCAGGGGGATTGCTGCCCGCTAGCGTTGCAACCTCGCCGGAACTGGCAACCGGCGTTGTATATGCCTTGGCCTCACGTAATACGGGAATGAGCGTCACCCCGGGCTCGACATTTAGATCGTCTCAACTCGTGGGATCAAATATGGATCAAATGAAAACAAAACAAAACGAAGGAGGAGAGAACCATGGTTCTGATGTTGAAGGAAGGGAGGCACGTGTCTCACTCTCGCGGTGCGACAGTGTGTTGCGCCAGATGCCGGAGGAGTTGCAGCTGTCGGAGTCCGACAGCAGCGACATGGCGGTGAGTTCGCGCTCGTGCTCGCCCATCACGAGTGCTCGCGACGTGCGGTGCTGGCTGAAGCGCCCTAACCCGGACACCGATGAGGAGGATGAGGGCTCAGAGCCTAGAGGCAAGAGGGGGCGCGGTCGCCCGCCGACAACCGGCCAGTACGTCGGCCTGGCGAAAGCCAAGGCCGAGCTGAACGCGGCCAAGGAGAGGGAGCTCGAACTCCGGGCCGAACAGGAGCTGGCAGAGGAGGTTTCCCAGCATAGGGAAAGGCGTGAAGCCCTCCTCCCTGATGTGCCGTTGCAACTGGGCGAGAAGAGTGTGGCGGAGCTCAGCAGCGAGATCGAGGCGGCGGTGGAGATGATAAACTCCATCGCCCGAAAATCGTCGAAGTTGAAATGCCAGCACGTGCGGGACCTCCGTCAGTGCGCGAGCACCATCATGGGTAACTCCCGCGAAATGAGGTCCCGCACGGAGTCTGAGGAGGTGCTCCGTCTGCAGAGTGAGTTGGCCGCCCTGCAAAAGAAGATGGAGAGGTTTGAGCAGCAAGCGGTCTCTGCCCCGGCGATGACGCGTGATGAAATTGCGTTCTTCATTGACGCGCGTCTCGCCGGCATTGAGGGCCGTCTCCTGCCGGAGCCGCGGCTGCGTCCTTCGCTTGCGGCGGACACACGCACTGCCGCCCGCGTCGCAAAAGTGGTTGCGGAGGTTGAAGTGGTGCCCACGGTGGAGGTGGCACCGGCACTGCCGGGTCCTGGTCCGACGCCTGGGCCCTCAGTTTCCCCTCCCTCACCCCCGGCAGCTGTTCCGGGGGCCAAGGCGAAGGGGAAAAAGAAGAAGAAGAGCGCTGCGGCCATCGAAGCCGAGGCCGCGCGTGAGGCGCGCCCGTCGCCTCCTGCCCCAAGCCCCCCAAAGCTGGGAGAGTGGAACAAGGTGGCTGCACGCCCGAAGAAGGCCACCCGGGCCACTGCTGCGGCGAAGGATAAGCCTAAGCCTACTAAAGCTCAGGAGAAGCCCAAGGCCCCGAAGGTCCGCGCCCCTCGCACCGCCGCGGTAGTGCTGACTCTGCGACAGGACGCGGTGGGTAAGGGTGTTACCTACGCCCAGGTGATGACTGAGGCCGAAAGGAAGGTCGACCTCAAGGGCCTCGGCATCGAAGGCGTCCGCCTCCGTACGGCGGTAACCGGGGGACGGATTTTGGAGGTGGCCGGGGCTGATAAGGCCCAGAAGGCTGACGTTCTAGCCGAAAAGCTCCGGATAGCCCTTGGAGAGGAAGTTAGGATTTCCCGGCCGGAGATGTCTGCAGAGTTGCGCATCTCCGGCCTGGGCGATACGGCCACCGCCGATATGGTGACCCAGGCCGTCGCATTGGAGGCGGGTTGTCCTGCTGAGAAAGTCAAGGTGGGCGGGATAAACCGCTCACCTGGTCGACAGGGCACCGTCTGGGTGCGGTGCCCTGCTGTGGCGGCCAAAAAGGTGGCGGACGGCCGTCGTCTGACGGTTGGGTGGGCCAACGCTCGAGTGGTCCTCCTCGAGCCGAGACCGCAGCGGTGCTTCCGCTGCCTGGTGCCGGGTCATGTGGGGGCGCAGTGCGCCTGCGAAATCGATCGCAGCGCGTTATGCTTCCGCTGCGGGCGTCCTGGCCATAAGCAGGACGCTTGCGATGCAGACCCCAATTGCCCCGTCTGCGCGGCGGAGAGCGCCCCGGCGGGCCACCGCCTGGGCTCCAAACAGTGCCCCGCGATGGCCCGCGGGAGAGGCCGCCGGTCTAGAGTGGCGAAGGCAACGGGAGGGGCCAAATCTGGACCCCTTACCCGGCCGTCAGAGGAGGTGATGGACACCGCCCAATAATAATGGGGAAAATCTCATTCCTGCAGGCTAACGTGAACCACTGTGCTGCGGCACAGGACCTGCTGATCCAGACCGCAGTGCAGTGGCAAACGACGGTGGCCATAGTCGCCGAGCCGTACTGCATCCGCGCCCGGGATGACTGGGCGGGCGACCGGGACGACTCGGTGGCTATCGTCGCCTGGCGGGGTGGCGCGGCTCCTGCCCCCTTCGATATGGTGTCACGGGGTCGCGGGTGCGTTCTCGCTTCGCTGGGCGACGTTGCAGTTATTGGGGTGTACTTCTCACCCAACAGAAGCCTCGCCGACTTCGAGCAGATGCTCGCGGAAGTCGGGGCCCTGGTGGCGGACGTGCACCCCACCCCCGTGGTGGTTGCCGGTGATTTCAACGCCAAATCCAGGGCGTGGGGATCCCCGGCGACCGACGCCCGGGGGGAGATTTTGGAGGATTGGGCGGTGTCCACGGGCTTGGCGCTGCTGAACACGGGGGCGGTTCACACATGCGTGCGGAGACAGGGCGTGTCGATTGTCGACCTCTCGTTTGCTAGTACCGCCTTGGCCCGCCGCGCGAGAAACTGGAGGGTCATCGAGGGGGTGGAGACGCTATCGGATCATCGATATATCCGGTTCGACGTCGTCTCCGCTCCGGCGGACTCTCCGGCTATAGATTTTAGCCGCCCCCTGTCAGGGGAAGGTCCGCGGTGGCGTCTCAGCACGCTGGACCCGGAGCTGGCCAAAGAGGCGGCCGTCGTCGAGCGGTGGGCTGCCGCTGCAAGCGGCTTGGACGTGGACGCGAGGTGCGAGTGGCTGGCAGGAGCGCTGACTCGCGTCTGCGACGCGGCGATGCGGAGGGCAAGACCGACCCCCCCGCGGAGACAGGTGTACTGGTGGCGACCACACCTGGCAGAGCTGCGTAAACTTGTTCACGCAGCTCAGCGTAGGTACACCCGCAGTCGCGGGAGGACGGTCAGAAACCTCGCCCTCGAAGAAGAATTATTCGCCGCGTACAGGGCCGCGCGTACAGCCTTTAGCTCGGCGATAAGGGCCGCCAAAGAGGAATCCTGGAAGGAGTGGCTCGACAGCCTCAACCAGGACCCGTGGGGGCGCCCCTACAAGGTCGTGACCCAGAAGCTCCGACCCTGGGCGCCTCCCCTCACTAGGACTCTGGAGCCACCGTTTTTGGAGCAGGTGGTCAGCGCCTTGTTTCCAGCGAGGGAAGAGTGGGTGCCACCGCGGATGGCAGCGCCAAGCCGGGGACCGGCGGAAGACGAGGTCGTCCCGCCCGTGTCCGAGGCCGAGTTAGGGGCAGCGGTCCTAAAGTTAAAACTCAGGAACCGCGCCCCGGGGCCGGACGGTATCCCTGGGCGGGTCCTAGCCCTTGTGGTGCCGGTCCTCGAGGACGAGATACTGTCCCTGTTGACGGAGTGTTTGGTGTCGGGAAGACTCCCGCGGCGGTGGAAGACGGGCAAGCTCGTGCTGCTTCGGAAGCACGGGCGCCCAGCCGAGTCGCCGTCGGCCTACCGTCCTATAGTTCTGCTCGACGAGGCGTGCAAGCTCCTAGAGCGGGTGCTCGCTGCGCGACTCGTCGCGAGCCTGGGGGCGGATGGGCCGGATCTCAGCGGAGACCAGTTCGGCTTTCGCTGTGGGAGATCCACGCTGGACGCCATATCCCGTCTCAGGGACAGGGTAGAGGAGGCTGTCGCCCAGGGGGGGGTGTTGTTGGCTGTCTCGCTGGATATTGCGAACGCCTTCAATTCCATCCCCTGGGCGACGATTGAAGAGGCGCTGAGGTACCACAACGTCCCGTGGTACCTCAGGCGCGTCCTTGCGGACTATTTCATTGACCGGGCCATTAGCTATCCGGCCCGGAGCGCAGTAGTCCGCAGGGACATGACGTGCGGTGTTCCGCAGGGGTCGGTATTGGGACCGCTCCTGTGGAACATCGGGTTCGATTGGGTCCTGCGCGGTGCCAATCTTCGTGGAGTCGGCGTCCTTTGTTACGCCGACGACACCCTGGTCACCGCGCGTGGACCCACGTGTAGGGATGCAGCCGTGCTTGCCACTGCAGGCACGGCCCAGGTGGTGCGGCGCATCAGGGCGCTGGGCCTCAGGGTGGCCCTGGAAAAGTCCGAGGCCATCTTCTTTCATGGGCCTCGGACTAAGCCCCCCCGCGACGCGAGTATTATGGTGGGCGGCACCTCCATTGCCGTCGGAACGACGATGAAGTATCTCGGCCTCGTCCTCGACGGCAGATGGGGATTCGCGGAGCATTTCCGGCGGCTGACTCCAAAGCTGGTGTCATATGCCGGGATGCTCGCGAAGCTGCTCCCCAATTGCGGGGGGGCGGGCAGTGTCTGCCGCCGTCTGTATGACGGTGTGGTGCGCTCCAAAGCGCTTTACGGAGCGCCGATTTGGGCGCCGGCCCTCAGCGCCGGCAACCTGACCCTCCTGCGACGTCCGCAGCGGGTCATCGCGCAGAGGGCCGCCCGGGCGTACCGCACGGTCTCGTACGAGGCGGCGTGCCTGATTGCGGGTAGCCTACCCTGGGACCTGGAGGCTGGTGTCTTAGCGGAGGTCTACGATAGGGGCGCCCTGATGCGCCGAGAAGGAGAACGCCCTCTTCCGGAACACGTCAATCGCTGGAGACGTGAGGCACGTGATGTCCTGTTCCGGAAGTGGGCGGACAGGTTGGCGGACGCCTCGGCGAGCAGATCGCTCGTCGGGGCCATTCGCCCCGTCCTGCGTCCGTGGGTGGAGGCGCGGCACCGGGTGCCGACTTATTTCCTGACCCAGCTCCTTACGGGACACGGCTGTTTTGCCAAGTACCTGTGGGAGTTGGTGGGGATCGAGTCGGACCCCGTGTGCCGCCACTGCGCGGCCGGCGTCGTGGACACGGCAGAGCACACGCTGTCCGTGTGCGCGGCGTGGGATGCCCAGCGCGCTCCGCTTGTGGACGCAATTGGACGGGATCTTTCGCTGCCGGCCGTCGTCCAAGCCATGGCCGGCAGCGAAGAGTGTTGGGCCGCCGTCTCCTCGTTTTCTCACGAGGTGATGGCGGCCAAGAGAGAGGAGCTGCGGGAGCGGGAGCGTGCCGGTAGCACACTCCCGCCCCGTCGGCCTACGGCGAGGGGGCTCCGGCGACGCATATATGCCGGCGTCCCCGATTAGAGTAGCCACGGGCGGCGGGTCGGGGGACCTGCCGCCCCAGTGAGGATGTAGTGGCGGATGGCTCCCCTCCGTGTTTCGGGGGAGCCATCAAGAGGAGTCGAGGGGGACCAAATATGTCCCCCCATCTTGTGTCGAGCCCTCCACAAGAGGGCGACCCTTGCCGAGCCGCAGTGAGTATACACTTGCCTATCCTGCGACTCGGCTAAGGCGAAGGAGGAACACCGTGGGGTTTTAGTGGGTAGTCCGGCCGCTGGCCGGTAGTCCCACTCGAAGCCGTCCCCGCTGCCCCCGCGGCGGGGGAGGCGAAGTGCGTAAACGCATTTCCCCACGTAAAAAAAAAAAAAAAAAACCTGGGGTGCGCGTCCGAAACCTCCACGTTGGTCCTCCTGTTTCTTGTCCCTTTCATATTCGTATGGGGGGAACGGAAGCGGGAGGGCTGGTGCACCCTGGACAACGGTAAATAAGTTCCCTTTCGAGAGTTCGTGTTTGCCGTTGACTAATATCGGACGAGGTGGTAGGAGCTCGGCTCCTAGGAGCCCGGCTCCTATATGATGGTCCATTCGGACAGCGGTCCTCGGACGGTGGATGGAGGGGAGGACCCCTCGGCGCGGCGGTTCTCCTGTGTGCGGGTATCGTGCGCAGGGGAGCAACGTCGTGCGAGGAGCTGCGGGAGCGGGAGCGCGCCTATAGCGCGTTCACGCCCCGTCGGCCAACGGTAAGAGGGCGCCGGCGACGCATGTATGCTGGCGTCCCCGATTAGAGTGTCCACGGGCGGCGGGTCGGGGGACCTGCCGCCCCAGTGTGGACTAAGTGGCGAATGGCTTCCCTCCGTGTTTCGGGGGAGCCGTCGTGAGGAGTCAAGGGGGCCAGCTGTTTGCCCCCCATATTGAGTCGGGCCCTCCGCGAGAGGGCGACCCTTGCCGAGCCGCAGTGAGTATACATTTGCCTATCCTGCGACTCGGCTAAGGCGAAGGAGGAACACCGTGGGGTTTTAGTGAGTAGTCCGGCTACTGGCCGGGAGTCCCACACGAAGCCGTCCCCTGCTGCCCCCGCGGCGGGGGAGGCGAAGTGCGTAAATGCATTTCCCCACGTACAAAAAAAAAAAAAACCTAACCTAACCTAACCTAACCTAACTTAGCCTAACCTAACCTAACCTAACCTAACCTAACTTTTTTTTTTTTTTTTTTTTTTTTTTTTTTTTTTTTTTTTTTTTTTTTTTTTTTTTTGTGACGCGGGGAAAAATGCATTACGCACACCACCGGTGCCTGGGTGGCCTCCGGTGATAGTGTGGGACTCCCCGTCGGCTGTCCGACGGTATACCCACTAAACAACCCCGCGAAATGCCATCGGCCGCGTTGGTGTGGTGCCCCGGATCTGTTAGCAACAGGGCACCACTGCGACTGGCCAGCCCCTCAAAAGGGGCCGGACTTCTTCTCTCTAGGGGCCGTCCCGGCAAATTGGGACAGCCCCTCCGGCGGCGGGACCGTTATGGGGCCAGGTTCCCAGCCTGACCCCTAGTCCCACAGGTTAGGGAGGCGGCAGGAGGTGCGCGTAGCGCCTCCGCCGCACTCCCGTCCGCCGTCTCCGGAGCGGGACAGCTACGGGATCATCTTCCCTGTCCCGCTCCATGGCCTCCTTCCGCGCCATAACTATTTCGCAGAAGGAGGCCATCGCCTGCCAGCACCTGTCACTCCCGAGCATGGAGCGGACCACGCTCGGGAGCGAGAGGTCCGCGTCTCCCAGCGCGGACTGCAGATCGCGGCGCTGCCGAGACCACATGAGACACTGCTCTAGTGTGTGTTGAGCAGTGTCCTCGGCCGCGCCGCACTCATGGCAGTCCGGCCGCTCCTCCCGCCTCGCGACCCGGTGCAGGTACGCACCGAAGCATCCGTGTCCGGTGAGCACCTGCACCATGCGGAAGGTGAGGGGTTTGCGTTTCCGCAGCATCCACCTTTCCAGGACCGGGCGCAGCGCTTCCGCAACGCGGGTACCATACCGCGGCTGCGCCAGGTCCTCCCCCCACCTCCGCATCATCTCTGCGTGCCCTCTCTGGCGACATCGCCCTATTTCCTCCATCGTGGGGTGCTCGCCGAGTACCCTCCTACTCGCAACAAAGTTGTACACCTCGGCGAGCACCTCCGCCACCAACTCCCAGGGCGGGTCGCCAGCGAGGGCGGTCGCGGCCGTCCAGGCTACTGTACGGTACCCCCTTATCGCCCTCTGCGCAATGACCCGCTGCGCTCTGCGCAGCTGGGCCTTATTTTGGCGACAGAGGGCGTCCGCCCAAATGGGGGCGCCGTACGTGGCCATACTCCGGCAGATGCCGGAGTACAGCCGCCTACACGCGGCGCTGGGCCCGCCCAAGTTGGGCAGGAGCCGACCCAGCGCCGACGCAGCTCTGATGACCTTCGGCCCCAACTGCTCGAAGTGGGGGCCGAAGGTCCATCTCCCGTCAAGGGTGAGGCCCAGGTACCTCATCTGGGCACTCACCCTGATCCGCCTTCCTCCTATTTGGAGGTGTGCTCCCGAGGGGGGGCCCCGCCTCCCGGTCCCGCGGAAGAGGAGGGCCTCGGTCTTCTCCAAACGGACCCGAAGCCCAAGCCTCTCTATACGGCTGACCACTAGTCCAACACCGACTTCGGCCAGCCGCGCCGCCTCCACAAAGGTCTTACCCCGGGATGTGACGAGGGTGTCATCTGCGTAACAGATGACGCTCATCCCGGGGAGGAGACGGCCCCGCAGGACCCAGTCGTATGCGAGGTCCCACAGAATGGGGCCCAGAACGGACCCCTGTGGGACCCCGCACCCGACGAACCTTCTGACCATATGGCCCCTCGCGTCCTCGTAGCACACCTCCCTGTCCTCCAGGTATGCCTTCAAGAGCCTCCCCAAGTACGGAGGCACCTCAAAATACTTGAGGGCCTCCAGGATGGTACTGTGGGGGAGGCTGTTGAAGGCATTGGCGATGTCGAGCGACACCGCCATCACCACCTCTCCCTCGCGCTCCGCATCCTCCGTCACCGACCTTAGGCGCCTTATGGCGTCGACGGTCGACCGTCTGGCCCGGAACCCGAACTGGGCATCCGAAAGGCCCGGTCCCGGGCCATCCTCCAAGTGCTGAACGAGGCGGGAGGCGACAACCCTCTCCAGGGCCTTGCCCGCCTCGTTCAGCAGAACGACCGGTCGAACCGCCGACCCCGAGTCCGGGGGCCGGTCTCCCTTCAACAGAAGGCAGAGCCGGCCCACCCTGAAGGGTCCCGGGCAGCACCCCGACCGCAAGCAGCAGTCGAGGAGCTCCCGGAACCTGTCTCCGAGGTGCACGAGAGCCAACGCTAGCACCTTCCCGTGCACCCCGTCCGGACCCGGCGCCCTCTTTTTGCCTCGGAGGCGGTCAACGACCGCCTCCATCTCCTGGTCAGTGACGGGCGGCGGAGCGCCCTCCTCCTCTCCTCTGGAGTCCGACGTCCGACGTAGGACCATCCTCGGGGGAGCGTAGCCCCGTGGGGTGTCGGGGAAGAGTTCCCCGACAACCCTCTCCAACACGGCTGGCTGGAGGGTCTCCGTAAGTGGGGCCGACTGAGCGCGGATCTTGTTCCGCGCTCCTCTGTAAGGTCGGCCCCACGGGTCCCTATCCAGACCCTCCAGCAGCTCCTGCCACGCTCCCTCCTTGGCCCTACTGATGGCCATCTGCAGGGCTCTCCTACTCTCCACGTAGACGCCGTGCAGACGGCCATCCCTTTCTTCGTCCCGGGGGCGGCGACGCCTGCTCCGGGTGTACGCTCTACGCGCCCCGTTGCAGACGTCCCGGAGGTCGGCTATCTCCGCCGACCACCAGTAGACCGCCCGCCTTGGGGGCGGACGCCCAACACTGGGCATGGCCGCCCTGCACACCGCCGTGAAGGCGTCGCAGAGACGGCCAGCCCCTGGCTCCACCCCCAAATCCTCCATCTTCGGGAGGCCCCAGCGGCCGACTATGGCCGCCTCCTCCGCCAGTTCCCGGTCGAGCCTGGTGAGTGCCCAACGCGGGAACCGGCTCCGCCACCGGGACGTAATCGTCGGACTCCCGGGGGCTGGAGACACCTCGAACCTGATGTAACGATGGTCCGAGAGTGTCTCCACCCCCGTCTCCACCCTCCAATCCTCCACTCGGCGTGCGGTGGACGCGGTGGCGAAGGACAGATCCACCACCGACCCTCCGTTCCACCGCACGCACGTGTGGACTGTCCCCCTGTTCAAGAGGGACAGTCCCGCGGCCAGCGCCCACTCCTCCACTTTCCGCCCCTTGGCTTCCGTGGCCGGGTTGCCCCACGCCGTGGATTTGGCGTTGAAGTCCCCGGCCACGATAACCTGGGCGGGCGCTAGCCGCCTGACTGCCGACCCCAGAGCATCGAGCAGCTGCTCCAGGGCCGGCAGGTCGCGGTTCGGGGAGAAGTACACACCGATGATTGCGTACTCTCCCCGAACCGCCGCCACAAAACCGCCACCCCTCCCCCACACCACGAGTGGGGGGCTGGCGCCAGGCCTCGTGACGATGGCCACGGAACCGTCCAGATCCCCGGCCCAGTTAGGCCGGGAGGGCACGGAATATGGTTCCGCAACCACCGCCACGTCCACGTCCCACTCCGCCATGGTCTGCAGGAAAAGGTCCTGAGCCCCGGCGGAGTGGTTGACGTTGGCCTGCAGGAAGCGAGGATGTCCGGCCATTACTCGGACATCCTAGCCTCCGGCGCCTTCTGCCGCCCACTCTCGCGGGAGATGGGGGACGTTCTCCCGCTGATGGATGGGGGGTTGCACAGACGGCCCCCCATCACATGGGTCGCCCTGCGCCCCGCGTCGGCGCAAACGGCACAGCGGGCCTGGGCTGAACAGCCGGAGGCGATGTGCCCCGGCTGCCCGCACCGGTAGCACAACCGGCTGCGGTCCTCCTTCGAGGGGCACAATTCGGCTGTGTGCCCCTTCCCCATGCACTTGAAGCAGTGCATGGGGCGCGCCTCCAGCAAGTGGAGCTGCACCCGGCTCCAGCCCACCCCGATACTGCCCAGCTCGAGCAGCTTTTTCGCTGCCGTGAGCGGGCAGCGCATCAGGGCAGAACTGGAATTCCGCCAGTCCGGGCGGATTTCGCCCACCCGGACCTGCTCCGGGGTGCAGCCCCCTTCGCGCGCGACCGCAGCCTGGACCCGCTGTGCCGTAGCGGCGTCGTCCAGACCCGTGAGGCGGAACTCCGCGCACTTCACGGGCCTAGACACCTCGACAACGCCGGACAGGGCGGCCGTCAGTTTGGCCGCCAAGGCGTCAGCCTTCTCGTGGCTGGTGGAGCCCGGGACCTCAATCAGCCTCGCTCCGGTTGCCGACTTACGAATCCGGAGCGAGCCGATTCCCAGCTCCCCCAGATCCACCTCCCGCTCGGCCTTCAAGAGGGCCGAGGCATATGATGCCCCCCCGTGGGCTGCCTCCGGCCGTAACTTTAAAATTACGGCCGTGGAGCTGGGGAGCACCACCTTGGGCTTTCGGCCCTCCTCCCTGCCTGCGGGAGCATTGGCTGACGCCTTGGCCGGCGCTGGCGCCGCAGGAGTCGCGGGGGCCGCGGTCTTTCGCGGCCTGCGGCGGACCACGTCGGTCCACGCCTCCTTAGGGACCTCGGTGGCCCCTGCCGCTGGCGACGGCATCACCGCGGCCGGCTTCGCCCTTGATGTGGACGGGCCGAAGCTCGTCCACGACTCCTGCGGGGCCCCACCGCGGGCGGGACCCGCTCCGGTGGCCGGTCTTGCCCGAGGACGTACCTCGAGCTCGGCCGGCGCATTTGCCTTCTTCGGCGTAGTCGCCGGCCGACCTGCGCTCTCGATGGCCGCCCTCGCGGCCCTCGCCACCGGTGAGCTGTCGCCCGCCAGTGGCGGACGGACGACTGTCGGAGGAGGCAGGCGCGATTCAATCGCGGCGAGCCGCCCATCCACTAGGTTCCCGACGAGCCGGGCGATATTGCTCTCCAGTGTCTGGAGATCGACCGGGCCCGCCGGCCCCTGCGCCTTCCTCTCGGCCCGGAGCTCCTGGAACTCCCGGCGGTGCGCCTTGACCTCCTCCCGCAAGGAGGCCACCTCCCGTTGGAGGCGGGCGTTATCAGCTCGGAGGCGGTGGGTCTCCTCCACCTCCGTGCGCACCACCAGGGCCTCCAGGATCTCCCGGATCCCGCTCGCGGCCCTCGCAATTTTTGCGGCGTAGCCCCCCTTGAGGCTCGCCGATTTCCCGGCGAGGTCGAGGATGACTTCCAACATCCCCTCGCCCCTCACCATTAGGTCCTCGGCGCCCCCACCGAGTGGGCTCGCCGCTTCCCCCTCAGGGCATCTCCCTTCGGGGCTTTCCAACTCCGCCTCGGGGCTCACCCCCTCGGCGCCTCCTGCCGCCACATATGGGCTCGTCTTTGCCTTAAGGGCCCGCTTCTCCAGGAGCGCATTAAAGGCCGCCTCCTTGGCCTCCTCCTTCCGCTCCCTCATTTGTTGGCGGGCCCTGGCCAGGCTAGGCGCAGTGCCGCCCCGCTTTCCACGCCTGGACGTGGCTATTTTCGCCCGATCAGTGGGCGTCTCCGTCTCCGTGTCGGAGAACAGGCGCTTGCCGCCGAGCGTCGCCTCAGGCAAGCTGGTGAGCGACGTGTCCGTCCCAGACCCGCTCGCCCAATCCGCTTCGCTCTCCCCGACACCTCCCCTGCCCCTTGGACCATCCACCACGTCCATTGCCCTCCCACTACTCTCGCTACCTCCGGCAGCCGACTGTGGTTTCTTCGGGAGACCACCCTCCCCGGAACCCCTGGGCCCCAACATCTCACCCTCCACCCGGAAACCCCGGGACTCGACTGCCCAGGGTCGTCACCGATCCCCAGACAGCCCACACCGAACGACAAACACAACACACAACAGAAAACCACCACAAAATACAAATACAAAACCTAACAACAAAAATCAAATTTTTGAGGGGGAAGGGGGGGTCCCCCGACCTCGCACCCCGCACGAAAAATGCTCCGACAGGCAACACCGATCGGATGGCACCCTAAATTCCTGCGAATTCGCGAAGAAAAATTTAGAGCACCTGCTCTCGTACCGGTATTGCCTACCGAAAAACCAAGTTCCGAGCAAGGTGGAGATGCGGGAGTGGTCGCAAACGACTCCCCCCGACCCCTAGACACCGAAACGACAAAAAAGATTTTTTAGGGGTTTTTGGCCCCCAAAAAATAGTTCCCGTGAGAAATTCCGAAAAATTCCCACGGGACCACCTCACAGGCACCAACACACACAATATCCAACGAAAAAGCTAAATTCTCCTATACCAATCCTCCATGAATTTCCTTCATGTTTTTCTGTCTAGTTTTAGACCCGGTCCCGGGCCAACCTAACCTAACCTAACCTAACCTAACCTAACCTAACCTAACCTTTTTTTTTTTTTTTTTTTTTTTTGTGACGCGGGGAAAAATGCGTTACGCACACCACCGGTGCCTGGGTGGCCTCCGGTGGTAGTGTGGGACTCCCCGTCGGCTGTCCGACGGTATACCCACTAAACAACCCCGCGAATTGCCATCGGCCGCGTTGGTGTGGTGCCCCGGATCTGTCAGCAACAGGGCACCACTGCGACTGGCCAGCCCCTCAGAAGGGGCCGGACTTCTCCAATCTAGGGGCCATCCCGGCAAATTGGGACGGCCCCTCCGGCGGCGGGACCACTATGGGGCCAGGTTCCCATCCTGACCCCTAGTCCCACATATTAGGGAGGCGGCAGTAGCGCAGCTAAGTAGCGCCTACGCCGCACTCCCGTCCGCCGTCTCCGAAGCGGGACAGCTTCAGGATCATCTTCCCTGTCCCGCTCCGAGGCCTCCTTCTGCGACATGACTATCTCGCAGAAGGAGGCCATTGCCTCCCAGGACCTGTCACTCTCGAGCATGGAGAGGACCACGCTCGGTAGTGAGAGGTCCGCACCTCCCAGCACGGACACCAGATCGCGGCGCTGCCGAGACCACATGACACACTGCTCCAGATTGTGTTGAGCAGTGTCCTCGGCCGCGCCGCACTCGTGGCAGCCCGGCTCCTGCTCTCTTCTGGCCACCTTGTGCAGGTACTCACCGAAGCATCCATGTCCGGTGAGCACCTGCACCATTCGGAAGGTGAGAGGTTTGCGCTTGCGGCGCATCCAGCTTGCTAGGACCGGGCGCAACGCCTCCACGGTACGTACACCGTACCTCTGTTGCGCCAGGTCCCCCTCCCACCTCCGAACCATCTCCTCGTGCCCTCGCTGGCGAATCCTCCTTATTGCTTCCGCCGTGGGGTGCTCGCCGAGTCCCTTTCTCTCTGCAACGAAGTTGTACACCTCGGCGAGCACTTCCGCCATCAGTTCCCACGGCGGATCGCCCGCGAGGGCAGTGGCCGCCGCAAAACTCACGGTACGGTACCCCCGTATCGCCCTCTGCGCAATGACTCTCTGCGCTCTGCGCAGCTGCGCCTTGTTTTTGGCGCAGAGGGCGTCCACCCATACAGGGGCACCGTACAGGGCCATACTCCGGCAAACGCCGGAATACAGCCTCCTGCATGCGGCGCTGGGTCCACCCACATTAGGAAGGAGTCGTCCCAGCGCCGCCGCCGTCCTTATGACCTTCGGCCCCAACTCCTGAAAATGGGGTCCGAAGGTCCACCTACCGTCCAGGGTGAGTCCCAGGTACTTCATCTGGGCACTCACCCTGACCCTCCTACCTCCGATCAGGAGGTGTGCGCCCGGAGGGGGTCCTTTTCTACGGGCCCCGCGGAATAGTAGGGCTTCGGTCTTCTCCACACGGACCCGAAGCCCCAGCATCTCTATGCGGCTGACCATCATATCAGTGCCGACTTCGGCCAGCCGCGCCGCCTCCACGTAATTTTTTCCCCGGAATGTTATTAGGGTGTCATCTGCATAGCAGATGACACTCATTCCGGGGAGAAGACGGCCCCGCAGGACCCAGTCATACGAGAGATCCCACAGTATCGGACCCAGAACCGATCCCTGTGGGACCCCCCGCTCCACCTTTCTCCTGTGGAGACTGCCCCCTCCGTCCTCAAACAACACCTCCCGATCCTCCAAATAGCTCTTCAACAGCCTTCCCAACCACGGAGGCACCCCGAAGTACTTGAGTGCCTCCAGGATCGTGCTGTGGGGAAGGCTGTTGAAGGCGTTGGCGATGTCCAATGACACCGCCAACGTAATCTCTCCTTCGCGTTCCGCTGCATCCGTCACCGATTTAAGGCACCTGATAGCGTCGACGGTGGACCTTCTGGCCCGGAATCCATACTGGGCGTCTGCTAGCCCCGGTCCCGGGCCGTCCTCCACGTGCCGAACGAGACGGGAGGCCATTATCCTCTCCAGGACCTTCCCATCCTCGTTCAGCAATATCACTGGTCGCACCGCCGACGCCGAGTCCGGCGACCGACCCGGCTTCAAAAGAAGACAGAGTCGGCCGTCCTTGCCTGTTTTCGGGAACTGCCCGCATCGTAGACAGAGGTCGAGCAGCTCCCGAAACCTCCCTTCGAGGTGCACGAGAGCCAACGCGAGCACTCTCCCGTGCACCCCGTTCGGACCAGGTGCCCTCTTCTCCTTAAGGCGGTTCAGCACCGCCTCCATTTCCTCATCGGTGACGGGCGGCGGAACGCCCTCCTCCCTTTCTTCCTCCGTGGATGAGTCCGGCGGTCGGGCCATCCTCGGGGGAGCAAAGTTTGCCGGGGGTTCGGGGAACAGTTCCCTAACTATCTCCCCCAGCTGGGCCGGCTGAAGGGTCTCCGTCAGTGGGGACGTCTGGGCGCGGAGCTTGTTCCGCGCCCCTCTGTATGGACGTCCCCATGGGTCTCGGTCGAGACCCTCCACCAACTCCAGCCATGCTCCCTCCTTGGCCCGACTGATGGCCAGCTGCAAGATCTTCTTCTTCTCCACGTAAACTCTGTACAGCCGGCCATCCCTCTCCTCGTCCCGAGGGCGACGGCGCCTGCTTCGGGTGTACGCCCTCCGCGCCCCGTTGCAGGCGCCTCGGAGGGCGGCGATCTCCGCCGACCACCAGTAGACCGCCCGCCGTGGGGGTGGACGCCCAACGCTAGGCATGGCCGCTCTGCACACCGCCGTGAAGGCGTCGCAGAGACGGCCAGCCCCCTGTTCCACCCCCAGTTCCTCTATAGGCGGGAGGCACCAGCGACCGACTATCGCCGCTTCCTCCGCTAGTTCCCGGTTGAGCTTTGTGAGGGCCCAACGCGGGAAACAACTTCGCCTCCGGGACGAAACCGCCGGACTTCCAGGGGCGGAGCACACCTCGAACCTTATATATCTATGGTCCGAGAGTGTCTCCATCCCCTCTTCCACTCTCCAACTCCGCACGTTGCGTGCGGCGTCGGGGGTGGCGAACGAGAGGTCCACCACGGAGCCCCCGTTCCACCGCACGCACGTGTGGACTGTCCCCCTGTTCAGCAGGGACAGCCCCGCAGCCAGCGCCCACTCTTCTACCTTCTGCCCCTTCGTCCCCGTGCCCGGGTTGCCCCACGCTGTAGACTTGGCATTAAAGTCCCCGGCCACGAGGACCGGAAGGGGCGCCAGCCGCCTAACCGCCGACCCGAGAGTACCAAGGAAGCGCTCCAGGGCCGGCAGGTCGCGGTTCGGGGAGAAGTACACGCCGATTATCGCGCATCCTCCCCGAACCGCCGCCACATATCCTGCCCCTCTCTCCCTGACAGTGAGAGGAGGGCCGGCGCCAGGCCTCGTGACGATAGCCACGGAGCCATCAATATCTCCAGCCCAATGCGGCCTTGAGGGGACCGCATATGGCTCCGAGACCACCGCCACGTCCACGTCCCACTCCGCCATTGACTGCAGGAAAAGGTCCTGAGCCCCAGCGGAGTGGTTGACGTTGGCCTGCAGGAAGCCGAGGTGTCCAGGCATTACTCGGACATCTCGGCCGGCGGCGCCGCCTGTTCTTCCCTCTCACTTCCGGGAGAGAGGGTCTTCCCGCGCACCGATGGGGGGTTGCACTTTCTGCCCCCCATCACGTGCCCGTCAGGTTTGCCGGCGTCGGCACAAACCGCGCAGCGCGGTGGGGCCGAACAGGTCGAGGCCTTGTGACCCGGCTCCCCACACCTATAACAAAGAAGGCTGCGGTCCTTCGTGGAGGGGCACAGCTCAGCCATGTGGCCCTTTCCCATGCACCTAAAGCAGTGCATGGGACGCACCTCCAAATGCTGGAGCTGCACCCTGCTCCAACCCACCTTGAGGCTGCCCGTTTCCAGCAGCTTTTTTGCTGCCGTTACCGGGCAGCGCATCTGGGCGGAACGCGCTCTCCGCAGGTCCGAGCGGATCTCCCCCACCCTGACCTGGTCAGGCGCGCAGCCCCCTTCTCGCGCGACCGCAGCCTTTATACGCTCCGCGGTAGCCGTATCGTCCAGGCCCGTGATGCGGAACTCCGCACACTTTACGGGCCTGGAGACCTCCGCAACCTAACCTAACCTAACCTAACCTTTTTTTTTTTTTTTTTTTTTTTTTTTTTTTGTGACGCGGGGAAAAATGCGTTACGCACACCACCGGCGCCTGGGTGGCCTCCGGTGGTAGTGTGGGACTCCCCGTCGGCTGTCCGACGGTATACCCACTAAACAACCCCGCGAAATGCCATCGGCCGCGTTGGTGTGGTGCCCCGGATCTGTCAGCAACAGGGCACCACTGCGACTGGCCAGCCCCTCAGGAGGGGCCGGACTTCTTCTCTCTAGGGGCCGTCCCGGCAAATTGGGACAGCCCCTCCGGCGGCGGGACCATTATGGGGCCGGGTTCCCATCCTGACCCCTAGTCCCACAGGTTAGGGAGGCGGCAGTAGGTGCGCGTAGCGCCTACGCCGCACTCCCGTCCGCCGTCTCCGGAGCGGGACAGCCAACGGATCATCCTCTCTGTCCCGCTCCGCGGCCTCCTTCTGGGACATGACCGTCTCACAGAAGGAGGCCATCGCCTGCCAGGCACTGTCGCTCCCGAGCATGCAGCGGACCACGCTCGGGAGCGAGAGGTCCGCGCTTCCTAGCGCGGACACCAGATCGTGGCGCTGCCGAGACCACCTGGGACACCGCTCCAGAGTGTGCTGAGCGGTGTCCTCGGCCGCGCCACAATCGTGGCAGCCTGGCTGTTCCTCCCGCCTCGCGACCCGGTGCAGGTACTCACCGAAGCACCCATGTCCAGTGAGCACCTGCACCATGCGGAAAGTGAGGGGTTTGCGCCGGCGGCGCATCCACGCCTCCAGGACCGGGCGCAGCGCATCCGCAACGCGGACTCCGTACCGCGGCTGCGCCAGGTCCTCCCCCCACCTCCGCATCATCTCCATATGCCCTCGCTGGCGATACCGCCCCACCTCCACCGATGTGGGGCGCTCGCCGAGGCTCCTCCTTTCCGAGACAAACCCGTATACCTCGGCGAGCACCTCCGCCTCCAACTCCCAGGGCGGGTCGCCAGCTAGGGCGGTCGCGGCCGTCCAAGCCACCGTACGGTACCCCCTTATCGCCCTCTGCGCTATGACCCGCTGCGCTCTGCGCAGCTGGGCCCTGTTGCGGCTGCAGAGGGCGTCCGCCCATATTGGGGCACCGTACGTCGCCATACTCCGGCAGATGCCGGAGTACAGCCGTCTGCACGCGGCGCTGGGCCCGCCCAAATTGGGCAGGAGACTGCCCAGCGCCGCCGCAGCTCTGATGACCTTCGGCCCCAACCGCTCGAAGTGGGGGCCGAAGGTCCATCTCCCGTCCAGGGTGAGGCCCAGGTAGCTCATCTGGGCACTCACCCTTACTCGCTGTCCACCTATTTGGAGGTGCGCTCCCGAGGGGGGGCCCCGCCTGCCGGTCCCGCGGAAGAGGAGGGCCTCGGTTTTATCCAAACGGACCCGAAGCCCAAGCCTCTCTATGCGGCTGACCACCAGTCCTACACCGACTTCGGCCAGCCGCGCCGCCTCCACGAAGGTCTTGCCCCGGGATGTGACGAGGGTGTCATCTGCATAGCAGATGACGCCCATCCCGGGGAGGAGACGGCCCCGCAGGACCCAGTCGTATGCGAGGTCCCACAAGATGGGGCCCAGAACGGACCCCTGCGGGACACCGCACACGACGCGCCTTCTGACCATCTGGCCCCTCGCGTCCTCGTAGCGCACCTCCCTGTCCTCCAGATACGCCTTCAACAGCCTCACCAAGTACGGAGGCACCCCAAAGTACTTGAGGGCCTCCAGTATGGTACTGTGGGGGAGGCTGTTGAAGGCGTTGGCGATGTCCAGAGACACCGCCACCACCACATCTCCCTCGCGCTCCGCATCCTCCGTCACCGACCTTAGGCGCCTAATGGCGTCGACGGTCGATCGCCTGGCCCGGAACCCGAACTGGGCATCCGATAGGCCCGGTCCCGGGCCATCCTCCAAGTGCTGAGCGAGGCGGGAAGCGACAACCCTTTCGAGGGCCTTCCCCGCCTCGTTCAGCAGAACGACCGGTCGAACCGCCGACCCCGAGTCCGGGGGCCGGTCTCCCTTCAGCAGAAGGCAGAGCCGGCCCACCCTGAAGGGTCCCGGGCAGCACCCCGATCGCAAGCAGCAGTCGAGGAGCTCCCGGAACCCGTCCCCGAGGTGCACGAGGGCCAATGCAAGCACCCTCCCGTGCACCCCGTCCGGACCCGGCGCCCTTTTCTTGCCTCGGAGGCGGTCAACGACCGCCTCCATCTCCTGGTCGGTGACGGGCGGCGGAGCGCCCTCCTCCTCTCCTCTGGAGTCCGACGTCCGACGTAGGGCCATCCTCGGGGGAGCGTAGCCCCGTGGGGTGTCGGGGAAGAGTTCCCCGACAACCCTCTCCAACACGGCTGGCTGGAGGGTCTCCGTCAGTGGGGCCGACTGAGCGCGGATCT
This sequence comes from Pyralis farinalis, assembly GCA_947507595.1. Lineage (NCBI taxonomy): Eukaryota > Metazoa > Arthropoda > Insecta > Lepidoptera > Pyralidae > Pyralis > Pyralis farinalis. Next base: position 235,998 of record OX382264.1, read on the forward strand.
TGTTCCGCGCTCCTCTGTAAGGTCGGCCCCACGGGTCCCTATCCAGACCCTCCAGCAGCCCCTGCCACGCTCCCTCCCTGGCCCTACTGATGGCCATCTGCAAGGCCCTCTTCTTCTCCACGTATATGCCGTGCAGATGGCCATCTCTCCCTTCGTCCTGGGGGCGGCGACGCCTGCTCCGAGTATACGCCCTACGCGCCCCGTTGCAGGCGTCCCGGAGGTCGGCTATCTCAGCCGACCACCAGTAGACCGCCCGCCTCGGAGGCGGACGCCCAACGCTGGGCATGGCCGCCCCGCAAACCGCCGTGAAGGCGTCGCAGAGACGACCAGCCCCCTCCTCGGCGTCCAGATCCTCCATTGGCGGGAGGCCCCAGCGGCCGACAATGGCCGCCTCCTCAGCCAGTTCCCGGTCGAGCCTGGTGAGCGCCCAACGCGGGAACCGACTCCGCCACCGGGACGAAATCGTCGGACTCCCGGGGGCTGGAGACACCTCGAACCTGATGTAGCGATGGTCCGAGAGTGTCTCCACCCCCGTCTCCACCCTCCAACCCTCCACTCGGCGTGCGGCGGACGCGGTGGCGAAGGACAGATCCACCACCGATCCTCCGTTCCACCGCACGCACGTGTGGACTGTCCCCCTATTCAAGAGGGACAGTCCCGCGGCCAGCGCCCACTCCTCCACTTTCCGCCCTTTGGCTTCCGTGGCCGGGTTGCCCCACGCCGTGGATTTGGCGTTGAAGTCCCCGGCCACGATAACCTGGGCGGGCGCTAGCCGCCTCACTGCCGACCCCAGAGCATCGAGCAGCTGCTCCAGGGCCGGCAGGTCGCGGTTCGGGGAGAAGTACACACCGATGATTGCGTACTCTCCCCGAACCGCCGCCACGTATCCGCCACCCCTCCCCCACACCACGAGTGGGGGGCTGGCGCCAGGCCTCGTGACGATGGCCACGGAACCGTCCAGATCCCCGGCCCAGTTAGGCCGGGAGGGCACGGAATATGGTTCCGCAACCACCGCCACGTCCACGTCCCACTCCGCCATGGTCTGCAGGAAAAGGTCCTGAGCCCCGGCGGAGTGAACCTAACCTAACCTAACCTAACCTAACCTAACCTTTTTTTTTTTTTTTTTTTTTTTTTTTTTTTTTTTTTTTTTTTTTTTTTGTGACGCGGGGAAAAATGCGTTACGCACACCACCGGTGCCTGGGTGGCCTCCGGTGGTAGTGTGGGACTCCCCGTCGGCTGTCCGACGGTATACCCACTAAACGACCCCGCGAAATGCCATCGGCCGCGTTGGTGTGGTGCCCCGGATCTGTCAGCAACAGGGCACCACTGCGACTGGCCAGCCCCTCAAAAGGGGCCGGACTTCTCCTCTCTAGGGGCCATCCCGGCAAATTGGGACAGCCCCTCCGGCGGCGGGACCATTATGGGGCCAGGTTCCCATCCTGACCCCTAGTCCCACAGGTTAGGGAGGCAGCAGTAGGTGCGCGTAGCGCCTACGCCGCACTCCCGTCCGCCGTCTCCGGAGCGGGACAGCCAACGGATCATCCTCCCTGTCCCGCTCCGCAGCCTCCTTCTGGGACATGACCGTCTCACAGAAGGAGGCCATCGCCTGCCAGGCACTGTCACTCCCGAGCATGGAGCGGACCACGCTCGGGAGCGAGAGGTCCGCGCTTCCTAGCGCGGACACCAGATCGTGGCGCTGCCGAGACCATCTGGGACACTGCTCCAGAGTGTGCTGAGCAGTGTCCTCGGCCGCGCCACAATCGTGGCAGCCTGGCCGCTCCTCCCGCCTCGCGACCCGGTGCAGGTACTCACCGAAGCACCCATGTCCAGTGAGCACCTGCACCATGCGGAAAGTGAGGGGTTTGCGCCGCCGGCGCATCCACGCCTCCAGGACCGGGCGCAGCGCATCCGCAACGCGGACTCCGTACCGCGGCTGCGCCAGGTCCTCCCCCCACCTCCGCATCATCTCCACATGCCCTCGCTGGCGATACCGCCCCACCTCCACCGATGTGGGGCGCTCGCCGAGGCTCCTCCTTTCCGAGACAAACCCGTATACCTCGGCGAGCACCTCCGCCTCCAACTCCCAGGGCGGGTCGCCAGCTAGGGCGGTCGCGGCCGTCCAAGCCACCGTACGGTACCCCCTTATCGCCCTCTGCGCTATGACCCGCTGCGCTCTGCGCAGCTGGGCCCTGTTGCGGCTGCAGAGGGCGTCCGCCCATATTGGGGCACCGTACGTGGCCATACTCCGGCAGACGCCGGAGTACAGCCGCCTGCACGCGGCGCTGGGCCCGCCCACATTGGGCAGGAGGCGACCCAGCGCCGCCGCAGCTCTGATGACCCTCGGCCCCAACCGCTCGAAGTGGGGGCCGAAGGTCCATCTCCCGTCAAGGGTGAGGCCCAGGTACCTCATCTGGGCACTCACCCTTATTCTCCTTCCTCCTATTTGGAGGTGTGCTCCCGAGGGGGGGCCCCGCCTGCCGGTCCCGCGGAAGAGGAGGGCTTCGGTCTTCTCCAAACGGACCCGAAGCCCAAGCCTCTCTATACGGCTGACCACTAGTCCTACACCGACTTCGGCCAGCCGCGCCGCCTCCACAAAGGTCTTACCCCGGGACGTGACGAGGGTGTCATCTGCGTAACAGATGACGCCCATCCCGGGGAGGAGACGGCCCCGCAGGACCCAGTCGTATGCGAGGTCCCACAGGATGGGGCCCAGAACGGACCCCTGTGGAACCCCGCACCCGACAACCCTTCTGACCATATGGCCCCTCGCGTCCTCGTAGCACACCTCCCTGTCCTCCAGGTATGCCTTCAAGAGCCTCCCCAAGTACGGAGGCACCTCAAAATACTTGAGGGCCTCCAGGATGGTACTGTGGGGGAGGCTGTTGAAGGCATTGGCGATGTCGAGCGACACCGCCATCACCACCTCTCCCTCGCGCTCCGCATCCTCCGTCACCGACCTTAGGCGCCTTATGGCGTCGACGGTCGACCGTCTGGCCCGGAACCCGAACTGGGCATCCGAAAGGCCCGGTCCCGGGCCATCCTCCAAATGCTGAGCGAGGCGGGAGGCGACAACCCTCTCCAGGGCCTTGCCCGCCTCGTTCAGCAGAACGACCGGTCGAACCGCCGACCCCGAGTCCGGGGGCCGGTCTCCCTTCAACAGAAGGCAGAGCCGGCCCACCCTGAAGGGTCCCGGGCAGCACCCCGACCGCAAGCAGCAGTCGAGGAGCTCCCGGAACCTGTCTCCGAGGTGCACGAGAGCCAACGCTAGCACCTTCCCGTGCACCCCGTCCGGACCCGGCGCCCTCTTTTTGCCTCGGAGGCGGTCAACGACCGCCTCCATCTCCTGGTCGGTGACGGGCGGCGGAGCGCCCTCCTCCTCTCCTCTGGAGTCCGACGTCCGACGTAGGACCATCCTCGGGGGAGCGTAGCCCCGTGGGGTGTCGGGGAAGAGTTCCCCGACAACCCTCTCCAACACGGCTGGCTGGAGGGTCTCCGTCAGTGGGGCCGACTGAGCGCGGATCTTGTTCCGCGCTCCTCTGTAAGGTCGGCCCCACGGGTCCCTATCCAGACCCTCCAGCAGCTCCTGCCACGCTCCCTCCTTGGCCCTACTGATAGCCATCTGCAGGGCTCTCCTACTCTCCACGTAGACGCCGTGCAGACGGCCATCCCTTTCTTCGTCCCGGGGGCGGCGACGCCTGCTCCGGGTGTACGCTCTACGCGCCCCGTTGCAGACGTCCCGGAGGTCGGCTATCTCCGCCGACCACCAGTAGACCGCCCGCCTTGGGGGCGGACGCCCAACACTGGGCATGGCCGCCCTGCACACCGCCGTGAAGGCGTCGCAGAGACGGCCAGCCCCTTGCTCCACCCCCAAATCCTCCACTGGCGGGAGGCCCCAGCGGCCGACAATGGCCGCCTCCTCTGCCAGTTCCCGGTCGAGCCTGGTGAGCGCCCAACGCGGGAACCGGCTCCGCCACCGGGACGAAATCGTCGGACTCCCGGGGGCTGGAGACACCTCGAACCTGATATAACGATGGTCCGAGAGTGTCTCCACCCCCGTCTCCACCCTCCATCCTTCCACTCGGCGTGCGGCGGACGCGGTGGCGAAGGACAGATCCACCACCGACCCTCCGTTCCACCGCACGCACGTGTGGACTGTCCCCCTATTCAAGAGGGACAGTCCCGCGGCCAGCGCCCACTCCTCCACCTTCCGCCCTTTGGCTTCCGTGGCCGGGTTGCCCCACGCCGTGGACTTGGCGTTGAAGTCCCCGGCCACGAAAACCTGGGCGGGCGCCAGCCGCCTCACTGCCGACCCCAGAGCATCGAGCAGCTGCTCCAGGGCCGGCAGGTCGCGGTTCGGGGAGAAGTAAACACCGATGATTGCGTACTCTCCCCGAACCGCCGCCACGTAACCGCCTCCCCTCCCCCACACCACGAGTGGGGGGCTGGCGCCAGGCCTCGTGACGATGGCCACGGAACCGTCCAGATCCCCGGCCCAGTTAGGCCGGGAGGGCACGGAATATGGTTCCGCAACCACCGCCACGTCCACGTCCCACTCCGCCATGGTCTGCAGGAAAAGGTCCTGAGCCCCGGCGGAGTGGTTGACGTTGGCCTGCAGGAAGCGGGGATGTCCGGCCATTACTCGGACATCCCAGCCTCAGGCGCCACCTGCCGCCCACTCCCGCGGGAGATAGGGGACGTTCTCCCGCGGACGGATGGGGGGTTGCAGAGGCGGCCCCCCATCACGTGCGTCGCCTTCCGCCCGGCGTCGGCGCATACGGCACAGCGGGCCTGGGCCGAGCAGGCCGAGGCGATGTGCCCCGGCTGCCCGCACCGGTAACAAAGCCGGCTGCGGTCCTCCTTGGAGGGGCACAGCTCGGCTGTGTGCCCCTTCCCCATGCATTTAAAACAATGCATGGGGCGCGCCTCCAGCAGGTGGAGCTGCACCCGGCTCCAGCCCACCCCGACACTGCCCAGCTCGAGCAGCTTCTTCGCTGCCGTCACCGGGCAGCGCATCAGGGCGGAGCTGGAGCTCCGCCAGTCCGGGCGGATTTCGCCCACCCGGACCTGCTCGGGGGTGCAGCCCCCCTCGCGCGCGACCGCAGCCTTGACCCGCTCCGCCGTAGCGGCGTCGTCCAGACCCGTGAGGCGGAACTCCGCACACTTCACGGGCCTGGACACCTCAGCAACGCCGGACAGGGCAGCCGATAACCTGGCTGCCAAGGCGTCAGCCTTCTCGTGACTGGACGAGCCGGGGACTTCGATAAGCCTCGCTCCGGTCGCAGACTTGCGAATCCGGAGCGAGCCGATTCCCAGCTCGCCCAGGTGCACCTCCCGCTCGGCCTTTAATAGGGCCGAGGCATACGTTGCCCCCCCTTGGGCTGCCTCCGGCCGTAACTTGAGAATTACGGCCGTGGAGCCGGGGAGCACCACTTTGGCCTTTCGGCCCTCCTCCTTACCTGCGGGAGCTTTCGCTGACGCCTTGGGAGGCGTGGGTGCCGCAGGAGACGCGGGGGCCGCGGTTTTCCGCGGCTTGCGGCGGACCACGTCGGTCCACGACGCCACCTCCGGGACCTCGGCGGTCCCTGCCGCTGCCGACGGTGTCACCGCGGCCGGCTTCGCCCTAGATGTGGACGGGCCGAAGCTCGTCCACGCCTCCTCGCTGGCACCGGTACGGCGAGCGGGACCCACTTTTGCGGCCGATCGCGCCTGAGGGCGCACCTCGAGCTCTGCCGGCGCGCTCGCCTTCTGCGGCTTAGGCGCCGGCCGTCGCGCGCCCTCAATGGCCGCCCTCGCGGCCCTGGCGACCGAGGAGCTGTCGCCCGCCAATGGCGGACGGGCGACACTCGGAGGAGGCAGGCGCGACTCGATCTCGGCGAGCCGCCCGTCCACCAAGTTGCCGACAAGCCGGGCGATATTTGATTCCAGCGACTGGATATCAACCGGGCTCATCGGCCCCTGCGTCCTCCGCTCCTTCCGGAGCTCCTCGAACTCGCGGCGGTGCGCATGCACTTCCTCCCTGAGGGAGGCGACCTCCCTCTGTAACCGACCGTTGTCGGCTCGGAGGCGGTGGGTCTCCTCCGCCTCCGTGCGCACCACCAGGGCCTCGAGGATCTCGCGGATCCCGCCCGCAGCCTTTGCGATCTTGGCGGCGTAGCCGCCTTTTAGGCTCGCCGACTTGCCCGTGAGGTCCAGGATAAGCCCCAGGTTCTCCTCGGCAACCCCCATGAGCTCGTCGGCTCCCCTCGCCGTTAGGCCCGCCGCCTTCCCCTCAGGGCCTCTCCCTTCGGGGCTCTTTCCCGCCTCGGGGCTGTCCCCCTCGGCGCTTTCAGCGGCCGCGGCCCTGGTTTTCTGGCCTCCAAAGGCCCGCCTCTCAAGGAGCGCCTGGATGGCTTGCTCCCTTTCCTCCTCCTTGCGCTCCCTGAGCTCTCGGCGGGCTCTGGCCAGACTGAGGGCGACGCCGCCCCGCTTCCCACGCCTGGCCGTCGGTAGCTTTGCCCTCTCCGTTGGCGCTTCCGTCTCTGAGCCGGAAAACAATCGCTTCCGGCCCAGGTCCGACTCCGAGAGGGTGGGGACCGACATCGAGTCGGTCTCCTCCCCGCCACCCGACTCGCTGTCCACCACTGTGCTCGGAGGTTCTTCAAACGCTCCGAGAAGTAGCCTATAGATTCAGTATACAACCTAGCATACGGAGAACCGCTTTGAAGTGTGTTTTTAGTACTTTTCCTCTGTTTTATTGCTGTTTTTCGACAATTTTTGCGTATTGACTCGATTTTTGCGTCCATACCTTGTCTTTTAGCGCCGCTCGTCGGTGCTAACCTCACACTGCATCAGTTCTCGTCATCCTACGTAGATTCCGATCAAAAAATCGTTAAAAACACGCAAATCCAATAATAATACCTACGTACCGAGGTTACTTGGTCGGGCGAATTACATAGGCAAATCATCTATTTGGCTATTTGTTTGGGTACTTACCATAGCTTATCGTACATCATTCTTCACGGCTAATCGCCTGCTACCTGTAAATACATAAAGCAAATACATTTTAGTACAAATTTTGAAAACTTCCATACAAACAGTGCTTTTGCGCAACAGACTAGTCTTCATTTTGTGTTTCTATGCTCGGAGGTTCTTCAAACGCTCCGAGAAGTAGCCTATAGATTCAGTATACAACCTAGCATACGGAGAACCGCTTTGAAGTGTGTTTTTAGTACTTTTCCTCTGTTTTATTGCTGTTTTTCGACAATTTTTGCGTATTGACTCGATTTTTGCGTCCATACCTTGTCTTTTAGCGCCGCTCGTCGGTGCTAACCTCACACTGCATCAGTTCTCGTCATCCTACGTAGATTCCGATCAAAAAATCGTTAAAAACACGCAAATCCAATAATAATACCTACGTACCGAGGTTACTTGGTCGGGCGAATTACATAGGCAAATCATCTATTTGGCTATTTGTTTGGGTACTTACCATAGCTTATCGTACATCATTCTTCACGGCTAATCGCCTGCTACCTGTAAATACATAAAGCAAATACATTTTAGTACAAATTTTGAAAACTTCCATACAAACAGTGCTTTTGCGCAACAGACTAGTCTTCATTTTGTGTTTCTGTGCTCGGAGGTTCTTCAAACGCTCCGAGAAGTAGCCTATAGATTCAGTATACAACCTAGCATACGGAGAACCGCTTTGAAGTGTGTTTTTAGTACTTTTCCTCTGTTTTATTGCTGTTTTTCGACAATTTTTGCGTATTGACTCGATTTTTGCGTCCATACCTTGTCTTTTAGCGCCGCTCGTCGGTGCTAACCTCACACTGCATCAGTTCTCGTCATCCTACGTAGATTCCGATCAAAAAATCGTTAAAAACACGCAAATCCAATAATAATACCTACGTACCGAGGTTACTTGGTCGGGCGAATTACATAGGCAAATCATCTATTTGGCTATTTGTTTGGGTACTTACCATAGCTTATCGTACATCATTCTTCACGGCTAATCGCCTGCTACCTGTAAATACATAAAGCAAATACATTTTAGTACAAATTTTGAAAACTTCCATACAAACAGTGCTTTTGCGCAACAGACTAGTCTTCATTTTGTGTTTCTGTGCTCGGAGGTTCTTCAAACGCTCCGAGAAGTAGCCTATAGATTCAGTATACAACCTAGCATACGGAGAACCGCTTTGAAGTGTGTTTTTAGTACTTTTCCTCTGTTTTATTGCTGTTTTTCGACAATTTTTGCGTATTGACTCGATTTTTGCGTCCATACCTTGTCTTTTAGCGCCGCTCGTCGGTGCTAACCTCACACTGCATCAGTTCTCGTCATCCTACGTAGATTCCGATCAAAAAATCGTTAAAAACACGCAAATCCAATAATAATACCTACGTACCGAGGTTACTTGGTCGGGCGAATTACATAGGCAAATCATCTATTTGGCTATTTGTTTGGGTACTTACCATAGCTTATCGTACATCATTCTTCACGGCTAATCGCCTGCTACCTGTAAATACATAAAGCAAATACATTTTAGTACAAATTTTGAAAACTTCCATACAAACAGTGCTTTTGCGCAACAGACTAGTCTTCATTTTGTGTTTCTGTGCTCGGAGGTTCTTCAAACGCTCCGAGAAGTAGCCTATAGATTCAGTATACAACCTAGCATACGGAGAACCGCTTTGAAGTGTGTTTTTAGTACTTTTCCTCTGTTTTATTGCTGTTTTTCGACAATTTTTGCGTATTGACTCGATTTTTGCGTCCATACCTTGTCTTTTAGCGCCGCTCGTCGGTGCTAACCTCACACTGCATCAGTTCTCGTCATCCTACGTAGATTCCGATCAAAAAATCGTTAAAAACACGCAAATCCAATAATAATACCTACGTACCGAGGTTACTTGGTCGGGCGAATTACATAGGCAAATCATCTATTTGGCTATTTGTTTGGGTACTTACCATAGCTTATCGTACATCATTCTTCACGGCTAATCGCCTGCTACCTGTAAATACATAAAGCAAATACATTTTAGTACAAATTTTGAAAACTTCCATACAAACAGTGCTTTTGCGCAACAGACTAGTCTTCATTTTGTGTTTCTGTGCTCGGAGGTTCTTCAAACGCTCCGAGAAGTAGCCTATAGATTCAGTATACAACCTAGCATACGGAGAACCGCTTTGAAGTGTGTTTTTAGTACTTTTCCTCTGTTTTATTGCTGTTTTTCGACAATTTTTGCGTATTGACTCGATTTTTGCGTCCATACCTTGTCTTTTAGCGCCGCTCGTCGGTGCTAACCTCACACTGCATCAGTTCTCGTCATCCTACGTAGATTCCGATCAAAAAATCGTTAAAAACACGCAAATCCAATAATAATACCTACGTACCGAGGTTACTTGGTCGGGCGAATTACATAGGCAAATCATCTATTTGGCTATTTGTTTGGGTACTTACCATAGCTTATCGTACATCATTCTTCACGGCTAATCGCCTGCTACCTGTAAATACATAAAGCAAATACATTTTAGTACAAATTTTGAAAACTTCCATACAAACAGTGCTTTTGCGCAACAGACTAGTCTTCATTTTGTGTTTCTGTGCTCGGAGGTTCTTCAAACGCTCCGAGAAGTAGCCTATAGATTCAGTATACAACCTAGCATACGGAGAACCGCTTTGAAGTGTGTTTTTAGTACTTTTCCTCTGTTTTATTGCTGTTTTTCGACAATTTTTGCGTATTGACTCGATTTTTGCGTCCATACCTTGTCTTTTAGCGCCGCTCGTCGGTGCTAACCTCACACTGCATCAGTTCTCGTCATCCTACGTAGATTCCGATCAAAAAATCGTTAAAAACACGCAAATCCAATAATAATACCTACGTACCGAGGTTACTTGGTCGGGCGAATTACATAGGCAAATCATCTATTTGGCTATTTGTTTGGGTACTTACCATAGCTTATCGTACATCATTCTTCACGGCTAATCGCCTGCTACCTGTAAATACATAAAGCAAATACATTTTAGTACAAATTTTGAAAACTTCCATACAAACAGTGCTTTTGCGCAACAGACTAGTCTTCATTTTGTGTTTCTGTGCTCGGAGGTTCTTCAAACGCTCCGAGAAGTAGCCTATAGATTCAGTATACAACCTAGCATACGGAGAACCGCTTTGAAGTGTGTTTTTAGTACTTTTCCTCTGTTTTATTGCTGTTTTTCGACAATTTTTGCGTATTGACTCGATTTTTGCGTCCATACCTTGTCTTTTAGCGCCGCTCGTCGGTGCTAACCTCACACTGCATCAGTTCTCGTCATCCTACGTAGATTCCGATCAAAAAATCGTTAAAAACACGCAAATCCAATAATAATACCTACGTACCGAGGTTACTTGGTCGGGCGAATTACATAGGCAAATCATCTATTTGGCTATTTGTTTGGGTACTTACCATAGCTTATCGTACATCATTCTTCACGGCTAATCGCCTGCTACCTGTAAATACATAAAGCAAATACATTTTAGTACAAATTTTGAAAACTTCCATACAAACAGTGCTTTTGCGCAACAGACTAGTCTTCATTTTGTGTTTCTGTGCTCGGAGGTTCTTCAAACGCTCCGAGAAGTAGCCTATAGATTCAGTATACAACCTAGCATACGGAGAACCGCTTTGAAGTGTGTTTTTAGTACTTTTCCTCTGTTTTATTGCTGTTTTTCGACAATTTTTGCGTATTGACTCGATTTTTGCGTCCATACCTTGTCTTTTAGCGCCGCTCGTCGGTGCTAACCTCACACTGCATCAGTTCTCGTCATCCTACGTAGATTCCGATCAAAAAATCGTTAAAAACACGCAAATCCAATAATAATACCTACGTACCGAGGTTACTTGGTCGGGCGAATTACATAGGCAAATCATCTATTTGGCTATTTGTTTGGGTACTTACCATAGCTTATCGTACATCATTCTTCACGGCTAATCGCCTGCTACCTGTAAATACATAAAGCAAATACATTTTAGTACAAATTTTGAAAACTTCCATACAAACAGTGCTTTTGCGCAACAGACTAGTCTTCATTTTGTGTTTCTGTGCTCGGAGGTTCTTCAAACGCTCCGAGAAGTAGCCTATAGATTCAGTATACAACCTAGCATACGGAGAACCGCTTTGAAGTGTGTTTTTAGTACTTTTCCTCTGTTTTATTGCTGTTTTTCGACAATTTTTGCGTATTGACTCGATTTTTGCGTCCATACCTTGTCTTTTAGCGCCGCTCGTCGGTGCTAACCTCACACTGCATCAGTTCTCGTCATCCTACGTAGATTCCGATCAAAAAATCGTTAAAAACACGCAAATCCAATAATAATACCTACGTACCGAGGTTACTTGGTCGGGCGAATTACATAGGCAAATCATCTATTTGGCTATTTGTTTGGGTACTTACCATAGCTTATCGTACATCATTCTTCACGGCTAATCGCCTGCTACCTGTAAATACATAAAGCAAATACATTTTAGTACAAATTTTGAAAACTTCCATACAAACAGTGCTTTTGCGCAACAGACTAGTCTTCATTTTGTGTTTCTGTGCTCGGAGGTTCTTCAAACGCTCCGAGAAGTAGCCTATAGATTCAGTATACAACCTAGCATACGGAGAACCGCTTTGAAGTGTGTTTTTAGTACTTTTCCTCTGTTTTATTGCTGTTTTTCGACAATTTTTGCGTATTGACTCGATTTTTGCGTCCATACCTTGTCTTTTAGCGCCGCTCGTCGGTGCTAACCTCACACTGCATCAGTTCTCGTCATCCTACGTAGATTCCGATCAAAAAATCGTTAAAAACACGCAAATCCAATAATAATACCTACGTACCGAGGTTACTTGGTCGGGCGAATTACATAGGCAAATCATCTATTTGGCTATTTGTTTGGGTACTTACCATAGCTTATCGTACATCATTCTTCACGGCTAATCGCCTGCTACCTGTAAATACATAAAGCAAATACATTTTAGTACAAATTTTGAAAACTTCCATACAAACAGTGCTTTTGCGCAACAGACTAGTCTTCATTTTGTGTTTCTGTGCTCGGAGGTTCTTCAAACGCTCCGAGAAGTAGCCTATAGATTCAGTATACAACCTAGCATACGGAGAACCGCTTTGAAGTGTGTTTTTAGTACTTTTCCTCTGTTTTATTGCTGTTTTTCGACAATTTTTGCGTATTGACTCGATTTTTGCGTCCATACCTTGTCTTTTAGCGCCGCTCGTCGTTGCTAACCTCACACTGCATCAGTTCTCGTCATCCTACGTAGATTCCGATCAAAAAATCGTTAAAAACACGCAAATCCAATAATAATACCTACGTACCGAGGTTACTTGGTCGGGCGAATTACATAGGCAAATCATCTATTTGGCTATTTGTTTGGGTACTTACCATAGCTTATCGTACATCATTCTTCACGGCTAATCGCCTGCTACCTGTAAATACATAAAGCAAATACATTTTAGTACAAATTTTGAAAACTTCCATACAAACAGTGCTTTTGCGCAACAGACTAGTCTTCATTTTGTGTTTCTGTGCTCGGAGGTTCTTCAAACGCTCCGAGAAGTAGCCTATAGATTCAGTATACAACCTAGCATACGGAGAACCGCTTTGAAGTGTGTTTTTAGTACTTTTCCTCTGTTTTATTGCTGTTTTTCGACAATTTTTGCGTATTGACTCGATTTTTGCGTCCATACCTTGTCTTTTAGCGCCGCTCGTCGGTGCTAACCTCACACTGCATCAGTTCTCGTCATCCTACGTAGATTCCGATCAAAAAATCGTTAAAAACACGCAAATCCAATAATAATACCTACGTACCGAGGTTACTTGGTCGGGCGAATTACATAGGCAAATCATCTATTTGGCTATTTGTTTGGGTACTTACCATAGCTTATCGTACATCATTCTTCACGGCTAATCGCCTGCTACCTGTAAATACATAAAGCAAATACATTTTAGTACAAATTTTGAAAACTTCCATACAAACAGTGCTTTTGCGCAACAGACTAGTCTTCATTTTGTGTTTCTGTGCTCGGAGGTTCTTCAAACGCTCCGAGAAGTAGCCTATAGATTCAGTATACAACCTAGCATACGGAGAACCGCTTTGAAGTGTGTTTTTAGTACTTTTCCTCTGTTTTATTGCTGTTTTTCGACAATTTTTGCGTATTGACTCGATTTTTGCGTCCATACCTTGTCTTTTAGCGCCGCTCGTCGGTGCTAACCTCACACTGCATCAGTTCTCGTCATCCTACGTAGATTCCGATCAAAAAATCGTTAAAAACACGCAAATCCAATAATAATACCTACGTACCGAGGTTACTTGGTCGGGCGAATTACATAGGCAAATCATCTATTTGGCTATTTGTTTGGGTACTTACCATAGCTTATCGTACATCATTCTTCACGGCTAATCGCCTGCTACCTGTAAATACATAAAGCAAATACATTTTAGTACAAATTTTGAAAACTTCCATACAAACAGTGCTTTTGCGCAACAGACTAGTCTTCATTTTGTGTTTCTGTGCTCGGAGGTTCTTCAAACGCTCCGAGAAGTAGCCTATAGATTCAGTATACAACCTAGCATACGGAGAACCGCTTTGAAGTGTGTTTTTAGTACTTTTCCTCTGTTTTATTGCTGTTTTTCGACAATTTTTGCGTATTGACTCGATTTTTGCGTCCATACCTTGTCTTTTAGCGCCGCTCGTCGGTGCTAACCTCACACTGCATCAGTTCTCGTCATCCTACGTAGATTCCGATCAAAAAATCGTTAAAAACACGCAAATCCAATAATAATACCTACGTACCGAGGTTACTTGGTCGGGCGAATTACATAGGCAAATCATCTATTTGGCTATTTGTTTGGGTACTTACCATAGCTTATCGTACATCATTCTTCACGGCTAATCGCCTGCTACCTGTAAATACATAAAGCAAATACATTTTAGTACAAATTTTGAAAACTTCCATACAAACAGTGCTTTTGCGCAACAGACTAGTCTTCATTTTGTGTTTCTGTGCTCGGAGGTTCTTCAAACGCTCCGAGAAGTAGCCTATAGATTCAGTATACAACCTAGCATACGGAGAACCGCTTTGAAGTGTGTTTTTAGTACTTTTCCTCTGTTTTATTGCTGTTTTTCGACAATTTTTGCGTATTGACTCGATTTTTGCGTCCATACCTTGTCTTTTAGCGCCGCTCGTCGGTGCTAACCTCACACTGCATCAGTTCTCGTCATCCTACGTAGATTCCGATCAAAAAATCGTTAAAAACACGCAAATCCAATAATAATACCTACGTACCGAGGTTACTTGGTCGGGCGAATTACATAGGCAAATCATCTATTTGGCTATTTGTTTGGGTACTTACCATAGCTTATCGTACATCATTCTTCACGGCTAATCGCCTGCTACCTGTAAATACATAAAGCAAATACATTTTAGTACAAATTTTGAAAACTTCCATACAAACAGTGCTTTTGCGCAACAGACTAGTCTTCATTTTGTGTTTCTGTGCTCGGAGGTTCTTCAAACGCTCCGAGAAGTAGCCTATAGATTCAGTATACAACCTAGCATACGGAGAACCGCTTTGAAGTGTGTTTTTAGTACTTTTCCTCTGTTTTATTGCTGTTTTTCGACAATTTTTGCGTATTGACTCGATTTTTGCGTCCATACCTTGTCTTTTAGCGCCGCTCGTCGGTGCTAACCTCACACTGCATCAGTTCTCGTCATCCTACGTAGATTCCGATCAAAAAATCGTTAAAAACACGCAAATCCAATAATAATACCTACGTACCGAGGTTACTTGGTCGGGCGAATTACATAGGCAAATCATCTATTTGGCTATTTGTTTGGGTACTTACCATAGCTTATCGTACATCATTCTTCACGGCTAATCGCCTGCTACCTGTAAATACATAAAGCAAATACATTTTAGTACAAATTTTGAAAACTTCCATACAAACAGTGCTTTTGCGCAACAGACTAGTCTTCATTTTGTGTTTCTGTGCTCGGAGGTTCTTCAAACGCTCCGAGAAGTAGCCTATAGATTCAGTATACAACCTAGCATACGGAGAACCGCTTTGAAGTGTGTTTTTAGTACTTTTCCTCTGTTTTATTGCTGTTTTTCGACAATTTTTGCGTATTGACTCGATTTTTGCGTCCATACCTTGTCTTTTAGCGCCGCTCGTCGGTGCTAACCTCACACTGCATCAGTTCTCGTCATCCTACGTAGATTCCGATCAAAAAATCGTTAAAAACACGCAAATCCAATAATAATACCTACGTACCGAGGTTACTTGGTCGGGCGAATTACATAGGCAAATCATCTATTTGGCTATTTGTTTGGGTACTTACCATAGCTTATCGTACATCATTCTTCACGGCTAATCGCCTGCTACCTGTAAATACATAAAGCAAATACATTTTAGTACAAATTTTGAAAACTTCCATACAAACAGTGCTTTTGCGCAACAGACTAGTCTTCATTTTGTGTTTCTGTGCTCGGAGGTTCTTCAAACGCTCCGAGAAGTAGCCTATAGATTCAGTATACAACCTAGCATACGGAGAACCGCTTTGAAGTGTGTTTTTAGTACTTTTCCTCTGTTTTATTGCTGTTTTTCGACAATTTTTGCGTATTGACTCGATTTTTGCGTCCATACCTTGTCTTTTAGCGCCGCTCGTCGTTGCTAACCTCACACTGCATCAGTTCTCGTCATCCTACGTAGATTCCGATCAAAAAATCGTTAAAAACACGCAAATCCAATAATAATACCTACGTACCGAGGTTACTTGGTCGGGCGAATTACATAGGCAAATCATCTATTTGGCTATTTGTTTGGGTACTTACCATAGCTTATCGTACATCATTCTTCACGGCTAATCGCCTGCTACCTGTAAATACATAAAGCAAATACATTTTAGTACAAATTTTGAAAACTTCCATACAAACAGTGCTTTTGCGCAACAGACTAGTCTTCATTTTGTGTTTCTGTGCTCGGAGGTTCTTCAAACGCTCCGAGAAGTAGCCTATAGATTCAGTATACAACCTAGCATACGGAGAACCGCTTTGAAGTGTGTTTTTAGTACTTTTCCTCTGTTTTATTGCTGTTTTTCGACAATTTTTGCGTATTGACTCGATTTTTGCGTCCATACCTTGTCTTTTAGCGCCGCTCGTCGGTGCTAACCTCACACTGCATCAGTTCTCGTCATCCTACGTAGATTCCGATCAAAAAATCGTTAAAAACACGCAAATCCAATAATAATACCTACGTACCGAGGTTACTTGGTCGGGCGAATTACATAGGCAAATCATCTATTTGGCTATTTGTTTGGGTACTTACCATAGCTTATCGTACATCATTCTTCACGGCTAATCGCCTGCTACCTGTAAATACATAAAGCAAATACATTTTAGTACAAATTTTGAAAACTTCCATACAAACAGTGCTTTTGCGCAACAGACTAGTCTTCATTTTGTGTTTCTGTGCTCGGAGGTTCTTCAAACGCTCCGAGAAGTAGCCTATAGATTCAGTATACAACCTAGCATACGGAGAACCGCTTTGAAGTGTGTTTTTAGTACTTTTCCTCTGTTTTATTGCTGTTTTTCGACAATTTTTGCGTATTGACTCGATTTTTGCGTCCATACCTTGTCTTTTAGCGCCGCTCGTCGGTGCTAACCTCACACTGCATCAGTTCTCGTCATCCTACGTAGATTCCGATCAAAAAATCGTTAAAAACACGCAAATCCAATAATAATACCTACGTACCGAGGTTACTTGGTCGGGCGAATTACATAGGCAAATCATCTATTTGGCTATTTGTTTGGGTACTTACCATAGCTTATCGTACATCATTCTTCACGGCTAATCGCCTGCTACCTGTAAATACATAAAGCAAATACATTTTAGTACAAATTTTGAAAACTTCCATACAAACAGTGCTTTTGCGCAACAGACTAGTCTTCATTTTGTGTTTCTGTGCTCGGAGGTTCTTCAAACGCTCCGAGAAGTAGCCTATAGATTCAGTATACAACCTAGCATACGGAGAACCGCTTTGAAGTGTGTTTTTAGTACTTTTCCTCTGTTTTATTGCTGTTTTTCGACAATTTTTGCGTATTGACTCGATTTTTGCGTCCATACCTTGTCTTTTAGCGCCGCTCGTCGGTGCTAACCTCACACTGCATCAGTTCTCGTCATCCTACGTAGATTCCGATCAAAAAATCGTTAAAAACACGCAAATCCAATAATAATACCTACGTACCGAGGTTACTTGGTCGGGCGAATTACATAGGCAAATCATCTATTTGGCTATTTGTTTGGGTACTTACCATAGCTTATCGTACATCATTCTTCACGGCTAATCGCCTGCTACCTGTAAATACATAAAGCAAATACATTTTAGTACAAATTTTGAAAACTTCCATACAAACAGTGCTTTTGCGCAACAGACTAGTCTTCATTTTGTGTTTCTGTGCTCGGAGGTTCTTCAAACGCTCCGAGAAGTAGCCTATAGATTCAGTATACAACCTAGCATACGGAGAACCGCTTTGAAGTGTGTTTTTAGTACTTTTCCTCTGTTTTATTGCTGTTTTTCGACAATTTTTGCGTATTGACTCGATTTTTGCGTCCATACCTTGTCTTTTAGCGCCGCTCGTCGGTGCTAACCTCACACTGCATCAGTTCTCGTCATCCTACGTAGATTCCGATCAAAAAATCGTTAAAAACACGCAAATCCAATAATAATACCTACGTACCGAGGTTACTTGGTCGGGCGAATTACATAGGCAAATCATCTATTTGGCTATTTGTTTGGGTACTTACCATAGCTTATCGTACATCATTCTTCACGGCTAATCGCCTGCTACCTGTAAATACATAAAGCAAATACATTTTAGTACAAATTTTGAAAACTTCCATACAAACAGTGCTTTTGCGCAACAGACTAGTCTTCATTTTGTGTTTCTGTGCTCGGAGGTTCTTCAAACGCTCCGAGAAGTAGCCTATAGATTCAGTATACAACCTAGCATACGGAGAACCGCTTTGAAGTGTGTTTTTAGTACTTTTCCTCTGTTTTATTGCTGTTTTTCGACAATTTTTGCGTATTGACTCGATTTTTGCGTCCATACCTTGTCTTTTAGCGCCGCTCGTCGGTGCTAACCTCACACTGCATCAGTTCTCGTCATCCTACGTAGATTCCGATCAAAAAATCGTTAAAAACACGCAAATCCAATAATAATACCTACGTACCGAGGTTACTTGGTCGGGCGAATTACATAGGCAAATCATCTATTTGGCTATTTGTTTGGGTACTTACCATAGCTTATCGTACATCATTCTTCACGGCTAATCGCCTGCTACCTGTAAATACATAAAGCAAATACATTTTAGTACAAATTTTGAAAACTTCCATACAAACAGTGCTTTTGCGCAACAGACTAGTCTTCATTTTGTGTTTCTGTGCTCGGAGGTTCTTCAAACGCTCCGAGAAGTAGCCTATAGATTCAGTATACAACCTAGCATACGGAGAACCGCTTTGAAGTGTGTTTTTAGTACTTTTCCTCTGTTTTATTGCTGTTTTTCGACAATTTTTGCGTATTGACTCGATTTTTGCGTCCATACCTTGTCTTTTAGCGCCGCTCGTCGTTGCTAACCTCACACTGCATCAGTTCTCGTCATCCTACGTAGATTCCGATCAAAAAATCGTTAAAAACACGCAAATCCAATAATAATACCTACGTACCGAGGTTACTTGGTCGGGCGAATTACATAGGCAAATCATCTATTTGGCTATTTGTTTGGGTACTTACCATAGCTTATCGTACATCATTCTTCACGGCTAATCGCCTGCTACCTGTAAATACATAAAGCAAATACATTTTAGTACAAATTTTGAAAACTTCCATACAAACAGTGCTTTTGCGCAACAGACTAGTCTTCATTTTGTGTTTCTGTGCTCGGAGGTTCTTCAAACGCTCCGAGAAGTAGCCTATAGATTCAGTATACAACCTAGCATACGGAGAACCGCTTTGAAGTGTGTTTTTAGTACTTTTCCTCTGTTTTATTGCTGTTTTTCGACAATTTTTGCGTATTGACTCGATTTTTGCGTCCATACCTTGTCTTTTAGCGCCGCTCGTCGGTGCTAACCTCACACTGCATCAGTTCTCGTCATCCTACGTAGATTCCGATCAAAAAATCGTTAAAAACACGCAAATCCAATAATAATACCTACGTACCGAGGTTACTTGGTCGGGCGAATTACATAGGCAAATCATCTATTTGGCTATTTGTTTGGGTACTTACCATAGCTTATCGTACATCATTCTTCACGGCTAATCGCCTGCTACCTGTAAATACATAAAGCAAATACATTTTAGTACAAATTTTGAAAACTTCCATACAAACAGTGCTTTTGCGCAACAGACTAGTCTTCATTTTGTGTTTCTGTGCTCGGAGGTTCTTCAAACGCTCCGAGAAGTAGCCTATAGATTCAGTATACAACCTAGCATACGGAGAACCGCTTTGAAGTGTGTTTTTAGTACTTTTCCTCTGTTTTATTGCTGTTTTTCGACAATTTTTGCGTATTGACTCGATTTTTGCGTCCATACCTTGTCTTTTAGCGCCGCTCGTCGGTGCTAACCTCACACTGCATCAGTTCTCGTCATCCTACGTAGATTCCGATCAAAAAATCGTTAAAAACACGCAAATCCAATAATAATACCTACGTACCGAGGTTACTTGGTCGGGCGAATTACATAGGCAAATCATCTATTTGGCTATTTGTTTGGGTACTTACCATAGCTTATCGTACATCATTCTTCACGGCTAATCGCCTGCTACCTGTAAATACATAAAGCAAATACATTTTAGTACAAATTTTGAAAACTTCCATACAAACAGTGCTTTTGCGCAACAGACTAGTCTTCATTTTGTGTTTCTGTGCTCGGAGGTTCTTCAAACGCTCCGAGAAGTAGCCTATAGATTCAGTATACAACCTAGCATACGGAGAACCGCTTTGAAGTGTGTTTTTAGTACTTTTCCTCTGTTTTATTGCTGTTTTTCGACAATTTTTGCGTATTGACTCGATTTTTGCGTCCATACCTTGTCTTTTAGCGCCGCTCGTCGGTGCTAACCTCACACTGCATCAGTTCTCGTCATCCTACGTAGATTCCGATCAAAAAATCGTTAAAAACACGCAAATCCAATAATAATACCTACGTACCGAGGTTACTTGGTCGGGCGAATTACATAGGCAAATCATCTATTTGGCTATTTGTTTGGGTACTTACCATAGCTTATCGTACATCATTCTTCACGGCTAATCGCCTGCTACCTGTAAATACATAAAGCAAATACATTTTAGTACAAATTTTGAAAACTTCCATACAAACAGTGCTTTTGCGCAACAGACTAGTCTTCATTTTGTGTTTCTGTGCTCGGAGGTTCTTCAAACGCTCCGAGAAGTAGCCTATAGATTCAGTATACAACCTAGCATACGGAGAACCGCTTTGAAGTGTGTTTTTAGTACTTTTCCTCTGTTTTATTGCTGTTTTTCGACAATTTTTGCGTATTGACTCGATTTTTGCGTCCATACCTTGTCTTTTAGCGCCGCTCGTCGGTGCTAACCTCACACTGCATCAGTTCTCGTCATCCTACGTAGATTCCGATCAAAAAATCGTTAAAAACACGCAAATCCAATAATAATACCTACGTACCGAGGTTACTTGGTCGGGCGAATTACATAGGCAAATCATCTATTTGGCTATTTGTTTGGGTACTTACCATAGCTTATCGTACATCATTCTTCACGGCTAATCGCCTGCTACCTGTAAATACATAAAGCAAATACATTTTAGTACAAATTTTGAAAACTTCCATACAAACAGTGCTTTTGCGCAACAGACTAGTCTTCATTTTGTGTTTCTGTGCTCGGAGGTTCTTCAAACGCTCCGAGAAGTAGCCTATAGATTCAGTATACAACCTAGCATACGGAGAACCGCTTTGAAGTGTGTTTTTAGTACTTTTCCTCTGTTTTATTGCTGTTTTTCGACAATTTTTGCGTATTGACTCGATTTTTGCGTCCATACCTTGTCTTTTAGCGCCGCTCGTCGGTGCTAACCTCACACTGCATCAGTTCTCGTCATCCTACGTAGATTCCGATCAAAAAATCGTTAAAAACACGCAAATCCAATAATAATACCTACGTACCGAGGTTACTTGGTCGGGCGAATTACATAGGCAAATCATCTATTTGGCTATTTGTTTGGGTACTTACCATAGCTTATCGTACATCATTCTTCACGGCTAATCGCCTGCTACCTGTAAATACATAAAGCAAATACATTTTAGTACAAATTTTGAAAACTTCCATACAAACAGTGCTTTTGCGCAACAGACTAGTCTTCATTTTGTGTTTCTGTGCTCGGAGGTTCTTCAAACGCTCCGAGAAGTAGCCTATAGATTCAGTATACAACCTAGCATACGGAGAACCGCTTTGAAGTGTGTTTTTAGTACTTTTCCTCTGTTTTATTGCTGTTTTTCGACAATTTTTGCGTATTGACTCGATTTTTGCGTCCATACCTTGTCTTTTAGCGCCGCTCGTCGGTGCTAACCTCACACTGCATCAGTTCTCGTCATCCTACGTAGATTCCGATCAAAAAATCGTTAAAAACACGCAAATCCAATAATAATACCTACGTACCGAGGTTACTTGGTCGGGCGAATTACATAGGCAAATCATCTATTTGGCTATTTGTTTGGGTACTTACCATAGCTTATCGTACATCATTCTTCACGGCTAATCGCCTGCTACCTGTAAATACATAAAGCAAATACATTTTAGTACAAATTTTGAAAACTTCCATACAAACAGTGCTTTTGCGCAACAGACTAGTCTTCATTTTGTGTTTCTGTGCTCGGAGGTTCTTCAAACGCTCCGAGAAGTAGCCTATAGATTCAGTATACAACCTAGCATACGGAGAACCGCTTTGAAGTGTGTTTTTAGTACTTTTCCTCTGTTTTATTGCTGTTTTTCGACAATTTTTGCGTATTGACTCGATTTTTGCGTCCATACCTTGTCTTTTAGCGCCGCTCGTCGGTGCTAACCTCACACTGCATCAGTTCTCGTCATCCTACGTAGATTCCGATCAAAAAATCGTTAAAAACACGCAAATCCAATAATAATACCTACGTACCGAGGTTACTTGGTCGGGCGAATTACATAGGCAAATCATCTATTTGGCTATTTGTTTGGGTACTTACCATAGCTTATCGTACATCATTCTTCACGGCTAATCGCCTGCTACCTGTAAATACATAAAGCAAATACATTTTAGTACAAATTTTGAAAACTTCCATACAAACAGTGCTTTTGCGCAACAGACTAGTCTTCATTTTGTGTTTCTGTGCTCGGAGGTTCTTCAAACGCTCCGAGAAGTAGCCTATAGATTCAGTATACAACCTAGCATACGGAGAACCGCTTTGAAGTGTGTTTTTAGTACTTTTCCTCTGTTTTATTGCTGTTTTTCGACAATTTTTGCGTATTGACTCGATTTTTGCGTCCATACCTTGTCTTTTAGCGCCGCTCGTCGGTGCTAACCTCACACTGCATCAGTTCTCGTCATCCTACGTAGATTCCGATCAAAAAATCGTTAAAAACACGCAAATCCAATAATAATACCTACGTACCGAGGTTACTTGGTCGGGCGAATTACATAGGCAAATCATCTATTTGGCTATTTGTTTGGGTACTTACCATAGCTTATCGTACATCATTCTTCACGGCTAATCGCCTGCTACCTGTAAATACATAAAGCAAATACATTTTAGTACAAATTTTGAAAACTTCCATACAAACAGTGCTTTTGCGCAACAGACTAGTCTTCATTTTGTGTTTCTGTGCTCGGAGGTTCTTCAAACGCTCCGAGAAGTAGCCTATAGATTCAGTATACAACCTAGCATACGGAGAACCGCTTTGAAGTGTGTTTTTAGTACTTTTCCTCTGTTTTATTGCTGTTTTTCGACAATTTTTGCGTATTGACTCGATTTTTGCGTCCATACCTTGTCTTTTAGCGCCGCTCGTCGGTGCTAACCTCACACTGCATCAGTTCTCGTCATCCTACGTAGATTACGATCAAAAAATCGTTAAAAACACGCAAATCCAATAATAATACCTACGTACCGAGGTTACTTGGTCGGGCGAATTACATAGGCAAATCATCTATTTGGCTATTTGTTTGGGTACTTACCATAGCTTATCGTACATCATTCTTCACGGCTAATCGCCTGCTACCTGTAAATACATAAAGCAAATACATTTTAGTACAAATTTTGAAAACTTCCATACAAACAGTGCTTTTGCGCAACAGACTAGTCTTCATTTTGTGTTTCTGTGCTCGGAGGTTCTTCAAACGCTCCGAGAAGTAGCCTATAGATTCAGTATACAACCTAGCATACGGAGAACCGCTTTGAAGTGTGTTTTTAGTACTTTTCCTCTGTTTTATTGCTGTTTTTCGACAATTTTTGCGTATTGACTCGATTTTTGCGTCCATACCTTGTCTTTTAGCGCCGCTCGTCGGTGCTAACCTCACACTGCATCAGTTCTCGTCATCCTACGTAGATTCCGATCAAAAAATCGTTAAAAACACGCAAATCCAATAATAATACCTACGTACCGAGGTTACTTGGTCGGGCGAATTACATAGGCAAATCATCTATTTGGCTATTTGTTTGGGTACTTACCATAGCTTATCGTACATCATTCTTCACGGCTAATCGCCTGCTACCTGTAAATACATAAAGCAAATACATTTTAGTACAAATTTTGAAAACTTCCATACAAACAGTGCTTTTGCGCAACAGACTAGTCTTCATTTTGTGTTTCTGTGCTCGGAGGTTCTTCAAACGCTCCGAGAAGTAGCCTATAGATTCAGTATACAACCTAGCATACGGAGAACCGCTTTGAAGTGTGTTTTTAGTACTTTTCCTCTGTTTTATTGCTGTTTTTCGACAATTTTTGCGTATTGACTCGATTTTTGCGTCCATACCTTGTCTTTTAGCGCCGCTCGTCGGTGCTAACCTCACACTGCATCAGTTCTCGTCATCCTACGTAGATTCCGATCAAAAAATCGTTAAAAACACGCAAATCCAATAATAATACCTACGTACCGAGGTTACTTGGTCGGGCGAATTACATAGGCAAATCATCTATTTGGCTATTTGTTTGGGTACTTACCATAGCTTATCGTACATCATTCTTCACGGCTAATCGCCTGCTACCTGTAAATACATAAAGCAAATACATTTTAGTACAAATTTTGAAAACTTCCATACAAACAGTGCTTTTGCGCAACAGACTAGTCTTCATTTTGTGTTTCTGTGCTCGGAGGTTCTTCAAACGCTCCGAGAAGTAGCCTATAGATTCAGTATACAACCTAGCATACGGAGAACCGCTTTGAAGTGTGTTTTTAGTACTTTTCCTCTGTTTTATTGCTGTTTTTCGACAATTTTTGCGTATTGACTCGATTTTTGCGTCCATACCTTGTCTTTTAGCGCCGCTCGTCGGTGCTAACCTCACACTGCATCAGTTCTCGTCATCCTACGTAGATTCCGATCAAAAAATCGTTAAAAACACGCAAATCCAATAATAATACCTACGTACCGAGGTTACTTGGTCGGGCGAATTACATAGGCAAATCATCTATTTGGCTATTTGTTTGGGTACTTACCATAGCTTATCGTACATCATTCTTCACGGCTAATCGCCTGCTACCTGTAAATACATAAAGCAAATACATTTTAGTACAAATTTTGAAAACTTCCATACAAACAGTGCTTTTGCGCAACAGACTAGTCTTCATTTTGTGTTTCTGTGCTCGGAGGTTCTTCAAACGCTCCGAGAAGTAGCCTATAGATTCAGTATACAACCTAGCATACGGAGAACCGCTTTGAAGTGTGTTTTTAGTACTTTTCCTCTGTTTTATTGCTGTTTTTCGACAATTTTTGCGTATTGACTCGATTTTTGCGTCCATACCTTGTCTTTTAGCGCCGCTCGTCGGTGCTAACCTCACACTGCATCAGTTCTCGTCATCCTACGTAGATTCCGATCAAAAAATCGTTAAAAACACGCAAATCCAATAATAATACCTACGTACCGAGGTTACTTGGTCGGGCGAATTACATAGGCAAATCATCTATTTGGCTATTTGTTTGGGTACTTACCATAGCTTATCGTACATCATTCTTCACGGCTAATCGCCTGCTACCTGTAAATACATAAAGCAAATACATTTTAGTACAAATTTTGAAAACTTCCATACAAACAGTGCTTTTGCGCAACAGACTAGTCTTCATTTTGTGTTTCTGTGCTCGGAGGTTCTTCAAACGCTCCGAGAAGTAGCCTATAGATTCAGTATACAACCTAGCATACGGAGAACCGCTTTGAAGTGTGTTTTTAGTACTTTTCCTCTGTTTTATTGCTGTTTTTCGACAATTTTTGCGTATTGACTCGATTTTTGCGTCCATACCTTGTCTTTTAGCGCCGCTCGTCGGTGCTAACCTCACACTGCATCAGTTCTCGTCATCCTACGTAGATTCCGATCAAAAAATCGTTAAAAACACGCAAATCCAATAATAATACCTACGTACCGAGGTTACTTGGTCGGGCGAATTACATAGGCAAATCATCTATTTGGCTATTTGTTTGGGTACTTACCATAGCTTATCGTACATCATTCTTCACGGCTAATCGCCTGCTACCTGTAAATACATAAAGCAAATACATTTTAGTACAAATTTTGAAAACTTCCATACAAACAGTGCTTTTGCGCAACAGACTAGTCTTCATTTTGTGTTTCTGTGCTCGGAGGTTCTTCAAACGCTCCGAGAAGTAGCCTATAGATTCAGTATACAACCTAGCATACGGAGAACCGCTTTGAAGTGTGTTTTTAGTACTTTTCCTCTGTTTTATTGCTGTTTTTCGACAATTTTTGCGTATTGACTCGATTTTTGCGTCCATACCTTGTCTTTTAGCGCCGCTCGTCGGTGCTAACCTCACACTGCATCAGTTCTCGTCATCCTACGTAGATTCCGATCAAAAAATCGTTAAAAACACGCAAATCCAATAATAATACCTACGTACCGAGGTTACTTGGTCGGGCGAATTACATAGGCAAATCATCTATTTGGCTATTTGTTTGGGTACTTACCATAGCTTATCGTACATCATTCTTCACGGCTAATCGCCTGCTACCTGTAAATACATAAAGCAAATACATTTTAGTACAAATTTTGAAAACTTCCATACAAACAGTGCTTTTGCGCAACAGACTAGTCTTCATTTTGTGTTTCTGTGCTCGGAGGTTCTTCAAACGCTCCGAGAAGTAGCCTATAGATTCAGTATACAACCTAGCATACGGAGAACCGCTTTGAAGTGTGTTTTTAGTACTTTTCCTCTGTTTTATTGCTGTTTTTCGACAATTTTTGCGTATTGACTCGATTTTTGCGTCCATACCTTGTCTTTTAGCGCCGCTCGTCGGTGCTAACCTCACACTGCATCAGTTCTCGTCATCCTACGTAGATTCCGATCAAAAAATCGTTAAAAACACGCAAATCCAATAATAATACCTACGTACCGAGGTTACTTGGTCGGGCGAATTACATAGGCAAATCATCTATTTGGCTATTTGTTTGGGTACTTACCATAGCTTATCGTACATCATTCTTCACGGCTAATCGCCTGCTACCTGTAAATACATAAAGCAAATACATTTTAGTACAAATTTTGAAAACTTCCATACAAACAGTGCTTTTGCGCAACAGACTAGTCTTCATTTTGTGTTTCTGTGCTCGGAGGTTCTTCAAACGCTCCGAGAAGTAGCCTATAGATTCAGTATACAACCTAGCATACGGAGAACCGCTTTGAAGTGTGTTTTTAGTACTTTTCCTCTGTTTTATTGCTGTTTTTCGACAATTTTTGCGTATTGACTCGATTTTTGCGTCCATACCTTGTCTTTTAGCGCCGCTCGTCGGTGCTAACCTCACACTGCATCAGTTCTCGTCATCCTACGTAGATTCCGATCAAAAAATCGTTAAAAACACGCAAATCCAATAATAATACCTACGTACCGAGGTTACTTGGTCGGGCGAATTACATAGGCAAATCATCTATTTGGCTATTTGTTTGGGTACTTACCATAGCTTATCGTACATCATTCTTCACGGCTAATCGCCTGCTACCTGTAAATACATAAAGCAAATACATTTTAGTACAAATTTTGAAAACTTCCATACAAACAGTGCTTTTGCGCAACAGACTAGTCTTCATTTTGTGTTTCTGTGCTCGGAGGTTCTTCAAACGCTCCGAGAAGTAGCCTATAGATTCAGTATACAACCTAGCATACGGAGAACCGCTTTGAAGTGTGTTTTTAGTACTTTTCCTCTGTTTTATTGCTGTTTTTCGACAATTTTTGCGTATTGACTCGATTTTTGCGTCCATACCTTGTCTTTTAGCGCCGCTCGTCGGTGCTAACCTCACACTGCATCAGTTCTCGTCATCCTACGTAGATTCCGATCAAAAAATCGTTAAAAACACGCAAATCCAATAATAATACCTACGTACCGAGGTTACTTGGTCGGGCGAATTACATAGGCAAATCATCTATTTGGCTATTTGTTTGGGTACTTACCATAGCTTATCGTACATCATTCTTCACGGCTAATCGCCTGCTACCTGTAAATACATAAAGCAAATACATTTTAGTACAAATTTTGAAAACTTCCATACAAACAGTGCTTTTGCGCAACAGACTAGTCTTCATTTTGTGTTTCTGTGCTCGGAGGTTCTTCAAACGCTCCGAGAAGTAGCCTATAGATTCAGTATACAACCTAGCATACGGAGAACCGCTTTGAAGTGTGTTTTTAGTACTTTTCCTCTGTTTTATTGCTGTTTTTCGACAATTTTTGCGTATTGACTCGATTTTTGCGTCCATACCTTGTCTTTTAGCGCCGCTCGTCGGTGCTAACCTCACACTGCATCAGTTCTCGTCATCCTACGTAGATTCCGATCAAAAAATCGTTAAAAACACGCAAATCCAATAATAATACCTACGTACCGAGGTTACTTGGTCGGGCGAATTACATAGGCAAATCATCTATTTGGCTATTTGTTTGGGTACTTACCATAGCTTATCGTACATCATTCTTCACGGCTAATCGCCTGCTACCTGTAAATACATAAAGCAAATACATTTTAGTACAAATTTTGAAAACTTCCATACAAACAGTGCTTTTGCGCAACAGACTAGTCTTCATTTTGTGTTTCTGTGCTCGGAGGTTCTTCAAACGCTCCGAGAAGTAGCCTATAGATTCAGTATACAACCTAGCATACGGAGAACCGCTTTGAAGTGTGTTTTTAGTACTTTTCCTCTGTTTTATTGCTGTTTTTCGACAATTTTTGCGTATTGACTCGATTTTTGCGTCCATACCTTGTCTTTTAGCGCCGCTCGTCGGTGCTAACCTCACACTGCATCAGTTCTCGTCATCCTACGTAGATTCCGATCAAAAAATCGTTAAAAACACGCAAATCCAATAATAATACCTACGTACCGAGGTTACTTGGTCGGGCGAATTACATAGGCAAATCATCTATTTGGCTATTTGTTTGGGTACTTACCATAGCTTATCGTACATCATTCTTCACGGCTAGTCGCCTGCTACCTGTAAATACATAAAGCAAATACATTTTAGTACAAATTTTGAAAACTTCCATACAAACAGTGCTTTTGCGCAACAGACTAGTCTTCATTTTGTGTTTCTGTGCTCGGAGGTTCTTCAAACGCTCCGAGAAGTAGCCTATAGATTCAGTATACAACCTAGCATACGGAGAACCGCTTTGAAGTGTGTTTTTAGTACTTTTCCTCTGTTTTATTGCTGTTTTTCGACAATTTTTGCGTATTGACTCGATTTTTGCGTCCATACCTTGTCTTTTAGCGCCGCTCGTCGGTGCTAACCTCACACTGCATCAGTTCTCGTCATCCTACGTAGATTCCGATCAAAAAATCGTTAAAAACACGCAAATCCAATAATAATACCTACGTACCGAGGTTACTTGGTCGGGCGAATTACATAGGCAAATCATCTATTTGGCTATTTGTTTGGGTACTTACCATAGCTTATCGTACATCATTCTTCACGGCTAATCGCCTGCTACCTGTAAATACATAAAGCAAATACATTTTAGTACAAATTTTGAAAACTTCCATACAAACAGTGCTTTTGCGCAACAGACTAGTCTTCATTTTGTGTTTCTGTGCTCGGAGGTTCTTCAAACGCTCCGAGAAGTAGCCTATAGATTCAGTATACAACCTAGCATACGGAGAACCGCTTTGAAGTGTGTTTTTAGTACTTTTCCTCTGTTTTATTGCTGTTTTTCGACAATTTTTGCGTATTGACTCGATTTTTGCGTCCATACCTTGTCTTTTAGCGCCGCTCGTCGGTGCTAACCTCACACTGCATCAGTTCTCGTCATCCTACGTAGATTCCGATCAAAAAATCGTTAAAAACACGCAAATCCAATAATAATACCTACGTACCGAGGTTACTTGGTCGGGCGAATTACATAGGCAAATCATCTATTTGGCTATTTGTTTGGGTACTTACCATAGCTTATCGTACATCATTCTTCACGGCTAATCGCCTGCTACCTGTAAATACATAAAGCAAATACATTTTAGTACAAATTTTGAAAACTTCCATACAAACAGTGCTTTTGCGCAACAGACTAGTCTTCATTTTGTGTTTCTGTGCTCGGAGGTTCTTCAAACGCTCCGAGAAGTAGCCTATAGATTCAGTATACAACCTAGCATACGGAGAACCGCTTTGAAGTGTGTTTTTAGTACTTTTCCTCTGTTTTATTGCTGTTTTTCGACAATTTTTGCGTATTGACTCGATTTTTGCGTCCATACCTTGTCTTTTAGCGCCGCTCGTCGGTGCTAACCTCACACTGCATCAGTTCTCGTCATCCTACGTAGATTCCGATCAAAAAATCGTTAAAAACACGCAAATCCAATAATAATACCTACGTACCGAGGTTACTTGGTCGGGCGAATTACATAGGCAAATCATCTATTTGGCTATTTGTTTGGGTACTTACCATAGCTTATCGTACATCATTCTTCACGGCTAATCGCCTGCTACCTGTAAATACATAAAGCAAATACATTTTAGTACAAATTTTGAAAACTTCCATACAAACAGTGCTTTTGCGCAACAGACTAGTCTTCATTTTGTGTTTCTGTGCTCGGAGGTTCTTCAAACGCTCCGAGAAGTAGCCTATAGATTCAGTATACAACCTAGCATACGGAGAACCGCTTTGAAGTGTGTTTTTAGTACTTTTCCTCTGTTTTATTGCTGTTTTTCGACAATTTTTGCGTATTGACTCGATTTTTGCGTCCATACCTTGTCTTTTAGCGCCGCTCGTCGGTGCTAACCTCACACTGCATCAGTTCTCGTCATCCTACGTAGATTCCGATCAAAAAATCGTTAAAAACACCCAAATCCAATAATAATACCTACGTACCGAGGTTACTTGGTCGGGCGAATTACATAGGCAAATCATCTATTTGGCTATTTGTTTGGGTACTTACCATAGCTTATCGTACATCATTCTTCACGGCTAATCGCCTGCTACCTGTAAATACATAAAGCAAATACATTTTAGTACAAATTTTGAAAACTTCCATACAAACAGTGCTTTTGCGCAACAGACTAGTCTTCATTTTGTGTTTCTGTGCTCGGAGGTTCTTCAAACGCTCCGAGAAGTAGCCTATAGATTCAGTATACAACCTAGCATACGGAGAACCGCTTTGAAGTGTGTTTTTAGTACTTTTCCTCTGTTTTATTGCTGTTTTTCGACAATTTTTGCGTATTGACTCGATTTTTGCGTCCATACCTTGTCTTTTAGCGCCGCTCGTCGGTGCTAACCTCACACTGCATCAGTTCTCGTCATCCTACGTAGATTCCGATCAAAAAATCGTTAAAAACACGCAAATCCAATAATAATACCTACGTACCGAGGTTACTTGGTCGGGCGAATTACATAGGCAAATCATCTATTTGGCTATTTGTTTGGGTACTTACCATAGCTTATCGTACATCATTCTTCACGGCTAATCGCCTGCTACCTGTAAATACATAAAGCAAATACATTTTAGTACAAATTTTGAAAACTTCCATACAAACAGTGCTTTTGCGCAACAGACTAGTCTTCATTTTGTGTTTCTGTGCTCGGAGGTTCTTCAAACGCTCCGAGAAGTAGCCTATAGATTCAGTATACAACCTAGCATACGGAGAACCGCTTTGAAGTGTGTTTTTAGTACTTTTCCTCTGTTTTATTGCTGTTTTTCGACAATTTTTGCGTATTGACTCGATTTTTGCGTCCATACCTTGTCTTTTAGCGCCGCTCGTCGGTGCTAACCTCACACTGCATCAGTTCTCGTCATCCTACGTAGATTCCGATCAAAAAATCGTTAAAAACACGCAAATCCAATAATAATACCTACGTACCGAGGTTACTTGGTCGGGCGAATTACATAGGCAAATCATCTATTTGGCTATTTGTTTGGGTACTTACCATAGCTTATCGTACATCATTCTTCACGGCTAATCGCCTGCTACCTGTAAATACATAAAGCAAATACATTTTAGTACAAATTTTGAAAACTTCCATACAAACAGTGCTTTTGCGCAACAGACTAGTCTTCATTTTGTGTTTCTGTGCTCGGAGGTTCTTCAAACGCTCCGAGAAGTAGCCTATAGATTCAGTATACAACCTAGCATACGGAGAACCGCTTTGAAGTGTGTTTTTAGTACTTTTCCTCTGTTTTATTGCTGTTTTTCGACAATTTTTGCGTATTGACTCGATTTTTGCGTCCATACCTTGTCTTTTAGCGCCGCTCGTCGGTGCTAACCTCACACTGCATCAGTTCTCGTCATCCTACGTAGATTCCGATCAAAAAATCGTTAAAAACACGCAAATCCAATAATAATACCTACGTACCGAGGTTACTTGGTCGGGCGAATTACATAGGCAAATCATCTATTTGGCTATTTGTTTGGGTACTTACCATAGCTTATCGTACATCATTCTTCACGGCTAATCGCCTGCTACCTGTAAATACATAAAGCAAATACATTTTAGTACAAATTTTGAAAACTTCCATACAAACAGTGCTTTTGCGCAACAGACTAGTCTTCATTTTGTGTTTCTGTGCTCGGAGGTTCTTCAAACGCTCCGAGAAGTAGCCTATAGATTCAGTATACAACCTAGCATACGGAGAACCGCTTTGAAGTGTGTTTTTAGTACTTTTCCTCTGTTTTATTGCTGTTTTTCGACAATTTTTGCGTATTGACTCGATTTTTGCGTCCATACCTTGTCTTTTAGCGCCGCTCGTCGTTGCTAACCTCACACTGCATCAGTTCTCGTCATCCTACGTAGATTCCGATCAAAAAATCGTTAAAAACACGCAAATCCAATAATAATACCTACGTACCGAGGTTACTTGGTCGGGCGAATTACATAGGCAAATCATCTATTTGGCTATTTGTTTGGGTACTTACCATAGCTTATCGTACATCATTCTTCACGGCTAATCGCCTGCTACCTGTAAATACATAAAGCAAATACATTTTAGTACAAATTTTGAAAACTTCCATACAAACAGTGCTTTTGCGCAACAGACTAGTCTTCATTTTGTGTTTCTGTGCTCGGAGGTTCTTCAAACGCTCCGAGAAGTAGCCTATAGATTCAGTATACAACCTAGCATACGGAGAACCGCTTTGAAGTGTGTTTTTAGTACTTTTCCTCTGTTTTATTGCTGTTTTTCGACAATTTTTGCGTATTGACTCGATTTTTGCGTCCATACCTTGTCTTTTAGCGCCGCTCGTCGTTGCTAACCTCACACTGCATCAGTTCTCGTCATCCTACGTAGATTCCGATCAAAAAATCGTTAAAAACACGCAAATCCAATAATAATACCTACGTACCGAGGTTACTTGGTCGGGCGAATTACATAGGCAAATCATCTATTTGGCTATTTGTTTGGGTACTTACCATAGCTTATCGTACATCATTCTTCACGGCTAATCGCCTGCTACCTGTAAATACATAAAGCAAATACATTTTAGTACAAATTTTGAAAACTTCCATACAAACAGTGCTTTTGCGCAACAGACTAGTCTTCAT
Source organism: Pyralis farinalis (assembly GCA_947507595.1). Taxonomy (NCBI): domain Eukaryota; kingdom Metazoa; phylum Arthropoda; class Insecta; order Lepidoptera; family Pyralidae; genus Pyralis; species Pyralis farinalis. The sequence goes on from OX382264.1 coordinate 269,231, forward strand.
TTTGTGTTTCTGTGCTCGGAGGTTCTTCAAACGCTCCGAGAAGTAGCCTATAGATTCAGTATACAACCTAGCATACGGAGAACCGCTTTGAAGTGTGTTTTTAGTACTTTTCCTCTGTTTTATTGCTGTTTTTCGACAATTTTTGCGTATTGACTCGATTTTTGCGTCCATACCTTGTCTTTTAGCGCCGCTCGTCGGTGCTAACCTCACACTGCATCAGTTCTCGTCATCCTACGTAGATTCCGATCAAAAAATCGTTAAAAACACGCAAATCCAATAATAATACCTACGTACCGAGGTTACTTGGTCGGGCGAATTACATAGGCAAATCATCTATTTGGCTATTTGTTTGGGTACTTACCATAGCTTATCGTACATCATTCTTCACGGCTAATCGCCTGCTACCTGTAAATACATAAAGCAAATACATTTTAGTACAAATTTTGAAAACTTCCATACAAACAGTGCTTTTGCGCAACAGACTAGTCTTCATTTTGTGTTTCTGTGCTCGGAGGTTCTTCAAACGCTCCGAGAAGTAGCCTATAGATTCAGTATACAACCTAGCATACGGAGAACCGCTTTGAAGTGTGTTTTTAGTACTTTTCCTCTGTTTTATTGCTGTTTTTCGACAATTTTTGCGTATTGACTCGATTTTTGCGTCCATACCTTGTCTTTTAGCGCCGCTCGTCGGTGCTAACCTCACACTGCATCAGTTCTCGTCATCCTACGTAGATTCCGATCAAAAAATCGTTAAAAACACGCAAATCCAATAATAATACCTACGTACCGAGGTTACTTGGTCGGGCGAATTACATAGGCAAATCATCTATTTGGCTATTTGTTTGGGTACTTACCATAGCTTATCGTACATCATTCTTCACGGCTAATCGCCTGCTACCTGTAAATACATAAAGCAAATACATTTTAGTACAAATTTTGAAAACTTCCATACAAACAGTGCTTTTGCGCAACAGACTAGTCTTCATTTTGTGTTTCTGTGCTCGGAGGTTCTTCAAACGCTCCGAGAAGTAGCCTATAGATTCAGTATACAACCTAGCATACGGAGAACCGCTTTGAAGTGTGTTTTTAGTACTTTTCCTCTGTTTTATTGCTGTTTTTCGACAATTTTTGCGTATTGACTCGATTTTTGCGTCCATACCTTGTCTTTTAGCGCCGCTCGTCGGTGCTAACCTCACACTGCATCAGTTCTCGTCATCCTACGTAGATTCCGATCAAAAAATCGTTAAAAACACGCAAATCCAATAATAATACCTACGTACCGAGGTTACTTGGTCGGGCGAATTACATAGGCAAATCATCTATTTGGCTATTTGTTTGGGTACTTACCATAGCTTATCGTACATCATTCTTCACGGCTAGTCGCCTGCTACCTGTAAATACATAAAGCAAATACATTTTAGTACAAATTTTGAAAACTTCCATACAAACAGTGCTTTTGCGCAACAGACTAGTCTTCATTTTGTGTTTCTGTGCTCGGAGGTTCTTCAAACGCTCCGAGAAGTAGCCTATAGATTCAGTATACAACCTAGCATACGGAGAACCGCTTTGAAGTGTGTTTTTAGTACTTTTCCTCTGTTTTATTGCTGTTTTTCGACAATTTTTGCGTATTGACTCGATTTTTGCGTCCATACCTTGTCTTTTAGCGCCGCTCGTCGGTGCTAACCTCACACTGCATCAGTTCTCGTCATCCTACGTAGATTCCGATCAAAAAATCGTTAAAAACACGCAAATCCAATAATAATACCTACGTACCGAGGTTACTTGGTCGGGCGAATTACATAGGCAAATCATCTATTTGGCTATTTGTTTGGGTACTTACCATAGCTTATCGTACATCATTCTTCACGGCTAATCGCCTGCTACCTGTAAATACATAAAGCAAATACATTTTAGTACAAATTTTGAAAACTTCCATACAAACAGTGCTTTTGCGCAACAGACTAGTCTTCATTTTGTGTTTCTGTGCTCGGAGGTTCTTCAAACGCTCCGAGAAGTAGCCTATAGATTCAGTATACAACCTAGCATACGGAGAACCGCTTTGAAGTGTGTTTTTAGTACTTTTCCTCTGTTTTATTGCTGTTTTTCGACAATTTTTGCGTATTGACTCGATTTTTGCGTCCATACCTTGTCTTTTAGCGCCGCTCGTCGGTGCTAACCTCACACTGCATCAGTTCTCGTCATCCTACGTAGATTCCGATCAAAAAATCGTTAAAAACACGCAAATCCAATAATAATACCTACGTACCGAGGTTACTTGGTCGGGCGAATTACATAGGCAAATCATCTATTTGGCTATTTGTTTGGGTACTTACCATAGCTTATCGTACATCATTCTTCACGGCTAATCGCCTGCTACCTGTAAATACATAAAGCAAATACATTTTAGTACAAATTTTGAAAACTTCCATACAAACAGTGCTTTTGCGCAACAGACTAGTCTTCATTTTGTGTTTCTGTGCTCGGAGGTTCTTCAAACGCTCCGAGAAGTAGCCTATAGATTCAGTATACAACCTAGCATACGGAGAACCGCTTTGAAGTGTGTTTTTAGTACTTTTCCTCTGTTTTATTGCTGTTTTTCGACAATTTTTGCGTATTGACTCGATTTTTGCGTCCATACCTTGTCTTTTAGCGCCGCTCGTCGGTGCTAACCTCACACTGCATCAGTTCTCGTCATCCTACGTAGATTCCGATCAAAAAATCGTTAAAAACACGCAAATCCAATAATAATACCTACGTACCGAGGTTACTTGGTCGGGCGAATTACATAGGCAAATCATCTATTTGGCTATTTGTTTGGGTACTTACCATAGCTTATCGTACATCATTCTTCACGGCTAATCGCCTGCTACCTGTAAATACATAAAGCAAATACATTTTAGTACAAATTTTGAAAACTTCCATACAAACAGTGCTTTTGCGCAACAGACTAGTCTTCATTTTGTGTTTCTGTGCTCGGAGGTTCTTCAAACGCTCCGAGAAGTAGCCTATAGATTCAGTATACAACCTAGCATACGGAGAACCGCTTTGAAGTGTGTTTTTAGTACTTTTCCTCTGTTTTATTGCTGTTTTTCGACAATTTTTGCGTATTGACTCGATTTTTGCGTCCATACCTTGTCTTTTAGCGCCGCTCGTCGGTGCTAACCTCACACTGCATCAGTTCTCGTCATCCTACGTAGATTCCGATCAAAAAATCGTTAAAAACACGCAAATCCAATAATAATACCTACGTACCGAGGTTACTTGGTCGGGCGAATTACATAGGCAAATCATCTATTTGGCTATTTGTTTGGGTACTTACCATAGCTTATCGTACATCATTCTTCACGGCTAATCGCCTGCTACCTGTAAATACATAAAGCAAATACATTTTAGTACAAATTTTGAAAACTTCCATACAAACAGTGCTTTTGCGCAACAGACTAGTCTTCATTTTGTGTTTCTGTGCTCGGAGGTTCTTCAAACGCTCCGAGAAGTAGCCTATAGATTCAGTATACAACCTAGCATACGGAGAACCGCTTTGAAGTGTGTTTTTAGTACTTTTCCTCTGTTTTATTGCTGTTTTTCGACAATTTTTGCGTATTGACTCGATTTTTGCGTCCATACCTTGTCTTTTAGCGCCGCTCGTCGGTGCTAACCTCACACTGCATCAGTTCTCGTCATCCTACGTAGATTCCGATCAAAAAATCGTTAAAAACACGCAAATCCAATAATAATACCTACGTACCGAGGTTACTTGGTCGGGCGAATTACATAGGCAAATCATCTATTTGGCTATTTGTTTGGGTACTTACCATAGCTTATCGTACATCATTCTTCACGGCTAATCGCCTGCTACCTGTAAATACATAAAGCAAATACATTTTAGTACAAATTTTGAAAACTTCCATACAAACAGTGCTTTTGCGCAACAGACTAGTCTTCATTTTGTGTTTCTGTGCTCGGAGGTTCTTCAAACGCTCCGAGAAGTAGCCTATAGATTCAGTATACAACCTAGCATACGGAGAACCGCTTTGAAGTGTGTTTTTAGTACTTTTCCTCTGTTTTATTGCTGTTTTTCGACAATTTTTGCGTATTGACTCGATTTTTGCGTCCATACCTTGTCTTTTAGCGCCGCTCGTCGGTGCTAACCTCACACTGCATCAGTTCTCGTCATCCTACGTAGATTCCGATCAAAAAATCGTTAAAAACACGCAAATCCAATAATAATACCTACGTACCGAGGTTACTTGGTCGGGCGAATTACATAGGCAAATCATCTATTTGGCTATTTGTTTGGGTACTTACCATAGCTTATCGTACATCATTCTTCACGGCTAATCGCCTGCTACCTGTAAATACATAAAGCAAATACATTTTAGTACAAATTTTGAAAACTTCCATACAAACAGTGCTTTTGCGCAACAGACTAGTCTTCATTTTGTGTTTCTGTGCTCGGAGGTTCTTCAAACGCTCCGAGAAGTAGCCTATAGATTCAGTATACAACCTAGCATACGGAGAACCGCTTTGAAGTGTGTTTTTAGTACTTTTCCTCTGTTTTATTGCTGTTTTTCGACAATTTTTGCGTATTGACTCGATTTTTGCGTCCATACCTTGTCTTTTAGCGCCGCTCGTCGGTGCTAACCTCACACTGCATCAGTTCTCGTCATCCTACGTAGATTCCGATCAAAAAATCGTTAAAAACACGCAAATCCAATAATAATACCTACGTACCGAGGTTACTTGGTCGGGCGAATTACATAGGCAAATCATCTATTTGGCTATTTGTTTGGGTACTTACCATAGCTTATCGTACATCATTCTTCACGGCTAATCGCCTGCTACCTGTAAATACATAAAGCAAATACATTTTAGTACAAATTTTGAAAACTTCCATACAAACAGTGCTTTTGCGCAACAGACTAGTCTTCATTTTGTGTTTCTGTGCTCGGAGGTTCTTCAAACGCTCCGAGAAGTAGCCTATAGATTCAGTATACAACCTAGCATACGGAGAACCGCTTTGAAGTGTGTTTTTAGTACTTTTCCTCTGTTTTATTGCTGTTTTTCGACAATTTTTGCGTATTGACTCGATTTTTGCGTCCATACCTTGTCTTTTAGCGCCGCTCGTCGTTGCTAACCTCACACTGCATCAGTTCTCGTCATCCTACGTAGATTCCGATCAAAAAATCGTTAAAAACACGCAAATCCAATAATAATACCTACGTACCGAGGTTACTTGGTCGGGCGAATTACATAGGCAAATCATCTATTTGGCTATTTGTTTGGGTACTTACCATAGCTTATCGTACATCATTCTTCACGGCTAATCGCCTGCTACCTGTAAATACATAAAGCAAATACATTTTAGTACAAATTTTGAAAACTTCCATACAAACAGTGCTTTTGCGCAACAGACTAGTCTTCATTTTGTGTTTCTGTGCTCGGAGGTTCTTCAAACGCTCCGAGAAGTAGCCTATAGATTCAGTATACAACCTAGCATACGGAGAACCGCTTTGAAGTGTGTTTTTAGTACTTTTCCTCTGTTTTATTGCTGTTTTTCGACAATTTTTGCGTATTGACTCGATTTTTGCGTCCATACCTTGTCTTTTAGCGCCGCTCGTCGGTGCTAACCTCACACTGCATCAGTTCTCGTCATCCTACGTAGATTCCGATCAAAAAATCGTTAAAAACACGCAAATCCAATAATAATACCTACGTACCGAGGTTACTTGGTCGGGCGAATTACATAGGCAAATCATCTATTTGGCTATTTGTTTGGGTACTTACCATAGCTTATCGTACATCATTCTTCACGGCTAATCGCCTGCTACCTGTAAATACATAAAGCAAATACATTTTAGTACAAATTTTGAAAACTTCCATACAAACAGTGCTTTTGCGCAACAGACTAGTCTTCATTTTGTGTTTCTGTGCTCGGAGGTTCTTCAAACGCTCCGAGAAGTAGCCTATAGATTCAGCATACAACCTAGCATACGGAGAACCGCTTTGAAGTGTGTTTTTAGTACTTTTCCTCTGTTTTATTGCTGTTTTTCGACAATTTTTGCGTATTGACTCGATTTTTGCGTCCATACCTTGTCTTTTAGCGCCGCTCGTCGGTGCTAACCTCACACTGCATCAGTTCTCGTCATCCTACGTAGATTCCGATCAAAAAATCGTTAAAAACACGCAAATCCAATAATAATACCTACGTACCGAGGTTACTTGGTCGGGCGAATTACATAGGCAAATCATCTATTTGGCTATTTGTTTGGGTACTTACCATAGCTTATCGTACATCATTCTTCACGGCTAATCGCCTGCTACCTGTAAATACATAAAGCAAATACATTTTAGTACAAATTTTGAAAACTTCCATACAAACAGTGCTTTTGCGCAACAGACTAGTCTTCATTTTGTGTTTCTGTGCTCGGAGGTTCTTCAAACGCTCCGAGAAGTAGCCTATAGATTCAGTATACAACCTAGCATACGGAGAACCGCTTTGAAGTGTGTTTTTAGTACTTTTCCTCTGTTTTATTGCTGTTTTTCGACAATTTTTGCGTATTGACTCGATTTTTGCGTCCATACCTTGTCTTTTAGCGCCGCTCGTCGGTGCTAACCTCACACTGCATCAGTTCTCGTCATCCTACGTAGATTCCGATCAAAAAATCGTTAAAAACACGCAAATCCAATAATAATACCTACGTACCGAGGTTACTTGGTCGGGCGAATTACATAGGCAAATCATCTATTTGGCTATTTGTTTGGGTACTTACCATAGCTTATCGTACATCATTCTTCACGGCTAATCGCCTGCTACCTGTAAATACATAAAGCAAATACATTTTAGTACAAATTTTGAAAACTTCCATACAAACAGTGCTTTTGCGCAACAGACTAGTCTTCATTTTGTGTTTCTGTGCTCGGAGGTTCTTCAAACGCTCCGAGAAGTAGCCTATAGATTCAGTATACAACCTAGCATACGGAGAACCGCTTTGAAGTGTGTTTTTAGTACTTTTCCTCTGTTTTATTGCTGTTTTTCGACAATTTTTGCGTATTGACTCGATTTTTGCGTCCATACCTTGTCTTTTAGCGCCGCTCGTCGGTGCTAACCTCACACTGCATCAGTTCTCGTCATCCTACGTAGATTCCGATCAAAAAATCGTTAAAAACACGCAAATCCAATAATAATACCTACGTACCGAGGTTACTTGGTCGGGCGAATTACATAGGCAAATCATCTATTTGGCTATTTGTTTGGGTACTTACCATAGCTTATCGTACATCATTCTTCACGGCTAATCGCCTGCTACCTGTAAATACATAAAGCAAATACATTTTAGTACAAATTTTGAAAACTTCCATACAAACAGTGCTTTTGCGCAACAGACTAGTCTTCATTTTGTGTTTCTGTGCTCGGAGGTTCTTCAAACGCTCCGAGAAGTAGCCTATAGATTCAGTATACAACCTAGCATACGGAGAACCGCTTTGAAGTGTGTTTTTAGTACTTTTCCTCTGTTTTATTGCTGTTTTTCGACAATTTTTGCGTATTGACTCGATTTTTGCGTCCATACCTTGTCTTTTAGCGCCGCTCGTCGGTGCTAACCTCACACTGCATCAGTTCTCGTCATCCTACGTAGATTCCGATCAAAAAATCGTTAAAAACACGCAAATCCAATAATAATACCTACGTACCGAGGTTACTTGGTCGGGCGAATTACATAGGCAAATCATCTATTTGGCTATTTGTTTGGGTACTTACCATAGCTTATCGTACATCATTCTTCACGGCTAATCGCCTGCTACCTGTAAATACATAAAGCAAATACATTTTAGTACAAATTTTGAAAACTTCCATACAAACAGTGCTTTTGCGCAACAGACTAGTCTTCATTTTGTGTTTCTGTGCTCGGAGGTTCTTCAAACGCTCCGAGAAGTAGCCTATAGATTCAGTATACAACCTAGCATACGGAGAACCGCTTTGAAGTGTGTTTTTAGTACTTTTCCTCTGTTTTATTGCTGTTTTTCGACAATTTTTGCGTATTGACTCGATTTTTGCGTCCATACCTTGTCTTTTAGCGCCGCTCGTCGGTGCTAACCTCACACTGCATCAGTTCTCGTCATCCTACGTAGATTCCGATCAAAAAATCGTTAAAAACACGCAAATCCAATAATAATACCTACGTACCGAGGTTACTTGGTCGGGCGAATTACATAGGCAAATCATCTATTTGGCTATTTGTTTGGGTACTTACCATAGCTTATCGTACATCATTCTTCACGGCTAGTCGCCTGCTACCTGTAAATACATAAAGCAAATACATTTTAGTACAAATTTTGAAAACTTCCATACAAACAGTGCTTTTGCGCAACAGACTAGTCTTCATTTTGTGTTTCTGTGCTCGGAGGTTCTTCAAACGCTCCGAGAAGTAGCCTATAGATTCAGTATACAACCTAGCATACGGAGAACCGCTTTGAAGTGTGTTTTTAGTACTTTTCCTCTGTTTTATTGCTGTTTTTCGACAATTTTTGCGTATTGACTCGATTTTTGCGTCCATACCTTGTCTTTTAGCGCCGCTCGTCGGTGCTAACCTCACACTGCATCAGTTCTCGTCATCCTACGTAGATTCCGATCAAAAAATCGTTAAAAACACGCAAATCCAATAATAATACCTACGTACCGAGGTTACTTGGTCGGGCGAATTACATAGGCAAATCATCTATTTGGCTATTTGTTTGGGTACTTACCATAGCTTATCGTACATCATTCTTCACGGCTAGTCGCCTGCTACCTGTAAATACATAAAGCAAATACATTTTAGTACAAATTTTGAAAACTTCCATACAAACAGTGCTTTTGCGCAACAGACTAGTCTTCATTTTGTGTTTCTGTGCTCGGAGGTTCTTCAAACGCTCCGAGAAGTAGCCTATAGATTCAGTATACAACCTAGCATACGGAGAACCGCTTTGAAGTGTGTTTTTAGTACTTTTCCTCTGTTTTATTGCTGTTTTTCGACAATTTTTGCGTATTGACTCGATTTTTGCGTCCATACCTTGTCTTTTAGCGCCGCTCGTCGGTGCTAACCTCACACTGCATCAGTTCTCGTCATCCTACGTAGATTCCGATCAAAAAATCGTTAAAAACACGCAAATCCAATAATAATACCTACGTACCGAGGTTACTTGGTCGGGCGAATTACATAGGCAAATCATCTATTTGGCTATTTGTTTGGGTACTTACCATAGCTTATCGTACATCATTCTTCACGGCTAATCGCCTGCTACCTGTAAATACATAAAGCAAATACATTTTAGTACAAATTTTGAAAACTTCCATACAAACAGTGCTTTTGCGCAACAGACTAGTCTTCATTTTGTGTTTCTGTGCTCGGAGGTTCTTCAAACGCTCCGAGAAGTAGCCTATAGATTCAGTATACAACCTAGCATACGGAGAACCGCTTTGAAGTGTGTTTTTAGTACTTTTCCTCTGTTTTATTGCTGTTTTTCGACAATTTTTGCGTATTGACTCGATTTTTGCGTCCATACCTTGTCTTTTAGCGCCGCTCGTCGGTGCTAACCTCACACTGCATCAGTTCTCGTCATCCTACGTAGATTCCGATCAAAAAATCGTTAAAAACACGCAAATCCAATAATAATACCTACGTACCGAGGTTACTTGGTCGGGCGAATTACATAGGCAAATCATCTATTTGGCTATTTGTTTGGGTACTTACCATAGCTTATCGTACATCATTCTTCACGGCTAATCGCCTGCTACCTGTAAATACATAAAGCAAATACATTTTAGTACAAATTTTGAAAACTTCCATACAAACAGTGCTTTTGCGCAACAGACTAGTCTTCATTTTGTGTTTCTGTGCTCGGAGGTTCTTCAAACGCTCCGAGAAGTAGCCTATAGATTCAGTATACAACCTAGCATACGGAGAACCGCTTTGAAGTGTGTTTTTAGTACTTTTCCTCTGTTTTATTGCTGTTTTTCGACAATTTTTGCGTATTGACTCGATTTTTGCGTCCATACCTTGTCTTTTAGCGCCGCTCGTCGTTGCTAACCTCACACTGCATCAGTTCTCGTCATCCTACGTAGATTCCGATCAAAAAATCGTTAAAAACACGCAAATCCAATAATAATACCTACGTACCGAGGTTACTTGGTCGGGCGAATTACATAGGCAAATCATCTATTTGGCTATTTGTTTGGGTACTTACCATAGCTTATCGTACATCATTCTTCACGGCTAATCGCCTGCTACCTGTAAATACATAAAGCAAATACATTTTAGTACAAATTTTGAAAACTTCCATACAAACAGTGCTTTTGCGCAACAGACTAGTCTTCATTTTGTGTTTCTGTGCTCGGAGGTTCTTCAAACGCTCCGAGAAGTAGCCTATAGATTCAGTATACAACCTAGCATACGGAGAACCGCTTTGAAGTGTGTTTTTAGTACTTTTCCTCTGTTTTATTGCTGTTTTTCGACAATTTTTGCGTATTGACTCGATTTTTGCGTCCATACCTTGTCTTTTAGCGCCGCTCGTCGGTGCTAACCTCACACTGCATCAGTTCTCGTCATCCTACGTAGATTCCGATCAAAAAATCGTTAAAAACACGCAAATCCAATAATAATACCTACGTACCGAGGTTACTTGGTCGGGCGAATTACATAGGCAAATCATCTATTTGGCTATTTGTTTGGGTACTTACCATAGCTTATCGTACATCATTCTTCACGGCTAATCGCCTGCTACCTGTAAATACATAAAGCAAATACATTTTAGTACAAATTTTGAAAACTTCCATACAAACAGTGCTTTTGCGCAACAGACTAGTCTTCATTTTGTGTTTCTGTGCTCGGAGGTTCTTCAAACGCTCCGAGAAGTAGCCTATAGATTCAGTATACAACCTAGCATACGGAGAACCGCTTTGAAGTGTGTTTTTAGTACTTTTCCTCTGTTTTATTGCTGTTTTTCGACAATTTTTGCGTATTGACTCGATTTTTGCGTCCATACCTTGTCTTTTAGCGCCGCTCGTCGGTGCTAACCTCACACTGCATCAGTTCTCGTCATCCTACGTAGATTCCGATCAAAAAATCGTTAAAAACACGCAAATCCAATAATAATACCTACGTACCGAGGTTACTTGGTCGGGCGAATTACATAGGCAAATCATCTATTTGGCTATTTGTTTGGGTACTTACCATAGCTTATCGTACATCATTCTTCACGGCTAATCGCCTGCTACCTGTAAATACATAAAGCAAATACATTTTAGTACAAATTTTGAAAACTTCCATACAAACAGTGCTTTTGCGCAACAGACTAGTCTTCATTTTGTGTTTCTGTGCTCGGAGGTTCTTCAAACGCTCCGAGAAGTAGCCTATAGATTCAGTATACAACCTAGCATACGGAGAACCGCTTTGAAGTGTGTTTTTAGTACTTTTCCTCTGTTTTATTGCTGTTTTTCGACAATTTTTGCGTATTGACTCGATTTTTGCGTCCATACCTTGTCTTTTAGCGCCGCTCGTCGGTGCTAACCTCACACTGCATCAGTTCTCGTCATCCTACGTAGATTCCGATCAAAAAATCGTTAAAAACACGCAAATCCAATAATAATACCTACGTACCGAGGTTACTTGGTCGGGCGAATTACATAGGCAAATCATCTATTTGGCTATTTGTTTGGGTACTTACCATAGCTTATCGTACATCATTCTTCACGGCTAATCGCCTGCTACCTGTAAATACATAAAGCAAATACATTTTAGTACAAATTTTGAAAACTTCCATACAAACAGTGCTTTTGCGCAACAGACTAGTCTTCATTTTGTGTTTCTGTGCTCGGAGGTTCTTCAAACGCTCCGAGAAGTAGCCTATAGATTCAGTATACAACCTAGCATACGGAGAACCGCTTTGAAGTGTGTTTTTAGTACTTTTCCTCTGTTTTATTGCTGTTTTTCGACAATTTTTGCGTATTGACTCGATTTTTGCGTCCATACCTTGTCTTTTAGCGCCGCTCGTCGGTGCTAACCTCACACTGCATCAGTTCTCGTCATCCTACGTAGATTCCGATCAAAAAATCGTTAAAAACACGCAAATCCAATAATAATACCTACGTACCGAGGTTACTTGGTCGGGCGAATTACATAGGCAAATCATCTATTTGGCTATTTGTTTGGGTACTTACCATAGCTTATCGTACATCATTCTTCACGGCTAATCGCCTGCTACCTGTAAATACATAAAGCAAATACATTTTAGTACAAATTTTGAAAACTTCCATACAAACAGTGCTTTTGCGCAACAGACTAGTCTTCATTTTGTGTTTCTGTGCTCGGAGGTTCTTCAAACGCTCCGAGAAGTAGCCTATAGATTCAGTATACAACCTAGCATACGGAGAACCGCTTTGAAGTGTGTTTTTAGTACTTTTCCTCTGTTTTATTGCTGTTTTTCGACAATTTTTGCGTATTGACTCGATTTTTGCGTCCATACCTTGTCTTTTAGCGCCGCTCGTCGTTGCTAACCTCACACTGCATCAGTTCTCGTCATCCTACGTAGATTCCGATCAAAAAATCGTTAAAAACACGCAAATCCAATAATAATACCTACGTACCGAGGTTACTTGGTCGGGCGAATTACATAGGCAAATCATCTATTTGGCTATTTGTTTGGGTACTTACCATAGCTTATCGTACATCATTCTTCACGGCTAATCGCCTGCTACCTGTAAATACATAAAGCAAATACATTTTAGTACAAATTTTGAAAACTTCCATACAAACAGTGCTTTTGCGCAACAGACTAGTCTTCATTTTGTGTTTCTGTGCTCGGAGGTTCTTCAAACGCTCCGAGAAGTAGCCTATAGATTCAGTATACAACCTAGCATACGGAGAACCGCTTTGAAGTGTGTTTTTAGTACTTTTCCTCTGTTTTATTGCTGTTTTTCGACAATTTTTGCGTATTGACTCGATTTTTGCGTCCATACCTTGTCTTTTAGCGCCGCTCGTCGGTGCTAACCTCACACTGCATCAGTTCTCGTCATCCTACGTAGATTCCGATCAAAAAATCGTTAAAAACACGCAAATCCAATAATAATACCTACGTACCGAGGTTACTTGGTCGGGCGAATTACATAGGCAAATCATCTATTTGGCTATTTGTTTGGGTACTTACCATAGCTTATCGTACATCATTCTTCACGGCTAATCGCCTGCTACCTGTAAATACATAAAGCAAATACATTTTAGTACAAATTTTGAAAACTTCCATACAAACAGTGCTTTTGCGCAACAGACTAGTCTTCATTTTGTGTTTCTGTGCTCGGAGGTTCTTCAAACGCTCCGAGAAGTAGCCTATAGATTCAGTATACAACCTAGCATACGGAGAACCGCTTTGAAGTGTGTTTTTAGTACTTTTCCTCTGTTTTATTGCTGTTTTTCGACAATTTTTGCGTATTGACTCGATTTTTGCGTCCATACCTTGTCTTTTAGCGCCGCTCGTCGGTGCTAACCTCACACTGCATCAGTTCTCGTCATCCTACGTAGATTCCGATCAAAAAATCGTTAAAAACACGCAAATCCAATAATAATACCTACGTACCGAGGTTACTTGGTCGGGCGAATTACATAGGCAAATCATCTATTTGGCTATTTGTTTGGGTACTTACCATAGCTTATCGTACATCATTCTTCACGGCTAATCGCCTGCTACCTGTAAATACATAAAGCAAATACATTTTAGTACAAATTTTGAAAACTTCCATACAAACAGTGCTTTTGCGCAACAGACTAGTCTTCATTTTGTGTTTCTGTGCTCGGAGGTTCTTCAAACGCTCCGAGAAGTAGCCTATAGATTCAGTATACAACCTAGCATACGGAGAACCGCTTTGAAGTGTGTTTTTAGTACTTTTCCTCTGTTTTATTGCTGTTTTTCGACAATTTTTGCGTATTGACTCGATTTTTGCGTCCATACCTTGTCTTTTAGCGCCGCTCGTCGGTGCTAACCTCACACTGCATCAGTTCTCGTCATCCTACGTAGATTCCGATCAAAAAATCGTTAAAAACACGCAAATCCAATAATAATACCTACGTACCGAGGTTACTTGGTCGGGCGAATTACATAGGCAAATCATCTATTTGGCTATTTGTTTGGGTACTTACCATAGCTTATCGTACATCATTCTTCACGGCTAATCGCCTGCTACCTGTAAATACATAAAGCAAATACATTTTAGTACAAATTTTGAAAACTTCCATACAAACAGTGCTTTTGCGCAACAGACTAGTCTTCATTTTGTGTTTCTGTGCTCGGAGGTTCTTCAAACGCTCCGAGAAGTAGCCTATAGATTCAGTATACAACCTAGCATACGGAGAACCGCTTTGAAGTGTGTTTTTAGTACTTTTCCTCTGTTTTATTGCTGTTTTTCGACAATTTTTGCGTATTGACTCGATTTTTGCGTCCATACCTTGTCTTTTAGCGCCGCTCGTCGGTGCTAACCTCACACTGCATCAGTTCTCGTCATCCTACGTAGATTCCGATCAAAAAATCGTTAAAAACACGCAAATCCAATAATAATACCTACGTACCGAGGTTACTTGGTCGGGCGAATTACATAGGCAAATCATCTATTTGGCTATTTGTTTGGGTACTTACCATAGCTTATCGTACATCATTCTTCACGGCTAATCGCCTGCTACCTGTAAATACATAAAGCAAATACATTTTAGTACAAATTTTGAAAACTTCCATACAAACAGTGCTTTTGCGCAACAGACTAGTCTTCATTTTGTGTTTCTGTGCTCGGAGGTTCTTCAAACGCTCCGAGAAGTAGCCTATAGATTCAGTATACAACCTAGCATACGGAGAACCGCTTTGAAGTGTGTTTTTAGTACTTTTCCTCTGTTTTATTGCTGTTTTTCGACAATTTTTGCGTATTGACTCGATTTTTGCGTCCATACCTTGTCTTTTAGCGCCGCTCGTCGGTGCTAACCTCACACTGCATCAGTTCTCGTCATCCTACGTAGATTCCGATCAAAAAATCGTTAAAAACACGCAAATCCAATAATAATACCTACGTACCGAGGTTACTTGGTCGGGCGAATTACATAGGCAAATCATCTATTTGGCTATTTGTTTGGGTACTTACCATAGCTTATCGTACATCATTCTTCACGGCTAATCGCCTGCTACCTGTAAATACATAAAGCAAATACATTTTAGTACAAATTTTGAAAACTTCCATACAAACAGTGCTTTTGCGCAACAGACTAGTCTTCATTTTGTGTTTCTGTGCTCGGAGGTTCTTCAAACGCTCCGAGAAGTAGCCTATAGATTCAGTATACAACCTAGCATACGGAGAACCGCTTTGAAGTGTGTTTTTAGTACTTTTCCTCTGTTTTATTGCTGTTTTTCGACAATTTTTGCGTATTGACTCGATTTTTGCGTCCATACCTTGTCTTTTAGCGCCGCTCGTCGGTGCTAACCTCACACTGCATCAGTTCTCGTCATCCTACGTAGATTCCGATCAAAAAATCGTTAAAAACACGCAAATCCAATAATAATACCTACGTACCGAGGTTACTTGGTCGGGCGAATTACATAGGCAAATCATCTATTTGGCTATTTGTTTGGGTACTTACCATAGCTTATCGTACATCATTCTTCACGGCTAATCGCCTGCTACCTGTAAATACATAAAGCAAATACATTTTAGTACAAATTTTGAAAACTTCCATACAAACAGTGCTTTTGCGCAACAGACTAGTCTTCATTTTGTGTTTCTGTGCTCGGAGGTTCTTCAAACGCTCCGAGAAGTAGCCTATAGATTCAGTATACAACCTAGCATACGGAGAACCGCTTTGAAGTGTGTTTTTAGTACTTTTCCTCTGTTTTATTGCTGTTTTTCGACAATTTTTGCGTATTGACTCGATTTTTGCGTCCATACCTTGTCTTTTAGCGCCGCTCGTCGGTGCTAACCTCACACTGCATCAGTTCTCGTCATCCTACGTAGATTCCGATCAAAAAATCGTTAAAAACACGCAAATCCAATAATAATACCTACGTACCGAGGTTACTTGGTCGGGCGAATTACATAGGCAAATCATCTATTTGGCTATTTGTTTGGGTACTTACCATAGCTTATCGTACATCATTCTTCACGGCTAATCGCCTGCTACCTGTAAATACATAAAGCAAATACATTTTAGTACAAATTTTGAAAACTTCCATACAAACAGTGCTTTTGCGCAACAGACTAGTCTTCATTTTGTGTTTCTGTGCTCGGAGGTTCTTCAAACGCTCCGAGAAGTAGCCTATAGATTCAGTATACAACCTAGCATACGGAGAACCGCTTTGAAGTGTGTTTTTAGTACTTTTCCTCTGTTTTATTGCTGTTTTTCGACAATTTTTGCGTATTGACTCGATTTTTGCGTCCATACCTTGTCTTTTAGCGCCGCTCGTCGGTGCTAACCTCACACTGCATCAGTTCTCGTCATCCTACGTAGATTCCGATCAAAAAATCGTTAAAAACACGCAAATCCAATAATAATACCTACGTACCGAGGTTACTTGGTCGGGCGAATTACATAGGCAAATCATCTATTTGGCTATTTGTTTGGGTACTTACCATAGCTTATCGTACATCATTCTTCACGGCTAGTCGCCTGCTACCTGTAAATACATAAAGCAAATACATTTTAGTACAAATTTTGAAAACTTCCATACAAACAGTGCTTTTGCGCAACAGACTAGTCTTCATTTTGTGTTTCTGTGCTCGGAGGTTCTTCAAACGCTCCGAGAAGTAGCCTATAGATTCAGTATACAACCTAGCATACGGAGAACCGCTTTGAAGTGTGTTTTTAGTACTTTTCCTCTGTTTTATTGCTGTTTTTCGACAATTTTTGCGTATTGACTCGATTTTTGCGTCCATACCTTGTCTTTTAGCGCCGCTCGTCGGTGCTAACCTCACACTGCATCAGTTCTCGTCATCCTACGTAGATTCCGATCAAAAAATCGTTAAAAACACGCAAATCCAATAATAATACCTACGTACCGAGGTTACTTGGTCGGGCGAATTACATAGGCAAATCATCTATTTGGCTATTTGTTTGGGTACTTACCATAGCTTATCGTACATCATTCTTCACGGCTAATCGCCTGCTACCTGTAAATACATAAAGCAAATACATTTTAGTACAAATTTTGAAAACTTCCATACAAACAGTGCTTTTGCGCAACAGACTAGTCTTCATTTTGTGTTTCTGTGCTCGGAGGTTCTTCAAACGCTCCGAGAAGTAGCCTATAGATTCAGTATACAACCTAGCATACGGAGAACCGCTTTGAAGTGTGTTTTTAGTACTTTTCCTCTGTTTTATTGCTGTTTTTCGACAATTTTTGCGTATTGACTCGATTTTTGCGTCCATACCTTGTCTTTTAGCGCCGCTCGTCGGTGCTAACCTCACACTGCATCAGTTCTCGTCATCCTACGTAGATTCCGATCAAAAAATCGTTAAAAACACGCAAATCCAATAATAATACCTACGTACCGAGGTTACTTGGTCGGGCGAATTACATAGGCAAATCATCTATTTGGCTATTTGTTTGGGTACTTACCATAGCTTATCGTACATCATTCTTCACGGCTAATCGCCTGCTACCTGTAAATACATAAAGCAAATACATTTTAGTACAAATTTTGAAAACTTCCATACAAACAGTGCTTTTGCGCAACAGACTAGTCTTCATTTTGTGTTTCTGTGCTCGGAGGTTCTTCAAACGCTCCGAGAAGTAGCCTATAGATTCAGTATACAACCTAGCATACGGAGAACCGCTTTGAAGTGTGTTTTTAGTACTTTTCCTCTGTTTTATTGCTGTTTTTCGACAATTTTTGCGTATTGACTCGATTTTTGCGTCCATACCTTGTCTTTTAGCGCCGCTCGTCGTTGCTAACCTCACACTGCATCAGTTCTCGTCATCCTACGTAGATTCCGATCAAAAAATCGTTAAAAACACGCAAATCCAATAATAATACCTACGTACCGAGGTTACTTGGTCGGGCGAATTACATAGGCAAATCATCTATTTGGCTATTTGTTTGGGTACTTACCATAGCTTATCGTACATCATTCTTCACGGCTAATCGCCTGCTACCTGTAAATACATAAAGCAAATACATTTTAGTACAAATTTTGAAAACTTCCATACAAACAGTGCTTTTGCGCAACAGACTAGTCTTCATTTTGTGTTTCTGTGCTCGGAGGTTCTTCAAACGCTCCGAGAAGTAGCCTATAGATTCAGTATACAACCTAGCATACGGAGAACCGCTTTGAAGTGTGTTTTTAGTACTTTTCCTCTGTTTTATTGCTGTTTTTCGACAATTTTTGCGTATTGACTCGATTTTTGCGTCCATACCTTGTCTTTTAGCGCCGCTCGTCGGTGCTAACCTCACACTGCATCAGTTCTCGTCATCCTACGTAGATTCCGATCAAAAAATCGTTAAAAACACGCAAATCCAATAATAATACCTACGTACCGAGGTTACTTGGTCGGGCGAATTACATAGGCAAATCATCTATTTGGCTATTTGTTTGGGTACTTACCATAGCTTATCGTACATCATTCTTCACGGCTAATCGCCTGCTACCTGTAAATACATAAAGCAAATACATTTTAGTACAAATTTTGAAAACTTCCATACAAACAGTGCTTTTGCGCAACAGACTAGTCTTCATTTTGTGTTTCTGTGCTCGGAGGTTCTTCAAACGCTCCGAGAAGTAGCCTATAGATTCAGTATACAACCTAGCATACGGAGAACCGCTTTGAAGTGTGTTTTTAGTACTTTTCCTCTGTTTTATTGCTGTTTTTCGACAATTTTTGCGTATTGACTCGATTTTTGCGTCCATACCTTGTCTTTTAGCGCCGCTCGTCGGTGCTAACCTCACACTGCATCAGTTCTCGTCATCCTACGTAGATTCCGATCAAAAAATCGTTAAAAACACGCAAATCCAATAATAATACCTACGTACCGAGGTTACTTGGTCGGGCGAATTACATAGGCAAATCATCTATTTGGCTATTTGTTTGGGTACTTACCATAGCTTATCGTACATCATTCTTCACGGCTAATCGCCTGCTACCTGTAAATACATAAAGCAAATACATTTTAGTACAAATTTTGAAAACTTCCATACAAACAGTGCTTTTGCGCAACAGACTAGTCTTCATTTTGTGTTTCTGTGCTCGGAGGTTCTTCAAACGCTCCGAGAAGTAGCCTATAGATTCAGTATACAACCTAGCATACGGAGAACCGCTTTGAAGTGTGTTTTTAGTACTTTTCCTCTGTTTTATTGCTGTTTTTCGACAATTTTTGCGTATTGACTCGATTTTTGCGTCCATACCTTGTCTTTTAGCGCCGCTCGTCGGTGCTAACCTCACACTGCATCAGTTCTCGTCATCCTACGTAGATTCCGATCAAAAAATCGTTAAAAACACGCAAATCCAATAATAATACCTACGTACCGAGGTTACTTGGTCGGGCGAATTACATAGGCAAATCATCTATTTGGCTATTTGTTTGGGTACTTACCATAGCTTATCGTACATCATTCTTCACGGCTAATCGCCTGCTACCTGTAAATACATAAAGCAAATACATTTTAGTACAAATTTTGAAAACTTCCATACAAACAGTGCTTTTGCGCAACAGACTAGTCTTCATTTTGTGTTTCTGTGCTCGGAGGTTCTTCAAACGCTCCGAGAAGTAGCCTATAGATTCAGTATACAACCTAGCATACGGAGAACCGCTTTGAAGTGTGTTTTTAGTACTTTTCCTCTGTTTTATTGCTGTTTTTCGACAATTTTTGCGTATTGACTCGATTTTTGCGTCCATACCTTGTCTTTTAGCGCCGCTCGTCGGTGCTAACCTCACACTGCATCAGTTCTCGTCATCCTACGTAGATTCCGATCAAAAAATCGTTAAAAACACGCAAATCCAATAATAATACCTACGTACCGAGGTTACTTGGTCGGGCGAATTACATAGGCAAATCATCTATTTGGCTATTTGTTTGGGTACTTACCATAGCTTATCGTACATCATTCTTCACGGCTAATCGCCTGCTACCTGTAAATACATAAAGCAAATACATTTTAGTACAAATTTTGAAAACTTCCATACAAACAGTGCTTTTGCGCAACAGACTAGTCTTCATTTTGTGTTTCTGTGCTCGGAGGTTCTTCAAACGCTCCGAGAAGTAGCCTATAGATTCAGTATACAACCTAGCATACGGAGAACCGCTTTGAAGTGTGTTTTTAGTACTTTTCCTCTGTTTTATTGCTGTTTTTCGACAATTTTTGCGTATTGACTCGATTTTTGCGTCCATACCTTGTCTTTTAGCGCCGCTCGTCGTTGCTAACCTCACACTGCATCAGTTCTCGTCATCCTACGTAGATTCCGATCAAAAAATCGTTAAAAACACGCAAATCCAATAATAATACCTACGTACCGAGGTTACTTGGTCGGGCGAATTACATAGGCAAATCATCTATTTGGCTATTTGTTTGGGTACTTACCATAGCTTATCGTACATCATTCTTCACGGCTAATCGCCTGCTACCTGTAAATACATAAAGCAAATACATTTTAGTACAAATTTTGAAAACTTCCATACAAACAGTGCTTTTGCGCAACAGACTAGTCTTCATTTTGTGTTTCTGTGCTCGGAGGTTCTTCAAACGCTCCGAGAAGTAGCCTATAGATTCAGTATACAACCTAGCATACGGAGAACCGCTTTGAAGTGTGTTTTTAGTACTTTTCCTCTGTTTTATTGCTGTTTTTCGACAATTTTTGCGTATTGACTCGATTTTTGCGTCCATACCTTGTCTTTTAGCGCCGCTCGTCGGTGCTAACCTCACACTGCATCAGTTCTCGTCATCCTACGTAGATTCCGATCAAAAAATCGTTAAAAACACGCAAATCCAATAATAATACCTACGTACCGAGGTTACTTGGTCGGGCGAATTACATAGGCAAATCATCTATTTGGCTATTTGTTTGGGTACTTACCATAGCTTATCGTACATCATTCTTCACGGCTAATCGCCTGCTACCTGTAAATACATAAAGCAAATACATTTTAGTACAAATTTTGAAAACTTCCATACAAACAGTGCTTTTGCGCAACAGACTAGTCTTCATTTTGTGTTTCTGTGCTCGGAGGTTCTTCAAACGCTCCGAGAAGTAGCCTATAGATTCAGTATACAACCTAGCATACGGAGAACCGCTTTGAAGTGTGTTTTTAGTACTTTTCCTCTGTTTTATTGCTGTTTTTCGACAATTTTTGCGTATTGACTCGATTTTTGCGTCCATACCTTGTCTTTTAGCGCCGCTCGTCGGTGCTAACCTCACACTGCATCAGTTCTCGTCATCCTACGTAGATTCCGATCAAAAAATCGTTAAAAACACGCAAATCCAATAATAATACCTACGTACCGAGGTTACTTGGTCGGGCGAATTACATAGGCAAATCATCTATTTGGCTATTTGTTTGGGTACTTACCATAGCTTATCGTACATCATTCTTCACGGCTAATCGCCTGCTACCTGTAAATACATAAAGCAAATACATTTTAGTACAAATTTTGAAAACTTCCATACAAACAGTGCTTTTGCGCAACAGACTAGTCTTCATTTTGTGTTTCTGTGCTCGGAGGTTCTTCAAACGCTCCGAGAAGTAGCCTATAGATTCAGTATACAACCTAGCATACGGAGAACCGCTTTGAAGTGTGTTTTTAGTACTTTTCCTCTGTTTTATTGCTGTTTTTCGACAATTTTTGCGTATTGACTCGATTTTTGCGTCCATACCTTGTCTTTTAGCGCCGCTCGTCGGTGCTAACCTCACACTGCATCAGTTCTCGTCATCCTACGTAGATTCCGATCAAAAAATCGTTAAAAACACGCAAATCCAATAATAATACCTACGTACCGAGGTTACTTGGTCGGGCGAATTACATAGGCAAATCATCTATTTGGCTATTTGTTTGGGTACTTACCATAGCTTATCGTACATCATTCTTCACGGCTAATCGCCTGCTACCTGTAAATACATAAAGCAAATACATTTTAGTACAAATTTTGAAAACTTCCATACAAACAGTGCTTTTGCGCAACAGACTAGTCTTCATTTTGTGTTTCTGTGCTCGGAGGTTCTTCAAACGCTCCGAGAAGTAGCCTATAGATTCAGTATACAACCTAGCATACGGAGAACCGCTTTGAAGTGTGTTTTTAGTACTTTTCCTCTGTTTTATTGCTGTTTTTCGACAATTTTTGCGTATTGACTCGATTTTTGCGTCCATACCTTGTCTTTTAGCGCCGCTCGTCGGTGCTAACCTCACACTGCATCAGTTCTCGTCATCCTACGTAGATTCCGATCAAAAAATCGTTAAAAACACGCAAATCCAATAATAATACCTACGTACCGAGGTTACTTGGTCGGGCGAATTACATAGGCAAATCATCTATTTGGCTATTTGTTTGGGTACTTACCATAGCTTATCGTACATCATTCTTCACGGCTAATCGCCTGCTACCTGTAAATACATAAAGCAAATACATTTTAGTACAAATTTTGAAAACTTCCATACAAACAGTGCTTTTGCGCAACAGACTAGTCTTCATTTTGTGTTTCTGTGCTCGGAGGTTCTTCAAACGCTCCGAGAAGTAGCCTATAGATTCAGTATACAACCTAGCATACGGAGAACCGCTTTGAAGTGTGTTTTTAGTACTTTTCCTCTGTTTTATTGCTGTTTTTCGACAATTTTTGCGTATTGACTCGATTTTTGCGTCCATACCTTGTCTTTTAGCGCCGCTCGTCGGTGCTAACCTCACACTGCATCAGTTCTCGTCATCCTACGTAGATTCCGATCAAAAAATCGTTAAAAACACGCAAATCCAATAATAATACCTACGTACCGAGGTTACTTGGTCGGGCGAATTACATAGGCAAATCATCTATTTGGCTATTTGTTTGGGTACTTACCATAGCTTATCGTACATCATTCTTCACGGCTAATCGCCTGCTACCTGTAAATACATAAAGCAAATACATTTTAGTACAAATTTTGAAAACTTCCATACAAACAGTGCTTTTGCGCAACAGACTAGTCTTCATTTTGTGTTTCTGTGCTCGGAGGTTCTTCAAACGCTCCGAGAAGTAGCCTATAGATTCAGTATACAACCTAGCATACGGAGAACCGCTTTGAAGTGTGTTTTTAGTACTTTTCCTCTGTTTTATTGCTGTTTTTCGACAATTTTTGCGTATTGACTCGATTTTTGCGTCCATACCTTGTCTTTTAGCGCCGCTCGTCGGTGCTAACCTCACACTGCATCAGTTCTCGTCATCCTACGTAGATTCCGATCAAAAAATCGTTAAAAACACGCAAATCCAATAATAATACCTACGTACCGAGGTTACTTGGTCGGGCGAATTACATAGGCAAATCATCTATTTGGCTATTTGTTTGGGTACTTACCATAGCTTATCGTACATCATTCTTCACGGCTAATCGCCTGCTACCTGTAAATACATAAAGCAAATACATTTTAGTACAAATTTTGAAAACTTCCATACAAACAGTGCTTTTGCGCAACAGACTAGTCTTCATTTTGTGTTTCTGTGCTCGGAGGTTCTTCAAACGCTCCGAGAAGTAGCCTATAGATTCAGTATACAACCTAGCATACGGAGAACCGCTTTGAAGTGTGTTTTTAGTACTTTTCCTCTGTTTTATTGCTGTTTTTCGACAATTTTTGCGTATTGACTCGATTTTTGCGTCCATACCTTGTCTTTTAGCGCCGCTCGTCGGTGCTAACCTCACACTGCATCAGTTCTCGTCATCCTACGTAGATTCCGATCAAAAAATCGTTAAAAACACGCAAATCCAATAATAATACCTACGTACCGAGGTTACTTGGTCGGGCGAATTACATAGGCAAATCATCTATTTGGCTATTTGTTTGGGTACTTACCATAGCTTATCGTACATCATTCTTCACGGCTAATCGCCTGCTACCTGTAAATACATAAAGCAAATACATTTTAGTACAAATTTTGAAAACTTCCATACAAACAGTGCTTTTGCGCAACAGACTAGTCTTCATTTTGTGTTTCTGTGCTCGGAGGTTCTTCAAACGCTCCGAGAAGTAGCCTATAGATTCAGTATACAACCTAGCATACGGAGAACCGCTTTGAAGTGTGTTTTTAGTACTTTTCCTCTGTTTTATTGCTGTTTTTCGACAATTTTTGCGTATTGACTCGATTTTTGCGTCCATACCTTGTCTTTTAGCGCCGCTCGTCGGTGCTAACCTCACACTGCATCAGTTCTCGTCATCCTACGTAGATTCCGATCAAAAAATCGTTAAAAACACGCAAATCCAATAATAATACCTACGTACCGAGGTTACTTGGTCGGGCGAATTACATAGGCAAATCATCTATTTGGCTATTTGTTTGGGTACTTACCATAGCTTATCGTACATCATTCTTCACGGCTAATCGCCTGCTACCTGTAAATACATAAAGCAAATACATTTTAGTACAAATTTTGAAAACTTCCATACAAACAGTGCTTTTGCGCAACAGACTAGTCTTCATTTTGTGTTTCTGTGCTCGGAGGTTCTTCAAACGCTCCGAGAAGTAGCCTATAGATTCAGTATACAACCTAGCATACGGAGAACCGCTTTGAAGTGTGTTTTTAGTACTTTTCCTCTGTTTTATTGCTGTTTTTCGACAATTTTTGCGTATTGACTCGATTTTTGCGTCCATACCTTGTCTTTTAGCGCCGCTCGTCGGTGCTAACCTCACACTGCATCAGTTCTCGTCATCCTACGTAGATTCCGATCAAAAAATCGTTAAAAACACGCAAATCCAATAATAATACCTACGTACCGAGGTTACTTGGTCGGGCGAATTACATAGGCAAATCATCTATTTGGCTATTTGTTTGGGTACTTACCATAGCTTATCGTACATCATTCTTCACGGCTAATCGCCTGCTACCTGTAAATACATAAAGCAAATACATTTTAGTACAAATTTTGAAAACTTCCATACAAACAGTGCTTTTGCGCAACAGACTAGTCTTCATTTTGTGTTTCTGTGCTCGGAGGTTCTTCAAACGCTCCGAGAAGTAGCCTATAGATTCAGTATACAACCTAGCATACGGAGAACCGCTTTGAAGTGTGTTTTTAGTACTTTTCCTCTGTTTTATTGCTGTTTTTCGACAATTTTTGCGTATTGACTCGATTTTTGCGTCCATACCTTGTCTTTTAGCGCCGCTCGTCGGTGCTAACCTCACACTGCATCAGTTCTCGTCATCCTACGTAGATTCCGATCAAAAAATCGTTAAAAACACGCAAATCCAATAATAATACCTACGTACCGAGGTTACTTGGTCGGGCGAATTACATAGGCAAATCATCTATTTGGCTATTTGTTTGGGTACTTACCATAGCTTATCGTACATCATTCTTCACGGCTAATCGCCTGCTACCTGTAAATACATAAAGCAAATACATTTTAGTACAAATTTTGAAAACTTCCATACAAACAGTGCTTTTGCGCAACAGACTAGTCTTCATTTTGTGTTTCTGTGCTCGGAGGTTCTTCATACGCTCCGAGAAGTAGCCTATAGATTCAGTATACAACCTAGCATACGGAGAACCGCTTTGAAGTGTGTTTTTAGTACTTTTCCTCTGTTTTATTGCTGTTTTTCGACAATTTTTGCGTATTGACTCGATTTTTGCGTCCATACCTTGTCTTTTAGCGCCGCTCGTCGGTGCTAACCTCACACTGCATCAGTTCTCGTCATCCTACGTAGATTCCGATCAAAAAATCGTTAAAAACACGCAAATCCAATAATAATACCTACGTACCGAGGTTACTTGGTCGGGCGAATTACATAGGCAAATCATCTATTTGGCTATTTGTTTGGGTACTTACCATAGCTTATCGTACATCATTCTTCACGGCTAATCGCCTGCTACCTGTAAATACATAAAGCAAATACATTTTAGTACAAATTTTGAAAACTTCCATACAAACAGTGCTTTTGCGCAACAGACTAGTCTTCATTTTGTGTTTCTGTGCTCGGAGGTTCTTCAAACGCTCCGAGAAGTAGCCTATAGATTCAGTATACAACCTAGCATACGGAGAACCGCTTTGAAGTGTGTTTTTAGTACTTTTCCTCTGTTTTATTGCTGTTTTTCGACAATTTTTGCGTATTGACTCGATTTTTGCGTCCATACCTTGTCTTTTAGCGCCGCTCGTCGGTGCTAACCTCACACTGCATCAGTTCTCGTCATCCTACGTAGATTCCGATCAAAAAATCGTTAAAAACACGCAAATCCAATAATAATACCTACGTACCGAGGTTACTTGGTCGGGCGAATTACATAGGCAAATCATCTATTTGGCTATTTGTTTGGGTACTTACCATAGCTTATCGTACATCATTCTTCACGGCTAATCGCCTGCTACCTGTAAATACATAAAGCAAATACATTTTAGTACAAATTTTGAAAACTTCCATACAAACAGTGCTTTTGCGCAACAGACTAGTCTTCATTTTGTGTTTCTGTGCTCGGAGGTTCTTCAAACGCTCCGAGAAGTAGCCTATAGATTCAGTATACAACCTAGCATACGGAGAACCGCTTTGAAGTGTGTTTTTAGTACTTTTCCTCTGTTTTATTGCTGTTTTTCGACAATTTTTGCGTATTGACTCGATTTTTGCGTCCATACCTTGTCTTTTAGCGCCGCTCGTCGGTGCTAACCTCACACTGCATCAGTTCTCGTCATCCTACGTAGATTCCGATCAAAAAATCGTTAAAAACACGCAAATCCAATAATAATACCTACGTACCGAGGTTACTTGGTCGGGCGAATTACATAGGCAAATCATCTATTTGGCTATTTGTTTGGGTACTTACCATAGCTTATCGTACATCATTCTTCACGGCTAATCGCCTGCTACCTGTAAATACATAAAGCAAATACATTTTAGTACAAATTTTGAAAACTTCCATACAAACAGTGCTTTTGCGCAACAGACTAGTCTTCATTTTGTGTTTCTGTGCTCGGAGGTTCTTCAAACGCTCCGAGAAGTAGCCTATAGATTCAGTATACAACCTAGCATACGGAGAACCGCTTTGAAGTGTGTTTTTAGTACTTTTCCTCTGTTTTATTGCTGTTTTTCGACAATTTTTGCGTATTGACTCGATTTTTGCGTCCATACCTTGTCTTTTAGCGCCGCTCGTCGGTGCTAACCTCACACTGCATCAGTTCTCGTCATCCTACGTAGATTCCGATCAAAAAATCGTTAAAAACACGCAAATCCAATAATAATACCTACGTACCGAGGTTACTTGGTCGGGCGAATTACATAGGCAAATCATCTATTTGGCTATTTGTTTGGGTACTTACCATAGCTTATCGTACATCATTCTTCACGGCTAATCGCCTGCTACCTGTAAATACATAAAGCAAATACATTTTAGTACAAATTTTGAAAACTTCCATACAAACAGTGCTTTTGCGCAACAGACTAGTCTTCATTTTGTGTTTCTGTGCTCGGAGGTTCTTCAAACGCTCCGAGAAGTAGCCTATAGATTCAGTATACAACCTAGCATACGGAGAACCGCTTTGAAGTGTGTTTTTAGTACTTTTCCTCTGTTTTATTGCTGTTTTTCGACAATTTTTGCGTATTGACTCGATTTTTGCGTCCATACCTTGTCTTTTAGCGCCGCTCGTCGGTGCTAACCTCACACTGCATCAGTTCTCGTCATCCTACGTAGATTCCGATCAAAAAATCGTTAAAAACACGCAAATCCAATAATAATACCTACGTACCGAGGTTACTTGGTCGGGCGAATTACATAGGCAAATCATCTATTTGGCTATTTGTTTGGGTACTTACCATAGCTTATCGTACATCATTCTTCACGGCTAATCGCCTGCTACCTGTAAATACATAAAGCAAATACATTTTAGTACAAATTTTGAAAACTTCCATACAAACAGTGCTTTTGCGCAACAGACTAGTCTTCATTTTGTGTTTCTGTGCTCGGAGGTTCTTCAAACGCTCCGAGAAGTAGCCTATAGATTCAGTATACAACCTAGCATACGGAGAACCGCTTTGAAGTGTGTTTTTAGTACTTTTCCTCTGTTTTATTGCTGTTTTTCGACAATTTTTGCGTATTGACTCGATTTTTGCGTCCATACCTTGTCTTTTAGCGCCGCTCGTCGGTGCTAACCTCACACTGCATCAGTTCTCGTCATCCTACGTAGATTCCGATCAAAAAATCGTTAAAAACACGCAAATCCAATAATAATACCTACGTACCGAGGTTACTTGGTCGGGCGAATTACATAGGCAAATCATCTATTTGGCTATTTGTTTGGGTACTTACCATAGCTTATCGTACATCATTCTTCACGGCTAATCGCCTGCTACCTGTAAATACATAAAGCAAATACATTTTAGTACAAATTTTGAAAACTTCCATACAAACAGTGCTTTTGCGCAACAGACTAGTCTTCATTTTGTGTTTCTGTGCTCGGAGGTTCTTCAAACGCTCCGAGAAGTAGCCTATAGATTCAGTATACAACCTAGCATACGGAGAACCGCTTTGAAGTGTGTTTTTAGTACTTTTCCTCTGTTTTATTGCTGTTTTTCGACAATTTTTGCGTATTGACTCGATTTTTGCGTCCATACCTTGTCTTTTAGCGCCGCTCGTCGGTGCTAACCTCACACTGCATCAGTTCTCGTCATCCTACGTAGATTCCGATCAAAAAATCGTTAAAAACACGCAAATCCAATAATAATACCTACGTACCGAGGTTACTTGGTCGGGCGAATTACATAGGCAAATCATCTATTTGGCTATTTGTTTGGGTACTTACCATAGCTTATCGTACATCATTCTTCACGGCTAATCGCCTGCTACCTGTAAATACATAAAGCAAATACATTTTAGTACAAATTTTGAAAACTTCCATACAAACAGTGCTTTTGCGCAACAGACTAGTCTTCATTTTGTGTTTCTGTGCTCGGAGGTTCTTCAAACGCTCCGAGAAGTAGCCTATAGATTCAGTATACAACCTAGCATACGGAGAACCGCTTTGAAGTGTGTTTTTAGTACTTTTCCTCTGTTTTATTGCTGTTTTTCGACAATTTTTGCGTATTGACTCGATTTTTGCGTCCATACCTTGTCTTTTAGCGCCGCTCGTCGGTGCTAACCTCACACTGCATCAGTTCTCGTCATCCTACGTAGATTCCGATCAAAAAATCGTTAAAAACACGCAAATCCAATAATAATACCTACGTACCGAGGTTACTTGGTCGGGCGAATTACATAGGCAAATCATCTATTTGGCTATTTGTTTGGGTACTTACCATAGCTTATCGTACATCATTCTTCACGGCTAATCGCCTGCTACCTGTAAATACATAAAGCAAATACATTTTAGTACAAATTTTGAAAACTTCCATACAAACAGTGCTTTTGCGCAACAGACTAGTCTTCATTTTGTGTTTCTGTGCTCGGAGGTTCTTCAAACGCTCCGAGAAGTAGCCTATAGATTCAGTATACAACCTAGCATACGGAGAACCGCTTTGAAGTGTGTTTTTAGTACTTTTCCTCTGTTTTATTGCTGTTTTTCGACAATTTTTGCGTATTGACTCGATTTTTGCGTCCATACCTTGTCTTTTAGCGCCGCTCGTCGTTGCTAACCTCACACTGCATCAGTTCTCGTCATCCTACGTAGATTCCGATCAAAAAATCGTTAAAAACACGCAAATCCAATAATAATACCTACGTACCGAGGTTACTTGGTCGGGCGAATTACATAGGCAAATCATCTATTTGGCTATTTGTTTGGGTACTTACCATAGCTTATCGTACATCATTCTTCACGGCTAATCGCCTGCTACCTGTAAATACATAAAGCAAATACATTTTAGTACAAATTTTGAAAACTTCCATACAAACAGTGCTTTTGCGCAACAGACTAGTCTTCATTTTGTGTTTCTGTGCTCGGAGGTTCTTCAAACGCTCCGAGAAGTAGCCTATAGATTCAGTATACAACCTAGCATACGGAGAACCGCTTTGAAGTGTGTTTTTAGTACTTTTCCTCTGTTTTATTGCTGTTTTTCGACAATTTTTGCGTATTGACTCGATTTTTGCGTCCATACCTTGTCTTTTAGCGCCGCTCGTCGGTGCTAACCTCACACTGCATCAGTTCTCGTCATCCTACGTAGATTCCGATCAAAAAATCGTTAAAACACGCAAATCCAATAATAATACCTACGTACCGAGGTTACTTGGTCGGGCGAATTACATAGGCAAATCATCTATTTGGCTATTTGTTTGGGTACTTACCATAGCTTATCGTACATCATTCTTCACGGCTAATCGCCTGCTACCTGTAAATACATAAAGCAAATACATTTTAGTACAAATTTTGAAAACTTCCATACAAACAGTGCTTTTGCGCAACAGACTAGTCTTCATTTTGTGTTTCTGTGCTCGGAGGTTCTTCAAACGCTCCGAGAAGTAGCCTATAGATTCAGTATACAACCTAGCATACGGAGAACCGCTTTGAAGTGTGTTTTTAGTACTTTTCCTCTGTTTTATTGCTGTTTTTCGACAATTTTTGCGTATTGACTCGATTTTTGCGTCCATACCTTGTCTTTTAGCGCCGCTCGTCGGTGCTAACCTCACACTGCATCAGTTCTCGTCATCCTACGTAGATTCCGATCAAAAAATCGTAAAAACACGCAAATCCAATAATAATACCTACGTACCGAGGTTACTTGGTCGGGCGAATTACATAGGCAAATCATCTATTTGGCTATTTGTTTGGGTACTTACCATAGCTTATCGTACATCATTCTTCACGGCTAATCGCCTGCTACCTGTAAATACATAAAGCAAATACATTTTAGTACAAATTTTGAAAACTTCCATACAAACAGTGCTTTTGCGCAACAGACTAGTCTTCATTTTGTGTTTCTGTGCTCGGAGGTTCTTCAAACGCTCCGAGAAGTAGCCTATAGATTCAGTATACAACCTAGCATACGGAGAACCGCTTTGAAGTGTGTTTTTAGTACTTTTCCTCTGTTTTATTGCTGTTTTTCGACAATTTTTGCGTATTGACTCGATTTTTGCGTCCATACCTTGTCTTTTAGCGCCGCTCGTCGGTGCTAACCTCACACTGCATCAGTTCTCGTCATCCTACGTAGATTCCGATCAAAAAATCGTTAAAAACACGCAATCCAATAATAATACCTACGTACCGAGGTTACTTGGTCGGGCGAATTACATAGGCAAATCATCTATTTGGCTATTTGTTTGGGTACTTACCATAGCTTATCGTACATCATTCTTCACGGCTAATCGCCTGCTACCTGTAAATACATAAAGCAAATACATTTTAGTACAAATTTTGAAAACTTCCATACAAACAGTGCTTTTGCGCAACAGACTAGTCTTCATTTTGTGTTTCTGTGCTCGGAGGTTCTTCAAACGCTCCGAGAAGTAGCCTATAGATTCAGTATACAACCTAGCATACGGAGAACCGCTTTGAAGTGTGTTTTAGTACTTTTCCTCTGTTTTATTGCTGTTTTTCGACAATTTTTGCGTATTGACTCGATTTTTGCGTCCATACCTTGTCTTTTAGCGCCGCTCGTCGGTGCTAACCTCACACTGCATCAGTTCTCGTCATCCTACGTAGATTCCGATCAAAAATCGTTAAAAACACGCAAATCCAATAATAATACCTACGTACCGAGGTTACTTGGTCGGGCGAATTACATAGGCAAATCATCTATTTGGCTATTTGTTTGGGTACTTACCATAGCTTATCGTACATCATTCTTCACGGCTAATCGCCTGCTACCTGTAAATACATAAAGCAAATACATTTTAGTACAAATTTTGAAAACTTCCATACAAACAGTGCTTTTGCGCAACAGACTAGTCTTCATTTTGTGTTTCTGTGCTCGGAGGTTCTTCAAACGCTCCGAGAAGTAGCCTATAGATTCAGTATACAACCTAGCATACGGAGAACCGCTTTGAAGTGTGTTTTTAGTACTTTTCCTCTGTTTTATTGCTGTTTTTCGACAATTTTTGCGTATTGACTCGATTTTTGCGTCCATACCTTGTCTTTTAGCGCCGCTCGTCGTTGCTAACCTCACACTGCATCAGTTCTCGTCATCCTACGTAGATTCCGATCAAAAAATCGTTAAAAACACGCAAATCCAATAATAATACCTACGTACCGAGGTTACTTGGTCGGGCGAATTACATAGGCAAATCATCTATTTGGCTATTTGTTTGGGTACTTACCATAGCTTATCGTACATCATTCTTCACGGCTAATCGCCTGCTACTGTAAATACATAAAGCAAATACATTTTAGTACAAATTTTGAAAACTTCCATACAAACAGTGCTTTTGCGCAACAGACTAGTCTTCATTTTGTGTTTCTGTGCTCGGAGGTTCTTCAAACGCTCCGAGAAGTAGCCTATAGATTCAGTATACAACCTAGCATACGGAGAACCGCTTTGAAGTGTGTTTTTAGTACTTTTCCTCTGTTTTATTGCTGTTTTTCGACAATTTTTGCGTATTGACTCGATTTTTGCGTCCATACCCCTTGTCTTTTAGCGCCGCTCGTCGGTGCTAACCTCACACTGCATCAGTTCTCGTCATCCTACGTAGATTCCGATCAAAAAATCGTTAAAAACACGCAAATCCAATAATAATACCTACGTACCGAGGTTACTTGGTCGGGCGAATTACATAGGCAAATCATCTATTTGGCTATTTGTTTGGGTACTTACCATAGCTTATCGTACATCATTCTTCACGGCTAATCGCCTGCTACCTGTAAATACATAAAGCAAATACATTTTAGTACAAATTTTGAAAACTTCCATACAAACAGTGCTTTTGCGCAACAGACTAGTCTTCATTTTGTGTTTCTGTGCTCGGAGGTTCTTCAAACGCTCCGAGAAGTAGCCTATAGATTCAGTATACAACCTAGCATACGGAGAACCGCTTTGAAGTGTGTTTTTAGTACTTTTCCTCTGTTTTATTGCTGTTTTTCGACAATTTTTGCGTATTGACTCGATTTTTGCGTCCATACCTTGTCTTTTAGCGCCGCTCGTCGGTGCTAACCTCACACTGCATCAGTTCTCGTCATCCTACGTAGATTCCGATCAAAAAATCGTTAAAAACACGCAAATCCAATAATAATACCTACGTACCGAGGTTACTTGGTCGGGCGAATTACATAGGCAAATCATCTATTTGGCTATTTGTTTGGGTACTTACCATAGCTTATCGTACATCATTCTTCACGGCTAATCGCCTGCTACCTGTAAATACATAAAGCAAATACATTTTAGTACAAATTTTGAAAACTTCCATACAAACAGTGCTTTTGCGCAACAGACTAGTCTTCATTTTGTGTTTCTGTGCTCGGAGGTTCTTCAAACGCTCCGAGAAGTAGCCTATAGATTCAGTATACAACCTAGCATACGGAGAACCGCTTTGAAGTGTGTTTTTAGTACTTTTCCTCTGTTTTATTGCTGTTTTTCGACAATTTTTGCGTATTGACTCGATTTTTGCGTCCATACCTTGTCTTTTAGCGCCGCTCGTCGGTGCTAACCTCACACTGCATCAGTTCTCGTCATCCTACGTAGATTCCGATCAAAAAATCGTTAAAAACACGCAAATCCAATAATAATACCTACGTACCGAGGTTACTTGGTCGGGCGAATTACATAGGCAAATCATCTATTTGGCTATTTGTTTGGGTACTTACCATAGCTTATCGTACATCATTCTTCACGGCTAATCGCCTGCTACCTGTAAATACATAAAGCAAATACATTTTAGTACAAATTTTGAAAACTTCCATACAAACAGTGCTTTTGCGCAACAGACTAGTCTTCATTTTGTGTTTCTGTGCTCGGAGGTTCTTCAAACGCTCCGAGAAGTAGCCTATAGATTCAGTATACAACCTAGCATACGGAGAACCGCTTTGAAGTGTGTTTTTAGTACTTTTCCTCTGTTTTATTGCTGTTTTTCGACAATTTTTGCGTATTGACTCGATTTTTGCGTCCATACCTTGTCTTTTAGCGCCGCTCGTCGGTGCTAACCTCACACTGCATCAGTTCTCGTCATCCTACGTAGATTCCGATCAAAAAATCGTTAAAAACACGCAAATCCAATAATAATACCTACGTACCGAGGTTACTTGGTCGGGCGAATTACATAGGCAAATCATCTATTTGGCTATTTGTTTGGGTACTTACCATAGCTTATCGTACATCATTCTTCACGGCTAATCGCCTGCTACCTGTAAATACATAAAGCAAATACATTTTAGTACAAATTTTGAAAACTTCCATACAAACAGTGCTTTTGCGCAACAGACTAGTCTTCATTTTGTGTTTCTGTGCTCGGAGGTTCTTCAAACGCTCCGAGAAGTAGCCTATAGATTCAGTATACAACCTAGCATACGGAGAACCGCTTTGAAGTGTGTTTTTAGTACTTTTCCTCTGTTTTATTGCTGTTTTTCGACAATTTTTGCGTATTGACTCGATTTTTGCGTCCATACCTTGTCTTTTAGCGCCGCTCGTCGGTGCTAACCTCACACTGCATCAGTTCTCGTCATCCTACGTAGATTCCGATCAAAAAATCGTTAAAAACACGCAAATCCAATAATAATACCTACGTACCGAGGTTACTTGGTCGGGCGAATTACATAGGCAAATCATCTATTTGGCTATTTGTTTGGGTACTTACCATAGCTTATCGTACATCATTCTTCACGGCTAATCGCCTGCTACCTGTAAATACATAAAGCAAATACATTTTAGTACAAATTTTGAAAACTTCCATACAAACAGTGCTTTTGCGCAACAGACTAGTCTTCATTTTGTGTTTCTGTGCTCGGAGGTTCTTCAAACGCTCCGAGAAGTAGCCTATAGATTCAGTATACAACCTAGCATACGGAGAACCGCTTTGAAGTGTGTTTTTAGTACTTTTCCTCTGTTTTATTGCTGTTTTTCGACAATTTTTGCGTATTGACTCGATTTTTGCGTCCATACCTTGTCTTTTAGCGCCGCTCGTCGGTGCTAACCTCACACTGCATCAGTTCTCGTCATCCTACGTAGATTCCGATCAAAAAATCGTTAAAAACACGCAAATCCAATAATAATACCTACGTACCGAGGTTACTTGGTCGGGCGAATTACATAGGCAAATCATCTATTTGGCTATTTGTTTGGGTACTTACCATAGCTTATCGTACATCATTCTTCACGGCTAATCGCCTGCTACCTGTAAATACATAAAGCAAATACATTTTAGTACAAATTTTGAAAACTTCCATACAAACAGTGCTTTTGCGCAACAGACTAGTCTTCATTTTGTGTTTCTGTGCTCGGAGGTTCTTCAAACGCTCCGAGAAGTAGCCTATAGATTCAGTATACAACCTAGCATACGGAGAACCGCTTTGAAGTGTGTTTTTAGTACTTTTCCTCTGTTTTATTGCTGTTTTTCGACAATTTTTGCGTATTGACTCGATTTTTGCGTCCATACCTTGTCTTTTAGCGCCGCTCGTCGGTGCTAACCTCACACTGCATCAGTTCTCGTCATCCTACGTAGATTCCGATCAAAAAATCGTTAAAAACACGCAAATCCAATAATAATACCTACGTACCGAGGTTACTTGGTCGGGCGAATTACATAGGCAAATCATCTATTTGGCTATTTGTTTGGGTACTTACCATAGCTTATCGTACATCATTCTTCACGGCTAATCGCCTGCTACCTGTAAATACATAAAGCAAATACATTTTAGTACAAATTTTGAAAACTTCCATACAAACAGTGCTTTTGCGCAACAGACTAGTCTTCATTTTGTGTTTCTGTGCTCGGAGGTTCTTCAAACGCTCCGAGAAGTAGCCTATAGATTCAGTATACAACCTAGCATACGGAGAACCGCTTTGAAGTGTGTTTTTAGTACTTTTCCTCTGTTTTATTGCTGTTTTTCGACAATTTTTGCGTATTGACTCGATTTTTGCGTCCATACCTTGTCTTTTAGCGCCGCTCGTCGGTGCTAACCTCACACTGCATCAGTTCTCGTCATCCTACGTAGATTCCGATCAAAAAATCGTTAAAAACACGCAAATCCAATAATAATACCTACGTACCGAGGTTACTTGGTCGGGCGAATTACATAGGCAAATCATCTATTTGGCTATTTGTTTGGGTACTTACCATAGCTTATCGTACATCATTCTTCACGGCTAATCGCCTGCTACCTGTAAATACATAAAGCAAATACATTTTAGTACAAATTTTGAAAACTTCCATACAAACAGTGCTTTTGCGCAACAGACTAGTCTTCATTTTGTGTTTCTGTGCTCGGAGGTTCTTCAAACGCTCCGAGAAGTAGCCTATAGATTCAGTATACAACCTAGCATACGGAGAACCGCTTTGAAGTGTGTTTTTAGTACTTTTCCTCTGTTTTATTGCTGTTTTTCGACAATTTTTGCGTATTGACTCGATTTTTGCGTCCATACCTTGTCTTTTAGCGCCGCTCGTCGGTGCTAACCTCACACTGCATCAGTTCTCGTCATCCTACGTAGATTCCGATCAAAAAATCGTTAAAAACACGCAAATCCAATAATAATACCTACGTACCGAGGTTACTTGGTCGGGCGAATTACATAGGCAAATCATCTATTTGGCTATTTGTTTGGGTACTTACCATAGCTTATCGTACATCATTCTTCACGGCTAATCGCCTGCTACCTGTAAATACATAAAGCAAATACATTTTAGTACAAATTTTGAAAACTTCCATACAAACAGTGCTTTTGCGCAACAGACTAGTCTTCATTTTGTGTTTCTGTGCTCGGAGGTTCTTCAAACGCTCCGAGAAGTAGCCTATAGATTCAGTATACAACCTAGCATACGGAGAACCGCTTTGAAGTGTGTTTTTAGTACTTTTCCTCTGTTTTATTGCTGTTTTTCGACAATTTTTGCGTATTGACTCGATTTTTGCGTCCATACCTTGTCTTTTAGCGCCGCTCGTCGTTGCTAACCTCACACTGCATCAGTTCTCGTCATCCTACGTAGATTCCGATCAAAAAATCGTTAAAAACACGCAAATCCAATAATAATACCTACGTACCGAGGTTACTTGGTCGGGCGAATTACATAGGCAAATCATCTATTTGGCTATTTGTTTGGGTACTTACCATAGCTTATCGTACATCATTCTTCACGGCTAATCGCCTGCTACCTGTAAATACATAAAGCAAATACATTTTAGTACAAATTTTGAAAACTTCCATACAAACAGTGCTTTTGCGCAACAGACTAGTCTTCATTTTGTGTTTCTGTGCTCGGAGGTTCTTCAAACGCTCCGAGAAGTAGCCTATAGATTCAGTATACAACCTAGCATACGGAGAACCGCTTTGAAGTGTGTTTTTAGTACTTTTCCTCTGTTTTATTGCTGTTTTTCGACAATTTTTGCGTATTGACTCGATTTTTGCGTCCATACCTTGTCTTTTAGCGCCGCTCGTCGGTGCTAACCTCACACTGCATCAGTTCTCGTCATCCTACGTAGATTCCGATCAAAAAATCGTTAAAAACACGCAAATCCAATAATAATACCTACGTACCGAGGTTACTTGGTCGGGCGAATTACATAGGCAAATCATCTATTTGGCTATTTGTTTGGGTACTTACCATAGCTTATCGTACATCATTCTTCACGGCTAATCGCCTGCTACCTGTAAATACATAAAGCAAATACATTTTAGTACAAATTTTGAAAACTTCCATACAAACAGTGCTTTTGCGCAACAGACTAGTCTTCATTTTGTGTTTCTGTGCTCGGAGGTTCTTCAAACGCTCCGAGAAGTAGCCTATAGATTCAGTATACAACCTAGCATACGGAGAACCGCTTTGAAGTGTGTTTTTAGTACTTTTCCTCTGTTTTATTGCTGTTTTTCGACAATTTTTGCGTATTGACTCGATTTTTGCGTCCATACCTTGTCTTTTAGCGCCGCTCGTCGGTGCTAACCTCACACTGCATCAGTTCTCGTCATCCTACGTAGATTCCGATCAAAAAATCGTTAAAAACACGCAAATCCAATAATAATACCTACGTACCGAGGTTACTTGGTCGGGCGAATTACATAGGCAAATCATCTATTTGGCTATTTGTTTGGGTACTTACCATAGCTTATCGTACATCATTCTTCACGGCTAATCGCCTGCTACCTGTAAATACATAAAGCAAATACATTTTAGTACAAATTTTGAAAACTTCCATACAAACAGTGCTTTTGCGCAACAGACTAGTCTTCATTTTGTGTTTCTGTGCTCGGAGGTTCTTCAAACGCTCCGAGAAGTAGCCTATAGATT
Source organism: Pyralis farinalis (assembly GCA_947507595.1). Classification (NCBI taxonomy): domain Eukaryota; kingdom Metazoa; phylum Arthropoda; class Insecta; order Lepidoptera; family Pyralidae; genus Pyralis; species Pyralis farinalis. The sequence goes on from OX382264.1 coordinate 307,737, forward strand.
CAGTATACAACCTAGCATACGGAGAACCGCTTTGAAGTGTGTTTTTAGTACTTTTCCTCTGTTTTATTGCTGTTTTTCGACAATTTTTGCGTATTGACTCGATTTTTGCGTCCATACCTTGTCTTTTAGCGCCGCTCGTCGGTGCTAACCTCACACTGCATCAGTTCTCGTCATCCTACGTAGATTCCGATCAAAAAATCGTTAAAAACACGCAAATCCAATAATAATACCTACGTACCGAGGTTACTTGGTCGGGCGAATTACATAGGCAAATCATCTATTTGGCTATTTGTTTGGGTACTTACCATAGCTTATCGTACATCATTCTTCACGGCTAATCGCCTGCTACCTGTAAATACATAAAGCAAATACATTTTAGTACAAATTTTGAAAACTTCCATACAAACAGTGCTTTTGCGCAACAGACTAGTCTTCATTTTGTGTTTCTGTGCTCGGAGGTTCTTCAAACGCTCCGAGAAGTAGCCTATAGATTCAGTATACAACCTAGCATACGGAGAACCGCTTTGAAGTGTGTTTTTAGTACTTTTCCTCTGTTTTATTGCTGTTTTTCGACAATTTTTGCGTATTGACTCGATTTTTGCGTCCATACCTTGTCTTTTAGCGCCGCTCGTCGGTGCTAACCTCACACTGCATCAGTTCTCGTCATCCTACGTAGATTCCGATCAAAAAATCGTTAAAAACACGCAAATCCAATAATAATACCTACGTACCGAGGTTACTTGGTCGGGCGAATTACATAGGCAAATCATCTATTTGGCTATTTGTTTGGGTACTTACCATAGCTTATCGTACATCATTCTTCACGGCTAATCGCCTGCTACCTGTAAATACATAAAGCAAATACATTTTAGTACAAATTTTGAAAACTTCCATACAAACAGTGCTTTTGCGCAACAGACTAGTCTTCATTTTGTGTTTCTGTGCTCGGAGGTTCTTCAAACGCTCCGAGAAGTAGCCTATAGATTCAGTATACAACCTAGCATACGGAGAACCGCTTTGAAGTGTGTTTTTAGTACTTTTCCTCTGTTTTATTGCTGTTTTTCGACAATTTTTGCGTATTGACTCGATTTTTGCGTCCATACCTTGTCTTTTAGCGCCGCTCGTCGGTGCTAACCTCACACTGCATCAGTTCTCGTCATCCTACGTAGATTCCGATCAAAAAATCGTTAAAAACACGCAAATCCAATAATAATACCTACGTACCGAGGTTACTTGGTCGGGCGAATTACATAGGCAAATCATCTATTTGGCTATTTGTTTGGGTACTTACCATAGCTTATCGTACATCATTCTTCACGGCTAATCGCCTGCTACCTGTAAATACATAAAGCAAATACATTTTAGTACAAATTTTGAAAACTTCCATACAAACAGTGCTTTTGCGCAACAGACTAGTCTTCATTTTGTGTTTCTGTGCTCGGAGGTTCTTCAAACGCTCCGAGAAGTAGCCTATAGATTCAGTATACAACCTAGCATACGGAGAACCGCTTTGAAGTGTGTTTTTAGTACTTTTCCTCTGTTTTATTGCTGTTTTTCGACAATTTTTGCGTATTGACTCGATTTTTGCGTCCATACCTTGTCTTTTAGCGCCGCTCGTCGGTGCTAACCTCACACTGCATCAGTTCTCGTCATCCTACGTAGATTCCGATCAAAAAATCGTTAAAAACACGCAAATCCAATAATAATACCTACGTACCGAGGTTACTTGGTCGGGCGAATTACATAGGCAAATCATCTATTTGGCTATTTGTTTGGGTACTTACCATAGCTTATCGTACATCATTCTTCACGGCTAATCGCCTGCTACCTGTAAATACATAAAGCAAATACATTTTAGTACAAATTTTGAAAACTTCCATACAAACAGTGCTTTTGCGCAACAGACTAGTCTTCATTTTGTGTTTCTGTGCTCGGAGGTTCTTCAAACGCTCCGAGAAGTAGCCTATAGATTCAGTATACAACCTAGCATACGGAGAACCGCTTTGAAGTGTGTTTTTAGTACTTTTCCTCTGTTTTATTGCTGTTTTTCGACAATTTTTGCGTATTGACTCGATTTTTGCGTCCATACCTTGTCTTTTAGCGCCGCTCGTCGGTGCTAACCTCACACTGCATCAGTTCTCGTCATCCTACGTAGATTCCGATCAAAAAATCGTTAAAAACACGCAAATCCAATAATAATACCTACGTACCGAGGTTACTTGGTCGGGCGAATTACATAGGCAAATCATCTATTTGGCTATTTGTTTGGGTACTTACCATAGCTTATCGTACATCATTCTTCACGGCTAATCGCCTGCTACCTGTAAATACATAAAGCAAATACATTTTAGTACAAATTTTGAAAACTTCCATACAAACAGTGCTTTTGCGCAACAGACTAGTCTTCATTTTGTGTTTCTGTGCTCGGAGGTTCTTCATACGCTCCGAGAAGTAGCCTATAGATTCAGTATACAACCTAGCATACGGAGAACCGCTTTGAAGTGTGTTTTTAGTACTTTTCCTCTGTTTTATTGCTGTTTTTCGACAATTTTTGCGTATTGACTCGATTTTTGCGTCCATACCTTGTCTTTTAGCGCCGCTCGTCGGTGCTAACCTCACACTGCATCAGTTCTCGTCATCCTACGTAGATTCCGATCAAAAAATCGTTAAAAACACGCAAATCCAATAATAATACCTACGTACCGAGGTTACTTGGTCGGGCGAATTACATAGGCAAATCATCTATTTGGCTATTTGTTTGGGTACTTACCATAGCTTATCGTACATCATTCTTCACGGCTAATCGCCTGCTACCTGTAAATACATAAAGCAAATACATTTTAGTACAAATTTTGAAAACTTCCATACAAACAGTGCTTTTGCGCAACAGACTAGTCTTCATTTTGTGTTTCTGTGCTCGGAGGTTCTTCAAACGCTCCGAGAAGTAGCCTATAGATTCAGTATACAACCTAGCATACGGAGAACCGCTTTGAAGTGTGTTTTTAGTACTTTTCCTCTGTTTTATTGCTGTTTTTCGACAATTTTTGCGTATTGACTCGATTTTTGCGTCCATACCTTGTCTTTTAGCGCCGCTCGTCGGTGCTAACCTCACACTGCATCAGTTCTCGTCATCCTACGTAGATTCCGATCAAAAAATCGTTAAAAACACGCAAATCCAATAATAATACCTACGTACCGAGGTTACTTGGTCGGGCGAATTACATAGGCAAATCATCTATTTGGCTATTTGTTTGGGTACTTACCATAGCTTATCGTACATCATTCTTCACGGCTAATCGCCTGCTACCTGTAAATACATAAAGCAAATACATTTTAGTACAAATTTTGAAAACTTCCATACAAACAGTGCTTTTGCGCAACAGACTAGTCTTCATTTTGTGTTTCTGTGCTCGGAGGTTCTTCAAACGCTCCGAGAAGTAGCCTATAGATTCAGTATACAACCTAGCATACGGAGAACCGCTTTGAAGTGTGTTTTTAGTACTTTTCCTCTGTTTTATTGCTGTTTTTCGACAATTTTTGCGTATTGACTCGATTTTTGCGTCCATACCTTGTCTTTTAGCGCCGCTCGTCGGTGCTAACCTCACACTGCATCAGTTCTCGTCATCCTACGTAGATTCCGATCAAAAAATCGTTAAAAACACGCAAATCCAATAATAATACCTACGTACCGAGGTTACTTGGTCGGGCGAATTACATAGGCAAATCATCTATTTGGCTATTTGTTTGGGTACTTACCATAGCTTATCGTACATCATTCTTCACGGCTAATCGCCTGCTACCTGTAAATACATAAAGCAAATACATTTTAGTACAAATTTTGAAAACTTCCATACAAACAGTGCTTTTGCGCAACAGACTAGTCTTCATTTTGTGTTTCTGTGCTCGGAGGTTCTTCAAACGCTCCGAGAAGTAGCCTATAGATTCAGTATACAACCTAGCATACGGAGAACCGCTTTGAAGTGTGTTTTTAGTACTTTTCCTCTGTTTTATTGCTGTTTTTCGACAATTTTTGCGTATTGACTCGATTTTTGCGTCCATACCTTGTCTTTTAGCGCCGCTCGTCGGTGCTAACCTCACACTGCATCAGTTCTCGTCATCCTACGTAGATTCCGATCAAAAAATCGTTAAAAACACGCAAATCCAATAATAATACCTACGTACCGAGGTTACTTGGTCGGGCGAATTACATAGGCAAATCATCTATTTGGCTATTTGTTTGGGTACTTACCATAGCTTATCGTACATCATTCTTCACGGCTAATCGCCTGCTACCTGTAAATACATAAAGCAAATACATTTTAGTACAAATTTTGAAAACTTCCATACAAACAGTGCTTTTGCGCAACAGACTAGTCTTCATTTTGTGTTTCTGTGCTCGGAGGTTCTTCAAACGCTCCGAGAAGTAGCCTATAGATTCAGTATACAACCTAGCATACGGAGAACCGCTTTGAAGTGTGTTTTTAGTACTTTTCCTCTGTTTTATTGCTGTTTTTCGACAATTTTTGCGTATTGACTCGATTTTTGCGTCCATACCTTGTCTTTTAGCGCCGCTCGTCGGTGCTAACCTCACACTGCATCAGTTCTCGTCATCCTACGTAGATTCCGATCAAAAAATCGTTAAAAACACGCAAATCCAATAATAATACCTACGTACCGAGGTTACTTGGTCGGGCGAATTACATAGGCAAATCATCTATTTGGCTATTTGTTTGGGTACTTACCATAGCTTATCGTACATCATTCTTCACGGCTAATCGCCTGCTACCTGTAAATACATAAAGCAAATACATTTTAGTACAAATTTTGAAAACTTCCATACAAACAGTGCTTTTGCGCAACAGACTAGTCTTCATTTTGTGTTTCTGTGCTCGGAGGTTCTTCAAACGCTCCGAGAAGTAGCCTATAGATTCAGTATACAACCTAGCATACGGAGAACCGCTTTGAAGTGTGTTTTTAGTACTTTTCCTCTGTTTTATTGCTGTTTTTCGACAATTTTTGCGTATTGACTCGATTTTTGCGTCCATACCTTGTCTTTTAGCGCCGCTCGTCGGTGCTAACCTCACACTGCATCAGTTCTCGTCATCCTACGTAGATTCCGATCAAAAAATCGTTAAAAACACGCAAATCCAATAATAATACCTACGTACCGAGGTTACTTGGTCGGGCGAATTACATAGGCAAATCATCTATTTGGCTATTTGTTTGGGTACTTACCATAGCTTATCGTACATCATTCTTCACGGCTAATCGCCTGCTACCTGTAAATACATAAAGCAAATACATTTTAGTACAAATTTTGAAAACTTCCATACAAACAGTGCTTTTGCGCAACAGACTAGTCTTCATTTTGTGTTTCTGTGCTCGGAGGTTCTTCAAACGCTCCGAGAAGTAGCCTATAGATTCAGTATACAACCTAGCATACGGAGAACCGCTTTGAAGTGTGTTTTTAGTACTTTTCCTCTGTTTTATTGCTGTTTTTCGACAATTTTTGCGTATTGACTCGATTTTTGCGTCCATACCTTGTCTTTTAGCGCCGCTCGTCGGTGCTAACCTCACACTGCATCAGTTCTCGTCATCCTACGTAGATTCCGATCAAAAAATCGTTAAAAACACGCAAATCCAATAATAATACCTACGTACCGAGGTTACTTGGTCGGGCGAATTACATAGGCAAATCATCTATTTGGCTATTTGTTTGGGTACTTACCATAGCTTATCGTACATCATTCTTCACGGCTAATCGCCTGCTACCTGTAAATACATAAAGCAAATACATTTTAGTACAAATTTTGAAAACTTCCATACAAACAGTGCTTTTGCGCAACAGACTAGTCTTCATTTTGTGTTTCTGTGCTCGGAGGTTCTTCAAACGCTCCGAGAAGTAGCCTATAGATTCAGTATACAACCTAGCATACGGAGAACCGCTTTGAAGTGTGTTTTTAGTACTTTTCCTCTGTTTTATTGCTGTTTTTCGACAATTTTTGCGTATTGACTCGATTTTTGCGTCCATACCTTGTCTTTTAGCGCCGCTCGTCGGTGCTAACCTCACACTGCATCAGTTCTCGTCATCCTACGTAGATTCCGATCAAAAAATCGTTAAAAACACGCAAATCCAATAATAATACCTACGTACCGAGGTTACTTGGTCGGGCGAATTACATAGGCAAATCATCTATTTGGCTATTTGTTTGGGTACTTACCATAGCTTATCGTACATCATTCTTCACGGCTAATCGCCTGCTACCTGTAAATACATAAAGCAAATACATTTTAGTACAAATTTTGAAAACTTCCATACAAACAGTGCTTTTGCGCAACAGACTAGTCTTCATTTTGTGTTTCTGTGCTCGGAGGTTCTTCAAACGCTCCGAGAAGTAGCCTATAGATTCAGTATACAACCTAGCATACGGAGAACCGCTTTGAAGTGTGTTTTTAGTACTTTTCCTCTGTTTTATTGCTGTTTTTCGACAATTTTTGCGTATTGACTCGATTTTTGCGTCCATACCTTGTCTTTTAGCGCCGCTCGTCGGTGCTAACCTCACACTGCATCAGTTCTCGTCATCCTACGTAGATTCCGATCAAAAAATCGTTAAAAACACGCAAATCCAATAATAATACCTACGTACCGAGGTTACTTGGTCGGGCGAATTACATAGGCAAATCATCTATTTGGCTATTTGTTTGGGTACTTACCATAGCTTATCGTACATCATTCTTCACGGCTAATCGCCTGCTACCTGTAAATACATAAAGCAAATACATTTTAGTACAAATTTTGAAAACTTCCATACAAACAGTGCTTTTGCGCAACAGACTAGTCTTCATTTTGTGTTTCTGTGCTCGGAGGTTCTTCAAACGCTCCGAGAAGTAGCCTATAGATTCAGTATACAACCTAGCATACGGAGAACCGCTTTGAAGTGTGTTTTTAGTACTTTTCCTCTGTTTTATTGCTGTTTTTCGACAATTTTTGCGTATTGACTCGATTTTTGCGTCCATACCTTGTCTTTTAGCGCCGCTCGTCGTTGCTAACCTCACACTGCATCAGTTCTCGTCATCCTACGTAGATTCCGATCAAAAAATCGTTAAAAACACGCAAATCCAATAATAATACCTACGTACCGAGGTTACTTGGTCGGGCGAATTACATAGGCAAATCATCTATTTGGCTATTTGTTTGGGTACTTACCATAGCTTATCGTACATCATTCTTCACGGCTAATCGCCTGCTACCTGTAAATACATAAAGCAAATACATTTTAGTACAAATTTTGAAAACTTCCATACAAACAGTGCTTTTGCGCAACAGACTAGTCTTCATTTTGTGTTTCTGTGCTCGGAGGTTCTTCAAACGCTCCGAGAAGTAGCCTATAGATTCAGTATACAACCTAGCATACGGAGAACCGCTTTGAAGTGTGTTTTTAGTACTTTTCCTCTGTTTTATTGCTGTTTTTCGACAATTTTTGCGTATTGACTCGATTTTTGCGTCCATACCTTGTCTTTTAGCGCCGCTCGTCGGTGCTAACCTCACACTGCATCAGTTCTCGTCATCCTACGTAGATTCCGATCAAAAAATCGTTAAAAACACGCAAATCCAATAATAATACCTACGTACCGAGGTTACTTGGTCGGGCGAATTACATAGGCAAATCATCTATTTGGCTATTTGTTTGGGTACTTACCATAGCTTATCGTACATCATTCTTCACGGCTAATCGCCTGCTACCTGTAAATACATAAAGCAAATACATTTTAGTACAAATTTTGAAAACTTCCATACAAACAGTGCTTTTGCGCAACAGACTAGTCTTCATTTTGTGTTTCTGTGCTCGGAGGTTCTTCAAACGCTCCGAGAAGTAGCCTATAGATTCAGTATACAACCTAGCATACGGAGAACCGCTTTGAAGTGTGTTTTTAGTACTTTTCCTCTGTTTTATTGCTGTTTTTCGACAATTTTTGCGTATTGACTCGATTTTTGCGTCCATACCTTGTCTTTTAGCGCCGCTCGTCGGTGCTAACCTCACACTGCATCAGTTCTCGTCATCCTACGTAGATTCCGATCAAAAAATCGTTAAAAACACGCAAATCCAATAATAATACCTACGTACCGAGGTTACTTGGTCGGGCGAATTACATAGGCAAATCATCTATTTGGCTATTTGTTTGGGTACTTACCATAGCTTATCGTACATCATTCTTCACGGCTAATCGCCTGCTACCTGTAAATACATAAAGCAAATACATTTTAGTACAAATTTTGAAAACTTCCATACAAACAGTGCTTTTGCGCAACAGACTAGTCTTCATTTTGTGTTTCTGTGCTCGGAGGTTCTTCAAACGCTCCGAGAAGTAGCCTATAGATTCAGTATACAACCTAGCATACGGAGAACCGCTTTGAAGTGTGTTTTTAGTACTTTTCCTCTGTTTTATTGCTGTTTTTCGACAATTTTTGCGTATTGACTCGATTTTTGCGTCCATACCTTGTCTTTTAGCGCCGCTCGTCGGTGCTAACCTCACACTGCATCAGTTCTCGTCATCCTACGTAGATTCCGATCAAAAAATCGTTAAAAACACGCAAATCCAATAATAATACCTACGTACCGAGGTTACTTGGTCGGGCGAATTACATAGGCAAATCATCTATTTGGCTATTTGTTTGGGTACTTACCATAGCTTATCGTACATCATTCTTCACGGCTAATCGCCTGCTACCTGTAAATACATAAAGCAAATACATTTTAGTACAAATTTTGAAAACTTCCATACAAACAGTGCTTTTGCGCAACAGACTAGTCTTCATTTTGTGTTTCTGTGCTCGGAGGTTCTTCAAACGCTCCGAGAAGTAGCCTATAGATTCAGTATACAACCTAGCATACGGAGAACCGCTTTGAAGTGTGTTTTTAGTACTTTTCCTCTGTTTTATTGCTGTTTTTCGACAATTTTTGCGTATTGACTCGATTTTTGCGTCCATACCTTGTCTTTTAGCGCCGCTCGTCGGTGCTAACCTCACACTGCATCAGTTCTCGTCATCCTACGTAGATTCCGATCAAAAAATCGTTAAAAACACGCAAATCCAATAATAATACCTACGTACCGAGGTTACTTGGTCGGGCGAATTACATAGGCAAATCATCTATTTGGCTATTTGTTTGGGTACTTACCATAGCTTATCGTACATCATTCTTCACGGCTAATCGCCTGCTACCTGTAAATACATAAAGCAAATACATTTTAGTACAAATTTTGAAAACTTCCATACAAACAGTGCTTTTGCGCAACAGACTAGTCTTCATTTTGTGTTTCTGTGCTCGGAGGTTCTTCATACGCTCCGAGAAGTAGCCTATAGATTCAGTATACAACCTAGCATACGGAGAACCGCTTTGAAGTGTGTTTTTAGTACTTTTCCTCTGTTTTATTGCTGTTTTTCGACAATTTTTGCGTATTGACTCGATTTTTGCGTCCATACCTTGTCTTTTAGCGCCGCTCGTCGGTGCTAACCTCACACTGCATCAGTTCTCGTCATCCTACGTAGATTCCGATCAAAAAATCGTTAAAAACACGCAAATCCAATAATAATACCTACGTACCGAGGTTACTTGGTCGGGCGAATTACATAGGCAAATCATCTATTTGGCTATTTGTTTGGGTACTTACCATAGCTTATCGTACATCATTCTTCACGGCTAATCGCCTGCTACCTGTAAATACATAAAGCAAATACATTTTAGTACAAATTTTGAAAACTTCCATACAAACAGTGCTTTTGCGCAACAGACTAGTCTTCATTTTGTGTTTCTGTGCTCGGAGGTTCTTCAAACGCTCCGAGAAGTAGCCTATAGATTCAGTATACAACCTAGCATACGGAGAACCGCTTTGAAGTGTGTTTTTAGTACTTTTCCTCTGTTTTATTGCTGTTTTTCGACAATTTTTGCGTATTGACTCGATTTTTGCGTCCATACCTTGTCTTTTAGCGCCGCTCGTCGGTGCTAACCTCACACTGCATCAGTTCTCGTCATCCTACGTAGATTCCGATCAAAAAATCGTTAAAAACACGCAAATCCAATAATAATACCTACGTACCGAGGTTACTTGGTCGGGCGAATTACATAGGCAAATCATCTATTTGGCTATTTGTTTGGGTACTTACCATAGCTTATCGTACATCATTCTTCACGGCTAATCGCCTGCTACCTGTAAATACATAAAGCAAATACATTTTAGTACAAATTTTGAAAACTTCCATACAAACAGTGCTTTTGCGCAACAGACTAGTCTTCATTTTGTGTTTCTGTGCTCGGAGGTTCTTCAAACGCTCCGAGAAGTAGCCTATAGATTCAGTATACAACCTAGCATACGGAGAACCGCTTTGAAGTGTGTTTTTAGTACTTTTCCTCTGTTTTATTGCTGTTTTTCGACAATTTTTGCGTATTGACTCGATTTTTGCGTCCATACCTTGTCTTTTAGCGCCGCTCGTCGGTGCTAACCTCACACTGCATCAGTTCTCGTCATCCTACGTAGATTCCGATCAAAAAATCGTTAAAAACACGCAAATCCAATAATAATACCTACGTACCGAGGTTACTTGGTCGGGCGAATTACATAGGCAAATCATCTATTTGGCTATTTGTTTGGGTACTTACCATAGCTTATCGTACATCATTCTTCACGGCTAATCGCCTGCTACCTGTAAATACATAAAGCAAATACATTTTAGTACAAATTTTGAAAACTTCCATACAAACAGTGCTTTTGCGCAACAGACTAGTCTTCATTTTGTGTTTCTGTGCTCGGAGGTTCTTCATACGCTCCGAGAAGTAGCCTATAGATTCAGTATACAACCTAGCATACGGAGAACCGCTTTGAAGTGTGTTTTTAGTACTTTTCCTCTGTTTTATTGCTGTTTTTCGACAATTTTTGCGTATTGACTCGATTTTTGCGTCCATACCTTGTCTTTTAGCGCCGCTCGTCGGTGCTAACCTCACACTGCATCAGTTCTCGTCATCCTACGTAGATTCCGATCAAAAAATCGTTAAAAACACGCAAATCCAATAATAATACCTACGTACCGAGGTTACTTGGTCGGGCGAATTACATAGGCAAATCATCTATTTGGCTATTTGTTTGGGTACTTACCATAGCTTATCGTACATCATTCTTCACGGCTAATCGCCTGCTACCTGTAAATACATAAAGCAAATACATTTTAGTACAAATTTTGAAAACTTCCATACAAACAGTGCTTTTGCGCAACAGACTAGTCTTCATTTTGTGTTTCTGTGCTCGGAGGTTCTTCAAACGCTCCGAGAAGTAGCCTATAGATTCAGTATACAACCTAGCATACGGAGAACCGCTTTGAAGTGTGTTTTTAGTACTTTTCCTCTGTTTTATTGCTGTTTTTCGACAATTTTTGCGTATTGACTCGATTTTTGCGTCCATACCTTGTCTTTTAGCGCCGCTCGTCGGTGCTAACCTCACACTGCATCAGTTCTCGTCATCCTACGTAGATTCCGATCAAAAAATCGTTAAAAACACGCAAATCCAATAATAATACCTACGTACCGAGGTTACTTGGTCGGGCGAATTACATAGGCAAATCATCTATTTGGCTATTTGTTTGGGTACTTACCATAGCTTATCGTACATCATTCTTCACGGCTAATCGCCTGCTACCTGTAAATACATAAAGCAAATACATTTTAGTACAAATTTTGAAAACTTCCATACAAACAGTGCTTTTGCGCAACAGACTAGTCTTCATTTTGTGTTTCTGTGCTCGGAGGTTCTTCAAACGCTCCGAGAAGTAGCCTATAGATTCAGTATACAACCTAGCATACGGAGAACCGCTTTGAAGTGTGTTTTTAGTACTTTTCCTCTGTTTTATTGCTGTTTTTCGACAATTTTTGCGTATTGACTCGATTTTTGCGTCCATACCTTGTCTTTTAGCGCCGCTCGTCGGTGCTAACCTCACACTGCATCAGTTCTCGTCATCCTACGTAGATTCCGATCAAAAAATCGTTAAAAACACGCAAATCCAATAATAATACCTACGTACCGAGGTTACTTGGTCGGGCGAATTACATAGGCAAATCATCTATTTGGCTATTTGTTTGGGTACTTACCATAGCTTATCGTACATCATTCTTCACGGCTAATCGCCTGCTACCTGTAAATACATAAAGCAAATACATTTTAGTACAAATTTTGAAAACTTCCATACAAACAGTGCTTTTGCGCAACAGACTAGTCTTCATTTTGTGTTTCTGTGCTCGGAGGTTCTTCATACGCTCCGAGAAGTAGCCTATAGATTCAGTATACAACCTAGCATACGGAGAACCGCTTTGAAGTGTGTTTTTAGTACTTTTCCTCTGTTTTATTGCTGTTTTTCGACAATTTTTGCGTATTGACTCGATTTTTGCGTCCATACCTTGTCTTTTAGCGCCGCTCGTCGGTGCTAACCTCACACTGCATCAGTTCTCGTCATCCTACGTAGATTCCGATCAAAAAATCGTTAAAAACACGCAAATCCAATAATAATACCTACGTACCGAGGTTACTTGGTCGGGCGAATTACATAGGCAAATCATCTATTTGGCTATTTGTTTGGGTACTTACCATAGCTTATCGTACATCATTCTTCACGGCTAATCGCCTGCTACCTGTAAATACATAAAGCAAATACATTTTAGTACAAATTTTGAAAACTTCCATACAAACAGTGCTTTTGCGCAACAGACTAGTCTTCATTTTGTGTTTCTGTGCTCGGAGGTTCTTCAAACGCTCCGAGAAGTAGCCTATAGATTCAGTATACAACCTAGCATACGGAGAACCGCTTTGAAGTGTGTTTTTAGTACTTTTCCTCTGTTTTATTGCTGTTTTTCGACAATTTTTGCGTATTGACTCGATTTTTGCGTCCATACCTTGTCTTTTAGCGCCGCTCGTCGGTGCTAACCTCACACTGCATCAGTTCTCGTCATCCTACGTAGATTCCGATCAAAAAATCGTTAAAAACACGCAAATCCAATAATAATACCTACGTACCGAGGTTACTTGGTCGGGCGAATTACATAGGCAAATCATCTATTTGGCTATTTGTTTGGGTACTTACCATAGCTTATCGTACATCATTCTTCACGGCTAATCGCCTGCTACCTGTAAATACATAAAGCAAATACATTTTAGTACAAATTTTGAAAACTTCCATACAAACAGTGCTTTTGCGCAACAGACTAGTCTTCATTTTGTGTTTCTGTGCTCGGAGGTTCTTCAAACGCTCCGAGAAGTAGCCTATAGATTCAGTATACAACCTAGCATACGGAGAACCGCTTTGAAGTGTGTTTTTAGTACTTTTCCTCTGTTTTATTGCTGTTTTTCGACAATTTTTGCGTATTGACTCGATTTTTGCGTCCATACCTTGTCTTTTAGCGCCGCTCGTCGGTGCTAACCTCACACTGCATCAGTTCTCGTCATCCTACGTAGATTCCGATCAAAAAATCGTTAAAAACACGCAAATCCAATAATAATACCTACGTACCGAGGTTACTTGGTCGGGCGAATTACATAGGCAAATCATCTATTTGGCTATTTGTTTGGGTACTTACCATAGCTTATCGTACATCATTCTTCACGGCTAATCGCCTGCTACCTGTAAATACATAAAGCAAATACATTTTAGTACAAATTTTGAAAACTTCCATACAAACAGTGCTTTTGCGCAACAGACTAGTCTTCATTTTGTGTTTCTGTGCTCGGAGGTTCTTCATACGCTCCGAGAAGTAGCCTATAGATTCAGTATACAACCTAGCATACGGAGAACCGCTTTGAAGTGTGTTTTTAGTACTTTTCCTCTGTTTTATTGCTGTTTTTCGACAATTTTTGCGTATTGACTCGATTTTTGCGTCCATACCTTGTCTTTTAGCGCCGCTCGTCGGTGCTAACCTCACACTGCATCAGTTCTCGTCATCCTACGTAGATTCCGATCAAAAAATCGCCCCCCCACCCGCCCTTTATTGACTTACGAATAGAAACCAGGGCAGTACCGGTACGTAAACAGACGACAGACGTGGCCCCTTTACAGCCCAAGAATTATTTTAATTAGTGTTACTTGATTTTATTTTAATTATACAAAAATCTGACTTATACAGACACGGCCTCTATACAGCCCAGGCTTTATTTTAATTGTATTTTTATATTTTTATTTTATATTATTTATTTTATACAAAATATATTTTGATTTAAATAGACGCGGCCTCTATACAGCCCAAGTTGTAATTCTGATTGTATTTATTTTAATTAATTGACACGCACCCCTGCAACATGTTCAGAACGCCGGTGAAACAAGGAGACGCCCGGGACGCGGCCTCCCTGACCCCGAACGATCGGACCGGGAATATCTCGGCCACCGATGTCAGGAGGAGTATCGGGGAATGGGAGGCCGGCGGACCGGGTAGTGTTACCCCCGCGCAAACAACAGGACCCGCCTTGGCATCGACAACCGTCACCAAGGCGCCCCGGGCCAAGTCTAAACCCACCCAGCCGCCCGCCAAGTCGACAAGGACCAGGGTGGAGGAGGCCAGAGCCTGCAGCAACAAGGCCAAAAGTGCCCTGTCCGTCTCTAGAAATCTCAAGACGGACATTAAACAGGATGTGCTGCAGGCTCTGGACCGCCTCTACCAACTGGTGAAGGAAGCGGAGGCCGACTTGGCGGGCGGCAGGAAAGGGACGGGGTTGGCGGCGGATGCTTCGACATCGGTCGTGGCACCCGTCGCCAACCCCGGCAAACCCTCGGGGGCGGACAACGGTGCGCAGGAATCGGAAATAATGGCCAAATTAGGAAAAAATACGGAGCTCCTCGTCCAGAACAATAAATTACTTGAAGAAATTAAAGACAAACTGACGAAGCAAGAAAAGGCGATCGAGGGGGCGACATACGCGAGTGTTGTGGCGGCGGGCCAGACCGCGAAACGGGACGTGGAGTCGGCCGCACTTCACTCCGTAGTCGTCTCCTCGACCGTGGAAACAGAGACTGGGGACGAGGTGCTCCAGAAAATTAGGGAAGCGGTTGATGCCAAGGAGGGGTGGGTCAGGGTCGAGCGGGTGCGGAAGGTGAGGGACCGCAAGGTTATTGTGGGATGTAGGGACGAAGGGGAAAGAAGGAAAATAAAGGAGAGATTGGCAGCGACGGGGAGCGGCCTGGTCGTCGAGGACGCGAAAAACAAGGACCCGCTTCTGGTTGTGAGGGACGTGCTGAGCATCCACAGCGATGCAGAGCTCATACGCGCCCTTCGCAACCAGAACCGGGACGTCTTTCGGGGCCTCGACGGCGGGGACGACCGCGTCGCTGTCAAATATAGTAGGAAGGCGCGAAACCCGCACAACCGCCACGTCGTGCTGAGCGTCTCCCCCGTGATTTGGAGGAGGTCGATAGCGGAGCAGAAGCTGCGTATCGACCTCCAGAGGTGCGTCGTGGAGGACCAGACGCCCCTCGTCCAGTGCACACGCTGCTTGGGGTTCGGACATGGTCGGCGGTTCTGCAAAGAACCCGCCGACCTGTGTAGCCACTGCGGTGGCCCGCACCTCAAGGCGGAGTGCGCGGACGCCAGGGCGGGGGGGACGCCAGCATGCAAAAACTGCACCCGGGCAAAGCTGCCGAACGCGAAACACAATGCGTTCGGCGGCGAATGCCCGGTAAGAAAGAAGTGGGACGGGTTGGCGCGGGCCTCTGTCGCCTATTGCTGAGATTGCCTCGGGGACCACCCGCCAGTATCGAATGGCTCAGGCCAACCTACAGAGAAGCCAGCTAGCAACGCACGAATTGCTGTTGGCGGCAGGTGAGCGCAAAATATCTGTCGCACTGCTGCAGGAGCCCTATGTGGGTCGGGTTGGAAGCGTAAGAGACTATCGTGGAGTGAGAGTCTTCCAGGCACTGGGGAACGGCGAGGGTACTGTAAAGGCGGCAATAGCCGTCTTCGATCACGACCTCGATGTCGTACAGTACCCACAACTCACCACAAACAACATCGCTGTGGTGGGGATCCGGACTAGTGCCTGGAAGATTACACTGGTCTCCTACTACTTCGAACCTGACAAACCCATGGAGCCATACCTGGAGCAGCTTAGACAGGTTGAGCGGGAAACCGGACCTGGAAGGTTGGTCATAGGCGGGGACGCCAACGCGAAGAGTTTCTGGTGGGGCAGCTCCCAAGAGGACTCCAGGGGGGAGATGATGGCTGGAGCCTTAGGGGAGCTGGGCCTCCAGATACTTAATTCGGGGGACGTCCCGACATTCGATACCGTTCGAGGCGGGAAGAGGTACAGCAGCCATGTCGACGTGACGGCCTGCTCTGAGGATATGCTGAGCCTGGTGGATGGCTGGCGCGTCTCCGAGGCCCTAACGTCCTCTGACCACAACGGCATTCTATTTGAAATCAACTTGGCACGGGCGAAAGGGGTATCCGTGGCGAGGACCACCAGGATCTTCAACACCAGGAAAGCGGATTGGTGTCAGTTTCGTGAGAAACTGGCAGCAATCATGCGGAGGGACCGCCTGAACGTGGAGAGCGTTGAGGCGGTCCAGGTGTGGGAGGACCTGGAGGTAATCGTGGACGGATATACCCGAGCCATAGCCGAGGCCTGCCAGGCAGCGATGCCCAAAATCAAAGGCGGGGTTTCATTTAGATTGCCGTGGTGGTCGGAGGAACTCGAGGAGCTGAAGAGGCAAACCAACACCAAGCGACGCAGAATCCGAAACGCAGCGCCGGACCGGAGACAAATGGTGGTCAGTTCGTACCTCGAACAGAAGGGCAAATACGAGGCCGCAGTGCGGGATGCCCAGACTGACAGCTGGAGGAAATTCTGCGGGAGGCAAGACAGAGAAGGCGTCTGGGAAGGTATCTATCGGGTCATTGGGAGGGCAACCGAGCGCAAGGAGGATGTACTCCTCCAGGAGGGCGGGAGGCCGTTGGATCACAGGGAGTCCCTCGAGCTGTTGGCGGATACGTTCTATCCTGCCGACAGCGAGTTGGACGACGATACAGATCACCGCGAAATGAGGAAGAAGGCCCGCGAGGTAAACGAGCGGGTCGATGATGATCATGACCCGCCGTTTACCATGAGGGAGCTCACAGCGGCTGTATCGTCGTTCAACCCGAAGAAGGCTCCCGGTGCCGACGGCCTCACGCCTGACATTTGCGCTCGGGCCATCAACGGTGACCCTGAGTTCTTCCTGGCCCTTCTTAATAAATGTCGAGCCCTCCGCTACTTTCCTCGGCTGTGGAAGGGGGCCCTCGTAATTGTCCTTCGGAAACCAGGCAAAGACTCGTATACCGTGCCCAAATCGTACAGGCCGATTGGGCTTTTGCCTGTCTTGGGCAAGGTATACGAGAAAATGCTGATCGCTCGCCTCAAGCACCACATTCTACCGAGGATTAGTACTCGCCAGTACGGGTTTATGCCACAAAGGGGCACCGAAGACTCCCTCTATAACCTGGTGCAGCACATCCGCGCCAAGCTTGACGAGAGGAGAATGCTCACTCTCGTCTCGCTGGATATAGAGGGAGCCTTCGACAACGCCTGGTGGCCGGCAATCAAACTACGACTGGCTGAGGAAAATTGTCCTCTGGGCTTGAGGAGAGTGATCGACAGCTATCTCAGCGATAGGACGGTCAGAGTTAGGTACGCCGGGGGGGAAACCTTGCGGTCCACCACCAAAGGGTGCGTCCAAGGGTCCATAGGAGGACCGATTTTGTGGAACCTCCTATTGGATCCTCTTCTGCAGCAACTCGACCTTGCGGGGGTGCACTGTCAGGCCTTCGCCGATGACGTCGTGCTGATGTTCGACGGCAACACTGCGCTGGATATAGAGAGACAGGCCAATGCCGCTCTCGAGCATGTGAGGGCGTGGGGTGTCAAAAACCGGTTGAAGTTTGCGCCGCATAAGACCAGCGCTATGCTGGTCACGCGCAAACTTAGGTATGACACTCCGCGCCTTACCATGGGCGGGATAGGCATTGGCATGTCTCGGCAGATCAAACTGCTGGGGTTGACGATTGACGCGGGTCTGACGTTCAACGCGCACGTGGCTACTGTCTGTAAAAGGGCAGTGGCCATATACGGGCGCCTTGCGCGTACGGCCCGCGTCAGTTGGGGTCTCAACCCTGAAGTAGTGAAGATCATATATTCAGCCGTAGTGGAACCTACGATATTGTACGCTGCCGCCGCATGGGCTCCAGCGGTCAATAAGCTGGGCATCCAGAAACAGCTCAATAGCGTACAGCGGGGCTTCGCGCAGAAGATCTGCAGAGCCTACCGCACGGTCTCCCTGAACTCCGCACTACTGCTGGCCGGGGTGCTGCCTCTTGACCTCAGAGTGCGCGAGGTCGCCTCTTTGTACGAGGCCAAGAGGGGGCTACCCCATCCGCTGCTCGGGGACAGGGAGATCGAGCGGATGGCCTCGAAGATCGAGGCCCCGCATCCCGCGGAGCTAGATAGCTTGGAGTTCGGCAGCCTGGTGGACGAGGAACAATGCAGGGCACACTCCAACTTTGCCCTGCGAATGTTTACGGACGGCAGCAAGATTGGGGGCCGGGTTGGCGCCGCTGTGTCCATATGGAACGGTGACGCCGAAACCAAGGCCCTCAAGCTTGCTTTGTCGTCCTACTGTACCGTCTACCAGGCGGAACTCCTGGCTATCTGCACGGCGGCCGAGTACGCTTTGAGCTGTGATGGACCCAGTATCGGCATCTTCAGCGACTCCATGGCGGCGCTCCAGGCGGTGGCGAGCGTCGAGTCCCCCCATCCCCTGGCGGTGCAAACACGGGACGCTCTTAAACTGTGCAAAAGCCAGGGTAAGAGCGTCTCGCTGTTCTGGATTAAGGCACACGCGGGGTTGGAGGGGAACGAACGCGCCGATGAACTCGCCAGGAGCGCCGCACTGGGGTTGCGGAGGCGGCCAGATTATGACCGCTGCCCTGTCTCATTCGTCAAAGGTATGATCCGCAAGGGGACCATTGACGAATGGGACAGGAGATACACATCGGGAACTACAGCTTCGACAACGAAGATGTTCTTCCCGAGTGCGGCGGCGGCGTACGGCATCGTGGGTAAAATGGTGCCGTCGAGCATCACTACGCAGGTCCTCTCGGGACACGGTGGGTTCTCCGCGTACTTGCACAGATTCAAGTGCGCGGATGACCCATCGTGCTTTTGCGAACCCGGCGTGGACCAGACAGTGCAGCACATATTGTTTCGGTGTCCCGCATTCTCCAAACAGAGGTACGATTTGGAGCAGGAGTTGGGAATGCGGGTCACCGAAAAATCGGTCTCCGAAATAGTGACGGGGCATAGACCAAAATTTTTAAAATACTGCGTCAGTCTAGCGACGGCTGTCATAGATCGGAACAAGCAGAACAGCCCCACCTAGGACTAATGTTGCATACCTCGGCTATACTCTGTATAGCCGATGGGATCGCGGTGGCTAGGTGGAGCTGTGAAGCTCGCTGACGCCCGTGGCTGGACTGATGCAGTATGGGGAGGGAAGTTGGAAACATATGAAGATATTTCACCGGCGTTCTAAAACGGGCAAATCAAAAATTTTTGGAAATGAAACTGAAAGATGATGAATGTAAGAATGATTTGTGATATATGAAAGCGAGTGTGATGTATGAATGTGTTTATTTATATTGTATAGTGACTTTTTTTAAAAACAAAATGTGAAAACTATTTATATTGTTAAAAAAGTGCCTTGCCCACGGCAGGGGTGTAAGAAAAAAAAAAAAAAAACCTAACCTAACCTAACCTAACCTAACCTAACCTAACCTAACCTAACCTAACCTGGGGTGGGGTGGGGTGCGCGTCCGAAACCTCCACGTTGGTCCTCCCGTTTCTTGTCCCTTCCATATTCGTATGGGGGGGAACGGAAGCTAGAGGGCTGGTGCACCCTGGACAACGGTAAATATGTTCCCTTTCGAGAGTTCGTGTTTGCCGTTGACGAATATCGGACTGCTGGTGCGCGTTCGCGCGAGTGGAGCGCTGTCCCTTTTGTAGTGTGGACGCGTCCAAAGGAGAGTTGCTCGAGAGGAGTGACCAGGGGTCGGTCGAAAGACTGACTTCGAGTAGGAGTATACCGTAGCCCCTTGACCTCTCTCTAAAGTCGACGTGATTTCTGGGGTCAGATGACCTGACTTTCGGGGCCAGACTGGCTGGAGAGAGGGGCCAAGGGGGTCGGGGGTCTTGGCTTCAACGCCCGGACTGCGAGGAAGAAAACCTCTATAAAAAATTACCCCTAGTCCTTGTGTGGTGGGCAGGGTGTCGTTGCTCGCGACAATTATACCTTAGTCTTAGGATGAGCTATTTTTGTCTGCAGGGTGGTGACGCACGGTCTTCTGCATGGACGCAGTTGGTAACGTGCTGTGGTACTCATGGGCAGGGGGATTGCTGCCCGCTAGCGTTGCAACCTCGCCGGAACTGGCAACCGGCGTTGTATATGCCTTGGCCTCACGTAATACGGGAATGAGCGTCACCCCGGGCTCGACATTTAGATCGTCTCAACTCGTGGGATCAAATATGGATCAAATGAAAACAAAACAAAACGAAGGAGGAGAGAACCATGGTTCTGATGTTGAAGGAAGGGAGGCACGTGTCTCACTCTCGCGGTGCGACAGTGTGTTGCGCCAGATGCCGGAGGAGTTGCAGCTGTCGGAGTCCGACAGCAGCGACATGGCGGTGAGTTCGCGCTCGTGCTCGCCCATCACGAGTGCTCGCGACGTGCGGTGCTGGCTGAAGCGCCCTAACCCGGACACCGATGAGGAGGATGAGGGCTCAAAGCCTAGAGGCAAGAGGGGGCGCGGTCGCCCGCCGACAACCGGCCAGTACGTCGGCCTGGCGAAAGCCAAGGCCGAGCTGAACGCGGCCAAGGAGAGGGAGCTCGAACTCCGGGCCGAACAGGAGCTGGCAGAGGAGGTTTCCCAGCATAGGGAAAGGCGTGAAGCCCTCCTCCCTGATGTGCCGTTGCAACTGGGCGAGAAGAGTGTGGCGGAGCTCAGCAGCGAGATCGAGGCGGCGGTGGAGATAATAAACTCCATCGCCCGAAAATCGTCGAAGTTGAAATGCCAGCACGTGCGGGACCTCCGTCAGTGCGCGAGCACCATCATGGGTAACTCCCGCGAAATGAGGTCCCGCACGGAGTCTGAGGAGGTGCTCCGTCTGCAGAGTGAGTTGGCCGCCCTGCAAAAGAAGATGGAGAGGTTTGAGCAGCAAGCGGTCTCTGCCCCGGCGATGACGCGTGATGAAATTGCGTTCTTCATTGACGCGCGTCTCGCCGGCATTGAGGGCCGTCTCCTGCCGGAGCCGCGGCTGCGTCCTTCGCTTGCGGCGGACACACGCACTGCCGCCCGCGTCGCAAAAGTGGTTGCGGAGGTTGAAGTGGTGCCCACGGTGGAGGTGGCACCGGCACTGCCGGGTCCTGGTCCGACGCCTGGGCCCTCAGTTTCCCCTCCCTCACCCCCGGCAGCTGTTCCGGGGGCCAAGGCGAAGGGGAAAAAGAAGAAGAAGAGCGCTGCGGCCATCGAAGCCGAGGCCGCGCGTGAGGCGCGCCCGTCGCCTCCTGCCCCAAGCCCCCCAAAGCTGGGAGAGTGGAACAAGGTGGCTGCACGCCCGAAGAAGGCCACCCGGGCCACTGCTGCGGCGAAGGATAAGCCTAAGCCTACTAAAGCTCAGGAGAAGCCCAAGGCCCCGAAGGTCCGCGCCCCTCGCACCGCCGCGGTAGTGCTGACTCTGCGACAGGACGCGGTGGGTAAGGGTGTTACCTACGCCCAAGTGATGACTGAGGCCGAAAGGAAGGTCGACCTCAAGGGCCTCGGCATCGAAGGCGTCCGCCTCCGTACGGCGGTAACCGGGGGACGGATTTTGGAGGTGGCCGGGGCTGATAAGGCCCAGAAGGCTGACGTTCTAGCCGAAAAGCTCCGGATAGCCCTTGGAGAGGAAGTTAGGATTTCCCGGCCGGAGATGTCTGCAGAGTTGCGCATCTCCGGCCTGGGCGATACGGCCACCGCCGATATGGTGACCCAGGCCGTCGCATTGGAGGCGGGTTGTCCTGCTGAGAAAGTCAAGGTGGGCGGGATAAACCGCTCACCTGGTCGACAGGGCACCGTCTGGGTGCGGTGCCCTGCTGTGGCGGCCAAAAAGGTGGCGGACGGCCGTCGTCTGACGGTTGGGTGGGCCAACGCTCGAGTGGTCCTCCTCGAGCCGAGACCGCAGCGGTGCTTCCGCTGCCTGGTGCCGGGTCATGTGGGGGCGCAGTGCGCCTGCGAAATCGATCGCAGCGCGTTATGCTTCCGCTGCGGGCGTCCTGGCCATAAGCAGGACGCTTGCGATGCAGACCCCAATTGCCCCGTCTGCGCGGCGGAGAGCGCCCCGGCGGGCCACCGCCTGGGCTCCAAACAGTGCCCCGCGATGGCCCGCGGGAGAGGCCGCCGGTCTAGAGTGGCGAAGGCAACGGGAGGGGCCAAATCTGGACCCCTTACCCGGCCGTCAGAGGAGGTGATGGACACCGCCCAATAATAATGGGGAAAATCTCATTCCTGCAGGCTAACGTGAACCACTGTGCTGCGGCACAGGACCTGCTGATCCAGACCGCAGTGCAGTGGCAAACGACGGTGGCCATAGTCGCCGAGCCGTACTGCATCCGCGCCCGGGATGACTGGGCGGGCGACCGGGACGACTCGGTGGCTATCGTCGCCTGGCGGGGTGGCGCGGCTCCTGCCCCCTTCGATATGGTGTCACGGGGTCGCGGGTGCGTTCTCGCTTCGCTGGGCGACGTTGCAGTTATTGGGGTGTACTTCTCACCCAACAGAAGCCTCGCCGACTTCGAGCAGATGCTCGCGGAAGTCGGGGCCCTGGTGGCGGACGTGCACCCCACCCCCGTGGTGGTTGCCGGTGATTTCAACGCCAAATCCAGGGCGTGGGGATCCCCGGCGACCGACGCCCGGGGGGAGATTTTGGAGGATTGGGCGGTGTCCACGTGCTTGGCGCTGCTGAACACGGGGGCGGTTCACACATGCGTGCGGAGACAGGGCGTGTCGATTGTCGACCTCTCGTTTACTAGTACCGCCTTGGCCCGCCGCGCGAGAAACTGGAGGGTCATCGAGGGGGTGGAGACGCTATCGGATCATCGATATATCCGGTTCGACGTCGTCTCCGCTCCGGCGGACTCTCCGGCTATAGATTTTAGCCGCCCCCTGTCAGGGGAAGGTCCGCGGTGGCGTCTCAGCACGCTGGACCCGGAGCTGGCCAAAGAGGCGGCCGTCGTCGAGCGGTGGGCTGCCGCTGCAAGCGGCTTGGACGTGGACGCGAGGTGCGAGTGGCTGGCAGGAGCGCTGACTCGCGTCTGCGACGCGGCGATGCGGAGGGCAAGACCGACCCCCCCGCGGAGACAGGTGTACTGGTGGCGACCACACCTGGCAGAGCTGCGTAAACTTGTTCACGCAGCTCAGCGTAGGTACACCCGCAGTCGCGGGAGGACGGTCAGAAACCTCGCCCTCGAAGAAGAATTATTCGCCGCGTACAGGGCCGCGCGTACAGCCTTTAGCTCGGCGATAAGGGCCGCCAAAGAGGAATCCTGGAAGGAGTGGCTCGACAGCCTCAACCAGGACCCGTGGGGGCGCCCCTACAAGGTCGTGACCCAGAAGCTCCGACCCTGGGCGCCTCCCCTCACTAGGACTCTGGAGCCACCGTTTTTGGAGCAGGTGGTCAGCGCCTTGTTTCCAGCGAGGGAAGAGTGGGTGCCACCGCGGATGGCAGCGCCAAGCCGGGGACCGGCGGAAGACGAGGTCGTCCCGCCCGTGTCCGAGGCCGAGTTAGGGGCAGCGGTCCTAAAGTTAAAACTCAGGAACCGCGCCCCGGGGCCGGACGGTATCCCTGGGCGGGTCCTAGCCCTTGTGGTGCCGGTCCTCGAGGACGAGATACTGTCCCTGTTGACGGAGTGTTTGGTGTCGGGAAGACTCCCGCGGCGGTGGAAGACGGGCAAGCTCGTGCTGCTTCGGAAGCACGGGCGCCCAGCCGAGTCGCCGTCGGCCTACCGTCCTATAGTTCTGCTCGACGAGGCGTGCAAGCTCCTAGAGCGGGTGCTCGCTGCGCGACTCGTCGCGAGCCTGGGGGCGGATGGGCCGGATCTCAGCGGAGACCAGTTCGGCTTTCGCTGTGGGAGATCCACGCTGGACGCCATATCCCGTCTCAGGGACAGGGTAGAGGAGGCTGTCGCCCAGGGGGGGGTGTTGTTGGCTGTCTCGCTGGATATTGCGAACGCCTTCAATTCCATCCCCTGGGCGACGATTGAAGAGGCGCTGAGGTACCACAACGTCCCGTGGTACCTCAGGCGCGTCCTTGCGGACTATTTCATTGACCGGGCCATTAGCTATCCGGCCCGGAGCGCAGTAGTCCGCAGGGACATGACGTGCGGTGTTCCGCAGGGGTCGGTATTGGGACCGCTCCTGTGGAACATCGGGTTCGATTGGGTCCTGCGCGGTGCCAATCTTCGTGGAGTCGGCGTCCTTTGTTACGCCGACGACACCCTGGTCACCGCGCGTGGACCCACGTGTAGGGATGCAGCCGTGCTTGCCACTGCAGGCACGGCCCAGGTGGTGCGGCGCATCAGGGCGCTGGGCCTCAGGGTGGCCCTGGAAAAGTCCGAGGCCATCTTCTTTCATGGGCCTCGGACTAAGCCCCCCCGCGACGCGAGTATTATGGTGGGCGGCACCTCCATTGCCGTCGGAACGACGATGAAGTATCTCGGCCTCGTCCTCGACGGCAGATGGGGATTCGCGGAGCATTTCCGGCGGCTGACTCCAAAGCTGGTGTCATATGCCGGGATGCTCGCGAAGCTGCTCCCCAATTGCGGGGGGGCGGGCAGTGTCTGCCGCCGTCTGTATGACGGTGTGGTGCGCTCCAAAGCGCTTTACGGAGCGCCGATTTGGGCGCCGGCGCTCAGCGCCGGCAACCTGACCCTCCTGCGACGTCCGCAGCGGGTCATCGCGCAGAGGGCCGCCCGGGCGTACCGCACGGTCTCGTACGAGGCGGCGTGCCTGATTGCGGGTAGCCTACCCTGGGACCTGGAGGCTGGTGTCTTAGCGGAGGTCTACGATAGGGGCGCCCTGATGCGCCGAGAAGGAGAACGCCCTCTTCCGGAACACGTCAATCGCTGGAGACGTGAGGCACGTGATGTCCTGTTCCGGAAGTGGGCGGACAGGTTGGCGGACGCCTCGGCGAGCAGATCGCTCGTCGGGGCCATTCGCCCCGTCCTGCGTCCGTGGGTGGAGGCGCGGCACCGGGTGCCGACTTATTTCCTGACCCAGCTCCTTACGGGACACGGCTGTTTTGCCAAGTACCTGTGGGAGTTGGTGGGGATCGAGTCGGACCCCGTGTGCCGCCACTGCGCGGCCGGCGTCGTGGACACGGCAGAGCACACGCTGTCCGTGTGCGCGGCGTGGGATGCCCAGCGCGCTCCGCTTGTGGACGCAATTGGACGGGATCTTTCGTTGCCGGCCGTCGTCCAAGCCATGGCCGGCAGCGAAGAGTGTTGGGCCGCCGTCTCCTCGTTTTCTCACGAGGTGATGGCGGCCAAGAGAGAGGAGCTGCGGGAGCGGGAGCGTGCCGGTAGCACACTCCCGCCCCGTCGGCCTACGGCGAGGGGGCGCCGGCGACGCATATATGCCGGCGTCCCCGATTAGAGTAGCCACGGGCGGCGGGTCGGGGGACCTGCCGCCCCAGTGAGGATGTAGTGGCGGATGGCTCCCCTCCGTGTTTCGGGGGAGCCATCAAGAGGAGTCGAGGCGGACCAAATATGTCCCCCCATCTTGTGTCGAGCCCTCCACAAGAGGGCGACCCTTGCCGAGCCGCAGTGAGTATACACTTGCCTATCCTGCGACTCGGCTAAGGCGAAGGAGGAACACCGTGGGGTTTTAGTGGGTAGTCCGGCCGCTGGCCGGTAGTCCCACTCGAAGCCGTCCCCGCTGCCCCCGCGGCGGGGGAGGCGAAGTGCGTAAACGCATTTCCCCACGTAAAAAAAAAAAAAAAAAACCTAACCTGGGGTGCGCGTCCGAAACCTCCACGTTGGTCCTCCCGTTTCTTGTCCCTTTCATATTCGTATTGGGGGGAACGGAAGCGAGAGGGCTGGTGCACCCTGGACAACGGTAAATATGTTCCCTTTCGAGAGTTCGTGTTTGCCGTTGACGAATATCGGACGAGGTGTTAGGAGCTGGGCTCCTAGGAGCTCGGCTCCTATATGATGGTCCATTCGGACAGCGGTCCTCGGACGGTGGATGGAGGGGAGGACCCCTCGGCGCGGCGGGTCTCCTGTGTGCGGGTGTCGTGCGCAGGGGACAACGTCGTGCGAGGAGCTGCGGGAGCGGGAGCGCGCCGGTAGCGCGCGCACGCCCCGTCGGCCAACGGTGAGGGGGCGCCGGCCACGCATGTATGCTGGCGTCCCCGATTAGAGTTTCCACGGGCGGCGGGTCGGGGGACCTGTCGCCCATGAGTGGATAAGTGGTGGATGGCTCCCCTCCGTGTTCGGGGGAGTCGTCGTGAGGAGTCAAGGGGGGCCAGGTGTTTGCCCCCCATATTGAGTCGGGCCCTCCGCGAGAGGGCGACCCTTGCCGAGCCGCAGTGAGTATACATTTGCCTATCCTGCGACTCGGCTAAGGCGAAGGAGGAACACCGTGGGGTTTTAGTGGGTAGTCCGGCTACGCCGGGAGTCCCACACGAAGCCGACCCTGCTGCCCCCGCGGCGGGGGAGGCGAAGTGCGTAAATGCATTTCCCCACGTACAAAAAAAAAAAAAAAAAAAAAAAAACCTAACCTAACCTAACCTGGGGTGCGCGTCCGAAACCTCCACGTTGGTCCTCCCGTTTCTTGTCCCTTTCATATTCGTATGGGGGGGAACGGAAGCGAGAGGGCTGGTGCACCCTGGACAACGGTAAATATGTTCCCTTTCGAGAGTTCGTGTTTGCCGTTGACGAATATCGGACGAGGTGTTAGGAGCTGGGCTCCTAGGAGCTCGGCTCCTATATGATGGTCCATTCGGACAGCGGTCCTCGGACGGTGGATGGAGGGGAGGACCCCTCGGCGCGGCGGGTCTCCTGTGTGCGGGTGTCGAGCGCAGGGGACAACGTCGTGCGAGGAGCTGCGGGAGCGGGAGCGCGCCGGTAGCGCGCACGCCCCGTCGGCCAACGGTGAGGGGGCGCCGGCCACGCATGTATGCTGGCGTCCCCGATTAGAGTTTCCACGGGCGGCGGGTCGGGGGACCTGCCGCCCATAAGTGGATAAGTGGTGGATGGCTCCCCTCCGTGTTCGGGGGAGTCGTCGTGAGGAGTCAAGGGGGGCCAGGTGTTTGCCCCCCATATTGAGTCGGGCCCTCCGCGAGAGGGCGACCCTTGCCGAGCCGCAGTGAGTATACATTTGCCTATCCTGCGACTCGGCTAAGGCGAAGGAGGAACACCGTGGGGTTTTAGTGGGTAGTCCGGCTACGCCGGGAGTCCCACACGAAGCC
The DNA here is from genome assembly GCA_947507595.1 of Pyralis farinalis. Lineage (NCBI taxonomy): Eukaryota > Metazoa > Arthropoda > Insecta > Lepidoptera > Pyralidae > Pyralis > Pyralis farinalis. Next base: position 335,289 of record OX382264.1, read on the forward strand.
GACCCTGCTGCCCCCGCGGCGGGGGAGGCGAAGTGCGTAAATGCATTTCCCCACGTACAAAAAAAAAAAAAAAAAAAAAACCTAACCTAACCTAACCTAACCTAACCTAACCTAACCTAACCTGGGGTGCGCGTCCGAAACCTCCACGTTGGTCCTCCCGTTTCTTGTCCCTTTCATATTCGTATGGGGGGGAACGGAAGTGGGAGGGCTGGTGCACCCTGGACAACGGCAAATATGTTCCCTTTCGAGAGTTCGTGTTTGCCGTTGACTAATATCGGACGAGGTGGTAGGAGCTCAGCTCCTTTGTGATGGTCCAATCGGACAGCGGTCCTCGGACGGTGGATGGAGGGGAGGACCCCTCGGCGCGGCGGTTCTCCTGTGTGCGGGTGTCGTGCGAGGAGCTGCGGGAGCGGGAGCGCGCCGGTAGCGCGTTCACGCCCCGTCGGCCAACGGTGAGGGGGCGCCGGCGACGCATGTATGTTGGCGCCACCGATTAGAGTTTCCACGGGCGGCGGGTTGGGGGACCTGCCGCCCCTGAGTGGATAAGTGGTGGATGGCTCCCCTCCGTGTTCGGGGGAGTCGTCGTGAGGAGTCAAGGGGGGGGCCAGGTGTTTGCCCCCCATATTGAGTCGGGCCCTCCGCGAGAGGGCGACCCTTGCCGAGCCGCAGTGAGTATACATTTGCCTATCCTGCGACTCGGCTAAGGCGAAGGAGGAACACCGTGGGGTTTTAGTGGGTAGTCCGGCTACGCCGGGAGTCCCACACGAAGCCGACCCTGCTGCCCCCGCGGCGGGGGAGGCGAAGTGCGTAAATGCATTTCCCCACGCAAAAAAAAAAAAAAAAAAACCTAACCTAACCTAACCTGGGGTGCGCGTCCGAAACCTCCACGTTGGTCCTCCTGTTTCTTGTCCCTTTCATATTCGTATGGGGGGAACGGAAGCGGGAGGGCTGGTGCACCCTGGACAACGGTAAATAAGTTCCCTTTCGAGAGTTCGTGTTTGCCGTTGACTAATATCGGACGAGGTGGTAGGAGCTCGGCTCCTAGGAGCCCGGCTCCTATATGATGGTCCATTCGGACAGCGGTCCTCGGACGGTGGATGGAGGGGAGGACCCCTCGGCGCGGCGGTTCTCCTGTGTGCGGGTGTCGTGCGCAGGGGAGCAACGTCGTGCGAGGAGCTGCGGGAGCGGGAGCGCGCCTATAGCGCGTTCACGCCCCGTCGGCCAACGGTGAGGGGGCGCCGGCGACGCATGTATGCTGGCGTCCCCGATTAGAGTGTCCACGGGCGGCGGGTCGGGGGACCTGCCGCCCCAGTGTGGACTAAGTGGCGAATGGCTTCCCTCCGTGTTTCGGGGGAGCCGTCGTGAGGAGTCAAGGGGGCCAGCTGTTTGCCCCCCATATTGAGTCGGGCCCTCCGCGAGAGGGCGACCCTTGCCGAGCCGCAGTGAGTATACATTTGCCTATCCTGCGACTCGGCTAAGGCGAAGGAGGAACACCGTGGGGTTTTAGTGGGTAGTCCGGCTACTGGCCGGGAGTCCCACACGAAGCCGTCCCCTGCTGCCCCCGCGGCGGGGGAGGCGAAGTGCGTAAATGCATTTCCCCACGTACAAAAAAAAAAAAAAAAAAAACCTGGGGTGCGCGTCCGAAACCTCCACGTTGGTCCTCCCGTTTCTTGTCCCTTTCATATTCGTATGGGGGGAACGGAAGCGGGAGGGCTGGTGCACCCTGGACAACGGTAAATATGTTCCCTTTCGAGAGTTCGTGTTTGCCGTTGACCAATATCGGACAGCTAGTGTGCTCAGCCTCTCTGCTTTCAGAGGGGCCCTGAGACCCAGAGCGAGTGGAGCGCTGCACCTTTGTGGTGTAGACGCGACCAAAGGAGGGTTGCTCGAGAGGAGCGACCAGGGGTTGGTCGAAAGACTGACTCCGAGTAGGAGTAGACCGTAGCCCCTTGGACCCTTTCTCAAGCCGACGTGGTTTCTGGGGTCAGATGACCTGACTTTCGGGGCCAGACTGGCTGGAGAGAGGGGCCAAGGGGGTCGGGGGTCTTGGCTTCAACGCCCGGACTGCGAGGAAGAAAACCTCTATAAAAAATTACCCCTAGTCCTTGTGTGGTGGGCAGGGTGTCATCGCTCGCGACAATTATATCTTAGTCTTAGGATGAGCTATTATTGTCTGCAGGGTGGTGACACACGGTCTTCCGCATGGACGCAGTTGGCAACGTGCTGTGGTACTCATGGGCAGGGGGATTGCTGCCCGCTAGCGTTGCAACCTCGCCGGAACTGGCAACCGGCGTTGTATCTGCCTTGGCCTATGTAATACGGGAATGAGCGTCACCCCGGGCTCGACATTTAGATCGTCTCAACTCGTGGGAATCAAAATGGATACCAAAAAAAAACAAATCGAAGGCGTAGACGAGAACCATGGTTCTGAATCTGAGGGAGGAGGCAGTTTCGTTTCAGTTGAAACGGAAACGACAATTAGAGGAGACAGGGAGGCACGTGTCTCACTATCGCGGTGCGACGGTATGTTGCGCGACCTGCAGGAGGAGTTGCAGCTGTCGGAGTCTGACAGCAGCGACATGACGATGCGCTCGCGCTCGTGCTCGCCCAGTGCGCGTACTCAGGACGTGCGGTGCCGGCTGAAGCGCCGCAATCCTGATCCCGAGACTGAGAGTGAGGGCTTACAGCGCTCCAGAGACCACTCTGGCAAGAGGGGGCGCGGTCGCCCGCCGACCACCGGCCAGTACGTCGGCCTGGCGAAAGCGAAGGCCGAACTCAACGCGGCTAAAGAACGAGAGCTCGAGCTTCAGGCCGAAGAAGAGCTGGCGGAGGAAGTCTCCCAGCTTAGGGAAAGGCGTGAGGCCCTTCCCCCTGATATTGCCGTGGAACTGGGCGGAAAAAGTGTGGCGCAGCTTAGCAGCGAAATTGAGGCGGCGGTGGAGATAATAAACTCCATCGCCCGCAAATCAACGAAGCTGAAGTGCCAGTACGTGCGGGACCTCCGTCAGTGCGCTAGCACAATAATGGGTAACTCCCGAGAAATGAGGTCCCGCACGGAGTCAGAGGAGGTGCTCCATCTACAGGGCGAGCTGGCCGCCCTACAGAAAAAGATGGAGGACTTTGAGCAGCAGGCGGTCTCGGCACCGACGATGACGCGTGAGGAAATATCATTTTTCATCGACGCGCGTCTCGCCGGGATTGAGAGTCGTCTCCTGCCGGAGCCGCGGCTGCGTCCTCCGCTTGCGGCGGACACGCGCGCTGCCGCCCGCGCCGCGCAAGTGGCGACGGACGTCCGAGCGGTGCCCATGGTGGACGTGGCACCAGCACTGCCGGGCCCTGATCCGACACCTGGGCCCTCAATTTCCCCTCCCCTACCCCCGGCAGTTGCTCCGGGAGGCAAGGTGAAGGGGAAAAGAAAGAAGAAGAGCGCTGCGGCGATCGAAGCTGAGGCCGCGCGCGAGGTGCGCCCCTCGCCCCCCGCACCAAGTCTCCCAAAGCTGGGGGAATGGAATAAGGTGGCAGCACGCCCAAAAAAGGCGAAACCTAACCCCGCTGCGGCCACTGCCGCTGCCCAGCCTAAGGTAAAGGCCCCGAAGGTCCGCGCCCCTCGCACCGCCGCGGTGGTGCTGACGCTGCGGCAGGACGCGGTAGAAAAGGGCGTAACCTACGCCCAGGTGATGACCGAGGCCGAGAGGAAGGTCGACCTGAAGGGCCTCGGCATTGACGGCGTCCGCCTCCGTACAGCTGTAACTGGGGGCCGGATTTTGGAGGTGGCCGGGCCTGAAAAGGCCCAGAAGGCCGACGTCCTCGCCGAGAAGCTCCGGCTAGCTCTGGGTGAGGACGTCAGGGTTTCCCGGCCGGAGATGTCTACGGAGGTGCGGATCACCGGCCTGGGCGACACGGCTACCAGCGAGATAGTGGCCCAGGCCGTCGCAAGTGCGGGGGGCTGCTCGACCGAGAAGGTTAAGGTGGGCGTAATACACCGCCCACCTGGTCGACAGGGCACCGTCTGGGTGCGGTGCCCTGCTGTGGCGGCCAAGAAGGTGACGGATGGCCGTCGCCTGACGGTTGGGTGGACCAACGCTCGGGTGGTCCTCCTCGAGCCGAGACCGCAGCGGTGCTTCCGCTGTCTGGTGCCGGGGCATGTCGGGGCACAGTGCGCTTGCGAGGTTGATCGCAGCGCGCTGTGCTTCCGCTGCGGGCGTCCTGGCCATAAGCAGGACGCTTGCGACGCGGACCCAAATTGCTCCGTCTGCGCGGCGGAGGGCGCCGCGGCGGGCCATCGCCTGGGCTCTAAAAAGTGCCCCGCGATGGCTCGCGGGAGAGGCCGCCGGGTGGCGAAGGCCACGGGAGGGGCCAACTCCAGACCCCTCACCCAGCCATTAGAAGAGGCGATGGACACGGCCCAACAATGATGGCTAAAGTCTCATTCCTGCAGGCTAACGTGAACCACTGTGCTGCGGCCCAGGATCTTCTGATCCAGACCGCAGTGCAGTGGCAAACGACAGTGGCCATAGTCGCTGAGCCGTACTGCGTCCGCGCCCGGGATGACTGGGCGGGCGACCGCGACGACTCGGTGGCTATCGTCGCCTGGCGGGGCGGCGCTGCTCCTGCCCCCTTCGACATGGTGTCGCGGGGTCGCGGGTGCGTTCTCGCTTCGCTGGGTGACGTTGCAGTGATTGGGGTGTACTTCTCACCCAACAGAAGCCTTGCCGACTTCGAGCAGATGCTCGCGGAAGTCGGGGCTCTGGTGGCGGACGTGCACCCCACCCCCGTGGTGGTTGCTGGGGATTTCAACGCCAAATCCAGGGCGTGGGGATCCCCGGCGACCGAGGCCCGGGGGGAGGCTTTGGAGGATTGGGCGGTGTCCACGGGCTTGGCGCTGCTGAACACGGGGGCGACACACACGTGCGTGCGGAGACAGGGCGGGTCGATTGTCGACCTCTCGTTCGCCAGTCCCGCCCTGGCCCGCCGCGCTAGAAACTGGAGGGTCATCGGGGGGGTGGAGACGTTATCGGATCACCGATATATCCGGTTCGACGTCGTCTCCGCTCCCACGGACTCTCCGGCTATAGATTTTAGCCGCCCCCTGTCAGGGGAGGGTCCGCGGTGGCGTCTCAGCACGCTGGACCCGGAGCTGGCCAAAGAGGCGGCCGTCGTCGAGCGGTGGACTGCCGCTGCAAGCGGCCTGGACGTGGACGCGAGGTGCGAGTGGCTCGCAGGAGCGCTGACTCGCGTCTGCGACGCGGCGATGCAGAGGGCGAGACCGACCCCCCCGCGGAGGCGGGTGTACTGGTGGCGACCACACCTGGCAGAGCTGCGTAAACTCGTTCACGCAGCTCAGCGTAGGTACACCCGCAGTCGCGGGAGGAGGATCAGAAACCTCGCCCTCGAGGAAGAACAATTCGCCGCGTACAGGGCCGCGCGTGCAGCATTTAGCTCGGCGATAAGGGCCGCCAAGGAGGAGGCCTGGAAGGAGTGGCTCGACAGCCTCAACGAGGACCCGTGGGGGCGCCCCTACAAGGCTGTGAGCCAGAAGCTCCGACCTTGGGCGCCTCCCCTCACCAGGACTCTGGAGCCACTCTTTCTGGAGCAGGTGGTCAGCTCCTTGTTTCCGGCGAGAGAAGAGTGGGTGCCACCGCGGATGGCAGCGCCGAGCCGGGGACCGGCGGAAGGCGAGGTCGTCCCGCCCGTGTCCGGGGCCGAGTTGGGGGCGGCGGTCCTGAAGTTAAAACTCAGGAACCGCGCCCCGGGCCCGGACGGTATACCTGGGCGGGTCCTAGCCCTTGCGGTGCCGGTCCTCGAGGAGGAGATCCTGTCCCTGTTGACGGAGTGCTTGGTGTCGGGGAGGCTCCCGCGGCGGTGGAAGACGGGCAAGCTCGTGCTGCTCCGGAAGCACGGGCGCCCAGCCGAGTCGCCGTCGGCCTACCGTCCCATTGTTCTGCTCGACGAGGCGTGCAAGCTCCTAGAGCGGGTGCTCGCTGCGCGACTCGTCGGGAGCTTGGGGGCGGATGGGCCGGATCTCAGCGGCGACCAGTTCGGCTTCCGCTGTGGGAGATCCACGCTGGACGCCATATCCCGTCTCAGGGACAGGGTGGAGGAGGCTGTCGCCTGGGGGGAGGTGTTGTTGGCTGTCTCGCTCGACATAGCGAACGCCTTCAACTCCATCCCCTGGGCGACGATCGAAGAAGCGCTGAGGTACCACAACGTCCCGTGGTACCTCAGGCGCGTCCTTGCGGACTATTTCGTTGACCGGGCCATTAGCTATCCGGCCCGGAGCGCGGTGGTCCGCAGGGACATGACGTGCGGTGTTCCGCAGGGGTCGGTATTGGGACCGCTCCTGTGGAACATCGGGTTCGATTGGGTCCTGCGCGGTGCCAATCTTCGTGGAGTCGGCGTCCTCTGTTACGCCGACGACACCCTGGTCACCGCGCGTGGACCCACGTGTAGGGACGCGGCCGTGCTTGCCACTGCAGGCACGGCCCAGGTGGTGCGGCGCATCAGGGCGCTGGGCCTCAGGGTGGCCCTGGAAAAGTCCGAGGCCATCTTTTTTCATGGGCCTCGGACTAAGCCCCCCCGCGACGCGAGTATTGTGGTGGGCGGCACCTCCATTGCCGTCGGAACGACGCTGAAGTATCTCGGCCTCGTCCTCGACGGCAGATGGGGGTTCGCGGAGCATTTCCGGCGGCTGACGCCAAAGCTGGTGTCATATGCCGGGATGCTCGCGAAGCTGCTGCCCAATTGCGGGGGGGCGAGCGGTGTCTGCCGCCGCCTTTATGACGGTGTGGTGCGCTCCAAGGCGCTCTACGGGGCGCCGATTTGGGCGCAGGCCCTCAGCGCAGGCAATGTGGCCCTGCTGCGACGTCCGCAGCGGGTAATTGCGCAGAGGGCCGCCCGGGCGTACCGCACGGTCTCGTACGAGGCGGCGTGCCTGATCGCGGGTAGCCTCCCCTGGGACCTGGAGGCTGGGGTCCTAGCGGAGGTCTACGAGAGGGGCGCCCTGATGCGCCGAGAAGGAGAACGCCCGCTTCCGGAACACGTCAATCGCTGGAGACGTGAGGGACGTGATGTCCTGTTCCGGAAGTGGGCGGACAGGTTGGCGGACGCCTCGGCGAGCAGATCGCTCGTCGGGGCCATTCGCCCCGTCCTGCGTCCGTGGGTGGAGGCGCGGCACCGGGTGCCGACTTACTTCCTGACCCAGCTCCTCACGGGTCACGGCTGCTTTGCCAAGTACCTGTGGGAGTTGGTGGGGATCGAGTCGGACCCCGCGTGTCGCCACTGCGCGGCCGGCGTCGTGGACACGGCAGAGCACACGCTCTCCGTGTGCGCGGCGTGGGATGCCCAGCGCGCTCCGCTCGTGGACGCAATTGGGCGGGATCTATCGCTGCCGGCCGTCGTGCAAGCCATGGCCGGCAGCGAAGAGTGTTGGGCCGCCGTCTCCTCGTTTTCTCACGAGGTGATGGCGGCCAAAAGAGAGGAGCTGCGGGAGCGGGAGCGTGCCGGTAGCACACTTCCGCCCCGTCGGCCTACGGCGAGGGGGCGCCGGCGACGTATCTATGCCGGCGTCCCCGATTAGAGTAGCCACGGGCGGCGGGTCGGGGGACCTGCCGCCCCAGTGAGTAGTAAGTGGCGGATGGCTCCCCTCCGTGTTTCGGGGGAGCCATCAAGAGGAGTAGAGGGGGCCATATATGCCCCCCCATCTTGTGTCGAGCCCTCCATAAGAGGGCGACCCTTGCCGAGCCGCAGTGAGTATACACTTGCCTATCCTGCGACTCGGCTAAGGCGACGGAGGAACACCGTGGGGTTTTAGTGGGTAGTCCGGCCGCTTGGCCGGGAGTCCCACTCGAAGCCGTCCCCGCTGCCCCCGCGGCGGGGGAGGCGAAGTGCGTAAACGCAGTTCCCCACGTAAAAAAAAAAAAAAAAAAAAAAAAAAAAAAAAACCTAACCTAACCTAACCTAACCCACACGCGACCGAGACTCGAGCCAGAGCGGTCACGTTTCTCAGTGCTCTCCATAAATAAAATCATAACTTTGGTAAAAGTTAACGGAGTGAGGCGTGATACATACCGAAAGTTGCGCAATTACACCGTGCACACGGTGCACCTTGTGCGAAAAAGATTAACCAACTTTTGGAAAAGTTATAGCGGAAAAACTGCTTTTCAGCCACGCGGTCGCAGTGTTTTCTATACAAAAGTGCGTGCGCCGTGGAAATAAGACCCTGGCCGCTTAGTTTTCGACTGCAGTCCGAAGCGCCCAAGAGAGGCCCATCTCCTGGAGTTGCCCCGAGGCATTCCCGAGGGAAATGCAGGAGATATTGAAGAAAACCGGACTTCTAAGTGCAAAATACTAAAAAGTACGGAGTTATTACAGCTATATATTTATATTCGCCAGTAAAAGGCACAGAAATTGGAAGTGTGTGCAAAAAGTTAAGGCGAAGAAACCTCACCTCAAGAGGTTATGTAGTGTAGTGTTGTGGAAAGCGTGGTTTTTCTTTTTCTTTTCTCTTGGTGCTTACGCAGGAGAAGTGACGACCCATCAACACCTCCTGTACTAAAGGTGGGAAAACGAGGGACACGTCCCGGAAGCATCTGAGAACCCACGGGAGTGAACCCAGCTGTCGCGAAAAAACAAAAACCACGTGGCGGCGTGGTCAGTGAAGGAGCTGACACAGATGTACCACGTCGCAAGTAGCAACTAGGAGATCAGCAGACGCAGACAGAAGTGAGCGCAGCCCTCTTTTCAAGGCTAGTATATAATAATAATTAATGCTTAAGTTATTTTGTTTACAAACTGAATACTTGTTAAAAGCTAAAGTAAAGTACATAATTTAACTAATTAAATATAGACTGGCTGACCCTAGCTATAGACTACCGGCAGGTTTCGGTTAATATACAACAAAGCTGACGTGTAAACAAGGAATTGCTCTAAACTAGAAATTTTACTTTGAATATTATTGGCCTGACTGTGACCGCCATACTTGAAGTATAGCGCAAAACAAACGTCGACTTTGTACATCTATTTACAACTATTTATACAACTATACACTTTTATATATTATTGCACTTTTACACCTTATATGTTCATTCTCTTTTGCTGTGCAAGAAACCCTAGGAGCAACAGAAAATAGTTGCCAGTTGTGAGAAAGGCTTATTGCTATTACAACGAATTAGGCGCTAAAAACTTGTTACTGACTTTGCCATTAAATTTCTTATAGGGGATAGGAAGAAATTGCCTATTGGAAAAAGTAGGCGTCAATAAAACATTGTCGATTAAATAGGACAGGAGAGCTAGAAGTTAAGAGGATTCCTTTATAGTATATAAGAAGAATTGTAATTTATTACTATACATATTTACATATTTACATATTGTTTATTTTTACACTGTACACTTTTACACTTTACACCTTTGACGCGTACCTCCAATAAAATGTTCAGAACACCTTCTAAACAATCGACGGACCCGGAAAAAAACCCAGAATCACCCAGCAGGACGGTGACAAAAGCCACAAACGTTAGACGGAGTATCGACAGCTGGGAGGCTGGAAAAACCAATCACCCACCAACCATAAACAAGGACTCGACAAAAATGGAAAATGAGACACAGGCAGGTTCCTCAGAAACCAAACTAAAACTGACATTTACACAGGACAAAAGGAAAACACCACCGCCCAAACCGAGTAAATATATTAACAAGACTTCGGAGGCAAAGGCATATCTGACAAAAGTTATAACTCACTTGAATCTGTCTAAAAACCTGAAGACAACAGTCAAAACTGAAGTCATAGACGCGGTGGAGAATTTGTACAGATTGGTTAAAGGACTCGAGGCGGAAAATAAGAGGAATGGGACAGCCACAGGGAAAATGCCGGACAAGGAAGAGGAAAAGTTAGTGGAGACAGAACAGCAAGTACAGGGAAAGCAAGGAAATCAAGAAGAATTACTAAGAGCTATGCAGGAACATGCAAGAAAACTAGCTGAAAATAATAGTAAAATGGAGGAACTAAAGGAAGAACTAAGGAAACAGCGAGAAAATCTAGAGAAGGCAACATACGCCGATATAACGGCCAACAAACAGCGGAGTGGAAAGACGGAGAGAGCAGCCCTTCACTCAATTATAGTCTCGTCAGAAAACGAAATGGAAACGGGTGAAGAGGTGCTGGATAGGGTAAGGAAGACAGTGGACGCTAAAGAGGGATGGGTGACAGTGGATAGGGTAAGGAAAGCGAGAGATAGAAAGGTGGTAATGGGCTGTGCAACGAAAGAAGAGAGAAATAAAGTGAAAGAGAGACTGGAAAGGGACAAATTCATCGTAGAAGAGATGAAAAACAAAAACCCATTACTGATCCTTAGGGACGTTCTGACGGTAAACTCCGATGGGGACGTCCTTAAAGCGATCAGGAATCAAAATAGGGAAATCTTTAGGGACCTTAGCGATGAAGAGTCCCAAATACAGATAAAATACAGGAAAAGAGCTAGGAACCCACACACAAGTCATATAATAGTCGGAGTATCACCCCTAGTGTGGAAAAGGGCCACAACACAAGGAGCACTACATGTAGACCTCCAGCGAGTGCGGGTGCTGGATCAGTCCCCGTTGGTGCAATGTACAAGGTGCCTGGCCTATGGCCATAGCAAAAAATATTGCACCGAAGCGGCAGACTGTTGCAGCCACTGCGGAGGCCCTCACCTGAAGGCAGAATGCGACCAGTGGCTCACAAATGACAGGCCATCATGCCGTAATTGCACAAGAGCAAAAATGGAACAAGCGCATCATAATGCCTTCAGTGAGGACTGCCCAATCCGAAAGCGATGGGACGCTATGGCACGCTCTGCGGTAGCATATTGCTAAGGTGGACGCGGATGCTAAACACCAGTACATAATGGTCCAGGCGAACTTGCAACGTAAGCAGTTAGCTGCCGCGGAGCTTGTCATAGAGTCGGAAAAAAGGGGAGTGATGGCGGCTCTAGTACAGGAACCCTATGTGGGCGGAACCGGAACCATGAAGAGCCAGAAAGGGGTTAGAGTCTACCAAAACTCAAAACCAGGAGACGGAACAGTCAAGGCGGCAATTGCTGTCTTTGACCCAAACATAGATGTTGACCAATACCCGGAACACACGACAAACAACATAGTGGTGGTAAGGCTCCGAACGAACTCTTGGAGAATGGTTTTGGTTTCATACTACTGGGAACCGGACAAACCCGTGGCCCCCTACCTTGAACAAGTGAAAAAGATAGTAGGTTCCTTTGGAGCAGAAAGTATCATCATCGGTGGGGATGCCAATGCTAAGAACATTTGGTGGGGAGGCACAAAAACCGACCAACGTGGAGAGCAAGTAATGGGGACCTATGATCAATTGGATCTTCAGATACTCAACAAAGGTGAGACTCCCACCTTCGACACATATAGAGGGGGGCAAAGGTTCTGCAGTTATGTGGACATTACCGCATGCTCTATCAACCTACTCGACAAGGTGGAAGACTGGACAGTTGAAGAGAGCCTGACCAGCGCGGACCACCAGGCAATAACGTTTAAAATTAATATGACTAAATCAAAAGGGATGGATGTAAAAAGATCGACACGGAAGTACAACACAAGGAAGGCAAATTGGGATAAATTTAGGAAGACAATAAATAAACTAATAATAGAAAATGACATAACAGAAGGCTTGGTAAATGAAATCAAAACTAAAGACGAATTAGAAATAATGATCATAAAATACACAAATATAATAACGCAAGCGTGCACAAGTACAATACCAATTAAGAAAAATAATGAAAAACTTACCGTTCCTTGGTGGTCCACTGCGCTGGCCGAACTGAAGAAAGAGGTCATCACACGAAGAAGAAGAATAAAGTCCGCCGCTCCAGTCCGGAGAAGATGGGTAGTCGATGAGTACCTGAAAAAGAAAGAGGAATACGAATTAGAAATAAAGAGGGCTCAAATTAGAAGCTGGAAGGAGTTTTGCGAAAAACAGGATAGGGAAGGGGTTTGGGAAGGAATTTACAGAGTGATAGGAAGGACCACCAAGAGAGAAGAAGACATGTTACTGGAGAAGGATGGCCAAACCCTGGACGCAGATGGATCGGCGAAACTCCTGGCAGAGGTATTCTATCCTGAGGATAAAAAAGAAGATGACAATGAGGAACATCGGAAGATCAGGGAGGAAGCGGATAAGGTTACCACAGCCGGAAATAAAGGAAAAACGATCCACCGTTCACACTAACTGAGCTAAGGAGAGCGATGGATTCGTTTAATCCTAAAAAGGCGCCAGGTGCAGATGGTTTCACTGCGGACATCTGCAGCCAGGCTATTCAAAGCGACCCCAAGCTGTTCCTAGCAATAGTCAACAAATGCCTCGAACTAGGATATTTCCCTAAACTGTGGAAGGAGGCGACGGTCATCGCGTTAAGAAAACAAGGGAAAGATAATTACGGAAACCCTAAGTCATACAGACCGATAGGCCTGCTTCCGGTACTGGGTAAAATATATGAAAAACTCATAATGTCCAGAGTCAAATACCATATCCTGCCAAACATCAGCCCACACCAGTTCGGATTCATGCCCCAGCGCAGCACTGAGGACTCCCTCTATATCCTAATGCAACGCATTCGTCAAAAACTGAAAGAAAAGAGACTAATGACACTAATATCATTGGATATAGAGGGAGCCTTTGATGGCGCTTGGTGGCCAGCAATTAAGATCCGACTGGCGGAAGAACACTGCCCAGCGAATATTGGGGACGTAATAAATAGCTACCTCAGTGAGAGAAGCGTAAAGTTGAGATACGCCGGGGCAGAAATAATGAGGAGTACCACCAAAGGGTGCATCCAGGGTTCCATTGGCGGACCGACCTTGTGGAACGTTCTGCTAGACCCGTTATTAAAAAGCCTAGAGGCAAAGGGGATCTATTGTCAGGCCTTCGCTGATGACATAGTCCTGCTGCTCGATGGAGACACGGCAAGGGAAATCGAGGGACGGGCCGGTGTCGCTCTCGGCCATGTCGGGGCGTGGGGCGTCGGAAATAAGTTAAAATTCGGACCACACAAAACAAAGGCGATGGTAATAACGAGGAAACTTAGGTTTGACGTGCCGCGCCTAGCCATGGACGGGATAGACATCGGCATGTCGGACGAGGTCAAAATCCTGGGCCTGACAATAGACAACAAACTGACATTCAACAGTCATGTCACAAACACATGCAAAAAAGCATTAAACGTCCACAAGCAGCTGTCCAGGGCCGCCAAATCGACATGGGGATTGCACCCAGAAGTGGTTAGGATAATTTATACAGCCACGGTCGAGCCAGTTATACTGTACGCCGCCAGCGCATGGGCCCCAGCCGCGGAGAAATACGGCATTAAGAAGAAAATTGACGCCATACAAAGAAGCTTCGCTCAAAAAATCTGTAAGGCCTATCGCACGGTCTCCCTCAACTCAGCACTGGTCCTGGCTGGTCTGCTCCCCCTTGATCTCCGCATACGCGAGGCAGCCTCGCTGTACGGGGCCAGGAGGGGGGTAGAGCAGCCTGGGCTGGGAGGTGCGGAGATCGAGCGAATGGCTTTGGCTCTGGATGGCCCTCACCCGGCGAGTCATATGGACTTGGAGATCATACCCTTGGCGGACCAGGAACTGGTGAATGCAAATAGCAATTTTGAAATAAAGATCTTCACGGATGGCAGCAAGATTGGGGGCAGGGTCGGAGCTGCACTGTCCATATGGAACGGTGACTCCGAAACCAAGGCCCTCAAACTTAGTCTGCCATCCTACTGCACCGTCTACCAGGCGGAACTCCTCGCCATATGCCAAGCCACGAGGGAAATCCAGAAGCACAGAGCTCATAGCTTTGCCATATATAGTGACTCCACAGCGGCACTCCAAACCGTCATCAACTGCGATTCCCTCCATCCCCTGGCAGTGGAAGCAAGACGAAATCTAAAGATTATTTCAGACCAAAATAAAGCAACATCCCTATTTTGGATAAAAGCCCACGCAGGATTGGAGGGAAATGAAAGAGCGGACCAACTCGCGAAGGAGGCCGCTGTGAAGTCCAAAAAGGCACATAATTACAATTGTTATCCGGTGTCATTCCTCAAGCGAAAACTCCGCACGGAGTCGCTCGAGGAGTGGAACCGGAGATATCAATCAGGTCAAACGGCGTCCATAACAAAAATCTTCTTCCCCGACGCGGTGGCGGCGTACAGAGTCATCAAAAAATTTGAGCCCACAAATATTATAACACAAATGATGACAGGGCACGGTGGGTTTTCGGAGTACCAGACACGCTTCGGATGCAAAGAGAATCCATCGTGTGCCTGCGATCCAAACAAACAGGAAACAGTGCCCCATAAACTAGTAGAGTGCCCCATCTTTGGCAAAGAGCGTCACGATATAGAGCAAGAAATACAGTGTAGTATATTGACTGAAACACTGCCGGAAATAATAAAGGGTAAACATAGAGAAGCGTTTCTAAAATATTGTACCAAAATAATAAGAATAGTAAATAAAAAGAATAAATAGAATAAGAAAAAATGATACTGAAATAATTTAAAGATTATTGTCATCTATCATTAGATTAAGAGAAATGTAGCAAATAGAAAATAGAAACAATGTTTAGAAATTAAGAAAAATGTACTAGAATAAGCATCATTATAACAGTTAAAATTTTGAAATAAAGAAACTGGTAGTTAGTTGGTAATAAACCTGAAGCGTGAAAGATTGTATGAAAGAAAGAACAAGAATGCAGCATGAAAGTACGAGAGGCAAAAAAGTGAGAACTGGCATGGAAGGACTACAGTAGATAAAGACTCCAAAATATCACATTGGAGGTACTAGAAAAAAAAAAAAAAAAAAAAAAAAAAAAAAAAAAAAAAAAAAAAAACCTAACCTAACCTAACTTAACTTAACCTAACCTAACCTAACCTAACATTTTTATTACATTTAATACATTTTTTTTTTTTGTACTGATCCGATAGCGACACAGAACCTATATCGCTCCGCAATTAAAATCGGCAAAAAATAGTAAAAGTGCTCACAACAACATCTAAGCGAACGAAAGTGAAGTGCAACACCTTCCGCACATAGGACATTGGAGGCAGCGCTGTATCCCTAAGGACACCGGAGATATAAGATTGTGAACTTCCCGGACGAATAGCGGTGAAACGGTGAGTCGCCCCAGTTTTAAAGGATAACCAGCAAATAGCCGACCACCGTAGCTATTTAAAGAGGTGCCACACTAGCCGCTACGTCCAAGACACAGGGAGATAGAGGTGTCTAAAAGTACCCAGTTTCGGGCTAGAAAATCGAGGTCGCCGCACTGTTGCGACACGTGCCGCCTGTCTGGCGCCGACGTAAAACGTCATAACGACCGTGGCCGAGACTGAAGACACCTCCGACGCCCCGAGGACTACGGGCCGCCAGCGTTGACTCCGAGTAGACGAAGACCTGAAGGTAACTCAGGGAACTCCTGAACCCTTGGTCCTAGAAACCTGGTTCTTGGACTCACCTGAGAGTGAGAACAAGACCATCCCTCATCCCCAACACCACCCCTATATTCCCAACCTCTAAACCCCCCCCCCCCTCCATAAGCTCCTATCCTTCCAATACCTTGTACAAGTCCCAACCCCCACAAACCGTCCACTCCCTAGTGACCCCCGACCCCCACTCAGGTGACCCCCACTAACCGTCACCTCCCGAGAGTGACCCCCGACCCTCCACTACGTGACCCCCACTAATCCTCCCCTCCCGAGAGCCCCCCCCCCCGAGTTACCTCACCCCCCCGGACCCTAACTCTGCCAATTTTGGCCGTAGAGAGCCGTGCTTGGGCTCGTTGGAATCGGCACGAGAAGACCTGTCGATTGGCCCCGGGCATTTTCCGAAAGGACGCACAAACACCTGGAAAAAAAAAAAAATAAGTTGACTACAATTACTGGTCCTCTACACTGCGCCAACATCAGCAGCCGTCGAACGCAGCAACACCATCAGCAGCGCACCAACACCATCAGCAGCGCACCAACACCATCAGCAGCGCACCAACACCATCAGCAGCGCACCAACACCTAGAGACCGTAGTACCTAGAGATAGCGTAGTTCTAGCATAAATTTACATTTATTTAATTTTAAATTTTAACTAACCTAATTAACGACACAGACTAGGGAAATGGCATCCCAAAACGCGCCTACCACCACTACCCCAACCAAAATCACATCCGGGGAGGACAGGCAGGGACTGTCCCGGATCTCCACGGGTCGTACGCCCTCACCGCCATCAAACCAATCCACTATCATGACGTCGGAAGGAGATAAACGCCCTTCCCAAAGCGAAACAGACACCACCACATTAACACACTTGCCCGGAACGAGTCAGAAGAGGAAGATTCCCACCCCACCCAAAACCTACAAGGTCAGCGCTCGAGCAGTCAAGCGATCTAGCTGCACACATAAGGGCACCCCCGAACTGAGCGGCAAGATAGCAAAGCAGAAAGCGCTGGCCCAAAAGATATCCACAGGAGGAATGAGGAGGGCGGTCTCAATTAAAAATGCCCGCGAAACAGCCCGCAAGACCAGTGGGACCCAGGAGATGGCCTCCCCCGCCGTACTAGAAGTCCCTGACACGCGAACTCACGCAGAGGTCACGCACACCCACGCTAAGAAAGACCATTACAGCGTGGTCAAACGCCACACCACAGTCTGACACAACGACACAAACATCACTCAATGACACTTTCAACCTTCTAACATGCGGAGAAGACGGACGACCAGGACTGCGCCTAAGAGGAGTCGCCTTATATATGGACGACAATGCGGAGAGAATAGGGATTGCCTTCTGCAATGCCATGGCGAAAAATACGGTAACGATCTCGCCTGGACTCGGAGTCCTACTAAACGGAAGCACTCGCAAGACCACCATGCGGCGCAAAATGTTCAACGAATTACCAAAGGTGACAATCGGAAACCAGACGTGCAGAATAGTGCGAAAGAACAACAAAACTATCGCGTTGTTCTGCACGGACGACGAAGTCACTGAGTTCGAACAGATGTGCGCAGTGCTGAAGTTCATGGGGCAAAGAGCCGAACCTGCCAAGATCATCAGTATTGACGCCATGGTCGTGGGATACCTCAGTGGGAGAACCAAGGACTACGAAGGAGCTCTCCTGGCCTCGCAGCATCACGAAATCGTGGTATACGAGGACAGAGGACAAAACCTAAGTTTCCTTAAGGCCCAATCCCGGGACCCAGGCGCCAAACTGATTCCCAAGGACTGCTGGGATCACCCGATTGTTAATCCCCACGTCAGTGGGTCGGAACGCCTTCAACAACGGGTGATGCAGGAAAGATGTCTGGCAGAACAGAAGCGCAAGGAACCTAGCTACATACTCTCCACCATATTGGCGACCCTCAATAGGAGTGTCCAATCGGTGGCCCAACCCTCCGCAAGAAAAAAAAGAGCAGCGGAAAGGGCCCTATCCTTGGAAGCGGCGGTCGAAAAGTTCACACAGACGCCTCCCCGCCACGGATCGGAACCCCCCACTGGCCCCCGCACAAGAGCAGACATGGGACAAGTGACCCCCCCCAAACTCAGACCGGCAAGGGAGCCGCAAGACCACATGGTAAACGCCTTCATCGAGTTCATGGCAGTCACCAGAGCAACGCGGAAAGTAAACATGGATACCTGCAACTCCATCTTGCAGACTTATCACCGCGGCTCGCAGGAACTGCTACGGATAAAATTGGGCGAAGCTGAGGCAGCTATTTACGACAGCGACAGGAACCTAGTAATACTGGGTAACATGTCGGGGTCGTACATGGCAGCATACAGCGTAACCGGCGGTTTTGTGCCCCTGGACGAGAAGAGCGAGGAAGGAAAGATCACCTTTAAAACACCGACCGAAGACCCGGTTGTGGTGGTAGCCAAGTGCACAAAGGTAATGCTGGACGACAGGATCCTCGATATGGCAGAAGCTATAGCAGGGGACCTGTTCAAAGGCGGAAGCCCGAAGCACTGGGTGAGACCCACTATCACATGGGTTAACGGAGTCCCCGGCTGCGGGAAATCCACGTGGGTGGTGTCACAAGCCGACCTGGCTGGAGACATCATAGTGACAACGACAACTGAGGCCGCCACCGATCTCAGGGAAAAACTGGAAACGCGCTTTGGTGATCTAGCCAAAAAGAGAGTGCGGACTATGGCATCCCTACTAGTAAATGGACTACATAAGGGCGAATCGTGTACACGCCTAATGGTGGACGAAGCCCTTATGAACCATTTCGGATCCATAGTCATGGCAATACAACTAGCCAGAGCCAGTGAAGCCCTGCTGATCGGAGACGACAACCAGCTTCCCTACATCGACAGGAACAATCTGTTCAACACCTTATATAACAGACCCAACCTTGTGACGTCAATCTCCCAAAATCTCCTTTGTACGTACAGGAATCCACAGGACGTAGCGTATGCTCTAAGAGAAATCTACAGTGGCATATACTCGGCCAAGACTCGCGCTAGATCCCTGTCGTTGAAGCGGTTTACAGGGGAGCGGATCCCGAAACAGGACAACACGCTTTACCTTGTCCACACCCAGGCTGAGAAGGCACTCCTTATCAGCCAGGGCTACGGAGCAAATTCGGGTTCCCGCACCCTAACCATACATGAAGCACAGGGACTAACGTGCGAGTCAGTGATTATTGTGCGTACAACCTCCAAAAGATCCCACCTCCTCCAAAGTGTCCCCCATGCCGTTGTCGCGGTCTCTAGACACACGGACAGCTGTGTATACCACACAGACTGTACTGACAATGACGCGACAGCTCGGTTTATCCTACGAGCCGAGACCGCGACAACGGAACACATCAGGGACTATAACCTTAAGATGGCGATGAGGGCGAGAGACGAGAAGGTCATCAGAAAGTTGACTGAAAGCTCCGAGGGCCCAGTGAGCGGTCCCTCCTCCTCCTCCCAAACCAGCAGACAGAGAGGGGGGAAGGGCGTCATGGCAAGGCTCCGGGATGCCATCTCCCTTCGTTTCCGGAAAAACTGACAAACTGTAATAAAAAAAAAATATGACGAAACAAAAAAAGAAAATCTGAGAAAAAATAATAGCATGTAAGCACTACTAATTCTATTGTAATCGCACTTGCGGAGCGATAAACACTAAAGTGACTAACAACCTGACAAACAACCTCTCAAACAAACAATGGCACGGGCCAAAGAGCCTGTGGAAACTTTTTATTTAAAAAAAAAAAAAAAAAAAAAAAAAAAAAAAACCTAACATTTTTAAGACCAAAAGGCATGGCTACATACTCATATTGCCCATTAGGGGTAACGAACGCAGTACGCTCAATAGAGGCCGATTCAACGCCGATACAATGAAAGCCTGATGTCATGTCAAGAGTCGTAAAATAATTGGCACCGTGTAATCTGTCGATATGATCACTGATTCGCGGCAAAGGATAATTGTCACTGCGAGTGTTCGAGTTTAGCTCTCTATAATCTACTACCATGCGGTCACTACCGTCTTTCTTCTTTACTAATAAAATGGGACTAGCGAAGGGCGAGTTGCTTTCACGTATGACGCCTGCATCTAAGAGCTCAGATACCTTGTCTTTTACAATTTGTTGTTCACTAGCCGATAATTTGTAGGGTCGTCTTTGTACCATTTTATTAGCGTCAATGAGATCTATTTTTATTTCACCCGTGGTTACACGCCTTGTTGGAGTTCTGCAGGGTGCCGCAGGTGTGCCGCAGGGTGGCGTGCTGTCTCCGATTTTATTTGCTTTATTCATTAACTCCATCACTTGTAAACATCACTCCTCTTACCATCTGTATGCAGACGACTTACAAATTTATAATCATTGTTCTTTGGAACTAATGTCTACCGCAATTTTTAGCATGAACGAAGATCTTAAAGTCATATCGGAATGGAGCAAATCGTATGGACTAATCGTTAATCCAACTAAGACGCAGTCTACTGTCATAGGTAGTTCCCGAATGATATAAAATTGACTGGCCTAATTTTCCCTCCTTTACTTTTATTGGGACTCTTATTAAGTACAGCGATACTGTCAAAAATCTTGGTGTGATTTTTGATAAAACGTTACCTTTTCTTTTTTTTTTAATTATTATTTAAGAATAAATCACAAAAAATCTTATTTCTAAGTTTCGCCAAACTGTGAAAGTTTGTCGGCGAACAATGCACTCACTTAACACCTAACGAGTATATAAAAATAGGCAAAGTCACCTCCACAACAATCATTTACACATAAATGACGCTGAATTTATTATATATTTTTGTTATGGAAGGCATCCAATAACAACTTTTTTATTGTATTTTTAAAAGAGTTTTTACTTTTGCATTTGTTTTCTATGGTAATGCTGTTATATATTCTTGGTATTAGGTACTTTCTGGTCCTTTCCCCATAATAATTACATGCATGTGGTTCAATATATTTTTTCTTATTTTTATTTCTTAATTTACTATTTAATAAAGCCTCACTTTTATATTTAACGCAATCATATTGTTCAATTGCTAACAAATATTTAATTTTTTCGTGAACTGGTAGAACATTACATTTCTTAAACAGCAAATTATAGTTTTTGTTACAATTATCCTTGGTTTTTTTGTCAATTAAAAATTTTAACAGTCGTCGTTATCGTGTGACCATTTGAGTTGAGTTGAGTTGAGAAACTATCTCCAATGTAATTAACGTGGATGGTGTAGATGCCAGCGAGTCCACCGCGCTGCTACAGTTGCTGCGTGGGCTGGTTAGTTGTACATAGCCGCCAGCTCTTGCGGTACTTGTCAAGTTCGACCCAGACGATCCAGATGCTGATATCGAGGGCTGGTGCAGGATTACAGAGGTTATTGTAACACACAAGAAACTCGAAGGTACCGATTTATTATTATCGTTAATGAATGCCCTGCGGGGACGAGCTGCCACTTATCTAACCAAGATACAGCCTGATTGTATGACGTGGGAAAATGTGAAGAATACTTTGATCGCTAAATTTTCAAAACCATTGCTCATTCAAGATTATTTCGATCGCATTATCAAATTTAAAATTCAAGATAAAGAAACCGCCGCGGATGCGGGGTTGCGTTTATGGCATTTAATCGAGACAATACCTAAAGTAGAATTAAATGATGAGGTTATCACTGGCTTTGCAGCATCTGTTTTGTCGAGTTGCGATGAAAATTTAAGACGAGAATTAAACTCTCATACTATAAACACAAATACCCAACTATGTCGTATATTACGTGGAGTATCAATGAAGCGACGAAATGAGGATATGATTTCTTATACAGAGAGCAAAACTAAACTACCCACATCCCGGTTCACGCCATCAACGAACGCAGTGATGTCCCTGCGTCATGAAGAGAAGCGGGCTGTGACGTGCTACGCGTGTGGACATCAAGGGCACATCGCGAGCGCCTGTGCTGCTGCCGCCACCCTGCGTGAGACCGACCAGGCACCAAAAAAAGAAGTCAAGCTGTGCAGCAAGCGAGCAGTTACTGGTGAGCTACGTGTTGCAGGTATGAGTTGTCGCTTTCTATTTGACTCTGGTTCTGAGTGCTCTTTAATAATTAATAGTCTCGCAGACAAAATCAAAGGAGCCCTATTTTATGACACAATTGTTTTGGTAGGGATAGGTAATACCGAAATAAAATGCACCAAACAATGTAGATGTCCTGTTGACATCCAAGGGTTAACTTTAAAAATCTTATTCCATGTTGTTGATGATTCTAGCTTGAGTGAACCAATCCTTCTCGGACGTGACATAATTGACATGGGGGTGCATGTAGAACTCGGTGCCAAGGGGGTTAGTTTATTTAAGTCAAAGTTTTCTCAGTTCATATCTTGTACACCAACCACGTTGCATGAAGAGTTACAGGTAGATACGGATTTAGAGGGGGATTCTAAAATTTTTTTATTAAAATTGCTTGAATGCTATTCCGAGTATTTTGTAGAAGGAACTCCAACAAGGCGTGTAACCACGGGTGAAATAAAAATAGATCTCATTGACGCTAATAAAATGGTACAAAGACGACCCTACAAATTATCGGCTAGTGAACAACAAATTGTAAAAGACAAGGTATCTGAGCTCTTAGATGCAGGCGTCAGGCGTTGCCTATTTGGGGAGGTGCCGGCAAAACAAAACTTATTCTACTTGAACGCGCTCAAAGATCACTTCTGAAAGTAATATTAATGAAAAAAATTACTTACAGCACTGTTAAGGTATATGAGGAATGTAATGTTATGACCATCAGGCAACTCTATATTTTCTTATGTATCTTAAAAATTCACAAAATTACTATTCCAGATGCAAATATTAATCTAAAGCGAAATCCCTATAATGTCATACGCAATAAACCAGTAAAAACAAGTTTTGCAAGCAACCAGTTTAATACAAAATCAATAACACTATACAATAAAATAAATCGAATATTAAATATCTATAATATGTCTTTCATAGAGTGTAAGAGAGCATTAACTGTTTGGTTAAAACAATTGGACTATTTCTCAACGGAAAACTTGTTGCAGAGTTGAGTTGATAAGCGAGTGTGATTTAATATATTTAACATAAATACCACAGTAGATGTATGTATATTACTTGGATATTGTTTGTCTTTTATTTCTTTGTGTTTTTTTTTTTTTTCTCTTTTGTTTAAATATTTTTTGTACCAAATTAGTATTGTTTGTAAACATGTCACAGTTAAGACTTGAGAGGAGCGGCTTTATCCTAGTACAGGTTTTTTATAAACTTAATTGGATAAAGCCCACATTTATTTGTAATGAACTTGTAAATACCAATAAATCATTTGTATTTGTATTTGTCATACGTGAAAGCAACTCGCCCTTCGCTAGTCCCATTTTATTAGTAAAGAAGAAAGACGGTAGTGACCGCATGGTAGTAGATTATAGAGAGCTAAACTCGAACACTCGCAGTGACAATTATCCTTTGCCGCGAATCAGTGATCATATCGACAGATTACACGGTGCCAATTATTTTACGACTCTTGACATGACATCAGGCTTTCATTGTATCGGCGTTGAATCGGCCTCTATTGAGCGTACTGCGTTCGTTACCCCTAATGGGCAATATGAGTATGTAGCCATGCCTTTTGGTCTTAAAAATGCACCATCAGTTTTCCAAAGATGCATTCAGACCGCTTTGAAAGGTTATGAATTTGCCCTTACGTACATCGACGATATATGTATCCCTTCAGTCACTATTGAACAGGGATTAGAACGGCTTGAATTAGTTCTCGCTGCACTTGCGAAGGCTGGCTTCTCACTTAAAAAGAAAAAGTGCAAATTTTTAAAACGTGATATCTCCTATTTGGGGTACAAGGTAAAATCGGGTGAAATTAGACCAAACCCGAACAAGGTGCAAGCTTTAGTAGAAATCCCAGCCCCGCGTGCTGCCACACAAGTGCGTCAGTTTATTGGGCTCGCGTCGTACTTTAGACAGTTCATACCTAAATTTTCATTACTCATGGCGCCTTTATACCCACTTACGCAACATCACGGAAATATCAATTGGACAAAAGAACATGGCGCTGTACATAAACGAGTAGTTGATATATTAACATCCGAACCGGTGTTGGCAATATACGACCCGGACAGAGACGTAGAACTGCACACGGACGCCAGCGCACAGGGCTACGGAGCTATCTTGATTCAGCGGCGCGACAGAGTACAGCACGTAGTAGCATATTACAGCCGCCGCACCACTGCCGCCGAATCGCGCTACCACTCGTATGAACTTGAGACTCTGGCGGTAGTGCGCGCGGTAGAGCACTTTAGGCATTACTTATATGGCCGCCACTTCACTGTTCGCACCGACTGTAATGCTCTTAAATCTTCTAGTACAAAAAAGGATCTCACGCCTCGTGTGCATAGGTGGTGGGCGATACTGCAAAGTTACGATTTTAGTATAGAGTATAGAGAGGGGCGTCATATGTCACACGTGGACTTTCTGTCTAGAAATCCGCTGTCTTGTTCTGATCCTGACAATAACAACATAAACGTGGGTATCAAAAAACAGGTCCAACTTATAGAATTGCAACAAGAATGGTTAGCTGTAGAGCAGCAACGGGATAGTGAGTTAGCGGGTATTATGGATAAATGGAAAGTCGGAGACTTACCACGAGAAACTGCTCAAACTTATGATATCAGAAAGGGTGTTGTGTATCGAAAAGTGCAGCGTAATAAGCGCACTAAATGGTTGCCTATTGTTCCGCGATCTTTAGTTTGGTCTCTTATTAGTCACGTGCATTCAGAAGTAAAACATCTTGGATATGATAAAACACTTGACAAATTGTTTGACTTGTATTGGTTCCCTGGTGTGGCAAAGGCAGTAAAAAAATTTGTAGATGCGTGTTTGATTTGCAAAGCCTGTAAAGGATCTTCAGGGGCTCAACCTATACAACTTCACCCTATACCTAAAGTCGCAATACCGTGGCACACAATTCATATAGACTTAAGTGGGAAACTAAGTGGTAAAAGCTCTAAAAAGGAGTACGTGAGCGTTATTATTGACGCTTTTACTAAGTTTGTTCTGCTACGGTTGACCACCAGTCTAGATGCCAGTAGTGCGATAGAATCATTAAAAGAGGCCATCAATATGTTCGGAACTCCGAAACGCGTAATAGCTGACCAGGGCCGATGCTACATAAGTAATAATTTTCAAAGATTTTGTTCTGAAAACAACATAGAGCTTCATCTCATTGCGGTCGGCGCAAGCAGATCTAATGGGCAAGTCGAAAGAGTAATGCATACACTTAAAAACCTACTCACTATAGCAGAAAGTAGTTCAGATACCGTGTGGAGAGACGAACTTGGTGCAATTCAACTTGCGCTAAATAGTACGAAATGTAGAGTCACTGGTTACTCGCCAACTGAGCTTATGTTTGGTATAAAATCTCAATCGTTAGGTATCTCTAGAATAGCTTGCCTTGATGCAACTTCTGAATGTAGGGCTCACTTGAGCACGATCCGTAAAAACGCGCATGATAATATCGAACACGTAGCGATGTTAGATACGGTACGTTTCAATAAAGGAAGGGCTCAAGTCAAACCATTTTGTAAGGGTGATTTCGTGTTTCTTAAATCTTGCGAGCGTAACCAGACCAAGCTAGATAGAAAGTATAGAGGTCCCTTTAAAGTGACCGGAGTTTTGGAAGGCGACCGCTATGAACTGCAACATGTAGATGGCTCAAAGAGAAAGTACAAATATCCCCATGAAAGCTTGCGTAAAGTCCCTGAAGGGCGCGAAGGTCTAACGGAAATGGCAGAAGCTTTATGCGAACAAGCATTGGAGCAGGATAGGACTGTGTCGGCGGATAGTGACATGGAGGTTGAGGACAGAATTGTGGATAGCACGGTAGTGCAGGTGCATAGTGAGGTCGAAAATGGTGCGGTGGTCGCTGAACCAGCCGGCACAGAAGTTGACGATGAAGGTATGTACGTTATGTAGTATCCCGCTGTTGGCCGCAAGCCATTGGCCTGCCGTGTGCTACATGCAACACGGTCCCCTTTGCGTGGAGCGGAGCAGCAGTGGGTGCTATACGCGATACATTGTGTGGAGTGTTGAGCGGCGGAGCCTAAGAATGCGAATTGTAGAGAGTTGAGAGACGTGATAAAACGTGAATCACTATAGTGAAAGAGATCATCGGTAGCGACTAGTAAAGTAATTGTAATGGTAATGCATGCTTGACATGTTGTGTTTCAGATGAGTAACGCACGAGGACGTGCGTACGTCAGGAAGGCCGTGTCGGCGGAAATAATTAAAAGGAGTTGATTTGACACTTCCGAGGCACAGTGCGTGCTTTGCCGCGCTACGAGGTGGCGCTGCCGTCGCAAGCGCGCGCTCACGGAACGTCGGAGTGTTGGGCGGCGCGCCAGATCGCTTTGCGTTCGGTGCGCGGGCACTACTCGGACGGATCGTCTGCCTCACAATTAATTATTCGATTTGTTTGATTGAGATTATCACATTGTTATTAATTTGATATCGTTATATTATGTGTTTGGTGTAATGACAATAAAATCTGTTTATAGTTGAACAGTGTTAAATTATTGCGTTCTCGAAAAGCGAAGTTTCCCTTTTATTCTTAACTAAAATACTTGTTACCTAAAGTTACCTAAAGCGAAGTTTCCCTTTTATTCTTAACTAAAATACTTGTTTTAGATTCTTCATAAATAGTGCTAAATATACCACATAACATTCTATATAACATAAGCGGACAATCTATCTTAACTAATGATACCCAATCTATTTTACTTAATTTATCGTGCACCATATTATTATTCAACACTAGCATACTAGAAACATTGGGCTCACAGATGTTTTCGCACTGTTTACCTGTTGCTAGGTTCAATCCAATCAAGTAGTGATCGGATATTTTAGTAGTGAGAATATGCGCTGTTGCATTCAGCCTCGTACGCACCCATATATGATCGATGCACGACGTAGTTAGACGACCCGCCACTATCTCTTCTCGTGTAACTTCGTTGATTGTACTTTGTAGGCCGTATTCACACAGGGTGGTTTTATATTTCTCAACGACATTCGTGTTTTCCATTAGATTTATGTTCATATCGCCAATAACAATTGTATCTTCTTGAACGGGTGTTCGTTTTATTAAATTCTTTATCTCTTCTATAAAACATAAAGTATTTGTCTTTGGAGGACGATATACAACTATTAGATGTATTGGTTTTTTCGTATATTTTATTTTCGCATATAATATTTCTGACGCACAACCTTGTATATTTTCTATTTCCATATACAAATCGCTTTTGCTATATATAATTATTCCTCCTCCCCTTCTATTTTCCCGAGTTTGTGCATGCATGTCGTATCCTTCAATTTTGTATAAGGGCAACTCATCTTTTTTGACATTTATCTCGCTTAATATGATAATATTTATTCTATGTTGGCCTTGTTTCAGCAGAATCTCTATACTGTTGAAGTTTTTACGTAATGAAGAAATATTTAAATGTATTATCTGAAGGTTCGTGTTCTCAGTTTTTATATATTTACTCCATTTATATATGTCTGCGAATTTTCGAAAAGGTATTTTATTATCAATGTCTTGTTGAAGTAAGTCGTGGAATGTTAAAAAAAAAAACAATAACAAGTCACCCGTGTGTACGCGCATTAACTAAGGTGTCAATGACTTGCATGCTCATTCGTCTATGCCGAGGTCACACAATTTATTTAAATCGGCTTCCGTGCGAATATTGCAAATTTTTGCATTATCTTCTCTTTTAACTAAAACTTTGAAGTTTTGTATCCAAATATACTTGTATTTCCCCTTGAGCATAGTTTTGGTATTATAAAATAGTTGTCTTATTTGCTTTGCATTCATTTATGTATATTCGGTCGTTGTTGTTGTTACCAAATATATTGTGGTTTTTTAACTGAGTCTTTTTCTGTTTTAACCATTCATTTCTATCAGTTTTAGTGCGGCAGGTAACAATTACCGGCCGTGATCGTTTCTGACCAACTTTTTCTCGACCTGGATCCAGCGATTATTGAAGATGCAAAGAGGGTTCTTTGCATCTTCAATAATCGCTGGATCCAAATTTAATTTAGTAGCTATCTTTTTAATTATATTTTTCGTGTCTTCATTCGGCATGATCTCTAATCCCACGATTTCAATCTTATTCTCAATTTCTTTTTGCTCTATATATGTTATTCTCTCCTCTAATGCTTCATTTACTTTCTGCAAATTTATGTTTCGCTTTTCTTTTCTCTCTTTCTAATGATTTTATTTTTTTCTCGGTATTTTCCTTAAACTCCATCATCTTCTGATATTGTTCCGCGTAAAAGTCAACGGTTTCAGTGAGTTCTGAAATTTTTTCTTGCATTCCATATAAAATTTCTAGTTTGCTGTTCACTTCAGATAACAGTGTTTCTGCCGACACTTTATTTACATCAACATTTATCTTTGGTACCTGCATTTTTGGACTGCCCTCTGCTTTGTTGCAGTCATCACACACCATATGCTTCAAGAAATGTTTATTGTTTTGTACATATTTTTTATGATAAACTGAGTCACAAGGTCCTTTACACTTTATAACATCATCTTTCATTAAAGATAAAAAGAGTTTACACTTCTTACATTGGACCATTGTGTTTTACGCTTACTTTTTTTATCTAATATAGAACCACACGTCCGCACGCAGAATGCACTCGCACGGACTGGACAGGTCAGCTTGCTTCAGTTAGTAGGAAGATGTTCTCTGCGGTTGGCTCTCTAAGAAGACTGCAATACTTTCTACCCACTGACACCAAGGTTACGTTAGCACATTCATTGCTACTTCCGATTCTTGATTACGCCGATTCTTCGTACCTCGATCTTACTGAAGAACAATTGAATTAACTTGAGCGTCTCCAAAATCTTTGCATCCGGTTCATATTTGGACTTCGCAAATATGACCATGTTTCTCAATTTCGCTGCCAGCTCAAGTGGCTTCCTATTAGACTTCGCCGTAACGGGCACATCCTGTCTCTTCTTTACTCCATCTTATTTAATCCTTCACCTCCAACCTATCTAAAGGAGCGCTTCACACTGGAGTACAAGGTCGTAGCTCGCGATATACACTGTCCCTCCGGCTGTCCACGCCATCACACTCTACCAATTATTACTCGAAGTCTTTTACGGTACAAGCTGTACGCCTCTGGAATGCTCTGCCATTATATATCCGACGTGCTCAAACCATATCGACATTCAAAAACCTTGTAAAAGCTCACTATCTCTCTCTTGACTCTGTTTAACTTTACCTGTCTACTCGTATAATCATTCTGTATTCATTTCTGTTATGACGCCTGATTACGTGATAACTTTTATTAGATTATGCTTACGAATATACTTTTATATATTTATACATGTTTGTGTATGTATGTATTTATTTATTAGAAGACCAACAGCTGTATTGACATATTATCTATATATATAAAAGGAGAAGCTGACTGACTGACATATCAATGCAGGGCCTAAACTATAAGGGTTAGAAACTTGAAATTTTGCACAGGGGTTCCTTTTATAACGTAGGGGAGCACTAAGAAAGGATTTTTGGAAATTCATCCCCTAAGGGGGTAAAACGGGGGTGCAAAGTTAGTATGGAACTTTGCCGTTTTTGAAGTTATTCGAATGAAATTCAGCATGAAGATTCTTTACTGAAAGGCATGAAACATGAGTAAAATATTTTTTTCAAAATTCATCCCTTAGGGGGTTAAACGGGGGCGCAAAGTTAGTATGAAACTTTGCCGTTCTTGAAGTTATTCGAATGAAATTCAGCATGAAGGTTCTTTATTGAAAGGCATGAAACACGAGTAAAATATTTTTCTCAAAAATCATCCCTTTAAAATAAAAAAAAAATAAAAAATAAAAAAAACGGTAAAACGGGGGATGCAAAGTTAGTATGAAAATTTGCCGTTTTTGAAGTTATTCGAATGAAATTTAGCATGAAGGTTCTTTATTGAAAGGCATGAAACACGACTAAAAATTTTCTCAAAAATCATCCGTTAAGGGCGGTAAAACGGGAATGCAAAGTTAGTATGAAACTTTCCGTTTTTGAAATTATTCGATTGAAATTCAGGATATATAAAAGGAGAAGCTGACTGAATGACTGACTATCAACGCAGGGCCTAAACTATAAGGGTTAGAAACTTGAAATTTTGCACAGGGGTTCCTTTTATAACATAGGGGAGCACTAAGAAAGGATTTTTGGAAATTCATCCCCTAAGGGGATAAAACGGGGATGCAAAGTTAGTATGAAACTTTGCCGTTTTTGAAGTTATTCGAATGAAATTCAGCATGAAAGATCTTTATTGAAAGGCATGAAACACGAGTAAAATATTTTTTTCAAAATTCATCCCTTAGGGGGTTAAACAGGTGCGCAAAGTTAGTATGAAACTTTGCCGTTTTTGAAGTTATTCGAATGAAATTCAGCATGAAGGTTCTTTATTGAAAGGCATGAAACACGAGTAAAATATTTTTCTCAAAAATCATCCCTTAAGGGCGGTAAAACGGGGATGCAAAGTTAGTATGAAACTTTGCCGTTTTTGAAGTTATTCGAATGAAATTCAGCATGAAGGTTCTTTATTGAAAGGCGTGAAACACGAGTAAAATATTTTTCTCAAAAATCACCCTTAAGGGCGGTAAAACGGGGATGCAAAGTTAGTATGAAACTTTCCGTTTTTGAAGTTATTCGATTGAAATTCAGCATGAAGGTTCTTTATTGAAAGGCGTGAAACACGAGTAAAATATTTTTCTCAAAAATCACCCTTAAGGGCGGTAAAACGGGGATGCAAAGTTAGTATGAAACTTTCCGTTTTTGAAGTTATTCGATTGAAATTCAATATTAAGGTGTTTCATTGAAAGTCATGAACCAAATGTAAAATATTTTTTTCTAAACTAATAAGTATAAAAGATTTTCGTTTTTACCTACATTATCGGATTCGAACCTGTCGAAACTCTTCTATCTAGCGGGCCGACAAGTGGGCAACCCGTATGCAGAAAATATCTAACAGTTTAAAATTTAAAACCTCCCCGACAGTCCAGAAAGTCAGCTCGTCATTCGCACTTTCATTTCAGTGCTGGACCAATTTTTACCAAACATAGCTAAGAACACTCCAGACTTATACACCTTTCAAACAAAACAAAAAAATCTAAATCGGTTCATCCGTGCGGGAGCTACGATGACACAGAAAGACTCAGAATCAGATAGACACACACACGCCCTCACACACACATGTCTAACTTATAACACCCCGTCGTGTTTTCGTCGGGGTTAAAAAATAGAGGCATAAAATATATATGTATTAGTTTCGATTACTTCCAATTATTGCTAAGAGATGGCGCCATAAGCCAAATTGAAACGCGCTATGGTTTCTTTTGTAGCTCATTAAGTACAGACCTCATGATGGATGACTGATTTGAATGTTCTAATTGGTATTTCGTACTTCGACGTAGCGTAGGTGATGATCACTTTGATTATTATAACAAAAAAAATTTGTTGCAATATTTGGAGTAACAACCCTGATGTTGCAAATGTCCATAGACTAGGCTGACGGCTTACCATCAGGCAGACCGTATGCTGGTTTATAAAAATATTTATGGAAACAAGATCTCCTCTTTCCATAATACTAAATTAAGAGATTGGTAATATTAAGAAATTGCCTACAATAGGACGTGTTATCACAATCTAAGGCGGATATCTATATATATAAAACTGGAGTTCCTGACTAATTCACTGACTCATCAACTCCGAAGCCAAACTCTTGAACCTAGAAAGCTGAAATTTTGCAAAGAGGTTACTTTTATAATCCTCACGAGAGTGAAGAGGGGCTTGACAGTTTGTATGGAGTTGAAAAATTATTTCAAGTTAGTGACTTGAAACTTTATACGATACTCTTTATTAAAATCCAAAAAAGTAGTTTCAAAAATTCCACCCCGGGTGTAATGGAGGTCAAAAGTATTTCTTGAACTAAAAGTTGAATTATTAAGAAATTGTTATTTTTTAAAGTGAGTTGCTTTAGACTGTAACTCTCAATCAAGATGTCAAATAAGTAATATCAGCGTTTTTCAAAATTCCACCTTTAGGGGCTGAAAAGAGGGTTGACAGTTTGTATGGAGCAGAAAACTTTTTGAAGTTAGTGACTTGAAACTTTGTATAAAACTCTCTATTAGAATCCAAAAAAAAAATGGTTTCAACGTTTTCAAAAATTCCACCCTTAGCGAGGTGAGGTGAGATGAAAAGGGGGTTGAAATTGTGTTTGAACGAGACGCTAATCTATATTAATAGAAATGGAGTTCCTGTCTAATTCACTGACTCACCAATAGGTTCCTTTTGTAATGCATATGAGAGATAAGAAAGGATTTTATGAATTTCAACCCAGCCAGATATTTTTTTAAGTGGCTTGAAACTTTTATGTTTTTAAAATAGGCAATGTTGAGAATAAAGAGGCGCTTTGAGTGTATACAGCCAGTATCAAATAGTTAATGAAAACCGAACAGGCCGTGACATATCTTCATTACTACACAAATAAGGATATTTGATACTTTTACTAACTATTTAATGCCGACTGTACTAAAAAATAAGAAGTAAAATAAAAGTACAAGTAAAACTGCTGAAATTCCAAAATCTACGCGTGCGAAGCCGCGGGCATAAGCTAGTATAACATATGTAGCAAAAGAGAGCCAATTACAGGTCCACACAAATATAAAACAATATAAAATTATAAAGGTAAATAACACTCAATGGGAACACTTTACAGGATTTGCTTTAACTTACATTATTAAAAAATAACTGTGTAAGTTTGCGCCTCGCTGTTTCGCAGCTGGTATTGAATAAATCTAAGTCTAAAGTATTTGAAATTTTGTTAAAATTTGTACTCGCTCGCACTAGAAATGTGTTTTGTCTGTAGTTAGTTGCACAGTACGGGACGCTCACAGTGGTGTGGAGTCTGCGGGATCTGGAGGGACCTCGGATGGAAATAAGGGACAGTAGTTCGGAACAGTCTACGGAGCCAGATGCTATTTTTAGCAGAAACAATAGGTCGCTGATTTCCCGTCTTTTCTCCAGTGGCAGCAAATGATGTTTCTTACACAACCTATCGTAATCAATAGAGCTATAATGCTCACCGGTTCGGTAACACAAGAAACGCAGGAACCTCCTTTGTATACTTTCTAAGCGGGAAATATATATGTCAATGGGATTCCAAATTTGCGAAGCATATTCCAAGTTACTTCGGACTAACGTGCAATAAAGTATTTTTAATGTCTTAGCCTTAGTGAAATTCTTTGATACACGCTTAACAAAGCCAAGAGCCTTAGAAGCTTTGCAGACAATGTTGTTAATATGGCTATCGAATAATAATTTTGAGTCGTGAAATACACCGAGATCACGCACTAGAGATTCGCGATTTATGTATGTATATTTATATATATGTGTATGGGTATATGTATATACACACATCAAAAGTGTCTAGGGATCAACATATATTTTTGCAATAACTTTTCTCCTGATTGATATTAATTAAAATTTTCTTTAAGGATTCATCAAATAAAGTGTTTTCGTTTGTCTACAGTAACGATAAACCAAGTCACCTTTGCATTAATAAAGAAATTTGCCATTTTCATAATAAAGGGATTTTTGACATTTGAACCACTAACATTAAAGTTCGAAAAAAAGACTGAAATAACAGTTTTCTTTAAAATTTTATTGGGTAACTTAAACAATTAATAATCCGTGTTTCTACCGCGAACACTAACAACACAAGAACCGCCTTTTGTGTTTTAATGTTTACTTCATGTATATTTGTCTTATTTGGTGCAATAAAGTGTACTGTATTGTATGCAGCACTCATGGGTGATTTGCCTAGAGACCGCATCAGAGAGAGCAGTCTTCTCCTGTGTGGGCACCGACTTCGCCGGACTATTTACACTCAAGGCGTCGCGGCCCAGGAACGCAAAAACAAGGCCTATTTATGCATGTTTGTCTGCCTGTCTACCAAGGCCGTATACTTAAGAGTTAGTCGGAGAGTTGTCAACTGAGGCCTTTATAGCCACATTGAGTAGATTTGTTTCGCGCCGAGGACTGGCGACATTAATACGTTCCGACTGTGGAACTAATTACAAGGGTGCAGATAATTATCTGAAAGACGTAAAATTTTTAACTGAAAGGAGTTCAGACATTGGAACCAGCCTCTCCCAACGTGGGATAACCTGGAAGTTCAGTCCTCCAGTTTGTCCTCACTGGGGAGGTATATTTGAAGCTGTTGTAAAGACAGCCAAAACTCACTTGCGTCGCGTGATAGGAGATACGATTCTCACGTTTGAAGAGTTAGATACGGTGTTTTGTAAAATTGAGGCCGTCCTCAATTCGCGACCATTATGTCCCTTGTCGGCGGATCCTAATGACCTGGAAGCGTTAACCCCAGGCCATTTTTTGATCGGACAGCCACTTAACGCCCTGCCCGAGTTCCCTTTGCTCGAGATAAAATCCAGTCGTTTGTCGCGGTTCCAGCTATTGCAACAATTGTCTCAAGAGTTTTTGGGCACGCTGGTCGTTTGAGTATTTACATATATAGCAGCAAGGCGTTAAGTGGACGGACAAAACTGATTCACCTAAGAGCGGTGATCTCGTGTTAGTTAAGGAAACTAGTTTGCCCCCTTTGCATTGGAGACGGGGTCGTATTGTCAAATTAGTTTATGGAGCAGACGGTGTTCCTCGCTTCGCCGAAGTTTTGGTCGGGAACTCAGTCTTGAAGAGAGCAGTTAGCAGTCTCTCTCGTTTACCCGTGGATTAGCGTACCGTTCGTCACGGTCCGGGGCGGTGGAGTGTTCAAGTTCTGGTTGACTTCCTGAATTCGAATTTGTGTACGCGTTGTGTAGTAGAATACATTATTCACTTGTGTTGTATCGTGCTGTTGGCTGGTGAGAAAATTTGTGTGCTACGTACTTCCGGCTGGCCTCTCTACCTCTCTTTTACTATTTCATACTGATTGTAGGAAAAATATGAATGGGACGAAATTCCCTTACCACACAGCTAACATGATTATTTTGAAAGTCGCGCCAGTAAGCTTCAAATATATTTAATTTGCGTTTGATATACACACATCAAAAGTGTCTAGGGATCAACATATATTTTTGCAATAACTTTTCTCCTGATTGATATTAATTAAAATTTTCTTTAAGGATTCATCAAATAAAGTGTTTTCGTTTGTCTACAGTAACGATAAACCAAGTCACCTTTGCATTAATAAAGAAATTTGCCATTTTCATAATAAAGGGATTTTTGACATTTGAACCACTAACATTAAACGCTACTGTTTCCCTACTACTGATTAAAACCAACGTTATTATGGAGCGGCGACGTCATTTAAGCAGGGAAGAAATGCTCAGAGCCGTGGGAATGATAGAAGCTGGTTCCCGGCAACGTACTGTGGCTTTAGCTCTGAATACAAGTCAGAGTGTTATCAGTCGACTTTGGACACGTTACCGAAGCACTGGTACCGTGGCTGAGCGCCATGGAGGACGGTATCGCTGCACCACACGGAGACAAGACCGATACATTCAAATCACAACTCGAAGAGCTCCAACAATAACCGCCATGATGTTAGCCGTGACGCTTCATCACTCTTCAGGGAACTTAATTAGCGACCAAACAGTCAGAAACCGCTTGCATGAAGTGAACCTTCATTCCCGAAGACCGCTAAGGGTACCACCTATAGCAATGCACAATCGTAGGATTCGATATCAATGGGCTCTTGAACACAGAAATTGGGCAGAAGAACAATGGCGTTTCGTGTGCTTTTCTGATGAGTCTCGTTTTGGTATGAGACCGGATACAAGACGTATACGACACTGGAGAACCCCTGGACGCCAACAGCGATTAAAATCCTGCCAGGAAGTCCATCCTTATAGTGGTGGAACCATCATGGTATGGGCGGGTATTTGGATCGGCGGAAGAACTGAGTTGATTTGGATCAGAGGCAACCTCAACGCTCAAATTTATGCTGAGACGATTGTATCAGACGTCATCGTTCCTCTACAAGTGCAAATCGGTCCCTTATTTCAGTTAATGCATGATAATGCACGACCGCACACCGCAAGAGTTGTAAGACAGACTCTCGCCGCAGCTAACATCAATGTCATGCCCTGGCCTGCTCAGTCGCCAGACTTGAACCCGATTGAGCATGCATGGGATATGCTACAGAGAAGAGCTCTGCCGAATATGGAGGGTATCCAGTCGCAAGAAGACCTTTTTTTGTTGTTGCAACGAACATGGGCGGCCATTCCACAGCGTGATTTGGATGAACTCATTTTGAGTATGCCAAACCGATGTTCTTGTGTTGTTAGTGTTCGCGGTAGAAACACGGATTATTAATTGTTTAAGTTACCCAATAAAATTTTAAAGAAAACTGTTATTTCAGTCTTTTTTTCGAACTTTAATGTTAGTGGTTCAAATGTCAAAAATCCCTTTATTATGAAAATGGCAAATTTCTTTATTAATGCAAAGGTGACTTGGTTTATCGTTACTGTAGACAAACGAAAACACTTTATTTGATGAATCCTTAAAGAAAATTTTAATTAATATCAATCAGGAGAAAAGTTATTGCAAAAATATATGTTGATCCCTAGACACTTTTGATGTGTGTAGTCAGCATTTTTCCTATTTGCGCCGTCCTTAAAATTTGTGTATAGCTGCTCGATTGCTGTACTGAGCTGATGTTGTGTTGCAAGTAGATCATCGGTGCTACCCATGATAATGCTTAAAAGCTCGGTATCCAGATTCCTCCCTGTGTCCCGACAAGTTGTTGATATATGATACTCTTGATTATTGATGATGATTGATAATCTAGATAGTTTCTGATAAAAGTTTTCACACTTCATTTGCTAGTTCACCTCACATGTAACAAAGAGTCACGTTGCAAAGTCACACACGAGGTCCGAGTTTTCACCCAATTTCACTCGAAAAAATGATCCGGTTCGAAGGACCATAAACATGTACGGTCTATTACCATACACACTTATTGATATTGATAATTACGACGAGTACCAACTGATAGAATAATAAAATGTACTCTATTCCACGGCGGCTTTATTGATACTAAATGAATTATATATTTTACGCGCGCATAATGCCTACGTTAACATATTGCACAATGTAGAGCTATAGCTCGTACAGTTTGCTATTAACACGGC
Organism: Pyralis farinalis; assembly: GCA_947507595.1. Lineage (NCBI taxonomy): Eukaryota > Metazoa > Arthropoda > Insecta > Lepidoptera > Pyralidae > Pyralis > Pyralis farinalis. Next base: position 372,008 of record OX382264.1, read on the forward strand.
CGTTCATGAGGTTCCTGGATTGTGGGCTTGAAGCCATCCTTTCTGGGGATTGGTATCCCTCTCAACCTTTAGATGATCCTGAGTTACAATTCACGGATAGAAAATTGTATTCCTCCATGCTAGAACATTTAAAAACAATATTTGAAGAGGTATGTAACTCACTTATCAAGTCTGATCAGAAGGTAGAGTTTATTATACGAGTATAATAGGAACAGGAGAATTGTAGAATATTCTCCTTATATAAGTTCGTACATTACTTCACCCTACCTTCCCGATTGGTTTTGGTTAAATCAGGTGGCGCTCCTTTCTTTCTTTCATCTATTCGCTTTGAAGCAGACAATTTATTGACATTCCTGGTGTTTGGCCCGCAAACTACTCGAACCTACGCCTTGCACACACACTAGCCACTAACCACCTTGCCTGGAGGCTCCCGCGCTCTCTGCTCTGCCGCTCCACACACGTATGCATAGATTAAATACTGCGTGGAAGACTATCGCTCGTGCCGCGGGAGGTTTGTGAAATGAAACGCGCGAGTCATTTTGATCGTTTATTAGTCACGTGACACGCCACACGACCTAAATAAATTACTTTCAATAAAAAAGGGCAAAGTGATCACTGACATTCAACAGTTCACGGGAACCATCTATGGAAGTTGCATTCGCATCTAGTATTGTTTGGAGGCGCGCGACGCTCGCCGAACGGACGTCGTGACGCCCGGAGCCTATCGCGACTCGACTTCAATAGATGGTTTCGTTCGTCCGCCAAAAGATACTTTGTAAAAATACCGATACGGTACAAATCAAGACAAGGATATCCAAACGTATGGATGAGCGAGCGCCTCTCAGTGCGCGGCCCGCTCGGCCCGCTCGGCCGGTCCGGTCCGGCTACTTACTCTTTATACATACAAAAATAGATTCCTTAATATTAATGTTCTAATCTAAAAGGAGAATATTTTATTTATATAAATGCACAGTTTTAAAGTTATGATATGAACATATAAATCAGAGCACCATTAAATGTAGCGAGACGCCGCGTCGTCCTCTCGCACGTGGCCTGGCGCTGCGTTACGAGACCGCACGCGTGTCGTTCGAGCCCGCGCGCGACGAGCGCGGCGGACGCGTGCTCCCGTAACGCGTCGCCGTGCCGGTCCGCGGAACAAGCTACGTCTGCCACCTACAGCTGGTCGTGCGCGGTCGCACAGGTCGCACGTACGAGAGACACATATATACATACAGTCGGCTCATTTTTGACCCTCGCTTCTGTGACATTCATAGCTCTTTTCATGCACATTCGCCGGTTCCTGGGGCTTCTGACATCACCTTCTGATAAAAGACGACCAATTTGGTCATGGTAGGTTAGTCACGGTCTTCCTCATTTATCAATTTGTAAATTTCTAGTTTTGTGAATGTTAAATATGTAACTCACCGCGGCCCGTAGAATAGGAAGTAGACACTTCAGCCGCAGGAACGCGACAAATACAAAGACAAAACGCAGGCCGCCCGCCCGCCCGGCGGAGAACGAGCCGACTGCACGTATGACAAGTTAGCTTCCTTAAATTCTCGTGTAATGTTGACAGTTATAAATATAATATAATATTGCATAATATTATACACTTATACGATATAGTTCAGTTGACTCTCATAGTCACAGCAGCACGGCGGTGGTCATATGATATTTTTTTCTGCATTCAATATAAATTTGGCTAACAAAATAGTGCCCGCGTACATACACTCTGCAATTTGAATCCTCCGCGAACATGCAGGCTCGCCGCGATTCAACTCGTTCACACTCATCACAAGCGCGCCTGAGGCCGCGCAGTGCTGCGTGCGGTGCGCGGCGTACGGTGATCACATTACGATCACTACGCACATCTGCGTGGCCTTCAGTTTTACAACAGAGACAAGTCGCAGCTCACGGGCCGGACGACAACAATCACAATATTTATACATTAGTAACCGGGCCACACGCCCGAACTTCACAATAGTTCCTGTCTTCGCTCGTATCAAAACACAATTTATTTACATGTTTAGTGTAACATCGTCAGCAGTCTCGCGCTCCGTGTGTTCACGCACAGGCTAGAGGCCGCGCGGGCGGCAGGCGGGGGTGGATGCAGGCGGCGGGGGGGCCGCGCGCCGCCGTCACACGTCGGTGTGGCGCGGGGGCGGGGGCGGCGGCGGCGTGGGGAGCGCGTGGGGCCCGTCCTCCGCCTCCGACTCCTCGATCTCGCAGAGGTGCGCCGACAGATCGCTGCACGAGCCGGCCGACGCGCCGCCCAGCAGCGAGTCTCGTTCCTCTGCGGAGAGAGAGCACACTGTACGGGGTGGGGCGGGGCAGGTGCACGTCCTCGAGGCGGCAGTACGACTCAGAGCGTCGGTCATACCGAGCATGGTGATGAGGCTAGCGGCGTCCGGCTCGCGGCGTGCGCGCGCGCGGTACTGCTCCTCGCCGCCGCTGGCCGAGGCCGCGCGCGGCAGGTACGAGTCGGGGTGTAGCAGGTACATCGACGCTGGGAACCAAACGTTTACAAATAAACAAACACGAGTTATACGTAAATATGTATTTTATTTTATTTATTTCATTTATAAGGTCTATCAACATTTCTACACCAATGACTTATGTCTAGGAACATTTACACTGTAATTTTAGTATAGTGTAAAAACAATAATAGACAATATAGTGAATACAGAGCAAGATCTACACTCAATACTATATAATAATTCCTAGCATTTATAAATGACGTTTCAGAGCGTATTAGATCCTCGGAATTCCTACTCTTCGCAGATGATCTCAAACTTTACCGAATAATTGAAAACGTTTCCGACGCTATTCTGCTTCAAGAAGACCTAAATCAGGTGCACAATTGGTCTGTGGAAAACTCTTTGCCGCTTAATACTAAAAAATGCAAATATATTACGTTCACTAAAAAAAAGTATCTGTACGAGCTATACCTCTACATTGTGCAATATGTTAACGTAAGCATTATGCGCGCGGCTCATTGTCGTAAAATATAGATACTCGTATAATTAATTTAGTATCAATAAAGCCGCCGTGGAATCAACAGTGCAGTTTATGATTCTATCAGTTGGTACTCCTCGTAATTATCAATATCATCTTAAATCAATCAATATCAACAAGTGTGTATGGTAAAAGATCGTACAGTATCCTATCAGAACAACTTACCATCTCAACGAACCACTCCAAGAAGTTCTTAGTATTAAGGATTTAGGAGTTATTTTTGATAATAAACTGTCATTCATTGCCCATATTGATACAATAATTAACAGGACATTTAGGCTATTAGGATTCATATAGAGAAATTGCAAAACTTTCAAGGGTACAGCGCCTCTGATCACTCTCTATTTTGCTTTAGTTCGTTCAGTTGTTGAACACTGTTCTGTTGTCTGGAGCCCTTGTTACCGCTGCCATGTGGACAGAATAGAGAGTGTTCAGAGATGTTTTCTCTTCTTCTTAGCCGTTCATCAGAGAAAACTTTCATCATTGTCGTCGTATAGAGACCGTCTTGAGTATTTTCGCATCCCCACGCTTGAGCAGAGACGTATGACTATTGACCAGATTTTTCTTTTCAAACTGCTCAGAGGGAATATAGATTGTTCACGACTACTAGCACAAATTAAAATTGTAGTGCCTAGATCTAGCGTTAGAATAGTTAATTATAAGTCCTTTCCTGTTAGACTTTATAGAACCAACGTAGGCATGTAGAGCATGCTTCCAAGAATTTGTCGCGAGCATAACGCGTTGTTTTCCAAATGTCAAATAGATATTTTCACGACCTCTTTAAGTAGCTTAAAAAGGGCCGTAATTGAGCACAATTGATTTCAATTTAAACTTAACGTTCTTAGTCTGTTCAAAGTGGTGCAGCGGGTGGGCACTGTGGTGTGTCATCTTTGCTACCGTCCGTCATCGCCAGATAATTTGTCATATCTGTTCATTATGCAGGCTGTATTTGCCTGTAATTGGGTCTATATCCTGTAAGTGTTGTTATACATTCATTACTTTTTGTATGTTATATGTTATAAACCTGTTGGCAAACTTTAATAAATAAATAAACAATACAGGCACGTATTTTACACCGTTCCGAATAAAGAATGGAAAAGGTTTAATTTTCAAAGATTACAATAATTTGAAAGTTCTTAACTACGCCAAGGATTTAAAAGCATACAGTGACTTCTTGAAGGAAATTAAAGTCAGCCAACAAATCAATTCCGCCGGAAGACTTATAAGACTTAATAAATTGATCACAGAGTCTGTGAAAAATGCTCTGTGTATCCACGTTAATTCCACAATATTTCAAAAAGAAAGGCTTAAAGTTTGTTGTCTAGAATTTTGTCGAGGTACTCTGAAATTAATCTCGCCGAGAAGTTGAGGACAGTCTATGGGCTCTCTTATGATTTTAAATAACAAAACTTGGTCAGTGAATCAGGCTGTCATCGTATGAGCGCAGTTGATACCTTTTGCCCTGGTGAATCGTAAAGAAATACAAGATTTTTTCTTAATTTTGTTGAGTCTTTCAATGTGGCACATATAATTTGGGTTCCAAATACTTGAGCAATATTCCAATGAGCTTCTAATTAACGAAATGTATGTAAATTTTAAAGCTGAAAAGTTTTTGAAGGGCTTGCAATTTCGCCAAATAAAGCCGTTTTAAGTTTTTGGAAATGATGTGGTCAAAATATTTTATAAAGGTAAGTTTGTTATCCAGAATTATACCCAGATCAAGTATAAATGTAACTTTTTCAGGAGTTTTGGAATGTATGCTATAAGAAGTATGAAGAGGAGAATGTCTTCTTGTGAATTTAATATGTTTACATTTATCGGAATTAAAAAGAATCTTGTTTCTTTTCGACCAGTCCGCTTATTGGTCGAAGTCCTCTTGCAACAAGTAATGAATCATTATAGCTACGGACAGACCTAAATATTTTTAAATCATCTGCAAACAACAAACATTTTGAATTACGTACAACTTATGTCAGATCGTTTATAAAAACTAGGAAGAAAATAGGGCCTAAATGAGAACCCTGAGGGACTCCCGAAGAAAGATGAAATGGGCTCGATTTATAGCCGCAAATCACTACTTTTTGAGTTCTGTCAGTTAAATAAGAACGGCACCAAACCAAAAGAGTTCCATGCACACTAACCGACCGAAGCTTCTTGATCATTACTAAGTGATCAACTTTACCAAACGCTTTGCTTATATCAGTGTACACAACATCCACTTGAAGACAGTGATCAAGATGATTTGAAATGTCGGATACATAACACCCAAGATTACTAACCGTAGACATTTTCTGGTGGAAGCCATGCTGTTGGAGAGTTAAATTGACTTCAAGTGATAAGTGAAGTGAGGGCAAACCAAAGATTCAAAGAGTTTTGAGAAACCACATAACAGTGAAATAGGGTGATAGGTGCGCACGTCGCTTACATCTCCATCTTTAGAAATCGGCAATACGTTGGCTATATATACGTATAAACATATTTACGTTTAACTTATATTCAAGTGTATTAACGATAAAAATATAGCATCGATTGTATTGGGGAAAAAGAAAAGAAAGTATTGAGGGGGCCCTATTCCACGGTACAAGGCGATGCATTATTCTCCAGAACAATTTCCGAATTCATGAACTTATTGTTAATATAAAATATTTGAGATAAGTTGATGATTTATAATACATATACCTATGAGCAATGATAGCGTAATGTATAAAGAGCTGCCTTATTGACCAACTGATTCCCGATTCGAATTCTGGCATGTACCACTTAAATTCGTTTTATCGGATTTATGTGAATCTCGATTATTATTATTATGGATTTACGTTCGGCCATAGAATCGACCGCCAAGACAGTGCTTAGCCAAGTAGGTGACTGGAGTGCCAGTAACGGGCTGTAGTTCCCAGCAATCTACGATGTATAACTCGTAATGAAGCTCGGTCGGCACTCGCAGAGGAGCGTCACGTCGGCGACGATCCTCGGCGTGGAGATCAACTCGAGACTAGTGTTTGTGCAACATGCCACCCGTATAGGTTTCCCCGACATGCTGTCCAGCGGAGCCGAGCAACTCATTACAAGGTCCACCGACCTCGCGGTCATTTGAGCCGAATTGCGGGAGATGCGCTCGGCAGATGCTGCTCTAATGCTCTCTTCGTGCCGCGGGCAGTTCTTCACTCCCTACAAATTATTTATTCTGCTCTGTTGTGTCCAGGTCCGCCTTCTCGCCATTCTGGGGCAACGACATGCACGCTTACGCCTTCATAGCCCTCTATAAGCATACTATGCTATGATCTATTTTAGCGACCTAAGCCAGCCTTTTCGATCCGTTCTTCAGCACTTCTTCTCCCATGCCAAGCATGCGCGAACCTGCGGCAAGCCGCGAAGTTCGCCGCCGACGACACAAGATCGGTTGGTACACCGGACCCAATTCTGGCCCGTGGCGCACAATCCCATCTATCATCACACAACGCACAGACCATCGTACCTGGAACAGGACACAATATGTGGTCTCTGTCCTCCTCATTTTCCCCGCACTCACACATACTCGATACATGCCTACCCAGTTCATGCAGTCTCTTATGAAATATACCATGTCCCAGGAGCATCTGTGAAACTTGGTAATCAGGCACGACCCCGGTAGCCCTGAGTAGCCTTTATTTACTAACAATTTGAAAATTACTAACAAATTTTTTGTTTAAATTGTATTATAAGTAAGTAATATGAAGTATTTAAAATATTTTTTCATCAGCGACAGTATTCTGCAAGCTAGGGTGACGACCTTACCGTCGGCGAATCGCAGCGCGGCCGCGTCCAGCTCGAGGTCGTCCGGTGCGGAGTCCGTGTCGAGGTGGCGGCGCGGCGCCGGCGGCGGTGAGGGCGCGCCCGGCGACGGCGGCGAGGACGAGTCGGGCCGCTCCGAGCCCGGGACCTCGCTGATGCCGGGCAGCGCGCCGCCGCCGCCGCACCAGTCCGAGCAGTCCCAGTGGTAGCCGCCCACCAGGTCGCCGCCCGCGGCCGCCGGCGGCCGGCGCAGCGCACTCGGCGAGCGCGTGCGGCTCCTGTTCTTGCAGCCCTTCAAGTCTGAAACGAAAGGGCGAGGGTGAGCCTCGGACGACCAATGCGGAACCAATGAATTTATTGGTTGACTGATAAAGCACGATGATGATCATGCTTCGTTTTTACACCAATATAATAAAATATAATGTTTTATACGACGTCAGGAGGCAAATAGGCATTCGACTCACCTGATATAGTGTTTATTTTATTTATTTATTTTTGGAAGATTTACAGTTCTAATAATAATGATATGCTACAGAACAATGTAGCACTTCAATGCTAATTACAAATCTTCACATATAAACAATCATGTATCAGAATTTGATGAAGCCATACAACCCTCATAAAATATTACATATTTTTTAACAAGTTCAGAGTATCACAAAATGAACGTTAACCAATTGTCGTCTTAGCGAAGGAATACTTTTTTTATAGGCATACAAGCATACGGCCCATCTGATGTAAAGCGGATACCGGCGGGCTGCTTTGATGCGCCCTACCTCTCTTAGAACATCCAGACCAAGACAAACAGACATGTTCATGCACACAAATGTTTGTCATGTGTGGGAATCGAACCCACGAGCGTTGGTGTCAAAGTCGCATCATTCACGACTGAGCATATGGAGTACTGTAGCCACCTTTGGGCGGGAACACCTGGATACCAGCTTGGACCTTGTGACTCGGTGCTGAGACGAGCTGTGAGATGTGATCGATGATCCTGAACTCACACACGGCATTGAGCCCTCGAGTTTGAGAAGAGATTTTGCTTCCCCCTGCGTGTTCTACCGGTTGTACAATGGGTTGTGTTCTGAGGAGTTGTTCGACATTATACCAACAGCCTCGTTTTACAATCGCACAGCTCGCCGACGACCGGGAGTTCACCCGCACTCACTGGAACCGCAATGGTCGCGCACTGTGCGGTTCACGAGAAGTTTTCTACCGAGAACTATTAAGTTGTGGAATGAGTTCCCTGCCGAGGTTTCCCTGAGAGGAACTACAGTACGGGGTTCTTCAAGAAAGGCGTCAAGAGGTTCGGCAACGCAAGAGTGACACCCTTGGTGTTGCAAATGCCCATAGGCTACGGCAACTGCTTACCATCGGGCAGGCCGTACGCTTGTTTGTCGCACCAGTTTTTTTTTTATACCACTAAGGTGTAGTGGTATAAAAAAAAACTGGTGGAAAACATGTCGACATCAAATGGTATGCTGCTAAAACTACTACAACCGCGATCGGACGGCTGTTCAGTCTGAAGTAGTAGTCGCCGAGGGTACATATAGTACAGGACGCGGTCCGAGCTTCAGTCGATGAGTACTGAATGTTAATTTAGAAAGTAGCTCAGGACTGTCTACCTCCCCCGTGGCAGTTCGCACAACAAACAAATATCGCTCTATCTAATATGTTCCGTCGTGTTTCAAGAGGCGAGGAGTGATAACGTCTACACCGGTGGTGATGATAATCAATACTTTGCTGCTGCGCTTTAAAGTCTAAGTAACGCAAAAAACTTTGAGCACTTTCATGTCATCGGCAAACAACACAGTTTCTGAATAATAAAATCAATGGGCTATAGTCATTTAAACAGGGTAAATAGCAGAGGACCCAATATGGATGCTTGGGGCACTCCAGAGGGTATGGTAATCCAATTAGAGGCGTATCCCTGGATTACCACTGTGATCGCCGTTCAATATAAGAGGCGAACCAACGAAATAGGTCTCCATGGTTTCCGGCCGCTAGGAAATTCGATAGTAACACTCTATGATCAATCTATCAAGACATTTCCCGTAGTCTGTATAGATGACATCGACTTTGGAACCGCCCTCCATGTCCGCACTAATAAATTCATTTGCAAGGATTAAATTAGAAACTGTAGACTTATTTTTAGTAAAACCATACAGTTGTTCATTAAAGCTATCTTTCAAGGAAGCATGTAACTGTTTGTGAACATTTTTTTCTAATTAATAGCAACTCCTCGTGAGCTTACTGGCATCCTCTCTCATTGGCAAGAACACGACAACCGTCAACAGGAAGTAGTTATTTGGCTGCGGTCCTATTGTGTCGGTGGAGGTATATCCCGGACGGCTGCAGTGACGCGCCCCGACCCTCTTTCGCTAGAGCCCCGTTTGTTAATTAGCAGGGCGGGAAAAGTTAACTATCAAAATGTATGGAAGTGAGTGAAAACTTTCCAAATCTCGCTGACGCCGCTCGTCAACAATATACTATCGTACCGTTGATGACCTGCCGATAGTGGCGTGTCTCGGCGGCGGAGTGCGAGGGACGTCTCCTCTCCTAGTAGCATTCCTCGAAAGTTCGATCACGGAAATTACTTATGAAAATCATACAGTGACGAATCAACTGACAGTAGAACGCAGCGCGAGTCCGCCCCCAGGAACTCGTTCGCACTGCCTTAGAAACTCCTCAAGCTCGTGATTCACTAATTAGTGGGTTTATATATTAAATAATTGCTCACCGTTGTAAATTTGGTTATCGACGAAGGTCTGCAGATGCATCTGCTCCGACCAGGGCTTGCGATCGTGCGCCGGGTCGATGTTGAGGTTGCGGCGATAATCAGGCGGGATGCCTTCCAACTCGTCGCCGGCCGAGCCGTAACTGCGCAGCGTGTCGACGTTGTTGAGCGGCGGCGGCTCGGCGCACGAGGCGGGCCGGTCGCGCTCGCGGCGGCCCGCCACCGCCTCCAGGTTAGACAGCTTGGGGCGTGCCGGTGGCGGTTTCTCGCGTGCGGGAGGCCGCGCGCGACGTCGCAGCGCCAGCGGTAGCGCTATGGCTAACAGCAATAGCACCAACAGCGCCGCAGCCAGCACCGCCAGGGGCCAACGTGCCTCGCACGCCCAGCGCCAGGCATCGCGAAGAGCACGCGCGCCACCTGCAGCGCCGCCTGCCACCACGGCGTCCGAGTACAGCGGATTGCCACAATTCATGCCGGTTTTGTCGGGAGGGCACAGACAGCGGAAGGACCCGGGCTCGTTGAGGCAGGTCGCGCCATTGAGGCACGGCTCGCCGGCGCACTCGTCGACGTCGAGTTGACAACGCGCGCCGTAGTAACCCTTGCAGCGACACGAGGGCCCGGCTTCTCCCTCCTCGCAGGCACCGCCATGCTGGCAGGCGCCAGGGGCGCACCAGCGACCGCGCTCGCAGCGCTCGCCGGCCAGGCCGGGCCCGCAGGCGCAGCGGAATGAGCCGCCGACTGCCGCGCAGGCGCCGCCGTGTAGACAAGGCTGCGAAGCGCACGGATCTGTATCGATCTCGCAGCGCATGCCCAGAAAACGCGCGTGACAGGTACAAGCGTAGCCCTCGGCGTCGGCTGCCTCCAGCAGCGCCGGCAGGTCCCGGCACGTGCCCCCATTGAGGCAGGGGTAGGAGGCGCAGGGCGTGGGCGCCGGCAGCGGCGGGCAGGCGGCGGCCACACGCACGCGCACGCGCCGCAGCAGCTGGGCGCGTCCGTCGCTCGCCGTGCCGCCCTCCTCGAGCGGCAGCGGTACTCCGCCCAGCTTGACGTCCGATATGCAGCCGTGGAACCCGTAAGTCACCTACGATAACACCATTCCGTGTATTTCATCAAAATACAGAAAATTTTAAACCCAAACATAACACAATCCGTAAGACCTAAAAGGATTTATAAAACACCAACACAACACTACCTTTTTCAGCCGTAATACTATCTTCCTGAGCTCATTTTTTTTTTTATATTAGTTCATCATAGTGGCCCCTCTTTGCCTGATGGTAAGCGAAAGAGGAGCCCAAATCGCAACTGCAACTGACAACATACTACATCTCGTATCCTGTCAGTTGACGCTGCCATGCTGACCCGCAAAATGCTTCTTCACGCTTCGTTTGAAGGATCCCATATTGTAGGAAGGAGGGAACACATGTGCAGGCAAGGCGTTCCACTTTTTGATGGTACGACAAAGATAGGAGTTGCCGAACTTTTTGGTACGCGAAGAGATATTCTCAACCGTGGAACTATGACATCGCAAGCCCGCACGTGTGGCTCTATGACGGAAGGGTGAGGGTGGGATAAGGGAAAACAGTTCTTCAGAGCACTCGCCATGGTGAAGGCGGTAAAATACGCTTAGAGAGCCTATGTCCCTACGGAGTTGAAGAGGTTCTAGGCTTTTGGTGACCTCTTCGTCGTCAATTATGCGGATAGCCCGTCGCTGCAACCTATCGAGAGCCTCAGGAAGATACTGTGCGGAGCCGTCCCAGAGATGCGAGCAATACTCCACGCAGGCCCGAACTTGTGTCTTGTAAAGCAGACAAAGTTGGTCCGGCGTGAAGAACCGGCGCACCCTGTTCAGGACTCCGAGCTTTCTTGAGGCTGTTGAGATGAGGCTCTCGATGTAATAACGCTGGTTAAGGTCGCAATGAATACCCATACCCAGCATGTTCAGGCTATCACGCATACTGAGGGAAGCACCCTGAAGACTGGGAGTGGGAAGGAAGGGGGACATTTTTGTTGTAAACGCGCAAACCTGAGTTTTCTCGGCATTAAACTCAACCAGGTTATTGGAACCCCATTTACTAATGAGATCCAAAACCCGATTCAGTTCAACGACAAGCCTCTCACGCCTCTCACCGATTTCTGTCCGACCAGCACCAGGCCGACCGAAATATCGCCCATGGACCGTACTGTCATCTGCATAGCAATGAATATTACCAAGTGGCAGCATGTCATTGATATGCAAAAGAAAGAGGGTGGGCGATAGAACGGAGCCCTGTGGGACACCGGCATTCACTGACATGAACCGCGAAGCGCATCCATCTGCAAGGACGCGGATTCTACGCTCATGCAGGAAGCCAGCAATCCAATTACAAAGCTGGAGGGGCAGACCGTATGCCGGAAGTTTGGAGAGAAGTGCTTTGTGCCAGACCCGATCAAACGCCTTGGCGATATTTAGGCTGACTGCCATGGATTCGCCATATTTATCGATTGCCTCCCCCCAGAGGTGCGTCACATACGCTAGAAGATCACCCGTTGATCGTTTCGGTCTAAAACCATACTGACGATCATTGATTATGGAGTGATCTTCTAGGTAACGGATCAATTGTTTGTTAAGGATCCGTTCCATGACTTTGCACAACACTGAAGGTACGGCAATGGGGCGGTAATTCGATGGATCAGAACGGTCTCCCTTTTTGGGGACCGGCTGCACATTGGCCTCTCTCCAAGCATCCGGAACAAAACCGGTCGAGTACGAGAGGCGGAAGAGGCGCGTCAGCACCGGAGACAACTCCGCTGCACATTTTTTAAGAACAATCGCTGGGATACCGTCAGGACCACTGGCTTTTCGGACATCGAGTGACTGTAGTTAAAAAAAAATGACTGTAGCTCATACATGTATTATAAAATTATATCCAAATTAAATATCTATATATATAAAAGGAGAAGCTGACTGACATATCAACGCAGGGTCTAAACTATAAGGGTTAGAAACTTGAAATTTTGCACAGGGGTTCCTTTTATAATGTAGGGGAGCACTAAGAAAGGATTTTTGGAAATTCATCCCTTAGGGGGTTAAACGGGGGCGCAAAGTTAGTATGAAACTTTGCCGTTCTTGAAGTTATTCGCATGAAATTCAGTATAAAGGTTCTTTATTGAAAGGCATGAAACGAGTAAAATATTTTTCTCAAAAATCATCCCTTAATCCCTGCAAAGTTAGTATGAAACTTTACGTTTTTGAAGTTATTCGATTGAAATTCAATATTAAGGTGTTTCACTGAAAGTCATGAACCAAATGTAAAAGTAATTTCAGCGTTTTCAAAAATTCCACCCCTTAAAGAGGGTCAAAAGTATTTCTTGAACTAAAAGTTGAATTGTTAAGAAATTGTTTTTATTTAAAGTGAGTTGCTTTAGACTTTGTAAGTATACTCTCAATCAAGAAATCAAAAAAGTAATTTTAGTGTTTTTCAAAATTCCACCTTTAGGGGGCTGAAAATGGGGTTTACAGTTTGTATGCAGCAGAATAATTTTTTTGAAGTTAATGACTTGAAACTTTGCACACATACTCTCTATTAGAATCCCTAAAAAGTGATTTCAGCGTTTTCAAAAATTCCATCCCTTAAAGGGTGTAATGGGGGTCAAAATATTTCTTGAACTACAAGTTGAATTGTTAGGAAATTGATGTTTTTTAAAGTGACCTGCTTTAGACTTTGTAAATAAACTCTCAATCAAGACGTCAAAAAAGTCATTTCAGCGTTTTTCACAATTCCACCTTTAGGTGGCTGAAAAGGGGGTTAACAGTTTGTATGGAGCGGAAAAATTGTCAAGTTAGTGACTTGAAACTTTCTGTATTAGAGTCCAAAAAAGTAATTTCAGCGTTTTCAAAAATTCCACTCCTTACAGGGTGTAATGGGGGTCAAAATATTTCTTGAACTAAAAGTTGAATTGTTAAGAAATTGATTTTTTTTTTAAAGTGTGCTGCTTTAGACTTTGTAAGTATACTCTCAATCAAGGAATTAAAAAAGTAATTTCAGCGTTTTTCAAAATTCCACCTTTAGAGGGCTGAAAAGGATTGACAGTTTGTATGGAGCAGAAATATTTTTTGAACTTAGTGACTAGAAACTTTGTACAGATATTCTTTATTTGAATCAAAAAAATAATAATTTCCGCGTTTTCAAAAATTCTACCCCTTAAATGATGTAATAGCGGTCAAAAGTATTTCTTGAATTAAAAGTTGAACTGTTAATTTTTTTTTTTAAGTGAACTACTTTAGACTTTGTAATTATACTTTCAATCAAGACGTCTAAAAAGTAATTTAAGCGTTTTTCAAAATTCCATCCTTAGGTAACTGAAAATGAGGTTAACGCTTTGTATGGAATAGAAGTATTTTTTGAAGTTAGTAACTTGAAACTTTGTACAGATACTCTCTATTAGAATTTAAAAAAATGCATCTCATCTGAGCGTACACATTATATAATTACTACTGAACTTGGATTCTCTAAGGTGTCTGCGCGGTGGGTACCGCGACTGCTTTCAGTGGAACAAAAACGCAACCGACTCACAACTTCTCGCGACTGTTTAGAGGTTATATGAAGCTGACCCAATAGAATTTGTTGAAAGATTTATAACCATGGATGAAACCTGGGTTCACCACAATACACCCGAGACAAAAGAACAGTCGAAACAATGGAAAAGAGCAGGATCGCCCACACCAAAGAAGGCAAAGGTGGTTTTATCGGCGGGCAAAGTCATGGCATCCGTTTTTTGGGATGCAAAGGGTATAATTCTCGTGGATTATTTAAAAAAAAGGGTGAAACAATAAACTCCGATTACTATTGCAACCTGTTGCGTCGTTTGAGAGAAGAAATCAAAGAAAAACGTCCAGGTTTATTGAGAAGAAAAGTCTTGTTTCATCAGGACAATGCGCGCGTTCACACCTCTGTGCAATCCATGGCAGATATCCATCAATGTGGCTTCGAATTGTTACCTCATCCCCCATATTCACCGGATTTAGCACCGTCCGACTTTTATCTGTTCCCAAAGCTGAAAAAATTTTTAGGTGGTAAACATTTTTTTACAAATGAAGAGGTCATAGCCGCCGCGGACGCTTATTTTGAGGAGTTAGACGAATATTTTTTTTAAAACGGGTATCGAAGCCTTACAGGGTCGATGGAAAAAGTGTTTTGAGCTCGGAGGAGAGTATGTTGAAAAATAAAAATAAACTCAAAATCGTGTGGTTTCATTAAGTATGTTAGGCTAAGAACTTTTCAAATGACCCTCGTACTTTCAATCAAGACGTCAATAAAGTGATTACAGCGTTTTTCAAAATTCCACCCTTAGAGGGCTGAAAAGAGGGTTGACAGTTTGTTTGGAGTAGAAATATCTTTTGAAGTTAGTGACTTTGTACAGTTATGTGTTTAAAATAGGCAATGTTGTGTATTTAATAGAGAGGTGTGTTGAAGCAAAGAGGTTGCTTCATAAAGTAATCTCACCATAGACTTTTGTTCTAAAAAGAAAGTTACTTATGTCAACGTGTCAATAGAAACAAAACTGTTTGTTATAAATGAATTTGTATTTATTATATCTAATAAATATTAGGTCTGGTTATCGGCATTCTTATTATCTCTCATGTATGCAAGCTCTGCTAAGGTGGATTTCCATCAGGTTATGGTCAGCGCGTGAGTAAAATTTTTATTAAATATGGCAGATAAAGAAATCGAAAAACATGAAAATGAGAGAGTTAGTAGTAGTTTGAGCTTGCTGAGCATAGAGAAGCTTGATGGCAGCTCGAACTACAATACGTGGAAATTTCTCATGGAATTATATCTTATCCATGACGATTTATGGGAATGTACGGAACGGGTACCAGATAGTAATGATACTGTAGCCAAGAAGAGAGACCATAAAGCTAGAGCAAAAATATGTCTAATAGTTAAGCCCCATTGTCTAGTACACGTGCAGAGAGCCACGTCAGCGAAAGCAGCATGGGATGCTCTGAAGACAGCTTTTGAGGATAGAGGATTAAATAATAGGTGCAGATTTTTGTCGAAATTAGTAAGCTTGAAGTTGGAGAACTATGAAAGCGTACGAGAATATGTCACAGATCTACTAACAATTGCACAACAACTTAGCGACTTAGGTAAGGAGGTCGACGACGAATTACTAGCTGCACTAATGCTTCAAGGTCTATCAGAAAAATTCCAACCAATGAGATTGGCTATAGAAAATTCGAATATTACCCTCACAACTGATTATGTTAAGACTAAACTACTGCAAATGGAAGACACACATTCAACTGGCACAAGCACAGAGCAAAGAAGTAAAGCATTATTTCTAAAGAATAATAAGAAGAAAGGTCAGAAAAACAAAGCTAAGCAAATCAAATGCTTTATTTGTGAAGGACCACACAAAGCAAATGTTTGTCCAGATAACCCCAAAAAGATAAGAGGCGAATCGAAGACAGCATATGCTATGTCAGTGGCTACGACAAATGATGAAGAGTGGATTATTGACTCTGGTGCTTCGAATCATATGTCAAATAACAAGGAATGGATGCGGGATTTGAAAGGGATTCCTAAAAGAGATATTTCTTGTGCGAATGGAGAGAGAGTATTTGCAGAAACAGTAGGAACTGTGAGTAGCGAGAAGCTTGGTCTTACAATAAGAAACGTAATGTATGTACCGAAATTATCTAATAATTTAATTAGTGTTAGCGAGGTAGCTAAGTCAGGACATACAATTATATTTACTGCTAAAGGTTGTGATGTGTATAAGGATAAGGAATGCAGAGTAGAAGGTAGACCGGTAGTGAAAGGTATCTTAGAGAGAGGTATTTATAAATTTAAACATTCATTACAGGGGACTGCTCTAAATACTGTTACATTAGATGAGTTAACATTATGGCATCGGAGGATGGCTCATCTTGGAGTACGTAATTTAACCCTACTTAGAGATAAGATGGCATTAGGGGTAAGCTTTCCTAACCCTAATTTTAAAAAATTGGAATGTGTCGAATGTTTGTTAGGTAAACAAACAAAGCAACCTTTCAATAATAAAGGGGCGACACGAGCCAACGAGGTACTAGAGTTAGTACATACAGATTTATGTGGACCTATGTCCGAAAATTCTTTTGGAGGTTCTAGATATTATATAACGTTTATTGACGATAAAACTCGTAAGACATTTGTATATTTTTTAAAACAAAAGAGTGAAGTTTTAGAAAAATTTAAAGTTTTTAAAACTTTAGCAGAGAAGCAAACTGGAAGGAAGTTAAAGGCAATTCGGTCGGATAATGGACGTGAATATGTCAACAGAGAAATGGACGATTTTCTTAGAAAGCATGGAATTCGTCATCAACTGTCAGTCGAATACACTCCAGAGCAAAATGGAGTCGCAGAGAGAGCCAACAGGACAATAACAGAAAAAGCGAGGACAATGCTACAAGAAGCTGGTTTAGGCAAAAAGTTTTGGGCTGAGGCAGTGCTCACAGCGGTATATCTAAAAAATAGATCACCAACTATAGCTGTAAGTAACAAGACGCCTGAAGAAGCATGGTCTGGAAAGAGAACCGACTTGAGCAAAATAAAAGTTTTTGGATGCATAGCATATATGCACATACCAGATCAAAAGAGAACAAAGTGGGATCCTAAAAGCAAAGAAATGTTATTTATTGGCTACTGTGAAGATTCCAAGGCGTATCGATTGATGGACATCAAAACAAATAACATCTACAAAGCACGAGATGTTATATTTTTTGAGAATGAAAAATTACATACAAATGAAGCTGTACAAGAGAGCACTAGTGCTTCAGAACAAGAGATATTAGAAGAAATAATTTCTGAACCTGTGGCTCCCTCCCGTGTACAAGAACCAGAGATTCAGGATAATATTGGCAACTTTCAACAAGTATCAAATGATGAACTGGTGTTGGAAGATGATGGTGCTGTAGCAGATGATGACATATGGGTAACATCTGATGAAAGGGAGGAATCGGATAATGAAGAGGAATCCACCAATGAAAATGCGGTATCAGGCAGAAGATATCCATTACGGGAAAGGAAACAAAAACAATTTCCGGATTTCCTTACTTACAAGGCTGTTGTTGCATCACAAGATCCATTGACTGTACACGAGGCATTAGTCAGAGAGGACAGGGACCAATGGAGAATCGCAATTCAGGAGGAGCTGGATGCACTTCAGAAAAATAAAACCTGGACTTTAGTGAAAGCGCCGAAGTCAGTTAACGTCGTTGATTCTAAATGGTTATTTAAAATCAAAGAAGAGGCGGGGGGAAAGACCCGTTATAAAGCTCGACTCGTCGCAAGAGGATTTAGTCAACGCAGAGGCGTGGACTATTTTGAAACATTTTCTCCTGTAGTCAGACACAGTTCACTAAGAGTTTTAATTGCTTTAGCTGCCAGGTTAAGTTTAAAAATAGACCACTTAGATGTAAAGACGGCGTTCTTAAATGGAGATTTGGACGAAGTGGTCTACATGAAACAACCCGAAGGATTCGAGACCAAGGGCAAAGAGGATTACGTTTGCCTATTACAGAAGTCACTATATGGTCTAAAGCAGGCTCCACGAGCGTGGAACACAAAGCTGCATGCAGAATTAATCTCGCTGAAGTTCAAAAAGTCAGAGAATGAGCCATGCGTCTACACCCGATCACACAATGGTAAAGTGATAATCATTGCTGTTTACGTTGACGATATTCTGATCTTTTGGAACAATAAGCAAGAGATGCTTAAGGTCAAAGAAGATTTAAAATCCAGATTTGAGATGAAGGATTTGGGCAAAGCTGAACTTATGTTAGGAATCCATATTGTTCAGGACAGTAATGGGATTAAGCTGCATCAAGAGAATTATGTGAAGAAACTCTTGAAAGCTTTTAACATGGAGGACTGCAAACCTGTTGTTACACCAGCAACTCCAGGTCAAAGGCTAGAAAAACCTTCTCATGGTGAGAAGCCTAATGATAAGTTTCCTTATCGAGAATTGATAGGTTCTTTGATGTACTTGGCGGTCTGCACACGGCCCGATATAGCTCATGTGGTAAATAGCTTGAGCCAATTTAATGAATGTTACGAGGAACAACATTGGGTGGCGGCTAAAAGAGTACTAAGGTATCTCAAGGGTACCCAGAATCTCGGTCTGCAATATTCAGTGGAGCAATGCGAAGAAATTATTGAAGGCTTCGCTGATGCCGATTATGCAGGAGATAGTGATAGACGTTCCTACTCCGGTTCAGTGTTCCTTATTCAAGGAGGAGCTGTTTCTTGGCAGAGCACTAAACAGCGTACCGTTGCATTAAGCACTGCTGAGGCAGAGTACGTTTCTTTATCTGAAGCAGCCAAAGAAGCCATATTTCTTCGCCGATTTATTGGAGATATTACTGGCCAAGAGGATCCGAAAGTCATAACTTTGTTTTCAGATAATCAGTCGGCAATTGCCATCGCTTCTAATCCGGTACATCATCAGCGTACGAAACATGTTGATGTTAGATATCACTTTGTACGCAATGCTGTTGAGTCAGAAATCATCAAATTGAAGTATCGTGAGACTGAAAGAATGGTTGCTGACGCTCTAACAAAACCCGTGCCAAAGAGTAAGTTTGAGTGGTGTGTGAGTCAAATGGGTTTATGTAATGAGTGACCACAGGTGTGTATGTATGAGTAATGTATGGATGAGATTAAGGAGGAGTGTTGAAGCAAAGAGGTTGCTTCATAAAGTAATCTCACCATAGACTTTTGTTCTAAAAAGAAAGTTACTTATGTCAACGTGTCAATAGAAACAAAACTGTTTGTTATAAATGAATTTGTATTTATTATATCTAATAAATATTAGGTCTGGTTATCGGCATTCTTATTATCTCTCATGTATGCAAGCTCTGCTAAGGTGGATTTCCATC
This sequence comes from Pyralis farinalis, assembly GCA_947507595.1. Lineage (NCBI taxonomy): Eukaryota > Metazoa > Arthropoda > Insecta > Lepidoptera > Pyralidae > Pyralis > Pyralis farinalis. Next base: position 391,432 of record OX382264.1, read on the forward strand.
AAGGTGCTTTGAGTGTGTTCAGTCAATATCAAATAGTTAATGAAAACCGAACAAATCGTGACATATCTTCATTACTACACAAATACGAATATTTGGTACTTTTACTAACTATATAATGCTGACTGTACCAAAAAATAAGAAGTAAAATAAAAATAAGTAAAATTGACGAAATTCCAAAAACTACGCGTGCGAAGCCGCGGGTATAAGCTAGTTTATTATAAAAGTACACACGCTCGTAATTCCATTATACAAAACTATCTACTTAAACTCAACTACACCTAAACGCAATCTTTTGTTACCATCCTAACTTGACTAACGACCAAACAAACATAATATCATTTCCTTCCACTTCCCCCTCCCAAAGGCCTTCTTGACCTTCCCAATGTTAAGAATGTAGGGCACTGTTTTAGAAGGCACAAACAAAATTTTACTTAAAAACTGATTAACATTATGTAAACATTATGTAGGGAACTGTTGTTTATTTTATAACTTTACAAGATTTGCAAAGGCTAATTCCTTTATTCCTTCGAGGAATCTCTTCCAGCCAACCATTGCTTTAGGGTTCCTGAATGGAGCAATGAACGGCGGTGAGAAAAAGAGATGGAAGAGAGTATATATGAATTAGACATTTGATACACTAAAAAACCTTATTGTAAAAAAAAAATTGGTTGTCTGTAAAGTCGGTATACGGACGATAATTTTACGTGATAACGTCATAAGAAAACATTCAACAGTTGACAAAACAGTTCAAGTGCAGGTTGTGTGCTGCCGCTGTCTCTCTTCTACTCGAACGCATCGGCCATACCTGTTCTGGTGCAAGTGCATGTGCGTGGGCATGGAGCGCGGCGCCGAGCAGCAGACGATCTGCTCGCGCGTCCAGCACGGCGGCCGGCGGCGGTGTCTGCGCCGCGGCGCTGCGCCGGTCCACCGTCAGCCGCATAGTGGCACCGCGGCGCTCCACCCGCGCCTCGTGCCACGCGCCATCCGCCACGGGCACGGCGCAGCGCACCAGCGCTGGGCCCGAGCCCAGCTCCATACGGAACTGCAGGTACCCCTCCGCCACCTCGAGCACGGCGTAGTCCACGCGCCCGGACACGTGCAGCAGTGTGCCGCGCTCGCGTCGCGTGCGGAACCGCAGTGACAACACCAGTTCGTCGTCGGGTTGGCGCGCTCCGGCCACGACGCCCCGCTCGAGACGGTATAGCAGGTAGCCGTCGCCGGCCAGCTGGGAGACGCGCGCGCTCGCCGTCGCCGCGGGCAGCACCACCTCGCAGCGCTCGCCACCGAAACCGGGCTCGCAGACACAGTCGGCGCGCAAGCGGTGCGGAGGCGACACCAGCGCTACTACGTCAGCGGCGACGGCGCGCACGGCGCCGTGCAGCCGCACGCGTTCGAGGCAGGCGCCGCGACCGCAGCCGCCGCACGCGGCGCGGAGCAGCTCCTCCACCACGAGTCGTGCGCGCTCCTCGAGACGCTCGAGGTGCGCATGCAAACGGCGCCGCAGCACCTCGGCCGGCACGAAGCCGCCCGCGGCAGCGCTGCGCACCGCAAATGCCACATCAAGGTCCTGCGCTACCTGCCGCCGGCGCCGCCAAGTCGGGGAGCCGCCGTCGTCGGCCTCGTCGTCCGCCTCGCCCGAGGGCTGCACGCTTACGACGACGACGTCGCCAGGCTCGCGGTCGGTGGCCTCCGCGACGGCACGCATGAATCCCTTCCGGTGACTGAGAACGAAGTCGCGGTCGGTCACCTCTCGGAAGCGTACGACGATGGCCTGCGCGAGCATTTCGTCGGAGATGAGGACGACGGTCACTCGGACTATAGCGAAGCCAAAGAACTTGCCGTCGCCGACGGTGACGTTGAGTCGGTACTCGCCGACGTCGAGGCGCGGCGCGGCGCGCAGCGTGCCGTCCGCCGGCTCGACGGTGAAGAGGTCCGTGGGAGGGTACGGAGCGCCGTCCGCCGGCGATATGCTGTATACTAGAGTGTCGTAGGCGTCGCGATCGGAGGCGACCACGCGCCCGACGATGCCGCCGGGAAACTCGTCTAAATACGAATTGATGATGATTTCTAGCGGCGTTACCACCGGAGGATACTGCGACTCCTCGATCACTCTGATGTAGACCCAAGCATCAGAGAAAAGAGGCGGTGTTCCGTTGTCGAAAACGCGCACTTGTAGCATGTAACGATCCTTAATACGATGGTTAAAACGCGTCGCCGATCGCAAATAGCCGTCTTGTTCTAGACGGAATGCGCCCATTTCATTACCGGATTGAAAGTCGAAAGTGTAAGGCGCCGCGTTCGGTGGAGCGTCGGCGTCGCTGACGTCGAACTTAAGAATGGTGTGTCCCAGCGGGCGGTCCTCCTGCACGACTGCCGTGTAGTTGGTCTGCGCGAACAGCGGCGGGTTGTCGTTGGCGTCGAGCACCTCAACGGCGACGAGCACGGTGGCGTCGAGCGCGGGCAGGCCCCGGTCGCGCGCGCGGACTTGCAGCGCGTAGGCGGGTGCCAGCTCGCGGTCCAGCGGCGCCGCCAGCGACAGGTAGCCCGTGTCGGCGTCCAGCGAAAATCGCGCGTCGGTGTCTCCGCGAGCGATGGAGTAAGTCACCCGGCCATTGAGCCCGGCGTCGGCGTCGTCGGCGATTACCTGCAGCACGCGCGTACCCGGCGCGGCATCCTCGCGCACTCGCGCCACGTACGTGGCCTGCGAGAAAACGGGGGCGTTGTCGTTACAGTCCGTCACGGTGACGTTGACGGTGGCCAGGTCGCTGAGAGGCGGCGAGCCGCCGTCGACGGCCTGCACCGTGAGCGCGTACTCCCGGCGCCGCTCGTAGTCCAGAGGGCGCGCCACGGTGAGCGCGCCGCTGGTGCGGTCGACGGCGAAGTCGTCGCGGTCGTCACCGCCAACCAGCGAGTAGTACACGTCGGCGTTGACGCCGGCGTCGACGGAGGTGGCGCGCACGCGCAGCAGCTCGGTGCCGGGTGCGTCCAGCTCGGGTACGACGGCGCGGTACTGGCGGAATTCAAACTCGGGCGGGTTGTCATTGACGTCGGCCACGGTGAGCCGCAGCTCGGCTGTGGCGTGGCGCGGCGGCCGGCCGGCGTCGGTGGCGCGTACCAGCAGACGGTGCTCAGCTTGCGTCTCGCGGTCGAGCGGCGCGCGCAGGCTCACGATGCCGCTGTCGGCGGCGATGGAGAAGCCGGCCGCCTCCGCCGCGAGCGAGTAACGCACCAGCCGGTTCTCTCCGAGATCCGCGTCTGTCGCATGCACCTGCAATTGAGACTTTTGCTAAGGAGGAATTCCTTGTGAAACTTTTATTTATCTATTTATAAATTCATGCTAAATCGTTTGTGTGAAATGAAAAACCGAGGCATTACCGATGCATTGAACGTGTCAAGCGAGTGTTACAGTGTTCACTCCGCAAGACAAAGTGTAAACGATAATAGACAACACAATAACACGAGTCCATGGCCCAAATCTACTTGTTTGAATATGTCAAAAGTCTCTTTATATTACCTAATACATTGAAGTGTCATGGAACTCTTATTGTACAATATGTTCATAGTAGCTTGTGCCAACATTGTACACGCGCCGCGCGGCATTCGACAGTACAACAATATCAATCAAGTAAGTATATCATTTTGGGGCTATTGACTAGCACTATCGAGGGTCACACTTTATATACGGGCCACAGCCTGCACAGGTTCTGGCGTCAGCAGTTTCCGCGGTGCTAAAGTTTATTCATCAATTATAATCAGTTCACGAAAAGCATCGACGTGAGCTCGTGCATACAGATTGTGCACTATTACAAAATGACTTAAAAAAATTTGAAAGATACTGCCAACACAATAAATTAGCTTTAAATATTGCGAGATACTCCGTCTTTACTTTTAGTCGGAAGCACGATCCAGCTGTAACTGCTGTAACTTATATACACTTGGTGAAGCGGCACTTGCTAGGGTAAATTTAGTCAAGGATTTAGGTATGTATCAAGATAGTAAAATATTGTAGCGGCCCTCGGCAACCGAAAGTGCAATATAAGCAAATTCGTGGAATAATACAGTCCGTGCGAGGGCAAAGCCAGTCGCTTACCGAGAGCCGTATCGTCAGGTTCCCAGCTAGTTATAATATCAACTTATGTATTGTGAAACCAAGTATATATGTGCCTGTTGGCTTAGACTGGACATTGGGTTTTATTTATGAACACGCAGTAACACCATATAGAACTCCTCAACTAGGGCAAACACAAAAATATCATTTGATCCACATATTGATTATGTTACAAAGAAAGCCTCTAAATCATTAGGTTTAATTATTAGATAGACATCCAAATTTAAAAATCTAAAATCAGTTAAGGTTGTATACTGTTCATATGTGCGCAGTACTCTTGAATACGCTTCAGTGGACTGGAATCCACAATACAACGTACACGTGAACCATATAGAATCAAATCAATTTTTTTTTTTTTTTTAAATGGACAGTTTACTTCAAAGTTTGACGATCACGGCTACGAGACGCGATGCAGAAGATATCATTTCTTGCCACTTTACCTAAGACGAGAAATTACTGACATTAACTATCTCCTTAAAATCCCTTTGAATAAAAACTGGAATGTACATATTTTTACTTATAAATAATCATATTTTCAAATTAGATTAACTGGCCAGTCTCTCATACAAAAAAATATATTTTATTTTCTGAGTGATCTGGTATATGTGTACAGATTGCACACCATATTGGTGGTGAGCTAAAGCTGTTCTAGTTTTACAGATTTGTGCGACAATCTCCTTTCTTCTTTCATATTCACACTCAAATACTTGTGAATTTTCAAAGTGATGTGCAAGATATATAATTTACGTACTGTCAAAAGGTCACATAACACGTAAAGATTTTTAGTTGGGAAATCAAAGGATTTCCGATAAATAACTTTCAAGAGGAATATTTATGCTCTTTTTAGAAATTTACCCTTGGAGGCTGCTCCCCAAATAGGTAGACAATATGTAATTGAAGTTTGTTCTAGTGTCATATACAGTGTTCAAGATACATTTATTAGCCAAATGTCTCCCCCTAAAGAAAACACGTAAGCTTTCTTATCCTATTAGACTCTGAAATCAATGCCGGGCTGAGTTCTACTCGTTAAAGAAAAGCACATATATTTGGCCTTAGATGTGTTAAGAGTTAAATAATTGTAAGTCAACCATTTAGCCACAATTGAAAGCCCGTTCTCCGTATACCCATTGACTTCTGGTCAGGTTAGCCCAGAAAAAAATATAGCGGTATCATCAGCATAGGATATAATCTTGGCATTGGGAATCTTTAGATCACATAGATCATTGATGTAAAGGAGGAACAAAGTTGGCCCCAAACAGCTTCCTTGCGGAACCCCGTATATGATCTCTTTATCTAAGCTAACATGATGATTTAAGTCTTTGATTCCTATTCTGGAGGCAGTCAGTCAGTAAACACTCGCACGAGCACTCGTATAATCAGCACGCTATTCTCGGTCAAGTGAATCCATACCTTGTCAACATTTTTCTCTATACTTTGTTTTTTCTTTGTCTAATCAAAGTTAATAAAATATATATATATATATATCTATATCTATAAGAACTAGTGTGGTCGAATTTATTGTCTGCCGATATGAAGTGTGGGTCATGTAATACAGTTTTTTCTGATGGAGTTCAATGCGGCTCGTGTAAGATACAATTGGACTTCGGCTGCGCCGGTATTACAGAGTCAGGATGGCGAAAATTGGGAGCGGATCGCAGATCCAACTGGAAATGTCCATCATGCAAAACAACTTCTCCAGTCCCCACTTCGTCTGGTGACCCGATCACTTTAGAAAAGATATTTAATGAAATACGCGATCTTAAACTGCAATTGGTGTGTCTTCCCCAACTAATCAAAGATGTTAACACATTAAAAGAAGAAATGAGGGACGTCAAATCATCCTGTGAATTCTCAAGCGGAAAAATTGAGGAATTAACCACCAGACTTTCCGACACACAAGGTGATTTTACTAAGCTTCAGCAGAGACAGTCTGAAATAGACGCACTTCACGAAGACTTGGCCCAACTCAGACTCCAATGTTCTTCGGCCGAACAACGAACTCGTTTAAACAACATTGAGATTAAAGGAGTACCGCTAAAGAAAGATGAGAACCTCTTCAAAATTGTTGACTCAATCAGGAAAAAATCGGGGTATAATTTCCCTGATACTCAAATTAATTATATATCGAGAGTACCATCATATATACCTAATGAGAAGAATATAATCGTTTCCTTTGTCAATCGGTACGTGAAGGAGGAATTTATAGCCTCTGTTAGAGCATTGAAGTCGCTTAAAGCCGAGGACATCGGGTTTTCCGGATCATCACAGCGGATTTATGTGAACGATCATTTGAGTGCGGAATCCAAAAATCTCCTTAATAAAACTCGACAAGTTGCGAAGGACCATAAATTTAATTATGTATGGGTAAAGTTTGGCAAAATTCATGTACGAAAAAATGATACCTCACGTATATTCGTGATTAGTAATTTGAAAGATTTAAACAAGCTTATTTAATCTGTTTCCTTCCAGCTAGTGACAGGTATGATTTTTCTAATTTATTTTATAAGTTTCATTCGTGCTTATTTTTTTACAATATGATTAGTGATCTTGATTTCACTTGTAAACTCAAACGGTTTAGCACGACTGTCCCACCTGCCGCGTTATCGCCGTACTACATTATTGCATCGGGGGTGGGGACAGCAGTAACTCACCGCAGTATCTTACTTCTAGTAAAAAATGCCAATTATATATCCATCTCTCTTACGTTACCAATAAATGCTATCTGCTTGCAATCTTATTCGTTTGCACATTACTTATACAACTATAATACAAATATTCTTGTTACCCGCAGTTGTTATAACAATATGAACTTCGATATACAAATATTACTAAGCCATACATTGTTTACCAAGCCTCACTATCTATTCAGATATTTGCCGCTGCTTCTAAAGTTAAGGTTTTATTGCTACTGTTTGAACAAATCTCTTGGTGGTTTTTATTTTGTAACTGTTCAAATATTATTTTCTACAAATAAAAAATGATTAATTCATCAGTTAACAACTTAAACATTTTTTATCAAAATGTACGGGGCCTTCGCTCAAAAACTTCTACTTTTTACCGTAACTTGAGTCTTAACTCGTATGATGTTGTCATTTTGACGGAAACATGGTTGGTTGACGGTGTGGCTAACTCGGAACTTTTCGACGACCGGTACGTCGTTTGGCGGAGAGATAGAGAATACCAGCGGACTGCTCAGACTCGGGGAGGGGGGGTACTCATTTCAATTCGTAAAGAAATAGCGGCAGTTTCCCAACCCCAGTTCTGTTCCTCCGCTGAGGATTTATGGTTAACACTAGTTCTTAAAAACCCCACTACGAATTCAATTTACAAATTACATTTGTGTGTAATTTATTTATGTAAACAGAACCTTGGTTTCTCCTTTTCACAGCAATTGCAAAACTATACTAATAAACTAAACGAAATCATTCTATGTAACCCGAACGATAAATTTCTGATAGTAGGCGACTTTAATATGAGTGGGATAACATGGCACCATGAAGATAATTCGTTACAGCCAAATAATGTTACTAGCTCTGACGAACATTTATTGATCGATGAGCTACATACTCATGATCTAAAGCAATTTAATGGGGTGACTAATAAATACGGAAAAATTTTAGACCTGGTGTTATGTAACGACGACGTAAAGGTATCTGAGTGTCTTGACCCACTCGTAGCCATCGATCCCCATCACAATGCACTATTAATTCACTTTAGTTTTCCAAATGACAATACTTTTACACACGCCGCACGCACTATTTATCTCTTCGCTAGGGGTGATTATGACAACATTAACAAGCAGATTTCAAGTGTGGACTGGCATGAGCAATTTCACGGCATAAATATAGAAGAAGCTGTTAATCTTTTCTATCGCACTATTAACCAGATTATCTCAAAAAATATACCTAAAAAATTGATTCGAAATGACTCTTATCCGATTTGGTACACTGCCGCACTGAAAAAAATGATCAAAGAAAAGCATAAATTTTTTAATAAATTTAAAAATTATGGTAACCGAGTTGATGGTAACACATACAAGCTATTAAGGGAAAGAGTCAAAAAAATTAGAAAACCAGCGTTATCAAAATTATATTTCTACTGTTGAAACGTCAATTTCAAACAATCCTAAGTACTTTTGGTCTTACGTAAAACATCGGAAAAAAAACATCTAATATCCCAGGAACGATTAAATACGGTAGCGTAACTGCAAACACCGGAGAATCTATATGTAACGTCTTTTCCGAGTATTTTTACTCAACTTTTTCAAATTCCACGCAGTCTCCTAATTCTTCTTCCAATGTTCCCAATGAGGAGTCGTTATCTAATATCTCAAACATCGAAATATGTAGAGAAACGGTAACAAAATTATTGCTGAAACTTGATTTATCAAAATCCGCGGGACCTGATGAGTTACCGCCGATGTTTCTCATGAAGTGCGCCGATAGTATTTCGTTGCCTATCGCACTCTTATTCGAGAAATCACTGAGTGAAGGTGTTGTGCCGTCCTTATGGAAATCTGCGTTTATATCCCCGGTTCATAAAAAGGGTTCAAAAACCGAAGCAACTAATTATAGACCCATCTCTAAACTGTACATTATCGCTAAGATTTTTGAGAGAATTGTTTACGATCAATTATATTCTGCCTTAAGTCAATCATTTAGAGAATTTCAACATGGTTTCTTAAAGGGTCGTTCTACCGTTAGTAATCTTATTTTATTCAATGATTTTTTAACAGATTCCATGAGTAAAGGCGGGCAAATTGATGTCATTTACACCGATTATAGTAAATGCTTTGACCGAATTGACCATACGAGACTCTTATTCAAATTGGAAGCTATTGGGATAAGAGGCGATTTGCTAAGATGGTTTTCATCTTATATTTTTCATAGATCACAGGCTGTAGTCATTAACAACTACATTTCTAGTTGGGTCCTTGTCCCCAGTGGCGTGCCCCAGGGTTCGCTTCTCGGTCCGTTATTATTCCTTATATTTGTGAATGACATCAGCACATGCCTGCGTTCATCACATGTACTTTGTTTCGCGGACGATATGAAGATTTTTGCCTCTATTAGCACTCCCAATGAAGTATCTTCGCTACAGTCTGACTTGCTGTGCCTAGATCAATATTGTGTCATAAACAGTTTAGATTTAAACCCTACTAAATGCGCTATAATGACATACAGTCGTAAAGATAATACAATAATAGCGGACTATACTCTTAAAGGTCAAAAGCTCCAACGTTGCCAAAAAATTCGCGATCTAGGTGTGACACATGATTCCAAATTGATGTTTGATGAACACATAAATAATATTGTCAAGAAAGCTTCTCAAGCTCTGGGATTTGTAATGCGTACCTCTGCGGACTTCAAAAGCATAAAAACTTTTAAAATATTGTACTGCACGTATGTTCGTAGCGCCCTTGAATATGCTTCACAAATTTGGAACCCACAATATAATATTTACATTAATAGAATAGAAAATATTCAAAGGAAATTCATTAAATATCTTTGTTTTCGCCTAAAATATAAATATAGACCAGAGGAATATCTAAAGTACTGTGCCAAATTTCATTTGTTACCTCTCTATAAACGCCGTGAAATTGCTGATGTTCTGTACTTAATCAAAATTAATACGAATGCCATAGATTGTCCTGAACTATTATCCAAATTAAAATTTATTGTTCCACCAAAAATTTCCCTAAGATACCATGCACCTTACTATCTACCACTAGTTCATGTAAATTATCGCAAAAATTCGTTTTTGCTGCGAGCAGCTAATAACCTTAATAAACTAAACCGTAAACTAGAGTTGGATATATTCAATACGAGCGTACCGTCGGTGAGGCGGCGGCTGAGCAGTGAATTCTTTGAAATATACACTGCATAAATTTGTAACTGTTACTAGTTGATTGTTGAAAATCCTTTATATGTTGTTACATACCTTGTGTATTTGTATGTAAATCGAGAAATATTAGAAAATATGTAATTTAATCATTGTTCGTGCAATTATCCTAATTATGTGACTACACGTGAAGACTTACTATTGGCTTACAGGTGCTTAGAATAAGTTTTTTTTTTTTTTTAGAAAATTTTGTAAAAGCTGTTAGTCTTCCAAATAAAAATAAATAAATAAATAAAGGCAAAGCCACACCTCTGATTCCCACTAATTCCAATTTACGTACTAGAACGGGGTAGAGACAGTATCAAAATTTTTTTTAAGTACTCGAGGTCCAGTAAAAGGGTGGTCGCTAGAGCAAAATTCGATTTCGTCGGCAGAGTTGGCGAGCGACTTGCGAGCTTTCCCTCTGGGAGCCGTGCTTTCTGGTCGCTCGCTAAAGCTGCCGAGGGAAATTTCTGTCAACCGTCCATGCCACCACTGCAAAAACCGGATGGCAGTTTGGCCCATAGCGCTAAGGAGAAAGCCGATTTACTTGGTAATCTCTTTGCGTCTAACTCGAATATGAATGACGGGGGAGCTGTGCCACCTACCATCCCGTGGTACGGTAGCTCAATGCCGGAAATCTCCATTACCCAGCGAGATGTCCGGCGGGCCTTACTCTCTCTCGACATTCATAAATCGAGTGGGCCGGATGGTATACCGGCAGTGGTGCTGAAGCTGTGTGCTCCTGAGTTGTGTTCTGTACTAACGCGCCTTTTCGTGCTTTCCTACTCCACTGGGCAAGTCCCGCCTTCATGGAAGACCGCCAATGTGCACCCGGTGCCAAAAAGGGCGATAGATCAGACCCATCGAATTACAGGCCTATCGCCATAACCTCCCTTCTCTCCAAGGTAATGGAGCGTGTGATAAATATACGACTCCTAGGATACCTAGAGGATCACGACTTGATTAGCGACCGTCAATACGGTTTTCGCCATTGTCGCTCGACTGGTGATCTTCTAGTGTATCTTACACACCGCTGGGCTTTGGCGATAGAGAGTCAAGGTGAGGCATTGGCTGTCAGCCTAGATATGGCGAAGGCGTTCGATCGGGTCTGGCACCGGAGTCTTCTATCGAAGTTACCATCATACGGGCTGCCCGAGGGTTTGTGCGAATGGGTCGCCAGCTTTTTATCCAACAGATGCATAAAAGCCGTGGTTGACGGTGGATGCTCCGATAGTATGGATATCAATGCTGGCGTCCCTCAGGGTTCTGTACTGTCTCCGACGCTGTTTCTGCTGCATATCAATGATATGTTGTCAATTGATGGCATTCATTGTTATGCGGACGACAGCACCGGGGATACTTATTATACAGGCCGTGCAAACATCCCTCGTTCCCTTGTGGAGGAAAGCCGCGACAAACTTGTGTCTGAAATGGATGGTACTCTGTCTAAAATATCCGACTGGGGGCGGCTTAACTTGGTCGAATTCAACCCCAAGAAGACACAAGTTTGCGCGTTCACCGCTAAGAAAACTCCATTTGCTGTGGTTCCTAAATTCCAGAACACACCTCTTACCGTCACCAAAAGTATTAGGATGCTTGGCGTCGAGATCTCCAGTGATGTGCAATATCGAAATCACCTGGAGGAGAAGGTCAAGCTGGCGTCGAAAAAACTTGGTGTGCTCAACAGGGCTAAGCAGTACTTCAGTGCGGGGCAAAGACTTATATTATATAAGTCTCAAGTCAGACCGCACTTGGAGTACTGCAGTCACCTTTGGGCGGGAGCATCTGAATACCAGCTTGAACCGTGTGATTCGATTCAGAGACGAGCTGTGAGAATTGTCGACAATCCTAAGCTTACACACGGTATTGAACCCTTAAGTTTAAGGAGAGACTTTGCCTCCCTTTGTGTGTTCTACCGATTGTACAACGGGTTGTGTTCTGAAGAGTTGTTCGAAATGATGCCGACGGCTACTTTTTATAACCGCACCGCTCGCCGACGGCGGGGAGTTCTCCCTCACACGCTTGAACCGCTATGGTCGCGTACGATGCGGTTCCAGAGAAGTTTTCTTCCGAGAACACTCAAGCTGTGGAATGAGCTCCCAGCCGAGGTTTTTCCAAGGAACTACAGTATGGAGTTCTTCAAGAAATGCGTGAAGAGGTTTTTAGAGGGTCGGCAACGCATGAGTGACGCCCCTGGTGTTGCAAATGTCCATAGGCTACGGTGACTGTTTAACATCAGGCAGGCCGTATGCTTGATTGCCACCTTAGTAGTATAAAAAAAATAAAAAATAAAAAAAAAAGACAGTAAGGCATTTATTTCCTTTATCTAAATTATCGGTTATTAGCGAAGATAGTGTTTTAACCGCATCCTCTGTAGATAAACCTCGTCTAAAGCCACATTGGGACGGCGTTAATATATTTAATTTTTCAAGGTAGATAATGAGAATTATTATTTATTTATTAGCTTTTCATGCATTTTTCCAATAACTGTAAGTACCGATATTGGTCTATAATTATTAACGTCATCTCTTTCCCCGCTTTTGTGTACAGGGGTTATAATTGCTTTTTTAGCGGTGATGGGAAGACTCCAGTTCTAAAACACAAATTAAATAAATGGCAAAGGACTGGAACAACAAGATCTCCAGCCATTTGCATAAAAATGTAAGAATACAGTCCCCTCCAGGTGAATTTGAGGATTTTAGGTTTTGGTGTATGTTGTTAACTTCCCCAGGCTCAGTATCCATAAGTACAAAAGATGTTAGTTGTAGGCAGCGTGCATGCACTAGGCCATAGGAGTTCGCGCAACGTCCCAGTATACCTACGTTCGAAGCTATTTTCACGCACACTAGCAAAGTAAGCAGTGACCAGTCAGAACCTGTTATATACGTTTTCCCATACATTTCGCGGTCATATATGACCACCCGGGTTTCGAAGGGTTAACCAGATTTACCGACTCCAATGGCGAACTACCGATACTAAGTAGATCCTCACTTTTAATTTTAGCTGGTTTGTAATCTGTAATATTATTTATTGATTTCTATAGATCTCTAGTATTTTTGGAAAAATTTTCCAGTTGATCACTGTCATATTTTTGTTTTAATTTCTTTATACTGCAATGTTTTCTGTACCTTTTGAGAGTTATTTTTAAAATTTAATTGATTCGATTGCATCAGTACTCGATTACTGAATCGATTTCTCATGTATTAAACGTTATCACACCATTTTCATTTCTTTTATATGAAAACAAATAAAATAATAACTTACAGGTAAAAGGTAAATCCAGCTTTTTGCAAACTAGAAGTGTTCGACCTCTTTTTGCATGACATAACTGCACAGCAAGTAGTTTTTGTACGCGCAATGGATCACATTATCTTGTACCATGACAGGTGGGAATGATCCTACGAGGCTGATCCTTTTATTTATTTATTAAGGTTTGCCAACAGGTTTATAACATACAAAAAGTAATGAATGTATAACAACACTTACAGGATATAGACCCAATTACAGGCAAACACTGCCTGCATAATGAACAGATATGACAAATTATCTGGCGATGACGGACGGTAGCAAAGATGACACATCACAGTGCCCACCCGCTGCACCACTTTGAACAGACTAAGAACGTTAAGTTTAAATCGAAATTAATTGTTCTCAATTACGGCCCTTTATAAGCTACTTAAAGAGGTCGTGAAAATATCTATTGGACATTTGGAAAACAACACGTTATGCTCGCGACAAATTCTTGGAAGCATGCTGTACATGCCTACGTTGGTTCCATAAAGTCTAGCAGCAAAGGGCTTATGATTAACTATTCTAGCGCTAGATCTAGGAACTACAAATTTGATTCTTAGTATTACAACTAGAATTGCGATAATAATTTCCGTCGTTTTACCACGATGATTTGAATACTATACGTATTAAATTTTCATAGTTATGGACACAAAAAACCCAAAGTGTTAGATTTTCAAAGAATGAATGCGTTATAATATAAAGTTCCCGAATCCGCTTCTCCCTCTCCCGCTACCGAAATCTCCATTCACTCTCGCCTGATAAACTTATTTCCTTACTCTTTTGTCATTCACTCTTTCTAAATGACCAAAACATCTCAGCATACCATTTTCAAGTTTTGTAACAATCAATCTTATCTACATAGCCTCATATTGTTTGCTAAAACCCTGTAACCTAGAACAAGGGTTTCTTTGGAATAAACAAATATTTTTCATTTTTTTTTTATTTTAGTATATTTGGAAAACCAACAGCATAAAACTATATTATAAATCCAGTTTAACAATACATTGAGCCAGTTACCGGTTTCCGCAAATAGCAACATATTAGACAAATTAACCTATGAGCATTAAAGAAATTAATTATTATTCAACAAGCGTACGAATAAATGTACATTATCATGATCATTAAAGTTCAGTGCTATTGATATAATGTTGAATGTAAGACATTAATATCTTTTGACACAAATCTTATAAAAAGAGGAACTAATAAAATAATTATAATAACAACATACATAACACTGCCTAGCGCTCAACAAACCGCTTAGTCAACGACCGCCTTACCGACGCACAACTTGAATTAAATAGGTCTAAATCGAGTTCAGGACCAACTGCATTAAATAGTCTACCCGCACGAAACATAAAGGTGTCTTGTCGATAGTTAGTATTAGCGAATGGTAAAGAGATAGGTGCGTAACGTCGATTTGATTTCACTGGCACTCTAAGAGATATTTTAGATAACATGTCCGGACAATCAATGACGTTTGTAGTTATTTTGAGGAGAAAACCTATATCCGCTATTTCTCGCCTTTTATCTAACGGTAGAAGGTGATGCTTAATACAGACGCGGTAATAGTCGGCGCTGCAGTATGGTTGATTGGTACGATAACATAAAAACCGAATAAACTTCTTTTGAATGTTTTCGATACGGTCAACGTAGGTCATATATTTGGGATTCCATATTTGCGATGCGTATTCTAGGTGTTACTTCGTTCGAAAGCACAGTATAGAACTTTCAAAGTTTTAACTCGTTTAAAATCCTTGGACTTACGCATCAGAAAGCCCAGGGCTTTTGATGCCTTCGAGATAATATTGTCAATGTGGCAGTTGAAGATTAACTTAGAATCATGGAAGACACCAAGATCATTAATCCATGAGCTCCTTGCTAGTTAGTTGCTGACCTTTTAGTGTATAACTATAAAGTAAACTGTTATGTTTGCGGGTGAAGGTGACAACGGCACATTTCGCCGGGTTCAAGTCTGGATTGTTATCATAGCAGTAACACTCCAGCCTCGAGAGATCAGATTGTAAAAGATGAGTCACTTTCAGAGGATATCTGCCTAAAAATTTTCATGTCATCCGCGAAACATAATATATGGGATGATTTAAGACACAGGTCGATGTCACTCACAAAAAATATTATAAAATATATTAGTATTACCTACAGGCCTGCGTTCTATCTACCTCGTTCGTGCCACGACGATACCTCTTGTCTGAAGACAAGATTACACTCCGAGCTAATTAGAGTGGTTTTCTAGCGTGTCTAGCTATACCGTCTATAGACAGCAATATAATGAGATCGTACCAAAGCGACAGCTACCTTGGCGACAAGCGTGCCGACGTCGGCGTCCTCGGGCAGCGTGACGCTGTACGTCTCAGCGGAGAAACGCGGTGCGTTGTCGTTTACGTCATCCAGCGCCACAGTCAGCTCCGAGCTGCAGCCCCACTCAGCGCGCTCGCGGTCCTGCGCGTGGGCCACCAGCCGGTACACGGCCACCGCCTCGCGGTCCAGCGGCGCCGCCACCGTCACGGTGCCGGTCTCCTTGTCCATGGTGAAGTGGTGCGCGTGCTCGCCCGTCAGGTAGTATCGGAGGTTCGGCTCGCTGGGCTCGTCCGCGTCGCCCGTGGCCAGCTGCATGACGCGCGTGCCGTTGGCTGCGTCCTCGGGCAGGCGCGCTGCGTAGCGATGTCGCAGGCAATACGGCGGGTTGTCTGCAACGGGCGGCGGATGAGATACGGGCGCGAGGTGCGGGGCGCAGGGCGGGGCGGGGCGGGGCGTGGGACTCACCGTTCACGTCGAGCACGTCCACGTCGACCTCGGTGTAGGCGGTGAACTTGCCGTCGGTGGCGGCCACGGAGAGCCGGTAGTGCGGCTCCAGCTCGCGGTCGAGAGCGCGGGCCACCAGTAGCTCGCCCGAGGCGCGCAGCTGGAACCGCGCGCGGGGGTCGCCGTCCGCCACGAAGAAAGAGAGCGGCGCGCCGGCCGCGTCCGCGTCCTCCACGGTCAGCCGCACCAGCACCGTGCCCTGCGCCGCGTCCTCGCGCACGGCTGCGGCGTAGCGAGTCGCCACGAACCGCGGCGCGCAGTCGTTGTAGTCCACGAGGCGTACGACCAGAGTACCGCGCGCCACGCGCCGCGGACTGCCGCCGTCGGCCGCCTCTAACGCAAGTCGGTGCTCGGCGCGCACCTCTCGGTCCAAGGGCGCCTCCACCGTCACCCAGCCCGTATACGGGTCCACTGCGAACGCCGCAGCGGTGCCGGTATCGCCATCGCCGTCCGTCGAGAGCGAGAAGCGCACTTCGCCGTTAGAGCCCGCGTCAGGGTCGTCCGCCATCACTGCGAAGCGACTTTCGGTTAGAACGTGGCCAAAGTGAAGACGACAGAAACCATGTCTCATGGTCCTGTCCTAAATATGCGGATCTGCGTGCAAGAATGATGGACGGGAGCCAGTCCAGCGTAGAGGAAACGGGGTCGATTTATTTTGTGAATTTGGTGTCGCCGGCGGCGAACTTTGCGGCCTTGCCGCGGGTTTGCCCACATATGGTTGCCCGTCGGAGTGCGGAAAAGTATATTAATTAACATTTTGTAATTTAGACTTTCTTTTTAAAATTTCAAGTAATACTTTGATTTTTTTTTTATATTTACTTATTTTACTTATGTAAACCACTTAAAGGGCTGCCATATCGTTACTGTTTAATTTCCGGCTAAATGTATAAATATAGTCAACTCGTAAACTGTACATGTACGATTACAGTATTTCTTAAGATGAATTGTTGTTTTATATTCTTTAGGGAATTATACATTTTAAACAGAAATTATGGTTTCCACGAAGAGTAAAATAGTCTTGTTGTCGATGGAGTGTCAGATGTGTTGTACATTTAGATTGATCTAAACTAGTTTGTGTGCTCTCGATAATGAAATGAGGAAAATGCATCTAGGTATAGATTAAATGATAAAATGCATACATTGACATTATATGATGACAAATTTCATATACTTGACATAAATATAGATAGAAATAGTAAACTCAGGCCCAGTAGGCATGGCTGTAAAAATATATAATAAAATTCCAAATTACGTAAAGGAGCACAACAATATTAACAAATTTAAAAATGCTTTAAAAAAAATACTTTTGCACAAATGTTATTACGATCTAAAAAAAATTTTCAATGATAATTTTAAATCCACTTTATGACCAACAATTGTCTAAGTAAATATTGAATTTGTGATTGTAATGTGATTCAATTATAAATTAAAATAACATGTATTTCACAATATAATAATTGTATAAATTATCACAAAGAAATTAATATGTAATTTGAAATAATTTAATGATCATTGTATTAATATTTAAGTAACATGTTGCAACGCCCTCGCAGGGCTCGTGTCTGTACTACATTTATACCTAACACCTTAATATGTAACACGAATGCAATTGCAAATAAATAAATAAAATATTTAATAATAAATAGTATAATTTGACAGAAGATAAATTTTATCTTAGCAATTTTTATAAAAGACATATAGCAGATTCGCTATCATATTGTTTTATGAAACCAGCCAAAAGTTTGGCTAACAACCCTGCTTCTTTTGAGCAGTTAGTGTTTAAGTTATTGGTTTGTTTACGTGTAGCAATATGTAATTAGTAAAATATTGTAGCATACTATGTGTCGAAACTAAGTAGAAGTAAGTAAAAAGCACATATTAGCATTGCGAAGCAAACTATATGTTCCCTTGTTATTTAGTTATACTGATCCACCGCTAGATGGCGTGCACCTGATTTTTTGAGATTAAATCGCATTAGAATATTCATTTACATTTTTGTAAAAGTCTCGAGAGTTCAATAAAATGTTGACTCGTCTTGAACCGGTATGGTAGTTTTATTTGCTTCCTCCTGTAGTATCAAGATTGTTTTTTGTAGAAGAAATTAGACAAGGTCCTTACGACCCGGATATTAGATCCCGAGTTGGAACTGGCTGAGTTTAGTATACACCAACGAGGCGACGGATTGTCGTCGACGGTGAAGCAGAGACTAGCTGTAGAAGAGGTCAGCGTCATCATAACAGCGCATCAGTGACGTCACCTAATCATCCCTGATAAGGCAAAGTGTATAGTGAAGTGAGTGGCGTGTCAAACTGTGAGTACATTTTCAAGAATAATTAGTTGTGCAAAAGTGAACTTTATTACAAGTATACGTTTAACTTTAAAAAAAAAAAACTATTAATAGTGCATGGACTTGGCAAAATTTTAAGCTGGATTGGGGACTTGTAAAAGTTTCAACTTTTGATTGGGACTTATAATAATTTTGCTAAAAGTGTTCTAACGGGGAATCTATGCCCAATTAATATCAGAAGTCCCAAAACACTTAGAAAAATAGATGTGAGATTCGACTTAGAATAAAAGCGCAAGAAGCTGGCAACTATATCTGCTGTTTATATTGGACTTTATATTTGTTTATAAGTGTTTCTTTATAAGATTTTCTTTGTTGTGTATCTCATAGTGTATATCGTGTAGTTGAGTTTTTTTTCTTTTCCGTCTTTATTAAAAATGGCAATGAATACGTTAGGTAAATTGCAAGATGATATTAATGAAAAAATTACTAAGGCTCAATCAAATTTCAAAAAGACACCTAAAGACCGTATGTTAATAAGTTACATAGAAACGCGCCTGGAGGCTTTAGAAAGTCAGTGGCTTTCATTCATGGATACTCATCGTCAAATTATCACCGACGTGAAAGATGAGGATTTGAAAAATCTAGCTATTATATAAAAAATATTTATGATGTAACCGAGGAAGTATTTATCAATTATAAAACGAAATTAAAACAAAAGTTGTTTATACTTAGCAATATCAGTGATCAAAGTGAAGCAAAGAGTAAATCAAATACATCTTTAAATGCCCCTAACAGCTCACAGCCTCAATGTTCTTTTAAGTTACCCGAAATTTCTATTCCAAAGTATTCCGGAAATTATTCGGAGTGGATAACGTTTCGAGATTTGTATGTATCGCTAATTCATAACAACACAACACTGGATGATGTTCACAAGTTGCATTACTTGAAAAGTCAGTTGACGGGGGAGGCGGAACAACTTTTACGCCACATCCCCATTACTAGTTATAACTATGCCAGTTGTTGGAAGAAACTATCGGACAGATATAATAATAAACGTTATTTATGTAACAATATTTTTAGACGGCTATTTTAGCCAAAGAATTTTGCAGACAGAGTCGTCAAATGGTCTTAAGGAGTTAGTCGACAACATGTCTGATTGTTTAGACGCTTTGAATAATTTAGGGGTTTCTACTAAAGGCTGGGATGCCATTATAATTTATTTAATGAGTCAAAAGTTAGACTCAGAGACTCGCAAACAATGGGAGTTAAAGTCTAATGAATTGAGTGAAGATTTACCTACTCTCGCTAGTTTTACAGAATTTTTGGAACACAAGTTTAGATCGCTAGAGTATTTAGATGTAAAGGCTAAACAAAAATGTGTAAATGTGCATAATGTCGAGACTAGCGATGCCGAGGAGCAAAATGTTAATACCGTTAAGTTAAGTTCTATTGGTCGATGCCCACGTTGTGAAGGTGAACATAAGATATTCAATTGCAAAGTATTTGCTAAAGATGACTATAATGCACGTCACCACTTTATTCAAACGAGTAAATTGTGTTTTAATTGCCTAGGAAACAATCATTCGGTATACACCTGCCGGCAATCGTTTAGATGTAGAATTTGCAAACGAAAACACCATTCGTTACTCCATCCCCCCAAAGCTTTACTATCAATTCCAACCGATTCATCGGAGACAAAAGATATTGTAACTACAGCAGTCACTGAATCACAAGATGAGTCCAATGAAAATGTTGTTACTGCTTGTTTCGCTAAAGGTTCCAGTCAGGTTCTTTTAGCAACCACTTTAGCCAAAGCAGAATTGAGAGTGGGTGACAATGTAATTATCAGATGTTTATTAGATCAGGGTTCCCAGGCTTCATTTGTGACAGAGTCGGTAGTTCAAACGCTCGGACTTAGGAAGATTCCCAACAAGATATTGGTATCTGGAGTGGGTTCCGAAGGAAACAGTTTAATTACATCCAAATACATAGTAATTATTAAGCTAAAGTCAATGTACGACCCGAAATTTAATATCGAAGTAAAGGCTCATGTGTTAAGTAAGCTTACCCGATTTCTCCCATCCAGAAAAGTGAAAGTGGTTCTGAGCTCTAATTTACCAAAATTAGAGTTAGCAGATCTGCGATTTGATACCCCAAATAAAATTGACATGCTTTTGGGTGCAGAAATATATGGTCAAATTTTAGAAGAAGGTATGATCAGGGGTCCACCTGGTATTCCTGTCGCTCAAAGTATCAAATTTGGGTGGATTCTATCAGGGCATGTTCAATCAGAGGATATTCCACATTCTTCCCACACTGTAGAAGTTACATGTATGCATATTGAATCGGTGGATGAAATGAGTGGACTTCTTAGACAATTTTGGGAAATCGAAGGAGAGGAGACTATTGGAAGAGAAAAAAAGATATTGAGCGAAGAAGAAATTAGATGTGAAGAGATATTTCGTCAAACCACGACGAGAAATGAGTCGGGTCGATATATTGTGAAACTTCCCTTTCGTAGCGACAGTCCTCAATGCAGATATGGCAAGTCGCAAGAAATAGCTAAACGAAGCCTTCGATTTTTGGAAAATCGCTTGATCAATAATCCAGAACTGAAAAAACATTATAGTGGTGTAATTGACGAATATTTGGAGCTCAATCATATGGAACCTGTATCAAAGGAAGAAGTGAATGGTGGAGACCCGGATGTGTATTTATCACATTATCCGGTGATAAAGAATAATAACTCCACCAGGCTGGTCCGTGTTGTTTTCAATGCTTCGGCAAAGGGATGTAACGGCGTGTCTTTGAATGACGATTTGATGGTGGGTCCAACTCTATAACCCGATTTACGGGATATTGTGATGCGATGGAGAGTACATCCTATATGCCTAGTCGCTGATATAACTAAAATGTACCGTCAAATATTAGTTCGACCAGAGGATACTAATTATCAACGTATTTTATGGCGTGATGAAACGGCAGAGATTCGACACTACAGTCTTCTTCGGGTTACATTTGGCACTGCGTCAGCACCATACCTTGCGGTGAGATCACTGCAGCAAGTTGCATATAATGAAGGTGAGGGCTACGACGATTTCATGTTGCCACCGGAAAGAAATAAAGGGAAAAGTAAACCGAAACTCTCGAAGGAAATAGCTGAAAAAGTGATCTCTGATTTTTATATGGACGACTTGATGACTGGTTGTTCTACGCTCGATGAAGGACTGAAATTATATAAAGAAATTAAAGATATGTTACTAAGAGGAGGATTCGTACTGCAAAAATGGAATACTAGTAGCAAGGAATTGTTAGAAAGGATAGGAGAGGAGTTAGGAGATAATAGAACCAACAAGTTATTAGCGTTGGGATCATCGGGAGGGGGACCAGGAAATCTTGTAAAGGTCCTGGGTGTCACCTGGAACAGTTGCAGTGATGAGATCGAATATTCGGTGACGCTCCCCAATGTGAACACCCCTGTCACGAAAAGAAAGGTTATCTCCGACATTGCTCGATTGTTTGATCCATTAGGTTGGATATCACCAGTTATAATACGAGCAAAGATACTTATCCAAAAACTCTGGATATCGGGTATTGACTGGGATGATCAACTGAACGAGAATCTATTACAAGAATGGCTAACTTACCGTCAGGATCTTTTAAAGCTAAAAATTTTCGGATTCCCAGATGGATTCACATTGAACCACACAATATTAAGGTTGAACTCCACGGCTTCAGTGATGCTTCAAGTGACGCCTACGCGGCTGTAATTTATACCCGTACCAAGGACGTGAATCGAGTTGTCAAGGTTTACATCGGGATTACATCGAAAACTAAAGTTGCTCCCATAAAACAAGTATCAATACCTCGCTTAGAATTATGCGGAGCCACTCTACTGGCTAAATTATTAACAGAGGTTTCCAAAACTCAAAAAATTCCTAAGAAGGATGTCTATGCTTGGACGGACTCCTCAGTAGTATTGGCGTGGTTGAGCAGTCATCCTAGTAAATGGAAAACTTTTGTGGGCAATCGAGTTTCTGAAATTATCACTAGGTTTGACAGAAGCCATTGGTCTCACGTGAAGTCTGAAGATAACCCTGCTGACTGCGCATACAGAGGTGTTAAACCAGCTGAAATTATTGTCTCAAACTTGTGGAAAACCGGTCCTGCTTGGCTGAGTGATAACAAAATAAAATACAGTCCACTGGTAGAACTCAGTCAAGAAGATGAGATAAACTCGGAACAACGAAGATACCGGTATACTGTGCTTGTGTACCTGTCAAGGTGATGGAGGAACTTATGTCGAGGTTTTCATCTTTAAACAAACTCAAAAGAGTTTTATCGTATTGTAGAAGATTTATTGCATTAAAGTTTTCTAAAGCACCTGCTCAATACCCACCGTGGCTTACATATGCAGAATTGCAAAAAACTCTTTTCATATGTATAAAGCAGTGTCAAATTACTCATTTTAGCAAAGAAATCCGAGAGATACAAAGGAGCGGAAGTTTATCGAAGCATAGCAAGTTATATTCGTTGAGCACTTTTCTAGACGTGGACGGAATATTAAGAGTCGGGGGCCAGTTGGAGCAAGCTGATTGGCAATTTTACGCTAAACATCCAATTTTGATACCCAACAACTCTCATTTAGCAAATCTAATCATTGCAGACGCTCATTTCAGAACACTTCATGGCGGTTCTCAAGTTGTGGTACATTATATTAGAACCAAATTTTGGATAATTCGTCTTAAGAGCAGAGTTAAAGAGTATGTCCGAAAATGTATTACATGTGTGCGTCATACCCACAAGGCAGTACATCCTCTAATGGGCCAGCTACCTTGGGATCGTGTGACTCCTGAACGAGCATTCAAGAAAAGTGGGGTGGATTATGCCGGACCCATCGCTATGAGAACTACGAAGGGACGAGGTCATCACGCTACAAAGGGCTACATATGCTTGTTTGTATGTTTGGCAACAAAAGCGATACACTTGGAGGCTGTAAGTGACATGACTTCTGACGGATTTCTTGCCGCGTTTAAAAGATTCGTAGCTAGACGTGGCCACTGTGCAGAATTATGGAGCGACAACGGTTCCAATTTCACTGGAGCCGCACGCGAGCTAAGGTCGATGCTGCTACAAGAAAAATCCAGCGTGGCCTCCGAAATCGCAACTTGGTTAGAGAACAATGGTACCAGTTGGCGTAAGATTCCTCCACATGCCCCTAATTTTGCAGGACTGTGGGAGGCGGGGGTCAAATCGACCAAACATCATCTAAAGCGGGTTATAGGCACATCCACCTTAACCTTTGAAGAACTTACTACGGTGTTGTCTCAAATCGAGGCATGCCTTAATTCAAGACCAATATCACTACTAAGCGAAAATTCAGAGGATCTCCTACCGTTGACTCCTGGTCACTTTTTAATTGGTGAGCCGTTGTTGTTGCTATCAGAGGCTAATTATGAACGAGTTGAAATTAGTCCTCTAAAGCGGAGGCAACTAACTCAAAGAATGGTTCAAAATTTTTGGCGACGATGGTCTCAGGAACACCTGTCCCAATTTTTCTATCGTTACAAGTGGAACGAGAAGCTATCTGAACCGGAGATGGGAGACATTGTACTAGTGATGGAGAATGATATGCCTCCTGCTCGTTGGTTGTATGGAAGGATTGTGGAAAAGCATACTGGGATGGATGGAGTGACGAGGGTTGTTTCGTTGCGGTGCAAAGATAATATAATAAAAAGACCAATGTCGAAGATTTGTGTACTACCTATAGCCGACTAGTAAAGTATCCCCGATATGTTATAGTCGTTGGCTTGTCGACCACTGGGACGGATCCCATTTCAGGATATTCGCAATTGTATGCATCTTGCGTCCACTGTTTGTTGTATTATAATTGAATTGTGTACTTATGATGAACCATTGGTTCATGGTGGCCGAAATGTTTAAGTTATTGGTTTGTTTACGTGTAGCAATATGTAATTAGTAAAATATTGTAGCATACTATGTGTCGAAACTAAGTAGAAGTAAGTAAAAAGCACATATTAGCATTGCGAAGCAAACTATATGTTCCCTTGTTATTTAATTATACTGATCCACCGCTAGATGGCGTGCAACTGATTTTTTTTGAAATTAAATCGCATTAGAATAGTCATTTACATTTTTTGTAAAAGTCTCGAGAGTTCAATAAAATGTTGACTCGTCTTGAACCGGTATGGTAGTTTTATTTGCTTCCTCCTGTAGTATCAAGATTGTTTTTTGTAGAAGAAATTAGACAGTTAGATAATTTGACATTGAGTAATGGTACCTTGGAAGGTATTCCAAATTCTTTAAATTAGGTTACAAGACAATAGAGTTTTACTCTGGCAATGTAAATAGTAATAATAACAATATTAAAAATTGGCCAAGTGCGAGTCGGACTCGCGCACGAAGGGTTCCGTACCATTATCTATAAAAACGGCAAAAAATCACGTTTGTTGTATGGGAGCCCCCCTTAAATATTTGTTTTATTTTAATTTAATTATTTATTTTTAAAGTAAATATATAACTAAATATTCTGTGAATATTTCAAGCGTCTACCTGTTGCCGTTATGAATATCGAGTAAAAACGAGCAAAAAAATCACATTTGTTGTATGGGAGCCCCCTTAAATATTTACTTTATTCTATTTTTTAGTATTTGTTGTTATAGCGGCAACAGAAATACATCATCTGTGAAAATTTCAACTGTCTAACTATCACGATTCATGAGATACAGCCTGGTGACAGACAGACGGACGGACGGACGGACGGACAGCGGAGTCTCGGTAATAGGGTTCCGTTTTACCCTTTGGGTACGGAACCCTAAAAACGGAACTAAAAGTAATAATAATACAATATCCCCATCAATTGTAAATTGTCAAGAATATAGAAATAATAATAATTGTATCAACTCGGTGCACCAAAACATTCAGGGGATGGTAGGAAAAGAGTTAGAATTGGAGTTGTTTATGAATTGTAGCAAAATTGATATTTTATGTCTAACTGAGCACTGGCTAAAACCCCATCAATTCATTTTCAGCTTCAATAACCCCCAGGTTGCAAGCTCATTCATCAGAGATAACTATATACATGGTGGCTCTTTAATATTAGTAAATAAGTTGCTTGAATTTAAAGATAGGGGTGACATTGTGAGCCTCTCTGTTGAGCGAGTTGTAGAGATTTCATGCATTGAATTGGAACGATTCATTGTTATGAACCTGTATAAACGTCCTAGCACGCCCTTTGAAACATTTTCAAATATCATGGAGGATGCTTTAAATAAATTATCTAATAGCCATAAAACTGTTATAATTTGTGGAGACTTTAATATAAATATCTTGGAGAAAAATACTGTTACCTACAACTTTTTAAATTTATTTAAATCAAACAATTTGCATCATATTTTTACAGAGCCAACAAGAGTAACTGCTACAGGTGCTACATGTATTGATAATATATTTAGTAATGTAAAACCTTCGTATCAATCTATAATTAATAAAGTTCAGTCAGACCATTCAGGTCAGTTGGTTTCATTTCCAAATTCTTTAAGTTCCATTCCATTTCCATTTAGTAAAAGCCGCTTAGAAAGATTTAAGTCTAACATAGCAGAAAAAAATGTATTGTTGCCCTATCACGGTACTCCGTGAAAAAGTGAATTTAATACAATCTTTACTCCAAAACAACTGTCTGTAAGCGACCGTATGACATTCAGTGATTGGGCAACTCCTGGTATTTACAAAAGTCGGAATAAATTGTATGAACTTTATGAAGAAAGGACCTGTAATCACAATCCGACTTTTCAAGAAATTGTAAAAAATTATGCCAAAATATTTAAACGAGCCTGTTCCAATGCTAAGTCTATATATTTAAGAAATAAAATTAATGGTTCAACAAATATTATTAAATCTGTTTGGGATATGATAAATCATGAGACGGGTAGAGCGAAAGTAGGTAGTCGAGACTTTCGGTTAAAGATAAATGATATACGAGTAGATATCAAAAATGATTTAGAAATTGCGACTGAGTTTGAAAAATATTTTTCTAACATTCCTCTTATTATTACGAGAAATCTTATGTCTTCTTCTATATCTGCTGAACTGGTTCTCAAACAGAGCGTGGTAGAATGCGACACAATATTTGAATTTTCAGCTGTAAGCCCAAAAGATGTTTTGAACGCTTTTAAATCAATAAATATGAAAAACACTAAAGATCTGTGGGGTCTATCTGACAAAACCATTTCTTCTATTATTATTTCAATCGCTCCACATTTAGCTACAATTTTCCATTGTTGTGTGGCGTCTGGTGTATTTCCTGACTTGATGAATCATAGTAAAATCATTCCATTATTTAAATCTGGTGATAGTTCGGACCCTTCGAATTTTTGACCTGTTTCCATACTGCCCATTCTCAGTAAAATTATTGAAAAACTAATGCTTAACCAGTTGCTCAGATATTTCAATACACATAATTTGCTTCATAGGAAACAGTTCGGATTTACGAGAGGTTGTTCATCTATAGACGCAGGGATTCATTTGCTTAAAAGTATATTCGCGGCATGGGAGGGTTCGCAAGATGCCTTGGGAATTTTCTGTGATCTGTCTAAAGCGTTTGACTGCGTGCGCCATAACACTCTTGTCAGAAAATTACACCACTACGGTATCAGGAACAAGGCTCTCAAACTTCTGTCTTCTTATCTGGACAATAGGATACAGAAGGTCGATGTTAATGGTAAAAGATCTTCGGGGTCCCATGTAGTTATGGGAGTCCCACAGGGGTCAATTCTAGGTCCATTTTTATTTTTAGTATATATAAATGACTTACCTTATTATGTAAGGGATAAACATGAGATTGTATTGTTTGCGGATGACACCTATTTGACATTCAAAATTAATAGACGGTTAGGTAATTAAGACGAAGTTAACGATGCTCTCTCTAAAGTTATTCATTGGTTTAGTGTTAATAATCTGCTTTTAAATGATAAAAAGACTAAAATAATTAAGTTCTCAACACCTAATGTAAGACAGCTGGCTACCAATGTACATGTTAATGGAACTAATTTAGCCACTGTGGAGACAACTGTGTTCTTGGGTATAACAATTGACTCCAGACTACAATGGGGCCCACAAATTGAAAAATTATCAGGAAAACTAAGTTCTGCAGCCTATGCAGTGAAAACTATTAGACGGCTCACTGATGTTGATACGGCTAGAATAGTTTATTTCAGCTACTTTCATAGTATTATGTCACATGGAATTCTTCTTTGGGGTAACTCCGCGGACATTAACACCATCTTTTTATTGCAAAAGAGAGCCATAAGAGCTATCTACAAACTTGGTCCCCGGGAGAACCTTAGAGAAAAATTCAAAGAAATAAATATTTTAACAGTCGCATCGCAATATATCTATGAAAATTTTTTATATGTCCATAAAAACATAGACTCATTTTGTAAAAAGAGTGATACTCATAGCATAAATACTAGATATAAGCATAATCTTGTGTTACATGCAAGCCGTCTCCACAAAATAAGTAATTCTTTTATGGGGCAATGTATACGGTTCTATAACAAACTTCCCAGCAATATAAGAGAATTGTCAATAAACAAATTTAAAACTACTATTAAAGCCAAATTGTGTAAGCAGGGCATATTATATAGTATCTGATTATATTAATGATAAAAATGCCTTTGAGTGAGTCGATCCAATTATAATAAATTATGTAAATTTGTTTGGATACCAAAAGAGGGATGCCTGAGTTTTTTTGGCAGTATTTTTATCAGTGCTCACCTAGTCATAAACTGCACGATAGGGAAAAAAATTGTGACGATTTCAAACAAGTGTAGCCATTTTTACGGAATAAAAAGATTTTGACTTTGATACTCACAAAGTAGTTTACATCTAATTGCCTGTAAATTTCACTTTCGCAAAGTAACGCCCGAATCTATTATTTAAATTTAGTTGTATACTGTAAAGATTACACATTTTTTCTAAGTTTTGATGTGCAAAGGCACTCCATACTTATTAAGATGCTAATACTCTGTTCAAAGTCTTATTTTATCATGGATCCTGGGATTTCTTAGACAAGCTGTCGACATGTACGATGCCGCCCCAAAAAGGGGAGAATGGCTATAGACATACGTCCGGTTGCGACCACAGGAAGGTGGTGGAATAATTTCGGTTAGAGCGGCGAGCCGCCGGGGCCGGGTCGTCTGGTGGTACTTACACTGCACGAGGCTGGAGTGCGGCGGCGCGTTCTCGGCCAGGTGCACGACGTAAGGCTGCGAATGGAACGCGGGCGCGTGCTCGTTGACGTCGAGCACGTGTAGCCTCGTCTGGACCATGACGGCGGGCGCCGGGCTGCCCGCGCCCTCCGCTATTATACCTGCCGCACGCACGTGCACCTTGAGTCGGATGATCATTACCGCAAACGAATGCATGTAAAATAAAAATGTATAAATGATCTCGGACACAGAGAACGAGTGCGGGACCTCCGGTCGCGCGACCGGCGGCCGCCGCGTCTCGCAACGCTTCAAAACATTAACAAAAACTATTAGTATTATTCATGATTCCATTGTTTTTAAGTCGGTGGATAATTATCTGGTGTCCGGAATCCGGCGTCACGAAGGGCCTGACGAAAAACAGCGTTGGTACACGGTCACCCGTGTACTCCTACATTATTCTGAGAAGGCTCCTTGTTGGCAGCCATTACGATACACATATTTTTGTATATTTTCTCAATTTTTTTCTGTTTCCTTTTTATTGTGTGTGTATTATCAATGGTTATGCCAACAAGAATATCTTTCTTTCTTGTTTTATAAAGTATTCGCCTTTATGCATTTGCATAGGCCTAATGCAGTAGGTAAATTTAAGGGATGTGTAATCTAGCTTAAAACATGGTAATCTAAACTAGATGAATATGTAAATATATGTTGACCATATGAAAGGAAATTTATTTCCCCTTTAATTACATTCAAATGTGCCATGTAGGATATAGACATATGAAAGTTAATTTATGTCCCTATTAATTGTGAAGAAAAATAAATACATGTAACTTGCTGATCTGTTTCTCTTTATATAAGTTCGTACATTAATTACTTTATCGTACCTTCCTGATAGGTTTTGGTTAAATCAGGTGGCGCTCCTTTGTTTCTTTTATCTATTTTCTTTGAAGCAGACAAATTATTGACTGGTTTTTGACCTGCAAAACTACTCGAACCTACGCCTTGCACATAGCCTAGCCACTAATCACCTTGCCTAGAGTCTCCTATGTCCTCTGCTCTGCCGCTCCACACGTAACAATCTTAAAGTACATGAACTTTTCATCCTGAGCATTGGAAAGGTTTCAGTGCTTCATCGAAGTCGAGAGCAGGCGGTTCGCACGGGCCGTGATGTATCAAATTGGAATGATCTGTCGACTGGGGTTACCCAGGGCGGTATTTTATCTCCTCTATTGTTTTCCATGTTTATAAATTTTCTTACGTTATCTTCGAGTTACTCTTATCATTTATACGCGGATGATCTACAGTTTTATGTGCAAACGACATCAGATACGCTGAACACGCGAATTTCTCGGTTGACAAATGATAGTTTGTGCAAAATAAATTGTTGGTCTAACAACTTCGGAATTCCGGTGATTCTGTTATTCCTTTCAGTAAGAGTGTCATAATCTTGGTATATTGACTCTACTTTGACCTGGAGCACACAAGGGCATCCACTGCTGAACAAAGGCCTACCCCTTTGCCTTCCACAGCGATCGGTCCTGTGCCGCTTGCATCCATCGGCTCCCTGCGATCTTCACAAGATCGTCGGTCTATCGTGTGGCGGGCCGTCCTACGCTGCGTTTTCCGGTTCGTGGTCGCCATTCGAGAACTTTTCCCCAACGGCCATCGGTTCTCCGAGCTATGTGCCCACTGCTACTTCAGCTTGCTGATCACTAGTAGTAGTAACACTAGTTCTGCTACGGACGTGCTCATTTCTGCGTTTCAGATTTGCGTGTTTTTAACGATTTTTTGATCGGAATCTACGTAGGATGACGAGAACCGATGCAGTGTGAGGTTAGCACCGACGAACGGCGCTAAAAGACAAGGTATGGACGCAAAAATCGAGTCAATACGCAAAAATTGTCGAAAAACAGCAATAAAACAGGGGAAAAGTACTAAAACACACTTCAAAGTGGTTCTCCGTATGCTAGGTTGTATACTGAATCTATAGGCTACTTCACGGAGCGTTTTAAGAACCTCCGAGCACAGAAACACAAAATGAAGACTAGTTTGTTGCGAAAAAGTACTGTTTGTATGGAAAGTTTTCAAAATTTGTACTAAAATGTATTTGCTTTATGTATTTACAGGTAGCAGGCGATTAGCCGTGAAGAATGATGTACGATAAGCTATGGTAAGTACCACAACAAATAGCCAAATAGATGATTTGCCTATGTAATTCGCCCGACCACGTAACCTCGGTACGTAGGTATTATTATTGGATTTGCGTGTTTTTAACGATTTTTTGATCGGAATCTACTTAGGATGACGAGAACCGATGCAGTGTGAGGTTAGCACCGACGAACGGCGCTAAAAGACAAGGTATGGACGCAAAAATCGAGTCAATACGCAAAAATTTTCGAAAAACAGCAATAAAACAGGGGAAAAGTACTAAAACACACTTCAAAGTGGTTCTCCGTATGCTAGGTTGTATACTGAATCTATAGGCTACTTCACGGAGCGTTTTAAGAACCTCCGAGCACAGAAACACAAAATGAAGACTAGTTTGTTGCGAAAAAGTACTGTTTGTATGGAAAGTTTTCAAAATTTGTACTAAAATGTATTTGCTTTATGTATTTACAGGTAGCAGGCGATTAGCCGTGAAGAATGATGTACGATAAGCTATGGTAAGTACCACAACAAATAGCCAAATAGATGATTTGCCTATGTAATTCGCCCGACCACGTAACCTCGGTACGTAGGTATTATTATTGGATTTGCGTGTTTTTAACGATTTTTTGATCGGAATCTACTTAGGATGACGAGAACCGATGCAGTGTGAGGTTAGCACCGACGAACGGCGCTAAAAGACAAGGTATGGACGCAAAAATCGAGTCAATACGCAAAAATTTTCGAAAAACAGCAATAAAACAGGGGAAAAGTACTAAAACACACTTCAAAGTGGTTCTCCGTATGCTAGGTTGTATACTGAATCTATAGGCTACTTCACGGAGCGTTTTAAGAACCTCCGAGCACAGAAACACAAAATGAAGACTAGTTTGTTGCGAAAAAGTACTGTTTGTATGGAAAGTTTTCAAAATTTGTACTAAAATGTATTTGCTTTATGTATTTACAGGTAGCAGGCGATTAGCCGTGAAGAATGATGTACGATAAGCTATGGTAAGTACCACAACAAATAGCCAAATAGATGATTTGCCTATGTAATTCGCCCGACCACGTAACCTCGGTACGTAGGTATTATTATTGGATTTGCGTGTTTTTAACGATTTTTTGATCGGAATCTACTTAGGATGACGAGAACCGATGCAGTGTGAGGTTAGCACCGACGAACGGCGCTAAAAGACAAGGTATGGACGCAAAAATCGAGTCAATACGCAAAAATTTTCGAAAAACAGCAATAAAACAGGGGAAAAGTACTAAAACACACTTCAAAGTGGTTCTCCGTATGCTAGGTTGTATACTGAATCTATAGGCTACTTCACGGAGCGTTTTAAGAACCTCCGAGCACAGAAACACAAAATGAAGACTAGTTTGTTGCGAAAAAGTACTGTTTGTATGGAAAGTTTTCAAAATTTGTACTAAAATGTATTTGCTTTATGTATTTACAGGTAGCAGGCGATTAGCCGTGAAGAATGATGTACGATAAGCTATGGTAAGTACCACAACAAATAGCCAAATAGATGATTTGCCTATGTAATTCGCCCGACCACGTAACCTCGGTACGTAGGTATTATTATTGGATTTGCGTGTTTTTAACGATTTTTTGATCGGAATCTACTTAGGATGACGAGAACCGATGCAGTGTGAGGTTAGCACCGACGAACGGCGCTAAAAGACAAGGTATGGACGCAAAAATCGAGTCAATACGCAAAAATTTTCGAAAAACAGCAATAAAACAGGGGAAAAGTACTAAAACACACTTCAAAGTGGTTCTCCGTATGCTAGGTTGTATACTGAATCTATAGGCTACTTCACGGAGCGTTTTAAGAACCTCCGAGCACAGAAACACAAAATGAAGACTAGTTTGTTGCGAAAAAGTACTGTTTGTATGGAAAGTTTTCAAAATTTGTACTAAAATGTATTTGCTTTATGTATTTACAGGTAGCAGGCGATTAGCCGTGAAGAATGATGTACGATAAGCTATGGTAAGTACCACAACAAATAGCCAAATAGATCCTGCTGGAGAGACTGGAACAAAGCTCAAGTCTCGATCGAATCGAAAGCCTTCTCATAGTCCACAAACGCTAAGCATAGTGGCTGTTTATACTCTTCGGTTTTCTGTATAACCTGCCGCAGCGTATGTGGGTGGTCTATGGTTGAGAAGCCTTTCCGGAAACCGGCTTGATCAGGAGGCTAAAACCTGCGTGCAAGACGATTCACGATGACCCTTGAAAACAGCTTATAGACATGGCTCAGAAGAGAAAGGGGTGTATAGTTTTTCAATAACGCTTTATCACCCTTCTTGAAAAACAACACCACCACGCTTCAGCCCCATGCATGAGGTGGTTTGCCCTCGAGGATGACGGAATTGAAAAGCTTCTGATGGACCCTAAGTATTGGTTTTCCACCCGCTTTCAGAAGTTCCGATGTGATTCAGACATCGCCCGGAGCTTTCCTGTTCTTGAGCTGTTTAAGAGCCATCCTAATCTTGTACAGGCTGATGTCCGGGATATCCTCTGTGTAGTGTCAGGTCAATTAGCTCTTGAGTCTAATGTCGAACCAGAAGCGGACTCTGGTGATTTAGTCTATAACTGCCCATAGAAAATCTCAATCTCCCTCAAGATATCTGGTTTGGACGAGACAATGTGGCCACTCTTGGTCTTCGGTTACGTTAACTGGCATAGCCCATCAGACAGATTCCTTGCGAACACTTTGGAACCTTTATTCTGCTTAATGTCTCTTCAATACAAAAAGTATTGAAGTGTCGAGTGACGAGTGTCGCGTCGCAAAGAGACCGAAATCTGCCTGGTTAGCTGCCTAACCGAGGACGCAACCTTATTTTTCATCAAATTTCCATTAATCTGAGGGTTTGGATTGCAAGCTTCTGAGGTTTGTTTGTTCGGCGGGGCTTAAAAACTTAGCTCCAACCGCATGGACAGTTTCTATCAAACCACTATTTAATTCGTCGACGGAGACGCAGTTCTCAAGACCTTCGAATCGATTTTGGAGTTCAGAAAGTTTTCTTCGGAGTTTCGGATATGGGCTCTTAAAGGTCTTAGAGTAGACTTCATTATATATCGACATTGCGCCTTCTAAATCGATACAGACACTTTCTCTTCTATTGAAACTGCTGAAGCTCACTAGGCTTAGGAAAGCTAGGAATGGAATTCAACGTGCTTCTTCTGGCTAAGATGCTCGCCTATCATTAACGGTAGAAACTTTACGGTTTCAGTCGTTGACATGAAGTTGTAAAGGATTGGCATCGTACGGAGCGACCGAGCGACCGCACACGGCGCCCGACCAGCGCTCTAGCTTACTCACTTACTGATAATTTGTACAAGTACTTCACGCATTATCGTCCTCATACCACTCGTGTTCCCGCTATCGTCTACATCTATACGGACCTATGATTTATTCGTAGTCTATACGTAGTTATTTCCGGTGTACTACGCGTGTTCTAACTTTCCTTTTTTCTACTATTAAAACAAGAGAAAAATATTTTTCCTACAGTTTTTTGTATGTATACCTAGAAGTACCATGTGTGAAATCCCTTTGAAGTCACTTCACCTTGCATTTTATAAACAAAACAGATTAGACTATATTATTTGTTCACTTGTATTTGTACAGAGTGCTTGCTGCTGTTCGACAATATCTTCATGTCACCGATCACTACAGGACATAATCAAAGATAAGTAATAATGTTGCCCTCGGCTGTCGCCGACGACTGCAGTGTTACCGATGATGTGTTCTTGTGCCGTCTCTCGATCTAGTTGTCCGGCGAGGACGAGACGCCCAGCCGCATCGATCGCGAACAAATCCCGCGGCCAGAGACCAGGTGCGAGACGAAAGCGCGGTGCGTCCGGGCCGTCGGGCGCGTCCGGGGGGCGCAGCTCGGCGATCACCGTGCCCGGTGGCTTGTCTTCCGGCAGGAACACGTCGGGCGGCGGGGAGTGCAGGCGCGGTGCGGCCTCGCCCGGCGCCAGTATGAACACAGACACGGGCGCCTCGCCCGCCAACCCGCCGCCGTCGCGTGCGCGCACCCACAGCTGTAGCGACCGAGACGCTGCAGACAGAGGACGAGGAGAAGGTCAGATCGGCGGCGGCGAGAGACGAGTGAGTGGGAGGAACGACTGGGAGCTCACCGAAAGCGGTGGCGTCGCGAGCGAAGGACAGCGCGCCGGTGTGCGGGTCGACGGCGAACAGGCCGTTGGCGTCGGAGCGCTCCTCGCCTTCGTACACGGAGTAGACGAGACGTGCGTTGTCGCCGGCGTCGGCGTCGCGAGCCGTCAGCGTGAGGAAGGGCAGGCCGGGCGCGCGGTCGAGCGGCACGGCGGCGCGGTACTCGCGGTGCGGGAAGGCCGGCGCATTGTCGTTGAGGTCGGCCACGCGCACGCGCACCACGGTGTGCCGCAGCAGGCCCCCGCCGTCGCTGGCCGTCACCGGCACCTCCCACTCGGCGCGCCGCTCTCGGTCCAGCGGCACTCGCGCCGTCAGAGCGCCGCTACGGGCGTCCACCGCGAACGTGTCTCGCAGTCGCGCCGACGGAATCGAATACGTCACCGTGCCATACTCGCCGGCGTCTTCGTCATACGCTTTCACCTGCGAGATGGTTTGCAAATTAAGTCTTGCGTATCGTTTTAGACCCGACGACGACGAAATCTCGGTGGAGTC
Source organism: Pyralis farinalis (assembly GCA_947507595.1). Taxonomy (NCBI): domain Eukaryota; kingdom Metazoa; phylum Arthropoda; class Insecta; order Lepidoptera; family Pyralidae; genus Pyralis; species Pyralis farinalis. The sequence continues at coordinate 426,878 of OX382264.1, forward strand.
GCACTCACCGTGGTGAGCAGCAGCGGCGGTGGCTGGTTCTCGAGCGCGCGCGCCTCGTGCACGAGGTGCGGGAAGTGCGGCGGGCTGCGGTTGGCGGGCGCGAGCGTGAGCTTTACACGGGCGAAGGCGGCGTGCGCGCCGTCCGAAACGGACACGTTGAGCGAGCGCAGCGCGGTGCCGGCGGCCCACGCGCGCGCGTCCGACAGCGTCAACACGCCCGTGCGCGCGTCCACTGCCAGCGCGCTGCCGCCGTCGGCCAGTGCGTACCGCAGGCGCGGTGCATCGCGCGCGTCGGGGTCCCACGCCGCCACGCGCGCCAGTGCCGTGCCGCGCGCCGCCTCCGTCGACACCAGAGCCGGGACTACTGCGCGCTCCATGCGCGGCGGACTGTCGTTGACGTCCTCCACTGTCACAAGCCAACCGCGCGGTGTGAGAGATCGACCGCCGGGAACGAAACGACCCGTAATTATATGACAGACTTAGGCTATGTACGTTTAGTGTCATAAAAAGATATCCGAAATGTAAATTACATTTTAGATATATTCGGTCTTTGCCTTTTTATTATTATTTATTAAAAAAAATACCCCAAAACATGAAACAAGTGTCTACAATTTAAATAGTACACATAGCCTAAGGTTGTTTTATATTAATTTCGTTCGTTTTGTTAGTCGGAGTTAATTAGCATTTTTTCGAGTACCGACCTAGTTCGAGATCATTAGATCTAGAACCAAGCCGATACCATCAAAATGACCATGTAGTACCGACACAAATATTTATTAAAACACTATTAAAAAATTAATTAATAATTAATAACAGTAATAAAAAATGTATCCGTCGCAAGAGAAGTAATTGGTAACAAGTCTCATAGATAAATAACTTCTTCTCATGACAAGTGTTCGAATTACTAATTAATTAAGCAATAACAGTGCCGTGATTCACATGTGAAATCAATTAAAATAAAATTGAACTAAGGTACTACATCTTTCTTCTATTCTTTTTTACCATTATTATTTCAGTCCATATTTGTCCACTGCTGGGCATAGTCTTCCCCTTTAGATAGCCACTCGCCTCGATACTGAGCCACCTTCCTCCATCGACTCCCTATAAATGTCTTCAGATCGTCGCTCCATCTAGTGGAGGGCCGCCCAAACTGCGTGCACAAGAACGAGGATGCCATTCGAGACGCATTTTCCCCAGCGATTGTCGATTCTACGAGCAATGTGGCGCCCACTTCAGCTGACTATCACTTGGACTATGACAGTTAGTGTAGTTCTACTGCGGCTGTCCTTTTTTGTGATTCCATCACGGAGAGAAATGCTGAGCATAGCCTTTTCCACAGCACGCTGAGCGACCTTGAGCTTCCCCACACGGCCCGCAGTGACGCACCACGTCTCGGTCGTGTGTCATCGCTGACAACACACACTGTTCGAACAATAGTCTATATCTATCCGAACGCTGTCCAGCCGAGTTAAATCCGTCTGTTGACCTCTCTAAATATTTATATCTGTATATAAGTTGTTGTAATAAGAATAAAACAGTATCTCACGGGTCTACCTGGTATTATTTACTCGTCGTAATACCACCACGCAACCTACGACCCCATAAATTGGTGACCCCGACGTGATCCTTGACGGCGTGTTGTTGTGTTCCTGCGTGTGAGTAAGGTCACGAGTAAACTAAGGAGTCGCCGTATAAGCAGCAGGAGAGGCATCGCGCGAATGATACTTAATATATTACAGGCGATAATAGGCTACGGTAACTGCATTACATGCGGTGGGCCGAATGTTTGAATGCCTCCCGATGTTGTATAAAAAAAATGGACAAAGTAATTGCCTTCAGTTCTGCAGTCACCGGCAAGACACTGGAAGCTGCGCCGCCCAAATCAATTATGGAACAACGACAAAGCTACCTGCAGATTTCTTCTGGGACGAAAATAACAAGTCATATCCTGAATTAATTCAAGAAATAAAGCAGAACATCAATCGCGTCCATTCCAAGACGGGTACACACGAGCACTAACGATTTCGTTCACCCTCGATTAAATGACTGCGCACATGTATTTTTGAGATGTGATACACTACGTCCAAGCCTGGCACCGCCGAATGAAGGCCCATATTTGGTTACGAGACGAGGAGACGACAGTTTTTACAATCAATGTGATAATAAAAAAATTACCGTCTTCATAAACCGTCTCAAGCCAAGTTCAAGCATTTATTATGAACAATCAGGAAGAAATTCAAATACGTGAGAGTCGACTATCCAAGAACGCACCGCCATATAAGAACCTGAGAGCACGCCAGGTCAGCAAGAAACGATCATTCTACCAAAAGCCAGAATAACACGTTCCCGACGTGTCTCACGTCCCACCGTTCGTATTCAAACAAATATTTAAGTGATTATTTTAAGAAATTGAAATTTTAAGGGACTTCTATAGCAGCCTAAATAATCAGACGTGATATACATAACGAAGTATTGGAAATATTCATCTATATTAATTATGTGAATTTAGCATCATCCCCTTTCTCTCATATGTCTCAGAGTTTCCTCCAGGAGTCGAAGGCGGATATTATTCTTTAGGAATGTGAACCATTTACAGCTTCACCATTTACAGATGTAACTCTTTCTTTATACGATTCGCAAACTGATTTAATAAATTGGTCGACTTCCCTGAGTCGAGCTCGGGGAAGTCGACCAATTATTTAATACTGAACCAAGCACGTTTAAATCTACCATTTAAACACTGGTTTGACGCGACTCCTTAAAACTATCAATTAAAATGCAGATTCCAAATTTATAAACTCTGTAAAAAATATTTTACTATGTATTTTGTGATACCTAGTTAATAAGCATACATTGATACACAAATGCGAAAATTGTAATAGTATCATAAGAAATATTACGTACATTTATATAATACTGTAAGTTCTCCGATTAAAATAACATAAAAGATGTTTGGTTATCAGTGGTCCTCGTGGACTGGAGCGTACATGAAGAAATATGTGCGGTACCTGTGACGAAGAGGTGCGCGGTGGTCCTGAGCGGCGGGCGGCCGCCGTCGGTGGCCGTGACCAGCAGGTGGTACTCGGCGCGCGCCTCGCGGTCCAGCGGCGCCGCCACGCGCACCTCGCCCGACGCCGGCTCCACGGCGAAGTCGAGGGCGACGTCGTCGCCTCCCATCGTCGTCAGCGTGTACGTTAGTTCGCCGTTGGCATCTGTAACAGCTTCGACGGTGAGAACAGGGCGTGGCGGAGGCGTGGCGGAGGCGGCGCGCTAGCGTCGTCGGCGGCACTCACCGGTGTCGTTGTCTGCGGCGCGCACGGTGAGCACGCGTGTCCCCACGGCCGCGGCCTCGCTGACGGCGGCGCGGTACAGATCCTGGTCGAACTCGGGCGCGCAGTCGTTTACGTCGAGCACGTGCAGCGTCACCGCGGCATCGGCGGACGCACCGGTGACGGCGTCGGTGGCGCGCAGCAGCAACGAATGTTCGCGCGAGCGCTCGAAGTCGAGCGGCGCGCGTGCCACCAACACGCCTGCGCAGCGACACATTAGTGGAGATGCGGCCGCAGCCGCCGGGTGCAGTCCGCGCGGACGGCACCCGGCGCCCGGCGGCCGACATGCCCTCGTGCAGATTTCGTATACATTTAATATGAGTGTGCACGAAACTTATATATTGTGAAAAGCACTGCAGTTATCGTTTTGCTCGCTGTTGAAATGAAAAGATGATGAAATGGTAACCAGGCACTCGAATTATCTACTAAATCTGGAGATGATGGAAGAGAAATAAAGAAATCCGACGAAAAACAAATAAACGAGAAGCAGTGTGCGGCCGCGTCCGCCGGCGGTGCCCATTTTTAGTGTTCCGTACCAAAATGGTGAAATAGGAACCGTTATGTCACTATGGAATATTTTAGTACTACTGATGCTATCACATACATAATGCAACGGTAATATTTTTACATAAATTACGCGTTAAGTCCCTAACGCGTAATTTACATAAGAATATTACCTTTGTATGTATACATTGTAATGCCACAATCGTAATGAACACCGTAGACTCTAATCACAAAATTGGGAACTTGCTCGCAGACAACGACACAGTCCCACCGTCCGAGCACCACGTCGGGCGCGCTCCCTCTTACAAGAACACAAACACCTATTTACGGATGACGAGTACACATGGTTGTACAATCCTAAGATATCGCAGCCGCCGAAACTTTATGGTCTGCCAAAATACACAAAAGAGATCTGCCTTTAGGACCGATAGTAAGTCAAATCTATTCGCCCACTTACGACTTATCAAAGCATCTGAGTAAAGTTTTGCCGTCATTAAAGGTAACACACCGTCTTACGTAAAACATTGGCGACACTTCATTAGCATCTTGAATAAAATTAAATTGGAACCTGATGAAATTGTGGCGAGTTTTTACGTTGAATCGTTGTTCACTAATGTTCCATTGAGAGAGTGCCTTGAGGTGATCAAAAATAAAGATTTTGAATGGGATCTCGGATAAGTACGTAGTTTTGCTTGAACACTGGTTAGATGGAAACTTTTTTTATACCGAAATCAATACTACCTTTAAATCACAGCTATGGGTAGCCCCGTAGCTCCAGCATTAGCCAACATCTGGATGGAACATGTTAAAGAAAAAGCCTTGACGTCAGGGCCTTCTAATATCCGATTCTGGAAGAGATATGTTGACGACGAGATCTGCTTAATTAAAGATACCAAGCGGGAAGTAGAACAGTACCTCTATCACCTTAACTCCATTCACAGCAAAATACGTTCACGTACGAAATAGAGAGTAAGCGTTCACTGGTATTTTTAGATGTTAGGTTGAATGTGCGAGAAGACGGTTCGTCGGTGGCACTGTGTCTTAGAAACATACACACACGCACAGATACAAAAATGCCTACTTGCATCACCAACCGCGTCATCGTTGCGACGTCTCTTACAAATCGAGCCTATGAACTTTGTGACCCTGAACATTTAAGTACTGAGCTCGCACACGTTCAGGAGATACTTAAGAGAAACGGGTACAAGGTGAATCGAAGAAGTTCAGGTGGCCGGGGTACACCAAAGGATGTAATTCCGTACCAGACACCGGGTGTCTACAAGATTGATTGCAGCAGCGTTAGTTTTAGCAAGACTAGGCGTACAATCGCAGAGAGAGTCAAAGAACACATTGCAGCTGTAAAGAATCAGTGATAGGCGAACATATGCTCGACTCCCAACTGGATTGAGCTTCACCGGCCAAAGGTTTTATCCACCGATCGCCAATAATACAGCCGAATGGCTCGCGAAGCGATTGAAATTAAGAAACAGAAATTTTAATCGTGAGGATGCATATAAGCTTACGCTGCCGTGGCACCCAGTGATAGGAAAATTAAAATCTCGCGATTTATCGTCGAATGCGCCCATGGACATTATTAGTGTCGTGTGTAGTGGCTATGACAAATATTAAAGACCAAGAGAGGGTAGTTGAAGAAAACACCTCCGAGCGCAGCCGGCCAGTGCCCCGTCACCACGGCTGATGCAACTCAGCCGAAACATCGGAAAATACAAAGGTAATATTTTTACCTAAATTACGTATTAAGTCCAGCATTATATAAATTTATGTAATTATGTAACGCGAAAATTTAAAACTTATACTGATGCTATCGATTTTACGTTTGGAATAGTTTTAAATATTGCTTATGCCACCCTATAGCAAACGACAAAAAACATGCAAAAGGGGTTGAAATGAATGACGAAATGCCAAAACGCGGTTTATATTGTTCAAGTAGAGTATCACATGTAAGAAGTTAATTCGCACATTCCAAAAGCCTACGTTTTAAAAATTATTAGAATCCTTAACAATCAACCTCGTTCGGGTTTCTTTTTACTTTTGTAATCAGACCACACACGACCGTGGCAAATATCCTCGAATAATATTATCTTTTCGTAGATCATGAATATTAATTCAATCATTTGTCAGGCGTACGCGGGGATATGGATCTAAAACGTAGTGGCCTCTTTGAGAAGATTAATGTAAAACCTACACCTACCTTGACGTGGATATCAATCGAACGACATACCCATGTGCCGGTCTCGGCAGGTATTGGAACTATTGCTATGTATTAATATGTGGAAAATTATTGGATTATATTAAAGAGAACCAGAGGGATTGTCCCTTCACCTTCCCATGACTCCACCGACATATAGGATAGGACGTAGGGCATTCACACTTACACATGGAGATGGAATGGACAGAAAAGTGTGATTGATTTGATTTTGATAGATGGACGTGTCCGAAAGTTGTTAATGGATACAAGAGCCTTCAGAGGTCCCACTCTTGAAACGGACCACTATCTGGTGATAAGCCGATTTGTAGGCCTTTTCAAGAAGTGGAGGCACTGGCGAGTGCGTATTCCTTTCGGAGATCATGAAATAATAAAAAGTGAAAAATTGGAAGATGAAAGTGTGAGGAGTACGTACTCGTATATACGTCTAGTCAGTGAAAAGCCTTGGGATCGCGATTCTTTCCGACTCAAATGTACACGAATGTTGGAAAGTTCTGAAAGAAAGTATGGTGGACAGTGCGAAAGAAGCATGTGGATGCGCAAAGAGACGTAGAACACTGAGAGGAGATGCCTGGTGGGATGCGGAGGTACAATCCTCCGTGGAAAAAAGAGGAAAGCGTGGCAGGATTACGTATCATCTTTGCACCAGAGGGATGGTATGAAAGAAATGAAGAAAGAAATATACCGTCGATTTAAGAATGACACCAAAGCTTTAGTGAAAGAGAAGCGTGAAAGACTACATATGAGTGAGGAATAGAAGCTGACGAAGAACTTCGAGGTAAATACCAAACTCTTCTGGAGAGAGGTAAAGAAGTCTCGAAGTCTGGATGCTAACGAACCATCGTTAGCATCCAGAATGGACAAGATAAGATATAAAGCTGGTGGCATTCTTGCTAACACTCAGGAAGTGTTAGAACGGTGGAGAGAATATTTTAGAGAAATGTATGATTATGCCCATGACGCTGGCATTGTGAATGGGTCTGTGATTGACTCGGCTGTGCCAGCGTACCATGAAGACATTACTATGGATGAGATTGAATGGTCGATACGAAGTTTGAAAGATGGAAAGTCAGCGGGAATCAGTAAGAGCTGAGATGATCAAACTAGGTGGTACCTACGTTAGGGACGCCTTATGGTTTTTGCGCAAATTATGATGGAGAACTGGAAGGGTCCCGAGAGATTGGAGACGCGCAGTCATCGTGCCCTTGTATATAAAGGCAAGGGGGCTGACGTACGGACTGCGCCAACTATAGGGGCATCAGTTTGATCAGCTTAGCAGCTAAGGTGTATGGAAAATCATTGAAAGGACAATGAGGGTGAATGCTTTGGGAAGCACATGGTGGATTTCGAAGCGGCAGAGGATGTACGGATCATGTTTTTTCACTCCGCAACATCGTAGAGAAGCATCTGGCTTTGGACCAGAAGGTTTTCTGCGGTTTTGTGGACTTTGAGAAAGCATTTGATAGAGTCGTGCGAAAGAATCTCTGGAACATTTTGCCCCGATATGGGGTTGACGGTGACCTACTCCGTGCTGTGCAATCCACTTATGAGGATTATACAGTATGTGTGCGGGTGGACGGCAGCTTGTCGCCCTGGTTTGATGTCAACATTGGTGTCAGACAGGGATGCGTGCTGTCGGCTCGGCTATTCATCCTGTATCTGGACAGTTGTCTTCAGAGAATAAGAAATATGAATGTGGGAATGCGAATGGGTAACTCAGTGGTCAATTGCCTGCTTTATACAGACGACGCGGTATTAATAGCAGAATCACCATCCGAACTGCAAACACTAGTTACAACAATGAAAGATGATTGTATGAAGAAAGGCTTACAATTGAATGCGAAGAAAACCAAGATAATGGTATTTGAAACAGAGACAACCAGAACGAACATTAGGATTATGGTTTATGATGTAGTGTTGGAGCAAGTGAATGAGATTGTATATCTTGGAACTGCTTTTAGCAGCAATGGAAGGTACACCGTTGACGTGGAGAGACGAGTGAGTGCCGGGAATAGGGTGAATGGAGCGTTGGGTAAACTTCTAGGCAGCCGAAACCTGAGCCAGAAGGCACATCTCGCTGTACAGAACGCGGTGCTAATCCCAACGCTAACTTATGGAAGTGAGAGCTGGCTATGGCAGAGAGAGGAGGAAAGTAGAATAAATGCGGTCGAGATGAGAGCATTACGCAAAATTTGTGGCATAACGCTTGCTGATCGCGTTCGTAATGAAGACGTGAGAGAAAGAGTTGGTCTGAAAGAGAGTGTCGGTGTTAAGATAAGAAAGGGCATGCTCCGTTGGTTCGGACATGTAGAAAGAATGACGAAACAGATATACAATGCAAAAGTGGAAGGATGTAGGAGCCGAGGAAGACCGAGACTAACCTACCATGACCAAATTGGTCGTGTTTTATCAGAAGGTGATGTCAGGAGCCCCAGGAATCGGCGAGCGTGCATGAAAAGAACTATGAATGTCACAGAAGCGAGTGAAGTATGTATGGAGCGCGTCTTATGGCGCTCGGGTCTCTCTGCCTACCCCGCAGGGGACTTGGCGTGAACATATACGTACATACATACGTAGGGCATCAAGAAATGTTCAGGGCACGGGACTGAGCCTCAGAGCAATAAATGCCGTGCTGCATGCCGTAGAAGGATGTAGGTGACGAGAAAGACCAAATGGGTCGAGGTTATCAGAAGACTTACGAACAAAGCGAGCATGAAAAAAAGCTATGAATAATATATTATACTATTAATATACAAATATAATATTAACTTCGAAAGTATATTGATATAATTGCTATTGGTTGATGATCGATTCGATCTCTCATATTTATGTTTGTGATTAAGTTCCTGTCGAGACAAGGAACAGGGCGCCACGTATCGCAGGCGGTGCGGCTTGTTCAGTACCTCGCTATCGATCAACCAGAGCACCTCGGCACAGCGCGCACGCGAGCGACACGTGCGTTCGCCGCCATCGCGGAACAGCTCTCGGTGCCCGAAGCTTACGAGATGTAATTGTATTCCAAATAACAAAATAGTATTGCAGGTTTTCAGGGCATTCGTGCTTGATTTCCGATAACGATCACGTACGTCGGCTGTAGGGCGAGATGTACAATATCTTCGATCGAGCCGGATCGAGACGGCGGCTCTCCGTACACACACGAGTAATGTTGGAGCTTGACACACTTGTTTGAATGATGAAGGTGTCGCCGTGTCCAAACAATGCATAATAGATAACTAACAACATGGCCGTGTGATATTTAAGCGACAGACAAGCAAGGATCGTCGTCACGATCGCGACCGGCCGCAGGCGCCCGCGGTTCTGTCTACACTCGATTCTATACTAAGCGGCGGACTCGGATTAATCGGGTACGATCGCTAGGTCGCCCTCGGCGGCCGGACCGCGCGAGTTCGAGAACAGAAGCGCGCGCGGCGAGCGGCGGCCTCGCGCCATACTCACATGGACTATTGCCTCTGTCGTGCGCTGCGGGACAAAACAACGGGTTAGTGTGGCGGCGGAGTGAGGGGTGGGTGCGGCGGGCCGCGGGCACACTCACCGGTGTCGAAGTGTAGTTCGAAGAGCGCAGCGTCTTCGTTTTCTTCGGGCATAGAGTAGACGAGCTGGCGCGCGAGCGGCGAGCGCGCGCGCATCGGGCCGGCGAGCGGCGCGCCCGGCGCCGTGTCCTCGCGCGCCGCGACCTCGTAGTGCGCGCGCTCCCAGGCCGGCGCCGCGCCGCCGCCCCACACGCGTACCGCCACCGCCGCCTCCGCGCCGCACGCCGGCACGCCTGCGCCACGCACGCACGCACACTTGTAACTTTCGAGCGATCGATGGTCATGAGGAAGGTATTCGGTCGTTATGTTATCGACTTCGAGGTTTTAATAAAATCGGCCAAGTGCGAGTCGGACTCGCGCACGAAGGGTTCCGTACCATTATCTACAAAAACGGCAAAAAAAACACGTTTGTTGTATGGGAGCCCCCTTAAATATTTATTTTATTCTATTTTTTAGTATTTGTTGTTATAGCGGCAAAAGAAATACATCATCTGTGAAAATTTCAACTCTCTAACTATCACGGTTCATGAGATACAGCCTGGTGACAGACGGACGGACGGACGGACGGACGGACGGACGGACGGACGGACGGACAGCGGAGCCTCCGTAATAGGGTTCCGTTTTACCCTTTGGGTACGGAACCCTAAAAAACATGTTTTGAAAGAAGTCAATTATCGAATCTTAATGACATTTGCGATGTGGCTAAGTATATTCTACAAATATCTAAAATAAATTGCCTGGACTTTGAAAGGATAAATGCAAGAGAAAAATATTTTATTATTAAAATAGAATTTTAAGACAAGTAGAGCGCATCAAAGCAGCTCTACGGGGGAACTACTCCACCTCATAGAAAACCGCAGTCAAAATAACAAATTACCTAGAGGGCTGTTGTGTTCCTGCGTGTGAGTGAGGTCAACAATAACATACCAAGGAGTTGTTGCTGCGTTAGCAGTAGAGGTGGCATCGCGGGTGAACTCTCTGAACTCTGTATGATGAATTCCTTCTTCAGAAATCCACCACACAGGAAGTGGACCTGGATGGGCCCTGACGGTTCCACAAGGAATCAGATAGACTTGATCTTGACCACCAGAAGACAAATACTCAATAACATCTCCGTGGTAGCTAGAGTGAAAACCGGTAGCGATCACCGTATGGTGGGAGGAGGGAGAGATGATTAAGCAGAATGAAGTTTACAAAGACCTTGCGGATAGCAAGGAATTTGTCAGTTGGTCGAAGCCAGTTAACGCAACTGAAGACCCAGAGTGGCGACATTGTCCCGTCTAAACCAGAGAGCTTGAGGGAGATTGAGTTTCTATGGACAGTTATAAATCAAGTCACCAGAGCCAAATTGACCCGACACAACACTGAGGCTGTCCCGGACATCAGCCTGTACGAGATTAGAATGGCTCTCGAACAGCATAAGAACAGCAGAGCCCGGGCGATGGCGGAATCACATCGGAACTTCTGAAAGCGGGTGGAAACCCAGTACTTAGGGTCCTGCTAAAGCTTTTTAATTCCGTCGTCCTCGAAGACAAAGCGCCACAGGCATGGGGCAGAAGTGTGGTGGTGTTGTTTATCAAGAAGGGTGATAAAGCGTTATTGAAAAACTGTAGACCCATCTCCTTTCCGAGCCCTGTATATAAGCTGTTTCCAAAGGTTATCATCACGAATTGTCTCGCACGCAGTTTTGACGACTTCCAGCCTCCCGAACAAGCCGGTTTCCGGAAAAGCTTCTCAATCATTTATTTATTTATTTATTTATTAAGGTTTGCCAACAGGTTTATAACATATAACATACAAAAAGTAATGAATGTATAACAAAACTTATAGGATATAGACCCAATTACAGGCAAACACAGCATGCATAATGAACAGATATTAACAATTTATTTGGCGATTACGGACGGTAGCAAAAATTACTGCCCACCCGCTGCACCACTTTGAACAGACTAAGAACGTTAAGATAAAATTGAAATCAATTGTTCTCAATTACGGCCCTTTTTAAGCTACTTAAAGAGGTCGTGAAAATATCTATTTGACATTTGGAAAACAACGCGTTATGCTCGCGACAAATTCTTGGAAGCATGCTGTACATGCCTACGTTGGTTCTATAAAGTCTAACAGCAAAGGGCTTATAATTAACTATTCTTACGCTAGATCTAGGCACTACAAATTTAATTTGTGCTAGTAGTCGTGAACAATCTATATTCCCTCTGAGCAGTTTGAAAAGAAAAATCTGGTCAATAGTCATACGTCTCTGCTCAAGCGTGGGGATGCGAAAATACTCAAGACGGTCTCTGTACGACGACAATGATGAAAGTTTTCTCTGATGTACGGCTAAGAAGAAGAGAAAACGTCTCTGAACACTCTCTATTCTGTCCACATGGCAGCGGTAACAAGGGCTCCAGACAACAGAACAGTATTCAACAACTGAACGAACTAATGCAAAATAGAGAGTGATCAGAGGCGCTGTACCCTTGAAAGTTTTGCAATTTCTCCATATGAATCCTAATAGTCTAAATGCCCTGTTAGTTATTGCATCAATATGGGCAATGAATGACAATTTATTATCAAAAATAACTCCTAAATCCTTAATACTAAGAACTTCTTGGAGTGGTTCGTTGAGATGGTAAGGTGTTCTGATAGGATACTTTTTTTTAGTGAACGTAATATATTTGCATTTTTTGGTATTAAGCGGCAAAGAGTTTTCCACAGACCAATTGTGCACCTGATTTAGGTCTTCTTGAAGCAGAATAGCGTCGGAAACGTTTTCAATTATTCGGTAAAGTTTGAGATCATCTGCGAAGAGTAGGAATTCCGAGGATCTAATACGCTCTGATACGTCATTTATAAATGCTAGGAAGAGAATAGGGCCCAAGTGTGAACCTTGAGGGACTCCCGATGTGGCCGCAAATAGCCCAGATTCATACCCACATGCTGTAACTTTTTGTAACCTGCCTATTAGATACGAAGAGAGCCATGAAAGTAGTACTCCAAAAATACCGAAATTACCATGAAGCTTCCGAATTAAGAGAGTGTGGTCAACACGATCGAACGCCTTGCTAATATCAGTATAAATTACATCTACCTGCTTATTAGCGTCTATAGCTTCTGACAGGTAGCTGGAGAAAACAGCTAGATTCGTAGATGTTGACAGTTGACCTCTAAACCCATGTTGCTGCGAGATTATCTGAGGGTTGAGGAATTTTGAAATAGATGTGTATACCATAGATTCAAAGACTTTAGCTACTGTGGAAAGCAACGAAATAGGCCTGTAGTTTAGTATATCGTTCACATCGCCGCCCTTATGTATAGGTATCACATTCGCGGTTTTCCATAATGATGGAAAAATGCCGGTTTTCAAGGAAGTGTTAAAGATGATGCAAAGAGGGTGAGAAATGGATTTAGAACATTTAGCAAGAAAGATTGCAGGAAGACCGTCTGGGCCAGCTCCTTTATTAGGGTCTAGCTCCCTCAATCTCTTTTCAATCGCATCTCGATTTACCGCTATGCTGCCCAGGGTGTCCTGATAAAGACTACCTTTGGCTAAATCAGGCTGAGTAGAAGACGCTCTGCTCTCGTGCGAGTACACTAAAGCAAAATGGTTTGCAAAAGCACTGCATATTGACTCAGGTGTTGAAAATTCCTCTCCATTGCAGTACATTTTACTAGGCAGAGAACCGCCGGCATCACGCTTATTGCGCACAAATGACCAGAAAGCCCTCACGTTGTTCAAAGAAATCTCCCTTTCGATAGACCTAAGATAATTCGAATAACAAGTTTTAGTTTGTTGATGACATCTAGACCTTAGTAATGAAAATTCGTGCTCATCTAATGGATTTCCATATTTTATAAACCTGCGACGAAGTCTGTCTTTTTCCCTCAACATCCTAATGAGAGCCTTGCTGTACCACACGGGAAATCGGCCATACCCACAATCTTTTACCTTAGGAACATGCTTTTCTATTACTTTGTTAATAGTCTCATAGAATAAATCGACCATGAGGTCAACGGATTCCCTCTCTCCCAGCAATCCATCCCAGTCCACCTCATCCAATTCCTTATTTACTGCCGAATAATTGGCTTTGAAAAAATTGTACTTTTTAGTGATTTTTTTATTTATGAAATAAGCAACTGGCCAATCCACATGCACAATCAACGGGGGATGAAAGGAGTCCACCTTTGTAAGCTCCTCCGCTGCCTGCTCTGCCCTGATACAGGATAAATTGCTCAGGATCAGGTCAAGGCACCTGCCGTCTCTGTTTCCTATCGTATTAAACTGCTGAAGGCCATGCAACGAGACAAAATCAAGGAGCGTACGGCTAAGGTTAGACGAGACATTACCAGCCTCAGCAGCTGTATAATTGTTTGGTTGAGAGGAAGCTCCGTGCCAGCTTATCCGTCCGACATTGAAGTCTCCCAGCAGTATCAAATCATCGTTCATTTGTGAAATGGAGTTGCTTAATGACTCTAGTTGCTTTTCAATACTGGCAATTGTTTGAGGAGGAGGAAAGTAGACAGCACAGATGTTAAGCTTTTTAAATACGTTGTTAATACAAAAAGTAACAGCTACCCACAAAATCTCCAAATTGTCCACTATATGCAATGCCGACGAATCCAGACTTCTGGCAACAGCTATCAGAACACCTCCGCCATTGGTTTTGTTACTATTGTCCCTATCACGGTCCCTGCGATATATTCGATAGTTGCTGTTCAAGATTTCCGAATCAAGAACCTCGCTATTGAGCCACGTTTCTGTAAGAACTATAACATCGTAGTCACAATTAAGGCTAGCCAAATACAGATCATGCAGCTTACCACGAATGCTTCTGGCATTCTGGTAATAAATCTTTAATCCAAACATTTTCACAGTAGTTTTACAATTGACATGATTAAGAGGGAAAGTAAGCTCAAACAAAGTGCAACTATTGTCCTATGGCTATATTGTTAAGCACCTCACTATTCTTCACCCAGATTGCAGGAGTATCATCATTTTTCCTTAGCAAGATGCGACCATTTCGGACCCAAAGGTACTTGTAATTGTGTTTTTTCTTGAAAACTCGGGCTTGTGCTTGAAGAGCGCGATTTGTTGGTGACAGATGTTCTGCTAAGAATATCTGCTGTTTCGTACCACCAATTCCGAGCAAAGCACTATTAAGTTTCTCACTGGCGTGTTTCTTGTTATAATTAGTGCATGATGCTAGCAGACAATCGCGTAGACGACACGAGGACAGCTTTATTATTACCGACCTAGGTCTTGCAGAAGAGGGATTCGTTTTAGGCACACGAATTACAGAAAGTATGTCCTTAGCCTCCAGGGGACACTCCACCAGTTTGACCAAATTTTGAACTGTTACGGTGACGTTTTCATTGGAGAACTCTGGAAGACATTGTAATTCAACATTACAGTCGCGCGCGGTCTGTTCGATATGACCTACTCTGAGTTGTAGTTCTTTAACATTCTCCTGCAAAGTCGAATTATTTGTGCGCAGTCTGGAAACCTCAGCACGCAGCGTATCAATTTCTGTCTTCATTTCATCGTGTGCCTTTGAAATAAAATCGACTGACTTGATAAGTTCGGGTAAAATCATAACAGCCTCGCGCAAAGATTCCAGTTCGGACCTGAGGTGTGTCTTTAGAGAAACAGCAACTGCTTCATCAATCTTCGAAATAATTATAGATTCGAACTGGTTCAAGCGCTGGTCCAATTTATCTGAAGAAGCGTCACACGGCTCTCCACTTTCATCCCCATGAGTATCCTTAATCGGGGTGTTATCATTATTATCAGCTCTTTTATTACTGCTCAATTTGCAAACTGGACATTTCCAAGTAGATCTGTACTTGACCGAAAGCTTGGAATAATTTTCCTTCGTAATATTTACGCATGCAAAATGATAGTATTTAGTACATACTGAGCAGACCATTCTCTCTGTCACACTGATAATTTTACTACAAGCCCCGCATGAACTCATGGTTAATCGCAGCCGTTGCAAATCCGACGAAACAGTGATAATGTAGGTACGTGAGTAGTTAAAAATTCAAATTCCAAACTGCATCTATGGTTCTTGATCGTCGACTCCTCGTCGCGAGAATAAGGTCTTAAGCGCCGTGCAATAAGCGGCGGTTACGCGTTTCGCTGGAGTCGACAGGCGACAGTTTCAATACCCGCGTTGACTATGTTACTAGATTTGTTTGACTCTAAATATGTTATTTAAATAGCGAAATTACCAGGTAGTCCAGTCCTCTTGCAATCGCCGATAAGCACAATAAGAAAAGGAACACTGTAGCCGAATACCAACACAAAGTTTAACTTCAATACCAACATTTATCGACTAAAAACAATTTATTTATGGAAGCCAACATATATCTGTCCATCCATGTTCATGCACACAATCGCGAATCAATCATAGACCACATACGCTGCGGCAGGTAATAAAGTTAAATTGTAATCGCTAATATTATGTACAAGCAAATTATTTGCCGATTGATAAATAAGTAGAAAAACGGGTGACGCGTGATCAATTATGTACAGAATAGTTACGGTGAAAACAGGAACAGTCAACCCACCTCCGTCGAAGGCGGCGATGACGAGGTCGTAGAGCTGATTGTGCGCGTCGACGCTCTGCTTCAGGGAGATGAGCCCGCTGCGACGGTCGACGCGGAACAGCTCGCCGTGCCCACGCTTCATCTCGTAGCGGACCTCTCCGTTGTCATTGGCATCGGCGTCAATGGCGCGCACGCGCAGCACGGGCGCTCCGGGCTCAGCGCCCGCCGCCACCGCCGCTACGTACGGCCGCTCCACGAACACGGGGCAGTTGTCGTTCACGTCCGTCACGGCCACGTGCAGCTGCGCTCGCGCCACGCGCCCGCCGCTGCGCGCCTGCAGCAGTAGCGTGTACGAGTCGCGGCGCTCGCGGTCCAGCGGCACGCCCGTGCTGCGCACCGCGCCCGAGGTCGCACCCACGGCGAAGCCTTCCTCGGGGTTCAGAATGGAGAACTCCACGTGCTCGTTGAGCGCCGCGCCGAGCACGTTCAGCACGGCGACGGTGACGGGCTTAGTGGCGTTTTCGACCACCGAGCCGTAGTAATCAGACTTCTGGAAGGCGAGGCCTGCGTTGTCTACGTCGCGGACGTGCACCTCGATGCGCGCCGTGCTGGCGTACTGTCCGTCGGAGGCGCGCAGACGCAGTCGTGAGACGCCGCCTGCGGCAGGTAGCACATCGGTGCGTGCAACGCGCAGCGCGCCCGCCGCGTCCACGGTGAAAGCGCCCGTCGCATCGCCCTCGATTATGTCATACTTGAGCATGCCGCCGGGCGGCAGGTCGCGGTCGCGTGTCGCCAGCGCCGCGACGAGCACACCGCGCGCCGTCGGCAGCAGCAGCGTCGCCTCATACGTCGCTAGGGAGAATACCGGGGGACAATCGTTCACGTCCTCCACCTCGACCACCACTCGCGCTCGGCTGTCCGACGGCAGGCGGGGTGTACCCATGTCGATCACCTGCAACGATTGCTCCCGGTCAGTAGTCATATTTCACAGTAATGAGATCGTAGGAAACCACACTGACCCGGACGGTGAACTCGTGGACGGTCGCCTGCTCGTAGTCGAGCGGCGCCGCGAGCCGGAGTGCGCCGGTCGTGGGGTCGACGTGGAAGATGGCTGCGGCGTCGGGCTCCAGGATCTCGTAGGCGCGTTGGCGGTTAGCGGGCGAGTCGGCATCGTCGGTGGCCAGCACGAGCGGCGCGCCGTGCTCGGCGTCGGGCGTCGCATCGGTGATCAGCGCGCCGACCGCCGCCGCTTCGGACGCGCGACCGCGGTACTCGCGTCGTCGCAGCGTCGGCGCGAACTCGTTGCGGTCCAGCACGTGCACTGCCACGTGCGCGCGCGCCGAGCCGCCGCCCTGTCGCGATCAACAAACAGCATATATAGATATGGATTTCGTATTGTCCCAAGGACAATGTAGAGCTGAACTGAATCTAAAACATTGACGAGACAGACCTCTCGTCAATCTTTTAGATTCAGTTCAATCTTCGCTTCCGACCGTGTATTCCATCATTTTAATTATTCTATATCTTCTTTGACGATTAAACCAATTAAAAAACATTGTGTGATTTAATAAGAAATGTTTACCATGTTGACTGCGATTATTGTAAGATTGTAGAAATGGCAGTGCTCGTAGTCGAGCGGCGCGGCGGTGACGAGCAGGCCCGCCGACGGGTTGAGCCGGAACAGGCCGGCGCCGCCCTCGAGCGAGTACCACACGGCCGTGGCGCTGCGTGCTTCCATCGCTGTCAGAACGCTGCCCTCCATTTCATTTTCGTATACTTCGCAAACAACTTCGTCGGTGTTAAACCTGATTATTAAACATTTGCAATCGTCATTTATTTATAAATTATTTAAAAATATATATTTGGGGGTCATGTGCCAGAAGCGTGCTCGTTCGCGACCCCTGCCAATCGAGTAGATTGCAATTCTGGACCGAAAACGCACCGATGTGCGGATTAGGGCGTCCCCCGGAGGCGACGCGCACCGATCCGTCCCCGTCGGTGCGAACATAGGTGCATGCGGCGGTGGGGGGCCGCCACCCACCACGCAGCGCCAATTCCGGCGGGTCGAAGAGAGCCGAGTGCTGCATAGGCACGTGGAATGTGAGAGGTGGACTGAGTGATAAGATGAATGAGCTGATGGACGTAATGAATGAGAGACGCTTAGATGCTTTGTGTGTGACAGAGACTAAGCGCAAGGGGAGCGACACCGATGATCTGCCCGATGGGATGATGGCCCTATGGTCTGGTGTAGACCGGGACGATCATGCCAGTGCTGGTGTAGGTGTCATACTCTCCTCTCGCTTAGCCCCTGGTGTGAAAGATTACTGTTTGGTAGGGCCTAGACTTCTCTGGGTTCGTATAAAACTGGGCATCACGCGAGTATTTCTGGTTGCAGCATACGCTCCCGTAAGCTCAGCGTGTGCCCAAGAACTAGAGAAGTTTTGGGAGTCTGTGAGGGATGTTCTGGATTTAGCTGAAGGGAATGAAAGAGTGAGTGTATGTGTGGAGATTTGAATGGATGGGTTGGGACCAAACGAGACGGCTATGAAGCTGCTCTTGGTCACTATGGAGATAAGAGAGTGAACGAAGCAGGTAAGTCGATTCTAGATTTATGTATGGAACGAAACCTCCTCGTGTCGAATACTTTATTTCGTCACAAGGATATTCACACGTATACATGGAGACGGAATGACCAAAAAAGTGTGATTGATTTGATTATAATTGATAGACGTCTCCGAAATACTATAATGGATACAAGAGCCTTTAGAGGTCCCACTCTTGAAACGGACCACTACCTGGTGGTAAGCCGGTTTGTGGGACTTTTCAAGAAGTGGAGGCATTGGCGAGTGCGTATCCCTTTCGGAGATCATGAAAGGATAAGGAGTGAAAAATTGCAAGATGAAAGTGTAAGGAGAATGTATGTACATCTGGTAAGCGAAAGACTTGCAAATGCAAGTCTTTCCGGCACAGATGTGGATGATTGCTGGAAAGTTCTGAAAGAAAGTATGGTGGATAGTGCAAAAGAAGCATGTGGATGCGCAAAGAGGCATAAAACATTGAAAGGGGATGCCTGGTGGGATGCGGAGGTTGAATCCTCTGGCGTGGCTGGATTATGTATCATCTTTGCCCTTAAATGAAAGTATGAGAGAGAAGAAGAAAGAAATGTACCGTCAATCCAAGAATGAAACCAAGGCTTTAGTGAAAGAGAAGCGTGAAAGACAAATTATGAATGAGGAAGAGAGGCTGACGAGAAACTTCGAGGCAAATACCAAACTCTTTTGGAGAGAGGTAAAGAAGTCTCGGGGTGGTTCGTCGGCATCCAGTATGAACAAGATTAAGTCTAAAGCTGGTATCATTCTTGCAAACACTCAGGAAGTGTTAGAACGGTGGAGTGAATATTTTGAAGAAATGTACGAATATGCCTCGGACGCTGACAATGAGAGTGAGTCTGATGCTCACTCCGCGTTGACGGCGTCCGATGAAGGTATAACTATGGATGAGATAGAATGGTCGATACGAAGTTTGAAAAATGGAAAGTCTGCGGGAATTGATATGATTACAGCTGAGATGATCAAACTAGGTGGCACTTACGTCCGGGACGCCTTCTGGTACTTATGCAACCTTTGCTGGAGAACTGGAAGGGTCCCAATAGACTGGGGACGCGCAGTCATCGTACCCTTGTATAAAGGCAAGGGATCACGCATGGACTGCGCCAACTATAGGGCCATCAGTTTGATCAGCTTAGCAGCAAAAGTATATGGAAAGATAATTGAAATCTGACGAAATGCTGTGGGAGGCACAAGGAGGATTCCGAAATGGAAGGGGATGTACGGATCAAGTTTTCTCGCTCCGCAATATCGTAGAGAAGCATCTGGCCACAGACCAGAAGGTTTTCTGCGGTTTTGTGGATCTTGAGAAGGCATTTGATAGAGTTGTGCGAAAGGAACTGTGGTGCATATTGCCGAGATATGGGATTGACGGCTCACTGCTGCGAGCTGTGCAGTCCACCTACAAGGATTGCTCAGCATGTGTGCGAATAAATGGCAACATGTCACCCTGGTTTGATGTCAAAATTGGTGTCAAACAGGATTGCATGTTGTCTGCTAGGCTGTTTATTCTGTATCTCGATAGTTGTCTACAGAGAATAAGATCGACGAATGTAGGATTACGCATGGGTGACCTAGTGGTGAACTGTCTGCTGTATGCAGATGATGCTGTCCTGTTAGCAGAAACACCATCTGAGCTGCAAACACTAGTCACAATGATGAAAGACGAATGTATGAAGGAAGGCTTACTATTGAATGCGAAGAAAACAAAGATTATGGTATTTGAAAGAGAAGAAACCAGAACCAATGTAAGAATTACGGTAGATGATGAAGTGTTGGAACAAGTGAATGAGTTTGTATATCTTGGATGCGCTTTCAGCAGGGATGGAAGGTACACCGCAGATGTGGAAAGGCGAGTGAGTGCTGGGAATAGTGTGAATGGAGCGTTGGGAAAACTTCTTGGCAGTAAAAACCTGAGCCAGAAGGCGCAGCTGGCTATACACAATGCAGTGCTGGTCCCAACGCTTACTTATGGAAGCGAGAGCTGGGTATGGCAGAGAGAGCATGAAAGTAGGATAAACGCGGTTGAAATGCGAGCGTTGCGCAAAATCTGTGGTGTAACGCTTGCAGACCGTATCCGCAATGATGAGGTTAGAAGCAGAGTTGGTCTGAAAGAGAGCGTCGGTGTTAAAATAAGAAGAGGCATGCTCCGTTGGTTCGGACATGTAGAAAGAATGCAGGATGAAAGAATGACGAAGCAGATATACAATGCAAAAGTGGAAGGATGTAGGAGCCGAGGAAAGCCAAGACTTACCTATCATGATCAGATTGGTCGTGTTCTATCAGAAGGTGATGTCAGGAGCCCTAGAAACCGGCGAGCGTGCATGAAAAGAGCAATGAATGTGAAAGAAGCGAGTGAGGTATGTAAGGATCGAGTCGCGTGGCGCTCGGTTCTCTCTGCCTACCCCGTAAGGGATTTGGCGTGAAGTTATAGATAGATAGATAGATTTATTTATAAAAAGTAAATAGCGAGCCACATTACTCAGTGTACATACATATGTATACCCAGTCCGCCGTAAGTTCTGTTACAAAATAATATTATATTTTTATAAACTAATGTTAATAAAACTTATATATACATATTTATGGACCAACCAAGACAAACAGACATGTTCATGCACACAAATGTTTGTCCTGTGTGGGAATCGAACCCACGAGCGTTGGTGTCAAAGTAGCGTAACAGCAGTTATTTTTCAAAATTAACTGACTACAATTATGAAACACCTGAGTTTCGCTGAACGGACGGGCCGAGCAGAGCGACTGGTCGGATTATTGCCGCGCGTCGGATTATTGCTTTAGCGTATTTAAAACCAGAGGAAATAGGCGACACATTCCTCTTGCTACAAAAAAAATGTTACCGAAGGAAGTCAGTTCAATTGTTTCTTGGTTTTCCAAATAATATTATGTCAATAGCACTTTAAAGAATATTACTAATACTGCCACTACTAATAAAACCGACACCAATACTACGATTTCCTTAAAAATGACAATTCGCAGAATTTCACATTTGTTTCCACCTGAAACAAGGTATATTCATGATCGTTTGGAATTAAACATGCCTAATTCGTGAAAGTCAGTCGAATCATGCCATCACCGCTAGAATGGTATCTTAGGAAGGAAGAAGTGGAAAAAGAATAATGAGTTGAATATAGAAGAAATTAGAGACAAACAAAACCTCTTAGTGGAAAAACAAAAATAAATAAATTCTTAAATAATTTCTAATTAGAAACTACTTGTCCGAGCCGAGGCGGACTTGAAGAACTACTATACGAACTGGATAAAATTACTTGGGATATTGTTGGTTTGTCTGAGGTAAGAAGACCTGGAGAAGAATGTCTGAAACTTAAAAACGGGCACATCTTTTATTACCGAGGAAGCGACGATAATGCCCACACACATGGTGTAGGACTGCTTATCAACAAAGGCATCTGGGATAATGTCATCTCAGTGGATTCCATCTCCGACAGAGTCACTTATGTCCATCTCAATATTACTAACAAAATTACCATCAAGATCATTTAAGCATATGCTCCAACAAGTAAAACATCTGATGAGTCCATAGATACATTTTATGAATACATAGAAAAATGTCTCAACGACAATAAAATAAAATCAACATACACCATTATTACTGAAGACTTTAATGCTACAAAAAAGTTAACAGCATAATTACATTTAAAAAAGATACGTACAATGTTATAAACAAAGCCATTTATAGGTAATCGCAGATCGATGATAGACTTCGAAATACTGGACCACTACCTGGTGATAAGGCGGTTTGTTGGCGTTTGAAGAAATGCGAGTGTTTACCAATTTCAGAGACTATGAAAATAAAGAGTGGAATACTGGAAGATGAAAGCGTAAGGATATATGCACGTTTAATGAGCGAAAGCACGTAAACGTCGACACTTACATAGGCCTAACACGTACAGGTAAATAGCATACAAGGCACCCGAGCGAGTCTCGGTCGTCCATGTACTTAGCAAAGATGTCCATGTATTCACCTGGGGGGGGCGTCGTCGGGCTCGACGACGATCACGTGCAGCGGCAGCGTGGAGGCACGGGCGGCGGGCGGCGGCGAGGCGGCGCGCACGTGCAGAGTGTACTCGCGCGGGCCGCGCACCGGCAGCGCGCGCGCCAGGCGCACGTCGCCCAGCGCCGTGTCCACAACGAAGGCTCCGTGCGCATCGCCACCTGCCAGGGAGTACTGCACGGGCTGGGCGTCCCGGTCGGCTGCCCGCAGCGCAGCCACGAGCGCGCCGGCCGGCGCCGAGCGCGGCACGCGGGCCTCGGCGAGGCGACGGCCCCACGTGGGCGCATGCTCGTCCTCGTCATGCACGCGAATAGTGACACGCGCAAACGCACGCGCGGCTCTCGGCGCCTGGTCGCGCACCCACACGATCAGCTCGTGTAGCGCCGCCGTCTCCCTGCAACAAGCCGGCTGTTAATGCTCGTCCGCGCCCCGCGCCACCCCCGAGTTGGCTACGCCGCTCACCGGTCCAACGTGTGCGCCAATTCCAGCACACCGCTAAGTTCGTGCAAGCGGAAGAGACGCGCGGAAGCGGGCGCGCGCGCCGCGTGCAGCCCGTACAGCAGCCGGCCGGCGCCGGCCGCCTGCAGCGCCACGAGCACCTCGCCGGCGGCGCGCGCCTCCGTCGTCTCGACGACGTACTCGCCGCGGGAGAACGCCACGCCGCCCTCGTTGGCGTCGTTGATCACCGTGATGTTCACCTGCACGATAACATTGTTATTATGATTATTTATTATCGGGTATTTAACTAGTCTGGCCAATAGATACTGTCACATGTAAACTTTTGTTGTCATCAACTCTTTAATTATTTAGAATTTGGAACGCGTTTATTATGTTAGAAACATTTTTCGATTCCCGCCGTTTTACATATTTTTTTCGTGTTTATTATCAAATTACAATATGGAATGGGGTGTTAAAGAAGATATGATTACAGTGATGATCGTACTACGGTACGGTTCGACAAATGACAGTAAGAGTACGTAGAGTTCCGCGGAGTAGACTGACTGACTGACCGACGTGTAGACGAGGTGCAGGCCGTCGGAGATGGACACGTTGAGCGAGTAGTGCGGCTGGCGCTCCCAGAGCAGGCGGCGCGCCAGCACCAGGCTGCCGTCGTCGCGGCCGATGTAGAACTCTTGCCGCTCGTCGCCCGCTGCACACACGCACACACACATCATCACCGACGTACAGAGCGCGGCGGACACACTACGGCCACTTCTTACATCGTTTGGTTTGTTTCATTAAATCAACACTAAATAGCGTGAGCCGAATCCAACACATCCTTAGGAGCTTACTGGCGGCCCCACTCACACGCAGGAACACAACAACCCTTTAGGGAGTTATTATTAGGCTGCAATTTTTTGTGAGGTGGAGGTGCTTCTACATACGGACCGCTGTGATGCGCCCTACCTCTCTCGAGTCGACATCGTCCCGGCCCTGCATGGAATATGTTTAGTAATACGTGTAGGTGATAATGAAACAAACGATAATTATGATATATATCGAACAGGAAAACATGGTAAATGAACGCATCTTCTGAAATAATAATAACACAATTTATATTATTCCTAAATGTGAAATATAAGCGGACAGTTGAAGCGGATGCGCGTGACGTCATCTATTTTAGTAACGCCATCACTTGATTTCACTCCTCATACTGCACCGGGCTTTATAACTTCGAGTCGTTTCTTGAGGAGTAAACTCCAAAAAATAAGCGTGCAGTGCGCGCTCACCGACTATATCGTAGTAGAGGGGGTCGTCGTCGGGGTCGCTGGCCTGCAGCACGGCCAGCAGGAAGCCCGGCGCGTCGAGCTCGGCGACCTGCAGCGGCGGCGTGGCGGGCGGCGTGGGCGCGCCGCCGGCGGTCGGCGCCGCCACGCCGCGGAGCACGGCGCGCGCCTTCTGGCAGCGCGGCCGCGGCCCGCCGTCGCACGCGCGCACCTGCACACGAGACGGCACGCGGTGAGCACGCTCGCTCTGAGGGCCCGCGAGAGATTTGTGCCGCGAGAGACTTATTAACAAACATAGAAAACGTATCTATTATACATAAGTCTATCAAAAACATGTTGAACGAACTTGCAGATAAAGAACTTAAAATGAGTACTCCATATAGTTAGAATTTATTTTGTGGAAATTCTGTCATTTCCATGCATCGCGTTCTTCAAACGCTGTGTTAAGGCGACACATCGAAAAATTAGACCAACTTTCATCGAATAGTATAGGCTAATGACTAAACTGACGGATCTAAGATTTTAATATAAATAACTTTATTTCTTTATCTTGAATTTGCTTGCTCAAATACGCGATTGTGTAAAATTGATTCGATAATAATTACTTTCGAAAACACCTCCTGAAATTCATTATTTTTGAAATTACAACGAAGTTGTTCTGTTTATACGCTTCAAAATTACTTAAATCTATTAGTAATATCTATGTTTATAATATGGTTGCTGCATATTTTGATAAGTGAAACATGAAATTTTTTTAAAATATTTTAAGTTTCTGACAATTTCTAAGCGATCACATTCGTCTTGGGTGCTACGTGTTTTCGACCTTATTGTGCGGTAATGAGGATTATAAACGCGTTGACTAACTACATCCAGCCAGTCCGGCTGCAGCCCGCTTCGAGGTGAGACCTATGTCACTGTCTGCTCGAGCTCGCTCCATTTACATCGCGACACCGAAGTTTTTATAATTAATAGTTGTAAATATTCAATATTATAGTATTTAGCGTAAGTGTATTATTATTAGATATAAGTAGTAAATAATATTATAGGTTTATATATATTTATTATACTGTTGTAATAATGGGGAACACTAAAAAGAAAATATATAGAATAAAAATACAAAGAAAATGTTCGTAGAATGGCGGAGGCGAACAAGACAAGGTATTTATTTTTTTTAATTATTATATTCATTAAACATATTATAATAACATTGTGTAGACATATTTCTAGTTTTTAGAACAGTTCCTAGGTATGGTTGGCCCAAGCTATTTAATTCCTCTTCAAACTTTTTTTTAATTTTGCTTACTTAATAACTCTATATAAAACTGCATTAATTAAATAAGAGTTATTTTTTGCAGGAATAAACAGTAACATTTGATAATTGGTATACATTATCCACAGGCTGACCGCGTACCTATATAGGACGTCAAACTCCTATTATGTCCATTATAATCTGACCGAACTCCGACTTAGAAGTTGTACGTCGGTGGAGGTCAGGTTACGTTGGAAATTTATACCAATAAGGTTCGCGCTCTCAGCACATAGCAACCAGTGGAGACTCTTTATTTCTTTGTATTAAAATAAAAACTTATAAAATAGAATATTTTTGCTGTTTTGTTTTTTAGGAGAAACTTACTAAATAAACATATTCCACTAGAAGAATCACTACTCGATTTATATGCTACTTTAACGTAAGTGTCATACGGGACGACAAACTCATAGTAACCATTATAAGCTCACCGAACTCCGACTTAGACATTGTACGTAGGTGAAGGTTAGTTTACGTTGGAAATTTATCCAATCAGAAGATAGAAAACCAGTGGAGGTTTTTTTTTTTTTTTTTTTGTATTAAAATAATTACTAGTAAAATAGTATATTTTGATAGTTTTTAAAAAAACTCGGTATGTTTCATGTT
The DNA here is from genome assembly GCA_947507595.1 of Pyralis farinalis. Classification (NCBI taxonomy): domain Eukaryota; kingdom Metazoa; phylum Arthropoda; class Insecta; order Lepidoptera; family Pyralidae; genus Pyralis; species Pyralis farinalis. The sequence goes on from OX382264.1 coordinate 453,313, forward strand.
AAAGAAGCGAGCGAGGTGTGTAAGTACCGAGTCATGTGGCGCTCACGAGGGATTTAGCGTGAAGATATAGATAGATAGTATATTTATACCCATGGTACTCGTGAAAACAAATAATATTTACTATGAACCAACACTGAAAACACAAAAAAATCATCTATTCTATACATTGTGGTTAGTATTGAACTATTGTACGGATTAGATTTATTTTGCAACATCAGAGATGGTCCTGGTTCTTTCTTCTTGAGAGTTTAATAAATAACAAGGAAACGTACAACAATACAAAACACAGAGTATACATAAGTAAAATACAATAAATGTCATTATACTGAAGTTAAAGTTATGAAACAGCAAGAAAATCATTTGTCACATGTTTTTTTTTAAATATGAATAGATTATAAAATCTATTTGTATATATGTATATTAGGGTGTCCCTTATTTTTCAAAGTTTTTATTTTCTAACGCATATGTCTTAGTTTTGTTCATTTGCTTTTAAAACACTCGGAAATTAATTTTTAACTTATTTGGATTACGATAATCCGTGCCGAATTACATCGAAACATGTTCATACAAGTTGCGCGGCAGTGCCGCACGTACTCGCGGTATTCATTTGTTCAAATTCAAAGTCAAAATCTTTTTATTCCGTAAAAATGGCTACATTTGTTTGGAATCGTCACATTTTTTTTCCCTACCGTGCAGTTTATGACTAGGTGAGCACTGATAAAAATACTGCCAAAAAACTCAGGCATCCCTCTTTTGGTATCCAAACAAATTTACATATTTTGTTAATTACATTATAATTGGATCGACTCACTCCCAGGCATTTTTATCATTAATATAGTCAGATACTTTATAATATGCCCTGCTACACAATTTGGCTTTAATAGTAGTTTTAAATTTGTTTATTGACAAATCTCTTATATTGCTGGGAAGTTTGTTATAGAACCGTATACATTGCCCCTTAAAATAATTACTTGTTTTGTGGAGACGGCTTGCATATAACACAAGATTATGCTTATATCTAGTATTTATGCTATGAGTATCACTCTTTTTACAAAATGAGTCTATGTTTTTATGGACATACAAAAGATTTTCATAGATATATTGCGATGCGACTGTTAAAATATTTATTTCTTTGAATTTTTCTCTAAGGCTCTCCCGGGGACCAAGTTTGTAGATAGCTCTTATGGCTCTCTTTTGCAATAAAAAGATGGTGTTAATATCCGCGGAGTTGCCCCAAAGAAGAATTCCATATGACATAATACTATGAAAGTAGCTGAAATAAACTATTCTAGCCGTATCAATATCAGTGAGCCGTCTAATAGTTTTCACTGCATAGGCTGCAGAACTTAGTTTTCCTGATAACAATTTGTGGGCCTCTTTGTAGTCTGGAGTCAATTGTTATACCCAAGAACACAGTTGTCACCACAGAGGCTAAATTAGTTCCATTAACATGTACATTGGTAGCCACCTGCCTTACATTAGGTGTTGAGAACTTAATTACTTTAGTCTTTTTATCATTTAAAAGCAGATTATTAACACTAAACCAATGAATAACTTTAGAGAGAGCATCGTTAACTTCGTCATAATTACCTAACCGTCTATTAATTTTGAACGTCAGTTATTCTCGTGATTAATACGTAATGTTTTAACTTTTATAAGATGGCAGTGGAATTGAGAAGCAATAAATCAAGTATTTTCTTAGTTGGAGACGTAAATTATCAAATAATAGGCGCAAAATTACCGTCTAACCGTCAAGTTCTTCCTGTACTTTTTTATAAAATTCGCGAAGTTAAATTGACTGTTAGTGAAAGCGCATACCTAGTCATTCGAGAGTGTATTATATTTAGGGAAAAAGCTAGGATCCCTACCAGAGCTATACCTAACTGTGTAAAATAACTTGTGAATCTTCACCAGGAGGGAGTTGCAAAAAAATTCCAATTTTCTATTTCAATTTCAATCTAATTCAATCTGATAATTTTATTTCTCTTATTTATTCGAAATAAAAAAATCCTGTGTTTACTCGGCGCTATCAGCCATTATGACACTCGAACATCTATAACTTCAAGCCAAATCCCTTGCGGGGTAGGCAGAGAGAGCCGAGCGCCACGTGACTCGATCCTTACATATCTCACTCGCTTCTTTAACATTCATTGCTCTTCTCATGCACGCACGCCGGTTTCTAGGGCTCCTGACATCACCTTCTGATAGAACATGACCAATTTGGTCATGGTAGGTAAGTCTTGGCCTTCCCCGGCTCCTACATCCTTCCACTTTTGCATTGTATATCTGCTTCGTCATTCTTTCATCTTGCATTCTTTCTACATGCCCGAACCATCGGAGCATGCCTCTTCTTATTTTAACACCGACGCTCTCTTTCAGACCAACTCTATTTCTAACATCATCATTACGAATACGGTCTACAAGCCTTACGCCACAAATTTTGCGCAGCGCTCGCATTTCAACCGCGTTTATTCTACTTTCATGCTCTTTCTGCCATACCCAACTCTCGCTTCCATAAGTTAGCGTTGGGACCAACACTGCATTGTGTATAGCGAGTTGTGCCTTCTGGCTCAGGATTTTACTGCCAAGAAGTTTTCCCAACGCTCCATTCACACTATTCCCAGCACTCACTCCTCTTTCCACATCTGCGGTGTACCTTCCATCCCTGCTGAAAGCGCATCCAAGATATACAAACTCATCCACTTGTTCCAACACTTCATCATCAATCGTAATCCTTACATTAGTTCTGGATTCTTCTCTTTCAAATACCATTATCTTTGTTTTCTTCGCATTCAGTAGTAAGCCTTTCTCCATACAGTCGTCTTTCATCGCTGTGACCAGTGTTTGCAGTTTAGATGGTGTATCTGCTAACTAAACATATGTGTCCGAATCAACAAATGGCCCGCTTTAGCCTCTCGATAAACAATGTTGTATTATGTAGCTGGTGTTTCATTCTTCTTAAGGGGGATACAAGCCGTCCAGTGGCGCCTCAAGGAATAAAATATCGTATCTTAGCGTGGAAGATAAACATTATAAAGTCATGTGTTGCGTGTGTTACAAATACAATAACGTACTTTTACGTCATTAAACCAACAATTGAAATGTTTTGCTTTCGTTGTTATAGGCATAATTGCCAAAAAACGGCCTCTTTTAGCACTTTTGCTTATAACAACGATAGTGGAATATTTTGAGTGTTGGTTTAATGACGTAAAAATACTTTACTATCTTCGTAATAAATGCAACATAAGATTTCATAATGTTTATCTTCTATGCTATAATATGTTTTTTTATTCAATGAGGGCGCCACTGGACGAGACCTAAGTAAGAACAACATAGATACCAAGACATGTTAACTTGTAGAGATATAAATATAAAACGATGTCATTGATTTCTCTTTCAATAAACTTTTAAAAGTGAATACGTTTCTGTAGTTTTTTATTACTATTATTACTATTGTTTTCCGTCTAGCTTAAATAAATATGTTTGGTTCAGTATGTATAAAGCTAAATAATAATTAAATCAATAATTTTTATTAAATATTGATATTATAAATTTTATTTAAGTGTGACGCGACTCTGTAGCTTTTCTGTTCGTTTGCATTGACTATACGTTGACCCCAGGTTACCTATTAGGCGCTAATTTCAAATTTTACAAATCGAGCGTCGAGTGTCAATTGAGGGGCGCGGGGTGATTGGGCGGAGCCATTTTAAAGCTTCACGATCGAGGTGTCGCCTTAACGAGGCGCGTATTTTGGTTGCAGCTCCCCGGAGTCGTCGTCGGCCTACCCCGCCGACAGCAGTCTCGTTTGCGCCAGACACGACGACATCCAATTAGCTATTTCCGGTGCAAAATTAGAACTATCTACAGTCAGTAGTGCTTTCAATTCGCGAGCTGCCCCAATGAAGTTAGTGTCATTGTCACTAGAGTTCTGCGCAATATCCTCTTCCTGCCACAAATCTTTTAAATGCAGCTAAAAACCCTTCAGTGGTGAGTTCATTTGAAAGTTGGAGATGATATGGCTCCGGTGGCCGTGTATATGCGCGGACACCGAGCCGCCCGCGTGACCTGCGCCGCCTCGTTACAAACGACGGGTTGATGTGACTGGCCAGCGGCGGTTGTCCCGTAAGTTGACTTCGGTTTTGTGCTGCATGTCGAAGCGCATAACACGATTTTCAGCGTCTGGAATCCAGTACTGGGATCTCATGTAAATGAGCATTATCTGCGATCTGCCGTGTGTAGGCTTCTCGTGGGCTTCTGCTAGAATTAAATCCGTCAAATAAGTCTTGGCTGAAAGAATAATAAGATACTTTGATGAGCTCGGTGGCTCAGTCGTGAATGACGCGACTTTGACACCAACGCTCGTGGGTTCGATTCCCACACAAGACAAACATTTGTGTGCATGAACATATTTGTTTGTATTGGTCTGGATATTTTAAGAGGTAGGGCGCATCAAAGCAGCCCGTCTAGGGAAGTATCTCCACCTCACAGAAAACCACAGCAAAATAACAACTCCCTAGAGGGTTGTTGTGTTCCTGCGTGAGTGAAAATTTTTTTTTTAAATAAATATTGTCGGACAAATTACACAGCGCCACCCAGCCCCAAAGTAAGCGAAGCTTGTGTTATGGGTACTTAAAAAAAAAATTTACTGTTCAACTTTTAATTCAAGAAATACTTTTGACCCCTATTACATCATTTAAGGGGTAGAATTTTTGAAAACGCGGAAATTATTATTTTTTTTATTCAAATAAAGAATATCTGTACAAAGTTTCAAGTCACTAACTTGAAAAACTTTTTCCGCTCCATACAAACTGTTAACCCCCTTTTCAGCCACCTAAAGGTGGAATTTTGAAAAACGCTGAAATGACTTTTTTGACGTCTTGATTGAGAGTTTATTTACAAAGTCTAAAGCAGGTCTCTTTAAAAAACATCAATTTCCTAACAATTCAACTTTTAGTTCAAGAAATATTTTGACCCCCATTACACCCTTTAAGGGATGGAATTTTTGAAAACGCTGAAATCACTTTTTATGTATTCTAATAGAGAGTATGTGTGCAAAGTTTCAAGTCATTAACTTCAAAAAAATTATTCTGCTCCATACAAACTGTAAACCCCATTTTCAGCCCCCTAAAGGTGGAATTTTGAAAAACACTGACATTACTTTTTTGATTTCTTGATTGAGAGTATACTTACAAAGTCTAAAGCAACTCACTTTAAATAAAAACAATTTCTTAACAATTCAACTTTTAGTTCAAGAAATACTTTTGACCCCCCATTACACCCTTTAAGGGGTGGAATTTTTGAAAACGCTGAAATTACTTTTACATTTGGTTTATGACTTTCAGTGAAACACCTTCATGCTGAATTTCATGCGAATAACTTCAAAAACGGCAAAGTTTCATACTAACTTTGCGCCCCCGTTTTACCCCCTTAGGGGATGAATTTCCAAAAATCCTTTCTTAGTGCTCCCCTACATTATAAAAGGAACCCCTGTGCAAATTTTCAAGTTTCTATCCCTTATAGTTTAGGCCCTGCGTTGATATGTCAGTCAGTCAGCTTCTCCTTTTATATATAGAAGATAGATAGATAATACCACTTAAATCTAGTTCCTAATATTCTGTAATATATAAATATTTTACTTACTAATTTTAATATTCCATTTCAAAGTTAAATTTATAAAATCATGTACACATATGTGGTGAAATCCAAATAATTTTGCTATCTACTGTAAACAAGGAAGAGCAGGGTTTCCTACTACAAGTATATTTTTACTTAAAAGGAAACCCAGGCCATGTTTAATGTAAGACAAATTATTTGAAATAAAGGATTTTTTCATAAATAAATAAATAAATAAAAAAAATAAAATCAGTTTTAGTAATGTAAGTCCACGGCCTGAGAGGCTGTGTCACCTGCCGCTCGGGCAGTGCGGGCAGTGCGGGCACCGTGAACTGACCGTGAGCTCATAGCTGGCGCCGGCGTGCAGCGGCAGGCGCGGCGAGGCGTACAGGCGGCCGGAGAGCGCGTGCACGTGCAGCAGGCCGCGCGCCGCGCCGCGCGCCCGCGCGCTGTACCGCACCGAGCCGTTGGCGCCCGCGTCCGCGTCCAGCGCCACCACCTACCGGCGATCATCGTCACTGTACATTTGGACTACTGGTCGGCATCGCCGACGCGCTGCCGCTCGCCGCACTAACCGTGGCCATGTAGAGCCCGAGGGGCGCGACGTCGTCGAGCACGTCCCAGGCGAGGCGCGGGCCGGCTCCCTCGTGGTCGTCGTCGTCGTCGCCTTCCCACTCCGTGCTGGCGTCGTCGCGCGAAGCCTCGTCGCCCTGTGCGCACACGGACTACACTACCACTCCACGCGCAACTCGTTTACCAGTATTATTACACCAAGCGAAACAAACAAAATAGTCAGCACCGGTTGAAGAGTCGACGATTTCTTTTAGTAATAGCGTCGTTAAATCACACCGAAGGAAACATCAACGATGCATGCTCTATGTTAGTCGTCCGCGGTACCTGGGGCAGTGCGGCGACGCGCGGCGGCGGTGCGGCGCTCGCCGGCACGCGGATATCGTAGGAGCGCTGCGCGAACACTGGCTCGTGGTCGTTGATGTCCAGCAGGCGCACGTGCACGCGCGCGCTGGTCGCCAGCTCGCCATCTGAGCAACGCACTTCCAGCGCGTGCGACGGCGCCGCCTCGCGGTCGAGCGCGCGGCCCGTCGTCACGATCTCGCCTGGAACAACACGAGTCGTCACGCGCCGCGCCGGAGCGGCCAGGAGGAGGCGGCGCGGCGCGGACGGCGATAGCTACCGGTGTTCTCGTCGATGGAGAAGAGCCCGTCGGGGTTGCCGGCGACGATCGCGTAGGTGACGGGGCGCGGCGCGGGCGCGGCGTCGGCATCCACCGCGCGGACGGCGGCCACGCGCGTGCCGGCCGCGCAGTGCTCGGGAATGTCGGCCGAGTACGACGGCTGTTCCGGCCATGGCGCCATGTCATTCACATCTTCCACTTCGATATACACCTAATCATAATGAAAAGAAAGCAATTATTCGCTATATAGAATGAGATTATTACAAATTAATACTGTATTTCTATGAATACTTTTAATAGTACCCTACAAAATTAGTATTTACGACGAATGTGAGTTACTTACACAAGCCTAAAGAGGTTTTTAAGGTACAATAAAATGTAACTTATATGTATACATTATAATAAATAAATAAATAAATAAAAAAGATAAATATGTTGGATATCCATAAAGTATGTAATATTAATCCAATACATATCATCATCATTTCAGCCGAAGGCCGTCCGTCGGCGGACACGGGCCTCCCGTACACTTCCACGTCGACGGCCACGTCCGCTTGCATCCATCAGCTTCCTGCGATCTTCAGAAGATCAGCGGTCTACTGTATGGGGAGCCGTCTAACGCTACGTTTTCCGGTTCGTGGTCAACATTCGACCACCCTCCTGAACCAACTCTTATAGGTTCTCCGCGCTATGTGACCTATCCACTGCCATTTCCGCTTGCTGATCTTTAAAGCCACGTCTTTGACTGCGGTTTTTCCATGGATGTGCTCATTCCTGAATCTATCTCGCAGAGAAACTCCGAAAATAAGCTCTCTCTAACGGTGTGAAAACCAGTGTCGTGGTTTACTAAAACACCGTTCTAACAAACATAGTAAAACCTCTTTCTCAAACAATGTTCAAAAACAGACACTGGATATTCCAACAGGACTCTGCACCAGCTCATAAGACACGAAGCACTCAAAACTGGTTGACCGCACCGTGGAATTGACTTCATCGGGCATGAAGACTGGCCCTCTTCTAGTCCAGATTTAAACCTACTGGACTTAAGAGGGCGCATAAAGCTAGCGTAATTTCAAATTTCACCCGCGCGTCCCGCCCGCCCTTTAGTGTTCCCGCTTGATCACGACCGCGGCGCCACAGACTGCGCACCCAACGAGTGACGTCACACGGATGAGCCTTCGTAGTATATGCGTAAGAAGGAGATAAAATATCTAAATGTGTTATTTGATGTCGGCGTCTGCAACGAGATCACGTACTAGTCGTGTATTTTATCTTGAAGAATATTAGAAAGAATACACTAAGGTATGTAGGTAATTGATTTTATTCTTCACAATATGTTATTTTATTGTAGGTATGTTTTTTTTATTTTTTTTTACCACTATAAATATATAAGTAGAGTAATTTTTTATACTCCACATAGTACTGATAATAATTGACTAATTTTTCCATAAGGAAAATATAATTAGTTGTTTTGGGCTATATGCACAAAGCACAACATCATCACATTTAAAGTCAAAGCAACCTCAAATTTGCATATGGGCGCATGTTTTTTTTTTATACGACGTCGGGAGGTATACAAGCATGCGGCGCATCTGATGTAAAGCGGGTACCGTAGCCTATTAACGCTTGTAATATATTAAGTATCACTCGCGCGATGCCTTCTCTGCTGCTTACACGGCTACTCCTTGGGAGCTTACTGGTGACCTCACTCACATGCAGGAATACAACAACCCTCTAGGAAGTAATTATTTGGCTGCGGTTTTCTGCGAGGTGGAGGTACTTCCCCAGACGGGCTGAGTTGCCCCAGAGTTTCAAACAAAAGAGATGTAGTGCACAGCGATAGCCGGATTGGCGAAGTACAAAAACCACGAGAGATTTTATGTCAGGTAGGGGACCTGACATAAGACATCTCCCGTAGAAGTAGTTGTGTGAGCGAGTTCAATAGGAAGGAGTCGTTGCATTACCAGCGGGGTAGCAACGCGCTGGTGATACGCCTAGCTTTGCAAGCATCCGTAATGTAACCGGTAACATCAAAAAGGCCGTATTGTTGTTTCCCATCAGACGTATTAGTATATAGTTATTTATAATTTTGTACTAGTAACCATTCCAATTTTATATAAATCAAGTTACATTTTTTAAGATTTCTAAATATATGTTTATGATTACTCATAATACATGTATTACGAGAGTTTGGGCTGCACACTATCGCTGCTATTTAAAAAATCAAGTCCTCAGCAGTGTCATGATAATAAGTTATGCTCTTAACTTTTCTTTGTCACTCAAAAAGACTAAAGTATTTTACGTCATTTGACGCCTTGAGGCCCATTATATACTTGGCGCCGTACGTAACGTACGTACGGCGCCAAGTATATAAGGATCCTTCTTGAGGATCGATAAAAAAATATATAATCTTGAATCCGATCACGGGCTATAATTATTTAAAATGGCGGCGCTAGTGTGCAACCTAAAGGTCATAATAATAAGAGCATTTATACTTGAAATTGAAAGTTAACATTAGGCGTTAGTAGTTAGTTAGTTAGTAGTAGAAAGATTGAATTGTGAGGGACCGTGGTCTCCCCTGTATCACGAATTTAAGGCAAATAGGCGCATTGATCAGGCCTTTGTTTCTAATATTAGGCTTGATGATACCCACACCCTCGGTATAGAGGAGACTACTGATGCACTTTTGCATGCTTTAATTCCGGATGATTGCCCTGATAATGATAGTGACTACCATCGCGAGGTGAGGGCCGCGGTAGATCTGTGCCCTGCCACTCCAATGTCAACTGTGGTGTCAATGGACGAATTTCTACATGTTGTAAAAACATTACCAACAAATAAAGCTTCTGGTGATGATAAAATCTCAAACAAAATGATCAAGGAAGCTTGTAAACTCGAAGGTAGGTGGAGGGGACCTACGTTCGAGTTTTTGTGAGTGATTTTTGTTTACACGGACATTGATTATGTTTAATAGAGTAGAGCAGTCTACGTTGCTGGATAAAATTTTAAGGAGATAGTTAATGTCAGTAATTTCTCGTCTTAGGTAAAGTGGCAAGAAATGATATCTTCTGCATCGCGTCTCGTAGCCGTGATCAGCACACTTGGATTTAAATTGAAGATATCTTAAAAACTTTTTTTTGAATTGATTCTATACGGTTCACGTGTACGTTGTATTGTGGATTCCAGAGTACTGAATGGTATTCAAGAGTACTGCGCACATATGAACAGTATAACACCTTAACAGATTTTAGATTTTTAAATTTGGATGTCGATCTAATTATGAAACCTAATGATTTACAAGCTCTTTTAGTAATATAATCAATGTGGGGCTCAAATGATATTTTACTATCTAGGTATATGTAAAAATCCTTCACTAAATTTACCCTAGTAAGTGACGTTTTCCAAAGTGTATACCTAAATATTACTGGACTGTGCGTCCTACTAAAAGTAATGACGGAACATTTTGCAATATTTAGAGCTAATTTATTTTTTGCCAATATCATTCAAAACTGTCTAAATCACTTTGTAATAGTGCACAATCCATGGCAATGCCAATCTTTTTATATATTTTGGCATCGTTTGCATATAGCAAAAACTTAGAATATTTAAAGCATTCTTGTACATCATTTATAAAGATTAGAAACAGCAATGGCCCTAATAAGGAGCCTTGTGGAACACCGGACTGAATTCGCATCCATGTGGATGTGAATCCATTTATCGCCACAGCTTGAGACCTATTTTCGATATAAGACGAGAACTTGACCCGATTTCTCAAGAAGAAGCGAATGGTCTATTCGGTCGAATGCTTTACTGAAATCTGTATAAATAGTATCCACCTGTGCTCCATTGTCCATACACAATATGGTATAGTCATTCAATATGAGCAAGTCCGATTCAGTCGATCTACGAACTAAAAATCCATGCTGTTCTGGTGTAAAAGACGTGAGTAATGCCGCATAAACCTGTCTGTACACAATCCTCTCAAATATCTTCGCAATGACATAATTTTGATATTGGCCTATAGTTTGTTACTTCTGATCGGTCTCCATTCTTGTGAATAGGAGTCACTAGAGCAGATTTCCAAATGGTGGGCACAGATCCTTCAGTGAGCGAGCGTTCAAAAATAATGCATAATAGTCTTACAAGTGTAGATGCACATTGCTTAATAAAGATAGCCGGTATATTATCAAAACCAGCGCCCTTGTGCAAACTAACTTTCTTTAGTAACCTTTCGACTTCCTTACTACATCAATGTTATGTACACTGGAAGGAGACGGTGCGGGGGGTCGCTCGTAGACAAATTTCGTATACGACCAAAACGCTCGGGGAGTAGTTACAACAGATTTTTCAACTTTATCGATGTAGGTTTGGTAACACTCGTTTTCTACTATTTTAGCTCTTTCTCTAAGTGCCCTGAAACATAGATAATCTTGTGAGTTTCCGTAACTTTTATATTTATTAAAGTATTTTAATTTTTCTTTTAATATTTTTTTTAGGAGATGGAGAGTACCAAATGGGGAAACTATTGTTAGCTATAATTCTGTGTGGGATGAATTTTCCTCAAGATATTCAAGTGCGCTACAAAAGATCAACGGCATCGTCAAGAGTTCCATGAGATAGCTCATTGCACCAGTCGATATCAAACAGCCCATGATGAATCGCTTCAAAATTCCCTTTTGAATAATTGTATTTTTTTCTAATATTCTCCGGGAGCTGAAAAGGGATTTGCAACGACATTTCGATGTTAATAGATCTATAATGCAGGTCTTCAGGCACTAGCGGATCGACACATGGGTACACTAAAGAAATTTATTTGAGAATACTAAGTCTAATAGCCTATTGTTAGCATTACGTACATGATCATACTGATCAAGATTACACTGATTCGGCGTATCTATAAATTCGACCTGGCATTCGTTTGTTGCTCCCGAAGGCGAAACAAGACCTCTATCATCTGCGCTCCATTCAATATTAGGCATATTGAAGTCTCCTATGATCGAAAATAAGTCGTCTGGTTTAGCGTTAAAATTATCACAAAGTTTATGTGAAAAGTTAGTTAGCTGTGCATTTAATGAATAACCGGCTTTTTGATTACATAAGTAAACAGTGCACAAATGTAACATAGAATAGTGACCCCTATTACGCATGGTTAATGTTATCCATAAGTCCTCGGCCGAGGAGCACCACTGTGGACAATCAGAGGCCGCGAGGTCGCGGCGAACCGCTGTCAATACACGCCATAAAGTTGGTGGGTAGTCTCGTAGCACCCATCTCGTCTCCATACAATGCGCCGGTCATCGAACAATTCTTGATTACCAATACCATCGATCAACCATGTCTCGGTTATTGCGATGACGTCATAGGAATTTAATATTATATTTCTTTTAAACAAACTAGTTTTAGTGCGCAGGCCGCGAGCGTTTTGGTAGTAGATGTTAATTAAATTAGAACCTGTAAAGTATGACCTATGCAAGCAATAGTTATCTTAATATAAATGATGTGTGAACAATATAATATACCATTCAATAACACGTTTAAATATATATGAAAAATAATTGAACGGTAACACAACAAGCAATACAAAATATTCAGTATAAAAATATTCCATATAATATAAATGTAACACCGGGTAGATTTTAAAAAGTGTGTGCACGCCCGTGTACACCTCAAACAAGATTGTTTAATATATGTAATAGGAAGTGTACGCCGTATGCGCAATGCAATGAGGTAGATAATAGTTTGCAGAAAGTAGCAATTGACGGGTTTGTTTTTAATAAGCACAACAGCGATAAGCGAAACAATAGATGCAGGGATTCCCAATCTCCGGACGCATTCACACATTAAATTAGATTTATAAACAATGTTACTTATTTTATAAATTGACCTTTCTAAACAGTACTTATTTGAATTAGTAACAATTAAGGGGTTTAACATATTTTTTAAAGGTCTGCATCTGAACTTATTCGGATCGTGGGCGAAGTGTCGGACTTCCTGACTAATATTTTGCAATGCTTGATCCAAACATAGCGGAAGTTTTTTTGGTTGGCCAAGTCCTTCGCTTTCTTAAGGAGAGCTTTGTTACGCAGAGTGAGATGGTCATTAATATTTATTAAAGTATTTACTTTATCACCATTGGACTAGCCCAATTTCGAAGTAAGGAGCTCTTTAAGTTTCCTCGCAGCTGCTACGAATTCTTCATTGGAATTCCGGTTATTCAAAGCCATTATTATGGACTTTTCTGCGTCTGTTTTTAGGCTAGTTACTCGAGCAATGTAATTTATGCCTTCTTTTCTAATTGGAGACTGAATAATTTTAGATATATTTAAAACAATATCATACAAGGTTTTCAGCTTTTTTTAACGGGACTCCCTTAATTTCAACATTGTTGGCTCGAGCCCATTGTTCTTTCTCATTGAGCCTTCCCTGATTTTATCAACATTGTTTTGCGTCGCTGGATACAATTGGTGTGTAATATAGATTTGAAATGTCTAATTAATGTTAACTTACTTGTATACAGGAATGTCGCGGCACTAGACCGTGGTCTTGGGCGCACACAGTCAGCCAGTAATATGAAGTGGTCTCGCGGTCCAGCGGCGTGAGCGTGCGGATCACACCTATAGGTGGCAAGCGAGTCGTACGTTATGGGTAGTTAGGACAGCGAGTAGTGATACAAAGCTGGGAAGAGCGAGAACAGGACGCGCACTGACCTGCGTCGTCGATGGAGAAGTGAGCCATGCCCGAGCCGCCGATGACGTAGTAGGCGAGGCGCGAGTCGCGGCCGGGCGGATCAGCATCGCGCGCGGCCGCCGTCAGCACGACGGTGCCGGGCGCTGCGTCCTCGCGCACCGCGGCCGCCAGCACCGCGTGGTCCTCGAAGGCGGGCGCGTGCCCGTTCTCGTCCACGTCCACCACCTCCACCACCACCGCCGCCTCGGCCCACAGCGCCGGCTGGCCGCCGTCGGTCGCGCGCACCGTCACGCCGTACACCTGCAAGTGCGACGGAGCGATGCGACACATATAAAACTACGATTTCTACAGTTTGTTGTTTTACTAAAGGATTCCCGCAACTCCATGCGCGTTACCACGAGTATTTGCTAAAAGTTAATGTTGGTTAAAACCTGGGGTACTTAGTAATTAATTTCTAAATTTCTCTAGATCGAATAATTTCGACAGTGACTCACGGCACTGTTCTATATCTATGCTTTAATCATGATCGATACCTTCTCGCGGTAGTCACAAAATGCAAGGTTACAGAGATTATATTCACCTGTCTCTCTTCGAAGTCCAGCCACTTGGCGGTGCGCAGCGTCCCGGAAGAAGCGTCGATGGTAAAGACGGCGTCCTCGGGCGCCTGGTCGGGCAACGAGTACTGCACGCGGCCGCCGGCGCCCAGGTCAGGGTCGTGCGCGTCGAGCACGGCCAGCAGCGTGCCGGGCGGCACGTCCTCGCGAGCCCGCGCCGCATAAGCGGCCAGCCCGAAGCGCGGAGCGTTGTCGTTGACGTCGTCGACGGCGACGCGCACGCGCGCCTCGGCCGCCAGCCCACCGCCGTCGACGGCGCGCACCGTGAGCTCGTAGAGCGCGCGTCGCTCGCGGTCCAGCGGCGCACACACTGCCACGACGCCGGTGTCGGGCTCCACGCAAAATTCGTTTTCGCCCTCGCCGGTCCCTCGCAAGCTGTAAGTGATGCGGGCGAAGTCTCCGCTGTCGCGGTCCGTTGCGTTCGCTTGAAATATGGAAGTACCGTTGAGAGCGTTCTCGGTGACTCGGAAACTGGCGAGCGTTTTCTCGAAGCGCGGCCGATTGTCGTTGACGTCGAGCACCGTGATCGGCAGCAAGCGGGACGCCGAGCGCCGCGGCGAGCCCACGTCGTACACCGTCACGTTCAAATAGTACTCGCTCTCTCGCTCGCGGTCCAGGTACCCGATGACTTGGAGATCCCCTGTGTCTGGATCGATTCGGAAAGCGGAGTCGGAGTCGCCTCCGGAAATTCCGTAAGTAAGTAATCCATTGTAACCCAGATCGCGGTCGCGGGCGCGCAGCCTCACCAGTGAAGTCCCGAGAGCGATGGACTCGTTGACTTTGACCTCCACTGGAAAGTCTAAAAATTCAGGAGCGTGTAAATTTTCGCCATATCGAGAAGGAGCGAGCGGAAACTCGTCAGCAAAATCTATTGGCGCATTACTACGTTCGGCTGCTGCTAAAAGTTCAGTTAGGCGTCGTGCAACGCCGGTATCGCGACATTCGAGCGAAGCGGCGTCGCTCGCTCCCCCGCCCCCCACCAGGTGCAGTGTGAGGGAGGTGGGATCCGCGAAATGCGTACCGTCGGTTGCTGTCACGTTAATGACGCGAGCGTCGGAGCGCACGTCGCTCAAGTCGCACGTGAGGCTCAGCACGCCGGTGCCGGCGTCCAGTGTGAAGCAATTATCCTCGTTGCCGCTGACGACGCGGTATGAGACGACGTCGCCGGCATCGAAGTCGATGGCCGATAGAGTCACAATTTCAGCGCCGATGGCGAGACGCCGAGGCAGATAGCCGACACAATCGACGCGTTCGAACTGCGGGCGGTTGTCGTTAATGTCCTTTATCCGTACGGTGAGTCTCATTTCAGACTGACGGCGGTAAGGTAGACCCCAGTCGCTGGCGCGTATACGAAGCACATACTCTCGACGCATGCTCTCGTAGTCCAGTAGCCGCGTAGTGCGCACTGCTCCGGAGAAGTGGTCGACGTCAAACGGTACCGGCTGTAGATTAGAGATGCTGTATGAAATGTACGCATTCTCCCCCGAGTCCGCGTCTCGGGCGACGACGCGAGCCACCACCGAGCCGCTGGCTCCATTTTCAGAAATAGTCACGTCCATATCATCACGTTCGAAGATAGGGTCGTTATCGTTGGCGTCCAAAACTGTGATTTTAACCTTCGCAGAAGATTGTTTGCGTGTTCCAGCGTTACCTTGGTCGATGGCGGAGACGGTGAGCGTGTAAAGGGATTTCTCTTCGGCGTCTAGCGAGACTACGGTGTACAGGACGCCGGTGTCGGCGTTGACGACGAACTCGCCTCCCTCGTTGCCGCCGACGATCTCGATGTAGACGCGAGCGTTGCTGCCCTGGTCGCGGTCGCTCACCTTCAGCCTGATGACGGGCGTGTTGGGCGGCGCCGTCTCCGGTACGTTGGCTTCGTACACTTCGCGGCTGAAGACGGGTGCGTTATCGTTGGCGTCCACGAGCGTCACGGGTAACGTGAGGTAGGTGGCTCGCGGCGGCCGGCCGGCGTCGGCGGCACGCAGCGTCAGGTTATAGCCGCGCGGCGCGCGCTCGCGGTCTAGCAGCGCGTGAGCCGCCACGTCCCACTCGCCGCGCTGCGCCGACGGCCGCACGCGGAAGTGACCATCAGGGTCGCCGTCCACGATCTCCAGGCTCGCGATGCGACCGTGCTCGCCGGCGTCGCGGTCGGTCACCTCTACGATAGCGTAAATTTCAGCAGTGGAGTTCTCCACGAGTTCAGGCAGGCGGCGCACGTGCATCTCCGGCGAATGTAGGTTAACCTCACCCACGCGCACTACAAGCGAGGCGCGCGCGGCGGGTGCTGCCTCGCCGCGCGCCAGCAGGGAGGCTCGGTCACGTGCGAGCACTGTCACCGCGTGCCGCTTCCGCTCGCTCGCGGACAGCGGCCGGGTGATCGTGACGATACCGCTGGTGGGGTGAACTGCAAATTGGTCAGTGAGCTCTTCGAGGCTGTAGTAAATTTCCCCGTTAAGGCCGAGGTCGGCGTCCTCGGCGCTGACGCGCACGATACTCGAGTGAACGGGAGCGTCCTCCGGCACTAACACATCATACTCCGTGGGATAGAAGAGCGGACTGAGATCGTTCTCGTCGGAAATAGTGACGGCCACCACGGTGTCGGCCTCGAGCTGTCCGCCGGCCGGCGCGGTGACCGTGGCGCGCACGTCCAGCTGGTACAGCTCGCGACGTTCTCGGTTGAGAACATCGGCGTGCCCGGCTCGCGTTCGTATTGAGAGAAAGCAAAAGTCGCCGACGATACGTTCTTCTGCCTTAAAAAACTTGTCTTTGTCACCGTGCCGGATGCGAAAGCGACACTTGGCGTCGAGCTCGGCCAGCCGCACGCCGAGCGGGTCCTCGGCGGGAGGCTGTTGCGCGTACGTGCGCGGCGGACTGTTTTCTGGGATCGTGAGGTTGTAGAGGGCGCGCTCGAAGCTCAGCCGGTCGAGGGAGGAGCCGGGCGGGCCGGGCCCGGCGCGCGCTCCCCACGCGGCGGCGGCCAGGGCGAGCCACGTGCACAGGGCCAGCATTCTCGGTGCGATGACGCTCTGCGAATATAACATTTTTAGGCTATAACTATGTACTGGAATCTAACAAATATAGTTTTAACCACTTATTTACTTATTTAGTCAACCAACATGTTTACACCACATTCGATACACTAAACAAGTTGTGTTACAACAAAGAAGAAGCGTATTTGCATGAACACGGCGCGGCGACAAAACAACTAATTACCGCGCTGTTCGACTACGTGTATGACATGGTACCACCGATGTATAAGGATGCTCCCTTCCAATACAAAATGCTCTTTAAAAAGGTGCCAAGAGGCCCACCATGGTTTCGTTTGCCACGTTTCTATTCCAGGAACTGCGGTGAATGAGGCCCCGAATGCACCAATCAAGTGTGACACGTGTAATTTGTTGATTTGGAACAATGAAAGAACGGAGTCGGTTTCAAAGGACTAAATAATAAAAAATTAACAATTCTTTCAAAAAAATATCAAAATTTATATTTGTTATTTTGTAGTGTATTATTTATATGCAATATTAGCTGGTCTTGAATTTATTATACAATTTATACATTAATGTAACGATTTCAATTACATCAAATCAAATATTTTTTATTTCTCTCTCTACATCTTAGGCATCATTAGGTACTATACAGCAACATGAACATAGAAGATAGTAGTTAGTACATGTAAATTGACGTAATGTGACAATGTAAGATGGTGAGAGACTGGTGCCTGAACTAGGCCGAGGCCTGTGTCTCAGCGCACCAGCACCCTCCCCGAGTAACGTGGATGGAGTATGTCGATAGAACACAGCACAAGGAGACAGTGGGGTACCGAGCAACATGCTTATACAATATACATACATATAAAGTTCCATTAAGAAAACATAGAATTAAAAATAAAAATATAAAAATTACACAACATTAAAAAAGTGAGTTTGAAAACAGGAAGGAGTGTTATAAATTTGAGTATTAGTGCGCTTGTGTATGTGTATTTGTTTGTATGCATATGTGTTTGTCTTTGTGTGTGTATGATAAAGGCAGCAAAATGTTTTCGGTTTCCATGTAGTTAAAATTTTGTAGATATGTAGTGATCTTTTTTTTACAGACAAATTTGGTATATGAGAATAAATTAAGTTTCTTTTGTAATTTATTGTATAAAGATGGACCCAGGTAACAGAAGAAACGATGAGAGAAGGTTGTTTTAAAAGCAGATGTAGACGTAACTAAGCGATTGCGTCGGGCGTGGGTTGTTTTGAGGTTGAATTCCGTAATAGTATGTTGCTTGAGGATAGTATAAAGGATGAAGAGTTGGCGGACTGATAGAACTTGGCAGAATTGATAGAGATCATATGTCGGGAATAAGATAGGCTTCTTAGTACACACCTTAAGCAGAGCCCTCCGGGCTCGTTCTAGTTTTATAAAGGTGGATTTGGCAGCACCAGCCCAGGAAGTGATGCAATATATTAATACAGACTGGCATAGAGCTATGTATAACATTTTTACTATATGAGGCGCAGCTACATGTCGCAGTTTTTTAAAAATGAACATGAGTTTCCTAATTCTTCCAGCTGTATTGTTTATATGCGGTTGAAAGTTTAACCTATTGTCTATGGTGACTCCCAAATACATACAGGTTGTTTTGAATTCTTATTCGATGCTCCCGAGCGCGGCGCGTGACCTTGCCATAGGCTCAAAAGGACGATGTCATTCGAACGTACGGTCACGGCGTGGACCAGTGTGAAAACGAAAGCGGTAGCGGGAG
Source organism: Pyralis farinalis (assembly GCA_947507595.1). NCBI lineage: Eukaryota > Metazoa > Arthropoda > Insecta > Lepidoptera > Pyralidae > Pyralis > Pyralis farinalis. The sequence goes on from OX382264.1 coordinate 472,172, forward strand.
CGTGTGTGTCGCGCGCGGATCACTCCGAGCAGTCTCGAGGCTCGGTATGCACGCGTAATTGTTAATATTGGAATGTCCGAATAATTTGTGTTTAGAATTCACGTTGGATGTTTGTTAGTCCGTGCCACTTGTAATTAGTGTGAATAAATTGAACGCGGTAATAGTGTAAGAATCCTGCGTGATATACTTTAGTGATCGTGACGCGGATAACGTCCGTGAGAGTTATTTACATTGAAACAAAGTAATCATAGTGGAACCATTGTCTCAGTTGATTGAACGATTGAGTTTGTTAAGTTACATTAGATCTTAAGAACGATTAAGTTAATATTTCTCGCGAACCATTGAAAATACAAAATGGAGGTTGAGTGGCGTCACTCGCTCCAGTAGTGCTATATTCGCGACCGTTGCAAGTTCTGGTTGACTTTCTGATTTCGAATTTGTGTACGCGTTGTGTAGTAGAATACATTATTCAATTGTGTTGTATCGTGCTGTTGGCTGGTGAGAAAATTTGTGTGCTACGTACTTCCGGCTGGCCGGCCGGTACGCCGCTTCGGTTCACCCACCAACCGCCAACAAACTTTAAGTGTACCTCAATATTGGTAAGCTAACTTCCTTTCATTTGTTAAGTAATCTATTAGGGCGGATCCCTGAACCCCGCTGGCGAGCTAGTGTCTCCCCACACTAGCGCTGTGTAACACGGCCGAAAGTAGTGCCCGTAATTTAGCCTGGCGTAGCGATCGAGACCGGGTCCATTCGACGTTTGATTCCGACTTTGGCCCGGCCCCGCCGAGGGCAGTTACGGACCGCACTCATCGCGAATTCGCGAACATTTTGGTAGCAGAGCGTAGTTACGCTCCGCGGATACTCTGATTTTGGGCCACGGCTGTTCCGTGATATTAGTTTGTTGTTTTCGAGTTAAATTACTGAAAGACACTACACGTCTTACGGATTAAGCCGTGTAGGGGTTCCAATGTCAACCATTGTTAAGTAGGTAATTTAAGAATTTTCTGTAACACTTCCACTGCGCAGAAATTGTATAGTTAATTTGTGTAAAATTTTGCTATTGTTTAAATTGTAAAACTTTGTCTTGATTCTTGTGTGTGTATTGTAGTGACCTGCGCACCCACACAAAATGTCGGCAAACAAGGCAGCGGCTAAAATTCGTTCGGAACTGCGGTGGTTTACATCCGCAGCCGCGTTGGTAGACAGGTCAGACCGACGCGAAGCATTACTTGCAAGGTTTTCAGATCTGCCGATCCACCAACACACCGTGGAGGAAGAATACAGCAAGTATCTGACGGCCGCTGATGAAGTGGAGATCAGCGAGCAGGACCGTCAAAAGGTGGTCGGAGATGTTGACCAGCTCATAAGCTTGGAGATAAGATTACTGAACATGCACGCCCGCTCCATAGGGCTGAATCCGGGAAGCCATTGGGTTCGGAGGTCAGCAGTATTAAGGGGCAGAATATACCGGTGTCGTGGGTACGCCTGCCACTCCTCGACCTTCATCGCTTCAGTGGAAATCTCGACGAGTGGGAAGGATTCTACAACCTATTTTGTAGCCTCGTCGACTCCAGAGTGGACCTTACAAAAGACCAGAAACTCGCCTACCTCCTCACGGTTTTGCAGGGTGAGGCTCGTGATTTAGTACAACACTTGGCTGTAACGGAAACCAATTACGACATTGCGATGGAATTAATTAAGAGGCGTTACCAGAACGTTAGGAAGCTGGCCGACGCACACGTGGCCACGATTTTGTCCCTGCCTAGCGTCACCAGTGGGTTTCGGTTGCGGATAGACATCGTAAATCCGCTCCTGGTAGAATGTAACGCCCTAAAGAGCTTGGAACTCCCAGTGGACGAATGGTCCTTTCTGCTGCTGCACATTGTGCTTGCCAAGCTCCCTCGTGAGATGAGGGTACGCTTCGAACACCGATATGGCGGAGAATGCTCCACCTACTTGCCGCCCTTCAGCGACCTACTCAAGTTCCTGGAGGATGAGTGTCGACTCGCGGAGAACTCCACTAGTGTGGTCGCGGCTAATAATCGCGCTCGGGCCTCACCGGGACCGACCAATGGGGGACCAAACAGATCCGGTCGGCAGGAGCAGCCCCGGAGATATATGACGGCGAACGAGAAGAACGAGGCGAGTTGTTTGTACTGCCGGAAACGTGGACACTTGGTGTCCAAGTGTGAGAGGTTCCTGCAGCAACGCGTCCTGGGACGACGGGAAATAGCACGACAGCGCCGCTGGTGCTATTTTTGTTTGGGTGATCATCTACAGAGAGAGTGCAACCGGCAAAATCCGTGCACCCAGTGTGGTGGTCGGCACCACCTCCTCTTGTGCGCCAACCGGAGTGAGCGTGGCCCACAAACGGAGCAGAAGCCGGTCCAGTCGTACCAACAGAGAGCGCCCCGCACGGGCGGGGGCGCTCCCTCGACTCCACCCCGCACGGGCGGGAGCGGAGCCTGGACACCACCGCGCAGGGCTGGGGGCGATTAATCGCCCCTTCCGCGCGCTGTGTCCAGCGGTAGTCAGGGAGACTCGAGGCCGAGGGAATTCACATCATGCGGACCCCCGGCCGAGTATAGTGCAGTGACAACTGACCGTAGGGAGAGCCAGTTCTCACCCCCGGTCGCGGAGTATCCGCGCTTGGACAATAGGCCACCCCGTTTCGGAGGCAGACGCAGCTATAAGCCACCTGCTATGGGGAAGTCTAATAGGAATAATAGGAGTTTTAGGTATAGCGAGTGGGACCCACTGGATCGGTTTGAGCGGCCTCTAAGCTCAACTGAACCTCTAAGTCCCCCCCGTGGCATTAGCAATTAGTGAATAGCCAACCACCCACAGCTTCCCCACTAGAGAATGTATTGTTGCCGACGGCCTCTGTATCGGTTTGGGGACCTGGAGGGACGCACGTGAGCGTCCGCGCCCTCTTGGATTCAGGCGCTCAAGGCTGTGCTATGTCGTCGTGGTTAGTCAACCGGTTAGGTCTCAAACTGAGACCCCATAATGAGAATGTGCGTGGAGTGGGGGACGTGATGGTGCCAGGTCTGGTAGGTGAGACTACCTTCACCTTCACCCCTGTTAAGCACTCCAGCCCGAAGATTTCAGCTTCCGCGATTGTTCTGGAGACAGTGGTAGGTAATCTGCCGTCCACCCGACTCGATCCCGAAATAAGGAATTTGACAAACTGTCTCAACTTGGCGGACCCTAACTTCGATTCGCCGAAGATTGTTGACGTACTGTTGGGAGCAGACGTCCTCGGACGATTGTTATTGAAGGGTAAGCGTGTGGTCCAGCCTGGTGGCTTAGTAGCCATTGAAACCGTCTTTGGATATGTAATATTCGGTCCTGTGAAAAGTGTTTCCACAGTTGATGATAACAGCTATTTTGTGGGGTCTTCACTCTCTGAGGTAATACAGAAGTTTTGGGAAGTGGAGGAGCCCCAGCTGCTCTTCGAGTCGACCCAGAGCACCAGGAGTGCGAGCGGTTCTATCAGAACAACACTGGTCGCCTCTGGTCTGGTCGTCTGTTTACTAGGCTTCCTCTTCGTGCCGGTCGCCCTCCTCTCGGCGATTCCAGGATGCTAGCGGAAAAAAGGTTAGTGTCAATGGATGTATGGACGCATGAGTAAGGACCCGGCCCTCCGCAAGAAGTATGTTGAATTCATGCGGGAGTATGAAGAGCTTGGACATATGTCAGTGTCTAAACTTGATTTGAGGTCTGTGGAACACTATTTCCTTCCTCATCATGCGGTGATGAAGGCTCGCTCGGACAAAATTCGAGTGGTATTTGACGGTTCGGCACCTTCTTCTAATGGCGTTTCATTGAACCAATGCCTACATACGGGTCCTAAATTGCATAAAGATATAGGAGATATTCTCACAAACTTTCGTAGGCATCAGGTTGTACTCATGACAGATATCCGAATGATGTTCAGACAAACTGTCATTCATCCCGACGATCGCAGATATCAGCTCATTATGTGGCGTGAGAACCCAGAGGATCCGATTGTCTATTATGAATTGAATGTGAACACATATGGCACGGCTAGTGGTCCATTTATTGCCATCCGGTCTTTGTTAGAGTTGGCGAATCGGGAACGCCTAAATTATCCGCAGGCGTCCGCCGTTTTGGAAAACGATGTGTATGTCGACGACATCTGCACTGGCACTAATAGTGTGTCAAAAGCATTAGAGTTGCGTGAAGAATTAATGAGAATTATGAAGGCAGGAGGATATGAGTTGAGAAAGTGGTTGTCCAACTCACCGGAGGTCCTCGCAGGTCTGCCTGAGGAACATCAACAGGATCCTCATATCTTTGAGTGCTCAGATAACCCGAATTTGGTGGCTGTTCTCGGCGTACAGTACAGTCCAGTACAGGACAAGTTTACGTATTGTGTGGACGTCAAGGTTCCTAAAGTTTGGACCAAGCGCTCAGTCCTGTCTACTGTCGTACGGACTTTTGACCCGAATGGTTGGATCAGCCCGATTATCTTCACTGCAAAATGTTTCTTACAGCGTCTTTGGGCTGAAGGGATATCTTGGGATGAGCCCCTCTCGGAAGCGTTGCTCCGAGATTGGATGAACTTCGTCTCGTCTCTCCCTGAGGTGAATCGGATTTCGGTAACCAGACTTATTTTCCCGAGTGGGAAGTTCAGAGTAAGCCTGCACGGCTTCTCAGACGCCTCTGAGCTTGGATATTCGGCTGCAGTCTATATCCGCACGGTCGCCGCGGACGGAGAGGTTGTCGTTCGTCTGCTTGTTGCGAAGAGTAAGGTTGCCCCTCTTCGGACTCGCCTTACGATTCCGAAATTGGAATTGTGTGGAGCAGCCCTTTTGTGTCGTCTTCTTAATCACATAAGTACCACCTTGAGTAGTTCGGTTAATTTCGATTAACCGAACTACTCAAGGTGTTTTTGATTAAAGAATCGGAATTGTCTCTGACTTGGCGACACGTACCGGGAGAGTTGAATCCCGCGGATTGTGCTTCACGGGGTTGTGATGCCCCACGTCTTCTTGAGCACACATTGTGGTGGGGTCCACAATGGCTTCAGCGTCCAGAGCCCGCCTGGCCGAAGTCCCAGAGTCTATCAGCAGTGAAGCTTCCTGAGGTGAAGGTTTTAACGATTAAGACTACGCCACCAGAAAATTGTGATTATTTAATGGAGCGGTACAGCTCGTTGGATAAGCTGTTAGGTGTCACTGCTGGGACTCGACGTTTCATATATAATTGTAGACACCCCGCAGAGAAGCGTATTTCGCCGGTTGTCACCCCTGAAGAGCGTCAGGAGGCATTGTTGTTTTGGGTACGATCTGTACAGTCGCAGCATTTTGAGTCGGAGCTTAAAATATTGCGCGGAGGTCGCGCTAAGTTGAAGGGAGCCATTTCCCACTTGAATCCCTTCGTTGATGAAGCTGGTCTACTGCGAGTGGGCGGTAGGTTGAGAAACGCTGCCCTGCCCTTTGGGACTCGCCACCCTTTGTTGTTGCCTAAAGATTGCTGCTTGGTTCGACTGTTGATTACGGATCGTCACATAAAGAATTCGAATGCAGGCTGTAATGCATTGTTGGCAGTTATCCAGCGTGAGTTCTGGATTCTGGCAGCCCGGCGCACCATTCGGAGTGTTGTTTTTCGATGTGTTCCTTGTTATAGGTTGAAAGCGGCGACTATGCAGCCACTCATGGGTGATTTGCCTGCAGACCGCATCAGAGAGAGCAGAGTCTTCTCCTGTGTGGGCACCGACTTCGCCGGACCATTTACACTCAAGGCGTCACGGCTCAGGAACGCAAAAACCTACAAGGCTTATTTATGCGTATCTCTGCCTGTCTACCAAGGCCGTACACTTAGAGTTAGTCGGAGAGTTGTTAACTGAGGCCTTTGTAGCCACATTGAGTAGATTTGTTTCGCGCCGAGGACTGCCGACATTAATACGTTCCGACTATGGAACTAATTACAAGGGTGCAGATAATTATCTGAAAGACGTTGTAAAATTTTTAACTGAAAGGAGTTCAGACATTGGAACCAGCCTCTCCCAACGTGGGATAACCTGGAAGTTCAGTCCTCCAGTTTGTCCTCACTGGGAAGGTATATTTGAAGCTGTTGTAAAGTCAGCCAAAACTCACTTGCGTCGCGTGATAGGAGATACGATTCTCACGTTTGAAGAGTTAGATACGGTGTTTTGTAAAATTGAGGCCGTCCTAAATTCGCGACCATTATGTCCCTTGTCGGCGGATCCTAATGACCTGGAAGCGTTAACACCAGGCCATTTTTTGATCGGACAGCCACTTAACGCCCTGCCCGAGTTCCCTTTACTCGAGGTAAAATCCAGTCGTTTGTCGTGGTTTCAGCTATTGCAACAATTGTCTCAGAGTTTTTGGGCACGCTGGTCGTTAGAGTATTTACATATATTGCAACAGCGCGTTAAATGGACGGACAAAACTGATCCACCTAAGAGCGGTGATCTCGTGTTAGTTAAGGAAACTAGTTTGCCCCTTCTGCATTGGAGACGGGGTCGTATTGTCAAATTAGTTTATGGAGCAGACGGTGTTCCTCGCTTCGCCGAAGTTTTGGTCGGGAACTCAGTCTTGAAGAGAGCAGTTAGCAGTCTCTCCCGTTTACCCGTGGATTAGAGTACCGTTCGTCACGGTCCGGGGCAGGGGGATGTTTTGAATTCTTATTCGATGCTCCCGAGCGCGGCGCGTGACCTTGCCATAGACTCAAAAGGACGATGTCATTCGAGCGGGCGGTCGCAGCGTGGCCCAGTGTGCTAACGAAAGCGGTAGCGGCAGCGTGTGTGTCGCGCGCGGATCGCTCCGAGCAGTCTCGAGGCTCGGTATGCACGCGTAATTGTTAATATTAGAATGTCGGAATAATTTGTGTTTAGAATTCACGTTGGATGTTTGTTAGTCCGTGCCACTTGTAATTAGTGTGAATAAATTGAACGCGGTAATAGTGTAAGAATCCTGCGTGATATACTTTAGTGATCGTGACGCGGATAACGTCCGTGAGAGTTATTTACATTGAAACAAAGTAATCATAGTGGATCCATTGTCTCAGTTGATTGAACGATTGAGTTTGTTAAGTTACATTAGATCTTAAGAACGATTAAGTTAATATTTCTCGCGAACCATTGAAAATACAAAATGGAGGTTGAGTGGCGTCACTCGCTCCAGTAGTGCTATATTCGCGACCGTTGCAAGTTCTGGTTGACTTTCTGATTTCGAATTTGTGTACGCGTTGTGTAGTAGAATACATTATTCACTTGTGTTGTATCGTGCTGTTGGCTGGTGAGAAAATTTGTGTGCTACGTACTTCCGGCTGGCCGGCCGGTACGCCGCTTCGGTTCACCCACCAACCGCCAACAAACTTTAAGTGTACCTCAATATTGGTAAGCTAACTTCCTTTCATTTGTTAAGTAGTCTATTAGGGCGGATCCCTGAACCCCGCTGGCGAGCTTGTGTCTCCCCACACTAGCGCTGTGTAACACGGCCGAAAGTAGTGCCCGTAATTTAGCCTGGCGTAGCGATCGAGACCGGGTCCATTCGACGTTTGATTCCGACTTTGGCCCGGCCCCGCCGAGGGCAGTTACGGACCGCACTCATCGCGAATTCGCGAACACAGGTATTTGAAGAAGTAAGAGTGGGATATGAATATGATGATAGGGTATTATTAGGATGATTGTGTGCTATAATGGACTGGGAGGATAACGAGGATTGGGCTGTATTATAAATGGAAAATACTAAGTATTTGGTCTTCTGGGCATTGAGTGTCAAAAGATTTTCTCGTAGCCAATTAGCAACTATATCAAGTCCAGATTGTGCCAGAGCGTATGTCTCTCTCCAGGAGCTGCCACAGAATGTTAATGAGGTGTCATCTGCATAAGAAATTATTTTGCAATTAGATAGTTTCAGGGAACAAAGATCGTTAATATACACCAGGAAGAGTGAGGTCCCCAAGATGCTTCCCTGGGGAACCCCATATTCTAGTTTTTGAAAGTGACTTCTCACGCCGGCCGTCGACAATAACACATTGACTACGCTCACTTAAATAGCTGTGGAACAAGGACAGCTGATTTCCACGGACTCCAATAGACTCCAATTTGCTCAAAAGGATGGGGATCGAAACATTATCGAAAGCCTTCGCGAGGTCCAAGAAAATAGACAAACATTTGTTCCCCGTGTCCAAACTCCTGGCTATATGATCGGTCAGTTCATGCACAGCGTCAGCTGCTGAACGTTGGGTTCTAAAGCCACACTGTCCCGGTGAAAGTATGCATTTATCCTCGAGATACCGGAATAGCCTTTTGTTTATAAGTCGCTCTAGAATCTTAGACAGGGAGGAAAGTACAGAGATAAGACGGTAGTCGTTCACACAGCCCCGATCCGCTGCCTTAAAAACCGGATGCACTAGTGCCTTATTAAACGAGGAAGGAAAGTAGCCATTTGCCATGCTAATATTACATATGTGTGTTATGGGTCCAACTAGTGCCTTTATGTTACGTTTAAGGAGAAAGGAGGAGATGTTGTCCCATCCCACGGCGCAATTGTCTCTTAGAGAGTTAATTATTATCTCGACCTCGTCGATATCGGCTTCTAGGAGCACGAAAGAATAAGGAACTACAGTGGGTGAAGTGACAGCTGAGCATCCTGGCGATACAATAGAGGATAGACTTTTGTGAGAATATAGGTCTTCTGCATATGTCTTCCCTATTGACGCGAAAAAGGTGTTCACATGCGTTACTGATTCATCGGGAGTATTTTACAAAGAATAAAGACAATAAGGACCTATTGGAGGAGAAATTCTTATTCAGACAGCCTACTTCCTTAATGGCACTCCAAAGCTTTTTTGGGTTATTACCAGCCTTCTTAATGAGATCTGCATCATACTGTTTCTTAACCTTCTTTATTAGAGCGTTACAGAAGTTTCTATATCTGTAATAAGTAGTACAAAGAGTGTTATTGCCTGGAGTGTTTTTAAACCTCTCATGCATTCTATCCCTATCTTTTATACACCTAAGGAGTCCCGGTGTGATCCAGGGTTTGATAATTTTACGGTCACCTGCGAAGAATGCAAGGAAGTAGCTGTTTGAATAATATCGATTAGGTTATTGGAGGCAGATTCAGGGTCTATAGAGTTGTATATATCAGAAAAATCTGTACAATTTAGAGTCTGTGAGAGTCCTTCATAATCGATTTTAGTAAATGTTCGGGGTGCAGCTACAGGCGTTTTTAAATCTAGAGAAAGGAGAACTGCTTTGTGGTCAGATACACTAGACGGAAGGACAAGGGTTTGTGCCGGGTGTTGAGATTTCATTATAACGTGGTCAAGGCAAGTAGAATTACGTGTAGGTAATAATGTGTGGGCAGGGAGAAGACCATGATGCGCAACATCCGATAAGAGATTTGTGATGGTATACAACAACTCCGTCATTCTAGTTCACGGGATTTGTAGATGATGTAATATAATAGTCCGGTAATTGAGGTATTAATGGATTACGTTGAAGCCAGCACTCTGTGAGAATTATGTCGGGTGAAACTTTTAGGTTACTTAGAATTATAATGAAGCTTTCGAAATTCGCGGACAAACTCCGTATGTTTTGTGTGAGTATAGTAAGAGATCTGTTATGCTTTGGGAGATGTCTGTTTGCTTCGCGTATTTCACAGCTTAGAGATGTCGGGACCGACACGCCATCTACGTTATGTAATAATATTGAGTTATTACAGTTGAATTTAATTTATAAAAAGAGTTTTTGGATAATGTCTATAGACATATAGGTATATAATACAATGCCAATATTAATGACCGATGATAGGTCTTTAAATAAGACAAAGATGATTTGCATTGAGATTAATTGGGGGTTTAGCGGGAGTGTTATGCTATTAGTACGTATGAGCAAGTGATACTTAAGTTTCAATAAATATTGTTGCCAAGTTAAAACATTTGCAGAATCGGTTGTTTGTTGAGTGTAAAGAATGTATGATATTATTAAACGTAATAAATAGTAAATGTAGTGAGTGTAGCTTTGTGTAAGAATGTGTATGATAAATTGAGGGCAGTACTTAACGGTTAGAGTGTGAGTGTAGCTTGCAGACCTATTGTTATTATTAATGTAATTATTATGTATGGAGAAAGACGTAGTACAGTAAGGAATAAATTAGTTTTTTGAGAGATTAGTTAACTGCTCCTTAGAGACTACCACAATAAGCTTATCGTTGTCCGTTTTACGCAGCAGCACTCTTCCATTGGCCGTCCAGCAATGCTTAAAATTCTCAGCTTTGGCAAATTCACGTGCTAGGTAGAAAAGGTAACGGGCTTGCCGTGTCAGGTGCTCTGCGACGTATACCGGCTGTTGTAGACTGCCACAAGGTAGCCCTATTATGCCCGAGGTGAGTTTGTTGTTATAGTTACGCTTGTTGTAGTCTCGGAAGGCCTTCAGAACTTTATTTTTTAGTATAACAGAGTTCAGAGTGACAACATATACAGAATTAAGTAATCTAAGTGACAATATGACCTTAGGTCCTGCGACGCTTAAAATAATTTGTACTACTATGGATGCCTGTACTTATAGGTAATTATTTACATTACATATTTATTATCAATTTTGTAAGCTACATGGGCTGTTCGGTTAGAAATATTTGACCATATGTAGGTACTTTCATATGTCTTGAATTATACGAACCACCTCGTAGAACAATGCAGTTGGCATTATTTTACGAGGAGATCCGTCGTCGCTCGTACCTATTACAAAACTCCTAACATTGCAGTTCTCAAGTTGTGTGTTCGAGGCCAGTGGTCACCATATTGTAGCAACTGAGATAGGCCAATGCATACATACATGTAAAAGGGATAAGGCTCTCCACACACCCCTATTGTTGGAACATGTCCATATTATGTATTAATTCGTTTTAAATTTAAAAAGTTTTGTTCGAAGAGATTACAGCTTGAGTGTGTAAGGTAATATGTGTGCACGTCATCAAAGTCCTATCTTTCTGCAGAAATCTACAATGCACTCTAAAGTCCTTCAAAAATCACTAATTTATAAAATTTTTGCCTTTTAGTGATTTTTAAAGATAATGTTTTGGCTATGTAAAAAACAAACGAAGCGTGAAGAAGCACCTTGCGGGCCAGCATGGTAGCATCAACTGACAGGACACCGTAGTCCTTTGTCAGTTGCCGCTGCAATTTGGGCTCCCCTTTTCGCTTACCAACAGGCGAAGAGGAGCCACTATACTGAGCCAATATAAAAAAAAAAATGTAATTCAGTCCAAATTTATATACTTATCAATTATTGCTCGAATAATATGGACTCGATGGTTATAGGTTACTAGCTGTTCTAACGAATACGTAACTAATGAATCAAAAATATAATATATACACACATTTATAAACGTACAATACAATATTTTAAATATACATAATTATTTTTAAATATCTAAAGACTCCATTCATTTTTTGTTCCAAATTCTATGTTATGGAGGGAGTTGTTGAGTACTGATTTTATTGTACGTAATTGCAATAAAATAATTTCTAAATGATACACAAATAATTATATAATAATCTATCTATATATATATATATATATATATAAAAGGAGAAGCTGACTGACTGACATATCAACGCAGGGCCTAAACTATAAGGGTTAGAAACTTGAAATTTTGCACAGGGGTTCCTTTTACAACGTAGGGGAGCACTAAGAAAGGATTTTTGGAAATTCATCCCCTAAGGGGGTAAAACGGGGGTGCAAATTTAGTATGAAACTTTGCCGTTTTTGAAGTTATTCGAATTAAATTCAGCATGAAGGTTCTTTACTGAAAGGCATGAAACATGAGTAAAATATTTTTTTCAAAATTTATCCCTTAGGGGGTTAAACAGGGGCGCAAAGTTAGTATGAAACTTTGCCGTTTTTGAAGTTATTCGAATGAAATTCAGCATGAAGGTTCTTTATTGAAAGGCATGAAATACGAGTAAAATATTTTTCTCAAAAATCATCCCTTAAGGGCGGTAAACCGGGGATGCAAAGTTAGTATGAAACTTTGCCGTTTTTGAAGTTATTCGAATGAAATTCAGCATGAAGGTATTGAAAGGCATGAAACACGAGTAAAATATTTTTCTCAAAAATTATCCCTTAAGGGCGGTAAAACGGGGATGTAAAGTTAGTATGAAACTTTCCGTTTTTGAAGTTATTCGAATGAAATTCAGCATGAAGGTATTGAAAGGCATGAAACACGAGTAAAATATTTTTCTCAAAAATTATCCCTTAACCCTTAGAGACCCACAGGTCATATATGACCAGTAAAATTAGTACCGTAAAACCCCACTGGTCATATATGACCACCTGTCAAAACGTCATAAATCAATGGTTTTTAGGTAGTTTTAAACTTTATTTGTGACGATTGTGTGACTAGAATGGCTTGTTACTTGATTTTATAATGTAGCGTGTCATTCCAGTAATGCCAACAAAAATCCACGATACTCTAGTGGCTAAAACAAAAATTTGTAAATTCAAAGCGTCAGTACTAACGGCGGCGTCGCCGGACCTTGACGGAAAAGTTTTTTGTGGAGTGTTTTTCGTGTTTTTATGTTTTTCGGTGTATAAACAGGTATGTTTGTGTATTTTTTTTATGTTAGTTTATATTGTTTTATGATAGGAAATGCCAACAATAATGTGGTTTAGTGAGTTTATATATGAGAAAAAAAATATATTACGTAACGGGTAGGTACTTTCAAATTGCATATTTCCTTCGTGAATATTTCGTCTAATTGTCTAAAATTTTATTATTGTCGAAAAATAAATAAATATCGTATTGTAGCTGAATAGATTATCTATAAAATGAGGTAAAAATCAAATATATAGCTCCTATGTACTATTTTATAGGAAAAGTTTGAAAAATTAGTACGGCGCGTCGTTCGTAATCCGATTTTCAAACTCAATTTTCAAATGCGAATGTTTATTTTCTATATATAATATGTACTTATTATTTTTCGATTTATGTAAACTATGTACATTGTCGTATAAATATACAAAGACGCTAATCAAAAATTATAACACGATCTGAACTTATATTCATTTATCTGAAATAAGTAGGAGTATTTCATCGGCTCTGTTTGAAATGCCTATAACAAATTATACAAACATTCAAATTAGTAATTTGAAGTTTTATTATCAAACATACACTATTCAACAATCGAAATAAGTGCCGCAAATGCTTCTAAGTGTAAACAACTGTCTGTCGTTATTTAAACAATGCTTTATGACGGGCCGCCGGCTCATATTTCAAGTGGCCTTGAGACCACCCGGGGTTTCGTGATTTATGGCCGTAACGCCTATCGGGTCTGAAGGGTTAAGGGCGGTAAAACGGGGATGTAAAGTTAGTATGAAACTTTCCGTTTTTGAAGTTATTCGATTGAAATTCAATATTAAGGAGTTTCATTGAAAGTCATGAACCAAATGTAAAATATTTTTTTCCAAACTAATAAGTATAAAAGATTTTCGTTTAAACTTAGAGGCATTCTCATAGACGAGCAGTTTGGGTTCCATCCCAAACACTCGGCAGTCCACCAAGTGCACCGCATCACGGAGCACGTCCTCTCAAACTTTCAAACAGGGCGCCATACCGGTGACCTGTTTTTCGATGTCGCGAAAGCGTTTGACAAAGTCTGGCACAATGGCTCAATATATAAGCTACACCAAATGGAAGTGCCAGACAGTCTCGTGCACATCTTACGAGACTACTTGTCAAACCGCTCCCTCCGCGTCAGAGTCCACGGCACTCTCTCGAGGCCACATCCGATCCGAGCCGGGGTCCCCCAGGGCTCGGTGCTCGGTCCTATCCTATACACGTTGTACACCAACGATGTTCCCAAGACTCCCTTCGTGGAGTTAGCCCTCTTCGCCGATGATACGGCGCTTTACACTTCCGAACGAGCCAAATCCAACATATCGGATAGGCTCCAGAGAGCGGCTAACGCTCTAGGCGAATGGTTCCAACGTTGGCGAATCGAGGTGAATCCGGAGAAAAGTGCCGCAGTGTCCTTTTCTCGGGATCCACGAGGTCTTACGAGACCCGATTCCCAACATAGGACCGTGCGCCCCATCTCATTGTTCGGCCGATCCATCCCATGGGTCGAGAAGGCCAAATACCTAGGTGTCATCCTAGACTCCAGAATGACGTTTGGACCTCACATCACCGCTGTTAGGAACAAAGCCGCGTTCTACCTAGGCCGGCTCGCTCCGATATTCAGGAATTGTAGAATCTCACTTAGAAATAAGTGTACACTGTACAAAGCCTGCATCCGCCCCGTTCTTCATTATTTAAATCTGGTGATAGTTCGGACTCTTCGAATTTTCGACCTGTTTCCATACTGCCCATTCTCAGTAAAATTTTTGAAAAACTAATGCTTAGCCAGTTGCTCAGACATTTCAATGCACATTATTTGCTTCATAGGAAACAGTTCGGATTTACGAGAGGTTGTTCAACTATAGACGCAGGGATTCATTTGCTTAAAACTATATTCGCGGCATGGGAGGGTTCGCAAAATGCCTTGGGAATTTTCTGTGATCTGTCTAAAGCGTTTGACTGCGTGCACCATGACACTCTTGTCAGAAAATTACACCACTACGGTATTAGGAACAAGGCTCTCGAACTTCTGTCTTCTTATCTGGGCAATAGGATACAGAAGGTCGATGTTAATGGTAAAAGATCTTCGGGGTCCCCTGTAGTTATGGGAGTCCCACAGGGGTCAATTCTAGGTCCATTCTTATTTTTAGTATATATAAATGACTTACCTTATTATGTAAGGGATAAATATGAGATTGTATTGTTTGCGGATGATACCTATTTGACATTCAAAATTAATAGACAGTTAGGTAATTATGACGAAGTTAACGATGCTCTCTCTAAAGTTATTCATTGGTTCAGTGTTAATAATCTGCTTTTAAACGATAAAAAGACTAAAGTAATTAAGTTCTCAACACCTAATGTAAGACAGGTGGCTACCAATGTACATGTTAATGGAACTAATTTAGCCCCTGTGGAGACAACTGTGTTCTTGGGTATAACAATTGACTTCAGACTACAATTGGGCCCACAAATTGAAAATTATCAGGAAAACTAAGTTCTGCAGCCTATGCAGTGAAAACTATTAGACAGCTCACTGATATTGATACGGCTAGAATAGTTTATTTCAGCTACTTTCATAGTATTATGTCATATGGAATTCTTCTTTGGGGTAACTCCGCGGACATTAACACCATCTTTTTATTGCAAAAGAGAGCCATAAGAGCTATCTACAAACTTGGTCCCCGGGTGAGCCTTAGAGAAAAATTGAAAGAAATAAATATTTTAACAGTCGCATCGCAATATATCTATGAAAATCTTTTGTATGTCCATAAAAACATAGACTCATTTTGTAAAAAGAGTGATACTCATAGCATAAATACTAGATATAAGCATAATCTTGTGTTACATGCAAGCCGTATCCTCATAGGTATCATCCACAAAATAAGTAATTCTTTTATGGGGCAATGTATACGGTTCTATAACAAACTTCCCAGCAATATAAGAGAATTGTCAATAAACAAATTTAAAACTACTATTAAAGCCAAATTGTGTAGCAGGGCATATTATAAAGTATCTGACTATGTTAATGATAAAAATGCCTGGGAGTGAGTCGATCCAATTATAATGTACTTAATAAAATATGTAAATTTGTTTGGATACCAAAAGAGGGATGCCTGAGTTTTTTGGCAGTATTTTTATCAGTGCTCACCTAGTCATAAACTGCACGGTAGGGAAAAAAATTGTGACGATTCCAAACAAATGTAGCCATTTTTACGGAATAAAAAGATTTTGACTTTGACATAATATAGAGCGCGGCAGCGGGCGACCGCAGAATACTTTGACATAATATTGAGCGCGGCAGCAGGCGACCGCAGAGTACTTTGAAATAATATTGAGCGCGGCAGCGAGCGACCGCAGAGTACTTTGACATAATATAGAGCGCGGCAGCGGGCGACCGCAAAGTACTTTGACATAATATTGAGCGCGGCAGCGGGCGACCGCAGAGTACTTTGACATAATACTGAGCGCGGCAGCGGGCGACCGCAGAGTACTTTGACATAATATAGAGCGCGGCAGCGGGCGACCGCAGAGTACTTTGACATAATATTGAGCGCGGCAGCGGGCGACCGCAGAGTACTTTGACATAATATAGAGCGCGGCAGCGGGCGACCGCAGAGTACTTTGACATAATATTGAGCGCGGCAGCGGGCGACCGCAGAGTACTTTGACATAATATTGAGCGCGGCAGCGGGCGACCGCAGAGTACCTTGACATAATATTGAGCGCGGCAGCGAGCGACCGCAGAGCACTTTGACATAATATTGTGCGCGGCAGCGGGCGACCGCAGAGTACTTTGACATAATATAGAGCGCGGCAGCGGGCGACCGCAGAGTACTTTGACATAATATTGAGCGCGGCAGCGGGCGACCGCAGAGTACTTTGACATAATATTGAGCGCGGCAGCGGGCGACCGCAGAGTACTTTGACATAATATTGAGCGCGGCAGCGGGCGACCGCAGAGTACTTTGACATAATATTGAGCGCGGCAGCGGGCGACCGCAGAGTACTTTGACATAAAATTGAGCGCGGCAGCGGGCGACCGCAGAGTACTTTGACATAATATTGAGCGCGGCAGCGGGCGACCGCAGAGTACCTTGACATAATATTGAGCGCGGCAGCGAGCGACCGCAGAGCACTTTGACATAATATTGTGCGCGGCAGCGGGCGACCGCAGAGTACTTTGACATAATATAGAGCGCGGCAGCGGGCGACCGCAGAGTACTTTGACATAATATTGAGCGCGGCAGCGGGCGACCGCAGAGTACTTTGACATAATATTGAGCGCGGCAGCGGGCGACCGCAGAGTACTTTGACATAATATTGAGCGCGGCAGCGGGCGACCGCAGAGTACTTTGACATAATATTGAGCGCGGCAGCGGGCGACCGCAGAGTACTTTGACATAATATTGTGCGCGGCAGCGGGCGACCGCAGAGTACCTTGACATAATATTGAGCGCGGCAGCGAGCGACCGCAGAGCACTTTGACATAATATTGTGCGCGGCAACGGGCGACCGCAGAGTACTTTGCAGTGGCGAAGAGTCCATATAACCCGATTCCCATCGGCTTTCCTTGCGAAAAATCTAATCTATGGGTCAACGACATTTTTAGTTTGTTATATTATTCACTCACTTTGAATAGTTTGAATTGAATAAACGCCTTAAAAAAATTAAATAGCAATTGTCAAATTGCAAGCCGAAAAATACCGGGTTACTTCTTCATATAATAATATCTCATACAAAGCATCTATCCCTTTCGTTTCTATGAACTGACCCCTATTACTGCTACTCGTTCCGTCTCGTTTTAGCACGCGAAAACAATACACGAAATAACTCGGTGAATACCGGCTTGTGACAGAGTAAGGTAATTAGCAACGTGCAAGTGTAAGCGAGAAAGATCATTTACCTGTAAAGATTCTAAATTATGAATGAATGTAGTTACTGGATAGTAATATATTTTATTTGGCAGGATTTATTGTAATGATTCTAAATTAAGAATGATTTTAGCGGCATAAAATCGTGACAGGCGCGTAATACATTTTATTTGCCCGGATTTTATACATGGCGGATAGTGCGTACTGCGTAAAGTTTCTTTAGATTTGTTTTTTGACAGTTTCTTGTCGAATTTTATTTGTTTTAAGTGCTGAAGTGTGGTGAGTGAGTTGTTTTAATTTGTGTTGTGCCGACCGTCGTATAGTAGTTCGTTGGTTCGTTATGGCATTAATTAATGAAACTGTTGTCTAACAGATTATTTACTGTCGAAGGAAGCTTCGTTTTCAAAACTATTTTTACAACAGTGTTTTATCTTATTTTGTTAAAAAGAACAGACGAATTGCTTTAGAATATAAATAAGTCCTAGGTCATCGTAGTAGTCGTAGATGGTCGTTTTTTTTAGTCATCGTTACTTTTGTTAACTTATCAATTTGATTTTTTACTAGCAGGGTTCGAAATATTTTTCAAAGTAACCAACCATTTATCAAGACTAAAGAACGCATGCCACACATACTGCTTTAACTAAAAAGGCTTTTTTTCAAAACCACCATTATCATACTTGAAAGACACTGTTACTCGTATATAAACAGCTTCCATGTATGATGAAGGTGGGGCGTATATTTTTGCATCGTGAAGCGGGCAGCATTTGGTGAGTGGACTTTTTATACTCCGGCTTCCCTTCTGAAAATATCCACCCTTCGCCACTGTACTTTGACATAATATTGAGCGCGGCAGCGGGCCGCCCGCAGTGCTGACATGGGACGCGGAGAGACGGAGAGAGAGAGACTCACCTCATGCGGTCCGATCGGCGGCGGCCGGCGGCCTCAGCTCCTCATGGCCCGGCGCGGCGCGGCCTCTGTCAACAAAATAGTTCAATCATTATCATTTCTGATATGGCTACACTGTGACGTGCCACTGGCCGTCCAAATGAAACAAATACATGATTCATTCACAAATATCAAATTTAATATGAACTATGGTTTTGTTATTTAAGTTTATTGGGTGTAGTTTTCACGCACTGCACGCACATATTACAAGTGATCGATTTACTTATAACTCAGACTTACGCCTACTTTACAACTCGCGTCCTCTATCTTTCTTATCGTGAAATGTAAATAATAAAACAAAGTGCGGAGTCCTCGGCGTGCACTGAAAAGCTCTATAACTTTAGAATCACGAGGCCATCATAGATTGAGGCAAACTTTCGAGGCCATATTTTTTTCTACATTTTCAGGATAAAGTCGCGTTTTTTATGCAATTTCGTTCATTAGATTTAATAATTACCGGTGTGACCGTCCGGCGCGGGCGCCCCCGCCGCGGCGTGCCGGGCGGGACCGCGGCGTGCCGGGCGGGACCGCGGCGTGCCGGGCGGGGCCGCGCTGCCGCCGCCCGCTTGGACTGGACATCTAATTAAAGTGGTTGCGTGGATACGTGGTTGCATCGACACAATATTTTATTGTCAGTTCAGCAATGTGCAATCTATAGTTATAGTTACGAGTTTATATATTCCTATCCTTTAGTGTCTCGATAATAAACTCCAGTGATAATGATCTTTTTATAAACTTTCCATCCAAGTTTACGAAATAACATTTATTAAGAAATTTGAGGTTTGATGTCAACATTGGTGTCAGACAGGGATGCGTGCTGTCGGCTCGGCTGTTCATCCTGTATCTAGTCAGTTGTCTTCAGAGAATAAGAAATATGTATGTGGGAATGCGAGTGGGGGACTCAGTGGTCAACTGCCTGCTTTATGCAGACGACGCGGTATTATTAAGGCGACACCTCGATCGTGAACCTTTAAAATGGCTCCGCCCAATCACCCCGCGCCCCGCAAGTGACACTCTACGCTCGATTTGTAAAATTTGAAATTGGCGCCTAATAGGTAACCTGGGGTCAAGGTATAGTCAATGCAAACGAACAGAAAAGCAACGGAGTCGCGTCACACTTTAAAAATGTAATAATTTCAACATTTAAAAATTAATGATTTAATTATTATTTAGCTTTATACATACTGAACCAAACATATTTATTTAAGCTAGACGGAAAACAATAGTAATAATAGTAATAAAAAACAACAGAAACATACTCACTTTTAAAAGTTTATTGAAAGAGAAATCAATGACATCGTTTTATGTTTATATCTCTACAAGTTAACATGTCTCGGTATCTATGTTGTTCTTACTTAGGTCTCGTCCAGTGCCGCCCTCAATGAATAAAAAATCATATCATAGCATAGAAGATAAACATTATGAAATCCTATGTTGCATTTATTACGAAGATAGTAAAGTATTTTTACGTCATTAAATCAACACTCAAAATATTCCACTATCGTTGTTATAGGCAAAAGTGCTAAAAGTGGCCGTTTTTGGCAATTATGCCTATAACAACGAAAGCAAAACATTTCAATTGTTGGTTTAATGACGTAAAAGTACGTTATTGTATTTGTAACACACGCAACACAGGACTTTATAATGTTTATCTTCCACGCTATGATAGGATATTTTATTCATTGGCGCCACTGGACGGCATGTATTATTAGATTAGATTAGATTAACTTTATTTGCGTGAATAAGGTACAATTAAATTGATGTCATTAACAATTATACATAGTCCGTTCTTATTCTGCCACTAACAGCAGCGTGCAAATATTACATTGATTATAAACTAAGGAACTGACATTTATTTTGCATTAAATGAGTAAAATTTATGATATAAAACAAATCAAAAACGCATCAATAAAATTAGGATCAATAAGTGCGTACAATATTTTGTGATTAAAATTATAATATGTTATTAAAATAACTTTTAATACTCGTATCATTCATAAATTCATCCACTGAATAATAACATTTGTCCAGTAGCAGCCGGAAGAGGTTTCTTTTAAAGCAGGTTCGATTTTTATCTTTTAAAATTTCAGGCAGGTGGTTATATATTCGCATTGCTGTGCAGTAAGCACCCTTGCTAAACAGAGCTAAGCGCTGTCCCGGTACACATAGCTTATTTTTGTATCTACAACTATGACTTAATGTGGCAATGCGTTTTTCAAATAACGACGGATGCTTGCTAACGAAGATACACAATTCTAATATATAAATGCAAGGTAAAGGAAGTATTTTGTTGAATTTAAATAGTTGTTTACAGCTGTCCATGAAGTGAGCATTAGATATTGCTCTAACACATTTTTTTTGTACCCTAAATATAACGTCACTCTTCACTGAGTTGCCCCATAGTATAACTCCGTATCGCAAGAGAGACGCCACGTAGCCATGATATGCAAGAAGAGCTGATTCTTTTCCGATGGTCTTTCTTAAACGTCTTATTACAAAGACAAACCTATCAAGTTTGGCACATAATTTCTCTATATGTGGCTTCCAGTTACAATATTTGTCTATAGTTATACCTAGAAACTCTGCATGATCAACATTTTTTATTGTAGAATTATTAAATGAACTTTTAATGTTAAGTGGTTTACTATTGTAAGTCAAAAATTCCATTAAATTTGTTTTATTTAGATTAATACTTAAATTATTTATATTTAACCAATTTACAGTCGTTAGTATTGATTTAGTAATTTTGTTTTCTAATTCGAACTTTTTTTTTGTTTTTTCTTCTATGATAAGAGTAGTGTCGTCAGCGAAAAGAATACAGTTATCATCATGCACCATAGGGAGCTCATTTATATATATATCATGAATAACAGAGGTCCAAGTACGCTTCCCTGTGGAACCCCAAATTTATTGAGACAATAATTCGATCTATAATTACATAGATATAATTTCTCTATTTTCGATATCTCTACACATTGCCGACGATCATGTAAGTAGGATGAAAGCCAATCATGAGCTTTTCCCCGTATTCCATACCGGTATAATTTCGCAAGTAAGGTTTTATGACATACGCAGTCAAAAGCCCTGCTCATGTCCAGAAAGACAGATACTACACGGTTACCATTGTTAAGACTTTCAGTGACAGCTCTAATAAGGTTAAAACATGCCAGTGTTGTTGAACTGCCTTTTCTGAAGCCAAATTGTTGATTTGATAATAATTTGAAAGCATTTAAGAATTTATTCATTCTGTCTGCCATGATTCTTTCAAATATTTTCGAAATAACTGGTACCAGAGTTATGGGTCGGTAGTTATTAATGTCCTCCCTATCACCTTTTTTAAATAATGGTTTAACTATGGATTTTTTTAAACGAGTCGGGAACATTCCTTCTTCAAATGATAAATTAATTATATGACTTAAAGGAGCTGATAACTGAGTTGCACATTTTTTTAGTAAGAAGGTACTTAAATTATCATATCCTGTCGCGTTTGAGTTCTTAAGTGAGTTGATTACCTTATACACTTCAAATGGATTAGTTGGAGATAAAAATATCGTATTATTATTACTAGGTAGGTGAGGATTAGTGCTATATTTGTTGCTGTCCGATATTCGTTTCATATTGTCTTTATTTTTTAAGGTATCTGCTATATTTATAAAAAGATCATTAAATGATTAAGCTATTTTTAAAGGTCTAGATTGTAATTTCCCATCTTTTAGTTTAATCGAATCTATAATTTTATTTATTGAGGTCACATTAACGTTTTGCTTTATAACATCCCAAGATGCTTTACATTTATTCCACGCTTTTTTAATGTAGTTAGTATTATCTATTGTTTGTGCTTTATGAATACATTTTTAAGTATATTTGAGTAATCTTTGTATTTTTTTTTATTGATGCCTTTATTTGATTTACATAATCTGTATTTTATGTAAAGAAGAATGAAACACCTGCTACATAATACAACATTGTTTATCGAGAGGCTAAAGCGGGCCATTTGTTGATTCGGGCACATATGTTCGAGTGTCATAATGACTGATAGCGCCGAGTAAAACACAGGATTTTTTATTTCGAATAAATAAGAGAAATAAAATTATCAGATTGAATTACAGAAAATATTCCCGCTATTACTACTAGTTTTTATATAATTTTCACAACACATTAACATAATGTGACCTGCAGGATTTTTTTCTTTACAAAGAAGTTAAGGGTTATAACTTATAACACATACTTTAGCCCCTCTACGTTATACCTTTAATGCCATTTTTTAGAGCACGAAGAGTAAACATTTTATTACAAGCTTGTAGCAACTTGTGCATAAAATGGTATACGGCATCTACACAACTTTCACGCGTCATACCTAACATCGACGAATATATCATTCAGGTATCTACTGAAAGATTGCGTACCTAAATGATAAAGAAATTGTATATTTTGACCATTAAATGTAAATTTAACCTTTACCAAAAATTTATCAAGCACTTGCAATCCAATAAGTGATATGGGCAAAATCACAACCAGTATTTTAGGGTATCCTTCGAAAGAATAAATTATAATGATTAATTTCATCTAATGACATAGATTTATAAATTTATGGAAAATATTTAGATTTAACATTCAATTATCACTAAGGTTTTGAAAATTGCTGTTTTTGACCCTAACTGTTATGTTGCTAAATAAATTGATGAAATTATAATTAATTTTTATTCCTTAAGCCTAAAACTTTGAAAAATAAGGCCCTAATATACATATATACAAATAGATTCTATAATGTATTCATATTTTTAAAAAAATATGTGACTAATCATTTTCTTGCTGTTTCATAACTTTAACTTTAGTATACTGACATTTATTGTATTTTACTTATGTATACTCTATGTTTTGTATTGTTGTACGTTTCTTTGTTATTTATTAAAATGAAACAGGATTGCTATTCAAACAAAGCGATTTTGTACCGCCGCGATTTTGTAACTACAACACAGCGATGCGTCGCCTCGAGTTAGTCGAGAAGAAACTCGACAAAAATGTTGAATTGAAGCGGCGCTACGAGACACAAATGAACACTCTGATACAGAGCGGCTATGCAGAGAAGGCTCCAACAGTGAAAAGCGACAGAACTTGGTATCTGCCACATTTTGCAGTTATCAACCCGCAAAAGCCCGAGAAACTACGCATCGTGCACGACGCGGCAGCCAGGACCCGTGGTATCAGCCTCAACGACATGCTGCTGTCTGGGCCCGACCTCATACAGTCTCTACCCGGAGTGCTGATGAGGTTCCGTCAACGCCCAGTAGCGGTCGCAGCCGATATCAAGGACATGTTCCTGCGCATCAACATACGGGAGGAAGACCGAGACATGCAGAGGTTCCTGTGGAGAGAAGACAGAAGAATAGGTCCACCCACAGAGTACCGCATGAGAAGCGTGATCTTCGGCGCCACGTCGTCACCATGCACGGCGATATACATCAAAAACAAAAACGCCGAGGAATTCAAAGAACAGTTTCCCGAGGCAGCGCAGGCAGTGATAGCAAACCACTACGTCGACGACTATCTTGCCAGCTTTGACACGGAGGAGGTCGCCATACAAGTATCAACACAAGTCGCTAATATACACAAACGAGCGAATTATCATCTTCAACGCTGGGCATCGAACTCAAACAAGGTGCGCGCCGAATTCTCCACTACACCTAAGGGGAATTTAGTGCAACTCGATGCAGAGAAGATATTGGGCATGGTGTGGGACCCGAATGAAGACAATCTGGGCTTCAACATCAATCAACACAAGCTTCCGCCTTCAATATTGGAAGGCACGAAAACACCGACGAAGCGAGAAGCCCTACGTACAGTGATGTCTTTGTTCGACCCGCTGGGCTTAGTTACACCTGTTACAATACAAGCGAAGAAGATTTTACAAGATACTTGGCGTACTGGAATCGACTGGGATGTCAAGTTGCAAGACAGTGAAGCCGAAAGTTGGTCATACTGGCTCTCTCACGTGAGAAGACTACCGAGCCTAGCTACACCAAGGTGCTATCCCGGCGTATCGACCGCACATACGAACGAGATACATACTTTCGTCGATGCAAGTTCGTCGCAATACGCCTGCGCTGTGTATTGGAGGGCACAGGATGCATGCGGGAATATACATGTGTCTTTGATAGCTGCAAAAGGCAAAGTTGCACCGTTGAACAAAGTGACGTCAATACCGAGACTCGAACTCCAGTCAGCTGTACTTGGGTGTCGTCTTGCGCGCACAGCCATAGACGAACACGACAAAAAGCCGACCCGCCGAGAATATTGGTCGGATTCACGCACGGTACTCTCGTGGCTACGCACTGGCCCGCGAGCGTACAAGCCGTTTGTGGCCCACCGGATCGCGGAGATCGCCGAGGAGACGAAGACCAGCGAGTGGAGATGGGTGCCTACCAAGGAAAATGTTGCAGACGACGCAACGCGCGACACTCCACACGACTTCAACTCCCAACACCGGTGGTTCCACGGGCCCGCGTTTCTACGCGAGTCGGAAGCAAACTGGCCGCGAGAGGTCAATGAACCCGATCATATGGGTCTGACCGGCGAGGAAAGAGTCAACTTTGTTCGAAACACTACATCACTAAAGGAAGCACTGCCCGACGCAACTCGTTTTTCAAGTTGGTTAAAGTCAGTGCGTACTACGGCGCGTGTACTACAATTCATCGAACTTCTGCGCATCAAGAAACAACTGTGCAACGCGGCCTACAAACGCAATAAGAAAAACGAAGTTGACGACGCTACTTGGACGAAAATAAAGAAAGTAGCGAAGGGAAAAAACAAGAAAATCAGTGCTACGTGTGAAAGTGAGAACAGCTGTTTCATTCAACTTGAAACTGGTGATCCTGCCTACAGCGACGGTCGACGGCGCGAACACGAAAAATATCTCCAGCTGAGAATAGCTGCGGCGGGAGTATATGTTCGCGACAACTAATTGTAAATAGATAGATAACCGTCGCGCGTAGTATAAGTGATGCACATTTTTATAGTTAATAGTTATAGTTGTTTTTGTATTAGTTGTTTTAAGTAAGGATTAGAATAGGTTTACACAGTTTACATACATACTTTGTTAGAGATAAGTTTTACATGTTTAGTATAGGTACGAGCTGTTGCAAGCCAGGTATATAATAAAGTTATAACGGCGAATTACTGGCTGCAACAGCTCAATAGTGCATAGATGTACCTATTAACGTAGTTTTAAGTTTGTAATGAAAACATTTATACGTAAAACTTATCTGACCCATAAGTTTTGACAATAACTTTAGCAAAAGTTTTTATGGTTTTATATGAAAAGGGGTCAAATGTATGAAATAATAGTACAACTTACAAACATTTTAGACACAAATAAAGCGAGCACGATCAGGTATTGCCTCTAGGTCTGGGCGATTTTGGCTATTGCTATCTCTTTCCCACACATGTACCTCTCGCTCCCACAGCGGGGGTATAAATATGGGCCATACATCGGTGATCGGGACCAGTCGTCCGCTACACTCAGCGCTCACACTACAGTGAAATAGCCAGCCAAGTCACTCCGAAGCCAAGCCAGTCCAGACCTAGCAGCAAGTACCTACGGCTCCATACTTCTGAAGACAGCAACAGGCGTTTCATTCTGCACCAACCCACAGACCTGCGACTTACAACCGGAGGTCGAAGAACGAAGCCCGCCAGTGCCTACATTCTATTATTTTTATATTCATTTACGAAAGTGTACGGGTCGTATCGAAGGGGCCCGTACAGAAATAGAGTAGAGTTGCAAACGAAACTTCGTTTAATTTTCGTTCGTTTGCGAAATTTCGTTTTGGCGAAAGAGAGTAGACCCCCAGACAGTTATACAGCACGACTTTTGTTTTTGTTTTATGGAAGTGCTTACCATTTCTTATAACAAAACACATAGTTTTTGAAGCATTTTTTACAACAGTGTCTATATGAGGTAGAAACGTTAATTTGGAAACTAGCATTACTACCAAGTCTCTAATATTGTTCACTTCAGTCAGCGTCTTATCGTGTATTTTGTAACACGACTTAAATATTTTATGGTTTCAAACTCCGCCTTGCATT
This sequence comes from Pyralis farinalis, assembly GCA_947507595.1. NCBI lineage: Eukaryota > Metazoa > Arthropoda > Insecta > Lepidoptera > Pyralidae > Pyralis > Pyralis farinalis. The sequence continues at coordinate 498,699 of OX382264.1, forward strand.
TATTTATTTCCGGAATAGAAAGACACAGCGGAAACTTTCCAAGCATGCGTGGATTGTGTCGTTTCCCGATTTTATAAATGTTTCAAAGAAGCAAATAACACGTAAACTACGTTCAGGGAGACATTCAGGGGTCCGCAGCGCGTATTCATTGTGTGTATAGCCCCGTCTGCCGCCAGCGGTGCCACCACTACGATATCACTACTGGTTTATTTTGCGTAGCTTATTGTATATTTACTTTTAACAATATTAAATTAAAATTGTTAAAAGTAAATAATAATAATTCATAACATAATATATAATAATTCTTGTAGACAATAATATATTGTTGCACCAGGTGCATGTGCATGTGCACGTGCAGTAGGGCCGATTCTACTAAAAAACTGCAATAGCACTGCAGCGCGGCGTGTCATAATGCGTACAATTTGATGTTTCGTTAAGCGATCTGACAGCAGCGACGTTTAACGTAAACGTCCAAATGTACGCATTTTGACACACGCCGCGCTGCAGTGCCGTTGCAGTTTTTTAGTAGAATCGGCCTACAGGTTGCAATGAAATACAGGTGTGCTGAGCGCAGCGCGGTACCACGGCGTCACCAAACACGCCGCGTGTCGCGTTGAGAGGCGCAGATCACACGATTTGTAGTAACTAGTACAGACCGTGAGTATAACATACATTTAACTAGATCACCGCGTGGGTCCTGTTCGTGTAGGTACAGCAGCACATTCACACACAGCACGGTTATAAAAGAAAAGGACGGGAACTTATCGCTTGATTTGTAACGAAACGAAAGTTAGTATAGGCGAGCACTTCATTACTCACCTATAGATACTCCTCCTTTGAGTAGTATGGAGGCCACAGTATGTAAGGTGGCTATGACAGGACATCAGTCCATACTCATAGCGTCCATCTACATACCTAGCGGGACAATTCCACTACGACGCGACTTTGAAGCGCTCTTAGAACTAGGCAAGTCTGTCATTCTCTTTGGAGACTATAACTCCAAACACACACACTGGACCTGTCAGTCTTTTAACTCTAGTGGCAGGAAGCTACTGGAGATTATCCAAGCCCTAGATCTGGATGTCATATGTCCATTCTCGCCCACACATTACCCTGATCAGGTAAATGCCATTCCTGACGTACTAGACTTTGCGCTAGTCAAAGGAGTGTCGCTTCAGCTGAGATCAATCGAGCCTCTCGATGATCTATGTTCTGACCACCGTCCAGTCTCACTGGTAATGGGGCCGTTGATCCCCACCCCTCCTCCACCAACAAAACCTTGACCAATTGGAAAGGTTTTAAGGCCACCCTAGAGGCAGCCTTTGAAGTCCTAGATTCACCGTATGCTCTCGCGTCCGACTACTTCGATATTCCGGACAAGATTGACAATGCGGTGGATTCTCTAACTAAACTGGTTCAATAAGCTGTTCAGGACAACTCGCGAGTGGCGAAGGTGGATAACAGCCGAAAGCTACCGCAGGCTGTCAGGGACCTGATGAAAGCAAAAACGCAGCGCTCCGTAGAGCCAAGCTGTATCCCACCCCGTCAAACAGGACTCTCGCGAACCGCCTTCAGCGGCAAGTGAGGTCCTCTCTCTCCGACCTGAGGGAAGAGCGATGGGGCGACCTCATGGAGAACATAGCTCCCTCCCATGTTGCGTACTACAAAGTAGCGAGTGCACTGCGAGTGACGTAATAACGCACACCACACCACTCCACCGTCCCGGTGGCACTATTGCCTTCGAGGACGATGAAAAAGCCGAATGTTTCGCTGACAGCATTGCTTCACAATGTTTTGTCAGCACGCAGCCATGCGACGCTGCACACGTCAAAACAGTGGAGGAGGAGGTCTTACATAAGAGCTCACTCCCATCACAGTGTCCAATGATGAAATTAGCTCTTTCATCAAAGGATTAAACCCCCACAAAGACCCAGGCGCTGATGGAATTTCAAATAAGGCGCTGAAGCACTTCCCAGCCCAAGTGCTGACGCTCATAGCCCTTATTTTCAACGCCTGCTTCGACCTGTGCCACTTTCCAACCGTCTGGAAAGATGCTACGGTCATTGGTATACCTAAACCGGGTAAACCCCTCAATAACTCCAGTAGCTATCGCCCCATCAACCTACTTAAGGCGATGGGGAAGCTTCTTGAGAGAGTAATACTCGCTCGATTGAGAGAGCATCTCTTCTTAAATGGTCTCATAATAGACAATCAGTTCGGCTTTCGCTCCAAACACTCTTGCCCACAGCAAGTCCACCGCATAGTCGAGTATATCTCGAACGGTTTTAATCCTAAGCGTCAAAAGACAGTAGCTGTCTTCTTCGACGTTGCCAAGGCGTTTGATAAAGTCTGGCATGGAGGACTTATATACAAGCTTCGTATCCCAGACCGACTTGTCCGATTAGTGGCCTCCTACCTCAAACATCGTTCCTTTAGTTTTAGACACGAAGGAGCGCTCTCAACCCCACGCCCACTCAAGGTTGGGGTCCCACAGGGATTTGTCTTGGAATCCCTGATGTATATATCGTACACCAACGAAATTCCCACTCCTCCCAAAGGCGTTGAGCTCTCGCTCTTCGCCGACGACACAGCCCTCTATTCAAAGAGCGTGCAAGTGTCAGCTGCGTTAGCCAAGCTCCAAACCTCAGTTACTGAGTTAGGGAGATGGTTCAGGAAATGGCGCATAGAGGTGAACCTGGAGAAAAGCTCCGCAGTTCACTTCTGTGCGAGACGCAAACTACCACACAATACTCCCCGCCTGCGGATGCTAGGGGCGTCAGTCCCCTGGAAACGCACGGCGAAGTATCTCGGAGTCACTCTAGACTCCAGACTCACATTCGTACCCCCATCAGGAAGGTAGTTAGTACCGCCTGATTTTATCTGGGCCGACTCAGCCCTGTGCTGGGAAGGCACAGTAAAATGTCCCTCCGAAATAAGCGAACCCTGTACAAGGTTTGTATAAGGCCGGTGATGTCGTACGCGTCTCCGGTGTTCGTTCATGCCAGTCCCGCAGCCATCAATAGGCTGCAAACTGTCCAAAATATCTTTTGTTGTCGAGCCACCAATGCTCAGTGGGCTCAGCGTAATGCTGAACTCCACCATGACCTCCAACTCCCTTCTATCCAACACCTGTCAAAGCGTTTTTTCGAAAACGCTGAGACCCATCCCACTTATCCAGCAGGCTGCGTCCTATAACCCGCTCCAGCCTCCTTTATCCCGCTACCAAAACCGCAGGCCACGTAGTGTCCTCTTAGACCAACCTAACAAAATTTCGAGAGCTTTGGATCGCTATGCAGCGGCCGAACCCTCCTTAGGGCAAAACTCCTCCACCATGTGAGCACCCTTCTGGTCGCTCGGTTAGTCGCTTATAGGGTCGGAGTCGGCGTCCTCAGGAGGAAGTCGACTCTTCTCTAAGCGTATGCTCTTATTAGAGTGACGCTTGCGTCACCGCGTTCCCCTGGGGTGATCGCTTCAGATGAAGCCTTTATAGCCTTCCCGGCTAAAGGCAGTCCCAGGGGGTGTTTTAGTCAGTGGAAATCTGACATAACCAGTTCGTTCACACGAAATGGTATCTTTGAAAGATTTCACCTCCTCCCTCCCTTTTTCCGGAGGGTGGCCCTCACGGAAGAATGACCAATGCACACCCGGGTGTGGGTTGGTCCTTCTTGTGTGGGTCTTCAAATTTCTTGGGCGAAAAACAAAAAATATTGAATAACGTATATTTTTTTAATATTGTCGGACAAATTACACAGGCCCGTCTAGCTCCAAAGAAAGAGACATTTGTGATACGAGTATGAAACTACTCTAATGATAACACTAAGTTAAAAACTAAACCGAACTACGACAAAAAATACCCACTGAAAAGGTGTATAAAGAAGAATTGAACGCAAAATGTTGGCACGTCTCGTCAGTCGTCACTGTGTCGCGATGCGCCCGCCGCCCGCCGTCCGCTCGGCCCGCCGCCCGCCGCCCGCTCGGCCCGCCGCCCGCTCGGCCCGCGTCGCGCAGCCGTGTTCAATACACGTGACTCACTTCAGATAATTGTTCAATTGAACTACACGAGGGGTCATCGTGAACAGAGTTACTGTGGTTGTCCGAGCGTTTAGAAAACAGTCTTCAAGGAGCGGCGAGCGCAGCCTCCGTCCGCTCGGCTCGCGGGGAGTGCGGGGACACGACTGCGGACGACAGACGACAGCCGCGTGCGACGACCGGTATACATCGGATCGCCTAACTTTTTGTACCCCTTAAATACAGACACATACAAACTATGGACCTACTTCTTTTTCGCACAATTGACACTTGTCCTTCATTTACAGGGTCCGTCACTCGAAGTGTTACCAATTTTAAATGATGTTATTTAGTTATTCAAAGTAAGATTTATTAAAAATTGAAAGAAAATTGTAAAAAAAACATTAAATTTTATGAAAATCATCATTATTGTTCGATATGACCTCCTTTGGCACGGATTACGGCCTCGAGTCTTCCAACGAATGCATCGCAGGCCGCACGAAGATGGGTTTGCGGTATTCTTTTCCATTCCCGACGAAGCGCTGCCTTGAGCGTGTCCACACTTTCATACCTTTTTGTTGACACAGCAGCCTCCAAAATAGACCACACCGAGAAGTCCATTGGATTCAAGTCTGGCGAGTAAGGAGGCCACTGTTGTGAGGAAATGAACCGAGGAACGTGGTTCTCTAAAAAAATTTGTGTCATGCGAGCTTTGTGGGACGGTGCTGAGTCTTGTTGAAATGTCCAGCTGTTTGTACCGAATTGCTTACGTGTCCACGGTATGAGAGCATCATTTAGCACTTTTTGCTGGTACACTTGCTGGTTGACTTTGACGCCCTTCTCGATAAACACGAGTGGCGACCGACCATTTGAGGTCACTGCGGCCCAGACCATAACCGAAGCAGGCGCTTGCTTACGAACGGCAATTCTGTCATCCAAATTATCGTTTGACTTGCCCTGTAGCCAAACACGATCATTTTGCTTGTTGACGTACTGCTGGACGGTGAAAATTTTTTCATCAGAAAAAACAATGTTTTCCAGCTCGCCACGTTCGTGTAAGGCTTTCAGTGCTCGAGCTCTTTGTAGCCGGACTATCTTCTGAGTTGAAGTAAATGTTGTACTTTTTGGATCTTGTAGGGCTTCAGTTGGAGTTCTTTTTTTAGTATACGGCGAATGCTTGAGTCGGATACTTTCAGACTTTTCGCCAATTCACCTGCACTCTGACGAGGATTTCTTTGAATGCGAGCCTTCACCTTTCGAATCATATTACGTGATGTTGCGGTTTTCGGATGACCACCTCCATGTCGTTTAGCAATGCTCCCAGTTTCGTTATAACGCTTAATGGTCCGATACACTAACATTTTGTTCACACGTAGTTGTCGGAGCTCTCTAACAATAGCTGGTTGTGATTTTCCAGCCAAGTGCAAAGCGATCACATAGCTACGTTTAATATCCATTGCGAAAATTTATTTTAAAATTCAACTTAGTTCCCGCTATTTTTGCCCACTTTAAAACAATGAAACAAACTGACGTTTCACCAATATTGGGCGCGCTGTCATTATTATTTTGAAAATAGAATCAGCATGAAGTTGGTAACACTTCGAGTGACGGACCCTGTATATAGCCTATTTCTAATTCCCTAATTTTTTTCCATCGTATCGTAACTTCCCGAACTTAACATCGGGCGGGACAATAACGTCTAATAGTATTTGTACATCCAAGTTAATCTGCTAAACAAACTTATCCAACATTGTATTGTGTTATTTACCTGGTGTCTTTCAATGAACTCGGTCAAGTTTGCAAAAAAACATGCGAGCAGACAGACAAGCATTTGAAATTTTGGAAATATCTCTTTTTGGGGAATATCAAATAATTGTGTGTGTTAGAAAGTATCGGCGCGGCCGTGACGTCGCCCGCCGCTGCGTACGCGATGTTACGGCCGGTCGCGGTACCTTTCTAGCGTACGGCCCACCTGATGGAAAGTGCATACCAACGCTTCAAATACATTAGGTATCACTCGCGCGATACTACTTCTGCTGCTAACACAGTAACTCCTTAGAAGCTTACGGGCGACTCTACTCACACGGCAGGAACACAACAACCCAAAGGGAGTTACTATTTGACTGTGGTTTTCTGTGAGGTGGAGGTACTTCCCCATGCGGACTGTTCGGATGCTCCCTACCTCTCTCACACGTACACCTAGACCAAGACCACAGACATGTTCCCGCACACCAATGTGTGCCTTGTGTGGGATTCAATCGCGCGAGTGTTGGTGTCTAATTAGCGTTACTAGTCACTGCGACCTGCGACCTGCGACCTGCGCCACCGAACTTGTCAACACGTTTCAAATGTTGTTTACCAATCGACATTATTGTACGTGTCACCGGCAATTTGTATACATTCCGGCATTGTACAAAATACCTGGGTATTTTACACAATCCCTGATACGGTTAGCTAATACATGAAGTATCATTTTGACTTTGTCTAGCCATGGCACACAACACCGACCGGCGCGGCGACGAGCCACGCGAGCCACGCGCAGCGCCGTGCAGGCCGTGCTCGTCAACAGTGTAGCTGGAGGAGTCGCCGCGGGTGACAGCCGTATCTTTTGATTGCGTCGACTTACAAGTTCACTTTTTCACTACTCCAAGGGATTACCGACCTGAGTATTTGATATTAATTTCAGCTCGATAGCTCCACTCGTTCCCGAGAAAAAGGGTCTTGACAGACGTACCGAAAGACAGACAGACGGACAACAAAGTGATCCTATAAGGGTTCCGTTTTTCCTTTTAAGGTACGGAACCCTAAAACATGACAAAAACAGCGCGCTCGTCCAAGAACTTGTGTTTTACGACATTACAGACTGTGTCAAATGTGTACACGAGACAAACATATTGTTTGTATTGTGACACATAAATACAATTTGTTACAACATTAACAATTACAAGACTTCATCTGGGGCTACATTTCACGGTGCGTTTCGTCTGGAAATAGTCATTATTCATTCATTTATTTTCATATGTGTACTCTTGGTAGTTAGTTGATTGTGTTCTACTGTACTGTACAGACTCGTACCTCTCCGCCGCGACCGCGCGCCGCCGCCGGCACTCCCGGCCCGCGGTGACGTCATCCCGCCCGCTGACTCACGCCGCGCCGGCACAGCCGCGGCTTTGTTCGCGGGTCCGACCGACCGCCCGCCTGAGCGCGACCATCTACGGCTTATTTATCAACGGCTGCTCGAGGACGGTTCAATATGTACACTAGTAACACACTGCATACCTTTCCATTCGCGTCATGCTCGTGTTCAGGAACACAGAGCGATCTATTTGTCAGGCGCCGGCGCCGCGTCGGCGGACTCGCGGTGTCTGCCAGGGATCACGTGGAGGCGTGCTATCTGTGAACACGATGGAACATGTCCAGACACGTTCCGACCGCGACCTCCGAGCCGTGCAGTCTCAGCGACCCACTGTTTTAACAGTAGGTAGAGTCTGTGTTTTAACCGACCGGACCAAGACCTCCCTGTTTTCGTTCTTATCGAGTTTTAGTTTTTATCTCTTATTGTTTCTGGTGGACCATTCTACGTTTGTATTCCAAACCATAATCCTCTGAATGAAGAAAAATGCAATATTTAAATTAGAAGTCACGTGGAAGCGTTTCATCCACGAACCGTACTATTTGATATAATACACTATAAGCATAGCTTTCGTCGTTCCAAGTATCATTTTGAATATAAATCACTTTTTGTAGAACATTCGCTTTGAACTTGATGGAAAAGAAGATCTTGAAAAGAAAACGATTGTCAGTAGTCTCTACAAATAAAGAAAGTAGAAGTGTTTATTGTCAAAGTGGTGACGATACAACGCGTGAAGCAGACGCCGGAGAGGTTAGGATATAGTGAGTAGTACGCCAGAAGGCAGTAGTGAACAACGCGAGGTAATCATTTCACTGAGAGTATGTAAGAGCACCAGCCTATTGACCGATGACCCTGGTGACCCCCGAATGCTGACATACAGCGCTAATTTGGTCCCTTCCGGTGACGTAGTCACGGCCCACAGGGGCCAACTACACAGTCAGGTCAAAAAACAAGCGCCAATTAGGAGGTCATGGATAAACGTACCGGCAACTCGTCGCGCAGGCGGCACGTCGTCGTCAGCACGCGACGGCTAAGCTCGACTACCACTTGTCTCCTCGCTCATACGGCCTCTTCGGCACACAAGACACCAGTATACTGCTGGAATAACGATTATTGGATCTCGCATATTCTGTTGCAATTTTCTCGCTCGCTGCCGCCTCTCGTCTCATCGGACTCATCTCGTCAGCTCCACGAGCGCTGGATTCCTCGAATGTATGGTGTCCCACAAGGAGTCTCTCGACCGCTTCGGACTCCTGTTATTATCTCAATGGGCTCGTCCACGGCCGCAGCGGTCCGGTGTACTGAATCGGTTGTCAACTCCACTTGGAATTATTTCAAAGGCAAAGTGATCACGATTAAGTCAATGTCATTCCTTGTCACTTTGTTAATGCTCTCCTCTCGGGTGTCGGGCGTTTTTTAAAGAACGAGTTCTTTGAGCAGTCAGAACCCGTTATATATACGTTTTCCCATAGCCTACCATATATACCAAATTCGACCACCCGGGTTTCGAAGCAAAATAGAAGACTGTAATAAATTACAATGCTATTTAGACCGCTTGAATCGTTATTATGATTTAAATCGAATCAGTATAAACATTAGTAAATGCGCTCAAATCACTTTTACAAGAAGTTCAAACCCCATTTTATTTGACTATCGTATGAACGGTCATAGTGTACGTAGAGTTCATAATACACGAGATTTGTGCGTGACCCTCGACAATAAAATGTTGTTTGATCATCATATCGGCGATATAACAACTAAAGCGTATCGAAACTTGGCATTCATTTACCGTGTCTGCGAGCCATTGAAGGATATAGCTCGTCTTAAACTAATATATTTCTCCTACGTTAGGAGTTTGCTCGAGTATGTGTCGTGTATCTGGTCGCCTCAATACATATCCCATAAAGAACGAATCGAAAAAAATCAGCACTAGTTTGTACGCCATCTTAACTTTCGTGTAAAAAAATGGGACGTAGACTATGAATCCGCTTACGCACGACACAAAATTATAAGTGTTGATAACCGGCGACAGCTTGTAGATGTTTGCTTGCTGCACGACGTCACTCGGTCGCACGGACAGTCCCACACTGCTGTCAGGGGGCCTACTCTTATTCCACGAAAAACGAAATTTCGTGAATTTCCTACTACGGTTCTATTTCGTTACGAAGTTTCGTTCGAACGAAAATTATTTGACAGCTAAATCTTCTAAACCTACTCTAATTCACGAAAGTTCGAGTTTGACAGATAATTGTTCGGAATTTTAACCTCAAAACGACGAAACCAAAAGTGTTACCTTTTGTTTTTCGGAAGTGGTGAATATTAGAAAAATACTAACAAAATGGCTGGAAGGATTATTTTAATCGAGGCTGCTATGCGTGAAGAACGTTTGGAGCGTAGAAGGAACCGGCGCCGCCTGCGCAACATACTTAATATCAGTGAAATTCCCGACTTAGAATTTGTAGGAAATTACAGACTGAGCCGGGAATTATTTGAGGAGTTGTGTCAGGAAATAGTGCCCTTGCTACCTCCTAAGACAAGACGTCATGGAATCGAGCCGAGGATTAAGGTACGGAGCACTTTTTTTTAATAAATATCTTACTTTTTAATATGTAATTTACATTTCATTATGCTCATTCCTTCATGTTTTTCAGATCCTCACAGCCTTAAACTTTTATGCCCGAGGTGGATACCAAGGGTCTGTGGGGCAAAATATGGATGGGCCCATGGCTCAACAGACTGTTTCTCGTTGTCTGCGGGAGGTCACAAGTGCACTCAATACACCGCATATAATAAGGAAGTACATAAAATTCCCACAAAATAGAAATGAAAGGAACGTTATTAAGAGGCGGTGAGTATAGTATTAGGCTAAGTTATATTACGTATTTAATCCAATTAATGTAGATACATGTCCTAAGTGAGTATTATTATTGTTGCAGATTTTATGAGAAATATGGGCTTCCTGGTGTTATAGGATGCGTTGATTGCACTCATATTGCAATTGTTAGACCTTCGCAGCACGGGGAACAGTATTTTAATAGAAAGAATTTTCATTCTATTAACACTCAAGTTGTGAGTATTATAACAAACATTTCTTGCAGCATGTAGTGTTGTATGATTGACTTTATTGCTTTTTGTGTACCTATGACACATTGAATTGCATTATTTTCAGATTTGTGACAGCGACTGCTATATTACCAATGTGGATGCTTCATATGGTGGAGCGACACATGATGCATTTATTTGAAGAGAATGTGATATCAGAAGTCACATGGAGGGACTCAGTAATGAAACAGTACGTCTGTTGGGTATGTTTAAATTACTGATTTTGTTGTAGTATAATATTATGAGCAAGCTTGAAAAAAAATTTGAAATAAGTAATGAAATTCACATTAATATGTTTTTAATTTTTAGGTGATTCAGGTTATGCTCTACGGGAGCATATGATGACCCCTATAGATAATGCTGCTGAGGACTCCCCTGAAGGAAGATATAATTCTCTCCAAAAACGTGCACGTTCCACTATAGAACGCACATTTGGTATATTGAAAGGTCGCTGGAGATGTCTTTTGGCAGCTCGGGAACTTCACTACTGCTCTGAAACAGCGGGTAAAATTATTATAGCCTGCTGTGTTCTACATAATTTATGTATAAGGGCTGCTGGTATTGATGTTCCCGAGTTGACAGAAGAGCAACTGGAGGATGAGAGAAACAGGCAGGTTCGGGATCCTGCCTGTGTCTCTGCCACGTCGGCCTCTCAATCCTTACAGGCAGGCCGAAGAGCAAGAGCTAGGCTAGTTCAAATTTTAGATACTAATAGGGTGTAATAAATATGTGAAATAAAATTCAATAGGATTTAATTGATTTTTGTTTTAATACCTACATGTATACCTATATATAAAATTTTATTTAACTTACTAACTAATACACAAACATATCAATTTATCTATTTAAATATTCTCTAATAAGCCCACACAGCTCCTGCAGGGCAACCCTGATGCCTGCGAGTTCAATGTTCCTCGTTGCCTCCCTTTCTAAGCGCTACTCTTCAAGTTGAAACAATCTGGCTTCTGACAGAGCCAGCAGCAGATTGATTCCTACGACGTGTAGCTTGTGACGCTGTAAAAGAACATTCCAATTTAAATACACTGACAATAAATGCCTAAGACACTTATGGGTTCAATAAATTGCTCTGAATCAGAGGTTTCCATACATATTTTCTGCTCTCTTAAATCCCCTGCCTAACTAATGATTGTATCTGATGGACCCTTACTTGTTACAATGGGGTACCACATGGGGTCCATAGAGACCACTTTGGCAAGCACAGATCTAAATAGTTATATTTTCCATCTAAATTTACTAAACATTTTTCAAACCAAGTAGGTATATTATTTTTATCAAGCCAAATTAAGCTACTAACAAATAATACAACAATGTTAGTTAGTTATAACAGTAATTAACACTTACAACGTCTAGAATTTGAGGGTTCTTGTAACATCGGTTGACTCGCAGATTCAGAGAGCTGTATGGGCTGACTGCCCTCTTGGCTGGGTTCAGCAAACTCCACAACTCGGTCGAGAAAGTCCATTCTATTAGGCTGTGGAAAATTTGTTGGCTCAGAGGTCGGATCATCCAAAAGAGGTGGGCTGGTCGATGGGAGTGGTTCAAGACTCTGAAAATAAAGCAGATTTTTTACCTATTAGTCTGATTATATTAAAATTCTGAATTGTTCTTAAATACCTATTTTTTACACTACCTCGGATGGCAAACATGCACATGGCCCGCCAGATCTAATTAAATACCATAGTGTAGATGCTTGTAATACAAAAAGCATTGCTTGTGATTGTCAACCTTGCTATTATGTACATATTCTCTGAGTTTTGGACCATACAATAAATACATGGCAGCAGTATTCTGTAAAGTGAAGGTACTAAAAAGGTAAAACTTACTTTTTGCCACTGCTGAACATTCTTAGTGCAACCACCCATAGAATTGAGTGTGTTGCATATTTCTTTCCACAGCCTCTTAGCTTGGACTTTCCCTTCGACACTCCTCAATCTCCCGCGAGCTAATGACCTCTATGACCATCCAAGAAATCAAGGAGTGTATTAATTTGCTCTGAAGTTGCTGAACCCGTATGTGAAGCCATTTTAAACTGAAAAGAAGCAGATAATATAAGTAAGTAATAAAAAATTAGAGTTTTTAGTACTTAAATAAGGCTTGTGTTTAGTAAAAACATGAATACAATGCACAATTATACTTACAAAGTTTTTGAATCGAAAACAAACAACTTGTGGAGACCCAGAATGCAGACTACGACTCGAAACTTTCTTACAGAGTCTTTATCTCGTATGCAATAAAAAAAGCACTCGATAACACAACATTTGAAAAACATATAAGTGTTTAAACTAATCAAAGAAATTCAAACTATTCAAAGAATGCAAACAAAAACTTTAGCTGTCAATTCCGCAAGTAAATATACGGAGATTTTAGGTTGTCTTGAATTATAATCCGACCCAGTACATGAAAAAGTACTTCTTCAATTAGTCGGATAACAATAGGCGTTTTATAGAACCTCTGGTAAAATACGTCAAAAATAGAATTTATACATATATGTAATATTTAATTAAAGTATCTACGGCAATACTATAAAAAATAATTAATAAACTGCATGTAACATGTAAAATTATAAAATAATGCGAAATATTTTAACAAATTTTAAGTAAAGAATGAACGGCAGGGGACACGAAAAAAGACCTATCTATATCATTCGTTCACGAAAATTGTCTATAGATCCGAACTTCGTGTGTGTAAACGAAAATGAAATAGAGTAGAGTTGCAAACGAAACTTCGTTTAATTTTCGTTCGTTTGCGAAATTTCGTTTTGGCGAAAGAGAGTAGACCCCCAGGGATGACCTGCAACACGCCTTCCACTCGCACGCGTCACACGACACAGACACTGTTGGCCATTCCTTTCGTTACGTTCGCTGTTTCGTACATACACATTATGCACAAAACTCCCCGCTTGTGCGCATTCTTCGCGATTATAATAAATAATTAGCTGATATAGATATTTTCAACTGCAGTAAAAACGTATTAAAAAATCACGAGCTTAAATTATTTTTAAAATAATAATGAATTTTAATGTTATTTATTATTTTTTCTCTTCAGTATAATATATATATATATATATATATATGTAAATATTTATAAATAACTATGAATGTCGATCGTACTTTACACATTCATACATACACACGCACACATACACTCACACAAAATCGTCTTGCTGGAATTATGGTAGGTAAACTTGTCACGATGAGTTAGTTATTGTTCACGCATGATGGTTTGTTTTTTGTATCATAATATTTAAGCAGGTAACCTAACCGTCTACAGTTAATATTGTTAATTTTTGTGGTCATCTTTCACTGGCTTTGTTATTGATGTTTATGCACTGTATTTAATTTATATGTTATGCTGTTGATGTCACTAATAAAGTTCAATTTTCGGTTGAAAATAGTTAGTGGTCTCCACGCGGGCTTTGTCTTGAAGATACGTCTGTATGTGAGTAGTTGGAATGTTCGTTGAACGCGACGGTAGTTCTATAGAACGGGGTCTGCGGATGACGTCAGCGGGCTGCGCGGGCAGGGTCGGCGGCCGGCCGCAGAGAGCGCGCGCTGCACGCGGCGCGGACACGAGCCCGCCTCCGCCGAGCACGGCGCGCGGTGGTAGCGGCCGACCTTCATGTCTGATGAACTAGAACAGGAACGTCTGTGCGCCACCACCACCACCGCCAGCGGAGCTCCACTCCACTGTCTCATATAATGAGTAAATATGACGAACACATCTGTGAGATAGAAATCAAGCACACGAGATCGGCACGGCGGCGGCGGCGGCGGCGGCGGCGGCGGGGCGAGCCTGACTTATATTTTAAACAGCAGAAGTAATGAGTGAGCCCGCCGACGGCCGCGGCGTGCTGTCGCGGCGTGCTGTCGCGGCGCGGCCACTCGCCCACTCCGACCGAGTCCTGCACACCACGCGAGACAGTCCACTCTCGTCGTCCTCGTCTTCTGATTATAACATATACCTTTAGTCCACTAGTTAATTTTTAGACAAATTAACATTTATTAGAAAATTAAAATATATTTAATGACTCTCCGCCCGAACAGAAGCGCAGCGTCTGAATTAAATTGGCTGATAACGCAAATAATTAGCTTAATGCACAAAAATAAAAAAATAATTAATAAAACTGTACATGTACAGTTTTATAAAAAGCCTTCGACACCCTCGATCAAGGCGCCAACCGGAGCGCGGTAGACACGTACGCGCTTCAGGGAATGACAATGTCCAATATTAGAATATGCGGGAGCGAGAGAACCGAGCCTTGAACACAGTCCCGCTGGCTCGGCTCGTACAATACACTCTCATACAACACGTGTAAACAGCGCGTCAAACGTCAATCATACACGTACAGCGACGGTGCGAGTGTTACGTGCGGCGCCACCGCGCCACCGGCCAGCACCTTTTTTTTTTTTTTTTTTATACCACTAAGGTGGCAATCAAGCATACGGCCTGCCTGATGTTAAACAGCCACCGTAGCCTATGGACATTTGCAACACCAGAGGCATCACTCATGCGTTGCCGACCCTCTAAAACCTCTTCACGCATTTCTTGAAGAACTCCATACTGTAGTCCCTTGGAAAAACCTCGGCTGGGAGTTCATTCCACAGCTTGAGTGTTCTCAGAGGAAAACTTCTCTGGAACCGCACCGTACGCGACCATTGCGGTTCAAGCGTGTGAGGTTGACCTCCCCGCCGTCGGCGAGCGGTGCGGTTATAAAAAGTAGCTGTCGGCATCATTTCGAATAACTCTTCAGAACACAACCCGTTGTACAATCGGTAGAACACACAAAGGGAGGCAAAGTCTCTCCTTAAACTTAAGGGTTCAATACCGTGTGTAAGCTTAGGATTGTCGACAATTCTCACAGCTCGTCTTTGAATCGAATCACACGGTCCAAGCTGGTATCCAGGTGCTCCCGCCCAAAGGTGACTGCAGTACTCCAAGTGCGGTCTGACTTGAGACTTATATAACATAAGTCTTTGCCCCGCACTGAAGTACTGCTTAGCCTTGTTGAGCACACCAAGTTTTTTCGACGCCAGCTTGACCTTCTCCTCCAGGTGATTTCGATATTGCTCATCACTGGAGATCTCAACGCCAAGCATCCTAATACTTTTGGTGACGGTAAGAGGTATGTTCTGGAATTTAGGTACCACAGCAAATGGAGTTTTCTTAGCAGTAAACGCGCAAACTTGTGTCTTCTTGGGGTTGAATTCGACCATGTTAAGCCGCCCCCAGTCGGATACTTTAGCCAGAGTACCATCCATTTCAGACACAAGTTTATCGCGGCTTTTCTCCACAAGGGAACGAGGGATATTTGCACGGCCTGTATAATAAGTGTCTCCGGTGCTGTCGTCCGCATAACAATGAATGCCATCAATTGACAACATATCATTGATATGCAGCAAGAACAGCGTCGGAGACAGTACAGAACCCTGAGGGACACCAGCATTGATATCCATACTATCGGAGCATCCACCGTCAACCACGGCTTTTATGCATCTGTTGGATAAAAAGCTGGCGACCTATTTGCACAAACCCTCGGGCAGCCTGTATGATGGTAACTTCGATAGAAGACTCCGGTGCCAGACCCGATCGAACGCCTTCGCCATATCTAGGCTGACAGCCAATGCCTCGCCTTGACTCTCTATCGCCAAAGCCCAGCGGTGTGTAAGATACACTAGAAGATCACCAGTTGAGCGACAATGGCGAAAACCGTATTGACGGTCGCTAATCAAGTCGTGATCCTCTAGGTATCCTAGGAGTCGTATGTTTATCACACGCTCCATTACCTTGGAGAGAAGGGAGGTTATGGCGATAGGCCTGTAATTCGATAGGTCTGATCTATCGCCCGTTTTGGGCACCGGGTGCACATTGGCGGTCTTCCATGAAGACGGGACTTGCCCAGTGGAGTAGGAAAGCACGAAAAGGCGCGTTAGTACAGAACACAACTCAGGAGCACACAGCTTCAGCACCACTGCCGGTATACCATCCGGCCCACTCGATTTATGAATGTCGAGAGAGAGTAAGGCCCGCCGGACATCTCGCTGGGTAATGGAGATTTCCGGCATTGAGCTACCGCACCACGGGATGGTAGGAGGTACAGCTCCCCCTTCATTCATATTCGAGTTAGACGCAAAGAGATTACCGAGTAAATCGGCTTTCTCCTTAGCGCTATGGGCCAAACTGCCATCCGGTTTTTGCAGTGGCGGCATGGACGGTTGACAGAAATTTCCCTCGGCAGCTTTAGCGAGCGACCAGAAAGCACGGCTCCCAGAGGGAAAGCTCGCGAGTCGCTCGCCAACTCTGCCGACGAAATCGAATTCTCTCGCCGTAGTAAACACCGCGTTCAAGGCTCATTCCAATTCGACCATTGCAATACAATTATTCCCGACTACAGTTTAACCCCTTAACCGCCGTGCCTGTAACATTACGGGATATGAAAAATGAGCTCCCGTGCTCCACGCGCCACAGACGTAATTTCACGTTAAGTTTTATAAATTGTTTATTGGTGCATTTATATTGAAGATTAAGTTGCAATAAACGTTGTACATTACAATCCAGGATGTATTCTTAATAATTAACAAATTTTGCTGCGTTTCATTATGATATTTATAGGAAAAATCGTTGTAAGGTGCTACTTAGTACCAACACGAATCGCCAAGAACGTGATATTACGTGTACTAGGGATGGGGAAATCAATGTAATCTAAATGAAATTTTATTGAATAATCATGGTGCGAAAGCAAAAATATTGTATTGAAATCCAAATTATTTCGTAAAATTCGAAGCACGAATAGTCGTACTAATTAGAAGCATGTTAAAACAATAAAAATGTTTATTTTATGTGTTAAATGTGAGATATAATTTATTGTTTCGTTAAAGAAGCGACAACTGGGAACTTCACTAGTTCAGACTATCTCCGATCGTCGTCACCGTGATTTTACGTGCGGCTCAAGGTCAAACGACGCCATATTTGCTGTTCCTCAGACGCCGTCACCGTAATAACACGTTCCTTGTACAAATTAAGTGTTGTTCCCTTGCCATGTTAGAAGACTACGAATTATTAAATATTTTAGAAGGAAATAATGACTGTTCGACCTGTGGTACGATCAGAATTATATATGAAAATTATTAATTTGATAAATCAAGCTCGAAGAGATGCATCAGAAAACGAAGATGTTATACTAGATTCATTGCTAGAATATTGATTGAAACGTGGTAAATAATGTTATTTTTTATACCACTAAGGTAGCAAACAAGCTTACGGCCTACCTGATGGTAAGCAGTTGCCGTAGCCTATGGACATTTGCAACACCAGGGATGTCACTCTTGCGTTGCCGATCCTGTAAGAACCTCTTCACGCCTTTCTTGAATAACCCCCGTACTGTAGTCCCTTGATACTTGATTAATAAAAACTGATTTAATATTAATTAAATTTTGAACTTTTATTCATTTAAACTAATCGATAACACTATTTCTCAACCCTATTTGAAATTACGCCGACAGACCGCTGGCGTTAGGGTGTATGATGATGTAACAAAATATGGCGGTCAAAGGGTTAAGTGAAGGACGTCTACAGTGAGATTGTTTACGTAACGATGAAGCTAAATACTGGCGCTGCACTGTCTCGGAAGTGACGCCTCGTACAACATACAAACATCTCGCTCTGATTATTGATAGTCTTTTTTTGGTCGGAACCATCGTCGGAACTCACAGAAGGGCAGCGGACAACAAGTAACGGTCTATGATAGATACTCTGCAAATTACATTTTCTATGACAACACGTTTCATGTATTCACTTTAATATGATTATTATACTGCGGCTGAGAGTGCTGCCTGCTGCCTCAGCCGATGGCTGAACAAAATGAAAACTGATAACTAAAACAGGTAAACTCTGGGAGACAAAATATTAAAACCGCGGTCGAAAAACGTTATGAAAAACTACTATCAACAAATAGCTGTACAATATGGCAGAATACGAATACCCTTACGTAAGCGATCAGTTGTCATTATAACCATATCAATCGTTCATGGTTCTATCTACAGTTACATACCGGCTTTATTATACGCAAGACGAGTGGGACAACACCAACGTAAAGCCGGGGTGCGGGCTCTACCTCACAAGGGGAGCAGAAGGACGGCGGGGGGCGAGGACTGCAGCTGCGCGCGCGCACACATGTAGAGACACGTACCAGTGTGCAGGCGCGGCGCGCGGCCACGGTGCGCGGTGTCCCGGGATACGCTGCATGCATTATGTTCACGTCGGAGCGCGGAGGGGCGCGCGTCGCTCGCTACTCATGTTGTGATTGTAATTACGTCTGAAGAGAAGATCTGTACGCCAATTCTACTAAAACCCTGCAGCTACACATTTACGCTTGTCATTTGAGTCGCGCAGGAGTAGGGCAGTACCAATACGTGTATTCTATTAAAATTTCCTGCACTGCAACGGTGCGTATCCTGCAAATGAATTACTTAACATCTGTCGTGTTACCATATTTCAATCTAATAAATTGGACTTTTACTTAATATTGACTCGTGTAGTTTCAAGCCCCATTAACTTCGGTTGCCGGTATGGAGGTATTTCTAACTGAAAAGAAGCTCTACTTAATCATATATTCACACAAACATATCCTAAAACAAAACGTTTTGTACTGTAAATTACCGCTTATGAATATTATTTTCACTTCACAAACGTTGCTCAAGACTAACGTTAACAAAACTGCAAATAAACTCCTTCAAAACCTTCAAAGCATTTATCAGAATACGATTATATTGCAGGAAACGTGCAGGTGCAATGTAGGGTTTTTAACAGAACAGCGAGCCATTTACTGCAGCGTTGCTGCAACGCCGCTGCTGTCAAATCGCTTAACAGAATAACGAGACGTCAAAACGTACACAATTCTACTAAAAAAACCGCAACTACAACTGTGTGTGTGGTGTACTTTTGTGCAAGGTGTAGTCCTTCCCCAGACGGGTCGCTTTGATCCGCCCTGCCTCTCTTAAAAACACCCAGACAAACAGACATGTTCACGCACACAAATATTTGTACTGTGTGCAGCGACGTATCAAAGGTAGACACGTTATAAAAGAATATTATTGTATTTTAAAATGGCGCAAGTACTACTATATCTACGTACAGTTATTTATAATCACACTTTGCTCTAAAAAGAGACAAATGATAGGGAATACCTGTCGTTAGAAAGAGATAAATATACATCTTTAGTTACGTATTGATTGCTGCTGAGCGCTCATTGGCGCGAGCACTGATTTACCGATATGGAGGAGACTGGGGAAAAAGCTCTGGATTTAATTAGTGTTTAAAATAATAAAACCAATTATGTACAAAACATCTATTTTCGTAATAATTTTAAACAATGATATTATAAGATAATATCGAGTCAGTCTGTGAGTGAATAAAAAAAAAAAGGATTTTATAAAATATTATTTCCTCAAATAAACTTATTCCTATTTTGTCTTTTTTAATCAGTTTTCAGAATCAGAATCATTTATTTGCATAATATATGGTATACATGTAGTGGTGTTAGTTATACATTATTAGATGCACATATCTTGCCAAACTCGTCGGCGTACAAAAATAGTCAGCCAAGTACATGTTATTAGATGTTCTTTACAGTAGTAACACTATTATAAATAATTATTAATTTACATATGCAAATTTTAATTGATTACATATATTTTTCCATAATAATACAATATACAAAATAATACAATATCTGAAATTACATAGTCATATATATATATAGTCAATTTTAGTCTTGCATTTAGTCATTTATATGTTAAAAACTCGTTAACTGAGTAAAATCTTTCGGCTAATAGGAATTTGTGTATGGGTTGTGGTATTTTGTTGTAAATTTTCGTACACATACCATAAGTATTTCTTAAATGTAATGTCGTCCTAGGAATGTGTGATAAAACAAGCCTATTGCCTTTTCTTGTACTCCGTGTGTACATCATCGAGGCAGTTGTGAATAATTGGAAATTTAGTTTTACAAATTTTGCTATTTCAAATATATATATACAAGGTAGGGGCAATATTCTCAGCTTTAGAAACAATGGCTTACACGAGATAAACGGTGCAATACCGCATAGAGCTCTTACACTTTTCTTTTGAGCCTATGCCATACCACATAATGGCATCATTACCCCAAATTATTAATCCATATCTAAGAACTGACTCAACATAGCCATAGTACGCTGATAGGGCAGCTTTTTGTGTCACTATTTTTCGCAGTCTATTAAGAGCATAAACAAATTTGTTTATTTTAGAACAAGTTTTATTTATGTGGTTCTCCCATCTTAATTTTTTATCTATTATTATACCTAAGAAAGTCACAGTTTCAGACGTTTGTAGTATTTGTCCATTATGGTTAATGTTTAATTGTTTATTGCTTGGATTAACGAGGTCAAGATATTTGGTTTTAGTAATATTTACATTCAGATTATTATTCGATAACCATTCTATGACAGAAGTAACAGTTTTATTTACTTCTGTTTCATGTTTGCCAATATCTTGTGTTTTATTTGTGACAATAATGGAGATATCGTCCGCAAATAATACGCTTTTATGCTCAATAATATTTGGTAATTCATTAATATATAAAATACAAAAATAGTAATGGTCCTATTACACTCCCTTGGGGAACACCAAGTTTATTGTGTTTATATTTTGATTTAATTGTTTCTGTAATATTATATTTATTAATTTTATTAATCTCTACACATTGCAGTCTATTTTCTAAATAAGTTTTGATTCAATTTAAAGCTGGACCTCTAATTCCATAATTATTTAGCTTATCAAGTAACATATCATGTCGAACGAAATCAAAAGCGCGAGTCATGTCATAAAATAGTACCGTAGTCAAAATTTTCTGGTCGATATTGATTAATACCTCATTTATCAAGTTATAGGCAGCAAGCGTCGTAGATTTATTTTTCTGAACCCCGATTTCTAAATCTAGATTATTTTTATGCGCGTAATATTTTTTAACTTCTCTATAATAGCGCGTATTAGGTGAAGCCTGTGATTATAAGTCGGATATTGCTCTAGGGAATTTAAAGAGGAAAATACATCATTGCGATATAGGAAAGACTTTAAATGACGACTCGAAATTTGACGAGCTCGGTGGCTCAGTCGTGCATGACGCGACATTGACACCAACGCTCGCATGAACATGTCTGTTTGTCTTGGTCTGGATGTTTAAAGAGAGGTAGGGCGCATCAAAGAAGCCCATCTGGGGAAGTACCGCCACCTCACAGAAAACCGCAGCCAAATAACAACTCCCTAGAGGGTTGTTGTGTTCCTACGTGTGAGTTTGGTCACCAGTAAACTCCCAAGGAGTTGTTGTGTAAGCAGCAGAGGAGGCATCGCGCGAGTGATAATTAATATATCGCAAGCGTTAATAGGCTACGGTACCCGCTTCACATCAGGTGGGTCGTATGCTTATATGCCTCCCGACGTAGTATAAAAAAAATATTTAACCATTTTTTTTCATCAAACCATCTAGGTAATCTAAAATGGAAAGAAATAAATGATAAGTAATTAAATATTATATTCGCTTCATTCTTTTCTAGAACGTGTAGTATTACTAGTATCTAATAATTGAAAATAAGGTAGGTAGGCGTATTACTTAATATAAAACAAAGTTAGGAATAAATTTAATTCACAATTGTGTGTTCATAACGTGATAGTTAAATTTTCCTCAACTTTCCCTAGCAACGGCTGCCACTAGACCCGCTCTAATATTGATACAAACTAAATACATTTACTATATTTTTAATAAAAAAAACTGTACTTACAAATGAAATGACACGTTTTCCTTGTCTTTAACAGTTGCCGTGTAATTTGTGGACCATCTAAAAACACAGGAAGGCATTTTTGCCAGAAATAACTTATTTACGCTTTGTGGCGAAGTACGTATAGACGTGACGCGAGAGCGTACCCGAGTGCGAGGTGGGCAATTACCTTACTTTCGTATTGCCATTCTAGAGCGTGTACGACGTATCTATGTCTATAAAAACATCTTAGCCTGCGTGGGAATCGAACGTACGAGGAGCGTTGGTATCAAAGTAAGGTAACAACGCGTTTCGCCACTGCGCCAACTCGTCTATTTGATTGATTACAACAAATATATTATTTAAGATTCCAACAAGTCTTCGGCCTGCTTAATGGTAAGCAGTTACATTACCTTTGAAAACGTAAAACCTTTTCACGCCTCTTTTGTAGAATCATGACGGCAAATGAAAGTCTCGGTATGTTTGTATACTACACTCCAAACCGAACATTGAATATATATTATATACTAGTCTGGCCATAAATACTGTTACATAAAAACTTTTCTTTTTTCAACTATTTAATTATTTTGAATTTGGAACGCATTTAATATGTTAAAAACTTCTTTCGATTTTTGCCGTTTTACATATTGTTTTCGTGTTTATTATCAAATCATAATATGGACTGGGGTTTTAAAGAAAATAGGATTGCAGTGCTTGCCTTGCACAAAGTGGGTATGGAGCCGTCGTTCATATTCAAGACACTTCAAAAGCTTGGTATACGCGGTATGCTCGTATATCGTACTATCGACAGATATACCAACACTTCCTCTGTTGAAGACCATAAGAGATCGGGGCGACCGCGTGCTGTTACAACTACAAAGACTGTTCATGTTGTTAAAGTCACCTCTTCTTCTCAGTTCTTGCACCCGCGGGATCGGGTGCGTACGGGCCTCGAGCTTGAGCTCTTTGCCCGGGCTGTCTTCGGAAGCTGCCGCTGCCGAGTGTTTTGATCCCGCAGCATCGTGGGAGTGGAGAAGAAGGGAAGTACTGGCGCCATACACACGCTTCGCAGGGAGAATCAACATAATGTTGTAGGGACAAGACTATGGACGGACAACTACACGCAGAACAACGCGCTGGCTTGCAGAATCGACTTTTGACTGCATTCAGACGGATGAATCCGAAGATTAATCACGTATTAATGCAGTCACCTTAACGAAAATTTGCATTGTGTGCACAGAGGAGTGCTAGGGCCTCCCGGACACTAGATACGTACAGTGCTGCCTACCCCATTAGCACTCCCTCGCACACACTGCACTGCATATAGACAATATATAGAAATGGAATTACGACAGACAACTAAATCTACGGCCTTTTGAAGGCGGATGATGGGATGATTCTGTAAGGTAAATAGTTATTGTATAGCAATATATAAGTACAACATATAAGAACATATATAAACACCAACACAGAACGATAGGAACAAATTTCGACGCTGGACAATATAATACACAGTATGTATAGGAGGGCAATTGTGTACGAGCCAAAACAGACACTCAAGCTAACTTATTTGTTGCGTCTGTAGGACACCTCACCCGTGTGGGTTCCTACAGACGTCGGTTTTGGGAGCGACTTTGCGCCTGTGGGACAACACCCGCGCGGGGCTTCCCACAGGCGTCTGTTTCGACCCGGCCGCGGCGATCTCTCGTGTAGCGGTGGTCGGTCGGTCTCACACAATGAATACCCAGCAGGTAGTTTTGTGAAGGGATTTCACGGCGTAGGCTTCAGTCACAGCAGAATTGCGTTTCACGCGTCCTGTATGTGAAAATCAGAATTCGCCGAAACCCCATTAGGAAACAAAAATACCTTATCGCGAGAAATGAAGATACCCGCTAGGACTCTGTCGTGTATAATAAAACAAGACAAGTGAAGGCACAGAAATATCCTTTTTACTGATGAAAAAAAATTTACGATTGAAGAGCGCGGCAACAAGCAAAATGACAAAGTGTACGCACACAGTTCTAAAGAAGCCATCCAAGTGATCGGAAAGGTACAACGTGGTCATCACCCTGCATCTGTAATGGTTTGGTAAGGGTGTCTCATCAAGGAGTTACAAAGCTTCATTTTAGTGAACAAGGAGTGAACACTTCAGCCAAAGTCTATCAAGAGAGTGGATCGTGTTGTGAAACCTCTCCGCAATACTTTTTAAAAATGTACCGTGGACTTTCCAGCAGGACTCTGCACCTGGTCACGAGGCACGAACTACCCAAGCCTGGCTCGAAACCAACATTCCGTTAAGAGCTGAAGACTGGTCCTCGTCTAGCCCAGATCTGAACACCTTAATAATACCAAAATAATTAAAGGGTTGAAAAAAGAAAAGATTGTAATGTAATAGTATTTACGGTTAGAA
The DNA here is from genome assembly GCA_947507595.1 of Pyralis farinalis. Classification (NCBI taxonomy): domain Eukaryota; kingdom Metazoa; phylum Arthropoda; class Insecta; order Lepidoptera; family Pyralidae; genus Pyralis; species Pyralis farinalis. The sequence goes on from OX382264.1 coordinate 523,159, forward strand.
TAGTTATATTTCTTCCTACGGTTTTTCCGTTTCCTAATCAGAATCCATTTTTCATCACAAGTAACAATACGATTCAACATTCCCTCTTTATTGTGACGGTTGAGTAATGTAACGCAGCACTCAATGCGTATTTGTTGGTGTGCTTCACATAAATCATGTGGTACCCCCCCCCATTCATCAAGCTTTTTCAATTTATTTCAAGTCAATTAAAACTGTTTTGTCACTCACACCGACTGACGTGGTTTGCGATGGATCTACTTCCACGATCACCTTTAACTCTTCGTTGACAACTCTCCGGCCGTCCACGGTGTTTGTTCTAGATCAAAATTTCCAGAACAAAAATCGGCCAAGTGCGAGTCGGACTCGCGCACGAAGGGTTCCGTACCATTATCTATAAAAACGGCAAAAAAATCACGTTTGTTGTATGGGAGCCCCCTTAAATATTTATTTTATTATATTTTTTAGTATTTGTTGTTATAGCGGCAACGGAAATACATCATCTGTGAAAATTTCAACTGTCTAACTATCACAGATACAGCCTGGTGACAGACGGACGGACGGACGGACAGCGGAGCCTCAGTAATAGGGTTCCGTTTTACCCTTTGGGTACGGAACCCTAAAAACGTTAGAACCTGAAACGTACCGTGTTTTCTTGTACAGTAGCTTCACATTCACACACATCATTAATCCTTTCTGCTGTTTCAGCAGCGTTGGTGACACGGTGGAACTCGTATTCGTATATAACGCAATGTATTAAGTTTTCCATATTGTGAACAGACCGATGCCAAAGAAAAATCAAATGACGTAAAAACAAATGAATCACTAAGTTTGAAACACAAATACACAAGCCTAAATTTGTAATAAATTTGAATTTGGAATTCGTAACCAAGCGCCAGAGATCAAAGTAGCCAGTTTGACAAAATGCCAATTTCATAAGTAAAAACCTAATATGTCGCTGTGTCTGTATTTCTGTCAACCCCATAAGCACCCTGTCGCTGCCCGACTGTATTATCATTATCACCTTGACAAGTCAATTCCGTGCGCAGCGCGCGGTGTTCCGTGCTTGGTTTACTAAAAAGATCACAAGACGCGACCGTCACAATCCACAGAATGTAACAACTACCGACGTTCGATATCAATTTTGTATCTTTCTGAAACGCACTACAGGCGGCCGCTATTTTAATTCACCGAAAGTAAAACAATACCACCCCGCCGCGCAGTGTCGTGTCGTGTGTCGTGTCGTGCCGCGCCAACTGGATGGGCGCGGACCGTCACTGACGTGTCACTGCTGTACGCCAATTCTACTATAATACTGCAGCTGCACTTTTAAGGCTTTGTCAAACAGCGAGCTCGGCGGTAGCGTGGCGCGACGCGTGGCTGGCGGGTCGCAAGCGCGGCGTGGTAGTCACACTGCAGGCAACACGCCACGCCGCGCTAGCGCCCCGCCAGCATCCCGTCGCGCCAACCAGGAAAGCGTGACTTTTTATCTACTCGTAATAATACAGTGCAACTTTAATATAACGACTTCCTGGATTTAACAAATTCTTCGTAATCCCCTCGAATTGTCCATAAGAGTCAATGTAAAATATACTTTTACATTGCGAAGATTTTTTGCGAACAACCCCTTTATAACGAATTTTCAACTATCAACAAAAAGTGTAAATACCTCAAATTAACGAATTTGTTAACCCAAAACCTTTATATAACATTCCCACCAATAATCCCATTGTATATGATTCATGTCGCGACAGGTTTCAACACGCTTTTTATCGTAAAACACTGCGGCTCGCACTATTGTTAAAGATTCCTCTTTATAACAAATTTTAGACCAATCTAACCTCAACATAACAAAACTCAATTTAACGAATTAATTGATATAACGAATATTTACTTGTTCAACCAATTTTTCAACGTCCATGTTCGTATTTGTATAAAAATCTGTAAAAATTTACAACTAACACGTCACGCCGCGATGGTCCACTCCGCGCCCAGTTCACGTCAAGCTGCGCGTGTGTCTACTGTCATAGAAACGCTAGCACTACAGCGCAGGCGTCGCGCCCCGTCCCGCCAAGCGATCACGTCGCGCCGCGCTCCCGCGCCGTAGTTTGTAATCGCGACAAGGGTTGGCGTGGCATGTCGCGCCCCGCTAAGCTTGTCGCGACGTGACGCTAGCGTGGCGTATTTTGTGTGACGGCTTCCATATATTTTCATAGTAAGTTAGCACGCCAAGGACACGCCACGCTAGCGTCGAGCCCAGCCACGCTCGCTGTTTGTCAAAGGCTTTACGCTAGTCATTCATGTCATGTGGGATTAGTGCAGTGCCAATACGTGTATTCTATTCCTGCACTGCAACTACGCTGCAACTGTGCATATCCTGCACATAGACGTAATAAAAAAAGCAGACACTGTCTCCCGAACTAAACACTGAAGCACCTCCATAGTAAGTCAGTCGCTATACGTACGAGCCGACACGCACACATTCACACCATAGTAAGTCTACCGCTCGCTATTACGCACCGACACCTCGCCGAGTGATAATTGTCCTTGTCGAAAAATAATAATAATGCCGTCGTGCATAGTGAAGAGCAGTCGGAACCATAGTGGTACAATAAAAAAAAGCCAAGGGTTTACTTTTCATAGGTAAGCAAGTAATTTTTCTGATAACTAATCGTTGTCACTTAAATTATTTTTTGAAAACAATAAATCGACCGGTGTTGCCATAACTCACATTTCCAAATTAGCGTAAATGTGTGGGAGAAAATTTTTATTTTGTTCTCTTGTAATTCTTACTTAATTCAGATATCTAATTTTGTTTAAACAGACATTGGTATATCTGTATAGATAAGTAGTTTTAGTGGGCATTTGGCGTTGTAGTACGGAAGAGATCGCTTTAGCGATAAGACCGCCTATTGTACTCTTCTTAAGTTTGTATATTTGATTTTTTCGACCGTGTACATCACTGGGTTGATAATTAAATCACCTCCCTAATGTCGCGACCAAAGACAATTGGTTCGCTCTTTTCGCCGTGGTAGCGAGCGATTCGTAGTCATTCGTCCGCCTCCCGCCGTATAACAGTTAGCGAGTGCATCAACCAAATTATTTACCTATTTTACGGAAATTTGAACACTACTTGTACCTCAAACTATATAATAGTGTTGTGTGTGTGTTTTGCACGATTTAACTTAGGAACTGTATCCCTCAAACCACAAATCAGCTTGCCGGCCGGCCACCGAGTTTCCCGCCACGTGTCAAGGTAAGTGGTTTAGTTATCAAAACGGGTGACAAGGGGAATTATCACAATATTCAACCCCTAAATCGCCGACCCCCTGAAATTTAAAGTGTGCAATAATAATTTGACCCAAACCAGCCATACAGTCCAAAATTTTGAAATTAAAGGTGTGGTTACGCCACATCTTATCTTATGTCTATTGAATGTATTTGTTTTGGTGCAATAAAGTGTAAAAATAAATAAAATAAATAAACTTACATCCTATGATTCTTTTACTGAACAACTATTATTCATACCTTTAATATTTTTTAGATTTCCATCGTCAAACGATGCATGGAAGAATGATTAGGTACAAGTCATAAGAGAGTCCAGAAAAGAAAGCGGCTTGATTCCATCTAGATCCAGTGTAATATGCAGTATACATTTTGAGGAGTGTGAGGAGTGGCTGCCGTCTTCTGTGAGGTGGAGGTACTTCCCCAGTCAGGCTAACGTGCCCTACTTCTCTTTCGCCAGAGCCTCGTCTGGTCATTAAAATTGGTGTATTTGTTTGGGCATTTTTATTTCAAATAAGTATGCATCTGTTTGTCCTATATAATAAAAGGGATATGTAATGTTATATTTCATGTGTTTAATTTATTTTCATCAATACCTATTTTAAACAACACAAGTTACAAATCAACGGTCCATAAAATTCGAGTTTCGAAGACAGTAACGAATCATATAATTTTTTATGTCTTTTTAGTTAAAGAAATGGGAAATTTTGTTCCATCTGGCAACCCACTTGACGCTCACACATAGTTACACGCCGCCATTGTGGTGCTTCAGTTGTTTCTTAGCGAGATTCCGTCTGACTTTTTTATTACGTCTATGATCCCGCAAATCAACTACTTAACACCTGTCATATTATGTACCATAATTTCAATTAATAAATTGGATTTTTTCTTAATGTTGACTCGTATAGTTTCACACCCGATTGCCTTTGGTTGTCGGGGTGGAGGCATTTTTAAGAAAAGAAGCTTTACTTAATCATATATACCCACAAATATCTCCCAAAATAAAACAATAATATAAATCATCGCTATAGAACATTAATTTCTATTCGCAAAAGTTATTCGAGAGTAACGTTAGCAAAACTGCAGATAAACTCCGTCAAAACTTCTGTCACCGGTATACAAATGTCAAAACAATTTAACAGAATACGATTATATTGCAGGAAACGTGCAGGTACAATGTAGGGTTTTTAACAGAATAGTTACGTCATTTACTGCAGCGTTGCTGCAACGCCGCTGCTGTCAGATCGCTTAACAGAATAACGAAACGTCAAATTTCAACTACATTTTGTAAGTGGTCTACATTATTTTATTATACTCATACATACAAACAAAACCTGGTGTACAGCGGTTACCGTAGCCTAGCAACGATTGCAACTAGTGTTGTAAAAGACTCGAGTTTGGGAGTCTAAATTTTAGGACTGCTCAAATTCCGAGAACTATAAAACTCATAAAAACAAAGAGTCTGATGCTCGGCGTGTTTATTGCGAGCCCATCGAGTCGCCGAGTGAGCTCGAGGTGTACATCGCGCTCGAGTCTAGAAGTCCCACTCGGCGGTGTCGTGGTTGTCGACGCGGTGTATGAAACTGTACGTCGATATTCGGTGTGGTGTCTCAGGATTTCATACACGTCTGTAACTCTATCGATACGGTTGTTTACATCCACCCCGCATCCAATTCTATCTTAACCTTACTAATCCCAACTGTATTGTGTAAAGCGCTGAACCGTTTTTGATGAAATTTGGTACGGAGATAATTGGAAGGCTGAAGAAGGACATAGGCTATTTTCACGAGCTCCACGCGGGCGGAGCCGCGAACGTAGCTAGTACTATAAATGTGAAAGTGTGTTTGTTTGTTGGTCTTCCACGGATAAACCACTGAATCGATTTTGAAAATTGGTATGTATGTAGATAAGTAGTTGGAACCCTGGATTACACATATGCTACTTTCCGAACTCTGCACGGGCGGAAGCTAGTACCTAAATTATAAATTAAACAAAAAACATAGCAGATGAATTTTCCATATTAGAGGTTAAAGTATGAAATAGCCGATTTGTACTGAAAAATTAAAACTCGTTATTTTTCTAAGATTTAACATATTTATTTAATCAAAATATTTACCCTCATTATCTGTACATTGCTGCCATCTAATCAGAAGTTTATTTATGCCTTTTCGATAGAACTCTGGGGATTTAGTTTCGACAATGTGTGAAAGCATTTTGTACTGCCTTTTTTTATACCACTAAGGTGGCAAACAAGCATACGGCCGGCCTGATGGTAAGCAGTTACCGTAGCCTATGGACATTTGCATCACCAGGGGTGTTACTCTTGCGTTGCCGACCCTATAAGATATTCTGGGAAGACTATTTTTTACCACGTCGAAAAATGTCCAAATCACGACAAAAATGGCAGTCAGTTGGAGCAAGGTCCGGCGAGTACGGAGGCCGACGTGTGGTTTCTAACTGCAGCTCCTGTACAGTTACAACGGTCTCTCGTGCAGTGTGAGGTCTTGCGTCATCATGGAGCAATAATGGTCACGAGTCGGGGCTGTTCCACTGCCAGTTTCGCCATCATTGTTCGAAGTTCGGCACAGCAAACAACTGCTGTTATTGCTTGACCAGACCTGAGAAAGCTATAGTGAACAACGCCATGAAGAGACCACCAAACAGTTACCATTACCTTTTTGTTGGTAAGCTTTGCTTTAGGGCACTGTTGCGGCGTTTGACCTGGGATCAGCCATTGCATTTTTCGCTTACGGTTATCGTACAGAAACCACTTTTCTTCACGTGTGTGCAGGGTGCGCCGGTTCTTCACGCCGGACCAGCTGTCTGCTTTATAAGACACAAGTTCGGGCCTGCGTGGTGCACAGTATCTTCGTGAGGCTCTCGATAGGTTGCAGCGACGGGCTATCCGCATAATTGACGACGAAGAGGTCACCAAAAACCTAGAACCTCGTCAACTCCGTAGGGACATAGGCTCTCTAAGCGTATTTTACCGCCTTTACCATGGCGAGTGCTCTGAACAACTGTTTTCCCTTATCCCACCCTCACCCTTCCGTCATAGAACCACACGTGCAGGCTTGCGATGTCATAGTTCCACGGTTGAGAATATCTCTTCGCGTACCAAAAAGTTCGGCAACTCCTATCTTTGTCGTACCATTAAAAAGTGAAACGGCTTGCCTGCACATGTATGCCCTCCTTCCGACGATATGGGATCCTTCAAACGAAGCGTGAAGAAGCATCTTGCGGGTCATCATGGCAGCGTCAACTGACAGGATACGGTGTAGTATTTTGTCAGTTGCAGTTGCGATTTGGGCTCCTCTTTCGCTCACCGTCAGGCAAAGAGGAGCCACTATGCTGAACTAATATATAAAAAAACATGTCTCAATTCAATTCAGTATTCCTTCATTTCTGTACCGATTCAACAAGTTTCAACACGCGTTTCTTTCTGCAGATTAGTCAAATCATGAGACACCCATTTTTTTATATTTTTTTATCTTATTGATTTGATGTAAATGAGTCAATATTATGTATTTTGACTCGGCCCGTCTTCCACCGTCTCCTTCAAGTCAGCGTTGTTCACCTGTGGGCGGTCTGCCACGTGGTTCGTTCACAATCGTAGTTTCCATTACGAAAGCGTTTAAATCAAAAACGCACGGTGCGTTCATTAGCAGTCTCCTCTCCGAATGCAGTATTGATATTGCGAGCCGTTTCTGTCGCGTGAGTTCGGCGTCGGAACTCGTATTCAAAAATTACTCGGATTTTCGAAGTAGGTATCCTTCTTTCCCGTCTAAACTGAATAAAAAAAAACAATTGAAATTCGAAAATAAAATAATACACATTTTTTAAAAGAATAACCTCATAGGTATCATGTGAAAAATATTTCACACCATGAAGGTTTAATGTCAATTCAATCAATCAATCATTTAATCCATCTTTGCAGGAGGCAACTTATATTTATTTTATTTTTATTACATATAAAATGCGTAGTTATTTAAAAAATAGGTATTCTATAAATAATAAAAAAAAAATTGCAAAGTCCCCCAAAGAAGAAGATTTCCACCTAATTTTAATAGTTTTTCATTTTTGAGTTGACAAATTGAGTCTCCCAGACTCGAGTTGTTTACAACACATTAAGAAACACCCGCGCGATGCGACCTCTGCCGCTAACACCTGAGCTACTCGTGAAGAGCTTACTGGTGAACTCACTCGCACGCAGGAACACAACGACCCACTAGGGAGTTGCGGTTTTCTGTGAGGTGGGGGTACTTCCCCCGACGGGCTGCTTTGATACGCCCTACCTCTCTTAAAACATCCAGACCAAGCCAAACAGACAAGTTCACGCACACAAATGTTTACCTTGTGTGGGAATCGAACCCACGAGCGTCGGTGTCAAAGTCGCGTCATCCACGACTGAGCCGCCGAGCTCGTCCGAGCGCAGCACACTCACTGTGACCACACCACGCTCCAGGAGTCCTCCGGGCTGTTTGATATTGAAAGTGTAGTTAAAGAACAGTTTCACAATATGTATTGAGTGATGGCCGTCGTCGCGGGCGGCTCGCGGCGCAGATTCACTTAAATGCACTTTTTATTCATGTCGTTACGCCACTTGCATCGTTTATTCGCAATCCAATAACAACTCACTGAAGGCTGTATTCCTTTGTTCAGAGGCCGCGGTGACCGTTTAACATCAGGCGGGCCATTTACTTGTATACCTCTCGACGTTGTACAAATAAAAATATCGTCATTTTCACCGCGGTCAGGTTATAGATTATAACTTTATTTTTTAATTAAATTATATTTAAATAGAACGAGTCGCGGCCCGCGGGTCGTGCGCTGTGTGTGCACGGCGGTGTACCCGCGGCCCGCGCCCGCGACCAGCGACCCGCGCCCGCCTGCTCCCGCCGCCGCGGTACTACTTGTAGAATCCGCCACAAGCCGCCGTTACGTTTTCAATGGTGTGCCGTGTCAAAACAAGTTGGAAGTAACCAGCAACAACATGGTTTCGCTGGTCCACAACAAAAGTAGCCCACGTGTTAATCCTGTAGAGTCCTCATATATCTAACTACCAAATGTTATCCAAAGCCGTTCAGCGGTTGAGGCGTAAAAACGGAACCAACATCTATCTATAACTTCACGCCAAATCTCTTGCGGGGTAGACAGAGAGAACCGAGCGCCACGCGACTCGATCCTTACATATCTCACTCGCTTCTTTAACATTCATTGCTCTTCTCATGCACGCACATTTCTAGGGCTCCTGACATCACCTTCTGATAGAGCACGACCTATTTGGTCATGGTAGGCAAGTCTTGGCCTTCCCCGGATCCTACATCCTTCCACTTTTGCATTGTATATCTGCTTCGTCATTCTTTCATCCTGCATTATTTCTACATGTCCGAACCAACCGAGCATGCCTCTTCTTATTTTAACACCGACGCTCTCTTTCAGACCAACTCTGTTTCTAACATCATCATTGCGAATACGGTCTACAAGCCTCACGCCACAAATTTTGCTCAGCGCTCACATTTCGACCGCGTTTATTCTACTTTCATGCTCTTTCTGCCATACCCAGCTCTCGCTTCCATAAGTTAGCGTTGGGACCAGCACTGCATTGTGTATAGCGAGTTGTGCCTTCTGGCTCAGGTTTTTACTGCCAAGAAGTTTTCCCAACGCTCCATTCACACTATTCCCAGCACTCACTCGTCTTTCCACATCTGCGGTGTACCTTCCATCCCTGCTGAAAGCGCATCCAAGATATACAAACTACTACTAATTTTTCACATTTATAATATTAGTAAGATTAATTAATTTCCCAGGGCAATATTGTGTTAAATTCACAAGTACCGGTACCGCGACGTGTCGTCGGCTGGGAAGGTTCGACTCGAGACAGACGCCGCCCTGCACCCGTCACTTCATACACGACTATGACATAAATAGCCGCGATGTAGTTTGGCCGGCGTTTTGTCCCTCCGGTTGCACCGGTCTCCAGAGCGTGCAGTAGACGCCGCCGGGGTGCACGACCGCGCCGCCCGTTTGTTTATTACAACGGCGGCTCGACCACTACACTACCTGCCGCGGCGGCCCCGGCCTCTACAGACGACGCGGACGGTTCGTTGGGGACGCGTGCACATAACTCCATTATTTTTTATGTCGTCACCCGTTTTCCGCGAATTTCATGCTCGACCCTGTGTACACGACTACCCGCTAAGGATTCGAGGACAAAAGTTGTATAAAACTCAACAGGACGCAAACGTTAGTTGCAATTTACAGTTGGATTGGAGCCGTTCGCGTCGCTGCCATCGGGAGCACACAGAAAGGACGCCGAGCCATGAAAGGCTTCACGATGGGTGTCGTGTACACTTGACAATGTTTCCTTCATGTGTACACGCCGGCCGCGGGCCCGCGCCCCGCCGGCCGCGCGCCGCCCCGCCGCCCGCAGCACTCCGCGGCCTTATCTCTGCTGTGCGAGACGTACGAGCGCAGATAACGCGCGGGCAGGTTATCAAACTACACTTTGCATAAAGAACAATGGCTAAATACTACCTGTCAAACTTTTTCCTTAATAATTCGTGCATAAAAATGATCTTGAATGAATTATCTATACATATAAATAAAATTGAAGTGTCTGTCTGTGACTTCAAAATAAAGCCTTTATCTTAAGCTCATATTATTATTTTCACGTTACCAAAGCTTAAACATGCATTTTTAACTTTTTTGTCTCTCTGTCTGTTTGTTTGTCCGGGCTAATCTTCGAAATGGCTGAACCGATTTTGACGAGACTTTCACTGTTAGGTAGAGGGCTGTTCAGAGCAGAATATAGGCTACTTTTTATCCCGTAAATATTTAGGGTTCCTGCGTAAAAAATGAAAAACTATTAAAATTAGGGGGCAATATCTTCCCCTTCGGGGGACTGCAATTTTATTTTTATTATTTTCATACAATACGTATTTTTTGTAACATAAAATTACTATCTATCTATAACTTCACGCCAAATCCCTTGCGGGGTAGGCAGAGAGAACCGAGCGCCACGTGACTCGATCCTTACATACTTCACTCGCTTCTTTAACATTCATTGCTTTTTTCATGCACGTTCGCCGGTTTCTAGGGCTCCTGACATCACCTTCTGATAGAACACGACCAATTTGGTCATGGTAGGTAAGTCTTGGCCTTCCTCGGCTCCTACATCCTTCCACTTTTGCATTGTATATCTGCTTCGTCATTCTTTCATCCTGCATTCTTTCTACATATCCGAACCAACGGAGCATGCCTCTTCTTATTTTAACACAGACGCTCTCTTTCAGACCAACTCTGCTTCTAACCTCATCATTGCGGATACGGTCTGCAAGCGTTACACCACAGATTTTGCGCAACGCTCGCATTTCGTTTGCGTTTATCCTACTTTCATGCTCTCTCTGCCATACCCAGCTCTCGCTTCCATAAGTAAGTGTTAGGACCAGCACTGCATTGTGTATAAGCCAGCTGCGCCTTCTGGCTCAGGTTTTTACTGCCAAGAATTTCGTCAGATTTCACCCTCATTCTCCTTTCAATTATCTTTCCATATACTTTTGCTGCTAAGCTGATCAAACTGATGGCCCTATAATTGGCGCAGTCCATGCGTGATCCCATGCCTTCATACAAGGGTACGATGACTGCGCGTCCCCAGGTACACAGGTACATAAAATTACTACGCATTTTTTATGTAATATAAATACATATATCTACGTTGCCTCCCGTAAAGGTCAATAGATGGCGCTGTACGAAAATTGAATCGCTCTATGGTTGCATCTACGACCCTGAACTTTGTTTTTTTTTTAAACAGTAACAATTTCATGTCTACAGAGAAATAAAGGCTACTGAAAGCCTAAATCTCATGCGTGCGAAGCCGCGGACTAGCGGCTAGTACTAAATAAAAATCCCTATTTTTATAGATCATGTAACACGATTAAAACAATTTTAAAAGTCATTTTTTTTTAAACATGAATAAAGATGAATGCGTTTTGCTCTCTGCGACGTTCCATTCCACGTAGACGAGACAGTGTAAACTTCTATCTGTCTATAACTTCACGTCAAATAGGCAGAGAGAACCAGCACCACGTGACTAGATAGATAGATAGACATACCTCACTCGCTTCCTTAACATTGCTCTTCTCGTGCACGCTCGCCGGTCTCTAGGGCTCTTGACGTCACCTTCCGATAGAACACGACCAATTCGATCACGGTAGGTAAGTTTGGCCTTCCTCGGCTAGGATCCTTCCACTTTTGCATTGAATATCTGCTTCGTCATTCTTTCACCCTGCATTCTTTATACATGTCCGAACCAACGGAACATGCCTCTTTTTATTTTAACACCGACGCTCTCTTTCAAACCAACTCTTTTTTTTATACTACGTCGGGAGGCATACAAGGATACGGCCCAGCTGTTGTAAAGCGGGTACCGTAGCCTATTAACGCTTGCGATATATTAGGTATCACTCGCGCGCTGCCTCGTCTGCTGCTTACACAGCAACTCCTCGGGAGTTCACTGGTGACCTCACTCACACGCAGGAACACAACAGGGAACAAACAACAACACAACTTAATCATTTTTCATTGCTCCTCAATGTATATATATGTATATATATATATATATATATAGACTGTAAGTAATTAATATTACACTGACGTAGAGTGAAACAGAAGCAAGTCAATGATGTCAAAAATCGGCCAAGTGCGAGTCGGACTCGCGCACGAAGGGTTCCGTACCACTATGTATAAAAACGGCAAAAAATCACGTTTGTTGTATGGGAGCCCCCCTTAAATATTTGTTTTATTTTAATTCAATTATTTATTCTTAAAGTGAATATATAACTAAATATTCTGTGAATATTTCAAGTGTCTACCTGTTGCCATTATCAATATCGAGCAAAAACGAGCAAAAAAATCATGTTTGTTGTATGGGAGAGCCCCCTTAAATATTTATGTTATTCTATTTTTTAGTATTTGTTGTTATAGCGGCAACAGAAATACATCATCTGTGAAAATTTCAACTGTCTAACTATCACGGTTCGTGAGATACAGCCTGGTGACAGACGGACGGACGGACAGCGAAGTCTCAGTAATAGGGTTCCGTTTTACCATTTGGGTACGGAACCCTAAAAATGAAATGATGTGATAGTGTGATAGTGACGCTTGTGTTTGTCATTGCGGTTCACTCGTGTTGTGATTTGTTACTCGTGCACTGCAGTGATAAGTGATTTGTTTGTTTTCACCGAGTGAAGCGTCTCCGGCGCACCGAGTGCTCTGTGTCAATTGCAATATTTGCGTTAATACATTACGAATTTTAGACATACAAAGAGGAATTTTAGGACTGAGAGCTACATTAAACAAAATGAGAACGGGAGTCTCTGATGAACGATTGACAACATTATTAGATGTACCACGACCACGTCGCACTTTGCAGCGAATTATGGTAGGAGTGCGAGGAACCCTCCTGCAGGACTTTGTTCCTTTGTTTAACTAGAGAACATATACTGTCTCATAATTTGATGGTTCCTAATGGTATACCAAACAGGCCACTGAGAAAGTATTGCGGAAAAAAAAATTATGTATGATAGACTGGCCAGTTATAATCTAATATAAAAAAATATATATTTATAAGTAAAATAAGGTACGTTCCAATTTCAAAATTTTCTATTTCAATCGATATCCGTTTCAATTCGTAGCGTAAGTATTTATACAATCCCCATAAGAGCGAGGTTGTATACCACAGTTGTCATCTAGCATAAGAGCGAGGTTGTATACCACAGTTGTCATCTAGCATAAGAGCGAGGTTGTATACCACAGTTGTCATCTAGCATAAGAGCGAGGTTGTATACCACAGTTGTCATCTAGCATAAGAGCGAGGTTGTATACCACAGTTGTCATCTAGCATAAGAGCGAGGTTGTGTACCACAGTTGTCATCTAGCATAAGAGCGAGGTTGTATACCACAGTTGTCATCTAGCATAAGAGCGAGGTGTATACCACAGTTGTCATCTAGCATAAGAGCGAGGTTGTATACCACAGTTGTCATCTAGCATAAGAGCGAGGTTGTATACCACAGTTGTCATCTAGCATAAGAGCGAGGTTGTATACCACAGTTGTCATCTAGCATAAGAGCGAGGTTGTATACCACAGTTGTCATCTAGCATAAGAGCGAGGTTGTATACCACAGTTGCCATCTAGCATAAGAGCGAGGTTGTATACCACAGTTGTCATCTAGCATAAGAGCGAGGTTGTATACCACAGTTGTCATCTAGCATAAGAGCGAGGTTGTATACCACAGTTGTCATCTAGCATAAGCGGTTGCACAGTTGCATGTTGACTGCGAGGTACGAGTTGCCAAACGATGGTTCGACGTCCGGCGACAGGAGCGCGGCATGACGCGCCGCGGACCTGACAAAAACAATACCTCAGGGAAAAGTAATCGACTCCATTTTTTTACATTTTTTTTACAAACAGACATGTTCATGTGCACACATGTTTGCCTTTTGTCATGTGGGAATCGAACCCAAGAGCGTTGGTGTCAAAGTCGCGTCATTCACGGCTGAGCCGCCGAGCTCGTCGTCAATATGTAGCCATAGCGACGATAAGAGGAGCGTACTATGACGTGGGAGGGAAGAGTTACACGCGGGCTGGATGCGGAGTGTAGGCAAACTGTAACAAAGGTTATGGAGTGTCGCTTAAGGCGACACCTCGAACGTGAACCTTTAAAATGGCTCCGCCCAATCACCCCGCGCCCCGCAAGCGAAGCACTCTACGCTCGATTTGTAAAATTTTAAATTTGCGCCTAATAGGTAACCTAATAGCCAATGCAAACGAACAGAAAAGCAACGGAGTCGCGTCACACTTTAAAAATTTAATAATTTCAATATTTAAAAATTAATGATTTAATTGTCATTTAGTTTTATACATACTGAACCAAACATATTTAATTAAGCTAGACGGAAAACAATATTAATAAAAAACAACAGAAACGTATTCACTTTTAAAAGTTTATTGAAAGAGAAATCAATGACATCGTTTTATGTTTATGTCTCGGTATCTATGTTGTTCTTACTTAGGTCTCGTCCAGTGCCGCCCTCATTGAATAAAAAATCATATCATAGCATAGAAGATAAACATTATGAAATCCTATGTTGCATTTATTACGAAGATAGTAAAGTATTTTTACGTCATTAAATCAACACTCAAAATATTCCACTATCGTTGTTATAGGCAAAAGTGCTAAAAGTGGCCGTTTTTGGCAATTATGCCGATAACAACGAAAACAAAACATTTCAATTGTTGGTTTAATGACATAAAATTACGTTATTGCATTTGTAACACACGCAACTTTTGGTACGTGAAGAAACTACGGAGTTGACTAGGTTCTACGTTTTTGGTGACCTCTGTGATGTCATTACTAAGATATATTGCAACTCGTGATGTTGTTGTTCAGAACGCTTTCCTTCATAACAGACAATGTTCGGTGCGGGCGCTTCGCCGTATATTTGCTTTTCAAAGAATTATAGCGATTTCACCATTTTTGATTTTCGCGCTGAATGTCTGCCACTGCGCGCGTCGCTTTCGAAAAAGAAGTAAGAGGGCGGGATAGTAATTCTTGCGTCGCTCGCTAATATCTGTACTGCAGTGTGTTTGCGTATAATCAGATAAAAATTCGTTATTTGCCTTTAGACCCTCACGGGCACTTAGACACATCTTACATTTTCAATATTATATCTTATAATTTTTAAATATTTCTTTTTTCTAATCTATCAGCATTTCAAACGACCATTGACGAAGAAGAAATGCCAAAAGAAACTTGCCAATATAGGTCTTTTTTTTTCAAATAATCTTATACATGTTACAATAAATATAACGATACATATAGTGATATCAAGTGGTACAATTAAAGTTATATTAATTCATGTGCTGAATCATTTCCAAACATCTATAACGAGTATTATCGATATTCATCGATTCTATAACGTCTCTTATAGAGTATTTTTGATGCACCTTTTGAACACATTGTCAGGCAAGGACAGATCTGTTTTAGGTAATTTATTATAGTGTCGAATACAATTTACAATAAAAGATCTACTAGTCTTAGCAAGCCGATGTACTGGCATCTAAGATTTTCACTACATTTTGAAAAGGAATTTATATTTTTACGCGCATACCTTGTGTTCTCATAAATGTACTGAGACGTAACCGTGAGGATATTCATTATACTGTTATATTTGTTGTATTACAGAGGCATAGCGTGTTTTACATACTTGTTGCCTGTATCGACGTGTACAAAATGATTTCGACCCATTGTGAACGGACACATCACGGATGGAGTTCATCCACAGATTCAATACCGAACGTACAGATAACATTCCTAATTCGGTATTGAATCTGTTGATGGCATCGCGGTTAAAACAATGGAATTTACTTGATTCTGATGTTCGAATATTCTATCAAAGAAAACAATAAAGAATTTTCTTGTTTCTTCACTAAGGAAGACGGACTTTGTTTTTGGCATGACGTGAAATGTTTATTTAAAGAAATCGGTATATGTACCTCGGATGGTTCAACAAAAAGTCTAAAAACTGTTCTACTACACAATGGGAACAAATTTCCATCTAAGTATTCCACTGGCTCATTGGGTACATCTCAAAGAAAATTACGACAGTATTAAAATGTTATTAACTGCAATTAAATATATATAAATGGGAACTTATTGGAGACTGTCACCGCCCGCGCCGCCACAGCACGTGGTTTAGAACAACACACGGCGCGCGACGCACCTGTTATTGCGAAATGTTCCTCTCATTAAAAATCGGTACAACTTACTGACTTTGCTTAAAAAGATTTGATCCTGTCCTATCTTCGAAATATACTAACTTTATTTTTGACAGTACTAAACACTGAATTAGCTAATTGAATTAATGGTTTCCAGTGCATTATACGTCTAAACATCTGGCTGCATAGCCAAATGCGCGATTTTACGCAGGCTAGTGTTCTACCACTTATGAAATTTATGATACAATGTATGTATGTATGTATATCTTCACGCCAAGTCCCTTGCGGGGTAGGCAGAGAGAACCGAGCGCCATAAGACGCGGTCCTTGCATACTTCACTCGCTTCTGTGACATTCATAGCTCTTTTCATGCACGCTCGCCGGTTCCTGGGGCTTCTGACATCACCTTCTGATAAAACACGACCAATTTGGTCATGGTAGGTTAGTCTCGGCCTTCCTCGGCTCCTACATCCTTCCACTTTTGCATTGTATATCTGTTTCGTCATTCTTTCGTCCCGCATTCTTTCTACATGTCCGAACCAACGGAGCATGCCCTTTCTTATCTTAACACCGACACTCTCTTTTAGACCAACTCTTTCTCTCACGTCTTCATTACGAACGCGATCAGCAAGCGTTATGATACAAAATTAATAAAAATCCTGATTTTTATTTAACTATTAACTAAACATTAATTAAAATTTTAGTTGTTTTTTTCCTGCCGTTCATTTATTCAAACCGGGTTAGGATGGTTAAGTGGAATATTATAAAAAAAAAAACAACAATGGATGAATAAATGCATTATTTGTCCTGGAACGTCCCTAGTACAGACGAGCCGTGATCGCCGTCCCTGTAACTCACTGTTTACGTGCGATGCAATGTCAAGTTGTCAACCGAGGTAGTTTTGAATTAATCAAATTAATGTCAGTTACGCTAGAGTGGTCGCCGTGATAACACGTACATACTTATTATTAGTTGGGTGGCTAGTGTTAGGAAGTCGTCGATCATGTCAAGTATAAAAAGGAAAATAAATACAGCGATAGATGGACGCAGACCGAGGCTAATACACGAGTTATGTGAAGTCGGAAGAAAACGATAATGATTACACGGCCTTCGTTACTTTACCTGATGTGACATCTTTTAATCAAAGACCAGAAGGTCCTCGATATCCGTGTTTCGCTGATCGATGATAGCTTATGAAATGGAGTCTGTTCAACCAGAGATTCGATCACCAGTGTATAAATAATAGCAAACTTGCCGCGTCGATCGATCTATTAATACAATATCAGGCTTATTGGCTCCAACAGTCCTGTCGGTGATAATAGATCGAACCCAGTATAATGCGCCAGGTCATTTTGGAGAAATGCTTCGGGCATATACTTACCTGTAATACGGTACTTCATAATATGATGGAAAATCATAGCTACTCAGTTATATCTATGCAAATACTCGCCGTTAGTAAGATGAGAACAACCGAAAAAAACATGCCAGAGATTCCATTCCATTTTAATAGAATTACTTAAGCTTTCAGTCACCATTTGATGCGCCATACTTCTCTTAATACATCCAGGCCAAGACAAACAGACATGTTCATGTACACAAATGTTTGCCTTGTGTGGGAATCGAACCCACGAACGTCGGTGTTACAGTCGCGTCATTCACGACTGAGCCGCCGAGCTCGTCGTATTTGTTTACTGATAGCACGCATTTCAATCCTGCAAACATAAAGTAGGCGCGCTTAGAACGTTTACAATTTTTTGACTTACCTAAATGAAACTAATGTTTGCTCGAATTACTTAATGTACATACAATTAATACAATAACATAATATCGGACAGGAAACAATAAACTGGTAAGCGGAAGCAATGCTCAATATCTCTATAATAATATTTATTTACCGAGTCATTATTTGCCGCCGAAACTTATACAAAGGAAAGAGATAAATATGTGTATTTCTATTGGAGATAAGAATTGATTTCATTATATTGGCGACGCGTCCCGACGGCGGGCTGTAGTATGATGTATATATATACACATGTCTGTAAACCCGTGGACAGTCGGTGATGTGTCCTCACATTCACTACATTCATGTGCAAAGGTTTCCACCCCGACCGCCATCGCGCCAGCTGGCGGCCGACGCAGCGACCTTTTGTCAGAGCGGGCCGTTATGTTACTGTCTCTCTCAATTTTAATCCAGAAACAGGTTTCCAAACAGGTTGCCGCCGCGAACAGCGTGTGGTTGTATAATGTATTAACAAAGTGCACACAGATACCGACGGAGCGCCACGCGAGCCGCGGCACTGCGCGTCTCGGTGACGGGTTGTTTCGAGTCACGTCGCTCGGGTCGCAAACTTACCGAAAGTTATTTCAACGAATACAACAAATAAACATATTCGCTTTATTTAAAGTTATCGGAAACAAATTGTATCGTTTACAGTTTTAATAATTTAATTTCATCATTCAGTTGTAGCTGGAGCACAACCGTCTCTCGTCGATCTACGACGGGAGTTGCAAGCGAAATGGTGTAAATTTCGTTTACAAGTCTGTCACAGGCCGACAAGAGAGTCGCGCTCGCGGTCGTCGTGTGTTCGCGGCCATCCTTATTTATTTAGCTGTGCGCGATGGCGACGTCCGCGACGCCTAAACATTATAGTAATAAACCGGCGCGCCGCCCGCGAGCACCCCGCTCGTGATCGAGAGCGCTTTAGGTATTTAGTCGTCCGTCCGTGAGTCATGAACCCGTCAACTCACCAACGACAATATCCACAATGCGTGTCGGCGGCGGTCGGCGGCCGGCGGTCGGCGGTCGGCGGCCGGCGGTCGGCGGTCGGCGGCCGGCGGTCGGCGGCCGGCCACGGCGCCGCGCGATGCCACATATCACTTCGAGAAGCCCATTTCCGCTCTC
The DNA here is from genome assembly GCA_947507595.1 of Pyralis farinalis. Lineage (NCBI taxonomy): Eukaryota > Metazoa > Arthropoda > Insecta > Lepidoptera > Pyralidae > Pyralis > Pyralis farinalis. The sequence goes on from OX382264.1 coordinate 542,121, forward strand.
GAGGCCAGTTTCGATTGCAATTAGTCCCGTTCAGTCAGGGAACTTTCACTCTGCGCCGAATGGAAGTAGCTCTCGGAAATATTTTTGTCAAGATATTTTTCAGACCGTTTGTTTTGGTTTGATTGCCAAACAGATAAGGACGATTTTTTCTGTGCAAGTAACACTTAAAATTTGAAATCATCGCATGCTACCACTTTGCTTATGTAGTGTAGTGATTAGTAAATAAAAAAATAATAAAATTAGCCCTTTCGTATCTAATTAGATCATTAGTAACCGAAAACAAAGTTATATCAGTTACTCTGTCGGTAGGAATCACAGGTTCCATTTCTACATAGGGACAAATGCTTGTTCATATGCCGTTGAAAGTTTGATATGTTGAAAAGAGTGGGCCCGGGGCGACGTCCGTCGCCGACCGTGTGCCGGCGCCCGCCGCCGCTCCCGCTCGGGAGAGATCTTACAATGTGTCGTCGTGAACTCGACCGGCATGGTGTCTAGAGATCGGTTATTTATATTTATGACGTAGTTTTATTCGCGTGGAATTGCATTAGGAAGTATAGACTGTACGGACTGCACGGACTGTATGCACGCCGGCAGAGGAGCGACGTTTTGATTAAGTATACGCTCACCGCACACGACAGAAGGGCGCCTGCGGGAGGGTCGAAAGGCATTTCTACGAAATTAACGTTCAGTTCCATGAGGTGCATCGAACGAGGGCGGGAACCGCGCGCCATGCACACAGATGGCGAAATTGCGCAATGACGTCGGGATTTGTATGGAGATCGAATCACATCTGCTTCAATCTCAATGCAAGGGAGCGCAGGGAGACGGCGAGTGCGTGTCGAGCGGCCCGTGCACGGCCGCCGCACAACCTATGGAATGAAGTGGTCAATGAATGTACGTCTGAAATGTTACTGATCATTTGCTATTAATTGAGACATCAACGATGTGATATTGTGTCCATGTCTGTAGGTATTATTGTTAATGTTACATTCTAGTTTCATAAATGTGTGGATACTATTTAGTAAATAAAAAACGGCACATTGTTAACACCGGCCCTCATTCTATGGCAATATAAATATATGAGTTACACCAATATATTATAAAAGAAATAGTTACATAGCATGTAAATGTTTAAAAATGCGTTCAATAAATAAATATCTGCTGGAAAATTGCTACGAGATTTTAATGATACAAATATGTAACTGTTTATTACAATTACGAAATTAAAAAGTGAATGAATTGTAATAGTGTAATATTTTGACGTAGAATTTAAATGTTGAGGTTCTTCACATGATTGTAGTTTGGAACTATTATATTACTTGAGACCATATTATGTACAACAAGAATGCAAAATAAACGATTGAATTGTATAAAATTAATAAACACTGCCCACACATTCCGTATTTATATGAATATGTAATTAAATTTATTCATACAAATTATGATACATGTAATTTAGTATGTAACTTGATAATATGAAGTCATGTGCCTATTGACGTGCTAAATAATTGTATGATACATAAACATCCAGGTGGGCTTCGTACGCCCGGCGCCCGCTAGATGGCGGGACTCGTGTCGCCCGGCGCCCGCTAGATGGCGGGACTCGTCGGCGGAGTCAACACCTGCCATGCAATTCTTTAAGCGACTCGTAATGGCTGTGTGCGTCGCTGTGATCACAGATGTCACAGCTTTGACATCGTCTACTGCGATCACGGCTAAATTATTTCGTATTCTATAAGGCTGTAGGCGTACGCGAGGCTGTTTGCCTTGTAGAATTCCAATTCCAAACGCAGCCTTGCGGCGCTAGTGTCGCACAACCATGAAAAGCGACACCAAAGAATTGCAATTTTGTGTTCAAGGCTGTAACAGCCGATGTTTCCGAGGATGTAAGGACGTTTGCTCTTACAGAATTGCATGGCTTATCATTAGTAAGTGGTGAGTGGAGTGATTCTTTTTTTATTGTCGTTTTTAGGACTCCGTAGTAAGCAAGGAACCCTTATAGTTTCGCTTTGTCCGTTTGCCTGTCCGTCCGTCCGTCTGTCCGCGGCCTATCTCAGAGACGCTCGACACTAGAACGTAATAGTTTGACATGTATATTAACTATGCTAAAAAAGTGGTAGAATAAAATCTTGACTTTTTTTTGGTGTTACTTGCCTCCCCTTCACGTAAAGTGGGGATGATATTTTATATGTCCCACCACATGGTGCGACGAGTCGTTAGCGGTTTTTTAAAAACATTAAGGGTTTGGGAAGATAATTTTTCGATAAAGTGATCCGTTTGCGAAATATTTATATTAAAAGTGTAAATTTTTGTTAGACTCAAGTGTACGCATCCCATGCAAGCGAAACTGTTGTATTTGGAAATGTAAGCAAAATCATGGCAGTCCATATAGTGAATTTAAAAGGAAAACTATCACAGGTAAGCAAGATTTACAGGATAGCGATTAACAATCGACGAACTTTTAAAATGTATTTTCTTTTATGAAAACGTACAAATGTCATGGAATATGTCATCGCACTTATCTGCACTAATCGTTTTGCTTCCTATTTTCTAATTTGCGCGGCCGAGCAGTGGAACTCCACCTTGGAATGGAACACCTGGAACTTCATTTGAATTTCATCCACAATTTTCGTTCCGATATTTTACACTAGATGGCTCTGTTCACAAATTACATCGCGCTGTGGTTTCGTTTCCATCAATCTAAGCAAAGCGAATCAAATACGGAACCCTACTCTGTGCGTGCCCCGACATGCACTTGGCCGGTTTTACACAAAAGGTATATATATACATAAATTTATTTGTTTAGGTCATTACAATAACAGATTAGATCCACAAGTGAACACAAAACTCTCTTCATAAATGGATCCTTTGATAGGAAAATAGTAGAATTATTATTGTTGAATACATTAAATGACTAATAAGTAATTTATAGTTCGTGTGATTAGACTTGTTCACTTGTGCGAAGCGGTAGTGCACTCGTACAGCCAGACACGGCGAGCCGGCCGGCCAGCCAGCCAGCCAGCCAGCCAGCCAGCCAGCCAGCGGCTGTCTACGAGTGCCTATACACGACGTGAAATTAATTGAAATTGAGTAATAACGCGATTACACTTATCAGTGACTCGATATTTTCTTAGTATCGTGTATTACTTGAATGATTCATCATGATATCGGGCAGGATACTTTACTCACAAATACATTTCTACCTGTTATCCGACGATACCTAATTGAAGTAATTGATATAAAGATTTAAATAGGAAAAGATATATTGAATTTACTGGTGTTTCCAGTGATCTCGGTTTCTATTCTTGCACAGCTCTCGTCTCGCGGCAGCGCTCGAATGCACTGTTATTATGGTAGTACAAAACGTTCAATATGTTGTCATCGGTATTATGTTCTGGAGAATCATAATGTATTAAAACAGAAATGTATGAACGAATGACGTGATGAAGAGGTCCTCCTTCGGCCGCAGCGAGCTATTTAAATACCCATACTAATAGATAATATATCGATACTGTTATCTCATTCGTTCCAACGTACTCGATGGAACACTGGCCTGCATAGTACACTCGGGCGCTCTCGGTACACGCCAGGCACGGGACACGGGACACGGGACACGGGACGGCCGTCCGATGTCATGTTTACTCTTTGCTTATAGAATCGAGTGTTGACTACGAAAGTAATTTTATTTGTAAATTTCATAAGTATGGGGCATTTATTATTTCGTGTACGAGTACTCGAGACAGCTACAGGCTACAGTGAGCCGTCGTCGGTCAGTTGTGATCGACTATCGACTATAAGTCCAGATGTTACGGTGCATCGAGTACAGGCCCGTGCCCTGCAGACTGCAGGCGTCCAGTCGGCTACGGTCGGCGGCAGGAGACGCCGGAGCCGGCCCGTTCACGACCAAACAAATTGGCGTCAATTGAAAATGTCCGCGATGACGAACACGGAGAATCATCGCTAGTTTCGTGTTTAGATATTTTCTTGAAAATTTTTAAGACAATAGCTTCTGTTCCCTAAAATTATTTAGTTTAAGATTGGCGCGGTCCGCTACCCACCTCTAAAAATTTGGCTAAGGTTTACTTGAAGAGACTACTCTCAGATCTCCACAACCCAGGAAACCAAGCACTTCTCAGATTAGATCTTTCGAAATATAATTTCTGGGACGTGCGTTTCCTCACGATGTTATTTTGCCGCCGCCGAGTTGCCGAGTGATAATTACAAATATGTAACAAGTACATACACATAAATCCAAACATGAATTTAGCGGTACACGCCGCCAGGCTTCGAATTGTGTGCCCGGCGACGTTCGTAGGCCAGTTTTTTGTCCACTGTTATTACTGCACTTATTTAGATAATCACTGTCCCACACAAAGTGGCCTGTGCCTGTCGCATTCACCCGGCGGATGATGAGCGGGCGAGGGCGAGGCGCGCCCTCGAGAGGCTCGCCCGACCTCTCGCTGATTACTTCATGTAACCCAGATCGCGCGGCGCGCGTGCAGCGCATTCCAGCCGGCTGATGTTTATGTAATATCACAACACATTCAACGGTCACACGAGGCTGCACGCGCGATCACACTTTACATCGGCTTATAGACCTCGCAAACGGCGAGGCGTGGGCACCGCCATTTAAATAAATGAAAGTCTATTGTAACAAATACAATTTAATCTTTGTCTATCCTACGAGTTTTCTTATTATATGAATTCAGAAATCTATATTTATACAGTAGTCAACGTTTTTGAAAGATCGCACGGCAACGGAGGTCTCGCGGCTGTGAGCGGTCCTAAGGCGACGCTCTGACCGAGCCGCGCGCAAATATATCATTTTAATTAAATATCTTACGTGTTAAAACACAATGTAAGTTTGGAGGTCTTCATAATTATTTCATGTCGCTCAGCGTGTATTTAAATTACCTATCGTTATTTATTTTAATTCACGTGTCTCTAGTGTTTCGTGCACTATTTATATAGAACGTTTCGAATCAATATTTAATTTATAATGATTCACATTATAAATTAAACATTGATTCGGAACGTTAAATACAGTATGCAGCGAGTCGTTAAGTGGAGTGTTGGAGCTCGACCGAGGCCTCCCTCCGCCGTTCGTTTCCTGCTCACCTTCAGACGCTCTCCCGAGGAGGAGGTGCAGCCGGAGCCGCGCTCCGTGCGGCGAGCCTCGTTTAGAAAGCACCGCTCGAGAGGGTACGACCGGCGCTCGGAACCGGCCTCGAGCACGAGGTGAACCGGCTTCGACAACAATGCACTAAACTTATTTGTACACAAAACTATTCGCGAACATCGCCACTGCAACACATAACACCGATCCGGGCTTGATTGATGTTTCACAAGTAATATTCCGACGGACACTCGCGATCTGACTACTTTTGAGCGAATATAAGTTACCGAGCGCGGGGAGCGCCGTTCAATAGTAAGAGAGGTGTAGAGCCGCGGGCGGCCAGCGGCGGACTGGCGCGGCGGTGGCGGCGGCCTGCCTGCCTGCACTGTGCCGCGGCAGGGCGCGGGCGGGGTGCAGCGGGGCGCGGCGCGGCGCGGGGGTGGGCCGCTCCTCTCGCAAGTTGCCCTATAAACTTGGTTTCTGGCCGCTCTCATATCGCGAGCGGGCTCCGTGCTTCGTGCACTTTTGTGAAAGGCGAAGTAAGTATTTGCATCGCCGCGCGCCGTGTGCGACGCTGCGGCCTATATCGCCGCCGGTGACGACCTGCGGTTGCCCGGCCGTGTTCCACTTCAAAAAGATAAGGTCTTCTGAGAAAGCAGGCGTATTAACATTTAAAAACATAAACTTAATCTTATAACAGCGAAAATTATTATGATTGGATGTCTCACAGGCGTAGATACGATATATGCAACTTCATAGTAAATGGTCTAAAGCGATGGTTCCCAACCTATTTTTGGCAGGTTAAGGTGAAGACGATTCACGTCGACTTTTTTAATAACGAAACCCCAACTTTGGCTCATTTCAATGGCGATCATGTCCAGCTAAGCTGATACTCTAACGACTGATCAGAGCAAGATTATCAGTTATCTCAATCAAGTGCGATATTTGGAATCAACAAAATACTTTACAACTACTTTCAAATGTCGGTTGCACCGCCGCGCCGCCGCCGCAGGGACCACCACATTCAAAATGTGTACCGTGTGCGCCACATTCGTCAACCTCAAGTAAGGCACTGCGTCGATTGAGAGTGATTGTTCAGGTTTAACTTTTGTACAAGTCATTCTTATTCGAGCGTAGTTTGGTTTGTAGCAACTCACGGACTACTCACCAATCGTTTAATATTTCAAACAACAGGTACGTGCGTGTCGGTATCGACTTGAATACTACACTCATTCATTACTGTTGAAATATTAAATGTTTGGCGGATCATATTTTAATTGTTGCGGGCCGACCGGGCGGGGGACCACTGGTCGAGAGAGTCATAGTAAAATCAAGTAGGCCGACTCGACCCCTGCGCGAACGATAATAGCCTAAACACGTAGGGATGTCGCTTATAGTTTATACAATCGTCAAAAATGCATAGTCTATCTATATACAAAACAATTTACCCCTGTAGGTGACTCATCAGGGATCTATAATACAAAGTTTTTCTTAATTATTTTTTGTACATAGACCAGCCATGCAATTCTGTAAGAGCAAACGTCCTTACATCCTCGGAAACATCGGCTGTTACAGCCTTGAACACAAAATTGCAATTCTTTGGTGTCGCTTTTCATGGTTGTGTGACACTAGCGCCGCAAGGCTGCGTTTGGAATTGGAATTCTACAAGGCAAACAGCCTCGCGTACGCTTACAGCCTTATAGAATATCAAATAATTTAGCCGTGATCGCAGTAGACAATGTCAAAGCTGTGACATCTGTGATCACAGCGACGCACACAGCCATTACGGGTCGCTTAGAGAATTGCATGGCAGGAGCTGACTATTGTATTGAAGTTATATACTCCTTTAGGCGCGTTATGAAAAAATGATGAGTGAAATTTTAAGATACTGTAACACAAAAGTAACAGGTTGAAGCTGCCCGCTAAACCGCTCATTACGTCATGAAAAATATGCTCAAAGCTGCAACCAAATAACAATTCCCTGAAGGATTATTGTGTACATGCAAGTGAGTGACGTTACTACCTCACGGAAAACTGCAGCCATGTAACGTCACTCACTCGCCTGAACACAACAACCGTCGAGAGAATTGTTATATGGCTGCAGATTCCTGTAAGGTGTTAACGTCACTCACTCGCATGAACACAACAATCCTCATGGGAATTGTTATTCGGCTGCAGTTTTGAGCATATTTTTCATGAGGTAGTAACGTCACTCACTCGCATGAACGCAACATCTGTCCAACGAATTGTTATTTGGCTGCACTTTTCCGTGAGATAGTAACGTCACTCACTCGCCTGAACACAACAACCGTCCAGTGAATTGTTATTTGGCTGCAGATTTCTGTGCGGTGGTAACGTCACTCACTCGCATAACAAACAAGCATACGATCCAATTCCCCAATTCAAAGCGGTCCCTGTAGCTGTTTACGCTTGCAATACATTAAGTATGCCTTGCGTATTGCCACCTCTGCCGCTAACACGGCAACTCCTTATGAGCTCGTGACGTCAGTCGGATGAACACAACATCCCTCCAGGGAATTGTTATATGACTGCAGTTTCCGTGAGGTAGTAACGACACTCACTTGCATGAACACAACAACCCTCCAGTGATTTGTTATTTATGATGTCAGAGAAGTATAACTTCTCACGCGCGTACATAAGTACACGCACCTATTTTTATTACATTAAACTATTTTTTACTTTTTCATTTACTACACTTATCAAAATTAGAATCTTTATATTCGGAAATTTAATATTTTTACAATAGCCTAAAATGATAGGCATTAAAAGTACTTTTTTCTGTAGGAAATTTGTAATTTTATAACAAAATTACACATTTGATACAAAATAAATCTTTTTACTTTTTAGCCATACGAGCGGGAGCGCAGCGCGGCGGCCGGCGGTGAATGCGTGGGCGCGAGCGGTATAAGCACGGCGTAGCCAGTGTAGCCACGGCCGGCGTTCCTTTGGCAGCAATGGCAGCGATACATTTTGTCAGTGTGTGCGTGCGACGACGCATACGTACGGGATGGTACGGGCGCGCACACATACAAACCGAACGCGGTGCGAGTCTATGAAGACAACCTACTTGTTTGATTTTACTATGAGAGAGTGATGTGGTGGCGGGCGCACAGAGCCGCGTGCTGCGTGGGCCCCCGGCCGGCCGCGGCACCCGCGTAGGCAGCCAGGTTAGTGACGAAATGTTCGTCACCTTTAGTGATTCCAGCTACAAACTCAAGCATGCACTTTCACGGACGGCGGCGGGCGGCGGGCGGCGAGTGGGATGCCACAGACAACACACGGGACCAACAACCCACCCATTATTTAAAAATGTCGGTGTTCATATGTGAGGAAAGCATAGAATATCTCTGAAAAACTTCGGTAGGTTTTAGAACTGAACGAGAATTTTTTACCTAAATAAATATTTAAATTCCGACCTCGCCGCGGCCGCCATCCGGCAGGCTGTCTGCTCTGCCGCGCCGCGCTCGCCGACAGAACTCCACCTCAATACTAGAGCTAGTCGTTAGGAATCGTTCTAGTCTAATCAGTCCTAGGTAATTCGAAGAAGCAGAAAAATCTGGTTTTACTGATTTACAAAGATTTGAGAATACAAATAAAAATAACGATAAAAACCTTTATTTGCCATTGGGCTCTCGCGGGCACTTCGTTACGTGTTACATTTTTTAAATATTACTATTTTTGAATGTCACTATTTTTTTTTAATCTGCTAGTATTTCGGAAATTACCATTGGCTAAGAAGAATTAGAAAAGACATTATGTTTTCGTAAATATGATGAGAAATAATAGTGAGAATATTTATTATTGATTATTATTATGATTATTTCTTTAAACATTTCCCTGAGGGATTCTCTGGAGCCTATTTTTTTATACTAGGTCAGGAGGCAAACAAGCATACGGCCCACCTGATGTAAAGCGGGTACCGTAGCCTATTAACGCTTGCGATATATTAAGTATCACTCGCGCGATGCCTCCTTTGCTACTTACACAGCAACTCCTTGGGGGCATACTGGTGACCTCAATCGCACGCAGGAACTCAACAACCCTCTAGGAAGTTGTTATTTGGCTGCGGTTTTCTGTGAGGTGGAGATACTTCCCCAGACGGGCTGCTTAGATGCGCCCTACCTCTCTTAAAACATCCAGACCAAGACAAACAGACATGTTCATGCACACAAATGTTTGCCTTGTGTGGGAATCGAACCCATGAGCGTTGGTGTCAAAGACGCGTCATTCACGACTGGGCCACCGAGCTCATCAAATGTTATTATAATTAGAGTGAATGGATCTTTTTTTGTAACATAAAAATTGTTTCAATGTCAGCCGCCGTTCCCCACAACAGTATACCATACGACATAATGCTGTGAAAGTAGCTGAATTAGACTAAGTGCGCAGTAGCCACATCCGTCAATTGTTTGATTTTCCTAACTGCATATGCAGCGGAGCTGAACTTACCGGCAAGTTTACCTGTGTGGGGGCCCCACAGTATTATTAACAAATTCTAATTTATTATTCCCACTGAGAACTCCTGTATTGTCAGAAGTCACATTTAGAGGACAATTTTTTTATACCACTAAGGTGTCAAACAAGCGTACGGTTTGCCTGATGATACGCAGTTACCGTAGCCTATGGACATTTGCAACACCAGGGGTGTCACTCATACGTTGCCGACCCTTCAAAAACCTCTTCACGCCCTTTTTGAAGATTTTCATGTGGTCCCTTGGGAAAACCTAAGCTGGGAATTCATTCCACAACTTGAGAGTTCTCGAAAGAAAACTTATCTGGAACCGCACAGTACGTAACCATTGCGACTCCAGTGTGTGAGGGTGAACTCCTCCCAGTCGGCGAGCGGTGCGGTTGTATAAAGAAGCTGTAGGCGTCATGTCGAACAATTTTTCAGAAGACAACCCGTTGTACAATCTGTAGAACACACAAAGCGATGCAAAATATCGCCTTAAACCTAAGTTTAAGGCTCAATACCGTCTGTGAGCATGGGATCGCCGACAATTCTCACAGCTCGTCTCTGAACCGCATCACAAGGTCCTAGCTGGTATCCAGGTGCGCCCGCCCAAAGGTGACTACAGTACTCCATGTGCGATCTGACTTGAAACTTGTATAATATAAGTCTTTGTTCCACACTGAAGTACTGCTTTGCTCTGTTGAGTACACCAAGTTTCTTGGACGCCAGTTTGACTTTTTCCTCCAGGTGATTACGGTATTGAACATCACTAGGGACCTCGACACCGAGGGTCACAATGATTTTGGCTATGGCAAGCGGTGTGTTCTGAAATCAATGTTGGACACAAGTTTATCGCGGCTTTCCTCTGCAAGGGAACGAGTGATGTTAGCTCGGTCTGTATAATAAGTGTCCCCGGTGCTGTCGTCCGCATAACAATGAATGTCATCAATAGACAACATAGCACTGATATGCAGCGGAAACAGCGTCGGAGACAGTACAGAGCCCTGAGGGACGCCAGCATTGATATCCATACTATCGGAGCATCCACCGTCAACCATGGCTTTTATGCATCTGTTGGATAAAAAGCTGGCAACACATTTGCACAAACCCTCGTGCGATGGTAACTTCGATAGAAGACCCCGGTGCCAGACCCGATCGAACGCCTTCGCCATATCTAGGCTGACTGTCGACTGGTTTTAGCCAAGTTTGACATGAGAACCATTTTAAAATAACAGGCAAAACACAATTAACCTTTACAATAGTATTGTCTTAGGTTTTCGCGATTGTTACACATTGAATTAAACAATTTTTAACGGAAGTATCGCGTATTTTATTTATTTTGTTCCGTTAAAAATTGTTTAATTCAATAACCTTTACAATATCTTCGCACCGGCGCGGCGGGCCACATTAAAAATTAAAGAGGTATTATCAGTAAATACTGCTATATCTGTCATTTTTTGCTCTATATAGTGCAGAATTTTGGGATCCATTTTTATTTTTAGTATTCGCGTATACTCAAAATAAAAACCTCAAATAGAACCCTGAGACACTACGATATTAACATTGTCGCCTTTAGATTTAACCCCATTTATGTCAACTATCGGCAATCTGTTATTTAAATAAGATGCAATCAAGTTCTGGGCTATACCTCTAACTCCGTAATAGGTCAGCTAGAGTAACAATGTCTGATGATCGACACAATCGAAAGCTTTAGACAGATCATAGAAAACCCGATTCCCTGTGATATATGGTAGTGCGCATAGTAATATCCTATTTAAATGGTGCAGTTTATCCAACCTAGGGGTAAATTCTTTTCTTTATTTTCTTTATACAACTATATTGGCAAACAAGCATGCGGCTCGTATCAGATGGTAAGCGGCCACCGCAGCCTCTTGACGCTCGCAACACCACGGGAATGTTACTCGCGCGCTGCCAATCTTGTGACCTAAGGCTATCGCATCACAGTACCCAGTAATTTATCTGCCATATCTCACCCTTCAAACCGGAACACAGCCATATAAATATAGCTGCTTGGCGGTAGAAATAGGTGAGACGGGGTAACCATGTAGACAACTTTTGTATAAAGTCTGCCCTCTGGCCTGGTGTATTTTATATATGGATAAAAAGTAAAACAATTGTTCCCGGTGGTGGTATCAACTTGACCTTGAAAAATAAACAAATAAAGTAGGCGGTGAGCCCGCGTGCAGCCCGCGCCGGACACGATGTGAAGCGGTATATAGCCTCCGAGAAATAAAAAATATATATAATCTCGATGTGTCTATTACCGCGGCGGTTTCTCTGTCTTTCTCGTGGAACAGAAAAAGACAGAGAAACCGTCGTGGATGTAATCGTCTGAAGATAACTACGAATGCGAGCTCTTTTACTTGGTAGGCAGCACGCGGCCAGAGACAGACGTCATCCACGCCAGCGTGGACCGCGCGGGGCGACGTCGTGGCGGCCGATGGGAGTAGTAATATTGGAATTCCGCGGCGCTACGTGCAGCTCGGCGCTCTCCGCCCTCCGCCCGGAGCCGGACTAGTGGCGAGGCAGTGAACTAGACAGCCGCGGCTGCCGGCCGCTGCAGCGCTGGTGGGCCGGGCGGCGCCCCGTATTTACGTCGCGCAGGACTCGGCCGATGAGATCATGAGACGCGGAGGACTCGCTCCCCGTGGACGAGGCGGTCGGCTACGTCAGTGGGACCGCGGCGTGGAAGCTGTGTATTGGAAACGCTGCAATCAGAATATCTACGTCAATACGACTACTTATGTTGAACACAAATTTCTTGAATTACATAAACTTTAAATGTTAAAGTCGAATTGTTTAGAGCTATGCACTAAATATGCACCAAACAGCTCGGCACTTTAATTATATACATTTCGTATAAATTGAATACGCGTTGATTGATTGAGTAGTACGCGAATTACCGCCAACCAACATACGCCACACCACACCAATCAAACGCGTATTCAAATTACCAATATTTACCATTTAATCGTATAACCACTTTACCAGTTTAGTAATAAGTGACTTTTATATTTAGTAAATTTAATAATAAACCATTTTTACATGAAGACTATCAGTGAAATTATATTGTCTCCACCAACAATCACCAGTACGTAGCTCAGTGGGTATACCATCTGCCGAACCAATCTAGCAGAGCCCAATCACGAATACATTAAGAAAAAATAATAAATATACTTTATTCTGACGTCATACAGACACACACATTTGGGTGACATCACCGATGTTAACAGCGCTATATAAATAGTGAGGAACACATCGTGTTCGAGATATGTAAGAAGTAGCTGCGAGCAAAGTTGTAGTGTTAATGAACACAACCTCATTCATTATATGGAAAGTCTTGCTGTGCTTTTTTAAGTTAATAATTGGATTAAGTACTTATAGCACTTGTAATCGTGCTAATAATAATAATCTTCGTCAAACAAAATGCAGCAAATGGACTTTATCACAAATCGCTGCCGCGTGTGAAATCAACAGAGGTCTGGTAGAGTAGTCTCAATGAGGAGATGCTGGAAGGGCGGTCACTGCGTGCGAATGCGAAGGATGCGATTAGAGAGGCGTTCAATGGCTTGCGTCAATAGTTGATGGACTTCAGGACTTCGGTCAGTGGTAATAGACAGCGCTTGGAGGCATTAGATACCAATGTGGCACACATGGAAAACAGACTGAAGAGGACTAAGCATCGACAAGCTTATGACCCCTGTTGAGAATCGAAGTTATAGCTCAAGGACCTATCATGGAGATCTAAAAGCGGGCGCTGCTCGTGGAAGAAATGGAGTTCACAAATGTGGCAGAGAGTGGGGCCGAGCGTGTTACGCACACTCGGTCTGATAGCCAGGGGTTTGGGGCAAAACTGGAGGAACGTGACGGAGTCAGCGCTGTAATTCTCTGTAACTATATTTCAGACTGGTTTAAGTCTTTTCAGTACTGAAAGTAAAAATTTGATCTAGTTTGCTTTATGTGCTTTCGCCACTAATTAGTTCATGCGGACCAGCGTCGGCCGGCACCCACCCAATACCGATACTACTTGTCAGATCGCACTTGGAGTACTGCAGTCACCTTTGGGCGGGAGCACCTGGATATCAGCTTGGACCGTGTGATTCGATTCAAAGACGAGCTGTGAGAATTGTCGACAATCCTAACACACGGTATTGAACCCTTAAGTTTAAGGAGAGACTTTACCTCCCTTTGTGTGTTTTACCGATAATTGTACAACGGGTTGTGTTCTGAAGAATTATTCGAAATGATGCCGACGGCTACTTTTTATAACCGCACCGCTCGCCGACGGCAAGGAGTTCACCCTCACACGCTGGTCGCGTACTGTGCGATTCCAGATAAGTTTTCTTCCGAGAACTCTCAAGCTGTGGAATGAGCTCCCAGCCGAGGGATATTTAGAGGGTCGGCAATGCATGGGTGACACCCCTGGTGTTGCAAATGTCCGTAGGCTACGGTGCCTGTTTACCATTAGCAGGCCGTATGCTTGATTTCCACCTTAGTAGTATAAAAAAAACCATATTGTCAAAGCAAAGACACAACTGTTTCAGGTATTTTTTTTTATACAATCGAATACAATTTACAGCAAATGATCTACTCGTGTTATCAAGCCGATGTACCGGTATACACAATCTGTTCCTGCTTCAGAGATTTTCACTACATTTGGATAATGACTAAAGTTTTATGAGCATACATTGTGTTCATAGTTGGTCAAAACAACCGTGGTAGTGGTGATTCTCTCGCAGTGGACCGGCGGCGCCGGCGGCGGGTCTGTCGGCGGAGACGGCGGCGGCGGCCGGCGACGACCGACGACCCCTCTCTCTCTCCCCGTGTTATTTGTGGACACGTACTTGTGCCCGCGGCGTGTCCCGTGGCTCGCTCGCGGCGGCGGAGAACCATCATTAACAAAGTGTCAATGTACACATGTCGGGAGGGGTTTCAGAGGCGCTCGCGGGCGCCCGGGCGTCGCGGCGTCTGCTGTTTAATTAGCCGCACAGGTTAAGCAACGTCAGTAAGTTCACCGACCTCGATCTTCTCCGTACTCAGAGGACCGATGGTTTGTGCCCCCGCCGCCCGCCGTCCGCTCCCAGCCGTACATCAGACTGACCACTTCACACGTGGTGCCGCCACCGCCGTGTATTTATCGTTTCCGGACGAAGACATTTCGAAATATATATATTGACATTAGTAACACGATACCGACTGCTACCGATTAGATAATCTGATGTTAATTTAGTGCGCGCCGCGGACCTCTCGAGTGGAACGCAAACAGCGCGGCGGCGGCGGTGGCGATGCCCGCTCCGCCGATAAGGACGCGTAGGACGCCGGCGCCGCGCTGGCAGCGCCCGCGGTGCGAGACCGACACGAGGCTGCACGCGAGTGGCGTGCTCGGGCTCCGCGAGGTAGCGCACGGTGCAGTGGACTTATTTTTTTAAGAGACAAGCCCACCACACTGTGCCTCTGCCGTGTCTCCAGCCAGTCTGGCAGGACCGTGACAGCAGTAACTGCCACAATGACAGATGAATTTATGACTGCCTCCTCGAGGGAAAAATTATGTCTTCTTTGGAACTAACTATACGAATTTGTATGTATATATGTATATATATATATATACCTATTCACGCCAGGTCCCTTGCGGAGTAGGTAGAGAGAATCGAGCGCCATAAGACGCGGTCCTTACATACTTTACTCGCTTCTCTAACATTCACAGCTCTTTTCACGCACGCTCGCCGGTTCCTGGAGCCCCACCTTCTGATAAAACACGACCAATTAAGTCATTGTAGGTTAGTCTCGGCCTTCCTCGGCTCCTACATCCTTCCACTTTTGCATTGTATATCTGTTTCGTCATTCTTTCGTCCTGCATTATTTCTACATGTCCGAACCAGCGGAGCATGCCTTTTCTTATCATAAACCGACACACTCTTTCAGACCAACGAATTTCAGATGAAGAAATTACTAGAATTAGGAAATCCATGACTAGACTTGTCTCCTAAACACTGTGAGAGACATTAATGCGACATGAATTGAGTGCGTTGCGGATTGGCAGTTGTTAACTGAACACCTGCAAACGTTTGTCTATTCCTAAGATAATTTTGGCCCTGAAAAGTAGAGCTCGTGACCCATCCTGAGTTAGACCCGTGTGTCCGGGTCTCGTACCCTGCGATCACTTTATTTTACCGAAAATAGAATTTTAAATGACAGGATGTACTTCTCCGGAGAGAGAAGAGGCCGCGTTGGGTTTTAATGAAGATGAGGAGAGCACGGCTCCGCGTCCCGCCGCCGACGGGCTCGCGCAGAGTGCGGACGTAGCGGAGTGCCCGCGACGGCCCGGTGCTAAACAAAGATCGCACTATTGTAAACTGTAAGTGTGTCGGTGGAACAGTTGAAGTGAGTGCGCTGCACCCACTGTTACAGTCGATTAACAAATGTGTATGTTGATAAGGCGATAACACGCCGCTCGAGTGGCTTCGACGATTGATCGCACCGGCCGCGGCGTGCGCGTTGGACCGCCGACGGCCAGCGCGGCCGGCCGGCGCGGCGGCGGCCGAGAACTGGGCGGCAGCTCCGTCCCAGAGACAAACAGATCTTAACTATCAAACATACACGATGACACTCGCTGTACCTAATATCAAGAACATAAAGCTCTCTCCTAGATTTCACTGGCGCCTTCAACTCTGTTAGTTACAATATTTTACTGGAATTCCTAAAACCTCTAATCTTTCTCCCATTCTGCTCGCGTGGTTTTGCCATATTTTTTATGCAGCGTCGGGAGGCTTACCATCATACGGCCCACATTTACCGTAGCCTACGAACACTCGCGCGATGCCAGCTCCGATACTAACACAGCAACTCCTTAGGAGCTTACTGGTGACCTTACTTACGGGCAGGAACACAACAACTCTCCGAATTGTTATTTGGCTAAGGTTTTCTGTGAAGTGGAGATACTTCTCAAACGGGCTGCTTTGATGCATCGTACCTCTCTTAAAAACACTGAGACCAAGACAAACAGACACGTCGATGCACTCAAATGTTTGTCCTGTGTGGGAATCAAGCACGCGAGCGTCGGTGTCAAAGTCGCTTTATTAACTGATGCTCGACTGTCGTTCACTGTCAAAATACCTCATTGCTCAAGGTCGACGATAGGTGACTGGTTAATATGGACGAGTGTAACTTGCCCCCCGGCTCTGGAGACGACCGACTTCTTCGTGTCCCCCGTGTGTGCGCGCGGTATCTCTCGGGGCGGGGAACAGAATGATCGACCATCTTAATAACTTGACGATGCACACACAGTCACGCACACAAACAACATTTACAATAGTTGTAGTTTTGGCCCTTTTGTTACTCCTATTATTCAAGTTCACGCAATTTGTTAAAACTAGTGTTCGCGCACGGCTCCAATGTGGAGCGTCATTAATATCAACCGAAATAATTCGAGGACAAGAAACGTGTTTTACAACAATTTGCACGTCTCGAACATGTTTGTGTTTATTTTATTGATGACACTGCCGTCGACCGACACACGCTGCGGAAAGAACACCTCTCGTCAAACAGAGGCTCGTCACAAGCACAGACGACGGCACGTGTGACGAACTGACGATACTGTCGTCGCACTGCGGAGGCGGCACTCCTTCCTTCATATGTGATTGTGAACGACAATCGACTCTTTAACTACTCGACGCCACGGTAACCGCTTCGCGTCATGCCGAACGATCGCATGTCAGCCGACGTAGTATAAATATAGAGGTGGTTGTGGTGGTTGCCTGGTGCGAGAGGCCCACCTGCCGCGAGTGGCGTCGGGGATCTCGGCGGTCACGGTCACTCCTTATACAGATGGTGCGCGGAGTCGAATGCTGTATTCAAATTACGGTTTAGTTACGATACACAATTCGATTAGTTCGCAGAGAGCTCATTTCATCGGCCGGTCGTCGAAGCTGCGACAGAGCATTGCCTGTTACGTAGCGGCGATGTACACGCCGGTGGCGGAGATCGCGGCGGGCGGGCCGCAGCGCCGAGCGAGGGCTGTGTTTTCGTTATTGCTGACTTGAAGGGAAATTGATTCGGCAGCGCCGTGCGGCGGCCATTTGACCAAAAACTACCGTGCGGTTTTCGTTATACCCATTTGTGTGCGTCCTGCGTCGTGGAAGTTTGGAGAATGGAAACAATGCGATTATTAAATATTATTGCAAACAAAAAAGTGCCTATGTCTAGCTCGAAACTCTGGGCAACACCTGAGTCGCTCGCATCGCCTCGAGGAAGGAAAGACATCCGAGCCACATCTGGTGCGCTCGTGATCTCCTCGTGAAAATTGCCTATCTGGTAAGTATATGTGTATGTATGTCTTCAGGCCGGGTTCCTTACGGGGTGGACAGAGAGAATTCATAGCTATAAGACACGGCACGTACACACCTCTGTCGCTTCTTTAACATTCATAGCTTTTTTCGTGCAATCCAAGAGCTCCTGAGGAGGCAACGTATATGTATTTTATTTATATTACATAAAAAATGCGTAGTTGTTTTATGTTACTAAAAATACGTATTCTATGAAAATAATAAAATCAAATTGCAAAGTCCCCCGAAGGGGAAGATATTTCCCCCTAATTTTAACAGTTTTTCATTCACGCAGGAACCCTAAATATTTACGGGATAAAAAGTACCCTATATTCTGCTAAAATCGGTTCAGCTATTTCGAAGATTAGCCCGGACAAACTAACAGTCAGACTGACAAAAAAGTTAAAAATGCGTATTTAGGTTTTAGTAACGTGAAAATAATAATATGAGCTTACGATAAAGGCTTTATTTTGAAATCACAGACAGACACTTCAATTTTATTTATATGTACTTAGTCTGGCCATAAATACTGTTACTATTAAAAATAAACAAAATATTAGATTTGAATTTGGAATCTGTCATTTCTATATGATTGTTCATTGAGTTTTCTCATTTTAGCGCCAATACATTGTACAATATTTTGCGATATTAAAATGGAGTGGGGTGATAAAGAGAACCGAATCGCTGTGATTGCATTACACAAAGTAGGTATGGAGCCAAATGCAATTTTTAAAACACTCCATACGTTTGGCATTAGTAAAATGTTTGTGTACCGGGCTATTAATAGCTACAATGAGACCTCCTCTGTTCGTGACAGAAAAAGATCTGGCCGTCCACGTATTGTTCGTACGAAAAAGGTGGTCAAAGCAGTAAGAAATCCTGTCCGAAAGCAAAAGATTTTATCTCGTTAGATGAAGGTAGCACCTAAAACCATGTAGCGTATTTTAAAAGATGACTTAGGACTTGCAGCCTATAAGAGACTACTGGTCATTTCTTAACTGATGATTTAAAAAAGAATAGGGTGGTAAAATCGAAACAACTACTGAAGCGGAAAAATTTTGTTTACGGATGAGAAATTTTTTACAATTGAGCAACATTGTAACAAACAAAATAATCGTATTTATGCTCAAAGCTCTAAGGAAGCTTCCCAATTAGTCGACAGAGTGCAACGTGGGCACTATCCGACTTCAGTGATGGTTTGGTGGGGTATTAGCTATGAAGGAGTGACTGAGCCATACTTTTGTGAAAAAGGTATCAAAACATCGGCACAAGTGTATCAAGATACCATTCTTGAGAAGGTAGTGAAGCCCCTTAACAACACCATGTTCAATAACCAAGAATGGTCCTTCCAGCAAGACTCGGCGCCGGGTCATAAAGCTCGGTCTACGCAGTCTTGGTTGGAAACGAACGTTTCGGACGGACTTCATCAGAGCTGAAGACTGGCCGTCGTCTAGTCCCGATCTTAATCCGCTGGATTATGATTTATGGTCAGTTTTAGAGAGTACGGCTTGCTCTAAACGCCATGATAATTTGGAGTCCCTAAAACAATCCGTACGATTGGCAGTGAAGAATTTTCCCATGGAAAGAGTGCGTGCTTCTATTGATAACTGGCCTCAACGTTTAAAGGACTGTATGGCAGCCAATGGAGACCACTTCGAATAAGCTTTTTATATTTTAAATTGTTTTATATTTATGTATTAAACTAACACACTGTAAAAGTAATAAATGTTATTTGCAATGGATTTTTTTTTTCTTTGTTACAGTATTTATGGCAAGACTAGGTATAGACTAGCTGTGCCCGCGACTTCGTCCGCGTGGAATATTATTTAATTATTTTAATAAAAATAAATAAAATTTCTAAAATAAAAGTAGCCTAAGTTACTCCTTATTACATCTGCTATCTGCCAGTCAAAGTCCCGTCAAAATCGGTCCAGCCGTTTCAGAGATTAGCCGGCACAAACAGACAGAGAGACAAAAATTGAAAAAATATTCATTTTGTTATATGTACCCTGTATACTTCTATATACATTTAGTAAAAAGCGGTTATTTTAATATTACAAACAAACACTCTAATTTTATTTATCTGTATAGATGACAACGAAGTGGCGGCGGCTGCGGCGGTCACAAACAATGCGGCTACTTGACGGATTCCACATGCGGACAACGCACGATCACTCTCATGTACTTATATTTGTTCCATCAGGCTGGCAGAGCGTTCCTGGATAGTTTACTATCATCAGCTGACTTCGAGACACAGGTAAACTATTGATTGCTCTCGGCAGGCCGACAGCAGTCGAGTTAATCTTGAACTATCATGTATCGACAAACCAAACAATAGTTTACCTAATTCTCAAGGCCAGCTCTAACGGAGAAACAATCAGCGATCGGTTCGTCAATGCTGCGCCGGGCTGACGGTACATTGGTAGCGTGTGTCAAAACGAGTAGGTTTCATTGTCATTTGTTTGGTTTCGTCTACAAATTACAATCGACCAAGTCATGTAAACAAGCGAGCACGCGCGCGCCGCGCGCCGCACCGCCCCGCCGCCGCCGCCCGCTCGGGTGCAGCGCGGGTGACGCGCGGCCGGGGCCGGGGGCGGGGGCGGGAGGTATATTTCCAGTATGCATTTCGGACGAAAATAACAAGTGTCGCGACCACGAGACGACTTCTTGAAAGGATTCATATTTACTTACTCCGCAGAATTAGAGTTCGCTCGCCGTAATAAATACATAAGATCCTCCGCTGAATATGGGTGAAGATTTAATGATAAAAAATTAAACAGGAAAGTGGAGCCGCCGCCGCCGTAGTGTAGGAGAGCGGCGATTCGAACAGACGCCGACGTCACGACGTCCGTCGGTCGGGCCCGTTTTTTATTTATACTTTTATTGTTCTTATTTAGCAACTAGCAGAAGCCCGCGGCTTCGCACGCATGAGATTTGGGTTTTTAGCAGCCCTTTATTTCTCTGTAGACATGAAATGTTAAATGTTGTTTCTGTTTAAAAAAAAAAGTTCAGGGTCGTAGATGCAACCGTAGATCGATTCAATTTTCGTACAGCGCCATCTATTGACGTTTACAGGAGGCAACGTATATGTATTTTATTTATATTACATAAAAAATGCGTAGTTATTTTATGTTACAAAAAATACGCATTCTATGAAAATAATAAAAATAAAATTGCAAAGTCCCCCGAAGCGAAAGATATTTCCCCCTAATTTTAACAGTTTTTCATTTTTTACGCAGGAACCCTAAATATTTACGGGATAAAAAGTACCCTATATTTTGCTCTGAACAGTCCTCTATCGACCAGTGAAAGTCCCGTTAAAATCGGTTCAGCTATTTCGAAGATTAGCCCGGACAAACAGACAGACAGACATAAAAGTTAAAAATGCGTATTTAGGCTTTGGTAACGTGAAAATAATAATATGAGCTTAAGATAAAGGCTTTATTTTGAAATCACAGACAGACACTTCAATTTTATTTATATGTATAGATGTATAGATTACGAACAAGACGACGTCACCGTGCACCGCGCGCGGCCCGCGACCCGCGAGTGTCGCGACGTACCTACCTGCCTTCACTAATGCAGCCTCTCCAGCAGCGTCCTCACCATCACAATATTTTGTTCACAAACAACGATAACTTTAGTATCTACCTAATACATTAGTACATCATCGAGTATCATCAGTCATCACCGATCAGTTGAAAACTACATATACTTTGCAGCACGCCGCCAAGAAGGGTCTTATTCAACAATAAATTGTTCACGATCTCCTTTTGCAGCCCGCTGGCGAGTACCTGGCCAATTCGTTAATGTTGCCTGCCTGCAGATTTGCAAACACACGTCGCACTCGCACTACTAAGGATGATCCGATACCACCAAAATATCGATACCTACTCATATGAGTAATACTCAAATCGTCTTCCGACACTATTCATTTGAGAACTCCAAAAGTATCGATACTTACTTATATCGATACTCTTTCATTTAGTACGAAATAATAGTTGTGTGATATTTCAAGTAATGTAATGAATGGAGCAGACTGTGTGAACAAAAGTAGCAGGCGCGACCTATAATAAAGCAATTCATATAATTTTTCACTTACCACATCAACCCTTACTCATTCCACTGCAAGGATACGGGTCTCCCTTCAATCGAAGGGGTTTCGAGCATACTCCGCCACGCTGCTCAAATGCGGATTGGCGGAGGCCAGTGTTTTTAAGCCGCCCGCGGGCCACCGATTTAGCTTAACGAGTGTCATCTATCGACAACAGCCAGGACCGACGGCTTAACATGCCCTCCGAAGCACAGAGAAACTCGAGATAAAGTCAAAGTCAAAGTCAAAATCTTTTTATTCCGTAAAAATGGCTACATTTGTTTGGAATCGTCACAATTTTTTTCCCTACCGTGCAGTTTATGACTAGGTGAGCACTGATAAAAATACTGCCAAAAAACTCAGGCATCCCTCTTTTGGTATCCAAACAAATTTACATATTTTATTAATTACATTATAATTGGATCGACTCACTCCCAGGCATTTTTATCATTAATATAGTCAGATACTTTATAATATGCCCTGCTACACAATTTGGCTTTAATAGTAGTTTTAAATTTGTTAATTGACAATTCTCTTATATTGCTGGGAAGTTTGTTATAGAACCGTATACATTGCCCCATAAAAGAATTACTTATTTTGTGGAGACGGCTTGCATGTAAGACAAGATTATGCTTATATCTAGTATTTATGCTATGAGTATCACTCTTTTTACAAAATGAGTCTATGTTTTTATGGACATACAAAAGATTTCCATAGATATATTGCGATGCGACTGTTAAAATATTTATTTCTTTGAATTTTTCTCTAAGGCCCTCCCGGGGACCAAGTTTGTAGATAGCTCTTATGGCTCTCTTTTGCAATAAAAAGATGGTGTTAATGTCCGCGGAGTTACCCCAGAGAAGAATTCCATATGACATAATACTATGAAAGTAGCTGAAATAAACTATTCTAGCCGTATCAATATCAGTGAGCCGTCTAATAGTTTTCACTGCATAGGCTGCAGAACTTAGTTTTCCTGATAATTTTTCAATTTGTGGGCCCCATTGTAGTCTGGAGTCAATTGTTATACCCAAGAACACAGTTGTCTCCACAGGGGCTAAATTAGTTCCATTAACATGTACATTGGTAGCCACCTGTCTTACATTAGGTGTTGAGAACTTAATTACTTTAGTCTTAGTTAATAGATTCAGGCGTTACTTTGCGAAAGTCAAATCTATATGCAATTTGATCTAACCTGCTTTGCGTTTGCTTTGGTGGCGGAAGCACGCAAAGCAGGTTAGATCAAATTGCATACTTTAGTCTTTTTATCATTTAAAAGCAGATTATTAACACTAAACCAATGAATAACTTTAGAGAGAGCATCGTTAACTTCGTCATAATTACCTAACCGTCTATTAATTTTGAATGTCAAAGAGGTATCATCCGCAAACAACACAATCTCATGTTTATCCCTTACATAATAAAGTAAGTCATTTATATACACCAGAAACAAGAATGGACCCAGAATTGACCCCTGTGGGACTCCCATAACTACAGGGGACCCCGAAGATCTTTTACCATTAACATCGACCTTCTGTATCCTATTGCCCAGATAAGCAGACAGAAGTTCGAGAGCCTTGTTCCTGATACCGTAGTGGTGTAATTTTCTGACAAGAGTGTCATGGTGCACGCAGTCAAACGCTTTAGACAGATCACAAAAAAATCCCAAGGCATCTTGCGAACCCTCCCATGCCGCGAATATACTTTTAAGCAAATGAATCCCTGCGTCTATAGTTGAACAACCTATCGTAAATCCGAACTGTTTCCTATGAAGCAAATTATGTGTATTGAAATGTCTGAGCAACTGGCTAAGCATTAGTTTTTCAAAAATTTTACTGAGAATGGGCAGGGCAATTTTACTGAGGAAACAGGTCGAAAATTCGAAGGGTCCGAACTATCACCAGATTTAAATAATGGAATGATTTTACTATGTTTCATTAAGTCAGGAAATACACCAGATGCCACACAACAATTGAAAATTGTAGCTAAATGTGGAGCGATTGAAATAATAATAGAAGAAATGGTTTTGACAGATAGACCCCACAGATCTTTAGTGTTTTTCATATTTATTGATTTAAAAGCGTTCAAAACATCTTTTGGGCTTACAGCTGAAAATTCAAATATTGTGTCGTATTCTACCACGCTCTGTTTGAGAACCTGTTCAGCAGATATAGAAGAAGACATAAGATTTCTTGTAGTAATAAGAGGAATGTTAGAAAAATATTTTTCAAACTCAGTCGCAATTTTTACATCATTTTTGATATCTATATCATTTATCTTTAACTGAAAGTCTCGACTACGTACTTTCGCTCTACCCGTCTCATTATTTATCATATCCCAAACAGATTTAATAATATTTGTTGAACCATGAATTTTATTTCTTAAATATATAGACTTAGCATTGGAACAGGCTCGTTTAAATATTTTGGCATAATTTTTTACAAGTTCTTGAAAAGTCGGATTGTGATTACAGGTCCTTTCTTCATAAAGTTCATACAATTTATTCCGACTTTTGTAAATACCAGGAGTTGCCCAATCACTGAATGTCATACGGTCACTTACAGACAGTTGTTTTGGAGTAAAGATTGTATTAAATTCACTAGTGATTAAGTTAAATAACGAACTGTACAAGTGGTCCGGAGTACCGTGACAGGGCAACAATACAATTTTTTCTGCTATATTAGACTTAAATCTTTCTAAGCGGCTTTTACTCAAAGGTATATAATTTATTTGCTTTCTTTGTATTTTTGAAGAATTTGGAAATGAAACCAACTGACCTGAATGGTCTGACTGAACTTTATTAATTATAGATTGATTCAAAGGTTTTACAGTGCTAAATATGTTATCAATACATGTAGCACTTGTAGCAGTTACTCTTGTTGGCTCTGTAAAAATATGATGCAAATTGTATGATTTAAATAAATTTAAAAAGTTGTAGGTAACAGTATTTTTCTCCAAGATATTTATATTAAAGTCTCCACAAATTATAACAGTTTTATGGCTATTAGATAATATATTTAAGGCATCCTCCATGATATTTGAAAATATTTCAAAGGGCGTGCTAGGAGGTTTATACAGGTTCATAACAATGAATCGTTCCAATTCAATGCATGAAATCTCTACAACTCGCTCAACAGAGAGGCTCACAATGTCACACCTTTCTTTAAATTTAAGCAACTTATTTAATAATATTAAGGAGCCACCATGTATACAGTTATCTCTGATGAATGAGCTTGCAACCTGGTGGTTATTGAAGCTGAAAATGAATTGATGGGGTTTTAGCCAGTGCTCAGTTAGACATAAAATATCAATATTGCTACAATTCATAAACAACTCCAATTCTAACTCCTTTCCTATCATCCCCTGAATGTTTTGGTGCACCAGGTTGATACAATTATTATTCTTTCTATATTCTTGACAATTTACAATTGATGGGGATATTGTATTATTATTACTTTTAGTTCCATTTTTAATATTGTTATTATTACTATTTACATTGCCAGAGTAAAACTCTATTGTCTTGTAACCTAATTTAAAGAATTTGGAATACCTTCCAAGGTACCATTACTCAATGTCGAATTATCTAACTGCTCAAAAGAAGCAGGGTTGTTAGCCAAACTTTTGGCTGGTTTCATAAAACAATATGATAGCGAATCTGCTATTTGTCTTTTATAAAAATTGCTAAGATAAAATTTATCTTCTGTCAAATTGTAATATTTATTATTAAATATATTTATGTCAAGTACATGAAATTTGTCATCATATAATGTCAATGTATGTATTTTATCATTTAGTCTATACCTAGATGCATTTTCCGCCTCGGGCAACAATTGACTGTATGGGAAAGTAAATAAAAACACTTTTCCCACATTTATCTGTTGTAGATAGATACTCATCTATAGTCAGGCCGCGGTTAACGTTGCTTAACCTGTGTGTTCGGTTAGAATGGCGTGCGCAACGACGCCATCGAACTCTCAATGTCGGTACATTCAGATGTTTCACATGTTACTAGTGAAATGTTTCATGCCTAAATGAAATACATAATTTACTTTTATTTATTTATTGCTATAATAGCACAATACAATAAAATTAACTAACTTTTCTGAACCCAAAACACAAACATATCAGATTTATAAATGTTTTACAAAAACAGTAATTACTCCAGATATTTAGGAGATTCGTCTATATTTTGTGACATAGTTGCAACAGCTTTGGAAAATAAACATTCACTAGGCTCAGATGTAGCTGCTAATACAAGCTACTGTTGAGCGTGCTTGTATACACCAGGAACAAATACAATCATGTCCTCCCACTCCGCAAATGGGTTACTTCTTAAAGATATTACTGGGTTTGACAAATGCAGAGATACTACCTACATCACAATCGTGCTACTCGTATTTCTTTCTTTTCTTGTGGCCGTGCGCCAGTTCTGTATGGTCTTTAAAACGTCGTAATTCTGGATTACGCTGGACGAAGTAGACGAAGTCGCATCTTCTTCCGATTCACTAACTACTACTTAATTGCTTATAAATCTCGGGTCCCAAATAGTGGCAATAACTGCACGGTCATTTAAATCAATACCTTGATCCGTATGTACACAATGCGCGTCAAATATAAAATGTCACGACATTGTCCTTCGGAAATCCGACCGGTGGGTGGCACTTGGATCGGCGGCGCAAGAATTCGTTCACAATTACTGCGCGATTCGATACAAGTTGTTTATTACTAAACAGAATATTTCAATTTCTTTTTTTTTTAAACCAATACAACACTATTTGGAAGGTAGCAAAATTCTTTGATTCAATATTTTCTTTATAATAAGTATCTGTCGATGACTAACCTTTGATCTGTGGAGAGGCGACATTTTACACCCCACCCCCTACCTCTCCGATGTTATGTGGCAATACCACGCGACCACCAGTCTGTGAGTGAGTCTGCAATTGGGTCGGCCGCTAAGCGCGCCATTAGATGTGAATCGTACTTTCTTCACACCGAATTTAAGCAGTCTACACGCCCACATATTACGGGCGTATTAGCGTGGTGCTCCCGGTGTAGTGGAGTGAGACTTTGGTGAAAACAGCCTTTACTTCGAGAACAGCCTTTGGATTTCATTATGGAGTCATAACACAAGAGGGACTTGCCAAGACCCTTAGAAGACTCGGCGAGACACGAAACGCATATTAGGTGAGTCCATCGACAGTTGTTATACTTAACACAAGTACTTTTCTTTCGATTCCATAGGTACCGAGTATGTATATTTGATACTAAAATTACTTGGTATCGAAACAAAAGTATCGAGTACTTACTTGTATCGAATCATCCCCACACGACCTCAGGTGAGTAACTCCGATCAGTGCGTGTTTACGAGACCGTGTTCTGTTTGATGAACATCTTAAAGGTCCGGAGTCGGCTGAGTTATCGGCTGCGAAAGGTCCGCAAATGTTTAATGAGGACAGTGATTAACGCGCGGCGAGCTTCTACAGATTACGTACGAGAATTATGTTGTCGATGGTATCGCGGGACGTCCGCCGGAGAGCGGACCGCGCCGCCGCACGGTGGAACGAAACCGGCCGCTAATAGACTTAGCATATTACAAAAAAAAGATTTTTTTTTAATAATGATTTTTTTTTGGTTTGATCTATCAATTATAAGAAACTTTTACTATGGCGGTATTTCAGATAACTTAGTATTTTCGGAGTTACTAATTTCCAAATTTATTTTTGTATGGAGCAAAACATAAAAATATGAAAATCGATAAATTGATATTGCTTTTCCATCTATCATAGTCATTAATAAAGAGTGCGAAATCTTTATTTCTCCAACTACTGTCTTTACTAAATTAGTAATCTCCTCCTCAATTGCACTTTTTTCCGATAATAAACATGCGATAAAGGCTGGCCATATGATATTTGCTTGTAACCATCCACTATTTTTAATTTTGAATACATCCTCTTTACTATGACGAGCTCGGTGGCGCAGTGGTGAAACGCGTTGTTACGCTACTTTGACACCAACGCTCGTGGGTTCGATTCCCACACAGTACAAACATTTGTGTGCATGAACATGTCTGTTTGTCTTGATCTGGGTATTTTCTATGTATGATAAGTATGTATTTACAAAAAAAAATGTATTTACGTATGTTTATCAGTTGTCTAGTACCCATAACACAAGCTTCGCTTACTCTGGGGCTAGATGGTGCTGTGTAATTTGTCCGACAATATTTATTTACAATATTTATGAGCGTTTTGCCATCTTCTATTTAAATTATAACAATATTTTGCGCAAAACCATTGTAGGGTCTTTTTGTGTTCATCACTTAACTCGACTAAAAGTCTGGACCTTATTTCGCTGTATAAGTTATTATTATTTTTAATACTACCACTGGTTTTCAGAATAACGAAGAGATCAAGATTTGTCACTAAATCATGTAACATTTTCACAAACGTAGTACTAACTAATAAATAATGAACTAATAACAAATTACGACCTCTGCCGTCGGAGGTCCCAAAAAAAACCGAAATTATTTAAAAAGAACTTTAATAAAAATAAAAGAGTTACAAAATTAACTTATTAACTATACGTGTCGACTGTTCCGATGCTAGGAATGAAGTGCGGAATATTCCACTGGCCGCGGTGTCGCAATGGTCGGGCGTCGGTTGCACGAGGCGCGGCGTCAGCAGTTTACTGTATTGCGCAAATATCATGCACAATAATGTAGGTTCGTGTCAGCGTTATTCATATGAGCTGCGCACGTAACACCTCCCCCGGAAGTTCAGCAACTATTTTGTGAAGTTTATTGAAAATGTTGCTGGCATCTTTTTCACTGAAGTAGGGATGTCCAGATCTTCGTACGAATGCTCGTTGCTTCTGGCATCTGATGTAGGTTTCTTCAAGGTCTAGCACCTTTTGCGGTAACCTATTGCAAGAACGAGAATTATAGCGGCGACCAAGGCGCTGTAAAAGGGAAGCGTTGTATGATAGAGAGACTTTGGATGTATCTCATCCAAACGTTCGATCCGCTGAAATGAAATTTTGTCTTGTATTTCCTGAAGTTTGCTCAAGTTGATATGACTGCGTTCAACTGGATGCTGCGAGTTAGGTTTGGACTCCGTTGAAGAGGGCAAGTTAAGAATTTTGATAGGCTGCCCTTGGACTTGATCTTCCATATTAGCGATGGTAAACTCGTCAGTGCGCATAATGCAGTTATGCGGTATTGTTGCAACATAGCTGCCTGTAAGTGTGCTGTATTGGTCTCGTCCACAGGTTTCTTGTACTTTAGTTGGTTTCGGGAATATCATGGCGTAGTGTCTGTCATCAAATTTTTCTATGGTTTGCTTTGATAGTGATATGGTAGTCTGCTGGCACGATGCGTTCATTATTTGCGCAGAGAGAAGTCTGTGTATGCAGTCCGGATCTTTTCGAATTTGTTGGTTCAGCTTCTCAGCCCACAGAGGTAGTAGTCCTCTACCTTCGGGCATTCAGCCTCTATGTACACGTGAAAATTTACGTTGGTTGCTATTAATGGATAGGGAGGTATGAGAACCGAATTATGCTTATTAGGTAGGACAGGTAACTTGTACAACTCATATATTTCGGGGGATACTATGGGGAACCTGAATACAACTCTATTCTCGACGTAGTATGAACCCGGGTTAATCACATTATAATATTCCCGAAGGTCCATATCTAGCAATTGATTTTTCTCATAGATACTATTTAACCTAACTAACATTTTCTTAAGTATACTTATATCTAACATCGAATGACGTGTGTTCGATGCACGGGTGTAAGCTAAAATATTTTCTATCCTATCTAATTCCGTTGACAAATCTTCTATATTATACCCTAGTGTATCTAATAATTGACCAAATCTAAAATATTTTATTAAGCTGCTATCTCTATAGGCATCTGAATCTAAGATTAACTGTAACGTCTCGTTAATTTTTACTTAGTTTTCTACTATCTGAGATATGACTTCAGTATGGTGAGCTATCCAGTCTTCACTAAGACTTATATGTTCGCTTAATTCAGTGTTTAATTTATCTTGATTACTTTTAAGTTGAGAGATGGCCTCGTTGTAAAAGATGGCATCATCGTGATCAAGATTGCCAGTGAGTCCTTTTATAACAGAGCCTAGACCGTTTAACAAACCACGTTTGGTGCGTGACGGTTAAGAGAATTTAGTCGATACGACGCCTTATCTAAACTGAACTTCATATAGCATATATAAATAATATAATATTATAATATGTGTTATTACGTAGTTGTTTCCCAGTATCCTGTAATTGGTCTTTAATGTCGTCAAGTCGGTTTTCAATATCGTTTAAATCTACGTATTGCAAGAATGTGTGGTGGTGTGTAGTCAACCTCATGGGGCCAATTTTAAAGGGCAATATTCCAGGTTCATCGTTCAAACTCTCTAGTTTAATTTCTTGAGCTTGCGTTAGCGCGAGAATCGACGTCAGCAGTGTTCTGTAACAATGTATTTTTAGGGACATGTTTTAATCGGGACTTTGCTATCGGGCCGCATTTTCTAGATGTATAAATATGTATGGTGAACAAGTCTAGGTGAACTGTCTCAAATGGTTTAGTTGCCGAAGGAACGATGTCAAATTCCTGTCTAATAGGGTTGCAGTCATATTTTTTTTTTTAATCTTTATTTATTTAAATGATTTTTGTACACTTTGTGACAATGTCAATCCTATAGTACTTGTACAAATAAAATAACAATAAAGTATAGCACTACATCTAACAATATTAAGCATACTAACCTACAATGTACAAACTACTATCAAGATGCTACGAGTATAGTTACAATAACTACATCAGGAATCCACACAACCTTCTAGCCGCATCCGAACACGGTTCTGCTGGGATGCCATGAAACAGTCTCGTATCAAGCCTGTTCAGTTTAAACTCGGCTATCAAGGCGTCCCTTTTGGCCGCTGTGCGGACACATTCCATTAGAACATGTTGCACGTCTTCTTCTCTATTGCATACATCACAATTAGGAGAACTAGTTTTTCGCATTAAAAAGGCAAATTTGTTCAAAGGAACGTGTCCAGACCGCAGTCTATGAGCTGCAACAATATGTGATCTGCTTAATCTAATGTTCGCAAACCAGGGGATGCGAGGAGGTTCACAAACAATACTTCTGTACCAAATACCCTTCGTTTTAGATCTTTCGTTAAAATATTCCTTCCAGTTTGTGTAACATACATTTTTGAATTTTATTATGACTTCTAAATGATTTGGTAAAATATTGATTTCCGTACCTTCTATTATGGCTTTTTTTGCAATCTTGTCAACCTTCTCGTTCCCCCGGAGTCCTATATGAGAGGGTATCCCTTGCAACACCAAATTTATGTTCCTGCTATTGAGGTATATAATTTGCTTTAGAATCGTGTAGGCTATAGAGTATCCTATGCGTCCCGATGTATAGAGAAGTAAATGCTGTAGACCACTTTTGCTATCACTAAAAATAACTAATTTATCCCCTTTAAAATTGTCAGTACCATAACACAGAGCTCTGGATATTGCAAACAGCTCCCCAGTCATTATACAAATTTCGTTGTGAGATTTAAACATTTCACAGGT
Source organism: Pyralis farinalis (assembly GCA_947507595.1). NCBI lineage: Eukaryota > Metazoa > Arthropoda > Insecta > Lepidoptera > Pyralidae > Pyralis > Pyralis farinalis. The sequence goes on from OX382264.1 coordinate 573,743, forward strand.
GCTGCATTAGGGGTCATAATAAGCAGAGGCCATAACGTTAGCGCTCTTGGACGCATCAGTATAAATCGCATACCAATCACCATACTTTTCCCGAAGTTCCTGAAGGACATTGTTTCTTAAAATGTTAGGTTCTATTTCATTTTTTGAGCCTTTAACACTATCAAGACTTAATTTGATATTCAATCTGACATTATTGTTGGACATCCAAGTCCCTGCAGTAAACATTTGCAGTGGATCAGATGAGGACACATGCTCCTCTTTAACGTTAAACCAAGTACTAATTAATAATGGTTTTATTTTCTTATTCCAGTAACAGCTAGTCTGGCATAAACCACTAAGCCTGTCAAGAAGGTCGGAGGTGATTCCATTAGATCAGGATATTGCTTTTAGGCAAAATTTATAAGCCAAAATTTCGGTCATATTTCGATTGTCCGCAAATGGTACATTCGTTGATAAATTTAGCTATGTGTTCTTTCATTTTTGGCCAATCGTATCTGTAGGATAAGGATAAGTAGCGCTCGGTTTATACCAGTGGCGAATTATCTTTTGTTGTTTGAGATATTCTTTAACATTTTCCATTTCAGTTTTGGCTAACACTAGGCTCATAGCGGAACACGTAAACCTATCTTGTAAAATTGGGATTATGGCGTACATAGCGAGAGGCGGTGTAATTAAGAGAGCGGTTTTGACTTTGGCGTATTCGTTTATGAGATCAATCTCTAAGTTAGACTGGCTTAGTTACATGGAAGTGCGCGTGTGGGTCTCAAATAGCTTAGACACAGTGGGTCGTCTTGTTATATCACTAACCACGGTTAAACATAGCTGCTTATGAAATTTACTAAGAGGTTCCGTTATTGGTATTTCAAGAATGGGATTTTCTTGATCAGTATGTATAGTGTTAGTCGCAGAGTTATCTAATGAGGGTGGTCTATCTGTTGGGTTCGGAATTAGGGAATCTATATCGTCAAATAGTGAGTCCGTCTCCTTTTCTCTTGGGGATGTCTCAGAGTTGTGTAACTCGATTCTAGACAGTGCATCTGCATTGGAGGTATGGCTGCCTTTTTTGTAAATTACAGTGTAGTTATATTCGCTTAATTTCACGCGCCATCTCGTTAAGCGAGAGTTCGGTTCTTTAATGTTCATAATCCACTGTAGTGGTTTATGATCTGTAATAATTTTAAATCTTCTCTCAAAGAGATAAGGTCGAAAATACTTCGTTGCCCATACTATGGCAAGAAGTTCCTTCTCAATGGTGCTGTAGTTCATTTCATTGTCATTCAGTGTACGAGATACATACGAGATGGGTTTGTCTGAGCCAACAGTGCCCTGTGACAGCACAGCTCCGATCGCCACGTTGGATGCGTCAGTTGTCAAGATAAACTCTCGAGAGAAGTCGGGATATTGGAGTATAGGATCATTGGTGACTACTTACCTTACATTTTTCAAAGCAGTTAACATAGTTTGTATCTAGTGTTATTTTACTGTTTTTCTTTAAACAACTTGTCAGAAGTTTAGTGACTTTGGCAAAATCGGGGATAAATTTCCTGTAGTACCCTATAAGGCCTAGAAATTGTTTACTTTGTTTAGTAGTCTTTGGCAGAGGGTATTCTTCGATTGCTTTGATCTTTTCGAGATTAGGCTTAATATCATCTGTACCAAACACATGGCCAAGGTATGATATTTCCAGCTTCAGAAATTCAGATTTATTCGTCTGTATTTTAAAATTGGACTCGCGTAGTCTTTGAAACACTTTCTCGAGATTGACCATGTGCTCTTGTAGGCTGGTATTAAAGACAACTATATCATCTAGATATACCAGGCATATGTCGTTTTGGAGGCCACGGAGGATATTGTCCATAACCTGTTGAAAAGTTGACGGAGAATTTTTGAGACCCATGGGCATTCTTAAAAATTCAAAATGACCATGTTCTACGTTAAATGCTGTCTTCTGGGTTCATCTCTACTCGATGGAAGCCTGAAGCTAAATCTAACGTGCTAAAATATTGACATTTGCCTAGTTTGTCAAGAACGTCGGTAATATTTGGAATGGGGCATTTGTCGTCGATAGTCTTCTCGTTTAGTTTGCGGAAGTCGACAACTATACGCCATTTACGATTACCGGATGCATCTGCTTTCTTGGGTACTAGTTCTTTAACTGGGTGATCAACTTCATTTGGGTACTCCCTTATGTTCGGGTACTCGGTCGCGTTCGGGTATTCTGGTACATTATACACAATAGTCAGGCTCATGATTATAATAGTCAGTACTCATAGCGGGGTAGTCATGGTAACTAGTATATTGATTTTAGTCGGGGTAGCATTCACTGTAATCTGGGTAGTACCCATATGGGTGAACTCCATGCAGAGTCTGAGGGTCGAATGATTCGTTGGTCTAACATTTTTGAAATTTGGTTCCGAACCTCGTCCCTATGTATAAAAGGGTACCGGTAAGTTTTTGTATATACAGGATCCATCGATCGTTTTTATATAATGTTTGACTTTATTAGTAAATGTAATAAGAGGTTCGTCTTCTATGTAAAAAACGTCAGCATAACGGGAGCAGAGTTGTACTAGATTAGTCTTTTCCTCAGTGCCTGTGTGTGTGCGGATGTTCCTGGTCTATAACAGTAGATTCGCTAGCCTCCCAACAGGTGATTTTCACCAGCGAATTAAGAAGATGCTTCTTTATACCGGCAATTATTAGAAGTGGCGAAAGAACAAGTGAAACATTGGGATAATGGATTTATCAACAACAAACATACTCACACTCCTCTAACATCACACTTAAAGACATATTCTAGCAATACTCAATAATTATACATAGCTCTTCGGAACTTTAGGAACCCTAAAATTATTGCAATAAAATGAAACAAAACGCGTGCATTTTACCCATACATCAAACGATACGACTACATTCACTTTGCATGCGCTGCTAATGTACAACCCTCTGATTCTGTTTCTAAGTACTTCGATTGGATTTGTAAATAGTAAAGCACACAGTTATTCATATTAACGTCCCTAGACTTGAAATAGTTGGACGGAGGTGGGTTTCCAAACCTACGCCAATCATGTCCCGTGGGAGGTAATGGCTTTGTGACAAATGGGGTTACACCACTCATGGGGCGTGGTGTTTGTTGGGATTGACTATTACCAAAAGACTGATTGCGATTTGGCAACTTAAAGACGTTGCTTTGCGGGTTATAATTAGGCGGTGTAGCCCGGAACATCTGCTGAGTACGGGTAGGCATTCTAAATTGGGGATGTGCCATTGCTTGTGAACTTGGCCTATTGAAATAGTTAACAGGAAGCGGTGCAGTGTGTCTGTGCGGTTGCATGTTAGTCATGCCAAAAGTAAATGGTCTAGGTGGTGGCATATAGGCCGTCATATATAAATAAATAAATAAAAAGCCTTTTATTTCCCAAGTAACAATGGTATATACTATTAATAATGGTAGACAATATTTATTACAAATTTAAAAAACATTATTAGTAATTATATTATTCATTCCTTATTATTACATAATTAAAATAGTTAATATTATTTATTTTGAGATGTATTATTCATTTTAGGCCATAGGCCTCCTCCATCTCATTCCAATTCAACCGGTCCTGTGCTGTGCGCGTCCATGTCGAGCCAGCGATGACAGTAATGTCGTCAGCCCTGCGGCGGCGGGGCCGGCCGGGCGGGCGCCGCTCACCTCGCGGGTGCCAATGTAGCATCCTCTCGCTCCACCTATTGTCTGTAGTACGTGCCGTATGCCCAGCCCAGCGCCATACCAGTCAGAACCCGTTATATACGTTTTCCCATACATTTCGCGGTCATATATGACCACCCGGGTTTCGAAGGATTAAGGCGACAAGCCATTATTGCTGCATCTGAAATTTTAGTTTTGCTACGAATGTACGTACACTTGACTCTGTCTTTGAGTTTCAGTCCCATCATACGCCTTTCAGCGGATCTTTGGAAAGTTTGTATTTTGTGGATGACGTCTTAAGTGATGGGCCATTATTGGCATCCGTAGAGCAATGTGGAAGTCACAACTGAGTCAATGGCCTTTTGTTTGAGGTTTATGTTCATCTTTGATTTAAAAATGTGTTTGAGAGGCCAGTATGCATTCCAGGTTTTTTTGATTCGTCTCTCTACCTCCTCCACACAATGACTCTCAAATGAAATATTCTGGCCCAAATATTCATATTCGTCTACGTAGCTGATGGTTTTGCTATTAATACATATATTTTCTTTAGGTCCATTTGTTATTATACAAGTTTTCTCCGGGTTCATTTCTAGTCCGCATTTTCTGCTTTGTACATCCAGTAACTGTAGCATATATTGAAGATCATTGTGATTATCTGTTATTATGACAATATCATCTGCAAAGCGTAAATGATTTAGAAATTCCCCATTTATATTTATACCGAGATTTGCCCATTGGAGATTTTTAAATATGTGCTCTAGGAGGGCGTTCAATGGACTTGGCGACACAGGGTCTCCTTGTCTCATGCCTCTTTTTAGATCGAAAGATTCTCCCTTCTTCTCAAGTTTGACAGCAGCCTTACTTCGTTGGTAGATTTCAGCAAGTGTTTTTATGTAGTTGTATTCTATTCCTTGCTCTACCAAGGCTCTTCAGAGTTCAATATGAAGAATTGTATCGAATGCCTTAGAATAGTCGACATAGGCTACATATAGAGTTTTTCGATATTCTGAGTACTTTTCCATCACTTGGCGTAGAGTAAATATATGACCTATTGTGGAGTATTTGCTTCTGAAGCCAGCTTGTTCTCTTGGTTGTTGGAACTCTAATTGTTTTTTTAGTCTATTCAAGATTACATTTGTGAATAATTTATATGTAGATTGAAGCAAACTGATTGGCCGATAGTTGTTTATATTTAGTGGGTCTCCTTTTTTGTATAAAAGAGTTATTATCAACGTTTCCCACTGTTCTGGTAAAATCTGTTGGATAATAATTTCATTAAATAAGCTTGTTAGAATAGGAGACAGCGGCTCTACCAGTGCTTTGAGGACATCATTTGTAATGTTGTCTTCCCCTGGGCTTTTCATAGATTTAAGGTTCATTATGGCATACCTTACTTCTGTTTCGAGCAGTGTCGGTATTTCTTCTTTTATCTCATGTCTTTGTTCTTGAAAGAAATAAGGTTCATTTTTGTTTTGCTCTTCCGTTCTATAAAGATTTTTGTAAAAATCTGTAGCCACATTCAGTATTTTAGTTCTATTCGTTGTTGTCGATCCAGTTTTATTTTTCAGAGTTTGAATCCATAGTTTCTCGTTAAATATTCGCTTATTACCTCGTTTTACGGACCGTCTTTTGTTCAACTCTTCTTCAAGTATTTTCAGGCTATAACTTTCCTTGTTCATTTTGATTTCTTTTTTGATTTTTCTATACAGCCGTTTCAGTGTTTCTTTTTCATCTCTTGTTTTATTGGGATTTTCCATGAGGTTTTTTCTTTCTTCTATCATAATTTTAGTCTTCTTAGTTATTATATATTCAATTCTCTTTTTTTCACTTGTTCTAGGTATCTTGTTTACGCTGCTTTTGATTATATTTATTAAGTTATCATACGTTTTTTGTATCGTGTCATCAGTTATTAATTTTGCTGACATGTCCTGAAAGATGTTTTGAAGTGAGCGTCGCTCTAGTGTTGTAAATCCAAATAGTTTACTTCGAAAGGTTTTCCTATCCTTTTGTTTTGCGTTCAATGTAACCGTCGCACGTATCATTTTGTGATCTGTCGGATGCGCAGTTTTTATGACTTCAATGTTTTGTACCATGTTGATGTTCTGTTTACGTGTAATAATAAAATCTATTTCGTTTGTTTTTCTACTATCTGGTGATCACCAGGTCCATTTATTCTTTGCGTTTTTCTTGAAGTGAGTATTCACAACATACAATTGATTTTCTAGACAAAATTCGATAAGGTAAGGTATGATTCCCTCGACTATTTCTTGAGCCGTAGCCCCATGGACCTAGAGCTGCCATATCATCTGTTGTACTATATCCAATTTTAGCATTGAAATCTCCCATCACATATGTATTTTGTTGAGTATTTTCAAGCGCGCTCCGTAAGTCATTATAGAATTTGTCTGCATCTTCCTGGGTAGAGTTTTCGGTTGGTGCATATACTTGTATGAAATTTATTTTGTAATTCTCAAAGGTCCTATCTAGTCTAGCTATTCTATCACACATTGGTTTAAATTTTATAATATTTGCTTTAAACTTCCTTTTTTATTATAAATCCCACGCCATTTCTTCCGCTTTTATTACCTGTGTACAGAAATATGTAGTTTTCATACTCTGTTATGAGTGTCTCATTTTTTTTTTACTTCGGAAAGACCCAATACATCCCATTTCATATTTTGTAGGGCATATTTAAGCTCTTCTTGTCGGCCATTTCCAACTAGGGATCTTACATTCAATGTACATATGTATATGCGATTAGAGTTGATGTGTTTTTGTTTAGTGTTGGAGGGTGGTGGTCTACATCTCCCTCGGTGACCAGCCGTATTGGGAGGGATAAGTTTTGTTTGATTCATAAGGTATCTTAGATTTGGGTTCTGAAGAGAGGCCTTTGCTCGTTGCTATTCCAACTGAGTATCGTTAATATTTGGTGACGAAGTGTCCGTCAGTGAGCTAGTTCTAGCCTGCATATATAAATAATAAATATAAATATAAATAAATATGATACAATTGTTTTATTTTTCTTTATATTTTGAAATGTATTTCGTTGTGTCAATTTAGACTGGGTTGTTGGAGGTGAGTATTGTTTTCTTTTTTGGTTTCTGGCGTGAACATGCTCTCGAGTAGTAGAGACGGAAGTTGAAGTGTGCTTGTTGCCGTTCTCTAGTGTGATGATTTTATCGTACCGTAGGGTTATATTTTCTCCCTTTTTCTTTCTAGACCTGAATTCTGCTTGTAAGTCCTTTCTTTTTTAAGAATTTTTGGTGTGAAATCTTCTTTTAGGTATATCGCTGAATTTTTTAGGTATTTTTTATTCTTTAGTATTTTAATCTTTAACCCCATAGTGCATAAAGTCACTGTTATAGGTCTTATGTTTTTATTTGGTTTTCCAATTCTTCTTACTAACTCTATGTCACGTTTCTCACATGCTATTTCCATATTTTCTGTAATTATTTTAAGTATAGTGTCTTCTAGTTTATGATACGAATTTTCTCCTTCCTCTACACCAAAGAATATTATATTTCCCTTTTTCATATGCTGTTCCATTCTATCTATAGTTTTTTGTTGCTCGTCTATCTTTTTCTCCAGGCCATTAAATTTTGTTTCTATATTTTCAAACTTTAAGTTGACATTCATATTTATGTACTGTATTATTGTTTCTCTCATTTTTTCTAAATCTTGTCGCTGTTTTCGCATTTCTTCCTCGATGCCCTTTAACATTTTCGTTATTTCTTCCATATTTAGTAACTATGTTTTAATAATATATAGAAACAACAAAAAATGTATGTAATGTAATGTAACCAACTGATCACAGCGCCCTCTGTTCAGTTTTGATTTTATTATTTTAATTTGCATGCCATCTAGTGGCGAGTGGCGGAAGTTTTTCTTGTTTGCTATTTGATTCTCTTGTAAGGAATTCGACAGTTATTGCATAGGTGGTGCTTATGCTTTGTCTAGTATTTATGATTTTTCAGAGGGTCGATTCTTTAATTATGACTCTATCTATATTTTGTTATTATTATTGAATTATATTTACGATTAATTCGGTCTCCACTTACTGAATATGTCTTCTAATTATGAGAGGATAGTCTGTGATCAACGTAGTTTGCGACACTTTTCACAAAATTACTGTTTTTGTATATTTTTTTCCTCTTGTTTGGCACAGTATATTTATTATTGTTTCTTGCTGTATTTATGTTCTAATCACTCTGATAACGTTTCTTGACAACTAATAAGTATTTTTGTAGGTGTACTTTCGATTTTTGACACGAAGTAAATACCTTTTTTATTTTAAAATTAATAATAACACAAAGACGACGTTGACGTGAGCACTGTGGGGCCCTATAGGCGGCCATAGGCGGTGTAAAAGCCTGTGCCATTTTAGGCATTGAATGACCGTGTGATAATTTAGGCAAAGTGTCGTTTCGTTGCTGCAAATAACATTAAGCTCCTCCTGCACAAATTCCAAAGCTTTTTCAATACTGTCAGGGCGCATGCACCGTATACGAGACGTGGCTATAGTGGCCAAGTGGCTCTCTTTCATGCTCTCTCTGCCATACCCAGCTCTCACTTCCATAAGTTAGCGTTGGAATTAGCACCGCGTTGTGTACAGCGAGCTGTGCCTTCTGGCTTAGATTTCGGCTGCCTAGAAGTTTACCCAACGCTCCATTCACCCTATTTCCGGCACTCACTCGTCTCTCCACATCAGCGGTGTACCTGCCATTGCTGCTAAAAGCACTTCCAAGATATACAATCTCATTCACTTGCTCCAACGCTACATCATCAACCATAATTCTAGTGTTCGTTCTGGTTGTCTCTCTTTCAAATACCATTACCTTGGTTTTCTTCGCATTCAATTGTAAGCCTTTCTTCATATAATCATCTTTCATTGTTGTAACTAGTGTTTGCAGTTCGGATGGTAATTCTGCTATTAATGCCGCATCGTCTGCATAAAGCAGGCAGTTGACTACTGAGGCACCCATTCGCATTCCCACATTCATATTTCTTATTCTCTGAAGACAACTGTCCAGATACAGGATGAACAGCCGAGCCGATAGCACGCATCCCTGTCTGACACCAATGTTGACATCAAACCAGGGCGACAAGCTGCCGTCCACCCGCACACATGCTGCACAATCCTCGTAAGTGGATTGCACAGCACGGAGTAGGTCACCGTCAACCCCATATCTGGGCAAAAGGTTCCAGAGATTCTTTCGCACGACTCTATCAAATGCTTTCTCAAAGTCCACAAAACCGCAGAAAACATTCTGGTCCAAAGCCAGATGCTTCTCTAGGATGTTGCGGAGTGAAAAAACTTGATCCGTACATCCTCTGCCGCTTCGAAATCCACCCTGTGCTTCCCAAAGCATTCCATCGGATTTCACCCTCATTCTCCTTTCAATGATTTTTCCATACACTTTAGCTGCTAAGCTGATCAAACTGATGGCCCTATTGTGGGCGCAGTCCATACGTGAGCCCTTGTCTTTATACAAGGGCACGATGACTGCGCGTTTCCAATCGCTCGGAACCCTTCCGGTTCTCCAGCATAATTTGCTCAAAAACCAGAAGGCGTCCCTAACGTAGGTACCACCTAGCTTGATCATCTCAGCTGTTACCATATCGATTCCCGCTGACTTTCCATCTTTCAAACTTCGTATCGACCATTCAATCTCATCCATAGTAATGTCTTCATGGTATGCTGGCACTGCCGAGTCAATCACAGACTCATTCACAATGCCAGCGTCGTGGACAATCATACATTTCTCTAAAATATTCACTCCACCGTTCTAACACTTCCTGAGTGTTAGCAAGAATGCCACCAGCTTTACATCTTATCTTGTCCATTCTGGATGCTGACGAACCACTTCGAGACATCTTTACCTCTCTCCAGAAGAGTTTGGTATTTGCCTCGAAGTTCTTCGTCAGCTTCTCTTCCTCACTCATATGTAGCCTTTCACGCTTCTCTTTCACTAAAGCTTTGGAGTCATTCTTGCATCGATGGTATATTTCTTTCTTCATTTCTTTCATACCATCACTCTGGTGCATAGATGATACGTAATCCAGCCACGCTTTCCTCTTTTTTTCCACGGAGGATTGAACCTCCGCATCCCACCAGGCATCTCCTCTCAGTGTTCTACGTCTCTTTGCGCATCCACATGCTTCTTTCGCACTGTCCATCATACTTTCTTTCAGAACTTTCCAACATTCGTCTACATCTGAGTCGGAAAGACTCGCGTTCGCAAGTCTTTCACTGACTAGACGTACATACTACTCCTCACACTTTCATCTTCCAATTTTTCATGGTCTCCGAAAACTCCGAAACCCTTCATGGTCTCCGAAAGGAATACGCACTCGCCAGTGCCTCCACTTCTTGAAAAGGCCCACAAATCGGCTTATCACCAGATAGTGGTCCGTTTCAAGAGTGGGACCTCTGAAGGCTCTTGTATCCATTAACAACTTTCGGAGACGTCCATCTATCAAAATCAAATCAATCACACTTTTCTGTTCATTCCGTCTCCATGTGCAAGTGTGAATATCCTTGTGATGGAAGAGCGTGTTCGACACAAGGAGGTTTCGTTCCATACATACGTCTAAAAGTAACTTACCAGCATCGTTCACTCTCTTATCTCCGTATGTACCAAGCACAGCCTCATAACTGCTTCGCTTGGTCCCAACCCATCCATTCAGATCACCACACATAATTATCCGTTCATTCGCTTCGGCCAAATCCAGAATACCCTTTACAGCCTCCCAAAACTTCTCGAGCTCCTGGGGATCAGCAGAGCTCACAGAAGCATATGCTGCGACTAAAAAGACTCGCGTAATCCCCAGTTTTATCTTAACCCAGAGAAGTCTTGGACCTACTAAATCGTAATCTTTCACACCAGCCGCCAAGCGAGATGAAAGCACGACACCTACGCCAGTGCTGGCATGAACGTCCTGGTCCACCCCGGACCACAGGGCCATCATGCCATCGGGCAAATCTTCGGTGTCGCTTCCCTTTCGCTTGGTCTCTGACACACACAAAGCATCTAGGCGTCTCACGTTCATTATATCTATCAACTCATTCATCTGATCTTTTAGACCACCTCTCACATTCCATGTGCCTATACGACACTCATCGCATCTCTCCTCGACCCGCCGGGATGGGCGTTGCGTGGTGGGTGGCGCCCCCCACCGCCGCATGCACTAGATTTCGCTCCGATGGGGGCGGATCGGTGCGCGTCGCCTCCGGGGGACGCCCTAATCCGCGCGTCTGTGCGGTTTGGGTCCAGAATTGCAGTCCACAGTGTTGGACTGGCAGGGTCGCGGCGTGCACGCTTCTGGTACCGACCCCTCTATGTCGTGAATAGCTCTATGGTTGCATCTAAGACACTGAACTTTGTTTTTTTTTAAACAGAAAGAAATTGAGGTCTATAGAGAAATAAAGGCTACTAAAAGCCAAATAAATCAAAAATATAAAGCCACGGCGACAACGCGTACGAATCAGACGAGTAGTCCCAAACGACTGTGAGCAATAGCAATCTGATTTTTGAAATCAGATTGCTTTTGTGGGAGCGTTTTTTTATCGATAGAACCTATCCATATACATCGATGTTTGTGGTCGTCCTTCATGCTCTTCACGTGAATCAGTCCTCCAGGGCCTCCAGCCTCTCCACGCCCCGGGTCTCCACCGGCTCGAGACAGATCTTTTAGTATTGGAAGGAAAAGCGTGTCACAGTAGTGGGATGAACATGAGTATACAATTATTTATTTTATTTTGCGAAAGTCAAATTTATATGCAATTTATTTTATTTTCAATTTTGGTGCAAACTGTAGTCAAAAACGAAATACAATTGATAAACCTCACACACGCTTCGTCAGGAAACAGCGTCAAAACAACTCTTCCCTGAAGTATTATTTTAAGACATAGTATGTATGTATATGTTCACGCCAGGTCCCTTGCGCGGTAGACAGAGAGAACCGAGCGCCATGAGACGCGGTCTAAAGGCTTTGTCAAACAGCGAGCTCGGCGGTAGCGTGGCGCTGGCGCGACGCGAGGCTGGCGGGTCGCAAGCGCGGCGCGGTAGTCACACTGCAGGCAACACGCCACGCCACGCTAGCGCCCCGCCAGCATCCCGTCGCGCCAACCAGGAAAGCGTGACTTTTTATCTAATAATACAGTGCAACCTTAATATAACGACTTCCTGGATTTAACAAATTCTTCGTAATCCCCTTGAATTGTCCATAAGAGTCAATGTAAAATATACCTTTACATTGCGAACATTTTTTGCGAAAACCCTCTTTATAACGAATTTTCAACTATCAACAAAAAGTGTAAATACCTCAAATTAACGAATTTGTTAACCCAAAACCTTTATATAACATTCCCACCAATAATCCCATTGTATATGATTCATGTCGCGACAGGTTTCGACACGCTTTTTATCGTAAAACACTGCGGCTCGCACTATTGCTAAAGATTCCTCTTTATAACAAATTTTAGACCAATCTAACCTCAACATAACAAAACTCAGTTTAACGAATTAATTGATATAACGAATATTTACGTGTTCAACCAATTTTTCAACGTCCATGTTCGTATTTGTTGAAAATCTGTAAAATTTTACAACTAACACGTCACGCCGCGCTGGGCCACTCCGCGCCCAGCTCACGTCAAGCTGCGCGTGTGTCTACTGTCATAGAAACGCTAGCACTACAGCGCAGGCGCCGCGCCCCGTCCCGCCAAGCGATCACGTCGCGCCGCGCTCCCGCGCCGCAGTTTGTAATCGCGACAAGGGTTGGCGTGGCATGTCGCGCCCCGCCAAGCTCGTCGCGACGTGACGCTAGCGTGGCGTGTTTTGTGTGACGGCTTCCATATATTTTCATAGTAAGTTAGCACGCCAAGGACACGCCACGCTAGCGTCGAGCCCAGCCACGCTCGCTGTTTGTCAAAGCCTTAATACATAAATAGATCCAATTCTGAGGAGGCCGGTGTTGGAATGGCCATCGACGTTTATTTTAGCACCGCGGTTAGTGGGTTCGATTCCCGCAGGAAGCAAACATTTGTTTACATGAACATGTCTGTTTCCACAATGTATTGTTAGTATATATTTAAAAAAAGATATTCATGCCCTCTTGTAGCCTAGTAGTACAGAACGAGCTCTCTGTTGGGGCGGGCTGGCGCTGTGTCATTTGTGTGAAGTATATTTATAATCGGGAAGTTGCATTAAATGCATATCATGGATATGTTGCTTCAACCTTGCAGTACGGTTTGATACTCTGGGGAAACTCAAACACGATATTCAAAGAGTGTTTCTAGTTCAAAAGAAATGTATTAGAGTTTTATGTGGTGCACATTATTTGACTCCATGCAAACCACTCTTCAAAAAACTGAGATTGTTGACGCTAACTGGCATGTACATAAAACAAATATCAATATTGCGAAGCAACATCCCGAATTCTTTCCGAAAATAAAGACGTACGGTCAACAGAACAAAGAACTAGAGTACGTAATAAACTATGCGTACACGGAAAAAAAATAAGTATAGTCAATAAAAATGCTTTTGACATGGCGATACAAATTTATAATAAGGTTCCGAATGATATTACAGAGTTGCCCGTCACACAATTTAAAAATAAGCTACATACCTAATTGGCTAATTGACAAATGTTTCTACTCCCTTAATGAATTAATTAAAGAGTTCATATAATAATTGATGACTTGAGTTAAATCTTGAGTGAATTAAAGTATAATCGAAATTAAATTTTGTATTTCTTAGAATGCTTGAACTTTTGCATGCCTAATTGTATGAAAGGCAAAACATAACGGATTTTCTTTTGATACACACAACATCTCTATTTTTGTACTTATGTTTTTGCAAAATAAATAAATTGAATTTGAACGAACACAGCTTACAAATTGCCCTCCAGTTATATACATCGCACAGGTTACCGTTTTTAAAGAAGGGCGCAATGCAGATTTCCAGATAATCGGAACGACGCCTTCCTCGACAGAACGAAAAAATAAAATGCACAAACATTTACATAAGCTTTTAGTACATTCCACAACGGCGACGCGCGCTGTATTGCCGAGGGCCCTGCATCCTCGGCTAAGTCACTTAACACTTAATATATCGAAGCGAGGTATCCTGGATCAATTTCAACTCCGCTTATCCTACTACTTGGGAATATTTTAAGGGAACACTAGTGATGCTCAAAGTAGGTAATAAACGTTACGGTTGCGGGATCCCTTGATAGCAGTTTTAACATGCAGCGACAAGAGTTTAGAATTAATAATAATTGACTGTTTAACGTTATTTACACAGGACTTACAGCATTCCTTTCAGATGAGTTTCGCTCGTTTTGGAACGTAAGAGGAGGTCTCGTGACCAGACACGTGGCCATATGCACGGATATTTTTTTAAGTACATTTTTAAAGGAGGAGGGACCCTTATTAGCCGAACTTTAATTCACTTTTATTTTTTTATATAATTTACTGTAAAATAGTCCTTTTAATAAATGTGTAACATTTCTGTAAGTATTTTTTTTTCTCCAACTAGTAACATAACAATTTTATTAATTTTATTAATTGTTATGTTACTAGTTGGAGAAAAAAGACTAAAAGGGTTACAGATTTATTAAAAGGGCTATTTTACAGTTAATTATATAAAAAACTAGCTGACCCGGCGAACTTCGTACCGCCTAACAGTCGATTCATTTTTTTATTTCTTTTTAATACTTATTCTGCTATTTGGGACACCAGGTCAGCTAGTAAGATAAAAAAAAGAAAGTTAATCAGTCAACAATTACATTATGTAAAAAAAATAAAAATTATAAATCACTTAAAATTCTTTTAATAGTCACTAAAAAATCGCAATGAAAATTACAATTTCAGATTTCTTATTATGATACCTACTTATTTTATTTTTACTTATTCTAAATGAAGTTTCATTTTTATTGTAGTACTGTATGGTACACGATATGTTTTGTTTTTGAGTAATGTTCCCATCGTATCATTATTGACAACAAATATTGACATTAATATTTACACGATACTAATGTCACTCAATTGTTTTTCTTTCCCGGAACCTCTCTAACACTTAAACTTTATTGTATGGTATTAAAGTTCAAATTGACTTGTAAGTATTATTACGAATCATTTGTATGGGAGTATAGAAAAGTGTTTAGGCAATTTTTGAAATTTTTCTCTTCGTAAGAACCATCCTCGTACTTCAAGGAATATTCTAAAAAAAGAATTAGTGAAATCATAAAAGTGAATCAAAGTTCGGCTAATAAGGGTCTTTAAGAACTCGCGTTATCTTTGTCTAGCCGGAATATCACTGTTAGGTTCACTGGAGTGTGCACTGAGAGGCCGCCGGCTATAGACAGCTGGTTAGCGTGCTAGCCAGCACGCCGATCCAGACGTAGAAGTTGTTGGTGGACCGCATTACGGACCAACACCGCAGCGGTAACTCTTTCAGCCACCGTGGTCCACAACAGAGGCTGTAGGTTTTATAATTAGGATTAGTTAGACGTCCGGTCTTTAACGGGTTTGAAAAAGTGAGTAAATTCCCGACGGTTCACCACGTAGCCCACAGCAGGAGGCTGGTGGTCTCAGACGCGGTGCCCTCAATCTTTTCTTCTTCAAAACTAGCTCCAGCCTGACTCGTTTTTCTGTTTTTCACTAGAATCACACATTTTGAAATTTTAAATTACTAAATCAATAATTTTGACAGATCATAGAGCATGCTAAGAAAATATATCTATATAAATCATTAAATAAGGTTGTAACATTACAAATCGTTCGAAAGGCGATCTTTTTTTATACAACTTCGAAAGGCAGAGGCACTTTCCCAGACACCCAAGACAATTACACGTGCTCACTCGCACATTAGCTTGCCCTGTGTGGGAATGGAGCCTATGAACGTTGGTGTCAAAGTAGCGTTATTAACCACTGCGCCACCGAGTTCGTCAAGTGTCTCTTACACATCGTAGAGCTTTGGTGGTCGAGAGGTACATTGGCTGTAGCCCATTCGATCGGGCCTGACATCAAGGACTTCTTTTGCACCTGCTACCGTACGGGTTACCAGGGCTGCACATGGATTACCAGCTTTTTGTCTAGCAGATTCATAGAAGCCATTATTGATTGCTGTTGCTCCGACAGCATGGATATTAATGCAGATGTCACACACGGCTCCGTGCTGTCGTCGATGCTGTTTCTGCTGTATATTAGTAACATGTTGTCGATTGATGGCACTCATTGCTATGCAGATGAAAGGACCGGGGAATCTTAATGTACGGGGCATGCTAACATTCCTCGCTTACTTGTGGAGATTTTTGTCTAAAATTGAGGGTATTTGAACTAAAGTATTCGACTGGGACTACGTCGTCTACGTACTACGTACTACGTCGGGAGGCATACAAGCATATGGTCTACCTGGTGTAAAGCGGGTACCGTAGCCTATTAACGCTAGCGATATATTTAGTATCACTCGCGCGTTGCCTCCTCTGCTGCTTACAGAGCAACTCGTTGGGAGCTCACTGGTGACCTCACTCACACGCAGGAACACAACAGCCCTCTAGGGAGTTTTAATTTGGCTGCGGTTTTCTGTGAGGTGGAGGTACTTCCCCAGACGGGCTGCTTTGATGCGTTCTACCTCTCTTTAAAAAATCCAGACCAAGACAAACAGACATGTTCATGCACACAAACGTTTGCCTTGGGAGGGAATCGAACCCACAATTCTAGAACACGTCTCTTACCATTGCCAAGAGCATTAGAATCTCTGTATTGAGATCTGCAGTAAAGATTAGTTCCGGTTAAGCTGACGTTGAACTAGGTGTGCTCAACAGAACAAAACTCTAGGGAAAGACTTACGTCGCACAAGTCCCGAGTCAGATCGCGTACAGGGCACTTTGGCGCAGCACGTGGACACCAGCTAGAGTTTTGTCATTTGGTTTTGTCATGTGCTGTGAGAATTGTCGGTGATCCTAAGCTTACACTCGTTGAGCCCTCAAGTTTAAGGGAATACCGCATCCCCTTGTGTTCTCTTTCAATCGTACAATGGGTGTTCCGAGGAGTTGCTCGCGCTCGTTGGATACTTTTGGACTCAGTCTAAATAGCTACTTTTTCAGTACCTATCTTCAGTCTTGTATTTATTCTTAATGCGTAGAAGTCGATGATCGGTACCTTTGATGTCAATAATAACAAGATGGCGTTTAATAATCGATGTATAAACAACTAGTTATTTAATTATCGATCGATGGAGTTCAACGTATAGGTACTCCTCGATCAGGCTCTGCGAGCACTCGAAGGCAGGCAGCGTCGGGCGCGTGCGAGGTGTCGTCACACGTACAGAGTTATCGTGAGATCCGATCGAGGCGGCGCGGCGGCGGCTCACGTCGCGGGCTCGGCTCACGTCGCGGGCTCGGCTCACGTCGCGGGCTCGGCTCACGTCGCGGGCTCGGCTCACGTCGCGGGCTCGGCGGACGGCCGGCCGAGGTCGCCGATACCGATCGGGCGGCGCGTTACAAGTTTACGTGCTCGATACACTTACCAAATTACTTTCCCCAAAATATACATGACGAAATATGTGAAACCAAAGAGAGATGTAATCAGCCGCGTCCGTTGTGGCCCGCCCTGTGCCTGCGCGCCGTGTGGAGGCGACGCGGACAACCGCTCGGCTCCAGGTCGGTCTCCAGGGACTCCATTTAATTTTTTTTTAACTCAGTTAATTATTAAAAAAAGAACAACTACAATAAATAATTCACTTTAATGTAGATATATTTTAGTAAAGGGATTACAGACCTGAGTATTTGATATTAATTTCAGCTTGATAGCTCCACCCGTTCCTGACAAAAAGGATCTTTACAGACGGACAACAAAGTGATCCTATGATTCCGTTTTTCCTCTAAAAACACCCAATCAAGACGAACGCACGCAATTATTTGCCTTGTTTGGGAATTGAACCCACGTGCCTTGTTTTAGGTTAACGCCAAACTCCTCGTGTACCTGACACTAATAAAAAAGGACTTGCCCATTCGAATTATAGTGTTACCATTTTGTATATCATTTTGACGAGCTCGGCGGCTCAGTCGTGAATGACGCCACTTTGACACCGACGCTCGTGGGTTCGATTCCCACACAAGGCAAACATTAGCGTGCATGAATATGTCTGTTTGTCTTGGTCTGGATGTTTTAAGAGAGGAGGGGCGTACCAAAGCAGCCCATTTGGGGAAGTGCCTCCACCTGACACCTGATCGAAGACCGCAGTCAAATAACAACTCCCTAGAGGGTTGTTGTGTTCCTGCGTGTGAGTGAGGTCACCAGTAAGCTCCTAAGAAGTTGCTGTGTAAGCAGCAGAGCAGGCATCGCGCGAGTGATACTTAATATATTTCAAGCGTTAATAGGCTACGGTAACTGCTTTGAAAGAGAAGAATCCAGAACTAATGTAAGGATTACGATTGATGATGAAGTGTTGGAACAAGTGGATGAGTTTGTATATCTTGGATGCACTTTCAGCAGGGATGGGACAGTTCCGATTGGGACGCCGCCCGCCCTAGTCGCGTGCGCTCCGTCTCTATTTTTTCTGCGCTCGCGTGTTTTTTTCTCTGATTTGTATTGTACTACGACAGTTTTGTCGAGTACGTTGCTGCATTACACATTGTTTTGGAGTTCAACTGTTGTATAGCTTCGGCTGTATAACTTTTGACTTTCACAACAATTGGAATAGCTTGGTTTATACTGGTGGAAACCTATAAGTGTGATACGAAGCCAGTAAACGTCGCCCCGGTACGTTGTTGGGTTCCTTCTGAACCCAGCGAAACCGAAAGACCCGAACCCAGTGCACTTGGCTCTCGCCAAGGGAGACGATCCTTTTGAACGGCTATCCAAATTAGCGATACTTGTCTAACTTCACTCCCCCCGCCCAGGTCTACTTCGCCTATATGGCGCAAACCCCAAGCAGCCAACTGCAGTTTGTCCTGCACATTGTTCAGTCATTAGCGCAAATTCTGCGTAAAGAACCCGACCTCAACATTCAAGAGTTAGCTAGGGATATAGTCAAAGACCTTGGTCTCGCCGTCCCCGCCTCTCCAGACGGAGATACCATCGACACAATAGATAGTGCTGCTGACAAGTCAGACACCATGTCCACGACGTCTTCAACGTCAAAGAGGACCTTCCCAGCGGGACTCCGATTCCTCCGGCGACTCAAGAGTCGACGGACACACTTGTGGAGTCTAGTGGCTCAGCATACTCAAAAGTCCCGTCCAAATCCGCTAGAAAGCGGATACGGCGCCTTCTGCGCCGTCAACAGGACGCCAAAAAAGTAGACACAGGCAAGTCCGGTGCCTCTTCGTCTCACGATGAGGAGGTACCTCTCCCGCACTCTCCCTCTCCTGCTCTGTAGCTCCCTTGTCGTTCGACAGGG
Organism: Pyralis farinalis; assembly: GCA_947507595.1. Classification (NCBI taxonomy): domain Eukaryota; kingdom Metazoa; phylum Arthropoda; class Insecta; order Lepidoptera; family Pyralidae; genus Pyralis; species Pyralis farinalis. The sequence goes on from OX382264.1 coordinate 592,847, forward strand.
AGTCCCCTCTCCCCCCCACCTACCTCACCCACGCCCGCTCTTAAAGCGCCCCCTGCCTCTCAGAAGGCCGCCAGCAAGCCCGCCCCGCGCGGCACCTCCGCTCCGATCCGAGCTAACGCCCCGCCGCCTGTTTTCCTTCGTGAAAAAGCCAAGTGGGTCCAAGTTTCGAAGCTTTGCGCCGAGCAAAAGGTGCACTACACCCGTGCTACTAACACGGGTGTTGCAATCAAAATAGACGTACCGTCTATTGATGATTTCAAAAGTCTTACAAGACTTTTATCTAACAAAAATATTCCGTTTCATATATACGCGCTCCCCAGTGAGCGCAAAGTACGTGCGGTCATACGCGGAGTGCCGTCTGAGGTCTCCTGCGACTCCGTTAAGGACGACCTGCTGGCTCAGCGCTTCCCTGTTGAGGCTGTGCACAGGATGCACAGTCGCAATGGGATGGTTTACCCGCTAGCACTGGTCGTACTAGCGAACGTCTACATTGCCAGAGACATTTTTAAGAGAGAGCTCACGGTGTGCGGCCTCTCTAATGTCAAGGCAGAGCCTCCACGTTCACGTGGAATTCCGGGGCAGTGCCATCGTTGCCAGCTGTATGGTCATGCAGCTGCCAACTGTTCGGCCAAGCCCAGGTGCGTCAAGTGTCTACGTGACCACCATACTAGGGATTGCACTCGCGACCCTAGCATTCCTCCCGGCTGTGTGCTGTGCGGCCAAGTTGGTCACACAGCCAACTACAGAGGGTGCCCTCGTGCACCCCAGCCCTCTGGCAAGCCCTGTAAGGGACAAACAGAGGGTCCCAAGCCGAGGCGCGCGGCTCCGCCGGCTATATCAAACCCGCCGAAGGCGGCCCCACTTCCGCCTCAGCAGGGCGTTAAATCTCCATCCTTAGGAGACGACCTGAAGACGGTAATTACCGTCATTCAGGGAGTCAGCTTGAAGGAGGTTTCACTCCTTGCGGGCAAGCTTAGAGCTGCCCGCAGCCCACAGGAGCGACTTTTAGCGCTCTGTGAGCATGAACAACTTCTAAGCTCTTTGTAGCTTATCACTGGCCCCGGTAGCGAGTCGCTAGCGGCTCGCGCCGAGTTCATTCAATCCACTTCCTAGTTCCTTCCTTCCTGTCTGTGTTTACTGGACCCTGTTAAAATTATAAGCACCCTTCTGATCGCGTAGCTAGGTACTAGTGTCGACCTCCTCAGGAGGAGAGTTGGCACTTTTCTAAGCGTATGCTCTTATTAGAGTGACGCTTGCGTCGTCCCGTTCCCCTGGGGCGATCGCATCCGATGGAGCCTTTGAGGTCTTCCCGGCCAGAGGCGTTCCCAGGGGGTGTTTTAGTCAGTAGGAATCTGACATAACTAGGTTCGTTCGCACGAAACAGTATCTTATGCAAGATTTCACCTCCTCCCTCCCGTGTTCCGGAGGTTGCCCCTCACGGAAGAATGACTAATGCACACCCGCGTGTGTGGGTTAGTCCTTTTGTGGGTCGTCATTTTCATGGGCGAAAAAAAAAGCAGGGGTGGAAGGTACATTGCAGATGTGGAAAGACGAGTGAGTGCTGGGAATAGTGTGAATGGAGCGTTGGGAAAACTTCTTGGCAGTAAAAACCTGAGCCAGAAGGCGCAGCTGGCTATACACAATGCAGTGCTGGTCCCAACACTAACTTATGGAAGCGAGAGCTGAGTATGGCAGAAAGAGCATGAAAGTAGAATAAACGCGGCCGAAATGCGAGCGCTGCGCAAAATTTGTGGCATAAGGCTTGTAGACCGTATTCGCAATGATGATGTTAGAAAACGAGTTGGTCTGAATCAAATCAAATCAAATCAAATCAAATAATTTTATTTGCAAGAATACACAATATTATAATAGGTGTTACAAATGGCGTGGATGGTAGTGTATTCAGTCTGCGTGCAGACGTGCAAAAAATTTATAGTTACATGTATTATTATTAATTAAATCATGTCATATAAAAATTAACATTATTAATTACTACTAACTACTGTTGTCATTTACATTTGTAGTCCAGATATTCCTTAATACTATAAAAACAGTGATCTAAGAGCCATGTCGTCAATTTCGTCTTAAACATATTTCCCATTATAGTCTTAAATTCCTCTGGTAGATTGTTATATATTAATATACTCATATTAAAGGCATTTTTTTCATATATATACTTATGACAGGTTGGTCGATGTTGTGAAAGAGAGCGTCGGTGTTAAAATAAGAAGAGGCAGGCTCCGTTGGTTCGGACATGTAGAAAGAATGCAAGATGAAAGAATGACGAAGCAGATATACAATGCAAAAGTGGAAGGATGTAGGAGCCGGGGAAGGCCACGACTTACCTACCATGACCAAATTGGTCGTGTTCTATCAGAAGGTGATGTCAGGAGCCTTAGAAACCGGCGAGCGTACATAAGAAGAGCAATGAATATTAAAGAAGCGAGTGAGATATGTAAGGATTGAGTCACGTGGCGCTCGGTTCCCCGCAAGGGATTTAGCGTGAAGTTATAGATATAGTAACTGCTTTACATCTCCCGACGTTGTATAAAAAAAAAAAATTCATAATATTATGCTAAGATACGTTCCGCACGATGTATATATTCCAGGAACGTCAGCCGAGTGCTGCACTTTATAAATCAATCAATCCTTTAACCCGGCCGCGTGTCCGTCGGCAGAGGGCGCTGTGAACACTCCCGCTCGACGCCTCTTCGTAACATCTCTGCACGGTGCGGGAGGCACACGTCATCATTTATCACGGTTGATGTTTTCATTAGTTCCTCGCTATCAGCACGTCGCCGTCGGGCAGGCTAGGTATCGGAGCGGCCGACCAGCCAGTGGATGACGAACAGGGGTAACGATGGGAAGAACGAGAGCACTGGACGTTCATTATTTATATTATTTAAAATATGACAATGCCTTCATTACGAACATTCATTGGACACCAAACACGGTGTATGTTTTTTAATAATACTCTCCTATTCATAGACGTAATAAAAAAAGCAGACACCGTCTCCCGAACTAAATACTGAAGCACCTCCATAGTAAGTCAGTCGCTATACGTACGAGCCGACACGCACACATTCACACCATAGTAAGTCTACCGCCCGCCATTACGCACCGACACCTCGCCGCGTGATAATTGTCCTTGTAGAAAAATAATAATAATGCCGTCGTGTGTAGTGAAGAGCAGTCGGAACCATAGTGGTACAATAAAAAAAGCCAAGGGTTTACTTTTCATAGGTAAGCAAGTAATTTTTATGATTAACTAATCGTTTCACTTAAATTAATTTTTGAAAACAATAAATCGACCGATGTTGCCATAACTCACATTTCCAAATTAGCGTATATGTGTGGGAGATCATTAGGGTTCCGTACCCAAAGGGTAAAACGGAACCCTATTACTGAGGCTCCGCTGTCCGTCCGTCCGTCCATCTGTCACCAGGCTGTATCTCATGAACCGTGATAGTTAGACAGTTGGAATTTTCACAGATGATGTATTTCTGTTGCCGCTATAACAACAAATACTAAAAAGTAGAATAAAATAAATATTTAAGGGGGCTCCCATACAACAAATGTGATTTTTTTGCTCATTTTTGCTCGATATTGATAACGGCAACAGGTAGACGCTTGAAATATTCACAGAATATTTAGTTATATATTCACTATAAGAAGACATAATTAAATTAAAATAAAACAAATATTTAAGGGGGGCTCCCATACAACAAACATGTTTTTTTTTGCCATTTTTAGGGTTCCGTACCCAAAGGGTAAAACGGAACCCTATTACTGAGGCTCCGCTGTCCGTCCGTCCGTCCGTCCGTCCGTCTGTCACCAGGCTGTATCTCATGGACCGTGATAGTTAGACAGTTGAAATTTTCACAGATGATGTATTTCTGTTGCCGCTATAACAACAAATACTAAAAAGTAGAATAAAATAAATATTTAAGGGGGCTCCCATACAACAAATGTGATTTTTTTGCTCATTTTTGCTCGATATTGATAACGGCAACAGGTAGACGCTTGAAATATTCACAGAATATTTAGTTATATATTCACTATAAGAAGACATAATTAAATTAAAATAAAACAAATATTTAAGGGGGGCTCCCATACAACAAACATGTTTTTTTTTGCCATTTTTAGGGTTCCGTACCCAAAGGGTAAAACGGAACCCTATTACTGAGGCTCCGCTGTCCGTCCGTCCGTCCGTCTGTCACCAGGCTGTATCTCATGGACCGTGATAGTTAGACAGTTGAAATTTTCACAGATGATGTATTTCTGTTGCCGCTATAACAACAAATACTAAAAAATAGAATAAAATAAATATTTAAGAGGGCTCCCATACAACAAACGTTATTTTTTTGCCTTTTTTATAGATAATGGTACGGAACTCTTCGTGCGCAAATCCCACTCGCACTTGACCGATTTTTATACATAATTAAGCATTTTTTATTTCAAATAAGTATGCATCTGTTTGTCCTACATAATAAAAGGAATAAGTAATGTTATATTTCATGTGTTTAATTTATTTTCATCAATACCTATTTTAAACAACACAAGTTACAAATCAACGGTCCATAAAATTCGAGTTCCGAAGACAGTAACGAATCATATAATTTTTTATTTTTAGTTAAAGAAATGGGAAATTTTGTTCCATCTGGCAACCCACTTGACACTCACACAGTTACACGCCGTCATTGTGGTGCTTCAGTTGTTTCTCAGCGAATAGCATTCACAGAATATTTAGTTATATATTCACTATAAGAAGACATAATTAAATTAAAATAAAACAAATATTTAAGGGGGGCTCCCATACAACAAACATGTTTTTTTTTGCCATTTTTAGGGTTCCGTACCCAAAGGGTAAAACGGAACCCTATTACTGAGGCTCCGCTGTCCGTCCGTCCGTCCGTCCGTCCGTCTGTCACCAGGCTGTATCTCATGGACCGTGATAGTTAGACAGTTGAAATTTTCACAGATGATGTATTTCTGTTGCCGCTATAACAACAAATACTAAAAAGTAGAATAAAATAAATATTTAAGGGGGCTCCCATACAACAAATGTGATTTTTTTGCTCATTTTTGCTCGATATTGATAACGGCAACAGGTAGACGCTTGAAATATTCACAGAATATTTAGTTATATATTCACTATAAGAAGACATAATTAAATTAAAATAAAACAAATATTTAAGGGGGGCTCCCATACAACAAACATGTTTTTTTTTGCCATTTTTAGGGTTCCGTACCCAAAGGGTAAAACGGAACCCTATTACTGAGGCTCCGCTGTCCGTCCGTCCGTCCGTCCGTCCGTCTGTCACCAGGCTGTATCTCATGGACCGTGATAGTTAGACAGTTGAAATTTTCACAGATGATGTATTTCTGTTGCCGCTATAACAACAAATACTAAAAAATAGAATAAAATAAATATTTAAGAGGGCTCCCATACAACAAACGTTATTTTTTTGCCTTTTTTATAGATAATGGTACGGAACTCTTCGTGCGCAAATCCCACTCGCACTTGACCGATTTTTATACATAATTAAGCATTTTTTATTTCAAATAAGTATGCATCTGTTTGTCCTACATAATAAAAGGAATAAGTAATGTTATATTTCATGTGTTTAATTTATTTTCATCAATACCTATTTTAAACAACACAAGTTACAAATCAACGGTCCATAAAATTCGAGTTCCGAAGACAGTAACGAATCATATAATTTTTTATTTTTAGTTAAAGAAATGGGAAATTTTGTTCCATCTGGCAACCCACTTGACACTCACACATAGTTACACGCCGTCATTGTGGTGCTTCAGTTGTTTCTCAGCGAGATTCCGTCTGACTTTTTTATTACGTCTATGCTCCTATTGGCTTAAATTATTGTAAATAAGCCTCGGCACAAGCCCGGCCGTCACACAGCCAATCAAAGAACTCATTTAAAACCGAATTTAGTATTTTCGTCGTTCAATGACGTACATTTAAAATTGTTCAGCGAAGATAAAAACATGACATTTATCATCTTTGGAGAGATTGGAAATGGATAATCGCAATGATCATTACTAGGTCACCGCGACAATGTACCAGCGACGTGTCGGTGAGGCGGCAGGGCGCTGTGGCAGCGCGGCCGCCGGCTCCGGCAAAGGTCAGAGGTGAGCGCGGGGTCCGAGTTGCGAACTTAACGAGCGGTGTTCGCGGCCCTCTGCCTACTAATAATTCAGCGGGCCTCAAGGACTCCGCGAACACGAATCAATGTGGATTAAAAATAGAGGAGGCAGTGCGTGGAGCTGCCGTATCGATCTCGGAGACGACTGGTGGCGCTCGCCGTCGTCGTCGGCCGGGAGACGATGTGCGACTGCGGGGAATGAGTTCTCGTGCACGTTACAGCGCACTATACGCCAGCCAGCGCAGACGGCGAGCGGATATTCGATGGTCCAGCACAGGGTGGCTCACTGGAGCGGGGAATGCCGCCGGTGCACTAAAATGAGTGAAACTAAGGCGGGTGAATGTAATTATGTACTAAATGTAGGAATGTGTCGACAGCGCCGTGCTGGCCGGCCCCGGCGGCCGGTGGTGCCAGCGCGAGTTGTGCAAACGGAGTTCAGCAATGGCACCCCGTGTAAATGCACGTGATGAGACCGTCGTCGGGCGGGTTTACCGAGATCGTTCTTTCGAGTGGTCAAACATCGCTTTTTTTCTTTTAAGATTTTGATAAATATCATTAAAAATATTTCTTTTTTATACTACGTCGGGAGGCATACAAGCATATGGCCCACCTGATGTAAAGCAGTTACCGTAGCCTATTAACGTTTGTAACATATTAGTATCACTAGCACGATGCCTCTTCTATTGCTTACACAGCAACTCCTTAGCAACTTGTGACCTCACTCACACGCAGGAATACAACAACCCTCTAGGGAGTTATTATTTGGTTGAGGTTTTCTGTGAGGTGGAGGTACTTCCCCATACGGGCTGCTTTGATGCGCTCTACCTCTCTTAAAAGCACCTAGACCGAGACAAACAGTTCACGCACACAAATGTTTATCCTGTGAGGAAATCGAACCCACGAGCGTTGGTGTCAAAGTCACGTTATTAAAAGATAACATGAAAATTATTTATTTACCTTTAGACCTTCACGGGCAATTAGACACGTCTTACATTATCAATATTGTCTCCTATTAATTTTTCATAGTTTTCATTTCTCTTTTTTAATCTACCAACATTTCAAATGACCATTGGCGAAGAGGAAATGCCAAAAGAAACTTGCCAATATAGGTAACGGTGACATGTTGTACAGTTAAAGATATATATTGATACATGTGCTGAATCATATCCAGACATCTCTGTCAGCCAGATATTAAACGATTCTGTAATAACCCTTCTTACATTGAGTATTTTTGAACTTTTGAACATATTGTCAGGCAAGGACGGAACTGTTTCAGGTAATTTATTATGGAATTGAATACAATTTACAATAAAAGATTATAAGTCTTAGCAAGCCGATGTATCGGCATACGCAAACCATTCGTGCTAAGGGTTTCACTACATTTCGAAAACGATTTTATATTTTTACGAGAAAACATTATGTTCTCATAAATGTACTAAGATGTAACCGTTAGGATATTTATTTGTTTGAACAATTCCCTGAGAAATTCTCTGGAGCCCAAGTTATGAATAAAGCGGATGGCTCTCCTTTGTAATATGGAAACGTTTCAATATCAGCCGCTCGTCCCCACAACAGTCCCCACAACACACTCATAACTTACATGACATAATGCTGTGAAAGTACGAGTAGTTGAAATAGACTAAGCGCGCAGTTGTCAATTGTCTAATTCTCCTAACAGCTTATGCAGCGGAGGTGATCTTACTGCCCAGTTTATTCAAGTGAGGGCCTCACTGTAATTTTGAGTCTATTGTAGTTCCAAAAATTAAAATTCCTCCAAACGATATGCATCTGTCTCTACGAGAAACCTACTCAGGACGATCTTGACCTGTCTCTACGAGAGTTCTCCTCTCTGTGGGAGACCTCCTCCAGAGGTTAACTATGTGACGTCATTCTAAATCTAATATGGCGGCATACCCAAGATGGCGGACCAACTATTTTTAATGCACTCCTATAATATGGGTATCAAATCACAGGGCTTGCTAAGAGTAACTCGAAAAATAATGTGACGTCACTCTTAATCCAAAATGGCGGACTTATAAAGCTTGAAAATCAATTTCGAAGCAGATATCTTCAATCGATTGAGCTGAAATTTTGTATACACGTTCAGTTTGGATGACAATGCATGGTTAACTGTGTGACGTCATTCTAAATCCTACATGGCGGTACACCCAAGATGGTAAATATTTTATTTAATTGATTCCTACAATATGAGTATCAAAAGAAAGGGCTTGTAAGTCATAAAATAAAGTGACGTCACTCTAAACCAATATGGCGGAGTAAGTTTTTAGTGCTTGCTTATAATATGGATATCAAGTAAAAGGACTCACTGAGAATACGAATGAGAGTTTAAAAAAAAAGATGCTGAATAGCAACTCCATTGCTCCAATTCGTCTGGAATTTTGGTATACTGGGGTTTTTGGAGTCGTCGATTATGATATTGAGGTCGAATTGTTGCAACGAACCGATGCAACCAGACTCGCTGTTTGCATCATTTACTTTGACTTGTGTAATACGGTGAGATAGGCGTCAATAGCATTGGTTTGCAACCTGTCTAGGAGAAGGAAAACTCCAAAATCAAACCCGTTACTTTGTTTCATAAGGCACAAGTAAGCTTCAAGCTGAAATAAGTGGCACATTTCTCTAAACACCCAAGTCAAAGCGAGGCCGTGCCGAGGACTGTGTGGCATCAGGGTGTAATATGTGTCGCGAACGTACCACCTTAGGGCACCGGGGCGAACCCTGTTGTATATTAGCTCTTACCCTTCTAAACGAAGCTCTGGGAGGGTGAACGAATATTTCTTCGGTACTCGTGGGAACAACATGGGAAAAACAGAAACATCAACACAAAGGAAGAGAAGGCGGGGCGAAAAATAAATTGAAACGGCAAGAAAAACTTGCTACCAAAAGCATGTAAAATCAAACAAGTAGGCCGACTCGACCCCTGCGCGAAGGATAATAGCCTAAACACGTAGGGCTGTCGCTTATAGTTTATACAATCGTCAAAATTGCATAGTCTATCTATATACAAAACAATTTTTTGATGATTTCTGTGACGTGTTAACGTCACTTACTCGCATGAACACAACAATCCTCCAGGGAATTGTTATTCCGCTGCAGTTTTGAGCATATTTTTCGTGAGGTAGTAGTAGTTGTAGTAAGTTACTCACTCGCATGAACGCAACATCTGTCCAGCGAATTGTTTTTGGCTGCAGTTTTCCGTGAGGTAGTAACGTCACTCACTTGTATGAACACAACAACCCACCAGGGAATTGTTATTTGGCTGCAGTTGTCTGTGAGGTGGTAACGTACTCACTCGCATGAACACAACATCACTCCAGTGATTTGTTATTTAATGATGCCAGAGAAGTATAACATCTCACGCGCGTACATAAGTACACGCACCCATTTTTTTTTACACTAAACTCTTTTTACTTTTTCATTTACTACACTTATCAAAATTATAATCTTTATATTCGGAAATTTAATATTTTTAGAGTAGCCTAAAATGGTAGGCATTAAAAGTACTTTTTTCTGTAGGAATTTTGTCATTTTATAACAAAATTACACATTTGATACAAAAAAAAATCTTTTTACTTTTTAGCCATCTTTACGAATTTGTAGTTAAAGTAGGTAGGTACACGTACAAATTATTACGAGCGGGAGCGCAGCGGCGGTGCGTGCGTGGCCGCGTGCGGTATTAAGCACGGCGTAGCCACGACTGGCAGCCTGGCGCCGAGTACCTTTACAAGAGATAAATTTTGTCAGTGTGTGCGTGTGAAGACGCATACGTACAGGCGCGAACTCATATAAACCGAACACGGTGCGTATCTATGAAGATAACCTACTTATTTGATTTTACTATGGCTGTACTTTTTGCACAAGACATTTGAATTCACTGAAAAACTGCCTAACATTTTACCTAGATCTACTGACAGTCAAGTCAAAGTCAAAGTCAAAATCTTTTTATTCCGTAAAATGGCTACATTTGTTTGGAATCGTCACAATTTTTTTCCCTACCGTGCAGTTTATGACTAGGTGAGCACTGATAAAAATACTGCCAAAAAACTCAGGCATCCCTCTTTTGGTATCCAAACAAATTTACATATTTTATTAATTACATTATAATTGGATCGACTCACTCCCAGGCATTTTTATCATTAATATAGTCAGATACTTTATAATATGCCCTGCTACACAATTTGGCTTTAATAGTAGTTTTAAATTTGTTAACTGACAATTCTCTTATATTGCTGGGAAGTTTGTTATAGAACCGTATACATTGCCCCATAAAAGAATTACTTATTTTGTGGAGACGGCTTGCATGTAACACAAGATTATGCTTATATCTAGTATTTATGCTATGAGTATCACTCTTTTTACAAAATGAGTCTATGTTTTTATGGACATACAAAAGATTTTCATAGACATTTTGCGATGCGACTGTTAGAATATTTATTTCTTTGAATTTTTCTCTAAGGCTCTCCCGGGGACCAAGTTTGTAGATAGCTCTTATGGCTCTCTTTTGCAATAAAAAGATGGTGTTAATGTCCGCGGAGTTACCCCAAAGAAGAATTCCGTATGACATAATACTATGAAAGTAGCTGAAATAAACTATTCTAGCCGTATCAACATCAGTGAGCCGTCTAATAGTTTTCACTGCATAGGCTGCAGAACTTAGTTTTCCTGATATTTTTTCAATTTGTGGGCCCCATTGTAGTCTGGAGTCAATTGTTATACCCAAGAACACAGTTGTCTCCACAGGGGCTAAATTAGTTCCATTAACGTGTACATTGGTAGCCACCTGTCTTACATTAGGTGTTGAGAACTTAATTACTTTAGTCTTTTTATTATTTAAAAGCAGATTATTAACACTAAACCAATGAATAACTTTAGAGAGAGCATCGTTAACTTCGTCATAATTCTCCAACTGTCTATTAATTTTGAATGTCAAAGAGGTATCATCCGCAAACAATACAATCTCATGTTTATCCCTTACATAATAAGGTAAGTCATTTATATATACTAAAAATAAGAATGGACCTAGAATTGACCCCTGTGGGACTCCCATAACTACAGGGGACCCCGAAGATCTTTTACCATTAACATCGACCTTCTGTATCCTATTGCCCAGATAAGAAGACAGAAGTTCGAGAGCCTTGTTCCTGATACCGTAGTGGTGTAATTTTCTGACAAGAGTGTCATGGTGCACGCAGTCAAACGCTTTAGACAGATCACAGAAAATTCCCAAGGCATCTTGCGAACCCTCCCATGCCGCGAATATACTTTTAAGCAAATGAATCCCTGCGTCTATAGTTGAACAACCTCTCGTAAATCCGAATTGTTTCCTATGAAGCAAATTATGTGTATTGAAATGTCTGAGCAACTGGCTAAGCATTAGTTTTTCAAAAAATTTACTGAGAATGGGCAGTATGGAAACAGGTCGAAAATTCGAAGGGTCCGAACTATCACCAGATTTAAATAATGGAATGATTTTACTATGTTTCATCAAGTCAGGAAATACACCAGATGCCACACAACAATTGAAAATTGTAGCTAAAAGTGGAGCGATTGAAATAATAATAGAAGAAATAGTTTTGACAGATAGACCCCACAGATCTTTAGTGTTTTTCATATTTATTGATTTAAAAGCGTTCAAAACATCTTTTGGGCTTACAGCTGAAAATTCAAATATTGTGTCGCATTCTACCACGCTCTGTTTGAGAACCAGTTCAGCAGATATAGAAGAAGACATAATATTTCTCGTAGTAATAAGAGGAATGTTAGAAAAATATTTTTCAAACTCAGTCGCAATTTCTACATCGTTTTTGATATCTATATCATTTATCTTTAACCGAAAGTCTCGACTACGTACTTTCGCTCTACCCGTCTCATTATTTATCATATCCCAAACAGATTTAATAATATTTGTTGAACCATTAATTTTATTTCTTAAATATATAGACTTAGCATTGGAACAGGCTCGTTTAAATATTTTGGCATAATTTTTTACAAGTTCTTGAAAAGTCGGATTGTGATTACAGGTCCTTTCTTCATAAAGTTCATACAATTTATTCCGACTTTTGTAAATACCAGTAGTTGCCCAATCACTGAATGTCATACGGTCACTTACAGACAGTTGTTTTGGAGTAAAGATTGTATTAAATTCATTAGTAATTAAGCCAAATAACGAACTGTACAAGTGGTCCGGAGTACCGTGATAGGGCAACAATACAATTTTTTCTGCTATATTAGACTTAAATCTTTCTAAGCGGCTTTTAGTAAATGGTATATAATTTATTTGCTTTCTTTGTATTTTTGAAGAATTTGGAAATGAAACCAACTGACCTGAATGGTCTGACTGTACTTTATTAATTATAGATTGATACAAAGGTTTTACAGTGCTAAATATGTTATCAATACATGTAGCACTTGTAGCAGTTACTCTTGTTGGCTCTGTAAAAATATGATGCAAATTGTATGATTTAAATAAATTTAAAAAGTTGTAGGTAACAGTATTTTAAAAGGTAACAGTAAAGGCATGGTTGTCATTACAGAACATCTAGAAAAATTAAATATATCGCGCGAGTATAACATATCACGTCCACGTGTATATGAACCATTGAGGTGGCTCATAAATAGCAATCTCCTATATCATGTTCGCTGCTGGTCAAGCATACGTGGCCTTAAGTAGGGTTTACTTGTGTAGCTTAACAAGTAAATTAAATAATTTGATGTGAATAATATTATCTATTAAAATTTTCAAACTAAGTAAATACGAGTACTTAAATCTCGCGACAAGCTTTTATATCATATAAATTGTGTCAAATGTGAAATGACGTTATAAGTTAACCGTAAAAGTTTAATTATAAAAGTTAATTGTTTCTTTTTAGAGCATTTAAATAAAAGTTTGTCTTTAAAAAGGTTTTTTACTTTTAATTTATTTAAATCGCCAGATTGGATTATAAAAAACATTTATGCATTTGATAGCCTAATTACGGAGGAAGGTTAGGCAATTCAAACACGACACTTTAGAAGAGAAGAAAGAAGAAAAAAAGCGAGAAACAACTGTTCCCGAAGTGTACCGGGACACGTGTGAACCAAGTTGCAGGGTGCACCTAGTAAGTTTATTACTGATATAACAAGGTTGTTACAGTATAAGTTAACTATACAAATGTATATACTGGTGGCGTTACGTCCGCGACTTGACCTCTCACGAGTCAGAAGTATATTTATAAATAGTAGACCGGGACCGGAACACGGACATCCTGCTCGTGTCAACGACGGCAGTGCGCCGACGACCACCTCGCCACACTGCTGCACTGTGGAAGACCGCGTCCACCGCCAACGAGGAGAACACGTAGCTTTCGTGGTGACACGCTCGGAGTTGACTCAGCCACATGTCAGGTAATGCCGTGGTGAGCAGAGTTCTCCCGACTCACTTTACCACAAGTCAGAACAGCTAAAGGTGACAGACGCGAGACCTCAGGTCTCAAGGACGTGGGAATATACCCAAGACATTGTGAATAGTAACCAGCAAGAAACCAAAGCAAGCATTAAAAACGTCCCTGGCAAACGGGGGAGAAAAGAAAAACATTAAAAAAAAAAAAAAAAAAAAAAAAAAAAATAACTGAAGTCCATTCCCGCCGTGAGCTGCGTTGAACCGACTGACGCTGTCATCATCACGTGTTCATACACTGATCGCTGTTACTGTTTTAAACAATGATATTGTATTTAAAGATGACGTGTATTCATACTGCGCGTCGTTTTGTTATTGTTCCACTACGACATTATAGTACTTACTTACTTAAGAAGGGGATAGATAATACGGAACGCATGATATAGAGAGAGATAGCTATCTGTCAAGAGTTGCGCTTGGAATACGTCAGCGCATCATAGAATAGCGCAAATTAGACCAATTGGGTTAATTTCATTGCCTCAGTTTTTGCGCGCTAGTACGACATCTACCTCTTTTTAATACAATATCATTGGTTTTAAAGAATAATATGATCCGATTTTTCAAAGTCAAAATCTTTTTATTCCGTAAAAATAGCTACATTTGTTTGGAATCGTCACAGTTTTTTCCCTACCGTGCAGTTCATGACTAGGTGAGCACTGATAAAAATACTGCCAAAAAACTCAGGCATCCCTCTTTTGGTATCCAAACAAATTTACATAATTTATTAATTACATTATAATTGGATCGACTCACTCCCAGGCATGTTTATCATTAATATAGTCAGATACTTTATAATATGCCCTGCTACACAATTTGGCTTTAATAGTAGTTTTAAATTTGTTTATTGACAATTCTCTTATATTGCTGGGAAGTTTATTATAGAACCGTATACATTGCCCCATAAAAGAATTACTTATTTTGTGGAGACGGCTTGCATGTAACACAAGATTATGCTTATATCTAGTATTTATGTTATGATGAGTATGACTCTTTTTACAAAATGAGTCTATGTTTTATGGACATACAAAAGATTTTCATAGATATATTGCGATGCGACTGTTAGAATATTTATTTCTTTGAATTCTTCTCTAAGGCTCTTATGGCGGGGCTCTTATCCCGGGGCCCTCGACGGCGCGGCGCGGCGCGGCGGCGGCGCTCGCCTTCACCTCTCGCTGACGCTGGCCGGTCACGATAGTTCGGCCGCTCGTTACATTCGTTGCTTTCTGGCCTTCCTTTGTTCAGTGGTGTCGAGGGTTCGGGCGATTCCTTCGCCGAATCGCGGCGACTACTCGAGCCGAACTGCGGGACCCTTGCTGAGTGAACGTAGTAGATCGAGGAAGTGGAAGGTGGCCATAGGAACGTCCACCGAGCCGGCCAGATGAACTGTGTTCGCCTAATGCTGACCTCAACGAGTACTTTGGTTTCGTTAACTTTTATCGTTCACAAGTACGCACATTCGATACACGGCAACACGGCTAGTAGCAGTAGATGCCGTGGCGTCACCTACGTGTGCCGCCCGTCCCCCGCGTCCCCCGCGACGCCGTTCATTATATCGACAGTCGCTCTGCGTGTAGTTGGAGTCGATATACACTCATGGTACGTGTTCGAGTCGGTGGTACTTTACGACGGTGCCAAGTACGTATAATAAGTATATAATATTCATTTGGTTTCACAGACATGCCCCGCCACCATCCCACGGCTCCACCGACCTTGCGCTCATTTGAGCCAAATAAATAAATATTGTCGGACAAATTACACAGCGCCATCTAGCCCCAAAGTAAGCGAAGCTTGTGTTATGGGTACTAGACTACTGATAAATATACGTAAATACATTTTTTTTTTGTAAATACATACTTATCTATTATACATAGAAAATACCCAGACCAAGACAAACAGACATGTTCATGCACACAAATGTTTGTACTGTGTGGGAATCGAACCCACGAGCGTTGGTATCAAAGTAGCATAACAACGCGTTTCACCACTGCGCCACCGAGCTCGTCATGCGTCACGAGCTCAAATGTTTGTCAGACGTAGTGCTCGCGACTGTCCCGTGCTCGCTGTCATATATTTAACAATTAAGTCGCGTTCAGTAAATCTGAAACTTTAGCTCGCGACCCCGTCGTTATGTCGTGAACACACTGAAGGAAGGACCGGCCGGTCCATTATACAAAATAATTCCCACTGGTTTCAATTACATTTATATCCTTAAATGCTTCTGGTTGGCGAATTCTTTTGATGATGTTCGAAGTCATGTGGGGCACACGGGGCTCGGACTGTCGCTGGACTTCAGTGGACAGAGTAGCCCGCCGCCGCGCCGGCCGGTCGGATGGCGCTCGTCGAACGCGGCCGCCCGCGACCTCAACATATTGTAACGCGATATCAAACATGTTCAAAATAAATACCATAAATAGTAGCTGAGCGTTATCAGTGAGAGAGCGGTGTTCGGGAGATAACGATCCGTAGTAGATAAGAACATGCGTCGGCTCGTCGGCAAAGGAGCTCGGCGTGAACACACGCGTGACGCGTGCAAGGACCATTGAGTAATGAAGCACGGGGGGCGGGCGGCGGGCGGCGCGGGAAGCCGGCCGAGTGCGCCGACGGCTCCGGCAGATTACGATATGAATGCGCCGGCCCTCGGTTACCGCGGCGGCGGCGGCGGGGTGTACGGTGGATATGGTAACTCCGTCACGTCTCCGGCCGCGGTAGTGATTCACTCCGGCGTGTTTATGAACTTTGTCACTCGACATTGTCAAACTTGCGTAAGTGTCAGAGTTGGCGAGACGTGGATGGAAAACCGATTCGCACATGTACCGCGCGGGGTGGGTGTGCGCGCGGCGGACACCACGGCACGCGCAGGGGTAGGGAACGGTGCGTTACAATATCTAAGAAATAGTAAGTCGGCGCACGGTACTTGTGTTTTTTGGACGAAATTTTGTTACGTTTTCGCAGAATATCGCCTTATGTTATTGTACATTAAAATAAAGGCGCTTTACCATCCGGAGCGAGCAGAGAGAAGTTGTCGGGTACGCTGAACAGATCGGACTGGCGAGACGGATGTGCAGGCAGAGCGTCGCGGCTGCGGCGGTTAATAGCGGCGCCTCCCGGATCGGCCACCGCGCGACGCCGGACCGACGCGTCGTCATTAGCGGCCGTTCATCTCCGGAACGGCCGCTAATGACTTGTTAATTCTTCTTAAACTTCGTCACCATCCGTGTGAGTCCTACCAGCCAGTATTACTCCTACGTTCGCCCTCCGGACTCGCTCGTCGGCGCTGGGAGCGCGTCACTAGCGTTAAAGAAATATTCCGAGTAGTGTTATATGAAGGTTAGTTATTAAAATGAATAGACACTTTTCACATACACTTTATAAGCAATGAATGATTAAGGTTCTGAGTTATTACAAATATTTAGTATATGTATTTTATAATCGATTACATAATCATCGCAACCCTAAACTCATATACATATAATAAAAAAAATACAGTCGTCGGAGTGTCGGAGCGTCGGACTGACTTCATTGATGTGTGGGCCCACCACAGAGATTGGTCAATAATAATTCCCAAATTAGAAACAATAGAAGAAAAAGGGCATATGTCACATTCAAACGCCACCCTGTGGGACGCCAGCACTCAGATCACACCAGTCAGATCGGTGATCTATTTTCACTAATTGCCTGCGGCCCACAAGGTAGGAATGAAACCATGCTGATACTGTAGACGATACGTTGAGAGACTGTAGGACTCCTTACAAAATATCAAAGTCAATAGTATTAAATGCGTTCCGGATCACTATCTTGATAATGACAGTGACTACCATCGCGAGGTGAGGGCCGCGGTAGATCTGTGCCCTGCCATTCCAATGTCAACTGTGGTGTCAATGGACGAATTTCTACATGTTGTTAAAACATTACCAACAAATAAAGCTTCTGGTGATGATAAAATCTCAAACAAAATGATTAAGGAAGCTTGTAAAGTAGCTGATGAACCTATTTTAAAGGTATTAAACCGGTGTATTGTACAAGGTAACTTTCCTGGTGTTTTGCGCAGCGGTGTTATAAAGATAATACCAAAAAGCGGTGATAAGCAACCCGACGATCCGAAGTCTTATCGTCCTGTTACCCTACTGCCATCGTTGGGTAAGGTACTTGAACGTTTAATTGTACCGCGTCTGTTGCCCGGTGGGTGGCCAATGTTGTTGCTGAAACTAAAGGCGAGAGGTTACCATAGCAACATATACTCCCTTATTCGATCGTACTTTTTTAATGGTACAACTAAATTAAAACTTTGCCATTATGCTGCTTCGAAGGTGCTTACGCAGGATCAGGATCCTCAGGGTTCGGTTTTGGGGCCGTATCTTTGGAATATCAGTTTTGATGACTTTCTTAGCCTACCCTTACCGGAAGGATTAGATGCAGTTCCGTTCCCTTAGTATCGTCCACCGTTGGCTGTCGACGAGACAAAAATTGATTGTAAAGTATGCGTCTGTCAGGTCTCGTTGGCGATCAAACGCGGTACACGGCCGCCGCCGATAACGAGCACCTTCCGTGCCGCACCGACGCGCGACGCCGCACCGTCGAACCGCCGGCGGTGTCGCGGAAGCGGCTGATTGTCTGTCGCGGTGATTTCCTCTGGGGCCGCGCCGCGCTGTGCTGCGACACTGCTCGACATGCACACTGTACGCGTACACGATACAGTAAACACAAGCAGGATTCACTCAGGTCTTGTTTCACATAGCTACCGGTGCTCGCATCGGAGCGTTACCGCGGCTAGTCTTCTACATGGCAAAGGCGAATAGTGGCTACTGCGATGTACATAACATAGAACATAAAACGTAATTGTTCGTTTCACATCTGGAAAAACACGCTGAATGAGCTCCTCCATCGATTCTGCCAACTGACATAAATCTGTGTGTAACGTGATGAATCCGGTCGAAGTGTCAACCGTGTGAGACTTCTCCATTACTGATGTCTGACAGTTGTTTCGAATACATTTTGATGTTGTTGCACAAACACTCCTCCGTCAGTCGTCGATCGGAGTGTGTTGACATGACGTCACAAGCCTGATGACTCGTATTCAGCTACAGGTGATCGGAGAACAACCTCAACTTTTTAAAATATTGAAACCACAGAGTGACAGATCAAAATAAATGAAACTACGAGTGTCCACCACGAGCCGCCGCCGCCGTCGCGAGCTCCAATACTAAATTACCAATATTTTATTTTTAGATTTTTCAACTTAACTTTTTTGCGACTTTTTTGTTTTTTAAACCACCCCTGAACTATAACGAACAAAGTAAAAAAATATAATCAAATCGGTCAAACCGTTTTTGAGTTTTAGCGACACTAACGAACGGCAAATTGATTTATATACCTATATATATATATATATATATATATACTTAGTCTGGCCATAAATACTGTTACAATTAAAAATAAACAAAATATTACATTTGAATTTGGAATCTGTCATTTCCGTACCCAAAGGGTAAAACGGAGCCCTATTACTGAGGCTCCGCTGTCCGTCCGTCTGTCACCAGGCTGTATCTCATGAACGGTGATAGTTAGACAGTTGAAATTTTCACAGATGATGTATTTCTGTTGCCGCTATAACAACAAATACTAAAAAATAGAATAAAATAAATATTTAAGGGGAAGAAAAATCACGTTTGTTGTATGGGAGCATACAACAAACGTGATTTTTCTTTATCACCCCACTCCATTTTAATATCGCCAAATAGTGTACAATGTATTGGCGCCAAAATGAGAAAACTCAATAAACAATATATATATATATATATACTTGGTCTGGCCATCTGGTCTATAAATACTTGTATTTATAAAGTTTCGAACTGAAATTGAAACGCGCTGTTACGCTACTTTGACACCAACGCTATTTTCTATTTATAATAAGTATGTATTTTCAAAGAAAAAATGTATTTACGTATATTTATCAGTTGTCTAGTACCCATAACACAAGCTTCGCTTACTTTGGGGCTAGATGACGCGCTATGTAATTTGTCCGACAATATTTATTTATTTATTATTATTATTATATGTCCGGCCCACTGCCAGTTCACCTTGCTTATCCTGTGGGCTATGTCGGTTACCTTAGATCTACTGCGGGTATCCTCATTTCTGATTCAATCCCACAGAGAAACCCCGAGCACAGCTCTTTCCATAGCACTCTGAGCGACCTCGAGTTTCCCGTTGTTACAGAGGTTCTGGGTTTTTGGTAGTTTTTGGTACCTCTGACTCAATCGTCAACGACGGAGGAGCTGTGCCACCTCCTCCCGGGGTGCGATAGCTCAGTGCCGAAAATATCAACCATCCAGCGAGATCGTCTGTACCAGTACAAAACACAGTGTTCTGCCCGCCGACTAAAAAAAGCGACAGATCAGGTCAACTAATAACGCTCTTCATCACAAGCATCATCTCTTCTCTCCACCACGACGGAGTCTGTCGAGGGTGTCGTTGTCTGCTCAAGGGTGGCCAGATTCTTGTCCAGTCGATGCATAAACGCAGTGGTGGACGATGGTGGCTCCGGTAGTATGGACATCAATGCTGGCCTCCCGGGCCATATTTTTAAGAGAGGTAGGGCGCGTCTATGCAGCCCGTTTGGAGAAGTACCTCCACCTCACAGAAAACTGCAGACAAATAACAACTGCCTAGAGGGTTGTTGAGTTCCTGTGTGTGAGTGAGGTCACCAGTATGCTCCCAAGGAGTTGATACTTAATATATTACACGCGTTTATAGATTTTAATATATATGGCAATAGTGTTGCTACTTTATGCCAGTGTCAAAGTCTTCAGTATAGGACCATTTGAAAATCTTAACTCTATGTTCCAGCTTCAGGAACTGTGCTGAAAAAATATTTGGGAAGGATACCTAGACCCAATCAACCCAATTTAAATACCACCCGTGAAACGATAGTGATTTTTACAAGGTGTTCTTGATGAACTTATTCACGTCTTCCAAATAGTACATAAACGTGTTATATTTGAGTTTTTTCATTACTGTATAATTTCACTAGCACTTATGTTACAAAATACTATCAGAATTGTCACACAAAACTAATTTTATACTGAATTGTAAAAATTTCAAGTATAACAACAATGTCACTCGTCAAAAGCGCGGGAAGAAGTCAAAGTTTTGCACTTCTAACTAATCGGAACTATGTATTTGAATTTCGAATGTTATATTTTTTGAAACGTTGCAACCTACTTAGTAATAAAAGAAAAACAATTGGCGGGAAAACATTTGTCTATTGTTTTTATCACACATCAAAGTTCTACTACGCAACGAAAATGGAATTGAGTCGAAAATATTTTAGAGCGATGATTTTTTATGATTTTAAAAGTTCTCTCTCTCCGCAAGACTGTGCTGCTCGTCATCAAAATGCTTTTCTGACATTGTCACAGTCTGTCAGTCAGTCTGACATTGACATTCTAATGCTGTTTATGACATTGTCACAGGAGACGAAAGGTGGATTTATTGTTTTGAACCCGAAAAAAAACAGCAATCTTGTGAATGGGTGTTTGAAAATGAGAACAGGCCAACATAAGTGAGGCAGGCGAGAAACGTTGGTAAAAAAATGATCGCGTTTTTTTTCTCAGCTACGGGTCCCATCTGCACAATTCCACTTGAAGATCAAAAGAGAGTTAATGCCCAGTGGTATTCTACCATTTGTTTACCCAAGGTGTTAGAAAAAGTTCGCGAAAGACGACCAAAAAGCCGCGTTCTCCTACATCATGACAACGCTTCTTCACACACGGCAACAAAACAAAGTCATTTTTAACTTCCGAATAAGTACAACTCGTTACCCATCCTGCGCATAGCCCCGACCTAGCACCCTGTGATTTCTGTATTTTCCCCAAAATCAAAGATTTGATGAGAAGTTTCACTTTTACCAACTCCGAAAAGGCAGTGATAGCGTTCAATCAGCACGTAGAAAACATGCCTTCAGATCTGTGGTCCTCCTGTTTTAAAAATGGTTCAATCGCATAAAAAAATGTTTAAAATCTAGAGTATTTTGAAAAGCAATAAACGTAATATTTTGGTTATAACATGTTGTTTTTTACAAGCTTTTATTTAACTTGTAATGTAAGTATGTAAGTATGTTCGGGTGAAATCTTGCAACTCAATTTTGAAGCAGATATCTTTAACCGATTGAGCTGAAATTTTGTATACACGTTCAGTTTGGATGACAATGCATGACTAAATGTGTGACGTCATTCTAAATCCAACATACCCAAGATGGCGGACCAACTATTTTTAATGCACTCCTACAATATGGGTATCAAATAAAAGGGCTTGCTAAGAATAACTCGAAAAATAATGTGACGTCACTCTTAATCCAATATGGCGGACTTCTAAAGCATGAAAATCAATTTTGAAGCAGATATCTTCAATCGATTGAGCTGAAATTTTGTATACACGTTCAATTTGGATGACAATGCATGGTTAACTGTGTGACGTCATTCTAAATCCTATATGGCGGAACACCCAAGTTGGCGAATATTTTTAAGCTATTGCATAGCTTTTATCGCGGGCTTTGCGGCGACCGAATCAAGAAATTCCGTAACGAAAATAAAACCTAACAACTCCCACTCCGCCTACCATGTAGCTCGTTTTTTTAGGGTTCCGTACCCAAAGGGTAAAACGGAACCCTATTACTGAGGCTCCGCTGCCCGTCCGTCCGTCCGTCCGTCTGTCACCAGGCTGTATCTCATGAACCGTTATAGTTAGACAGTTAAAATTTTCACAGATGATGTATTTCTGTTGCCGCTATAACAACAAATACTGAAATATAGAATAAAATAAATATTTAAGGGGGCTCCCATACAACAAACGTGATTTTTTTGCTCATTTTTGCTCGATATTGATAACGGCAACAGGTAGACGCTTGAAATATTCACAGAATATTTAGTTATATATTCACTTTAAGAACAAATAATTAAATTAAAATAAAACAAATATTTAAGGGGGGCTCCCATACAACAAACGTGATTTTTTTGCCGTTTTTATAGATAATGGTACGGAACCCTTCGTGTGCGAGTCCGACTCGCACTTGGCCGATTTTTTCATAATCATCAGATGATGATGGTGATCCGTCGGGTGGCAAACAAGTAAGAAAATTGGTAGATTTTTTTTTCATAATCATCAGATTTTGATCCGTCGGGTGGCAAAGAAGTGTTCAGCCCGCCTGATGTGAAACTGTTACACAGCCTATGGACACTTTTAGACTCCGTCGGGTGGCAAACAAGTAAGAAAATTGTTAGAAGAATTTTTTTTTTCATAATTATCACATGATGATCCGTCGGGTGGCAAATAAGTAAGAAAATTGGTAGAAGATTTTTTTTTTTAAATTATCAGATGATGATGATGATCCGTCGGGTAGCAAACAAATGTTCAGCCCGCCCGATGTGAAACTGTTACACAGCCTATGGACACTTTTAGACTCCGTCGGGTGGGAAACAAGAAAATTGGTAGAAGAATTTTTTTTTTTTAAATCAAATCAAATCAAATCAAATAATTTTATTTGCAAGAATACACAATATTATAATAGGTGTTACAAATGGCGTGGATGGTAGTGTATTCAGTCTGCGTGCAGACGTGCAAAAAATTTATAGTTACATGTATTATTATTAATTAAATCATGTCATATAAAAATTAACATTATTAATTACTACTAACTACTGTTGTCATTTACATTTGTAGTCCAGATATTCCTTAATACTATAAAAACAGTGATCTAAGAGCCATGTCGTCAATTTCGTCTTAAACATATTTCCCATTATAGTCTTAAATTCCTCTGGTAGATTGTTATATATTAATATACTCATATTAAAGGCATTTTTTTCATATATATACTTATGACAGGTTGGTCGATGTATTAAGTTTTTATATTGAGCTCTAGTCCGCCTAGCAGTACAATCTGATCGCATTTTGTAAAATCCTGAATTTTGTTTTACAAAAATGCATACCTCTCTTATATACATGCATGGCACAGGTAGTACATTAAATTTTTTAAATAGCGGCTTACAACTATCTAGATACCATGCATTACTTAAAGCGCGCATGCACCTCTTCTGCAGCTTAAACACTTTATCCACAAGAACAGAGTTTCCCCATAGCACAATACCATAGTTGAGCACAGAGGAAACGTAACCGTGGTAGGCTGTAAGAGCTGCTGCAGTAGACACTGTTTGACGCAGTCTTCTAAGAGCATAAGCAAAGCGGTCTAACCTTTTGCATACTACGTCAATGTGGTCCTTCCAGTTAAGATGTGAGTCCAAATTTATCCCTAGAAATTTGATTTTATCTACTATCTCAATTTTTGTGCCATTATAGTCTAATTTTATTGGTATTTGTATGGAATTATATGAAGAAAATGTCATGCCTTTGGTTTTTCCTAAATTAATTTTAAGATTATTGGATTTAAGCCAGTCTATAATGTCTGCTAAAGCCTTGTTTACTATAGTTTCCACATTATATTTATCATCCGGTTTTATCACAAGGGTCGTATCATCTGCAAAAAGTATGCACTTATGTGATATAGTACTTGGGAGGTCATTGATATAAATAAGGAAAAGTAACGGGCCGAGAATACTTCCCTGAGGAACTCCTGTTGTTTTTGCTAGAAAATTGGAACGATGTTTCGTGTTAAGAAATTTATTTCTGTTTTTCGTTACTTTATTTATTTCGGTGCATTGCATTCTATTCCTCAAGTAGCTGTCTAGCCAATCAGGTGCTTTGCCTCTAATACCATATAATTCCAATTTGCGTAAAAGTATTGAGTGGTCTACATAATCAAATGCACTGCTCATATCTAAAAACAGAGCGGCTACTAGTGAATTGTTATTTATACTTTCTGAGACCATTTTAACTAGTTCGAAACAAGCAAGTGTAGTCGAGTATCCCTCACGGAAACCAAATTGTTGTGGTATCAGTATGTAAAATTTTTTTAAAAAGGCATTTAACCTTTCAAGCATCGCTTTTTCCAGCACCTTCGATAACACTGGCACAATTGTTATCGGCCTGTAACTACTTGGGTCCGATTTCTCCCCTTTCTTGTATAAAGGTTTAACTATAGACAGTTGGAGCTGATTTGGAAATTTACCTTCTATAAAAGACAAATTGATAATATGTGTGAGGGGCTTACATATATACTTGGCACACATTTTAAGTACTTTTGTTATTATGTTATCGACACCACTCGCTTTACTATTATTTAGAGACATAATGATTTTGAAGGTCTCATTATCGGTAATCGGATTCAGAAACATTGAGTGGGCATTTTTGTGCAAATGGTTTAATTTAATGTCTGTGTTTGTCAGATTATGATTGTCAGGTAGATTAGTAAAATAAAAATTTAATAAATTGCAAATGTCAATGGGATTAATCAAATAAGTATCATTAGATTTAATCATGTCAATGTCATTATTATTAAAATTATTGGAGAAAGCAGCTGTGATAGTGCTCCATGTAGCTTTACCTTTATTTTTACTATTTTGAATGTATTTATTATTGTTTATTTTTTGGGAGACAAAAATACATTTTTTTAAAATTTTATTATATTGTTTATATTTCATTTTATTCATTGATTTGTTATATTTATCTGATTTATATAATAGGTATAGCTGACGTTTATTTTTACTAGACTTCTTTAGGCCTTTAGTGAGCCACCTTAATTTTCCAGGGCGATTGTTACATTTTACCTTAATTACAGGAAAACACAACTCATAGAACATTAGGAAGGTGTCATAAAAATTATTAAAAGCAACAGTCATCTCGCTAGCTCTCATCACTTCTGTGAATGAGAGAACAGAAATACATTCGCAAAATTTCCTAATATTGTCTCGGCTATAATCGCGTCTGTACTCAAACCAAGTAGTGTAACATTTCTTTTTGTCACTCTTGAATGATATAGATTGGGCTGTTTCATGATCTGAGAGACCAAGAGGGTGTATATCAGGCTGCACATGTTTCATATTACTGGCTATTTGGTCCAGACAAGCATTTTTTCTTGTAGGTGACTGTATATGGATTTCTAAGTTAAAACCTCTAAGAATGCTTAATAGATCCTGAGTATAATTATTTTGTTTTAAGATGTCTAAATTCCAGTCTCCACAAATCACTATCTTCTTTCGCTTAAATTTGCCCGTTAAAAATTCTAACAGTATTTCCAATTTATGTAAAAATATACCTATGGCAGCTTTAGTTTGCTCTGGGATTCTATAGATATTACAGATTATCAAATTCATGCCCGTTATTTCAATGCCACAACATTCAAAGTACATCTTTGTAGGGCAATCCGTACCTAAATGTAATGGTTTCGCATCCAAGTATTTCTTTACAAAGATACAGGAACCTCCTCTTTGTTTCTCTCGACAAAACATTGATATCAGTTTGTACTCCTGCAGTTTAATATTCGCTTCAGTACCTTCCTTTATGAACGTTTCGCTGAAACATAGTACATCAACCCCCCCGTCATTCGCATGTAATTCCTGCAGCGTTAACTCTAATATGTTAAGCTTATTATAGAGACCTGCTATATTCTGGTGTAGAATTCTAAATTTGTTTAAACAACCAGGTTTTGTTGGAGTTACAGTTTGTTTGAGACTATAAGTATTACAAGCATCAGGAACGAAAAAACCCTGCACTGCTTACATCACTGGCTTGATATCGATAGTGACGAAAAGTCTTAAGTCCATTTACAATATAATCATGTTCGTATTTCAAATAATCTATTTCTATATTCAATTTATATGTCATAAAGTTCAATTTCGTCTTATATTTAAAACAAATGTCAGAATATTTAATATCTATAAGTTTACAATTGTCAAATTGATTAACCAATAGTTTTAATTGAGAGTTTAGAATGTCGACGTCTAAGTAACGATTGTTATTTATATTCAGTACTAATATTTTACAATGTTTGAATTTGAAAAAAAACGTTACATAAAGCAGCAAACAAAGCATATGGATCTTTATCGTTACTCCCAACAGATATTACAATTAAGTCATCTTTAGATATGTTACCAGATATATTATGAAGACTACATAAAATGTCTGAGCTCATTGCGTAAGGCTTTACTATTCCGGTAACATTATACACATCGTTCCATTTTCCTATCCTAGAGATTATTAGTTTCGATGACAGTCCTTTAGCTTGCTGGTCACCTACAATATAAATTTTTCCTTTTTTTCCATTATTACTGTCCATAGAGCTCTCCGCTGCTTGACTAGTACCCTTGTCTAGCGCCTTCTTCTCCGGCTGTCTCGTTAAAATTAAAGTGTCATTTATAACACGTATCTCGTCTTCCTTAATACTAACATCATTTTTCTCATCGTTCCCTCTCATCGTATTTATATCTTCTTCTTCATGCGTAAAATTAAGACGAGTTTTATTTAGACTTTTCCTTTTTCTTTTTGTAATATTTTCTGGAGTCGATTTACATATTTCTTTTAGATGATTGACTTTAATATTGCAGCTCGATATTTGTTCCTTTAATGTGCTATTCTCAGATAATAGGTTAACAATTTCATTCTCAGCTATTTGTAACTTTTCTGTTAGTTCATTAATTTTATCTTCCATTTCTTTTAGTTTCTGGCAATTATTTTTACCTAAATCCGGACAGCTCCTTCTTAAATCTGCGTTCATTGACATAAGAGACTGATTATTTATCTCTTCGTCTGTTGACAACAATTCGTAAGAGTTCTCTGTAGATATATTTATTACATGACGGCGATATGTAATGTTATCTTCAGGTGAATCAAAAGATGTACGATGCGATATATTTTCATCTAAAGTTGTGTTCAAGTTTGCAGATATACAGCATTTACACTTCCATGCTGCTTTTTTATGATTCTCCATTAGATAGAATAATTTTTCAGAGACATAAGTGCAAAACAAATGGTATACATTTTCACATTTGGAGCATACCAAGAATCGTCTGTCGCATATTTTTTTCTCGCATTTATTACAATGTTCATTCATATTTATTAATCTTTACTGCTAGTTCTCATATATTAAGTTGTAAATTCAATATATGTATAATTATATCTTTATTTATTTAATCATTGTATTTATGGTTTATTAAAAAGTAAATAAATATCTTTTTGTCGACAAAAATCGCTAGAACTTATTTATGCATTTAATAAATCTTACTGAAAAAGTTTAATAATTATCATGTATCTATTTGATATATCATTTTAGCAATAGTATCATCCAAATAGAAAGTTCAAAAGGAAAATAAATAGCTCAAAAAGTTATGTTCGCCTCGGGGTTTGAAATTGATAGTCTTGATCAAATTGGGTACTATACTGCAACGACACGAATCGCTTCCAGATGGTCGTCGAAAATACGTCTCACTAAACTCATTTAGTAATTGATGAGTAACTATTTATGAATGACAAATGACCGCGTCCGTTGGTCGCTGAGTCACCTCACTGGACACTTCACTGCACAATTCTCGATATCTTAGCTTGACGGTATTGGTATATAATGATTTGTTTCACTAAATCACTTATAATTTAGGGACTTCACAAAAACACTTATATGTATTTCGTTCTAAATAGTATTATCAGTGTGCTTTAATATTTTTTAACACTAAACGCTCTTCTAAATTATTTTTTAGAATTAATTACATAGGAGCCACTTTTACTGTGTGCGCACGGGCCGCGGGGCGCGGGGGATCCATATCAGATGATGATGATTTACTTTTGTGTCCTGTCAGGGTATGTATGCACGGTGGTTGGGGTGTTTACCTGATGTGATACTGTTACACAGCCTATGGACACTTTTATGCTCCGTCGGGTGACAAACAAGTGTTCAGCCCGCCTGATGTGAAACTGTTGCGCAGTCTATTAAAACTTTAATACTCCATCGGGTGACGAACAAGTGTTCAGCCCGCCTGATATGAAACTGTTACACAGCCCAACCTATGGACAC
Source organism: Pyralis farinalis (assembly GCA_947507595.1). NCBI lineage: Eukaryota > Metazoa > Arthropoda > Insecta > Lepidoptera > Pyralidae > Pyralis > Pyralis farinalis. The sequence continues at coordinate 621,423 of OX382264.1, forward strand.
TTTTAGACTCCGTCGGGTGGCAAACAAGTAAGAAAATTGGTAGAAGAAATTTTTTTTTTTTCATAATCATCAGATGATGATTATGATTTACTTTTGTGTCCTGTCATCAGTCATCATAATCATCAGATGATGATGATGATCCGTCGGGTGGCAAACAAGTGTTCAGCCTGCCTGATGTGACACTGTTACCAGCCTATGGACACTTTTAAACTCCGTCGGGTGGCAAAGTCGCTGGACAGATGTTGCGTTCATGCGAGTGAGTGACGTTACTACCTCACGGAAAATATGCTCCAAACTGCAGCCGAATAACAATTCCCTGGACGATTGTTGTGTTCAGGGGAGTGGGTGACGTTACTACCTCACGGAAAACTGCAGCCAAATAACAAATCCCTGGACGGTTGTTGTATTCATGCGAGTGAGTGACGTTACCACCTCACAGGCAACTGCAGCCAAATAACAATTCCCTGGACGGTTGTTGTGTTCAGGCGGGTGAGTGACGTTACTACCTCACGGAAAACTGCAGCCAAATAACAAATCCCTGGACGGTTGTTGTATTCATGCGAGTGAGTGACGTTACCACCTCACAGGCAACTGCAGCCAAATAACAATTCCCTGGACGGTTGTTGTGTTCAGGCGGGTGAGTGACGTTACTACCTCACGGAAAACTGCAGCCAAATAACAAATCCCTGGACGGTTGTTGTATTCATGCGAGTGAGTGACGTTACCACCTCACAGGCAACTGCAGCCAAATAACAATTCCCTGGACGGTTGTTGTGTTCACGCGAGTGAGTGACGTTACCACCTCACAGGCAAATGCAGCCAAATAACAATTCCCTGGACGGTTGTTGTGTTCAGGCGGGTGAGTGACGTTACTACCTCACGGAAAACTGCAGCCAAATAACAAATCCCTGGACGGTTGTTGTATTCATGCGAGTGAGTGACGTTACCACCTCACAGGCAACTGCAGCCAAATAACAATTCCCTGGACGGTTGTTGTGTTCACGCGAGTGAGTGACGTTACCACCTCACAGGCAAATGCAGCCAAATAACAATTCCCTGGACGGTTGTTGTGAGGTAGTAAATAATTGTAAAAACTGCAGCCAAATAACAATTCGCTGGACAGATGTTGCGTTCATGCGAGTGAGTGACGTTACTACCTCACGAAAAATATGCTCAAAACTGCAGCCGAATAACAATTCCCTGGACGGTTGTTGTGTTCAGGCGGGTGAGTGACGTTACTACCTCACGGAAAACTGCAGCCACCGTCCAGGGAACTCACTCGCATGAACACAACAACCGTCCAGGGAATTGTTATTTGGCTGTAGTTTTCCGTGAGGTAGTAACGTCACTCACTAGCATGAACACAACAACCGTCCAGGGAATTGTTATTTGGCTGCAGTATTCCGTGAGGTAGTAACGTCACTCACTCGCCTGAATACTACAACCGTCCAGGGAATTGTTATTTGGCTGCAGTTGCCTGTGAGGCGATAACGTCACTCACTCGCATGAACACAACAATCCTCCAGGGAATTGTTATTTGGCTGCAGTTTTCCGTGAGGTAGTACCGTTACACACTCGCATGAACACAACTTCCCTCCAGGGATTTGTTATTTAAAAAATAATTATAATTGCATAAGTTGATAAAAAAAGATGCTATGCAATAGCTTTACCGCGGCAGTCCCCGAGTGCCACACGTTTTTTCAATTCATTCCTACAATATGAGTATCAATAGAAAGGACTTGCTGAGAATAAGTCAAAAAATAAAGTGACGTCACTCTAAGCCAATATAGTGGAGTAAGTTTTTAGTGCTTGCTTATAATATGGGTATCAATTGAAAGGACTTACTGAGAATACGAATGCGAGTTTAAAAAAAAAAGATGTTGAATATCAACTCCATTGCTCCAATCCGTCTGGAATTTTGATATATTGAGGTCGAATTGTTACTCCAAAATCAAACTCGGAACTGTGTTTCGTAAGGCACAAGTAAGCTTCAAGCTGAAATAAGTGGCACATTTCTCTAAACACCCAAGTCAAGGTGAGGCCGTGCCGACGACTGAGTGGCATCAGGGTGTAATATGATGTCGCGAACGTACCACCTCAGGGCACCGGGGCGAACCCTGTTGTATATTAGCTCTTACCCTTCTAAACGAAGCTCACGACCATGCAACAATGATGCGTTGAATGAGATGAACAGACTGAGAAACGTGTCCAGCGATAACTAAAAAGTAAAAAATAAATTAAAAGTAAAAAACCTTTTTAAAAACAAGCTTTTATTTAAATGCTCTAAAAAGAAAAAAATAAAATTTTATAGTAAAACTTTTACTGTTAACTTAGGTCATTTCACATTTGACACAATTTATAGGATATAAAAGCTTGTCGCGAGATTTACTTGTGTAGATTAACAAGTAAATTAAATAATTTGATGAGAATAATATTATCTATTAAAATTTTCAAACTAAGCAAATACGAGTACATAAATCTCGCGACAAGCTTTTATATCCTATAAATTGTGTCAAATGTGAAATGACCTAAGTTAACAGTAAAAGTTTTACTATAAAATTTTATTTTTTTCTTTTTAGAGCATTTAAATAAAAGCTTGTTTTTAAAAAGGTTTTTTACTTTTAATTTATTTAAGTTACGCATAACTTATAGTGTGACCTACTACTATAAAAAAAAATGACGACAGCACCGGGCACACTGTCACGCAGGCCGCGCTAACATCACTTCTTTTATATTGTATTCTTTTACTAGTGCTAGTAATACACTATAAAAAGAATGTACTTATCAAGAAGTTTAGCACAACACCCTCGTTCTCTTGTGGAGGGGGCTGCAATGCACGCGGGTGGCCAATGACGGATACTGTTACTGTAGTCTCCGCCGGCAGCTCGGACACGCGGATAAAGTCTGCGCGATAGAAAACCCCATTTCTTATAGCACCGCACTTCCGTCTGGTCACCTCGAGGGGAAAGTCAAGCTGGCTCCAAGAAACTGTGCGGTTTTAGATAAATAACCCTCGAGAGATTTAGCCTCTCTTTGTGTGTTCCGAGCAGTTGTTCGATATGATGCCGTCAGCCTCGCTTTACAGTCGCACGGGTCGCACCGCTCACCGACGGCTGCGAATTCATCCTAATACGGACTGTGCGGTTCCAGAGAAGTTTACTGCCGAAAACTGCTTCAGTCAATCCATTATTTTTCTCGCCGCAACGCAACATATTTTTTTTTTTTTTAAGGTACTTTTTAAGAACTATAACTATGTATTCTACTGTACTCATTTGACGCCCACGACACAGGCCTAGCCTAGTTGTTCAGTCATATCAAGTGTTTAGTTCGTAAAAGTTGTCAACAGATGGCGTTACCATGCAATTTGCCTCGCGCTATGGTTGCGTGCGTGGTTTATATGTACAGGGCAAATGGTCAGTTTGAAATATAGGCTTTTTTGGAAGTACAGTCTACGAGGTTTTATTTGGATACCTAGTACAGACCTATTCATGGTCCTTACGAACCGGATTTAAGGCTGGTGTTTCAAGTGCACAGTGGTACGGTACCACTGGCTGGACCCGTACTCGCAGTGGATCGCTGCACGAACTGAGTACGTGGTAGGAAGAACGCCGCTCGTAGGTCACGAGCTGGCTGGCTGGCTGGGCAAGCTGTGGGTGCGGCGGCTGGCATGCTGTGTGCTCGGCCGGAGCAAGGGATAAGGAGAACAACGGGTTTGTGTGTGAGTTAGTGAAGTGAAAACCGTGAGTACTTTGATGTTTTACAAAATAGGCGAATTTCAACCTTATATCAAGGAACTATTTAACTTTAAAAATTATCAAATTCAGTGAAGAAATTTAAAGGCAATTGGAACTTAGAAAATTTTTAACATTAGTTTTAAGAACTTAGAATAGTTTTAACTGGTGATTTGGGACTTAGAATTGTAAGCGAAAAAACGAAGTTACGGGGAATCCACGCCCGATTTCCCTCAGAATTGTCAAAGACTTGTAAAATTTTGAGAATTATTTTCGAACACTTATAAAAATTTTGTAGAAATTAACTATTAGTAAAAAAGGTTAGGTTAGGTTTTCATTGTGTTTGTAATTAATTTGTTGAAATGGCGACGGCTTCGACAGACTCCGTTGTAAAAGCGAATTTGGATTCTTTAATTTACTTTCAAAATGATTTGTCGAATAGAATTATTAAAGCTCAAGCTAATTATAGAAAATCCCCTAAGGAACGCATAACTAGAGATTACATAGAAAATAGGCTACAGGCATTAGAAGAGATGTGGACTGAGTTTAAACAAGGTCATAAAAAAGTATTGCAAGAAAATAATCCTATATTATTAGAAACGGATAATTATATTATAGAGGATACATATAATCAAACAGAAGAAGTATTTCTTGACTATAAGGGTCAACTACAAAAATCTTTGTCTAACTTGCCTAGAGAGTTGGGGTTGCCTAAAGACACAGGAAGTGACAAAAGTAGTGATTCAAGGCCAAATCTGAAGAACTATTTTCCCTTATCCCACCCTCTCCCTTCCGTCATAGAACCACACGTGCAGGCTTGCGATGTCATCATTCCACTGTTGAGGACATTTGTTCTCGTACTAAAAAGTTCGGCAACTCCTATCTCTGTCGAACTATTAAAAAGTGGAACGCCTTGCCTGCACATGTGTTTCCTCCTTCCTACAACATGGGATCCTTCAAACGAAGCGTGAAGAAGCACCTTGCGGGCCAGCATGGTAGCGTCAACTGACAGGACACCGTAGTCCTTTGTCAGTTGCCGCTGCAATTTGGGCTCCCCTTTTCGCTTACCAACAGGCGAAGAGGAGCCACTATGCTGAGCCAATATAAAAAAAAAAAAAAATCAAATTAAATTACCAGAAATTTACATATCAAAATTTTCAGGAAAGTACACAGAGTGGATCACATTTAGGGATCTTTTCATTTCGATGATACATAAAAATAAAGCTTTGGATGATGTACAACGCTTACAATATTTAAAAGGATATTTACCAGGGGAGGCAGAGCAAATTATCAGAAATACACCTGTAACTGCCGCAAATTATGAAAGTTGTTGGAATGTAATAGAGCAACGGTACAACAATAAAAAATTCCTAGTACATAATATATTAAAACGTTTTCTGAGTCAGAGAAATGCAACATCTGCGTCAGCTAGCGTTTTAAAAGAATTAGTCGACACTACAAGCGATTGTTTAACTGCGCTTACCAATTTAAATGTTGATGTATCTACATGGGATCCAATCATTATACATTTATTGTGTTTAAAACTAGATCCAGAAACTCGCAAGGAGTGGGAATTACACATATCAAAAATTGTAGATTCGGATTCCTTACCTAGTTATAGTCAGTTAAGTGAATTTTTATGTAATAGATTTCGCGCCTTAGAAGTAATTGAACCTACTAGATATGTTAGTAAACAATCACTTAATACACGTCCATCGACATGTCAGAATATTAGTCATACTAAAGTTTTACATACTACTAATGTTCAAAACATTGTTTGTGAGTTTTGTAGTGAACCGCATAAGTTATGTTTTTGTAAAATGTTTGCCAATCAAGATTATGAGAACAGACGTGATTTTGTGATGAAAAATAGAATATGTTGGAACTGTTTAGGCAGCAATCACGGTGTTAAATTTTGCCAAACACCCATTAATTGTAGGATTTGTAAAAAACGCCATCACTCTTTACTTCATCCAAGTAAGGTTTTAACGTCAACTATTGGTTCAGGATTTGTAGATCAAACGATAAAAAAGGTTTCGGAAAGGGTTAATAGTACAAACGCAGCGTCTAGTTCACAAGGGGACTCACTGCCGATCGAAACTGTAAATCATATGTCATATTGTTCCCAGAGTAAGAACGGTCATGTGTTATTGGCGACAGCATTAGTTGAGGTTAAATCTAGAACAGGCCAATATCGCGTGGTTAGGGCTTTAATCGATCAGGGCTCCCAAGCATCGTTTGTGTCGGAAGCCACAGTGCAAGGTTTAGGATTGAAAAGAAGAACTGTTACTAACGTTATATCGGGTTTGGGTGGTGAAAATTCTTCTACGGTATCGAGATCAATGGTATTACTTACACTCAAATCTAAAGTAGATCCAAGTTTTGAAATCGAAGTAAAGGCTTATGTGCTAAGTAATGTAACTACACACATACCAGCAAGGACAGTATCATTAGACAGTTGGGTTGAACTATCACAGGTTTCCTTAGCTGATCCCCAGTTTGAGATACCGAATAAGATTGATATTTTACTGGGAGCTGACGTTTACTGTCGGATATTAAAGGAAGGCGTGTTACGAGCACCTATGGGTACTCCGGTAGCACAGTGCACCACACTTGGGTGGATATTATCTGGGCCAGTAGATACAACTGCAGCTGAAAATAGAGTTACCTGTTTACATACATACACGGAGGAATTTGATTTAAAACGCTTTTGGGAGTTAGAATCTGATAGTTTATTGACTTCTAAAATGTTAACATCGGAAGAACAAAGGTGTGAAGATATCTTCACTGCAACAACGCGTCGTAATTCGGATGGTAAATATGTGGTCAAGCTGCCGTTCCGTGAAGATGCAGTTTCCTGTAAAAATGGAGATTCACGTGAAATAGCAGTTAGAAGATTTAAGAATTTGGAAAGAAAGCTTGCTACTGATGTAACCCTAAAGGAAAGATATACAGAAGTAATAAACGAATACTTACAATTGAATCATATGATGTTAGTTCCGAAACCTGATGAAAACCGAGAACAGGCTGTATACCTACCGCATCATGCTGTCATAAGAGATGACAAGTCTACAAGTAAAGTACGTGTAGTTTTTGATGCATCCTGTAAAAATAAAAATGGCGTATCACTTAATGATACCTTGATGGTTGGGCCTACGTTGCAACCGGATTTGCGACATTTGATTATGAACTGGAGGAAATATCCAGTTTGTGTAGTGGCGGATATTGTTAAAATGTATCGCATGGTGAGAGTAGCCAATGAAGATTGTGATTATCAACGTATAGTTTGGAGAAATAATCCAGAAGAACAAATACAAGATTACAAATTACTTACCGTCACCTTCGGTACGGCTTCGGCACCATACTTGGCGGTGAAGGTTCTTAATCAAGTCGCTATAGATTACAAGGACAAATATCCAATTGCAGCCGAAAGAGTAGCAAGGGAATTCTATATGGATGATCTAATGAGCGGTTGTCAAACGGTGGAAGAAGCAGTAGAGCTAATTAAAGAAATGAATGGACTCCTAAAGGAAGCTGGATTTTTATTGCAAAAGTGGTCTAGTAACAAGGAAGAGTTATTACAGATGTTAGGTCAAATGGAAGCAATGAACATTGAAAAGGAGAAAGGGGAGGATAATAGTAAAATAGAAATACAATCAAACAATACAGCAAAGATTCTAGGACTTACCTGGAACAGGAACAATGATGAATTCCAGTACTCTGTGAAGTTGCCGTCTCTATCTGCACCTGTAACAAAAAGAAAAATTATATCGGACGTATCGCATCTATTTGACCCACTAGGATGGATAGCACCAAGCGTCATATTAGCAAAGATATTTATACAGCGATTGTGGATAGCAGGAACAGGATGGGATGAGGAACCTCCAAAGGACATAATAGATGACTGGTATACTTACCGCAAGGCGTTAGCACAGTTGGCTGAATTTCGTATTCCTAGATGGTTACTCACACAGTCTGACGATGTTAGCGTTGAGTTGCATGGATTCTCGGATGCATCCAACGTTGCATACGCGGCTGTAGCTTATTTACGTGTTGTGAAAGCATCAGGTGATATCTATATCGGATTAGTAGGGGCTAAAACAAGGATTGCACCAGTAAAACAAGTCAGTATTCCACGTCTTGAATTGTGTGGAGCCGTTTTACTAGCAAAGCTGGTGGTAGAGATTGCAGAGGTTTTAAATATTCCAAGAAATTGTATCAGAGCGTGGACCGATTCTACAATAGTACTTGCTTGGTTGAGTAAGCATGCTAGTAATTGGAAGACATTTGTGGCGAATAGAGTGGCAGAGATTCATATGACACTAGAATCCTCCCAATGGTCACATGTGTCTACAAAGGACAATCCTGCGGATTGTGCATCACGTGGTGTTCATCCTGCGGATCTGGCTCAACTAGATATATGGAAATCTGGTCCAAGGTTTTTATGGGAACAAAATATAAAATACACGAAGTTGAAGGACAATGACACTCACGAGGAGAAATCTTTAAAGGTTCATATAGGCACAATAGATCCATCGATTTTAGAAAGATATTCATCACTTAAAAAAATGGTTCGTGTTGTAGCTTATTGCAGACGTTTTATTACTAGAAAAAATACTTATGAAAAAAGACATACTTGTTTAAGTTCATTTGAATTGGAAGAAGCTTTAAATACATGCATAAAATTAGCTCAAAGTACAGTATACGGACAAGACATGAACGAACTAAAAACGCATGGACAAGTTAAATCAAAGAGTTCAGGGTTGTTGTCGTTAACTCCATTTCTAGACAAAAATGGTTTGCTTAGAGTGGGTGGCCGCATTTCGCAGTCACAGGAAGGTGATAATATAAAACATCCTATTATACTGCCACGGGATTCAGCACTGTCGAAACTGATAATCGACGATGCTCATCGGAGAACCTTGCACGGCGATTTGCAGTTAATGCAAAACTACATACGTTCAGCGTATTGGATAGTTGGAGGTAAAAATCTAATTAAACATCACGTCCGCAAGTGCGTTACGTGCGTTCGTCACAAGGTCAAAGTACGGACTCAGCTCATGGGTTCTTTACCTTCAGTGAGAGTCACACCTGCAAGGGCATTTATTAACAGCGGTGTGGACTATGCAGGACCTATAATGTTGAGGACATCAAAGGGTAGAGGGTATAAGGCATACAAGAGCTATATCTGCCTATTTGTGTGCATGGTCACTAAAGCTGTTCACATTGAGGTTGTTAGTGACCTAACTTCGAGAGGTTTTTTGGAAGCTTACAAACGATTTGTCGCAAGACGCGGCCATTGTGCAAATTTATACAGCGACAATGGCACAAATTTTGTAGGCGCATCAAAAGAGTTAAAGGATCTTTTTGATTCTGAAAGATCAACTATAGTCGAGGAAATCATTGATGGTCTCGCTATCCAAGGTACCAATTGGCATTTTATACCACCTAGAGCATCTAATTTTGGAGGTTTGTGGGAGGGAGGTATAAAATCAACTAAATATCACATAAAACGTGTGATTGGAGAGTCGACGCTAACATACGAAGAAATGTCTACTCTATTGGCCCAAATAGAGGCTTGTTTGAACTCACGACCGTTGACAGTGATTAATAATAACCCGGAGGAACTTATCCCTATAACACCTGGACATTTTTTGATAGGAGAACCTCTGGTCACGGTGCCGGAAGTCAATTACGAAAATTCTCACTTAAATTCCTTGAGACGCTGGCAGGTTACACAATCGATGCTGCAGAGTTTTTGGCGTCGATGGTCGGGAGAGTATTTGTCACAACTTATGCATCGTCATAAATGGGCTTACAAAATTCCTGAACCGGCAGTTGGAGATATCGTTTTGGTAAAAGAGGACGATTTACCCCCAAGTCGATGGTTGTTTGGCAGAATTCTGGAAAAATATCCCGGATCTGACGGACTAACTAGAGTTGTTTTGTTAAAATGTAAAAACTCTACCATAAAACGTCCTACATCTAAACTTTGTATTTTACCCGTAAATGATAAGGATTAACGGTTATACTAAAATTTATTTTGTTCTGATAAAATTAGGTTATAAGGCCAGGGTGAATTGTGAAGGACAGTCATTCTGTCCTTGGTAGGCGGCTATGTTCAGTCATATCAAGTGTTTAGTTCGTAAAAGTTGTCAACAGATGGCGTTACCATGCAATTTGCCTCGCGCTATGGTTGCGTGCGTGGTTTATATGTACAGGGCAAATGGTCAGTTTGAAATATAGGCTTTTTTGGAAGTACAGTCTACGAGGTTTTATTTGGATACCTAGTACAGACCTATTCACTAGTGTGGGGTCAGTGCAACTCGGATCTGTTTTAAACCTATTTTTCGAAATAAAGTTATTATTATATATTATTATTATATTACATTGGATTCCCTGTTCATGTTTTCCCTAGGAACAGCATAGCATGAAGTTCACCAAAGGTGTGACGATCATAAGCTAAGGTAACTGCTTACCATCGGGCAGTATTACCGTTCCGTACTGTATGTTTGTGTGTCAATTTAGTGGTATGAAAAAAACATAACGAACTGACAATTTCAATGTATTTTGATTGCATAGCGTGAGTAGTTTTTTTTTAATAATTTCAGATGTAATTTTTTAATGTTGTCGAAATGCTTTCAGCACCGAATTCGGATAAACTTAATAGAACATGATTACACTTATCCACAGCCACCGAGTTGTTCTCGAGATATCGATAAACACGTATAAAAGACCGGCCGAGGACGAGTCGTCGACCCAAAAAAAAGGGTTCCGCAGTAGAAATAATATAGCGTTTATTTAAATATCGAGATATTTGACTAGCTCGGTGGCGGGGTAGCCATCAATGGCACATTATTATTAAGTTTCGAAGGTTCTATCCCGCACGAAGACGAACATTTGTGTGCATGATGTGAGACTGCGTCACCGCGCGGGCATGTCGCGGACGACTCGCCACCCGCCACCCGCGCCCGACGAACGCAATGAGAGTGATTACTGGAGCGCGGGCCTGCGCCGGCGCCGCGGCGAGCACGCTTCGCCCCCCTCACTAGCCGACCGGCCCCGATAAGCAGTTCCCGTAGCCTATGTACACGTCACTTGACCTTGCCTACCCTGTATAAGTAGATTCATGCCTATTTAAGGATCTCGGGTTATATTTCCTTAGGAAATTATAGCAGTAATTCACTCCGCGTACGATCATGTCACGCATTGGACACAACACTTAGCGGTCGTTGCACGTGCCCGCGAGGACTAACCAATTACCCGCGAGATGTAAACATCCGTCGGCTCGTCGACACAACATTAGCGGCGAACACACACACACACGGCCGCGGCCGCTCCGTAACGAGCCAGTCCAGCTCGCCAGTTTCGCTACAACGCCGGACGCCGGTCATTCCCGGCGAGGAATTCGACAGCGGAATGCGAGCGGCGCGCTGCGGCCGAAATGGCCGCGGCGAACGACCCTTCCTACTTCCAACGCTCGCATTATACCCTGTATATGTATTTGGGTACGTTTACCTCAGATGTATGATCGCAACAAAAATAACACACACTTACTATTAAGAGGCACATTTCTTTATCGTAATCATATCAGCCCGAGGCAGCCCGAAGCGGGCTGAAGATCTCACTCAGTATTTATGGAACATGCCGAAACAGGAGAAATTTTGATTCATCATGTTCCATTTGTGTAGATCGAGACAGTACACTGTCTTACGATGTTATAGTTAAGTGCGCGGCGGGCTCGGCCTCCACCCGTGCCACACCGCTACATACCCCGAATGTCCCCCCCCGAAGGTCGACAGCGGCCGCCGGCACAAAGAGTGCCACTGCTAGCCAAACGGCGGCCGCGGCCGGAGGACGGCCACCGCACGATTAGCGGGCGTCGGTCGCTCGGAGCTCGGAGTCTGCGTGCACACATCCGCGGCGTGTGATGATCACGACCCACTGGCCGCGGGCCGTAGCCGGCTGCGGCTCACCGCTGTTTGCATGTCGTTCTCTACCAGTACCTATTTTTAACCGACTTCTAAACAGGAGGAGGTTCTCAATTCGACGGAATCTTTATTTTTTTATGTATGCTCCCCGATTACTAGAAGACGCCTGGACCAATTCGAAAAAATATTTTTCTGTTTAAAAGGGTATATATACTTCACAGGTAGTCCCATAGTCGTCGAGTCAGGCTCTAATGATGAGATCTTAGAGATATCGAGGAAATTCTTAAATTCTTTATTGCAGGCACGCATTTGAGAAAGTCTTCTTCGCTGTCTTCGGAAGACTCTCCGAGGCGCTGTGCTCTATTTCTTTCTGTGTTGCGCTTTAGGCGTTCATCTTTGTCATTTTCAGACTCCTGTGCTCGACGCTTTCTCATACACATACGCGTCCAACGCCTCGTCGTGCTATGCGCGGCCTCCACTCCAGGACTTTCCTACCCCATCTGCCATCGCTGACTTGGTAGATGTGGCCGGCCCACTGCCACTTACTTCAGTTTACCGATTCTGAGAGCTATATCGACGACTTTAGTTCTCCGTCGAATTTCTTCGTTCCGGATTCGATCTAAGGGATTAGATCGAATCCGGATAAGGGTTAGAGAAATTGCGTGCATAGCTCTCTCCATCGCTCGCTGCGCAACCTACAGCCTGTGAACCAGCCCGATGGTAAGTGCCCAAGTATTGCACCGTAGGTCATTGCGGGGAGGACGCACTGATTGAAGACCTCAGTCCTCAAGCATTGGGGTATTCGTGCAATGAGGATGTGCCGAAGCTTTCCGAAAGCCACCCAGCCCAGTCCAGAATGCGTCTATCGATCTCTTTGTTGAAGTTACCTCGGCCGAGCTGAATGGCCTGCCGGAGGTAGACGTAGTCTTTAACCACTTCAATAGTTGCATTCTTTACGACAACCGGGCTAGGAATGATTAAGTTGTTATACATGACTTTCGGCTTATCGAAATTCATCCCTAGCCCCACGGATCGAGAAGTAACATTGAGGTCGTTTATTCGATTCCATTGAGATCCTCCCGCGATTCCTTCATTACTACCACGACATCGGCAAATCGGAGATGTGAGATGTACTCGCCATTCACATTTATGCCCTGTGTCCTCCAATTCAACGTCTTAAATATATCTTCAAAGACAAGCCTATCTATTTTAACAAATTAAAAAAAAGAGGAGGTTTTCAATTCGTCAAAATCTTTTATAATACGTAGTTTACTATATACAATTTCTGAATTTTTAATCACCTTTTAAATTTCTTATGTACAACATTTGGCACTATATTTTGAATTATCAATTATTTTTATACAAACACAAAACGATAATTGTGTTTAATGATATATCTACAACAATTTGATTAAAGAAAGGTTTTTTTTATTTACGCGCAGAATTTAATACTCAAACTAATTTATATACATACAATAATCAATCATCATCGCAACCCAGCGCGGGTTCACTGGCAACCTCACTCGCTCGCAGGAACACCGTCCCGTCCCGGATGTTATTTCGCTGCTATTTGTTATCTGTAGTAGTACTTACTTCAAAATGTCTAGACCGAGACAAACAGATACGTTTCTGCACACAAATGTTTGTCTTGTGTGCGAATCGAACCCGCGAACCATATGCCAAATTGCATGTATTGGTAGTGTGCCAGCGAGCGCAGCTCGGGCGGGGGCGGGGGACCGCGCGACCGGTCGGGAGGACGCGGCCTCTTTACACTGATCGCCATGTTCTCATAAATGCGCAGAGATTGGGACCAATGTTATGTCATTTTTAGGGTTCCGTACCCAAAAGGTAAAACGGAACCCTATTACTGAGGCTCCGCTGTCCGTCCGTCCGTCCGTCTGTCACCAGGCTGTATCTCATGAACCGTGATAGTTAGACAGTTGAAATTTTCACAGATGATGTATTTCTGTTACCGCTATAACAACAAATACTAAAAAATAGAATAAAATAAATATTTAAGGGGACTCCCATACAACAAACCTGATTTTTTTGCTCATTTTTGCTCGATATTGATAAAGTCAAAGTCAAAGTCAAAATCTTTTTATTCCGTAAAAATGGCTACATTTGTTTGGAATCGTCACAATTTTTTTCCCTACCGTGCAGTTTATGACTAGGTGAGCACTGATAAAAATACTGCCAAAAAACTCAGGCATCCCTCTTTTGGTGTCCAAACAAATTTACATATTTTATTAATTACATTATAATTGGATCGACTCACTCCCAGGCATTTTTATCATTAATATAGTCAGATACTTTATAATATGCCCTGCTACACAATTTGGCTTTAATAGTAGTTTTAAATTTGTTTATTGACAATTCTCTTATATTGCTGGGAAGTTTGTTATAGAACCGTATACATTGCCCCATAAAAGAATTACTTATTTTGTGGAGACGGCTTGCATGTAACACAAGATTATGCTTATATCTAGTATTTATGCTATGAGTATCACTCTTTTTACAAAATGAGTCTATGTTTTTATGGACATACAAAAGATTTTCATAGATATATTGCGATGCGACTGTTAGAATATTTATTTCTTTGAATTTTTCTCTAAGGCTCTCCCGGGGACCAAGTTTGTAGATAGCTCTTATGGCTCTCTTTTGCAATAAAAAGATGGTGTTAATGTCCGCGGAGTTACCCCAAAGAAGAATTTCATATGACATAATACTATGAAAGTAGCTGAAATAAACTATTCTAGCCGTATCAATATCAGTGAGCCGTCTAATAGTTTTCACTGCATAGGCTGCAGAACTTAGTTTTCCTGATAATTTTTCAATTTGTGGGCCCCATTGTAGTCTGGAGTCAATTGTTATACCCAAGAACACAGTTGTCTCCACAGGGGCTAAATTAGTTCCATTAACATGTACATTGGTAGCCACCTGTCTTACATTAGGTGTTGAGAACTTAATTACTTTAGTCTTTTTATCGTTTAAAAGCAGATTATTAACACTAAACCAATGAATAACTTTAGAGAGAGCATCGTTAACTTCGTCATAATTACCTAACTGTCTATTAATTTTGAATGTCAAAGAGGTATCATCCGCAAACAATACAATCTCATGTTTATCCCTTACATAATAAGGTAAGTCATTTACGGCCGATAACGGCCACAGGTAGACGCTTGAAATATTCACAGAATATTTAGTTATATATTCACTTTAAGAATAAATAATTAAATTAAAATAAAACAAATATTTAAGGTGGGCTCCCATACAACAAACGTGATTTTTTTGCCGTTTTTATCGATAATGCTACGGAACCCTTCGTGTGCGAGTCCGACTCGCACTTGGCCAATTTTTTATAATACAGCGTCGGATGACAAGCAGGCTCACAACCATCCAGCTGTGGAGCGGTTATTGTAGCCTATGACACAAACATCGGGGCGAATAATCAGTAGTAGTCACGGTAAGTGTAGTATATGTTCGAGCCGCCCGCCGAGCGAATACGTAACCAATTCAATGTCTTGAAAATGTAACTTACTTTTTTTCGCTCGGTAATGTTCTCGCGGCCGACATCGCTCACTCGGCACGCCCGCCCCGCTCGCCCCGTGCCCGGCCGCCCTCCCGAAGCTGACGCTCGACGAACGCCGCTCTATACAGAAAAAGTTAATGCCCACTTAAGTGGTTGATTTCCCTTCGTATTAACAGCGTGCCATTACGTTCCGCCGGTTTTGTTTCGTCGCCTCATTTCACCGCCGGCCGCCGCGCGTTCGCCGCCGAGCGTTCGCCGCCGCGCGCCGGTGAGATTTAGATGGAGCGCGCTCGTCGGAGTCACTTTCATTGGGCGGTGTCGGGGACGCCGCTACCCGCGACCTATCTCACCTGTAGTACTCACTTTGCAAGAGAACAAGCTCGGTATCGGTAAATATTAACGTTGTTTGTGCTCACAGCTACTTCCACTAAACCTGAGCCGAGCGATACAAGTTCTGAACGAGCCCTTTAATTTGCATTTGCTTTCCCTTTTCACCGCCGACGGCCGCGGGGACGGTATAATTATGCGTTTGGGGTAAGAAGTGTTTGAGTGCGAAAACGGCTAGGCCCTTTTTTGAAACGACATTTTGCTCTGTCTGAGTCTCGTCCCTGAGCATGTTCTTAACTAAGTGTCAGTGTTCCAGACCGACGGTGGTCGCGGGCGAGGCGAGCGAGACGAGTGTTGTACACGTATAACGTACGACACTCGATACCCACGACACGACGGCTGTTACTAATATTGTATATAATAGTAATTGTGGTAGACTAATTATTTATTTATTGACTTCGTTAATAATAAATGTGTTCATTTTTAGGGTTCCGTACCCAAAGGGTAAAACGGAACCCTATTACTGAGGCTCCGCTGTCCGTCCGTCCGTCTGTCACCAGGCTGTATCTCATGAACCGTGATAGTTAGACAGTTGAAATTTTCACAGATGATGTATTTCTGTTGCCGCTATAACAACAAATACTAAAAAATAGAATAAAATAAATATTTAAGGGGGCTCCCATACAACAAACGTTATTTTTTAGCCGTTTTTATGGATAATGGTACGGAACCCTTCGTGCGCGAGTCCGACTCGCACTTGGCCGATTTTTTTTTATTAATCATATTACGCTTTAATGTCGTTGGTTTTGGAATGATTTATTTAAAGCTATACTTTCGTCGTGGGTTTTCGAATTTATGTTTACAGCCGGAGACGAGGTCTGTAATCCCTGACACATCCGGCGTGTGCGCTCAAGTCCCGCCAGGCAGCTCCCATCTTTGGAGAACATCGTTATCGAGCTGCTGCTGAAAGTAAGCCCTTCAATACGGAAGGTATTAGACAAGGATTATATGTAACAGCAGACGGCCCGGCCGGTCGTTAAGGTTCCGGAACATCTTCAATTGACTCATCGTGAACTCTACTCGAGACGCCAGTATCGGGCGTTGGGCCTTCGCGCGGCCCTGCGAGCTCCACTACCTTCAGCTCTGTACGATGATACGTGTGTCACATCTGTCTCTACGTCTTCCGATTAGGCGTCACCAGAACTCACAAAGGTCGAGGCTACACTATTCTGCGCTCCATGTTTTTACTTTGGATATATTTAACCTATGAACGAACATTAAACCTCGCAGGTTGCTACGACTTGTTGCGTACTCTTGCTTGTTTTCTCCCAATTTGCACACGATCGAATCATATCGCGACCCTTCAATCCACATCCCGCCATATTTTGAACGCAGTAGGACACCGTGTAACACCACCCTTATTACGGGGGTACAGTGGTATAATAAATGCAGCGTTACGTACTACATTCTCACACACACATCGAACAATTTTTGATTTTAATTTTATTTGCGGAACGACCCTGTACTGTTGATTAAAAATTAATGGGAATGTCTGAATATGAACGTTGTTTCGCGAAGAGTGCTCAAGTTTTAAACAAAGCGGAAAAGAAAAACCAAGTGACGGGTTAAGTCGGCGAAGAGGGGCTGTTAATCTGCGACAAACGTGAATTATTAAGATCGAGCGGGCCAGCTGGGCGCGGCGGACGCGGCGGCCCACGCGTGCCCGCGCCCGGCGCCCGGCGACCATTTCTTCCCAGGCTATTACGGTAAAACATCTCGCCAATGATGGGAAGTAAAATGGAATGGTAATGAAATTGGTAAATAAGCGGCGAGCGAGCCGCGCTCACTACAACGCTGGACAACTTGTAATGTTGCGAGACATTGTGCTGCGTCATACTGTGGCCCAGGGCAATGACTTCTGCTTTATAAGGAGAACTGTTTGTCGACCTTTGGGCCGGTGCAGCTGGAAGCAAGTTTGATGTTGTAACTCAGTGCAGAGGCCGAGGGCCGGCTCGCCTCTATTATTTGATTTAGGTACTATTTGATTCTTAATGGCTTTTAGGAGTTCGGGTGTCTCTCTGGCAAACAGTGACGTTCTGAAATACACTCCCTGGTTATATTTTCCCAAAATGAAAAACCTATAGCATGAAGTTAAAAAGAGCTTGAAAAGGTTATTAAAGAGCAGAAAACGTGCGAGTGATGTGCCGCCGTGCCGCGACCGCCCTGTAGTTAGTATAAAAATCGGACAAGCACGAGTCTGACTCGCACACTGAAGGCCCCGTACAAGTTTGTACATAATCCCTCCATCTCGAGGACCGACCCTCCAAGAATATTGTTCTTTAGGAGTATGTTTCCCCTCAACATCGCGTTAACGCAGTCGTTTCTGGTCTTCCGTCAATTCTTGGGGAGTACATTGAGTGCAAATCTTCTGCACTACCAAATGCTCATCTAAAATCTTTTACACGTCACTATTTGTCTACAATAGTACAAATTTGTTGCCAATAAAATTTTTAGTGTTCCTCAATTAATGAAATCCGCACAATAACAATATTAGATTCAGTAACCGCGGTCTCTAACTCGTGCATCCTCACGGAGACGATTATGTCCACGTCTAAACTACAGAGCTATGAGATGGGATTTTATCCTCAAATGCCAATTGAATTTCCTGGCAGCTTTCTAACTACTTTAAGCCACAGTAAAAACCATAAATATCATGTAGCGAACACTATCTGGAGTTAAATTCATTGTTGTAATACAAAGCTACTCGTAATGACAGAGGTTTTCATCGTGGTGTCGTTCTATATGTTTCCAGAGAGATCTATTTTTAATTTCGTAATTTGTTTTATATATATTTTATTTTTCACCAGCCAGTTTCATAAACTTTTAGCGTACCTGATGTATCAGGCATAAATTACTGTATTCTTTTTGATTGTGTTGATATAGAATCTCAAAGAGACAAGGTGCTCCAATACCTATACCTTTAAGGCTTCGACCGCGGACGCAAGTATTTAATATCAATTTCAACTAGAAGACCACGCGTTCCTGAAAAAAAAAAACCACTCAACGGACAGACAGACGAACAACGAAATGGTAATATAAGATCTCCGTTTTTACAAATTGTGATACGGAATCCTAAAAATCTATCTATCTATCTACAACTTCACGCCAAATCCCTTGCGGGGTAGACAGAGAGAACCGAGCGCCACGTGACTCAATCCTTACATATCTCACTCGCTTCTTTAACATTCATTGCTCTTCTCATGCACGCTCGCCGGTTTCTAGGGCTCCCGACATCACCTTCTGATAGAACACGACCAATTTGGTCATGGCAGGTAAGTCTTGGCCTTCCCCGGCTCCTACATCCTTCCAGTTTTGCATTGTATATCTGCTTCGTCATTCTTTCATCTTGCATTCTTTCTACATGTCCGAACCAACGAATCTTAAAAATGTGTTCCGTAAATACACGGAGCGCACTGGAACTTTGAGCTCGAAGAGCACAATAATAGTGGCGTTTACATACGACGGGAGAGGCCAGTTGAACTTCGAGTAAGGCTCCGGCGGCGAGTGTCGGCCGAAGTACGACCGTTTGTCGAGTACGAAGGCAGAAACTGGCGAAGTTTGGAGTCGCGCGACTACTACTGTTAATATAATGACTCATTATCGGACGCGCTCGGGCCTCGCGGACTTGTGACGAATAGCAGTAGCAGTACAGGGACTCACAAAGACGTTGTTTACACTGGCACAGATACCTTGTTTACAGCTATTAGGGATATTGGCAGATGAATCATTTAGAGAAGAGGTGGTCTGAAACAGAGTATCGGTGTTAAAAAAAGGAGAGGTATGCTTTTTACGGGCATGTAGAATGAATGCAAGAAGAAGAAAACACGGAATAAATATGCAACGCGAAAGTAGAAGGATGTAGAACCCGAGGAAAGCTAAGTCTTACCTACTATGACCAAAAAGATCGTGTTTTACTAGAAGTTGATATCAGGAGTCCTAGAAACCGGTGAGCCTGAGACGAGAACAGCTGTGAATGTTAAAGAAACGAGTGAGGTGGGACTGAGTCACGCGGCGCTCGGTTGTATGTACCTACCCCGCAAGGGATTTGGCGTGAAGTTGTACAAGTTGTACATAGATAGATAGATAGAAGAACTAATCATTCGTAATTCAATTAGAATAACAAAACTGCATGCAAAGATTCCGATTACAAGTTTCCACATATGGAACGTTAACTAAGGATGCGAACTAAAAAATAATGTGTGATATTAGAAAAGAAGAAACTAAACAGAGAATTTAACAAGTCGTAAAAGTAATGAATACAAAAACAATATAAGATACACTTTGAAAATATAATCAATGCTGAAAATAACTCAGTGTGAGACTATTTCTGACTGCATTAATAGATGAGCAAAATGGGTCTTACAAAAAAATGTGTTTGTCTATAATTGGCTAAATGGTACATTTAACGAGAAACAGTTTCTTATATTGGTACGGTGTATGTTAAATATAAGTCTGGCTAATAGTTCTGGAGAATCAGTCCTCCGCTTCGCTATCTTCATCAAGTAGCAAATATCACTTGTATTCCGTGTAACCTCGAGTGGCAGAAAATGATAGTGCTTACTCTATGGTCATAATCAGGTAAACTTATATGTGCTTTAAAATCAAGATACGTAAGAATGTTTTTCTGAATTCTCTCCAAACGCAATTTATATATTTCGTATCGGGGACATACCTGAGAGACGTATTCAAGGTGACTTGGTACAAAGGAACAGTATAACATTTTTAAGGTCTTTATATATTAAAATTAGCGGAATTTCTTATTAAAAATCCGAAGGCTTTACTGGCTTTGCAATTATCTATGGGTGTGAGCGTTGGATAGAGGAACACTCTTATTTACATCAACTGATTTGTGAGCAAATGTTGACTGAAAATAGGCTGCGGAAAGCTCAGCTATTCTACATCCGGTATTAGCAGTTGAGTCATCGTATGCCATGACATTAGGGAGCGCTGTTGAATTATTTTTGCTTTTTATATAAGACCAAAATGCCCTAGGATTTACCTCAATATATATATAATTATAACGGTCTATGACGTATGGTGCTCAAATTTTATGTGTCAATAACAACGACTAGTGAGGTAATACTAAATAACGTCGGTAAAAACTGATTTAGAATAAATAAAAACAACGTACAATATAGTGGCAGTCCCACAGGATATTTATATAAATTTGGACAGGTCCTGTTCGGCCTTGATGGTTAGTATAGGGGTAGAATCGTCCTAGCGCACCAATATATTTACGTGCTTCACCCAAACATAGCGAAACCCCCGATCCTTTGCTGTTTTTAGGGTTCCGTACCCAAAGGGTAAAACGGAACCCTATTACTGAGGCTCCGCTGTCCGTCCGTCTGTCACCAGGCTGTATCTCTTGAACCGTGATAGTTAGATAGTTGAAATTTTCAAAGATCATGTATTTCTGTTGCCGCTATAACAACAAATACTAAAAAATAGAATAAAATAAATATTTAAGGGAGCTCCCATACAACAAACGTGTATTTTTTGCTCATTTTTGCTTGATATTGATAACGGCAACAGGTAGACGCTTGAAATATTCACAGAATATTTAGTTATATATTCACTGTAAGAATAAATAATTAAATTAAAATAAAACAAATATTTAAGGGGGGCTCTCATACAACAAACGTGTTTTTTTTTTGCTGTTTTTATAGATAATGGTACGGAACCCTTAGTGCGCAAGTCCGACTCGCACTTGGCCGATTTTTTTTTACTTTTGAGAGAAACTCTTTGAGTAGTCAGTCAGATTGTTAACAAATATTCTTTGCCGGTCTTGAAGTTTTAGATCTGACGACAGGATCGGAGATGGTTTCGTGCCAGTCGAGCAGCATCCACAAAATCCTCCTTCACATATCTATTGGTAAATCCAACAATTATAGGTCTGACTTGGTTGGGATCACAGGATTGTACTAGTGTCTAGTAATAAAATTGATTTGGTAATTATTAATGCGGTATTCCACTCTCTTACCAACTGCGTGGAGTATGTCGAAGAGATTATCTCTCTTAGAGTAAGGCACACCTTTAAGTTCGACCGCGTCCACTGATCTCTTTCATTAGTATCAACCATTATTTTGTCCAACTGAGTTTGGATGTTGACCTGCTCCCTCCTGATATCCTCAAGCTGCGAAATTCTGCTCTCCACCATGACCAGTCCAGTGGAGATCTTGATGGAATGGTTGGTTGCGCTTACCGATGACGATAGGACAGAGAACTCGTGTCTTAATACTTTTACATCTGCCGTGAGTGACTCAAATGGAGATAGTTTATCTGCAAGTGATCGTATCGCTCCAAGTATTGCGACATATTCACCGGTTGATGTAGTCAGCGTGGGTGCTGCTGGTGTTGGTGTAGATGGTGTAGATGTCGGTGTAGTTGGTGTCGACGTCGGTGTAGTTGTTCGCACTGGAATCCCCAATCGGAATCGGTGGTGCCATCAAAAATGTAAGCAACATATTTGACAGCGCCACGCTGCCTTCCTCTTACCCTAGATTCCGATAGTCAACCTCTGTAACTCTACCACAGTGAAAGTGAAGATCTTGATTGCACGCATTACAATGAACACCCTCTGTGAAGAGATCGCTGCAGCAGCTACACCACAAAGACAACGTGGACGGTGGGCTCATTGTGAGGTTTGAGAACCACTGTATTGCCTAGCGATGAGTAACACGTACGTGTAGCTTAGCTGCGCTAACACTGACTGAGGGAACTTAGCGGCCATCATAGTCGGATTAGTGCAATATAAGGTTGAATTTGGATCTTGACTGATGGATGAAGCGCGACTGGCAGAGGCCACGAAAATAGATAAATTAGTTTGAGAGCCACGTGAATGACTTATGTTCACGATAGATTTATAGCAGCGCCCGCGCCTCCGCCGACAGTTTACACTAGGAACGTTACATTCTCTCTCGAGACGAACTGCATGACATACTGACTGCACTAGTTCCTGGACCGCAAAAGTTTGTAAAAAAGATATTGATATCAGAATTAATATCAAAAATGAAACAAACAAATCCATAAAACAATAACCGAATAGCTATGACTGGAAGGGATCCCACGCTAGGATAAGTCCTCCATTATCCCATGTTCTTTCATCTCTTCTTCTTTAATTGACTGCGCTGATTCGCTGACTAGCTCACGGCTCGCAGGCTGTGCCGGGCTCGATGCTGTGCATCCCTTTGCGAGAGACTCGGTGGAAAAGTGAAAGGAAATCACAAATGTGCCAGTTTTATGGGTCAGTGTGCCGCCCGCCGCCCCGCCCCGCCCCGCCCCGCCCCGCTCACTTGAAGCCCGTTAACGTCTCGCCGGCAAAGAGAACCATTACAGGGATACGGCGGGGGAGGGAACAAACAGTTTTTTATACAACGTCGGGAGGCATACAAGCATACGACCCGCCTGATGTAAAGCAGTACCGTAGCCTATTAACGCTTGTAACATCATCAGCCCGATGCCACTCCTACTGTTTACACAGCAACTTCTTGGAGCTTACTGATGACCTCACTCACACGCAGGAACACAACAACCCTCCAGGGAATTGTTATTTGGTTGCGGTTGTCTGTGAGTTGGAGGTACTTCCCCAGACGGAGTGATTTGATGCGATGTGACCTACCTCTCCCAAAACACCCAGTAAAAGACAAATGGGCATGTTCATGTAAAGAAATGTTTGTCATGTGTGGGAATCGAACCCACGAACATCGGTAATAAAGTCGTGTTATTAACCGCTGCGCCACCGTACTCGTGAAAAGGTTCTGCAGCAAATGCCATATAATTAATTATTTTTGCATTACTTCAGGGAACTACGAATTTAATCTGTTCCCATAACCGAGGGCAGTCGATCCGCCCCTTTAGTATTTTAAAAAGGAACGAATCGACTTGACCGGAGATAAGTAAAGGATTTTAAGAGATAGGATATTTTTGAGAACTTTACAATTTCACCAATTAAATCTCAAAATGTAGAAATCCTGTTCACAATTCCAAGTACATATTAAAAGATAGTTTCCTGTCAACGACTGCCCCTAAACCTTTGACACTACCAGCCTTCTCTAGGCACTCGTTACCTAGGTGGTATGAATTTTTAATTCAATGTAATATGCTTACAATTTCTAACTAGTGTTAGAAATTGTAAGCATATTTTTTTTGATTCTCTCCTATTCTTTTTTCTTCTTACGAATATGTATCTAGTAAGTAAAGAAGGGATTAATATCGATAGAAACGTATTAGAACTGGGCTCAGATCGAAGATGTTTTTATGTTATAGATACGTCGTGCACGCTCTAGAATGGCAATACGAAAGTAAGGTAACTGCCCAACTCGCATTCAAATGGTCAAGCTCTCGCATCGCGGCTATACATACTTCGCCACAAAGCATAAATGTCTTAAGATATATATTCTTCTCTTTCTTACGACAGGTATCATTTGTCTGTTTGTTAGAGCAACGTCATAATAAATAACTGTACGTAAATATAGTACTACTTACGCCATTTTAAAATACAATAATATTGGTGTATAACGTGTCTACCTTTGATACGTCGCTGGTTCCGATTTTTACATTAGATTTTAGTTGTAAAATATTGAGGCGCCCTCCATCGGCCGAGCGCCGAGCGCACCGCGACGAACATTCGGCCGAAATGATAAAGAATCCACGAGCTGATAAATACGTGAACTGAAGACTAACTTCATTATTGGATCAAACGTTACTTTTACAAACCAGAATGTCCCTCAGACGGAGCGGAGCGCGCGGCGAGCACACTACACGTAAATATATAACACGCGGCGACGCGACGTCCACCGCTCCCCCCGAGTGGTTTCTTGAACAGCACCGCACCGGCAGATTTGAATTTAATTTTGAAATATTTGTATGGAAATATGAGCTTCCGAAACATTCCGCTAGAGGCGTGGTCGTAATAATCACATTAATTGTTGACAAACGCAGTAGCAATGAATATCTACGTGCAACTCGTACTCAGTAATTGTAATATTATCTTATTGTAATAGTAACTAGCAAAAAAGAATAAAATGTAAATTAATAATAATTTAATTGACATTGTAGTAGGAACTTGAGCAATATCTCGCTCGCCCTCGCAGGATCGTGTGCGTACAATATTTGTACTTAAAATATAAACACAAATAAATAAATAATATAAATAAATAATAATAATAAATTCTCCTGCGAAATAACATCCCGCAAGGTGTGCCGCGCGCCCGCCGCTCACCCGCCCGCCAGCAATGAAAGACAAAGCCCACAGGGGCGGCAAATGCCAGAAAGCGCCAGCGATGTATGATATATCGTCGTAACATATCTCGTTGTCCCGCTATCGGATTGGTCGCGGGCGATCATCGATACAACCGCGATGCGATCGACACAGCCGCGGGACGACCGTTATTGCCAAACAGGCGACCGCGCGGCGGGAAGGACCAGGCAGGTAGCCAGCCCTTTCAGTTGTGGAGGTTTGACGTCAGTCGCTCCTTGTAACAATCAGTATCTTTGACAACTGCTTAAGCTTAGGTAACGGACCTCACTAGTCCTAATGGATTAGGAAACGGAATAACGCTAAGAAGACTTACATACAGACACAATGTTACAGAAATCCCATCCCGAATGGCCACCGCGTCCCCGCCCCGCCCCTGGAGTTTTGGTTTTCATTGTTTTCCATTGAATACTGACCTCTCGTCCGCTGAACTAACGCCCCATGGCAGCAAGATGGAAGGGAGAGTCGGGGCGGCGCTAACGTGGTGGGAAAGCGGAAGGGAAACAGCCTACGAGACCTTCAGCCTCGACCCAACATGCACTGTTTTTCAATCCGAAATGTATGCACTCCACAGGGCCATAATCAGGGCAAAAAAACAGCAAAAGGGAAACAGTAAATATCTTGAGTGACTCAAGATCGTCACTCGAGTTACTGAACAACCCCAAGCTGCTCCACCCTGGCTAAGGCCATGAAGGAGAACATGGCCCGGATGGGAAATCAGGGCACAAAAGTGCGGCTTTTCTGGCTCAGAGCACATGTAGGAACGGCAGGAAACGAAAGGGCAGACGAGCTTGCAAAAACAGCTGCAAGCAAGGAGACAACCCCCGACTACGCAGAGGTCCCATTCTCATATGTCAGGAAAAAGATCCGAGAGGAGTCGGTCCAGAAATGGCAAGCGTGCTACGACTCCTCCGAGACGGGTTCGGCCACGAAAGCATTCCTCCCCGATGTGAGCACAGCTTATCGCATCGTGAGAGGAACGAGACTGATCCACCTTCAAACACAAATCCTGACAGGACACGGCGGCTTCGGAGAGTACCTTTACAGGTTCAATCTGAAAACCAGCCGGGGATGCGAGTGCGACCCCGAAATCAGCGAATCGGTGTGGCACATACTACTCGACTGCCCCCGTTTCCAGCTAGAAAGGTTCAGCCTGCAGTGCTCTGTTCAACTGGAGCTCACACGACACAATTTACGAAGGCTCATGGAGTGCAATAAATCCCGCCCCAAGTTTCTGGCCTTCATGGATAAGGTGGCGTCAGTCGCAACGCGGCGAAACAGCACCAGAACCAGCACCTATCCTATCCCTTCCCTCCCCTCGGACATGACTCAACTCCCGGACTTGACACACACACCACACATCGACACACAAACACCACAAACTGACACAACGACACAAACAAAACTCAATGACTCTTTCAACCTCCTAACATGCGGAGAAGACGGACGACCAGGACTGCGCCTAAGAGGAGTTGCCTTATATATGGATGACAACGCGGAGAGAATAGGGGTTGCCTTTTGCAATGCCATGGCGAAAATTACGGTAACGATCTCGCCGGGACTCGGAGTCCTACTTAACGGAAGCACTCGCAAGACCACCATGCGGCGCAAGATGTTCAACGAACTATCAAAGGTGACAATCGGAAACCAGACGTGCAGAATAGTGCGAAAGAACAACAAAACTATCGCGCTGTTCTGCACGGACGACGAAGTCACAGAGTTCGAACAGATGTGCGCAGTGCTGAAGTTGATGGGGCAAAGAGCCGAACCTGTCAAGATCATCAGTATTGACGCCATGGTCGTGGGATACCTCAGTGGGTCGTGGGCGGTCGAAAAGTTCACACAGACGCCTCCCCGCCACGGATCGGAAACTGCCCCCCGCACAAGAGCAGACATGAGACAAGTGATCCCCCCCAAACTCAGACCGGCTAGGGAGCCGCAAGATCACATGGTAAACGCCTTCATCGAGTTCATGGCAGTGACCAGAGCAACGCGGAAAGTAAACATGGATACCTGCAACTCCATCTTGCAGACTTATCACCGCGTCTCGCAGGAACTGCTACGGATAAAATTGGGCGAAGCTGAGGCAGCGATCTAGGACAGCGACAGGAACCTAGTAATACTGGGTAACATGTCGGGGTCGTACATGGCAGCATACAGCGCAACTGGCGGTTTTGTGCCCCTGGACGAGAAGAGCGAGGAAGGGAGGATCACCTTTAAAACACCGACCGAAGACCCGGTAGTGGTGGTAGCCAAGTGCACAAAGGTAATGCTGGACGACAGGATCCTAAAATATGGCAGAAGCCATAACGGGGGACCTGTTCAAAGGCGGAAGCCCGAAGCACTGAGTGAGACCCACAATCACATGGGTTAACGGAGTCCCCGGCTGCGGGAAATCCACGTGGGTGGTGTCACAAGCCGACCTGGCTAGAGACATCATAGTGACAACGACAACTGAGGCCGCTACCGATCTCAGGGAAAAACTGGAAACGCGCTTTGGTGACCTAGCCAAAAAGAGAGTGCGGACTATGGCATCGGAGACGGCCGGGCGGGTTCCGGTCCCCCGCCCGTGTCTTATGAACATAATATTTCACAGAACACTCGGACGCATCACATTTTAAAGCGATCTCTGTAAAAAATATTAAGTGGGGAGCGCAGCGTTGGAACATCTCGTGAATTATTTAGGGCTCGCTCCGGCGCGGCGGCGGCGTGCGCGGAGAGCACATCTAATAACGACTAATTCGCTAACTTGGAAGGGGTTCTCGACGAACTTAATCTAAAGTTTGCAAACAAGATTTGTCGTCGGTGTCAATAACGGCGCGGAGCCGGGCCGAGCAGCACGTCGCGGTGCTGCGCCAGCAGCGCGCCGCGCGCTGTGCTCTCCTCCTGGCGTGATGGGCGTGCGATACATTAACATCGTCAAATAACACGACTCGGAATTAATTATCTAACTCCATGAGTGTGTTTGTTCAAAATTATCATAAATCAAAACGACACCCGGCACGACAATGAACACTTGTTTAGGCAATTTACGTCCTAAGTATATTATTTTCGTATAAATTTATTTATTCGTAGATTTCTGAAAATACAAACATTTCAGAAATGACCGCAGCCATGGAACTAGATAATTTGTATGTTCTGTATTCATAGTAATAATTAATCAAAACCATAACAAATGTCGACGTGCTCTTTTCAATGTCCACATCACCGGTGGTCATCAGGCTGATACACGGCCCTTGTAAAAACGACGCAGTTCGTTATTGTCAGAGAGCGGTGACGTAAGTAGCTAACATGACAAATCGCGTGTATCGTGTGAACACCTTTATTATACACTAAACATAAATATATGCCCGAAATGTGATATGTGGCGTCGTTTAAAAACGGTGGATGGCGGTGCGAAGGGCCGGAGGTGACGGGCGGCGGGCGCGGGCCGCAGGTGACGGGCGGCGGGCGCGGGCCGCGAGGCGCCGCGGCGCCGGCTGCCGCCGTGTCGGGCGGTCTTCGCGTCGTGTGAACGTGTGATTTACAAGTCAGACCGGTGTCGTCGCGGACGGTGGATCGCTGCCTTGAGGCGCATAGTACGAGGTCCGCACTCGACCAGTCACGCGAAAGACCATATTTCAAATTCGCAACTTGCCTGATACGCGAATCCGAATAACCGTAACGTTCCGTATTCGCACATGACCATATACGCAACTGACAATAATCTAGCTTATGACCAAATATGAGAAACATTAAATGGAGAACTTATTCCCGCCTGCTTATTATTTTAGGTTATGTGCGTATCGTACGATGCGTAAGATTTAGTGTCAGGTATCGAGGTCACGTACTGGTCAAGTGAGTATCTGGTACAATGCGTCCAAAGGTGGCTGATAACATAAAAGTAATATTTCAGTCCCAAATAATACTCGTTTATTATCGTCTCACAATAAATCGAATTCCACCAAAATATGAGAGAACAATGAAAATATTTAATTTGCCATAAATTGTGTGAGTGTCTGGTGCCTGCGGTTATTTACAACCCTGGGTGACGGGATCGCACCCCTGGTCACCCCTCGTTCCACTCGTACATTGCATTTTCTTATACTTAATAGAAAACAGAATCACAATAAAGTTCTAAATTATTGTAATGTACATTGTAGGTAAGCCACGTGCATTAGGATAATGATTAATTACCACCAGTAGTGTTACTGTACACTAATATTCCATAAGTGTTATCGCCGACGCTGCCGGATATTTGTGGAATTGGAATGAAACATAATAGTGAGCTATCTAACTCTTATATATTTCTTCTATATGGTTTCAGACTATCCATGGGCCACCCGAGAGGCAGGGGTGAACCAAGACGATGCCAGTGATTATGCCAGTGTGAGTACAGGTGTCATGTTTGTCTCTCAGCATCCGGAGTGTCGAGGGAAAATCACGCGAGTTTTTCTAGTCGTAGAGAACGCTCCCGTGAGCTCCTGCTAGCTCTGAATTTAGCTGAAGGGAATGAAAGGCTGAATATGCGGAGAGATTTGAATGGTTGTGTAGAGACCGAGCGAGACAGCTACGATGCAGTGCTTGGTCCTTGTGAAGATAAGAGAGTGAACGAAGCAGGTAAGCCAATTTTAATTATGAAAATATAATAAAAAGAAAAATAATATTTTTTCATTAAGAACCTAGACTGGTATTCTCAAAATTGTGTTTCCTTTGTGAATCGGCCCTACTAATTGAGATAAGTAAACCGACGTTCCGTTGTGAGTAAGAAAATAAATAACACGGTAAGCATGAATAACTAGAATAATGGTTCACCAGTGCCTTTGTATTAAAAAAACGTTACATTTGATTTTCAAACAGTTACAATTTCAGGGTGTCCCGTATGACTTGTTGACATCTTTCGCGAAAAGTCCACCTGGTGCACCCTGTCGTTAAGCAATATATTTATAGCCGACCACCCTTTTTGTATATACGATGAGCGATTTTGAGATACAAGTTTTCGTGATTTCTATTTAATTTGTTCCAAATTGAGTCAAAACGGTTTTCCCAGTTTAATATTTCATCAATTATTAATCCTAAATGTCATAGTATCTGTTTTGTGAAGTACACCCGCCGCAGGTACCATATCATATAATAACACTCTGTCGGGCCTAGTTCTCTCCATGCATACTAAGTTCTCTCCATGCATACTAAGTTCTCTCCATGCATACTAAGGCGGCACCTTCTAAAGTTATTTTTTCTCACTAACTTCACTCACTCACTGTCATTTCGTTGCTATCTTTTGAAGAAACATCCCCAACCGTCCTCCGCTTAATAACTACCATCACCGTGTCGTAGGTCCAGCAGTAGCTGCGGCACCACGGTACTGAAACAGTCAGCAAGGCTGTGGCCCTAAACATGTTTCATTGGCACTGCTAACACAGTAGCTCCTCGGGACCTCACTGGTAATCTCACTCACTCGTAGATACGCGGCATTCCTCCAGGGAGTTGTAACTTTAGCAGCGGTTTTCCGTGAGGTGGGGATCTTCCCCGTGACGTGACGCACTGACACTTGTGACACGACGTCACGGTCCGTGAGTTATTTGTATGAAGTCAGTGGAGTCTCGCCAACATCTGGCGGGAGGGCGACTTGTGAATAGTCGAGCCAATTTACAAACTAACTAGTTTGGTAATTGGCTCGACTATTCACGGAGCTCGCCCTCGCCCGCGCCCCCTCCGCCGGCAGGCTGTGGTTTGTGCACGTCACTGTCAGCGGATCTTCACTAATTAAACAAAAATTAAGTTAAAACTCGACTCGAAAAAAAAAAACACTAAAAAGGTAAATATAAACAATAACTTTATTGCAGGTATATTTTAAAATGATATATATAAAAAAATATATTAGGAATAAATTATTATATAAAAATCGTAGAAGAGATAAGTTGGTATATAAAATCTTTTTTCGAAGTAGTTATGCAGATGCACGCTTATATCAATACAGAGATTAAAACGGCGATAATAATAATTATATACATATGACGGAACGTGGATATAATGGTCGTCAGGTGGCTCGTTGTTCATGGCGAATAAAGTGAAATACCAGCGTAGTTAATCTTCTCAATATTTAATCAGCCAATTACTAAAATAATCGTAACAAAAGTTATACTCAGATTACAACGGATTCAAAATGCGGTGGACGCGACACGTGCGGTTGGCTCCATTGCTCGATTCGTAATCCCGCTTCCAATGACGGTATCTCATCTTGACGTTTTTGACAACTGACCACAACCGACATTTCGAGCAAACCATAACAAACACAACCGGTGTTGCCAATTCAACGATGTCGATTCCACCCAAGCGTTATTATTATTAAAACTAGCATCACGGGGATTGATTTCTTTCGGGCTTCTCAATACGGTGTTGCTACCTCTGCGACATATACATATAATATAATTAGACTACTTAAAGTTGTAACAATTGTGTGTGTTGTATGACGGCAGAGCAAGAGGGCGTGTGTTCGAGTAGTTTTGCAGGCCAACACCAGAAAGTTAATAATCTAGTCTGTTTCAAAGACTAGAGATAAGAGAAAGAAAGAGCCTCAAAGGAAAGTCTTTCCTGCGACCACGGACGCTGCGAAGCGTTTGAAACGTCAGGTTTCAACAAAATAAATAAAACACGCGATACTTCCGTTAAAAATAGTTTAATTTCAATGTGTAACAATCGCGAAAACCTAAGACAATACTATATTCATCTAGTTTAGGTTATCATGCCTTAAGCTAGATTACAGATTCACTTAAATAATTAAATTCTACCTACTGCATTAGGCCTATGTAAAATGCATAAAGTCAGATACTTTATAGAACTATCAATTAATCAATCAATATCTTTATTGCTTCTATGGTTTACAAATGTCACAACAAACAAATTTCAAATCTTAGATCATAAACTGCCTTGCGGCATGCAACATAATTACATTATTATTACTTATCTAATTTCAACTTGATTAATATTTATAAATGTCAATTTACTATCATTAGTTAAATTCTGATGAAAACCAAACAATTTAGAACCTATCACCGAGATACTCTCTTACACTGTAGTTTGCTTTTTCCGCCAACATCTCAATCTTTTTTTTGAAATTATTTATAATCTCACTTTCAGTAATCAATTTTGGCAATTTATTATAAATTTCTGGAGCCACACTAAATATACTCTTTGAGAAAAGGGCTGTCCTGCACGAAGGTTTAGTTAATCTGTTGCAAATGCGAACACCTTTGAACTTTTCATACAGACCCATGTTTTTCCGAACGAATATTGCACTTTCATAGATGTAAAGGCTTGGTAAAGTTAATATTTTAAGAGATATAAAGTGTGGCTTACAACTGTCATCGGGTCGTCGTTCGTTTTTGGGCTCTAAATGCTAGTTCTTTGTCCGTTGAATTGCCCCAAAAGATTACACCGTATCTAAGAACTGATGTAACGTAAGCATGATATGCCTTCATTACTGTTGGTATGCCAACTACTTTACCTAGCATGCGCAAGGCATATGAAAACTTGCTTAGTTGTGCACATACATTTCCTATGTGGACTTTCCAGTTTAGACTGTTATCTATTGTCAAACCTAAAATTTTTGTATTCTTTACCTCTTCAATCTTAGTTCCTAAATGTCTTAAATCAATTAAATGAATTATTTTGTTTTTAGTTTTAAATTACATAATTCTGGCTTTCTGCAGATTCATTTTTAAATTATTTGTTTCTAACCAATCAATTATATCAATTAACGATTTATTTATGTCAATTTGTAGTTCTAGCGTGTCCTTTTTAGAGAAAATGGCCATGCGGTCATCTGCAAACAGAACAATTGTGAAATTTATTGATTTGGGGAAGTCATTTATGTAGAACAAAAATAAAAGAGGCCCCAAAACACTCCATTGTGGTACCCCGTATAATACTTTCCTGTATACTGATAAATATTCTTCTTCTAGTTTGGACTTTGGACAAATTTTCGTTACGACTGTTGCCTGTTTTATATTAGATAAATACGATATAATTAATTTTAAAGCATTTCCTCTAACACCGTATGAATATAGTTAATCTTATAAAATGTTATGTTTAACGTAGACAAAAGCTTGGGTTATGTCCATAAACATTGCACAAACATTCTCTTTATTCTCTAAAGTGGTCATAACTTATATAAAATTGGCTAAAACAATACCGATATTCAAAAAGGGTGATAAGCATTGTATGTGTTTGTAGTTAGTGTAAGTTAATTGTCACTAGATGGCGTTATCGCAAAAGTAAATCGCGATATGTTTTTATTCTCGTGAATTGTAGAGGCTAAGGTTTGTTTCATGTAAAAATATACAATGAACACTACAAACCGTTGTTTCATTTTTGACCCGACAAGAGGGCGCTTGGGCTGTGGTTAAACATTGGTCCGTCGAGCCGGATTTCGGGATTTTTGTAAGGTGGTCACCCAGAGGACTACAACGCCTCCGTACCGCAGTGGATCGCTGCACAAAGGTGCGTGGACAGCACCTGTCAAGGAGCGAGCTGGTGTGCAGACGACGGGTCCAGGAGTGGACATTGTCAGGAGGAGCCATTGCAGTGGATGGAGCGGGAGGTTACCCGATTGCGAAGGAAAAAGTGAAGTGCTGTGATTATCAAGAAGTGAAACTGTGAATACTTTACAATTTATTTAAGCGAATTTGGATCTTAAGTATATGAAGAAAGAAACATTAACTTTTATCAAGATCAAGCAATTTGGACTTTTATTATAACTGTTAAACAAACTTGTAATATTTTAACACATTAGAGACTTAGAACTATATTAGTAGCAATAGTATTAACTTAGAACAATTTCAATAAAAACGACAGAACGGGGAATCCACGCCCGATTTTTACTAGAGATTTACTAACGTAAAACATTTGTAAAATTTTAGACATTTCGTTAAGTAACAAAGTAAATTACTATATATTTTAAATTGATAATTTGCAAGAGATAACTATGGAATCTTTAATATTTTTTCAAGAAGATTTGTCATGTAAAATAAATAAAGCTAAAGCAAACTTTAGAAAATCGCCAAAGGAGCGTATAACGAAAGAATAGGTAGAAAGTAAATTAGAGTCACTTGAAAATTTATAGCTTGAATTTTTATCGGGGCATAAAGAGCTAATAAAGACATGTGATAAAGAAAAAATAAAAGCGTCTAGTTATATCTCGAAGGAAGTGTATGAGAATACTGAAGAAATATATATAGACTATAAATGTCAGTTAAAGGTTAAATTAAGCAGCATGGTGGTTAGTGTTCAGCAATCTAATTTTACAAATAAAAAGCCTAATAGTAGTGGGTCAAATGCTACTTCGATTAAGTAGCCAAAAATTTACGACCCAACTTTTTCAGGCCAGTATACAGAGTGGATATCCTTCAGAAATACGTTCAAGTCTTTGATACATAATGCTCCGATAAACGATATACAAAAACTTCACTATTTGAAGGGTAACTGGAGAAGCAGAGCAATTGCTTCGACATATTTCTATTTCAGACGAAAACTACAAACGCTCTTGGCAGTTGTTAGAAGAGTGGTACAGCAATAAAAAGTACTTATCTCACTGCATATTAAAAAAGATGTTAGGTCAAAAAAATGCTACTTCAGAATCCGCCAGTTATCTAAAAGATTTGATAGACACTACCACCGAGTGTTTGGAGGCTCTATCCAACATCGGAATTGACATCTCATCATGGGATATTATTGTAATACATATTGTATCATTAAAGCTGCATTCCGAGACTAGAAAGCAGTGGGAAATTAATGTTACTAGTAATACCTCATCGGATAGTTTACCCACCTATAAGCAGTTTAAAGATTTTTTAACGGCTCGTTATAGAGCTTTAGAATTTGTTGAACCGAAAGTTGGTTATAGAGCTTCCAATAGTGTACAGAAACAGCAATTCTTACATGTTACTAAAATTGAGTGTCCATTATGCTCAGAGGATCACCGTCTAGGCTCTTGTTAACGATTTATTAAAAGAGATCCCATTAGTCGCCGTAGTTATGTTCAAACCAACGGCTTATGCTTTAATTGTTTGGGGAATAGTCACTCTGCACGATTTTGCTCTAGTACATCTACCTGTAGAATTTGCCATCGACGTCATCATACCTTATTGCACTCCGAAGCGTCGACTGAAGTGAAAGCTCAACCAATCGAAAGTAATGTCATATCAAATGTCGCTCAGGAGGAAGAGAATAAGTCAGATGTGGATGAAGTTAAGTTAGAGGAGTTAAATGAAGATCAGATGGCTACCTATTTCTCATCAAAACAAAACAATCATCATGTCCTGTTAGCTACGGCCTTAGTTATCACTACGTCAAAATATGGAAGTGAATATACGTTACGTGCTTTATTAGATCAAGGGTCACAAGCCTCATTTGTGACTGAAGCTACGGTACAACAATTAGGTATAAAGAAAAAGGCTATTAAGGGAGTAATATCAGGTCTAGGCGGAGATAAAAATATAACTTCAAAGGCGACAGTAAATTTGAAAATTCAATCTACAGTCGACCCTCATGTAGAAATTTCAGTCAAGGCATACGTATTAAAATCCGTTACTTCGCTGTTACCGTCACGTAAGATTACGCAGTTAAAGTGGTTAAATAGTCCAGAAATGGAATTGGCAGATAAACAATGTTATTTACCCAGTAAGATTGATTTGTTACTTGGTGCCGATATATATGCTCAAATAATACAAGTATGTATCAAAAAGGACCCAGAAGGTTTATGCATAGCACAACGCACATCGTTGGGGTGAATTATATCAGGATTAGCAAATACTACCGACAACATTTCTGCTAATATTACTGTTATGCATTTAGCTGTAGACGAAAATGATATATTGAAAAGCTTTTGGGAAATGGAGTCAGATGTTTGGCCATGTAAGAATAAGTTATTAACAGAGGAAGAGAAAAGATGTGAGGAGTTATTCAATAAAACTATAGTTAGAGATATAGATGGTCGCTATATTGTAAAGTTGCGTTTCCTAGTTGATTATCCAGAAGTTACCAGGTCTCGCGAAATTGCTGTCAAACGATTGAACTCCTTAGAATACAGATTAAATAAAAATATTGAGCTTAAGACTAAATATAATGATGTAATAAGAGAATATCTAACATTAGGGCATATGGAAGAAGTGCCGATGAGTGAAGTTAATAATCCTAAGGCGGTTTGCTTACCACATCATGCAGTGGTAAGGAACGATAAGGATACAACACGGTTACGAGTGGTGTTTGATGCGTCTTGTAAGGGAATGAATAATGTTTCATTAAATGATACTATGATGGTA
The DNA here is from genome assembly GCA_947507595.1 of Pyralis farinalis. Classification (NCBI taxonomy): domain Eukaryota; kingdom Metazoa; phylum Arthropoda; class Insecta; order Lepidoptera; family Pyralidae; genus Pyralis; species Pyralis farinalis. The sequence goes on from OX382264.1 coordinate 657,560, forward strand.
GGCCCCATACTGCAAGAAGACTTGCTTCATTTAATGATGCGGTGGAGAACTCACCCTATATGCCTAATTGCGGATGTAATAAAAATGTATAGGCAGGTCAAGGTTCAAGATCAAGATGCGGATTATCAAAGAATAGTGGAGGCCTATTGTCAATGAAGTTATAAAAGAATCTCGATTATTACGCGTAACATTTGGGACAGCATCGGCACCTTACCTAGCTGTGAAGTCTACAACAAATAGCGTACGATGAAGGCAAAGAATTAAAAGAATCATCACAGAAAATTCTCAGGGACTTTTATATGGATGATTTGATGACCGGCTGTCAAACAATGGAAGAGGGAGTGAAAATCTATCAAGAAATGAACATGTTACTTAATAAAGGCCAGTTTTATCTACAAAAATGGTCTAGCAACAATGATAAGTTACTACGATTAATAAAGGAAAAGGGAACTGAGAAAAAAGTGACACAAGGGATAAATATTAAATTGGACTCTATAATAAAAATAATTAGACTTACCAGGGACCGCGAAGCCGACGCATTCCGCTACACCGTGTCATTGCGTGCTCTTCACGAACCTGTTACAAAACGGACTATGATTTCGGATATCTCAAGATTGTTTGACCACTTGGATGGGTTGCACCATGTATAATAAGGGAGAAAATGCTAATACAGAAGCTGTGATTGGCTGGCATCGGATGGGATGACAAAGTACCTGAAGCTGTTTTAAAGGAATGGCTAACTTATCCAGATGAACTATCGCTATTAAGTCAGGTTCGGATACCCCGATGGCTCTACACAAAAAAATGTGATATCAAAGTCGAATTGCATGGGTTCTGCGATGCATCTAAACTTGCGTATGCTGCTGCGATATACATTCGAGTCATTGATAGTCAGGGTGATATTCATGTAAACTTGATAGCAGCTAAAACTAAAGTAGCACCCATCAAACAGGTATCTATTCCACGCCTTGAGTTGTGCGGAGCCATGCTATTGACGAGGTTGTTGGTAGAGGTTTCACATGTGATGGATATTCCTAACACCAATATTCACGCCTGGACGGATTCCACAGTTGTGCTCGCTTGGCTTAACGATCACCCAAGCCGTTGGAAGACATTCGTCGCCAACCGCGTAGCCGAAATTGTATCCTCATTGGATCCTCAACAATGGTCTCATATTTCATCATCTCAAAATCCAGCAGATTATGCATCCCGTGGAGCAAGTCCAGCAGACATGTCAACCTTGAAGATCTGGTGGACAGGCCCACCACTGTTGAGGGAAGAAATCATTCAATATCAGAAGCCTCAAAATATCGTAACAGAACTAGAAACTGCTAAGTCGTATGTAGGTACAAGTCATGCATTGGAGTGCGACCAGTTTTCGTCACTTACTAAATTGGTCCGAGTTATAGCATATTGCCGGAGATGTTTACTTTTATTGAAACCAAATTGCGAAAGAAGAGAATTTATTATTTTAGAAAGTGACGAAATCAATGACTCTTTACTAGTTACGGTGAGAAAATGTCAAAGGGAACATTTCAAACTTGAGGAAGATTTGCTCATAAAGAAAGGCAATTTACCAATTAATTCAAGTTTGAAATTATTAGACCCCTTTCTTGATCAGAATGGAGTATTGCGAGTAGGAGGTAGATTAGGACTATCGCTGCTGCTTGAAGATACTAAGCACCCTATGATCCTGCCAAAATCAGCATACTTAACGGACCTTATTATCAAGGATGCTCATATTAAGACATTACACGGGGGACCTCAACTTATGATCAGATTTCTATGCACGAAATATTGGATTATCGGTGTTAAACAGTTGGTGAGGGGTCATGTTCGAAAATGTATTAGATGCATCAGGTATTCCGCTCCAGCAAACAATCCTAAGATGGGCCACTTGCCGTCAGCACGAGTAACGCCATCACGACTTTTTAAAAATACCGGAGTTGATTTGATAAAACGTCCTATGTCGAAAATATGCATCTTACCCGTTACGGAATAAAGGCATCCTAACGGATAAAGAATTATATGTTAGTTTATATAGGACATTATGTTATATATAAGTTTGTGCTATTGAAGGTAATAGCGATACCTACTAGAATTGTATTACGAGTAGAAGTAAGACATCGATTGTTAGATATTTTTTTTCTCTAGTTCCATAGTGGGCGGGATCAGTTTCATATTTGATTCAAGAACAAATTTACTTTGTTCTTAGTGGGCGGAAATGTATGTGTTTGTAATTAGTGTAAGTTAATTATCACTAGATGTCGCTGTCGCAAAAGTAAATCGCGATATGTTTTTATTCTCGTGAATTGTATAGGCTAAGGTTTGTTTCATGTAAAAATATACCATCTGCAGGCTAGGGATGACCGGCCATCAGCCGATCAATATCGCGTCCGCGTACCTCCCCCCGAGCAAGCGTATCCTTCAGAGCGACTTGCAAGCCCTCTTTGCCCTAGGAAACTCCACCATTCTGGCTGAAGATTTCAATAGTAAGCACATCCAGTGGAATAGCCACTCGTCTTCACCAAACGGCGTAATCCTAGAGAGCCTACAGGACTCCCTTGGATTCGACGTCATAGCTCCCATGTCTCCCACCCACTATTCCGCAACAGTGGGACACCGCCCGACCGTTCTGGATTTTGCACTTCTAAAGAACGTAGCCTTACGGATGCGTTCAATCCAAGTGCACACAGAACTTAGCTCTGACCACCGGCCAGTTCTGATCGAGTTCGGGCTACCAACTGACTTACCGACAGACGAGGACACCAGACGGGTAACGGACTGGCGAAAACTCAAAAGAGTGCTCGCACAGACTTCCACACCCGAGCTGGAGCAAGTACCCGAACAGATTCTCACAAATGACGAGACCGACCTTGCGATCGACGCCCTCACTAGCCACTTGCAAACGGCAGCTAACAACTGCTCCAGAGAGGTTTCAACGGCCGACTTAGCTCGGCGTTGGGAACTCCCTGCTTATTTGCGAGAACTAGTGTCGGAAAAGAACGCAGCGACACGCGCCCATGACTCTTGTCCCACCGAACAGAACCGTTCTCGGATGCGCTATTTACAACGCCAAGTAAAGAAGCGCATCAAAGAGTTCAGGGATGAACGGTGGGCCAACTTTGTTGGAGAAATTAAGCCCTCGCACACGGCGTACTGGCGAGTTGCTAAATCTCTCCGTTCCGACCAAATAACCCAATGCCCTCCCCTGACCCGACCAGACGGTACGATAGCGTTCGATGATGACGAAAAGGCTGAATGCTTTGCAGACAGCCTGGAGAGCCAATGCTCTCCTAGTCTAGAACCAACCGACGACGAACACGTTCAGATGGTTGACTCCGAGGTGGAACGAATCCTCGCGACACCTCCCACGATCCCCCTCGAGCCTACAACGGTTGAGGAGGTCCAAACGATCATCAGGGACCTTCGGAGCCGGAAAGCTCCCGGAGCTGACGGCATCACGAACTCGGTCCTCAAACTCCTCCCAGGCCCCCTGTTAGTCCTTCTCGTGGCGATATTCAACGCCGCTCTCGCGAACTGCAGATTTCCAGACTCCTGGAAAGATGCAGACGTAGTTGGCATCCCCAAACCAGGTAAATGCCTGAAAAACCCCGCCTCTTACAGGCCCATTAGTCTCCTCAAATGCCTGGGGAAAGTCTATGAACGCATCATAGCCATTCGCCTCAAAAAGTTCGTTGAACTTAGAGGCCTTCTCATAGACGAGCAGTTTGGGTTCCGTCCCAAACACTCGGCAGTCCACCAAGTGCACCGCATCACGGAGCACGTCCTCTCCAATTTTCAAACAGGGCGCCATACCGGTGCCCTGTTTTTCGACGTCGCGAAAGCGTTCGACAAAGTCTGGCACAATGGCTTAATATATAAGCTACACCAAATGGAAGTGCCAGACAGTCTCGTGCACATCTTACGAGACTACTTGTCGAATCGCTCCCTCCGCGTCAGAGTCCACGGCACTCTCTCGAGGCCGCACCCTATCCGAGCCGGGGTCCCACAGAGCTCCGTGCTCGGTCCTATCCTATACACGTTGTACACCAACGATGTTCCCAAGACTCCCTTCGTGGAGCTAGCCCTCTTTGCCGATGATACGGCACTTTACACTTCCGAACGAGCCAAATCCAACATATCGGATAGGCTCCAGAGAGCGGCTAACGCTCTAGGCGAATGGTTCCGACGTTGGCGAATCGAAGTGAATCCGGAGAAAAGTGCCGCTGTGTTCTTTTCTCGGGATCCACGAGGTCTTACGAGACCAGATTCCCAACATAGGACCGTGCGCCCCATCTCATTGTTCGGCCGACCCATCCCATGGGTCGAGAAGGCCAAATACCTAGGTGTCATCCTAGACTCCAGAATGACGTTTGGACCTCACATCACCGCTGTTAGGAACAAAGCCGCGTTCTATCTAGGCCGGCTCGGTCCGATATTCAGGAATCGTAGAATGTCACTTAGAAATAAGTGTACACTCTACAAAGCCTGCATCCGCCCCGTTCTCACATACGCCAGCGTAGTGTTCGCACACGCTGCGCGCTCCCATCTGGCTAAGCTCCAGATTATCCAAAACCGGTTTGCCCGTAATGCAACCGCTGCCCCTCACTATCTCAGGGTCGCAGATCTCCATCTCGACCTTGAACTCCCTTCCATCATTAGTTTCATGAAGAAAGCGTCTAGACGCTACTTCGAAACTGCCTCTCAACACCCCAACCCATTGATAGCCCGGGCTGTCAATTACACCCCGCGGATCGACGCCCGGGGGTTCCGGCGCAGACCGCGGAATTCACTCTTTGATCCCGATGATCGCATTACTGTTGCGAACGCCCCCTACCTCTCCCCCTCCAACCCCAACACTCCAGACACACACCGCGCTCGGCGGCTCCGGGCGCGAAGAGTAAGGACTTCTGCGCGATACACCAGGTACCGGTAGCCCACGGTACCTGGGCGCCTCTCTCTCCGACAGGCCCTTAAGGCACGAACCCGCGTGTTCGACTTGTTTCGCCAGCGACGTCCTGAGCCGAGGTCCGACCCCTCTCGGGGGCCCTTAGGCTGTCGCTTAACTTTGTTTTTTCAGGCTGTGGCGCCTCACGCCCGCCCTCTAGTCCGGTGACGTAGTGACAGCCCAACCGGGGCTAACTACATAGTCAGGTCAAAAAAAAAAAAAAAAAAAAAAAAAATGTACAACGAACACTACAAACCGTTGTTTCATTTTTGACCCGACAAGAGGGCACTTGGGCTGTGGTTAAACAGCATAGTGCTGCCAACTATCGCCCAATAGCTGTTTTGCCAACTACATCAAAAATTTTAGAAAATAATATATGTAAAAGATTGTATAACTTTTTTGAAAAATACAATGTCATTTGTAAAAATCAGCAAAGCGCCAATCTACTGCGTCTGCAGTGTTCGACTGCACCTTTGAAATACTAAACGCCCTAAACCAAAACAAGTGCGCTGTTGCAGTCTTTATGGATATGTCCAAGGCATACGACCGTGTTTCACACGTGGCATTACTGAGAAAACTAGAGGCAATGGGAATACGAGGGCAAACATTGAAGTGGCTTACTTCATATTTACACGACAGAAAGCAATACGTCCGAATAAATTATCTTGACGAAACCAACTGGCTGTTAAAATATTTTGACTCTTGCACTGAAGTAGTTTCTGGATCAGTACCCCAGGGCAGCGTACGGGGGTGCTTGTTATTTTTATCGTATATAAATGATCTTCCGAATACGGTGCCCCATAATATAGTCATGTTTGCAGACGATGCAACACTTGTGGTGTCCGGTGACTATGATGACTTAGATAAACTGCACATGTAAATAAGCTCATCGCCATCTAGTCTAGCCGACCATCTAGGAAGCATCGGGCTCATTTTAAATCTCGAGAAAACCAAAATGGTGCAATTTCGGCCACACCAACGACCCAAACAGCCTTTAAATGTAGTTGACGCTGGCGAAACAATTCAGGAAGTGGATGCATTCACATTGTTAGGCATTACTCTGGACTCCAATCTTTCTTGGAAACCCCATGTAAATGCAGTTGTTAGTAAGCTGAGCAAATTTTCATATGCATTGCGTGAGCTTCGAAAAAGTACCAACGAGGAATGCGCACTCATTGCGTACCATAGTCATGCCGCGTCTTGGATGCGATATGGAGTTATTTTCTGGGACAACTCGACAGACGTGAAAGATGTATGTATCCTACAGAAACGTTGCCTTAGGATCATAACATTTACGGAACCGAGAGAATCATGCAGGAATCTATTTGTCAAATATAAAATCCTTACAGTCACTGGCATGTACATCTTTGAATTTTGTCGATTAGTAAGATGTAAAGCGCAATATTTTAAAAAGCACGAGGACATGCCTAGCCGTTACACTTCGCGCCGTGATAGAGACCTAGTTCTACCCACTCCTCACCTTACACTGTTTCAAAATGGACCGTACTACATGGCTATTAAAATATATAATCACTTGCCAAATTCATTCAAGGCCCTCCAAGGTAGTAAATTTGAAATAAGTCTAAAAAAATTACTATGAAAAAAATCATACTACAATGTCGGAGAATACTTGCAAGTTAAATTTCAAATAGTACTGCCGCTAGTTACACAAAACCTGTTAAACTTTCTTGTAATGCTTGCAAGTTTACTAATTGGATTTTTTTTTTAAACTTTTGATTAAATAATAATTATATTCATTCATATATTCATAAAATTGCTGTTAATTGAATAATATAATTGTAAAACGTGATGACATTCTTCTAAATTTTTATATTATTGTTATTATTTTTACTTTGACTATTAATCTTATTGTAATTGTAATTCATAGTAATTTAATAACCCTATCACTAATGCCTAACAAGGCGATTGTGTAACAAAATAATACCATCTACGAACCACTAGCGTGTACTACTTACTTATTGTTACCAATTGTACGTGATCAAATAAATAAATAAATAATAAATATTGCCGGAGAAATTACACAGCGCCACTTGGCCCCAAAGTAAGCGAAGCTTGTGTTATGGGTACTAGACAACTGATAAACATACGTAAATACATTTTTTTTTGTAAATACATACTTATTATACATAGATAATACCCAGACCAATACAAACAGACATGTTCATGCACACAAATGTTTGTACTGTGTGGGAATCGAACCCACGAGCGTTGATGTCAAAGTAACGTAACAGCGCGTTAAAAATAAATAAATAAATATAATAGCTTGATTGATAGTCTTATTTTTCCTAAATCCTATTTGCTAGTATATTGTTTGTTTCAAAATAGCTATAAAGTCTGTCAAAGATTATCTTTCAAATATTTTCGACATTATAGGAATTAACGATATGGGTCTATAAAATGATATATTTTCTTTATCTTGTTTTTTTAAATAAAGGTTTCACTATTGTTATCTTAAGTTTGTCCGGATAAACGCCATGTAATAAGTATACACAAATTGAAGATATGACATAGCACTGGCGATAATATTTTAGATGTATATTTTAAAACCTTTGTCGATACTTCATTATAATTATAATACTTCATTCCTGTACAGGACATGTTTTTAAGAATTATTTCGTCACCTTCCTGAGGAAATGTTGGTTTCATAAAAATAGAGTTCGGTTTGTTATAACCAACCTTTTTTTTTGTTTTTCCTATTTAATGGCTGTACTTTATCTATGAAATAGTCGTGCTATATCGCTAGGATTGACAATAATTTTGTCTCCTATACTTAGTTTACTAATGTCCTGCTTAGGTGCTTTGTCTTTTAATTATTAATGATTTCCCATGCTGCTTTAGATTTATTCCTTGAAGATGTAGTGCTCATTCTGTGATTTTTGTGTCAGTTTTATAATACAATTTAACCGAGCAGAATATGTTTTAAAAATATTTATATCAATCAGGGGGCACGGCAGTGCCCCCGCCAAGTCGAGCGCGAAGCAAACACTGCCGTACCATCCTTTACTGGAACCATTTCGCCGCATTTTCAGGCCCCTATTTGAGAACCTCTGGATAAGACCAGAACGCAGAAATTTTCGTCATCCAGTAAGCTATAATCACATACTTAAAATCCAAAATTTCAAGTCTGTAGGTCATTTAGTTCCGAAGTTAAGCGAAAGCAAAGTTTCGCATTTATGACACTCACTCATGATCATCAAAATAGAACTAGTACTTCCCATAAACTCCGAGAGCTGAAATTTGGTACAGAGTTAGGGTTTAATGGCCACATAAAGGGAAAACTATAAAAACTAGGATAATCGAAGATCTGGAGTACCTGGTGACCCTGATTAGAAAACACAAGAGCCCAACCAAACTATTAGAGATCGACATACCGCCTTTACAAAAAATGTTCAACTTGGTGGGCCGCTTCATTTGATGTCAAAAATCGAAGGTCTGAAGTATCTGATGAAGAACCCTCAGCTGGTCTCAGCTGTATTAGAGATATGGTAATGCCCCCTTCTACTATGAGAAATAAACTGTGTCAAATAAGAAAATATAATAAAATAAATCAATATGTCCACGTTTCTACAAAAAGAAGTGAAATCCCACCAAAAACATTCTGTAAAAAACTAGCCAAGTCTCGACGGAGCTGCTTGTTTATCTCTAAAAAGTAATGAAATCTAGACAAAGTCGTGCCAAGTCTAAGGTTCCTTACTGCGATTTCTTTATTATTATAGTTAATGTTGTGTGACTTGGCCGTTGAAGGGTACACAAGGGTACAAAACCAGGTGCTCCATGACACCATTGCACCAATCTGTCGCCAGAACCGCTACCCATTGACGATGGAAAATTGCCACTTGGAAAACGTTGATTCAATAACCAGTCAGACGGACTTCTAATCATTGATAGAAGTCCGTCTGTACGTCTACTTTATGTTGGATCGGTGGTCGATTTGACGCTCCAAAAAGAAGAGAGCAGAAGTCAGCATTGTCAATGCTGAATGCATGTGTTGCACAATCAACAACAGCCTAAAATGAGACACTAGCGTCCAATTACCAATACCAGTATGGGCTATTATCTCGCTTAATAAACATAGGTAGTTACAACAGATATAACATTACGTGTAAACAAAATTGACTTGTACCCACTAACGTATAAAGAATTTTCAACGGCCAAGTCACACAACATTAACTATAATAATAAAGAAATCGCAGTAAGGAACCTTAGACTTGGCACGACTTTGTCTAGATTTCATTACTTTTTAGAGATAAACAAGCAGCTCCGTCGAGACTTGGCTAGTTTTTTACAGAATGTTTTTGGTGGGATATTACTTTTCGACTTCCTATATTTTCACAACAGAGTTCTATTTTGGCTTAGAGCACATTTTGATTCTCCTGCTAACCATTTTGGATGCGTTTTTAAGCTCCTTTTTATTCTAACCGATGGAAAGCACAATTTATAGAGAAGTATAAATATGTCGTGGAATTTATCAAATGCAAGATTTGGGTTCTCAGTCTCATATACATCCTTAAACGAAGGTGACCTTAGTATGCTTTTAAATTTGTCTAAATTGCGTTTATTGAGATCACGCCGTTTATTATACCGATAATCAAAGCACGCATTAAACTTAATTGGACAAGAGTGAAGCTGAGCTGTGAGGTCTTACAAAGCTAGTTCCAATTGAGTGATTGATATCCGTTGGCAGTACAGAAAAAGGCAAATCGTGATAAGCCCTAAAACTTATAATAGTGACATAAACAACAATGAAAGTTTAAAACTATACATTAAAATAGATATGTTGGAAGTTTACAGTTAGATTATTCCTTTCAATGCAGAATATCCAATGTCGAATTCGCGGAGCACGTAATTCTCAAAATGTCTCATCATAGTAATGTAGACTAAACTAGTAAAACGAACTAAATGAGCTCATCAATTTGCGTGTAACATTGTAGTTTATAAATTAATGGGCCGTTTCTGTACAATTTACGTACATTTAATTTATTTGAAAGCGGGTAAATTAAGCTATGAAAACTGACTAAGTGAAAGCTGGACTCACGCTCTGAGGGTTCCTTACATTATGTTTTGACGTGATAACGTCTTATAAATCGATGAACGCCGACTGCATGCACGAAAAAGTGTCACGTTCCGCCTGTGCAAGCGAGAGCGCGGGACAAGCGATAGAGAGGCACGATCGGCCTAAGCGTTCGGCTTGTGACGCATCTATCTCTCTTCCACTTACACAACATCGGCCGATGCGTACGAGTAGAAGAGAAACAGCGGCAGCACACAACCTACACGTGAACTGTTTTGTCAACTGTTGAATGTTTTCTTATGGCGTTATCACGTAAAATTATCGTCCGTAAATCGACTTTACAAATAACCAACTTTTGCTCTTTAATTTAAATATTTTATCAGTGACGAGGAAAGTTAGGGAAAGAGTTCTTTTGATATGTCTCAAGATCAATTGGATCAAATATGTCATAGCTTCTTGAATGCATAAGCATATTTGAACAACTGTACTAGATTATGTTATCTGAAAAAAGGCATTGCAGTGCTAAGAGTGTATACAAAAACAAAAGTCTACTAAACAATTTGATTATCGAAATATACCTTAATTTTCAGAGATAAAGATTATTCATCGAAAAAAATTAACAAAATAATTCACTCGTGAATACTCGTTTATTTCATATAGGATCCTATAGGAAATAAACGAGTATTCATCATTCGGAGCATTTATAGCAAAAACAACGTAAATGTGCTAAAACACAATTTCGCAAAATGACGGCCATCGTCACCACGCTGTGCCGGATGGCGCCTTTCTCCTGCTGTTAGCCGACACAGAACAAAATGACGGCCATCGTTACCACGCTGTGCCGGACGGCGTCATCCTCCTGCTGTTAGCCGACACAGAACAAAATGACGGCCATCGTCACCACGCTGTGCCGGACGGCGTCATCCTCCTGCTGTTGGTCGACACAGAACAAAATGACGGCCATCGTCACCACGCTGTGCCGGACGGCGTCATCCTCCTGCTGTTGGTCGACACAGAACAAAATGACGGCCATCGTCACCACGCTGTGCCGGACGGCGTCATCCTCCTGCTGTTGGTCGACACAGAACAAAATGACGGCCATCGTCACCACGCTGTGCCGGACGGCGTCATCCTCCTGCTGTTGGTCGACACAAGAACAAAATGACGGCCATCGTCACCACGCTGTGCCGGACGGCGTCATCCTCCTGCTGTTAGCCGACACAGAACAAAATGACGGCCATCGTCACCACGCTGTGCCGGACGGCGTCATCCTCCTGCTGTTGGTCGACACAGAACAAAATGACGGCCATCGTCACCACGCTGTGCCGGACGGCGTCATCCTCCTGCTGTTGGTCGACACAGAACAAAATGACGGCCATCGTCACCACGCTGTGCCGGACGGCGTCATCCTCCTGCTGTTGGTCGACACAGAACAAAATGACGGCCATCGTCACCACGCTGTGCCGGACGGCGTCATCCTCCTGCTGTTGGTCGACACAGAACAAAATGACGGCCATCGTCACCACGCTGTGCCGGACGGCGCCATCCTCCTGCTGTTGGTCGACACAGGACAACCACTAGGGAACTCGCAGTCTCAGATTACGTTGTACACATTATTTAGGTTTTATTAATGTTCATTTTACGACACACTTACTCGATACTCCGTTGAGGTCTTCCAGCATTGTGCCTTGATCCTTCAGTGATTCCGCTATGATCATTAATTATATCATCAGTAAATGGAAAGAGTATAATCTAGTTAATATATATTAATCTGTACCGTATTTTATTTGAATAATTATTTTTTGTTTTGTTCGATATAATACTTTAATGGTTTAAAAAACAAAAAAAAGCTGAAGGCCCCTAAAGTTCAGTTCAAAAATCGAAAACTAAAAATTGATAATTATTTATGGGAATCGCTATTTCGGATATTGATAGATGGCGTTCGTGGTTGATCTGTTACACATAACTGTCATTTTTTCTTAAATTGATTTTATTGTTTCAGTTTCACTTACCGCGATCTGTCCTTCTATTCAACTATATTCACTCTGTAGTGTATAAACAAACATTTTTAAACAACAAGCGTGACTGGAGGATTCAATTTTAGGTTTTCAATGTTTAAAGGTTGCCGTTATTCCCCGATCAACTGTAGCTGACGAACTAAACGTACTAAACGCAAACGCACGACAAACGCAACGAACGCAACGCACGGAGGAGTGTTTGTGCAACAACATCAAAATGTATTCGAAACAACTGTCAGACATTGGTAATGGAGAAGTCTCACACGGTTGACACTTCCACCGGATTCATCACGTTACACACAGATTTATGTGAGTTGGTTTTCCAGACGTAGTGCAACGATACAAAACCCATAAATGGCTGAGCGAACGAGCAGTATTGGCGGCGAGAAACAAAGACGTCGATGATCTTAATGCGATCATTCGAAATTTCATTTCGGGATTATGATTTTCCTTCAAATCAGTAGACATAGTTATCAACCAGGATGAGGTAGTTAACTAACCTACAGGATATTTGAATTGGCTGGATTTATCTGGACTACCACCTCACAATTTGCAATTGGAAGTAGGCTCAGTTATCATCAAGTTGCATAACATCAGTCGACCTCGACTATGTGACGGAACGAGACCGGCTGTGAACAAAGTAACGAACTACGTCATCGAGGCAATGAATATCAAGAGAAAATATAAAAGAGAGGATATTTTGTTGAGCGTATTCCGATGGTTTCATCGGACTTCCCATTCGATTTTAAGCGAATACAATTCCTCATGCGTCAAGTATTTGTGATGAGTCATTACTGATGACCATAAACAAATCATGAGGTCAGTTGTTGGACGTTGGAGGAATTAACTTAAATCTTCCATGTTTCGGGCATGGACAACTACATGTCGCGTGTTTGTGTGTAGGGAAGACATCAACTTTCATGGTTACCTGTCATAACGGCGAAGAGATTTTGTACACATTTTAATATACCGAAAAGATTTGGTATTTTTTTATTTTCTATATTTTCATCAGACCGAAAATTCAATTGACATATTGTTCAAAATCCGATTTTCGATTGTTATTTTTTCGAATGTTGAATGTTTTGAATTGTAACCCAACGTTTAACCGCAGCTTTTATTGCGATGTTTTATTTTCTAAAAAATATGTTTCCCATATTATGAAAAGACAATATTTCAAATGACAAATAATTAAAATCCATAATGTTTAAATATACAAACCTAACGTACAAAGTTGTTTTTGTGTCTTTGTTACTTTCGCCCTAAACTTGATAGAAGGCGATCTCTTAATAGTAATTCGAAATAACGATTTCATTCAAAATTATAAAATTTTAATTTTTAAATTTTTGAGTTGGACTTTTTAGGGGTTTCAGCTTTTTCTTTAGTTTTTAAACCACCTCTGCATTGTGTCGAATAAAACTAAAGAATTATTCAAATAGGTCAATCGGTTTTCGAGCAAGACCAACGAACGGCAAACACTTTTTGTAAATAGATAAGTAGTGTTATTATGTATGTATGTATAATATATCAATGCAATATATAAATAGTTAATAGATTCAGGCGTTACTTTGCGAAAGTCAAATCTACATGCAATTTGATCTAACCTTCACAGTTCATAGTTCACTTCACTTTTTAGATTTAACCATAACTAAAAATCAATCCCTCCATCAATTTTCGATATACCGTAAACCAACTCATACCGATACCACGATTCCCGCGTCATCCAGCCATCCTTGGCAACACAAGCTCGCAGCGTATAAAACTATGATACACCGTTTGATGAGCGTTCCATTAAGTAAGGATAATTACAACAAAGAACTTGATGTAATATATCAGATCGCGAAGTCAAACGGTTATTCCAAATCTACCATCGATAAATTATTGCGTAAAAAAACGAGTAGTATCGTTAACAGACTATTGTACGCGGTTCCATATATTTCGACAAATAAATACACTGCGAGTTTGTCATACCTGGGTAAAATCACTGACAAAATAGTTCACATATTTAGAAAAAATAACATACACGTTACTCTCAAATCCCATAATTCACTCAGGTCACTTTGTAACACTAAAGATAAAATCCCGCCCAATAAAAAATCCGGCGTCTATAAGCTGTTCTGCGATGAATGTGAACACGTTTATATCGGGCAAACTGGTCGTAACTTTATAACACGATTTCACGAACACGTATCGGCGTATAAAAACAATCGCCCAGAAAGGTCACACTTCGCCGAGCATCTTATAGACAAAGGACATAACTTATCCCCCACTAATACATATCAAATTTTACACACCATAGACAAAGGTTTAAAACTAAATATTAGGGAACAATTAGAAATTAATAAACATAAAAATTCTAAAATTACTCTCATGAACAAACAGACTGACGTAAACCATTCCCCACTATTAAATATCTTTTCGCTCACACCATCCACCCCCACCCTCAATTCAATATAAGGGACGGCACTGCGATGGATTTGTCACTTGTAGCATGTTATTCTTACGATTAACGTCTACAACGCCTGATGATGCCTCGTGGAGAGGCGAAACACGTGTCGCAGCGACGACCAGGCCAGTCGTGGCAGCGACGGTGGTGGTGGGGGCATGCGGATTCCGTTCCAGATGACGGACGACCGCAGCAGCCGAAGCAGAGACTACCGGAGCAGCCATAGCAGCGTCGGCATGTACCAAGTACTAACAGTAGTGGGTGGGTGCCGGCCGGCGCTAGGCCGCATGAACTAATTGGTGGCGGAAGCACGCAAAGCAGGTTAGATCAAATTGCATACAATATATAAATATCAATGCTAAGCTGAGCACGTTATAGAACTATGAGCGCAGAGTGGGGCAATTTGGAATCGGGCAACGAAACCAAAGGGGCCAACTGCTGGTCTGATGAACTCCTTCTTCAGGAAGCGACCGCAGCGCAAATGGACTTGGAGAAGCCCGGATGGTTCGACAAAAAACGAGATAGACTTCATCTTAACGACCAACTGGTATTTGTTCAATGATGTCCCTGTGATCAACAGGGTGAAAGCCGGAAGCGATCACCGGATGGTAAGATGCATCTTAAACCTTAACATAAAGCAGGAAACGTCTCGCCTGGTGAAGTCTACGCTCCATCCATCTCGTGCCATGATCCAAAACCCCGAAAGCTTTCAACTCGATCTTGGCAACCGTTTTCACTGCCTATATGATTGTATAACACCGGATGATATCAACAGCAAGCTCGTGGAAATTCTTGGTCTTTTCCAGCTGCTATAATAATAAGGCCAACCCATCATCAGCAACCAGGAATCTTTACAGTTGCCATAAGAAGGGGTCGGTACCAAAAGCGTGCACGCCGCGACCCTGCCAGTCCAACACTGTGGACTGCAATTCTGGACCCAAACCGCACAGACGCGCGGATTAGGGCATCCCCCGGAGGCGACGCGCACGAAGAAGAAGAAGAAGTGAAAAATTGGAAGATAAAAGTGTGAGGAGTACGTATGTACGTCTATTCAGTGAAAGACTTGCGAACGCGAGTCTTTCCGACGCAGATGTAGACGAATGTTGGAAAGTTCTGAAAGAAAGTATGGTGGACAGTGCGAAAGAAGCATGTGGATGCGCAAAGAGACGTAGAACACTATGAGGAGATGCCTGGTGGGATGCGGAGGTTCAATCCTCCGTGGAAAAAAAAGAGGAAAGCGTGGCTGGATTAGGTATCATCTTTGCACCAGAGTGATCGTATGAAAGAAATGAAGAAAGAAATATACCGTCGCTGCAAGAATGACTCCAAAGCTTTAGTGAAAGAGAAGCGTGAAAGACTACATATGAGTGAGGAAGAGAAGCTGACGAAGAACTTCGAGGCAAATACCAAACTCTTCTGGAGAGAGGTAAAGAAGTCTCGAAGTGGTTCGTCAGCATCCAGAATGGACAAGATAAGATGTAAAGCTGGTGGCATTCTTGCTAACACTCAGGAAGTGTTAGAACGGTGGAGTGAATATTTTAGAGAAATGTATGATTATGTCCATGACGCTGGCATTGTGAATGAGTCTGTGATTGACTCGGCGGTACCAGCGTACTATGAAGACATTACTATGGATGAGATTGAATGGTCGATACGAAGTTTGAAAGATGGAAAGTCAGCGGGAATCGATATGGTAACAGCTGAGATGATCAAGCTAGGTGGTACCTATGTTAGGGACGCCTTCTGGTTTTTGAGCAAATTATGCTGGAGAACCGGAAGGGTCCCGACACGTATGGACTGCGCCAACTATAGGGCCATCAGTTTGATCAGCTTAGCAGCTAAAGTGTATGGAAAAATCATTGAAAGGAGAATGAGGGTGAAATCCGATGGAATGCTTTGGGAAGCACAGGGTGGATTTCGAAGCGGAAGAGGATGTACGGATCAAGTTTTTTCACTCCGCAACATCGTAGAGAAGCATCTGGCTTTGGACCAGATGGTTTTCTGCGGTTTTGTGGACTTTGAGAAAGCATTTGATAGAGTCGTACGAAAGAATCTCTGGAACATTTTGCCCAGATATGGGGTTGACGGTGACCTACTCCGTGCTGTGCAATCCATTTATGAGGATTAAACAGTATGTGTGCGGGTGGACGGCAGCTTGTCGCCCTGGTTTGATGTCAACATTGGTGTCAGACAGGGATGCGTGCTGTCGGCTCGGCTGTTCATCCTGTATCTGGACAGTTGTCTTCAGAGAATAAGAAATATGAATGTGGGAATGCGAATGGGTGACTCAGTGGTCAATTGCCTGCTTTATGCAGACGATGCGGCATTAATAGCAGAAACACCATCCGAACTGCAAACACTAGTTACAACAATGAAAGATGATTGTATGAAGTAAGGCTTACAATTGAATGCGAAGAAAACCAAGATAATGGTATTTGAAAGAGAGACAACCAGAACGAACACTAGAATTATGGTTGATGATGTAGTGTTGGAGCAAGTGAATGAGATCGTATATCTTGGAAGTGCTTTTAGCAGCAATGGAAGGTACACCGCTGATGTGGAGAGACGAGTGAGTGCCGGGAATAGGGTGAATGGAGCGTTGGGTAAACTTCTAGGCAGCCGAAACCTGAGCCAGAAGGCACAGCTCGCTGTACACAACGCGGTGCTAATTCCAACGCTAACTTATGGAAGTGAGAGCTGGGTATGGCAGAGAGAGCATGAAAGTAGAATAAATGCGGTCGAGATGCGAGCACTGCGAAAAATTTGGGGCATAACGCTTGCTGACCGCGTTCGTAATAAAGACGTGAAAGAAAGAGTTGGCCTAAAAGAGAGTGTCGGTGTTAAGATAAGAAAGGGCATGCTCCGTTGGTTCGGACATATAGAAAGAACGCGGGACGAAAGAATGACGAAACAGATATACAATGCAAAAGTGGAAGGATGTAGAAGGAAGGCCGAGAGTAACCTACCATGACCAAATTGGTCGTGTTTTATCAGAAGGTGATGTCAGAAGCCCCAGGAACCGGAGCATGCATGAGCGGTGCATGAAAAGAGCTATGAATGTCACAGAAGCGAGTGAAGTATGTAAGGACCGCGTCTTATGGCGCTCGGTTCTCTCTGCCTACCCCGCAAGGGACTTGGCGTGAAGATATATATATAACGAAGATTGATGAAGCAGTTGCTGTTTCTCTAAAGACACACCTCAGGTCCGAACTGGAATCTTTGCGCGAGGCTGTTATGATTTTACCCGAACTTATCAAGTCAGTCGATTTTATTTCAAAGGCACACGATGAAATGAAGACAGAAATTGATACGCTGCGTGCTGAGGTTTCCAGACTGCGCACAAATAATTCGACTTTGCAGGAGAATGTTAAAGAACTACAACTCAGAGTAGGTCATATCGAACAGACCGCGCGCGACTGTAATGTTGAATTACAATGTCTTCCAGAGTTCTCCAATGAAAACGTCACCGTAACAGTTCAAAATTTGGTCAAACTGGTGGAGTGTCCCCTGGAGGCTAAGGACATACTTTCTGTAATTCGTGTGCCTAAAACGAATCCCTCTTCTGCAAGACCTAGGTCGGTAATAATAAAGCTGTCCTCGTGTCGTCTACGCGATTGTCTGCTAGCATCATGCACTAATTATAACAAGAAACACGCCAGTGAGAAACTTAATAGTGCTTTGCTCGGAATTGGTGGTACGAAACAGCAGATATTCTTAGCAGAACATCTGTCACCAACAAATCGCGCTCTTCAAGCACAAGCCCGAGTTTTCAAGAAAAAACACAATTACAAGTACCTTTGGGTCCGAAATGGTCGCATCTTGCTAAGGAAAAATGATGATACTCCTGCAATCTGGGTGAAGAATAGTGAGGTGCTTAACAATATAGCCATAGGACAATAGTTGCACTTTGTTTGAGCTTACTTTCCCTCTTAATCATGTCAATTGTAAAACTACTGTGAAAATGTTTGGATTAAAGATTTATTACCAGAATGCCAGAAGCATTCGTGGTAAGCTGCATGATCTGTATTTGGCTAGCCTTAATTGTGACTACGATGTTATAGTTCTTACAGAAACGTGGCTCAATAGCGAGGTTCTTGATTCGGAAATCTTGAACAGCAACTATCGAATATATCGCAGGGACCGTGATAGGGACAATAGTAACAAAACCAATGGCGGAGGTGTTCTGATAGCTGTTGCCAGAAGTCTGGATTCGTCGGCATTGCATATAGTGGACAATTTGGAGATTTTGTGGGTAGCTGTTACTTTTTGTATTAACAACGTATTTAAAAAGCTTAACATCTGTGCTGTCTACTTTCCTCCTCCTCAAACAATTGCCAGTATTGAAAAGCAACTAGAGTCATTAAGCAACTCCATTTCACAAATGAACGATGATTTGATACTGCTGGGAGACTTCAATGTCGGACGGATAAGCTGGCACGGAGCTTCCTCTCAACCAAACAATTATACAGCTGCTGAGGCTGGTAATGTCTCGTCTAACCTTAGCCGTACGCTTCTTGATTTTGTCTCGTTGCATGGCCTTCAGCAGTTTAATACGATAGGAAACAGAGACGGCAGGTGCCTTGACCTGATCCTGAGCAATTTATCCTGTATCAGGGCAGAGCAGGCAGCGGAGGAGCTTACAAAGGTGGACTCCTTTCATCCCCCGTTGATTGTGCATGTGGATTGGCCAGTTGCTTATTTCATAAATAAAAAAATCACTAAAAAGTACAATTTTTTCAAAGCCAATTATTCGGCAGTAAATAAGGAATTGGATGAGGTGGACTGGGATGGATTGCTGGGAGAGAGGGAATCCGTTGACCTCATGGTCGATTTATTCTATGAGACTATTAACAAAGTAATAGAAAAGCATGTTCCTAAGGTAAAAGATTGTGGGTATGGCCGATTTCCCGTGTGGTACAGCAAGGCTCTCATTAGGATGTTGAGGGAAAAAGACAGACTTCGTCGCAGGTTTATAAAATATGGAAATCCAATAGATGAGCACGAATTTTCATTACTAAGGTCTAGATGTCATCAACAAACTAAAACTTGTTATTCGAATTATCTTAGGTCTATCGAAAGGGAGATTTCTTTGAACAACGTGAGGGCTTTCTGGTCATTTGTGCGCAATAAGCGTGATGCCGGCGGTTCTCTGCCTAGTAAAATGTACTGCAATGGAGAGGAATTTTCAACACCTGAGTCAATATGCAGTGCTTTTGCAAACCATTTTGCTTTAGTGTACTCGCACGAGAGCAGAGCGTCTTCTGCTCAGCCTGATTTAGCCAAAGGTAGTCTTTATCAGGACACCCTGGGCAGCATAGCGGTAAATCGAGATGCGATTGAAAAGAGATTGAGGGAGCTAGACCCTAATAAAGGAGCTGGCCCAGACGGTCTTCCTGCAATCTTTCTTGCTAAATGTTCTAAATCCATTTCTCACCCTCTTTGCATCATCTTTAACACTTCCTTGAAAACCGGCATTTTTCCATCATTATGGAAAACCGCAAATGTGATACCTATACATAAGGGCGGCGATGTGAACGATATACTAAACTACAGGCCTATTTCGTTGCTTTCCACAGTAGCTAAAGTCTTTGAATCTATGGTATACACATCTATTTCAAAATTCCTCAACCCTCAGATAATCTCGCAGCAACATGGGTTTAGAGGTCAACTGTCAACATCTTCGAATCTAGCTGTTTTCTCCAGCTACCTGTCAGAAGCTATAGACGCTAATAAGCAGGTAGATGTAATTTATACTGATATTAGCAAGGCGTTCGATCGTGTTGACCACACTCTCTTAATTCGGAAGCTTCATGGTAATTTCGGTATTTTTGGAGTACTACTTTCATGGCTCTCTTCGTATCTAATAGGCAGGTTACAAAAAGTTACAGCATGTGGGTATGAATCTGGGCTATTTGCGGCCACATCGGGAGTCCCTCAAGGTTCACACTTGGGCCCTATTCTCTTCCTAGCATTTATAAATGACGTATCAGAGCGTATTAGATCCTCGGAATTCCTACTCTTCGCAGATGATCTCAAACTTTACCGAATAATTGAAAACGTTTCCGACGCTATTCTGCTTCAAGAAGACCTAAATCAGGTGCACAATTGGTCTGTGGAAAACTCTTTGCCGCTTAATACCAAAAAATGCAAATATATTACGTTCACTAAAAAAAAGTATCCTATCAGAACACCTTACCATCTCAACGAACCACTCCAAGAAGTTCTTAGTATTAAGGATTTAGGAGTTATTTTTGATAATAAATTGTCATTCATTGCCCATATTGATGCAATAACTAACAGGGCATTTAGACTATTAGGATTCATATGGAGAAATTGCAAAACTTTCAAGGGTACAGCGCCTCTGATCACTCTCTATTTTGCATTAGTTCGTTCAGTTGTTGAATACTGTTCTGTTGTCTGGAGCCCTTGTTACCGCTGCCATGTGGACAGAATAGAGAGTGTTCAGAGACGTTTTCTCTTCTTCTTAGCCGTACATCAGAGAAAACTTTCATCATTGTCGTCGTACAGAGACCGTCTTGAGTATTTTCGCATCCCCACGCTTGAGCAGAGACGTATGACTATTGACCAGATTTTTCTTTTCAAACTGCTCAGAGGGAATATAGATTGTTCACGACTACTAGCACAAATTAAATTTGTAGTGCCTAGATCTAGCGTAAGAATAGTTAATTATAAGCCCTTTGCTGTTAGACTTTATAGAACCAACGTAGGCATGTACAGCATGCTTCCAAGAATTTGTCGCGAGCATAACGCGTTGTTTTCCAAATGTCAAATAGATATTTTCACGACCTCTTTAAGTAGCTTAAAAAGGGCCGTAATTGAGAACAATTGATTTCAATTTTATCTTAACGTTCTTAGTCTGTTCAAAGTGGTGCAGCGGATGGGCAGTAATTTTTGCTACCGTCCGTAATCGCCAAATAAATTGTTAATATCTGTTCATTATGCATGCTGTGTTTGCCTGTAATTGGGTCTATATCCTATAAGTTTTGTTATACATTCATTACTTTTTGTATGTTATATGTTATAAACCTGTTGGCAAACCTTAATAAATAAATAAATAAATAAATAAATATAAATACATACAAACCGCTTCGTTACGTAACGCGTTACGGCGCCAGTCTCTCTGGCTTCCCTTTCTCTCACGCATATCGCAGCTTTAATTTTAAGTAGATTAGTTTAAGTTATCACTTCTGTCGGGCGTCCCGAGACGCACACTTTTTTTATACTACGTCGGGAGGCGTAAAGCGGGTATATATTAAGTATCACTCGCGCCATGCCTCCTCTGCTGAGTACACGGCAACTCCTTGGGAGCTTACTGAAGACCTCACTCACATGCAGAAACACAACAACCCTCTTGGGAGTTGTTATTTGGCTGCGGTTTTCTGGGAGGTGGAGGTAGTTCCCCAGACGGGCTGCTTTGATGCGCCCTACCTCTCCTAAAACATCCAGACCAAGACAAACAAACATATTCATGCACACAAATGTTTGTCTTGTGTGGGAATTAACCCACGAGCGTCGGTGTCAAAGTCGCGTCACTCCCGACTGAGCCGCCGAGCTCGACAAACCGATTTGTTACAGATTACTGTGTAGGTCAGCATGTTACGTAACCAATACCAAATGTCATGCTTGTATACCTAACACTTCCTGAGTTTGCATATACTCGTAAAACACTGACAGAGAGATGAACGGGTTAGTAGAGAAACGAGGGACGTGGATTCTGTTTATATTTTTCGAGGCATGGAGTCGTAAATATCTGAAGCACGGCGCTTGAGCGGCGATTTGTCAACTAGCGTTCGTGGTCTGCCGCAGCACGGAGGCGGCTGCTGCCGACTCGAACTGACGGGTAACGAGTGTTAAGTTTCCATTTTGCAGCTGTGATGTAGGAGCATTTTATACAGGAAAATCTGCGATTTGTTCTTTTTATACCACGTCAGCAGGCATACGAGCATACGACCTACCTGATGGAAAGCGGTTACCGTAGCCTATGAACGCTTGCAATAAATTAAGTATCACTCGCGCGATACCAACCTCTGCTGCTAGTACAGCAACTCACAACAACAACAAAGGAACACAACAACCCTCCATGGAGTCATTATTTACCTGCGGTTTTCTGTGAGGTAGGGGTACTTCGCTAGACGGGTTGCTTTCGCTCCGAAAAGCGGCCTGCCTCTCTCAGCTCGGCTGACCCGATCTTCGTCACACGTAGCTGTAAGGTCAAGTCCAAGGTCGAGTTCTTTGTATAGAAAACGTTGTATTAAAAACAGTGACATCGGTCCGTGTGGTGTATTGATTGCGGAGTACATAAGACCACATAATGTTATCTTTTTGCGTAACGAGTTAATCTGATTACGTAATCGTAACGAATACAATTTAACCATGAATTTAATATTATAGACAATATTATATTCATCGAGCATCACTGCATCACTCTTGTAAGTAATAGTTTCAGCGGACGAGTGTCGAGATAAGTGTCGAGTTCGTCGGCCGAGCTCGCAGCGCGGCCGCACGCCGCCGCACGCCCCGGCGCTGCGGCCGGGCCGCTAAGAGGCAGCCTCGGCGAGCATGCTCTCGGCGGGCGGCGGCGCCGATCATTTAATTAGAGCTCCTTATTTGCACCTGCACTACATGGAGGGGGTGAGAGCGCGGGGAAGAGTTACTTTAAGTGCACGGAAGAGCGCGAACAAACTAATTTGAGAGCCGTTGTCGTGCTCCAGACTGCGATGTGATCTCGTAGCCGGCGCCCTCCCGCCGAGAGGGCCGTCGATAGCGACCTATTTAGCACTCCCTCGCACGATCGTGATATTAAAGCCGTATCTGCCTGTACATATGTTCACAAATATAAGAAGTGAGCATGTGGATATGTGAAGATGGCACTCGTGATTGGACCGGGAGTTGGATGACAACTTCCGCCGGCCCCGGCGCGACACTTGTGGGGTGCTTCGTAACATTTTGGAGCGAGTAATTGATGAGAGGCATTGTGTTAACTTTTTTATTTATTTTATTATGGATTTCACTATGGACTATAACTTAAAGCTTTGTGAAAAAAAATAGGCAAACGTTGACCAACACAAAGATGCACCTAGTCTATAAATGTATGATCTGGTTCAAATAATGTTGATCATATTAGATCGCTCGAAAATGTTACGAAATTATACTGATTTGTCTGTATGTTAGCAGACTTTTTGAATCCATTTTATTAGAGGATACTAATAATATTATACTGTTCTGTTGAGTCAACACAGGGAGGCTACGAGGTCTCTCGTTGGGCTCAACACGGTGTGTAAGTTCTTAATTGTTCCACAACACTGCTCGTCTCTGACCCCAGTCACGAGGTCTAAGCTGGTGTTCCTGCAGTTAGGCGGGTTTCAATTCAAATTCCGTCCGATTTCAGATTTATATAGTAGATTCTGCCAAGAGTCGATGCACTGCCTCTGCTTATTGAGCGCAACAGGCTTGTTAGACTTTAGTTTAATTCTGTGACGCAGAAGACTTTTGACGGTGCTAAACGGCTCGACTCCAAGAGTCGTAATGCACCGCGGCGACAACGTGCGACGTACACCATCGCTCACAACTCGTTAAACTCTTTATGTTTTATACAATTTACAATAGATGAATGGAGTGAACGGCCGCCGTCGTGTAAACACGCGCGCTGCTCGCCGGCAACCGGAGACCACGCACTACACATCTGAAGGCGATGCATTTCACTCTGTTTACGTTCACACGAGCACCGCGCGCCGCACGCCGCACACCGCACGCCGCGCGCCGCACGCCGCACGCCGCCCGCTCTAAAAATAATGAACCGTTTACAAACTGACATTTCAGTTCAGTGAACTTGTGTTGTGAATTGACCTATCGCCTACTTGATGACGATCGATTGAAGCCGTGCGACGAGTGATTGAAGGGTGTCTCTCACGGACCAAACACTAAAATGAAAATGGTGAAACAAATGTATCGGGATGTTGAGGATTACTAGTGATGCAAGCAAGCGAGTCGTCGAATAATACTATATGGGGCGAGTAGTGGGTGCAGTATCAGCAGTCGCTCCAGAGAGCCTTTGCTCTAAAAGCGAGCAAAGCTTACCGTCCGGTTCCTGTGCTTGCAGCTCTGGCCATCGCAGGGATGCTGCGCCTGGACATGAGGGTAACTGAGCAGACCCGCCTTTTCGACACGAAAAGAATGAAAACATCTTCCAATGCTGCGGTGACGAGTTTCGGGAATATAACATCGCGAGGTCTTACACCTCTTTGCAATTGGTACGAGTTGACAAATTACCATTTCGGCTGTCATTTTAGTTCGTGCCGTACATTTGTGAGGTGTCGTTTTACTACTACATGCGTACTATTTGTTCAGGCCTTCGTAAGGAAGGTCTCGGCCCACGCGAACTAACTTTAAGCAAAACACTGCTTTGAATAATTTGACTCATGAAAATTGAAATGACTCGTAAATAGTATTTTTCTAGTGTGACCTTTTGCAATAGAACATTTCAGAATATGTTATATTGAGAATATAGTGTTTTACAAAGTTCCCGTATGACGTGTTGTGCGAATGTGAACGCGGCATTGTGCGTCAGACGTCCGCCGCCGCCGGAGGGCGCACAGGAGCACGCTCGCCACCGCCGCCGGAGGGCGCACAGGAGCACGCTCGCCACCGCCGCCGGAGGGCGCACAGGAGCACGCTCGCCACCGCCGCCGGAGGGCGCACAGGAGCACGCTCGCCACCGCCGCCGGAGGGCGCACAGGAGCACGCTCGCCACCGCCGCCGGAGGGCGCACAGGAGCACGCTCGCCACCGCCGCCGGAGGGCGCACAGGAGCACGCTCGCCACCGCCGCCGGAGGGCGCACAGGAGCACGCTCGCCACCGCCCACCGCCCGCCGCCGCTGTATGCGTGGTGGTATGCACTCGAGCGGGCGTGCTGCCTTTAGCGGCGGACTGCCATCGCTTTTGATTTCTCTCTCATTACATTACACTTACAAACGGTGTTGTATGAGCGCGGGCCGCGGGCCGCGGGACGGCGGCGGGAACCCAACAATTTCCAACAAATGTTTCAATCAAAGCCCAGGCCGCGCGCAGTCGGCGGCCCGCGTGTGAATTATGATTAGGTAGGCCGCCCCACCACCAACTTTGTCACACGACTTGTGTATTCCACCTTTCAAACGTGGGACCGGAGACTGCTTCATTTGTAGCAGAAATTTACAAATTTAATTGCACAGCTTTTTAAGCTTTTCGTTTGCAAAAGTAAAGTTAACACAAGACTTACGGAATTATAATTAAATGAAATATAATAAGTGTAATAACTGGTAATTGTTCTCTCTGCCTTCCCCGCAAGGTACTTACCGTAAATCTTTACGTCGAATAAATGGCGCTGCTACTATGTAGTGAGGTTACCAGTAAGTACCACATACTTACCGGCGACCTCAACCGCAGCAATACGACAACAGAAACAACGACAACAAACATATCTGTCATTTGGATGCCGTCTTCTGTAAGGTGGAGGTACTCGCCCAGTAGGATGGTTTAATGCACCATACCTTCGCCAGAGACCCGTCTGTTAATTGTCAAGGTGCACTACGCACAGGTGAAGTTAGATTTGACTCTAAAGAAAGTAGCGAGCCTGCCTAAAGATAATATGGTCATTATTTCACAGTCAACTTTTCCCAATTTCGTACACGTGGCCAGGCGGGAGCAGGCAGCTCTCGATACATTCTCAGCCATGGATACATTCAAACACTTATAGACACTCAGACTCTATGACTGTAGCGGTACAGATCTGGACTATTCGTGCAATCGGAATTGCAGACCGGTGGTGACGGCTGTCAACGTGCACACTTTGATCTCTCTCTTAGCACCGCTGTCGTGCACGCTAATGAGAAGAACCCAAAATGACACTCGCACGAAAAGAAAACTGCATTGTTGAATGCTAGCAAACCTACAGACGTCTTCCCGTGGAGCGGTCACAGAGACAAAAAAAGACTTTCAATCTTTCAAAGACGTTCAATCGCCTCACTCAAATATTCTCAAATTCATACACAAATCGCTGCGGCTGGCCTTCCAGGCAGAGAGGGGTGCAGCACGACCATGTCCCTGTGTTCCTGGTGTTATCATCAGCATAGCAATTAATGCCATCAATTGACACATTATTGATGGCAGGTTGGCTCCAGAGATCATGGCCACGTTATGTGTATATGACCTTTGCAGTAGACAATAACTGTCCACCTCTCGGGCAGTGGCGCCTAGCCTCTTTGTGGTAAATAATAAATATCAAAATGTAATCGAGTGTTGGCCGGAGGTGTGCTCACTGTGTGCGCGGTGCAAGGTCAACATATCTCCTAATGTATTTTTGAAGAGGGCGCGCGGCGGGCGGCTGTCGGCGGGCTGCGGGCGGCGCGCGGCGCGCTGCGGGCGGCGGGGTCGTTCTCGTTCTCGTTCGAGCTGAATGAATGGCAGTTATCGAGTGCTCGTTACACGATCATTTCTAAATGAGCGCACGTTTAATGTCAAGTGAATATTTTAAACATCTTTGAAATGCAGGCCACGGCTTATACCCATGTATATTGAGAGAGGTAGGGCGCATCAAAGCAGCCCGTCTGGGGAAGTACCTACATCTCACAGAAAACCGCAGCTAAATAACAACTCCACAGAGAGTTGTTGTGTTCCTGCGTGCGAGTGAGGTTACCAGTGAGCTCCCGGGAGTTGCTGTGTTAGTAGTAGAGGTGGCGTCGCGCGAGCGATACTTAATGTATTACAAGCGTTGATAGGCTACGGTAACCGCTTTACATCAGGTCGGTCGTATGCTTGTATACCTTCCGACGTTGTATAAAAAAATATATTAAGAGATAAAACCTCCCTCACGTGCACGTGGTGCATCGACCGTGGTGATCAGCCTTCGATGTATACTATCTGCTGTCAATTAATAGTTCTATTTTTTGTCTTTCATTAGTTATTCAATTATTACATCTACTGACATGGATGGATTAATTACCTATATACTATATGTTCTATTCACACAAAAATCGCTCACGGTGTCCGAACGTTTTTGAGTAGATCTCTGGGTTTGTGACTTGATTATTTTAGAACTGGATCCCAAGCAGGTGGTACTTGCCAACCATCTTCTCTATTGAAATTGGGGTGTTTTCTTATTTCAATAGCCTCGCGTAGCATTCTCGGCATGTAGCGATTCTCCTTGGCGAGGATTTGTGGTTTATCGAACCGCATGTAATGGTTTGGCTGGTCCAGTGTATGTTCACATACTGCAGAGTTTTTATCGCGCCTATTCTTCATGTCAGCAATGTTTTCTTTCACACGAGTACCTACGCTTCTCTTTGTTTGCCCTATGTATGGTAAACCACATTCGCAGTCTAATTTGTATACTCCTGCATCTTGTAAGGGGATATTAGACTTGATAGGTCTTAGAAATTGACTGATCTTTTTATGGGGCTTGAAGTAAGTTTTAATTGAAGCTCGTCGTAAGATGTTGCCAATTTTGTCTGTGACTCCCTTTAAGTATGGTAAGATGGCAGGTCGACGTTCAACTATAGGTGGCTTCGGGCGGCTTCTGTGACGCATGCGAGGGAGTTTGTGACTGTTGCTCCGCAGTACTTGTTTGACATGTTAGAGTTCCTCCTCTAGATGCTCAGCGTCGCAGATGCCGTGTGCTCTCTGAAACAAAGATTTGCTAGCTAACGGTAGCTAACGGTAGCTAATTGACATGGATGGTGGTGTGAGTTACCATTGAGATATTTGTCTGTATGGGTGGGTTTCCTATACACTGTGTGAGTAAGTGAGTTGTCAAGTTTCCTGGTAATTAATATATCAAGGAATGCTAGTGAATTATTTGCCTCTAATTCCATGGTGAATTTGATTTTGTTGTTGATGGAATTAAGGTGGTGTAGGAATATAGACACTTTATCTTTGGGTATGACAACAAAAGTATCATCTACGTACCGTTTGTACATCTTCGGCACAGCCGGTGCCGTCGACAGCGCTCTCTCCTCAAGGTCTTCCATGAAAATGTCAGCGACAACAGGAGAGCCCATAGCTACGCCATCGACGTCAGGTTCAACAAAATAAATAAAATACGCGATATTTGCGTTAAAAATTGTTTAATTCAATGTATAACAATCGCGAAAACCCAAGTTCTTTGGAACGTTATTGCGAGTGAGTAAGTCGTTCCAACAGCGGTAGTAATACTCGAGTTGAGCTTTATTCAAACTACAGTAACTTCTCTACATGTGACTAAATGCCTGTTACTTACTTACTTTACTTTCGAAACTTTGTCTTTTTGTTGTTACTTGTCGAAGAAAAGTAAAGTCGTCCCGGCGACATGAACAATGTGTTTGCGACATTTCATTATCAAATGTTGTAGCGTCTAAGTTTCATCGCAGCAGATCGCCGGCGTTTTTCATACAATATCAGAAGGCATACGCCCCATATGATGTAGCCTAAGAACGCTAGCAATACATAAAGTATCACTCGAGCGATGGCGCCTCTTCTGCAACAATACCTCTCCAGGCAGTCGTTTTAGGCTGTACTTTTCTGTGTGGTGACAGTAATTCCCTGATGAACTGATTTAATGCGTTCTACCTCTCTTAGAACATCCAGATCAAGACAAACAGTTCATTGTTTGTACTGTGTGGGAATCGAACTCACGAGCGTTGGTGTAAAGGCAGCGTTGTTTGCCACTGCGGGACCGCGCACGGTTTCGCTGTAGAAGAAAATAATGAAGGTTCGCTTCCGTAAACCTAACCCTTTCTGTGTTACCTTTCGTTTGATGTAATGTGAGTAACACACGTATTAGACACTTGGCAGGACGCCCCGCCGATCGCGGGTTTCACTCAACAGCCGATGTTGTTTCGCCCTATTTTCTATTCATTTACATTTCTAGTAAAGCGGCGGCCGAGCGCCGCACCGCGCCGGGCCGCACCGCGCCGGACCGTACCGCGCCGCACCGCGCCGGCGGACGAGTCCAACAAACAGCAAAGACGACTAAAAGGTACGCACATATCTTATGTGCAGCGATAAGCTATTTCAACGGAGCGCAGCGAACACAACTGTGCTTTCGAATCCGGCGGAATGTGCGGCGACAGTCGTCAGGCGGTCGAGATCACATTGCATATACGTTTGTCACCTGGTGCAGTGGTAGCAGCTGGTCGCCGCTCTCAAGGCATGTGGAATCTATTCGCGTGCGGCGGCGAAACTAGGAAACCCATAGTTTGCTATGAATGCCCCTTGCAGGGTAGACAGAGTGAACCGAATACCACAAAACACGATCCTTACATCCTTCCGTGATTCTTTAACATTCATAGCTGTTTCCGTGCTCACCGGTTGATAAAACTCTTGAGATCATCTTTTTTGTACTACTTCTTTACGTTACCCTGTATTTTAATCCGTTAGGATTGTCGGGGTCCGTAACCTAAGTCTAAGGATTTAGGTCAGACCTTCACAGTCCAGAGGGAAAATTAGACCTTTCGCACGTTAAACCACACGTGTTTCGAAATATAATTTGTGAAGTGTGAGGAAAATATCACGAGGATGTCACGATGTGTTCCGTCACCTCGGAGCGAGTGATCGATACAATTATGTACCTCCATACATCGAAAAAACTACTTCTGTTGTGGCACATGCCCCCGGCAGGATTCCAACCGGCGACCTGTTGGGTAATAGGCCAGTTCTTTATCCGCTGCTCTTTATCTTTTAGTACTATGTCGGGTGGCGCGGCCCGCCTCATGCCAAACGGATACTATCTAGTTAGGCAATTAGCATAACAGCGAGACGTCCGGGTAACTTTACTCACTCGCAGAGTTGTTGTCTTGTTGTGGTGTTGTGCAATGCCTCCTTCTTACTGGTTCCCGGTAGTTGCAAGTTGAAGTGGAATTGACGAACGAGTGACGTCACAAGCGAGGTCGCCGCGAGCTCCACGCGGCTGCACACTTGACGCGGTAGCGATACTTCTATACAACGTCGGGAGGCATACAAGCATACGGCCCGCCTGATGTAATGCGGTTACCGTAGCCTATGAACGCTTATAAATACACTATACATACATACACGTGATGCCACCGCCGCTGCTAACACAGGAACTGCTCACGGTCTTACCGGTGACCTCACTCGTGGGAATATAGTAATCCTTCAGAGCGTTGTTATTTGGCTATGATTTTCGCTGAGGTGTTCACCCTACCTCTCTTAAAAACACATAGGCCAAGAAAGACATGTTCATGCACACAAATATTTTGTCCCGTGTGGGAATCGAACCCACGAGCGTTGGTGTCAAAGTAGCGTTAGTAAACAGTTCGCCACGACGTCGTGTAGTCTGGTGAGGTTGGGGGCACACTGGTTTATTGGAATCTCATGCAACATCGTGCTATTGCTGCGCTGAAACTACCTCCGTGGAATGGCCGTTATCGCGCAATTGTTACGAACAAAAAGCAATAAACGAGTGTCATGTTCGTTTCATTTCGCACAGAGCGTGCTTCGAAAGTGGTCCGTGTAAATCAAGAACGCATATTAAGCTATCGCCCGTTCTGTACCCGGGCGGCGGCGGGCCCGCTGGCCGCCCGCTGGTCGCGGGGCGAGTGCGGCGGCTGTACCTACTAGCGACCGCTGGTTTAAATAATATTGTCACTATCTCTCTCGTAGCGGCCTCGTCGCACCAGAACACTCAATATCTTTTGACGAAATTTCCCGCAGTGATGATGATTCATGTACCGCGTCAATGTCGAGTGTACCGTGACTCCCTGAAGTGTTTAGAGCTATTGCGAGAATGTTGACAAACCAAATTACACGCGAGCGGTGCGCGGGCAGCACGTCGTAAGAAATTAATATACATTAGGTGTATAGAAACGGGGGAAAATTTACTTGCAGTTTTTATGAGGCCTTCGATTGTGAACATCGAGGATAACATGGCATCAAGAGTACGAGAAAAATGACCGAGAAGCCTTCTTCGATCATAAGAATGTTATTTCACAAACAAATAAAATAAAACTTGTATGGGCTGTAAGCGGCTCAATGTCATTTTAAGTGTCGAAGTCAATCTCACCTTCTCGCAGTGCTCCACACTAATTAACAAACGAGGCTCTGGCGAAAGAGAGGTAGTGCTGGGTAGTGGTCATCGACGTAGCCCCGACTGGGGAAGTACCTCCGCTTTACGGAAGACCATAGATAAATAATAACTCCCTAGAGGGTTGTTGCACGAGGGAGTGAAGTTACCAGTAAGCTCCCGATATTTCTTTTGAAAAACCATAAATACGCTACAACATGGTCAGGTTGTTTTGTGTATGAGTTACGTAAATCGGGCGCGGCCGGCTCGGTTTCTGAACATGGTTCGCCGTTCGAGCGTTTCAATATTGACAAGTGTCCAACGCACACGCGACACCGAGGTCATCACTCGTGAGTTGCTGATGACGTAAAACCTCTTTATGCCCTTTTCTGAGTGTCAGTGTTCGTGTCCGGTAAACCTTTGCATGGATTTAATTCCACAACCCAACGGTTTTCGGAAGATACTTATCGATCGATCGAGCAGCGACCAGCGCGTGCTCTATGGCTTCCTGGCTCGTTCAAATGGACTAGCCAGGAAGCCATAGAGCTCATTAATAACAACACGAGCTCCCCGGCGAACCTTTCGACGACATCACGTCGAACACTACACTCACCCGGTGTACTGCTTACGATGCGTCAGATATAGCATCATACATGCAGGCACCTTTGCTACAAATTCAGAGACATTGCTTTCTGTGATTGAATGGAGGGCATGAAATCCTACTGGTTTACCTACGCGTTTAAATGCGTAGGTAAATCAATAGGAGATAAAAATGCTCATGCTAATCTGAAGGCTCGGCTACGCCGCGGCCGCTCGCGACCCCTGAGCTTCGGGAGGATCCCGTTACAGCGCGCTGACTGGACGCCGCCGCGCCGCCCCGAGGTTCGTATGTGGCAGGCCGTCTACTCGCTTGCGAAACTAATGGCACCCGCACCTTTGCTCTGTGTTATATATTCAGTCGAGTTTGTTTTTGTTCGGCGCGCCGTAAATTTACAAGTAGCACTGTTAATACAGACTCGCTGATGTATTGATGTTATCAATTGAAACAAATGGGAATTAGAGTTACGAGGTGGCGAGTGCGGCGGGCGAGGCGCACGCCGCCCGCCGCAGCCGCCGCGCGCTCGCCGCTCGGGGACACGCGGCTCGGCTCGCGCGGCGTGCTCCGGGAGCTGTGGATGGCTGGAACCACCGGCCAAGCTGCTTATGGTAATTCAAATCATCTATAACAAAATGATGTTTACCTATAAGTATCCTAAAATCTCTGAAGATTCGATGAGAATGACGTCAAATTATTTACTTCAAAGTGTGACAGTCCCGAGTTTCCGGCAGGTCATCGAAAGTTGTAACTTCGCAGCTGCTGTCCGCGACCGGAGTCTTCGGGGTTCGATGCTCCTTATAAATAAAACACGATGAACTTCATAATCATTTATATTATCAACAAGGACCACGACATGTAGCTACTTTAATATGTAAACCGAGAGTGCCGTCCGGTCGCCGTCTCTTCACCGGGCGCCGAGTTCCGTCCGCGACGAGCGCACAAACCACAAGCGCTATAACACGTGTGTCAAGTTTAATCTTACAAGTTTTATGCAACAGTTTTACTACCCAGACATTATCGATTGTCTGCCCTCGTTATAACCGTGTACTCAGTTATCCATTCAGTGGTTAAACAAATGAAAAATTTAAATGAAACCAACATAACATTACTGCTAAGCGCGGTGATGCGGTTGTATTAACCGCATCACCGCGCTTAGCAGTAATGTTAGAATGGATGCTCTTATTACTCAGCGGTCGGTCCGCGTGCGCCCGGCCTTACCGGTGTGATATATGTACCATTGCGTCAGCACGACGGTGTATCTACGGCCGGTGCGCACACCCCAGCAGCGGGCAGTGAACACGTACCACACAGGGATTTGTTTACGAGGCGCTGCCGTAGACAGCGGCGCCGGCGTCGAGTGGGCCGCCGCGCCGCCGCGCCGCCGCGCCGCGGTGGGTCACCTCGGGTTCGCTGACCGGCAGTGCCGGTGAGGAACTGTTTTATTTATGTGTGTGTTTATACAAACATGTTATAAATTAACGTCCGACTGCAGGACGAGTGGAGCCCCAGGTGCGGACTACTCCATCTTTTGCTCATTACCGACCTTATAAAAATCTCTTCGCGTCTAATTTTCTTAAGACTACAGTCCGTTAGAACAGTCTCTTGAGAAAATGCATCGTCAAGGTATTCGTTTATGTTTACGTTTCACAATATACCACTGTCACAGTTCCATGACGTAAACATGAACTCCCCGTCAGGCACTGTTAAGACGCCGTAGACAGGTGTCACACGAAGCCTCTCGACACAATCCATTCTTATTCTTTAATCACTAGAACCCAAGAGCCCCATAAGTCTCTACTTAGACTTAGGTCTCAGTACACGTGTAAGCATGGAATCGTCGACAATTCTCACAGCTTGGCTCTGAACTAAATCATAAAGCCGTAGCTGGAATCTACTAACGGTAGTGGGTGGGTGCAGGCCGGCGGTAGTTCGCATGAACTAATCGGGAGCGGAAGCACACAAAGTAGTTTGACTCAGCAAGCAGTCAACGCCCATCATATTTTTTCTCGAGAGCTGCACCAATGAATTTCCTGTCGATTGTCGGCTGTCCGATTGCAGAAAAAGGCTGCAGACTTCATATCAAACGACTTCTCTAAACATAAGCCGGTTTGAAATCAGTAGAACATGCAAGAGAAGCAAATTCTCTCTTAAAATATAGTTTACCTTTTAAGGCACGAAAGCCTATCTGTTTATATGTGAGTTTATGACATATCAGCTTACTGACCAAATTCCTGTCTTGGGCGTTTGTTAGAGGATTACGCTCTTGCTAAAAATGTATAGTAACGTAGCTGTGGGTATAAAGAGCGTAATGAGCTACTTACTCCGCCAAAATCACCCTTTGAAGTGCGGTACCCTGAAATGTTTCATCGACCGAAAACGTCGAATGAACTACCTACAGTAGGTATAACGATAATGGCTTCCATAGATTTAGTGTACGTGAGAGAATTCTTACAATTTCGGCTATTAATAGTCGCGGCGCCGGCGGTGCGAATGGACCGACGATGGCAAACAAGCTGGAGTTTTACTTTTTTTTACGTGGCGTAATCTACCGAGGACTTCCTCGTCTCTCCATGAAATAAATATTGGACAACCAGCGGGCGAGGGACGCGCGGCGGTATTCAGCACGGAACTACATGTACTTGAACTACATTTACCGCACTCATGTGTACTGGCTAGATTGTTCGTAATATCTTTATTGTACAAATAATAAAAAGGTAACAGAAGCTGCAAGAATACGTATTCTCGTCCAAAATACCTCAACGCCTGAAGAGCAAAGTCTTCGAACAGTGTGTGTTGCCAGTGATGACTACGCTTCGCTCGGGGGTTCTCTGCATGATAGAATCGGAATGATGAGATGAGGATATCCGCAGTAGAACTAAGGTATATAAGGTATACCGGCATAGCCCGAAGAATTAGCAAGCTGAAGTAGTAGTGGGCCGGCCTAGCTCGTAGAATCGACAACCGTTAACGAAGAAACGTCCCCGTACTGATACATATAGTGTGCGATGACTTCCCCTAGATGGAACGACGACCTCAAGATGTTTATAGGGAGTCGATGGATGCAGGTGGCACTGGATCGATTTGAGTGCCACTCTAGAGGGGAGGCCTGTGTTCAGCAGTAGACAAATACTGGCTGAGATGATGATTATGTCCCCTCCTACACTCAAGCAGATCCAGGTGATAATCTACACTCATGCTAGCAGATGGGTTTTAGTCAAAACCATGGTTGTAATTCCGAGGGAACAGGTTCCCAGTAAGCACTTTCATAGGTGTGTTTATGTACATAGTGACGGCGTCCGACGAACGTATAACTATGGATGAGATCGAATGGTCGATACGAAGCTTGAAAGTGAGCGGGAATTACTATGCACAGCTGAGATGATCGAACCAACTTACATCCGGGACGCCTTCTGGTACATAATACTACTGGCAATCTATGCTGGAGAACTGGAAGGGTCCCAATGGACTGAAGAAGAAGTGCAGTCGTGCCCTTGTATAACGGCAAGGGGTCACGCATGGACTGCGCCAGCTATAGGACCATCAGTTCGATCAGCTTAGCAGCAAAAGTATATGGAAAGGTAATTAAATATAATGAGGGTGACATCCGACGGAATGTTGTGGGAGGCACAGGGAGGATTCTGTAATGAAGGGGATGTACGGACCAGTTTTATCGCTCCGGAATATCATGGAGAAGCAAGTGGCCATAGACCAGAAGGTTTTCTGCGGTTTTGTGGATCTTGAGAAAGCATGTGATAGGGTTGTGCGAAAGGAACTGTGGGACATATTGCTGAGATATGGGATTGACGGTTCACTGCTAGGCTGTTTATCCTGTATCTCGATAGTTGTCTGCAGAGAATAAGGTCAACGAATGTGCATGGGTGACTTAGTGGTGAACTGTCTGCTGTATGCAGACGGTGCCGTGATATTATTTATTTATTGTTATTTATTTAAGACATACCATCCGAATACACATCACAATTACATATAAAAATGTATATACAGCTGCATTCTCATGTGTGTACCAATTATAGGTACGTACAACTTACACCATAGCACAACAGTTTGTTGCTTAACATGAGTACTTAATTACCAAGTTGAATATAATATTAAAATGACTATATTATAATATTAATTAACATAATCACGTAGTTATCAATATCAACCAACTGAAATGAGCAAAGCAAAGCAAAAAAGCAAAAAATTTACAAAGCAATAAATCTTTTTTTTATACCACTAAGGTGGCAAACAAGCTTGCCGCCTGCCTGATGGTAAGCAGTTAACGTATTCTATTGACATTTGCAACATCAAGGGTATCACTCTTGCGTTGCCGACCCTATAAGAACCTCTTCACGCCTCTCTTGAAGAACCCCATACTGTAGTCCCTTGGGAAAACCTTGGCAGGAGCTCATTTCACGACGTAATAGTTCTCGTTAGAAAGCTTCTCAGGAACCGCACAGTACGCGACCATTGGGGGTTCCAGTGTATGAGCGCCCAAACGTCGGCGAGCAGTGCGATTGTAAAACGAGGCTGTTGGCATGATATCGAACAACTCCTCAGAACACAACCCATCGTACAATCGGTAGAACACGCAAAGGGAGTTGAAATCTCTCCTTAAACTCAAAGGCTCAATACCGTGTGCGAGTTTAGGATCATCGACGATTCGACGACACAAGGTCCTAGCTGATAACCACTTGCCCCCGCCCAGAGATGACTACAACACTCCATATGCGGTCTGACTTGGGACTTATATAATATAAGGCTGAAGTACTGTTTAGCTCTATTGAGCACACCAAGTTTCTTTGACGCCAGCTTAACCTTTTCTTCCAAGTGGCTTCGGTACTGAACTTCACTGGAGATCTCGACGCCGAGGATCTTAATACTCTTGGCGATGGTTAGTGGCGTGCTCTGGAATTGGGGGATCACAGCAAATGGGTTTTTTTTCGAGGTGAACGCGCAGACTTGTGGGTAGGGTAGAATTGAACCAAGTTCAACCGCCCCCAGTCGGAAACCCTACTCAAGTCACACTCTATTTCAGACACAAGTCTAACGCGGCTTTCCTCCACAAGTGAATGAGGGGTACTAGCACGGCCTGTGTAATAAGTGACCCCAGGACTATCGTCCGCATAACAATGAATGCCATCAATTGACAACATGTCATTGATATGCAGCAGAAACAGCGTCGGAGACAATACAGAGCCCTTAATCTGAATATGCATAGAATTAGTAAAACAATAATAAGAATACTTCGGATGGAGCGTTTTAATTATTATGGGACGAAATTTTAGAACAGACTTACTAATTAATATTAGCAGAAACACCATCTGAATTGAAGTCACTGGTCACAGTAATGAAAGACAGAGATTGTATGGAGAAAGAATTATTGAATGCGAAGAAAACAAAGATAAGGGTATTTGAAAGAGAAGAAACCAGAACCAATGTAAGGATTACTAATTATATGACTTGCATGCACTTTCAGTAGTGATGGAAGGTACACCGCAGATGTGGAAAGACGAGTGAGTGCCGGGAATAGTGTGAATAAGCGTTGGAAAAACCTTCTTGGCAGTAAAAACTTGAGCCAGAAGGCTCAGCTCGCTATATACAATGCAGTGCTGATCCCAAAGTTTTCAAGCACTTTTTATTGTTAAAGCAATCAAGTAACAATTTCATTTAAGTGAGGAGCCATCGAACTGAATATGAATTTATCTTCATCCAGCGATGAGGCGACAACACCCGCCGGTGCCGCAGTCCGCGGCGCAGGCCCTCGTCCGGACCGCGCACCGCCACCACTGAACTTTCACAAACATGTTCTGGTCACCGAC
Organism: Pyralis farinalis; assembly: GCA_947507595.1. Taxonomy (NCBI): domain Eukaryota; kingdom Metazoa; phylum Arthropoda; class Insecta; order Lepidoptera; family Pyralidae; genus Pyralis; species Pyralis farinalis. The sequence goes on from OX382264.1 coordinate 695,471, forward strand.
ATGAACACTCAAAAGATACTCCTAACAACTTTGACTTGAGATGAAGTTGACACAGAAAAAGGTGGCATCGCAATGAATAATGTAACGTTTTCGTGGGGTGTATTTCTCTGGCTGCTAATGATTCCAGCAGAGACAGGTCTTAAACCTGAGGGTTACAAATTATCTACGAGTGTTTAAACATTTAAATTATGAATGTATGCAAATTAACTTAAGGTTCCGTACGTTGGAATATTTAACCTTTTTTGAATAATATGTAATACTAGCTGCCGCCCGCGGCTCCGCCCGCGTTGAGTCAAATAATGTAGCCTATGTGTTAATCCAGATCATAATCTATCTACGTGCCAAATTTCATTCAAATCCGTTGAGCCGTTTAGGCGTGAAAGAGAAACAAACATCCATCCATACATACAAACTTTCGCATTTATAATATTAGTAGGATATAATCTTTTCTTTGATTGTCGCTCTTAACTCTATGATATGTCAATTGTCATAATTTATTTGTAAATTCAATTTTTTTAATTAAAGATTTTAGACGTACAACCAGAAAATGAAGCAGTCTGGAGGAAGATTCGTGCAGAAAAACATACTGTGCCCCGCGTCCGAGACCACCAGCCCTTGCTGTGCACTACGGCGGCTGGCAACTAATAGATACCGCTGCTGCTCCAACTTCTGCATCGGCACCTGCGTGCCTTCAGTCGTCGGTCCGCTATAGCCGGCGGCCGCTTACTGCATTCACCGGTGTTACAAACAGTCATCCTCGGGTTAGACAATTTCAAATCACGAGTTCTTAAAGAATTTGTTTAGCCGAACTTTTAGTGAATCTTTTTTTTTATATTTATTATATTGTAAACAATAGCCCTATTAAATTTGCATCACTTTTTAGAATTCCCTTTTCTTTTATCTAGTAACATAACAATGTTTTATCTTCACGTGTGACGGAGAGAGTAGGAAAAAATTAGGAGCGCGCGCAGTAGGTTCGAGAGGGTCGACAATCGGAGCTGCATTTGTTGCGTGTTACCGGAACGTGTTGAAACAGCCATCACTAGGAATATACATGACTGCTTCGTGTTTTATTTGGCAGGATATAATCTTGTTACGGCGAGACGAGTGCAAGGCGCTTGTACGATTTAATGGCGCAGCTGAACTGTGTCGGCGGAGAAGCGAGCTGGAGTGTTATGACACTGCGCTGATTATACGTCTGCGAAGTTATGAGTAATAATTTCATTACTGGCCATAAAATTACCTCCAGCTCTCCAGCCGTGTTACAAACGTGTTTGTTTCTAAAATTGGCAGTCAATCGAAAGAGGAACTTTCGAAGGTTAGGAAACTCCGTTGTCGCTGAATTCTCCCGCACGGGTCTCACCTGTACGCTCCCACCGATAAGCAAACAAAGCAGGATTCGTAACTCAAGCGGCACATAAATTGGGATATCTTTATTTTATCGAAAATAAGAAATATGTTGAGAGCTTTGACATTTACGAAGTCAGAAGAGAATGCGATAGCGTTCAATACGCGTGGAAAATATGTTGTATGAAATTGTGAAAAAAAAGGCCCAACTGGATAATACTATCCTTACGCTTATTTCCTGTGTGACATGGTCTACGAGTACAACCGAGGCCGGCGCGGTAACGGCCCTCGCCACATCCATGTACGAACTATCACAGTCGAGTCACAGAGTCACAGAGAGCGAGTCTGGTAGCCACAGCCTGTACGTGGGCCAGCTCGGACGGCGCAGCACGCGGGCGCGCTGGCGGTTGTCTACCACAAATATGGAATATTAGAAAGATCTCTCTATATTTTTTCAAATTATATCCAGCTGCTGAACAAAATATGGTGAGTTCATATATCTAATAGCAGGTAAATTGTAGTCAACGGCGTACTTGTTAACGAAATGTCTGCGGAGTTATTTTTATTTTGTCCTCAAAAGGTCTGATGTCAGACGTCGGCCGGAGGCGGTCCTGGCGGGCGGCGGTTGCAATAGTACAAATTGTTATTTGATATGTAACAACTTAATTCTAAAGAAAATTATCAATAGTTAGACTACAGAACTCTTTTTAAGTGTGATTATAAAATACAAATATAATAAATGCGATGTATCTCCTTGTTTTTCTGTTTCTTACATTGTGATCGCTAAATTCTTGAACTGATTTCGTTATAAACAGATCTAACCTCGACAAACGACAGGCAACGTTAAGTTTCAAAAAATCAGCTTACAGGGCGACATTAGGAAATGGAAGTATTATTGTAGTGAATGCGGAAGAATGGCCGCGAAGCTGCCCTGGGCCCGGCCTGGGCCCGGCCCGCGCACATCACGGCGCCGCGGCGGCACGCAAACAACAGTAACCGCCGCGTTAAACCGATGCAACTGGCACTGTACGTACTTGTTTGTGAAGTCCGTCCGTACGTCCGCGGCGGCCGGCAGGGCTGTCCGCGGCGGCCGGCAGGGCTGTCCGCGGCGGCCGGCAGGGCTGTCCGCGCGGACCTAATTAATTTTAAATACTTTGAAACTGAATACAGAGACGTCCAAATTTACATGTGGCCCATCGGACGTCCTCTTCAATAAAAATGAAATGAACTAAATTCATATTTTGACGAATACGAGTCAAGCAGAGAGCTCCTCCTGTTTGAAAACGATGAAGACCTATGTCTTCCGTGTGTCCGATGAGTTGTTGTCAACAGTACGCCCCCGCCCACGGTGTGAGTGAGTCGCTGTTATCTTTAAAGTGGTGTATCGTGTTACTTAACATGCGAGTTTATTAACAGACTAGTACGAAACGTCCAAACAGCCTGCCTGGGGATGTACTTCCACTTCACAAAAAATTGCAGCCAAATAACAAATCTCCAGAGGCAGCGGGGGAGGCACCTTATTGTTTTGCGAGAGATAATGAACAATAATTATTGTTTAGGTCACCAGAAACGTTGTTCGGATGCAAATAAAACTCGAGGCGAAAGTCAAGTGTTCCAATGACAATTTTATTCAACATGCAAAAAACGATACATTAAACCATTGTGCGTCAAACCATAACGCGATTTACATTTTGAACAGCGCCATCTGTTGGTTCGATGGTGAAAACAATTAATATTAAAAGACGCATAAACATTCCGCCAGCCATGGACAACTATGTCCATCATGACGTTTAAACGGAGTTATGTAGTGAATATTATAACAAATTATGCTAACAACAAATTACCTAAGAACTTCAAATAGCAATGAAAGCACAAACACAACCATACAACAGTCTGTATCACAAAATGCTTCTACAAAGTTTTATACTTATGAAACAAATACATCTCAATGATTAGCAATGGACTGTATAGCTTTGTAATAACAAAAAATCTTCAAAAATTGAGACGTAAAAAAAATACTTAAATTTTATTCTGTAACCGGCAACACACAAACCTTGGATACGGATCTCTTAATTACTTTGCCATTACATTTCAAACTGACAACGCGTGTAATTTTGTCCAAGCCTTCATGTTTATTTATGACAATACCAAAAAGCCAATTTGCCGGCGGTAGGTCATCCTCTCTGATCAATACCACATCACCAATTTCTGGACCTGGCATTTGTTCTTGCCATTTTCGACGATGAAAAAACTGAGTCAAATAGTCCTGAGACCAGCGTCGCCAGAAATGTTGCAACATCTTTTGTGTTAATTGCCAACGTTTTAAATTACTAAGGTTGCAAGCTTCATACTTTACATCGGGAACCAAAACTAAGGGCTCGCCTACTAAAAAATGTCCTGGTGTGAGAGGAGCTGGATCACCAGGATTGTTGCTGATTTGAGAAAGTGGTCGAGAATTTAAGCAAGCCTCAATCTGTGTCAAGACTGTAGCTATCTCCTCATAAGTCAAAGTCGCATTGCCAATTATCCGTAGTAAATGGTGCTTCGTAGATTTGATCCCTGCCTCCCAAAGTCCGCCAAAGTTTGGACTTCGAGGAGGGATAAAATGCCAGACTGTGCCATTGTTGGCAAGCGAGTCGACAATATCTGTTGCTATACCAGACCTTTCTGCAAAAAATAGTGACTTTAGTTCTCTAGCAGCGCCCGTGAAATTCGTACCATTGTCACTCCATATATCGGCACAATGTCCACGTCTAGCCACAAAGCGCTTAAACGCAGCCAAGAAGCCCTGAGTGGTCAAATCACTCACAGCCTCGAGATGGACTGCTCTGGTGGCCATGCAGACGAACAGACAAATGTAGCCTTTACATGCGTGATGACCTCTACCCTTGGTACTACGAATGCTGATAGGACCTGCAAAGTCCACGCCGCTACGGAAGAAAGGCCTGCAAGCAGTGACTCTTGCCGATGGAAGTTGACCCATCAGTTGATGTTTCACACGTGATCCGTAACGAATGCAGCTAACACATCTGCGAACATAAAACTTTGCTAGATTCTTGACATCAACAATCCAGTATTTCGTTCGCAAATAGTTGATCATGAGCTGCGGTCCGCCATGAAGTGTTCTCTCATGAGCTTCAGCTATCAACAAATTAGTGAAGTGTGATTTTCGTGGAATGAGAACAGGATGTTTTCTTTCTTCACTCATTTGTGACCGATGTAATCGCCCGCCAACTCGCATGATACCAGCTTCGTCAATGAATGGATTGAGAGAGGTAAGCTTGCTTTTTTTGTTTACTTTACCAGTTTTGATTAAATTATTTAAATCTTCGTGCAAATATAAAACTTGACATTGTCGTATGCATGTATTTAAAGCTTCAGTATATTCTTGACCACTAATAAATAATCCTTTGTTTACAGATTGTTGATTAGAACGTGGTCGAATAAATTTTCTACAAAATGCAACAACTCTGACAAGTTTGCGTAAAGTTGAGTATTTTTCCCATAAATTGAATTTTTCGGTTGTAGTCGCATAACATACTTTATTTGTCTTCTCCTCTAAATTTGTTTCTTCTACCTTCTGCCTGTTGTAAATAATCTTTTCAGAATTCAGCCAATGTGGTCCTGAGTTCCACAAATCATTTGGGTAATCATGCGGTCTAAGCCCTCTAGAGGCACAGTCCGCAGGATTGTCCTTTGATTGAACATGTGACCACTGCGTGTTATCTAACACTGTTAATATTTCTGAAACTCTGTTGGCAATGAAGGTTTTCCACCTACTCGGATGACTTTTCAGCCAAGCGAGTACCACCGAAGAATCGGTCCAAGCGTGGATGTTTTGTTTAGAGATTTGAAGAACAGATGCTACTTCCAGGAGCAATTTCGAGAGCAATACGGCACCACACAACTCGAGCCTCGGAATCGACACCTGTTTAACAGGCGCGACCTTCGTTTTTGCGGTAAGTAGATATACATGGCGTTCACCGTCGCTACTAATTATTCGAGCATACACTACGGCAGCGTATGCGATGGTTGAGGCATCGCTGAAGCCATGCAATTCCATGAGCTGGTCGTCTGCTTTGGAATGAATCCATCTGGGAATTCTTACGTCGGTAAGTAATGACAACTCACTCCTGTAAGCAAGCCACTCCTTTAACAACTGGGGTGGAAGTTCATCATCCCAGTCAATTCCAGAAATCCACAATTTCTGAATGAAGACCTTTGCGGTGATAATCGTAGGTGCGATCCATCCGAGAGGATCGAACAACCGTGCCACATCAGATAAAACTTTTCGTTTAGTTACAGGTTCACACGGCGGTGGAAGCTGAACAGAGTATTCGAAGACATCACTGCGACGATTCCAGGTAAGTCCTAGAATTTTCATTACAGAATCTATCTTTAGTTCTAGATTTCCCGTTTCTTCCTTACTTTCTTCTCTTATTTTTTGTAGCAAGTCTTCGCTATTACTACACCATTTTCTTAATTCAAATCCTGCCTTTCCCAGTAATTCTTTAATTTCCTTATAGACCTTCACCCCTTCTTCGACATTTTCACAACCAGTTAGTAGATCGTCTATGTAAAAATCCTTTAAGACCCTTTCAGATGCCATAGGATAATTAACGCCATCGTCTTTGGCTGCTTGTTGAAGCGCTTTCACCGCGAGATGAGGCGCTGAAGCTGTCCCAAATGTCACTGTGAGCAACCGATAGTGCTGTAAGTCGCATTCAGGTTGATCTGGGTTGCGCCACAAAACGCGTTGATAGTCGGCGTCTTCAGGAAATACCTTTACCTGTCGATACATCTTAGTGATGTCAGCTACAAGACAAATTGGATGTAAGCGCCAACGTAAAATAAGATGCCTAAGATCGGATTGAAGAGTTGGACCTATCATTAGTTTGCTATTTAAGGATATACCATTCGAATCTTTACAGGAAGCATCAAATACGACGCGAGTTTGAGTAGTCGTCTTATCTTCCCTGATGACAGGATGATGTGGTAAGTACACAGCGTATTTATTCTCACGTTCCTTTTCAGGCACGACCTCCATGTGGCCTAACTCTAAATACTCTTGAATTACATTAGTGTATTGGAGCTTCAAGTTGGGATCCTTTAGTAACCGTTTCTCAAGTAAGTAAAATCTACGGGCTGCAATATCTCGAGAATTACCATACGTACATGGAGTTTCTTCACGGAATGGTAATTTGACTACAAATCTACCGTACGCATCACGTACTGTAGTGGCATTGAACAGCTCCTCACATCTTTGTTCCTCAGGAGTGAGATGCTTCATGGAGTCCGGGTTGGATATGTCGGACTCCAATTCCCAGAACTTACGAAGAAGTTCGTTGTCATTACAATGTGAATGTAAGCTGACAACAGTGTAACAAGATTTAATTTCATCGTTACTGGGAGTCTTTATTTGACCTGATATGATCCACCCTAATGTGGTTTTTTGAACAATCAATGACTCAGATGCCCCTTTTATAAGACCTTCCTGTAAGATCTGCCCATATATTTCAGCGCCCAACAACAAATCAATTTTATTGGGTACTCTGTAAGTGGGGTCTGCTAACTCTAATGTTGAGAGTTCGATTGAAGCTGGTAGGATGACCTTTTTTTCCGGCAAAAAAGTGGTTAGCTTCTTTAAAACATGAGCCTTTACATCAATAACAACTTTGGGGTCGTGAAGCGATTGAATTTTTAAAAACACAACAAATTTAGAGGGTACAGAACCCGTTTGATCACTTCCTAGCCCTGAAATTTGACTCCTGCTTGAAAACTTCTTTAAACCAAGAAGCTGAACCGCAGCTTCAGTGATAAATGAAGCTTGAGAACCCTGGTCTACCAATGACCTAAGAGTGATATCCGTACCAGTCTTTGATGTAACCTTAACTAGGGCCGTGGCCAATAACACTTGACTGTGAACTTTAGAAAAACATGTTACAACATTCCCGGTTTCGCGTTGAGTTGAAGACGTCGTTGGTTCGACATCAACATTCGATTGAATATTACCAGCATCATTGTTGATTGACTGGTGCACGTTTCTAGGATGCAATAATGAATGGTGCTTTTTTCGGCATAACTTACAACGTGTGGTTTGGTGGCATGAAATTGCAGAGTGTTTGGGACCGAAACAGTTGAAACAAAGATTACTTGTTTGAACGAAATTACGTCGCGTGTTTAAGTCTTCTTTGGCAAACTTTTTGCAATTGTACAATTTATGATTTTCAGAACAATAAGCACATGACCATGCAGTAGATACATGCAATGACTTAGGATTAGCCTTCTGAATGCGATTTGAACTTGTAGGTTTGTTTACCTTATTGTCCAAAAATTCTAAAGATCTAAACCGTGTTTCAAGAAATTCTTTAAACTGTTTTAATGTAGGTAATTCATCACAAGTTTCGCTAATTTTTACCTCCCATAATTTTCTACTTTCTGTATCTAATTTTAAGCAAATAATATATATAACAATTATATCCCATGACTCTATATCAATTCCTAAATTTTCCAATGCATGTAAACACTCACTTGTTGTGAGTGTTTACATGCATTGGAAAATTTAGGAATTGCCAAAAGTTCTTTTATTGCGTGTGATGATTCTGTGGACAATGCCCTTTGGCTCATGAATCTTTTTAAAATAGAATTCGCAAGGAACCTTTTGTTATTATAGCGCTTCTCTAATTGTTCCCAACAAACCTTATAATTACTTTGAGTAATAGGGACATGACGCAATAACTGCTCGGGTTCGTCTACAAGGTGACTTTTCAAATAATGTAGACGTTGGACATCGTCTAAAGTCTTGTTGTTGTGCACTAGAGACGTAAACAAATCCCTGAAACTTATCCACTCAGAGTACTTTCCTGTAAACACAGATAAGGAAATTTTTGGCAGTTTAACATGAACAGATTGACTATTAGTTGTAGGATTACACATAGAAGCGCCATTACTGCCAGTTAATTCCTTCAACATATCTTTTAATTCGCTTTTGTAATCAATATATTTTTCCTCAGTGACATCGTACATTTCAGATGTGACATAAGCAGATTTTGAAAGTTCCGCTTTACTTGTTCCCCTAACAATTTCTGTATGAGTATCAGTAAATCGTAACCAAACCTTTTCTAAAATTTCTAATCTTGCTTCTACGTAAGATATAGTTATTCGATCTTTTGGTGATTTTTTAAAATTAATTCTAGCCTTTGATATTTTCGATTTAAGATCATCCTGTATACTGATTAAAGATTCCATTATGAAATGATTTACTGACTCTCAAACAAATAGAAAATAAAAGTAAACAAATTACTATAACATGAATATTGCAGTATGATAGGAAGTTTATCTAATGTCTAAATTAAGGTAGGTACACAATGCTTAAATAACCAACAAATGCAACTACAAGCTGAGAAAAGTAAACGAATGATGTTTTTATATGTTTAAAAGAACAGCCAAAGTCAATGTTCTGTCTACTTTATACAACACACGGCATGAGAATTTAACACACTACTATAAGATATTTTAAAGTTCACAAAAAAATTGTTTGAAAGTTGACGAACGATACACAAAATTAGTAGAAGTCCAGTAGAATAAACCGTGAATTTCACAAGTCCCAAATTCCATCCAATGAGTTGTACCAGTTCAGTAGAAGAGATGCGTAAATTTTTACAAGTCCAAGATATCTGATTCGAAAATTTTCTAAGTGTTTTTGACTTAGAAATTCTGAGCGAAATTGGGCATAGGTTCCCCGTCTGTCCACTTTTTCTTGGATTATTCTAAGTCCTAGTTGCTTCTACTTGTTAGATGAAAATTTTTACAAGTTAAAAGTACTTACAATTTTATTCGGTTTGCCACTCACATGTACACTGCACTACACTTACTTCAGGCCGAACGATACTTCCTTGACAGGTAGCGCCCTCTTGCGGTGGGCGTATGCGACTTCGTCCGTCACGGGCTATGGTACCATCAGCGGCGGTCTACCACTGTGTCGGCGCCTGTACAGCAGGATCTTCCTACTTGTGCCACACGAAAATAGCCCCTAATCCGGCTCGAAGGACCAATGTTTAGGTCACCAGAAACGTTGTTCGGATGCAAATAAAACTCGAGGCGAAAGTCAAGTGTTCCAATGACAATTTTATTCAACATGCAAAAAACGATACATTAAACCATTGTGCGTCAAACCATAACGCGATTTACATTTTGAACAGCGCCATCTGTTGGTTCGATGGTGAAAACAATTAATATTAAAAGACGCATAAACAATTATATTATCAGATAGGCCGTATTCTTGTTGACTTCTCTACTTTATATATAAAAAAATACTCAATATTCTATATAACTATATACATCTTCACATCGTCGCCTGGCCCCTTCGGAACTGAGCGTCACAAAACGTGGTCCTTACACACGTCGCTTCTTTAACATTCGTAGATCTTTTAAAGAAACCGAAGTGATTTTATTGTATTCAAAATAACTCTATTTACAGCTAAGTACGTATATATATAAATATAAATAAATATAGAAATAATATTTATTGTAATTCCAAGAAATTCACTGGGATTTCTTGGCATTAAAATAGCTCCGTAAAAATTAATAAAATACAAAAAGATTTTATTTATGCAATCTAAGACGTGTCTAAGTAGCCACGAGGGCGTAGTGGCATATCCTTTCATACTATATATTTCATTATCACGTGTGAGCTGGGTGGGCAGCCCTGGGTGTATTTTGGTGTATTTATTTAGTTTCGCTTGATATAAGTAGCCGCCCATCTGGACATCGTTGCCGGCAGGCGAGGCTGCCGCGTACGAGTTTGGCTTCATATGTTATTGCTTGTAGTGTACTTTGATATGTTATTTGGTGGTTAGTTTATAATTTAAATAATAGTCCATACGAATGTGTACTTTATTTTTGGATTTGATGACCGCACAGATACCATCACGACAGCTGCGTCAGCAGTGATTCGGGATGCATCAGTGCCTGTGTACCAGACGGTGGCGGGTGCATGCGCTTATTTGTCCAGATGACGAGTAATCGCGGTAACGACCGCAGCAGCCGAGGCAGAGACGACCGGAACAGCCACGACAGCGAAGGCATGATACATTTACTAGCAGTTGGTGGCGGAAGCACACAAATCGTGTTAAATCAATTTGCACATAAATTTAATTAGATGGAGTGCGACTAGGGTTGGGCATTCATCTTAGAGGAGATCCTGCACAGTTTGTGGAGAGTTATTCTGTTTGTGCAAGTGAGAAAGGTTACCACGAAGCTGCGTCCGTTCTACTCGTTCACAAATGGTCACGTTAAAACACCGCGTGTCATGTTAAAACATCCACAACTCGCGGTGAGTGCGGCGGGTGCCGGCCGTCGCCGCCGGTCGTCTAAATCATCCATAAACACTTCTATAAAACTTCCATGTATGTCAATGTCGGCAGCAAGCGCACGCCGCCCGCGGGGACTTGGATTATAACGCGCGCTCGGGGCGGGCGGCGAGCGGGCGGGCGGGCGGCGAGCGGGCGGCGGGCCGGCGGCGAGCGGGCGGGCGGGCGGCGAGCGGGCGAGCGGGCGGGCGGGCGGCGAGCAGGCGGGCCGGCGCGTACGGAAGAACAGAACAGTCAAATGAACAAAGTGAGGATAATACAAAATATATAACCACCTATCTTATACGATTTCAGAAAGGACAATGAAAAATAAGATATAAGATTTTTTCATTTTCTTTTATTTTCGTCGAGATGTTTTATCGTGTAGTGTTGAATATTAGCGAGCGCGGCCGTCAACACGTCGCGAGCTGTCGGTACGTCTGTTCTCTCTCCACAACACAAGCTCGATGTCAGCTCGCCAGTGGGTGAGGAGCGCAGAACATGCATTTCTTAATTAATTGTTATTGTTTCATTTAAAGAAAAAAATATGAAAAATAACTGTCATTAAAAAGATTTTTTTTTTAATTTCATAGTACTGTCTGTCCCCAAAGTCAGCGAAGCTTGTGTTATGAGTACTAGACGACTGATAATCATACGTATTGTAAATACATACTTACTATACATAGAAAATACTCAGGCTAAGACAAAAAGTCAAGTTCATGCACACAAACGTTTGTCGCGTAGGCCTGTATCACAATGGCTGTTCAAACGAAACACGGTTCGCGGAAAACACGTTCCACCGAAAAATTTTATCTATTATAGCGAGTTAGGTTTAAGGTGAAATGAAATTGGGTTAGGTTAGGTCATGTTGCATTACTGTGGCCGGCGGACGTGTCTGTCACGTATTATTCGGAGAGTTTGTTCACTCACCTCTCTAATATTGATACGAAACAGTCACAACTTCTATTGAATGTAGCTTCTAATTCATTTTAGTAGGAATTTCATAAACAATTGTATTCGACGAGAGTTGATAGAACCAAAGCACTTTCTAAATTTCTGAAAAGCTTTTCTTAAGTAGTTTAAAATGGTAGCTTCGTTCGGTCGGCGTTTAATGACGTAATGTTTCGCCGCTCCGTTTCCTCCGAAGACTCCCAAAACAGCGGAGGTCTTTAACTTCGCCCGCTCGATGGAAATATGAACATGACTGGCGTGACTGCATCGGAGAGCTAATGACCCTCTCGAGGGCTCCCTCCACGGGAACGCTCTGCCCTGGCCGCGGACAGTGATGTCGACGATCATTTCTACAGCGATGGTAATATCGTCCGTATATATCTGCGAGGCGGCACTTGGAATCTTTGACGCGGCACTAAAAATGAAATAAAAGGAGCGAACAATTTGCCTTGCGTTTTATAGACGTCTGAATGTGGGCGCTGGGAGGCGGGGCGCGGAGCACACAATATAAAATGTTGCGTAACTCGGGCAATTAAGACGTTACACGCTGAGCGTGGCGTGGCGTGGCGTGGGACGTGGCAGCTAGCTTCACAATAGTCCTGCGCCCTGCTCCTATAAATAAACAGTAATGAATGCGAGGGCGCTCGCCGCCGTCCGCGTCGCTCTCCTCACCAATCTTAAGTTAAATACACAACACTGGAGTTATGTTAGTAATGAAACGAAGGCCATTTTGTTCACGGACGACCCCTTGTTGTGATTGTAGATATTGCCTCGTGATCTGCTATTTCAATTCAAACATAGTTCAACTTCAGTCTCGGATCTCCTTTCTCCAAGAAGTGTTCTTCAGGTTTTCTAGTACAGAATTATTCCATCGCTTCCCGAGATTTCCTGTAGAATGTTCTTTTGTTTGTGGTAAGTATACTGACCACTTGATGTGTAATGGTCGTCGTTTATTATTTTATGTTTTACTAGCTGTGCCCGCGACTTCGCCCGCGCGGAATTTAACAAAAAAAGTTGTTGTTCAGTTATAATGTTATTTATTTGATTTGATTATAAGGACGTAAATAAGCAGAGTAAAATAGCGAACAACAAAATAATAATAGATATGTATTATGTAATTCGTACGCTCGGAATATTTCTTTTTTTATTATTTATTTACATTAATAAAAATAAATAAAATTTCTAAAATAAAAGTAGCGTAAGTTACTCCTTGTTACGTCAGCTATCTGCCAGTGAAAATTGTCCCGTCAAAATCGGCCCAGCCGTTTCCGAGATTAGCCGGAACAAACAGACAGACAGACAAAAATTGAAAAAATATTCATTTTGTTATATGTACCGTGTATACATCTATATGCATCTAGTAAAAAGCGGTTATTTTAATATTACAAACAAACACTCCAATTTTATTTATCTGTATAGATATTGATGTTACGTCAAAGAGGTGTTTATCAGGTTGTATCACCGGGCATTACTCTGCACCGTGGCGGCGGAGTGCGAGATGACTGGACTTGTTGTGTCGCCGCGCCGACCGCGACGAGGCCCCGAGAGACTCGTTTTAGAGCACTCGGCGCCGCTGGTGTCTACTACTCCGAGGGCTGATAATAATATATATGTTTATTATTATATCAATTACGTTGTATGCGTAGATGTCGAATCAAACTAGTGTTCGCTGGCCTTCAAAGAAGTAAGTAATTCGAGCGACCTATTTGTTTATTGATACAGGTAATGAAAGTTTCGGTCAATTTTTTGTTATCATCTAAATGTTTAGTGTATTATGAAAAGATGTAAATGTAGGGCTCGATCTCCGGAAGTAGCGGCGAGGTAATGGAGGACGGGCGATACATTAATCACCGCTGATGACTTTACAGTTTCGAATTAAAGCACGGCCGGCGAGAGTGAGCCGTGATCGAGCACCGCTTCGTTTGTTTACGTAACCGAGCTCGTTACACAACGTTACGTATCGCTCCTGTTCGTCGTCTCCTCCTCCCCCACTCCCACGCCTCCAGTGCGGGTCGGCTCACCTACTATATATCTACTGTTCTTAAATCGCATAAATAGAGTTTGTGAATGGAAACCCTCCACAAACAAAGTTAGTAATGCGGCCACGGGCCAGGTTTTTAGACGGTTTGTGTCAAAGTTATTTGAGAGACGTCATTCCACTTTTACTCTACATGTATATCGACTGCTTTTGTAAAATCGTAATGTTTCATAAACTTCACAGATAAAGCGGTGAAGTTTTAATAGTGTCTTCAATTCTCTTTAATAAAATTATGCGGTTAGTCCTACAATATTTACTTAAATAAATTGAACATGGATTGGCGGCAAGAGGGAGAGAGGGTATGGATGACGGCGTGATGTGATACAGACGGCCCAACAGACAGAATGGTGCAGTAAAAGTCCATTTTGATATGGAACCCTAAAAATTAAAACTCGAGGTCGAGGGTACGGCAGTTATTGTTCAAGTATTTGAGTACCTACATCATTAGTGAGTGAAGAGTTGTGCGAGTGCACACTCGCACTCCTGGTGCACCGTCAGCCGACATAAGTTTGGTCAACGGTCCAGCATTACTACTATCTTTATTCAAGTTGTGAAGGAGGGCCGCCGGCCGAACGGTAAGTTGCGTTAAAACTTGTCGTCCCCAGCGGTGAGTTCGTTCAATCCCCCGCGCCTTGCTACCTGACCCTATATCGCTTGATCTCCGTATGTATCTCACACCGTCGGCTGAATCAAACCGTGAAACAGTTTCATGAAATATTTTCCAGGAAATATTTCTATATATCTTCTATCGATATCTTCCCGCCAAGTCGATTGCGGGGTGGGCAGAGAGAAGCACACCTCAATTGCTTCTTTAACGTTCATCGCTCTTTCAATGCCCGCCCGTTCCTAGGGCTTCTGATAACGCCCTCTGACGACACGCGATCTATGTGATGATCGTCTTAGGTGTGTTCAGACTTTCCTAGGCATTTGTATCCTTCTACTCGTAGTTTTGCGTTGTATATACGTTTCGTTTTTTTTTTCTCTTACACTCTTTCTACATGTCTGAACCAACGGAACATGCCTCTTGTAACCTTCTTTCTCCGGTCTCCGGAACTCCGGTCTGCAAGCATAACGCCGCAGATTTTGCACGACGCTTACATTCGACTGTGTTTATTTTACTTGTATGCTCTCTCTTTCAAACGCAGCCCTCTCTTCCATACATATGGTAACCATGCTTTTTTGATTATTTTATTAAAGTCTCCATGTATGATGGAATAGTGTTCGACACAAGGAGATTTCGTTCCATGCATAAGTCTATTTCATTCACTCTTTTATCTCGGTACGGACCATGCACAACACCATTTTTTTTTATACTACGTCCGGAGGCATACAAGCATACGGCCCACCTGATGTAAAGCGAGTACCGTAGCCTATTAACGCTAGTAATATATGAAGTATGACTCGCGCGATGCCTCATTCACTACTTACACAGCAACTCCTCGGGAGCTCGCTGGTGAACTCGCCCACACGTCAGGTGACACGTCGTTTACAATGTAATCGTTTGTACGTGCGGATGTCCTCGCGACGTCTCCGTCGCCGCCGATCGAGTGACAATTACAAGTGTGTACATAAATCCGAAAACACGAATTAGTGGTACACAAAAAATATACTCGTAATATATAAAATATAAAAAAATATAATATATATAAATATAAAACTAAGACTACTACTGACTTTGAAGGAGCGGTAACCGATTTGAAGAATAGTAATGTTCATGATCTGATATTTTATGATGACCCTACTTTGTTAACAGACCATTTTATTAAGAAACTGAAACAATGTATGTTAGAGAATACAACCACAAAAACTATTCCGTGCAATAAACGCATTATTAAGCCATGGACTACATCGGGCATTTTAAATTGAATTAAAAATAGGAACACCTTGCAACAAAAATTGAGCCAAGATCCTGAAAACGAAATTTTGAAAATCACCTATAGACGCTATCGCAATTTTTGTGACAACCTTATAAAGAAATTAAAAAGAAATTATGAAAGGGAACAGTTAGATAAAAATAAACACAATACAAAAAGCTATGGAAAACCCTAGCAAGGGCGAATAGAGCCAAGTATCTAGGTGTTGTCATTGATCAGCGTCTCTCTTGGCATGGGCACATAGAGCTTGTCATCACTAGAATTCGTAAACTTGTTTGGACTTTCAAACAACTTAGGGTAGTTGCGCAAAAAAAGTTATTAAATCAGATATATATATCACTAGCCCAATCTGTAATTATATATTGTATACCAATTTGGGGCGGAGCTATGAAAACAAAATTCTTGAAATTGGAGAGGGCTCAGCGATCCTTATTAAAGGTCATGTATTTTAAGGGATACAGATTTTCCACTGAAAAGCTATACAAGTTGTGCAAAGTTCTTTCCGTCAGAAAATTATACATTCAGCAAACTATCTTAAAAATACATAGGAACCTAAAATATGATCGCAAAAACCTGGACGGAAGACGAAAGTACGTAATAGCACCCTCAACCACTTTTAGAACCACATTCGCAAGAAGGCAATTCGCCTGCCAATGTGCCTACGTTTATAATGAAGTCAATAAGCACACTAATATATACCCAATGACGATACATAAAACGAAGTCTGTATTAAATGTTTGACTAGAGACTAAATGCTATGACGAGACGGAATCTATCCTTCAGGGTAAACTCGTTCCTTGCGTTACTCATGTCGAGCCCTGCGTAGACTAGCGTGGCGCAGCAATGGTGATCATGCACTCTCACAATCAACATAGTCACAATCTTCACGCATTCACTTCCATTCATAAACACACACATAATTGTTCATATGTACATTTACCATTTGAACATAACTTTCTTCATTTCTTCTTCTGTAATATTTCGCAATTGAGATTAATTTAAGATATTGTTTAACTGTGTGTATGTCAATTAACTTACTACATATTGTAGTCTTGTTACCCTCAGTTTATTATTTATTTTAATATGTTATGTAATGAAGAGCAGTGCCTTCTAATACAGGTATTTCTATACTTAAAAGGAGGTACTAACAATAAACATTTGTAAACATTATATAAATAATAAATAAATAAAAAAAAAAAACAAAAATCACTTACACCGCGAATACCATACAAATAAGTACAAGAAAATATTTGCTTGGAAAAAACCTGACAAGTACGACGAGATACGATAAACCTTTATTCGTGAAGAACTCACTCATGTTACGCTTCTACAAAGATTGGTTTTTCTTTAACAATTTATGAGTACATTATAAAATTATAAATGAGTTTATGTTAACTGAATTTCTGTCCAAGAATTTTAAAATGTTGCTTCAGGCTATCTCGAGTGCACGGAGCGCTATTTCCAAACATATGATTACATTACGACAACGCTTTGACTACGTACAAGCGTGTGTACGGAAATGTATGACATACGGTGTGATCACTTCACATATAAGAATAATTGACAATGTATGATGTGATTAAAGTTAAGTTTGTAATATTCTAACTAAAAAAGAAAGACTGGCAGTAAGAGGTCACGAAATCACTTAGACCTATTTAGAATTGATTGGATCGTTTAAAATTCCCTCGTCACGATATTACGTCTGACGTCGGCCGCGGATTCAATTATGTGGTGTTCCCGCCAGTAATGCGACGGAGTCCCCCAACCGAGCACACTGTTTATTGTAATCTCGTTTCAGTAAATAGCACACAAATTGTCTCTTGTTTGTCATTTTGTAAAGCAATGAGAGATCGTTAATACAACCAATGATGGCGGCATCGCGAGTGTCTCTGTAATCGAATTCTCAAGTGAAGCAGCCAATCTACGGAGTGGTTTGTTTATAACGAGCGCCTTCGTGCGGAGGGCTCTATGAGTAGTCAGTCCGGATGTTGTCGGTCGTTAAGCTTTTGTATTTTAGGCGACTTGAAATACTAGCGTTCGCCGTTAGCGAAGTATGCTCTATACGTAACTTACTTAAACAACAGAATATATAGACTGTTGATATAAATGGGGTCAAATCTAAAGGCAGCAATGTTGGGGTGCCGCAGGGCTCTGTCGGTAGTTATACAAGCATACAGCCCACTTGATGTACTATTAAAAAAAACTCTATGTTTTTTTTTAACAATTAGATTGGCAAACAAGCATGCGGCCCGCATCAAAGTCAAAGTCAAAGTCAAAATCTTTTTATTCCGTAAAAATGGCTACATTTGTTTGGAATCGTCACAATTTTTTTCCCTACCGTGCAGTTCATGACTAGGTGAGCACTGATAAAAATACTGCCAAAAAACTCAGGCATCCCTCTTTTGGTATCCAAACAAATTTACATAATTTATTAATTACATTACAATTGGATCGACTCACTCCCAGGCATTTTTATCATTAATATAGTCAGATACTTTATAATATGCCCTGCTACACAATTTGGCTTTAATAGTAGTTTTAAATTTGTTTATTGACAATTCTCTTATATTGCTGGGAAGTTTGTTATAGAACCGTATACATTGCCCCATAAAAGAATTACTTATTTTGTGGAGACGGCTTGCATGTAACACAAGATTATGCTTATATCTAGTATTTATATTATGAGTATCACTCTTTTTACAAAATGAGTCTATGTTTTTATGGACATACAAAAGATTTTCATAGATATATTGCGATGCGACTGTTAAAATATTTATTTCTTTGAATTTTTCTTTAAGGCTCTCCCGGGGACCAAGTTTGTAGATAGCTCTTATGGCTCTCTTTTGCAATAAAAAGATGGTGTTAATGTCCGCGGAGTTACCCCAAAGAAGAATTCCATATGACATAATACTATGAAAGTAGCTGAAATAAACTATTCTAGCCGTATCAACATCAGTGAGCCGTCTAATAGTTTTCACTGCATAGGCTGCAGAACTTAGTTTTCCTGATAATTTTTCAATTTGTGGGCCCCATTGTAGTTTGGAGTCAATTGTTATACCCAAGAACACAGTTGTCTCCACAGGGGCTAAATTAGTTCCATTAACATTGACATTGGTAGTCACCTGTCTTACATTAGGTGTTGAGAACTTAATTACTTTAGTCTTTTTATCATTTAAAAGCAGATTATTAACATTAAACCAATGCATAACTTTAGAGAGAGCATCGTTAACTTCGTCATAATTATCTAACTGTCTATTAATTTTGAATGTCAAAGAGGTATCATCCGCAAACAATACAATCTCATGTTTATCCTTTACATAATAAGGTAAGTCATTTATATATACTAAAAATAAGAATGGACCTAGAATTGACCCCTGTGGGACTCCCATAACTACAGGGGACCCCGAAGATCTTTTACCATTAACATCGACCTTCTGTATCCTATTGCCCAGATAAGAAGACAGAAGTTCGAGAGCCTTGTTCCTGATACCGTAGTGGTGTAATTTTCTGACAAGAGTGTCATGGTGCACGCAGTCAAACGCTTTAGACAGATCACAGAAAATTCCCAAGGCATCTTGCGAACCTTCCCATGCCGCGAATATACTTTTAAGCAAATGAATCCCTGCGTCTATAGTTGAACAACCTCTCGTAAATCCGAATTGTCTCCTATGAAGCAAATTATGTGTATTGAAATGTCTGAGCAACTGGCTAAGCATTAGTTTTTCAAAAATTTTACTGAGAATGGGCAGTATGGAAACAGGTCGAAAATTCGAAGGGTCCGAACTATCACCAGATTTAAATAATGGAATGATTTTACTATGTTTCATCAAGTCAGGAAATACACCAGATGCCACACAACAGTTGAAAATTGTAGCTAAATGTGGAGCGATTGAAATAATAATAGAAGATATGGTTTTGACAGATAGACCCCACAGATCTTTAGTGTTTTTCATATTTATTGATTTAAAAGCGTTCAAAACATCTTTTGGGCTTACAGCTGAAAATTCAAATATTGTGTCGCATTCTACCACGCTCTGTTTGAGAACCAGTTCAGCAGCTATAGAAGAAGACCTAAGATTTCTCGTAGTAATAAGAGGAATGTTAGAAAAATATTTTTCAAACTCAGTCGCAATTTCTACATCATTTTTGATATCTATATCATTTATCGTTAACTGAAAGTCGCGACTACGTACTTTCGCTCTACCCGTCTCATTATTTATCATATTCCAAACAGATTTAATAATATTTGTTGAACCAGTGATTTTATTTCTTAAATATATAGATTTAGCATTGGAACAGGCTCGTTTAAATATTTTAGCATAATTTTTTACAAGTTCTTGAAAAGTCGGATTGTGATTACAGGTCCTTTCTTCATAAAGTTCATGCAATTTATTCCGACTTTTATAAATACCAGGAGTTGCCCAATCACTGAATGTCATACGGTCACTTACAGACAGTTGTTTTGGAGTAAAGATTGCATTAAATTCACTAGTGATTAAGCTAAATAATGAACAGTACAAGTGGTCCGGAGTACCGTGATAGGGCAACAATACAATTTTTTCTGCTATATTAGACTTAAATCTTTCTAAGCGGCTTTTACTAAATGGTATATAATTTATTTGCTTTCTTTGTATTTTTGAAGAATTTGGAAATGAAACCAACTGACCTGAATGGTCTGACTGAACTTTATTAATTATAGATTGATACGAAGGTTTTACATTACTAAATATATTATCAATACATGTAGCACTTGTAGCAGTTACTCTTGTTGGCTCTGTAAAAATATGATGCAAATTGTTTGATTTAAATAAATTTAAAAAGTTGTAGGTAACAGTATTTTTCTCCAAGATATTTATATTAAAGTCTCCACAAATTATAACAGTTTTATGGCTATTAGTTAATTTATTTAAGGCATCCTCCATGATATTTGAAAATGTTTCAAAGGGCGTGCTAGGAGGTTTATACAGGTTCATAACAATGAATCGTCAGATGGTAAACGCTCACCGCAGCCTATTGACGCTCGCAACATCCCGGGATGTTACTCGCGCGTTGCTAATCTTGTGACCTAAGGCTGTTTCGTCACGTACCCAGTAATTTCTCTGCCATATCTCACCCTTTAAACCGGAACACAGCTATATAAATACAGCTCGGCAGTAGAGATAGATGAGGCAGAGGTACCCACGCAGACGTAGTACAAAGTCTCCGTCTGGTGAAAAGTGGTGTATTGTATATAATTTGTTTACAAGGTGTACAGTATAATATTTATAGATTCTTTTTTTTTATATTGGCTCAGCATAGTGGCTCCTCTTCGCCTGTTGGTAAGCGAAAAGGGGAGCCCAAATTGCAGCGGCAACTGACAAAGGACTACGGTGTCCTGTCAGTTGATGCTACCATGCTGGCCCGCAAGGTGCTTCTTCACGCTTCGTTTGAAGGATCCCATGTTGTAGGAAGGAGGAAACACATGTGCAGGCAAGACGTTCCACTTTTTAATAGTTCGACAGAGATAGGAGTTGCCGAACTTTAAAATGTTTCTTCAATACTGTCTGGAGCTTGTTATTGTTTTGATGGACGTGACAGAGAGACTAGCCGAGGGTGTGAGTGAGTATGTCCGGGAAGCAGGCACAGCCGACTTACTATTGGTCTGGTGGCGGTCACGACAATAAGCCCTTCGGGAAGACGCCACATTGACCTTAGCCCACAGGTACTTCATCTACAGTCACCGTGTTATTATGTTGTATATTCTTCCTTGATGAAAGTCTACTTTGGTGGTAAGCAATTATCGAAGCCATACAGGGCAGTTACGTAGGTCACACTGTAAGTTTTGCGTAACTTAAAAAACACAACGTGTTATAACCAAAATATTATGTTTATTGCTTTTCAAAATACTCTCCTTTACATTTTAAACATTTTTTCATGCGATCGAACCATTTTTTAAAACAGGAGGACCACAGATCTGAAGGCATGTTTTCTACGTGCTGATTGAACGCTATCACTGCCTCTTCGGAGTTGGTAAAAGTGAAACCTCTCATCAAATCTTTGATTTTGGGGAAAATACAGAAATTACAGGGTGCAAGGTCGGGGCTATGCGCAGCCATCCTGTAACGAGTTGTACTTTTTCGGAAGTTAAAAATGACTTTGTTTTGTTGGCCGTGTGTGAAGAAGCGTTGTCATGATGTAGGCGAACGCGGCTTTTTGGTCGTCTTTCGCGAACTTTTTCTAACACCTTGGGTATACAAAAGGTAGACTCGGCATTAACACTCTTTTGATCTTCAAGTGGAATTGTGCAGAAGGGACCCGTAGCTGAGAAAAAAAACGCGATCATTTTTTTACCAACGTTTCTCGCCTGCCTCACTTTTGTTGGCCTGTTCTCATTTTCAAACACCCATTCACAAGATTGCTGTTTTTTTTCGGGTTCAAAATAATAAATACACGTTTCGTCTCCTGTGACAATGTCATAAACAGCATTAGAATGTCCGTGGTCGTAATTCAGTAGCATCTGTGACCTCAAACTTAATTTTTAATATTATCTTACGTTATGTAATTCTGTAGATGGTATTTAGGTGTCCCCGGCCGCTCTTCACGACCGGCCAAGATTAGGAACTACGAACAGGATCCTGTATGTTATAGGAGTGGGGGTTTCATCCAGCTCTTTAACAAACCAGCCTTTGGTGAAAAAAGATAGGGCACATCTCCCCGAGCCCGACTGATGAAGTAGCTCTGCTTCGCAGAAAACCAAAGCCAGCTAAAAACACAGAAAACCAAAGCCAGCTAAAAACAGTAACCAAATATCAACTCTCTGAAGGGCTGTTGTGTTCTTACGAGTGAGTGAGGTTACTATTAAGTTCCTATGGAGTAGCTGTGTTAACAGCGGGAGTGACAACGTGCGTGTGATCTTTGTAGTCTACTTGTTTTGTTCTTATATTAATACGAAACTTCGACGTCCATGTCTCACGGATGGAAAATACATTAACGCACGCATGATGCCGTCGACAACACGGCAACGTTGGCCAAATCTGCATTCGCTATGATCTGATGAATCGCAGGTTTGCCGGCGTACAGATTCAAGTTCATCTTACCTCAACAGTAGAAACTGATCGTCCCTTGGGATCTCTACTTGTACGCAAATGACCTTGTGAACAATAAACATGAGACTGAACAAGTACCTCTCCCAGAGCGAGACCACCAGGACGTACACAAGTGATACTCTACCTAGTAGTCACATTCAAAGACCAAGTGTCATGATAATACACCGACCGTTGAAATTTGATTCGTATGATTCCGGTCCGTACACGACCACATGTCGGAGTCAATGAAGGCCTGTTTTGAACATCTCCATTCCTTCCCCACTCCCAGTCTTCAGGGCGCTTCCCTCATTATGCGAGATGGCCTGAATATACAAGGCGTGGATAATCGCTCCAACCTTAACTAACGCAACTACATTGAGAGAACTACTGAACAGGGGTGCGCCGGTTCTTCACCCCGGACCAGCTTTGTCTACTTTATAAAACTCAAGTTCGGGCCTGCGTGGAGTATTGATAGCATTTCTGGGACGGCTCCGCACAGTATCTTCTCGGGGCTCTCGATAGGTTGCAGACAAGGGCTACCCGCATAATCGACGACAAAGAGCTTACCAAAAACCTGGAACCTCTTCAACTTCGTAGGGACATAGGCTCGCTAAACGCTTACCGCCTTTACCATGCTGAGTGTTCTGAAGAACTGTTTCTCCTCATTCCAACCTCTCTCTTCCATTACAGAATCACACGTGCAGGCTTGTCATTGTTCCACGGTTGAGAATATTTCTTCGCGTGCCAAAAAGTTTGGCAACTACTATCTTTATCGTCCCATCAAAAAGTGGAACGCCTTGCCTGCACATGTATTTCCTCCTTCCTACAATTTGGAGCCTTCTAATGAAGCGTGAAGAAGCATCTTGCGGGTCAGCATGGCAGCGTCAACTGACAGGACACTGTGTAGTCTTTTGTCAGTTGCCTTTACGATTTGGGCTCCTCTTCCGCTTACCATCAGGTGAAGCGGAGCCAATATGCTGAGCTTTCATAAAAGAAGCTTCCTGCGACTTTATTCACGTTGTGAGAATATCTCCAGTGATGTACGAACTACTAAGCACTGTCGAGCGCAGTAACATTACAAAGTAATAAAGACAGCGGCGTACTAACTAATGAGTAATGAGAGTAGGTCGTGCGGGCGGGCGCCGGCACACGGGGGTTGGAAAAGTTCACTGTTCACAACATTGTTACCAGGAGGCGAGGAGGAGTTGGCGGCTGCACACACGCTTGCTTTAATTACGACTTGAAGTCGGTGGGCGGCCGAGTCGCGGTGTCGTCGTCTTGGCGACCGCCGCGGCGGATGTGCCGGAGTCTTCCTTTACCCTCGTGCTTTATTATGTATTTCAGCCACATCTTTTGATAACAGTTAAACTAACCCTTGAAGAGTAGCTGCGTTAGCTGGGCGGCAATGCGCGAGCGATACTTCTGTTCCTAGACCACTATACATCAGGTGGGCCATATGCTCGTATGCCTCCTGACGTTGCATAAAAAAAGTTAGTTAATTCGGGCGTCGAGTGTTGCGAAGTGCCGCGGCGCTCGGCGACGTCGCGCCCTCGCACCGCCGCGACGCGCGCGACTCCACGTGCGTCGTGTTTGACACGTCATTTAAGATATAAATCATTGTATGAACAACTTTTATATTTTCATATACAACATTGAAAGGCGAAGAAGTGTATGACCTCGATGTAAAGTATATTACATAGCTGTATGTATAGGCCAAGACTCAACTACCATGACCAAGTTGGTCGTGATTTGCGGGAAGCTCTAGAAGCCGGCGAGCGAGCATCAGTAGAGCCGTGAATGATGATGTAGCAAGTGAGATATGCAGAACTGATTCACGTGGCGTTCGGTTCTTTCTGTATACGCCGCAAAAGACATAGCATAGTGAACATGTAATATAGTATAGTAGTAATAGTATGTTACTCGTACGTTACGTAATAGCGCCTTTTCCATCAGAAGAAATAAGAACACGATGGCAATAGAGATTGCAAACCGACATTAATTTCCATTCCTATCGATCTAATTAAATCTGGCCTTCATATTAATTTATCAATAAAACTGGTTCTAGCGTAAAAAAGATACATACATCATCACGCCTGTCTCCCGTTGTGGTAGACAGAGACTATAGAACGCCATGTGCGTCGATCCAAACATATCGCTCTCGCTTCTTCCGCACTCATCAACCTCTTCACGCAAGCTGTTCTGTTTCTGGTACTTTTGATTCGGCCCTATTTCAACACATCATCTATATTTGATGTACATGCCCGTCTAGGGCGGCCCTCCCGACATCACCATTCACTCTTCACACTTCTTTCGTAACTCATTTCATTCATTCTTTCTAAACGACCAAACCATCTCAGTATACCCTTTTCAATTTTTGTCACTACATCAATTTTCATTCCACAAAGTCATCGTTCTCATTTTTACTGCTCATTATTTATTTCATTATTTCTACGTAAAATAGTTCTATTTATATATTTAAAAAATATAGACTAATAAATAGTGAAAGGGCGTTTGTAAGCTCTAAACAACACCGCCGCCCCGTTGTCATGGTAACGGTATATTTTTTGTAAACGTTCGACTTGGGGCGAGCATTCTACGCAGCCGTCCAATGTTCAGATCTCGTTGCGTTCTCTGTTTACACGTCTGTGACATACCGACAGAGTGATAGCAGTGATATTGAGTTTGCATTGGTATTTATTTGTAAAGAATTTACGAACGCAGTTAAACAGTATTAACTGTAGTGACGTATTATAATGTAAGTGAGTCTGATATTGAGTCAGTCACAAAATATCTACAGATTTTTATATACAATATATTGTGTAATATCATTACTGGATTCGGCAATTCTGCAACGAAGCCTATCGCTCTGCTGCGCTCTGGCCTGGGAGCGGCCCTCGCTCGGCCGCTGTCCCGGACATGTGTTCACACTCGGACTATAAACAATGTGGACGTTGTCGGTTCTGTCGCCCGCGGGCTGTGCCGCCTTATCGCGGCCGAACCTGCACCTGTACACAACTTTCATTAATTCTTAAAATATTATTGTTATATTCCGAGGTTTTCTTTCAATCTATAAGAAGTCCAGAACGTAACCGCCAAGTTATGGGAAAAGTTTTAGATGAGAGTAGAAATCCGGCGCGTGGTCGCACGACACACTCCTCTAAAAAGACAAAGATAACCAGTTGAGAATGCGCAAGCTTGCATTGCCAGAGGAACACCTGGCTCGTCAATTATATAACAATTCATTTTTTTTTTAATTTATCGGTCATTTTTACCATGTTCCAGATAAAAACGGTGTTCCTGAACATTTCTATTCTACTTTTTTATGCTGAATCCGAATCTGAAGTCAAAATTCGAATATTCGAAAAAAAGCGACAGACAAACGCACACACAGACACACACACAGAAAAACATATAGATTTTATATAGTAACGGTGTTCCTGACAACATCGTTATCCTATCTTTATCAACCCGTGGTTTTTACTCCCGTGCCCCTCCGTTTCAGTTAAATGACATAATTATAATGATTCAACATCGTAGGTTGTCATAAGAGATCTGCATTTTAATGTAATCAGGGACAAAGTAATGTTTACATGACTAACTTTCAAGTTGAAAAATAGAAAATAGGTACTTTTAGAATTTTAAACAGATTATGTCACACGCTTTATACGACTGTTTTCTATTCGTGTATAAGGTACTTATTCCAATTACTTTTTCCCTAACATAAAATTAGTTTGTTTGGATGATTTCTACTAATAAGTTGCACTATATTATCCCTAAGTTCCATATGCTATTTAATAAGGTATCTATAATGGTGAAGTTTCTGCTCTATGTGGACGATGCTGTGATATTAGCAGAAACACCATCCGGACTACAAACACTGGTCACAATGATGAAAGACGGTTGTATGGATAGCGGCCTAGCAAGGATTACGGTTGACGATGAAGTGCCGGAACAAGCGGATGAGATGGTATACTTAGATGTGCTTTTGGCAGGGATAGAAGGAACACCGCTGGTATGGAGAGACGAATGAGTGCAAAGAATAGTGTGCATGGACCGTTGGGAAAAATTCTTGGCGGTAAAAGTTTGAGCCAGAAGACACAGCTCGCTTTATACAACGCATTGCTGGTCCCAATGCTAACTTGTGGAAGTGAGAGCTGGACATGGCAAAGGAGCGTAAAAGCAGGCTCTACGCGGTAGAAATGCGAGCAAATTTTGTGCAAAATTCGTGCATATGTGTGTGTGTATGTGTGTGTAGTGCATGAAGAGAGCTATGTGTAGAGGAGAATATAAAGAGAGGTAGGCCGCATCAAAGCAGCCTGTCTGAGGAAGTACCTTCACTTCACAGAAAACCGCGGCCAAATAGCACCTACCTAGAAAGACGGTGTGTTCCTGTGTGTGAGTGAGGTCACCAGCAAGCTCCTAAGGAATTGCTGTATTAGTAGCAGAGGTGGCATCGCACGAGAGATACTTAATATATTACCGACGTTGTGTGTGTTGTGTACGGGGCGCTCGGTTATATCTACCTATCCCGCAAGAGATTTGGCGTGAAGCTGCACTCAATGCGGGTAGAACAGTACACAGGCAGTACGTAGTCACAAATAACTTTAGTCATAACCGAGCATTTCTTTGTCTTTTCTAATCCTATCGGCTTCGCACGCTCGTCTCTGTAAATAATGTGTACGGTCGAGAGTTAGTTACCGCCCGTTGTACGGTCGATGGGCGGTAGTGAATGCGCAGGATCACACGATCGCCGTTGGCAGCTCCATTCTCCTCGACCGCGGAGGACCGGTTTGCTTTGTCAAATTGACTCCGCGCTCGGCGTTGTTTGCGATGCCCCCTACATGAGATACGTTTACGTTCTTTCGCATTTGTAAACTCAAATTCAAAAGCTCACGTTCCCGCGCTTGTTTTTGCAAATGCTCAGATAAAACGCACATAAATTGAATTTTAATGGTCCGATAACTGTGCTGTTACTGATGCTGCGCTCAAATTCAATATTATTCGGAGTCCGGATATAAACCTAGTTTACGACAATGCCTGCATTATCAACACGTGGACAGATATCACACACTGCGCCGTACGTAATGGAACATTTATTTGTATTGATAAAACATAAACCGTCTGCTAGATCTCGTCCAGTCGACTGTTAAGCACTTGAGGTGATTCTCCCGTCACGAGAGACCTGAGACACTATGTCGAGTGGTCAAGTTGAATACGTGTTCGATGTCATCCGATGTATGTGGATGAATAACCTATAAATACATACCTATGTAAAATGGTTACCGTAACCTATAAGTGATTGCTATACAGGAACTATTCATTATTCGCACCTTGCCGTCCCTGCTGCTAACACGGCAAGTGCTCAGGAGGTTACTGGTAACCCCACTCACTCGTATGTCTCGTCGTTTCGTTATCGTGATATCTCTGCAATACGTTTTTCACCTCTCCAGGCGCTGCATGTGTTAGTCGATAAAATAACATGGTACAGCTAAGAGCAGATCATGCTTAACACTCGAAGTGCAATCGTAAGTCTTGTTACGGACGGCGTGAGAACGGTACCAAGGTCAAAGTGTACAGCTTGTGCTGCACTTAGCTGTACAAGTAATAAATTCATGTTAACGCCATATCGAGTCGGTAGAATGGGAGTTAGGAGGTTATATTGAGTAGTCACTTAACGCGATGTAGTGTTCTACGGTACAGTTGGGAAGTTGCAGTCAAAAGTCCAGATTATTCGACAGACGGTTTATTCTACACGCACAAACTCAACATAGGCACTTTACACTTGAAACTAGTAGATACTTAATTACGTGGTGTTTTGGGCGATAGGTCTGGGCGGACGAGAGACAGCTTTGTTTTGTTGGTCCGGCGCATACGTACCAATCGCCCATGTTGACTAGAGCAACCCGAGCAGCGACGGCGGCGGCGGCGGCGGCGGCGGGTGCGTGCCGTTGTAGCTCCAGATGACAGGCCATCGCAGCGGCCGAGATAGAGACCACCGAAGCAGTCGTGGCAGCGACGACTCGCATCTGGGGCGAGTTCGCAAATAGCATGTAAATTTGACTTTCTCAGAATTACGCCTGAATCTATTAATTTTTTAAAAGAGTACACTTTCAAAGATTCTGTCAGGTTGTGTTCTCTAATGAGTTTTATATCAATATTGCAGTACAGTCGTTTTCAATCAGTAATCAGTACAGGTCACAGACATTTGTATAGTATCATTGTCTATCAATTTCGTTAATAGATTGCGTTACACAATTTTTATGTTATTCTGAATGCTATGATTTGTTGTTTAATGCAACATAGTAGCCCTCGTATTAGTCACATTCTTCCCATCCGGTGTCGCAGTACCGGCCCACAGGCCCAGAGGCCGACTGCATAGTCAATGTCAAAAAATACTCACATTCTTGCGTCGTGCCACATCCCCCGGGGCGGTCGCTACCGATGAAGGCTTAAAACCCTTCCCGGCTGAAGACCGTACGTACTCGTACGGCCGTCCGTAAGAATATTCGTGAGAATTCACCGTCTCCTCCTCCCGGATCCCGGAGAGTGCCCTTCAGAAAAATTACTAAAGTACCATATCAGTAGTTCAGTCCTGCTTCTGTGGGTCGTGTCACATGTCGAGCGTAAAAACAAATACTTACATTCTTTAAGCGTCATTTTGAAAGTTTAATTTCAAATTGCTTTTTTTTGTGATATCGTGCGGTGACGGAGAAAGAATACTAAAAATCACCGCCCCCTCTCTTCCCCTGGGTGTCGTAAGAGGCGACTATGGGATTTCCTGACGTTCCAGCATCTCAGCCGGTGGTAGGGTATTTACCCGCCTGGTTGGCTACCACCGTACACACGGCGAAACACCCGTGAAGTGGCGTACCTATGAGTACGTCGCGTTTCGGGGTCAGCTGGTGTACATGGGGCACACTAAAAGTTTTGCACTTCTAGCTAATCGGAACTATTTGAATTTCGAATGTTATATTTTTTGAAACGTTGCAACCTACTTAGTAATAAAAAAATCGGCCAAGTGCGAGTCGGACTCGCGCACGAAGGGTTCCGTACCACTATCTATAAAAACGGCAAAAAAATCACGTTTGTTGTATGGGAGCCCCCCTTAAATATTTGTTTTATTTTAATTTAATTATTTATTCTTAAAGTGAATATATAACTAAATATTCTGTGAATATTTCAAGCGTCTACCTGTTGCCGTTATCAATATCGAGCAAAAACGAACAATAAAATCGCGTTTGTTGCATGGGAGTCCCCTTAAATATCTATGTTATTCTATTTTTTAGTATTTGTTGTTATAGCGGTAACAGAAATACATCATCTGTGAAAATTTCAACTGTCTAACTATCACGGTTCGTGAGATACAGCCTGGTGACAGACGGACGGACGGACAGACGGACGGACGGACAGACGGACGGACAGCGAAGTCTCAGTAATAGGGATCCGTTTTACCCTTTGGGTACGGAACCCTAAAAACAATTGGCGGGAAATCATTGCACAATTGTTTTTTATCACATATCAAAGTTCTACGTACGCAACGAAAATGGAATTGAGTGGAAAAGATTTTAAAGCAATGATTTTTTATGATTTTAAAAGTTCTCTCTCTCCGCAAGACTGTGCTGCTCGTCTTCAAAATGCTTTTGGGAGAGAAGCACCTTCTTTGAGCACCGTGCGGCGATGGTTTGCTGAATTTGAGAGAGGTCGAGTATCTTCACATGACGAATTTCGTGAATGGCCTTCAACTGCCGTCAACGTAAATAATGTGGCTACTGTTAAGCGGCTAATTGAAGAAACCCCGCGGATTACCTATGAGACAATTCGAGAACTATAGGTGATTGGTATGAGACAAATTCAGAAAATTTTACACGAAGAATTGAAAGTTCGTAAACTTTGTTGTCGTTGGATCCCTCATGAACTGACAGCGGAGCAGAAGCGGGCTCGCGTGGAATGGTGCTCACAGATGCTACTGAAGTACGACCACGGACATTCTAATGCTGTTTATGACATTGTCACAGGAGACGAAACGTGGATTTCTTGTTTTGAACCCGAAAAAAAACAGCAATCTTGTGAATGGGTGTTTGAAAATGAGAACAGGCCAACACAAGTGAGGCAGGCGAGAAACGTTGGTAAAAAAATGATCGCGTTTTTTTTCCAGGTACGGGTCCCATCTGCACAATTCCACTTGAAGATCAAAAGAGTGTTAATGCCCAGTGGTATTCTACCATTTGTTTACCCAGGGTGATAGAAAAAGTTCGCGAAAGACGACCAAAACGCCGCGTTCTCCTACATCATGACAACGCTTCTTCACACACGGCCAACAAAACAAAGTCATTTTTAACTTCCGAAAAAGTACAACTCGTTACCCATCCTGCGCATAGCCCCGACCTAGCACCCTGAGATTTCTGTATTTTCCCCAAAATCAAAGATTTGATAAGAGGTTTCACTTTTACCAACTCCGAAGAGGCAGTGATAGCGTTCAATCAGCACGTAGAAAACATGCCTTCAGATCTGTGGTCCTCCTGTTTTAAAAAATGGTTCGATCGCATGAAAAAATGTTTAAAATGTAAAGGAGAGTATTTTGAAAAGCAATAAACATAATATAATTTGATTATAACATGTTGTTTTTAGGGTTCCGTACCCAAAGGGTAAAACGGAACCCTATTACTGAGGCTCCGCTGTCCGTCCGTCCGTCCGTCCGTCCGTCCGTCCGTCCGTCTGTCACCAGGCTGTATCTCATGAACCGTGATAGTTAGGCAGTTGAAATTTTCACAGATGATGTATTTCTGTTGCCGCTATAACAACAAATACTAAAAAATAGAATAAAATAAATATTTAAGGGGGCTCCCATACAACAAACGTGATTTTTTTGCTCATTTTTGCTGGATATTGATAACGGCAACAGGTAGACGCTTGAAATATTCATAGAATATTTAGTTATATATTTACTTTAAGAATAAATAATTAAATTAAAATAAAACAAATATTTAAGGGGGGCTCCCATACAACAAACGTGTTTTTTTTTTTTTTTGCCGTTTTTATAGATAATGGTACGGAACCCTTCGTGCGCGAGTCCGACTCGCACTTGGCCGATTTTTTTAGGGTTCCGTACCCAAAGGGAAAAACGGATCCCTATTACTGAGACTTCGCTGTCCGTCCGTCTGTCCGTCCGTCCGTCCGTCCGTCCGTCCGTCCGTCCGTCTGTCACCAGGCTGTATCTCACGAACCGTGATAGTTAGACAGTTGAAATTTTCACAGATGATGTATTTCTGTTGCCGCTATAACAACAAATACTAAAAAATAGAATAACATAGATATTTAAGGGGGCTCCCATACAACAAACGTGATTTTATTGTTCGTTTTTGCTCGATATTGATAACGGCAACAGGTAGACGCTTGAAATATTCACAGAATATTTAGTTATATATTGACTTTAAGAATAAATAATTAAATTAAAATAAAACAAATATTTAAGGGGGGCTCCTATATAACAAACGTGATTTTTTTGCCGTTTTTATAGATAGTGGTACGGGACCCTTCGTGCGCGAGTCCGACTCGCACTTGGCCGATTTTTTAAGTTACGCAAAACTTATAGTGTGACCTACGTATGTCCAGTGCTCGGGGGATTGTTGACGCGATATTGCGGGAACAGTGGTGAATTCTATCCATTGTCAGAAGGACTGAGCTGACCCGTCGGCCAGGGAGACCCGTTGAAACGGTTGTTCCGCTGGCCTGGCTCAAGAAAGCTCGGAGTCCTGAACAGAGTGCGCCGGTTCTTCACGCAGGACCAACTTTGTCTGCTTTATAAGACACAAGTTCAGGCCTGCGTGGAGTATTGCTCGCATCTCTGGGACGGCTCCGCACAGTATCTTCTTGAGGCTCCCGATAATTGACGACGAAGAGGTCACCAAAAACCTAGAACCTCTTCAACTCCGTAAGAACATAGGCTCTCTAAGGGTATTTTACCGCCTTTACCATGGCGAGTGCTCTGAAGAACTGTTTTCCCTTATCCCACCCTCACCCTTCCGTCATAGAACCACACGTGCGGGCTTATGTCATAGTTCCACGGTTGAGAATATCTCTTCGCGTACCAAAACGTTCGGTAACTCCTATCTTTGTCGTACCATTAAAAAGTGGAACGCCTTGCCTGCACATGTGTTCCCTCCTTCCTACAATATGGGATCCTTCAAACGAAGCGTGAAGAAGCATTTTGCGGGTCAGCATGGCAGCGTCAACTGACAGGATACGGTATGTAGTATGTTGTCAGTTGCAGTTGCGAATTGGGCTCCTCTTTCGCTTACTATCAGGCAAAGAGGGGCCACTACGCTGAACTAATATAAAAAAAAATGGTTTTAGTAGGTACATGTTATCCTTCTGAACCGCGATAGCCTGAATGAATGAATACGACTCGGAGCTCTCGTTCACACCCACGGGACGCAGTTTTTTGTCAGTTGTGGACAGCCAGGGCCGCACTGTTCACAAGCAGAGATATTTAATAATCACCAAAAAAGTGTTTACCTTCATCATATTTTACAACAGGCCTTTAGGCATTGAAGTCATAATGACGTTTATTTGTGTCAATTCATAATTTTCTTACTGGTGAGTATGACGATAGAGATTTACTAACAAAGCATCAGTTATATTTAATTCTTCATTTCCTTCCGGACTATCCCTACCTCTTTTTGTAATCTGATTCGTGAACCTTAAGGTTACCTCGAAAAGATTGCTTTTAGCAATAAGGCCACCTTGTTGCATAGTACATTTCTATAATTGAAACACTCTTTTTAAGTTCTGTATTATGCAAATAAGTGTATTCTATCTATCTATTTAAAGTACTATACCAACTTACTGACGGATTGTATTTCGAGTATACATCTGAACTGAGAGAACAAGTACGTCAGGTGACTCACCACAATAAACTGGTGAAGCTGCATGACGTCACCATTTCCAGCTAGATAAACTCAACGTATCAATGTTATGTAAGTCCAGTCCGCCAGTTCCAGTTATTATTGATCGTTAATGGATCTACGAAACATTCCATTACCTTGCTGTATCATTGTACCGTACCAGATCATTCCTTCATTTACATCATTAATCATAACTATAATGAAAAAATAACTGTCTATCTATCTGTAACTTCACGCCAAATCCCTTACGGGGTAGGCAGAAAAAATAACTATAATAATTATATCAACAAAAATATTTTTTCCTTTCTTGCTAACCCTTTTTTTTTTTTTTGTGACGCGGGGAAAAATGCGTTACGCACACCACCGGTGCCTGGGTGGCCTCCGGTGGTAGTGTGGGACTCCCCGTCGGCTGTCCGACGGTATACCCATTAAACGACCCCGCGAAATGCCATCGGCCGCGTTGGTGTGGTGCCCCGGATCTGTTGGCAACAGGGCACCACTGCGACTGGCCAGCCCCTCAAAAGGGGCCGGACTTCTTCCCTCTAGGGGCCATCCCGGCAAATTGGGTCAGCCCCTCCGGCGGCGGGACCATTATGGGGCCAGGTTCCCATCCTGACCCCTAGTCCCACAGGTTAGGTTAGGTTAGGGAGGCGGCAGTAGAGGTGCGTAGCGCCTACGCCGCATTCCCGTCCGCCGTCTCCGGAGTGGGACAGCCAAGGGATCGTCCTCCCTGTCCCGCTCTGAGGCCTCCTTCTGGGACATGACGGTCTCACAGAAGGAGGCTTTCTTGCTAACCCTACCTTGACTGTACGCGAGTTCGATACCTTAAGGTTGTCTTGAAAATATTCCTTTTAGCAATAAGGCTTTTATTACATAATAAGTGTTCATGTTTTTTTTACTATCTGTAACCATTATTATGTAAATAAAGCTTATTCTGTCTATCTATCTATCTATAATAATATAGTACTATTATTTTAAACGCCTATGAAACCTCTATGTAGGTATTGGGCGATCAATGCCGAGAATGAAGATAAACTTATTATTCGTAGGCGTGTTGTTCGTGTTCGTGAGTGTGCAGCCAGCACACCTCTGTATCAGGTTAGACAGACTGACACGCCGGTCAAGTATTACAAATACTCGCATGTCGAAGGGAACAGGATACAAGTCCAATACGGGCTACATGCTATATGGCGACGACAACTGTGTATCAGGAGACCGCGAGCGATTTGACTGATAGTGGATTTTAATCTACCTTCAGAGTTTTCACAAGTGGATGTGGCTACTGTACGGATCTTTATAGTGGCGACGGTATGAATTATATAGACATAATTGAAGAACTGAAGTCTTCGACGTCTAATCAAAAGATTAGCGTTGCTATTGAAATAGCCGATTCCCTAGCTTTTAATAATACAATGTGACACTAAACCTGGGAAAACTCCTAATTTTAGTGAGGTTTGGAAGGCACGGTCAAGTCGACCAAGGTCGAGGTGATCTACTTCCAGTAGATCAAACCCCAAAATATAAAATTGCAGACGTTGTTCTTGCACGAGAAAGACGGTCTACCAACAGAATAAATGCTTTAAGATACAATCGTCTCAAAGTTTTGTGGAGTTGGTGAAATGACGCGAGTTGCTGGCATTGGATGTAAAGGCTCGGCGTGTCTCGTGACCGCTGTCGCACCGTGTGCATCGCCTGCTAGAAAGTAAGAATTAATTGAATTCTTTTGTTGTATGATTGATTTTGTTGTATGATGATTGATACAATTTACTTTTTATTTAAATGCATGCGTTACTTTTATTTATGATCGTGAACTAGAGATACACACACTGTAATTTAGTCTTCAGTTTCTTCAAATTTATGTAAAATTTCTATGTATTGCTGCTACGTTAAAAACGTTTACGGTGTAAACGTTTCTCTTTCTTTCTTTCAGATAATTTTATGTAAAGTCCGCTAAGGTTCAGTTTATTGTAGAGTAATGCCACGGTAGGCGTAGTGATGTGCATTCTGTTCACGGCGGGCGACATGTTCAAGATATAGTGTGAGAGTTTATTAACTTTGTCAGTTACAGCGTTTATCTGTATCAAGTTTTTAATGCACCGTAGTATCATGTATTACTAATTCCTTTTAGCCTAATAATGTGACAATTGTGCCATAAAGTTCGGTTCGTTGAATTTTAAAAGTTTAATTTCTAATCGGCGAGTCCCTTTTCTTTTGGAAGGTACCGGTCATCGTATGTACGGCTCGGGATGTAAATATCAGAATCAACATCTAGCTCCTCTGAAAAATCATTTAGTACAGCCAAGTGCACGTGAATCTTAACACTTTCATGTTCGTATCATTATGTCGTACGCACAAGAGTTACAATTGAATTTCGAGTGTTCTCCTACTCAATTACAATTGAAGCGTGATCTACTCTCGACTGAACGAGACAGATCAACATCACCATATTTTTGGAATCAGTAACTCACCCTCAACCGTTCTCTGATTAAAGTATTTGCTTGCCCGAGTGAGTCCCCCGGGAGAGTCACTTCGAGCAGAGATCGGTCCAGCTCGGCGCTGTCTGCCTTCGTTTTTTCATCGGAGGGTACGTGCACGTGCCATAATCCTGCCGGGGCGGGCGGCGGGCGGCGGGCGGGCGGCCGGCAGAGCTGTTAATTTCGCAACTCATAAATACGTAACGACAATTCTTGACATACGAGTCGGGCCGGCGTGTTATTGATAAGCGCGCGTGTCGAACGAACACGGCTGTTGAATAATTTAGAAGGTGTATTTATAGGTATCGAAGATTATACACAAAAACTGATATTGTACTGTGCATTTGTATACGACTGTATTGAGATTTACGATTCTGTTATAATTTATTTCCGTATCACTTTATGTTAATTAGTCCAGTATTTTTCGTGAGTCTATTTAAAACATATTACATTTTTGAAACAATCGGAGAAGTTTAGGATAGACAGATACATAGATACGCTACATGTTGCTTAACTTGCTTCTTACACCCATAAAGACTCCGCCAATTTGCTCGAGTATCGTCAAAATTATGTTATACATTTATCAACAGTTTCATTAGGAAAAACTGCATTTAAAAAGTCTCTGAAAGTTTTCTAACTCATGTAATAATGATATCTAACTTGTTTATACCAAAATTTAGCAAGTTAAACATTGGTGGGTGACATGTTACTAGTTGTTAATAAATAGGCGCGGTCGCGGCTGCACAATTCAGAAGAAGTTAAATAATACGAGGCAACATCATCGAACCTCCCAGCGTCTCCGTCGCTGTCTACTTATCAAAAGCTCATTATAATTCCGGAGCGACACACCCGACGCGATAACCAAATAGAAAATATATGGGTATTATTTCAGGGGCCTGTGAAAAGGTGGAGCAATATCTCCGGTGTTTGCCGGATCTGTTGGCATTTTTCATTTCTCTCCGCAAATATTACGTATCGCCGCCGCGCGCCGCCGCGCCGCCGCTCGCGGCTGTGAGCGCTGTGTGCGGTGATGACACAGTTTACCTGCCGCCTTATTCCTTTTGAAGTTATCGGGGATGTTCACTGTTCAAGTATTGTTTGTGTAAAGTAAGTCATGTTTTCGTTAATTATTGAATATTTTGTAACAATTTTCAGAAAATGCTCACCCGCCAGGCCATGCCGACGACTTCTCGACTATTCTAGCTGTAATTGTTTGGTTGATCAGTTACAGTAGTGAACTGGAATAATGATATATTTAGTGCGTTCCATAAGTAAATTCAATATCAATAAATTTTTCTCAACAGCAAAAATTGAGTACTACTCGTAGTATTCGACGCGTGATGCAAGCCAACTTCCGCTATGGTGTGGTATACCTACATCGTATCCCTGATTGAGAGTGCATGTACCTAATGTACGGGACGTGGACTACGTTGATAAGATCCAATGTTTTCGTTATCTCTCTGTTTCACGTATATATCTTCCCCTTACATAGCTATCTCATATATATCTCCATCTCATATGTTTCTATCTCACTATTATCTTCTTACCTCTCATTTTATCCTCATATATTATATGTGTTATCTCTTCTTGGCTAGAAATCTATTTCTCGTTTGGGTAGACTTATACTAAAAATAAAAAAAAATATCTTTCCGTTGTGATCATAAATATTTACGTATATATGCAGGCTACTACCCAATGGGCATCCTGCACACCCTAATATAGTCGAAATTAGATTCTCCAATTTGTTGTCAAGTTGGCGGCGCTCGGGCTGGGCGCGCTGGTGTGCTACAAGTGTGCTGACGCGTACACCTGTGCACCACGTCACTACCGCAAATTAATTTATTAACTCTCTCATACACCTAAAATTATGTACTAGCATGCGACGGGTGATGTATGTCAAACTTCCGCTGGTGGTTTTGGTGTGTATCTTATCCCTTTTTGGCGGATACATGTACACAAACTACGAGGACTGTGTTTGTAGGGCCAATGAAGGCGATGTGTGTAGATGATGCCACTCCAGGGCATCATCCACTTACAAATGACTGTACATACTTCGAGTTGTGTAGTGGGCGCTCCTTTTCGGCGGCCTCCATTGTCGGGACTCAATCTTGCTAAATTCATATGGTATTTGAGCCTCGGGTGTAGACGTCTGCTGCGGAGAGGGTGTATTACGCCTTGTGATGGTGTCAAATCTTCATTCATCACGCACCTCCATAGAACGCGTACAGTGAGTATACACAAGGGAGGGCACTTCCCTGAAGCCTTGCTCGAGTAAGGCTTCTGACTCGAAGTTCGCAAACGCAGTGTCTACTCATGACTCGTGATGATGATGGCAAAACCAGAAGTAAAATTTTTTCGGTTTCGACTCTTCTGGATCAGTGGTTTCAACCGGATCGAGATTTCAACAACTCATTAAGGATCAAGATAGTCACATATAGGAAACCACTGGCATCAGTCGTCGGGTTTAAGGGGAAACTCCGCGTCGCCGTTAAGGAGAGACTCTCGCTGTCCGCCCACAGGCCATTTCACAAGTCAAATGTCCGTCCAGTCCTTTGACAAGTCAAACGTACGTTCGTAACAGGGCCGTAGACGATTCAGTGAGAGTCTCCACGCGGTCGTGCTGCACCCGCCGGGCCCGCTGTGCCGTATAAAGTGGTATTTTATTTCATCACTACATCAAGACGCGGTGTCAATATCGTACAAGATTGGGCCGTGTCCGTGTATACCTACAGGTACAGGGGCGCCAGCCGATCAACCCAAGCCCGTCTCGTACAGGATTTGTTCAACTACCTAACAAACTTTCACATATATGGTATTAATAGAATTTCGAATTATAATTTTAATACATTCATAATGAGATCCAAATTCAGCATTAGTTAGTGATCAATATAATTGTAATAATAAACTAGTGCAGTGTATGGTCCGAGCAGTCGCAGCTCTGCTGACCCTGAGCGTCGCGACCGCGAGGGATCGGCCGCTGAGCTCTTGCATAGAATATTCCACACACAAAATGAATTCACACATTTACTTATAAATGGGTCGGCTTTGTGTAAACACCGGTTTATTTATAAATTGTTGCGGCAAATAGACACCGAGTAAATTTTTGGTGAAATTTATGTGAAATCGAGCTTCGTGAAGCACTTAATTTATGAGAATTGCGTCGGCGAGGTAAAAAGCGGAGAAAGGGAAAATTGTAGCGGCGTAGAGTTAGGGAAATGGCGCGGGCGGGAGCGGAGGCGTTTCGTTGGCGGTGTTAATCCCTCTGTCGGCCGCCAGCCCCGGATTTATAACAATGTCAGGCGAGTGTCCAATCGGCGACCTACTCGCGGTTCTCATTTCTTCACTACCCTAGTTTTAGGTGCAACTGGTTCAAAATTATGTCAAGAAATAAAGCCAACCTCACTTCTACGTGGTTCAGCCTACGACAGTAAATATAACTCAGAGAAAGAAAAAAAATTGCTTCAGTGATTATTAACTAGCACCCCGACTGGGGAAGTGTCTCCACCTTAATGAAGACTGCACTTAAATAAGTTACTTACTGGTGGGTCGTTGTGCTTCTGCGAGTGTAACAGTAGCATCCTCAAGTGGTGGTGAAATGCGAGCAATGAAGACGCCGAGTACCGCAGGTCACACGGCGCGCGAGTGATACTCCTTGTCTTCATTCCTCGCATTGTAAGCATTCGTACGCTATTCTATTCGTATGATTATTTGCTACCCGACATTGGTTCTGCATCGATTACTTCAAAAACAATATTTTAAAGAAGAATAATAATTATTAACTCTTCTTATTTCATACAGACGTAATAATTAAAATGCTTCTGCGTTATTATGTGAAAGTGGCATTTGCATGCAATTGGATCTAGCCTGCTTTGCGCGGTCAGGTTGCGACGGAACCACGCCAGCAGGCAAGGTATACATACATACACGTATAATAATAATAATGGCGGACATCGCTCCATGACCGAACCATCCAATAAAGCTGTGTTCGCGAGAGTCCTTGTTCCATTATTTACTGTAAGTACCTGGCGATCGGCGCTTTTTGTGTGTTTTGTGTTTTCTCAGAATGATACCTACATACATAAAACAAACCCCTAATATCCTATTCTAAATACGTAATTTGCTCCAAATCGTTACTCACTCGTATCATTGCTGTTTAATAACTTCATTCACATGTTTGTCAATTCTTTTTTTATACAACTTCTTGGGAGCTTTCTGATAGCCTCGCTTACTCGGAGGAACACAACGACCCTCTAGGGAGTTGTTATTTGGCTGCGGTTTTCTGTGAGATGGAGGAACTTCCCATAACGGTACGCATTGATGCGCCTTACCTCTCTTAAAATCACCCAGACACAGACAAATAGACATGTCAAAGACACTAAAGTTAGGCCTGTGTAAGAAAAGGACCCACGTGTGTCGGTGTCTATAACGTTATTGACCACTGCGCCATCGAGCTCGTCAAATCACGTACCTAGAATATTAACATATAGAACAGGAACGCATATCTATCCACTGCCGAGTGTTGTGTTACCGTATGCGATCGTTTCCGCATTCTGCACTGGATTGAGGTCCTCGGTCCGTGTCGAGCATGTGTCGAGCCACGACGGCCGACACTTTTTTTTTTCAATTTATTGAGGTAAACAAACAATGACACAGTCAACATTATCAAAAACAACATCGTACAAGAATGAGAGTGACTGTGCCATCAGCACCGTTCACCACAGATTACTATTATTACATTACATTGTTGGATAGCGTGTAGTGGTGTTTATATAAAGACAGTATAAATACATAAAATGAAACAAAAACGTGCAACATGAAAACTTAATTGTATATACGAGTATGTGCACGTACGCACACTCTCATGCACACGTGCACACACATCTATACACGCATCTTATTTGAAGGTGTCAATCACCTGTTTCCTGAAGATGCTGGCACGCGTCGCCGCGATGTCTATACCGTTAAAGTTAAGATTGTACGTTTTAGTAATCCGATAAAGCGGGGAACGCATGCCAGCATTGGTGCGGCATCGAGCTAGGGCAAACAACTGACGGGTTACGACAATGTGTCCTAATGGGTATTCTGTAACACAGTTTGTTAACTAAAGGGGAGCAATCATATTTGTTATGGCATAGATCATAGAGCAGCATGACTTCCAGCTGTGTTCGTCTAGATTTAAGCATAAGAAGATTATATTTAATAAGCAACTGGTCATAAGGTAGACTATTACGGAAACATTTGAAGTGCATACAGCGCAAGAATTTCTTTTGTACAGATTCCAGGGCATTGTTATATTTGCCATAATATGGATTCCAGATGGGTACAGCGTATTCTAATTGAGAACGGATCAGGGCTTTATATAGGTAAAGATATGTTGATGGTCGTGTAAACTTAGTACTTGCACGCATTACAAGTCCGTACATTTTGAAAGATTTATTTGTAACATTGTCAATAGACACTTTGTGCATCCATTGTCGGCGTTCGCTCTACCACCACTCCAGTACTATATCTTGCAATTTGATCAACCTGCTTTGTGTGCTTCCGCCACCAATTAGTTCATGCGGCCTAGCGCACTAAGGACGGCACTGCGATGGATTTGTCACTTGTAGCATGTTATTCTTACGATTAACGTCTACAACGCCTGATGATACCTCGTGGAGAGGCGAAACACGTGTCGCAGCGACGACCAGGCCAGTCGTGGCAGCGACGGTGGTGGTGGGGGCATGCGGATTCTGTTCCAGATGGCGGACGACCGCAGCAGCCGAGGTAGAGACTACCGGAGCAGCCATGGCAGCGTAGGCATGTTGCACGTACTAACAGTAGGGGGTGGGTGCCGGCCGGCGCTAGGCCGCATGAACTAATTGGTGGCGGAAGCACACAAAGCAGGTTAGATCAAATTGCATGTAAATTTGACTTTTCAAAATAACGCCTGAATCGATTAACTAGTACTATAACTGTTCTCACCTGTACATAGATATTAGAGATAAGGCAGTTACTTTGATGTGGATGTTAAGAAGGGTGCGAGAATCACTATTTATGTAAGAGAGGGCGGATAAACGTCCGCGCTAATGAGCGGCCGCCGCCCGCCGCCCGCCCGCACTGTTTGCGGCCGCCTCGATAACGTCCGCGCAGCGCGGCTAAGTGTTTCTTTTAAAGAAGTTGCCTTACTTTCATTTATCAAAGGAACTGTCAGACGGCCAGATGGAAATTAACTGGAAAATGTTGGAATCATTAACTGAGAGATAAAGCTTCGCAATCTCCGTGATGACGTAGAAAGAAAATATATTTTGGTAAAACTAAACACTGTACACCAGTGTAATATGGGATGTTATAAATCAATCTAAGTTATGTCTTAGTGCCGTGCGTACTGTGAGCGATAGTATCTACAATCTCCATCAGTCCGCATTGTTGCAGTGTGTTGCTGTTTGTTTCTCATTTCTCAAAATATACGAATGCGGTAGTTTTCAATTTATTTATCTGTCTGTCTGCCTGTCCTCGTGCACCAAATACTAAACGTAGTTTATTTATATAGATAGATAGATAAAGTTTTTATCTGTACCAGAGGACACACATATATACAATAAACGAGGGTGCAGGTCGACAAGTCTCAAACCAAGCGGTAGTGCTCCGCGCACTCTACACCTGTACACTTTAATTATACATTGTGGATAGTAATATCACAATATGTATCATATTATATATTCTTTTTACAATGATAGTTTACAAAGCAGGAAAAACTGAGGGTATTTTTGAACTCTGATAAAAACACTAATTCATTCAACACGCATTTCTTTCTGGAGATCAGTCAAATCATGAAGCACCCCATTTTTCATATTTTTTTTTTGATCTTTTTGATTTGATGCAAATGAGTCAATATTGTAGGTGGGGTAACGTTAAACCATGCCGGTAATTCCTGGGTAGTTTGACTCGGATCGGGTTCTACCGCCCCTTCAATTCTGAGTTATTCACCTGTGTCTTCCACGTGGTTCGTTCTTCCAGTCGAAGTTTCCATTACAACAGCGTTTAAACCAAAAACGCACGGTGCGTTCATTAGCAGTCTCCTCTCCAAACGCAGTATTGATATTGCGAGCCGTTTCTGTCGCGTTAGTTCCGCGTCGGAACTCGTATTCAAAAATTACTCGGATTTTCGAAGTATCCATCTTCCTAGTCTAAGCTTAATAAAAAAAAACAATTGAACTTCGAAATTCAAATGTTGCACATTTTTTAAAAGAAAAACCTCATAGGTGCCATGTGAAAAAAGTTTCACTTGAAAATCTCACGCCATGAAGGTTTAATGTCAATTCAAAGTATCTATTACTATAAAACGGCATACTTTAACCACTATTTCACACATATTATTTACTTTAAGTGAAAATTGTTTATATACATGGTGTAAAACAAAAGGTTTAGTACAAAAACCAATTTGATTCCTACGAAAATCACTTGGATGCATAGCATGGTGCCGATTAGAACTATGAGATTACCGGCGGACAGCGGCGTCGCGTGCGGACCGGCGACGGCGGTGCGGCCAGGAAATGAATGCGCTGCTCGCTGGCGTGCAGGCGCGGCGCGCGCTGTCACGAGCTTGCGTGCTGTGGCTGCCGCTCGCAGGGCTCGGCGGAACCAATTCTTTAGGAGTTTAATTGAGTAATTTTTATATAGTATTGTCTTAGGTTTTCGCGATTGTTACACATTGAATTAAACCTGCAAAGCGTTCGAAACGTCAGGTTCAACAAAATAAATAAAACACGCGATACTTCCGTTAAAAATTGTTTAATTTAATTTTTATATTTCAGGCAAAGTCAAGAAATTTTGCAAAATTTCAAAGAAATTGTTTGTTTCTGAGATATTGCACTCAGAAATACAACGTACTCAACTGTATGGTATCGGCATTGATTATAACGCTAACAGGCAAACGTGCATCGTAATGTGACTGTATATTCAAGTTTTGAAGTGTAAATAAGTAGGTCACTATCATTTTTAGTGTTGAAGTCAACCTCACATGCACGTGGTGTGCTCGGTTAGTTAATGAGGGTCTGACGACAGAGATCGCTTACAGCAGACC
Source organism: Pyralis farinalis (assembly GCA_947507595.1). Lineage (NCBI taxonomy): Eukaryota > Metazoa > Arthropoda > Insecta > Lepidoptera > Pyralidae > Pyralis > Pyralis farinalis. The sequence continues at coordinate 739,538 of OX382264.1, forward strand.
GCAGGCTAATAACATCTCTCTGGAGAGGTTTTGTGTTCTTGCGAGTGAATGACGATACGATAGGTAAAAAGTAATAAGACTTTATTTTGCGAAAGTTAAATTTACACGCAAATTGAACGCAAAGCAGGCAGACCATGACATGACGTTACTCAGATGTATACCTCAAGCCGGTAAGGACTTCATGAAACAATATCTGTTTATTGCATTGCAAGCGTTTATACAGGTAGGCCGCGGGGTCCCACCTCTCGCCGTTGTGTGACCGAGGCACCTGCAGATACTTTAACCGCTATTTTATTTAACAAACCCTTCGACCGCTGTTTCCATTACAATGATAACACGCCAACATTTGTACGTTTGTTATTTACAATCAAGTGTCAGCTATAATGTTATCCGGCCAGTAGTTACCCAGCGGTGAGTCCGAAGAGAGCGGGCCGCGCGCCGCCGCCGGCCGTCGCGTGCGCGCGGCTCCGAACTAATCGGACATGTAAAGAGGCATCACATTATGAATAATTCACCCGCGCGGCGAGCGTGCCGCCCGCGCGGTTGGCACGCCGCCAGCCGCCCGCCGCCCGCCGCCCCGCCTCGCCACCCAGCGGACTGATCGAGTGTCGATAATCCCTACAACAGCGTCGGGACGATAAATTAACTCGTCTGATTTACTGTCAGAGATGAAGAAGGCTTTTCGCCTTAAAGCTCAGTGTATGTGCTCAAAAGTTGTAGAATTCGTTCCTGGAAATGTGTGATTATGGCTCAAGAACTTTATACGCCTTAATAGTGACCCACATCTGTGAATTAGAAAAGAGTTTATACTTTCTATTTTTTTTAATCAATCGTCATGATCGAGTTCGCGCCTTGGGTTCAATAAACAGTTGCGGAAATTATCTATCTACTTAACTATAACATTATTAATTGGTAATGTACGTCTCTTCAGTTAGTTTATAGTAAATCAGAATTCGTTAATGTCAGGTATCTCTTGGAATCCCAGTGAATTCCAGATGCAAAGGGTTTTTAACAATTAAACTCCCGGATAGGTTCAGTTTCGCCGCTCATGCAATTTATAATGTGAATTTTAGGATTTGTCATTTGACGGACGTGGCTACTTAATCTCTTTCAGCTAGTTTTCTATTCTACGGTATACTGTTGTGGAGAATAACTTCTGGTAGAGACAAAATTTTAGTTTTATGAAAGAGAGCCACTTTCTTTTTATATAATACAGATCTTCTATTTCGTTAAAGTACAAGGGAATCTCTAACAAACCCTTTGAAGAAATAAATACACTTACTTTTATTTCTCAATTTATTTATGAAAACGTATTGTATGGTCGAAAAAATATCTTTTATCTTTTTTTTTAATATACCAACTGTACAACAGTAAATTTTAGATACAGGGCGTGTATACCGATGCATCAGCTCGCTACATCTCGGTAATTCTTTGTTGTTACGAGTAATATACTCGTACTTTCGCTTGCTGTTGCTTAATACTCCTCTTTTGTGAATGATCTGCCATCCATCCTTTCTAAAACAAAATGCTCTACTTTATCAGTAGTCAGTGTGTCTTCTCATCCATTTCCTTGTTCCGTGGAGTTATTAAATTCTCTACCTATTAGATTAACTCTGCTATATATCATATGACGTGCTCGGTGGCGCAGTGGTGAAACGCGTTTTTACGCTACTTAGACACCAACGCACGGGTTCGATTCCCACACAGGAATCATTTGTGGCATGAACATATCTGTTTGTCTTGGTGTGGGTGTTTTCTATGTATAATAAGTATGTATTTACAAAAAAAAAATGTATTTACGTATATTTATCAGTTGTGTAGTACCCATAACACAACACTTTCTCCGGTCGGCAAAGTTCGTAACATGACGTGATACATAACTCACGTGTTGCTACCTGTTTAATATAGGATATCAACATACACACACGACCGATTAACACAATTTGAATCATCCAATCGGCACAGCGCTGATACTGGCATGACGTCATAACGTGTTGGGCCTTATCGGAGTGAATGTGGACAGATGGTGAGGAGCCTCATTAATTAACGTCGTTGCCCTCGATTTAAGTCGTCGCTAGACAAATTGAAAATAATTTAGTTTTCAAGATAGACGCGTAATTTAAACATATATACAGTTCCACGACTACGCTTTTGGTAATATGATCTATAGTTTGTGTTCTTCCACCTACTACACTAAGTTATCGTCAAATTTGACTTCCACAAAATAACATCTCTAATATATAAATTATTTTTGCTGTATGTTTGGCTAATTATAATTATATTTGTGAGCCTTCATTGACTTGGGAAATGCTAATGACAGAGTGGCGAGCGATGAACTTCGGTGTACGCTCTCCATGTATAGATTGGATAGGGTTTTAATTACGGGCAGTCCAGTCCTTGTACAAGGATTCGAATGCCTGTGTCAGAGTAAATGGGATCTGTACAGACTGGTTCAACATCAAATATGGTGTCAGGCAGGGCTGTGTAGCATCCCCTTGGCTGTTTAATTTATTTATGGACAGATATTTGACAGACTTTAATGAATATGTGTATATACTGTGGAATAAAAACGAATGAGTCAGTATTTAAAGCCCTGTTGTACGCCGATGATCAGGTTCTCCTTGCATCTTCGACGGAAGAACTACAACAAATGGTTACTGAAAAGAATGAGGCCTTTTTTTGACGGGTGTCAAGCCCCGAGTGACTGATGTCAGTCACGCGCGTTATGGCGGGAAGTATCTAACGGGATCTGACTGCTCAAAAGGGAAGGTCCTATCCGCTCTATTTATAACATGGGCTCCAGGAAGTAGGGTGAATGCTGTAAACGAGAGCGCCGAGAAGTGTATGTGGAGTTACAATGGTTGATAGAGGTTGACTCAACAATCGCATCCACCATACTCGTTATTAAACTCACACTATATACGACACCGCACTCACTCTCCTCGTGTCTAGGTGGAAAATAATGGAAGATTTGTGTCTGATATTGCGAGTACTCTGGCTGGAATATCCGAGTGATGGAATTGAATGGTTCAATTCAGCCTCAGTTCAAAACTTGGTGCGACTACAATCTTAAAAACGTCTTCTACTACGGTTAAGAAGATTAAAACTCTTACTGTCGTTAAAATCTCAAGCGACGTTCAACTCATGGAATACTACAAAATTTGGGCTTGTTGTCTCGTTTCAGAGACGTGCTGTGAGAATTGTTGACGATTTTTCACGTTACACGCTTATCACAAGACCTATTTGTAAGCAAAGTTTGTGACTCTCTTTGTACGTTTCACCAATTGTACAACAGGTTGTGTTTAAAGGAGGTATTTGATACGAGTATCTACATCCTCTTTCGCTTGCACTGCTCACTGTCAACAAGGAATTAATAACCAAACGTTGTAGGTAATACAGCAGTATTGAGTTAAAGCAGAAAGGATTACAGGGTTGATAATACGCGAGTTTTCGTCTAATTTCGTACGAGTCTACAGACTAACTGCTTACAGTTAAGCAATCTATTTTACTTCACACCATAGAAATGCAGACAAAAATCGAACTTTATTTATAATTTGTAGTTTGGTAGTTGGCTACTAGTTGGTAGGTCTTTAAATAAGTACCTACCTTCGCCTCTCCAGTTAGGTTGTTTCAAATTAAACGTGATATGGCACTATATCTTATGATGAATGCATTTTTTGTCACATTCTAATTTGCAATTTTGCCGAATTTGCACCACAAGAGGGTGAGGGGAGCCTCTAAACCGACCGAAAAAATACGAAAAATCCTTATAAGACCGAACGAGGTCACCCATTCAGCTACCAGCTACAGAACACTAGCCGCGAAGAAGTTTGTTACCTCACTTTGAATCACACTCGAGGGTCACGCCACGGCGCTAATAAACCATTTGGAATCAACCCTTCCGAAGTTTCGGTCCGGGCGCGCCGATCAAACGCGCGGTATCCGGCGCGAACATTTCATTGTTTAATTGTATCCGAGGCGGGATAATGAGGCAAGTTGCCGTCTCATCGGCCGCTGCCTCCGAACCATATAATTGGATTAATGGCGGCCAGATTTCAGCTGGCGGCAACAGTACGAGGTTAGGCTCAGCGTGCTCGTATCGAAACTTGCGGCGGATGTTGCTCGCTAATGTCGTAACTTTTAATAATTTAATGTTTACTGTAGTGTAATATATATATATATATATATATAAATCAAAGAGTGTCAAGGCACAGCACATTTATAACAATTTTGCTCTCCTCGACGTCTCGCCTGGACCGATTTCGTTGTCATATGTGAATTACAGCCAATCTAAAAGAAGGTATAATAATTGTACATCATTTGCTTTAACTTACCTTCATCATTTCTACTTCGCCATACTTTCTGCTAGCTACTGACCAGTACTACCTGACCACCTTTAGAATAGACGCAGATACGTCTTTTCTAAAGGTCCGCGAGGATACATTCCAAACAACTTTTTCCTTCAAGGCAACGCTTACATGACAGTACCAGATCTGCGTAAAAACTTATTTCCTTTAGTAACGGATGTCAGATGCGAAAGTATAAAAAGCGGTTTCCTGGTAGAGAAATAATATCTGCTCGTTCCTTCTTTCTTACTCAGGCACATACTTACCTTTAATTCTAATTATTTATTTGTATATTTTATTCCATTTTCTTGTTTGTTCTCTTCTCTGTTATTTGACCTCCATTACCTACTTTTCCTAATTGCGAGTCGAAATGACGTGAAAGTGTTTAGAAAATCAAAATCAGAATAATCGCATAATATTTTATTGTTTTACGAAGTAGTTTCCGTTAATCTCTAAGTACCGTCGCAGGCGACTTACATTTTCTAATTCAAAAAATTTCAATGTAACATCCCTTCTTAGTTTTATCTACCGTTACATTTAAACTACGTTTAATCTTTTTATTTATTAAATTTTGATAATACATGAGATGTATTATTACTGATTTTCCACTTCGCTTTCCCCTTCACTGCTACTTTCTTATTTCCTCTGTGTTTTCTATTCTCCGATCATTTCACCCGTGCCTACTCTTCCCCACCCCGACCAATTTTCGTGTTATTATTTAGTAATCATGTTGAGTAATTATAATACCCCAGTTTGTAATATACATTTAGTGCAATTTAAATTCCAATCAGGTTGTGTTCTAGTTTTCCAGAACTGAAAAAGCGCAGATTTACTACACGAACTAATCGTAAAAGAAACAAATATATCACTTCCTCATTCCTTGCAATAGCTGAGATTATTAGTTTAAATCCCAAAGTAAGAATTAGGACCGGCCTTGCTATGTCTGTAGGCAAACTTTATATTTATTTCATATTGCGTTTATGTTCATTTCATCTGAAAATTAATCAAGTCTAAATAGTTATGTTAATGTACAGACATTATGAAACAAGACCTGTTCCTAGACACGCATTCAACATTCGTTGTTGGGGTTACCCAAACGTTAAGCTGATGCTAAATGCTAAAGCTGAAGGTTATGCTAGTTAGGAATGGTGACTCCAGGAGAGGAGAGCTAATAACCAAACCCGTCGAGTGCTAAACGTATACTGATTTATTGTTTTCACCTAAATTGCATTAATTATAATATAATTGGATACCTATTGCTTCGCAAGCGTTATTAATAAATTATGTTGATGTAGGTATAATATGTGCGAGGTAACTCGTACATCTTGCCAACCAAGACAAAGGAGGATGGCAGCTTAACTAAGATGATACCTACATTTTAGCAACCACACAATAAAGCTGAGCTTAATTTAAATGATATAATATTTTGTTTTTTGTGGTACAAGGTGAAAACAATGCTAATGCTAGATTAAGATATATATAGCTAATGTGTAAATAAAGTCCAATTATAAAACGCACTATACGCTATTTAAGCCTCGGTGGGCTTCCAAATTTCACCGTAAGATTGAGTAGGAATCGTAACCAACACTGACCGCGGCGCGCGCGGTGGTTTAGGAGGCGCGACGCCTTTATCTGCGCTTAGAATGCCCATGCTCACTGATTTACGTAATTCACTGATCTCACTTCTTACTGGGTATTCACTAGACGCAAGAGGTACATCCACTTCACACGTAGGGTGCTCCCTCTCAACAGGAACAGGAGCTTGAGTGCGACGGAGCCTTCTCCGTCTGATGATGACGAATGCTATAATGCCAAGTGCCAATAATGCAGCGAGCAATCCATAGGTAACACTATAGTGGTGGATATCATGGATGCTAAGATCAGTTGTAGATTCCTTTTTTAAGACATTTATCTCGTCCATTAACTTATGATATGCTTGGTCATGATTCTCAGGAGTGAATTTGTATAAAGTTACGCTAGTATTAGAGATTCCATTCAAGACGGATCCCTCTGGAGCTTCGATGCTAGATTGGATATTTATTTTTCGCAGGAAATGATTATGAGCATAGATTGAGAATGAGTCGCCCTTCACAGTACAACCTTGACCTATTTCAAGAAGGCCGTTGCCGGTCATTGTGTTCACTGTTACTCCAGTTTGACACAATATGCGAATATTGCATTTATTGCAACACGAATAGAGCCAGACGTTCTGGCGCTGTAATTTAACCCATCTATCCGCACACGGCGATTGTTTATAAATACAGGCTGATGTTGTTTTATCGTTATTTATTAAAGTTATATTGCATATACTTTGTTGCAGATCTAGCTTGTAATGTGGCATCTCTAGGCTGCACAGAATTTTTTCTTCTGATATATGAAGACAAGCTTGAAGGTCATTTTCAGTAAGAAAGATAGCTACATCCTTTCGAAGATTAAAGACTAAGTAGGGGTAGGCAGGCATTGCTAAATATGAATCAGCTCCTCTACTCTGTGGGATGCTTAGAATTTTATCGAGCTCGTATACTTCGCTGCTGACTAGAGGAACCTTTATTTCAATAATAAGATATGTTTCGAAGACTCTTGCGAATACTTTTAGCATTTTATACAAGTCTCGAGTAGTTCCTGGCTCTACGGGAATTTTTAGATCATCCTGTAGTTGAGATTTGATAAAGCTAATTTGTTGTTCAAGTTGTTCGCTTGATAGCAAATGTGTATTGATGCGACCGTGTCGGATATCAGTCACCGTGTCTATAAGCGTGGTTTGCATGCGTCTCAAATTTTCAAGTATAATGTTGACTGATAATGCGGTTGATGTTACATAAAGACAACTGTTGACGTCGGAACGCATCTCGTTCACCTCTGCCATCATGTTTCTCTGCTGCTGGCTAATTAGAGAAAACTGCTCGTTCATGATTTTTTCGTTACGCTGTATTATATTGTATTCTGCTTCGATTATTAGTGTTTGATTTTTTATTAAGTTTTGTATATGATGTGTATTAAGATTAATTTTTTCGATATCCTTAGCATATTGTTGAGCAAAATTGTCATCCAATACACCAAACAAATAATTAGCTACGCTCCCGACACCATTTATCAAACCTCTCTTCTTTCGCTGGCTTGTCGAGGTTCGCAGTAATCGGTTATAGTGCTCAATTTCTGTTAGTTCATGTGCTAATTGCTTGACTATTCCCTTATATTGTGAACTAGACTTAGTAGTCATATTCTGTAGATTTTTAATATTGTTTTCTAAGTTTTCGAAAGATTGCCAATAGTTCGTTAGGTTATAGTAGATTATAAGTCTCCATTCATCTCGAATATACTGCAGGTTCGAAATTTTATCAAAGTATAAAGCTCTATTGTCATTAAACGAAGTCGCATTGCTGTTCGAAAAGCTATGTGCACTGGATGGAGATATAACCATGGTAAATAGTAAAATTGCCAGCGTGAGTAAGCTTTTAAACAACTTCCGATTACCTCCACGTGTACGACTAGATCTTGTCGCTTGAGATGCTTGAGTGGTTGGGAGATCACTGGCGACGTTGGCATCGTCGCTGGATGCTGGATCAACCGGTAGCCGTGCAAGTTTAGTCACCGGCCGTTTAAGAATGTTGCTTTCAGTTTTGATGGACACCACTCTGACGTATCCATCCGCTCCAGGGTGTAGCTCTAGGACTCGACCGAGTGCCCATTTTCCGGGCGGTATGTTATCGTCCTTGATAAGTACGATATCGTTAATAGCTAGGTTCTTGGAGGGGGTTCTCCATTTCGTCCGCTCTTGTAGCTGTTGAAGATAATCCGCTGACCAAAGTTTCCAAAATTGCTTATTCATACTCTGCACTAATTGCCAGCGTGCAGGTAAGTTACGAGGAATATGGTCTGGCTCTGATTGGGGTCTAGTCAGTAAGCTGTCACCTACCAAGAAGTGACCGGGTGTGAGGTAGGAGTCTTCCGGATTTTCGGTCAAAGGATACAAGGGGCGTGAGTTTAGACAAGCTTCAATCTGATGGAGTAAGGTGGAGAACTCCTCGTAGGTAAGCTTCTGCTCGCCTACGACTCTTTTCAGGTGTCTCTTGAAGCTTTTGACGGCGGCTTCCCAGATTCCACCAGCGCTTGCCCATCCTGGTGCATTGAACGACCATTCAATGGCCATGTCGCTAACTTTTTCAAAGAGGTCTTGATTGATAGTCTGTAAGATACACTTGTATTCTTTATCCAGAATTCGTTTTGCTCCTACGAAATTAGTTCCATTGTCGCTGTACATTCGGTAGGGCGTTCCCCTCCGAGCACAGAATCGACGAAAAGCTGCTAGGAACGCTGGAGTGCTGAGGTCGGTTACTAGTTCTAGATGAACCGCCTTAGTTGCCAGACAGATAAATACGGCGACATAACCCTTGTAGGTTTTCACACCTCTTCCCCTGCTCAATTTCAAGTCTACATGGCCCGTGAAGTCAACGCCAGAGTATGAGAATGGACGGGAGGGCGTGACTCTTGCTTGTGGAAGATCGGCCATGAGCTGCTCTTGTTTTTCAGTGCTGAATCGTCTGCATTTGACGCACTGCCGAATCTGCCGCTTTACTGTCCGCATTCCGCTGAGAATCCAATATTTTTCTCGGATAAACGATAGAGTTAGTCGTGGGCCGCCGTGTAAGGTAGTATGATGTGCTTGATAGATAATCAAATCAGTATATCGAGAGTGGCTGGGTATTATTATCGGATGCTTAGCTGCGCTATTTAAGTTTGAATTGCCGAGGCGGCCGCCTACTCTCAATATTCCCTCTTCATCAATATATGGAAGGAGATTTGCTAGCTTGCTGTTCGAGCGAACATGACCCTTGCCTTTAATCTCTGCTAGATCGCTTTCAAGTTCGCTTGCTTGTATATGCTTGATTATATAATTGCATGCTTTATTTATTTCAATAGTTGATAAGACGGATGAGTCATGTTTCTGCGGCTTGTGGCGGCCGCGTGTCATTGCAACGAAACGGAATATCCAGCCGACTACCTTTACGGCACGCGTAATTAAGCTATTGTTTAATAATATTTTATCAATGAAACTCGAACTATCTTGTTGTAAGGTTACGTTTACACTGACCTTTTTCACTTCTAATGTAGGGGTCTCGTAAACTCGGTTTCCTGTGTTACTAGGATCAAAGTGACAGAGCCATTCTGGCCCGTTCCACCAAAGGTTGCTTGCTTGCAGTTTGTCTACAGTTGATCCACGGGTAGCACAGTCTGCTGCGTTCTCTTCCGACCGAACATGGTTCCAATGCAATGCTGGTATTATATCAGTGATCTGCTGAACTCGATTGGCCACGAACTGTTTCCATCGAGAGTTTTCACCATGGAGCCAACCCAAGACCACCATAGAGTCGGTCCATGCATACACTTCATACTCATTATTTTGTAATGATGCCTTCACAGTCTGCATCAGCTGAGCAAGAAGCAACGCTCCACATAATTCCAAGCGTGGTAACGTAATGCTTTTATTCAATGGCGCTAACTTGGTTTTTGCGACAACGAGTTGCGATGTGTATTCGCCCTTATCACCTGTTACCAAGTATATGCAGCTAGCGTAAGCTTTTTCCGACGAATCGCAAAATCCGTGTAGTTGAAATATCTTTTGAGTATTTCCCAAATATCGAGGAATTTGAAATTGGCTGATGTTTGAAAGGTCTCGCTGAAGCTGAATCCATTCCGCTTGAAGCTGATTGGGAACACTGTCATCCCATAAAATATTTGATGACCATGTCTGTTGGAAGAGAAGCTTAGCTCTGATCGTAAGTGGCGAGAGCCAACCCAGAGGATCAAATATTTTAGATATTTCAGCCAGTAGTTGTCGTTTGGTGACACATGTATCCGTCGGTTTTACTTCCTCCTTATTCGCAAAGATAAACAATCAGTTGCGGGTATCCACTTAAGACCTAAAGTTTTTCGGGACTCTGAACATTTAAAGTCAAAAGGCTTGTCTAGCTGTTCCGACGACAGACCATGTAGAAGCTCTGGCTCATTAGCTGACCACTTCCTTAAATTCATCCCGGCGCCCTTTAATATTTCGATTAGCTGTTTCTGCAACTCCTTAGTAGCTGCAAATGTGTTTTCTCCGCTGAGCAGATCATCCATGTAAAAATGATTTTTCAATGCTAGTGCTCCCTGAGGATATTCTGATGCGTTATCAATGGCTAGCTGTTTCAGGGTTCGCATAGCTAAGTATGGAGCAGCTTTTGTTCCGTAACTAACGGTGGTAAGAACGTACTCCTGGAGTGGCTCGTTCGGAGATTCTCTCCAGATAATAGATTGTAGATGCTGGTCTTTCTCTCGGATCAGTATCTGTCGGAACATTTTCTCTATGTCTGCAGTGATGACATACTTATACTGTCTCCAGGTTAATATAAGTAGTGCTAGATCTTGCTGCAAATTCGGGCCACATTCCATCAAGTCATTAAGACTGTGTCCAGAGCTGGTTTTTGCTGACGCGTTAAATACAACTCGTAGCTTGGTAGTGGTGGAGTCGGGTTTTAATATTCCATGATGGGGTAGGTAATATGATAATTCCTTGCTTCCAGTCGCTGGACGCATGTGGCCTAATAGTTTGTATTCGTTTATAAAGTTTTTGTAGCTTTCATAAAATGTATTATTTTTTGCCATCTTGCTTTCTAGCTGTGTAAATATTGCTGTTGCTCTTCCCTTTGAAGATCCAAGCTTTGCTTCATAATTAGACGTCATCGGTAGAGCTACTTCATATCTACCGTCCTTGCGGCGGTTAGTAGTGGATCGATAATTTTCTTCACACCGTTGCTCCGCTTCAGTAAGTTCGGATGCTGTATGGGGTATATCCTCTAATTCCCAGTATTTTGCTATCTCCTCTAAATTGTTAATAACCACGCTGCAGTTAAAAGTTTTTACGTTTCCCGATAAGATCCATCCTAATTTCGTCTGCTGAGCTATAGGCGCATTGGGTGTGCCCTTGACGAGTCCGCTCATAATAACATCTGAATAAACACATGCATCAAGCAATATGTCGATAGGCTTAGATACATTGTATTCAGGATCCGCTAAATTCATATGCTGTAGATGAGACCACGATTGCTTAGAAAATGAGACATTAGGAAGATCGTTCACAATTCGAGGAATAACTAATGCTTCAGTGTTGAAACTGTAGTCCTTGTAGATAGATTGACATTCGAGAGATATAATGCTCTTGCTTTGTTTAGGACTGATACCTACGCCAGACGCAGATGCGCTGAACTTTCGACGAGGCAAACCTATTAGCTGGGCTGCGTTTTCAGATATTAAAGTAATCTAAGAACCCTGGTCAAGAAGGGCGCGTAATGTAACATAATTACCGTCCTTGGTTTTTATCTGCAATAAAGTAGTGGCTAATAAGACCTCTTCATCATCTGCCGCAACGTAGTTGGCTGCATGAGGTTTATTGCTGACAGTGCGAGTCGATGTCGTAGCTGATGGCGCACGTGATATCTGATCCGCTGTGGCCGTGACTAATGGCGATGATCCGTTACACGCGTCGTGCAAAATTGTGTGATGTGCATTATTGCAATGCCTACATCGTTTTATAGAAATGCATTTATCGTTCGTATGTTTAAATAAGCAGTTTTGACATAATTTCAGTTTCGCAACTGTTTTTAATTTCATATCCGCTGCCATGTCAATAAATTTGTGGCATCTATAGAGCTCGTGATTGAAATTACACAAAGGGCAATATGAACCCCGTGACGTAGATGCAGCTTGATATCCTTTCTGCGAAAACTTATTATGGTTATAGCTAGTTTTGTAGAAAGGTTTTGTCTGCTGACTCGGCGCTTGCTTCGCTGGAGAAGAGTATTCTCGTTTGTGCGTCGGCTCAAGGGCCATGAACTTGCTCTCGAGAAAGCTCATTAATTCATCTAGCGAGGCTAGATCTCTAGGTGACTTACGTGCTCCCTTGTATGCACAGTAAGTGTCGCTGTCCAGCTTCTTGGTGATTAGATGAGTCAATAATGGATCCCACGTAGTAGTATCCACACCGAGATTATGAATAGCATGGATACACTCTGTAGAAGTATCATAGAGTCGCTTAATCTCGTACGACGTCTGCTTGCTAACGCTTGGCTGATTGAGAAATATTTCTATCTGCGTTGTAAACAATACCTGAGGGTTATTATACCGATGCGTAAGTATTTCCCAGGCAATGTCGTAGTTTTCCGCTGAAATATTCAAGTGGTGAATTAGACGCTCCGCTTCCCCTTTTACTCTACCTTTAAGATGCTGCATCTTCTGCGCTTTCGAAAGGAAATTGTTGTTGTGGATGGACTCAGTATACAAGTCAAAGAAGGTAGGCCAATTGGTATATGTTCCTGTAAATGTAGGTATTTCCAGAACAGGGGTCGCTTGTTGAATATGAGACGTTGCAGATATTTTCTGGTTCAGCTCCCTTTTAGTTTTCTTGAAGAGTGCTTCCTGGACCAAATAATCGTCTTGATAGAAATCATCCTCACCTTGAAGAATGTTGTCGATCTCCAGATAAAGCTTATCTATCGCGCTCCACCGAGACTGAAGGCCGCGCAGCTCGTCCTCCAGCTCCCATTTCTCGCTGATCTCACTCACCTTAATGCTCATCACCAATCGCTTGAATGCTCGAAAGTTAGTTTTTTGAAGAGATAAAAGCTCGTCAAGTTTACTAACAACTTTTTGCTCTGCACCCGCTTTTGAACCTGAAGGTCTTTCGTCCCTAAAAGGTTCATAAGTAGCTAATTTAGTACGAAGTTCAAAATAGTAAAGTCTCGTTTTCTCATAGATAGATTCCTCGAAATACCTCTGATTTTTAATTTCGATACCTGCTAGCTTTGTGTTATTTGCATCGAACTCTCTCCAAAGGCTATCCAAAGAATCCAAACGTAGTTCTAGGTACTCCGCAGTTTTACGATGCTGAGAGTCCTTGCTAAAGTTAGTGCCGATACGCTGAATTTCGCTGACGAGATGGGCTTGACGATCAAAGAGCGCATCGAGCTCCGTCATTGTAATTGACCAAGCTAATAAGGAACAGTCTTACTTGAATGCCGCTGCTAGGCGAGTCTTCCGACTCACAAAATTTTATGCTGAGCTGCTACTGCTGCTGCTAGTCTCCCGGTTCACAATCACCTTGGCTCAGGAAACCCGTACGATAGTTCACAAACACTGATTAGTTCAATAGTTCGCGAAAACGTTCAAGATTAGTGGAAAATGTCTCCAAAATTGTCGTAACCAGTCACGTTGCAGTGCCACGTGAGGCTACTTCCGACCGCGCTAGTTCAAGTTCACAGGACCGACGGAATGTTCACTCGCGTTAGGTCCCGCTACGTTAAGCTTGAAGGACCAATGTTGGGGTTACCCAAACGTTAAGCTGATGCTAAATGCTAAAGTTGAAGGTTATGCTAGTTAGGAATGGTGACTCCAGGAGAGGAGAGCTAATAACCAAACCCGTCGAGTGCTAAACGTATACTGATTTATTGTTTTCACCTAAATTGCATTAATTATAATATAATTGGATACCTATTACTTCGCAAGCGTTATTAATAAATTATATTGATGTAGGTATAATATGTGCGAGGTAACTCGTACATTCGTAATACATAGATATAAAACAATTCAAGCGCCCTTGGAAAAAAATAACAACTACCCACATATCATGATACAAATTAGCGTAGTAACAAGTGTTCACGCACGCTTGACACGCGTGACACGCTTTCATTATAACAAAAACCTAATATCATACGAGTACTAAGGAAAAGATTGTGACATTAAATATGGTGTAACACCATATTGAACGTGGTTACGTTCTCGTCGGTAGTCACCGCGCCACAAGTTGTCACAGTCGGCGGCAGGCGGCAGGCGGCAGGCGGCCGTGCACGACGGCGGGCGCGACCACTGAAACCCGCAGACACTCGCAAAAATTACCGCCGCTTATTATTACTCGTTTCGACTTATCTACCTCATCATTTCTAACTCATCTAACTCGTACGATTACAGTCATCGCTACAGACACGGCATTCATCTCCAGACATTGGCCGCGAATTAAAGTGCCTAGACGTTTTCTTACCTTGACTTTTGGAAAAGGCTTCGTTGAATCTAAAACGCTTAATAATCTGTGGTATCATTAGAAAGCGAAGCTGCCACAGCTAATTTGAATAAAGAACCAGCGTCTTAACGGTTTGGTCCTGATTCGAATACATACCTGTGGAATTTATGTGTCACTAAATTCGTGTTTTATGATTAATTCCTACATATTTGTAATTACATCAAAAAATATTATCACTTGCTCGTCGATGAAGGAAAACATTGCGAGGACAGTCGCACGTCCGAGACACACCGCGCCCTCACGTCGCCTTAATAGTATGGCTCGCGTGTCACCGCTCCGATACATTCAATATTACGTTTATATTCGGTCGAGTAATTCATGTGTCAGCGAGCGGTTTTCAATATAACTGGAGCGTATTACCTGATAAAGCAATATGCTCTAACGACTCCCCTCTGGACGGCCAATGAAGGCAAGCCAGAGCTGAGAGTCCTTCTTGACTTTCCACTCCGACCGATGAAGACACGCCCAAGACGAAGGTCCTGATAGACTCTCTGGAGCACTCGGGTACCAACAGCTCGCCACAAGCTGCCCTGCGGGGTTTTATTTATTATTATATATATTTTTTGTTTTACTTTTTCCATATAAAACGCCAATGTCAATATGTAAGGACGTAATATTTTGAAGCGGTTACAGAATGAACTGTATAATTATAATATAATATAAATAAAAATAACTGTATATTTGCCATCCGACTTAGTATAAAAATAGGCATGTTCACCCGTGTAACAGCCAACGCGAAGGGGGCGTACGATAGCCGATGGCCACTAATTTAATGTATCATGTAATTACGTACGTGTTCACTCGCGCAATTACGATAATGATCGACTTCTTCTATGTCGCCATTTGCACGTAAAATCATGAAAGCCGATCTGCACAAAACAAACCGCACGCAGGGAGGCGAGCCGGCGGCGCGGCGGCCGCGCGATATGCGAGTACATCATCCGTTGAGAGTCAGAGCGGTGGCCACAGAGAAAGCTTATCTCAGCATGTGTATAGTAACTCAATCGTATTGAACATGAGGTACGTTTCCTCGTTTTATCTATGAATGTAGACCGTTATACCGACACGTGTATCGCTGTAAACGCGTAATGAAAACCGTACATTTCAGCGAGTTACTAGTAATTATGTCATACTTTACAGGATTCAGTAACCAAATGATACCAACCGGACCTTATTGCTAAGTCGCCGCTGTCTGCCTGTTCATTTGTTACTGGTATTAAGTAACAACAGAAGGTAGACACTTGAAATTTTCCAACAATGTGTTACTGTGTCCGCTAAAACAATAAATAAAATAATAAATCTTAATGTGGTTTTAGGAAGAGATGTCATTTTCCAATATCAATTGTACATTGTTTTAAATTTGCATTCCAAAAACACAACGAGCCGCCGTCGGTCGGTCGGTCTGTCCGGATGTGTGGCACGGTGCTGGCTTTAGAACCGACCGACTTTAGAATGACATGTTTTCATATATAAGGTTATATCAGGAGCCATAGGAACAGGCGAGCATGCATGTAGTGCTATGAATGTTAAACAAGGACCGCGACTTTCAGAGCGCGCATGTATATTAGTGAACACGAGCCAAGTGCATGAACACTTGTGTACAGCAGTGAACGACGGACATTGTGCAATATCACTCGCACGTGTTAATAGGTGCATTGCAAGTAACATATGGAAGTAATCTTTGAAACAATAGAAATGTGGTCACAAACATGCTTCTAATTTCAATAGAGTCTAATTTTTCATGCACAAATCCTAAATAATTACGAAAAATGTAGCTAGAATTTTAAAATTATTAAAAAAATATAGGTTACCTATAATTACCTCCGCTTAACAAAAAATCTCTAATCCAAATCAGTTTAATCGCTTACGAAACTGGGTGCATACTTGCTTACCACTCGAGTAGTATAAAAAATGGAAAGGAAATGTAACTATTTTCAGGTTGAAAATACAATTTACATTCAATCGACGGGCACAGCGTACGATTAGATTAGTTTATATTTAAAAACTGTGTAGCTTAAAAAAATATTGTTGGTTTCACTCTATATTATCTCCATTATTTCAGGGCCTGTACGAGTCTCGTCATCAG
This sequence comes from Pyralis farinalis, assembly GCA_947507595.1. Taxonomy (NCBI): domain Eukaryota; kingdom Metazoa; phylum Arthropoda; class Insecta; order Lepidoptera; family Pyralidae; genus Pyralis; species Pyralis farinalis. The sequence goes on from OX382264.1 coordinate 756,081, forward strand.
GCGGGCCGTGTGCCGTTGGCTGCCCAGGTATTATGAAAAAATAAGAAGTTCATACATGTATAAAGATAACAATGTGAAATCCGGACCCGATTCTATGCGGATAAACATCGATCACTCGCCCGTCTCCACGACCACCATCCATCAATGGCCGTCGCGCCGAGCGCCGACGACTCGGCCTGGCCGGGATCCTCCCCCCCCCCCCCCGAGCTACCGTTACTTAAATATTTACATTAACGAGTTTGTCCACGAGTTGGTGGTGCAGGTGGACCTGCAGGATATTTGGTAAATCCTTCAAATGAACAATGTTTCTTTTTCTACATTCTACAACAAATTGCAGCTTTACTGACCACCTCGTCAGTGACCAAAATGAATGCGCCAACGCCGAGTTTCTGGTGTCCATGAGCAGCCTCTACGTCTCAGAAAGTTTACTAAACTAAAACAACACTTACTGTTAAAATGTTTTTACCAAACCTTCCCAACAGTATCTATGGTATAGTTTCATGCACGTAAAACAATTTCCGACGTAGTTTTTCCATTTTGTGTCAGGCGCCTCTTCCACGGCTAGCGATTCTTCGGCAAATAAAATTTTATAACTATGAGCAAGTTGTGTTTGTGCGAATAAAAATAAATGATTCGGTTCCAAATGGAGGAGCTCAATATCGTCGTTGAGCGACTCCGTAATCATCGACGGCAACCTGTCTATAGATGAGTTCATAATTATATAGTTTATGACAGACGACTGAGTTAGACGTCAGTCCCGGCTATTGACAATAGGCGATAATTGGTAAGCTTTGTCCGGTGACCTTTGGGCGGCTTCAAAACACTAGTCTCCTTACGCAGTTGAGTAGCGTGGCGGAGTACGCTTTAAACCCCTTCGGTTAAAGAAAGACTGTATAATTGTTGGGTGCAGAAGTGCACAAGAAAACTGAGCTCTGAATAATAAAATCTATTTAAATTACTCAAATAATATAAGAAAATATTTGTATGTATTATCATACTTAACATTCCGTTTCCGGCTGTCAGCTACAACGTAAAAACGAGACTCTCGATTAAAAATAGTTAAATTCTGTGATAAAGGGCACGATCGGTGCTGAAAACTACTACAACAGTTAACTACCTGGATGAATTACCACGACAAATATTATTTTTACTGCAAACGGCCGGTAATAACAAATATCACTTTCGGAAAAACTTATAAATCATATTGTCTTGTTTACTTTTTTTTTTGGTTCTTTTTATCCCCGAGGGGAAAGGCAAAGGGATCTAGCCCATACGGCCAAGTCATCAGTTTAGAACCATTTGAAAATCTTAATTCTACGTTCCAGCTTCAGGAACTGTGCTGAAAAAATACTTGGGAAGGGCACCTAGACCCAATCAACCCAATTTAAATACCACCCGTAAAAGGATAGTGATTTTTACAAGGTTTTCTTGATGAACTTTCTCATGTCTTCCAAAAAGTGCATAAACGTGTTATATTTGAGTTTTTTCATTACTGTATAATTTCACTAGCACTTATGTTACAAAATACTATCGAAATTGTTGCACAAAACTAATTTTATACTGAATTATAAAAAAATCAAGTAGAACAACAATGTCACTCGTCAAAAGCGCGGGAAGAAATCCTCTGTCTTGTTTACATTAACTGACAATTCGACAACTCATCACTAGTGTTGTCAGCTACAAAATTTAAATGTATTCTAAAATATCTGCTGAAAAAAATCTATTTAATTAGAAGTCACGTCGAGTAAATATACTCATAATTTAGAATTCATAAAATACAATGGCGAAACAGATTGTAAATTTATTCGAAAAACTAAAAATCAAAATGAAAATTTAGTTACAAACTCAAACAGAAAATTTAACTAAGAACATCACTTCTAAACTAGATGAAAAGATACAACCATTATTGGAACAAAAAAATAAAAAATAAGTAAAGGCACTGGAAACAATAGTGCACAATTTAGAGAAAAAATCATGGAAAAATAACCTCGTTCTCCATGGAATACAGGAAAACGATGAAAACTACCAATACCGAATGGAACTAGTTTTAAAAGTTTTTAATGATTTAAGTCAAAAGGCCAACATAGAAGTATGGGATATATGGGAAATGAATATGGTGAGAAGAGTCAGAAAAAAGGTCGAAGGACGTACAAGACTCATACTCATTTCACTAACACTTTTAGTGAAAATTCAAAATATTCAAAACTAACAAAAGTTTTTTTGAAAATACCTCTCTATCTATCTCTCTATAACTTCACGCCAAATCCCTTGCGGGGTAGGCAGAGAGAACCGAGCGCCACGTGACTCGATCCTTACATATCTCACTCGCTTCTTTAACATTCATTGCTCTTCTCATGCACGCACATTTCTAGGGCTCCTGACATCACCTTCTGATAGAACATGACCAATTTGGTCATGGTAGGTAAGTCTTGGCCTTCCCCGGCTCCTACATCCTTCCACTTTTGCATTGTATATCTGCTTCGTCATTCTTTCATCTTGCATTCTTTCTACATGCCCGAACCATCGGAGCATGCCTCTTCTTATTTTAACACCGACGCTCTCTTTCAGACCAACTCTATTTCTAACATCATCATTGCGAATACGGTCTACGAGCCTTACGCCACAAATTTTGCGCAGCGCTCGCATTTCAACCGCGTTTATTCTACTTTCATGCTCTTTCTGCCATACCCAACTCTCGCTTCCATAAGTTAGCGTTGGGACCAACACTGCATTGTGTATAGCGAGTTGTGCCTTCTGGCTCAGGATTTTACTGCCAAGAAGTTTTCCCAACGCTCCATTCACACTATTCCCAGCACTCACTCGTCTTTCCACATCTGCGATGTACCTTCCATCCCTGCTGAAAGCGCATCCAAGATATACAAACTCATCCACTTGTTCCAACACTTCATCATCAATCGTAATCCTTACATTAGTTCTGGATTCTTCTCTTTCAAATACCATTATCTTTGTTTTCTTCGCATTCAGTAGTAAGCCTTTCTCCATACAGTCGTCTTTCATCGCTGTGACCAGTGTTTGCAGTTTAGATGGTGTATCTGCTAATAGCACGGCATCGTCTGCATACAGCAGACAGTTCACCACTTGGTCACCCATGCGCAATCCCACATTCGTTGACCTTATTCTCTGCAGACAACTATCGAGATACAGGATAAACAGCCTAGCAGATAGCATGCAACCCTGTTTGACACCAATTTTGACATCAAACCAGGGTGACATGCCACCGTCTATCCGCACACATGCTGAGCAATCCTTGTAAGTGGACTGCACAGCACGGAGTAGTGAACTGTCAATCCCATATCTCGGCAATATGTCCCACAGTTCCTTTCGCACAACCCTATCAAAGGCTTTCTCAAGATCCACAAAACCGCAGAAAACCTTCCGGTCTATGGCCAGATGCTTCTCTACGATATTGCGGAGCGAGAAAACTTGATCCGTACATCCCCTTCCATTTCGGAAACCTCCTTGTGCGTCCCACAGCATTTCATCGGATTTCACCCTCATTCTCCTTTCAATCACCTTTCCATATACTTTTGCTGCTAAGCTGATCAAACTGATGGCCCTATAGTTGGCGCAGTCCATGCGTGATCCCTTGCCTTTATACAAGGGCACGATGACTGCGCGTCTCCAGTCCATAGGGACCCTTCCAGTTCTCCAGCATAGGTTGCATAGGTACCAGAAGGCGTCCCGGACGTAAGTGCCACCTAATTTGATCATCTCAGCTGTGATCAGATCAATTCCCGCTGATTTTCCATTTTTCAAGCTTCGTATCGACCATTCGATCTCATCCATAGTTATGCCTTCGTCGGACGCCGTCAACGTGGAGTAAGCATCCGACTCACTCTCATTGCCAGCGTCCGAGGCATACTCATACATTTCCTCAAAATATTCACTCCACCGTTCTAACACTTCCTGAGTGTTGGCAAGAATGACACCAGCTTTAGACTTTATCTTATCCATTCTGGATGCCGACGAACCACTCCGAGACTTCTTTACCTCTCTCCAAAAGAGTTTGGTATTTGCCTCGAAGTTTTTCGTCAGCCTCTCTTCCTCATTCATAATTTGTCTTTCACGCTTCTCTTTCACTAAAGCCTTGGTTTCATTCTTGCATAGACGGTACATTTCTTTCTTCTTTTCTCTCATATTTTCATTTAAAGGCAAAGATGATACGTAATCCAGCCACGCTTTCCTCTTTCTTGCTACGGAGGATTCAACCTCCGCATCCCACCAGGCATCTCCTTTCGCTGTTTTACGTCTCTTTGCGCATCCACAAGCTTCTTTTGCACTATTCACCATACTTTCTTTCAAAACTTTCCAACAATCATCCACATCTGAGTCGGAGAGGCTTGCATTTGCAAGTCTCTCACTTACCAGATGCACATACATTCTCCTTACACTTTCATCTTGCAATTTTTCGCTCATTATCCTTTCATGATCTCCGAAAGGGATACGCACTCGCCAGTGCCTCCACTTCCTAAAAAGGCCCACAAACCGGCTTACCACCAGGTAGTGGTCCGTCTCAAGAGTGGGGCCTCTAAAGGCTCTTGTATCCATTAAAACATTTCGGAGACGTCTATCTATTAAAATCAAATCAATCACACTTTTTTGATCATTCCTTCTCCATGTATACGTGTGAATATCCTTATGATGAAATAAAGTATTCGACACGAGGAGGCCTCGTTCCATACATAAATCTAGTATAGACTTACCTGCTTCGTTCACTCTCTTATCTCCATACGGACCAAGAACAGCTTCATAGCTGTATCGCTTGGTCCCAACCCATCCATTCAAGTCTCCACACATAATCACTCTTTCGTTCCCTTCAACTAAGTCCAGAACATCCCTCACAGACTCCCAAAACTTCTCCAGTTCTTGAGCACACGCTGAGCTTACGGGAGCGTATGCTGCAACCAAAAATACTCGCGTGATGCCCAGTTTAATACGAACCCAGAGAAGTCTAGGCCCTACCAAACAGTAATCTCTTACACCAGTGGCTAAGCGAGAGGAGAGTACGACACCTACACCAGCACTGGCATGATCGTCACGGTCTACCCCAGACCATAGGGCCATCATACCACCGGGCAGATCATCGGTGTCGCTCCCCTTGCGCTTAGTCTCTGTCACACATAAAGCATCCAAACGTCTATCATTCATTACGTCTATCAGTTCATTCGTCTTATCTTTCAATCCACCTCTCACATTCCACGTGCCTATGCGGCACTCGGCTCCCCTCGTCCCGCCGGAATTGGCGCTGCGTGGTGGGTGGCGGCCCCCACCGCCGCATGCAATTGAAAATACCTATGCAATGGAAGATTTGCCGAAAGAGGTTTTACATAAAAAAAAAGAATAGAAGATAATAGTAGAAGAAGAAAAAGCAAAAGGAAATCAAGCATACTTCCATTACCACAAAATAATAATTAAAGATTCGAAAAATGTAGACAGAATGTAGAGCGGAGACAATAAAATCAGAGAAAAGGCGACAGGAGAAAAGGAAAAGAATGACTTCAAAATCTCCAAACGCAGTGGACCCACAGGTCCCAAAAGTTAACATAGTCGCAGATGGTGGACTGACCAGAGCAAAAAGCTTCTCAACAACTGAGATACCAAAATTCTGACAACCAAATTTCTTAAATACTATTACGACGCCAAAGAAAAACATATCATTAGAAGAAAAGACATGCAAATTAAAAAAATCAAAACTACGAGAACCAACGAAACGAGAATCGAGATAAAAACATACAAACAGCTAAAACAACTATCAAAACAACACTAAAAGGTCAAAAAACTAAGGTGATATTTGTCTTACATTAGTTATTCAATTATTACATCTACCGACATGGATGGATTAATTATATATGTTCCGATTCACACAAAAATCGCTCACAGTGTCCGAACGTTTTTTAGTAGATCATCTGGGTTTGTGACTTGATTATTTTTAGGGCTGGATCCCAAGCAGGTGGTACTTGCCAACCATCTTCTCTATTGAAATTGGGGTGTTTCCTTATTTCAATAGCCTCGCGCAACATATTCCAGGTGGTCCAGTGTATGTGAACATACACTGGACCACCTGGCCACCAGCCAAACCATTACATCCGGTTCGATAAACCACAAATCCTCGCCAAGGAGAATCGCTACATGCCGAGAATGTTACAACCACTTCACGGGTGTTTCGCCGTGTGTACGGTGGTAGCCAACCAGGCGAGTATTTACCCTACCACCGGCTGGAACCTCGGGAAATCCTTTAGTCGCCTCATACGCCACTCACGGAAAGAAGGGGTCGGTGATTTTTAGTATTCTTTTTCCGTCACCGCACGGATAAAACCATATTTTTCCTAAGATGTATTTGTAGATACTGACGATTTATGTAATAGATTAAATTAAAAATATATATGTGCAATGATAGAGGTATATTCTTTGACAAAAGAACCTTAACAACGTACAAACATAAAGATCGAGGAATTATGGTCGAACTTCGAGCACAGCTTATTAGTTTTACATACAGCAGCACTGACTAGCAGACTGTATAAGTACTTCCATTTCACAGAAGACCGCTGCCAAATAATAAATCTCTAAAGGGTTGTTGTGTTCCTGTGAGTGAGTCACTTCTTCTAATGCTGTTCCAACTGAAATACAGTATATTTGATATTACAGGTACTGGCGGTGTTTCACATGTAATGCAAGTTGACGATACAACATATTTATCTTTATAAAAATGGCTGACGTGGAATGATAAATGTTTACATCAGTATAAATGAAACTACTTTGTAAAGTCAGAAAAGTAACTAATTAATGGTATTAGGACGGTTCATGACAAAAGTTAAGGTTTGAAAATGTATTGAACGGAAGGGTCTCGGCGACGGCTGGCATTGTGTCCCGCAGGTGACCTGCGACCGGCGAGCTGCCAGGGCGGCTCATTGTGGCCGCACAATGGGCCCTCACAAACTCACAAAAGGCACAAATTATTGTTCGTGCCCTTTTCGACGCCGTGACTTGTTGGTTCGAACGCCTTCGACGATCACCGAGCACATAATGCTTCCTACAGTAGTCACTGTCTCGTTCGTTGGACTAGAGACATTGGAAATATCCTCATTAAGTTTTTTTTTGAGATCAGAGCGTAACAACATGTAAATCTTCTTCCTAGCGTTAGCGTTCCAGCTTCCCATTTCATGATTAGTTACGATTGACGGGGTCCACTACCCAAGCTTAAGTATTTAGCGAAAATATTGATATGGAGCGACTGACCGTCACAGTCCTTCGGAATTGAATATCTTGGAGGAGCCGGTTTCTTCACGATGTTATTCTTCACCGCCGGCCATATGAAAATGTACACACGACGGCGACTCTAGCTATACAAAACCATGCAAACCTCAGTATTACGGCTACCGCAGGACGGCGTCGTCGTGTGTACATGAATTCGACCACATGAATATAGTGTTACGAATACTGGCGGCCATTAGCGAGCAATATTTCACGAATTGCATACATTCATCGGCTATTTATAATCATTTTACATTTTTTTTTTATACCACTAAGGTGGCAATCAAGCATACGGCCTGCCTGATGTTGAACAGTCACCGTAGCCTATGAACATTTGCAACACCAGGGACGTCACTCATGCGTTGCCGATCCTCTAAAAACCTCCTCACGCGTTTCTTGAAGAACTCCATGCTGTAGTCCCTTGGAAAAACCTCGGCTGGGAGCTCATTCCACAGCTTGAGTGTTCTCGGAAGAAAACTTCTCTGGAACCGCACCGTACGCGACCATAGCGGTTCAAGCGTGTGAGAGTGAACTCCCCGCCGTCGGCGAGCGGTGCGGTTATAAAAAGTAGCTGTCGGCATCATTTCGAACAACTCTTCAGAACACAACCCGTTGTACAATCGGTAGAACACACAAAGGGAGGCAAAGTCTCTCCTTAAACTTAAGGGTCCAATACCGTGTGTAAGCTTAGGATTGTCGACAATTCTCACAGCTCATCTCTGAATCGAATCACACGGTCCAAGCTGATATCCAGGTGCTCCCGCCCAAAGGTGACTGCAGTACTCCAAGTGCGGTCTGACTTGAGACTTATATAATATAAGTCTTTGCCCCGCACTGAAGTACTGCTTAGCCCTGTTGAGCACACCAAGTTTTTTCGCCAGCTTGACCTTCTCCTCCAGGTGATTTCGATATTGCACTTCACTGGAGATCTCGACGCCAAGCATCCTAATACTTTTGGTGACGGTAAGAGCTGTGTTCTGGAATTTAGGAACCACAGCAAATGGAGTTTTCTTAGCGGTAAACGCGCAAACTTGTGGCTTCTTGGGGTTGAATTCGAACATGTTAAGCCGCCCCCAGTCGGATACTTTAGCCAGAGTACCATCCATTTCAGACACAAGTTTGTCGCGGCTTTCCTCCACAAGGGAACGAGGGATGTTTGCACGGCCTGTATAATAAGTGTCCCCGGTGCTGTCGTCCGCATAACAATGAATGCCATCAATTGAAAACATATCATTGATATGCAGCAGAAACAGCGTCGGAGACAGTACAGAACCCTGAGGGACGCCAGTATTGATATCCATACTATCGGAGCATCCACCGTCAACCACGGCTTTTATGCATCTGTTGGATAAAAAGCTGGCGATCCATTTGCACAAACCCTCGGGCAGCCCGTATGATGGTAACTTCGATAGAAGACTCCGGTGCCAGACCCGATCGAACGCCTTCGCCATATCTAGGCTGACAGCCAATGCCTCACCTTGACTCTCTATCGCCAAAGCCCAGCGGTGTGTAAGATACACTAGAAGATCACCAGTTGAGCGACAATGGCGAAAACCGTATTGACGGTCGCTAATCAAGTCCTGATCCTCTAGGTATCCTAGGAGTCGTATGTTTATCACACGCTCCATTACCTTGGAGAGAAGGGAGGTTATGGCGATAGGCCTGTAATTCGATGGGTCTGATCTATCGCCCTTTTTGGGCACCGGGTGCACATAGGTGGTCTTCCATGAAGACGGGACTTGCCCAGTGGAGTAGGAAAGCACGAAAAGGCGCGTTAGTACAAAACACAACTCAGGAGCACACAGCTTCAGCACCACTGCCGGTATACCATCCGGCCCACTCGATTTATGAATGTCGAGAGAGAGTAAGGCCCGCCGGACATCTCGCTGGGTAATGGAGATTTCCGGCATTGAGCTACCGCATCACGGGATGGTAGGTGGCACAGCTCCCCCGTCATTCATATTCGAGTTAGACGCAAAGAGATTACCGAGTAAATCGGCTTTCTCCTTAGCGCTATGGGCCAAACTGCCATCCGATTTTTGCAGTGGTGGCATGGACGGTTGACAGAAATTTCCCTCAGCAGCGAGGGAAAGGTCGGTTAGCGAGCGACCAGAAAGCACGGCTCCCAGAGGGAATGCTCGCAAGTCGCTCGCCAACTCTGCCGACGTAATCGAATTTTGCTCTAGCAACCACCCTTTTACTGGACCTCGAGGCAGCATTCAGTTTGCGCTTCAAAACAGAGACTCTAGGATCCCCATTAGCATGCGCGGTGGTCCAAGCATCGTAAGCAGCCTGCTTAACAAGAATGGCTTCCTTACAATGCCGATTAAACCACGGCCGCTTTTGAGCTCCCGCAGTAGCTACAAGGCGACTGGGAATGAAGCATTCCATGCCATCCAATATCACCGCAGTCACTGCGGTTGCGCAATGTCGTCTGATTCGAAGCACAGCTGCCTCCACGGGTACGATGCGTAGAATTCACGCAATCCATCCCAGTCTGCTGACTTATAGTGCCATACGCGACATCCGGCGGGCCGAGGTAAATCGCCTCTGGCACAAGGCACTTGGGTCCGGATGAGGCAGTGATCCGACGAGCCAAGCGGCGCATCCACTGAGATGTTATACTCATCCGGACGTGTGGTCAGCAGAAGGTCCAGTAGAGAGCTTGCATAGTCCTCTACATCTGGTATTCTCGTGAGAGAAAGAACCAGTTGAGAGAAACCATAGGCCAGAGCAAATTCATGAGCAGATCTCCCCGCGTAGTCAGTGCACCGAGAGCCAAGCCACTCGGCATGGTGGGCATTGAAGTCTCCCAAAATCACTAACTCCGCGGAGGGATACTGTTCCATGACGCTGTCAGTCGCCCTTTGCAGGCGCTCAAATAACCGAGTTGTGCCTGTATCACCGCTATGAGACCTGTAAAGGCACGCGTAGATTCGGGTGTGGCCGCCTTGATCCACTCGCACCCATAATATCGATAGGTCCCAGTCTTCAAGGTTATGCAATCGGCGACAACAAATATCCTCCCGGACGAACAAGCATACCCCGGCATGACGCACAAACAAGTGCTCCAGTTTGTACCCGGGGTAATTCAAGTAAGAAGTGTCGGCCGGTGAGGATATTTGTGTCTCCGTGAGGAAAAGAATGGTCGGCCGCGCGGTTTCCAGGTGATGATGGACCGCGTTAATGTTCGAGTGCAAACCCCTGATGTTGCAAAAGTCCACATACATTGTGGAAGGGGTGGCCGCTGTGAAACCATTTTTCCGTTTTTATTGCTTTTTCATGTGTGATGACTGTGATGAGGTAAATAAAATAAGAGGTCGATGAACAGACAGGGTGAAGGACAAAAGGGCGGAAGGGCCCCCGGTCCCTCCCTGCTGCAGCAGCCGGGTCCACTCCAGTCTCCTTCTCCGTCACGACCACTGCAATCGGGACCTTTCACAGGCTGGCCGTTCAGCCTCCCGGGGCGGAGATTAAGTGATCCCTGGGAACCCTACTAACCTGCGGGCGGCCAGCGGTCATCCGTTTCACTGGGTCTCCCTGACCGCCGCGCCAGCCTGCCGCGCCCACACTGCTAGTGGCGATTCGACATCCACCGGTCCTCCCGCTGTCCGCACAACGACCTCTCAGTTAACTGGCGACCTTACTCACGCACAGGAACACAACAATCCTTCCGGAGTCGTTATTTGGCTGCGGTCTTGTGTGTTCCCCAGACAAGAAGTCATGCTATGCCCCCCCCCCCCCCCGCAACAGATATAGGGTCGGAGGAGGTGGAGCACAGCACGACTTCTCGCTGGATCATCAGGTGGGCATATGATTATTTGCCTCCCAGCGTTGTGATAATAAATGTGAGTGCCGCAATATACCCTGGATCCACTCACTACGTCCGGCACGTTCAAACCAAACGATAATGAGAACCGTCTACAATGGCATCACAAACAATGAAGTCACCGCCTCAATGATGTCAGTCTCATTCCCCGGCCGCGCGGGCCGCTCACTGAGCCGCAGCGCCGACTACAATGCGAGCCCGCTTCAGATACAGCGCATCCATGATGAAGGGCGCGCTCGTTTAGTAATCATCATTTTATTGCGGCGATTGAAGGACGACATATTGTAATTAGAGATAATACTGTAGTGCTACTCAACTACAGACCACTTCTTAACATCGCTCGAGAGCGTCATTACAAACATGCCAAATACTCCATGTGCAATAATTACCAGAGATATCAATATTAATATATTGAATGTGGAGAGTAGTTCACACTATCTCTGTTTGCTGCACATTACGGTTATATAACCGCCATTAATAAGCCTACTCGTCTAGATGCATGGCACGATCGTTTTTTTGACAAAAACCAACGCCCAGATGGAATCTATTGTATGGCATCTTAACAAGCTCGGTGGTGCAGTGGCGAAAAGCTTTATTACGTTACTTTGACACCAAGCTCGTAGGTTCGATTCCCACACAGGGCAAAGGTTTGTGTGCATGAACATGTCTGTGTGTCTTGGTCTGGATATTTTAAGAGAGGTAGGGCGCATCGAAGCAGCCCGCCTGGGGAAGTACCTCCACCTCACGGAATACCGTAGCCAAATAACAACTCCCCAGACGGTTGTTATTGGGTTCCTGCGTGTGAGTGAGGTCACCAGTAAGCCCCTGAAGAGTCGCGCGAGTGATACTTTATTTATTATAAGCATTCATAGGCTACGTAACCGCTTTACATCAAGTAGCCCGTATGCTTGTACGCCTTGTACACGTATGGTTCCGTAGTTACCTCACGGATAGGAAACAGTGTACGAGGGTCGCTGCCTTTGTCAGTTCCCAGTCTCATGTATCGTTTGGTGTCCCTAAGGGTAGTATTCACTATTCGCGGTCCTACGCTTTTTCTAATTCATTTAAATGATCTTCCAACGCTTAGGTTGCAGAAAGCGGACATCATAAACTATGCTGATGATACCGTCATCTTATTTCACGAGCGGTCCTGCCATGATCTACTCCGGGTTACTCAGGATGGTATTAATCTGGTAACAGTATGGCCAAACTCGCTCTACACCCGACAAAGACTAACTTTATTTGCTTTCACAAGGCAGCTACATCGTCGCCTACACCTCACATTATCTTAAATATTCATACGTGCGCAAATAACACTGGCACTACACAAACAGCAGCGTGTTCCTGCGACAAGAATATTTGCCAATAAAAGAATTTTGTTAAAAATGTTTATGCACCTCGCAGATTTACCTTCTTGCTTAATATTGAATCTGTTATTTCACACAACAAAAAATAGTAAAGAAATGGCATGTAGTCAATGAGTGGATTATGATCGTAGTGAATGAGGCAAGCGGGCGCGGAGCGAGGGTCCGCCGCGCGCGGAGTGAGAGTCCGCCGCGCGCGCCTGTGAATTATTCACAGCGGCAGCTCGAGCGCGCGACGCCGACGGCACTCGCTGGCGGGGATAAAAAATGTACAGCTTTTTGTATCATCCATTTACACTTTAATACGATGCATAATGTATGACCTTGTATCGAACGCGACGATGTACAGCTATGACTCTGGTTTATTTAGTATTCATAACTCGCATACATTATGGTGGTTTATGTTCACAGGATAGCCGTTTACGATTTACGAGAGTACGAAGAGACGAGTGAGCCTGGACTGCAGCCGGCGAGAAGTGTCCCTCAGGACTGCATTCACTCGAAGGCTACAACCTAATTTTACAAGTGTTGTCTAAATACGTATGATCTAAAAGCACATTGTAGATTTGGTAATGGAGAAAATTCAATCCATCGCGGTGCTGAATGAACAGTGAAGTCATAATGCAAGTACAACTACTCTGGTCTATCTTTACCTTAGAGGGATCTGTTGGACTAAATTTAGTCTACAAAAAGACCTGTACAAGGGATGTCACAATATCTGATATGAGTGTTGTTCGCAAGTGGTTCTCGATTTTTTTTGTATGCCCCTTGGCGAGCATACGGCCCGCCTAATGGCAAGCAGTTACTGTAGCCATAATCTCGTGGCATAACGACTTGACCGGTATGTCGTCCACAATATTCTCGATGGGTGATGAAAGTACATTCAAGCGGCGCGTATTCGAGATATTACTACAAATTGCAGCTCAAAGGAACGAAATTTGGAAAGTAATGAGTTGAGCCGGTGCCGGTCGAAAGCCTCCGCTGTGTCCAAGCGGAAGGTGTCCACCGACTGTACCCAACATTGAAGCAAGTATACAAAACGTTATCAGTCGAAGGCGCGAGCCTCTGTATATATTTTCTCTCATCGCATTCCGGATCATCGCATCGGAATCTCAGCGTTAATAATAAAAGCTTGTTTTTTGACAAGCGTCATGGAGCTTTTTATTCTTAACGTTGCAAAACGATCTTGCAAATATCTTTTCGTGTCTTCCTGTCTAAAATCTACGTCACTAAAAATCAGCTCCATTACTGCAGCTGGAGAAAATTAGGAGAGATTTCCGGTGCAATCTGAGCGCGTGTTTGTTTCCGTATATACATGCGCACACACTCGCTGTTGCTGCGTCAGCACCGGGGTGGCGATGTGCGAGCAATACTCCTTGTGCACGTACCTCATGTAACCTTTCAATTACATAGTTAATATATTAGTTCATGCGGACTACCGCCTGCCGGCCACCCACTACCGTTAGTTAGTAGATGCAATTTGCCTCCGCCTCGGCTGCTGCGGATGTCCGCCGTCGAGAACAGAAACCGCATGCACCCGCCACCGTCGCTGCCACGACTACCCTGGTCGTCGTTGCGCCTCTCCACGATGTATCCTCAAGCGCTATAGATGTTAGTCGATAGAATAACAAGCTACAAGATACATGCGACGGACCACAGCAGCCGAGGTAGAGACTACTGGAGCAGCCATACCAGCGAACAACATGCCGATGTTGCATCTACTAACGGTAGTGGGTGGGTGCCGGCCGGCGTTAGTCCGCATGAATTAATTGGTTGCGGAAGCACACATAGCAGGTTAGATCAAATTGCATATTTAAATACATTTAGTTATTCAAATACTTATTTATGAATTTACAACACACGATTTACATTAGCACAGATAAAATATATTTATAGATATATATATGTGTGTTTCTTACATTATACCTAGTCTTGCCATAAATACTGAAACAAAGAAAATAATAATTTTCTATTGCAAATAACATTTATTACTTTTACAGTGTGTTAGTTTAATACATAAATATGAAACAATTTAAAATATAAAAAGCTTATTGGAAGTGGTCTCTATTGGCTGCCATACAGTCCTTTAAACGTTGAGGCCAGTTATCAATAGAAGCACGCACTCTTTCCATGGGAAAATTCTTCACTGCCAATCGTACGGATTGTTTTAGGGACTCCAAATTATCATGGCGTTTAGAGCAAACCGTACTCTCTAAAACTGACCATAAATCATAGTCCAGCGGATTAAGATCGGGACTAGACGACGGCCAGTCTTCAGCTCTGATGAAATCCGAAACGTTCGTTTCCAACCAAGACTGCGTAGACCGAGCTTTATGACCCGGCGCCGAGTCTTGCTGAAAGGACCATTCTTGGTTATTGAACATAATGTTGTTAAGGGGCTTCACTACCTTCTCAAGAATGGTATCTTGATACACTTGTGCCGATGTTTTGATACCTTTTTCACAAAAGTATGGCTCAGTCACTCCTTCATAGCTAATACCCCACCAAACCATCACTGAAGTCGGATAGTGCCAACGTTGCACTCTGTCAACTAATTGGGAAGCTTCCTTAGAGCTTTGAGCATAAATACAGTCATTTTGTTTGTTAAAATGTTGCTCAATTGTAAGAAATTTCTCATCCGTAAACAAAATTTTTCTGTGACCTCCCTTTGCGTACCGCTTCAGTAGTTATTTCGATTTTACCACCCTATTCTTTTTAAATTATCAGTTAAGAAATGACCAGTACATCTCTTATAGGCTACAAGTCCTAAGTCATCTTTTAAAATACGCGACATGGTTCGAGGTGCTATCTTCATCTCCCGAGATAAAATCTTTTGCTTTCGGACAGGATTTCTTTGAATTCTTTCTCTTACTGCTTTGACCACCTTTTTCGTACGAACACTACGTGGACGGCCAGATCTTTTTCTGTCACAAACAGAGGAGGTCTCATTGTACCTATTAATATCCCGGTCATAGTAAAATCAAACAAGTAGGCCGACTCGACCCCTGCGCGAACGATAATAGCCTAAACACGTAGGAACGTCGCTTATAGTTTATACAATCGTCAAAAATGCATAGTCTATCTATATACAAAACAATTTACCCCCGTAGGTGACTCATCAGGGATCTATAATACAAAGTTTTTCTTAATTATTTTTAGTACACAGACCAGGAGCTGACTATTGTATTGAAGTTATATACTCCTTTAGGCGCGTTATGAAAAAATGATGAGTGAAATTTTATGATACTGTAACACAAAAGTAACAGCTTGAAGCTGCCCGCTAAACCGCTCATTAAGTCATGAAAAATATGCTCAAAACTGCAACCAGATAACAACTCCCTGGAGGATTATTGTGTTCATGCAAGTGAGTGACGTTATTACCTCATGGAAAACTGCAGCCATATAACGTCATGTAACGTCATTCACTCGCCTGAACACAACAACCGTCCAGGGAATTGTTATTTGGCTGCAGATTCCTGTAAGATGTTAACGTCACTCACTCGCATGAACACAACAATCCTCCAAGGAATTGTTATTCGGCTGCAGTTTTGAGCATATTTTTGGTGAGGTAGTAACGTCACTCACTCGCATGAACGCAACATCTGTCCAGCGAATTGTTATTTGGCTGCAGTTTTCCGTGAGGTAGTAACGCCACTCAGTCGCCTGAACACAAGAACCGTCCAGGGAATTGTTATTTGGCTACAGATTTCTGTGCGGTGGTAACGTCACTCACTCGCATGAACAAACAAGCATACGATCCACCCAATTCAAAGCGGTCACTGTAGCTGTTTACGCTTGCAATACATTAAGTATGCCTCGCGTATTGCCACCTCTGCCGCTAACACGGCAACTCCTTAGGAGCTTACTCGTGACGTCACTCAGATGAACACAACATCCCTCCAGGGAATTGTCATATGACTGCAGTTTCCGTGAGGTAGTAACGACACTCACTTGCATGAACACAACATCCCTCCAGGGAATTGTCATATGACTGCAGTTTCCGTGAGGTAGTAACGACACTCACTTGCATGAACACAACATCCCTCCAGGGAATTGTCATATGACTGCAGTTTCCGTGAGGTAGTAACGACACTCACTTGCATGAACACAACATCCCTCCAGGGAATTGTCATATGACTGCAGTTTCCGTGAGGTAGTAACGACACTCACTTGCATGAACACAACATCCCTCCAGGGAATTGTCATATGACTGCAGTTTCCGTGAGGTAGTAACGACACTCACTTGCATGAACACAACATCCCTCCAGGGAATTGTTATATGACTGCAGTTTCCGTGAGGTAGTAACGACACTCACTTGCATGAACACAACATCCCTCCAGGGAATTGTCATATGACTGCAGTTTCCGTGAGGTAGTAACGACACTCACTTGCATGAACACAACATCCCTCCAGGGAATTGTCATATGACTGCAGTTTCCGTGAGGTAGTAACGACACTCACTTGCATGAACACAACATCCCTCCAGGGAATTGTCATATGACTGCAGTTTCCGTGAGGTAGTAACGACACTCACTTGCATGAACACAACATCCCTCCAGGGAATTGTCATATGACTGCAGTTTCCGTGAGGTAGTAACGACACTCACTTGCATGAACACAACATCCCTCCAGGGAATTGTCATATGACTGCAGTTTCCGTGAGGTAGTAACGACACTCACTTGCATGAACACAACATCCCTCCAGGGAATTGTCATATGACTGCAGTTTCCGTGAGGTAGTAACGACACTCACTTGCATGAACACAACATCCCTCCAGGGAATTGTCATATGACTGCAGTTTCCGTGAGGTAGTAACGACACTCACTTGCATGAACACAACATCCCTCCAGGGAATTGTCATATGACTGCAGTTTCCGTGAGGTAGTAACGACACTCACTTGCATGAACACAACATCCCTCCAGGGAATTGTCATATGACTGCAGTTTCCGTGAGGTAGTAACGACACTCACTTGCATGAACACAACATCCCTCCAGGGAATTGTCATATGACTGCAGTTTCCGTGAGGTAGTAACGACACTCACTTGCATGAACACAACATCCCTCCAGGGAATTGTCATATGACTGCAGTTTCCGTGAGGTAGTAACGACACTCACTTGCATGAACACAACATCCCTCCAGGGAATTGTCATATGACTGCAGTTTCCGTGAGGTAGTAACGACACTCACTTGCATGAACACAACATCCCTCCAGGGAATTGTCATATGACTGCAGTTTCCGTGAGGTAGTAACGACACTCACTTGCATGAACACAACATCCCTCCAGGGAATTGTCATATGACTGCAGTTTCCGTGAGGTAGTAACGACACTCACTTGCATGAACACAACATCCCTCCAGGGAATTGTTATATGACTGCAGTTTCCGTGAGGTAGTAACGACACTCACTTGCATGAACACAACATCCCTCCAGGGAATTGTCATATGACTGCAGTTTCCGTGAGGTAGTAACGACACTCACTTGCATGAACACAACATCCCTCCAGTGATTTGTTATTTAATGATGCCAGAGAAGTATAACTTCTCATGCGCGTACACGCACCCATTTTTACAAGCTTTTATTTAACTTGCAATGTAAGTATGTAAGTATGTTCGGGTGAAATCTTGCAACTCAATTTTGAAGCAGATATCTTTAACCGATTGAGCTGAAATTTTGTATACACGTTCAGTTTGGATGACAATGCATGACTAAATGTGTGACGTCATTCTAAATCCAACATGGAGGCATACCCAAGATGGCGGACCAACTATTTTTAATGCACTCCTACAATATGGGTATCAAATAAAAGGGCTTGCTAAGAATAACTCGAAAAATAATGTGACGTCACTCTTAATCCAATATGGCGGACTTCTAAAGCTTGAAAATCAATTTTGAAGCAGATATCTTCAATCGATTGAGCTGAAATTTTGTATACACGTTCAATTTGGATGACAATGCATGGTTAACTGTGTGACGTCATTCTAAATCCTACATGGCGGAACACCCAAGTTGGCGAATATTTTTAAGCTATTGCATAGCTTTTATCGCGGGCTTTGAGCGCGGCGACCGAATCAAGAAATTCCGTAAAGAAAATAAAACCTAACACTTCCCACTCCGCCTACCGTGTAGCTCGTTTTTTTTCATAATCATCAGATGATGATGGTGATCCGTCGGGTGGCAAACAAGTAAGAAAATTGGTAGATATTTTTTTCATAATCATCAGATTTTGATCCGTCGGGTGGCAAAGAAGTGTTCAGCCCGCCTGATGTGAAACTGTTACACAGCCTATGGACACTTTTAGACTCCGTCGGGTGGCAAACAAGTAAGAAAATTGGTAGAAGAATTTTTTTTTACATAATCATCAGATGATGATGATGATGATTTACTTTTGTATCCTGTCAGGGTATGAATGCACGGTGGTTGGGGTGTTTACCTGATGTGATACTGTTACACAGCCTATGGACACTTTTATGCTCCGCATGAACTCAACAACCGTCCAGGGAATTGTTATTTGGCTGCAGTTTTGAGCATATTTTTCGTGAGGTAGTAACGTCACTCACTCGCATGAACACAACAACCGTCCAGGGAATTGTTATTTGGCTGCAGTTTTCCGTGAGGTAGTAACGTTACACACTCGCATGAACACAATTTCCCTCCAGGGATTTGTTATTTAAAAAATAATTATAATTGCATAAGTTGATAAAAAAAGATGCTATGCAATAGCTTTACCGCGGCAGTCCCCGAGTGCCACACGTTTTTTCAATTCATTCCTACAATATGAGTATCAATAGAAAGGACTTGCTGAGAATAAGTCAAGAAATAAAGTGACGTCACTCTAAACCAATATAGTGGAGTAAGTTTTTAGTGCTTGCTTATAATATGGGTATCAATTGAAAGGACTTACTGAGAATACGAATGCGAGTTTAAAAAAAAAAGATGTTGAATATCAACTCCATTGCTCCAATCCGTCTGGAATTTTGATATATTGAGGTCGAATTGTTACTCCAAAATCAAACCCGGAACTGTGTTTCGTAAGGCACAAGTAAGCTTCAAGCTGAAATAAGTGGCACATTTCTCTAAACACCCAAGTCAAGGTGAGGCCGTGCCGAGGACTGAGTGGCATCAGGGTGTAATATGATGTCGCGAACGTACCACTTCAGGGCACCGGGGCGAACCCTGTTGTATATTAGCTCTTACCCTTCTAAACGAAGCTCACGACCATGCAACAATGATGCGTTGAATGAGATGAACAGACTGAGAAACGTGTCCAGCGATAACTAAAAAGTAAAAAATAAATTAAAAGTAAAAAACCTTTTTAAAAACAAGCTTTTATTTAAATGCTCTAAAAAGAAAAAATAAAATTTTATACTAAAACTTTTACTGTTAACTTAGGTCATTTCACATTTGACACAATTTATAGGATATAAAAGCTTGTCGCGAGATTTATGTACTCGTATTTGCTTAGTTTGAAAATTTTAATAGATAATATTTATTATTCATATCAAATTAATTAATTTACTTGTTAATCTACACAAGTAAATCTCGCGACAAGCTTTTATATCCTATAAATTGTGTCAAGTGTGAAATGACCTTATAAGTTAACAGTAAAAGTTTTAGTATAAAATTTTATTTTTTCTTTTTAGAGCATTTAAATAAAAGCTTGTTTTTAAAAAGGTTTTTTACTTTTAATTTATTGTTTTTACACTAAACTATTTTTTACTTTTATTTACTACACATCAAAATTATAATTTTTATATTCGAAAATTTAATATTTTTACAATAGCCTAAAATGATAGGCATTAAAAGTACTTTTTTCTGTAGGAAATTTGTGATTTTATAACAAAATTACACATTTGATACAAAAAAAATCTTTTTACTTTTTAGCCATATTTACGAATTTGTAGTTAAAGTAGGTAGGTACACGTACAAATTATTACGAGCGGGAGCGCAGCGGCGGCGGTGCATGCGTGGGCGCGTGCGGTATTAAGCACGGCGTAGCCACGAGGCCACGACTGGCGTTCGTGTGCGTGCGACGACGCATACGTACGGGATGGTACGGGCGCGCACACATACAAACCGAACGCGGTGCGTGTCTATGAAGACAACCTACTTGTTTGATTTTACTATGGCCCGGTACACAAAAAATTTACTAATACCAAGGGAGAGTTTTAAAAATTGCATTTGGCTCCATACCTTTTTTTTTTTGTGACGCGGGGAAAAATGCGTTACGCACACCACCGGTGCTTGGGCGGCCTCCGGTGGCAGTGTGGGACTCCCCGTCGGCTGTCCGACGGTATACCCACTAAACGACCCCGCGAATTGCCATCGTCCGCGTTGGTGTGGTGCCCCGGATCTGTCAGCAACAGGGCACCTTGGCTCCATACCTACTTTGTGTAATGCAATCACAGCGATTCGGTTCTCTTTATCACCCCACTCCATTTTAATATCGCAAAATAGTGTACAATGTATTAGCGCCAAAATGAGAAATCTCAATGAACAATCATATTAAAATGACAGATTCTAAATTCAAATGTAATATTTTGTTTATTTTTAATTGTAACAGTATTTATGGCCAGACTAAGTCTATTTGGTTCTGTGCGCTCCGAAAACCAACGGTTTTGTCAGATAATCTGTCGCTGGAAGATCGTTACGCCTCCCCGTCGTCGGCACTTCGCGACATGTGCTCTGCTCACTGCCGATACACTATTACGATTCGGTGACGTCCTTCAACCATATGATGACTCTAATGAAAGCGTACTTAGCCGAGATGTCCCATGATTAGCACACGCATCGACTTCGCTAAAACTTTTCTACGACCTTCAGTTACCGGCGAGCCGCCTCGCGCGCGGGCGACGTAATCACGGCTGATATCGCCGCTTGTTTGTTTCGGGCGGACCGAGCTCTTTGTGTCAGCTAATTGAAGACCCTGGCGAGATGTTCGCGGCGATACCCGCCGCCCGCCCAGGTGTCGCCTTTTCACACAGAGCCCAACGAAACACAAGGCAAGGGACGGGCGGCATACGGAGGGATCACTATTGATACTCGTATTAAGGTCCGGAAGGGACGTCGATTGCATATCTTGTAGGGTTACGTGTACAGTGGCCGCCGCGCGAACAGTGTCATAAAGTTAGACGTAAACCGTCTCTCCGTCTGTTGCCATCATACAAAACGGTCGTATGTGTCAGACAAAGTCTGTTAAAATTTTAACAAAAAGCGTCTATAGTGTAGTGTAATCGACGGTCGCCGCGGAGTAAAGACGTTTCACACAGCGAGTGTCGCCCGCGTGTACTCGTTCTCTGTGTACACAACTTTTATACAAACAACGTACTGTCCTACTTCACAGTGTGTCGTCTGGAATCCTACGAAAAGTAAATATGTGAGGGACACACACTACCCGAAAGTAAACGAACGTGGTGGAGCGGCGAAGTAACCCGCCGAGTAATCCCTGCCCCTCAGCCACTGGCCGATTACGAAGCCCTACTTCATCGGCCCTGTCGCTTCCGGCTTTACACATCATACTTACTAGCATTTCCTGTTGTGGTATGTGTGTGTGTGGGGGGGGGGGGGGGGGGGACCGCTTCCGATTTAGTTAACGAGTGTGACACACGTCGAGTGCAGCGACCACTCGATACCCGATACTGATATTGTGTCGGCGTGCGGCGGTGCGGCGGTGCGGGGACCTTTGTTGTGGACGACGAGGTCTTCAACTGCCGCCAATTACCGGGTTTTTGTAGCGAGCGATTTAATACCAAGTAGAGGTCTATTAGGTCCTTTCCTTTGAAAAGAACCACTTTTGACTCTGGCCCGCGTGAAGATCGATCTCTCCTTTTACTTAGAATTCCAAATTTGTATTAATTTTACTTGTTCATTTGTTTATATTTTCACCGCGTAGGGAGGCAAACAAATACAGATGGTACGCAATATCAACGACGTGTATAGACCATATACTCCACAATGGAGAGCTATCGGTTTGATAGTCTCGTTCTAAAAATTTTTATCTCATCCGTGAGTTTCGTAACTTACGAAAGACAAAGTCGGCGACGATAAAGATAAACAAATAGTTAAGGGGATTCATCATGAAACTATTTCGGAATTAGCACCTCACATTAATCAAAGTGATAAATCGATTCGCTAACGTCAAGTTGCAAAGAATAAAAGCTGGGAAAATAAAACCTGAATAAAATCACTGCACACCAACAAGCTAGCTTACTTAATAGAGAGAACTCATGAATTGGATGTCATTACTGATGAAAAGCGAATTCTGTATAACGATCAGAAGCATCGCAATATTTGGACAAAGTGGAGGCAACGGAGATTAATATAAGTTATTATTTTATATTAATTTAATATAAGTATTTCGCAAACTGATCACCATATCGAAAAATGACCCATTGCCAGCCATACAATGAGGTGGGAGCGAATGAAAAAACATCCCCATTTTACGTGTACTTAGGGGAGGTACCACAATTTTTGTTTTAACATTTTTCTACCACTTTATTAGCGTAGTTAATATGTATATACATGATAAACTACAGCTTTTTAGTGTCAAGCGTCTCAGAGCTAGGCCTCGGACAGACGGACGGACAGGTAGACGGGCATAGCGAAACTACAAGAGTTCCTTTTTTACTACGGTACTCTAAAAAGCAACTAACATTTTCAAAAATCTTTACTTACAAACCCGATCACAACGTTCATTTATATTTTTAAAATTAGAAGTACTTTCGTCCAACTAAATATTCATTAACTTCGCATAATTATACAGGTGGGCGGCGCCGGCGCCAGGCTAATTAATTGTATTTAGACTAAGGCTAAAAACAATATTTAGCCAACCGGTTTTATAGCAAAACGACGAAATAGCTTGATTAACAGAAAACAAAAGAAGAACGACAACGAACGTAATAAAAGTAACTAAACAACAAATAATAAATAAATACATTAAATAAAAGTACAAAATAAATACAGTGAAATTGATAATTATGCCTACGTAAACAGTACGGCAAAAATACAGTGAAATTGATAGTTACGCCTACCTAAACAGTACGGCTAAAATACAGACAAATCGATAGTTATGTCTACGGAAATACTATGGCGAAAATACAGTCATATTGATAGTTATGTCTACGGAAATACTATGGCGAAAATACAGTCGTATTGATAGTTACGTCTACGGAAATACTACGGCGAAAATACAGTCATATTGATTGTTACGTCTACGGAAATATTACGGTGAAAATACAGTCATATTGATAGTTACGTCTATGGAAATAGTACGGCGAAAATACAGTCATATTGATAGTTACGTCTACGGAAATAGTATGGCGAAAATACAGTCATATTGATAGTTACGTCTACGGAAATACTACGGTGAAAATACAGTCATGTTGATAGTTACGTCTACGGAAATAGTACGGCGAAAATACAGTCATGTTGATAGTTACGTCTACGGAAATAGTACGGCGAAAATACAGTCATGTTGATAGTTACGTCTACGGAAATACTACGGCGAAAATACAGTCATATTGATAGTTACGTCTACGGAAATACTACGGCGAAAATACAGTCATATTGATAGTTACGTCAACGGAAATACTACGGTGAAAATACAGTCATATTGATAGTTACGTCTACGGAAATACTACGGTGAAAATACAGTCATATTGATAGTTACGTCTACTAGTACGGCGAAAATCACTTATCGAATTAATATTAAGACCACAAAAGTTATAACTTTTTTTTTATTTAGTTAAAACATATTAAGAACACAAGATTTACTAAGGCGATTCTGCTAACACAGCAACTCTTTAGGAGCTTACTGGTAACCTCACTTACACGCCGGAACACAACAACCCTCTAGTAGGCAGTTGTTATTTGGCTACGGTTTTCTGTGTGGTGGAGGGACTTCCCCAGATAGACTTGCTTTGAAGCGTCCTACCTCTCTTAAAGCATCCAGACCAAGACAAACAGACATGTTCATGCACATAAATGTTTGCCTTGTGTGGGAATCGAACCCACGAGCGTCGGTGTCAAAGTCGCGTCATTCACGACTGAGCCACCGAGCTCGTCCCGTCACATATATACATACGTCACATATACGTACAACACAAAATTATATCTCCCAATTTTGATATCATCAGTTTTATTTATTGTCTCTTACTATGGAAGTACGCATTCAGCCAACAGTAAGCTAAGGACACGTGTGAGCAGACTGAGATGCTCGTTTATTGTCGTTTTTAAAAACTCATTAGACATTAGCACAGCACCTTCATGTAACTGTAAATAATCCCCCGCACTGCACACGCCGCCCACTCATGACTCGCGAGTGCTGCGTCAGGTCTGCACACGCCGCCCACTCATGACTCGCGAGTGCTGCGTCAGGTCTGCACACGCCGCCCACTCATGACTCGCGAGTGCTGCGTCAGGTCTGCGCCCGCCGTTATCACTCTCGACGGTACAGGTGTGTACGATGCATAACTACCACTTTTTTTCTTTTGATTGATAACTTATGATAACAATTAAACAAAAAGAGGTGATAAAGTAACTGAATTGTTCTTTCCTGTTACACTTACATGTGATTTCTAATCTACATCTTATCTATATATATAAAAGGAGAAGCTGACTGACTGACATATCAACGCAGGGCCTAAACTATAAGGGTTAGAAACTTGAAATTTTGCACAGGAGTTCCTTTTATAACGTAGGGGAGCACAAAGAAAGGATTTTTGGAAATTCATCCCCTAAGGGGGTAAAACGGGGGTGCAAATTTAGTATGAAACTTTGCCGTTTTTGAAGTTATTTGAATGAAATTCAGCATGAAGGTTCTTTACTAAAAGGCATGAAACATGAGTAAAATATTTTTTTCAAAATTCATCCCTTAGGGGGTTAAACAGGGGCGCAAAGTTAGTATGAAACTTTGCCGTTTTTGAAGTTATTCGAATGAAATTCAGCATGAAGGTTCTTTATTGAAAGGCATGAAACACGACTAAAATATTTTTCTCAAAAATCATCCCTTAAGGGCGGTAAAACGGGGATGCAAAGTTAGTATAAAACTTTGCCGTTTTTGAAGTTATTCGAATGAAATTAAGCATGAAGGTATTGAAAGGCATGAAACACGAATAAAACATTTTTCTCAAAAATCATCCTTTAAGGGCGGTAAAACGGGGATGTAAAGTTAGTATGAAACTTTCCGTTTTTGAAGTTATTCGATTGAAATTCAATATTAAGGAGTTTCATTGAAAGTCATGAACCAAATGTAAAATATTTTTTTCTAAACTAATAAGTATAAAAGATTTTCGTTTTTACCTACATTATCGGATTCGAACCTGTCGAAACTCTTCTATCTCGCGGGCCGTGCGCGCACGGATGTGCCGCGGTGGACAAGTGGGCAACCCGAATGCAGAAAATATCTAACAGTTTAAAATTTAAAACCTCCCCGACAGTCCAGAAAGTCAGTTCGTCATTCGCCCTTTCATTTCAGTGCTGGACCAAATTTTCACCAGACATAGCTAAGAACACTCCCGACTAATACACATTTCAAATAAAAAAATAAATAAATCTAAATCGGTTCATCCGTGCGGGAGCTCCGATGACACAGAAAGACTCAGAATCACATAGACACACACACACACACACGCATGTCTAACTTATAACACCCCGTCGTGTTTTCGTCGGGGGTTAAAAACAGAGGCATAAAATATATATGTATTAGTTTCGATTACTTCCAATTATTGCTAAGAGATGGCGCCATAAGCCAAATTGAAACGCGCTATGGTTTCTTTTGTAGCTCATTAAGTATAGACCTCAGTGATGACTGATTTGTTAGTTTTGCTAGGCTGTGGCGCCTCACGCCCGCCTCTTTAGTCCGGTGACGTAGTAACAGCCCACTCGGGGCTAACTACATAGTCAGGTCAAAAAAAAAAAGACTGATTTGAATGTTCTAATTCGTACTTCGACGTAGCGTAGATGATGATCACCTTGATTGTTATAACAAAAAAAATTTGTTCCAATATTCGGATTAATTATTATTATTTATTCTATTTTTAGTACAGAGTCGGCAACGCACGAGTAACAACCCTGATGTTGTAAATGTCCATAGACTAGACTGACGGCTTACCATCAGGCAGACCGTATGCTGGTTTATAAAAATATTTATGGAAACAAGATCTCCTCTTTCCATAATACTAAATTGAAGAGATTGGTAATATTAAGAAATTGCCTACAATAGGACATGTTATCACAATCTAAGGCGGATATCTATATATATATAACTGGAGTTCCTGACTAAAATAATTGACGAGCTCGGTGGCGCAGTGGTGAAACGCGCTGTTGCGCTACTTTGACACCAACGCTCGTGGGTTCGATTCCCACACAGGACAAACATTTGTGTGCATGAACATGTCTGTTTGTCTTGGTCTGGGTATTTTCTATGTATAATAAGTATGTATTTACAAAAAAAAAAATGTATTTACGTATGTTTATCAGTTGTCTAGTACCCATAACACAAGCTTCGCTTACATTGGGGCTAGATGGCGCTGTGTAATTTGTCCGTCAATATTAAAAAAAAAAAAAAATTAAAAAAATTCACTGACTCATCAACTCCGTAGCCAAACTCTTGAACCTAGAAAGCTGAAATTTTGCAAAGAGGTTACTTTTATAAACCTCACGAGAGTGAAGTGGGGCTCGACAGTTTGTATGGAGTTGAAAAATTATTTCAAGTTAGTGACTTGAAACTTTATACAGATACTCTTTATTAAAATCCATAAAAGTAGTTTCAAAAATTCCACCC
Organism: Pyralis farinalis; assembly: GCA_947507595.1. Classification (NCBI taxonomy): domain Eukaryota; kingdom Metazoa; phylum Arthropoda; class Insecta; order Lepidoptera; family Pyralidae; genus Pyralis; species Pyralis farinalis. The sequence continues at coordinate 783,331 of OX382264.1, forward strand.
CGGGTGTAATGGAGGTCAAAAGTATTTCTTGAACTAAAAGTTGAATTATTAAGAAATTGTTATTTTTTAAAGTGAGCTGCTTTAGACTGTAAATATACTCTCAATCAAGACGTCAAATAAATAATTTCAGCGTTTTTCAAAATTCCACCTTTAGGGGCTGAAAAGGGGGTTGACAGTTTGTATGGAGCAGAAAACTTTTTGAAGTTAGTGACTTCAAACTTTGTATAGATACTCTTTATTAGAATCAAAAAATTGGTATCAAAGTTTTCAAAAATTCCACCCTTAGCGAGGTGAGGTGAGGTGAAAAGGGGGTTGAAAGTGTGTTTGAACGAGACCCTAATCTATATTAATAGAAATGGAGTTCCTGTCTAATTCACTGACTCACCAATAGGTTCCTTTTGTAATGCATATGAGAGATAAGATAGATTTATTTGAATTTCAACCCAGGCAGATATTTTTTTCAGTGGCTTGAAACTGTTATGTTTTTAAAATAGGCAATATTGAGAATAAAGAGGTGCTTTGAGTGTATCCAGCCAGTATCAAATAGTTAATGAAAACCGAACAGGCCGTGACATATCTTCATTACTACACAAATAAGGATATTTGATACTTTTACTAACTATTTAATGCCGACTGTACTAAAAAATAAGAAGTAAAATAAAAATTAGTAAAACTGCTGAAATTCCAAAATCTACGCGTGCGAAGCCGCGGGCATAAGCTAGTTCTTATATATACCTACCTGGTCCGGCCATAAGTTCCGTTACCGTTTTGAATAAAACCTATGTACTCGTACATATTTATGGAAGTCTCAGCAAAAAATAAAGAAAATGATTGTATTCGAAATGGCCACCTTTGGCTTTGATACAGGCCTTTAATCTGTCTAACCACGACTCTATGGATTTACGCACTGTTTCCATGGAAAATTTAGCCACTACTTGCTGCAGAGATTTCTTAACAGACATAGTGCAAGCGTGTCGCTTTGAGCAGGCTATGTCCTTTAAAACTGCCCATAATTTGTAGTCTAAGGGGTTCAGATCAGGTCTAGACGAGGACCAGTCTTCAGCTCTTATAAAGTCTGGAACGTCGGTTTCGAGCCAGGCTTGGGTAGTTCGTGCCTTGTGACCAGGTGCAGAATTCTGCTGGAAAGTCCACTGTACGTTCTTGAAAAGTATATTGCTGAGAGATTTCACAATACGATCCGGTCTCTTGATACACTTTAGCTGAATAAAGGATAATGTCCACTTTACCTTTCCAACCGCTTGAGCTTCTTTAGAACTGTGTACACTTAGTCATTTTGCTTATTGCAGTGCTCTTCAATCGTGAATTTTTTTTCATCAGTAAAGAGGATATTTCTGTGCCTTTCACCTGCGTATCCGGGCAGAAGGCGTTTTGTAGATCCATTCTCTTCAACTGTAGGTATTATTGATTTGAGGCTTGTCCTGTATATCGACGATAAGTGCCGAGCTTCAGGTCTTGTTTTATTATACGCGACAGAGTCCTAGCGGGAATCTTCAATTCTCACGAAAAGATGTTTTGTTTCCTAATGGAGTTTCGACGAATTCTGGCTTTAACAGTATTAATAGTCTTTGTAGTTGTAACAACACGCGGTCGCTTCGATCTTTTATGGTATTCAACAGAGCCAGTGTTGGTATATCTGTCGATAGTACGATATACGAATATACGGCTGATACCAAGGTTATGAAGTGTCTTGATTGACACCGACGGCTCCATACTCACTTTGTATAAGGCAAACACTATAATCCTATTTTATTTAACACCCCATTCCATATTGAAATTTAATAATTAACACAAAAAATATGTAAAACGGCGGGAACTCGAAAGAAGAAGTTTTATCTTAACAAACGGGTTCCCAATTCAAATTAATTGAAGAACTGAATAAAACAAATGTAACAGTATTTATGGCCAGACTAGTTACATGGATTTAAATTTCACAGTAGTAAAAACGGTACGGTTTTGTACACAAAAAGGAATAAAAACCATTATAAGATTGCTCACGTGTTTGTGTATCAGTGTGTCACAGGCTTATCTCGGAAAGTATTAGCAGTATTTTTTCTGAAACATGAGTTTGGCACACATCTGTAATAGATTGTCTACCTTCATCTGTTCACATTGAAGTTTGTAAAAAAAAATCAGCAGATTCCCAAGGAGTGGTAGCAGCAGGGGTGGCAACGCGCAAGTGATACACCATTACTTATTTATTTTCTGTATTTATTTGGACGTTACGGTGACCACTTTACATCAGGTGGGCCATTTGCTAGTGTGCCTATCGACGTTGTATACAAAATGTGAGATATTGAAATCAGATTTCCTGAGAAATCGCTGAATATATTTAAGAGAGAGAAGAAGGAATATATATAAATGGGAACTTAGAAGTCACGAAAGCGAGGATGTACAGAGATGTACGATTCTAATATACAGGGCGATAGAAAGAAGCCACTCAAGCGGCGGCGGGCGGCGGCGGGCGGCGGCGGGCGGCGGCGAGCGGCGCGCGCGAGGCTGAAGTAATTGGTTGTAATCGGCGGGCGGCGGGCGACGTGGGGACGCGGCGGCCGCGCGGCGCTACAATCACTTGCCTCCACTTACCGAGGCGTTTCTTCCAGCCGCCGAGAGCGCTTCATTAATACCTAGTTGAGATGAAATGAGCTCGGAAACTATCTCAGCAGTTCGCGGCGAACGACGCCTGCTTCCTATTTATATAGGAGTTTTCTTTTAACGGCGCCGTAACGAGTGTGTACGAGCTTTGTGTTTGGCGAGTGGAGAATGTTACAATAAAAACTGAAGAAGCCGGTGAAGGGACTCACTCCGGAGGTTTCTTACTTGGATTCATTTATGTTGTTTATACATTTGTATAACTCACAGGAAAAATAAGATTTAATACTTTTGACAAGATTCATTAAAATTAGTCATTTGAGAAAAGTAGGGCTTATTAAAGCAGCTTAACTGGGGAAATCCCTCCATCTCACAAAAAAATCGCAGCCAAATAACAACTCCCCGAATGGTCGCTCTGTTTCTGCGAGTGAGTGAGGTTACCGGTAAACTCTAAAAAGAAGTTGCTGTGTTATCATCGGTGGTATCATCGCAAGAGCGATACATAAGGTATTGCAAGCGTTAATGGGCTACGGTAACCACTTTACATCGGGTGGGCCGTAAGCTTGTATGCCTCCCGACATTACTTAATAAAACTAACCACTATTGTTGGACAATTTGGATGAAGGTATACACTATGATTTTATTCAAATGTATTAAATTATAAACTTCAGGGATACATGGGGAAACGCAAAGCAGAGGGAAGGGGGAGAGACAAATTTTTCACATTTTTGAACATAATTACTAAGAGGTTGCTGTGTTAGCAGCAGAGGTGGCATCGTGCGAGCGATACTTAATGTATTCCAAACGCCTTTTTTTATAATCTTGTAACATTTCTTCATCATGTAAAGCATGTTGAAAAACCTGATGTAAAGCAGTTACCGTAGCCAATTAACGCTTGTAATATACGAGTATTAAGTATTATCATCATTCGCGCGATGCCTCCTGTGCTGCTTACACAGCCACTCCTTAGGAGCTTACTGGTGACCTCACTCACACGCAGGAACACAACAATCCTCTAGGTAGTTGTTATTTGCTGCGGTATTCTGTGAGTTGGAGGTACTTCCCCAGACGGGCTGCTTTGATGTGCCCTACCTCTCTTAAAATATCCAGACCAAGACAAACAAACATGTTCATGCAGTGTGGGAATCGAACCCACGAGCGTTGGTGTCAAAGTCGCGTCATTCACGACTGAGCCACTGAGCTCGCCAAAACCTTATACAAGGCCATGTATCTATTTGATGTTGTACAATGAAAAAAAAAACAGACAGTGTATACCCTGCTTAGTCCACCATATAACGGCACTGTAATCGTGAAGGGACAGTTCTCAACTCGGCCGTCATCAACAACCACTTAGTACATACCAAAATTGTCAACTTACTTTGCGGCACGTATAGCAGTCACTACAGTTTAACAGTTTCGGAAACTGCGAGATGAAGGGAAACTGATCATTGAAGTACAGTCGGCGGCCATTTGGGAAATTGAAATTATTTTAGTGGTTATTGCCATCGTTTTAATTAGGAATTAAGATATTACGCGAATACGTAGCTAATGTAGTTTGTCTTAAAGAATAACTAATATTTTGACCTCGTAATAATATTTTGTCGTAGTAATATTTTATAAAGCGACCTATCTCTGCTACCACCCAGCGTTATCCTGTTTCCAATCCAAATCCATTTGGATTGGCGGAATCCGCTAAGTATCTGGCGTGGACACTGATTTACCACTGAGCGACCGTCGCCTGACCTCGACCCGCAGCCCGCCGGTGAAACCAGATTGTAATTAGTTGAGCGCGCGGGTTTCGATGTTTACTTTCACTGCCGAACAATTACAAACACGTATATAAATCCAAAAACACAAAATTAGTCATAAATGCCGCACGCTCGAGCCGGGCCGCGGGAGGACGCGGCACTCTGACTGTCCCTTGAGGATGGTTGAGGTATATTTTCTCTCCAGCGGCTCGCATAACGTATCGTCCGATAGTCGGCTATAATTTGCATTAGTTTTTCTTCAGGTGTGTATTGCATCACGTGGCAGTTAGTAGAGGGCTGTTTAAATCTTCATAATTAAAAATATATATAGAACATTACTTTAAAGCTGCACTGAGCTGGTCGAATAGAGTGAATAACTACTCACAATTATTATAAGAATCACAAATCCTCTAGTTTTGTTTTTTGCTATAAATCAAATCGAACTTAAATTAATTTCAATAACTTCTATCGCCTACAATTAACTGTTTTTGATTCCTACTTGTAAATGACTGGACAATTATCTTTAAAGCTAAAGACAAACTCGTCTGCACGTGATGCGCCCTGCTTATACGAGGAGACAGAGATACTAGCACGACCGGGGAAGTCTTCTCAATTCCGCAAAAGACTGCGATCAAATAGCGATCCCTAATGAGTTGTTGTTTTCTAAAATGTAAGCCCCTAAATTGTAAGAGTTGCCGTGGCAGCAGCGGGGGTGGCAACAAACACGCAACACTCGTTGCATTATGCTGCCAACACTTTATATCGGTTAATCCATATGCTTATTTGCTATATGATTAAACTGAAAATATAATGAGATCAAGATACTCTAGCTCAAAAATTAGTTTTTCTTCAACCGTAGCGGAAAAAATGAATGTAAGCCTTTTTGCATCCACGGTACGTATTCTCTCAAATGCACATACCTTCCAAAAATGGTACACAACTATTAGAGAAGTCTCGAAAGGTAGACATGAATACACACGCAGTTCGGTGCCATTCTATAAGATGAAAAACGTCGCACTGATCCGTCGAATATAAAAGTTGTATCCTTGTCTCGAGATATGAGAGTGGGAATTTATGTAACAAAGTTTCGTGAATAATGCCTATCTCTATGGAGGCATCTATATAAAACTGCGTATGTATTTGACAGCTTCCATTTACAAATTGTACTTATCATAACAGGACTACAAACCGCCGCGACTGAGACCGATGGACCGAGGACTGGGCCGGCGGGGTCCCGCGTGTCACCGCACCTCCTGACTGTAATCACTTGTTAATTATTTCTTTTATCTATCGTTACGACATGAAATCAAAGTTTTCTAAAGTTTCAGGTTTTTTTGTTCCGACCAGACGTTTGTCAGCGACAACTCCGACTCACGTTTGGCTATGTCCTATTGCCACGTACGTTGTAGTCACATTGAAATGTTACTATTTACTGATATCTTTATATTCACTATAAGAACACATTTTCTGGGAAATACTTACAATACTTCAAAAGGGTAAAGGGTTAAAGATAAGAGGTCAGGACGGACGGACGGCCCGGTGTAGCGGCCGCCTTTTGAATACGGAGCCCTAAATAGCGGAAATTGTAGACCTCGCGATGTCCCAGCCGGTGTTCGAGCATTTTGATAGGTAGGGATACAACGCGTAGAGGATATCGTGCCCGGGACTAATGTCGCCGCTGCCCGTGAGTCACGGCGGTCTCCAACGAGGAGCTTGTCTGCCGCTGCGGCCACACAACGCCGACTATTATTAAGGTAACACCCGAACTCGAAGCTATTTTTCAGCCCTTATAATATTTGCCAGAAATCAATTTATGAACGCTGCGTACTTTCGCAATGAAATCCTTGATTGTCGTTGCGCGCGTCGGCCAAACAGAACACGCAAGTTAAGCAACTTTTATTTCAACCAGTCTACGCATGAGTTGTGTCGTTTCGAGTCGCGCCGTGCACCTCGAGGTGGTTTCGGCTGGTTTCAATAAATGACTTTCGATAACTTTTTTTATTATTATGATATTTTGATTATTGTAACACTTTCAGAGTTGATCTCATCTGCCCGACTTCATTATTACTGGTCACGAGTGATGACCTGCTCCATTTCATTAAGACGGACAACGAACGTACAATGTTATTAATTGATGCGTTTACATCGGCGGCTTACAGAGACGCGTGTCGGCGGGCGGCGGCGGGCGGTGGCGGGCGGCGGGCCGGACCGTCGCGCGTGAGTAAAGTGGAAGTGTGGCGGCCGTCGCGGGCTCGAGGCGGTAATGGTGTGTCCATCGAGCGTGAAACAGTTTTTCACTTACTTAGATACTCGGTGGCGATGATACTGGTTTTATATCAGACAGAAGCGTGAATGATGTAGGTATTGTATACCTGTTTATAACCAAATGTTCTGGAGAGGAGATACGGGTATATTTGAAATATAGCAATCCGACTGGAGAAGTGCCCTATTAATAAAAAAACCGTCAAGAGTCCGACTCGCGCTCAGAGGGTCCCGTAAAAAAGATTTCCACATTAATAAAGATTACAAATATATTTTTAGACTACAAAGAATAAAAATAATTTATTATGACAATAACAATAATAAATAATAATAAATATTGTCGGACAAATTACACAGCGCCACCTAGCCCCAAAGTAAGCGAAGCTTGTGTTATGGGTACTAGACAACTGATAAACATACGTAAATACATTTTTTTTTGTAAATACATACTTATTATACATAGAAAATACCCAGACCAATACATACAGACATGTTCATGCACACAAATGTTTGTAACAACAATAATCTACGACTATTGCCAATGTTGGAGTCGGTGCCGGCGCATTTGTTGTGTTTGTCTGTAAATTAGGCATTGCTACATTATCGCATTACGTTCCTTTAAATATATTTTATAAATTTACGGAAACCTTTCAGAAATTCATAAAAGATTTGCTGGCACCGACTCCAAAAATAACAACAATTGTATGTTATTGTCCTAATGAATTGATTTTATTCAAAGTAGTCTAAACATATATTTGTAATATTTATTTGCACTTAAATAGTGCAAATAAATACAATAATATTTGTTGTAGTAATTTAAGCGAATAAGTAAAGCAATTATTTTGTTACTTTTTACTGCATTTTTTACAGTAGATGTTTGAGGGTGGGTGTTTTTTTATATTTATTGCTTTTTAGTGAATCCTTCAAAGTCAAAGTCAAAATCTTTTTATTACGTAAAAATGGCTACGTTTGTTTGGAATCGTCATAATTTTTTTCCGTACCGTGCAGTTTATGGCAGGCATCCCTCTTTTGGTATCCAAACAAATTTACATAATTTATTAATTACATTACAATTGGATCGACTCAATCCCAGGCATTTTTATCATTAATATAGTCAGATACTTTATAATATGCCCTGCTACACAATTTGGCTTTAATAGTAGTTTTAAATTTGTTTATTGACAATTCTCTTATATTGCTGGGGAGTTTGTTATAGAACCGTATACATTGCCCCATAAAAGAATTACTTATTTTGTGACGGCTTGCATGTAACACAAGATTATGCTTATATCTAGTATTTTTCGATCGATCGATAACGGAACGTAGAAAAATATAAGACACTGGAACAGGAGACCAAATCACTGTATCATTGCAAGTATTTTGTAATACCCACAACGACTGACTGGAACTAGAGACGGCAAGTTTGGGATGCCAGGCAAGTCATTCGATACTCAGTATCACTGGTATGATTAAGTAATTTGTATTATTATTTATTTTAATATTTTATATATATTTATACCTACATATGTATATTGTTATGTTATTATTAATTTTATAGACGAGCAGTTTATGAGAGCTCGATGGCGTCGTTGCGCTTGTCATACTAACCAAACACGCAGGTTAAGCAACGTCCACCGCAGCCTGTCTATGATGGGTTTATCTATCTCGAGTTTTCCGTGCTTCGGAGGGAGCGTTAAGCCGTCGGTGCCGGCTGTTGTCGATAGATGACAGTCGTTAAGTCAGTGGCCCTCGGGCGGCTCGAAAACACTGGTCACCGCCAATCCGAATTTGAGCAGCGTAATGGAGTATGCTCTAAACCCCTTCGGTTGAACCCGACCCGTATCCCGACAGTGGCAAGGGTTGATGTGGTAGTACGACGTTTGTGTATTCTAGCGATTGTGCAACGGGTTGTGTTCTGAAGAATTGTTCGATATGATGCCGAGAACTTGTTTACAACCGCACTGCTCGCCGGCGGCGGGGAGTTCACCCTCTTACACTGGAACCGCAGTGGTCGCGTACTGTGCGGTTCCTGTGAAGTTTTCTACCGAGAACTAGTCGCGATAAAGTTATCCAAGAAGGCAAATATGGACTTTCTGGTAGGCATGAACAATATAAAACCCAAGGTTACTGCGAAGCGAAGTAATTCAAAAGATTGGACATTCAACTCGCGCACTTGCACTCACTAGGAACCCGGCGATGGAACCCGTTTTTTTTTTTAAACTACTTCGGGCGACATACAAGCATACGGCCCACCTGATGTAAAGCGGGTACCGTAGCCTATTAACGCTTGCGATATATTAAGTATCACTCGCGCGATGCCTCCCCTGCTGCTTACACAGCAACTCCTTGGGAGCTTACTGGTGGTTATCATCCAGACCAACACATATGTTCATGCACACAAATGTTTACCTAGTGTGAGAATCGAACCCACGAGTGTTGGTGTCAAGGTGGCGCATTCACGACTGAGCCACCGAGCTCGTCAAAAAGCTGTGTTTCACAAACGTGATTTCGATCTACATCTTCCCACCGGACCCTCGCGCGGCGGTAGATGTCTGTGCGCCAAGGTCACGGTCCTTCAACTTATTAATTCATAGCTCTTTTTATCCACGTTCGCCGGGTCCCGGGACATTCTCTTCTGATAACGTTAAATGTGCAAGTTTTAAAATTACTACGAACCTGTGGCATAGTAAAATCAAATAAGTAGGCCGACTCGAGCCCCGAGCGAACGATAATAGCCTAAACACGTAGGGATGTCGCTTATAGTTTATACAATCGTCAAAAATGCATAGTCTATCTATATACAAAACAATTTTCCCCTGTAGGTGAATCATCAGGGATATATAATACAAAGTTTTTCTTAATTACTTTTTGTACATAGACCAGGAGCTGACTATTGTATTGAAGTTATATACACCTTTAGGCGCGTTATGAAAAAATTATGAGTGAAATTTTAGGTACTGTAACACAAAAGTAACAGGTTGAAGCTACCCGCTAAACCGCTCATTAAGTCACGAAAAAAATTCCCTGGAGGATTATTGTATTCATGCGAGTGAGTGAAGTTATTACCTCACAGAAATCTGCAGCCTTATAACGTCATGTAACGTCACACACTCTCCTAAACACAACAACCGTCCAGAGAATTGTTATTTGGATTTTTGTGAGGTGGTATCGTCGCTCATTCGCATGAATACAACATCCCTCCAGGGAATTGTTATTTAATGATCCCAGAGAAGTACAACTTCTCACGCGCGTACATAAGTACACGCACCCATTTTTTTTTTACACTAAACTATTTTTTAGTTTTTCATTTACTACACTTATCAAAATTATAATCTTTATATTCAGAAATTTGTGATTTTTTAACAAAATTACACATTTGATACAAAAAAAAATCTTTTTCTTTTTAGCCATCTTTACGAATTTGTAGTTAAAGTAGATAAGTACACGTACAAATTATTACGATCGGGAGCGCAGCGGCGCGGCGGCGCACGGTACGTGCGTGGGGGGTATTATGCACGGCGTAGCTACGACTGGCAGCCTGGTGCCGATTTCCTTTAGCAGCGATAAATTTTGTCAGTGTGTGCGTGCGACGACGCTTACGTACGGGATGGTACGGGCGCGCACACATACATACAAACCGAACGCGGTACGTATCTATGAAGATATTCTACTTATTTGTTTATACTATGCCTGTGGGCTTTCGAACAAAGTTTCTGACATTACAATACAATCTTGACAAACACAGCAATAAATAGTCAGACAAATCGGTCGACCGCTCTTAACTGATGATACTATACATGCAGGAATTGATTTTTATAAATGGATAAATACTTTTATCTACTAAATCAATGAAAAGTATAGTGTTTCGGTTGGCATTGCGGTTAAAAGTATTTCAAGCAAAATTATTTTCAAGTTTCACTCACAGTTAAATCAACTTCCATCAATCGGTAATTTTAACTGTAACCGACACGGAAAAATAAAATGGAGTGCTTAAATATTTGATCTCGATATTTAAATATGAATTGTTAAATTTAATTAAACATTTTTTAAAAAAGCAAGAAGACTCCTGCGACCGTGGACGCTGCAAAGCATTCGAAACGTCAGGTTCAACAAAATAAATTGGAAAAGAACGCGAAGAATCTTGTAATACAAGCGGTAATGGGATACGGTAACCACTCTACCCTGGTTCGTATGCTTTAAGTTATATCGCCCGACGTTGTATAAAAAAACCGACCACCTATGACCTAGTTTGTGAATCTATGAAATGTATATGTAACAAGTCGATATGTTTATCGATCAGTAACTAATTGTATTTGTATATCTATCTTATACTTTCAAAATTTAAGTACACCTCTTGATAGCTAACTAATTAAAGAATTCGTTGCGTTGAGTGAGGACGGCGACGTATCGCAGGTCACAGGCAGGGAGGAAAGCGCCGCCATTTTGATCATTTCGCTGCATTATGTATCCTTTTAGTATAACTTTCGTTTACCGTTACGAACACGTATTCACGTAGAACTCACAGCCGTCTCACGGCACAGCACACCTCGTTTTTTTTTAAATTACAATTCCATCAATAGAGTGTCATGTAAAGCTGGCGGAGTGTGTGACCAGCCTTATACGATTACCCAGTAATGGTGTACACTTAACGGTCGGGTTGGTTTACGATGCGATCGCCGCCGACAAGCCCGACGACTCGCTCGACATTGTATAGTATGATATCGGCGCTGATATGACACACACGTGTACATAATTATATGATCGTTATCAATAGAGTGGAAATAAATCTTAATGTACATCTCGCTCGCTTCAAGTTCACCGCGCGGCGTGCGAACACTCGGCAGGACAGGTGTGGATACATCTAACTATAATCTTTTTTTATCTTTATTTTTAGTGGGGCTTTTATCTTCATTAGATATGCCCCATCATATCCTAAGCTAAAGAGAGACTCTGTTTTGAGATGTGGTAATCAGTTCATATTTTTGCAACCGCTGACGTAGGTTTAGCCGATATGGATTGAGCCAATTCCTCGTCTTTAACATTTTAACTTTCTTATCAGCGAGTCTCTCTTTTCCTTATATTCCATCAACATTGCATCTTATTTCAATAACAGATTGCAGACACTGAACATAAATTGCTTTAAATCTAAAGGCAATAATGTTAGTATCGGGGTGTCCCAGGGTTCTATTTTGGGTCCCCTATAATTTTTAGTATATGCGAATGACCTGCCCTATATGGTGCAGAAAATGGCGGATATAGTACTATTTGCTAATGATACCTCTCTAATTCTTAATGTATCCTGCCGGTGTGAAAACATTGACAAGGTAACTGGTGTAGTGTTTGCTATTTGAAACTAGTTCACATATAATAATCTTTTGTTAAATTCGGCTAAAACCAAATGCATTAAATTTATTCTTCCGAATGTGACTTCTGCTAATACAGAAGTTCTCATTGGGAATAATAAATTAAAATTTGTTAAGAATATTGTGTTTCTTGGAATTACAATAGACTCCAAATTACAATAGGGCCATCACATTAATAAACTTGCCGGTATGCTCAGCTCTGCTGCATATGCAGTTAGGAGGATCAGACAATGGCGGATGTAGCTACTGCGCGCTTAGTCTATTTCAGCTACTTTCACAGCATTATGTCGTATGATATACTGTTGTGGGGAACAGCGGCTGACATTGAGACAATTTTGATCTTACAAAAAAGAGCCATTCGCTCTATTTATAACTGGGGCTCCAGAGAATCCCTTAGGGAACTGCTCAAAGAAATAAATATTCTCACTATTTATGATAACATAATGTATGTCCGTAAAAATTTAAAGTTCTTTTCAAACTTCAGCGAAAAACTTAGAAGTAGAAACAAGTTGTATATGCCGGTACACCGGTTTGCTAGGACTGGTAGATCATTTTTTGTAAATTATATTCGACTTTATAATAAGTTGCCTGAAACAGTTCTGTCCTTTTCTGACACATTGTCGTTCAAAAATCACATTAAAAATAGTCTCTGTAAAAGGGCTTATTAAATAATTGATGAATATGTAACTGACAAAGATGTCTGGAAATAATTCGGCACAGACGACCTTTCCTCATTAATATTTAATCCTACTATTTGATATCACTATTGTACCAATATCACTTCACACAATTAGGCGAGTCCGACTTTTTCATAAGAAATCTAAATTTTCTTGACGGATAGAGTCGTGATCGAAGTCTCATGGCTAATTTTACAATATTTCTTCCCATTGTCATTTCAATACACACGGTAGTCGAAGAAGCTGATCCTGAATAGTTTTATACCAAATTCCCTGTTCTAATGGCAGTCAGTCGAAGTATTCATTCCAGTTCAATAAACTATAGTTTCGAATTTTGAAAATATTTCTAAATAATGCGGTGTAATTAATATTTCCGATTCTGTTATAATCACTAATTTTGCTAAGCGATCAACCTCTTCGTTACCTCCTAAACTGAGCATGAGCTGAGCATATATCAGGGATCCACTGTAACTTCAGAACAGTATTGCGTTAGTTCAGTTCCTCTAATATTGCTAAAATATCATCGGCTATTGATTCACCTTTGTTTCCAGAGACACATCGAGCCAAGTGCTGCAGCGCACTTCTACTATCTGAGAATATGACACATTTGTTCAGGCCATGATTTTTAACATATCATACTGGTTCTAAAATTGCAACCAGTTCAGTTTACATAATAGATATGAAGGAATCAACTTTAAAGCAATTCCATAAACTCCTGGTACAGTCGTAAAATTCCGCCCCCGCCCCACTAGTACTCTTTGAACCATCGGTAAATATCTTGTGCCAACCGCAATATATTTCGTGCACCTCCCTACTGACTTCCACTCTAAGAATATTGGGGTCATGTGACTCTGTAGCTCTTTTCACGGAGCTCTGATGTAAATGAATTGTATTTTGAACATATATATATATATATTTTGAACATTGAACATAGTATTTTGGACGTAACCTAGGTATTTAGGCGGAACATATCAAGCGATGGGGATGAGGTGAGATGATAGACATTGTTGATGAGTATATAGTAATCCATTATTAATTTTTTAACGACTTATTGTAAAAACATTACATTTCTATATCAGTAGTTAAAAATATGTAAAATGGATTCCATTTAAGGCAAAACCACATAGAGGAATATGTCCACCTCAAAGAATACGGCATCCAAATAATAACTCCATGGAGTTGTTGTCCGACTGCGAGTGTCTGTCTTAGCAGAGGGAATAATGCGCGAGTAGTATAATAGTACCGCAAGCACTTTATATCACGTGGTCCCCTTGAACGTAAAAGATAATATTGCGTTCAAAATTACAGTGAGTCTAATTGTGGTAGTGTACCGTCCATCCTGATGCACTCAGTGCAAGCGGGTATGATGAATTTTTCAGTGGCCCGCTTGATGACAAGCAGTACCAGAAACTGTGATCGTTTGTCAGGGCAGGGGTATCATTCGCGCCTTGCCGATTCTACAAATAAACACGAGCAGAGACTCACGTCTGCCAAATGACCTCAGCGAGTGAGGCCCTGGTGCGGGAAGGCAACGGTAAATATTATGGCCTTAAACTATGAAATTGCCGATGTGTACTGAAAAATTAAAACACGTTTATTTCTAAGATGTAACATATCTATTTGATCAAAATATTTACCCTCATTATCTATACATTGCTGCCATCTAATCGGAAGTTTATTTTCGTTTTCGATAGAACTCTGGGGATCTAGATTCGACACACTGTGTAAAAGCATTTTGTACTACCTCCTTGGAATATTTTTTTTTACCACGTAGAAAATTGTTCAAATCACGAAATAATTTGTAGTCAGTTGCAGCAAGGTTTGACGAGCGCAGAGGATGACGTATGGTTTCTGACTGCAGCTCCTGTACAGTTACAACGGTTTGTCGTGCAGTGTGAGGTCTTGCGTTATCATTAAGCAGTAATGGTGAAGATCGATTCACGAGTCGGGGCTGTTTCACTGCCAGTTTCGCCATCATTGTTCGAAGTTCGGCACGGTAAACATCTGTTGTTGTTGTATTGCTTGATCAGACCTGAGAGTCCCTTCGAGTAGTTACCATTACCTTTTTATTGGTAAGCTTTGCTTTAGGGCATAAAAAAATGATATAAATTTACCTGTCCTTTTTTGACTTCGCAAAATAATGCCTGAATCTTTAACTAAAACAAATACGGCGTTAGATATTAACCTGCTACCCAAATTTGAATTAGTCATGTACAAAGTATGACAGATCCAATTTATTTATTAAAATGCTCCCAGCGAAGCGAGGCGGCTGTGTACACAGCACTCGTCCGCACGTAATCTCGCTCGGCGGTGGAGCGGAGCGGCCGCGGGATGTGGCCGACCTGCGACTCCCTGCACTCTGCAGCTTGTAGCCTAGTCTAGGAGGTTACCACGGCGACGTGCGGTTCTCAGCGCAGACACTACGCCGAAGCACACTAACGGAATATTTGAATTATTATTTATTTCACATATAAGATCTCTTCACACAACCATACCGTGGGCATTTCGACGTGCCAATGAGACGGTCGCATCTGCTAAAGAACAACCGGTACAAGCAGTGAACGGGTACTCTAGTGTTGACCGTGTTGCAGTAGGTAGGTTGTAAGGCGACAGTTCGGCCTAAATAACTGGGGTATGTGTTGGGGCAAAAGTTGTTTTCTAAATTTGTATTGTTCGTAATAAGTACAACTTATAGATAACTCCGCAGAGTTGTTACGTTACATTTATGGACGGTGCAAACCCGCCTCCTGCGGCACAGCTCGTCTGCCCGCTGGCACGCAGGCGGCCGCGGCGGCGAGGACTCTCATCAAGCGGCAGTTCGATTGCTTCTTGTTTTCTGTGCATGCTTATGTATTGGTGCTGCAGTCTGCTCAGTTTCGCAGTATTTTTCCAATGCAATTTCATTATGAACCATTTCCTTATTTCTACTTTTTTATTGAGATTTGTATTCGTCAGACATTAAAAAGCTATATACGTTCTAGAAATTGTAATAATATCGGTATGTAGAGTCGGCAACGCACGAGTGACACCCCTGGTGTTGCAAATGTCCATAGGCTACGCTGGCTATTTATCATCAGGCAGGACGTGTGCTTGTTTTCACCTTAGTGTTATAAAACACCAACGTTCGTGGGTTAGATTCCCGCACAGGACAAGCAATTGAGTGCATGAACAGATATGATTGTATTGTTCTGGGAGTTTTCTATCTATCATCTCTGGGATGGCTCCGCACAGTATCTTCTTGAGGCTCTCGATAGGTTGCAGCGACGGGCTATCCGCATAATTGACGACGAAGAGTTCACCAAAAGCCTAGAACCTCTTCAACTCCGTAGGGACATAGGCTCTCTAAGCGTATTTTACCGCCTTTACCATGGCGAGTGCTCTGAACAACTGTTTTCCCTTATCCCACCCTCACCCTTCCGTCATAGAACCACACGTGCGGGCTTGCGATGTCATAGTTCCACGGTTGAGAATATTTCTTCGCGTACCAAATGGTTCGGCAACTCCTATCTTTGTCGTACCATTAAAAAGTGGAACGCCTTGCCTGCACATGTGTTCCCTCCTTCCTACAATATGGGATCCTTCAAACGAAGCGTGAAGAAGCATTTTGCGGGTCAGCATGGCAGCGTCAACTGACAGGATACGGGATGTAGTATGTTGTCAGTTGCAGTTGCGATTTGGGCTCCTCTTTTGCTTACCATCAAGCAAAGAGGGGCCACTATGCTGAACGAATATAAAAAAAAAAGTATGTATTTACGAGAAAAAACATTGTATTCACGCAGCTGTCTAGTACCCATAGCACAAGCTTTGCTTACTTTGGGGCTGGATGGCGCTGTGTACTTTGTCTGTAATAAATATATATTTTCATCGAAATTTCAACGCCTACTTCATGATCATCATGATATTTGATGTTTCCGAAGTAAAACTGAGCTCGGCGGGGCTCGGCGCACGCGGCCGCCGCACGAATATACTTGAATGTTCGTATACTGACTCACGAATACGTATCGAGTAGTTGGGGGCTGGGTCGCATGTGCCAGGACACGGGGTTCGGCGCGCCTTGCTCGCCGCCAGACCGGAGTAGCTGGCACCTTCTCGCGGACATTCATATGATATTCCTATCTTGCAGGTGCTAGAGAAAGCACCGACTATTTATTTGGCTTTGTGTGAAATAGATAGACATGTGTTTGTACGCACCGCCGCACACTCGGCCATTGTTTGGACAAGTGCTTTCTATTGTTACTTTCATTATTTATTCACTACAGAACATGAAGTCGTATCTATCATCGTAATAATGTCTCAGTTACACGATACCATCATATACCCTCCATTCCAAGGGTAAGACGTGTTTGTATATTCGATTACCGTAATCATAGAAACAATGTACATAGATGAGCAGTCCGGTCGACACCGGGAGCAGCGGCCGCCCGTCGATGAAGATCAGCCTTTTTGACCATTTGGTCCCCGGTTCGAATCGTGTACCACTACATTAGTGTTTTCGAATTTGTGTACATATTTGTAATTTACACTGCGGTGAAGGAAAACATCGCGAGGAAACGAATAAGAAATTACATTTCGAAAGACATGGTATAGGTTCACCTATCTAATAAAGGTCTGGTTTTACCTCTAGCTTGTGGGGGTTTGACGGCAGTCGCTCCTACTAAAAAATCAGTATCTTCGTCAAATCTTCAGACTTAGGTAACGGACCCCGCCAATCCTAATGGATTACAAAACGGGATAACGCTAAGAAACAAAAACTAGATGCTGATTCGAGGTTTAGTCGGTGGTTGCTAGAGCATACTTCGTGCGGTCACCCGGATACCAGCTGTGAGAATTGTCCACGATCCTAAGCTGTGCAGTAACACGTGGTGAAGAGTCCTTCTGTTTGAGGAGAGACTTCGGCGCTTTGTTTTATCGATTGTGTAATGGGTTGTATTCCGAGGAGCTATTCCATATTATGCTAAAAGCTTTTTTATAGCTAAGAGGCATATCTCTTTCAGGAAATTTATCCTCACTGGAAGAGCAATAGTCGCATAATGAGAACTATCTCAGAGACACTTTATTCCCGAAACTATCGAGTAGTAGAATATACTCCCTGGCGAGGTTCTTCCAAGAGACTGTCTATGAACTATTATTAATATTATTAATAATTAGAATGTAAGACGTGTCTAAGTGCCCGTAAGGGTCTAATGGCAAATAAATGATTTTATCTTTTATTTTTTATTTATCTAAAAGACGACATCATGGGGTTCTTCAAAAAGAGAATACTACCGTGCTTGATTGGCTACAGTAACTGTTTACCATCACGGAGGTGGTATGATCGTTTGCCAACTCAGTTGAATAAAAAAATATTGTAGTCCATAGATAGTCAAAACGAGCAGTCGTTTGCAGCGACAATTTGTGCAGCGTCTGTTATACATTCACACGTGTCGAACAGAGTCGGACGTGACAAATTGGACAATATGAATCATATATCGTAATAAACAGTGCGATAACACAGTCTACACATTTCTCAGTTTGTCATATCTCTATGAATCATAGAAGTAGAACGATTTTATATGACAGTGGCTTTAACACGTGACTACATTACGAAAACTTCTCGAGTAATTAGTTTACATGGCGCATAATTGTGATGGATGGCTATATTATGAACTATTTCCTGGAGCTGACGTCGAGATATACACTTCCGGCCGCCGTCGGAATCTAATCAAACCGTTCTCCTTAAGCGTCGAATACATTAACTAAACATTTTTTTGTTCAATATCTCGTTATGTAATATATACGGCCGTGGACCGCAGGCCCACTTCCGAAAATGGTGAGCGGTATAATTGAAACTGAAATTTTTTTAAATACTGGGTTTGATATCTCATCTAAAAGGCATAGATCACAGATCCAAATTATCTACGCCAGTTTCTTTAAAAAAAAATGACTTACAAAAATATTGTTATTTTTTTATTGAAATTACTACTACAGATTAAATAAAAAAATGTTGGCCTCCTGAATCATTTTATACTATTTTGGCTGTTGTATTTGTGTGTGTCAATTTTTTTAGGAGAAATATACACGATGATATTTCTCCTAAAAATGAGATGAGAGAGTATGGAGAAAGGCTTACAACTGAATGCAATCCTTGTAAGCATGCACAGCACGGAATAGTGCATCGTCTATTCCGTATCTCAGCAATACGTCCCACAGTTCCTTTGGTACAACTCTAACGAAGGCTTTCTCAAGATCCACAAAACCGCAGAAATCATTCTAGTCTATGGCCAGATGTTTCTCCACGATATTGCGGAGCGAGGAAACTTGATCCGCACATCCCCTTCCAGTTCTTAATCCTACGTGTGCCTCGGATTTCACCCTAATTCTACTTTCAACTATCTTTCCATAAATTTTTGCTGCTAAGCTGATCAAACTGATGGCCCTATACCTGGCGCAGTCCATGCGAAGCCTGCCCTTATACAAGGGCACGATGACCGCGCGTGTCCAGTCCAGTGACCGTTCCAGTTCTCCAGCGCAGATTGCTTAAGTACCAGAAGGCATACCGGACGTAAGTGCCACCTATTTTGCTCATCTCAGCTGTGATCATATCATTTCTCACAGACTTTCCATTTTTCAAGCTTTGTATCGAACATTCAGTCTCATCCATAGTTATACCTTCGTCAGACGCCGTCTACATATAGTGAGCATCAGACTCACTCTCAGTGCCGGCCACCGAGGCATACTCATACATTTCTGCAAAATATTTACTCCACCGTTCTGACACTTCCTGAGTGTTAGCAAGAATGACACCAGCTTTAGACTTTTATCTTGTCCACAGTTTCATAGCTATCTTGTTTGGTCTCAACACATCCATTCAAATCTCCACACATAATTACTCTTTCATTCGCCTCAGCTTAATTCAGAACATTTCTCACAGACTCGCAAAACTTCTCTAGTTCTTGAGCACACGCTGAGCTTACGCAAACGTATGTTGCAACCAGGAATACTCGCGTAATGTCCAGTTTTATACGAACCCAGTTAAGTCTAGCCCCTACCAAACAGTAATCTTTCACACCAGAGGCTAAGCGAGAGGAGAGCACGACACCGACACCGGCACAGGCGTGATCATTCCAGTCTACCCCAGACGATAGGGCCATCACTCCTCCGGAGAGATCATCGGTGTCGCTCCCCTTGCGCTTAGTCTCTGTCACATATAAAGGATCTAAGCGTCTTTCATCCATTACGACTGTTAGTTCGTTCATCTTATCACTCAATCTGCCTCTACATTACATTAGCATTACTCGGCTCTCCTCGACCCGTCGAAATTGGCACTGCGTGGTAGGTGGCAACCCGCACCGCCCTAACCCGCACATCGGTACGCTGTTGGGCCAAAATTGCAAGTAATTGATTGGCAGGGGTCGCGAGCGAGCACCCCTCTGGCACATGACCGCCATAAAGAAATCGCTGGACTTATTATATGGATTTCTTTCACCGTTAAGAAAACTCTTTGTAGTGGTAAAAGCGCACACTTGTGTCTAGAAACTGCTTAATGAAACAAGAATTTTTGAAATTTTTGAATGATTGATGATGATGTCTAACATACACTTAAACACGGGTTGCATTGAGAACCTCCTGTCTTTTTTAAATCGGTTACAATTTGTAACGGAGACGAGTGCACGCATCCCGTGGAAACTGCTGAACGTATTTTAATTAAGGTTGGTAAGATGGCAGCTCAGTGCCTGGACTGACGTTTGATGACACGTGCGATGCACTCCACTCCCCAAAGTGAAGGCTTCAACGGCGTAGGTTAGAAACTACATCCCTTCACAACAAAGGACGCAGACGAAGTTACGGGGGCGGGTGACAAATATAATTGGATGGTTCCAATACGACAGGAAGCTGACTAATTGGCAGGAGGCGGCGGTGATTGGCTGTTATTTTGATGGGAATGCTTACTTAGGGCTCAGAGATAATTCCATAAATATTGCGACACGAAATACGTGCAATTTGGAAAATTACCAGCAACTTAAGATAATAAGTCGCAAAGGTAATGTTACATCGTTACATTCATCTGAGGACTACTACTGAGGACATGGATTTGATTGTCAATGATTGTTAATTAATGACACCTCCTGTTGTACCAGTTTTGGTATATGTATTCGTCACACGTATATACGAGTACACACACACACACACACACAATCAGTCTGCGAGTAAGTAAGTGCATGTCCTTGTGCTCGTAATCCAAATGCAAAAGTAATCATATTTTGAAACGAATGATTTACACGTAACAAAACCGACATACTAGTATATAGGTATATATAAAAAATAAAAGAAATATATTTAGTGCTACACTATATTAAAACAAATTTAGAAACGTATGTTACAATGTTACGGAGAGTATTAGTTTAATTAAACAAAATATAGCTTACAAAATATTTACTTTACCAACGAAGTCAATAAAATAACAGTAAAGTATAAGTAAGTGGCCAAGCGACGGAGACACAACAAACAGAAAGCCATCCCGTGGGCGAGCGTTCATTACATTGACCTTGTTGGAATTGGTTTCTTGGGTTTTGAGCTTTTGAGATATTATAGATCACAACTAAGACGACCACTAACCGGTGTACTCGAGAAATGTCGCTGCGAGACTTCTCGAGCAGGCCTCCTGCGATGCTGACCTCGACTTTTTAATATTTAATCAGAGAAATTTTATAATCATATTATGGAGTAAGGACAGGCGATAGAGGCTTGAAGTAATTGACGATGAAAATACACAAAGCAGGTTACATCAAATTGTATGCAAATGTGACTTTCGTAAATTAACGTCTGAATATATTTAATGAAGCTATGTTATTGAAGAACAAGCAATGTACGTACGTACTCACATGTTGCGACATTCAAGAAGAATTAGAGTAGTCGACTTGCTCGTCGATGTGTTCGCTAATGAATCGGTCGACGAGTTGTTAAAATTGTGATTGAACGGCGTAGAGAATGCGGCGAACTATCCGTTTACGACAACAATGAAAATCACACAAAATTCGAATGTCGAAACAGTTTAACGGTCGCAAGTATCGTTTAGTATCCCTTGGACGTTACTACCCCTGCTGTTAATGCCACCGCGCTAAACACTGCAGGAGTTTACTACCGACGTCACTCGTTTGTAGGAATACAACAACCTTCCCAGCACAGACACCCACTTACTAAATGCGCTTATGCAGGGCCTCGGTAGTTGTTATTCAGAGAGGACACCACAGAGAGTACGTATGCGGCGCGGTAAGCACCGAGTGCAGGTGAAGTTTATGCATAAATGGAGCCAATTTTAGTTTGTCTACGACTGACAATTTTGACCATAATCCCTTGCGTTTATGTTGAGATCGATATATACCGAAATTACAAATAAACAGGAAAGAAAAGTAGATCGGTTCGTGTTATGGGGTACGGGTTTACTGGACTCGAGTGGGAGCCGCCGCGACGCCCGGGGAATACGACGGACGGCGGGAAATTCCTCGGAAAGGACGGATTTTGGAGAAAACAGGAAAACTTCCGGTGATATTAGCGTCCGATCACAAAATTTAATGACCGCACGGCGCGGGCTCGTAAAATGTGATATTGTTCATAAATATCCACTCATCTGTAATATCTGTACTTATATTATACATCAATTTTGGTAGCAAAATATTAATCAAAAATATACTAAGATCCGATAAAAATCAGATAATAAACCATTACTTGCCAGCGGGCTCTCTCGTATGTGTACACCCGACTCACATTTGTTTTGAATAAAATCTGTGTTGTATTTTATTCATTTTTTATAATTTTATTTTTTATTTTTCTTAATTACCCAGCATTTTAGAAATGACCATCAGTGAACGAGTCATGCCGAGAGAAACTTGCCAATTTTTCAAATCATCAGTTAATATTACAATATATGTATGTATATCTATCTATATATATAAAAGGAGAAGCTGACTGACTGACATATCAACGCAGGGCCTACTGATAGGCATGAAACATGAGCAAAATATTTTTTTCAAAATTCATCCCTTAGGGGGTTAAACGGGGGCGCAAAATTAGTATGAAACTTTGCCGTTTTTGAAGTTATTCGAATGAAATTCAGCATGAAGGTTCGTTATTGAAAGGCATGAAACACGAGTAAAATATTTTTCTCAAAAATCATCCCTTAAGGGCGGTAAAACGGAGATGCAAAGTTAGTATAAAACTTAGCCGTTTTTGAAGTTATTCGAATGAAATTCAGCATGAAGGTTCTTTATTGAAAGGCATCAAACACGAGTAAAATATTTTTCTCAAAAATCATCTATATCTATATATATAAAAGGAGAATCTGACTGACTGACATATCACCGCAGGGCCTAAACTATACGGGTTAGAAACTTGAAATTTTGCACAGGGGTTCCTTTTATAACGTAGGGGAGCACTAAGAAAGGATTTTTGGAAATTCATCCCCTAAGGGGGTAAAACGGGGGTGCAAATTTAGTATGAAATTTTGCCGTTTTTGAAGTTATTCGAATGAAATTCAGCATGAAGGTTCTTTATTGAAAGGCATCAAACACGAGGAAAATATTTTTCTCAAAAATCATCTATATCTATATATATAAAAGGAGAATCTGACTGACTGACATGTCACCGCAGGGCTTAAACTATAAGGGTCAGAAACTTGAAATTTTGCACAGGGGTTCCTTTTATAACGTAGGGGAGCACTAAGAAAGGATTTTTGGAAATTCATCCCCTAAGGGGGTAAAACGGGGGTGCAAATTTAGTATGAAACTTTGCCGTTTTTGAAGTTATTCGAATGAAATTCAGCATGAAGGTTCTTTATTGAAAGGCATGAAACACGAGTAAAATATTTTTCTCAAAAATCATCCCTTAAGGGCGGTAAAACGGGGATGCAAAGTTAGTATGAAACTAACCGTTTTTGAAGTTATTCGAATGAAATTCAGCATGAAGGTTCTTTATTGAAAGGCATCAAACACGAGTAAAATATTTTTCTCAAAAATCATCTATATCTATATATATAAAAGGAGACGCTGACCGACTGACATATCACAGCAGGGCCTAAACTATAAGGGTCAGAAACTTGAAATTTTGCACAGGGGTTCCTTTTATAACGTAGGGGAGCACTAAGAAAAGATTTTTGGAAATTCATCCCCTAAGGGGGTAAAACGGGGGTGCAAATTTAGTATGAAACTTTGCCGTTTTTGAAGTTATTCGAATGAAATTCAGCATGAAGGTTCTCTACTGATAGGCATGAAACATGAGTATAATACTTTTTTCAAAATTCATCCCTTAGGGGGTTACACGGGGGCGTAAATTTAGTATGAAACTTTGCTGTTTTTGAAGTTATTCGAATGAAATTCAGCATGAAGGTTCTTTATTGAAAGGCATCAAACACGAGGAAAATATTTTTCTCAAAAATCATCTATATCTATATATATAAAAGGAGAATCTGACTGACTGACATGTCACCGCAGGGCTTAAACTATAGGGGTTAGAAACTTGAAATTTTGCACAAGGGTTCCTTTTATAACGTAGGGGAGCACTAAGAAAGGATTTTTGGAAATTCATCCCCTAAGGGGGTAAAACGGGGGTGCAAATTTAGTATGAAACTTTGCCGTTTTTGAAGTTATTCGAATGAAATTCAGCATGAAGGTTTTCTACTGATAGGCATGAAACACGAGTAAAATATTTTTTTCAAAATTCATCCCTTAGGGGGTTAAACGGGGGCGCAAAGTTAGTATGAAACTTTGCCGTTTTTGAAGTTATTCGAATGAAATTCAGCATGAAGGTTCTTTATTGAAAGTCATGAAACACGAGTAAAATATTTTTCTCAAAAATCATCCCTCAAGAGCGGTAAAACGGGGATGCAAAGTTAGTATGAAACTTTAAGTTTTTGAAGTTATTCGATTGAAATTCAATATTAAGGTGTTTCATTGACAGTCATGAACTAAATGTAAAATATTTTTTTCTAAACTAATAAGTATAAAATTTTTTCGTTTTTACCTACATTATCGGATTCGAACCTGTCGAAACTCTTCTATCTAGCGGGAGGTGCGCGCACGGATGTGCCGCAGTCTACAAGTGAGCAACCCGAATGCAGAAAATATCTAACTGTTTAAAATTTAAAACCTCCCCGACAGTCCAGAAAGTCAGTTCGTCATTCGCCCTTTCATTTCAGTGCTGGACCAATTTTCATCATACATAGCTAAGAACACTCCCGACTTTTTTTTGGAAACACACCTTGTAAACAAAAAATAAATAAATCTAAATCGGTTCATCCGTGCGGGAGCTACGATGACACAGAAAGACTCAGAATCACATAGACACACACACACCCTCACACACACACACACAGACACACACATGTCTAACTTATAACACCCCGTCGTGTTTTCGTCGGGGGTTAAAAACAGAGGCATAAAATATATATGTATTAGTTTCGATTAGTTCCAATTATTGCTAAGAGATGGCGCCATAAGCCAAATTAAAACGCGCTATGGTTTCTTTTGTAGCTCATAAAGTATTGACCACACTGACGACTGACTTGATTCTCTGCGTGTTCGATTAGTTTCCTCAACGACGTCCTAAGCCGAGGTTCGACCCCTCTCGGGGGCCCTTAGGCTGTCGTTATACTTAGTTTTGTTAGGCTGTGGCGCCTCACGACCGCCTCTTTAGTCCGGTGACGTAGTAACAACCCACTCGGGGCTAACTACGTAGTCAGGACAAAAAAAAAATGTAGCGTGGGTGATGATCACTTTGATTATTATAACAAAAAAATTTTGTTGCAATATTCGGATTAATTATTATTATTTATTCTATTTTTAGTACAGAGTCGGCAACGCACGAGTAACAACCAACCCTGATGTTGCAAATGTCCATAGACTAGGCTGACGGCTTACCATCAGGCAGACCGTATGCTGGTATATAAAAATATTTATGGAAACAAGATCTCTTTCCATAATACTAAATTAAGAGATTGGTAATATTAAGAAATTGCCTACAATAGGATGTGTTATCACAATCGAAGGCGTATATCTATATATATAAAACTGGAGTTCCTGACTAATTCACTGACTCATCAACTCCGAAGCCAAACTCTTGAACCTAGAAAGCTGAAATTTTGCAAAGAGGTTACTTTTATAGTCCTCACGAGAGTGAAGAGGGGCTTGGCAGTTTGTATGGAGTTGAAAAATTTTTTCAAGTTAGTGACTTGAAACTTTATACAGATACTCTTTATTAAAATCCAAAAAAGTAGTTTCAAAAATTCCACCCAGGGTGTAATGGAGGTCAAAACTATTTCTTGAACTAAAAGTTGAATTATTAAGAAATTATTATGTTTTAAAGTGAGCTGCTTTAGACTGTGAATATACTCTCAATCAAGACGTCAAATAAGTAATTTCAGCGTTTTTCAAAATTCCACCTTTAGGGGCTGAAAAGGGGGTTGACAGTTTGTATGGAGCAGAAAACTTTTTTAAGTTAGTGACTTGAAACTTTGTATAAATACTCTCCATTAGAATCCAAAAAAAAATTGGTTTCAACGTTTTCAAAAATTCCACCCTTAGCGAGGTGAGGTGAGGTGAAAAGGGGGTTGAAAGTGTGTTTGAACGAGACGCTAATCTATAATAGAAATGGAGTTACTGTCTAATTCACTGACTCACCAATAGGTTCCTTTTGTAATGCATATGAGAGATAAGAAAGATTTTTTTGAATTTCAACCCAGGCAGATATTTTTTTAAGTGGCTTGAAACTTTTATGTCTTTAAAATAGGCAACGATGAGAATAAAGAGGTGTTTTGAGTGTATACAGCCAGTATCAAATAGTTAATGAAAACCGAACAGGCCGTGACATATCTTCATTACTACACAAATAAGGATATTTGATACTTTTACTAACTATTTAATGCCGACTGTACTAAAAAATAAGAAGTAAAATAAAAATAAATAAAACTGCTGAAATTCCAAAATCTACGCGTGCGAAGCCGCGGGCATAAGCTAGTATATGTATATAGCCGTACAATAAATATGCCAAATGGCAAAAGTCTAGAAATATAATTGCATGTGTTGAATTATTTCAAAGATTTTTGTGAGTTACGTTTCGATGAAGGAAAACATCGTGAGTCAACACACATGTCCTGAATGTCCCAGAAATTATATTAAGATAGATGTATGACTTCCTTCAGGGCTGTGGCGGTCTGCCGGCAGTCGCTCCATATAAAAACCAGCTTCTTAACCAAATCCTTGGGCTCAGGCAGCGGAACCCGCCAACCCTAATCGAA
The DNA here is from genome assembly GCA_947507595.1 of Pyralis farinalis. NCBI lineage: Eukaryota > Metazoa > Arthropoda > Insecta > Lepidoptera > Pyralidae > Pyralis > Pyralis farinalis. Next base: position 810,257 of record OX382264.1, read on the forward strand.
TAGGCAACGGGATAACGCAACGAAGAGGAAGACTATATCATGACGATTTATAAGTATATAGCAGCACAAGTGAGCAGTTAGGGCATCTGAACTGATGGTAAGTGGTCACCGCCGCCGGCGGACATCAGGCGCGCGAGAGCCTCGCCATCCACAGGTGTAACTTCAGTGTACGTTAAGGAAATATCTTTGTTTATACAACGACGGAATGCATAAAAGCATACCCTCCACCCGATGTAAACTGTTTATCCATAGCCTATGAAAGTTTGCAATACCTACACTAAGTACCTGCAGCTCGCGCGTTTTCATGTACGCTGTTGACACAGCGACTCCTTAGAAGCTATTGGTGATATGAATCCCGCGCAGGAACACATCACGGAGTTGTTAATGCTCATAAATGTTTGTCCTGTATGGGAGTCGAGGCTATCAGAATGTGTTGCGACGTAGAACGACAAGGTGGTTTGTTTGTTAGGTACATGTTAATTGTACACAAAATAACAGTGTAAAACATTAAATGTAACACATATGTAAATGTACACATAGGTATGTATGTATTTGGGTAATATTATATAGTTTAGCATGTTCACTTTCTTCGTCAGTTGAGTCAGTCTGTAGCCGACATTAAATAGAGTAACAACAAATACTTTAATTTCTTATATGTATACCTACACTATAGTATGTAGGTACATAGCCGGCCTTATAAGAAATCTCTTCCAGTCAACCTCCGAGTGCGTAACTGGAACCTCGTCGGAGAGTGGGAGATCGTACAACATACACGAAGTATTTATTGATATAATAAACAACTATAAATAGTAACAAATATCTAAAGAAATAATAACACTTCTAATGTATGTAACTGTGGGTATTTCCTAATCTAATAACAGGTTACAACGTAGCCAAAGTAAAGAACAAAATTTAGTCTGGATCCGCGCCGTTTGTGTACACGGGTATTATCCGTCAAAAAACAGATGAAGGTACAGAGCGCTACAGAGCAAATATTTCTCATTTTCATTCTGTTTATATAATATAAACTAATGACAACACCGTGTCACTGGAACACTGGACAGTCAAATATGAACGGTCAATTGTTGTAGCGATAGTCCGGGGTACATTCCCACATTTAATTTGTGTAAAACATGCGAGCATCGATTAGAAACATTGAGTGCATTGAGTGATGCCGCCGGAGCCCGCTGCTGGCCGCTCGCTGCCCGCCGGCCGCCGCGCGCTGCCCGCCGCCCGCTGCCCGCCGGCCGCCGAGAAACAGCCTCGGCGGCGGATCTGCCGCTCAATAATCACTGATTTCGATATCGACTACAATTACACGAACACTCACTGAGTTCCGATTGATGTCGAAGTAATTTAACGGTTTGGACGCAGAGTTGATTTAACGAGCAAATATTTAAAATTGCATAAAAAATGGTTCTTTGGAAACACAAAATCTTTGCTACATTTTTTTTATACAATATCCTATGAACGCTAATTACATTGAGTATCACTCGCGAGATGCCACCACTACCGCTCACACAGCAGCTCCTCAGAAGCTTACTGGTAACCTCACTCACACAGCAGCCCTCCTGAAAGTTGTTATTCGGCTGCGGTTTTCTGTGTGGAGGCGGTACTCCCCGGACGGGCTGCTTTGATGCGACCTACCTCTCTTAAAAACACTCAGACTAAGACAAAGAGAGATGTGAATGCACACAAATGTTTGTCCTATGTGAGAATCGAACCCACAAGCGTTGGTGTCAAAGCCGCTGTCGCTGTGCCATCAAGCTAGTGAAACTGTATTTTACCTAGCAAAAACGTATACGTTTTCCCTGATGAAAATCGGTTACCATAGCAGTGAATGTTTTAATCACACATAGTTTTGTGGTCGCGCTACTGACGAAGCAATGTAATATTAATTAATATGTAATGGTTACATCTGTAATCACGTTATGTATATGTACCCCACATGTCAAGACATTACATGCAATCGAGTCGCTCGCTCGCTCGCACACAAAACACTCACAAAATTCAATATCGTTGTAATTGTGCCGGCTCAATCGCGTCACTGTGACACGTCACGGCGGCTGGGACACAGAACAACACTTTTATTCGTCCTTAAAAAGCTTGTCACGAATACGGCATCGCGATATCGCAGACACCATACGATATTGATCCTTAGACGAGTGCCGGCAAGGTCGTAAATCGGTCGCGCGGCTCACCCTCGTTGGGGTAGTGTATATGCGATGTGACAAGGTTAAGCGAATTTCACACGCGAGCGAGTCCAATGATAACCAACAATTCAGAAATAAATAGCTCGCCGCGAATACCAATGCTCGATACGAGTACTTTCCGGTAGTTGAGCGGCCCTGATGCCGTAATGCTGCCTGACCGTGTCGCAGGCGGGCGCGGGCGGCCCGAGTGAGAGCTGCGAGTGAACCGAGGGCTCACTGTTGTACCTCATGTACAGAATTCATGGGTGGATTAACTATTCTTTGCAAAAAACATGACCCTCCATCAATTAAAATATTTAACTATGTAAGGACAATAGTTCCACTACCACACACACAAAATGGCGGAATGTCATTGCATCATCCTCAGGCATTAATTGCCACAATTGAGACTGTTAGAGCCATCTATGGTTTTATCTATAACTTTTAAGAACAGAACATACGGACATCTGTTTGGGTATTAGTTTTGGGACACAATTTGTTTATTTTTTTCTAAGTAGTAAAATCATACTTAAAAATCTGGGAAGTATTTAAGGGCGTTTAGAAACCGTTGTAGAAAATAACATGAGTAGAAATGAATACACTTTTATATAAAATTTTAAAATTATTGCGTCAGGGAACTATTGAAGTAGACCTGGGAACAGGAATAATTTGTATGGGGAGTGAATCTTGTCACCTAAGTTACCACAAAAGCAATAAAAATATTAAAATTATATAATGGAACGCTGTTTAATATCAACTCTAAGTATTCTAAATTACTGTTTGGATATAAAATTACAGCGAACTATTGTTTTTACATAGTTAAATATTTTTAATTGATGGAGGGACATGTTTTTTGCAAAGAATAGTTGATCAAATATCAAATAGGAGAACCTATGTACACAAAACGAATGTGTGTCGCGTTAATCACAAATTAAAAAAAAATCTTCGATTCGGTATTGCGCTGCGTATATATATGACTTCACGCCAAATCCCTTGCGGGGTAGGCAGAGAGGACCGAGCACCACTAGACGCGGTCCTTACACACTTCATTTGCTTCTTTAACATTCATAACGCTATATTAAGACTCTTGACATCACTTTCTGATAAAACACGACCAATTTGGTCATAATTGGTTAATCTTGGTCTTCCTCGGCACCTACATTCTTCCACATTTGCATTATATATGTCTCATTCGTTCTACATGTCCGAACCAACGGAGCATGCCTTTTCTTACCTTAAACACTCTCCTTCAGACTCACTCTCTTTCTTACGTCATCGTTGCGCTGCGTATAGATCGTGAAAATAAGTATAACTAATGTTATATAACTAACGGACAAATTATACAGCGCCAGCTAGACATAAAGCAAGCGAAGCCTGTGATATGGCTACTAGACAACTGATACACATACGTAAATATATATTTCTTGTAAATGTGCATTAGTGATACATAGACAACACTCAGACCAATACAAACAAACTTGTTGTCCTACGTGGGAATTGAACCCACGAACGTTCCAAGTAGCGTAACTAACCACTGCGCCAGAGAGCTCGTCGAAAAGAAGCAAGATTTTATAAAAGAAATAAAACAACGTTTATCTAATTACTCGGATAAAAGTAATTATTACATCATCTCAAAAAACAAACCAATTATTTGAGGACACTTAAACTCATTAAGCGAATTGAGCCGTAATTATGGGGCAAAGCAGTGCATGCACGTAAAGGAGAATGGTGACAGTATTACTCGTACTAATTGATAATAATTTTATTCGCGATGTGAGTGAGTGCGGTGTATACACGGAGTAATTACCATTGCGGCGGCTGGCCGCGCGCCACCGCCCGTGCGGTGTGCTCGCCCCGCCTGCGATAGTGACTCACCCGAACTCACACTGCGAACTGATCACTAACAAATTGGACAACGACAAATTACACAACGACCTGCTTTGCGTTGGTAGGAAACTATTAACATATGTAAACCTTACGTTACACCCCCAGTTATATATATTCACGATAAATTTAGTACGAGTAATATATGTATAATAGTTAGTAATAAATAAAAATAGTCAATGACGAGCCCGATGGCGTAGTGGTAACAGTGGCTATTTTAACACCAAGGCGGGGCTTTGATCGGTCGGAGTGTTTGTCTCGATCTAGGTATTTTAAGACAGGCAGTAAACCAATTAAATAACAAAAGAAGCCCTGTATATGACCAAATAACATCTAACATTTGTACTTGTTTATAACTTTAATAAATCTCATAAATCGTTGCATAGCTACATTCATTTATACAGGTTTTTAAAAGGATAACATAACGAACTATCGAGTGTCAACGATGTCTTGTGTCGATAAAATGATTAGATATTATGTATTAAGGATATTCTTAAATAATCACATTGGTAATTATTTACAGTCAAATAACATTATCATTATATTATTATTTCCAGCCACGCACGGGGAAATTGTGGAATCAATTACGGTTTTCCTGAACAAATACAATATGGGTGCCTTCAAGAAAAGAGCCTATGTTTCCCTTAAAAGGCTGGCAACGGATCAGTGGCATTTAGGGTAGTGGTGCCCACTTACATATAAATATTAAATCAGCACGAATATCAAAATAAAATAAAAAAGAAAGCCAATTACGAAACATTTACCAAGGAGGTAAACGATAAATTAAATAATAGGTTTCATGTATTATTTAATTTATTGATTTTAGAAGAGCTTTTGACGTAAAAATAAATAAAACTCAATATGAAAACCTGTGACGACACGGAATATAAGAACCGCTCTTGAAATTACGTAAAAGCCATCAGCAAGGGTTGGTACAATTAATAATTATTTTAACGACTGTTTCTTTAGTAATAAAGGAACGGCGCAAGGTTCTATTGTAGGTCCCTACCTCTAGATTACCTGATACACGTAAATGACAAGAATATTGTTATCAGCGGTGGGCCGGTGTACCAGTTCGCAGATGATACTTGCTTATTAGTTACTCAGACATATGTGAAAGAAGCCACTAAAACATTGCACCAAGATTATGATCTGCTGTATAAATTAGCGTATGGTTTAACCTAAGCGATTAACTTATGCACAGGTATACATTGATGTTACAACAGAGTGACTGCTGAGCCGAGGATAATATTCCATGAGCACGGATGGCTCCGTTACTATTGCCCATGCATGCCTCTGCAATAGTATTGTGGAACAGCTTAAATATATTGCATTGATCATTGACAGCAGATTCAGTTGTCAACCATAAAAGGCTTACTTTAGCAGCAGACTCAAGACTTACGATGTAGAATGCGTTACATAGATAGCCCTATGTGAATAGTTATGGTCTGAGAAGTTATAGAGTCTTATATTAAAGACATCTGCGACCTTCATCGAAGATACCTACTATTATAAATAAGAATGTGAAAAACAAGTTCGTGAACGGCATTGTGGCCTTATTCGATACTGTAACGTAATTAATAAAAAAAAATGCTATAGTAACAAAATTCCTAATAAGTCAAATATTTTTATAACGAAAATACAGCCAAGGTAATGGTAATGTATATGAATATTTATCTTCACATCAAATCCTTTGCGGGGTGATCACAGGGAGCAGTGGGCCGATTGATCTGAAAAAATGCGTACATTTTGACGTTTCGTTAAACGTCGCTGCTGTCAGAACGTTTAACGAAACGTCAAAATGTACATTTTAATATACGCCGCGCTGCAGCCCAGTTGCAGTTTTTAGTAGAATCGGCCTACAGAGCGCGTTAAGATGCGACATTTACACACCTCGCTCGCTTCTTAAACATTCATAACACTTCTCATGCACGCTCGCCGGTGCCTAGGGCTCCTGACATCACCTTCTGATAGAACACGACCGACTTGATGTGAGTCTTGGCCTTCCTCGGCGTCTACATTTTCCGTCGAGAGCGACACTCTCTTTTTTACATCGGGACGCGTTTATAAACAGTTACACCAACTAATTAGAGACAAAATGTACATGATAGTAGATTCTACCTACAAGTAATAATTTATACCACTCTAAGGGTTCTAACTATTTAATTCCTACATATCTGAACGAATATGAAACAACAAAATATGTATAAAAATAATGCCGGATTAACAAACTAAAAACAGTACACGGAGAGACAGTGTGGTGACTCTATTATACGATGGGACACGGTAGCTAGCAGCATTATCCTATCACAGAGGCTGCATAAATAGGCTTTCTATAGCTCGATAGCTCCACAATATGTTTAGGGGTGTAAAGCTCAACAAGAGTTAAAACCAACCTGCACGTGGTGCATCCTGCCGATAAGCAGACGAGGCTCTGACCAAAGAGAGGTAGGGTACGACGATATCCCGACTGGGAAAGTACCTTCACCTCACAGAATACTGCAAACAAATAACAATGCTCTGAAGGGTTGTTGTCTTCTAACGCGTGAGTAAGGTTACCTATAAGAAAGAACTGGCTGCGTTGGCAGCGAGGTTGGCAGCGCGTGTGTAATACTGCTCGTAACGTAAGCATTCGTAGGCTACGGTAACCATATGAACAAACCAAACCTAAACAATTGTACGGCCTGCCGGAAAGTAAGCAGTTTCAGTAGCCTATGGACATGTGCGGCCAGAGACGAAACTCGTGCGTAAAATGCTTATTTATCTCCTGACGATGTATAAAAACATATGCTAACTAGTATTAATGCTGTAACAAGTTCCGTTGCATCTCGCCGCGTCAGCGAGCCGACTCAACTCAAACATGTTTTTCATGATACAGGAGGTCGACAACGACACTGAAAAAACTGCAATTAACAAATTTAATGCAGATGTGTGTCGCGTCGTCTGAGCGGAGCCTGGAGACACGCGCCTCCTAGCGGGCGGGCGCGCGGCGGGTGCGAGGCCGGGCCCGCGCGGCTGCGGCGGGCGGGCGCGAGGCCGGGCCCGCGCGGCTGCGGCGGGCGGCGCTCGCAAAATATTTAAGTCGATCTCCTCAAGTCTGTTTACTCTGAAAATAAATGTGAATGTAAAATTTCCCTAATGAAGAATTGGCTCCCTCGTGTCTCAGTGTTTACATGCATTACCGCTGTCGTTATTTTAAATTTGTGTTCGTAACGACGGAACAGCCCCTTTGTATGTTATTTTCCGTTGTCACCGCGAAGGCGCCGCGCGCCCTCTACATTAACGAAACGTTCTGTTTGCAAATGAAATGAAAATATTTATTTATATCGTTGGGACCGCAGCGCCATGTTCACAACGATCCCTTCGCAATATACCAACTTAAGCTTTGGGTCTAGGGCCGATATCTCCACAGATATCTCTTGAACAGATATGAATTGGCCATTGGAAACGAGTTTATGCCTACATCCAATAAGCAATTTATGTTAGGAAATTGGGTGGGTTTCAACGAATTGGAGACGCGCAGTCTTCGCACCGTTATATAAAGACTAGGGATCCAGTTTGGTCAGCCTCATTGTGTCATGCAGGATGAACAGAAGAGCGATGTTGTTAACAAGTTTATGAAAGGATCATCGAGAGGAGAACACGTTGCTCACCATCGAGCGGAGCTGCGTGCTCTCGGCTCGTCGGTTCATCCTGCATGGCACGATGACGTCAGATGAGTGTTCCGTACAATCACACGACGATAACGCGTGATGTTAATCCCAACGCTAATGTATACAAAATATGAAAGTAAAATAAATGCTTGAGTTAGTCCACGCGAACTAGTGCCGGCCGACACCCACCCACTATCGTTAGTAGATGTATGCCGCCGCTGCCACGGCTGCTCCGGTCGTCTCTGCGAGTGTTCGCCATCTGAAATGTGAACCGCATGCACCCGCTACCGTTGCTTAAGTGATGTGAGCATGCTCAAAACGTGTAGCGTAACGCTTGTTCACAGCGTTCGAAAAGATGATGTTCGAAAGAGTCAGTAAGAGTGTTTTGATGTTTAGTTAACAAAAGGCTCGCTCGAATTAATGTTGTGTAGAAAAATGACAGAAAAGTTACACGACGCGAAACTACAAACTGAGAAAGGGTAAGACTCATCTGTCATCATTAGACTGGTCGTGCTTTACGAGAAGGTGAGGTCAGTATTCCTTCAAACAAGCCAGCAGCGTGCATAAAAACGGTATGAATATTATAGAATCGATCGAGGTGTGTAAGGAGCGCGTCACCACTCCTCTACTCGGCAGCCGGCTGCAGCGGCCGTATGACACATGCGCGCATTATCCATTCTTTTTGAGTCAGGAAAAAGTGCCTCAAACAAAAGTAGATCCCGCTCGGAGCGCGCCGGGCGGCCTTTGGTCGTCGGCCGCGGAATCCGCAGGTGTCCTCGGAGATATGGTCAGCGAGCGTGCGTCTGACGGCTGTCACGGACGGAATGATACTTTGAAAGAACACAGGTTCACAATCCCTCGCGGCATTTTGGACGGATCCGGAAATATACACGGTGCATACCATTATCACTCCTGTTCGTCAAATTTAATATGAAAAATAACAAAGATCGTCTACAACAGTAAATACGAGTACATAAGGGTTTAACGACATCGCAGAAGTACACATATGCCGCGCCGAAGATCGCTACATAAATGTGTTATACGACAGTACAGGCGGTTACCGTAGTTAATGAACAAGAACTTGTAAAATTAATGACGTCACCAACACGTGACCGCCCCGGGAGAACGTCTGTGAAGATCTGCTGTAGATCCTTGGTCAAACCTTGACTGGAGATCGTTGGATAAGCAAACATTTGCGGAAGAATAAATTTTCTTGCCGCAAACCATAATTAGAACAAGTTATTATTTTAACATCATAGTTCCGTAGTCGAGGTTTGTATCGCCAAAACAAAGTTAATTAAAATATAAATATTATTGAAGTCAATGAATAAAGTCAAGAAGTTGTTTGAAATATTTTTTATGGCACACCGAGATTTTCCCAATGAGGTTCAAAATGAGGTTCTTTAAGTTGTCTTCTATCTTTTGTGAACTTTTCTGTCATCATAGTGGTGTAAAAAATATACCACCCGATATAAAGTGGTCTCCGAGGAGTCGTTATTCAGCCAGGGTTTCAATATAACATATCAACTTTATTTGCACAGCGCAGGACACACCGCAGTAGTCCATAACAACTAGCCACAGCGTGTGACATACCAACGAAGGTAAAGGAGAAGGACTGACTCACAATACTCGAGAAAGTAATTACGAATGATAACTTGAATATTATTATCTAAGTAGGAGCTCGGTGGCGCAGTGGCGAAACGCGCTGTTACGTTACTGTGACACTAACGATCGTGGGTTCGATTCCCACACAGGACAAACATTGTGTGCATGACTATATCTGTTTCTCTTGGTCTGGATGTTTTTAAGAGAGGTAGGACGCATCAAAGCAGCTCGTCTGGGGGAGTAACTTCACCTCACAGAAAACCGCAGCCAAATAACAACTCCCTTGGGGTGGTTGAGTTCCTGCGTGTGACTGAGGTCACCAGTAAACTACTAAGTAGTTAGTTAGTTAGTTACTGTGTTAGCAGCAGAGGAGGCATCGCGTGAGTAATATACTTAATGTATTTTATTATAACGTAGCGTATGAACGCTATTTATACGCAACGGTAACCGCTTTCCATCAGTTAGGCCGTATGCTCGTATGTCTTCCGACGTTGTATAAAATAAAAGTGTATAAAACAAAAGAGTCACGAACGAAGCGGGCGGCCTCTGCCGATGTCTCCACTGCCACATGTACACGCCCTAGACGCGCATGTATACTACTCAGATAGCTGGTGTGTTGGTGCTGGTGGGGCCAAATCAACAGCACCTGAAACCGAAGAGCATGCCTGAAGAGGTCGGTGAGTGTAGAAGAAGCGAGAGCGATATGTTTGGATCGGTGAACATGGCGTTCCATAGTCTTTGCCTACCCCAGTGGAAGACAGGCGTGATGATATGTATGTATGTATGTATAGACGATCAACAGCGCGTTCACAGAAATAGCTAACTACTGCAAAAGTCGGATCTCCAGGTGTCAGAGATATAGATAGAATACATATGTCACCATATTATTATGTATACATCATAGATGGAGGGACTTCCCTAAACGTACTGTTCATGTGCGCCCTATCTCTCTTTAGTCAAAACCACGTTTTAAAATAGTATGCTGCACCACGTGGAGACCTTGGTTTTGACTCTGAAGACGATAGCGGTCTATAAACCCAATTAAATAAAATGGGTACAGCTTACTCATCATCATCATCATCTCAGCCTGTCTCGTCCACTGCCGAACACAGGCCTCCCCTCTAGAGTGACACTCGTCTCGATCCTGTGCCACTTGCATATACAGATTATTGTGTAAATATTATTGTTTTATTAAAGTTGTAATTTGTTGCAGAGAGAAAGACTTACAAAACAGATATGTAACGCGACAGTACAAGAATGTAGGAGCCGAGGAAGGCCTAGACTTTCCGTCCATGACAACATTTATCAGAAGGTTGATGTCAGGAGGTCCCTAGAAACCGGCGAGCGAAGAGCAATGAGTGCAAGGATCGTGTTCTGTGGCGTTCGGATCACTCTGCCTATCCCTTTTTTTATACAATAGATTGGCAAGCATGCGTTGGGCATCAGATGGTAAGTGGTCCCCGCAGCCTATTGACGCGCGCAACACCACGGGGATGTTACTCGCGTGCTGCCAATTTTGTGACTTAAGGCTGTTTCGTCACAGTACCCAGTAATTTCTCTGCCATATCTCGCCCTTCAAACCGAAACACAGCTATATAAATATAACTGCTTGGCGGTAGAAATAGGTGAGACAGAGGCATACATGCACCAGAGACTTTTAAAGTCTCTGGTGAAATCCCATGTCATTTATATAACTCCATCCCGCAACGGATTTGACGTGGAGTTATATAAATAGTTACATTAAAGTAGTAAATAGTTCAATACCGGCAAGCTTGAACGCGGGGCCTCACTTCCTTCCATAGCGGCGCGGGAATGGATCCCGCTAGTCAAGTAATTGCAATAACAGGCTTGTGAGGAATGGCATGCGGCTTTCTGCTGATTTTATTTATTTATTTATTCAGCATAAACATAAATTAACAAAGTGTTTCCGTGTACTGCGCCTTCCTCGCAAAAATAGACAATATTACAGTGAAGTGATGTGATTACAAAAAAGGTGACACGTGCAGTGTGATGTGAGTATGTACGAGCACGGCACGTGACACTCAGTGGGAGACGATGGCGATCAAGCCTGTCGCCGCGAACGTTACATGACGTCAAAAACAACAAGTTACTACATAAAGAGATACAGAGTATTGTTTTTTTTTATAAAACTGTATTTTTATTACATGTGTTTTATTGTCGCAGAAGGTTATTTGAATATTATTTTTTGTTTATATTTTATATTAATGAGATTAGATATTAATGAGTATATTTCTGTTTGTATCTGTCTTCGACGTATGCGGTCGTCTCTGCGATTATTCACCATCTTTCTTAGGAGGCATCCTCAAGCGCGTTTCTGAGGCGCCCAGAGCGACTAAGGAAGCATCCGTTGTATTCAGCTTCTGTTTCAGGATGCGCAGATCGATTACAGCCGTGACGGTGAGTACATGCGTTTACTGTCAGGTGGAGCGCTGCAGCCGAGGCGGAGGGTGCAGCCAAGGCAGCGGCGGACGGCATGCATCTACTAACGGCAGCAGGTGGAGCCGCCCGCCGCTAGCTCGCATAAATCAATTGATGACGGAAGCATACAAAGTAAATTCGATTTATTTATCGAGCATGTTGTAAAGTGCTATAATTATTTAAGAAGCCAGCCACCGTGTCTTGTATTGGCCGGTTTTCTCTGTCTACCCCGTAGGGGACCTTGCGTGAAGATACAGCTGGAAGTTCGGAATCTATTAATTATTAGATTATAAAACAATACGTTCATGTATTACGTCGCCGCGGAGCGTTTTACGGCGAGTTATCTTCTAGTTTTCTGAAACTGCGTGTAATTTAGTAGCAATCAGAGTTTTCGTTTCCGTACAGATCATCCAATTAGAATAAACCTGTAGTGGAACACAGAGAAAGTTTGATAAAATCTCTCGTAGTTATCACAGTCCTGCGACGACTGACTTACCTCTGTTTGCCAGACGCCAGCTCTTCGGACTTCGGAGACGTAATTTACCTAATAACATTTTGTTATTCGGAACATCGGAGTTGTGATTGGGGGGAGTTTTAGGGAGGGGATCTGCAAAACGGAGGGATGAAGGACCATAAACGGGCGAAGAGGAAATGCGTAGTATTCGTTGTATGAGCATCGAAATATTACATGATGTCTGTTTTACGAGGCGTCGGATGTCGCATAAATATAAGGCAGACGCATCTCTCGGCGGGACCGATGGCGGCGGGTGGCGGGACGGCGGGGGGATGCTGGAAATGAGATAAACTGCATTAGCATTCCGGGCCGTCCTTTTTTATATATCTGAATTGACTCTTGACATCCAGCGGCTAAACATACGGCCTACCTGATGTAAAGCGGTCACCGTAATCTACCGCCATCTCCACTACTAACGTAGCTAGTAGGTCACTGGTAACGTCCCTCGCTCGCCAGAATACAATCGAGTTGTTATTGTGTCGGGGTCTTCTGTGAATTCTTTGTTACTTAGCAGAGTTCTCGTGCAGACAAGGTGAGGCTTCCACTCTAAAGATGAAAGTAAGCCGCACACATCCCAGTATTGCGCCGCAGCTGTTTGTTCGTCCGTGTGTCACGGTGGTCACATATATAAGTTATGAACCTGCAATTTCGATATTTTATATAGAAAATTGGCTCAATACGATTCAATTAGAAAACTAATTTATGTATCAATATATTAATACGTGAAGAGAAAACTTTGCACTCCTTTTTATGAAATTTGTTGTTTGTTTAGACTATGAAATTTGGCACAGTTAGAGTTTATATGGATAGAAGAGTAGAAAGCTCAATTTTTGAAGTGAAAACTTCTTTAGCGGCGTTGTGCACTTTTTGGGATGAGTAAAAAATGTTAAACTCGCGTCAGGACACGTGACCCTGACCGTAAGATATTGGTAAGGATTAGAGCTTAAGTTCGCTGCGGCGCTAAAACATTAGTTACCTCTAAGTAAACAATTAAAACATGAAGCGCTAGATCGTTCACAGGGCATTAGATGACCGGTACGTCGTGTGGAGGCGAGATCGTCATTATGAGGCTACAAAGCAGCTATATGGTGGTGGAGTACTTATAGCCACGCGAGTAGACTTTGCCGTCATACCACAACCAGATTTTTACTCTACTGCTGAGGATCTGTGGGTTACATTATCCGTGAAACAGCCGCGCAGCAATTTAACAACCAATCTACATATATGTGTGGTTTATTTATGTCGTGAAAATCTTGGACTTACGTTCACTCAACAACTGACAAACTTTTTAACTTGTCTTGATAAAGTTATTTTTGATAACGCCGAGGATAAATTTCTCGTATTAGGCGATTTTAACCTTAGTCAAATTACTTGGCTCCCCAATGATTTCGATGGTTCTCTTGATCCTTTTAATTATACTAACTCTGAAGAAGCGTTACTGATTGATGAGATAAATTCATGCAACTTAAGACAGTACAATGGGATAAAAAATTCCTTTGGTAGGACCCTCGATCTTGTTCTTTCTAATGACACCATTGCAGTCAGCGATTGTAGTGACAATCCTCTCGTACCATGTGATGCTAATCATGGTGCGTTATCTTTCGTGGTACCCTTCATCGAATGCGATCCTCTCGATTCAGCGCCACGAATCAAATACTTATATAATAAAGGAGCTTTCGAATCCATCAACAATGAAATAAGCAATATTGATTGGTATAATGAGTTTGATCAACTATCGGTGGAGGATGCAGTAAACTTGTTTTACTCTACTTACAAAAAGCTAAGAGATAAATACATACCTAGTAAACTAATTCGGCGGGACTCCCATCCGGGTTGGTTTTCGCCGGCCCTAAAAAAGGTCTTAAAAGAAAAGTATAAGTACTTGCGGAAATTTAAAATGTATGGAAACCGATCTGACGAAGAGTCATATAAGCTGTTGAGGGAGCGTGTTAAGCGGCTGGAGGTGATTTGCTATCAGAGTTACCTTGCCAAGATCGAGAGCTCTATTTCTAAAAACCCTAAATGCTTTTGGTCTTTTGTCAAATCCAAATCAAAAGGTAACTCTATTCCAAGTAGTTTAAAATATGGTTCTTCTACTGTCAACGATGGCAAGTCAGTTTGTGATGCTTTTTCTGAATATTTTAGCTCAATTTTTTTAAACTCAGCTAATTCAAATTTTAATGTTTCATTTAACCTCTCTGCACCTCCACCTGTTGTTGATATATCCACTATTACCGTAGAGGTTAATAAAGTTTTGAGCCTCCTATTAAAGCTTGATCCTAGTAAATCGGCGGGACCTGACGATGTGCCAGCAATATTTTTAATCAAATGTGCTAAGACTATATCAGTTCCGTTGACTATTCTTTTTAAAAAATCCATATTAGAAGGTGTTGTTCCCCACCTATGGAAATGTGCATTCATTATTCCGGTGCATAAGAAGGGTACAAGAACTGACATAGTTAACTATCGACCAATTTCTAAATTGTGTATTGTTTCAAAAGTATTTGAAGAGCTTATTCGAGATCAGGTTTATCCGGCTCTTAAACATTCTTTTAGCTCTGTTCAACATGGTTTTTTGAGTGGACGATCCACAGTCTCTAATCTGGTACTACTAAACACATATCTTACAGAGGCTATGGATAAAGGTCACCAGGTCGATGTCGTTTATACTGATTACAGTAAGGCATTTGACCGGATTCAACATAAATTGTTATTACAAAAACTATCTAACATCGGTATTAGTGGTAACTTACTCAGATGGTTTGCTTCGTATATAGATAACCGGTCACAAGCTGTAGTCATTAACAACTACATATCTAGTTGGGTTTGTACTCCTAGTGGTGTCCCACAGGGATCCATTCTTGGTCCATTGCTATTTGTAGTCTTTGTAAACGACATCGATCGGCACCTTAAATACTCCAAGATTCTCTGCTTTGCAGATGATATGAAAATATTTACGACAATTACATCTACTGCAGATGCAGAGTTCCTTCAGTCGGATCTTGTCAGGCTCCAAGATTACTGTTCGTCTAATTACTTGGATCTTAACCCCTCCAAATGCAGTGTGGTCACTTTCAGCCGTAAGCGCAAACCAATACTATATGACTACTCACTGCAAGGCAAGAGACTTCAAAGAAACTCCATGGTTCGTGATTTGGGTGTCTATCATGATTCTGGGCTTTTGTTCGACTTCCACGTGAACACTATTATAGCGAAGGCATTTCGCGCGCTGGGATTTGTTAGGCGTATATCGAGAGACTTTTCCTTAGTTAAAACTCTTAAAATTCTTTACTGCGCGTTTGTACGAAGTAATCTGGAATACGCCTCACAAATTTGGAATCCACAGTATGCAACTTATATCGCGCGTGTTGAAAACGTCCAAAGGAAATTTGTTCGTTTTTTATGTTATCGTACGGGTGATAGATATGACAGTAATAACTATGCCAATCTCTGTATTAAGCACCATTTATTAACCCTAGAAGATAGACGTTATATTGCAGATCTGCTCTATTTCCAGAAAATTGTTACAGGTTCTATTGACTGTCCTGATCTCCTATCCCATATCTCGTTTAAAGTCCCTGCGAAAAGCTTTAGATCATGTTCACTCATTAGTATCCCATATGCTTCCACGAACTATCGTAAAAATACATACCTCCTGCGTGCGAGTAACAGCGTCAACAAACAAATAAAGGAATCCAACCTAGACCTCTTTAACTGTAGCGTTATATCGATGAGGCGACAATTAAGCAGACAGTTTTTTAAAAGTTAATATAAATTTTGATTAACACGTACAAATAATATGTATTCTTAATAGTAATGGCGACTGCGCCTTGTGTACATGCTGTGAAAACCTGTGTTTGTTCAGTGTTTAGTATATTTAAGTGCTCCTGTGTTTGTTTTGTACACTATTTCTATCTGTGGGAACCTTTTATTGGCTTTCTATTGTCTATTGTGTCTTGTACTTTATTTTTTGTAAGCTGTTGGTTTTCCTTAAATATAAATAAAAAATAAAAAAAATTATTTTCTTGCTACCAAAACGTTGTAAGCGCCATGAAATTCTTGGCGCTTACGCGTTTCGTTCAACGTAGTTTATCAACATCGCTATTTGGTTAAGCCGCGCAGGGCGCTTGCGCGAGTGTGCGTGTGGGTTTGAGTTTTAGAGATTGTCGATGATGATGCTGGTAATGATGATGGTGAAAGAGTCGTTGAAATTATGGATGAAAGTTGATTTTTCTGAGAGATAAACGATGCGGCATTAATAGCAGAATCACCATCCGAACTGCAAATACTAGTTACAACAATGAAAGATGATTGTATGAAGAAAGGTTTACAATTGAATGCGAAGAAAACCAAGATAATGGTATTTGAAAGAGAGACAACCAGAATGAACACTAGGATTATGGTTGATGATGTATGGTTGATATGTGTTGGAGCAAGTGAATGAGATTGTATATCTTGGAAGTGCTTTTAGCAGCAATGGAAGGTACACCGCTGATGTGGAGAGACGAGTGAGTGCCGGGAATATAGTGAATGGAGCGTTGGGTAAACTTCTAGGCAGCTGAAATCTAAGCCAGAAGGCACAGCTCGCTGTACACAACGCGGTGCTAATTTCAACGCTAACTTATGGAAGTGAGAGCTGGGTATGGCAGAGAGAGCATGAAAGTAGAATAAATGCGGTCGAGATGCGAGCATTGCGCAAAATTTGTGGCATAACGTTTGCTGACCGCATTCGTAATGAAGACGTGAGAGAAAGAGTTGGTCTAAAAGAGAGTGTCGGTGTTAAGATAAGAAAGGGCATGCTCCGTTGCTTCGGACATGTAGAAAGAATGCGGGACGAAAGAATGACGAAACAGATATACAATGCAAAAGTGGAAGGATGTAGGAGCCGAGGAAGGCCGAGACTAACCTACCATGACCAAATTGGTCGTGTTTTATCAGAAGGTGACGTCAGAAGCCCCAGGAACCGGCGAGCGTGCATGAAAAGAGCTATGAATGTCACAGAAGAGAGTGAAGTATGCAAGGACCGCGTCTTATGGCGCTCGGTTCTCTCTGCCTACCCCGTAAGGGACTTGGCGTGAAGATATACATACATACATAAACTTTTTGAGCGTGCATGAGAAGAGCAATGAATGTTAAAGAAGCGAGTGAGATATGTAAGGATCGAGTCACGTGGCGCTCGGTTCTTTCTGCCTACCCCGCAAGGGATTTGGCGTGAAGTTATAGATAGATAAACGTTTGTAAAATAATTGTAATTTTACCACATACATGATAGTACTTTTATACTGATAAATAAAACAATTCGTGTGAAATTATTCCCTAACCATTCCAAAATATTCAAAAATGCACGAATTAATGTTCAAGTTTTCACTTCAGCCCGTTTTTTTTTATAATAAACACACTACCATGCGTTTGATACACCAACACATGTATACCCAAATAGGTATATACCTACTCTTTTGTTTTGTCTTTTGTGTTTGAATCTTTGAGTAATCACTGCATTTGTAGCAATGCAAATATATCTGTTGTAAGTGACACCCGACCCGTTTCAATGGATATCCTAACTAAAAATCTAAATTCAGGTATTTGTGGCAGCAGTTCAGGTCCTAACAGCAAAATATTATATTCTCAGATAGAATAGGTTCTATTGTCTTAGGTTTTCGCGACTGTTACACATTGAATTAAACAATTTTTCGAGTATCGAGTATTGTCTGCGGAAAAATAATATGAAAAAGGAAAATTTGGAAGCGATACGTCAAGACGTCTCTGCGGTCTTACGTCAAAGCCGTCCGCCTAAACCGCATGTTCCTATGGACGAATTACTTGCTCTCAACAACCTACGCAAGAACCCAGACCTTACAATTCTCCGCGAAGATAAAGGAAACGCAACAGTAATCATGGACACGTCGGAATATATCAGTAAAATTCAACAACTTTTGTCGGATGATACCACTTATAAAAAGGTAAACAAAGACCCCACCGCAAAAATTCTCACTAAAACTAAAGAATTAATAAAGAAACACTCCGAAAAACTGGATCTAGACGTAAACATGCTTGTACCTTCTTGCGTTAAACCACCAAAACTGTATGGATCTATTACCTAAAATACATAAAAACAACATTCCTTTACGACCCATAGTTAGCCAGATGGACACACCAACCTACAAACTGGCTCGACATCTATCGAAGGTATTCTCACAACTTTGTGGACATACAAGTGCATATGTTAAGGATTCCTACCATTTCATTAGCCAAATAAAAGACCTAAAATTGACTAGTGATGAAACTATGGTCAGTTTTGATGTACAGTCACTATTCACCTGCCTACCTGTACAAGACTGCATAGAAATTGCGAAAAGGAAGCTTTGTGAAAATGACATGCCTGAGAAATATGGAGAACTTCTAGAACTTTGCTTAATATCTGGCTATTTTCTTTGGAATGACGAATTTTACACCCAAATCGATGGCGTAGCTATGGGCTCTCTCATTTCTCCTGTCATCGCTGACATTTTCATGGAAGACCTTGAGGAGAGAGCGCTGTCGATGGCACCGGCTGTGCCGAAGATGTACAAACGGTACGTAGATGATACTTTTGTTGTCATACCTAAAGATAAAGTGTCTATATTCCTACACCACCTTAATTGCATCAACAACAAAATCAAATTCACCATGGAATTAGAGGCAAATAATTCACTAGCATTCCTTGATATATTAATTACCAGGAAACTTGACAACTCACTTACTCACACAGTATACACTGTAGGAAACCCACCCATACAGACAAATATCTCAATAGTAACTCACACCACCATCCATGTCAGTTAGCTACCGTAGGCAAATCTTTGTTTCAGAGAGCACAAGGCATCTGCGACGCTGAGCATCTAGAGGAGGAACTCCAACATGTCAAACAAGTACTGTGGAGCAACAGTCACAAACTCCCTCGCATGCGTCACAGAAGCCGCCCGAAGTCACCTACAGTTGAACGTCAACCTGCCATCTTACCATACTTAAAGGGAGTCACAGACAAAATTGGCAACATCTTACGGCGAGCTTCAATTAAAACTTATTTCAAGCCCCATAAAGATCAGTCAATTTCTAAGACCTATCAAGTCTAATATCCCCTTACAAGATGCAGGAGTATACAAATTAGACTGCGAATGTGGTTTATCATACATAGGGCAAACAAAGTGAAGCGTAGGTACTCGTATGAAAGAACACATTGCTGACTTGAAGAATAGGCGCGATAAAAACTCTGCAGTATGTGAACATACACTGGACCAGCCAAACCATTACATCCGGTTTGATAAACCACAAATCCTCGCCAAGGAGAGCGCGTGGCTATTGAAATAAGAAAACACCCCAATTTCAATAGAGAAGATGTTTGGTAAGTACCACCTGCTTGGGATCCAGTCCTAAAAATAATCAAATCCCAAACCCAAAGATCTAAAAAATGTTCGGACACTGTGAGCGATTTTTGTGTGAATCGGAACATATATAATTAATCCATCCATGTCGGTAGATGTTATAATTGAATAACTAATGTAAGACAAATACCACCTTAGTCTTCCTGCGACCACGGACGCTACAAAGCGTTCGAAACGTCAGGTTCAACAAAATAAATAAAATACGCGATACTTCCGTTAAAAATTGTTTAATTCAAGAATAGGTTCTAATTTAGGCCCTTTGTTAAATAACCACGTTAAAGGCAATGTTGTTGTACCCATATGCTTATGTGATTTTTTTGTAATATCTAATTGACAATTTTAAAAGAGACCTATATTGGCAAGTTTTTTTCGCCAATGGTCATTTCCGAAATGCAAGTAGATTAAAAAAAGAAAAAGTAACATAAGAGAATTGAATAAGATACGAGTACAATAAGATTATATTTCAATAAATGAAAAAATGAATTTAAAAATGTAAGACGTATCTAAGTGCCCGCGAGGACACAATGGTAATTAAAGATTTTTAACTTTTATGACTAAAGTCTGTGTTCAAACTGAAAAGAGATTAATATTTATTGGACTGTGATATTATTTGTCTATGGTCTTACTGAATGTGAAATATAATTATGGTAATGTCATAGTCATAGTTTGTCTCATAGATATTTGTGCTTTATATATTAGTTATTGAAACATTCAAACTTAAAAATCAATGTATTAAGTTCGAATTTCGACCACCTGGCGACCACTAGTTATACGAGTATTAATAATTACCAAATTCGATTGTCATACAAGACAAATATTTATATGCATGAGTAGGTCTGTTTGTCTTTATCCTAGAAAAGTTTTAGAGATTTTGACGAGCTCGGTGACTCAGTCGTGAATGACGCGACTTTGACACCAACGCTCGTGGGTTCGATTCCCACACAAGACAAATTTGTGTGCATGAACATGTCTATTTGTCTTGGTCTGGATGTTTTAAGAGAGGTAGGGCGCGTCAAAGCAGCCTGTCTGGGGAAGTACCTCCACCTTACAGAAAACC
Organism: Pyralis farinalis; assembly: GCA_947507595.1. NCBI lineage: Eukaryota > Metazoa > Arthropoda > Insecta > Lepidoptera > Pyralidae > Pyralis > Pyralis farinalis. The sequence continues at coordinate 831,022 of OX382264.1, forward strand.
GCAGCCAAATAAGACCTCCCTAGTAGAGGGTTGTTGTGTTCCTGCGTGTGAGTGAGGTCACCAGTAAGCTCCCAAGGAGTTGCTGTGTGAGCAGCAGAGGAGGTATGGCGCCAGTGATAATTTGTATCGCAAGCGTTAATAGGCTACGGTAACCGCTTTACATCAGGTGGCCCATATGCATGTATACCTCCCGATGAAGTATAAAAAAATATAGGACGCATCAAAGTAACCTTCCTCCCTCGCAGGAACACAACAACCCTCCAGGTAGTGTTCAATAAGCTGCGGTTTTCTGTGAAGAGGTCGTACTTCCCTAGATGAGCTGTTTTGGTGCGGTCCACTTCTTGTAAGATTTTAACGCAGCATCTCCTTAGAAACTTCTACTGGCTTACTATATAGAACTTAAAACCCTCCCGAGAATGAATGTGAACGGCGCTGTGTTAACTTTTCTCAGGTGCCCGATCAGACATTAACCCTATGGAATTAAAAACAAGATAAATCAAATGACAAAACAAAGCGAAAGAATTTCGAAAACATCTTAAAACAATAAACGCGAGACAATTCATAACCATTAATCAAATCAAATATTTAAAAATTGGCTAGGTCGCGGCGCCCGCTCGCAGCGCTGTACACGTCTGATGTCATAAACGTTAGATGGCCGGATTTACGAGACACAATAAAATTTGAGATCAATTTAAATGTAATATCACGGCAGTTTTCGTTTTACTGCCGGTGTCCCATGTCCCGTGTCCCGTGCCCGTGTCCCGGCCGCGAGCAACGCGCTGCTTATTTATAGCAATAAATCTTCTTCGATATAGCATTTAAGGTCAGCTCTCTTGATCGAGATAAGCTAGGTTAGTCTACATCTTTTTTATATCGCCTGATGGTAAGCGAAAAAGTAGCCTAAGCCGCAGCGGCAAATGGCAAAAGACTACTTCTTTACACTTCGTTTGAAGGAGCCCATATTAAGAATGAGGAAACATATGTGCCGGCAAGGCGTTCCACTTTTTAATGGTACGACAAAGATAGTAGTCGCCGAACTTTTTTGTTTGAGAAGAAATGTTCTCAACAGTGAAATAATAACATCGCAAGCCTGCACGTGTGGTTCTATGACGGAAGGGAGAGGTTGAGATAAGGAAAAACAGTCATTCAGAGCACTCATCATGGTAAAGCCTGTAAAGTACGCTTAGTGAGCTAATGTTCCTACAAAGTTGAGCGGGTTCTAGGGTTTTGGTGACTTATGGATGATCCCAACTAAAATGCAACTTCCAAAATTAACCGAAATTATATAATAGGTGTAGATGCCGTACAATACGACTTATTTAATAAAATGATTAAATACAAGTTTAAAGTTAAAGTGGGATCTGATGCTGTGTTGTATATGGAACCAGAACGGACTGAGTATCCAGCCGTTTCAGAGATTAGCCGGAACAAACAGACAGACAGACAGACAAAAATTGTAAAAATATTCAGTTTGGTATATGTATTATATCCATACGCATTTAGTAAAAAGCGGTTATTTTAATATTACAAACAGACACTCCAATTTTATTTATCTTATTATTATTATATTATTATTATTGCAGATCTAGTGGCCTGATTCAGACTACCGTTCTGGAGCATTCTCTGAGAATTCACGCGCAATACTAGGCGCAACCTGTCTGCATTCACTAGCGCAATATAGTCAGTATACATGAGCAAGCACGGAGGCCGCTCATGTGCATCTCTGACGGTGTCCGACACTACGTTTAAAATAACGCTGAACAGAAAGGGACTAAAGACAGATCCCTGGTGAAACCCGACGGTGCTCGGGACGAGTTGCGTGTCGCCAACAGCAGTCCTAACTATGGAATCGGAATCGAGATACTTGTCTCGGCAAGTATCAATATGGGCTTCAAGCACCCTTTAGCACCTCAGTGCCCACCAGACCATGGCGCGAAGACCACACACGTAGGTGTTCTACATGTCTAAAAGCAGAACATGTAGAGGCGTATTCTTCGGCCTGTATTCCTCCTTCACGGCGAGGTCTCCGCATAACAGGGTCAGGGCAGGAGTCTCCTACACAGTGGCACTTGGATATATCCTGTGCCGCTTTAAGCCTGGAACGAGCCAACTTGTAGATGGGTTTCTGCCTCTCTGACGATTCCAATTTATTGGCAGAGCTGCGATAGCCAGCGGAGCCACATTACCCTCAAAATTATCGTTTGGGGTAGACTGATGTCATCCAGCTAGCGTTTAGACGGTAATAGTGAGAAACTCCAAAATCGACACACTAATAGCTAACATATTGTAGTTTTGTATCCTTTAATTTGAAATTTAAATGTTCGTTGGTGAGGAAGAACGGTCCAAAATCGTTCCGATTAGAAAAAAAAAACATATGGGAAAATGTATGGCCGGCCAATCTGCAGTGCAGAGTTTGCACTGCACTCCCATCAACAGAAAAAGTAACAGCACTCGTCGCTAGATGTCGTACAGGGTTCCATATATTTTTAAAAAATTAAAAATAAAATATTTAAATATTTTTTAAATTTAAAAAATATCAGCTCTGCCTACACAGCTTGCTGTTATTTACAAGTCGTACATTGGTTTTAAGTGGTCTTGTCTGGCCCTGGCTATAGCTCTCTCAGTGACTCGCTTCGCGGTCCTATATGCGTCACGATCTTCAGGAAATCTGGACGCTTGTCATTTTATAAAGAAAGCTTTCTTCACCTTAATCTCTCTCTGGACTGTGTCGTTCCACCAACAAGGCTCCCTGTCACACTTGCGTCCGTCCTTGGTCTTTCTAAGTACCGTCTGGGCCGCCCTGGTGATGGCCCCCTGAATTCTATACCAGTGATGCTCAACTGTTTCGCCTCCGATATCAGCGCACATGTCGTAGCTAGCCGGCGAACTCCTGGGACTTGGATTAATCGAACAACCACCGCCTAATTTGACGTCTGCAGTGCTCGGGGTAACTCTCATTGGACTTCATGCAGAGGTCCATAATAAGGGAACGATGTTGTGTAGCGAGATTCTCGCCGGATATAACCTTACAGTTGGCTACTCTGCTGATATAACGTCTCTTTGTGAGTCAGAAATCGATTTGGATAGCATGCCTCCCGCTCCTGTAGGTGATGAAATTTTATCTAATTAAATTAAATTCTTTTTGTAGTACGTATTCACGATGGCCAGATCGGCAGCCGCACACTTCCGGAGAATATTCTGCCTCTCTGCGTTACGACTACCATATTGAAAACCGCCGTGAACACGCTCAAACTCCTCCCACGCCTCATCCGTGTGACCGTCAAGATCACCACCCAAAACGATCCTCTGTGACAACGGGATAGTACGCAGCACTCGACCACTCTTATTACTTTACTTTCTTACACTAATATTTAATTGACAATTTTAAAAGAGTTGACAAGTTTTAATTGACAAGTTTCTTTCGGTATTTCTTCTTCGCCAATGGCCATTTCCGAATAGTTGTAGATTAAAAAAAGGGGAATAGTAAAATAGGAGAAATTATTATTATACTCGTACAATAAGATTATATTTTAAGGGCCCAACGGCAAATAAAGAATTTTTATCTTTCTGATGAACAACTGATGGAATGCGGTTACTGTAGCGTACCGTACGTAGGATGTGAATGCAAAGAAAACAAAGATAATAGATAATACGGACGTGAGAATGACGGTTGAAGATGTACTGATGGTACAAGTGAATGAGATTTTATACTTGAAAGCACTTGTAGCAGAGATAACAGATGAGATAACAGATACACCGCTGATGTGGACAGGAGGTTGAGGGGAATGGTGTGAATAGAGCCTTGAGAAAACTCTTGTTAACGAAAGCTTGAGCCAGAAAACACGGCTTGCTATGTGCAACGCAGTGCCGACCCCAACGCTAATCTATGGAAGCGAGAGCTGTATCTGGCAGAGAGAGTATGAAAGTAGAATAAGCGTCGTCGAGATGCCAGCGTTGCGCAAAATTTGTGGTGTAACGCTTGTCGCAACAAGGATGTTAGAAAGAGAGTCGGCCTGAAATAGAGTATCGGTTGGTTCGGACACGTAGAAAGAATTCAAGAGGAAAGGATAACGAAACAGATACACAACACGAAAGTAGAAGAATGTAGGAGCCGAGGAAGGCTTACACTTGGCTACCACCACCGAATCGGTCGTATGTTGTCAGAAGGCAGTGTCGGGAGCCTTAGAAAACGGCGAGCGTGCATGAAAAGAGCTGTGAATGTTAAAGAAGCATTTGAGGTGAGTTAAAACCGAGTGACACTCGGTTCTCTCTGTCTACTCCGCAATGGACTTGGTCTGAAGATGTAGTAGCAGTAATGTTAGATCTAGGAATTAGTACCAGCGAAATTAAAAAATATAGTACATTAATTTATTAAAAGCTCTACTGTTCTCATACTTACAAATTGTATAATTATACAAGCGTCCCCGAGTACGTACTACAAGACACATTTACACCGAAATAACAACGACTGTTATAACACTGGACAACTAAAATTGTAACAATGCCTTTGTCTACCAGTTTATAAATACCTGCCCGCTCCTATCGTAACACCGTATGGTTTTATTTGATGAGCTTTTATTTTTTTAACCACCGACGCAAAAAGTGGGGTGCTACAAGTTTGACCGCTATGTCTGTCTGTGGCATCATAGCTCTTAAACGGGTGAACCGATGGATGCGGTTTTTATTTCAAAGCAGTTCAAAGCAGTTCAGTTCAGTTTCAAGGTCATCAGCTGTTTTATTAGCTGCGGTAGGGATCTTACACGCATAATGAGTATTTACTTTATTTTCAAACACATGTGTGACCTAAAATTTAAAACATCCATGCAAGATTACTACACTAGACACAATGCAAAATTATGGCTTTTTTATTGGGTTTTTTTTTAATTTTAAATTTAATAATTATATGTTCTAGCTGTCACCAGTAAATTAAATGTATCGTTTTAGCACTAACTTTTATTATTTCGGGGTATTTTTAATTTTACTAGCTTCATTGTGTTTTCGAAGTAACTGATCCTCGATAATAACCTGAAAGTATAAAAATGTTCGTGATGAGTTTTGTTACAATATAATATGGAGAAACGCGACCTCACGCCTGCTAGCGGACTACTGATAGACTTTACAACTAGGACTTCCTGGAGCTAAACATAGCAGAAAATCATAAAGAAACCTTCATATTCGCATTATAATATTATACATTTCATTTAGCGCATAAAAATTACCTTTTTTTAAACCAAAAAAAGGATGAAACGGATTACAAAAAAACTATTGATATTCGAAATTTTCTAATATGAATTCTATCAACCTTAACCTCGTTCTAAACATAATTGAATAAGAGCTTTATTCAAGAGAATTAAGTAAAGGATTAAGTAAATAAGTGGGTATTGCTATATTCTAATAGAAATACTACGTGTCGATAATATTGTAGCGGCCCTGACAACCGAAAGTGCAGCACAAGGGAATTCGTGGAACAATACAGTCCGTGCGAGGACAGAGTCGACTGACACAGCTTACCGAGAGCCGTCACGTCAGGGTCCCCGCTGTTCGTACTAGTATATCGTACATGTGCCTGTTGGCTTAGACTGGACTTTCAATTTTTATTTGTGATCACGCATTAACACCTTAAAGGGCTCTCTCAAGATAGTACAAACACTAAAATATTTTCATACTTAGTTTGTACATCGATATATTGGGCGTCCCCAATGTACCGCCGGGCTGGACGGTGATCACTTCTACACCTAGTTTATCTTCCCGATTTCGTTTTAAAGCTTATCGTAATAGTTATAGAACCGAATATCCCATATTTTGAATCAAGAATGCCGAGTTGGCTGTGCAGCGGGCTCCCTGGTGTCGGCTGGTACCTCAATAATCGTTGAAGCACGACTCCCGCGGGACGCCCACAAAATAGGACACTCGATATCTTTCGTGCACCGATCGGTTGCTATTTTCACGTCGTCAAACGCAATAAATATGCCCGCAATATACAATACAAAGGAAATAAACTACATATTATATTTTTAGGAAAAATACACCCGACTATACCTATATACGGATAATGTAAACGGATAAAATAAATGTAATTATTCTACTTTAAAAGATAACTTTAAGCCTTTAAGGTATATCTCGATGACGTCGATGAATTGAGGTCACTTACATATTATGTATGTAATGTAGGGGACAAACAAACAGCCACAATCATGTTTTATTGTTGTGAAATTGGTGGTATGACGTGAACGCATTTCTCGATATATTATGTATGTGAGATTAGGAATCGTTTATTTTACGGAAACTGTGAGAGTGTGAAAACTTCCGATGAGGACCTAGTCTGTAGACCGTAAGCATAGTCTATACAAGTGCGTTTACACAACCCGTGTAAACACGCACGTTAAACGAAGAGGGGGTACATGTCCAGAGACAACTCCACGTGCCGACCTCTATGAGACTGGCAGACGCGAGTAAACATTAACATCACCGTTGATTAACTTAGCTCCGGTGCTGTTGGACAAATATGTCGAAGAAACTTCACCACGGCGCTCGGTAGATTAATTCAACGATTGTCGTCTGTCGATACCAGCGGGGAGCCGTCGGTTTAACGTGTCTTCGGAAACAGAGACGGGCTGTGACTGACGTTTCTTAAATTGTGTGTTCTGTTAGAGCGGCCGCCGCACGGCGCACGGCAGGCGGCGCGGCTGGCGGCGCGGCGGGCGGCGCGGCGGGCGGCGCGGCGGGCGGCGCGGCGGGCGGGGGCCGCGAGCTGCTCCAGTCTACTACTGACCCTCACAGAGCTTTAAAAGTATTCTCCGCTCTTGTATTCGTGCTGACCGCTTTACTTGTACCTGTAAATTTATAATATATATACTTCAGTGCATTTAATGATCAGAGCGGTGTCACTGGGGCACCAAACCTTTTTATTTGGAACTTGAAAGTTAAAGATACGAGTATAATTGTGTATATGTTCATATACAGCTCTACTTGTATCCAGTCAGTGAATACATTTTAATTTATACATTGTCATTGTATTCGTATCCGTGTTAAAGTGTTTCCAGAATTGAACATTACATTATCGTTACAACGAGATAAAAGCATTCCGCAAGGGCCGGCGTCGGCCGGGGGACATAAATCTGTGAAGTTGTTTTAAATGAAAATCTCGCAAAAAATGGTGTCACAAAATTTTTATTATATAAGTATTATAAACGGGGAAGCGGCCGCGTGGGGCCCAGACAAGTATCTTAGACTCGATAATTCACAGCCCATTTTCACAATCTTGTCTTAGCGGATGCCTGCGCCGAATATAGAACTATCCTTTATTGCATATTATATATGCACATACCATTGTTACATTAAAGGTATATCTCTTCCAGCCAACCCCACAAGCGGTAAAAGAAATCATTGTTGGTTGGGTAACAAAAAAATATTGGTAGGTAAAAATAGCACTATGAATAAGAAAAAAACAAACTATACTTATTATACGTACTATTTACAAATTTCATTCATAGGCTACAAATACAATAATTTATCTATTGTTTCTTTATATATATTTATATATATAAATAAATATATACATGCAATACATATTTAATTAAACAGAGTTTGAGAAATAAAGTGGTCTTTTAACCTTTTTTTGAAAGTCGTGGCTGATGGAAGTCCCTTATTTGTGGTGGCAGTTTGTTCCAGAGCAGCGCGGCACGATTTTTCAATAATAAAACATATGAACGACAGGAAAAGTCCTGGTATCGATGGCATCCGCGTAAAAGATATAAAGCACGTAAATAAAGATATTACGCCGTTGGTAGTACATCTCATAAACATGTGTATAACTAAGTGTATATTCCCAAATGATTTAAAAATAGGTCTAATAAGGCCTATTTACAAAAAAGGTAGCCATGCAGAAGTAGACAACTACAGGCCTATAACTATATTATCAAGTATCGATAAAGTAGTTGAGAGGTACTTTGGTTCAGAAATTAAAAAGTTCTTATCGAATAATAACATAATTAATCAAAGGCAATATGGATTTCAAAGGAACCGAAGTACATCTCAATTATTGTCGGACTTTTCTAACGAAATATGTGACTATATGGACAAAAGGCTACATGTTTTAGCAGTATTTGTCGATTTTCAAAAAGCTTTTGATGTTTTAAATTATAGTATACTTTTTTCCAAATTACAGCAAAGTGGCATACGGGGCCCCTTGTTGGATTTCATTAAGAACTATCATACAAATAGATTCACAGCGGTGAGTGTAGCCAACATACGCAGTGACTTGTTTCCTACTGAACAAGGTACAGCACAGGGTTCGATAGCAGGTCCTATAGAATACCTTTTGTATGTAAATGAAATGTGCAGTTTGTTTAAAGAGGGCTCTGTGTATCAATTTGCCGACGATACATGCCTAGTAGTTGCTCATAAAAACGTAACAGAAGCTGAAAAAATAATGCAACGAAATCTTGACTTATTGTGCAAGTGGGTACATGATGTTCGGTTGGTAATTAATGCAAAAAAAACAAAACTAATGCATATACATAGTTCACAATTAAAGACCAGTACCACACCACGAGTCGTAGCACATTCACATGAGTGTATTCATTATAAAGATATACATGCATGCCAGTGTATGCCCTTAGAAATTGTACACAAACACACATATTTAGGTTTAATAATTGATAACAGATTTAACTGGGGGCCGCACATCGAGTATGTGTGCAATAAGCTAAGATCAATTAATTCAAAAATGGTAGTATTGAGATTTAAGTTACCTTATAGTATATTAAGAACGATGTACTTATCACTAGCGGATTCGGTGATTAGTTATGGTTTGAGTAGTTACGGCCGTTCCTATAAAACGTATTTGGAGAGCATCTATAACCTGCAAGTCAGCCTACTTAAAACCATTTTACCAAAACAAATTAAAGCAAGATTAAAAAAACAAGAAATTGATATATTTACGCACTGCAAAGTTGTGAATGTCTTCAATAAATTTAGGATGGCCATTGCTAGCGAATACTGCAACAGAATTGAACAACTGCATAAAAGGTCACGGGAAAAAAATCTAAGACAAAATTTAAGTCAATTGAATACTTATGCGTTACCAAACTATACAAACGTATATGGTAAACGAAAATGGGAGTACTTACTACCTGACATACTTAACAATCTACCTAGTAATCTATTGAAAAACATATTAAATAAACCAACCAAAATCAAAATAATTTTAAAAAAATACTTTATCGATGGAAATAACAATAATATGTACTGTTCAATTCTGTGTAATATATATAAGAAATTGATATTTAATTAACTAATATCTATGTTAAAGTTGTATAATATATATGTTAAAGTTATATAGAGAACTCGCCACTTGGTAAATAAGCCACTGCGATGGCTTCAACTAATGGCTATGCATGTATGTCCAAGATTATGTATTTTTGTTTTGAATAAATAATATAAAAAAAAAAAAAAAAAAAAAAACGAACAGTGAAAGAGTTGAAGAAATAATTAGTGTGTGACATGGGATAATTCAAGGCTTGAATATGACAGAGACGTTGAGATCTCGTGGGGGGTGGTAATAGTGAGAAGAACTGAGGGTTTTGGGAGAGCTGGGGTTATTGAAGAGTTTATAAAGAAAAGTTAACAGGTACACATGTCTGCGAAGGCGAATAGGGAGCCACTTCAATGGAGAACGAAATTCGAGAACGTTCGTGTAAACATACATGGGCCTAGCCGCATCAGTTTGTGCTGTATGTTTGGTTGTGAGCCAGTTGCAAATATCTTGTATATAGATAAATAATTATTTTTGTATACAACGTCAGGAAGCATTCGAGTATAGATTTTGACTGCAGCCTGTGAACGCTTCTAATGTATTCTATAATCTGGAACAGATGTCGATCACGGCTTCGATTTGAACCTGCGCACAAAATCTATCTCGACTAAAATCTATACATATAAATAAAATTGAAGTGTCTGTCTGTGAGTTCAAATACAGCTTTAATCTTAAGCTCATATTATTATTTTCAAGTTACCAAAGACTAAATACGCTTTTTTAACTTTTTTGTCTGTCTGTCTGTCTCTTTGTTTGTCCGGGCTAATCTTCGAAAAGCTGAACCGATTTTGGCGGGACTTTCACTGGTAGATAGAGGACTGTTCAGAGCAGAATATAGGGTACTTTTTATCCCATAAATATTTAGGGTTCCTGCGTAAAAAATTAAAAACTGTTAAAATTAGGGGGAAATATCTTCTATTAAATATCTTCTATTCTATTAAATATATTCTAAATCCCCCGAAGGGATTTTGCAATTTTATTTTTATTATTTTCATAGAATACGTATTTTTGTGACATAAAACAACTACGCATTTTTTATGTAATATAAATAAAATAAATATACTTTGTCTCCCTTAAAGGTCAATAGGTGACTCTGTATGAAAATTGAATGGTTGCATCTACGACCCTTAACTTTGTTTTTTTTTTAAACAGAAAGAATTTCAAGTCTACAGAGAAACAAAGGCTACTAAAAGCCCACATCTCATGCGTGCGAAGCCGCGGGCTTCAGCTAGTATTAAGTAAAATGTATCACAGAAAACCACAGACAAATGTCATCTCACTGAAGGGTCGTTATATTGTTGTGAGCCAATGACAGTACAGTTAGCTCCTGCGGAGTCGCTGTGTTAGCAGCAGAGGAGGCAACATAAGCATTATATTTACTGTATTGTTCATGAGCTACGGTAACCACTTTATACTAGGTGAGTCGTATTCTCGTATGCCTCCTGATGCAGCGTAATGAAATTGAAATATTGAAAATGATGTGCCGAGGTGAACAACCATCGCTGATATGTTTTTAAAAGCTTTTTAAAAGCACGACTTTTATGTTAACACATCTGCACTAATAATAAAAAGAGGCGAAGTTTTAGGTTAGGTTAAGCTAGGAGTTAGTAGGGGTCATTTCGGGAGCTTATGTTTCTTTGGCACTGTTATGACTAACTTAGTGTTATAACCTCTATATTATAATAGTATTCATGACCAATCTCATTTTTCATTAAGTTTGAAATAATATTGGTAAATACTGTTTACTTAAAAAACTCTACTTAATTAGAGTATTTTTACACCTTTCTTTGGTTAACCGCATAAATTAGCTCACTGATAAAAAAACTTTATTTCTCCATTGGTCAAGTTCAAAGTCTAGTTAAAGGCTTGTGTACAACATGCGACTGACTGTTAGTGAGATGTCGTTAGGGCATGATATCGAATTTTTCAATTACAAAAATACCTCATAGTGTTTCGTATTCGTCTCGGCCATACTTCACGAGGAATGTAAAGTTTAGTATGTATATTAAATATGTATGTCGCATCCGGTCATGAGTATGGATGTTTAAAATGAAAAGATAGCGCGGGAACGGTGGCGCGCTTTGGCAGAGTCAAGAGGTCGACAGTGGAAGAAAGGGAGAGTTAGTGCAAACGGCGGCAAGTGACGACGTCTTGGGACTGTCCTCTCGTTTCGTATATTCCTGAACATTGTTTACAAGTGTTGACTTAAAATTACAGTGTGATTGCATTGTATTTCTCATTGTCCAACTACCCACCATACGCCCGCATCATATCGGATAGATCGAAAAATCCTATGAATACGACATGTAAGATAATCCAGGGAGGTTTGACAACCATTCGGTTTAACAGTTCTAAACTGTTTACGGTTTAAAGATTTTCTTTTTAGTTTTTACTGTTTGTTTTTTTTTTTACTTGTTTCGATATTCACCACATTAGTTTAACTTTCTATAAGTTGTACATTTGTACGATTTCATAGATTGAGCATTAGTTTCTCTAGTGTGTGGTAAGTTAAACTTAGTAGTAACCTGAATAGGGTTATGTTTCTTTGTTGCTACTTTCAATGTATAATCAGATTAAAATTGATCGTCGTTATAACATTAGGAACTTTATTTACTGTGTGCTCATTTACCACTAAAGTACTGGTTGACAAACGACCGTGTTCTTGAGCATAATTTAAAAATATAACTATTGAAAAAAAATGACGCATTTATGGTATTTGAATGATTTTGAAACAGAGTCACAAACATTAATATGCAGCAAGAATTGTCTTTGAATTCCAATATTTAAATGATGTTTGTTTTATTTATTTAAGCACGATCCCACACAGTAAGAAAAACTCTTGTGGTCAAATTAGTGCAACAAGAGGTAAGAGATTTATAAGGTGTGCCACGCTTTGGCATTGGTCAAGGAAGATCCATTAATCACAGCCGGTCGATATCGGAAAATAAGTTGAAGTACATCTCTGTATCTATCTACAACTTCACGCCAAATCCCTTGCGGGGTAGGCATTGAGATCCGAGCGCCACGTGACTCCATCCTTACACACCTTACTCGCCTCTTTAACATTCATAGCTGTTATCTTGCTTGAAGTGCATAATATAGTTAAACTGATTGTTAGTGGACGTTTCAGTCCATTGTGCACGTCTTTCGCTCAAGGTTCATGACTTAAAAGATACTGTTAGCTGACCTTTAGGGTTGAGTCACGAGTGGATCGGGTTTGGAATTCGAAACCCGTGTGGTCACATATGACCGCGAAATGTATGTGTTACTAGCGAGGTTTGTTTTTTTAGAGAAGAAGAAATAGTCAAAATTCCAGTTGAACAAATTTAGACACGTACACTCGGTGAGAGCAATGTTTCCCATCAGATGATCAGATGACAAATACCAACACATGCCTATGTCTGCATCTAATTGCCAATCCCATACACACAGTTTGCACAGCGCGCTCACCACATTCACGCACACACATTCACTCATGCATAAATTTACACACATAACACACACGCGCTAACATACAAACTCATAGAATAAATTTACCTAACTTTTTATGTATAAATAGTGTCACACTTACGAGAGGTAAGAACTGGTGATCTGAGATACAGGCTCCGCCTAGTTTAGACACCAGTCTCACAAATTCCTATTTTTTAATTTCTTTGCGACTAAAATGTGTTCCATAAAATTAAGTTTATCACATAGGATTTTGTGAAATTAATAAACGTTTTTATTATTATTATTTTTTTTATCCGAAGTTAATTGAGTTTAACAACTCAGTTTCGCAGTATACATAAAGTATAGCTAATACGAGTAACTTAGGATACAGGCAACAACGTAGATCACATTAATTTATTTTGTCCAACCTCTACTGTACTGCATTCGGCACACGATGCGCTGTGAGCACACATTTTAAGACACTGAAGTCTACGCAACTGTTTTTCTTATATACCATATCACTTTCTGTGTCTCTACACAGTAGTAGCAGTAGCAGTATTTTGTTTCATTCCATTGGTCTTTGTTCAGTTGTCTGCCTGTAGCCGCATTTTATCATCAGTGGATGGTCGTTTGTAGAGGAGGCGTGAGATTTTCCGCTCAATATAATTTGTTCTCTTGATATATGATGTTATTATAGCGGGCTCGCGTGGCATATGGTCTGGTGTTTTCCATTGGTACATGCTTGATAGTTGATCTGCAAGTTTAAGTCACTAGGAAGTTGGATTTCGAATCACCTAAAGATGATTTCAGTTCAATCAAGAAAAATTAAACCACGTGTAAGGTTCAGCCAGCATGTTTTGAATGTGGGCGATCTCCCCAAGAAATCCGATGTTTTGGATGCAGCATAAATAGCTTCGAATTAGCATAAGGAAGGAAGCGTGTGTCCAAATATGTTATCTAACTGTATTAGACGTAATCTAATACAGTTAGATACGTTGCGAACCATATTCAGACGGCATGCTACAACATATCCCATTAGTCGATCCCAATAGTATTGCGTCGGCGAGCGAATTAGCAATGTTACACAATACACAAATTTATACGAGTATTTTATTTTAGTAGCTTGCGTTGTTGTGTTTGTGAATAAATGTGAAATTTTAGAACAATGTAACATTGTACATAATAAAAGCAGTCTACTTCTTTTCAATTTTTACTCGAAATCTTGGCATGTAGGTACCTGTGTTTCGTCTGGGTCAGTGTGCTCGTGGCAGTACATATGTCGTGCCATAGACAAACGACGAGTGAATTTTGAACAAAGAACGACGAAAGACAACTTAATAAATACAAGAATATATTAAATAACCTACTTCATAAAATAAGACTCTTGATTTAATTGTATTCGTTTGTGTGTTTGTTAGTCATTATCTCCGCTGACAGGGAACTTCTCTTTAAAAGATTATTTGTTGTATCCACTATCTGAATTGTGGCAAATAAATATACAACCCGCCTCTTGAACGGTAAACGATTAGGGCATATTTTATTGGCGAGCACCACCAAAATCGGCGTAAATCTATTGTATAGAATATATATGGACCATCAGTACTAAGCCGGCCGGAGGAGCCGCACTACCAGCGGATTACCCCTCAATGTTGGCTCCGCAGTGCGCTGTACTAAATTTGGCCTATTTTGAGAACCTTCCTTTAATAATTGAAGTGTCTGAGAACAGTGATCGAAAGTCATCCCAAGCCTAATATTATTCCGATTCAGGCTGGCAATCTTGTAATAATTCTTAAACTATATCACATCTAAGAGGAGAAATATTACGGTACTCGCCAAAAACGTTTATTTAAGCATGAATTGGATATATCTTTATAGAACGTACGTTTTTGCACCGTTTCTGTTGGCTATATCTTTATATACTAGCGAATACGACAGATGTTTCTTGCCCGAAAAAGTCCTACAACTCGTTTGCAGCGCCGTCTACCTGAGTTAAATGTGAATCCAAACGATCCAGGGATCCACTCAAGTTCACTCAAGAAAATACGAGTATAAAAATTTGTTTAGTAGGACGACTTCAGTTCAGAAAATTGAACTCCTGAAGGATCACTTCGTTGTTTGTCCGTCAAAATCCTGTCAAGTTAAATGTTTTTAAAAGTGGTAGCGAGCATCAAAGCAGTGCCTCTGGGAAAGTCCTCCACCTCACAGAAAACCGCAGCCGAATAAGAACTACCCAGAGGGTTGGTGTGCTCCTGCGTGTGAGTGAGGTCACCAGTAAGCTCCTAAGGGTTTGCTGTGTAAGCAGAAGAGGTAGCATCACCCGAGTGATACTTAATGTATTGTTCATAGGCTAAGGTAACCGCTTTACGTGAGTTGGGCCAAGTGTTTGTAAGACTCCCGAGGTTGTATAGAAAAAAAAAATGGAAAAAATGGAAAATCGTAAATTTGTAGTTTAATGTTCTTATTAGTTTACTGTTAAACTTATTCACTCGCAGAGATATAACAACCCTCTAAGGAGGATTACATGGCTGCAGTTTCCTGTGCGGTGCGATGTGGGCACTTCTCCAATCGGGCCGCTTCGATGCGCCCTGCCTCTCTATAATTCCCGCTACTTGAAGGTTAAGATACTGTTGGACTTTACATTAATTGTGTCATATTGTGAATCTGTCGGCAATCGAGTAGAAGCAATAAATCATCGCCGTCGGTAAACAATTAGCCGGCCGCTGATGGCCGCGACACGAAAACAACAGGCTGGCCGCTGGCGGAGCGGCTATTTTTAGAACACAGCTACGGTCTAGGCCTACAGCCGCCAGCGAGTGCGGTGGACGCTGGTGTCGATGTACCGTATAGCGTAGCTCTCCAAAAATTGGTGTAAAAATAGTAATAATTCAAATATTTAGATGGTATTCAATTGTGACTTCACCAGCACGGAGTTTGGTTTTCCAAGTTTTCACGTTCACCATAAATTTCAAAGGAAAGTAGCTTGAATTTTCGTAGTAGTCGACCATAATGGGATGGGTGGCGGGGTGAAGAAACACGCCGTTACATTTCTTTGACGCCAACGCTAATGGGTACGATTCCCACACAGGACAAACCTTTGTGTGCCTGATCATATCTGTTTTTCTTGGTCTCAGTGTTTTCAAGAGAGATAGGGTGCAACAAAGCAGCCCCTTTGAGGAAGTACCTCTACTTCACAGATAATCGCAGATAAATAACGCCACCTTATAGTGTTGTTGTGTTCCTGCGTGTGAGTGAGGTCACCAGTAAGCTCTTGCAGAGTTGCAGTGTCATAGTTGCATCACAGGTGGCATCGCTCCCAAGGTTGTTATTTGTCAAAGTCAAATAGGTAAGGACAAAACGTTTCATCGATTATTAATATGAAATACAGGCACAATCTTTTCGCATTTATCTGCGGATCTGTAATAAGAGATCTAAGATATTTGAAGCTCTAGTTAAAGGAAATTGAACATTTTAACACGCTCTATTTGCTTAACCTGAGTAAGTATGTAAACAAATCTCAGAAGTTGAATTCAACCAATTTCTATTTGTCGTAACGATTTGAAACATCGCAAATGTATGTAACGTCGACGACAACACACTCGTACGAAGATTACGAGTTACGTACTCGGTGAGAAATGTCCGCGAGTGAGTCTGGAGGTGGCCGGCGGCGCTGTTTAATACTTACTAGAGAACCGCTCGAGTTTCAACTCATTTGATCTTGACTCACTGAAATGAACGCGAGATGGTTTGGATTCATTTAATCTTACGATGTTGATATTTATTCAGCAATTTATAATCCTAATTAATGATATATATAATATTAATCCCACTTCTAGAGTCTTGATTCTTAGACATATTTATGAACTTCTGAGAGTATTGATATAATTATTATAATTTCATCAGTCAGGTAATATAAACTTCAATCGAACATGTAAAGTAAAACGCGAGAAAGTTATATGCATTGCACACCTCTTATTAGGGTTTCGTGCTAAAATGGTAAAACAGATCTTCTTCTTTCTTAATTTTCTTCTAAGGGTCTTCCGTTCCGTTAACTTTCGAAGAAAATGTAATTATTACAAGAATAATGTATCTAGTGCACGTTTTAAAAAAATTCAAAACATCTGTAGATTTAAGAGAGCGAGACCACAACTAAGAACTACTAAAACGGAAATATTTACTATTGAATTTGTCTACAAAAATAATATGATATATGTTACTAGTAAAAGTCTGTAAATCATCACAATCAGGTTTTTAGAAATCATCACACGTTCTACCGCCGGTGGTCTCGGTGGTCCGGCCGTGTGTTGTTTAATAACGCGAGGCCGACTGTGTTGGTATCCACACGCGGGTCTAGAGACCAACAAAGTGATCAATTGACTCGTCGGTCAGTTTTCAATTCTAATATTTGTTTTGTAGTTTGTTCCGTGCCGTTTTGTATCCATCCGTGCGTATAGATTTTAATTAACAGAGAGCACGCGCTCGTCTCGGCGTGGCTGCATGCGGCGACTGCGGAGAAGTCACCAAACAAATACACACCACACTGTCTTAGCTGAAAAATGAAACGACCACTCTATTATGTTACCGTTTTTTGTTTCGAGCACGAACTCCTTTTAGTACATGTCTATAGCGATTAGCATTATATATATCGCACCCTCAGTCCAATAAGGGCACAATCGCAAATTTTGCAATTTTATACGAAAGCCATTTTCAGTTACTTGTTCCACACAACATAGTTTTTTGTTCGTTTAAACTGCTCTAAAATTAGTTTCTCTTGTATGAAATAAACCACACACTTTAATAATTTGGGATATTTTCATGAAAATATTTAAAAACATTAGTTCACATATAATACACATGTCTGTGTACTTAATAACAGTAGAGAAATAACATACAAATAAATATTCGAAGATCAAATTAGCTATACAAATAAATCCTTCATAATAATACGAAAATAAATATTAGACCATTGAGAAAATACGAATTGAAAACACATTTAGTCGTAAGAAATAAATAAGGCAACTTAGATAACATTTCAAAACGTAATTTGTGCCGACACAAAGAGGCAGACGCAGGCTGATTCGAATTAATACAATATTACAGCGAATTATCCTCACTTCGGCCCACTTCTTAAGTGCCGGACAAAGTAAAGCCCAAAAACAATAGCTTACACTGTGACATAAAAGAAATACGATTCGATCGTAATTGGATTATTGTATTAAAACAAAGCTATTGTGTACTTCTTACCGTGTCTCCGACATGCTAAAGGATAAAGAAAACAATTATTGAACTTGGAAAGAAAACAATGTGCTTTTACTAGTATTGAAGTTTGCACTGCGTCCGATGTAATAATCCCGTTCTCGCTGCTTCTGGTCTAAGTAGTCTAAGTAGCTTCATTGTGATAAGTTCGCCGGTTTAGTTGTGAAACGATTTTTGAGAAGAATACCAAACACCGCAACCTCGCAAAGGAAATTTATTCCACAATTTCGTAGCAGAAAATTTTGTAAAGAGAAGTCAAACCACTAAAAGTTAATTGTGTAAAATCTGTACAGGTACTGTGGTTTTTGTATTTTGTTTCACTTTATTTATTTTATTTAATGAAGAAAACAAACAAATTGATGAGGCATAAATTCTAAAGTCATACAAACTACCTTGTAAAGTTATCATACAACTAGCTCTGTTATTCACGTTTTAAGACATTTATAACATCATTATTAAACTTTGAGTACGTGGCAACCAATCTCCAACATTGCCTTCCAAAGAATCACCGTCGGTCGATAGTTAAGATTCGTTCGTATGCCGTGTGCGTAGAGTCTGCGGCGAGTCTGCTACGACCGCGGCCCGGAGTCACCGTCGGCGTGGGGTACCCGGTGCGTGTGCGGGCCGGCCCGGCGCTCGGCGTCTAACGCCCGGCGCTCGGCGTCTAATGCCCGGCGCAAACTACAGAAACTGTATAATTCCCAGAATTCCTCCCAAATAAATGAGTTAGGACCGGTCCTAATTCACCCGTAGGCAGCCGCTCCCTAAATTTAAATGATCGTAGTGAGTCCAGTTGGAATTGAGTTTGAAACAATTATTCAAAGAATATTTACACGATTACGAGCAGCGAAGGTGTTGGCTACGAGCCACTTTACAAAATTGAAAGTTCCGGTTTATTATTACCAGAGGGAGACTTTGTACAAAAGTCGTCTGCGTGGGTATCTCTGTCTCACCTATTTCTACCGCCGAGCCGCTATATTTAGATAACTGTGTTCCGGTGTGAGGGGTGAGATATGGCAGACAAATTTCTTGGTACTGTGACGAAACAGACTTAGGTCACAAGATTAGCAGCGCACGAGTAACATCTACGTGGTGTTGCGAGGGTCAATAGGCTGCGGTGACCGCTTCTAATGCGGGCCGCATGCTTGTTTGTAATCTAGTTGTATAAAAAAATAAGTAAGCATCGTATAAATAATGCTTTCCATTTTAATCGCAGCATTAACCCACAATTACACACATCTTACAGCGACTAAAACTGACTTGAATGGAGTCGTGAAGTTTTCGTTTCACAGTACTTATTTGAGACTATAAATTAATATTTAATACCCGTTCACAATCGGAGAAGGTATCGTTTTGGGATATAAGTGACTCACAATTACCGTCGCAATCAAAGGTATGGTAAAGGTCATCTGTACGTGTAATTAAAAATACTGTTTCTGGCCGAGGAGAGACGAAGCAGCACGACAGGCTGGCACCTTTACTTTGCAAAAGACCACAGCTTCGAGCAAATAATGACTCCCTGGAGATTCCTGTGAGTGACTGAAATGCGACCAGTAAGTTCCTGAGAAGGAGGCAATGTACCATAAACCAGAAACGACTTGACTGCGCGTGAAGGTACCCTGTGCTCAAAGAAACCTTGTGCTGTACAATACAATACTCTTTATCGCACCACATAGAAAAGTATACATAATAAAATGACAACTTCAAATTAAAGTACAAAAGGCGGTCTTATCGCATAGCGATCTCTTCCAGACAACCTTTGGTTAGAGGAGGAAAAAAAGAGAATAAAATAGGTAGGTGGCGCAGCACAAATAATAAACATACTTAAGTTAAATACTTTAGTTCATATAAACGTACACACAGATACATACATATACTTACATAAAACAATATACATACGTACAGATATTATATATACATGTATAATAACATTTTAATCACAGCTAGTGACAGCTAATCTGTCTAAAGAACCGACCGAACCGTAAGTAAAGAAAGTGTTGCAGTGCCTTATAATCCAACGATTCGGGCCTACTTCTCAATGAGAGAATACTTTCACCACTAAGCCGATAAGAGCAGCGATGTTGATCCGTGATATAGTCAATAACAGCTCCACGACACGTAGCAGTGAATTGAGTTACCATACGTAATCGGTCTCATTGGTTCTCCGCAGGTTATTTCGTTTATGACGCGAACAGTGCTACGGTCATAACGCTCGTTGCATATAATAAGCAACAATTTTGATAAGCATTTAAAAAAGCATTCTTTTTGAAATTGGTTAAAAATATAAAGAGTATATATTAAACATTACGATGAGCTCCAATTATGCGGATTTATTCGACTGTTACTGATGTCGACTGCACGGAAGACATAAAAAAAGGTAAATAAATTTATTCCCAATGGTACCGGATTTCTTGTATATATGTCTTCGTATGTATATCTTCACGTCAGGTCCCTTGGGGGTAAACAGAGAGAGTCGAGTACTATAACACGCGGTCCTTAAATATCTCACTCGCTTCGTTAATATTTATAGCTCTTTTCACATACACTCGCCTGTTCCTAGAGCTCCTGATTTCACTTGCTGACAAAACACGACCAGTTTGGTCATGGTAGGTAAATGTTGGCTTTCCTCCTACATCATTCCACTTTCGCAGTGTCTATTTGCTTTGTCATTTTTTCATCTTGCATTTTTTCTACATGTCCGGACCAACAGAGTATGCCTTTTCTTATCTAAACACCGACACTCTCTTTCGGACCAACTCTATTTCTTACGTCATAATTACGACCGCAGTCAGCAAGCGTTATGCCACAAATTTTGCACAATGTTCGCATCTCGACCGCATACATTCTACTTTCATGTTCTCTCTGCTATACCCAGTTGGGATTAGCGCCGCGTTCTTTATAGCGAGCGTGCTTCCTGCCTTAGATTTCGGCTGCCTAGAAGTTTACACGACGCTCCGTTCACCCTTCCCTGCGTCACTCGTCGCTTCACATCAGCAGTGTACCTTCTATTCCTACTAAAAACGCTTCCAAGATATTCAAGTTCATCCACTTGCTCCAACACTACATCATCAATCATAATCCTGGTCATCTCTCTTTCAGGTACCATTATCGTGGTTTTATTTACATTCACATTACACATTACAATTGTAAGCCTTTCTTCATACTGTTAGAATTTCTGTAATACGAACGTAATTCAAAATAGATGAATTAAAAAAGAAATACGCATTTAGGAGGCGATGAAATCCTAATACATTTCTGAACACTGAGATGCCACATAATTAATTGGACTATTTATTTATTGCAACTGTGTAACTAAATACAACCGGGAGACTATACATTTGGATAAAAATGAAACAGTTTTGAATGATATTTGTAATAAATAGTAATATTGTATAAAATATACAGAAATAAGATATTGATAATAAAAGTAGTATTATTTATTGTTTATGACTAGTGAAAGTGTGTTAATAATACTCAGTAGAAACAGTAAAGCATGTACAGAGATCACGCTCACGCCGCGACTCCACGCAGCAGTATTTTAATTCGTTACTCGAGATCTGCTTCCTCAAATGTAAACAACGCTCCGGTTTAATGGTATAAATATGAAATAAATTTTACCCGTTTTTAGGGTTCCGTACCCAAAGGGTAAAACGGAACCCTATTACTGAGGCTCCGCTGTCCGTCCGTCCGTCCGTCCGTCCGTCCGTCCGTCCGTCCGTCCGTCCGTCCGTCCGTCCGTCTGTCACCAGGCTGTATCTCATGAACCGTGATAGCTAGACAGTTGAAATTTTCACAGATGATGTATTTCTGTTGCCGCTATAACAACAAATACTAAAAAATAGAATAAAATAAATATTTAAGGGGGCTCCCATACAACAAACGTGATTTTTTTGCCTTTTTTATAGATAATGGTACGGAACCCTTCGTGCGCGAGTCCGACTCGCACTTGGCCGATTTTTTATTATCTTCTCGCCACGGAACCGTACACAACAATCGTAGCTACATTTAGGCAATGACTACTCTGAGAATTGGAGTCCTTCCTGCGGTCCTTCTCCAATTCCCGATACAGTATTCCGCCGCAGAAGCCAGAAGCTACTTTCGTATTTTCCGCCGTCGACTCTATGACAGGTAGTTCTCTCGCGAGGCGACGAGGCGAGCTCCGTGCTCGTGTGCGCTCCCGAAGGCTCCGTCGCTGCGCGCTCGAGCTGACAGTTTAATTATGCGTTCACTGTAAACGTAACCCACTTTACGTTGTTTGTAAAACTTCACAACTTGATCATCGCCTAACTTTGTTATACTCAAGTTTATTCACCTCGCAAGTAATATTTTTACACGGTAATTAAATTTATTCATCGTCATCGTGATATTCAGTACAAGGTTATTTGAAAGGCGGAAGTGCGTAAGCGTGAAGCTATTTTTTATGGAAACATATTACATTACTTTGGGAATCGAGGTTAATGATATTGAAACTTACAGCAATTACAATACTGACGGAACTTCAATATTTATCTTTATAAAATTAATAAAGATAAATATCGTCTGCAAGGGTAGTAGTTAACAGGAAATTGTATTTAGTGACGTGCTAGATAAGCTAACCTGTCCCCTGCGCAAAATTGAACTCGCTTTTACTTCCAACGCATTAAACCGAGACATGACATAAAACATGTGCTAAATGTATTTTATAAATTAGGTTATCCATTTGCAACAGTAGTGCTGCAGAGCCGCAAGTAATGGAGCGGTTTGCGGTTACCGACTGGCCGCACCTCGTAGCTTCGTAGACCACGTAGCGCGGAGCGCGTAGCAACAAAGCTACGTGTAGAGGTGCTACGCGAGGCTTATCTTTGAGTAAATTAAAAGTAAATTTCATAATAAAAAGGAATAGCTTAAATTAACAGTTGTCGTTAAAGATATTTTTTTTAAACATTCGTATATTCTACATAACACTCACTTTTAAAAATACATATAGTTTGAATTGAATATATTTATATATGTTTACCGTTAGCTTTCTTTCATGTAGTCATCTAAACAAATAGAACAAAGAAAAGATATAGTGACAAAATTATGTAGCCATTGTTAATATTTCGAAGTACAGGCCTTACACCACATCGTACTGTGCTTGATGAGGTGCGTGTATCGCAGTGATACCAACAGGCGGCAGCTCACTACGGGTTTGCTGTGAATTTATATACTATTTAAAGTTATTTTAATGTACACTTATTTAAACATAGGAACATAGCGATAACGCACCAGAGATATTTGCGTTTTTTTGCTTGTTGGTAAAGTTTTCTTTATCGTAACCGCATTTTATCGCGCGGGCCGTACTCGTACTCGCTTTCGGCGTTATATTAAAAAATACACACCCAACACTCTGCACATACAATCGCGTCATTTCGTAGATGACGAAAGCAAATTAATTACGGAGCGTGCAAAACACATCAAACAGCGTTAGCGAATACAAATTTCAGTTTAGCAAACTCAAATGAAATTTCGACAGCGAGGTGAGAGCAAATTGGTTCCGTAGGAAACGAGAGACGCGACAATGATTACGGCGGCGCCGCGCGCTCGGCCGCTGACGCGATCAACTCTCATTTACCTTGACACTGACATAATTGTGACGTATTTTAAAATGGGGTACAGTACCGCCGCAGTACACCCCAGCCTGCCGCAGCCGCACACAATATCTGTTAGATGACAAGTAATCATTATATTATAATACAGTAAAACACATTTTCAAATCATAAATCGTAAGAAAACCATGTTTATTTTAATGTCAAAACTAAATATAAACTAGCCTCATCTTGCTAACTTGCATATTGTCCTATCTTTCCTGTTTTCCCTATATCGACCAACGGATCTATCTTGACTTTCTCCAATATTTATTCTAATACATCTGTCATGCCTTTTTAGCTTACATTTATTCTTTCTTTCGTATTTTAGCTAACTCACTTGTCACTCCTTTTAGCCTGTCTGTCTATTCTTTCTTGCCTGTATTTTATATACCTCAAAATAAATAGATTCACTTAGAGAACTGTTCAGAGAAATAAGTATCCTCAAGGTTATTTGTCAGTATATTTATGAGAACGTAATGCAGGCTCGTGAAAATATAAAGTCTATTACGAAATCTGAATTTAGCAAACGACTTTAAACCTTCGAAGCAGAAATAAATTGCATATTGTATAAATATTATATTATATTAAATATTGTTACTGTTTCACTTCTAGCAAACCAGTGTACCGGCGTACCGGTTGCTAGAAGTGAAACAGTTCCGTCTATTCACGGCAATATGTTCAAAAGGCACATCAAAAATACTGTTTTAAGAAGTTTTATTACAGAGTTCAGGGATGTCTGGAAATGATTCAGCACATGAGTTCTCACATTTCTTTTATTTTACCACTCGACAGCATTATACATATACTGCCACAAATGTATTGTATTAGAAATTGACGATTTTACAAAACACCTCCACTACTAAGTTCATTTCTGTATCTAAAAAAGAAATATCAAACTATAAAAAATAAGTAAAATATAATTCAAATAATTTTATTTTCAAAGAACAGATTTATAACACGGGTCCATAGATACATACCTTAACTAAAATATATATGACACTAGCTGACCCGGCGAACTTCGTCCCGCCTCGGAATTAATAAATGGTGTCTTAACTTATTAGGTGGTATAAATTCTGTTTTTTATTAAGACAAAATTAGTGGTCAAAATTAATTAAGTATAACATGATGTACCTTCGATTTCTTCGATTAAAAGCAAAGCCGGGTTATGTATCTTTTTCGAGATCGGGATTCCCAGAACTGACACCAATTCGATGTAAAATGTCTTATGTCATACATAATATATGTTTTTGTACCACAATGCATGTGGTTTCCTTGGAAATATAGCATCGGCTTCAACTATTATCATGTCCCAATGAGTATCGGTTTCAAGCAAATTGAGCAGCCGATATGAACCATGAAATATTGGCTACACTACACCCCACTGACAGTTCGAAGTGATTCAAATGGTGTCGGCCGACGAACGTTCACCAACAACAACCGCGAGCAGAAGCACTCGTCACTCTGAATAAACTGTGTAAATACGACAAAAAACATTAGCACGCAGAACGCACATGATCAGAAACCATATTGCGTTGCTCCTTGAAGTATCTGACATGAGCGGTCCAAGTGTAATAACGTGCCATATCAGAGGCAGCATTCGTTTAAATGAATCGCCGGCAATTCGAAAAGAAACTGATTAATGTCGCTGGAGGTGTTTCCAAGACGAAGAAAAAAAAATTCCTTGTAATTTGTCAATTCATTCTTGAAATATCATAAAAAAGCATTTCATATAAAATGTGTGAGAAAATGAATTTTATTCATAATAATTTTTTCCATGTTTTAATAGCGATTCTGCAATTCAGGGCGCAGACAAATCCAACAAAACAAAGTCGGTCCACTTTATGACCTTTGTTCTCGAGCCATTCTCGAGTTATGCGTAGTGTGATAGTATAGATATGACAATTCGTTCTTGAGATATAATAAAAAAAGAGTTTTATATAAAATATATGAGAAATGGCATTTACTTTATAATTTTTTTTTGTTATTTTTTTCCATGTTTTAATAGTTATTATCCTATTCCGGGCGAAGACAAATCTATAAACACAAAAATCATAAAAATTAGTCCAGCCGTTCTTGAGTTATAAATGGTGTCACTAACACGACTTTGTTATAGAAGATAGATAGATATATAGATTGTTAAACCGTTAATGTGGTTTATTAGATTGGGTGTTAGTGTAAACGAGAGTATCGGACACGGTGGATCCAAAACCTTGGATGGTTTTAGAAATAGTTTATTGGCATTGGCATTGGAATAGTATATCTCGTATCAAGTACAAAATGACGCCATTTTACTCGAGAATTGAAGGTAGTTTCGCTGTGAGCCGAAAGCGAACGTCGAAACCTTTCTTTTCATTTATTTGCATAAAATGTGGTTACATATAGATCGTGATAGATAATATTAATCCGCATATTTTGCCACAGTATTGTGACGTGAAAATATACATTCAAAATATAATTACAAATTAGATTCAATAATTACAATTTCCATTACTTCGAAATTAAAGTTGAGTTACATATAAAATTTCGAATTAATTAAATAGGTCCACTCTTAATTTTAATACTACATAATTTTTATTGCGATGTAAATCACATTTAGAAATTTCGCTATGTTTTTAATGTTTTCCAGTCAAATTGTACCTAAGGCGTTTACAATTACAATTACGCAGTGCGGCGCGTAGTGGTCAGTATAATAAGCGCGCGGTTGCTTTTTGCGGCATACGCTGCGGAAGGCGCATTGCGATTGACGCGCACTGTTTTATTACATGTAAAGTGATTACCGTACATCGATTTTTACGTTTGACGCAGCGGCAATCGCAGCGTGAGACGGAACGCGTTAACCGCACAATAAAAAATAATTTACCTTCACGTATTCGTATGAAGTATCTTCGTTTGTTGCGCGAACCGTTTCCATTCGACCGTAAGGTCGACGCTAGCGCACGGCGTATTTGAATATGTTTTGTTTTGTGCATTTACCTACATTCTACGTGACTTTTAAAATATGCAATCACGGCATTGTGCATGTTATTAGTGAGTTGTATATTTAAGTAGGAGATACTTAATTATGGCCGAGTCATTAAAACATTTGTGTTCCTTCTACTTCTCTAGTTTTATATACAGGGTCAATCACCCTTCGAGTTGCATTTGCAAACAAATAACACTCCTCTTCTTCTTGCGCTCATAACAAGAGTGCCGATATTTTTATTTCTTGGAATACATTTATGCATTATAAACACGTTGATCTGCACGAAAGACACACCGGTATGCACTATGTTTGACCGCAGGGGCGCGGCCCAGCGCGGCCCGGCGCGGCACATTTTCAAACGCGCAACGTAGCGCAGTGTTCTCCGCAAAAAGCAACCGCGCGCTTAATTCTGACAGCGCATGCCGCCGGTGAGTCGGTCGGCGCTAATAACTGGCAAGTATGGCTGTGCAAACTGCGAGGTCGCGAGGAAATTTCGAGTGCCTGAACAAACTCAACTCAAAAATAACCGTGTACGAAATAGAATTTCCAACTAAATTTTGTACTGAACTGAGAATAATTTCGAGCATATAATAGAACATTTTATGTGACCAGTCAGAACCCGTTATATACGTTTTCCCATACATTTCGCGGTCATATATGACCACCCGGGTTTCGAAGGGTTAAAGGATTCTTTCATAAAACCAAGAATAAAAATCAGCACAGTCGGTTGATGGAAAGTTCGGATGGTTTTATGAATCTAAGCAGTCCTGCATAAAAAATCTTAGTACTCTAACTACATCAAAATCATAAGTCGAAGAACATCCACTATTGAATACAGGTACCTTGACTTCCACAACGATCGATCCTGTGTTACCTGGGATCTTCGCCAGATCGTCAGACCAACGTGTGAGGGTAGTCTTACGGTGCGTTATCCGGTTCGTCGTCGATTACGTCCGAGACGACCGTTTTATTATCTGTGGCATTAGTCTAAAACGTTTAACTTGTTTATCTGATTGATATTTAATCTTAATAAATAATTTTAATTTGTTAAATAGAGAAGCGGAATCCTGTAACTGTCCTAAATCTCGAACAAAAGTTGAAACTGTTTCTTCTGCGTTATTTCGTCGAGTTGCAATAAACATCGCAGTAGTTAGTCATATATTGCGATACTTGGTCGTGACATCTGTCATGTCTATAGTAAATGGCTATTATTCTCGAGTGCGTTGTATAAGGGTATATACAAATAATATAATATTACTATTAACATAAAACGTTATTAGTTTGATGTATGATATATGATAAGTCCCCAGTAGCAACCTCTATAATTCTTGGCTAAAAAGGCGCACTCGTTATATGTAATTAAGATACTTACTGTTAATAAATTCGACAGTGTCGTTTCTAAAAATACCGCCATCCGCCATGTTCATGTCAACATGCCTCGAGTTTCACGTACCCGTGGCGATGGTCCACACAATCGTTCCACTTGTTTGCGTTACATTGCGCTATAGGCACACATATTCATCCAATTGAAAGGAGTAGATTCCGTATACTGAATTATATAATAGAATATTTTTACAGACTTAACGGTTAAACTAAGTCGTTTGTGAGGTAGCTTCACGGTACGGAAGAAAGTTGCCGTTGCGGAATGAATGTTTGCAACATAAGTATTTCGTTCGTGAGGTGATAGCTGTAGCGATATGAAAGGAGTGCGTGAGTTAGCCGTCAGTGGAGATAGCTACTCTATCAATTAAGCTTGTATAATTTTATACTTTTAACTTTTTTAACTTTTGGCTTTTTAACTTTTATAATGAAACATAGTACATAGAACTGTCTTCGGTACGCGAGTATGACTCTGAATGGTCGCTTTAATTCTTCATCGTCGTCATTTCAGTCCGTATTTGTCCACTGCTGAATATTGGTTTCCCCTCTAGACAGCTACTCGACCACTTAGCATGAGTTTCACACCATGTTAAGCTCGATACGATTGAAACTATTCAATGATGTGCCACTGTTTATTATTACTAGACACTTTATTAGACTGATAAAGACTTTAATTGTCACTACCATAATCATCATCAACTAAAACTATCTCTATAACGGTACTGACTGTCTCATCAGTCTCGAATCTGTCATATTAGGTAGGCAATGTACGTGGTTAACAAAAAGAGTCGCCGTTAACAACCGTGGTACAGGGTTGTGACTATGACATCCGGCGGGCGCGCGTGGTTCGCAGCGATAGGGCGCCTCGTGTCTGTGTGGTGGCATGGCACCTTATTGTGAACAAACAATCAACTTTAAGCCTCTTAATCGTCGAAGCTTGAAGTATTAGTTTGGCGAGATATCTGTACAGTGTTTATATTAGTACGTACGTGTCTGAAATCCAGGAGATTATTACGTTAAATAAATATTGTGTAGAGTACGTATCCTATATAATGTAACTAACAGTTATTAAGAACGTGACCAGTAGGTACATATCTTGTTACCTTAAGAGCACATAATTTAACGTCCAAATTGGTATACGTCGTCATTGTCACAATGAAATTAGAGAGCTATACCTCCTCTTTCGGTAGAGTTCTTTTCCATTTTTCTCTGTCTCTCACCAGTGTTATTATTTCATGATACGACATTACTTTTATCTTTTATCCTTTATTTGCTTCATGTAAATAAGCCTTGATCTTCCTGGTCCTATTTTTCCTTCATACACTAAAGGTTACGCTTTGTTAATTCATTTTAAAGAATATGAATATATCATGCTTCTGATGATTTATTATTTCCATAGCCTTACTGGGCAGGTTTCCATATTTACAAGTTAAAAAGTAATTGAAGCCTGCGTTAGTGAACATAAGGCAACTAAAAAGACAAAAGGAAAGCAAACTCTAAATTTTGTACTTTAAAATATTCAAGGCTGTCCTGGCTGTGAAGAAATAGTACAATTATTTTAGGAAAATAGGAAAATATAATATTTATACACTATGTTTAACTGAACATTGGCTAAACAAAAGTAAAATATTATTTCGAATTAATAAATATAAAATAGCTAGTTGCTTTAGTACAGAGTCTTCGATTAAAGATGGTTCAATGATTATTATAAAAAAATGCCACAAAACCAAAGAAGGTAAGAATATTGTTAGCCTCTCTGTTGAATGTACTATTGAGATTTCATGCGTTGAACTAGATAACTACATAATTATTTGTGTATACAGACCTCCTAGCAGTGATTTTACACAATTTGAGCAGGTAATGGAGGATACTTTAAGAAAAGTTATTACAGGCAAAAAAAGCAGAACAGTCTGTGGTGATTTCAATGTAGACATACTTGTAAACACATCAACAACTCTTAGATTTTTAAATTTATTTAAATCAATTTATTTAAATAATGTTTTTCTAGAGCCTACACGTGTAACAGCCACATCTGCGACTTGTTTAGATAATATATTTTGTAATTGTGAGCATGTCAATAAATCAGTAATTGGCGACTTGCTTTCAGATCATTGCGGTCAGTTGGTAGTATACCAATATTCAAATAATGTAGATTTAAAAAGTGATCTGCTGTATAGACTACTGGCCCCTAATAAACTTCTTAAATACAACAATGTACTGGGGGAAAGGTTGCCATTTTTGGATTACTCTGTAGACAATCCTGGTTTGCTCTATACCAATTTGTTTCATGATATTTTCGTCATAATATCTACATCAAATCTTCCCTTGACATACACGAGATAATCATAGTGGGTGCAAGCACACATATGTAAAAAAATCAAAACAGCATCATAAACAAATTAAAGTATCAAAGGAAGACGGTTTCCAAAAATGTTTTTAATAACTTTTTGGTTTTACTTTTAACCAAATACTAGTCTATTTTAATAGAACACTGTTCGAATTATCAAATCCATTGAACGCTTTTCGAGATAACAGCGAGCATACATAAAATGTCCTCATTTTTCAAGTCGGTTAAATAAGGGGTGTTCCGATGGCGATACCCGAGACTTACTCGTACACGACCGCGCTCGTTTATAAATGACACATCGTTTGCTGACCCCTGGACAAAGCCTCCGCATGAACTCCGACCGAGGTTGATAATAAAAGGATTTTACAGTCATGTATATTTAATCACTCTTGGTGCCGCACACGGTGGTTATAATTTTGAATACTCCAGGACATCAATACTATTTATCACGTCTTCTATCTATATCTAATATACATTGCGGGGCAGGCACGACGCTCGATCCTTACACTCCTCACTCGCTTCTTTAGCATTCAATTCACGCTCGCCGGTTTCTAACACTAACATCACCTTCTGATAAAACGCGATCAATTTGGTCACGGTCAGTAAGTCTTAGCCTTCCTCCACTCCTACATACCTCTACTTACGCGTTGTATATATATTTCGTAATTCTTTCTTGCTGCATTCTTTCTACATGTCCGAACCAACGGAGCACGCCTCTTCTTATTTTAGCACTGACACTCTCTTTCAGACGAATCCTGTTTCTAACATCATCACTGGGAATACGGTCTACAATCGTTACGCCACAAATTTTGCGCAACGCTCGCATCTCGACTGCGTTTATTCTACTTTCATGCTCTCTCTGCCATGACCAGCTCACGCTTCCATAAGTAAGCATCGGAGCCAGCATTGCATTGTGCATCAAGCGTTTACTGCCATGAAAGTTTTCCAACGCTCCATTCACACTATTCCCAGCAGTCACTCGTCTTTCCACATCAGCGACATATCTTTCATCCCTGCTGAAGCGCATCCAAGATATATAATCTTATTCACGTGTTCCACCACTTCGTCATCAACCGTAATCCTTACATTGGTTCTGGTTTCTTCTCTTTCAAATACCATTAACCTTGTCTTCTTCGCATTCAATAGCCTACGCCTTTCTCCATACAATCGTCTTTCATTATTGTGACCAGTGTTCGCAGTTCAGATGGTGTTTCTGCTAATAGGACGTCATCGTCACACAGCAGACACCACTAGGTCCATGCGTAATCCTACATTCTTCGATCTTATTATCTGTAGTTACTGTGTACTTTTATTTCTACTTGCTGAAAAACAATACTGCTCTCGATATTTGTCGTAAAGCTTTAAATAATCGCATAGAAATATAAAAGTTTCAGGTCATAGAAATTATACCTTCATGCACTAACGGAAAGGTTTATCTTGACTTAATAATTCCCTATCGTTAATCCACGAAGATTGGCTTAATCCGGCATGCTCGCTCCTTTCCTTTCGACATACATGTTGCACGGTCCATGATAGAGGATGACTCGTATATTTATGATTATTTTTTCTCATATGAATCGTATTTCATCAGAATGATGAGTTCTAAGAAAGCCCCGTAATGGTTTTTATGTCTCATTTCCTGAATTACCAGGACCAGTGAAAGAAAAATAAGGTATGTTTCTGCCATCAGTAGGTACTCGTATTTTGAGTTTGGCTATGTTACCTGCATATAAAATTGGGCACATGATACACTGATACTTTCTCAATTTTAGACCGTTTGTAACACTGAGTGTGTTACAAACGGTCTAACATTGAGATAGTTAACTGCATTTCGTATATATATATTTATTTAAGAAAAGACAATGAAATCGTATTGGTATACTCTATAATAATGTTTAATAAATAATGATATCTCTAACAATTACTAAAATGCTGTTGTTAGCCTAGTTCCATGCAATATCAACAAATAATAACATGTATTGTTGGACACAGAAAGTCATAAATACCCTGAAATTTGGTACTCCATGGGTTCAGACATGTAATAAGATTGCAGGAGGAAAGAATGGCGAAATACGTATGTACGGAGCACGAAAGTGGAAAGATGTGGGAGCCAAGATCATCTACCAATAAATCAGTAACCTTAAAAACTGGTGAGCACGCCTGAAACGAGCTATGAGTGTTAAAGAAGTGGGTGAGGTATACAAGAACTTCATCATGAGGCCCCCAGCCATTACCTACTTTATAAGGAATTTATCGTAAATTTCAATGTAAACACCACGGTATCAAAGTATTCGCAGATTAACAATTTCCCGATCCAAATATGTTTGCAGAGAGCTACGGAATTATAGCTACGTGCCGTACAGTAGAGCGCTGCTCGGCCGAGACCCACGCCACGCTATGTAGGCTGAGCTGGAGTTGGCACGCGGCCACGGCGCCGGTGCACCGTCTCCGGCAACACATACGCCGCGGCAGTACTTCACCTCACACAAACGATTGATTCGATACGCGTTTATTAACAATCACGAAAATCACATTTCCTCTCGTGTCACCGACGGCCTTATAATTGAAATGTTTCAATTATAAGGCCGTCAAATCAATGGATGGCATTTGTCAACGTGATCTAGTGTCTAATTTTCTTCTCCATATTAATTTTGTGGGGCAACAGATGTGAACCCTGCGTCTGACATGCAAAATGCTGAACCGATTTATATGATAGGAAAAACAATATCTATCTATAATTTCACGTCAAGTCTCTTGCGGGAAGGCAGAGAGAACCGAGCGCCAGATGACTCGGTATACTCGCCGGTTTCTAGGGCTCCTGACGTCACCTTGTGATAAAACACGATCAATTTGGTCATGGTACTCATGGTCTTCCACTTCTAAAACATCCTTCTACTTTCGCATTATATAACTGTTCGGTAAATTATTTTTCCGTCGTTCTTTCAACATGACCGAACTAACGAAGCATGTCTCTTCTTATTTTAACACCGACACTCTCTTTTAGACCAACTCTGTTTCTAACATCATTCTAGCGAAGGCGGTCTACAAGCGTTGCGCCACAAATTTTACGCAACGCTCGCATTTAGATTGCGTTTCTTCGACTTGCGTGCTCTATGTCTGCCATACGCACTGCATTCTGTATCCGCTCTCTTATCTACGTATGGACCAAGCACAGCCTCGTAACTGTTTTTCTCGATTGTAACCATTCATTAAGATGTCCACACGAATTAACCGTTCGTTATTTTTAGCCAAATTCAGAATATCCCTTACAGTCTTCCAAAACTTCTCGAGCTATAAAATATACATTTGCTAAAAAATATTTTTTCTTACAACTAGAATCATTGAGTTGAGTTACTGCCTGATATGCTTATTGTGTCTGCAGTTACGAGAAGGTATTATCTGCTCCTTTAATGTTTAGCCTTCATTGCGGCGTATATTGAGGATAGAGTTAGCAGTGCACTGTTTAAATATTCATCGCATGAAGTAACGTTCATAACTTACAATGTTTTGCCGTAGTACTTAAATATTGTGGTGTAATTTATGTCGCTTGACTATCGAATTATATCCGCCCTAATTTAAGTGGATTATTTTTTTATTTAAAACTTTATTGACCACTTTACATGTTGGTACAATAGGCGGACTTAATGCTAGTTGCATTCTCTACCAGTCGACCTTTGGGAGTACACAGAATCACGATTGCGGCTAAACATATATATATATATATATATATATATACATATATATATTAAATACATATATACTTACAATAAAATAATTATTTACATATTTCTTTTATTTTATATAAGCTCAGCATAATGGCTCCGCCTCGCCTGATGGTAAGGCAGAGGAGCCCAAATTGCAACGGCAACTAACAAAAGTCTACACAGTGTTCTATCAGTTGACGCTACCATGCTGGCACGCAAGATGCCATATTGTAGGAAGGAGTAAACATATGTGCAGGCAAGGTGTTCCACTTTTTGATGGTTCGCCAGAGATAGGAGTTGCTCATTTTTGATACGCGAAGAAATGTTCTCAACAGTGGAAGAATGACATTGCAAGCCTGCACGTGTGGTTCTATGACGGAAGGGAGAGGGTGAGATAAGGGAAAACAGTTGTTCAGAGCACTCGCCATGGTAAAGGCGGTAAAATACGCTTAGAGAGCCTATACCCCTACGAAGTTAAAGACGTTCCAGGTTTTTGGTGACCTCTTCGTTGTCAATTATGCGGATACCCCGTCGCTGCAATCTATCGAGAGCCTCGAGAAGATATTGTGCGGAACCGTGCCAGAGATGCGAGCAATACTCCGTGCAGGCCCGAACTTGAGGTCATATAAAGTCGACAAAGCTGGTCCGGCGTAAAGATCCGATGCACCCTGTTCAGGACACTAAGTTTTCTTGAAGCTGTTCATATGAGGCTCTCGATCTAGTTTCGTTGGTTAAGATTACAGTGAATATTCACGCCTAGCATGTGCAGGCCATCTCGTATACTGACATAAGCGCCCTGAAGACTGGAAGTGGGAAGGAATGGGGACAGTTTTGTTGTAAAAGCGCATACCTGAGTTTTCTTGGCATTAATGGGGTTCCAATAACCTTGTTGAGTACAAGGTTATTGGAACCCCATTTACTAATGAGATCCAAAACCGGATTCAGCTCAACGACTACACTCTCACGCATCTCATGGATTTCCGGCCGACCGAAATATCGCCCATGGATAGTACTATATAGATAGTACTATATATATATATACTATATATATACTATATATACTATATACTACATCTGCATAGCGATGTACATTTTTTTTTTTTAATTTTTCGTACACCTCAGCCGTGGGCAAGGCGATTTAAGCAACTATATGTACATGTTATATACTCATTTAAAAAAAAAACATTAATATATAATAAATACACATTCATACATCATACTCTCTTTCATTCCGCAATTCATTCTTCCATTCATCATCTTTCAATTTTATTTTCTAAAATTTCATTTTGCCCATTTTAGAACGTCGGTGAAACGATAGTGGCTGTTTCCAAACTTCCCTCCCCATACTGCATCAGTCCAGCCACGGGCGACAGAGAGCTTCACAGCTCCACCTAGCCACCGCGATCCCTGCGGCTATACAGAGTATAGCCGAGGTATACAGCATTAGTCCTAGGTGGAGCTGCTCTGCTTATTCCGATCTATAGTAGCCGTGGCTAGACTGACGCAGTATTTTAAAAATTTTGCTCGTGTTTTCCCTATCACTATTTCGGAGACTGTAGCGATGTACATTACCAGGTGGCAGCATGTCATTGATATGAAGAACAAAGAGGGTGTGCGACAGGACGGAGCCTTGTGGGATCCGACCGTAAAGCGCATCTATCTGCAAGAACGCGGACAGGAAGCCAGCAATCCAATTACTAAGCTGGAGGGGCAGAATTTTGGAGAGAAGTACTTTGTGCCAGGCCCGATCAATAACCTCTTCACGCCTTTCTTGAAGAACCCCATACTGTAGTCCCTTGGGAAAACCTCGGCAGGGAGCTCATTCCACAACTTAATAGATCAACTTAATAGACAGTAGAAAACTTTTCGTGAAGCGCCCAGTGCGCGACCATTGCAGTTCCAGTGTGTGCTGATGAACTCCCAGCCGCCGGCGAGCTGTGAGATTGTAAAAGGAGGCTGCACATTGGCCTCTCTCCAAGCCTGCGGAATACAACCGGTGGAGTACCAGAGAGATTTTATAGATAGATGAAGCAATCGCTTAAATTAAGGAAACACGTTTGCAGGTGCTACTTTTCAGTTTACGATTACTTGTTTATAATTAATTTTGAATTATAAATATGCAAAGCTTGCCTCATCTTCACGCCTAGTGGCTCACGTGGTAGGCAGAGAGAGCCGAGTGCCACATGACATGACGTACTTATTTGCTTGTTAACTGAATGCCTCGTCGATAAAGATTTATATACCTTTTCTGAGTTACCTTTTCTTGCGATAAGTTTTATTGTCAAATTTGAATTACAAATACAATATGCGATAATCAAATACATTTCCGCGAAGAACTTGACAAGTTAGATCAGTGCTCATTATAAGAATCGATGTAAAGATTTGAATGTTACTAGTTACGGATTTAGCTTGGTATCTGGTAGAGTAAAGCTTCGTCGAGTGTGCAGAGGCGCAGGTTTTCCATTGCCATATCGATTACCTCTCAGCTGTGCAACAAACCACATGTAGTTAGGCGGGACGAGACCGCCCGGTGCACTCAATAACCAACGAGTGGCAGCAGTTAATCGTAGCGGCAGTCCGTTGCAGCGACGACACATTCATAAACACAGTTGGCAGCTGTGGCCGACGTCTGGACTACGTCATACTTGTGAGTGACACGACGCCGACGCCGACGCCGACGCCGACGCCGACGCTGCGGTAGACACATCCTGCGTGATGGTTTTGACGTTAACATCGGCGGTCAATTGTTTGTTGACCAACTGTCGTCTGTTTTATAATGTTTTTATTATTAATTAGTAGTTGTTTTTCCTGATAATATTAGTTATGATATGTTGTGTTGTTAAAATGATTGGTCGGCAACGCATGAGTGACATCCCTGGTGTTGCAAATGTTCATAGGCTACGGTGACTCTTTACCACCAGGCAGGTCGTATGCTTGTTTGCCACCTTGGTGGTATAAAAAAATAACGACAGTAGAGAAGTATCATAAGAAAACATAATTAATAGAAGGTTAAACGAACAGTGTATTTGTCTATCGTTGGGGCAATCAAAAACAACCTGGTTCGCTCTTAAAGATTCTTTTTACATAAAGCCAAAGGCAATAAGCAAGGTTTGCCTGATGCTAAGCAGTTAAACCAGACTATGAATATTCGCAATATAAAAATTACATCGGATGATTCGTTACGGGACGATTTAATAAATATGGATGTGTCTCGTGCGGGCGGGTGGCTGTGACTCGACACATGACGACAAGACATATACACTACATTACCTTTCTCGGCTGTACAACTGATTAATGTAATTACAAATTAAATAAAAAATCATTTTTCAACAAAACTTAACGAAAATTAACAATAACTCGTGTGAACATTACACCTGCTGTGTTTACAATAATCATTGTTGTAATTCGGCCATGCATTAGTGAATTCGGTATGTAAACTTGTATGTTTCCAACTCATTATTGTAAATGGTTTAAATTTTTTTAATGATAGCAATTACCAACTCGTCTATAGCTACTAAATAAAATTAAAAATAAAGAGTTGTTGACGAAGAATGGAAAAAAAGGTACGTACTGAAGTGTTTTATGTTTGCCTATTTATATATAGACTAATTAACTGATTGGTAGAAAATATAATATCTTCTTTAATCATTATTCTTCTTTCATTATATTTTAATAAGTATACTCAAGACATTTATCTCATTGGTTGGTGTCCCAGCACCCGGCGCTCCTGGACCGCATTAGTTTAGAGAACACAGTCAGTATCTAGTAGCAGCTTTACATCAGATGAGTTTATTTTCACCTTAATTGTTAAAAAATAATGCAGATCTAATCACACGCCACTCCGAGCTGCGTATTTGTCAGCCCGTATTTGTCAGTCCGTATTTGCGGACGTTTGTACGCGCCCGTCATTGAACGGTTTCCTTATTTGCCATCTGCACGTTTGCATTTGTCCTTTGGTAATAATAATTATACGTATTATTTGTGTATTTAATGGAATTTTATGAGGAAAAAACGTTTCACGAAATTTTGAATTTGAAAAAAAAAATGAATCTTCTTTGTGTGATATCCTACTTTCCCAAGCAATACAACAGGGAAATTAACAATTTGAAAACATTCGTGGAAACGGATGACAGTAGATCAGTTCCCGAGCCGCCGTAGTAGCAAATGGACACTGAACCGAAACGGAATAAGAAAATATGTTGCAGCGGCAGTAGCGGCTAATCCCACTTCAGGGAATATGTATTTTTGCAACAAGAGGAGAGTTTACTTAAACATCAACACAAACACAACTGACCTGCAATACTCCGGGTACAAGCCTGCAGCGAGTAATCACATAAACGTGCAGACCACAGAGTTAAAGTAAAGCCCGCCAACAGACAGAGGCACAATTCGAAAACTCCACACGTGTGAAAACGTAGACAAATGCAACCGTAAACCTAGAAGCTCTTATAACTTCCGTACTGACATTAAATTAGGTTTTCAAGCAATGTCTACGATTTTGTTAATTCATAATATTGAAATTGAGTAAAACAATCAACCATATTCATGTTGTTTGAGACTAAGCAAAATTACATGCTTGCACATCGAATATTTTATATGATAAATGTACACAAAAGAATACAAGTTATTTGTAGTATTCTAAAAAAAATTCGGCGGGAAAAAATCTTTTGCATTGAGACCTGGAAAATAACGCTCAACTTTGACATATCCCGACTTTATTTAGTCGGCTGTCACCGTTTGCGCCGAGCTCCATATTTTATTAAGCGATATAATTGTCTTCCGTCGGAGCTGTAGTCTTTGCTCGGGCCTCTTTCATGTGCTCTTTGCAGGCACCTGCGCCTTACCGTCCGTAATGTGTTTCTTTTTACTTCGCGGCCCTAGGGAGCCCTCGCCGCACAAATTATATACAAGTAACTAAAGTCTATTTTTGCCTACATGCAATATTTTAAACTTTTATTTAGATGCTGACTATGATGTTTAATCTAGCTTTCGTATTTCACAACATCAAGTAAGGTAAAGCACAAATAAATATGATCCCGCCTGATGCAGTAATGAAGATAGACCGATTGCTTTTCATATAGTATAGACCTAAATTAATAATTTATCTAAACTTTTGCCTTATGTTCACATAATCAGAACAAACGGGATTTTTTCCCATTTTTTCCGATTGGGATATCTATCTATAACTTCACGCCAAATCCCTTACGGGGTAGGCAGAGAGAACCGAGCGCCACGCGACTCGATCCTTACATACCTCACTCGCTTCTTTCACATTCATTGCTCTTTTCATGCACGCTCGCCGGTTTCTAGGGCTCCTGACATCACCTTCTGATAGAACACGACCAATCTGATCATGATAGGTAAGTCTTGGCCTTCCTCGGCTCCTACATCCTTCCACTTTTGCATTGTATATCTGCTTCGTCATTCTTTCATCCTGCATTCTTTCTACATGTCCGAACCAACGGAGCATGCCTCTTCTTATTTTAACACCGACGCTCTCTTTCAGACCAACTCTGCTTCTAACCTCATCATTGCGGATACGGTCTGCAAGCGTTACACCACAGATTTTGCGCAACGCTCGCATTTCAACCGCGTTTATCCTACTTTCATGCTCTCTCTGCCATACCCAGCTCTCGCTTCCATAAGTAAGCGTTGGGACCAGCACTGCATTGTGTATAGCCAGCTGCGCCTTCTGGCTCAGGTTTTTACTGCCAAGAAGTTTTCCCAACGCTCCATTCACACTATTCCCAGCACTCACTCGCCTTTCCACATCTGCGGTGTACCTTCCATCCCTGCTGAAAGCGCATCCAAGATATACAAACTCATTCACTTGTTCCAACACTTCATCATCTACCGTAATTCTTACATAGGTTCTGGTTTCTTCTCTTTCAAATACCATAATCTTTGTTTTCTTCGCATTCAATAGTAAGCCTTCCTTCATACATTCGTCTTTCATCATTGTGACTAGTGTTTGCAGCTCAGATGGTGTTTCTGCTAACAGGACAGCATCATCTGCATATAGCAGACAGTTCACCACTAGGTCACCCATGCGTAATCCTACATTCGTCGATCTTATTCTCTGTAGACAACTATCGAGATACAGAATAAACAGCCTAGCAGACAACATGCAACCCTGTTTGACACCAATTTTGACATCAAACCAGGGTGACATGTTGCCATCTATTCGCACACATGCTGAGCAATCCTTGTAGGTGGACTGCACAGCACGCAGCAGTGAGCCGTCAATCCCATATCTCGGCAATATGCACCACAGTTCCTTTCGCACAACCCTATCAAATGCCTTCTCAAGATCCACAAAACCGCAGAAAACCTTCTGGTCTGTGGCCAGATGCTTCTCTACGATATTGCGGAGTGAGAAAACTTGATCCGTACATCCCCTTCCATTTCGGAATCCTCCTTGTGCCTCCCACAGCATTTCGTCAGATTTCACCCTCATTCTCCTTTCAATTATCTTTCCATATACTTTTGCTGCTAAGCTGATCAAACTGATGGCCCTATAGTTGGCGCAGTCCATGCGCGATCCCTTGCCTTTATACAAGGGTACGATGACTGCGCATCCCCAGTCCATTGGGACCCTTCCAGTTCTCCAGCAAAGGTTGCATAAGTACCAGAAGGCGTCCCGGACGTAAGTGCCACCTAGTTTGATCATCTCAGCTGTAATCATATCAATTCCCGCAGACTTTCCATTTTTCAAACTTCGTATCGACCATTCTATCTCATCCATAGTTATACCTTCATCGGACGCCGTCAACGCGGAGTGAGCATCAGACTCACTCTCATTGTCAGCGTCCGAGGCATATTCCGATTGGGATAGTGGGATGAATAAGGATTAGCTTAGTGGTACAATCCAGTTTTGGAGGAATGTCACGTACTCTGTGTGTGCTCCGGATTCCACTATCTGATTCAATACATCAGAATACTTAACGGCGACCACACATGAACATGATCGTCCTTGCTGTTGTCACTTATACGGCTATTATCCACGTCGTTATATTTATGGCAAAATGGTTGTCGATATTTTAAATTTATTGTGTCGTATACGTTATAAGTTCAATTAAGCCAAGTGGAAAGTTTACTAATAGACGCTCAGGCGACGTTAGAATTACACCGTTTTTATCGTATTGAGATACTGAGTTATATATCGGGCATCTCTGCCTCTCGTCTCCACCATTAGGCCCTTTTGTATGTTAATTTTTAAGCAGCCGAATCAAGGACACGCCCGGGCTCACTCGCATCTTGTAATCCGGTCCATTGGGAGTTACTTTACTTACGTTTTACTATTATAGTATTACCTAATTGTTTTTTGCATTGAAAAAGTTTTGCAGTTCTAGTTTGCATCAAGGATATCAGTCACGCATTGCTGACCCTGTAAAACCCTCTAACGCCTTTATTTAAGAACCCCTACTGCAGTTCCTTGGAAAAACCTCAACAGAGACCTCGTCTAGGGAGTTCCCAAAAGATATTCTTTGGAACCGTCAGTACTCATACTTGATTTCATTACAACCATTACATCAAAAAGAAATTATTCACACTGAATTCCAGTGTGTGAGAACGAATTTCCCGCCATTGTACGTACAGTACAGTAATAAAAGGACAATTGGTATAACCTCTAGCAACTCCTCGGAACTAAATCAACACAAAATGATGCTTTCTCATGCGAATCTTCACACGAACAAACTTACTTGTCTCTAGAACAGTCGTTATTCCTGCTGCTAACGCAACACCTCGTCAAAAGCTTCTTGGTGACCCTCCTCTGACACATGAATGCAACTAACCCCCATAGGATATAAAATTTGCATTTGGGTGATCTTCAGTAACGCGGACACACTTCACCAGTCTCCTGATAACGTTCCAGATATTAAACCTACTATCCTTCTATTTCTTCTTTCATTGGAGACTCTGTTGCCAGACTGCGGGGTGCACGACGCGACGTTCAGATGAGTTTCAAAGATGGCTAATCCTTTACACCCAAGCACACCACAACGTTTATGTTATACGAATAAATAACAAAACGTAAAAGTAGTTCGTTTGGGGAAGTACCTCCACGTCACAGAGAAACCTATGTTTTCATGAAAAGTTTATGTCAGTGAATGCCGTTGTCCCACAGGGTTCCGTCCTGTCCTGTCCTGTCCCACCCTCTTTCTTCTTCATGTCAATGACATGCTGCCACTTGGTAATATTCATTGCTATGCAGATGACAGTACGGTCCATGGGCGATATTTCGGTCGGCCTGGTGCTGGTCGGACAGAAATCGGTGAGAAGCGTGAGAGTCTTGTCGTTGAACTGAATCGGGTTTTGGATCTCATTAGTAAATGGGGTTCCAATAACCTAGTTGAGTTAAATGCCAAGAAAACTCAGGTGAGAGAGACTCATCACTCTCTCATAGTTGGAGATATATATACGAATCTTGATATATATATACGAGTATGTAATAATTATGTTAGTATACATAGAAGCACGATAATTTGTTTTAAATCTTTATACCATGTTCTCTTTCTTTTTGTCGAAACTAACCTACAGTGAGGTAGTTTTTGAAGCCCGTGTACATCGTAAAATAGAGCCTTTGGTACCTGTGTTCAGTGCTTATTATCATTAATGTGTTGCGCCCCAGAACCAATATTGCCATACTTGAATAGTGCATCTATTCTGAATATTGAGTCTCGTAGGAAACTTCACCTGCCTTGACTCTCGTTCGGAGTGCTAAAATTCCAGAGACCGGAATATCTATATTACAAATTTATATTCATAATCGATATGACATCGGATACACCAACACTCTTATATCATAATTTAATTAAATAATTTTTACTGAAGTAAGCAAAGTTTAAGTTTTATTTAAGAATATTTCTTATTGTTCAAATCACATTTATTTAATAACATAATTATTATATTTTTATTTATACTTCCTACAATACTTCATTCATTTACACTAGGTTCACTTTCTCTCCTTCTCTGCTCATCTTTCAGGCTACACCTCAGAGAA
This sequence comes from Pyralis farinalis, assembly GCA_947507595.1. NCBI lineage: Eukaryota > Metazoa > Arthropoda > Insecta > Lepidoptera > Pyralidae > Pyralis > Pyralis farinalis. Next base: position 874,026 of record OX382264.1, read on the forward strand.
TCAGTGCTTCTGCGCATTTATTGAAAAACTGTAAGATATGTCTAAGTGGCTGCGAGGGCTCAATGGCAATCAAAACAAAATTATGTTAGTCTTATCTTTGAAGGCTGGTCCAAATGCTTTTTGCAATGGTTCTAGCGGATGCAAAGATGTATAGATTATGAAAGCATGTATTTTGAAAACACTTCAATATATTAAAACACTTGTGTAATATCTAGTCTCATTTATCAAAATCCAGAAACTAGCAGTTTGACCGAAGTATAAAATGTGAATTACTGCGTGTTCATCAGTTATCTATGTCACAATAATGGGCGCCAGTGAACCTCAAACTATCTATGCTTGTCTATCAACCAAATGTTCCCAAACTTGTGTAAATAATAGACGTAGTAATGAGTAATGTAGATAGAAGTTCGCGGGCTGCGTGATATTAACCACAGCTGTGCCTCGGGCGGGCACCGGCGCGGCGCGGCGGGGTGCGCTCGCGGTGCGCGGCTCCGTGCTACATCTGTGTCTTACATTACGGCTCAAACTAATTTCAATGAAATTACGTTAGTACTATTATAATTAACAGGATCTTCATTGAAATACCGTTTTGCGGCGAGGCAGTTTAGAGAGGGTTTGCGATATGTACTGCACCAGGCCACTCAGAAAGTATTGCGAAAAAAGTATGCATGAGAAACTGGCCAGTTATAATCTATTTTGAAAATATGATTATTTATAAGTAAAAATAGGTACGTTCCAATATCAAATATGCCAATTTTTTCCATTTCAAAATTATATAGAATAACAAATTAGAAAATCAATAATAACACAATACTTTAAATTATTAATTCCAGAGCAGTGACAGCCCAGTGGATAAAGAACCGGTCAATCGATCAACTGATGTCCGGTTCGAATGCACCAATAAATTCGTGTTTTTTAATTTGTGTCCATATTTGTAATCATCAGTTGCTCGGCGGTGAAGGAAAACATCGCGACCCAAGAACATCAAGACGTGTGAAATGAAGAAATGTCTGATTTTCGTCAAATCCTTGGGGTTAGCTAGCGGATCCCGCCGATTATAATGGATTAGGAAACGGGACGATGCTAAGAAGAAAAAGCCTTTAAATTTTTAATACCTATAGTTTTATGTTCTAGATTAAGTTTCTTAAAATAATGTCACAACTATTATTAACAATTAAATAATCAACAACTAATAATAATCAAGGTAATTTAATTTATGTCCGTTGTCTTTCATTAGAAATGTCTAGACTGTAAATATTTTCCTCCAATAAATATTTTTTTAATTTACTGTCTAACTTTCCTGAATTCTTTCGCTAGCTTGTTGTAATCTTGATAGAAGAATAGACGAACAACGGAGTCGTCCTATAAAGTTTCAATTTTTCCTTTGGAGGTATGGAACCCTAGAACAAACAAAGTCGGCGGTAGAAGCAGCTATTAAATAAAACTATATTATTAAGTTTAATCCATGGTTATAGATAGATAGATAGTATAGATATAGATAGATATATAATAGATAGTCTGTGATAGAAGTGCGACTTGAAAACAGGAATTTTGTAGTACATGGCTACACCAAGTTTCAAAGCAGGAACCAGTTAACAGGTGTTTCTTTATCTACGAGGCTATCACACACAATATTATATATTAAATTAAAGCGAAAAGGTAAAACTGAATGTATCACATTGAGTATTCCAAATTGCCGAGGTGGCCACATCGATAAACATGGTGGTGTTCTAGAGATAGCCGGCTGTCATTGAAACAACATTTATTTCACGAAAGAGAGGGAATTACTCAGGGAACTGTTCAAATGAATGTTCTCTCAATTCCCTGTCAGTACAGTTACGAAAACAAAATGTGTGCTCGTAAAATATAATTCCGTTTTAAAAATCATTGGAAATATGTGTTTGTCGGTTCATCGGCTCGCCGCCGCCGCCGTCGGGAGGAGCGTTTTGTAAATTTTAAAATGTATGTATATCTTCACGCCAGGTCCCTTGCGGGGTAGGCAGAGAGGACCGAGCGCCATAAGACGCGGTCCTTACACACTTCACTCGCTTCTTTCACATTCATAGCTCGTTTCATGCACGCTCGCCGGTTCCTAAGGCTCCCGATATCACCTTCTGATAAAATAATAATAATAATAATTAAGGGCAGCACGGCAGCTTGTGGCGAGCTGTTGGTGCGTAACGACACCACGGGTACCCGAGTGCTCCAGAGAGTCGATCAGGGCCTCCGTCTCCGGCGTGTCTTCATCGGTCGGAGTGGAAAGTCAAGAAGGCTCGCAGGACTCTCAGCTCTAGCTTGCCTTCGTTGGCCATCCAGAGAGGAGTCGATAGAGTATATTGGTCTAGCAGGTGATATGCTCCAGGAGTGGAAGTGTTAAAGGGCATAATGCCGCGAGTAACTTCGGAGAAAGCGCAGCACACCTCTCAACACCCCTGAGTCACTCACATCGGTGTTGCCCCCGGCCGACTTTCTTTGGCATTTCGGGGGTCCATCTAGTGAGTAGCGAGTCACCGCCTACCAAAGTAACATCAGATAGAATAGTTATGGCAGGTGTCCGTCCCTCTTCTGTAATAGCCCAGTAACAATAATCCCTCCAGATCTCATTTCAATAGCTCAATTATTTCCGACACATTTGCAATAGTCCCAATACCTGCGGTGACCTGTTCCTTGGTATATCCTCCCATTGATATCCCTCAGGTCACAGCTGGTATAATACATTACATCATTATTTTAGAAGGGGCCTCTACGCGTTGGATTTATATCCCCGCGCACGCCTATCAAATGACCGGGATTAAAACCCGTGAATTAAGACAAATAAAATAATGATAATTTTATTTGATTGAGCAATAAATTACAGGAAACACTTCTATTCTGTCGAACACTAAAATAAAATAAAAAATAAAATAAAACACTCGCTAATTATGAAGTGTACATGCCGGGTCTGCCCAGTGCCGCAATAGTCACTTGACGAGCTGATAAATTCGCATGCTTAACGTTACTGGTGGTTTTATAATCCTGTCCACATAATTTTATGCCTAGTACTGTATCAGTTATTGTAATACATATTGACGATGAAAAAAGAGACCCACATTGGCAAGTTTCTTTTGGTATTTCGTCTTCACCAATGATAATTTTCGAAATGCTGGTAGACTAAAAAAGACAGATTAAAACTAAAAAAAAGCTATGGACATTTATTAAGATACAATATGATCTAATTTAAAGAATGTGAGACGTGTCTAAGTGCCCGTAATGGCAAATAAATGATTTTTATATTTATCTTGCTCCCTATATGTAACAATAAAACACTTAGAAGTCGTTGCTGTAACCACATTTATCAATAACAGGAAACGTTATATTTCGAAGGTTTCGGTAACTTTCTGTAATTCTTATCCACACAACATGATTTGTTTAATTCTTGCTTGTTATACAATTTTCCAATGAAATTACTATGAATTTCGTAAGAGTATTCACCGGTTCAAGTAGATTAATATTTACTTTGTATTGTTTAAAAAGCATTTGTATTAATATTGTTTTGTTTGTTTGATCGTAATGAGTGAATGCATATTATAGTTTTTATTATTATTTTTGAATGTCTGTACACGTCTTTTAGACAAAAATAAAAAATATGTTTGTTTGATTGATTTATAATCTGCTTTGTTCTTGCATGTCTGGCCGTGGTGTCACAGACAGGCTTTATCTAAAAATCAGCGCCGGGTCACGAGTTGACACGGCAGTGCCGAGATAGGACCTATTTGTGACGACACACGCCACTAGCATTACTTCACTGCCTATTGTATATTGCGTATATAGTGTTTGTGTTACGTCCAAATAAACCTTTTCTCTCTTTCTTTCTAACAGCATCATAAAGAGGAATATTAAAAATACTTTTCATAAAAAGGTAAATTATAGAATTGAATATATGTATAATCATCATCCGTTTTTATTTTTACAACCAATTGTCACTGTCGTTGTGCCGGTATGTGAACATAAATTAATTCTACTGCTGGTCGGATAAAAATCTACATTGATAAGTATTTTACGAGATTTTTTTTCATTAAACGTCAATCTCAAAATGCTGGTAGATCAGAAAAGAATAAAAACTATGAAAAATAATATACAATAAGATTTAGAAAAATAATGTGAAATGCATCAACTGCCCGCGACAGTCTTAAGGGAACAAATCATTTTTAAAAGAGCTTTAAATGGCCGCGTATCGATCTCCCTACTCATCCAGCAAAATACCTAACACGATGATGTGAATTGATAAATATTAGACATACTTCTATTATACAGCTCGGATTGCATATCTTTACAATAAACCTAAATTGTAGATATAAATCATTAACGGAAACAAAAGTATTAAATTATTCCACAAACTGATGATTAACGTTTGAATATTTCGAAATGTTATTTGAAAATTTTAGTACTTACTCAACGTTTTGATCAAATTCAAATAATTGCCATTTGCTAAATTCGACAATGGCGGCGAATAAATTAACACAACGGCTGTGGTCGAGCCGATATTAAATTAAAGCTGTACAAGTCGCCCTACAGGTGACTAGTTAATGAAATTTCTAGTTCAGTGAAGCCAGATATTGATTGGTTCACCAAATTGAGTCGGTCGTGGAACATTGCACCTAGGTCCACGGCCCGCCGGGCGGCGCCGAGCTGGACGCAGCGATACAACAATGTAGTCCGTAGTCACTATGAGAGTACATTGGATGTATGTATGATAAGTATCCACAACTCCTACTTCGTCTCTTAGGCGGATTAAAAAAAAATCTCAAAGCTCACAAGTGACATTAGACAGCTTTTTTAGATTATTTAATTTGTACGAGTAATATAAATAACTAGGCTGTACTATATAGGTAGAACATTTTCACTGCGATTCGAGATTCCTGTTGCGAATAGTGCAGTTGGAAACACGTTCAGAAAAAGTTGATCGGAGTGATAATCTCGCATTGGTTTTGTATGGACGCCTCACCAAAGCTACATATGGAAAGTGCTCGGTATATGTTACAGACGATGGTGGTCGCACGTATAAAATTGTAGATCAGTTTATTCGATTCCCACAGAACTAACGTTTGTGTGCATAAACATGTTGTCTTGATCAGCATTCATAGATTACGGTAACGACTTTAAATCAGGTGGGCCGTATACCTTGTTTGCATGTCTCCCAACGTTATATAACAAAATATGTTCGGAAGTGAATGCACGTCTTCAACATCATCCAGTCTTCCTTTCTAGGTCGGTGTTGCCGATAGTTCATGTATTTTCCCCTTCACTATATTGTCCTCCCCTACTAATCTACTTTCAGATCTTTGAAGTTTCAGTCTTTAAATTGAGTCTAAATAATAAAAAAATCAGTATGTTATGACATCTTGGGGAATGTTTTAAAACTCATAGTTATTTTAGCGTACTAAGGCATGAAATTGTAAGCTTGGTTAGGTTTATTTATCTTGTCCAAATTACCATATCGTACGAATCTCTGAATGACAAGCGTGAAACAATAAAATTCAGTTGAGGCATGAAAGTGGGGCGTCTCGATGGGCGCGGGCGAGGCCGCGGCGAGGCGGCGCGGCGGCGGCGGCGGCAGCCCTTGACGAGGGTCTCTCGTATTATGAATTTTATCATACTACCAAATCACATTAGGAGGCGGTGCGATGTCTAGTTTGTATATTGGACACAAATTGGATACGGCTTTTTAGACATTTGTGGTCGTTGTATAATAATACTACTTTGTCATTTCTCGTTCCTCGGACGGAGTGAAGTGTATCTGTAATACATAAGTATTATTATGACTATTTTTGAAATGACAAACAAGTGTCCAGATTCTAGTTATTTAGCCGTATACGATGTCTCGTTATCTGAGTTTTCACTCATCTATGTCACGGAAGAGTAAATGAAATAATAACCTTTACTCATAACTTACAAATATAACCAACCGAAGAATAATTACAATTGTGTGTATATTCTTTTATATCCACTGACAAAGTGAGTTGTTATATTGTGAAGCCATGAAGAATTTCTACAATACACATACTCACAAACAGAAACCGAATGTTATATACCTAGGTTATATATATTAGGGGTTAAAGTATGAAATTGCCGATTTGTACTGAACAATTAAAACCTTTTTTCTAAGATGTGTCATATTTATTTAATCAAAATATTTACCCTCATTACCTATACATTGCCTTTGCGATAGTACTCTGGGGATCGAGATTCGACAAACCGTGTGAAAGCATTTTGTACTGCCTCCTGGGAAGGGTATTTTTACCACGTAGAAAATTGTCCAAATCATGAAAAAATAGTAGTCAGTTGGAACAAGGTCTGACGAGTATGGAGGATGAGATATGGTTTCTAACTGCAACTCCTGTAGAGTTACAATGATATCTCGTGCAGTGTGAGGTCTTGCGTTATCATGGAGCAATAATGGTGAAGATCGATTCACGAGTCGGGTCTGTTCCAATGCCAGTTTCGCCATCATTGTTCGAAGTTCGGCAGAGAAACAGCAATATGACAAATAAGGCTAAATGCCTTATTTGTCATAACATCAAAGAGATGGCTAGTCAAGTGAAGCTCAACTGCCGTGCACCACGGTTTATCAAATATCTAACACTATTGGGACCTGAACTGTGAGTTGTTACCTAACACATCGATTCCAATAAAATATAGATTGCAGAACCGGCTAAACGCCTGGTAATTCTCCTTTGTTGCCACTAAATCAGAATAGTATACTACCCCGGATGTGACACTCAAGGAAAGGACAACGCCATGAAGAGACCACCAAACAGTTACCATTACCTTTTTATTGGTAAGCTATGCTTTAGGGCACTGTTGCGACGTTTGACCTGGGGTCAGCCATTGCATTTTTCGCTTACCGTTATCGTAAAGAATCTACTTTTCGTCACATGTCACAATTCGATCCAATATTCCTTCATTTCTGTACCGATTCAACAAGGTAACACAAGTTTCAACACGCGTTTCTATCTGCAGATCAGTCAAATCATGAGGCACTGAGCATTTTTCATATTTTTTTATCTTATCGATTTGATACAAATGAGTAAATATTGTAGGTAAGGTAATGTTAAACCATGCCACTAATTCCCGGGTAGTTTGACTCGGACCGCCTTCCACCATCTCCTTCAAGTCAGCGTTATTCACCTGTGTACCTGGCCTTCCACGTGGTTCATTCTTCAAGTCGAAGTTTCCATTACGAAAGTGTTTAAACCAAAAACGCACTGTGCGGTCATTAGCAGTCTCCTCTCCAAACGTAACATTGATACGACCCGTTTCTGCCGCGTTAGCACATTTTTTAAAAGAAAAATTTCATGGGTATCATGTAAAAAGGTTTCTGATGAATATATATATATTCATATAAAATATAGTACTGCAACTACGTTATTTAATTATCCAGAAATTAGACTAAAAGCCGAAGGTAAGCACATAGGAAGCTTGGTAATTCGTCATATTACCAATAAGAAACTAACACAAAGCTAAATAGTTAATTGGCGGGTAAGCAGAAGACGCATGAGGTCGATTGCGATGCACACAATTTATGTATCCTATTAGTCAAATTGCGAGTAGTGTTTAAAAGTGAACATACAGACATGTCGTGACCGCGTACATAACTAATAACAGCTAATTTAGTTCTAGCACTATCTAAAACCCATTTTTAATATAGAACCTTTGCAATTAGGTATACTGCATCATAAATCAGTCATACGGATTGTTGTCTATTGTATGATTAGAATTAAACACAGTATATTCACAGGCAATTTGATCTAAAGTACTTACTGTTGACTGCAGGGTGTTTTCGTCCCCCCGTGGTGGCGATGGTGGAAGCACTCCATATAGTTTTGATGAAATTGTCTGTAAATTTGATTACCGTAAAATAACACCTGAAGATATGAATAGTGTACTGCAACACAAAATTAACGTAGAAGTTTTATCTCGTCAAACTAAATTCGTTTTATTTTTAAATTTATATTTGAACAGCTTTATTCTCAAATGGCAAAATTTTTTGCCCATATTGTACGCAATACTCGCATTTTGGCTGCGTTTATTCTACTTTCATAATCTCTGCCATACCCAGATCTTGCATCCATAAGTTAGCGTCAGGACCAGCACTGCGCTGTGTATAGCGAGCTGTGCGTTCTGGGTCAAACTTTTACTGCCTACTAATTTATGAATAATATTTGTCTAATAATAATAAGACTTGTTTTCGTGTTTATCTTCTATTTAATCTAATAACAAATATAAATGTTGCTATATGAAAATATAGTCAACAAATTAAGCGAAACAGTGGCCCTTTATGAGCTATACGAGTATGCATGTAATGAAGTATTTAAATAAGACAGTCGTGTTCTGTTAGTTTGAGAAAGGACGTGGAGGATTAGTTCTCCCTGTCTACTCCATAAGGACCTTGGCGTGAAGGTATGGATAGATTACAATAATTACACAGCGCGTCTCATCCCCACCATCCGAACGTCAATCCCGTTCATGTCAAGCTTTCGCCTCGTCGTCCAGTTGCTAGCTTTTGATTTTGATTTGATTTGAGCTAGCTTTTGATTCATACACGAGCAGCGCCACTAAATATTGTTTCCGATCCGCTCGTGTGTACCATTTTATGTGGACCTCGCACGCATCTTCCTCCTTTTCCGCTTTAGCTTTCGCAACGCTCTTTATACTACTTGTTGTAAATTGTTTGAGAAATTTTCAATACGCGAGTAGTATGTTTTAAGTTAATGTAAAATCATAGATTTAATTCAATGAATCCTACTGGCACAAACAAGATTCACTCAGAAAAGTTATTTGTTAATTATACAAATTATACAGTACTTTAATCATTTGTTCAAGTTATATCAATAGTTTACTATTATTATATACATGAAATTATAATTAGATTAGATTAGATTACAATATTTAATAGAGTATGTACCCTGGGAGTGAGGTCACGTGTCCTTTTCAGCGTTGAACGTTTACCGTAATGAGGGCTCCGTTGTACTCTCTCAGTAGATCAAAGGCCAGCCAATGCGGGCCACGACAAACAATTATATGGATATCCGTATCCGATTAATTCATCGACACTGTACACAACACAAACAAGGAAAGCGATGGTTATTGTGCTCGACAGTGATATAACTCCATTTACGAGTAGGCGTATGATATTCCATTACACTGATTGAAAATACCAGTTTATTAATAACGGCAAAGATATCGACGACATAAATTTGAAATAATTTTACGCTAGTCATCGAACGAGCCTACAAACAGACGGCTGAACGACTCAAACATCGGTGAAGAGTTAGTCAGATCTCAATTGTTAGGTTTTGAGTTAATTTATTCTAGTTCTAATATTGCTAAAATGGGGCTATTAATAATTGTTTTTATTATACTGCTAAAGTATTAAACGAGCATATGGATAACCTGATGGTAAGTGGGTACCGAAACTAATGGAAGTCTGAAATATCAGAAGTATCGCGCCAACACAAGATCGTGTTAATCGTACGTTGATAAGCGCGATAAGAATGTATATAAATAGACCGTGTGAATAGATCGTGTATAGATTAGAATGTTACGAAGATAAGGCTTGTGCGATGTAAGAGATCTACTATATATCCTCTTCACGCAATTTTTTAATGACCCTATGTCTTGTGAAAAACGTCTAATATGCAGGTATGTAGGCTGCACCTACTCTACCGTACTGTACTTTACCGAAAATTGACAAAGTTTATACGAACACGTCCTGCATGTTACACGACGTGACCTCCGGTACCTATACCTCGCCGCCACGTCTCGAGTTTCATTGCACCCAATTTATTATTTGACAAAAACATAATTCAGATTGCGATGTTGATATATACTTAGAATGAACTCTCACTTAGGTATGTAATAATAATTATTAATAAGTTATTATTTAAGATCGAATCGCTACTATGAATCTCCGACTACCAACATCAGACTAGATATACGCTTTTCAGAATTACACATATTTTTTTAAACAATACTAATTAGATTTAGGAGAAAGTCGATTGGTTACATAGTTAGATATAAGGACTTAGTACTAAAATTTGCAGTCACTCAAATAATTATTTAAAAATATTTATCTGACAATAGTCACGTAAGTTTCTGGTATTTATGTGAGTTTAAGTATGTTTCTAGTAATGGTTTATTGAAACCGGGGACTGCAGCTAGAAGTGTGACAACATGTCTAAACTGTACGCATGAACATGGTTCGAGTTAGAAATTTTAATTGTTTCCATGAGCAGCTCAGATTTGTGAGTTACCGCGTATTGTTTGAAAGTTTCCATTGTTTGTGGAGTGAATGGCGCTGGAACATGTCGACGAACAATCTTTTCGATATTCGCTTAATTTTAATGGGGAACAGGCGACATGGGGGTTGTGAGGGCGGCCTTACACTGGGGGAAATTCATCAGGGACGCTATGAAAGGCCCTAAGGTATTTCTTTATTTAGCGAACGTTTGTCAATGCCCCGCGAACATTATCACCCCCGGGGTCATATCCTATTGTAATAATTATTTAGGTATTTTTAATTTTTGCTGGCTTTGTGGCGCGATGAACGATAGCGGTGTACGTTCCAACTGGCTGGCCGCCAAATGACAACAATTTTGCAGTACTTTGAGCGCATATTGGTGTGATCTCCTTCGGGCGACGTATCGTTATATTGGAGTCGGCAACGATGTCGCTATGAGAAATGATATTGCTTACAATGCACTCGTCCCTCATTGACCCTCCGCAGACATGTGCACAGCGAGTGCGGGTTCTGGCAAGCTTCAATGAGCATTACCATTATTTTATGCATTACTACTCGTTACTTAACGTTATTATTTGTAACAATAGTATGGATAAAAACAACTGTGCTTGGTGCTGTTTCGCTGTCCTCGTATTTGATTTGATTAAATCCCATTGCTTCGTTATCAGGTTCGACATTACTACAAGAGACTCCAGTAAGTACACACTGTGCCTGAATATTATAATTATTTCACATATACATTTATTATGGTATCTTTTATGTTAAAAAATATAAACATGGATGGTGAGTGAGTGGTGTTTTTTTTTATACCACTAAGGTAAGGGCAATCAAGCATACGGCCTGCCTGATGTTAAACAGTCAACGTAGCCTATGGACATTTGCAACACCAGGGGCGTCACGCATGCGTTGCCGACCCTCTAAAAACCTCTTCACGCATTTCTTGAACATTCCATGCTGAGGTCCCTGTAGTTTAACAATCTTTACATCATTTTTGTATGGGGGGTCATGTGCCAGAAGCGTGCTCGTTCGCGACCCCTGCCAATCAGTCGATTGCAATTCTGGACCAAGAGCGCACCGACGTGCGGATTAGGGCGTCCGCCGTAGGCGACGCGCACCGATCCGCCCCCGTCGGTGCGAATATAGCTGCATGCGGCGGTGGGGGGCGCCACCCACCACGCAGCGCCAATTCCGGCGGGACGAGGGGAGCCGAGTGCCGCATAGGCAGGTGGAATGTGAGAGGTGGATTGAAAGATAAGACGAATGAACTGAATGACGTAATGAATGATAGACGTTTGGATGCTTTATGTGTGACAGAGACTAAGCGCAAGGGGAGCGACACCGATGATCTGCCCGGTGGTATGATGGCCCTATGGTCTGGGGTAGACCGGGACGATCATGCCAGTGCTGGTGTAGGTGTCGTACTCTCCTCTCGCTTAGCCACAGGTGTAAGAGATTACTGTTTGGTAGGGCCTAGACTTCTCTGGGTTCGTATTAAACTGGGCATCACGCGAGTATTTTTGGTTGCAGCATACGCTCCCGTAAGCTCAGCGTGTGCTCAAGAACTGGAGAAGTTTTGGGAGTCTGTGAGGAATGTTCTGGACTTAGCTGAAGGGAATGAAAGAGTGATTATGTGTGGAGACTTGAATGGATGGGTTGGGACCAAGCGATACAGCTATGAAGCTGTTCTTGGTCCGTATGGAGATAAGAGAGTGAACGAAGCAGGTAAGTCAATACTAGATTTATGTATGGAACGAGGCCTCCTCGTGTCGAATACTTTATTTCATCATAAGGATATTCACACGTATACATGGAGAAGGAATGATCAAAAAAGTGTGATTGATTTGATTTTAATAGATAGACGTCTCCGAAATGTTTTAATGGATACAAGAGCCTTTAGAGGCCCCACTCTTGAGACGGACCACTACCTGGTGGTAAGCCGGTTTGTGGGCCTTTTTAGGAAGTGGAGGCACTGGCGAGTGCGTATCCCTTTCGGAGATCATGAAAGGATAATGAGCGAAAAATTGCAAGATGAAAGTGTAAGGAGAATGTATGTGCATCTGGTAAGTTAGAGACTTGTAAATGCAAGCCTCTCCGACTCAGATGTGGATGATTGTTGGAAAGTTTTGAAAGAAAGTATGGTGGATAGTGCAAAAGAAGCTTGTGGATGCGCAAAGAGACGTAAAACAGCGAAAGGAGATGCCTGGTGGGATGCGGAGGTTGAATCCTCCGTAGCAAGAAAGAGGAAAGCGTGGCTGGATTACGTATCATCTTTGCCTTTAAATGAAAATATGAGAGAAAAGAAGAAAGAAATGTACCGTCTATGCAAGAATGAAACCAAGGCTTTAGTGAAAGAGAAGCGTGAAAGACAAATTATGAATGAGGAAGAGAGGCTGACGAAAAACTTCGAGGCAAATACCAAACTCTTTTGGAGAGAGGTAAAGAAGTCTCGGAGCGGTTCGTCGGCATCCAGAATGGATAAGATAAAGTCTAAAGCTGGTGTCATTCTTGCGAACACTCAGGAAGTGTTAGAACGGTGGAGTGAATATTTTGAGGAAATGTATGAGTATGCCTCGGACGCTGGCAATGAGAGTGAGTCGGATGCTTACTCCACGTTGACGGCGTCCGACGAAGGCATAACTATGGATGAGATCGAATGGTCGATACGAAGCTTGAAAAATGGAAGATCAGCGGGAATTGATCTGATCACAGCTGAGATGATCAAATTAGGTGGCACTTACGTCCGGGACGCCTTCTGGTACCTATGCAACCTATGCTGGAGAACTGGAAGGGTCCCAATGGACTGGAGACGCGCAGTCATCGTGCCCTTGTATAAAGGCAAGGGATCACGCATGGACTGCGCCAACTATAGGGCCATCAGTTTGATCAGTTTAGCAGCAAAAGTATATGGAAAGGTGATTGAAAGGAGAATGAGGGTAAAATCCGATGAAATGCTGTGGGACTCACAAGGAGGTTTCCGAAATGGAAGGGGATGTACGGATCAAGTTTTCTCGCTCCGCAATATCGTAGAGAAGCATCTGGCCATAGACCGGAAGGTTTTCTGCGGTTTTGTGGATCTTGAGAAAGCCTTTGATAGGGTTGTGCGAAAGGAACTGTGGGACATATTGCCGAGATATGGGATTGACGGTTCACTGCTCCGTGCTGTGCAGTCCACTTACAAGGATTGCTCAGCATGTGTGCGGATAGACGGTGGCATGTCACCCTGGTTTGATGTCAAAATTGGTGTCAAACAGGGTTGCATGCTATCTGCTAGGCTGTTTATCCTGTATCTCGATAGTTGTCTGCAGAGAATAAGGTCAACGAATGTGGGATTGCGCATGGGTGACCAAGTGGTGAACTGTCTGCTGTATGCAGACGATGCCGTGCTATTAGCAGATACACCATCTAAACTGCAAACACTGGTCACAGTGATGAAAGACGACTGTATGGAGAAAGGCTTACTACTGAATGCGAAGAAAACAAAGATAATGGTATTTGAAAGAGAAGAATCCAGAACTAATGTAAGGATTACGATTGATGATGAAGTGTTGGAACAAGTGGATGAGTTTGTATATCTTGGATGCGCTTTCAGTAGGGATGGAAGGTACACCGCAGATGTGGAAAGACGAGTGAGTGCTGGGAATAGTGTGAATGGAGCGTTGGGAAAACTTCTTGGCAGTAAAATCCTGAGCCAGAAGGCACAACTCGCTATACACAATGCAGTGTTGGTCCCAACGCTAACTTATGGAAGCGAGAGTTGGGTATGGCAGAAAGAGCATGAAAGTAGAATAAACGCGGTTGAAATGCGAGCGCTGCGCAAAATTTGTGGCGTAAGGCTCGTAGACCGTATTCGCAATGATGATGTTAGAAATAGAGTTGGTCTGAAAGAGAGCGTCGGTGTTAAAATAAGAAGAGGCATGCTCCGATGGTTCGGGCATGTAGAAAGAATGCAAGATGAAAGAATGACGAAGCAGATATACAATGCAAAAGTGGAAGGATGTAGGAGCCGGGGAAGGCCAAGACTTACCTACCATGACCAAATTGGTCATGTTCTATCAGAAGGTGATGTCAGGAGCCCTAGAAACCGGCGAGCGTGCATGAGAAGAGCAATGAATGTTAAAGAAGCGAGTGAGATATGTAAGGATCGAGTCACGTGGCGCTCGGTTCTCTCTGCCTACCCCGCAAGGGATTTGGCGTGAAGTTATAGATAGATACATCATTTTTGGTGCACAGAGTAATAAAAATTTAAATAATTAGACACAATATATTAAATGTATGTACATATATATATATAAATATATAATTGTAGGTGCTATGTTGACTTAAATTTATTGTAATGCAATGATTTAAAAAGCACCAAGGTTGATATTTGAAAAAAAAAAGAAACGCCGGTACCTACGTTTCTTTTGGGATTTCTTTTTCAATTGACAGAGAGAAATAATTTTGACTCCCATTACACACTTTAAGGGGTCAAATTTTTGAAAACGCAGATACCTTTTTTTTTTTAATTCTAATAGAGAGTATCTGTACAAAGTTTCAAGTTACTAACTTCAAAAAATACTTCTATTCCATTCAAAGCGTTAACCTCATTTTCAGTTGTCTAAGGATGGAATTTTGAAAAACGGTGAAATTACTTTTTTGACGTCTTGATTGAAAGTATACATACAAAGTCTAAAGTAGTGCACTTACAAAAAAAATTTACTGTTCAACTTTTAATTCAAGAAATACTTTTGACCCCTATTACATCATTTAAGGGGTAGAATTTTTGAAAAAGCGGAAATTATTATTTTTTTGATTCAAATAAAGAATATCTGTACAAAGTTTCAAGTCACTAAGTTCAAAAAATATTTCTGCTCCATATAAACTGTCAACCCCTTTTCAGCCCTCTAAAGGTGGAATTTTGAAAAACGCTGAAATGATTTTTTTGACGTCTTGATTGAGAGTTTATTTACAAAGTCTAAAGCAAGTCACTTTAAAAAACATCAATTTCCTAACAATTCAACTTTTAGTTCCAGAAATACTTTTGACCCCCCATTACACCCTTTAAGGGGTGAAATTTTTGAAAACGCTGAAATTACTTTTACATTTATATCTGTACAAAGTTTCAAGTTACTAACTTCAAAAAATACTTCTATTCCATACAAAGCGTTAACCTCATTCTCAGTTACCTAAGGATGGAATTTTGAAAAACGCTGAAATTACTTTTTTGACGTCTTGATTGAAAGTATAATTACAAAGTCTAAAGTAGTTCACTTAAAAAAACAAAAATATAGTTCAACTTTTAGTTCAAGAAATACTTTTGATCCCCCATTACACCCTTTAAGGGGTGGAATTTTTGAAAACGCTGAAATTACTTTTACATTTGGTTCATGACTTTCAGTGAAACACCTTAATATTGAATTTCAATCGAATAACTTCAAAAACGTAAAGTTTCATATGTCAGTCAGTCAGCTTCTCCTTTTATATATATAGATATCGTATATATATTATGTATGTAAGTGTATGTATGTATGTATAACTCTTATTCAGGCACATACAGCTATTCCACTACTGACAACATGACCCACTGTTGGAGGTTGGCTGGAAGAAATCTCTTTTAGAGATAAGCTCGCCTTTGCGAACTATGTATTTTAACGATTGTAACCTTTTAATTTATTGTGCAATAAAGGATATAATATAGCTCTGTGTGTTAATAAAAAGCAATATGGCTTAAACTAAATAGGTTAGGTACCTACTTAGTAATTACACAAAATTCTTATATTACATAACACAATATCATACGATATCGGCAAACTATTAACCTAATTAACGGTGCTAACACACCTACCCATAGTGTTTGGAAAATTATAATTAAAATGATATTATCTCTGTGTAGGAAATCCGGTTATCGATTTCGGTGCATACAATTGTTAGTTGATGAGTAAACGAGCTAGCAACCGGTCGCGTTGTTTCACTGACGTTGCACTTTATTCATTTAATTCTCCAGAAAAGGAAGAGGCTTAGCGACAGGGTCCAGCTCTGAGCTCTTAAGAATTACTGAACAAATAGGGTAAAAATTAGGTCACTATAGTTAAATTGCGTTATCAATTTTGGTGTTCCTCAAGGAAGTGTCCTTAGAGTCACTTTCCAATATATATATATATTTATACTATGTCAGGAATCATACAAGCATACGGCCCACCTGTCGTTGAGCAGGTACCGTAGCCTATTAACGCTTGCGATTATATTAAGTATCACTCGCACGATGCTTCCTCTGCTGCTTACACATAGACTAGTAGTGTTAAAACTAGGTAGATCTCTACGTTTGTTTGGCGAGACTGCACTTGTACTCTATGATAAAGTGGTTGAATAATGTTTTGATGTATTATGCATATGCTCAATAAAAATATCGTCCCCTTAAATGGACATTCATGATAAAGATTTCAGAATAAGGGTAAAGGGTAAAAGGTACTTGTTGGAATGCTAATGAGAGTAATTGAGAGATCAATAATTATCATGGTACTGTGCTGGATAAGACACTTAAGTATCTATCTATATATCTATCTATCTATAACTTCACGCCAAATCCCTTTAGGGGTAGGCAGAGAGAACCGAGCGCCACGTGACTCGATCCTTACATACCTGACACGCTTCTTTAATATTCATTGCTCTTCTCATGCACGCTCGCCGGTTTCTAGAGCTCCTGATATCACATTCTGATAAAACACGACCAATTTGATCACGGTAGGTAAGTATTGGCCTTCCTCGGCTCCTACATCCTTTCACTTTTGCATTGCATATCTGCTTCGTCATTCTTTCATTCTGCATTCTTTCTACATGTCCGAAACAATTAAGCATGCCTCTTTTTATTTTAATACCTTTCAGACCAACTCTGTTTCTAACATCATCATTGCAAATACGGTCTACAAGCATGACGCCACAAATTTTAGGCAACACTCGCTTTTACTCTACTTTCATGCTCTCTCTGCCATCTCTTGCTTCTATAAGTAAGCGTTGAGACCAGCACTGCATTGTGTAATGCGAGCTGTACCTTCTGGCTCAAGTTTTTACTGCCAAGAAGTTTCCCCAACGCTCCATTCACACTATACCCAGCACTCACTCGTCTTTCCACACATCTGCGGAGTACCTTCCATCCCTGCTGAAAGCACATTCAAGATATACAGTCTCATCCACTTGTTCCAACACTTCATCATCAATCGTAATCCTTACATTGGTTCTGGTTTATTGGTTATACTGGTACATTGGTTCTATAATTATGTACCGGAATTTCAAGCGCCTGAATACCTGTTTTTGTCGGTCACCCTTCATCACACGAAAATTCTTCTCGGAGTATACTATAGTCCTTCTCTTCATATAAATTATTTTAATTCCTTAGAAATTCTCTTAAATGACCTTCTTCCTAAATTCAACCACGTCATCGTTATGGGGGATTTCAACACGTGCCTTGCAAAAAACGATGGTCGTTCTAAAACTCTAATTTCTCTTCTGCATTCTCTTAACTTGTCTGTTCTTCCACTCAACCCCACACATTTCCCGCACAATGGTCCTCCATCCCTCCTTGATCTTGTTATCACATCCTGCCCTGACCTGGTAGCCACGCATGGCCAGCACAATGCGCCATCCTTTTCAGCTCATGATCTTATATTTGCTTCTTTTGTTATTCGCCCACCTAATCGTAAACATAAAGTTATTTTTCAGCGTAATTTTGGTCTGATTGACTGGAGTCAGCTAAGGGGGGATGTGTCTGATGTGGATTGGAGTCCTGTTCTTTTAGCTGAAAATATAGATGCTAAAGTTACTCTTTTTAACGAGATACTCTTGTCTATATTTGACAAATATGCGCCTGTTAAAGCAGTCCGCGTTAAGCATTATGCGGCTCCTTGGCTGACTCCAGAAATAAAGGCGATGATGGCCAGGAGAGATAGAGCCAAAATAAAGTTCCGTCATGATCAAACAACTGAGAATCGGTCAAGGTTCATTGACCTGCGTAATCAATGTAGCAGGATGTGTAGGTATGCTCGACGTAAACAAATCATGTCTACCATCGAAAACTGTCCTCCAAGCGAACCAGTGCTTGTACCAACATCGATATTAATCTTTTAAATGCTCACTTTAGTTCCTCTCCCGTCAGTCTTCACCCACTTACCAAACGAGCAACACTTCTTGATTTGGAAAAATATATACACGGCTGCCTCTCTTTCAAATATTTCTCAAGCTATTAATACCATCAACTCTGATCTCGCAGCCATTTCTCAATGGTCCCAACGCTTTGGCATTAAAATTAATGCAGCTAAGTCACAGGCAATTATAATTGGTAGTTCCCACTTCATTTTTAAATTGGACTCCATGATGATTCCCAGTTTAGTTTTTGACGGCACTGTTATACCGATCTCTTCGACCGTAACAAATTTGGGTGTTATCATGGATCAAACTCTGTCGTGGATACCTCAGGTAAATGAAGTCAGCCGTAAACTTTTCGCCTCTGTGCATTCTCTTAGACGTCTGCAAAATTTCCTTCCGATTTCCACTAAGGCGATGCTAGTACAATCCCTCCTGCTTCCTCTGTTAGATTATGCTGATGTGGCCTACCTGGATCCGGCAGAGGGGCTGCTTGATAGACTGGATAGACTTTTGAATCTTTGTGTAAGGTACGTATTTGGTCTGCAGAAGTATGACCACATCTCTGAATTTCGCAAGCAGCTCGGTTGGCATCCGATAGTCTACGTAGAAAATTCCATATATTGTCCCTTCTTTTCAACGTACTATTTAACCCATCTGCTCCTGAGTACTTACGTGAAAGGTTTCAATTTCGTGATATAGATAATCGTCTGCGGTCTTCAGTGGATCCTTTACTGAATATTCCTATGCACACCAGTAGTACATACACCAAATCTTTCTCGGTTCATGCTGCAAAATTGTGGAATTCACTCTCTTTGCACATTAAATTGTCTCCCATCATTGAATCGTTTAAACTCTGGCTCTGAAAGGCTCTCACGATGATCATGGTGCTTTATACTGATTTTATTTTTATCTTAGTTAATTTCGTTTTCTTTTATTCTTTCGTTTTTTTTCCTTTCTTCTTTACATATATATTCACATTCTGTTATATTTCTAGCTACTTTCAATATATATATATATAATATATATATATATATATTTGTTTTTTGACATTTATTACTTTTATATTTGTTATTAATTATTATAATGATCTGTTTCGTTTATGTTGTATTACCGCGCCACTCGCCTACCAAATTCCAAATAGACACTCAAAGGTTGACTGGAAGAGATTCCTTATAGGAATAAGTCCGCCTTTGTACATTTATTAATGTGTTGCATTTTAATTTATATTTTTCATTGTTATTTTATGTATAATAAAGATATTACAAACAAACAAACAAACAAAATTCATATCTCAGACATCATAATCTTCTTAGCCCCTTTCAGTCGGGTTTCCGTCCTCATCACAGCACAACGAGTGCGTTATTGAATGTCACAGAAGACATACGACATGTTATGGGTAATAAAAAAACTTTCACTTGTTATTCTGTTGGACTTCAGTAACGCATTAAAATCTGTTGATTTTGACATTCTCCTTGGAACTCTTCGATCTTTGAACTTGTCCTCCTCTGTGATCGAGTGGTTCGATTCTTATCTTCGTGGATGCTGGCAATGTACTAAAGTTGATGAATATTCTTTAAATTGGGATCTATTGACTGCTGGTGTACCACAAGGCGGTGTTTTATCTCCACTACTTTTCTCGATCTTTATCAACGAATTATCTAAAATAATTACTTCTCCTTACCATCTTTATGCGGATGATTTGCAAATTTACAGTAATTTTTTCTACTCTGATGCATCCAGTGCTATTTTGGCCATGAATGATGTATTATGTGCAGTTCAGGGGTGGGCTGATAGCTTTGGACTCCTAGTCAACCCATCGAAATCACAAGCCATTATTACTGGTAGTCGCCAAATGAAAAAGAAAGTTAAATTTAGTGATTTGCCGCAAGTTTCCTACAACGGCCAACCGATTGCTTTTACAAGCAAAACAAAAAACTTGGGTTTGATCATCGATGAAACTTTATCGTGAACAGCGCAGGACAATGACGTCAGTAAGCGCATGCATTACACTTTTCATTCACTCAAGCGGCTTTTACCATTCAAAACTAAAGTTAAGCTTGCTCAGTCTCTTTTACTCCCTATTCTTGACTACGCTGATGTTTGCTATTTAGATGCGACTGAACTATTTAAGAAACTAGAACGCCTACAAGACCTGGCTATTCGTTATATTTACGGTTTGCGAAAATATGACCATATTTCCGAATTTCGTACAAGATTGAAGTGGCTCCCTATCCGCCTTCGCAGAAATGTGCACATATTATGCTATCTGTACAAAATCCTAAATAACCCTGAAACTATCCAATACCTTCGATCCCGGTTTTCAGTCAAATCAACTCCTATCCGTTCTCAACGTCCTTGTCTAACCAAAACTTTGAATTATCCATCATCCAACACTATCTTCTACGTTCATTCTTACACTGTTAATGCTGCACAGCTGTGGATTAAATTACCGCTACAAATACGAGACAGTTGCACTTTAGTTACTTTCAGGAAAAGGTTGAGAGAGTACTATCTTACTCACAATAAGTGATATTATATGTATAGTACTTATATGTATGTATGTATTTTATATATTTATATATTTAATTTCGCATAACTTTTTAACTCCCGGCCAAAATAAAATTACTGCACACACGCTACGGCTAGCTGGAAGAGATCTCTTAAAAAGATTGTGCACTATTTTTAATGTAACTAACTCTGTGTGTAATGTTATGCAATAAAGAATATATTAATAAAAAAAAATACTGTTTCTCCTCGTAATATTATGAGAAGAAATGTGAACCTTTAGTTAATATATTTGAAAGTGACGCTGTTTAAATAATAAATAAATCTTGTAAATGTACCGTTGATAAGCCAATTGCTACATCGTCGACGAACGGCCCGACGCCTGCAATACATTGTAATGTTGCCAGTTATCGGCCATAAATATCTGCGGGCGGCGGGGCGGCGGGGTGGCGGCGGCCGGCCGACAGTTATTGCCGCCACACATTATATTTTCAAGATGGCCGCCCACTTTATTGGCCCCTTCGTGCGTCCCCCTAAACTTTAAGAGTGACACATCGACTTTTTTTTTCGTTTTCTAAGCATTTCATTCTTGAGGAGGTTGCTAAGATTTACAGCCTTAATATTAATTAAATCGCCATTAAGATATACGACGGAAGGTCCGAAAATACGGAGGCGGGAAAAGGCAATATCTATTTTCTCTCCGTTTCTTGAAATTTTTATGATCGCAAAAGTGTCTAACATATTTAGAAGTGTGCGGCTCGCAATCATCTCTGGAGTCAAAGTCAAGGTTACCTGTATGTGTATGTGCTGACCGGGCATTTAAAGTTATCGAGACCCCCAGCTGTCCATTGATAACAGTAACCCGGCGACATCTTCACCTGTGCGGTAAACAAAACAACCGACTATTGCGTACGCTCAAATAGTCAAGCAAGGAAACGCTGGCGAGCGAAGTAGAAATGAGTGGATTGAAGTACGTAAGCGAGGACCAAAGAATCGATTCTTAGGCGCTTGTGGGAAAGCCCTGGAGGAGCCCGATTGCAAGTTTCGGGCGGCACATATCAATATTCCACTGTTTGTTGACAATGTAAGTCAAGAAGCGACCGAAAGTGATGTAGTCCACTACATAGAAAAGAAAACGTGTATTAAAGTATCTATACAAAAATACATACTAAGTTACGAAGAAGCTAAGATGCATATAAAATTTTCGTGCCTCGGTACAAGCTGCCTGTTTTCATGGATGCAGAGATGTGGCCCGATGAAGTAGATATGGAGCGGGAACGTAGGTCGCTGGCGGTGAGGTGTAACATGTTGGCTCGCAGGTTTGCGCGGTGTAGTGTTCCGGTGAAAGTCTTGCTATTTAAGGCCTACTGTCAGACTTTCTACACTAGCAGCCTGTGGACCAACTGCACGCAAAGATCCGCCAGTGTCCTGCGGGTCCAATATAATAATGGATTTAGGATGCTGATGGGGTTGCCCCACTCCTGTAGTGCGTCATCAATGTTCGCAGTAGCGCACACCGACGACTATTATGCCATCAGGCGAAAAAGTGCCGCATCATTGCTCAGGAGAGTGCGCGGCAGCTCCAACTGCATTTTAAAAGTAATAGCGGGAAACGTTACCGCCCCGATCGTGGGGTGTCTTATGCGCGCTACTATGTAATTGCATAAAGTAGAATAATGTAAACGTAGAAAAACTTGTGTTTACTACTAACATTAGTATGTAAGTATATTATATGTAACTAACAAATATGGATCTTGTTATCCGATTACAAATAAATGAAATTTTAAATTAAATTAAAAGAGCTATGTAGGTTTTATAATATTATTTATATATCTCTCTCTAAAATCACGGCGTTTACCCCAGTCATTTGATAGGCATGCGCGGAGATATGAATCCAACGCGTAGAGGCTCCTTTGAAAATAATAATGTAATATATTATACCCGCTGTGACCTGCTCCGGGGGATATCAATGGGAGAATTTACCCATGAACAGGTCACGGCAGGTATTGGGACTTTTGTCGAAATATGTCGGAAAAAAGTGGGCTTATTATTTTTATATTTTGCTGTACTAATTGTAAAACGTGCGAATACTACCACTATCCTATTTCTGTGTTACAACAATAATAAACAATAGTCTTAATGACTAATGATGATTGTAAGGAGATACGAGTAGTATAACAACTGAGTGCACCAAAATAAACATACAGATTGAATAGAACGATAAAGTACTTGAAAGAGAAGAGAACAACATGAACGTGTTGCGGTTACAGGTATGAAGTGTTGGAACAAGTGAATAGGATCTAATATATTAGATGTACGCGTAGGAAGGAATCATTGGTGCTTGTTGGAAAAATCTATTTGCGAGAAGTCGTATTAATAGCGTTAGTAAACACTCTTTGGCATATTATAAAAACGAAAAATTATGTATAACTGGTTTAAATTTCTTAAGACCTTTACGATATTCATTATTTAATTTCTTGTCCGACAATGATTATGAATTATAATTGTGTAAATGGTAACAAGTAACCTACCTAACTTACCTGCACATAAACTAGTGTTTAATATTTTTTTTTATACTACGTCGGGAGGCATAGAAGCATACGGCCCACCTGATGTAAAGCGGGTACCGTAGCCAATTAACACTAACAATATATTAAGTATCACTCGCGCGATGCTTCCTCTGCTGTTTACACAGCAACTCCTTGGGAGCATACTGGTGACCTCACTCACACGCAGGAACACAACAACTCCCTAGAGAGTTGTTATTTGGCTGCGGTTTTCTGTGAGGTGGAGGTACTTCCCCAGAGGGGCTGCTTTGATGCGCCCTACCTCTCTTATATAACAACTTATATTAAAAAAATCGTCACTCAATGTCTAGTATTTAAGTGAATTGTCAACTTACATAATGTTTAATAATGACTGTTTGTGCCAAAATAAAGAGAAAAGAGAAATATATCTTTGCAGTAAAAACTTGAGTCAGAATGTACGTCACGAAAACGCGGCGTTAATTTTTTTATGAAAGCGAGAGTAAAATGTACCAAAGAGAACATGAAAGTAGAATAAACGCAGTTGAAATGCAAGCGTTACGCAAAATCTATTGTGTATTACTAAATATGTTATGAGGGTATCTTATTTACTATGGAAATTAAGTGCTAAAGTAATCAACAATCGATGTTTATTTTAATTATAATCTAACCATATAGTTACTCCAATATTATATTCAATTCTTTACAATTATTACCATTTATAATAAAATAATTATGTACATTGAAATTTTGTTTATACCTTTTCGTTTTTTTGTCGTAGTAGTTATACATGAGTACACAAACCTGTTTCAGTTTATTTTAATCAACCCTGTTTGGCTTCGCCATAGTTACGTAAAAATAACCATCCATGGAATTTGCCAGCATACCAAGATGTCTATCTATCTATCTATAACTTCACGCCAAATCCCTTGCGGGGTAGGCAGAGAGAACCGAGCGCCACGTGACTCGATCCTTACATATCTCACTCGCTTCTTTAACATTCATTGCTCTTCTCATGCACGCACGCCGGTTTCTAGGGCTCCTGACATCACCTTCTGATAGAACATGACCAATTTGGTCATGGTAGGTAAGTCTTGGCCTTCCCCGGCTCCTACATCCTTCCACTTTTGCATTGTATATCTGCTTCGTCATTCTTTCATCTTGCATTCTTTCTACATGCCCGAACCATCGGAGCATGCCTCTTCTTATTTTAACACCGACGCTCTCTTTCAGACCAACTCTATTTCTAACATCATCATTGCGAATACGGTCTACGAGCCTTATGCCACAAATTTTGCGCAGCGCTCGCATTTCAACCGCGTTTATTCTACTTTCATGCTCTTTCTGCCATACCCAACTCTCGCTTCCATAAGTTAGCGTTGGGACCAACACTGCATTGTGTATAGCGAGTTGTGCCTTCTGGCTCAGGATTTTACTGCCAAGAAGTTTTCCCAACGCTCCATTCACACTGTTCCCAGCACTCACTCGTCTTTCCACATCTGCGGTGTACCTTCCATCCCTGCTGAAAGCGCATCCAAGATATACAAACTCATCCACTTGTTCCAACACTTCATCATCAATCGTAATCCTTACATTAGTTCTGGATTCTTCTCTTTCAAATACCATTATCTTTGTTTTCTTCGCATTCAGTAGTAAGCCTTTCTCCATACAGTCGTCTTTCATCGCTGTGACCAGTGTTTGCAGTTTAGATGGTGTATCTGCTAATAGCACGGCATCGTCTGCATACAGCAGACAGTTCACCACTTGGTCACCCATGCGCAATCCCACATTCGTTGACCTTATTCTCTGCAGACAACTATCGAGATACAGGATAAACAGCCTAGCAGATAGCATGCAACCCTGTTTGACACCAATTTTGACATCAAACCAGGGTGACATGCCACCGTCTATCCGCACACATGCTGAGCAATCCTTGTAAGTGGACTGCACAGCACGGAGCAGTGAACCGTCAATCCCATATCTCGGCAATATGTCCCACAGTTCCTTTCGCACAACCCTATCAAAGGCTTTCTCAAGATCCACAAAACCGCAGAAAACCTTCCGGTCTATGGCCAGATGCTTCTCTACGATATTGCGGAGCGAGAAAACTTGATCCGTACATCCCCTTCCATTTCGGAAACCTCCTTGTGCGTCCCACAGCATTTCATCGGATTTCACCCTCATTCTCCGTTCAATCACCTTTCCATATACTTTTGCTGCTAAGCTGATCAAACTGATGGCCCTATAGTTGGCGCAGTCCATGCGTGATCCCTTGCCTTTATACAAGGGCACGATGACTGCGCGTCTCCAGTCCATTGGGACCCTTCCAGTTCTCCAGCATAGGTTGCATAGGTACCAGAAGGCGTCCCGGACGTAAGTGCCACCTAATTTGATCATCTCAGCTGTGATCAGATCAATTCCCGCTGATTTTCCATTTTTCAAGCTTCGTATCGACCATTCGATCTCATCCATAGTTATGCCTTCGTCGGACGCCGTCAACGTGGAGTAAGCATCCGACTCACTCTCATTGCCAGCGTCCGAGGCATACTCATACATTTCCTCAAAATATTCACTCCACCGTTCTAACACTTCCTGAGTGTTGGCAAGAATGACACCAGCTTTAGACTTTATCTTATCCATTCTGGATGCCGACGAACCACTCCGAGACTTCTTTACCTCTCTCCAAAAGAGTTTGGTATTTGCCTCGAAGTTTTTCGTCAGCCTCTCTTCCTCATTCATAATTTGTCTTTCACGCTTCTCTTTCACTAAAGCCTTGGTTTCATTCTTGCATAGACGGTACATTTCTTTCTTCTTTTCTCTCATATTTTCATTTAAAGGCAAAGATGATACGTAATCCAGCCACGCTTTCCTCTTTCTTGCTACGGAGGATTCAACCTCCGCATCCCACCAGGCATCTCCTTTCGCTGTTTTACGTCTCTTTGCGCATCCACAAGCTTCTTTTGCACTATCCACCATACTTTCTTTCATAACTTTCCAACAATCATCCACATCTGAGTCGGAGAGGCTTGCATTTGCAAGTCTCTCACTTACCAGATGCACATACATTCTCCTTACACTTTCATCTTGCAATTTTTCGCTCATTATCCTTTCATGATCTCCGAAAGGGATACGCACTCGCCAGTGCCTCCACTTCCTAAAAAGGCCCACAAACCGGCTTACCACCAGGTAGTGGTCCGTCTCAAGAGTGGGGCCTCTAAAGGCTCTTGTATCCATTAAAACATTTCGGAGACGTCTATCTATTAAAATCAAATCAATCACACTTTTTTGATCATTCCTTCTCCATGTATACGTGTGAATATCCTTATGATGAAATAAAGTATTCGACACGAGGAGGCCTCGTTCCATACATAAATCTAGTATAGACTTACCTGCTTCGTTCACTCTCTTATCTCCATACGGACCAAGAACAGCTTCATAGCTGTATCGCTTGGTCCCAACCCATCCATTCAAGTCTCCACACATAATCACTCTTTCGTTCCCTTCAACTAAGTCCAGAACATCCCTCACAGACTCCCAAAACTTCTCCAGTTCTTGAGCACACGCTGAGCTTACGGGAGCGTATGCTGCAACCAAAAATACTCGCGTGATGCCCAGTTTAATACGAACCCAGAGAAGTCTAGGCCCTACCAAACAGTAATCTCTTACACCAGTGGCTAAGCGAGAGGAGAGTACGACACCTACACCAGCACTGGCATGATCGTCACGGTCCACCCCAGACCATAGGGCCATCATACCACCGGGCAGATCATCGGTGTCGCTCCCCTTGCGCTTAGTCTCTGTCACACATAAAGCATCCAAACGTCTATCATTCATTACGTCTATCAGTTCATTCGTCTTATCTTTCAATCCACCTCTCACATTCCACGTGCCTATGCGGCACTCGGCTCCCCTCGTCCCGCCGGAATTGGCGCTGCGTGGTGGGTGGCGCCCCCCACCGCCGCATGCAGCTGTATTCGCACCGACGGGGGCGGATCGGTGCGCGTCGCCTACGGGGGACGCCCTAATCCGCACGTCAGTGCGCTCTTGGTCCAGAATTGCAATCGACTGATTGGCAGGGATCGCGAACGAGCACGCTTCTGGCACATGACCCCCTAATACCAAGATGTAGATTGAGTTTATTATACTGTACATATTCGGGTATCAGAAACACAGTTTAAATGAAAGTGTGATTACATATCCGCTCTCGGGTACAAAGACATATATTACTTAGGCAACATAGCCATCGGAGACTCTCTGCCGTCTGTTGAACACCGAGTTTGCACAAATATGTAACCCAAAAGAAAAGGTGTGCCAAAATAAGAATTAGCACATGTTGCATATCACGTTTGACGAAGCATGTTTAATCACATTTTTAAATAGTAAAAGTCAGTCTGTTTGTTCATGCTCATGACTCATGGCGCTAGGCCGCATTAACTAATTGGTGGCGAATTGCATACAAATTACGAACGAGCAAGAGAGGCTGGCGAAAATCTTTGAGGCAAAGACCAAACTCTTTTGGAGAGAGGTAAAGCAGCCTCGGGGTGGTTAGTCTGCATCCAGAATGGATAAGATAAAGTCTAAAGCTGGTATCATTCTTACTAATACTCAGGAAGTGCTAGAATAGTGGAGTGAATATTTTGGAGAAATGTATGAATATGCCTTCGACGCTGGCAATGACAGTGAGTCTGGGGTGCTCACTCCACGTTGACGGCGTCCGATGAAGGTATAACTATGGATAAGATAGAATGGTTGATACGAAGCTTAAAAAATGGAAAGTCCGCGGAAATCTATATGATCACAGCTGAGATGACCAAATTAGGTGGCACTTACGTCCAGGGCGCCTTCTGGTACTTATGCAGTCTATGCTGGAGAACTGGAAGGTATAAAGGCAAGGGGCACGCATGGGCTCCGCCAGCTATAGAGTCACCAGTTTCATCAGCTTAGCAGCAAAAGTATATGGAAGGGTAATTTAAAAGAGAATGAGGGTAAAATCTGATGAAATATTGTGGGAGGCACAGGGAGGATTTCGAAATGGAATGTACGGTTCAAGATTTCTCGTTCCGCAATATCGTGGAGAAGCATCTGACCATAGACCAAAAGGTTTTCTACGGTTTTTGTGGATCTTAAGAAGGCATTAGATAGGGTTGTGCGGAAGGAACTGTGGGGCATATTGTGGGTATAGCAGCGATATAAGTAATGTTACTAGAACGATCCTTTTTGGTGTTTTCGGTGTAAATGCCTACGGATGCGTCTGAAAATATGCCGGAGTTTACAGAGTGCTTAGGCGAGATCAGTGAGTAGGAGACTTTAATGCACAATCCCAAGTGAGCGCTTTGGAGCACAGCTAACAAGTGGATGAGATTGTATATCTTGGATGCGCTTTCAGTAGGGATAGAAGCGTTGGGAAAACTTCTTGGCAGTAAAACCTTGAGTCGAAGGCACAACTTGCTAAACACAATGCAGTGCTGGTCCCAACACTTACTTATGGAAGTGAGAGCTGGGTATGACATGGGGCAGCGAGAGCATGAAAGTAGAATAAACGTGGTCGAAATGCGCGCGTTGTGCAAAGAATGCAGGGTAAAAGAATGAAGAAGCACATATATAATGCAAAAGAGGAAGGATATAGGAGCCGAGGAAGGTTTAAGACTTATCTATCATGATCAAATTATTACGCAAGGGATTAAAATTTGGCGTGAAGTTATACTCGTAGATAGAGAATATTTTGACGTTAGTATTTAACTCAGGACCCTGTCCGTCATTGTAAAACGTAAAATATATTTTATGTAATAAAAAGTAACGAAATTGAAACAGATAGAATGAAAAATATGCAAGTTGCGACGAAGTGTAATAGGGAGCCACATGATTTGACAACGAAATTTATTCAAATTGGTCATATTTGCAAAGTCCAGATATAAACCGAATATAAAGGATTTGAAGATGCTCAAGTTAATTTAATTAGTCTACAGTGAAGTCAAGATAGGAATTGGCACAATCAAATATAAGTATGGATTGTGCAAGCTTAATTTTGTCGTCAACTCAGATAGTTGACAACAAAATTAAGCATGCAAATTAAGATTCGTACTCTTCTAAGTGAACAATTGGCAGCATTTCAAATTTGTCTATCGTCACGAATTTCACAATTGATTACACTTCAAATGACAATACTATATAACCACAGTACCTAAAAATATACTCAATTACCAAAGTGTAGTTTTTAATACAGTGACTGTTAAATTACGAGCCCCTTAGAAGGTTACTTCTGATGACAGTACTGTAAAATGGTATCATCGCATTAGTATAATGATGATCGGTAGTATCTTAAGGAACTTCATAAAATTTAACAGTAAATCTATTGATTTTTGACTCGGTGAACCCTTAGGCAATGATTGTTCTCAATGTTGCCATAATTTATGTTGTAAGAATATGCAGCTTTTAGTTTTACTAAATATTTGGGTTTGCCCGTGACAATTTTTACAGTGGAAGTAAAAGATCTTTCAGAGTTTTCAAATGTTGTAAACCCCTTAATATCTCGAACCCACAAACTCCAATTATCACGTAACAACAATAACTCTGTCTTAACTCAGATACGTCTTATGAATATCAAAACCGAATCATTATAATTGGCAAACGAAACAAGCTTAGAGGTAATTGCCTTGAGGTAATTAACGAAAATGTCCAAAAGTGCCGTAATAGGCTATTAAGAGTTCGACGTGTCGCCTCGGTGCCTAGCCGCCTCGCCGCCTCCGGCCGTGATCAAAGAACCTGTATTTCTAAATGGAAGGAGTTGAGAGTCCGTTCTTGAAATACCGTTAATGGATTTTAAGTTGACCTTGACTCTGATAGAACAGCTTTGAATTATTATTGCGTATATTTAATGTTGCGGGAAAGATCACTTTCATTGTTTTTCTTTCTTGACATCTTTTAAACAGTTCCATTTTATCATATTCAGATTCCACATTGTTTCATTAAATATATCCAGAATTAAGATCTTCCTGCGACCACGGACGCTGCAAATCGTTCGAAACGTCAGGTTCAACAAAATAAATAAAATACGCGATATTTCCCTTAAAAATTGTTTAATTCAATATCCAGAATGAAATTAGGCCAAAAATATTGCTATCAAGTGAAGCCTCGAATGGTTTCTATGTGCTTTATCACTAAACATTGTTGGTTCGATCCATTGCGAGATACACATTTGAGTGCATAAATATATCTGTTAATCTTGGACTGAATATTTCTCTATGTGTTAAAGTATGTATTTACATAACAGGAAGAATGTTTCGCATCTTCATCAATTGACTCTCTTATGACTCCCCTAAACAAAAAGAAAAGCAAGTATCGATTAAACAATGTCGTGTTGTAATTGGATTTAAGAACCAGAGCGTCATGCCCTACCATGATAATCATAAGATGTATTTGAATTGAGACCCAAAGCGAAAATAGGACTAGGTAGGAATCAATCACTAAATAGACAGAATTCTTAACGGCAAGCGACGAGGAGAATGTGCGCCTTCAATTGGTGGAGGGAGGACCTCTCGGTGACGTTTGAGCGCCAACGATTTGACCGAAATATTACAGTCTTCTCTTTAAAATAAATTGTCAAATTTTGCACGCTGATTATAACGTTCTAATATACTAGATCTAAAAGTCCAGAACGAACAGCTGTACATTACACATATTGTACGCCAATAAATGATTGAATTGGCGTTAATAGAATTTAAAGAATAAGCAATGGCTGTAAAAAATTTCGAGATGCGTAATTCGGTATAGATGAACGCTAAATCATTTAAGAGTAAAATTATCTTTAATGAAGGTTCACTAAGATTTTCTATTGGGTCTCCATCATTAATAATAAGCTTACGAAAAATCGGACAATATAAGAACCTTTCCCCACATCAGAGACACTATATTAATCACCGACCATATTCCGTGTTGTACTCTCGTCCCAGTTCATTGCCGATCTCGCTAGTGTTGGCCAGAAATCGAGTTCTTTGAATCCTAATCTCTGAGACTGAACTCATTTTGGCAGAACTCCGGAGACTCGGACTAAAACGAATTCTAAATTCCAAGTTTCAAGTCCTTTTAACGAGTTCTAACGTAAGAAGATTTGACCTATTAAACTGAGTTTATGTCACAGAACCTCCTATATTTTTTTTTTAAATTCGTCTCATCAACTCCTTAACATTTTGTAATATTTAGAAATAGGTAGGTAATAGGAAAATAAAAGAAACTAATTTAGTTATTTTTCTTTTATTATAAACCTTATAGTAGTACATTCTTTATGGCATGATTCTAATAACATTCTAGTTCTTGAAAGTGTTTTGAAATTTTAATCTACGTTCAGTGATTTCCAAGTAACATTTAAAACAGGATTTTTTTTCCACATATCGTACTAAATTCAGACCGCTATCTCCTTAATTATGCATTGTAACATATTGAGTATCTGTGCGCTTTGGTCATAGTTATATAATACATATAATTTTCTTTCTTGTAATATTTGTAATTTTAACATGTAATTTTCTTTCTTGACTGTGTAAACAGAAGAGCATGTAGAGAATTTTAAAAATGTTTATAAAGACTAATTACCAAATAGAACCCTAAAATACTGATATGCGGGCATAGTGGAGGCACTTAGAATTAAAAATACCGCCACTATACAATATAACCTGCAGTATCTTAAGGGTTCCAATAACTAGTGTACCAGCATTTTCTGCATCTGGAAATTTAATAAACAAAAAGCAATCTCCTCAGAAATAAAACCATACGGTCTAAAACCATACCATATGGATAAATAAGGAGGCATTCAATTTGTAAATATTGCGTATAGTGTTAAGAAAGAGTTAAAAAAGATTACACTCATTTATTGTTAGTTGTGTATAAGGACTCCGAAGACTCGAGCCCTGCCCAACACTAGCTCCTGCAGCCCCCGCGCCCAACACGCTTCATGTATTTTTCTCGAGCATCTCCAACATTTTGCTGTGACGCGCGACAAATATACATTTATCGTGACATTTATTACTCGACACTGATTTATTAAGTGCGCCCGATCTGAGCCCGTTTGATGAAGTTCTTATTTACAAGATACTTTTTAGCTAATATATTGTTAATGGGTGTTCGTAACACGAGTTAGTTTCTGAACGACTATTTGAATTTATGACCAACTGTTGCTTGCGGCGCTCGCATTGTCGCTGGCTTTCTATATATTGCGGATGTTTACTTCTAAAAGAGATTTTGTAAAAACTTTCAGTGGTATCCACGTATTGATATGTCAGGTGCACAGCGCGGCACGGCCCGCCGCACATCACTTGTAGACTGTAGAACGAAGACTTCTTCACGTGTGAGGGGTTGTGTTTGGCAGTTTCATTCGTTCGAGAGGCCGCTGTGCCGCGGCGAGCGCGCGACCTGCACACTACTCCCTCGCCGGCATTCTATCTCAATATCGCTCATCAAATACAAAAGCGCTACAATTTCAAATTGGAATATTTAACAGCGCGAGCAAAATAAAATTTAAAGCATGCACTCTCAAAATTTTTTAACAATTTTATTTAAAACTTCGTACATTTATACTAATGTCATTCGAGCTAAACTACAGGGTGTCTTCATTTTACTACGAAATATCGTCGATGTCTGTTTGTCTTGGTCTGGATGTTTTAAGAGAGGTAGGGCGCATCAAAGCAACCCGTCTGAGCAAGTACCTTCAACTCACAGAAAACTGCAACCAAATAACAACTCCCTAGAGGGTTGTTGTGTTCCTGCGAGTAGTGAGGTCGCCAGTAAGCTCCCAGTGAGTTGCTGTGCAAGCAGCAGAGGAGGCATCGCGCGAGTGATACTTAATATATCGCAAGCGTTAATAGGCTACGGTACTCGGTACCTACTACGGTACAATCTCTTTGTATTGTTCGTTTTCTGTTTGGATACTCAAGTTACTATGTTACTAAGTTACTATCTAAAATGTACAACAACGAAATATTTACTTACTATCAATCACGTCTATTCGAAATCACGAATTTATATATATATATATATATATATATATATATATATATGTACATAAATACTGGTTTGAGAAAGTTTCGTTTGTCATCAGTCGCCATAGTCATGCAGATATTTAGACATGTCAATATTTTTCATTTATTTCAAAATGATGGATTTCGTGCGAGTGTATTGAGAATGTGTATCACTCCCGTGTCATTTGTTGCGAGGCACCGTCATAAGTTGAGATATTCCAGTGTTGCATTAAACAAGAGCTGTGCTTGTTTGCCGTTTAGGAATTATAAAATAAATTGCAGTACTAATTACGGTCTTTTGAAAATTCATACATGACCTGTATTTACCTCAAGTGAGGATTTTTGTCTTTAGCTTTTAAGAAAAGTAAGACACATCAAAACAGCCCGCGTGTACAAGTACCTCACAGAAATCCACAGCTAATTAACAAATCCCTGGAGGATTGTTACGTTCCTGCGAGTGAGTGAGGTTATCAGTAAGCTCCTAAGGAGTTGCTGTGTCAGCAGCAGGGACGGCAGCGTGCGAGTTCCTGCTATAGGCTATACTATATATGCTATAGGCCATATACAGTCCTAGTGCCATATGCTACTAGGACTGTATATGGTACGTCTTCGGACGTTCTACAAAAAATGGCGTCACCGCGATCAACACTTGTTTTATTATTGTCTTATCACTGTAAACGAGCAATGTGCGTATTAATATATTTGTAAATGTGTAGCTCGGAAACGACTCAAACGATTTGCATCCATTTATGTATTTAATGGTTTCCCTTTTAAAGTTTATCCATATGGGGTATTTACTGAAAAAACGTAACTGTAACAAAAAAAAACGCTGAGCATAGCCGGTCGCCCACTGTCGGTCGTCTCTACTGTGTTATCAGATCAGCAGGGTATCCACATGGATACCTACTTGTCTACGGAAACTTCTCCTTCGAATCGAAAAGTCATCGCACCAAGTGAAGCAAAATACGTATTACTTTTCTTATTTTTAATACAGAGAGGTACTGGCAAAGGGTCTATGTCCATACAGCATAAGTCCTTAGAATCGTTTCAAAATTTTCTTAAATCCAGAATGGATTGGACCTTCAGAAATTCTACTGAATAAGATATCGGTAGGCTTTACAGACAAAATTATGAAGTTTCAATACAAATATAAAAAAATACCAATAAATAAATAATATTATAATATAATATTAAAATTACATACACGCACTTCAAAACTTGCAATCGTCAAAATTGTCAAAACTTAATGTTTGCAATTTACATATATACGCCAGAAAAAAATCGCGAATCTACATGCCTCTAGAATGTTAGTCATAATTTAGTTTAAATAAAAAAAAACTGCCTTCAAATAACACCCAGGAACTAAAAAACGAAAAATAATTGGTACTTACGAATTTTGGAGTCGGTGCCAGTATACTGATATTATTAATTGATATTACGCGGCTGGCACCGACTCCAAAAATCGTAAGTAATTGTGATCAATTATTTTTCACTTGTTAGTTCCTGGGTGTTATTTGAAGGTGATTATTTTGATTTAAAAATAATTATTTTTTTGCTTTTGAGTGGTGTAAATAAAAAAAACCGAGAAGTCCTCATTAATAACTTTTGCTGAAGTGAATCAATTTCGATAAAAGTTATATGGGATCACCTCTGAAGTATTATGGAATGATCGCGTAATAAACATATAAGAAATAAATACAGTCGAATTGAGAGCCTCCTTTTTTTTGAAGTCTGTTGAAAATGGCATAATTTTAGGAATTCAGAAGACGAAACCATTTCGACTCGAAATCGTAATTTGCATGGATTCAAATTACATTGAAAAGATTTCCATTTTGCGACGTATATTGCGTACCGCGCCTATGCGATTGAAATTGAAATACATACTTACTTTTCGACTCGAATGATAAATTTCCCTATCAGTGTGAATATCCCTGCAG
Source organism: Pyralis farinalis (assembly GCA_947507595.1). Lineage (NCBI taxonomy): Eukaryota > Metazoa > Arthropoda > Insecta > Lepidoptera > Pyralidae > Pyralis > Pyralis farinalis. Next base: position 909,397 of record OX382264.1, read on the forward strand.
ATCACGATTGACATTTCAAGTGAAACACCCTTACGTACACCGTAATAACGGTACAAAGGTCAAAGTGTTGAGCTTGATGTGCTCTTAGCTGTACCACATGAATGCAACTATTTTGAAATTACGCGTTAGCAGTAAGACGGCCGTGGTCGAAACCGCTGAAACTGTAATGAGCTTCCTATTCACCGTCACTTCTGTGGCTGCCGCGGTAATCCTGCCTGCACAGGAGACGCGGCATGGGATGACCTCCCTTCCTGGCCGTGACTCGAGCGCCCCCTAAGTCTCTGTGCTCCCCATACCCGATTCATTAAGGTGCCAATTCCCGCGTTAGCGCCGACTGTGTTTCGCTGTATTCGGAGTTGAATTATATGTTGTAATTTAAACATGGCTAATGGAGAAGGCAATTAATATGTATTACGACACGTAATGAGACTCATTCCATTAACTACGGCACGACGAAAGCTACAAGACTTAACGACATTTAGGCGCTGCGCAAACGTAGTTACTTTTATTATAGACATCATCATACGAAATCGTACAAAATTGGTGTCCGGAAGCTGTAACTGGTCACAGCAACCATTGTTTTACTGCGGTGATATCCGTATTGGTAATGAAAAGTGTCCACGTTTGTACAGGGCCTTAGTTTTAGCTCAGGTTACAAGATTATAGTAGAATTTATATCTGTATTTACACTCATGTTTTTATTTCTACATTATTGGGACCTAAATAAGCACACGACCGGTTTAAAGTAACTGCTGTAGCCTATAAACGCTTGCAATTCAAGATGTGCGGCTCGCGTGTTGCCTCCCTCGTTCCTGACACAGCGACACCTCCGGAGCTCGCTGTCAACCGCACTCTCATGCAGGAGCACAACAATTTTCCAGCCAGTTATTTGATCTGTTCTGAGGTTGTCGGAGGGACTTTCCTATTTTTTTTTATACAACATCGGGAGACATACAGGCATACGGCCCCCTTGATGCAAAATTGTTACCCTAGCCTATGAACGCTTGCAATATATTTATTTATTTAACTATCGCTCACGCGACGCCACCTCTATTGCTAATACAGCAACTCTTTAGGAGCTCACAGGCGACCTCACTCAGTCACTGGAACACCATATCACCTCCAAGGGTATTTTTATTTGGTTGCGGTTTTCTGTGAGGTGGAGGTACTTCCCTAGACGGGCTGATGCTCCCCACCTCTTTTAAAACACTCGATCAAAATAAACACACATGTTCATACATACAAATGTTTGTCTAGTGTGGGAATCGAACCCATGATCTTTGGTGTCCAAGTAGCGTTATTAAGTACTGCGCCACCGAGCTCGCCACTATTCACACTGCTTTCGAATCCTATCTCATTTTCCTTGGTGTCCAATTTGTAAATTAGAAGGATACATCACGTGCGAGTGAGGTTGACTTTAACTAAAGATGACAACCAGTTACTTGCGTTAATGGTTGTTGCTATTCAATATTTGCGACAATATTTTGCAACGTAGGAGTAAGTGGCTTTCTATTCTATATTCAGAGCCAAAGCCATCTTGGCCTGGCCGTGCTTCATCTCGTCGTCTTTCAGACGAGGCTGCTCCCAACAGCTTGTCTATGGATAGATTTATCTATCTCGAGCTTCTGAGGGCACATTGCGGCATCTTTTTTTTATACTACGTCGGGAGGCATACAAGCATACGGCCCTCCTGATGTAAAGCAGGTACCGTAGCCTATTAACGCTTGCGATATATTAACTATCACTCGCGCGATGCCTCCTTTGCTGCTTACACAGGAACTCCTTGGGAGCTTACTGGTGACCTCACTCACACGCAGGAACACAACAACCCAATAGGGAGTTGTTATTTGGCTACGGTTTTCTGTGAAGTGGAAGTACTTCCCCAGGCGGGCTGCTTTGATGCGCCCTACCTCTCTTAAAATATCCAGACCAAGACAAACAGACATGTTCATGCACACAAATGTTTGCCTTATGTGGGTATCAAACCCACGAGCCTTGGTGTCAAAGTCACGTTATTCACGACTGAGCAACCGAGCTCGTCATCGATCCCGGCTTGTCGATAGCTGACAGTCGTAATCGTTTTTCATTAAGCCTTTTGGGTGGTTTCGTAACACTGGTCTTCCGGCAATCTACAGATGTGCTCTAGACCTCTTGAGTTGAAGGGAGATCTGTATCCCTTCAGCAAGACGAGTAAAGGTTTGTATGATGAGTAAAGTCTTGGAATAAAGAGATCATGTCACAATGAGTTGTGATGTGACGACGAAACAAACGATAGTAAACACACCTCGAGGGTCCATTACGAGCACCCTCAGATCTAATTAAGTAATTTGTCTTCCTCCGGTACAGAGCTTATCGAATTAATTTCTGCGAAAGCAGATTATGATGACCGCATAATTGTCACTTAGCAAAGTGAATGTCTCCATTTCGTGGGGTTTTTTGTACGTTTTGACGTCTACACCGCAAGGAGGTCACGGGCCGCCGCAAACATGAAGACGACCGTCCGGGTTGTGCGCTGAACCTTACATTTCAAACAGCGAGTGGTCTCTAGATGAAGATTGATCCACCTTGTAAACAGACGCCTCGCTGGAGAAGCAACGAGCTCGGTGCTCTGGTGGAGAGCAATGGCCACACACACACACACTTAAGGCAAACATTTGTGTACATGATTAGACATTGTTTGTTTGTCTGGATGTTTTACATGTATAATGAATTTATGTTTACAAAAAAAGTATTAACGTATGTACATCAGCTGCCTAATAAGTTAAAACACTGCCTATCACATTTTTTTAAGAGAGGTACGGCGCGTTAATGCCATCCGTCTAGGTAAATACTTCTTCCATCCACCTCAGCCAAATATCAACTCCCTGGAAGGTTGTGTTTGTGTTCTTGCGAGTGAGTGAGGTCACCAGTAAGCTCCTACTACTAAGGACTTACTGTATTAACAGCGAAGGGACACTTAATGCGTTGCAAGCGTTCATACTACGGTAACTGCTTTACATCATGTGGGCCTTTTATTTTGGTTTGGGCCTATAGAATGAACGCAGGAGAAAAGAATGATAAAATAGATCCACAAAGCGAAACTGCAGCGATACACGAGGAATGCCTACACAAGAGCATGTAAATACTTGACATGATCGCCTGGGTTCCTGAATAAAGTGTCTTTTACACAAGTACAACGGAAGGCTAACTATTTTGTACTAAAGTCATGGTTCGAGGAGTGAGCTCTCGGTCGACAAACTATGTATTAGCCAGCCGGCGGCGGGCGGCGGGCGGCGGGCCCTGAGCCATGAATAACACAGCTCGTTGGCTCCACATAAACTTCAACTCGGTGGTCTCCACGAGCCGCGGCTACAACGGTCACCATTCAAGAGGAAGGCGGAATTCATCTTGTGTTAACTAAAAATATAAAACCAGAACTTTATATAAAGAAATCACACCGAGAAAGCAGATGTGTAAACTTTTATCCTACAACGTAAACAGACTGTCTGAATTCACTAAGTTTTCCGACTGATGGGCAAATATCCCGCCTGGTGAGAGACAGAGGCCTTCAATGCAAAATATCACTCACGCTTTTCCACTTACGCTGTTTACGCAGCAAGTCGCGCCCGGTGACTCTATTCGTAGCAAGAACACACCAACTCTACAAGAAATTGATAATACTTTCCTTGTGATGTCACTTCTTATAAATTCATTTTTGGCTTCACCTTCGCCAGTAGCTCGTCTGTTGATCGGTGGTGTCGAGTCCAGGTTGTTTAGATTCCAAAGGACCCACTTACGAGTATATCTAAAAAATATAACTAGAATCAACTCGTACCTCCTTAACACATTTACAAACTACCTAAAGCCTGGTTCTCTTGGCGATGTGCCCGTTACACTCGATCCATTTCTGGGCTGAATAACGAGGAAAGCCTTTGAGCGCGAAAGGCGGTCACATGAGGATTATTAGCTGCTTCCTCCGGCGCTAGCTGGATCTCCGAACAGTCAGTGGAGATATTTGTTTAGAATCTTTTTTAGAAAGTTATTTGAACTATTTGCAAATATAAAAAATCATAAGCATAATAATAAAATGTTTAATTAAAGTTATAAACCACTAACTTGAGGCGATAGTTAATACGACTTACGACGTATTGATAATATAATTATTACGTAAAATCCTGACATGGCGTTTACATAAACGCCAAACAGATAAAGGAAAACATTGTTAACAAAACGCTACATAGTTAGTACAAAAATGTCCGTTTGTTGGGCAGTCCGGCGAACTTCCCGCGTTTATCTTCGGCCGCCGTGTGCTCGACAAAGCGGGCCGACCTGAAACTTGGACTTGGGCTTGTTTATGGAGGTTGTGTGCGACCGCAGTCTAATTTGTCACGCCGGTGGCAAAAGAAAAACACTTTTAGAGTTCCGTACCAAAGAGCTAAACTAAGCAACCCTTAGAACTGTTGGTTCGTATAGCTCTATGTTAAATGTACCGCTCTGTCCACTCGTCCGTCTGTCTGTTACAGATATCGATCTCGTATATCTCCACCGGCTGTAATTGAACATATCTGACACAATCACAGATGGTAAAGAGTTTGATAAACATTACATACATATCATCACGCCTGTCTCCCATTGTGGAGATAAGGACTGTCACTTCTTCCACTCCCGACATCACCATTCACTCTTGCCTAATACACTTTTTTCGTAACTCTTTTGTTACGAAATAAGTGTAACATTCATTCTTTCTAAATGATCAAACCATCTCAGTACACCCTTTTCAATTTTTGTCACTACATCATCTTTCACTCCACACAGTTCTCGTATCGTGTTATTTCTTTCTCTATCAATCTTTCTCACTCCACACATACTCCTCAGCGCTCTTTCCTTTCTACGGTGTGCACCTTGCTTTCATGCTTCTTATGCAACATTACATGAAAATTATAATGAGTTTTCTAGCAAGTACAGTTATATTAAATCTCCGCATAAATATTCTTATTTCCGACTTATTCTGCGAAATTGGTAAACTTATAATTTCATTACATTTGATAATAGTATATGTCAGTGTATAATTTTATATTTTCACAGTACTTTTTCTCACTAGTGTACGTCCGAACTTTTCAGGGTTTCCGGATATTTCGGCGAGCAGACGCCGCGCGCGCGAGATGGCCATGTCAATCCTGTGCTGACAATATTGAGTACATGTCAATATTACAAAAAATAGAATGATGTTTCTAGTTACCATAGCTTTTTAGAAATCGTCGAAATATACTAAAAAAATAAATATTGTTATTATTGCTTCCTCTCCCTCAAATGTCTAATGAGAAAATGTGAAATTATTAAAGTTCGTAAAGCTACATATACGGCCCAGTGGCGCCGCATTACGAACGGGATTACATGTCTCTAGACACTGGACATGCTTGAGTAATTAGTGTTGACTTAGACAGATGATACACAGAGACAGAGAGATCCACAATGGTTCTAACTACTGTAACAAATGACCAACGAAACAGTAAGAAAACTGACAGCAATATTTTAACCATCCAAATAATCTTACATCATACATTCCAAATACATATGGAAAACGCTTTTACACTCCGACTTATCCAGTGAACTCGTCAAAAATCGAACACAGTTTGTCAAAAAATCATGTAAATTCGTTTATTTATATGAGAGGTGGGAAATTAGCATTAGTCTGATTACAAGCGGTCAATGACAGGTTAGGATCGCCGATCCGTCGCAAGCCTTGGAAAGAAATAAAAGAAAGAACGCAATTATCCAAATAAAGTATGATAGGTAAATTTTTCCTACGGGGGGGGGGGGGGGGGCGTCCTGTAACAGCGTGTAATACCTGCACGGCAGCCTGCCGACCACAAACATTCTCGAAGGAAACCATTTATTGAAGGACTGTTTTTCTAATGGATGATAAACATTTAACTACGTCTACTTTCTCCACTAGAACAATCAAAATGTGTAAAGATCTTTTCGCTTCAATACGCCATTGAGCCGATGTGGGTCGGGAAAATGGACATCGTGGCGCACAAAAACCCTCAAATGACTCCTGTGAAGAGGACACCGACACGACGTTATAAGGAGCTCGCCGGGTTCGGTCTAGTGGCGGCGTGTGGTGCAAGTCACAAGCAATGTTTATACTTTCCCTCGTCTGTTTTACGTCATAGGCTATCATCCACTGACATCCATTTAGAGCTACGTGATCGGTAGGCCGGTCTCCTAGTTATTGTCTAGCTAGCTAGTCTGCACGGTCAAATGTCGAGCCCTGGTTCGATCGTGAGTATTGTCGTTGTTGTGTTTATATCATATTTTTAAGTAATTTAAATACGTAGTTACAATTTATTTCAGCATGCAGGTAGATTAGTTAACGTATATTCTTTCCCTATTTAAAAATTTGCGATAGGAAAAATCCTAAATTTATGTTCACGGCTATCATTTTTTTCATGTTGTGTAGGCTACGTTCGATGCTTTACTAATAATATGATAACATTTTTTTTTCGAAATTCAGTACAGCCTGGAATTGGATTAAAGTCAAAATTAAAAAAAAAACTGCATTTACCATTCTCATCATGATATATAGCTGCGCTGTTTATTACCACAGATCTTGTTAACTATATTACTTTAGTCTGATTTATATAGTTTCATTGACATAATACCTACTAAGTTATTTTAATAAAATTATATGAACTGAGTTTTAATTCAATACTACCGTATCGAAATGGACCACGGTACCTTTCCAAGTATAGATTGGCACATTCGTGCCATATAAATCGAAAAGTATGATATTTAGTAGTCACGAACAGATGACGACGAGCACCTATTTCTACACATTAACAATCCTTTTAATGACTCATATTTTTATTTTTTTCGCGTTCATGTTCACGTGTTTACGTTTCGTTTTGCATCTGTGCTATTTAATTAATAAATACATACACTACCATGATATTGAGCTACGAACCCGCCCCTCGCCTGTGACTTGTGACGGGGAGCGTTCTCGCCCGCGGTAGTGGCCGCGCAAATATTGTCCAAGCCGAGCTCTTTGGCGCTCGCTTTTGCTTACACTTTGCAGATGGCCGGTCGGCTTTGTGCTGTGTCATTACATAGTACACTAGCTACTGCCCCCGACTTCGCCCGCATTAATTTTATTATCTTGTCTAGCCCAGGCTACTTCCATACTTCATATCATTACGATCAATATAGTCATGAAAATTAATAAATAGGCAGGTAGTCAGAGCTACATTCGTATGTTCAATGTAGATAAGTACCACGTATAGTAAGTATGCATCTTCATTTACGCTACTTCTAATAGATCCCATCGCTTTAACTATTAAAATGGATGGTTCTTAGTACATACGATGAGTAGCTTTTTTTGGTGTTGGTGATCTCTGGCAAATCTCCTGTCTGCGATTTGTAACGGGTCTCTGGGACTCTGTAATGGGAGTGTTGTCTGTGATCTGTGATACAGCTCGTCTGGGAACGATGGATCTCATCGCTGTAATGTCCAGCTTGTTATCTGTCCGTGATGTCTGCGTTCTGTGGTAGATTTCGTGTCTGCGATTTGTGTTGGATCTATTGACTGCGGTCTGTGGTCAGTCTTCTGACTACAATTCGTGATTGGTCTCCCGTCTGTACCGACAACGTAATTTAAATTGTAAGTAAAAAAATGTGTGTATCCACCTACGTTTTTCCTTTATAATATTAATAATTAATAATTTCCGTCATAATTCCATACCAACCTAGATATTGCATGTATGTAGTACGTGTACGTTCGGCTCGCGTACGCCACGCGCGTGTTCTGCCGCGGAGATGGATTACGCGTTATGACTTATGGGTTGACGGAGCAGAGAAAATAATTTATTTTGAAGTCGAAAATAAACAACGAAATATATGTTTGTAAACATTACAATTCGATGAAGTAACTTTCATTCTCTCCTGCCATATCTTATATACCAAGTCCCTCACACAATACATTTCCTTACTGTTCTTCCTAACTGTAACTGCTACATTTTCCTCGAATACAAACACGCATACATATATAAATCCATCCACTCCATCCATCAATATACTCCACACACACACTAGTATTCCCCTTCATTTTCAAAAAATAAAAAAATGTTCTTGTGTTTTGAAATGCGCCTTCCGTCCATGTCAAGTGGGGAGAGTACTGGTGACCAGAGTCACAGGCTTAGGCCTAGTTCAGGCGCCAGTCTCTCTCAATCTTAATTAGTATTACATATTTATATTTTCATTGTATACCTACCAAATAAGTAAGATTGTGAAGAGAGAAAAATAAATATATTATTATTATTATATTATTATATTATATAACGCCGTACTTTCGGAAATATCGCTGGTAAGCTTCCTCCCTGTATACTACTCTATACTTTTTTTAGTTATAAAAATCAATGTGGCACCGCTGGAGAAACTGAAGTCTCGACACATAACATACAGGTCTCGAGTGAATCGAAAGCCTTTGGTTCGTTATCTGTCTCTTTGGTTTAACAAACAAAATTTTCTTTATTGGTGTTTCATGTATAATCTGCTACAGAGTCTGTATTACGTCTGTAGTTAAAAACGTTTTCCGAAAACTTAACTGTTTAAGTGTCATCCTAATCTCGTACAGGCTGACGTCCGGGATATTATTGGTGAAGCGTCAGGTCAATTTGGCCCTTAGGACTAGTACTGTAACTATCCAAAGAAACTATCAAGATGTCTGGTTTGGACGAAACAATGTCACCATATTTGGTATTCAATTGCGTCAACTGGCTTCGACCAACAGACAGAGTCCTTGCAAACACTTTGGAGCTTTTATTCTGCATTCTCTTCAATATTTTTTTGGATTGAAGAGATGAGTGTCTCGTCGCAAAGATACCGAAATCTACCTGTATATCTGTCTATATATGGGGGCATCCGCTGACTTCAACCTCATTTTTCATCGAATTTCCATTAGAATAAGGGTTTGAATTGGCAAGAGTTTAAGAAATAAATTCCAACTGTACGGACAGTTTCTACGAGATCGCTTAAATAGCTTGTCAACGAAGACGTTGAATTTATCCTTAATCATTCAGGAATTTGGCTGTATCTCTAACCTCTATCACTAAACCAAGCCAATGAAACATATTTATTACAATGTGATACGCCTTATCAGAACCATAGTTAATTTCCTGATGTTTCAACAATTGGAGTAAATAAATTTCATTTCTTTAGATTCCGTTGGACGACGACGTACAAACCAATCTATGAAAGCATTTTAAAACGTGTTGGCAATAATATCGTCGAGTGTGCAGCGGGATTGGCACTCACCGCAGGCTCGCTCGTAACGCGGGCAATTGTGTGTCCGACACAGATCGCAGACACGAGACTCGCCACAGGTCGGACCCAGCGCTGCGCAATGCGACGGCCACTATTTGGAACTCCAAGATCTAGACTTACGGAAATGGTTTAGTTAGATATGTGTTTAAATTAAAAAAAAAGTACATCTTTTATCGTTCGGGAACCAAAATTGTATAGGTATTTGCATTTTGTGTCCAGAATGGGTGTTCCATTGTCAGTTAATGTGTCTGTCGAAGATTTCAACTACTTATATGCATATCTCGTCAGAGAAAGACTTCCGAATGCAAGTCTTTCCCACTCAGATATAGACTGTCGGGAAGTTTTCAACAAATCTGTGACTGACCCGGTGGGTAATGCCAGCGCTCCAAATGCAACATCACCGTGTATGAGACTCTATTATCGATACGAAGCTTAAAGTATATATAAATGACTTACCTTATTATGTAAAGGATAAACATGAGATTGTTTGCGGATGATACCTCTTTGACATTCAAAATTAATAGACAGTTAGGTAATTATGACGAAGTTAACGATGCTCTCTCTAAAGTTATGGTTTAATGTTAATAATCTGCTTTTAAATTATAAAAAGACTAAAGTAATTAAGTTCTCAACACCTAATGTAAGACAGGTGACTACCAATGTACATGTTAATGGAACTAATTTAGCCTCTGTGGAGACAACTGTGTTCTTGGGTATAAGAATTGACTCCAAACTACAATGGGGCCCACAAATTGAAAAATTATCAGGAAAACTAAGTTCTGCAGCCTATGCAGTGAAAACTATTAGAGGCTCACTGATGTTGATACGGCTAGAATAGTTTATTTCAGCTACTTTCATAGTATTATGTCTCCTAACTCCGCGGACATTAACACCATCTTTTTATTGCAAAAGAGAGCCATAAGAGCTATCTACAAACTTGGTCCCCGGGAGAGCCTTAGTGAAAAATTCAAAGAAATAAATATTTTAACAGTCGCATCGCAATATATCTATGAAAATCTTTTGTATGTCCATAAAAACATAGACTCATTTTGTAAAAAGAGTGATACTCATAACATAAATACTAGATATAAGCATAATCTTGTGTTACATCCAAGCCGTCTCCACAAAATAAGTAATTCTTTTATGGGGCAATGTATAGGTACGGTTCTATAACAAATTTCCCAGCAATATAAGAGAATTGTCAATAAACAAATTTAAAAATACTATTAAAGCCAAATTGTGTAGCAGGGCATATTATAAAGTATCTGACTATATTAATGATAAAAATGCCTGGGATTGAGTCGATCCAAATATAATGTAATTAATAAATTGTATAAATTTGTTTGGATACCAAAAGATATCATTTGCCAGAGTTCATGACTAGGTGAGCACTGATAAAAATACTGCCAAAAAACTCAGGCAAATGATATCCTTTGCTGCTAACACAGCAACTCACTAGGAGCTTATTAGCAACCTCACTCACTTGCAGGAACACAACAACTGCCTACTGGAGGCCAATTCTACTAAAAACCTGCAGCTGCACGTTTACGCTAGCTATGTGAGTCGTGCAGGAATAGTGCAGTGCCAATACGTGTATTCAATTAAAATTTTCTGCACTGCAACTGTACATATCCTGCAAATGAACTACTTAACACCTGTCATGTTACCATCTTTCAATCTAATAAATTGGATTTTTTCTTAACGTTGACTCCTATTGTTTCAAGTCCTTGGTTGCCGGCCGCGGCGTGGAGGTATTTCTAACCGAACAGAAGCTTTACTTGATCATACATTCTATCAACTACAAACATTTTCGAAAATAAAACAATTATTTTGTATATAAATCACCGCTTCAGAAAATTAATTTCACTTTGCAAAAGTTGCTTGAGACTAACGTTAGCAAAACTGCAGATAAACCTTATATTGCAGGAAACTTGCAGCTGCAGTGTAGGTTGTTTAACAGAAGAGCGAGTCATTTACTGCAGCGTTGCTGCAACGTCGCTGCTGTCAGATCGCTTTTCAGAATAACGAAATGTCAAAATGAACGTATTTTGACACACGCCGCGCAGCAGTGCAGTTGCAGTTATTTTAGTAGAATTGGCCTACACGTAGTGGTCATTTGGCTGTGGTTTTCTGAGAGGTGGAGGTATTTCTCCAGACAGGCTGCTTTGACGCGCACGCGGACATAAAAAAATTAACCGCTGCACAAACGAGCTCGTCAACGTAATGTAGCGTCAAAACGTTTTCGTGTAGTACTAGTATGTATGTAGGAGGTTAAATTAGGAATTAATAGCGAGCTGCCGAGCTATGATTTACGATCAGAGCCAAGGACGTGCCAATACTTTCACATATACGCCTGAACTGCTGTTAAAAATTGTTTAAATTCGGTCGATAGTAAATTTGCTATTGGCTTTATATCGACCATGACCAAACATACGCGAAAACTTGGAGGCATTAAACATACGCCGGGGCGGAACCGGGGCCAAATTGCGAAGTTGCGTCGTAAAATAGCGAACAGTTGACAGTTGTGATTAATAAAAACAACTGGCCGAAGTTCGCAGTGAAGTTTCATTTCCGATGACATTACAACGTTCGCGTTCACTTCCTGAGAGATATTATAAATGGAGTTATGCTTTTTGTTCGCGGAACTCAAATAAGTTAATTAGAAGTTTGTCGAGGTTGTTACTTTTAGAAAAAAACACTGCGGTCGCTTTGTGGAAACGTTCGTTTACTTTGTTTACTCAGAATTCAACAACATTATTATTGACGCTAATTAGGCTTTGAAAGCCGATGTGACCTGCTATGCAATTCTGTAAGAGCAAACGTCCTTACATCCTCGGAAACATCGGCTGTTACAGCCTTGAATACAAAATTGCAATTCTTTGGTGTCGCTTTTCATGGTTGTGCGACACTAGCGCCGCAAGGCTGCGTTTGGAATTGGAATTCTACAAGGTAAACAGCCTCGCGTACGCTTACAGCCTTATAGAATATCAAATAATTTAGCCGTGATCGCAGTAGACAATGTCAAAGCTGTGACATCTGTGATCACAGCGACGCACACAGCCATTACGAGTCGCTTAGAGAATTGCATGGCTGTTAACCTACCGCTTGTGTCTGACCGTAGTTTACCACTCGAGTGAGATAGAAAGGGAGAGCGAGTCTGGGCGCGCTGGGTATCTGTCGAGTATGTATATTCAAAAGGACGTTTAGTTAATTTTTAGGATTTCGAAATGCAGGACGAATATTAACTTCATTATCCATCATTATTGCATTTATTATTATAATTTGAATTGAGAACTATCGTCGTTGAGTTGATTTTCGTGTAATCTATATGGAGCTGTGATACAAAATTTTTATATTTAATAAAGAATGGCTTTAACTTATCTCCTACTCTAGTTAATATTAAAAACTAACCAACTGAAAAAGAAATCCGACGACAGCCGAAATACGAAGTTAGCCGAGGAACATTCAGAAAATATTAACACTGTAGATATAATAGACAGAACGAAATAGAGAATGAGAGATATAGAGAGAGAAATACAATTTGTCTCCTATTTCCTTTCGACAGTTGAATTCGGCGAACAGAAGCATTTCAATTCTCATGTAATCCGGGCCATTTGGCCGCACATCGGCTAATGAAGGTTTACTTCGACGAGCTAGCCACGTGTGACAACATCGTACGAGCTTATGCTTGTTACAATAATATATGTATGCTCGTATGTTGTGTAAACAACTTTTTATGTTCATTGGGAATATAACGATAAAACAGTTCTTCGAATATACCTCAATTGGAAGTTAATCTCATGCACTCAGAGTTCAAAATATAGCCCAACCGAAACTGAATCAGTATAGATAACTAATTCTCATTGAAGTTGAGAGACTACATTGTATGTTAGTACACACGAGACCGTGAGGTAATCGCGCTGCCGTGACATCAAAGGCCAAATCAAGACGTGCAGGTCCCTCAACACGGAGTCAGTACACCGTTCATATTGGCGCTGAGCGATTTAGACGGTGAGTCGGCCACGGCGATCGTCCAGGGAATCGACTAAACTAGTCGGCTGAAAGCCATGCAACACACGTCACAGTTACACATCACAAATCCAATGGATAGTGAGGGTGTGCTCAAATATATTTAGACAGTGATTAAACTTTAACAAACGGCCATACACGTTCCAAAGTAGGAAGTTTATGCACTGTAATATGAAGATGAATCTATACTAATATGACACGAAATAGTCTGTTTGTTTGAACGCGTTAGTCTCTGGAAACTATCTGTCGTTTTTTTGCATTTTATATCCCAATTAATTGAACCGGCGAGCGTGCATGAAAAGAACTATGAATGGGTAAGAAGGGGAATGAAGTGTGTAAGGACCGCGTCTCTCTGCCGACAACCGCAAGGGACCTGGTGTGAAGATATACATACATAGATACATTATATCCCTATTCAATAAATACGGAATATTAGGAGAAGAACTAAATCGCGTAACTACGATACGTGACCTGGGGATCCGTGTCTCTCATGACTTGACGTTCAGTGCTCATATACAGGACGCATATAAGGGATCTTTAAAAAATTTAGATATTGTGTTACGCGTAAGGACTTCCATGAGATGAATGCGACCAGAGTTTTATAATTATGACACTTTGGTTAGAAGCATACTAGAAAGCAGTGCTTTATTTGCCATTAGCAACAGCTCGATGATAGAAAAAAATACAAAACAATTTAGCACAATCTCCCTATTTTCGACAATATGGAATTTATCCGTACTACACATTTAGGCATACAATCCTTTGTAATCGGGATGGTTGGATAATACAAGTTGGAAGACAGACTAGACCTAGCCCTGGCTAAATATTTTTTTAATCTGTTTCGAGGAAAATTAACAAATGCAACTTTATAAGAAAGGTTAAAACTTTTAGGGACTGTCTCGAACAGTAGGCTGCGATGAGAGCCTGGGGCGAGAGTGTTAGCGATTCCCTAGTGACAGTCAGTAATTATTTTTTTAATGTTCTTGTTTTATATTAAAGAATATTATGTAGATATATGTAGTATACTATTTAAATTCCTTTTTACTTACGTGAGTCGATGTGAATCTATCAAGTCGAATCCTGTAGGTAAAATCTATCTCACACATTCACATTCACACACACACACACACACACACATTCACAGTTTTTCTATAGTAAATTTTCTTCCTAGCGTTATTTTGTTCCATTGAATCCAGGGAATAGTTTAACAAGCTGTTTTGTTATTACTGCTCTTCATATAATAGCAAAAACGGGTTCAAACAGAAATAAAATACCTTCGCGATATATGATGTCTTGTTATATGATTGATACATGAGGTTATGTGGCTAGTATAGTAACGCTAGATACTATAGTGGTAACGAATACTTATGGATGGGAATTAGAGCCAAAAAATATTAAAGAGAAAAAGATATCAACGTCCTATTTAAAGGGCAAAAGTTTTACAGTTTAACAGCAATAAGTACTAAGTATAAAATGCGCAAAGCGTCACATAGAATTTCAGCATCAAAATAGAGCAAATTGCATCATCTGAATAGCTTTTTATTATTAATTTGAACAAGTGGGCAAAGGACCGATTTGCATCTGTTTAAACAATGTTGACGTACTGCGTGTTACATTTCGTTGTCACGTTGCAAGTCTCAGAGACGAGCCCGCCATGCAAACAGTGGCTATGAGTTTCAAAAACATTCCTAGTTGACATAACTTTACAGGAGATTAAACTGTACCTAGTCGGCACAGGGTTGAATTTGTATTTTTCGTATACAGATCCTATATAGATATATATATCTGTATAGCGCACTTTGTGAAGTTCCCGCGCCGTAGGCGCTGTGCAGTCGGACTGTCTGTGTTTTTGTTATTTCAATTTGCCCAAAATAGAAGTCAAAGTTGCCTTTGAGCCAAGTGTTATTTTTGTACAAAAAGGAGTTACAGACGGGCAGCAATATTAAAATATTTGTGCTAGATTCTTTAACTGGGAGAGGTTCTATCTGAGCGCATCTGTTTCTACTACAACGACTGCATGTGGCGGTCACCGTAGCTTGTAAACACTTTCAATATAGAAAGTATCGCACGAACGTTAGTATGACGTAAGGGTCAAATCTACCTGAGTTATAGTCGCAATTTATGTAATATGTTAAAGCCTGTATCAAATAGATATATTTTCTGAGGGTTTAGTAAATAGATAATTGGTTAGCTGCCTGTTACGTCCAGGTATAGACGGAGATACAAGCTGCGGCCTTTGCCATCACGAACGTTATCTATAATGTGTTGCAGCGCTGACAGTGACGATCAGCTCTCTTACTATAACAAAATAATTTTCATTTCGTACTACAAAGAGAAGGGTTGTAAGTGTCTTATTACAATCTTTAAAGTCGAATTTGCACGTGGTACTATCAATTAACAAACGAGTCTCTAGTGAAAGAGAGGCAGGGCGTATCATCAGACTGACTTGTGAAGAACCTCAGACGACGGCTAATAGGGGATCGGACAACATTTCGAAAAGTGACGACGCAGAACTATGTTTAAAGATTATCTGTATACTAATAAAAAGTGATTCAAACTATATCAGTTTAAATAAATAAACTATTGACTGACCCAATGTCTCCAGCAAATTTATTTAAATAGTTAATAGATTCAGGCGTTGTTTTGCGAAAGTCAAATTTACATGCAAATACATGTAAATACACAAAGCAGGTTAGATCAAATTGCAAATTTATTTAAAAATGCCACGTTTACACAGCATGTAATTTGTGGGTACCATTTAATTAAACTACACGCCGTAATAACTACTATTTTCTTAAAAGTGAAGTTATTCGCAAGCTTGTTGCATTTCACGAAATTGTTTGTAACTTGTTTCGTTTGTTTGTAGTTTTGCAAAACAAATTACTAGGATCACACACAAGTAATTACACAATAAGGGTCGTTGTATTCCTACGAGTTAACGTGTTCTGAAATTCTATAGAATATAAGCTTTTTTGTATCTTTATCTTATAAATTGATGTAATTTCTGAGCTGTAATAATTTTTCAAAAATTAGAAACAATCCAGGATGGTCACACATGGCCCCGTCGCGAGTCGCTGATTCTATTTTCTAGCGTTATACCGTTTTCTAATCCATTAGCATTGGCGTGGTCTGCTACCTAGGTCTAAAGATTTGGCGAAGGTACTGATGTCCTCACGAAGCGACTGCCGTCAGACGTCCACACAACAAAAATCAGACCTTCAGTAGTCCTTCGGCGTATAAATATTCGGAAATGCAGATCTCCTCACGATGTTTTCAAAACGATTACAACATACATATACCATTGGCGTAAGCAGAAACTATGGAACAGCAGGAGCATCCTTCTGCTGTTCCATGGTCCCATCTGAAGAGCTAAGATTTTTGTTTACGTACGGGATTTCTTTAGATTCGCACCTTCACTGCTTTGATGACCGCTGGTGTCCTAACTGTGCGAGGTCGGCCAAATATGCCGGGTATGGGTATTCATTGCGACCTTAACCAGCGTTATTACATCGAGAGCCTCATCTCAACAGCCTCAAGAAAGCTCGGAGTCCTGAACAGGGTGCGCCGGTTCTTTGCGCCGGACCAACTTTGTCTGCTTTATAAGACACAAGTTCGGACCTGCGTGGAGTATTGCTCGCATCTCTGGGGCGGCTCCACACAGTAATCACAGTCTATTGTCACTGGCAACCCTTGCTCTATATCACGTCTCCAGAATATGGTTTGCCTTGATGTTGTATTTGATGGTAACATCATCCCTTAATGCGGTCAGCAAATTATAAAAATGTCCTCTGTTTTAAAGTAAAGCTGCTTCCACGGACTCGTCACAAAGTTCAGCTAATACATTAGAGCGGGCGCGCTCCGCCGCCTCGAGTGTCCTCAACTCGTGCTCAAACAGGTTCGTTTCACTCCACATATTTGTAACCCATATGAAACCAAAGTTGACTACTCGTGGTTAATATTCCAACATTTCGACCCGTTTGTATGAAACCATAGCAACCGCCGTACTTGTCACAGTATACGTACTACGGCGACTGGCCGCGGTCGACGGCTGCGGTCACTACTGCATGAAATTTTACCACATCGATACATAAAACGATGAAAAGTACATAAATACAGTGTACATTGTCTGTATGTATATACTTGCGGGCCTGTATTGTGCAAAATCTATGGTTGTTGATTATTCGTAATTAGTTGGTTTGAGAGTACTTATCGGTGTTAAGATAAGTGACGCGCGCTCTGTTGGTTCAAATATGTAGGAAGAACTTAGAAAGAAAGAATTACTAATAGCGAAAGTAGATGTATCTAGGAGCCGAGATGGACCACAATTTTCGCAACATGCCCGAATCGGTGGTATTTTATCACTTCAAGTCATAAGGAAGTCAACCGGCGAATGAGCTTGAAAAGAGCTATGAATATTATACAATCGAGTGAGTTGTGAAGGAGTGAGTCACGTGGCGCTCGACTCAGTATGGCTGCCTCGCCCGGGACTTGGTATGAAGATAACATAGGTTTGGTCTACTTTAACGAACTATCTAATAAACATACAAGATTTGAATAACCAAAGAGACGACAGCGAATTGACGAAACATGAAATATGTAATACATATAACAATAAACAAAATTAATACTAGACTTCAAAGATCTGGGTCAGCAAGTTGCTTCAAATACCCTCATTTCCAAAATGCTAATAAATTTAAAAAAGTAATAATGCTACAGTAACAATATGAAAAAATAATGAGATATACTTTTACATACATACATACATTACATGTACATATAATGTGTAACATGGACCAAGATGTATCTAAGTGTTCGAAACTACACAATATGAAAATAGTGAATTCTATTTCATTACAGTACAAACAAATAACCCCCGCCGCGTCCTTGTCTACTCCATTTCTAGTTTTCTATTTCATTACACATTTGTGTACAATTGGTCACGCAACAAAAATGTAACGACCTGTAATAAGTAATAACAATAGTTTTAGTGAGTCGCAACTCACCGCTCCCCTGATTGGTGATCGCTCTGGCTGGATCGTTGCAACGCGGAGCCGCGTTCACTCGACAGTCGACACGGAAATTTAACGCCGCGTATAATTATAGGTTGATCTCTTTAATCTGGATTCGTTTTATTGCCACTGCTTTTGCTAGCTATAAATGCTTCAAAGTAGTCGTTCCTTTAACTAGAGTTTCTAATTAAAAACTTAAGTCTTACGCTTATACTGAAAATAAATCTTTAATGTCTGGTATATTTTCGTAATGTATGTACATGTTAATTTGTATTTAGTCTCTAATAGCCACGTTTACTCCAGGAGATAGAGCATTATGGGGCTTCCGTATGCATGAAGGGATCTTTTCTTCAAATTCAGCGATCGTTCCCCATGACAGCAGTGACAACTAGTGACATATTCTAGTAACATTAACGACTATACATAATGACATTTGAAACAGGAAACCAGAACAAACGCAAGGATTACGGTTGATGATGTAGTAATAGTGAAATAAGTAAATGAGATATAATGCACATTTTGGATACGCATTTAGCAGCAATGGAAGGTAAACCGTTGATATGGAGTCGAGTGAGTACAAAGAATATCAGAATGGAGCGTTAGGACAACTTTTCGACTTTAAAAACTAGAGACTAACAAATGGAAGCGAGACTTGATATTTTCATGGTTTTAGAGTTTTTTTTTTATACAACGTCGGGAGTCATACAAGCATACGGTCCACCTGATGCAAAGCAGTTACCGTAGCCTATTAACGCTTCTAACATATATCGCTCGCGCGATGCCTCCTCTGCTGCTTGAACAGCAAATCCTTAGGAGCTTACTGGTGACCTCACTCACACGCAGGAATACAACAACCCTCTAGGGTGTTGTTATTTGGCTGCGGTTTTCTGTGAGGTGGAGGTACTTCCCCAGACGGGCTGCTTTGATGCGCCCTATCTCTCTTAAAACATCCAGACCAAGACAAAAAGACAAGTTCATGCACACATGTTTGTCTTGTGTGGGAAGCAAACCCACGAGTGTTGGTGTCAAAGTCACGTCGTTCACAACTGAGAAATAGGAACGCGAGCGACATCACGAATACAACTGACGCTAGCACCTATCGCGACAACTGAACGTGTTGATTAAATATACATAAGCATCTTAAATATAGCTAGGTAAGCTTCGTTTGTAGACATATGAACTTAACATAGATAAGTATCATTTCATAAAAAAATATCTAGTATACAAATCTTGAGTAATTATTAAGAGTGCTATTAAGTATGCAGTCATTAGAAATCTCTTGTTAATATAAACTTATTAAAAAAAGAAGTTAGACTTTCAATAATAACTATACGTCATATATACGTAACACCACTCTTTTCGCCAACGCAGTAACTCTGACCACCTTCATAGTGATTTGTATTACGTAATCTAGAATATATCATAGATTATATAGCACAATAAGATTTGCTAAACGGAATTTAAGCAGTTGCCCCGAGCTGTGATGCCCAGTACGTGTCTGCTAGCAATTCGAACTTACTACAGCGACTGCAGCTGTATGTTACTCAGTCCTTCTGTCCTTGCGTTTAAGATAGGCTCGCTGTTATCTTGAAATCGCGCTGTTTAAAACCATTTAACGTTATATACGTCATGAGCGGTGTGGCCGTGCAGTCCCGCGTTATTGGCTCGGCTGATTGAAGCCGGTCTGTTCACCGCGCTCGATTGATTTAGCAAAACGTCTGTGGATAATTCATTCAAATGTATGTATATCTTGACGCTGGTCCCTTGCGGGGTAGGTAGAGACAACCGAGTGCCATAAGACGCATCCTTACACACCTCATGCGCTTCTTTTATATTCATAGTTCTTTTAATGCACGCTCGCCGTTTCCTAGGGCTCATAGCATCACCTTCTGTTAAAATACGATCGATTTGACCAGGGTAGGTTAGTGTTGGTCTTATCGGCTCCTATATCCTTCCACTTTCGCTTTGTATGTCTGTTTCATCACTCTTTCTTCCTGCATTCTTTCTACATTTACGAACCAAAGGAGCATGCCGTTGCTTATCTTAACACCGAAACTATCTTTCAGTCCAACTCTCTTTCTTACGTCATCATTACGAACGCGGTTAGCAAGCGTTACGCCACAAATTTTGCGCAATGCTCTCATCTCGATCGCATTTATTCTACTTTCATACTCTCTCTGGCATACCCAGCTTTCACTTCCATAAATTAGCGTTGCGATTGTTACAGTATTCTTCTACATGTACGAACCAACGGAGCATATCTTTTCATATCTTTACACCGACATTCTCTTTCAGGACAACTCTCTTTCTTACATTATCATTATGAACGTTTGTAACAAAATTCTTTCAAAACCTTTTTTTAACTGACTACATAACGACTCGGTTCCAGTGTATTATTTTTATCTTTGTATGTGTGGAACGATTTTGTTTTATGCATCTCGTCACAAAATAATACGTACACATACTAACATCGTCATAGATAGATTAAAACATATTGTATTTGCTCATTGACACCCTTTCTGCTATCACAACTAGCCTCGTGACCTTTTTTCTTATTGCGTCGTTTGCGAAGTTTTTCGGTAAGAAAGCGTTCTTACCGAAAATCTTCGCACATTACGTTTTAGTGCAGTTGGACAACATCTGTACTTCAGCTCTCTCTATCTTAATAATTTGTAACGTTTCAACCAACTGCCTGCTTTGCACGTTGATGTTACATGTCAAATGTCTCATGATGTTGCCAAAATAAAGAGTATAATACGAGTAGTATTTGCCATCTGTCACAATATATATAGTATTTATGTTTGACAGTTGTGTCTGTCTGTATTTAATTCCATTAAACATCGTGGCGCCTACGACTTGAACGACGCTTTTAATTTTAAACCAACAAAACTTCATCCATACCTCCGAGCAATACAAACATCGTCCATTTTGGTCCTTTGAGCTGGATGCATGAAGAATCTGCCGGCTGGAAGATTGCAAATATTATTTTCAAGGTTGTGCTATGCTGCACATTGGTTATATTTATATTATATAGATATCCACAATACAGATTTATTCTAGTGTGGGTATAATTGATAAAAAAATAATTGTTAAATTTCCCAACAGCCAGAATTTATCTTCCGGCCTTGTGTTAAATTAATAAGCACATATTATTATTGTAAATCTGGTTGTTGCGAATAAATATTTTGTATTTTTTTTTTATTTGCCTGGTTGGACTTTCTTTGTTGTAAGTTTTACTTTCGTTGCACTGCTATTTGCATTGCTGGACAATGGCAGAAGACGAAAAAAAATCCTATTCAATTCTTAGCGATGTTTATGGTGACATCTCTGCCGTCACGTCGCTTGTGGTACTTCACGTGACCAGCGACAGACTGGCTGCTGGCTTTGGCTGCATATACACAACGTATACACTCACCACTGTATATTTATCTGTCTATTGTAGAGATAATAACAGCGGCTTTAAGCTTTTCATTAATTATTATTTAAAGGGGTCGTTTTTGTTAAAAATGTTGTTTCTAAAATAAGGTTAGTTATCTATGGAAATTTAAATAAGAAACCTCAACCCCTTGAACTCAAACCCTTGACACTGACTACGTAATTGACGTGATTCTCAGTGAGTACCTACGTACAATGATCCTAGCTTTATGTAACCTACATCAAAATGTGACTGGTTACAGCTCAGTTCCTGAAAGAAATACTTCTTCGAGTTAAGTTAAAATTTCTTATAATATTTGGAAATGCGAAATTTATAGTGAAAAATTTATAATAAACCAAGTTATTTTGTCTAAAATTATAAGAATTTATCATTAGGTTTTACGTAAAAACTATTTAATCTTTTTTGTTTATTACTGCTAACAAATCAGTTTTCTAAGAGTTATTAACTATAAATTTATTATACTAACTGCATAATTATTACACAAATCACACACCTACATAATGCATACGTTATAAATAAATAAAATAATATTTTAACTTAGTCGAATTAAAAAAAAAATTAAAACTTAGGCAGCTTAATCGTTCAACGCTAAGAAAACCCCATTTGCTGTGGTTCCTAAATTCCAGAAAAAAAGTATAAGGATGCTTGGCGTCGAGGTCTCCAGTTAAGTGCAATAGAAATCAGCTGGTGGACAAGGTCAGGCTGGCATTCAAAGCAGTACTTCAGCGCGGGGCAAAGACTTGTGTTATATAAGTCTCAACTTAGATTGCACTTAGAGTACTGCAGTCACCTTGAGGCGGGAGCACCTGACTACCAGCTTGGACCATGAGATTCGATTCAGAGACGAGCTGTGAGAACGGTCGACGATCATAAGCTTACGTACGTACTGAATCCTTAAGTTTAAGGAAAGATTTTACCTCCTTTTGTGTGTTCTACCGATTGTACAACGGGTTGTGTTCTGAAGAAGTCGCACTGTTCGCGGACAATGGGCAGTTCCCCACACGCAGGAACCGCAATGATCGAGTACTGTGCGGTTCCAGAGAAGTTTACTTTCGAGAACTCTCGAGTTTTGGAATAAGCTCCCAGCCGAGCTTTATCCAAGGGACTACAGCATGAAAGAAAGAAATGCGCTTTAGAATTCATGAGCAACACCCCTGGTGTCCATAGGCTACGGTGACTGTTTATCATCAGGTAGGCCGTATGCTTGTTTGCCACCTTAGTGGTATAAAAAAACACGTACCACATACATCGTAATCAATACCTACCTAACAAACACACACAACACATTCACTCTCACACACGATACTGAAAATAAGGGATGTTGTAATACGTACGAGTATTACACGTACATTTGATTTTAAAAATAAAACACAATAAAGAATAAAAAAAATGATTTTAGTTGTTTTTGTTGTTGTAGGTAAAACCTATAAAATTAGCAATAATTAATAAAATAATATATTCTACAAATTTTCTGTTGATAAGTTTTTAGCAATGGTTTTAACTACCAACCTCAAATAGTTTTCTAAAATAACTGGATTTAAATTAACGAGGTTAGGATATTACTGTTGATCGGAGCGTTGGGAAATCTTCTTGGCAGTAAGAACTTGAGCCAGAAGGCACAGCTCGGTATACACAATATAGTGCTGGTCTCAACGCTTACTTATGGAAGCGAGAGCTGGGTATGGCAGAGAGAGCATGAAAGTAGAATAAGCGCGGTCGAAATGCGTATTCGCAATGATGATGTTAGAATCAGACGTGGTCTGAAAGAGAGCGTCTGTGTTAAAATAAGAAGAGGCATGCTCCGTTGGTTCAAACATGTAGAAAAAATGCTGGATGAAAGAATGACAAAGCAGATATACAATGCAAAAGTGGAAGGATGTCGGAGGAAGGCCAAGACTTATATATCATGATCAAATTAGTCGTGTTCTAACAGGTGATGTCAGGAGCCCTAGAAATCGGCGAGCGTGCATAAAAAGAGTAATGAATGTTAATAAATTAAAAGTAAAAAACCTTTTTAAAAACAAGCTTTTATTTAAATGCTCTAAAAAGAAAAAAATAAAATTTTATACTAAAACTTTTACTGTTAACTTAGATCATTTCACATTTGACACAATTTATAGGATATAAAAGCTTGTCGCGAGATTTACTTGTGTACAAGTAAATTAACCGACTCGCACTTGGCCGATTTTTTTTAAACTCGCATTCGTATTCTCAGTAAGTCCTTTCAATTGATACCCATATTATAAGCAAGCACAAAAACTTACTCCACTATATTGGTTTAGAGTGACGTCACTTTATTTTTAGGGTTCCGTACCCAAAGGGTAAAACGGAACCCTATTACTGAGGCACCGCTGTCCGTCCGTCCGTCCGTCCGTCCGTCCGTCTGTCACCAGGCTGTATGTCATGAACGGTGATAGTTAGACAGTTGAAATTTTCACAGATGATGTATTTCAGTTGCCGCTATAACAACAAATACTAGAAACTGGAATAAAATAAATATTTAAGGGGGCTCCCATACAACAAACGTGATTTTTTTTGCCGTTTTTATAGATAATGGTACGGAACCCTTCGTGCGCGAGTCCGACTCGCACTTGGCCGATTTTTTGACTTATTCTCAGCAAGTCCTTTCTATTGATACTCATATTGTAGGAATGAATTGAAAAAACGTGTGGCACTCGGGGACTGCCGCGGTAAAGCTATTGCATAGCATCTTTTTTTATCAACTTATGCAATTATAATTATTTTTTAAATAACAAATCCCTGGAGGGAAGTTGTGTTCATGCGAGTGTGTAACGTTACTACCTCACGGAAAACTGCAGCCAAATAACAATTCCCTGGACGGTTGTAGTGTTCAGGCGAGTGAGTGACGTTACTACCTCACGGAATACTGCAGCCAAATAACAATTCCCTGGACGGTTGTTGTGTTCATGCGAGTGAGTGACGTTACTACCTCACGAAAAATATGCTCAAAACTGCAGCCGAATAACAATTCCCTGGAGGATTGTTGTGTTAATGCGAGTGAGTGACGTTATCGCCTCACAGGCAACTGCAGCCAAATAACAATTCCCTGGACGGTTGTTGTGTTCATGCGAGTGAGTGACGTTACCACCTCACAGGCAACTGCAGCCAAATAACAATTCCCTGGACGGTTGTTGTGTTCAGGCTAGTGACGTTACTACCTCACGGAAAACTACAGCCAAATAACAATTCCCTGGACGGTTGTTGTGTTCATGCGAGTGAGTTCCCTGGACGGTGGCTGCAGTTTTCCGTGAGATAGTAACGTCACTCACCCGCCTGAACACAACAACCGTCCAGGGAATTGTTATTCGGCTGCAGTTTTGAGCATATTTTTCGTGAGGTAGTAACGTCACTCACTCGTACGAACGCAACATCTGTCCAGCGAATTGTTATTTGGCTGCAGTTGCCTGTGAGGTGGTAACGTCACTCACTCGCATGAACACAACAACCGTCCAGGGAATTGTAATTTGGCTGCAGTTTTCCGTGAGGTAGTAACGTCACTCACTCGCCTGAACACAACAACCGTCCAGGGAATTGTTACTTGGCTGTAGTTGCCTGTGAGGTGGTAACGTCACTCACTCGCATGAACACAACAAGCCTCCAGGGAATTGTTATTCGGCTGCAGTTTTGGGCATATTTTTCGTGAGGTAGTAACGTCACTCACTCGCATGATCACAACAACCGTCCAGGGAATTATTATTTGGTTGCAGTTTTCCGTGAGGTAGCAACGTCACTCACTCGCATGAACGCAACATCTGTCCAGCGAATTGTTATTTGGCTGCAGTTTTTACAATTATTTACTACCTCACAACAACCGTCCAGGGAATTGTTATTTGGCTGCAGTTGCCTGTGAGGTGGTAACGTCACTCACTCGCATGAACACAACAACCGTCCAGGGAATTGTTATTTGGCTGCAGTTGCCTGTGAGGTGGTAACGTCACTCACTCGCCTGAACACAACAATCGTCCAGGGAATTGTTGTTTGGCTCCATTTGCCTGTGAGGTGGTACCGTCACTCACTCGCATGAACACAACAATCCTCCAGGGAATTGTTATTCGGCTGCAGTTTAGAGCATATTTTTCGTGAGGTAGTAACGTCACTCACTCGCATGAACGCAACATCTGTCCAGCGAATTTGCCACCTGACGGAGTTTAAAAGTGTCCATAGGCTGTGTAACAGTGTCACATCAGGTAAACACCCCGACCACCGTGCATACATACCCTGACAGGACACAAAAGTAAATCATCATCATCTGATAATTATAAAAAAAAAAAATTCTTCTACCAATTTTCTTGTTTCCCACCCGACGGAGTCTAAAAGTGTCCATAGGCTGTGTAACAGTTTCACATCGGGCGGGCTGAACACTTGTTTGCTACCCGACGGATCATCATCATCATCTGATGAGTATGAAAAAAAAAATCTTCTACCAATTTTCTTACTTATTTCCCACCCGACGGATCATCATGTGATAATTATGAAAAAAAAAAATCTTCTAACAATTTTCTTCCTTGTTTGCCACCCGACGGAGTCTAAAAGTGTCCATAGGCTGTGTAACAGTTTCACATCAGGCGGGCTGAACACTTCTTTGCCACCCGACGGATCAAAATCTGATGATTATGAAAAAAAAATCTACCAATTTTCTTACTGGTTTGCCACCCGACGGATCACCATCATCATCTGATGATTATGAAAAAAAACGAGCTACATGGTAGGCGGAGTGAGAGGTGTTAGATTTTATTTTCGTTACGGAATTTCTTGATTCGGCCGCCGCAAAGCCCGCGATAAAAGCTATGCAATAGCTTAAAAATATTCGCCAACTTGGGTGTTCCGTCATGTAGGATTTAGAATGACGTCACACAGTTAACCATGCATTGTCATCCAAATTGAACGCGTATACAAAATTTCAGCTCAATCGATTGAAGATATCTGCTTCAAAATTGATTTTCAAGCTTTAGAAGTCCGCCATATTGGATTAAGAGTGACGTCACATTATTTTTCGAGTTATTCTTAGCAAGCCCTTTTATTTGATACCCATATTGTAGGAGTGCATTAAAAATAGTTGGTCCGCCATCTTGGGTATGCCGCCATGTTGGATTTAGAATGACGTCACACATTTAGTCATGCATTGTCATCCAAACTGAACGTGTATACAAAATTTCAGCTCAATCGGTTAAAGATATCTGCTTCAAAATTGAGTTGCAAGATTTCACCCGAACATACATACTTACATTGCAAGTTAAATAAAAGCTTGTAAAAATGCCAGTGAGATATGTAAGGATCGAGTCACGTGGCACTCGGTTCTCTCTGCCTACCCTGCAAGGGATTTGGTGTGAAGTTATAAATAGAACATTGTTTGTTTTTAAGTTATTCATTCTGAACCTATATGAGGACTGTATTGGACTTTCAGCACTTTAGCCTAATTCTATTACACTCACAACCTGGTACATGAGTCTCTTAGCCATATACAAACAGTACAATTAGTACTCACTTGAATCTTTTTGGCTTTTGCTAATAATATTAGGCACTGTATTTAAAGGATTTAGTCTTACTCAAAAACAAAAGAGATCATCGTTTACGTCGTTTTTAATCGACAAAAAAAAAATTGCCACGAAGCATTTTTGCTTCAAGAGACATTTATTTCTGCGGCGTTTTGTTTTATTGGACTTCAAATAAAACCATTGGATGAAGAATTAAATAAAAAAACTGTATATTTGAAATATAAATTAATTATTAAGCTGAATTTTTTCATTTGTTTTTATTTAAAAATTTGAAATGCTCTACTGTAAAGTTCCAAAAATGTCGCTCGAAGCCATTAGCCTTTCCACCTTCGATATAAACCCTTCAGCAATACAATTTTAATTATACCTGTGCCTTTCCCTCCTCGACGGAGCTTCGTTATTGAATGGACACGATACACCACAATTTGTCAATTTTCAATGTTGGTGTTGCGAGGCTCACAGAGCCGTGGAGTCCTTTCGTAGAGATCCGTGAATAAAATGGAAAGGTCAGCAGAACTGTTAATAATGTATAAACGAGCGTCCACTATATGAAAATGCCAAGCGACAAAGGTCACACGGACAGACAGAAATGCCGAGCGGTGGCTTATTAAAGACAGGCACTCAGCGCGTGTTATTACTTTTTATTAAAACCTACACATAACAAGATGATATCTTGCTTGTCGACAACTTGCTAAGAATTCCCGTGGGTCTAAAAGTTTCTAGTGTCTGAAAAGGTCTGAAATCATTAAAAACTCAAAGTTTTTCAGTAATTGGTAGTAATGATGTGATTTAGCTGATTATTTAATCACGAATAAATTACGTAGAAATACACACACGGTGTAGAGTAGTTAGCATGCCTACTTTAAGATCAAGGCTCGAGTTCGATTCCCATATGTGATCAATCCATCTGGTCCACTGGACTTATGACAATCGAGAGTAATGCCCGCCGAACATCTCGCTGGGTAAGAGAGATCTCCGGCAATGAGACATGGTATGGTAGGTAGACATAGACACAACTCTCCATTCATATTCGAGTTAGAGGCAAAAGATTACCGAGTAAATCGGCTTTCTGTCTCGACACCTGTTTTCTGCACTTATGCTTTGACTTCGATCTGTTTTAATTGGTCTCTGGACCGCTTCTTCAGTATTTACTCTACTAGAGTGCATAAAACGTAGAGCAGTTCGAATCGTCGGTGAGCCAGATGACTTGATCGACCGGTCTCGCTGTGTACACGAGGAGACGCCTCTGATTGTATGTTACGAGATACATTACGCACAGTGTTCGATGTGGTACAAAACTGAGCTCCACTATCTTACCCTTGCTCTAGATTAAATTAAATTCAAACCATTTTGATAGTTGCCTCCTAACCACGGTATCATTTTAAGATATATTTTTTTCAAGTATGATGAAATTTTGAACAACTATTCATAAAGGTGCTCGTGAAGGATTGTGATATGGAGGCCATTAAAAGAGTTAACGTTTACCTTAAGAAGAACATGCATGTACGTACATTCACGCACACATCGTCATTCTGAAATATCAACAAAATTGGAATTTCATATTTAGGACAATTAAAATAGCTTAACTGTGAACAAAAAGACCAAATGAACATATTGTCGCAATAGTTCATTGAAAAACTTTACTCCGTCATGTTATAAAGAAAACAAACTTTTCCATTCCGGCAGCCGGCAGGGCGGCGGGGCGCGGCGAGCGAAGGGCGGGCGACGCCGGCTCTCCAATGTTTCAATGGAGACGGCCGATGAACAACTTGGGAGAAAAGAACAAAGCCCAGATTTAACGCTAATGCCTCTATTATCACGTACAACCCACTCAATAACAAATAATTATATAATCTGAGCAGTTATCATACAAATAACGGCTTTATTGCCGGTGCTTAGTGGTTAAATTTCTCTTGCAGATTCACGTCTTATAAAACGTTCTCCATGTACATCATTAGGCCGGGCTCACGTAGTTGGTCGGACATAGTTTCGGGAACGTTGTACTTGTAATATCCGAGAGAAATTGGTCGAAGTCTCGCGTGCGTTACTCCAATTACGAATGGTTGAAGAAACTGATGAATGCCGCTGGTATTATATCAATCAATAGTTGTTGTAATGTTCATATCGTACTAGATAAAGTAAGCTACATAGTAATTGCGAATACTTTCTATGTATGGAATGTAATAATTGAATGTATTTTTGAACGATATCTATAGGGTGTTATTATTATGCCAAGACACGCCTACCGTAAAAACGATTAGGGAGATTTTGTACAAAAGTCGTCTGGGTGGGTATCTCTGTCTCACCTATTTCTACCGCCGAGTAACTATATTTATATAGCTGTGTTCCGGTTTGAAGGTCGAGATATGGCAGAGAAATTACTGGGTACTGTGACGAAACAGTCTTAGGCCACAAGATTGGCAGCGCGCGAGTAACATATCCGTGTTGTTGCGAGCGTCAAAAGGCTGCAGTGAGCGCTTACCATCTGATGTGGGCCGTATGCTTGTTTACCAATCTAGTTGTATAACAATAAACAATGATTTCAGTATTGAGATACTATGAGATACTGAGTACATGTACTGACACACTGGAAGCTATTCTCCGAGAATGGTCTGCGGCGACACATGTAGTCTTGAAATGATAACTTTAAATTAATTTAAATGTACACTCGGAGACAATTGCAACCACCCCAATAAAATGAGAAGGTGAAACGAGTAGCACACCCGGCTGTCCGTAGCCTACACGTGGTTGTACACACAATTACAACATACGAAGATAAGTAGAGAGGTAGGGCGCATCAAAACAGCCCGTCTGGGGAAGTACCTCCACCTCACAGGAAACCGCAACTAAATAACAACTCTCTAAAGGGTTGTTGTGATCCTGGGTGTCAGTGAGGTCACCAGTATGCTCCCAGGGAGTTGCTGTGTAAGCAGCAGAGGAGCGAACATCGCGCGAGTGTTACTTAATATATTACAAGCGTACCGTACCGTATGCTTGTATGCCTCCCGATGAAATAAAAAAAAAATTTTGGTCTATTTATTAGAGACTTGCTATCCCATCTATCTATAACTTCACGGCAAATCCTTTGCGAGGTAGACAGAGAGAACCGAGCGCCGCGTGATCCGATCCTTACACACTTCACTCGTTTCCTTAACATTCATTGGTCTTCTCATGCACGCTCGCCGGCTTCCAGGCTCCTGACATCACCTTCTGATAGAACACGATCAATTTGGTCATGGTATATAAGTCCTCCCCGGCTCGGACTCTCGGACATGCCTTTTCTTATCTTATCACCGACACTCTCTTGTACGTAGTCGTTACGAACGCGGTCAGCCAGCGTTATGACACAACATTATAATGATAATTTATAATAAGTATTGAACTCTTTTGGATAATCATATCACTCTATTTTAACTGTATATTGTAAGTGTATTAGTCAGACGGTACGGTTATTATTCATCTTATTCATATTGTCGGACAAATAACACAACGCCACCTATAGCCCCAAAGTAAGCGAAGCTTGTGTTATGGGTACTAGTTTTTTTTTGTAAATACATAACTATGATGCATAGAAAATACCCAGACCAAAACAAACACACGTGTTCATGGACATAAATGTTTGTCCTTTGTGGTAATCGAACCCACGGTGTCAAAGTAGCACTACTAACGACTGTGCCATCGTCATTTTGCGGCCATTATTCTACAAACAGTACGGAACAAATACGCTTTCGCACAATAATACTAGTTAATTAACACAGATTAATTAATTAGCCCATTTTTGCTCAGCGGCTTACACAAGTAACAGTCCATGTTGTGTGTAAGTCGCCGCACAAAAATGGCCCATTATGACAGCCTCGCCGGCCGCCGGCGGCAGCTCGCCGCGAACTAACTCACTTGGTCGCTATAAATTTGAGCGCCCACCCCCGCAGCCCGCTCGCCACTCCGCACTCCAATATGAAACCATTTACTTACAGCGACATTTGAATAACTCACATTTTATGAGTACAACTTGTGTCTGCCGAGGCACTGAGGATGAACTCAACACTATTTATTTGATAAAGCCGTTTGATTTAATATCAAGTCAATGAACTGAGCAGTTATAGCCCGGTGGATATAGAACTAGCATATTTAGCGATGGTTGTTGGGAATCCTGCCGGGTGTGTACCACTAGATTCGAGTTTTAGGATTTATAGTATATATTATATTATTTATAGTATAGTGTAAGTATTTGAAATGATCACTTGCTCAGCGGCGAGGGAAAACATTTTGAGGAAACCTGCGCGTCCACGAAATTATATTTGAAAAGTTTTGTCTTGACGAACTCGGCGCCGCAGTCGTGGATGACGCGACTTGGACACCGACGCTCGTGAGTTCGATTCCCGCACAAGACAAACATTTGTGTGTATGCACATGTCTGTTTGCCTCGGTCTGGCTGTTTTTAGCAGACGAAGAGTGCATCAAAGCAACCCGTCTGGAGAAGTACCTCCATCTTACAGAAAACAGCAGCCAAATAACAACTCCCTGAAGGGTTGTTGTGTTCCCGAGTGCGACGTGAGGAAGATCTTAAGGAGTTGCTGTGTTAACAGCAGAGGAGGCATCACACGAGTTATACTTACTGTTTACTAGCGTTCATAGGCTACGGTAACTGCTTTATATCAGGTGGGTATATTTGTATATCATCCGACGTTGTATGCAAAAAAAGACATAACCTAAGCAAACTCTGATTTCCCTCGGAGTTGCAGAGGTCTGCTGGCTGTCGCTCCGTGTCACAATCAGTCTCCTCGACAAATCCTTAAGCTTAGCCACCGAAAACCACACCAGTCTCGGTCGCCGCAAGGAGGAAGAAGTGAACAGTATACAGAATAACCAATCGCGTTTCTTCGCCTTTCTTCTGTATACAACGTCGGAAGGCATACAAGCATACTTCCCACCTGATGCAAATTGCCGTTACCGTAGCCGATGAATGTTTGTAATACAGGTAGTAGGCGCTCGCGCCTTGTCACTTTCGCTGCATTTTTTTTAATGACTCCACCCACACGTCGGAATACAACTTTACTGGGTGTTATTATGTGGGTGCTGTTTTTTCTGAGGTGTGGGTACTCCCCAGTCACGATACTTCGATGCGCGTTACCTCTCTTAAAATACACGGACCAAGAGAAGCAAACGTGTTCATGCACCTTGTTAATAAAATAGCATTACTAACCACTTCACTACCGAATTTGTATAGAAATATCACAATAGATTATCAATGACGAGAACGAACATTCAAAAGATTGCAGAGTTGGCAGCGGAAGTACGCGACCGGCAAGTGATGTTCCTGTTGTCGTGCCGATGGCTGCCGTGCGTGCCTGGCTCTCCACGTAGCATGAAAAATTCAAACAAAAGCGATTGTATCTGTGTGCAAATTTATTTAGGTTTATGTTTTCATTAAATAAAATTGAAGTGCAAGTATAAATCTGGAGTAATTGTGCGGCGAGCGGGCGCGCGGCGGCGGGCGGCGGCGGGCGGCGGGACGAGCCCGGCCAGCACGCCAGCACGCCATACTACAATCAGCAGCAAATCGAGTTCGGCGAACACAAATTGACTCCACTGGCGACTGAAACTCGGATCACGATCAGATATAAACAAAAATGATATCGGAATAACAAATGGTGTACGACCTCTGATGTCTGGATGCCTTCGATAGTGTACTGGGATATCAGAAATAAAACTATTCGATCTTTTCCACAGCGCTTTATAGGAACGATTCAAGGAACCCTAAATAAAATTGAACAACCGAAGGCCTATAAGGCACACCCAAAAACCTTAACTATGCGATTCAGCTTATCCAAACAGTGTAGATCGCCATCTAGTGGGGAAATTCAAAAAACTTATTAAAATAAATAGTGGTATTGACGCTATACAAATGGTTACATTATGTAATAAATAGGTTCTCATCCATTAATATTTTATTAATCCTACTAAAACCAAATGTATGAAATGTGGTACTCCAAATGTAGTTTCCGAATCCAATACAAAAGTTCCCATTGGCAATAATATATTAAATTTGTTAATAATGCTATATTTATAGGATATACACTATACTCCAAATAGAGCCCGCATAAATAAACTGGCGAGTAAGCTCAGTTCCACCCCTTATGTAATTAAGAAAATCAGAAAATTGACGCATGTACGCGCTTAGCTACTTTCACATAAGTCGTATGGTATATGTTGTTGTGTTGAAAAGCGGCTGATATTGAAACAATTTTATATTGTAAAACAGAACCATCCATCCTATTTATAACTTGGGTTCCAGCAGTCTCTTACAGAACTGATTACCTCTCAGCATATTTATAAAATAACCTGAGAATATCTTTGTTTAATTTTCTACATTATATTAAAAAAAAAACAAGTGAATTTCATTCAGTATAATGGTTTATAAATGAACTCGAAGTTACTGCCGAGAACTATTTCGTTGACAGCAAGATCTCAAAGTAAGCTAAAAAGATATCGCATAGAAGTCAAGATGGCACACCGGTCAAACCCGGTAAGCCATCCAGAGATCTCTAGAGCTAAAGGTCCGTAGACCCATTTCACTATAATGTCACATCTATTTGGTTGATCTGTCTTCGGCATCTGACACTGTCGACATAAAGTGTCTTTAAAATAAAATGGTATGCTAATTGCAATTGCAATTGCAATTGCAATAACTGCAATTCGTTCAAATATTTAGCAAAAATACGAAGAGATGTGTAACAATATAAGAAAATAAGATCTCTGGCAGAAAACACTTTGCTGTCATACTCGTAGTTACTTGTGAGAGCTATAAGAGTGTACGAGTTAGTCGTTTCAAAGGTATAGAGTTCTCCGTCACGACAGCTGTATTATTACATAACGCTTTTAAAAGGAACTCCTTGAAGTTTTAATGGAATCTTCACGAGAACCGTTTCACTACGGAAACAGTTCAACGAAAATTTGTCCGATTTATTGATATATCTACTGTCCTCACCTACTTTCATCGGTATTTGTATTTCGTATCCAGTACCTTGTTGACTTTGACTTTTTAGAGTTGATATAGTAGTTGGTGTTAGTCTTGTATTACTATCAGCTACTGAACAGCAATAAGGTAATCCAAACTGTCTGGTGCGCTACGCACTCGCTACTGTTGCGCCTGATCGATACTGCATGCAGTGGATGCGGCCATTGTATGCCGTATCTTGCTCAAATTGCCCTAAATAATTTTAAGATGAAATAACTAATTTTGTATTTAGAATCAGAATGACCCCCCCATCGGTTGAAGGGAGACCCGTGTCCCTGCAGTGGGATGAGTAAGAGTGGGTGGGGAAATCAGAATGAAAGATAAAGTTATTTATTCGTCACGGGTACTTAGACAAGTCTTACTTCTTTAAATCCGATCATATTTTAACTTATTAATTTCTCATAGTTTTAATTTCTCTTTTTGAATCTACCAACATTTCGAAAAGGACCATTGGTGAAGAAGAAATGCCATCAGAAACTTACCAATGTAGGTATTATTTGAACTCTTTTGGTATGTACCTCTGTATATATGTCTTATATTACTATGACTGACCTATAGATTTTAATAAGTGTATAGTATAAAATAAAAAAGAAGGTCTTGTTGACTCGTTTTAAATATTTTTTACATTCAATTTCAATATTTCAAATGACCGGAAAACATTGGACATTTAATAAAAACGGAACGGTAGAAAAAGCACTCGGTCCTCGGTCACTGGGCACGTGCACAGCCTTCCGGACAAGTGATTAAACTCAAGAGTTGGAAAAGTATTTTTTGGAGAATTCGATATTTTTTGCATATTTTAACAGTAATTGACGTATCTTTTTTTATACAACTAGATTGGCAAATAAGCATGTCACCCGCATTAGATATTAAGCTGCCGCTTATAATATTGTATAACTTTTAATTACATTTATATATTTTATAAAGTTACTGCGTACCTTGTCATGTGCAGTATTTTGAAATTAGTGATAATTCCTACTACATTCTAAGTTTGATTAGAATTTAATTGTTGATCGATGAATTTTAATAATTGTAGGTAGGTTTCAAAATACCATTAAGTATATCAATATATACCAATATATGATAGGCGAAACAAAAGTGGATTGTTCTGTATGTAGCGCTAAATCCACCGAGGCTCGCGTGTAACTTGTGCCTAATCAATGCTATTATATATATATATATGTTTAATAAACACGCTAAAGCAGCATAACGACATATATTTATAATGTCAACGAAGCGACGAATACGTTATGCTTTTAGAGACGAGTACATTCACACACTCACAAACGAGACGAACTCTATACGATCTAACGATATCATATTCATATCTGTGATATGAACGAAATAATTCGCACCAGCTATTATAACTGTAACTGAATAAGCTAATACCGCGGTAGTTAACTTTGGTCACTCTAAACGCCTCATAGGGTTTCTAAAATGCAGTTTTATTTTCTTTGTCTCTTATCTCCTAACACGCTGCAGTATTTATTAAACACGTGTAAAATATTTTTAATTGTATGGAACAAAATGAAAACTATGATTAAATTCTTGTAAAAGTTTAGAATTTGCATTCTAAAATGTCAAGATATTTTTGCTAAGTCAATACATGCAGTGGGCAAACACTAGAGTTACATTCATGCTAACTCACCGCACCGCTAGGGTAGCCCGCTGCTTCTGACTTCTCACGGTATATGGATAAATGTTCATAATTTATATTGTAGTTACGGTTTCAGAAAATTATGAAGATGTAATTT
The DNA here is from genome assembly GCA_947507595.1 of Pyralis farinalis. Lineage (NCBI taxonomy): Eukaryota > Metazoa > Arthropoda > Insecta > Lepidoptera > Pyralidae > Pyralis > Pyralis farinalis. Next base: position 945,459 of record OX382264.1, read on the forward strand.
CCTCTACATTTATTTACACAGTTTGTAATATACCAGGCGCTCTTCGGTCATTGAATGGACGATTATTAATGATTAAACCGTCTATCCTTAGAATGAAATCCATCATGAAGCAATATTATAATGCATACATTATCATCATTACGCCTGTCTCTTACCGCTGTAGGAGCGGAAAGACAAACAGGTTGAAATAGATTTCATAACGGGAGTGGTAAAAAAATCGGAAAGTAATAAAGAGAAGAAGCGAAAATTAAAGTGGGATCAAACAGCTCCTAATGTAGGAGCCAAGCGCACCATCGAACAGCCGGGGCTCATGCAGCAGCAGCTGAACACCAACGTGACCGGAACTAATGGCACCATAAGGAGACTTTGATTAGTCTCTGAAGATAGAAACTTGTTTTAATGGACTACAAAATGAAGATTTTAAGAGAGGTAGGGCGCATCAAAGAAGCCCGTCTGGGGAAGTACCTCCACCTCCGCAGAAAACCGCAGCCATATAACAACTCCCTAGAGGGTTGTTATGTTTATGCGTGTGAGTGAGGTCACCAGTAAGCTCCCAAGGAGCTGCTGTGTAAGCAGCAGAGGAGGCATCACGCGAGTGATACTTAATATATCACAAGTGTTAATAGACTTCGGTACCCGCTTTACATCAGGTGGGTCGTATGCTTGTATACCCCCCGACGTACTATAAAAAAAAAAGACTAAACTAGAAGTAAAACTATAGAACGAAAGCTGATTTTGAGGCCACTGTACACCGCCCGGGCGATGTTTGAATTCGCCGTAATGTTATTTTGTCTTCAGGGCTTTTTCAAATGACAGGCTTTAAAGCACGTTTCTGGTTTAACGTAGTAAAAATATCATCCGTTTTGTTGTGCTGCTGCACAATATCGTTTGTTCTGGTGTCCGTTGTCAGTGAGTTATTGAACCGAACCCATTCTGGTCGTTCATTAGTCACGCTGTATGAGATAATATTTCCAGTGTTTCTGTTAACAAAATCCAATCAGGCCACGTTAGTTCTGAAAATTAAATCGAACGCGATGTCGAGTTTTATGTTCACGTTCCGCAGTTGTAGTGAAGCTTAGTTTCAATCCATTTAACATTAATCTTGTTAGCGCGCGTGTGTGTGTGTGTGTGTACGTCGCCTGCATGTTATTGATACCGGCTCTAGTATCTCTGTTTCAAATCACATTCTGAGAAATATCGGACGGTATGATAATTTAACGAGTTCAGCAAATTGAAATATGAGTCACAGGCCTTCATTTATTGTATACCGTCGTATAAAATACAAATTTATTACACTTTATATACTCGTAGAACATCGGACCGCAAACAAATTATGATTGTTGTGTTCCTACCAGTGCGTGATGTTTCCAGGAAGAAGTTGCAGCCGATTGGGGAGCTACCTCACAGAACACCGCAAAATAATAACTCCTGGTAGGGGTTTCGTATTCGTGCGAGTGAGTGAGGGTGGCTACCAGCTCCCGAGAAGTTGCTATGTTAACGGGGGTAGTAAATCGCGATCTTTAGTCATTTTATTGTCGTTAATAAGCTACTGTAACTTTGTATCAGGTGATCCGCTCGCTCAACGATGCTTGTTTGTCTCCCGACGTTGTATAAAAATGTAGGACAAATTATACAGCGCCATGCAGCCCAAACAACGGATAAACATAAAGTAAATACAATTTTTATAAATGCGTACTTATTATACATAGAAAATACCCAGACCAAGACAAACAGACATGTTCATGCACACAAAAGTTTGTCCTGTATAGGAATCGAACCCACGAGCGTTGGCGTCAAAGTAGCGTAACATCGCGTTTCACCACTGCTGCGCCACGGAGCCCTTCAAAATATATTGAATAGTGATTATTTTAATATAACATTATAGGTATATGTAGGGGAATTGAATAAAATGTATTGGACGCTGTGGAATTCCGAGTGAGACGAATAAAAGGGTTGAGGTCGCGTATTCGTTATGAGGCCGGCGGCGGCTCCGGGCCGGGGCAGGCGGGGCCGGACCGGGCCGGGCCGGGCAATACGGAACGACGGCCTAGCGAAATAATGAACATATTTGTATTTCAGTGGAGACTATAGACCATCGCGTGTACCGCATGTCGACGTGGGGTTAGCGATACGTTACGAAATAATAAAAACTACATGTCGCCCACTGCGGCCGGCCGGCACTTACGCGTCTCTCACATATTTTATAACATTATATCTTTAACCGACGTCACAAACGAGCTTTTAAATTTGCCTGTCATTTATTGTTTCGTGTGCATGTTACACTGTATAAAGTTGAATACTATTCTTTATTTATTCTAAAAGGCATACTGAATTATTGATTGCCTTGGCTAGTTATCTAAAAGCGACACTTCAAATAAATTGAAACTAAGAAGAAATGTAACCCATCTGAGGGAGTTTCTTTTATGTATATAATGAAAAAAAACTCAATTTTATTGTAAGGTATATACCGTCGATGAATGAACATAATTTATAATACATAATTTACGAAGAAAATAAGCAAAGTAACCACTCGCAGCGATCTTTGAAGGCGAATAGTTAGATAGGTTTATACGAATAATTTGTTCATTTGTTCTCCAATCCCACACATCTATTCATTACATATGTGAAGAAAAAGCTTTGTACCCATTTGAAGCACTTTATGCGTACGGAGCAACACGAGATTTGGCATAATTCAAGTCCATGTGGAGAAAGAGTGCACAAAGATAAAATGTATGTACAATACATTATGTATTAAATGTAAGAAAATAAAACTCTTCGAAGTGAAATACTAAATGCGGACAATTTGAATGTGAATTTATTTACTTCTTCAAGGCGTTATCCCGTTTCTTAATCCATTAGGAGAGGCGGAGTCCACTGCCTGACCCTAAGGATTGTGACGGTTTCCTCCTGCTTTCTTTTACTGCGAAGCATGAGATAGTTACAAATACATACATAAATTCAAAAACATGTATTCAGTAGTACATGCACATACCAGGATTGGAACCAGTGTCCAGTGGATTAATACGTTGGTACTTTATCCACTAGTCTGTGATAGACTGTGGATAAAGTACTGTACTGTGAATTAATTTACTCTCGCCGATTTATAATTGGTTCTTCCAAAAAAGTAAGCACAATTTATTACTTAAATAAAATCTTGTGTGATGTTGGTTTTAGTATTTGTTTTACATTCAGACATTATCACCTATTATAAAAATAAATATTTTTAGATAATGAATGATGCATACATTAATGTATATGCAAATTTTCAATTAAAACTATGTTAATAAAAATATTGAGATTTTATTTTGTTTGGTTATGTGTGTGTACATGTTGTTGTATCCAATGTATCCACACCGGACTCCAGTTTGTCTGTAATGACCCGCAGGATGCTGGTAGGACTACACCTGACACGGCGCAGCAGGGATGCTGTTCTATGTCGCATTATCGCGTATGACTACGGGACAGGCCCACCACTGTGTCACCTGTGTAGTCAGAATTAGCGGCGACCACCAAAAAGGCAATGAACAGTGAAGTTCATTGCTATCCCGGGGGTTAAACTACAGCTGCCTTGGAACTCACAACGAATTTAATCAGAAGAAATTTGTAGGAGCAGGAAGTTTTGGAATTGACTTCCCCTCTTGGCATCGCGTATGATTTCCCGTCGCACTACAGTATCTAGGCTCTCCCATCAGCACCTGATAGCATTATTATTATGCCTCGACATAGAACACTAACGGATCGGGTAGAGTAATACACACAGACGTAGGGAATATTCGCCTGCAGATAGTAATGGACAAAATGAAAGTACCTGTTTCCTGGCACAGCCTTTGAGACCGCTTAAATTAAACAGTACAAGTGTCAGCCTTGGTTAACATAATTAGTCAAGTGACAAACAAACTTCAAGTTCAAACATGATTTAGTAAACTCCCTCAAGGGAAACATTTTTGTGATTGATTTTAAACCGTTATTCAGATAACTGTTGAAAACTAACTCAATGTTGAGAAAGAACATAAATCATTTACCTCCATAACACATCATACTCGTATGTTTTCAAAAGTGCCAGGTTTCAAAATGTCACAAGTATTCAAACATTCAATTTGAAGTACGAGAATTCAAAGTTACTTATTCGGACATAAATTTCATTTACTGGAGGTACCATTGTATCTCCGAATCACCTCGTAGGTGTTGCGTCGAATTTCTTCAATTGACCGCAAAACAGTAACATTTTGCTCGGTGGTCGCGGTTGAAGGTGAATCTTCATGAATGTCGTCATTCAGAGAAACTACTTCGCTTAAATTCATTCTCTCGGTATTCAAATGAGCTAATTCGCTCACAAAAGCATTTTAGAAACGAACAAAGCAATCTTACGGAGGAAGAGCATTTTTTTTTAATTATAATAAAATGTTATATTAAAATATTTTCCCGTTATTAACAGTCAATACAGCTATGGAGGGGGCAGCATGTAGGGCAGCAACTAAACAGAATAATATTATAGTAGGAACTTACTTGTATTTGGTGGTACTGTTCTGGTAGGCAGACTATGGAACGCCAGGTATATGCACCGATCCAACAATCCCCTCTCGCTTCTTCCACACTCATCAACCTCTTCATGCATGGCTCTTCGGTTTTGGGTGATTTTGAATTGGCCCTTTTTGTGATCTATACCTATGTGTGCGTCTAGGGTGGTCCCTCCCGAAATCTCCAATCATTCTTGCCTGATACCTTTCTTTCGTAGCTCTTTTGTCATTCATTCTTTCTAAATGACCAAACCATCTCAGTATACCCTTTTCACTTTTTGTCACTACATCATCTTACATTCCACAAAGTTCTCGCATCGTGCTATTTTTTACTCTATCAATTATTCCCACTCCACACATACTCCTCAGCACTCTCGTTTCTAATGTGTTCACCCTGCTTTCATGCTTCTTCTATTAAACTCATGTTTCACTGCAGTACATCAATTTTGGCGTTAATATACCCTAAATGATAGCAAGGTGAGCTTTGCTAAATATGTTATCGCTTGATACCATGAAGTGCAACGCACTATTGATACGGTTTCCTGCTTTCATTTTTCTTTCAATAAAGCCCTCACATTTTCCAACCCTCGTAAACATAGAACCGAGATAAACAAACTCATTCACTTGTTCCACTTTTTTATCTTCGATCATAATCTGGCGATCTATAACACTTTCATTCCTTTCAAATACCATTTTTGTTTTCATTACATTTTACACCACCAAGCTTTCGTCTTCATTACATTTATTTTCATATCTTTCTATTTAAAAGCCTCATTCATTACAGTAACCATTTGCTGTAGTTCTTCCGCTGAAGTTACAAGGAGAACCTGATCACCGGCGTACAACAGGGTTTTAAATACTGACTCATTTATTATTATTCCACAGTCATACTCTTTCAAGTCTGTCAAACGATTGTCCATGAATAAGGTGAACAGCCAAGGGGATGCTACACAGCCCTGCCTAACATCACATTCGATGCTGAACCAGTCTGTACACCTATTTACTCTGACACAAGCACTCGAATCCTTATTATCCTTACAAAGACTCGAGTGGCCGTTTCAAATTACTATCCACCTCATAAATGGAGAGTGCAGTCTAAAATTCATCCCTTGCCACTCTGTCATAAGCCTTTTTCAAGGCAATGAAGAAGCGGCAAACCTTTTTGTGTTTTGCTAAGGCTTTCTCCGTTATACACCTGAATGAAAAAATTGATTTACACATTCCATCTTTTTGAAACACCGCGTGTGCATCCCAAATTTTCGATTTCGTTGCAGATCACTCTTTCACTGCCCATTCAGTACTGTCAATTACATCACCTTAAACTCTTCTATTAACTCCCATAGCTATCAGATCATTCCACGATTTCTTCTTTTGCTATAATATCTATCAATTCCACATCACACCATTCGTTTCTGATCTCCCTGCCATACCTTTTTATGACTTTCCTACCACATCTTATCTTTTTATGACTGAACATAGTTTAAGTCACTCAATTGTCAATATCAAAATAAAGAAGTAAGTTTTGATAACTCTTTCCTTTTGATATTGACAATTATATAAAAAAAATATATCAAAAACGTAAAAATATCTAAAAATGTCTGTCGCCAACACTCGTTAATCTATTTCCGATAACAATGAACTTCATGTGTGATTTATTTTATTGTAGTCACTGCATGCTGAAGTAGCAATTGAACGACGCACCTACACAGATAAACCTTTATAGGTTTTCGTGTAAGTCATTATAAATTGTGAGATGTAATATTTAATAAGGGTAATGATCAATTAATTATTTAAAAAAAAATGTTTTAAATGTATTAGATAAAACAATAAACGATTCCTGGAGGACTGTTATGTTCCTGTGCATGAGTAAGGTCGCCAGTTATTTGAGAACAGTCGCTGTTCAGACAGCGGGAGGACCGGTGGATTTAGAACCACCACGAACATTGTGGGCGCGGCAACCTGGCGCGGCGGTCAGCGCGATCCGGTGAAACGTGTGACCGCTGGCCGCCCGCAGTTCAATAGGGTTCCCAAACCCGGGATCACATAACCTCCGCCCTGTGAGGTTGAACCGTCAAACCGTCGTCAGCGACCGTGGTTTAACCGGCCTTGTAGAAAAGCCAATCATCTCAAATGGACTGCCTACGAGGCTTGGACCACGGCGCGTCCTAATAGGAATCCGGATGCCTCTGTTTTGAAGCATAAATTGAATGCTGCCTCGAGATCCAGTAAGAGGATGATTGCCTGGGTGAAATTTGATTTCGTCACTAGAGTTGGCGAGCGGCTTGTAAGCCTGTAAGACCCGTGCTTTCTGGTCTGCTGAAGGAAACTTTAGTCAGTCGTCCATGCCACCGTTGCAAATATCGGACGGTAGTCTCGCTATAGTGCTAAAGAGAAAGCCGATCTACTGGGTAATCTCTTTGCCGCTAACTCGACTTTGAATGACGAGCGAGCTGTGCCACCTACTACCATTGAAAAATCTCCTTTCTCTCCAAGGTGATGGAGCGTGTGATAAACGCACGACTCCAGGCATACCTAGAGGAGCACGACTTGGTCAGCGATCGACAATACGGCTTTCGCCACGGTTGTTCGACTGGTGATCTTCTTGTGCATCTTACGCACTGCTGAGCTGTGGCGATTGAGAGTCAAGGTGAGGCATTGGTTGTCAGCCTAGATATGGCAAAGGCATTCGATCGGGTCTGTCATCGGGGTCTTCTATCGACTTATATTACCATCGTTCGGGCTGCCCGAGCGTAGGTGCAAATGGGTTGCCCAGCTACAATAATCCATGCATAAAAGCCATGGCAGTTGCTCCGATATCATGGATGTCAATGATGGCGTCCCAAAGAGCTCTATATTGTCCCCAACGTTGTTCCTGCTGCGTATCAATGATATGCTGTCAATTGGTGGCATTCACGAGAAATGCGGACGATAGCACCGGGCACAGTTATTATACAGGCCGTGCTGATGCCCATTGTTCTATTGTGGAGGAAAGCCGCGTTAAACTTATGTCTGAAATTGGAAGGTAAAGTCTCTGACTGGGGACGTTTGAACTAAGTGCAATTCAATCCTATAAAGACAAAAGTTTGCGCGTTCACCGCTAAGAAAACCCCATTCGCTGTAGCTCCTTATTTCCAGAACACGCCCCTTACCATTACCAAGAGCTTCGGGATTCTTGGTATCGAGATATCCAGCGATATTCAGTACCGCAGTGGCCCGGAAGAGAAGGTTAAGCTGGCGTCCAAGAAACTTGGTGTGCTCAACAGAACCAAACAGTACTTCAGCTTCGGGCAAAGACTTATATAAGTCTCAAGTCAGACCGCATACGAGTACTGTAATTATTTTAGGCGGCGGCACTTAGATACCATCTAGGATCTTGTGACTCGATGTAAAGACGAAGTCAACGACGGTGTGAGGATCGTTGATGATCCTAAGTTCACACACGGCTTGAAGAGTTTAAGGAGAGATTTTGCCTCCCTTTGCGTGTTCTACTGATTGTAGAATGGGGGTGTGTTCCGAGAAATTATTCCACATTATGCTATCAGCCTCATTTTACAACCGAACCACTCGCCGACGGTGGGAGTTCATCCTCATACACTGGAGCTACAATGGTCACGTACTGTGCGGTGTCAAACAAGTTTTCTATAGAAAACTAACTTGTGGGATGAGCTCCCAGCCGATGTTTTTCCTAGTGATTACATGGGGTTCTACAAGAAAGGCGTGAGGAGGTTTTTGCAGAGTCAGCAACGCATGAGTGACGCCCCTGGTATTGCAAATGCATATAGGCTACGGTAACTGCTTACCATCAGGCAGGCAGTACGCTTGCTTGCCACATTAGTGGAATAAAAAACTTGACATTTATTCGCAAAATATAGAAAATTCAGTAGTTTTATTTAGTTTTCTTGCCCTTAGAAACAGGAAATTCGTGCTCCTCTCGACTACAAATGACGTGTAATGTGTCAATGCTGACAGATTCAGCCAACTTCGGCCGCTCGCCGCCGCTCGCCGCCGCCGCCGCACCTGACTCCAAATGTATTTTCTATTTTCATTTTTTTTGTTCCCGAAGGTGATGAAAACGGCTTACGCCGAGGACGCCCGCAAAGTTTTACGTCAAATAAAACATGTTACGAGCAATATAATGTATTGTACTGTTACTGTTTTTTAAGGAATTGAAAATAAAATTAAAACACTGAGAGTATTAAAAAAAAATCGGCCAAGTGCGAGTCGGACTCGCGCACCAAGGGTTCCGTACTATTATCTATAAAAACGGCAAAAAATCACGTTTGTTGTATGGGAGTTAGGTTACCCCCCTTAAATATTTATCTTATTCTATTTTTTAGTATTTGTTGTTATAGCGGCAACAGAAATACATCATCTGTGAAAATTTCAACTGTCTAACTATCACGGTTCATGAGATACAGCCTGGTGACAGACTGACGGACGGACGGACAGCGAAGTCTCAGTAATAGGGTTCCGTTTTATTCTTTGGGTACGGAACCCTAAAAAACAGTGGTAGCAATGATAGCCCAGTGGATATGGCAATGGCCTATCAGACTACAGGTCCCCGGTTCTTGTACCATTCAATTCGTGTTTTTGGATTTATATGCATATTTGTAATTATCACTCGGCCGTGAAGACAACGTCGTGACGAGCCCGCTCGTCCAACAAATTATAGTTCGCAACACGTGTGACCTAACATAAAAAAATGTCCCGTTTTCCGTCTGAGTCGTGGATGTGTGATGGCAGTCGCTCCATGTAAAAATCAGTATTTTCGCCAAATCCTCGGACTTAGGCAGCGGACCCCGTCGGTATAATGCTATGAAGAAGAGTATTAAAAAAACAATAACTACATTTATCAAAACAGTAGGAGCTTCATTCGGTCATGGAATTTACGACACGTGGATTGAATCAATTGATTCATCCTTTCCGGACTTTGCAAATTCTCATCAAGTCTTTGATTTGTAGCAAAATAAAGAAGTTGTAATATTTATATTGCGAGGTCCGCATTATGTGTAAGATAGAACATGAGCTTCACTTTTTCGGAAACTAAAGTACCTGTCCATCTGATAGATAGATAGATAAATGATTTATTTTGCTTCTAAAACACACACGTACACACAATAATTTACACATAAGAGGTTACAAACAAGAATATACATACTGTGTTGAGGATGTCTTATTTAGAGTACGCGTGTGCTGCAGTAGCGCAACTGGGCTATAGCTCAGTGAGTAATGTCGCTCAGAAAGAGCAACCACTGATTTTCAGCTATCACCCTTGAGATGCCGAGGACAAGTGCAATAAAAGGTCACCTAGTCTGTATTAGAGAAGTGCCTGTGTAGTACAAAATGTAAACAAAACCATTCATCATTGATCTTAATAATGTGTGAGAATTTAAGCAATCTACCACCTATGATTGTATTCCTTACTTTATACACGGCAAACAAAATGTTTGGGAATACCAAGTTTTTGTTTTTCCAACATGAATGCTTTGAGGTGTAGTTTGAAAGTGACTTTGGCATTAAGATTTCTTATGGGTGGTGGGATATTATTCCAACACTTCGTTGCCGCATATCTAAAGCTCCCAGTAAATGCTACGGTTTTATGATCATGAAATGAGAGCACGGAGCGAATTGATCTGATGTCACCTTTTTTGGAGTATTTCAACTTGCCATGCAAGTACTCTGGTTTTTTGAATTTAAGAAGATCGAATATAAGACTGGCAAGATGCAACTCTCTACGTGATTCCATGTTTAGTATGGATGCCTTATTAAGATATGGGGAAATATGAGTACGCGGGGGAATGTAGAAGCAGAAACGGTAGCACGCGTTTTGAGCACGTTGTATTAACCGTTGCGTCCTGCTTAATAAACGCGGTCCATACAGGAGATCGCCGTAGTTTAATCTTGATAATATTAATGATTCACAGATCCTCACCCGTGACTTTTCTGAGAGAAAGTTGCGGATTTTATACAAGATGCTTAGTCGGTACAAGCAATTCTTTACGAGACCTAGCACGTGATTCTCAAATCTCAACTGGTTGTCGAAAAGTATGCCTAAATTTCTCACTTCCTCCACTTGTTCTATGGGTTGATCATTAATATTCACGACCGAATTGCCATTTGCTATTCTACTAATTTGTAATTTTGTGCCTATAGTAATAAATTTAGATTTAGTGGGATTCAGCATTAAGGAATTACGTAGAGACCAATATGAGATTTTTTCCAGATCCTCATTTAATAGACGCGTTGCATCTACCATATTAGCCGGTTTTTCTGATATGTATAACTGTACATCGTCGGCATAGCAATGATATTTACAATGCTCGATTACTTGCACCATATCAGCAGTATACATAATAAAGAGGAGAGGACCAAGCAACGAACCCTGTGGAACACCACGCTGAATAGGTTTTGACTCAGAGACCAAGGTGCCACTATTCCCCACCATTTTCACCGACTGAGATCGCTTATGGAGATAGCTCTCAAACCATGCAAGAGATATTTGATCTAAACCATAGTAGGAGAGTTTGGCAAGAAGTAGATCTATACTTAAACTATCAAAAGCACGTGAGAAGTCTAGCAGAGTGAGTATAGTGCCTTGGCCCTTATCCTGCGCAGCTAATATGTTGTCTGAGACATCAAGTAATGCCGTGATCGTACCATATCCTTTACGAAATCCTGATTGGAATAGAGGCAAAATATTATTTTTTTCGACAAATTTTGACAGCTGGATAAAAATAGCTTTCTCCAAAAGTTTTGATAGAAATGGCAATATGCTAATTGGTCTTAGGTCTTTTAACTCTGTTGGATTGTCAACTTTAGGGAGAGGAGTAACAAGAGAGTTCCTCCAAACACTAGGCACTTTAACAGTGACAATTGACTTGTTGACGATAGCAGTTATAACGTCTAATGTATGAGGAAGTGTGAGGAGGATCATATCTCTGCTAATGCCATCACTACCGATAGCGTTAGATTTAAGTGTCATTATATATCTACCGATTTCATATGCACTGACCGGTTCTAGTTGAAGTATTGCGTTGGAGAATTTGTTACCTTGAAAAAATGAGAGCGTGTCGGAACAGACTGTGTTATTACCAGGAACATTAAGAAAGTGGTCATTAATCTTATTAGGATCATTAATATGATTAGGTAATATCCTTTCCTTTGTTGAATGTGTCAAAATATGATTTTTTAAGTTATTCCAAAACTTTTTGCTGTCACGAATTTGTGAATTAACCATACGATCAAAATAAGCGCGTTTCTCACCAGCAATAGCCGTACTAACAAGTTTTTTTAAGTCTTTATAATATCGTTTGTCAACATCTAACTGAGTTCTACGATACTTCTCAAAGGCCAAGTTACGTTGCTTTATCATGAGTTTGCAAACGTCTGTAACCCAAGGCAAAGGCTTTTTGTTTTTAGTTTTAATTGTTACAACCGGTGCATGTTTGTTGAAAAGTGATAAAATCAAAGTATTAAATTTTTCAACCATCTGATCAACCGTAGCCAATTCAGTTACTTCCGTCCAGTCAATAGAATTTAAGTCTTTTTCAAAATCTTCCCGTTTTATTCTATTAAGTGGTCTGTAAGAGAATGATCTAAGAGGTAGCTTTACTTTTTTTAGTGAAAGAGTCACGTTGACCATTGCATGGCCATGTCTGCCCATGATGTTTTCCACAGCTACATCTCTAAATGGAGCATTAGTACATACTAAGTCAATATGAGTTTCCGAATGTGACGTATAATGTGTGGGTTTACATACTACTTGTCGCAGACCAGTGTATTCCAGAAATTGATTCAATTTAGCTGTACTGCTGTGTGAGCTATCGAGCATATTAATATTAAAGTCACCCAAGAGAACGATAAAGTCATAACCAGAGAAGTTGTTTATTGAATCAGTTAAGGTATCTATGAATATATCAATATTCATCCATGGCGGTCTATATGCTGTTCCTACTGCCAAGCGGAATCCGTTCACGCGCGTCGATAACCATAACTGCTTGATATTATCATTTGGTTGCGATAAGTATTGTACATTAACATCGCGTTTGATGTAAAAAGCGAGGCCGCCTCCACGTCCACTGCGCATGTGCGATGGACGTGGTACAGCGCGCAGCCGGTAACCTGGCACTACAGGCGCCCGTGCTTCCCGGCCGCTTGCCAGCCAAGTCTCATTAATCGCAACGATGTCAGCACTGTAGCGATCCATTGCAATAATAAAATCATCGTGTCCCGTATTTAACGAACCCGCATTAAAAAGACCCAACTTAAGGAATTTTAGTTTATAACCCACGATAACAAGCTTATGCTAGTAATAGTGTTTTTGTATAAATATTTATAATTGAATATGTAATGCGGGAGAAAAGTTGAGTAATTTGGAACTATGATTATGTGAAACAATGAGTGTGTATGACTGTATTGCACTTCTCTCGGCAGATTTGTTTTCTTTCTCACATAAGATTGCACGACTGCAGCGCCAACACAACCAACTTTATACTCGATGATTATAAACATTGAGATAGAGATTATTTTTACATACTGGCAAATTGTGCGAACATTTGTGCCAACCATGTTACAATTGGTAAAAAATAGGAAAGCATATATATAATTATTAGCACTGAGGCACATGACGACTGAACTTACTGAGTTACATAACGACAGCGAGAATAAAATAAGAGTTCCAAAATATAAGGGGTGTCTGAGTTGATGACTTTTGGTCGTTTGCTTCGGCATAACATACATTTCCAGCTTGGCTTGGTATTAGCCGCCAAAGTTTTGAGAAACCACTGGTCCGATACGTTGGCACATACAAGGTCGTATGTTTTCTCGCAAAAACTGCAACTCAGATAATTTCCTCCAGGAATCGGCTTTAGACACCCGGCACATGTAACGACTTCGGATGCCATATTTAAAATTTAATTTGTCGATTAAATTTGGAAAAAAATAAAAGTAACAAAATTTCAAAATTGTTTAGTGTGAGAATAGAACCACGACCTTAATCTCTCAACGGCTGAGAGTTTAACCACTACGCCAGCGTTGTTAATAAGTTAGTGGCGAATAGTAGCATCACTTGCGCGGATCAATTGTTAATAACAGGTTTGGTGGGTGGCGGATGATTGACCAATGATGCGTCACCAACACTAACACGATTACTTGCACAAATTGAACGGTATTGTAATGATTGTTTTCGTTATTGTAACTAGATTACACTGAGTTCTCGGCTCACACATATATCATTCGATAGGAAATTTTATAAGGGTTGTACTAATATGTCACACAGTTAATAAATACGACTTTTTATGCCCCTAACAATTTAAATACTCGGAGCTAATAAACTAGTGTACGGTACGTATCACGGCGAACTTGGCACTATTCAAACATCTGATGAAAACATCTGATGAAGTTCCTGTACCTCACAGATACCCGCCACAGTGGACATCAAAATTCATTGCAATCCAGGGAATAAAACCCCGGATGTCCTGACACACGCAACGAATTTAATGAGTTAGTAGAAGAAACACTAGTAGTATATTTGTTGTTGGTGCCAAATGTGAGTCGAACTCCCTTAAAAATGATTCCGTAGCACCGTAAAATATTTAAGACCGCATATTTCTTAAAATAATTAAGTAAAAAATAAACTACATTATGAAAGGGCGTTTTCAGTATTCGTTGTTTAAATACAGTATACAAATCATGGTAAATGAAAATTTCAAATCGTATTCGATGAAATAATGAAGTGATTTTAACGAATTCAATTTATACGTACAATGTTTAAACTTGATAATGGCTTTTCAGTGTACCAATTATTAATTTAATTATGTTGACGGGATTACATTGAGCACAACACTTGTCTGCTTATTACCTTTTTTTGTCTTATATAATGAGCTTGGGTCGATAAACTAGATGATAGTACGCTTATAGACGGCAACGAAGGCGTAAGCGTGCGTGTCGTTGCCCCAGAATGGGGAGAAGGCGGACCTAGACATAACGGAGCAGAATAAATAATTTGTAGGGAGTGAAGAATTGCCCGCGGCACGAAGAGAGCCTTAGAGCAGCATGTGCCGTGCGCATCTCCCGCGATTCCGCTCAAAAGACCGCGAGGTCGGTGGAGCCGTGGGCGGGCGGTGGTGGCTTCTGTCTTATATAATTTTCTATACTGTGTATCGCCAACGGAGCTCACTTGTTTGTAAAAAATGTACGAGTATTTTACCGAAACGCACTTATCACCCCTTTCTACTCTCCTCGTTCCTCTCTTTCAAAAACCAAGATGCCAGTTCTGAAAAGAGATAAAACTTAAATAAACATTAGCAGCACGGTTGATGATGTAGTGTATAATATTAATATACTCGTATATACAACCTTTTTGATTGTCATTGTACATATCGACCCTATGAAACGTCGTTGTCAAAATTTGTGATAAAAACTTAATTTAGAAAATTTAAATATTCAAAATATAAATAATTTATAGATTCAGGCGTTATTGTGCGAAAGTTAAATTTACATGCAATTTGATCTAACATACTTTGATTGCTTCCGCCACCAATTAGTTCATGCGGCCTAGCGCCGGCCGGCACTCTCCCACTACCGTTAGTAGATGCAATATGCCGACGTTGCCATGGCTGCTCCGGTAGTATCTGCCTCGGCTGATGCGGTCGTCCACCATCTGGAACAGAAACCGCATGCCTCCACCACCGTCGCTGCCACTGCTGGCCTGGTCGTGGCTGCGACACGTGTTTCGCCTCTCCACGAGGCATCATCAGACGCTGTAGACGTTAATTGTAAGAATAACATGTGCGCCGACTACCGCGCCTGCGACCTCCAGCCCCCGCTGTGTTAGCTACGCGGTGTACTTCGGCGGTGGCACCTTTTGACCGCTGCACTCTTATGCAGCAGTTCCAGTTGATAATATGGAATGAGCACAGCGTGGCCCATGAGCGTGTATAAAAGTTTTAAAGCTTATAGAGGACGAGGCGAGGTTTTATGCATCAGTAGATACTGTGACGACCAGTGGCGATAGTAGATCCTATCCTGTGCAGTTTTTAATCATTTTAGAGTTACCTATTAGATTTAGCGTCCGATATATTGGAGCTGAAGGTTTGTGTCTCAGTATTGCTGATGCGTAATCTCGATCCTCACTAGACTACGTGTTGTAGAGCTGGGAAGAAATGTGAGTATAGCCAGTATACTGACCGGTACAGCCAAAGCGGTTTCAAGCGGTTCAAAAGTATGTTTCCTTGAATACTTATAATGCCCAATAATTTGCCATTCCTATTCCTAAAAAAATCCATTATTTCCATTCGAAAAAGATCTGAATTACTCGTCATATCGCGTCTAAAGACTTTTAATTTGAAAAACAAATTAATTAATTACACAAATAATTAATTTCTTTAACATTATTAAATTCTTAATTTATTTTATAATTTTAGTTGCTGGTAATAAGCATGTCAGGTGAGATGTCAAATGATGCGCATTATAATATTAGGAGTTAAAGTACGAAATTGCCGATTTGTACTGAAAAGTTAAAACTCTTTTTTTCCAAGGTGTAACATATTTATTTAATCAAAATATTTATCCTCATTATCTGTACATTGCTGCCATCTAATCGGAAGTTTATTTATGCCTTTGCGATAGAACTCTGGGGATCTAGATTGGACAAACAGTGTGAAAGCATTTTGTACTGCCTCCTGGAAAGAAAACTTTTACCACGTAGAAAATTGTCCAAATCACGAAAAAAAACGGTAGTCAGTTGGAGCAAGATCTGGCGAGTACGTATGGATTCTAACTGCAGCCCTTGTAGAGTTACAACGGTTTGTTTCTCGTGCAGTGTGAGGTCTTGCGTTATCATGGAGCAATAATGGTGAAGATCGATTCACGAGTCGGGGCTGCTTCACTGCCAGTTTCGCTATCATTGTTCGAAGTTCGGCACAGTAAACATCTGCTGTTATTGCTTGACTAGACCTGAGAAAGCTATTGTGAATAATGCCATGTAGAGACCACTAAACAGTTACCATTACCTTTTTATTGGTAAACTTTGGTTTAAGGCACTGTTGCAGCGTTTGACCTGGGGTCAACGAAAGCGTTTAAAGCGAAAACGCACAGTGCGTTCATTAGCAGTCTCCTCTCCAAACATAGCATTGATATTGCGAGCCGTTTCTGCCGCGTTAGTTCCGCCTCGGAACTCGTATTCAAAAACTACTCGGACCTTCGAAGTATCCATCTTTCCTGTCTAAGCTGAATAAAAATAATAAACCAATTTAAATTCGAAAATCAAATGTTGCACATTTTTTAAAAGAGAAACCTCATTGGTGAAAGTAGTTTCACTAGAAAATCTCACACCATGAAAGTTTAATATCAATTCAAAGTATCTATTACTATAAAACGGTAATTGCATTGTAAACCCTATTATTAGGCGACTATTGTAAGGCTCGCTCGTTATTTTTTTCTAGAGAGCTGTTTTCTGTCCCGAACAATGTCCCACCGCAATAGAACATGTCGGCTGCTTGAGGATAAGGAAGTAAGGTAGAACAGGAGTTTAGAGCAACCCCCATTAAGCCTACGCATAACTCCTATTATACTACTAAAAGCAACATAAAAGAGTTTAAACATTATAAAAAATAATTGTCATCTCAGCTCATATTCATTCACTACCGACTCCTTATAATTTAGTTAGTATTCAAGATTTACAAGTAAAAGAGACAGGAATGCCAATTACAATTCCTATCTCTTTTACTTCATGACTTATGAATTTTTAGTTCTTAAAATTATAATTTCCGAGATACGAAATATTGGCTTTCATAGTCGTATCTAGTAATTAATAGCAGGTACTAACCTGTAGTTATTTGTTCTAAGGGGGCGGCCTCTGTTCAGCAGTGGACGTCTTTCGGCTGATGGGATGATGATGACTAACTTGTGGTTACAACCTCCTGTTGTCAAACTAAGTTTGTTTTTTATTTATACAAAATTGGGAGGCATACAATCATACGGCCTACCTGATACAAAGCCTATGTACGCTTGCAATACATTAAGTACCACTCGCGCGATGCCACCTCTGCTGCTAACACTGCAAGTCCTTAGGAGCTTACTGGTGGCCTCACGCATACGTAGGAACACAACAACTCTAGACGGAGTTGTTATTTGGCTGCGCTTTTCAGTGAGGTAGACCCACCTCGACCTACCGGATGCTGTCGCGTATGGTACTATGAGATGGCAGACTGGGACGCCTTGCGTCAATTCTCCACGATGTACCCGTGGAGGCAGCTTTGTTTCAAAACAGATGACGTCGAAACCTGTACGACTGCAGTAGCTGGCGATATTGGATGGCATGGGATGCTACATTCCCAATCGCTTAGTGGCCGCTGCGGGAGCTACAAAGCGACCGCGGTTTAACCGGCCTTGTAGAGAAGCCAAACTTCTCAAACAGGCTACTTTCGAGGCTTGGACTACGGCGTGTGCTAATGGGAATCCGGATGTCTCTGATGAACCTCAAACTAAATGCTGCCTCGAGATTCAGTAAGAGACTTCCATCTGGGAGCCGCGCTTTCTGGTTGCTCGCTTAAGCTGCTGAGGAAAACTTCTGTTTGTAAAAATCGAATGACATTCTAGCTTATAGTGCTAAAGAGATAGCCGATTTACTTGGTAATCTCTTTTCCTCTTACTCGACTTTGACTGACGGGGGAGCTGTGCCACCTACCATCCCGAGGTGCAGTAGCTCAATGCCGGAAATCTCAATTACTTAGCGAGTTGTCCGGCGGGCGCTGCTCTCGCTCATTTCATTTCTTATCTTATCACAAGACAACTCGGTGGCGCAGTGGTGAAAAGTGCTGTTACGCTACTTTGATAATGCTCGTGGGTGCGATTCCCACATAAGACAAACATTTGTGTGCATGAACATGTCTGTTTGTCTTGGTTTGGGTGTTTTAATGAGAGGTAGGGCGTATCAAAGCAACCCGTCTGGGGAAGTACCTCTACCTCACAGAATACCGCAGCCAAATAACAACTCCTTAGAGAGTTGTTGTGTTTCTGCGTATGAATGAGGTCTCCAGTAAGCTCTTAAGAAGTTGCTGTGTTAGCAGCAGAGGTGGCATCGCGCGAGTGATATCTAATATATTACAAACAATTGTAGACTACGATAACCGCTTAACATCAGGTGGGCCGTATAACCTTTTAATAAAAAAGTTAAGAACCTGAAAAATTAACACGTGATTAGTAATAATAACTTAATAATACCACATGACTAATAATAAACAACATCTGCGTTGTATTAATAACTCACAGGACATGACACCCAAGTAGGGATAGTGTCCTCGTCCTGCTGAGGAGCTTCACGTCGTCATGTAAGGCTAACTTGTTATATCTAGTAGTAACGAGACTTCAACGTAACTTGCACAATCGTCAACAAATCTAAGAACTCTCTCCGAGATCTGAACAGAACACCCGCAAGTCGATCGCATTCAATTCTCCGAAAGATTTAGTGAAGTAAAAACTTGTGCGAGGCTGCGTGGAAGTTACCTTCGTTACGTCCCATTCTTCCAACTAAAAGTAATGTCCATGCGAGTCGCGTACTGAACATATAGCGAGCGAAGTGTGACGGTCGGGCGGGCTGTTTGCTCTG
This sequence comes from Pyralis farinalis, assembly GCA_947507595.1. Taxonomy (NCBI): domain Eukaryota; kingdom Metazoa; phylum Arthropoda; class Insecta; order Lepidoptera; family Pyralidae; genus Pyralis; species Pyralis farinalis. Next base: position 964,584 of record OX382264.1, read on the forward strand.
TCGGTCCTCGCCGGGCCCTCTTCACTTCCACTGACAACACATGCCACTGTTTTCATTTCAAGTTCATAGTCTAAAAAACCAGACCTAGATGTGTGTATTTCGATGGCTCCAAGTTTGAATTCTGGCGCGGATGTACTTCTTAATTCGTGTTCTCGGATATAATATGACATATTTGACATTACATATGACATATATTAACAAGGTGAAGTAATCAACACGTCCAAGAAATTATATTTCAAAAAGACTAATGACCTAAGTAAAGAAACGTTTAGTCTTCCCCCTGGGTTAAGCTGTTAAGATCAATTTGTTTGCCAAACTCTTAGATTTAAGTAGCGGATCCCGTCAATGGTAAAGGATTAGGAACCGGTATAATGCTTGGAATGAGATGATGAGAGTCTATTTAACCAGATTCCGGGGCGCGAGTGTACGTGGCCTGTCATGTGAGTGGTTAGTAATGCTACTTTAACACCAAAGGTCCGATGGTTCGATTCCCACACAGGACAATAATTTGTGTTCACGGACATGTCTGTGTTGTTGACACTGTTTTTAAGAGGCGTAAGGCGCGTCAAAACCGCCCGACTGGGGAAGTACCCGCCTTATAGAAAACCTTGATGAAAACCAGATGGTAAGCGGTCACCACAGCCTATTGACGCTCGCAACACCTAGGGAATATAACTCGCGCGCTGAAAATCTTGTGATCTAAGAATGTTTCGTTACAGTACCCAGTAATTTCTCTACCATATCTCACCCTTCAAACCGGAACACAGCTATATAAATATATCTGCTTGGCGGTAGAAATAGGTGAGACAAAGGTACCCACGCAGACGACTTTTGTATAAAGTCTCTCTCTAGTAGTAGGTGGGGGCCGACTGCCGTTTATTCGTATGACCTTCTACCATGAAGCACACAAAGCAAGTTGCGTCAAATTGTAAGCATACAGTACATCAGTACTGACAATTTTCATTTAAACACAACGTATATATCTAAATATTATGTAAGTACATTTGTTAGTCAATATCTCTCGCACTCAGGGCAGCGATAAGAAGTCTCGATATGTGTTCCGCGAGCCGGCGAGAGGTCTCCGTCTCGAGGACGATATTTATATTTATCGCGAAGACAAAAACCTTTCAACTTTGCGGGTTATTAGTTTGTAAACTACCTTTTTGCGAATGAACCCTTTTTGTGACTTTTCTTTGCGCAGCAACTTATTTAATGTTGAATGATAAAAGCTGTGGTGAGTGTTCTATGTACATATCTTTCATCTTGATTTAAGACGCAAAGAGTCTTCAGGTCGAACTTTATAATCGTTCTCGGTGCTCAATGAAAGCACTGTGATCTCACAGCTATGTTTCGACGTCCTAAAAACTATACTATTGAAACAAATAATATACAAATTTTGATCGATATTCATAGTTTGTTATGGAGCCACGTTGTGAACAATTAAAATACGATCATAGTGAAAATGAATAAGCTGTAAAACACAAATGATTTCAAGAAATAGGATACATGAACATGCCACTTAGCTTTGTTCAGCCAAGTTAAGAATTTAGCTCTCGCATGATGTGATGCAGGTACTGCCTCCGAATGACAGACGCATGATTGCTGATACCAGCACGTAGTTGCAATGAAGAAATATGGAAAGCAGAGAGAAGAATAAATTTAAGAGTGTTGTAATCGTCTAGTAGAACATTGGATAAAAATGTAATATGGTCTTTGAGAGAGTAGGGATTTACAATAAGACAAAACATCCTTATTTCTTTTAATAAAACATGTGGTTTTTCTGAGTAGAAAGCAGGCCCATATTCCATTCGTAATTATACAACCTAGAGACAGGACAATCTCCGGTCAGACCACTGTATTATTTTATATATTTATTAACTTTACACATAATCATATGTTTTAATTGGTAGGGATCATCAAGCTACATTTCAAGTCTGTTCGTAAATAAAGTCATTTCCTAAACAGATCTATGCCTAGTGGATTTATCTCAATTTATTGTCATAAAAACACAAAATCTAAGGAATTCCACGTACAACAAAAATGATTGAGCTGTTACCACAAAATCTACCGTAAAATTGTACAGGTGTCAATAGACATATAACCCAAGATATCGAATTTTATTTAACATTACTTTTGAGTCTACGCGTATTTGAAGTCAATTCATCTCAAAAATTAACACATGCAATGTACAAATTCACACACACAATTGGAGACCACGCTATTAAATTTTCAAATACATGCTTACCATCAGTCCAGATTTTATTGTACAGAGTATTTATGTTTTTGTATGTTAGTATATATATATATATATATATTACACTTAGAAATATACATATAAATATTTACTTCGTGAACAAGCCTAAAAGTGTTCGTTATTTTTTTTTAGATCAGATATGGGTTTGTTTGTGAAAACTCTTGAAACTTGTATATAAAATTAATAATGCCTGTTCCATATGTCATATAACTTTCAGTAAGGGTCTTGGATTGGCGACCTGGGCTATACATGTTTGATACTGAAAGCTACGTGACAATGAATTTCAGCCGTAACAATTTCTAACTTAAACGTCAAAATATTATGCAATGTATGTAAATCTCGTAGTGTTGAAATATATATAACATGCTTTAATTTGTATAAAACATTTCTGGAGTAAAATATTATGATCAAATCATATATCCTTCATCATTGTATTGTGTATTCTACACAATACTACAATGTATTCTACACAATACTACAATGTCTCCTATATATTTCTTGCGATAGTTGAATCAGAATTAGCGACCTGGCTAGAGGTAAAAGAGCGGCGGTAGTCTGAGTAATATTAACGAAATGTCAATATTTCCAGGTTAATACGCGTGCTCACTTTATAAATATAAGCAAAAACGAAACAGTTCAGTATTTCCTATTATTTTACAGTATTATTCTCTTCTATTTTCAAGAGTGTTTTTGTCCTATTGACCTTTAGTGTTACTCATCAAAAATTATGTAAATTCATTAAATTTTCCTTAGATTTTGAACAATGATCTCGTAAGTTCGACCGTTGAACAGAACAGAAGATAATTAAATCGACTATTATCGTCGAGCTATATTGTCGAGCTCGGTGGCGCAGTGGTGAAACGCGTTGTTACGCTACTTTGACACCAACGCTCGTGGGTTCGATTCCCACACAGTACAAACATTTGTGTGCATGAACATGTCTGTTTGTCTTGGTCTGGGTATTTTCTATGTATAATAAGTATGTATTTACAAAAAAAAAATGTATTTACGTATGTTTATCAAATGTCCAGTGCCCATAACACAAGCTTCGCTTACTTTGGGGCTAGATGGCGCTGTGTAATTTGTCCGACAATATTATTATAAAACCAAACAATTTAGAAATAGTACTGACCGTCCTGTCGTCAAAAATTGGTAATTATTGAAAATTTGAAGATGACATACATTCTGTGTACTAAGTATCGGGAATTTGTCAATAAAACAAAAAATACAAATTATTCATCTAAATTTATTTTATCGCCTTCAAAGTAGGCCCCATCGCTTGCAATACAACATCTCCACCGCTTCACCCAGTCTTCCATACATTTTTCATAGGCTATTTGCGGTATGGCCTTTAGCTCATTCAGCGAATTTTCTTTTATGCCTTCTATCTACTCAAAACGTTTTCCTCGAAGTGGTAATTTTAACTTGGGAAATAAAAAAAAGTCAGACGGAGCCATATCAGGTGAATACGGTGCTTGGTCGAGAACTTTTGTTGAATTTTTCGCTAAAAACTCTTTCACTATAATGGCTGTGTGTGATGGTGCATTATCATGGTGCAGCATCCATGAGTTGTGTTGCCACAAATCTGGACGTTTTCGGCGGATACTCTCACGCAAACGCTTCATGACGCCTAAATAATATTCTTTATTCACTGTTTCTCCCTCTGGAAGGAATTCGGAGTGAACCACACCACGGTAGTCAAAAAAAACTGTCAGCATCACCTTGATTTTGGAGCGACTTTGCCGCGGTTTTTTGGGTTTCGGCTCGTTTTCGAGACGCCATTCTGAAGACTGTTGGCTTGTTTGCATGTCGTACTCATAAACCCATGTCTCGTCGCCAGTTATTATACGTTTCATAAAGGTCGGATCCGTAGAAGCTCGGGAAACCATGTCTTCAGCGACATGCTTTCGCTGCGCTTTTTGAACAAAATTGAGCTCTTTTGGAACTAGTCGAGCGGCGACGCGTTTCATGCCTAAAATGTCAATGAGAATGTTGTGGACGGACTTAAAAGATATGTTCACCTCACTAGCCAACTCTCTCAGACTCATACGTCGATTTTCGAGCACTAGCTTCTTGATTCTGTCGATGTTTTCTCTGGTCGTAGCGGTTGAAGGTCTACCAGAACGAGGCAAGTCTACTACTACTTCTCGGCCTTCTTTAAAAGCCTTATACCATTCATAAGCCCTTGTTTTCGATATACACGATTCGCCGTAGGTATTTCGCAACATTTTTAGTGATTCACCACATGAAATATCATTTGAAACACAAAATTTAAGGCACACTCTTTGTTCAACAATATTTTCCATTGTAAAAATCGCCGAGGACTCAAAACTATGACCAACAAAAAGTGTAGTTTAAAACAAATTAAATGACAGATCCCGCTCAAATTTTGCGCGCTAAATCAGTACAGTGCTACCAACATGCAGTAAAAAAATTAGAACGACCTCTTTTACGCGGGTCTTTTTATTGACATATTCCCGATACTTTTTACACAGAGTAGTACATGCATAAATTCAACTTTTTTCTTCTGATAACAAAAATAAACGGTTCGTCTCGACATTGAAAGTTGTTAAAAGTAGCTACTAAATATAAAATCCTTTCACAAACAGATGGGGAAAAGATCTTCAACAGCGTTGACTCCGGTATATCTTAATATATAGATATTTTTGTTATATGAGAAAACAATTTCGATTTAATAAAAACAGTATTTTTCTCTATTTGTAATCGAGCACTTGGACATTTCTTACATTTTATAAATTCTGATATTCTATCTTATTAAATTGTCATAGTTTTTTCATTTTACTTTTTTTAATCTACATATATTTCGAAAATGACGTTTGGCGAAGAAGACATGCCGAAAGAATTAGCCAATACAATCTGGGCCTTATTTTCAAATAGTCAATTAGATATTCCAATACATCTGTTGGTACTAACAATGTTGTCAAGTGGTAAATTTAAAGCCTGTGCTTGATGATTTTCAAATAAATATTCGTCAGTCTGATATTCATCAATTCGATAGTAAGCCTTCTTACAGACAGTATATTTGATGTTATTTTTGAAGAAATTGACAAGGAAGATCAGAACTGTTTCAGGCAATTTATTACAAAATCGAATACAATTTACAAGCAACTTACGCAACTTCTTTCTTAAGTTATTCGTATGTATCAATAAACATATAATTTTAACTTATTTAAAATGAATGAGTGTAGCGGGCAGTGCTCGTCGCGGCCGGTTGTGTTTCACCGCAGTTGGTGGTTCCGCACCAACTCCTCTAAAACAAATTTCCCGTAGCCCCTTGTTTGAGTTTGGAACTGTCCGCTGCTGGAACACACAGCCAAATACATCTGTCAGTATCTCAAGCGTGCATTAATTAAAAAAAAAAAACAATTTTTTTTTACACCACGTTAAGCACACGGCGCAGCTGATGAGTAGTTACCAAACGTAACTAGCAAGAAAAGAAGTTTTGGTAATTTCACGGACTCGCATGACTACTACAACCATCCAAAGAGTTGGTATTTCACTTTGGTCTTTTATGAGGTGGACTTCGCAGTCCAGTCAGGCTATTTTGCAACGTCCTATCTCTTCAAACTCTACTCCTATCCTTGATAAGGTGCACTACTTTCAGGCACGATTGGTTGCCACTCCAAAGATAATTGTGAGTTTATTCACAATAAAATTGATAACCCCGGTCTCCCAGTTAAATGTATGAAAGTTTCATGAGCTACGTTAAAGTTTCGTAAAGCATGAAACGTAAATAGTTATAATGTAAACGTTAGTATGTCCCAAAATAAAGTTAGTCCCCACCATTAACCTCCAGATAAACGTTTTATTTTTTAACAGTAGACAACAAGTTGTAATCGAACAGTTTTCGACGACTGGGCGATCACTACTATATCATATTTATTCATTTATTCACGTTAAATTACCGTTTTGTTTTTAAATCACTAAGGTGACAATCAAGCATACGGCCTGCCTGATGGTAAACAGTCACCGTAGCCTATGGACATTTGCAACACCAAGGGTGTCACTCATGCGATGCCAACCCTCTAAAAACCTCTTCACGCATTTCTTGAAGAACTCCTTCCACATCTTGAGAGTTCTTGTGTAATGATACAACGTAGATTATATTTTGAAGAGTTATATTGTGGAATTGATAGCGAACTTAGCTGTGTATACATGTACTTCGAGGGTTCGTATGTCACCACGCGACAGCGCGTGGTGGACATTTCATACGTGTAATTTTCGGGGAGTTATAATCGCATGTCGTACGAATATCATAATATTGGGCATGGTAACAGGAATTTGTAAATTGCATGGTGAGCATTGAAAATAAAACAATTAGTTAGGCCGTCCGGATGTCATAAAATTGGAAAGCGGTCGTCTACAAATTAAGCACAAAAGCAATTTTAAAAGCTATCGATAACAAAAGACAGGCGAAGACAAAGGAAGGCGGCCTATCTATTGTATCATATTGAAACATGAACGGGGCTCTAGAAGGTTTGCACGTGCATGAATAAGAACGGCGACAATGAGTCGCCGACTTGGGCGTGGGAAGCCGCCGCTGTTACCACGCGATAATTAAGTTGACCAATGAGAGTGCGCGTCACCCAGCGGATGAGACGGGGGCGCGGTGAGCGCGGTATGCGGGCGCACGGCTGGACGATTCATTCGGTTTCGGGAGTGCTGGCGGTCGGACGTTCGACATCGTGGCGCGTACCATAATAATTATTGTCCATTCGATTCCGGAGTTCTCGCGGTTCGGTCGTGCGACGTCGTGGCTTTTATCATAATAATTAATTCGGCTCTGTAATAAATTCGTATCGGAAAACGAAAAGCCTACAAGGGTCGAGTACTCGAAAACTCCCTACGAAAAACGCGAAGGCGCCGAGATCAGCGTAGCAACACCGCCGGGGACAGCCTACGGTCGCCGACTCCACGCTGCACAGTACGGGACCACGAGTTCTTCGCGGGACCGCAGCTCAGCCCAACTAAGTTGACCTGCAGAAAGCTAAGTTTAGCCTTAAGACTATGGTTTATGTTATCCTGAAATTCCACGTTATGTTATACTAAATTTTCAGTGTTGTGTCTTTTCCACAGAATACGCGTCCGCGAGTAACGTAAAATATATACGCCTATGCCTAAATCTGTGGCATAGTGGCTAAGTTAAATTTTGTCTTGAAAGGTACCTCTGTGTAGGTGAGACTGGATGACGCATTCATACAGTCTCGCTGAGGCTAAGGGCATTTTTATTTGTTGGCGTTTATGAATGGCGCACTTGTGATAGCCAGGGACACCATTTATATGCGCTTTTTAATTTTAGTGGCGGCAGAGTACCTTTAGCTTATAGTATTATTCTAGCATAGCTCGCGGGTTTGATAAGTGCATGCTATTATTACATCTGGAGACCGCTCTCCAGGTGAGCCGATTTGCGGCAAAAATTACGCACAGCCCGATTTCTGTAGACTCAACTGGATTCGCTAGCGGCTCTGAATTGTTTACTCAGACCATTTAAACTCACATGTGAAATTGCCCAGCCTATAAACATGCCACGATAATCCTGTAAGGATAATTAATGATAGTGTACACTATACTCAAAATAAGTATAATTATTTGCGCAGCGATCAAAAAAATATGCAAAATTCTACGAGATTGGTATAATGACAGAAGTCACTATATTAATCGCGTAAGCTGATTATAGCAAAAGTCAGAGGAAATTTTCCTGACCTCCAATTAAAAGACTGCGCAGACGCTGAGGCTAGCTAAAGGTTTAAGACCTAAAGCATTATCCTGGTCAGTAAAGGATTCAGGCGCTCCTACCAAGTACCCCACAAAGAACCGTTATACATGCCATAATAGCGTGACTACAACCGACTAACTATCAATCCCCTGAACCGCTCTTAATGTTTATAGATTCACGCTAATAATTGAAATTCTAAACAAATGAAGCAAACTAGACGATCGTTTTAAAGTCACTTCAGGCTGCATTCCAGCAGTATCAAGGCCACGTCATCTTGGGTTACCTTACACTTGGAAGAAAACTTCTCTGGAACCGCGATCAGTACGCGATTAGTACGCGATCATTGCGATTCCAGCGTGTGAGGGTGAACTCCCCGCCGTCGGCGAGCGGTGCGGTTATAAAAAGTAGCTGTCGACATCATTTCGAACAACTCTTCAGAACACACCCCATTGTACAATCGGTAGAACACATAAAGGGAGGCAAAATCTCGCCTTAAACTTAAGGGTTCACGTGTAGTTTCTTGAGTTCTCCCAATGCGTATACAAACTGAGAAAGTTTGGTTTTTACTTTTTGCACGTGCGATTTCCAGTTTATGTTTGAATCTATAACTATGCCGAGGAGGGTGCAGTGAGGGACACAATCCAGTTTCAGACAGTCAAAAGAAAAGTCTATTTTTAGTTCGGTTTTTTGGCGCGGCCTGAATTGCATTATTTTTGTTTTTGAATAATTAATTTCTAAATTGTGGTCTTTCATCCAATTGTCAATATTTTTTAGAATGTCATATAATTTGCTATTTAAATTTATATTATTATTATGTGATGTTATAATTGAAAAATCGTCAGCAAACATCACGCATCGTTCATTAAATATTTTCGGAAGGTCGTTTATGTAGATAATGAACAAAAGACATCCGAGTACACTGCCCTGGGGTGTAGAGTTTCTCATCAACTGTTTTTCTGATCGAACTATTTTGGTTTCTCCCATACGGGTGTCCGTTAGTTGAACCTCGACATACTGTTCTCTTTTTTCGAGATAGAAGTAAACCATTTATGGGTTATGCCTCGTACATCATCTATGCCATATAGTTTATTCAAAAGAATGTCAAATCTAACTTTTTCGTAAGCTTTCGACATGTCAAATAGAATACTAATAGCATATTGTTTATTATTTAATATATTCAGAATGTCATTTATAAATAGCTAGAGTCGTTGAACGTTTTTTACGAAAGCCATTTTGGGAATCGTCAAAAACATTTTACTTCTCGCAGAACGAGTATAAATGACTGCATATGGCTTTTTTCAAATATTTTAGACGGAACCGGTGAAATGCGATAGGTCGGTAGTTGTTAGGATCGGTTTTTGAATTCCTTTTACGTTTAGGTTTTACTAAAGCTTTTTTTAATAAATCTGGCATTGTGCTTTCCAAAAATAATTGGTTGACAAGTGTGGTCAGGGGAGGTGTCAACTCATCAGCGCAAGTTTTTATAAGCGTCGATGGTAGTTCGTCTATTCCAAAACTTGCTTTAGATTTGAGGCCTCTTATAATCTTTTTTATTTCACGTTCATCCGCTGGCCACAGGAACATCGTATTTTCGATCGCATGCGCTACTGGCCGTCCCATAGGCGACAACAGTGGCTGTGCGGACACAGTGCCCGAATTTACCTTGGTCTCCTGACCCGCCAAGGCGAACAAGTCGTTAAATTTGTTCGCGATCAATTTAGAATCAGACGTTAGTTGATCGCGGATTTCTAGTTTTATATTTTGAGTTATGTTTTTAGCAGTTTTATTTGTACCATCTTTTATTATTTCCCACATAGATTTAGTTTTATTATCTGAATTTTTCATTTTCCTTATTGAACTAAGCTTTTTTGATTTAATTATTATGCGTTTTAAGATTTTCTTGTATTGTTTATAAAGTTTTATTAAATTTTTATCTTTGGAAAATGAAGCGTGAATTTTAAGGAGTCTTTTGTTCTTACAGGATATTCTGATACCGCGTGATAGCCAATCTCGTTTATTGTTATTCCTGTTATTTATTATTAGTCGCCTTTTAGGTATAGATTTTTTAAATATTTTATTCAAGACTACGTGAAATGAATTATAGTTTTCATGGACAGATTTATTGGAGGAAATATAGTCGTTCCAGTTAATACCTTTTAACTGCGTTTTAAATTGATTAATGTTTTCTTTATTATACACTCGTTTAGTCGCATAATTTTGATTTTGTTTGCTGAATTGCTGCATTTTTTAGATGCAGTATTGTGGATTTATGGTGTGAAAACCCAAGCTCGATTGCAGAGCATTTTATATTTTCCGTAAAATTAGTTATCAATTACCAAAATGTGCTCACGTATCGCTCTGCAAGCATAGAAGGAGGGCAATGAAGTCGCTTTCTCAGTCGACCCACTGCTCGTGGAACTGCCTCCCATCAGCCACTGCTCTCATCGCACACTCGGGCGAGTGATTTTTGAAATACACATTTACACTCTCAATTGAATTACATCAAAAATAACATAGAAGCTAGGAAGTTCGACTGCCAAAACTGATAAAAGAAGGGGGCCGGGTGATCGATGGCGATGCTCCTCCGAGCACTCGATTACGAGGACGGTTACGAAGTTACACGCGCCCATCCATCTCCCGAATATTCAGTTATTGGTGTTTTATGAGTGCCATAAAATAAACAGGCAATGCATTTACCGGCGATATTGGATGGAATGGCGCCGGGCGGCTCCCCGCGGACGACATAACATTTGGGAACCAATTTTAATGTAAGCCCGCGTCTTGTATAAGCCTTATTGCTAGACTGATGGAACGAGGATTCATTGCCGCTCGGTTTAAATTAACTTTAGTATAATTCCCTTAAGCGGCGGCCATTACACAAATGTTGCTTTAGCAGGCTCCATATTGGATCAATTGAAATAAATTTTGCAAATGTTCGTATGTTTAGAATTGAATGAGTACTTTGAACTTTTGATACAATAGGGCTGCAAGCACTCCCCTATTAGGGGCTCCTATATTAGGGGAGTGCTTTTAGAGTTTGATTGACTGCGACGATCTCTGCAGCTGTAGGTCAGATTTGAAAAAAATCTATTTACATTTGATAGCTCAATTTTTGAGGAAGGTTATAGGCTATTAAACATCGCGATACGAGAGGTACGAAGCTGAGGAAAGAGAAAGAAAGTTAGGAAAAGCCAAACATGCAGGTCAAGCAACGTCGACCGCAGCCTATCTATGGATGGGTTTATCTATCTCGAGTTTCTCCATCTCGAAGGGCACGTTAATTCATCGGTCCCGGCTGTTGTCGAAAGATGACAGTCGTTAAGCTAAGTCAGTGCCCTCGGGCGGCTTGAAAACACTGGCCGCAATCTACATTTGAGCAGCGTGGTGGAGTACGCTCTAAACCCGTTCGGTTAAAGGGAGACCCGTATCTCTGCAGTGGGCCGAGTAAGAGTTGATGTGGGGATGTGGTGGAAGACGTGTCTAAATGTCCTCGAAGTCTCAGTGGTAATGAAAAAAGCCTGAAGCCGCTCTACATTTAGTTAGTCAGTTGTGGTTGCCTGTCGCGTACAGTCGGGCGTGGCCCGACACGGTGTTAATCACCGCCTCTCGTTCAGGGTCGCGCCTCGTTCCTGTCCTACTTACATCTCGCCCCACTTCGACTATTGAGCTCATGAATACCACCAATTACTATCATCGCGGCTTCCACGAACATCCATTAATAATTTAGATGATAACACAGTGAACGCACGAATCCGGCAAATGTGATACGGTCACATATCTAAATTGAAATCGTATGAAAGCGGCGCGGCTCTCCGCGTCTCGCGTCGCCTTACACAGAGACGAGATAGCGGCCTATCCCTTCGTTGCTCTAACTTTTCTTGTTACAAAGTATTTGCAGGTATTCCACGCTTGTTTTCAATGGAGGCATCGCTTCTACGTTGATTTGCTACGTGAAGTGTTATCATAAGTTGTACGGTATTCACACCAGTCTAGTCCTATTTATTTATTTATCAAAAATTGTACTGAATATTATAGGCTGCCAAGTTCTAACACGACAATGTGAGAGACAACTTGTGTTCGTATCTGCATCCGATCTGATCTGTAACCAATTGCATCAAACAAGACATTACTTGTAATATATTATTATTAATTATTAATATATCTCGTAAATCTCGGTATCGGTTATAATTTCCATTAAATATGGTATTTCAATAAGATTTTACTTATTAAGGTTATCTATGTATTTCTTTGTGAAACAACGTAATTTTACTTAAGGAACGATAACCGCTGAGTGAAGCTCAGGTTTTTTTATACTACGTGGGCAGACATACAAGCATACGGCCCACCTGATGTAAAGCGGGTCGGTACCCGCTACGGTTAGCCTATTAACGCTTTATCATTCGCGCGATGCCTCCTCTGCTGCTTACACAGCAACTCCTTGGGAGCTTACTGGTGACCTCACTCACACGCAGCAACACAACAACCCTCTAGGGAGTTGTTTGTTTGGCTGCGGTTATCTGTGATGCACCCTACCTCTCTTAAGACATCTAGACTAAGACAAACAGACATGTTCATGCACCCAAATGTGAACCTTGTCTGGGAACCGAACTCACGAGCGTTGGTGTCAAGATCGACTGAACCACCGAACTTGTCAAAAAGGAAGTAAGGTACTTACTATATATAAATTCGAATCGTTCCTCTAATTTTGTATCAAAGTTCGCGAAAATAATACTTACGGTATCTATCCGTTAGTGACCTCGCACGTGTCCAAAACAACCTGTTGAGAATGGTCTTAGTTCGACAGGTAACGGTGAGCCGTGAATATACGGTTTGCCCCGGCTCGAAGGACCAAAACATGCGCATTGGTGCTACGTAGGTAACTTGAATTGATAGATGTCATATGATAACAACGTCAAATCGATTCCACTGTCAGCACCATGAGAGTTGAATTGATTTCATTGGAAACTGCTGGACGGTAGGAACTGTGCGGGCTGGTGACCCGTACAATGACACTTATGTATGTTATTAGTAGATATGTGTCATTGTTTGGCACGACACACGTTTTTTAAATCATCTGTTTCATTATTCATATTGACTAGATCAGTGGTACAGTGGTTAATATCGCCACCTTGATACCAACGGGTTCGATTCCCGCACAAGACAAATATTTGTGTTGGTGAACATGTATTTGGGTGTTTCTAAAAGATGTAGGGCGTATCAAAGCAGTCTGTCTGTGGAAGTGCCTCAACACACAGACCACCGCAGTCAAATAATAACTAACTGGAGGGTTGTTGTGTCTGTGTGTATGAGTGATGTCACCAGTAAGCTCCTAAACAGTCGCTGTGTTAACAGCATAGATAGCATCGCGCGAGTGATACTTGATGTATTGCAAGCGTTCATAGGACGTGACCGTTTTACATCAGGTGGGTCGTACGCTTGTATCCCTGATGAATATATAAAATAAACGAAAAAACTTTTCTGCTTCTCTAACAGAATATCAATTTGTAATATTAAAAGTTTACGCTTCAGAATTCTAATAATTGAAGAAGTAATAATATTTACACTGTAGCAGAGCCGAGATATTACACTGATCGAAATAATGTAAATATTATGCAGCTTTTACTCGAAAATTTATAATAAAAATCTAATTTTAATTCGAATTTAGATAAGTAATTTTCTTGGAATCATAAATAACGTCGAATTGAAAAGATGAGTTTGAATAAATTTAAAAAGCGACTTGTTGAAATAAAACTTGAGTCTGTTATGAAGCGTACAGAACGAGTATAAGGCTACTTGACCTCTCGAAGAGGTTGTTTCAGTGGCGTTTGGAGTAGGACATTCAAAGATGTTGTTTGTGCGAGTGAACATCTTTAATACTCGTTCGACCTGAAGATACATCTCTTATATTGGTTTATAAAGAAGCTAACCGACTCACATATCCACGGCCTGCTCAAATTACTCGTTATAAAAAATCGAAGCCTTAAATGTAGTTTTCATAGAGATAAATTTATGTTTTCAAACATTTTCATAGCCAAAGTCAAAGTCAAAATCTTTTTATTCCGTAAAAATGGCTACATTTGTTTGGAATCGTCACATTTTTTTTCCCTACCGTGCAGTTCATGACTAGGTGAGCACTGATAAAAATACTGCCAAAAAACTCAGGCATCCCTCTTTTGGTATCCAAACAAATTTACATAATTTATTAATTACATTATAATTGGATCGACTCACTCCCAGGCATTTTTATCATTAATATAGTCAGATACTTTATAATAGCCACAGCCACATGATACTTTTTTATACAACGCTTTTTTTTTGACCTGGCTATGTAGTTAGCCCCGAGAGGGCTGTTACTACAGCCTTTTATACAACGCCAGGTGGTATACAAGCATACGGTCCACCCGATGTAAAGCGGTTAAGGTGGCCAATGAACACTTGCAATTAAGTATCACTCGCGCGATGTCACCTCTGCTGTTAACACGGCTACTCATACTCCGTAGGAACTTACTGGTGACCTCACTCACAGGTAAGAACACAACAACCCCCTAGGGAGTCGTTATTTGGCTTTGGTTTTTATGAGGTCAAGGTACTTCCCCAGACGGGCTGCCTTGAGACGTCCTACCTCTCTTAAAATACTCAGGCCAAGTTAAACTGACATGTTCATGCACACAAATGTTTCGCCTGTGTGGGAATCGAACCTACAAGCGTTAGTGTCAAAGCACGTATAACCGCTGCGCTACCGACCTCGTCTAAAATATACTTACGTAAAAATGTTATCTCTGAACTTTGCAAATGAGTTTCTCCCCAGTTGCTGGATCAAAGATTATTTATCTTTAAGCCAGAGACTAATTTTCATGAACTTTGTGCAAGATGCGAAGCTAAGGTACAGTATGGCTAAGGTATGAGATAGCCTCGAGGCGAGAGTGTTAATGAGCTACCAGAGACGAGGTGAGGCCCGCCGTCGTGGCTGTGATCGTCTGTGCACATCCACAGTGTCCTGTGACCGGGGACAGATACACCTACACCACCGCTGATGTTCCGGTTGTTTTAAAAACGTCAGATTACCTTCTAACTGAAGATACATGCACGGACTGCTCTGGACGTCTTCGTGACACGTGTTTTCACAAAGGTGATGTTGTTTAACCTAAAAAATAGATGTTTAACCTAACCTCGATGATCGATATTGCACTCGACGTATTATAAGTTCCGGCTGACTAATTGTTAACATCAGCTTGTAATCGGGCAACCCGCCCCGACGGCGGGTAACTTGATTTGTACGTCCAATCATTATCACCTGTGACTAAGCGCATTTATCAAACGCGATTCGCGTGCGGCTTGTAGCAGTGATATTAGTAATACCCTACTTTACAATTGGTATGAATAATATTGATAAAGTGTAAATTACCTGTGATATATTTACTAAAACGCTTCCAATATTGTCATTCTTATTTATGTATTTTTCTCAGTAAGTGATTGTAAAATCTTATGAGAAATAAAGGATTTTAAACCGTAAACCGTAACCTACCCTTTGAAAAAAAAAATCACTAAATAGATACATATGTAATTCTATCGGTTCAGCGTGTTTTAGTAAATGATTCTGCTAAATATTTTCTACCTTCGGTAAGAAATTTGGTAGCCGTATTAACGAGGGATGGAACCTCGATCACCGGAAGTCGAGCCGGCCGCAACTTTTATTAATGTAAATAAAAGATAATGTCCGGAACACGTCGACGGCTCGCCGGCCGCCGAACATGTCCCTTTGCTTTGAGCGCAGCTCGGGTCCGGCGGGCGCGGGCAGGTCCGCTAATCGGATCGATGGGGCGGCACGCGCCGGGAATATCGGGGCTGTGATTACGGAGGTACGTGACCGGACTGCCGGCCGCCGGTACAACGCGGACCTGTGTACTGTGATCGATCTTAGACGGCCGCCGTCCTGAACTCCCTGCGTCTGAGTAACTTGGATAGTTTGGTACCTAAACGTTAACATAAGAAGTTAATTTTTCTTATGTTAACGTTTAGGAATCAAACTATCCAGGTATCCATACATAGATAATGTAAGACGAAGTCGATAATAATCTAATGATCTTTTTAATAGCTATTACATACCTCTATGGTTAATGATATTACAAACCTATTTTTGCCACTCGAGAGTATATGATACAATATTTGTCATATTAATTATATGAGGGTTGTCCCTGTCGATCAAGAACATTAAAGAGCAGAGGATTATGTATTCCGGTACATCCGTCTTCATGTTATTTCTGCTCCGTATGTCTATTTATCTGTATCATTCCGCCTGGCAATTGCATGATAGGCTTCTCTAACCGATTACAGACCTGTCATGCTCAATAGAGATTCATAGTTTTATTCGAGCACGCTCGCCAGTTGCTAGGGCTCCTGCACCACCTTCTGCTAAAACACAGCCAATTTAGTCTTGGCCCGAGAGAGAGTATCGGTAGACTTATGCTACGATGGTTCGACAGAATTTAGAGAATTGAATTGAATTGAGAGAATTATTTAACGCGAAAGTGGAACCTTTGACAATTTTCTATCAACATGACATTATAAACAATAGAATATTACAGTTATACTGCTACAATAACATTTTAACGAGTTTTGCTGTTTTGTTGTTGTATATATATACCTATATATTGTGTTTTACTTTTTTAAATTCTCTTTAGTGGTCGAATTCTCATGCCGTTGGTGATAAGGCACCTTGCAGATGGATTTCTATACACGGAGGTCCATTTTATAGAATAATAGTGTTACTAGACTAACGCGCCCTGGCTTTTAACTGCGGTAATAGAATCCCATTTCTCGGAATTACTGCCTAATAGTATTGAACGCACACTGTCCTGTCAGTGAAGTTTCCTTGTGACCATTTGAGGTAATTAATTAAGTAATTAGAACAAAGTATGTCTCTTTCTCGTCTCACACCTTTCACAGCCGACTATATTTAATAATATATATAGCATTGAATTGTACGTTTGTTTTTTTATGGTACTGTTGTACGATAATGTTTATGGTTCAGTTGAAAAATCAGTCAAAATATGCGACATAAGCGACCTATCTTAAAGTGCTAATCAGTAGCGTTAATTGTTTTGATCAAATTTATTCACGGTATAATGTATCTAGCTGGAATTGTTGACAACGGATTGATAAACAGACGGACTAGTTTTAATCGAAGTTTTGAACACTTTGAATCCTTCTGAACATCGATCATCGAAGATGACGTTTGTTTCAACTTTGAGGTTTTGGTAATCTCAAAGTTGAGACAAACGTCATCTTCGATCGCACTAAAGTGAAAATAAAACGCGACACAAAGAACTCGACCTGGTGCTGTTCATACAAACACATTGGACCTCATTAGTCTGCCAGTCATTATCAATACTATTATAATTTAATTGCCTTAAAAACGATAAGACGCGGTCCTAATATACTTCACTCGCTTCTTTAATATTCATAGCACTTTTTATGCACGCTCCTCGGTTTCTAGGGCTCCTGACATCACCTTCTGATATAACACGACCAATTTGGTCATGGTAGTTTAGTCTCGGTATTCCTCGGCTCCTTCATCCTTCCACTTTTGCAGTGTATATCTGTTTCGTCTTTCTTTCGTACTGCATTCGTTTTACACGTGCGAACTAATGGAGCATGCCTTTACATATCTTAAATATTGATATTATTTGATAGCGTCTTGCGAAAGAAATTCTGGAACATTTTGCCCAGATGTGGGGAAAATGTTCCAGAGATTCTTTCACACGACTCTATCAAATGCTTTCTCAAAGTCCGCAAAACCGCAGAAAACCTTCTGGTCCAAAGCCAGATGCTTCTCTACGATGTTGACGAGTGAAAATACTTGATCCGTACATCCTCTGCCGCTTCGAAATGTACCCTGTGCTTCCCAAAGCATTTCATCGGATTTCATCCTCATTCTCCTTTCAAAGATTTTTCCATACACTTTAGTTGCTAAGGTCAAACTGATGGTCCTATAGTTGGCGCAGTGCATACGTGAGCCCCTGGTTTTTTTACAAGGGTACGATGACTGCGCGTCTCCAATCGGTCGGGACCCTTCCGGTTCTCCGGTATAATTTGCTCAAATAAACAGGAGGCGTCCCTAACGTAGATGCCACCTAGTTTGATCATCACAACTGTAACCATATCAATTCCCGAAAAACGTACTTGGACCTAAATAATTTATCTTTTCATGTCTGATTTTCACATGTGATATCTGTGTCACATTTATTTATACCTATTACTGTTTAACATGCGCATACGCGTATTAATTTGTGTGAAATATATACGAATGTAGAAATTATTGATATTAAAATACCACCCACAAAATTAAATTCAGATTTTGAATTCAGAAACTCGTTTCTCCATATAACAGGCTTTAATTCAGCGTTACTAGAACTTGTTATATGTAAAAATAATAAATTCATTACTGTTGTAATTGCAACAATAAATGATAAAAGACAATGAAAGGTTTAAAATCGCATTAAAGCGTCATTATCAACAATAGATCCCTCATATTGAATAAAATTGTAATAATATTAAGCCCAGCAATAAAACTGAATGAAAAACAAACAATGATACTAAAATAATATGTCTAATGCGTGTGTCTATTGCATTCGTTTAGTTGACTTAAAACTATTTCTAGCCCTGTAATGAGTATATAAGTGTGAGTGTGTGTTATGTATAAGTCTATTAAAGCTGTCCGTAGAGTATTGTATCCATGACAAAAATATATAAAACGGCCAATTCGCCAGTTTAAAAAGTAATTTGACACATTTTATCTACCAAAGATAGTGTATGGAGCTCGTACATCAACATAAGAGCGGGGAGTCGGCGGACGGAGGCGATATCGCGCCGCTCTAAGGACTGCCGACCGACCGTCGATAACGGCCGAACAATCGACTATAACACTTGCCTTTACCACTTATATGATACATTCGTTTTTGATAAAACTCGGTCGGGACTCGAACGAAAAATGTTCACCAAATTTATACACTCAAACTCTTACGAACGACAAAACGACAATTATGTCTACTAGAGGAGACAATGTGTGTCTTCTGGTTGGCGTTATCCAGTTTTAATCCTAAGTGGCGAAGAATCCTATTTGGCGAAGAAATTACATTTCGGAAGACGTGTGGTAACCTATTTTTTTTTATAAAGCTCAGCATAGTGGCTCCTCTTCGCCTGTTGGTAAGCGAAAAGAGAAGCCCAAATTGCAGCGGCAACTGACAAGGACTACAGTGTCCTGTCAGTTGCCGCTACCGTGCTGGCCTGCGAGACAGATCTGGTTTTCCCTCTGGGTTGTGGAGGTCTGCCGCCAGTCGCTTCATATAAAATTCAGTATCTTCGCCAAATCCTTAGCGGGCAGCGGAGCCCGCCGATCCTAGTGGATTAGAAAACGGAATAACGCTGAGAAGAAGAATGTAGGTAATATAATTAATGTGCGAGACTCTCCGCAACCTCCGAACGAGGCCGGAGCTGTGTCTCGGCGCTCCACTGCTCGCCCCCTTGTTACATATAAACGTATATTGACATCATTCATTGTTCTCATAAACTTTGAATTGCGTGTCCATGTTTTTGAAACACCACTAACAATTTATCTGGAGAGTAAGTGGCTGGCCATCTCACCAGAGTCAACTCCAACTGTACTTGGTGGATCCGCCCGATTCCCAAACGAGGCTTGGCGAACGAAGTTGTATAAATTCATTAGAATTTCACAATTTAATGACGCAGTTTATTTACAAGTTTTAGCCCGAAACGGCAACATTTCATTATTTCCCAAGAAATAGAACTGAAGCCGGTCAAAAGCGAGTCCGAGTTGCGAGCCAAGTTCAATGCGTTATTTCAACGGCATACGTAACCAATCTTGTTTGCGCTGGACTTATGACGATGCTAAAAATATGCTAGTTAGAAATATCAATACATCTTTGTTCATTCCTAAACTCTTCCTAAGTTCTTTTCTAAACTTGACCTACACCTGACATGAACCAGAGTTAAGTCTGGCTCAAAGCTAACCTAAACTTAAAGTTTGAATGAAAGTCGATGTCAATTGGGACACTTGTTCCAAATGCTGCCCAACCAACCCACAAGCAAGATGTTGCTTGTTTGTTATAGGCAAATGATAAATGACATCAGGCCAGATATGCCGAATTCATTGTATCATAAATTTTGTCTTGCTATAAAAGTATCTGTATAATATATTCATTAATGTAAAAGGATTTTAGACTGATATTTTTTTAGATCTATGTTTGAAGTACGAATTTGAGAAATTCAATTTGTCAGACCAATTACATATTATTTAGAGCCTGGTTACACCGCGTCATGTGGCGCTCGGCTCTCTCCGCCTGACCTGGCGTGAACACACGAATACATATGAGGATCATTATTGTTAAATTGCTACTTCTGAAACATTTTAAAGTTATCAGTATTGTTATTTAGAATAATGATAGTATCACCATTTCTTGTCACTTAATGAAACAGATGACAGTGTTAACTGCATTTTGGACAGTTAGTCGCCCGGCACTAGCAGTAGTACTAAAGAGTGTAGTAGTAGTAGCCATTTTGGACAGTTAGTTGCCCGGCACTAGCAGTAGTACTAAAGAGTGTAGTAGTAGTAGTAATTTTTTACTGTTAGTCACCCGGCGCTATAAGTAGTACTAAAGAGTGTAGTAGTAGTAGTCATTTTGGACAGTTAGTCGCCCGGCACTAGCAGTAGTACTAAAGAGTGTAGTAGTAGTAGTAATTTTTTACTGTTAGTCACCCGGCGCTATAAGTAGTACTAAAGAGTGTAGTAGTAGTAGTCATTTTGGACAGTTAGTCGCCCGGCACTAGCAGTAGTACTAAAGAGTGTAGTAGTAGTAGTCATTTTGGACAGTTAGTCGCCCGGCACTAGCAGTAGTACTAAAGAGTGTAGTAGTAGTAGTAATTTTTTACTGTTAGTCACCCGGCGCTATAAGTAGTACTAAAGAGTGTAGTAGTAGTAGTCATTTTGGACAGTTAGTCGCCCGGCACTAGCAGTAGTACTAAAGAGTGTAGTAGTAGTAGTAATTTTTTACTGTTAGTCACCCGGCGCTATAAGTAGTACTAAAGAGTGTAGTAGTAGTAGTCATTTTGGACAGTTAGTCGCCCGGCACTAGCAGTAGTACTAAAGAGTGTAGTAGTAGTAGTCATTTTGGACAGTTAGTCGCCCGGCACTAGCAGTAGTACTAAAGAGTGTAGTAGTAGTAGTAATTTTTTACTGTTAGTCACCCGGCGCTATAAGTAGTACTAAATAGTGTAGTAGTAGTAGACATTTTGGACAGTTAGTCACCCGGCACTAAAAGTAGTAATACAAAGTGTAGTAGTAGTCATTTTGCATGTAATTAGAGTAGTTAATTAATACACCAAGTGAATTACATATATATTGTGCCTACGATTGTTTTAACTGTTCACAGAGGTTTGTTAACTGCTGTTTATAAAATGTTTTTATGGATAACGCTATAAAAACTTATCAATAGTTACTAAAAATAAAAAAGTAAATCAGCTGAATAATAGAGGACTGAAAACGGGACTTTTATTGCCTTTGGCTATTTTCAAATAGATTTATGTAGGTTCTTTTAATGTTAAGATAAACTATTTTCTTGCGAAGTAACGCAACATGTTTTATTTCTTTCTCTCTTTCTCTCGATAAGTAAGAAAAGAGAACTTGTTAGTTGAAGTCAAGACAATTTTTCGACGAAAAATAAAAACGTGGTGTGTTACCTCGCGTGAAAACAGTTTTTGTGTAAATCGTAAAGCGATCACGTCTTCATACGGCCCGGGTTGGCCATTATTGGATCTTATAGTGTTTCACATTTCATACTCTTTTGCTGGTAATAGTAATCTCACGAGTGTGCAAAAAATATTTGCCTTCGAGGCACACCATCCGTCCCGTTGTTGAGGAGCTGAACAGTGCTCCGGCGCGATGCGATATTGAACTGTATGTGTTGAGTATAACAACTGTCGATGGACTCACCTGATCTGCGTTTGGTGTCTCGCCGAGTATTCTAAGGGTCTTGGCAAGTCCCTCTTGTGTTATGTCTCCATAATAAAATCCATAGGCTGTTCTTGAAGTAAAGGCTGTTTTCACCAAAGTCTCATTCCACTACACCGGGAGCACCACGCTAATACGCCCGTAATATGTGGGCGTGTAACTGCTTCAAATCGGTGTGAAGAAAGTACGATTCACATCAAATGGCGCGCTTAGCGGCCGACCTAATTGCAAACTCTCTCGCAGACTTCTTGTCGTGTACTGTTGGTCGCGTGGTATTGCCACATAACATCGGTGAGGTAGGAGGTGGGGGGTGACATGTCACCGCTCCACACATTAAAGGTTAGCCATCGACAGATACTTATTATAAAGAAAATATTGAATCAAAGAATTTTGCTACCTTCCAAATAGTGTTGTTTTGGTTTCAAAAAAAAAGAAATTGAAATATTCTGTTTAGTAATAAACATGCCGCTCACCTTAAAAATACGCAGTATCTTTTAACGAAATTAACTTGAAATGAAATCTATATTAAACTAAAACTAGGAAACGATATGAATATCTATAAACTAATGTTACGTAGGTAACGGAAAGGAAAACATATTCATTTACTCTACCGGTAGAGGACAGATTTTAACCACTGCTCTCTTGAAAAACGTATTTCCCGCTTGTAAAGTTACGACACGAGTTACGCCATCGGGCCCCGGATGTAAAGCATGCACGCGTGCTAGTCGCCATTGAAGCACAGGCAAATTATCGTCGCGTACTACAACAATGAGGCCTTCACGAATTGAAACACCCTGATCCTTATACCATTTACTTTGTTGTTGAATTTCATGTAAATATTCGAGACTCCAGCGTCTCCAAAAATGCTGAGTGGACTGTTGAATTAGTCGCCATCGTACGAGGCGGCTGGAAGGTGTATCTTCTAAAGACACATCGGGAATGGCGTGCATAGGCCCGCCGATAAGAAAATGTGCCGGAGTCAAGGGTAACGGATCCCTAGGGTCTGCGCTTAACACACATAAGGGCCGGGAATTGAGTACGGCCTCTATTTGACAAAGAAGAGTATGCATCTCTTCGTAGGTTAAGACTCGTGTCCCGACGACACGCTGAAAATGGTGTTTGAAACTTTTAACACCCGCTTCGAAAAGTCCACCAAAGTGGCTCGCATATGGGGGTTGAAAATGCCAAGTTATACCTTGCTCAAGTATTTTTGCATTGAGCGTAGCTTGTACTGTATCAGTACGTAAATATTCAAACAATTCCTTCAAATACCTATCACATCCTACAAAGTTACGCCCACAGTCTGAATAAATATCCGTGCATAAACCGCGTCGTGACGTGAAACGTCGTAAAGTAGCCAAGAAAGCTTCTGTAGAAAGCTCGGAAACTAATTCTAGATGTACGGCCTTAACGCTCATACATACGAACACGCATACATAACATTTGACTACCTTTGCATTACGCACTTTGTTGGCGCGCACATAAAATGGACCACAAAAGTCGCATGAGACCTTGGCAAATAAGCGTTCGGTCTGCCGTATGCGTACAGCCGGTAGCGGAGCCATGCGGGGCTGCAGTGCCGCGGGGCGCGCGCGCGCGCATCTAACACATCGGTGTATGCATTGTCGAACGATATCACGAGTGGATAGAATCCAATAACGCTGTAACAAAGTATATTGTGTACTTTGAGGGCCTGCATGTAACTGCGTTATGTGTACGTCATTGATAATAAGCAGAGTTAGAGGATGTTTTTTAGGTAAAATTACTTGATGTTTTGATTCGTAAGGCAAAAGAGACTTGTGTATTCTACCACCGACACGTAAACACTTATTTGAATCAAGAAACGGGTTTAATCTCCGTAATTGATTGGAAGGCTGTTTGCCGTTAGAAATATTTAATATATCTTCTGCAAAAACGGAATGTTGCACTAAGTAAATAAGTCTACTTAACGAATAGTTATACTCTGACACCGTAATGTGTGTAGGATACAAAGTTTTAGATTTTTTACATTTATAGTAGAAACGGAAAATTATGGCTGTCACTCGTACAAGTTTACCGAGAGAAGAAAAACGTGAAATAATTTCTACGTCCTCGGGAGCAGAAGTAGTACATGGATTGGTCACAATCGCAACACTCCGCTTTTCTTCATCGGTAGGAGAAATCACCTTGAGGATAGGCCATGAAGTCTGTTCTTCACGCAACCAATGAGGTCCGTGGAACCACAAATTATTTTTACTGAAGGATGCCGGAAGCATGCCTCGGGAGGCAGCGTCTGCAGGGTTGTCTGCAGAGGGAACATGGCGCCAACCAGACACTGGAATAACATTTTGAATCTCTGTCACACGATTAGAAACAAAAGTCTTCCACTCGTGAGGGGACGAACGTAACCACGCTAGTACAATACTTGAATCGGACCAGGCGAACAGCTGATCGAAGTCAATACGTTCTCCGTAAGTGGGTAATATTTTTTGAAATAGGCGCGCTAATAGTAAGGCCGCCATAAGCTCGAGTCTCGGTATCGAGATTCGTTTAGTAGGTGAAACTCGAGTTTTAGCTAAAAGTAAAGATGTGTTTACATCGCCCACACTATTTTCAACTCGTAAATAAATGCAAGATGAATAAGCTCGCTCGGAAGCGTCCGCGAAACCATGAATTTGAAATTTCCCGCCGAAAGGGAACACATGACGAGGAAAAGTTAATTTTGACAAGAGTGGTAGTTCACTTGTGAAGCTGAACCATGAATCGATTATGTCACGGGGTGGGGTCTCATCCCAACCTACGCAAGCAATCCACAGTCGTTGAATTAGATGTTTTGCAAAAACAATTACAGGCGATAGTAAGCCGAGAGGATCGTACATTCTAGCGATTTCAGACAGAATGCTACGCTTTGTACACGTGTCAGATGAAACTTTCACACTGAAAGAGAAAGTGTCTGAGTATGGACTCCATTGAAGGCCGAGGACTTTAACATTTATATCGTTCTCCATCTCGGCGAAAGGAACTTGTATGTGCCGCTCACCATGAGAACTCACCGGCTGAGTTGATGTTAATAACTTAGGGGAGTTAGTGTGCCACTTACGAAGTTCGAAGCCAGCGGTTTGACAAATGCCGACTAATTCCTGTTGCAGAGTGAGCGCCTCTGACTCTGTATCAGCACCTGATACCACATCATCGACAAAGACGTCACTCATGAGTACTTGAGCAGCGCGCGGAAAGCGAGACGCTTCGTCATGAGCGAGCTGACGTATGGTACGTAAAGCCAGAAAGGGCGACGAACTCACACCAAAACATACAGTTCTTATTCTGTAATCGCGAATAGGCTCGTCGGGAGAACTGCGCCATACTATACGTTGAAAGTCCCTATCTGATTCACTAATTAATATGTTGCGATACATCTGTTTTATGTCAGCAGTAAATGCAATAGAATGAGTACGAAATTTTAGAAGCACTTCGACAATATCTAAATGAAGCTTTGGTCCAGTTAATAAAACATCATTAAGAGAAATACCATTTGCGGTCTTTGAACCCGCGTCGAAAACCACTCGTGTCGGTGTCGTGTCGCTAGATTGTTTGACCACGGCGTGGTGCGGAATGTAATAACATTGAGACGCAACTGCTTGATCATTCACGGGCTCCATGTGATTCTGATCTAAGTAATCCTGAAGACACGCGTGATAACTTTGTTTGAGTTGTGAATTACGCTCGAGTCTATACTCTAATTTACGAAATCGAGATATAGCAATATCACGTGATGCGCCGAGAGACGGGGCATCAGGTTTGAATGGCAGACGTAAAACATAGCGTCCGGTATCGTTCCGGATATGTGTATCAACAAAATTCTGCTCACATAAGGTTTCGTCGGGAGTGAGCGATTTTTGTTCTGTAACTGATTCCAATTCCCAAAAACGCTGAAGGTCAAAGTCGCTATGGACTGAGCAATGATATACTTGGACCGGATTAGAAACTAACACTGAAGAATAATCCACATCTACCTTTCCCAACAATAAATATCCGAAAATGCTATTAATAGCCACAGGAGAACCCGGAGGGCCTTGTATAGTGTTTTGTAATAAAATATATGGAAATATATCCGCGCCAAGCAACATATCAATAGGTTTAGGGGTATGGAAATGAGGGTCAGCTAAATTCAAATTTTTAATATGTGACCACTGCTCATAAGGTAATTTACATGCAGGCATATTTGTAGTAATTAATTTAGATAAAATCATAGCGTCCACTTGAATAGAAGGCTCCGATTTATTCCTCGGTGACACTGTAAAAGACGTTAATCCCGTGGGATAAATAGGTTTATGTTCATTAATACCGTATACAGGCGAATTATTTATTTTTCTCCTAGTTAAACCTAAGCGCCTTACGCAATCTTCCGTTATGAAAGAAATTTGACTACCAGAATCTAATAAACAACGCACAGTAGCACGCGTCTCATCATTCACGCACACATCGATCACAGCTGTTGATAACAGAACCATGGACTCGCGGTTGGCGGCGTGCGGCCGGCTCTTCGCCTGCAGTTTGTCAAACGATGCCATCGTTAAAACTCGTTCTGCTCGCACCCCGTTGTCTCCGGTATCAGCGCGATCAATCGATTGTTTGTTCGTTAGGATGTGTGAGCGGTCACTTGTAGGTATCTCAGTATTTCTATTTTTATTATCGAAATGAATCAATGAATGATGACGCTTATGACACGATATACATACATAATTTGATCTGCACCGATTTACGCTATGTCCTACATGTAAACAATTGTAACAAACATTTTTATTTTGAATAAAATTGTACCTTTCTTGAGGTGAAAAGTTAAGAAATGTTGAACACTTTGTCAACGTATGTTGAGCATTGCAACACAAACATTTATGAACCTTAACGCTAGGAGAAGACGGTCGATTATTAAATGACGTTGAAATATTGGAGTCGCGGTTAGGGGTGAAGTTAGCTGCAAACGTTCGAGTTGGCGGTTTATTTACAACACCGTCACATTTGACGAAATTTTTGTTCACCTGCCCGCCATTCATGTCAGAAAATTCACAAGCCGACAGTTCACGTTCTAGAAAATGAATTAATGTATCTATGGATGGAATGTTTGAAGGTGAATTCAAAGTCAATTCATAACGCTTGCGAATATTTGCAGGAATTTTGCGTAACAAAACTGTCAATAAAATGAAACCCCACTCACTAGTCGGAAGATTTAAAACTTCTAGGGCACTGATATTTTCCTGATATGTATTTAATAAAATACGTAAACTATTAGTATTTTTCTCGTTACAAGATGGAATGTCTAAAATATTATCAACATGTGTAGACGCAATTATTCGTTTATTTTCGTAGCGGGACACTAGAATTTGTAAAGCCACTAAATAATTAGCATCGGTAACTGGCAGAGATTTTACTAAATTATACGGTTCACCCTTCAAAGTTAAAAGTAAATATCGGAATTTCTCCGCATTTGTGTAGGCATCATTGTTATGCACAAGCGAGTTATATAAATCGAAATATGAACTCCAATCAGTCCTGTCACCAAAAAACATAGGTAATGGTAACTTTGGCAATTTTGGCGTAGAAATATTTGTCTCCGTACGCAACCCCACTCGACTGGCACGTCTCGTTTCATAATCAGAATCTTTTATTTTATTTGAGTAAGTAATAATCGCGTAGTATGAATCATCAAAATCGTTACGATATTTGATCTGTTCCTCCTTGTTAAATAAGTTATCCTGCATCAAATGTTTTTCAATTTTACTTTGAATTCTATTGAACTTACGCTGTTTTTCCCCTAGGTCATTCGTACGCGAAAGAAATTTTTGTTTATCTGTAGATGCAAATTGTAATGTTCGTTTTAAATCATCTAAAATAATATCACGTTCGAAAAGATCTTGTTGATAAGCAATATTTGGTTTAGAAACCTCCTCCTTAGAGTGAGAATCCCGCTCGGCCATTTTGAATCAAACTGACACGCACGTTTTTAATTGAAAGAAAAATGAAAATAAATGAAACTTTAGATAAAAACAACACTTTCTGGAAGTAGATACGGTTCGTAGGACCAAAAATAATTATGTTGAGTATAACAACTGTCGATGGACTCACCTGATCTGCGTTTGGTGTCTCGCCGAGTATTCTAAGGGTCTTGGCAAGTCCCTCTTGTGTTATGTCTCCATAATAAAATCCATAGGCTGTTCTTGAAGTAAAGGCTGTTTTCACCAAAGTCTCATTCCACTACACCGGGAGCACCACGCTAATACGCCCGTAATATGTGGGCGTGTAACTGCTTCAAATCGGTGTGAAGAAAGTACGATTCACATCAAATGGCGCGCTTAGCGGCCGACCTAATTGCAAACTCTCTCGCAGACTTCTTGTCGTGTACTGTTGGTCGCGTGGTATTGCCACATAACATCGGTGAGGTAGGAGGTGGGGGGTGACATGTCACCGCTCCACACATTAAAGGTTAGCCATCGACAGATACTTATTATAAAGAAAATATTGAATCAAAGAATTTTGCTACCTTCCAAATAGTGTTGTTTTGGTTTCAAAAAAAAAGAAATTGAAATATTCTGTTTAGTAATAAACAGTATGTATTCGCTGCCCAAAGTTATTATTACAACTACATACTGTTCAGAGTATGCACGTTGGTTCTATATTGAGTCGCTCAATTTTAAGTCACAATTTATATTTCCACAATGTTCCAAATGTGTACTTATGTCACATAATGTTTATAAAATCGGAGCAGTATGTGCATAGATTATATATATCTAAATGGTGATATACCTGGTTTTTCATTAGCAATGATGAGGGAAGTACCTGTACTTCACAAAATACCGCAGTCAAATAAATACTCCCTGCGCGTGAATGAAGTTATGAATAAACTCTTAAGTAGTTGCTGTGTTAGTAACAAACGGTGGCAACGCGCGAGTGATACTTTCCGTATTGAAATCATTCATAGATTACGGTAACTACTTTACATCGGAT
This sequence comes from Pyralis farinalis, assembly GCA_947507595.1. NCBI lineage: Eukaryota > Metazoa > Arthropoda > Insecta > Lepidoptera > Pyralidae > Pyralis > Pyralis farinalis. Next base: position 993,582 of record OX382264.1, read on the forward strand.
GGATCGTATACTTATATGCCTCCCGATGTAGTATAAAAAACATGCCGCAGTCGGCATGACTCAACTTGCGTGTTTGTCTGAACCTACTCTAGTGCCGAATCTGGCGGTCGCCTTGCCTATTTCCGCTAGCTCTTCAAATCCATGTGAGTAGAGACGCCGCGCCGATCACCGAGTACCAAGCCGTATGCGGGTCTTGAGCTGAGGATTTGCACTTGATCCCGGATCAATCCCTCAATGAGGCATCTCGTGAGATATTACAGCAACGAGCGTGTCACGTCGCTGACAGATTTGCGGATATTACGTTCTATACGGCAGGCCGTTTCTGAGCTACTCACATCAGACTATCCGTAAAATGTATGAACAGAAATAAATATGGGAAAGAGTTGATATTCAAAATCGACGCCTATTGATCATTCATATTTATTTATTCATTAAAAGTTCAAAACATCTAGTACAACACAACATGGCAAAAGGATTGTGAGGGTTGCCACAAACCAACCTTCGAAATATAATTTCTTGGATGCGCAGGTTTCCTCACGATGTTTTCCTTCACCGCCATACTTGTGAAAGTGGCACGCCTTGCCTGCACATGTGTTCCCTCCTTCCTACAATATAGGATCCTTCAAACGAAGCGTGAAGAAGCATCTTGCATCTTGGTGTAGTATTTTGTCAGTTGCAGTTGCGATTTATGCTCCTCTTTCGCTTACCATCAGGCAAAGAGGAGCCACTATGCTGAACTAATAAAAAATAAGAAGTGACATTAACAATGTACATATACCCGAATACACGCATTTAGTGTTACATGGCAGGATTCAAACCAGCGACAGTCAGTCTACGGGGCGATTCTTTATCCTGTGAGCTATTATAATTGTTCGTTTCAGCTGAACATTCCTCACTAACAGCTAAAATAACCTTAACGATGGACCATTAATTATACGGAAATTGAATTTAGTACAATAATGCGACGTGATTCAATAGTGGATGTAATTACCGCACCACAGCGCCGGCGGCGACTCTATTACCGCGCGCTGGTTCATCATTGGCCAGATAACGCACACATAATGCATACTGATAGAGTCGGCGACTTTTACAGCAGTCACGGTGGAAATTTGTGTAGCTTGACAACCTGGTATCCTCAGAGTGTGTGACAAAGGACTTGAGATTGCGTGGTAGCGAGTAATACGCGGGCGACACTCCATGTATTACGAGCTTTTAAGGATGTGGAAATCATTGTACATCAGATGGGTTGCTCGATTCGTCTCCCGACGTGACAAAAAAGGTGTTTTTACTAAAGCTACTACGACGTGCCTCGCGAGGTATCTGTACCTAAAAAAAGACCTAGTACCTAATTTTGAAATATATCATACTTACCTATATGTATACCTACCTACGTGCCAGACTTATATGCATGTATAACTTAGTAAAATGTTGCATTTTGCCTGCTGCGAAACAAAAATGAATATATTTTTTTAAATAACAAAAGACATGGCTGCCTGCCCGCACACATTGACACACGTTTGTACTTAGTCTGGCCATAAATACTGTTACTATTAAAAATAAACAAAATATTACATTTGAATTTGAAATCTGTCATTTTTATATGATTGTTCATTGGGTTTTCTCATTTTGGCGCCAATAGATTGTACAATATTTTGCGATATTAAAATGGTGTGGGGTGATAAAGAGAACCGAATCGCTGTGATTGCATTACACAAAGTAGGTATGGAGCCAAATGCAATTTTTAAAACTCTTCATACGCTTGGTATTAGTAAAATGTTTGTGTACCGGGCTATTAATAGGTACAATGAGACGTCCTCTGTTCGTGACAGAAAAAGATCTGGCCGTCCACGTAGTGTTCGTACGAAAAAAGGTGGTCAAAGCAGTAAGGGAAAGAATTCGAAGAAATCCTGTCCGAGAAAGCAAAAGATTTTATCTCGGGAGATGAAGATAGAACCTAGAACCATGTCGCGTATTTTAAATGATGACTTAGGACTTGCAGCCTATAAGACACGTACTGGTTATTTCTTAACTGTTAATTTAAAAAAGAATAGGGTGGTAAAATCGAAACAACTACTGAAGCGGTATGTAAAGGGAGGTCACAGAAAAATTTTGTTTACCTCCATCCTTCTGCTTTCGCTTTGTACATCTGTTTCGTGATTCTATCCTCTTGCATTCGTTCTACGTGTTCCAACTGGACAAGCATGGGTTTTCTTTTTTGATATATTCAGATTCAGATTGTCTTATTCAGACAAACTCTCTTCCTTGATTGTCATGTCTCTTTTCATGCATAGTCGCATTGCGGACTCGGTCTACAAGTGTTTCTGTGTAGATTTTGCGAATCGCAATTTTTTTATGTAATGAGATCTCATTCCTTGTTAAATTTAATGTCTAGATTAATAATTTCTTGACTTATGGATTGACAGACAGAAGGACGAAAAACTGATTTCGAAAACGTGACTCAAATTGACAATAGCCTCAAAACTTTACACATTATTTGTTTATATTATTAATACTAGTTCAATTAATTACATAGAACCCCCGTTATGAGAACGCTGATACAACGGAACCCTAACTAGGCCGCCTATGCCGCATTTAAAACGGTTGCAATCGTCGTAAACGCCGACGCTGCACAACGTGCCCACTGCGCGGGCACCGACGGCGTCGCCGACCAGACCGCCACGATCCCGCGACAGTGAAGTCACTTCGATTCTTGCCTCGATCGGGTCAACAACTGATTTTAAATATAAGATCAAATAAATATTGTAGTTTCACGTAATAGATAAAAAAAAGGAAAATGATTTTAATAAATTTATTATTAAAATCATTTTCTTTTTTTTATCTTGAGGCCGCCACTTTCGTAAATAAGTTGTAAACAAGCATATAGATCGATATCAAGATACCATTACCTTTGATGAGCCCTGCCTGCCTTACAAACGCAGAAACCAAGGCTAACAGAGCGACCCACGAGCTTCTGTGTCAAAATACCATTATTAACCATTCCGTCACCGGATTCGTAATTCCTTTTCAGCGAGATAACTCTTTGCGCAACTTTCTTCAATTGGTTAAACGAGAGTGATTTAAGAGTGTAGCCCGCGGCCCTGCCCTCGCGGCTCGCCGCCGTACATCCAGGCTCCCGCCGGCGCCGCGCACACAGATAGTTTCTAATTAGTGGAACACGTGAACCGGTCGTTCGAGACCGTGTCTGTAATACGTCCGAGACAAACACGCCACTCTCAAATCATATAATTTCTTCAGCTGTACAAACGAACATGAAAGGATTCATTATGTTACACAGTAATATAATATTTTTTTGTTTATGTACTCGTAGCTTCGGGAGGTTATAAGCATACGTACCCGTCAGGTGTGAAGTGATCACATCAACGGTTACTTGGAAATATTGCTCGTGCGTTGCCAGCCCCGGTGTACCTTACTCTCTCACAGGATTAAGATAACATGAAAATTCTTTATTTGCCTTTATGTGCCCTCCCGGGCACTTAGACACGTCTTACATTTTCAATATTATATTTTTTTAAGTTTTTCTCTTTTTTAATCTACCAGCATTTCAAATGACCATTGGCAAAGAAGAAATGCCAAAAGAAACTTGCCAATATAGGTCTTTTTTTTTCAAATCAACTTATACATATTACAATAAATGTAATGATAATGAGTGTACATATGTGATATCAAGTGTATATAGTGATATCAAGTGGTACAATTAAAGTTATATTAATTCATGTGCTGAATCATTTCCATACATCCCTGTCAGTTAGATATTCATCGATTCTATAATAACCCTTCCTGCACAGAGTATTTTTGATATGACTTTTGAACATTTATTATAGAATCGAATACAATTTACAACAAAAGATCTACTAGTCTTAGCAAGCCGATGTACTAGCATACGCAATCTATTCCTGCTTCTAAGATTTTTAGTACATTTTGAAAACGAATTTATATTTTTACGAGCATATATTATGTTCTCATATAAATATACTGAGAGGTAACCGTGAGGATATTTATTTCTTTAAATAGTTCTCTAAGTGATTCCCTGGCGTCCATGTTATAAATAGAGCGGATGGCTCTCTTTTGTAATATAAAAATAGTTTCAATGTCAGTCGCTCTTCCCCACAACAGTATACCATACGCCATAATGCTATGAAAGTAGCTGAAATAGACTAAGTGAGCAGTAGCCACATCCGTCACAACAACCCCCCAAGGAGTTCATATTTGGCTGTGGTTTTTATGAGATTTCGTGCACCATACCTCTCGGAAAAATAGTCAGACCAAGACAAACAGATAGGTATGTTCATGCACACAAATGTTTGCCTTGAATGGAATCGAACACACGAGCGTTCGTAACATTGCTACGACCACTGAGCTTATCAAATATAAATCCTATATTTAATTTCAGTGTCGAGTGATCAAAAATCATGTGTTATAAAATGTGCCTGTATCAAGTCCCTTGCAGAACAGGCAGAGAGGTCCGCCGCATCACGCGGTCCTGGCACGCCCGCTCGATGTTCTGTAATATCCTTGGCACTTGCACGCTGGCCGGCTTCTGATACTCCCGACACCAACCTTTAGACAAGACACGACCAATTTTGTCAAGTTAATGGTAAGCACATAATTATTTTTATCAGCTCATCAAAAATTGACATTGGAGATATAAGTGACTCTTTGAGCTCGGTGGCTCAGTCGTGAATGACGCGACTTTAACACCAACGTTTGTGGGTTCGATTCCCACATAAGACAAACATTTGTGTGCATGAACATGTCTGTTTGTCTTGGTCTGGATGTATTAAGTGAGGTAGGGCGCATCAAAACAGCCCGTCTGGGGAAGTACCTCCACCTCACAGCCAAATAACAATTCCATAGAGGGTTGTTGTGTAAGCAGCAGAGGAGGTACGTGCGATTGATACTTAATATATTATAAGCATTAATAGGCTACGGCAACTGCTTTTCGTATGAGAGTGAGACTATGATGAAAGAGAGGAAGGGCGCATCAATTAAAGCTCCGGCTAGGGAATCTCACAGAAAACCGCAGCCAAATAAATTTCTGGAAGTGAGTGAGGTCACCAGTGAGCTCTCAAGGAGACGCTGTGGCAGCAGAGAGAGTGATGACGTGGAGCAATGTTCTTGAATAGCAAGCGTTCATAGGCATTGTTCATTTTGAAACCTTTTAGATATCCAACGGAAAATCTATACTCAGAATTGTGTCTTTTAACTGTTAGAAAACTACATATTGTATCATATATTAAAGAAACACCAAACCATTACATCAAGAACCAAAAACATAAACAGTAGACTAAAATACAAAGTAGCACTTACAATTGCCGTGAAGTCTGCTTTTTCAAAACGACAATATGCTAGTTGTTCATCTAGATGAACATTATATAATCTAGATTATATAACCTAATAAATAAGGAATTAAATATACCCGCAAAAGTACTTTAAATGTAAAAAGAATCTGACACAATGGCTGCAACCGAAAAATTATGATGAAATGGAGTCTTATCATACAAACAATAGGATAAGAAACCTACATTTGCTTATACAAAAAAACATTTTCTTGAAGATTTGTTAGATTTGTTATTTTAACATTATTGAAGTAATCTTATTTTTATTTTGTTTCCCATCGTAAACTTACAAGGCGCCCAATTCATGTGACCAACTTTCACACTGATATCTCATCCGCATAAGTTTCCTTCAATTTGGGCACAAAAACACAAATATAAAAGACATTTGATCTGCCAACTAAAACTCACAAATAAACCAGTTGAGAATGCGCAAGCTTACATTGCCAGAGGAACACCTGGCTCGATAATTATATAAGAATTGAATTTTTTTTTTATTTGTCTGTTCCTTTACATTCCTTTTTTATGCTGAATCCGAATCTGAAGTCAAAATTCGAATATTCGAAAAAAAGCGATAGACAAACACACAGACAAACATATAGATTTCATATAGGAACGGTGTTCCTGAAAAAAAAAAACTGTAACTTGAGTTCGACGGATCGTCAAGTAAAATTTATGTCGTTTCTCAAACCTAACGAGAAATTTCACGTTTAATGTGTTGTTGAGTAGGTGAATCTCCAATTGAGCCAAAAATAAATAATATTTCTAATACCTACTTCTAAAATTCTTACTTCAATAAATATAGTGAAATCATTGATCACACGGCGCAGGTTTCTCTCACTCAGTACTCTACAACTGACTTTTCGACGAATTAAACGAAATCGGTTTTAGAAAGGTACAAAAAAAATACAAAGGATGTTAATCCTGTTAATCGTATTGTGAGCGGATGAAATCCTTTAAAAATATATTTCACAGCCAGAATATATTTTTCTCTTACAAAAATAAAATTTAGTCGGCTCTGAAAGGTATGACCCGAGAAAGTCATTATTCTACACAATTAATTTCGACTTTAGAATTTTGATGAAAGTCTGTTTAGAAGCCTTAACAGAGTCTACAAACTCGTTTTTAAATCCGTGTCTTAGTCCGTTGTCAACAATCACAGCTAAACAAGTTTCGGAATCTTCATGAAGTCTGGTATCTCTACAGCTTTGCTTTGTAATTACTAGAATGTACCTCGTACTGAATTAAATATTAAGGGACATTCTTTAAAAAATAACTTTTTTCTCCAAAGCATTAATAGGGAAGTTTCTGAATATTAAACGAAAAATATATTAAGATATAACAACATTTTCAACTTGTGGACATATTTTGAGTCCAATACATCATACAATACATATATTTAATAATATATATGAATCATTAATTTAATTATTATATCATCGAAATTTTAATTTGTTAATGATAGATTCCATACCAGGCACACTACTAATGGTCATTACTAGGCCGATTCTACTAACAAACTGCAACTGCACTGCAGCGCGGCGTGTGTCAAAATGCGTACATTTTGACGTCTCGTTAAGCGATCTGGCAGCAGAGATATTTAACCTTACCTTTAATAGGATTTTATATAGGATTGTTTAGATACACATTCGAAATTTGGTACAGGTATACCATAATATTCAGTTACATATGCTGTTGTAGGTTTGCCCGCGGCTTCGCATGCGTGAGTATTATAATGTACATAGTTCTGCAGATCCTAGATTCTGTCTGTATCAAACCTACGAGTACTTACAATCCGTTCATCTGTTATTAATCATAAAAATGAACAAATAGATGAACAGACGGACCGAGTGTTGCGTATTTTGGAATATACAATTAAAAAAGGAAGCAGCTAGCGCAGACAATAAACTGTTTCTGAATTAAGATTCACGAAGCGACTTTGGTAGCGACGTTAATTAATTGAAATGTTAGACTGGCGTCTCCTACCTCGGTATCAAATTAATCCCACTCGTCTCTATACGAGGAGTTACTCGGGTGGCCGGCGAGTCGCCTGCATTTGAATGAGGTAAATTGTCTGTGTCCATTTGTGCTTATATAAATGCGTTAATTTTAAGAATATAAATGATTTTGTTTTATCAATTAAGCCAAAACCGATCTATAGTTGTATCGGCACTTGATGCACCCCGCCGAAGTATAGTGCGACGATGGCTGTCGCCAAATTCGTTTATGAATATCTATAGAATGTATTCGAAAGAGTAAATATGAAGACACTCATAAATATCCTAAAAAGGCTAGTACTCTCGTGGCCATGGTCGTATTTCAGGAGCCCTAGGAGTCGTGCATGACTAAAACTACGAATGGTAAAGAAGCAAATTTGTTGTGTCAGGGCAGCGTCTTGTTGAGTTCAGTTCTCTCTGCCAACGCCGCAAAGGACTTGGCGTGAAGATACAGACAGCAATAGTCTTCGTATTTGTTTATTGTACGCGAAGCTTGTGTTGTAGCTACTAGACTACTGATAAACATACGTAAATAAGATTTTTTTGTAAATACATACTTATGATGCATAGAAAATACCCAGACCAAGACAAACAGACATGTTCATGCACACAAATGTTTGTCCTATGTGGGAATCGAATTCACGAGCGTCGGTGTCAAACTAGCCTTACTAACCACTGCGCCACCGAGCTCGTCCAATGTATAGTCTTCTCCACAACCATGCGGGAAAATTGTAACATTAAAAATACGGGAAATATAGTAGCGAGTGAGGTTACGAATAAGCTTAACAAAAAGAGCGTATCATTGCTTGTAGCACAGTGTTATATGAAAAAGGTTTGACTTCATACTGACGTGAAAAGTAACAGAATCCTTTACACGTCAGCACAGAGACGAGCGCTCCCGCTCCACATGACTGTAACTAGGCAGGTACATTGAAATGTTAACAATCCAATATAAATTGTTCATTCGTTAACGATTGAATCGCACAAAGAATCGAAACAGCGTATCGTATTTCAATGAAGGGGAGGAACGCCGTCCGTCGGCAGGAAGCGTCGCGGGCCACACAAAGGCGCGGCGCCTCGCATTGCCGTGTCGTATCATGCGGCGCTACCTGCTTCCGGGTACTGTGTTGTTAAATATGCTAATATTATATTGTAAAAGGTAAATTTAAAGGCAAATAAATCTGTACTCGACTAAATTTTGCCGCCATTTTATGCCGCGTAGCGCCGGCGAGAGGAGAGAGTGGCGCCGGCATGCTTCTATCTACGTCATGTATTTTTTTTATCGTCATGTATTTTCGGGAGGTCTACAAGCATACGGCCCACCTGTTGTAAAGCGGGTACCGTAGCCTATTAACGCTTGCGATATATGAAGTATAACTCGCGCGATGCCTCCTCTGCGGCTTACACAGCAATTCCTTGGGAGCTTACTGGTGACCTCACTCACACGCAGGAATACACCAACCCTTTATTTGACTCCGCTTTTCTGTGAGGTGGAGGTACTTCCCCAGGCGGGCTGCAATGATGCACCCTACCTCTCTTAAAAAAACTCTTCTTGTCTTCCTATTCATTGATCAGTAAACGATCGCGTTGGAGCAACCAGTTAATATATCATATTCAGACTCAAATCATTACATTTCTCTAATTTAACTAAATATTTGCAGACTATGTCCGTGACGATAAATTAGAATGGCATAAATATTAATTAATTGTATTAATATGATGTCCCAAATAGTGATAAGATAAATAGTAATCTCTGAAATATGAAATAGTCGTATCAATATGTCTGCTATTGAAATAACAGTGTACAAACTTAAAATTTAATAATTACTTTGAATGATATGCGTAAAGATTGAAGGGCCAAAGTGAGCCGGCAGTGCAGCGGATAACAAAGCCACTTTTATAACAACGCACGTGGATTAGATTCCCCCACAGGACGAACCTTTGTATTTTTTTTTACGGGACAGGCCCACCACTCATATACCACTTTGTCTCCTGTGTAGCCAGAATTAACAGCGGCGACCACCAAAGAGACAATGAACAGTGAAGTCCATTGCTGTCCCGGGGGTTAAACTACAGCTGCCTTGGAACTCACAACGAATTTAATCAGAACAAATTTGTAGGAGCAGGAAGTTTTGGAATTGACTTCTGACTGAACCTTTGTACGCATGTACATGTCCAACAGCCATGCAATTCTCTAAGCGACTCGTAATGGCTGTGTGCGTCGCTGTGACCACAGATGTCACAGCTTTGACATTGTCTACTGCGATCACGGCCAAATTATTTGATATTCTATAAGGCTGTAAGCGTACGCGAGGCTGTTTGCCTTGTAGAATTCCAATTCCAAACGCAGCCTTGCGGCGCTAGTGTCGCACAACCATGAAAAGCGACACCAAAGAATTGCAATTTTGTGTTCAAGGCTGTAACAGCCGATGTTTCCGAGGATGTAAGGACGTTTGCTCTTACAGAATTGCATGGCAGGTCTCGGTCTGGGTGCTTTCAAGAGAGATAGGGCGCCTCAAGGCCGCTCGTCTAGAGTAGTATCTCCACCTCACAGAAAACCGCAGCCAAACAACAAATTCCGGAATGGTTGTTGTATTCCTGCATGGTGAGTGAGGTCGCCAGTGAGCTCCCGCTCACGCTGGTGATACTTAATGTTTTGCATGCATTCATAGACTATGGTTATTGTTTTACATCAGGAGGGCCGTATGCTTATATGACTCTCGACGTTGTATAAAAAAGAATAAATCTAGTGTAAGCCGTGCAGCTGCCGGGAGCCATTTTCATGTAAAATATATTCGCGTGTGCGATTGGTTCGTTGATCGAGTTACACGGTGAATGAAACGACAGTTGGAATAGTTCATATTCGGTTGCTTACCTTCCATTACTAGTTGCTACAATAGCTTTTTCGAAATTGAATACCAACAAGAACATTTCATGTGATATATGTTGCCGAGGCTCACGATTTCACAAAATTATGAATTTTAAAATGTTGTCCAATGTCATACATGACCAAGTTCCTTACTCTAACTAAAGGCGAACAAATCTACAAGTACTAATTATACACTTTGTTTACATTCACTACAGAGAGACTTTGTACACAAGTCGTCTGCGTGGGTACCTCTGTCTCACCTATTTCTACCGCCAAGCCATTTATATGTATAGCTGTGTTCCGGTTTGAAAGGTGAGATATGGCAGAGAAATTACTGAGTACTGTGACGAAATAGCCTTACGTCACAAGATTGGCAGCGCGCAAATAACATCCCCGTGATTAAATGCGGGCTGCATGTTTATTTTGACAATCTAGTTGTATAAAAAAAACTTGGTTCTAATATGGATGGTATTGTTTTTTTATACAACGCGGGGAGACATACAAGCATACGGCCCACCTGATGTAAACCGGTTACCGTAGCCGTATGAACGCTCGTAATACATTGAATATCATTCACGCGATGCCACCTCTGCTGCTAACACAGCAACTCCTTAGGAGTTTACTGGTAACCTCACACACGCGCAGGAACACAACAACCCTCCAGAGAGTTGTTATTTGGCTGTGGATTCCTCTGAGGTGAAGTTACTTCTCCAGACGGGCTGCATTGATGTACCATATCTCTATTACATACACCCAGATCAAGACAAACAGGCATGTTCATGCACACAAATGTTTGTCCTGTGTGAGAATCAAACCCACAAGCGTTAGTGTCAAAGTCGCGTTATTACCAGTGCCACCATGTTCATCTAAACGGCTTGGCCATTACATGACTGTACATCTGTTTCTTATTTTCTTCTTCCTGCATTATTTCTACATGCCTGAACCAACCTCTTCTTATTTGGCGCTGACACTCTCTTTCAGACCAACTCTATTTCTAACATCATCATTGCGAACACGACCCACAAATTTTGCGCAACGCTCGAATTTCGACCGCGTTTTTCCTATTTTCGTACTCTCTGCCGTACCCATCTCTCGCTTCCATAAGTTAGCGTTGGGACCAGCACTGCGTTCATAGGCATAGTTCATTTGTGTATAGTGAGCTGCGTCTACCGGCTCAAGCTTTTAATGCTAAGAAGTTTACCATTCACACTATTCTCAGCACTCAGACATCTTTCCACGTCAGCGGTGTACCGTCCATCCCTGCTAAAAGCGCATTCACGATATACAATCTCATCCGCTTGTTCAATCCCCAACCATAATCCTTAACATTGGTTCTGGTTTCTTCTCTTTGGAAGACCGTTATATTTGTTTTCTTCGCATTTAATTGTAAACCCTTCGCCTTACAATCATCTTTCATTGTCGTGACCCGTGTTTGCAGTTCAGCTGGAAACAATTAGGCCTTGTACAGTTTGTCTCGGCGATACGTGCGATCTAACTCTTTAAAAGAAAGAGTTACGAAATTGTAAGGCTTGGCGAAGTTCTATACGTGAAATATCTTTGTAAGCGGTTGCATTATTTTTGTATGCCACGTTAGTGCTTTTTTCGGGTATTAATTTCAAAATTTTATAGCTCATTTACATTATTCTGTTCGGTTAGGGTAAATTATCATTCAGTGGGCCATATTTATTGTACTAAATACATACAATAAAAGCTATTTATTGTACTAAACTGTTATATTGGGCACAATCGGAGAATTACCAAATGAGTCGAATAAACTGGCTCATTCGACTGAATTCGGTTGGCGAATTTAGTCAACCGATATAATGTAAACAGGCCACTTCGGTTCTGTTAAACAGAATGCGCTCGCATACAGTGTAAACGCATCATTAAGCCGATATCATTACTATTAAAAAATGCAACTTTATAGTTAATGTTTACTGAGTCTCATACAGAGAATTCTAAGATTATTTAGACAGAAACTATGAGAGTTCAAAAATATGACAAAACTCCTCGAGCATACCTTTTTAAGGCACATCGAAGCAGCCCGTCTGGGGAAATACCCCCACCTCACAGAAAACTGCAGCCAAGTAACAACTCAGTAGAGGGTTGTTGCGTTCCTACGTGTGAGTTAGGTCTCCAGTAAGTTTAGGAATTGCTATGTTAGCAGCAGTGGTGGCAACGCGCCAGTGATATTTAATGTATAGGCTACGGTAACCGCTTTACATCAGATGGGCTGTATGTACGGTAACCGCTTTACATCAGATGGGCTGTGTGTATGGCTTCCGACGTTGTATAAAAAAGCAAAGGGTCTTGTTTTGTTTGGTTGATCTTGGCGGGGACACTGCCGCGCTCCGAAACTAGGCGGTGTCGGGCGACAGTGGTCGCGCGGAGTTGACGCGCCGCACAATCTGCACTGATGTTAATTATTCACGCGGCTGTATTGCGAATGATTTATTCAAGCAGCGAAACGCCGAAGCCTTCGCTGCGTTTATGCAAATCGCTTGAATCGCATGAATCACAATCGTTTGACTCGGCTCCGATTAAATACGTTATTGTTCACGTCGCCGACTGTTTACGGGACAAGTTCAATATTAAGGCGCAAGCGACGTATCAAAAGGTAGACACGTTATATACCAACATTATTGCATTAAAATGACGCAATTAGTACAACCTAGTAGAGGGTTGTTGTCTTCCTGCGTGTGAGTGAGGTCATCAGTAAGCTCCTAAGGAGTTGCTGTGTAAGCAGCAGGGGAGGCATCGCGCGAGTGATAGTTATCATATTACAAGCGTTAATAGGCTACGGTAACCGCTTTACATCAGGTGGACCGTAGGTTTGATTCTGAAGATAATAGCGCGGAGGTTTGACGCGTATATTTTTTTATAATTGAGCTCGTCGATGCATTACGCATACAATAATAGTATCTAATAATGTAGATATTAAGCCCTCATTACTACGAACAAATTATGGACTACATAATTATGCTGGCCTGAAATAAATATTATTTTATTTTAAATGATAATTATTCCAATATTATTGATTTGTGATTATGAGCTCAAAAGTAAATTCAGATGTATCACTCTCGACAATAAATCTGTACGCTGCAGACAACCGCTGACATGCGTAGGGCAGGCAGATAATTACAGTATTGCACGCAATCTGCATTGCGATAATTGGTTGCTACGAGTAGTTTATGTAGAGCTGCGATAGATTGTATACTTATATACACAAATAAGCAAGTCCTTACTTGTTAAGGCAGTTGCACACTCGTTCATTGTACTAGTACTGGACCAAGATGTGTTTTCGAAAATTGTTTGCAACATATCATGCAAATTGTCGCTCGGGCCGTCTAAAAGTAAAGCCTCATATCCACTGGAATAACAAATAGCAGTGTTCCAATATTCTGGGACTATGGACGTACACTCCACGTTCGTAAATATTGTGCGAACATCGTGTTCTATAACATTTTTAGGGTTCCGTAACAAAAAGGAAAAAAGGATCAATGGGAAAAAGGGACCTTATAGGATCACTTTGTTGTCTGTCTGTTCGTTTGTCAAGACCCTTCAGGGACGGGTAGAGCTATCAAGCTGAAATTAATATCAAATACTCAGGTCTCCAACCCCTTCGAGTAGTGAAAAAAATCAAGCTTCTAAGTCAACGCAATCAAAAGATACGGCCGTTTATGTCTCATTTACGCGCATATTTTGACACTCGCATGGGAATGAAAACCTATAGGGTACTTTCCGTTGACCTAGAATAATGAAATTTGGTAAGAAGCAATGTCATGTAGCACTAATAAGGAAAAATTCCGAAAACCGTATAAACATATTATTTTTCGAAAATATTTTTTTACGGAACTCTCTGCTACGAGACCGACTCGCACTTGACGGCTATTTTTCATGTATGCCGGTTTCTTGTGTTCCTAACTTAATCTTTCTATATCCCTATAACTTTATAAATGCTCTTTACTTTATTGAAGTACTTGCTAAACGACATAATTATATTACACACACAAACACATATACAATATATTCCAGGTACACGGAATGGGCTTATGTATAACATGAACTCGGCTCTAACGAATTTGATCAAATTTTGTACTTAGACAAGGTATTCCTTTTTAAGCTTATCTATACAGTATGTATGTATTGTAATGTATTTTCTGAAATAACGCAATGATCGTAAGAAAAATATAAAAAACACCGAGCCCAGGTATTATGTTTAAAAACGTATGAGGAGCTACTTCTCTGACTGACTCTTTCTTCATCACGGATGTGTTGCCGTCAGACGTGTACAAGGCTTGTCTTATCACCTGCAGACATTAGTGGTCACTCCAAAATTGTTATTGGAGTCATGGGACTTACCACGATCAGCGTCGATCGAAGCCTGTCTATGGATGGGTTTATCTATCTCGAGTTTCTCCGTGCTTCAGAGGGCACATTGAGCCGTCGGTCCCGGCTGTTGTCGATAGATGACAGTCGTTAAGCTAAGCCAGTGGCCCTCAGGCGCCTTGAAACCACTGAACACCGCCAATTCGCATTTGAGCAGCGTGACGGAGTATGCTCTTAACCCCTTCGGTTGCAGGGGGATGAATAAGGGTTGATGTGGTACCCCGATATTTTGGCGATGTTACCGCCGCTATGGTCACGGGATGACTGGAGACGGCGAGCAGATACCAGTCCGTCATGAGATGTCCGCGTACCCTCCTTCTGCCTCGCTTATTACAATTATTAAAATTGTACAATTATTAAAAGCAGTAAGCGATGACATGTGCGATCTCCGTGCACTGGATTGGCGTGCAGCGGAATGCAAATACCAAGTGACGTACATTTTTATGAACAAGCAAGAACCTATGACAATAATAGAGTAATAATAGTGTGTAAGTAGTAGTAATGTGTGTTATGTTACTTTTTACTATATTTTTATATTCTCTATTTTTATATATTATATTTTTATAATGGGTGCTTTGGCTGAAAATAAAGATTATTATTATTACTCGGCGATTTGCACACTACACTCCGGTGTCCCGTTGGAGATTGGTGTTCAAAGTCCGCACGTAACGTTTATATCGGGAAAATATAAAAACAAATGGCGGTAAATCCCGTACATATAATAATAACGTAAACAACCGTGAAAGTTTAAAATTATACATCGCTCATAAATATTTTCACGTGTATATTTTTTAAATGATTATCATTTAAAAAATACACGTAAGTAATAATTATTTAACAACGCTTCAACTACCTACCTTCAACCATAATGTGCTTCAGATATTTATAATGTGCCGTAAGTGCCATTCATTTTTGATTGCTTCAGAAATGCATGGCAGCATGGTAATGAGCTCACAGAAGGTACATTTCAAAACTAAGTGTTACGAGTTGCTCTGTGATTGAAAGCTGTTTCTTTAGACTACAGCGTCGGTTGCTCAGGCACGAATTCATCTTAATATCCATTCTTTTTGTTCTCATCACTTTAACTTGCTATGAGTTATTCGTTTGAAGATAGTCTATATAGAAATGGTTCATTGAAGGCTCTCCATTCAGTCGGGGCTGCATTTATGCAAATCTCACGAATTGCTCCTTCAAATGGATCGCTCAATGAGCGCTAATCGTTTAACTTCTGCATTCAATTTGAACTCAATTAGGTTTAAATTGTCAGATTCAGCATTAATTTGCTTATTAACCTTCCATCGAGCGTTGGAAAATAACGAAAACTAAAGATGTTGTCGGTAAAGTGTTTAAATCGCCACAAAATAGGAATTAGAGTTGTAATCCCACTATACAGTCACTGATTGTTTAAACATTGGAAACTTTGTATCACATTTATTTGCGAGTTGATGTCGTAAGATATGAAACAAATTCACGATTCGTGACATATTCGTGAGTAAGTATGAATGTTTTTTGATATGTTAACACGGAAAAACCGACACTAGTGGTAGAAGACAGTGACTTATAACTTTAACACCAACGCTCGTGGGTTCGATTTCGATGTTGTTATTTTTCATTTTAATAAAATTAATGATATTTTATTTATGTCGAGTGACAAAATAATAATGATAGTGGATTGAGAGCCAGCCTCGTGACCAGCCGGTTCCAGGTTCGGATCCTTATATGAACTTCTAAATTCGTGTTGTCGAATTTATGTATATACTTATAATTATAACTAGCTCGGCGGTGATGGAAATCATCGTGAGCAAATCTGCACGTCGAAGAAATTATGTTTCGACAGACGTGTGACCTAATCATGATCTGGTTCTCCCTCTGGGTTGTGGAAGTCTGATGCCAATCGCTCCATGTAAAAATCAGTATCCTCGAGCTTAGGCAGCGGATCCCGCCGACACTAATGCATTAGGAAACAGATCACAATGATAAAACACGAATGTATGGCGAAAGGCTTGCTATTGAATGCGAAGAAAACAAAGTTAATGGTATTCGAAAGAGAAGAAACCACAACCAATGTAAGGATTACGGTTGACGACGAAGTGTTGGAACAAGTGGATGAGATTGTATATCTTGGATGCGCTTTCAGCAGGGATGGAAAGTATACCGCTGATGTGGAAAGATGAGTGAGTGCTGGAAATAGTATGAATGGAGCGTTGGGAAAACTTCTTGGCAGTAAAAACTTGAGCCAGAAGACACAGCTCGCTATACACAATGCAGTGCTGGTCCCATCGCTTACTTTTGGAAGCGAGAGGTATGACAGAGAAAGCATGAAAGCAGAATAAACGCGGTCGAAATACGAGCGTCGTGAAAAATTTGTGGCGCAACACTTGTAGATCGTATTCGCAATGATAATATTAGAAACAGAATTAATCTGAAAGAGAGCATCGGTATTAAAAAAAGAAGAGACATGCTCCGTTGGTTTGGACAAAGACGTTGGTAGAAAGAATGCTGTGTGAAAGAATGACGAAGCAGATATACAATGCAAAAGTGGAAGGATGTAGGAGCCGGGGAAGGCCAAGACTTACCTACCATGACCAAATTGGTCGTGTTTTGTGCTGTCAGGTGCCCCAGAAACCGGCGAGCGTGCATAAGAAAAGCAATTAATTTTAAAGCAGCGAGTGAGGTATATAAGGCGATCCTTACATCACTCGCTGCTTTAAAATTCATTACATTAACAGTCATAAAGTAAGTTATAGATAGATAAATAGAAGATATTTTATTTATGCGAAGGATCTTACGAGTTCTACAAAAGCGAGCCGTCGAGAGACAACGCTGTATTTTTCCTGTAATTCATCAATTATTTACAACCGTAACTATTGACAGATGAACGGACAGAACACTTTCCTGTTTTATCTTTTTGACATGTTATCCTAATACACGTCTAGTATATTAGGATACATTATTATATACAAAGTGTAGTATATGAACAAGTAAATCAGGTTGTATATTTTAGAATAGATTTGAATGAAGTTATTTTTGGGATAGAAGATACACGGCTGATGTCGAAAGACGAAAGTGCAGGGATCAGCATGAACGAAGCGTTGAACAAATTTATAGGTAGTCGAAATCTACTATAAGGCTCAGCTCGCTGTACACAACGCGGTGCTAATCCCAACGCTAAGTTACGGTGAATGCTGGGTGCGGGAGAGAACACGAAAATAGAATAAATGCGGTGAAGATGCGAGCATTGCGCAAAATTTGTGGTCGTACGCTTACTGACTGAGATGGTGAGATTGAGAGTTGGTCTGAAAAGGCACGCTCCGTTGGTTTGGACAAGTGGAAAGAATATAACAGGATGAAAGAATGACGAAACAAACATACAATGCGAAAGTGGAACCGGGAATGATCAAGACACGATTATCATGATCAAATTGGTCGTGTTTTATCAGGTGCTGATATCAGAAATCGGTGAGGATGCCTAAATAAAAATTGGTGGCGGAAGCACGCAAAGCAGGTTAGATCAAATTGCCTAAATAGGGCTATGAATGTCAAAGTAGCGAATGATGTGTGTAAGGATCGTTTCTCATGGCGCGCGGTTCTCTCTGCCTATTCCGCAAGGGACTTACCGTGACGATATAAATAGACATACTATCTATCTATAACTTCACGCCAAACCCCTTGTGGAGTAGGCAGAGAGAACCGAGCACCACGTGATCCGATCCTTACATACCTCACTCGCTTCTTTAACATTCATTGCTCTCTTCCGATTCAATTCCGATTTCTAAGGATCCTGACATCACGTTCTGATGGAACACGATCAATTTGGTCATTGTAGCTAAGTCTTCGCCTTCCTCGGCTTCTATGAGCGCCTTATTCCTCCCTCCCCGTTCAAGCACCGGAACTACCGTCCATCTCAGCGTGCA
This sequence comes from Pyralis farinalis, assembly GCA_947507595.1. NCBI lineage: Eukaryota > Metazoa > Arthropoda > Insecta > Lepidoptera > Pyralidae > Pyralis > Pyralis farinalis. The sequence continues at coordinate 1,012,105 of OX382264.1, forward strand.
CATTCTCACACAGTCGAGAATATTATCCCATTACCTCGCACAAAAAGGTTTAGTCAATCCTTTGTGTGCCGAACCACTGACCGGCGGAATAAACTACCCGGCGGTGTGGTTCCGGCTCCACACGTGTTCGACATTGGCTCCTTCAAGAGGAATGTAAAGAGGCACCTTCAAGGCCGGCGTAGTAGACGCGACGAGATGACATGAAGTGCATGGTATTTCGTGGCTTCTATTCCTGGCGACCAGTGTCCTGCGGCCCACCAAGTAAGCCCTGGCTGTCACATGCCGTGTCCCCAATAATAATTAAAATAAAATTCGACCACGTTTAAGATAAAGATAAGATACAAATTCTTTATTTGCCATTAGGCCCTCACGGGCACTTAGACACGTCTTACATTTTTGAAATATATATTTACTTAATTCTCTTATTTTAGTATTGTCTTAGGTTTTCGCGATTGTTACACATTGAAATTAAACTATTTTTAACGGAAGTATTTTTTCATTCTTTGGAATGACGAATTTTACACCCAAATCGATGGCGTAGCTATGGGCTCTCCCATTTCTCCTGTTGTCGCTGACATTTTCATGGAAGACCTTGAGGAGAAAGCGCTGTCGATGGCACCGGCTGTGCCGAAGATGTACAAACGGTGCGTAGATGATACTTTTGTTGTCATACCCAAAGATAAAGTGTCTATATTCCTACACCACCTTAATTCCATCAACAATAAAATCAAATTTACCACGGAATTAGAGGCAAATAATTCACTAGCTTTCCTTGATATATTAATCACCAGGAAACTTGACAACTCACTCACTCACACAGTGTATAGGAAACCCACCCATACAGACAAATATCTCAATGGTAACTCACACCACCATCCATGTCAGTTAGCTACCGTAGGCAAATCTTTGTTTCAGAGAGCACACGGCATCTGCGACGCTGAGCATCTAGAGGAGGAACTCCAACATGTCAAACAAGTACTGCGGAGCAATAGTCACAAACTCCCTCGCATGCGTCACAGAAGCCGCCCGAAGCCACCTACAGTTGAACGTCAACCTGCCATCTTACCATACTTAAAGGGAGTCACAGACAAAATTGGCAACATCTTACGGCGAGCTTCAATTAAAACTTATTTCAAGCCCCATAAGAAGATCAGTCAATTTCTAAGACCTATCAAGTCTAATATCCCCCTACAAGATGCAGGAGTATACAAATTAGACTGCGAATGTGGTTTATCATACATAGGGCAAACAAAGAGAAGCGTAGGTACTCGTGTGAAAGAACACATTGCTGACATGAAGAATAGGCGCGATAAAAACTCTGCAGTATGTGAACATACACTGGACCAACCAAACCATTACATCCGGTTCGATAAACCACAAATCCTCGCCAAGGAGAATCGCTACATGCCGAGAATGTTGCGCGAGGCTATTGAAATAAGAAAACACCCCAATTTCAATAGAGAAGATGGTTGGCAAGTACCACCTGCTTGGGATCCAGTCCTAAAAATAATCAAGTCACAAATCCAAAGATCTACTAAAAAATGGTACTACAGAGTTTACTGACCTCACACCAGCAACCACGGATGAAATTATTAAAATCATTGATGAGCTAGATCCTAACACAAGTTCTGGTATGGACGGTTTCAGTGCAAAAATGATAAAATGTGTCAAAAAATTGATTGCCACTCCACTCACAAATTGCATAAACGAATGTCTGGCTCAAGGATTCTTCCCAGATAGCTTAAAACTCGCAAAAGTAACACCAGCTCACAAATCAGGAAGTAAATCTGATCCGTGTAATTATAGACCAATTTCAGTTTTACCAATAATATCAAAGATTCTTGAAAAAATAATTTACTCTCGAATAGAAAAATATCTTAAATCTAAAGACTTCTTGTATAAGAAACAATACGGTTTCAGACCCAAATCGAATACTCTCTCGGCAACAGTAGACCTTGTAACTAAAATAAAAAATAAAATAGATGAAAAACAAGTAGTACTTGGTGTTTTCATCGACTTAAAAAAGGCCTTTGATACAATTAGTCATAAATTACTACTTGAAAAACTATCCGAAGTTGGTATAGCTGGCAAGGCTCGTGATATCCTAAAATCATATCTCCAAAATCGTCAGCAAATAGTTAAAATAGGACAACATCAAAGTAGTCCTAGTATAATTACATTTGGTATCCCACAGGGCTCAATTTTGGGGTCACTTTTGTTCTTAATATACATAAATAATATACAGCACATTGGCTTAAAAGCCGATGTTTCCTTATATGCAGATGACACGAGCTTATTTTATTATGGTCATTCCACTAAAGCTATGACATCTAAAGTACAAAACGATTTGGACACACTAAATAACTGGTTTTTATCAAATTTACTCACGATCAATACAGCCAAAACAAACTTCGTTGTATTCGCCGCTAAATATAAATCTATTGATAACATACAACTTAAGATAAACGATAAAATTATTCAGCAAAAAACAAGTGAGAGATATCTTGGCCTTATTCTTGACCATTATCTGAACTGGAAACAACATATACATAAAGTCAAATCAAAATTGACATCGTCAACCGGCATCTTTCGTAGTATAGCTAAATGTCTTCCGCGTAATGTCAAATATATTATTTATAATTCATTAATTAAACCACATATAGATTATCTAATTGAGGTCTGGGGTACAGCAGCTAAATCGGAATTAGAAACATTACAAATAGCTCAAAACAAACTAGTAAAATCCCTATTTAATTATAATTTTCGGACACCGACCAAAAAAATATACCTGGAAACTAAAATAATGACCATTAAACAGACATACATGTACTATACATGTATACTAATTCACAAAATTTTAAATAACCAGATCCACACGTTACTATCATTTCGCAAAAAACATCAATTCCAAAAAATGAAACTACGAAGTGCCAATCATATAATATCGCGCGCTCCACGAACTAATTACGGCAAAAAGAATATCGAATATGAAGGAGTGAAAATATATAACAAACTACCAACTGATATAAGAAATACGGAATCAATAACTAGTTTTAAAAGACAACTTAAAACATATATTTCAGACGTCGGATCGTAAAAGCCATTTATCAAAATAATAATGTCTATATTTTACGTACGGATATGTTTAATAAGCGTGCATGTATGTATATATATATGTATATATATGCATATGTAACCAAATAAATATTATACCTATAATAAATTTATAATTAAATAAACAAATATACTATGCATGTAAATAATTAATAATAAAATATACACCACTTAAAATATAAATATACATACGGGTATACATGCGAAATTACTCTATAGCAAAATATCAATCACACAAAAACATAACAAATCCAGTATGCAAGTATGCACTGTGTGCTTTATATCCGTGTTTGCTTGGTAAGGTAAACAATAGACGATGCACCTTCATGTTTCACTTTGTTATCGCTTCGTTAAATCAGCCGATATCACTTTTATTAGATATACCCCCCGACAGGATTGTTATAATCATTTACTGTACTATCTACTGTGCGCTCACTACACGTTTATAAATATCATTGTATAAATGTAATTTTAATGTTTTCTCAGGAAGTGAATTATGTATATTCTTTATGAGAAATAAAATATTCTTAACCCTAAATGTTCGGACACTGTGAGCGATTTTTGTGTGAATCGGAACATATATAATTAATCCATCCATGTCGGTAGATGTAATAATGGAATAACTAATGTAAGACAAATACCACCTTAGTCTTTCCTGCGACCACGGACGCTGCAAAGCGTTCGAAACGTCAGGTTTCAACAAAATAAATAAAACACGCGATACTTCCGTTAAAAATAGTTTAATCTCTTATTTTACTTTTTCCTTTTTTTATCTACTAGCATTTCAGAAATGACCATTGGGTACGAAGAAGAAATTCTGAAAGAAACTTGCCATACATAAGCATATTGGTACAATAATGATATCAAATGGTAAACTTAAAGATTATTTATTATTATTAAAGACAGATTGTCTGTATTGAATTATTTCCAGACATCTTTGTCAGTTACATATTCATATCAATTCTATAATAAGCCCTTCTACGGAGAGTATTTTTAATGTGCTTTTTGATTACATTGTCAGGAGGAGAAGGACAGATCTGTTTCAGGCAACTTATTATAAAATCGAATACAATGTACAAGAACAGATCTACCAGTCCCAGCAAGCCGACGCATCAGCATACACAACTTATTTCTACTTCTAAGTTTTTCACTGAAGTTTGAAAACGACTTTAAATTTTTACGGGCATACATTATGTTTTCATAAATATATTGAGAAGTTTATCCTACTTTCATGCACTTTCTGCCATACCTCCCGCTTCCATACGTATGCGTTCATACATACTCTTGAATATAAAAAAAGAGTGAACACGAGAATGACTGGTAAGCATAATAGCGTACATTTTTCAGCGTGTGCATTTAGTGTCGGGAGCGGCGAATCAGCTTCGTGAATGTTTGACGTGTACAGATAATTTAATTTCGCTCGCCGATGAATAATAAACGTTAATGCCGAGAGTGTTTGCTCCGCGCCGCGCGCTGCGTGTTGCCCGGCTTATTGCCTTAATACGGATGTGTGCGAGTAACGGCGCCCTCGCGGGACACGCCGCGTGCCCACTGCGCTGCCCCGGTATTATTCTCGTCCGGTTTCTTTTCACTCACCCCTGCTGCTAACACAGCAACTTCTTAAGAGCTTACTGATAAACTCGCTCGCTCGTTAGAACACAAAAACCCTTCAGGGAGTTCGTTGTTCTAACATTTTCCCCGGTCGCTTCTTTAATACTTGGAAATGGAATTATGTTATCAAGAATTTATTTTTTGTTTTGATCGACATCCTCTGTAAACGTCTATTGCTAATAAAGTGATGAACGACCTTCTTGTCACTCAGTGAAGTTTTCCCGAGCCAGTGATTGGAGCCATGTTATACTTGAATATAGAAATGTTATTTATGTGTATTGTTATCTAAGCTCATCAAGTACTTCCTCAGTATGGTCACTTTGTATTAACATTAACGAGATGTCTTCAAAATTCCACCAAGTGCCTACAATCAACAGTATCAACATAACTTTGTATTAATATTAATCAATATATGTATTGGTACCCTATCCTCCTAATATAAAACTAGAAGGATCTACAACTGCAGAGCCATCTTTGCAAACGTTAGTGCTCTAACGTTCGTTTGTCGATGGCGGACGACCGCAGCAGCCGACACAGAGACTACCGGAGCAGCCATGGCAGCGTCGGCATGTTGCATCTACTAACGGTAATGGGTGGGTGCCGGCCGGCGCTAGGCCTCATGAACTAATTGGTGGCTGAAGCACACAAAGCAGGTTAGTTCAAATTGCATGTAAATTTGACTATAGCAAAATAACGCCTGAATCTATTAACATTTGTTATAGATATTGCTATCCTCAGAACAAATCCTAGAAATCTTTGTTAACTTTCAGCAATAAATAGACTGCCATCGAGTACTATCTATCACACTTAAAAGTCTCCAAGTCGGATATTGACAAAGTTCCAGCAGTGCTCCGAGCTGAGCAAGTCCGTCGCTCATTGAAAACGAACTCAAACTGGCGGGTTATTGCCGCACAAGTACGTAGCGGTTCCGATTCCTCAAATATCATCTGATTACATGTCTGGCATCTGGCAACGACGACTCGACTTGTGAGCCAGAGCGGCTTGGCAAATTGAAATCGTATAATGCGAATGACAAGTGACAGTTAATATGTCTACTGTATTACAACTGGAATTCAGAATGTTTTGAAATTAATAATTAACATTTGGTACGAGTAGTTTCATCAATTTAGTTTTGAAAACAGATATTATATTAATTTCAGAAAAAGAGAACACTTAATTCAAAACTAAGCTAAAAGAAAAAAGAAATGTAACATGTAATGTCAGTTCAAGACATTGCTGGGGGAAGCTGTGTGCTGATTTTCAGTTGAGACAAATTTGTGCCGCGTTTATTTTACATTGTGCCTGCGACGGGAAGGGAAAATGTCTAGTATTTTTTTTTATACTCTTGACTCTGAGTATTAAAAAAATACTCACCAACTCACGAAGTTGATTCGCCGCTCCCGACACTAAATGCACACGCTGAAAAATGTACGCTATTATGCTTACCAGTCATTCTCGTGTTCACTCTTTTTTTATATTCAAGAGTATGTATGAACACATACGTATGGAAGTGGGAGCTGGGTATGGCAGAAAGAGCGTGAAAGTAGGACAAACTCGGTCGAAATGCGAGCGTTGCGCAAAACTTGTGGCATAACGTTTGTAGCCCGTATTCGCAACGATGATGTTAGAAACAGAGTTAGTCTGAAAGAGAGCGTCGGTGTTAAAATAGCTTCAACCTATGTATAATAAGTATGTTTTTACAAAAAAAAAAAAAAAAATGTATTTACGTATGTTTATCAGTTGTCTAGTACCCATAACACAAGCTTCGCTTACTTTGGGGCTAGATGGCGCTGTGTAATTTGTCCGACAATATTTATTTATTTATTTATTTATAACCCACGTATTATTAGCCTACATATACGATGGCTGTTAAGTAAAGATGACGAACCCTATATTTGGTCAAACGAAGCAAGCAAATAAATCAAAAAGATCGGGAATAGAAAGTTCAATAGTTTGACGAGAAATAAATGTGATCTCCAAGTTTGATGATTGATGATCCAAAAAAAAAAAATGATCCAAAAGTTCTGCCCGCCAAATGTGACCTCAGTAACATTCCATTATATCCGAGCGAGCTACATCAGAAGTAGAAACAGTGCGACCCTCGCGAGATCGTCCCGCGGCTTTCGTCGGCGCGCTTCAACTTATCTCGGTGTCGACAACTTTTAACGAACTGCCGACAAGCTCTTTGTCACCGGAGTGATCCCTTGCCACCTCGGCTGTAATTGGGCATAAATTGCTCTGAAGTTTTTGTCGATGCGACTTTTTGAACAATATTTGTGAAATTATTTCGTTTTATGTGACTTTCTTATTGTTGCAGGACTACAACGTACATATTATACAACGTTGGGAGACATACAAGCATACGGCCCTCTTGATATCGTGGAGCGGAGTGCTGTCGTGACATTTGTACAAAACCTGCGCCAGCGGCTGTCGGCAGCCGCCCCGTGACGTGCCGCCCGCTCGGTCACACGTCTTAGCATACGAGCTCTATCATTTGTATTTTCCCATGTTTATGCATATGTGGTGTGTGACAAATATATTCTGACTTTCGTCAACTGTTATAACGTACTTACTTGAACACCATTCTAACTAACCACCCTTCCTAGGCTACTGGTATAGTGCCAGCCGCGCCTTACAATGTAAAGCGGATACCGTAGCCTACGAACACTTGAAACACATCAAGTATCACCTCACTCATTCACAGGAATGGACAACCTTCCAGAGAGTTGTTATTTGACTGCGGTTTTCTGTGGGGTGGAGCTACTTCCCCAGACGGGTTGCTTTGATGCGCCATACCTCACTTAAAAACACCCAACCAGGATAAACATACATATTCATGCACACAAATGTTTTTCCTGTGTGGTAATCGAACCTAGGAGCGTTGGTGTCAAAGTAGCGTTACTAATCACTGCGCCGCCGAGCTCGTATAACTTTATGTATGAAAATAAAGTTAGAGTTGTTTGCATGTGACGATTACTGTTTTCGATGTCATTTTATTTGTGGCAGTTACTGTACAGTCGGTAATTAGTTCGTTTGTTGTCCTAATCGGCGGCATCGTGTGAACATTTATTTTATTGAGTGAGTTACTAGATTTACCACTGATTTGGTTTGCTGTTGTAAACTTCTCAGACGCGCCAGAAGCCGATATGGATAAGTAAGTTGTGTCAGAAAGAGCGGAGATGAACAGTTTATATAAAGGTGACATATGACGCGGGGGTTAACTAGGGGTGAATATCGCACTCAGTTTAGTTTATTGGTAACTTCTTCTATTCAGTCGGTACAACTACGGCCGTAACTGAAGGAGATTAAACTGCAACCAAGTAACAACGCCCTAGAGGGTTGTTGTGTTCCTGAGTGTGAGTGAAGTCATCAATGAGCTCCTAAGGAGTTGCTGTGTTAGCAGATGAGCCTTCGCGCGAAAGATACTTAATGTATTACAAGCGTTCAGGGCTACGGTACCCTCTTTGCATGAGTTTAATAAAAAAAAAATTGAATCGTCATCACTTTAGGCAGTGAGCTCAAGCTTGGAACAGGACTATTACTGTTTGTTTGTTTATAAATTCTATATTGTACTATAATATAAATACAAACATGAAAATAATTATTTTTACAATGGCGGACTTATCCCACCTGGGATCTCTTCCAGTCAACCATTGAATACCTGATAGGAAATGTCAATCTATAATAATTGATGTAACAACTAATTATTGATTAAATGACATTTCTTTATACCGCAAAATGAAAAATAGGTATATGAATCATCAAATAGCAAGCATCCACCGCAGCCTATAGACAACAAAAACAACGCGCACGTTGTTGCGTGACTCAACTTCCATTTCCCATCGAAAACTTAATAAAATATAAGCCTCCTAGGAAAAGTAGGCAACTATTACAGTTCCAATGTGTTAGTGATATATACTTTTAGCCAAAAACCCTATGAGAAGAAAAAAACACTTCGTCCAGCTTTGAGAATGATAATTTGCATACGTAAGAATTTGTTCAAGTTGCCCTTTCATATAAAATCTAGTAATAAGTAACTTCTGTCGCAAGGGACAAATTTGGGGCCGCTGTTGTCTCTAATATCATAATGGATATTTGCCTTTTGCCCCTGCGGTATTGCGGTAAGTCAATTGCCGTAACAGGATTAGAGTGATCGTCGGCGGTCGTTAGCATGGAGATGATGCCCCCTAATAGATAGCCCCTAATAAATGGCATATTACAGAAGCTATTACGGCTTAGATCGGCGTTAAAGTCCTTCAAAGTTATGAAGAGAATTCGTAGTTTTTAATGTATTGAAAGTCCCTGCAGTGTTTAAGTTTTGGTTGACGGCGTAAAGGATTACATAGAAGGGAAGTAGAGACAATCAACAAGATGTTAAGGTTATTAAATCACGTGAGACTGGCTGGGGCGTGGAGACAACTAAACATAGTAAGTTATAATTAACGTTAATTGTTAAGCTGTGCATTGCGGTTGCGGCACAGAGGCAACATTAATGCGAAATCAGAGGTTAATTAATATAAGTAACAGATAAATCACTCCTTGAATATTTTTTTATAAAAGCGAGATCATTGCCGGTGTGTTAGAAGAAATATTTTAACATCAATGCTCGCGCGTTCGACTCCCTCACCAGGTAAACATTTGTACGAGTATGTATGAAGATGTTTGTTAGTTTTGGTCTGGGTTGCATCCGGGAAAGGTAGGTAGCATCAAAGCAGCCCTAATGGGGAAGTACCTCCACCTCACAGAAAATAACAACTTCCTTTTTTGTATACAACGCCGGGAGTATACAAGCATACATCTTACCTGATGTAAAACAGTTACCGTAGCCTATTATCGCTTGTAATTATATTAAGTATCACTTGCGCGATGCCTCCTCTGCTGCTTCGACAGCAACTCTTTAGGAGGTGACTCACTCACACGCAGGAACACAACAACCCTCTGGCGAGTTATTATTTGGCTGCGGTTTTCTGTGACGTGGAGGTACTTCCCCAGATGCTTTGATGCGCCCTACCTCTCTTAAAACATCCAGACCAATATAAACAGACATGTTCATGCACACAAATGTTTGTCTTCCTGCATTGTCGTTGTGTTATTGTGAGGGAATGAGGTCATCAATAAGCTCCTAGTGAGTTGCCGTGTTAGCAGTAGAAGCAGCAACACGCAAGCGATACTTTCCGACTTTGTATATAAAAAATCTGAACATATCGATATAGTATAAAAATACAGATTAATGAATTAACTATATTTGTACGGATGTTTATGAAAAATGCGCACATATGGAAAACAGGATTATTTTGAGTTATGACGTTTTTTTATTTGATTATAAATGAGGAGTGTATTTTAAATATATGTCTGCCTATCATATATCTATCCTATCAAGTATATTCACAACATAAGACGAGCTCGGTGGCGCAGTGGTGAAACGCGCTGTTACGCTACTTTGACACCAACGCTCGTGGGTTCGATTCCCACACAGTACAAACATTTGTGTGCATGAACATGTCTGTTTGTATTGGTCTGGGTATTTTCTATGTATAATAAGTATGTATTTACAAAAAGAAATGTACTTACGTATGTTTATCAGTTGTCTAGTACCCATAACACAAGCTTCGCTTACTTTGGGGCTAGATGGCGCTGTGTAATTTGTCCGACAATATTTATATTTATTTATATTTATATGCAAATGTAACACGAGAGAAATCGAATACCTTACAAATTCTAAAATAATTATTCCGTAATAAAAATTGCTCATTTGTTTGGGTACCTGAAAGGAATTATAACGACCTCTACTTTTATATAGACGTCTAACAACTGCAGTTATATTACGAAAATACATACCAATATGCAATACAAAGTATCCCACTCGCGGTGTTACGAAGTAGCCGTGAGCCACGGGCATGCCGCCGCTGGCAGCCCGCTGAATTGAATACTCAATGTTCGATCGGTTGTTCCGTTTGGAACCGGTTCTAGTTAAAGAATTCTGATCAATGATGTTCTCATATTTGTATTCATTTTTAACTGACTTACAAATTAAGTTTGAGACAGGTTTGGAGCAGATCTCCACCTGACAGAAAACCGCAGTCAAATAACAACTCCCCAGAGGGTTGTTGTGCTCCTGCGTGTGAGTGAGGTCACCAATAAGCACCCAAGGAGTTGCTGTGTAAGCAGCAGACGAGGCATCGCGCGAGTGATAATTAATATATCGCAAGCGTTAATAGGCTACGGTACCCGCTTTACATGAGGTGGGCCGTATGCTTGTATGCTTCCCAACATAGTATAAAAAAAAAATTGATAATCTTTTATTAAACTCAACTTATAAGAAAAACAACCAGTTGAGAATGCGCAAGCTTGCATTGCCAGAGGAACACCTGGCTCGTCAATTATATAATTCAAATTTCTTTTTTTAATTTGTCGGCCATTTTGACCATGTTCCTTAAGAGATAGGAACGGTGTTCCTGAACATTCCTATTCTACTTTTTTATGCTGAATTCGAATCTGAAGTCAAAATTCGAATATTCGAAAAAAAGCGACAGACACACACACAGACAAACATATAGATTTCATGTAGGAACGGCGTTCCTGAAAAGAAACAAACTATTCTGTTGTACAGGGGCCCGAGTGCAAGTTTTACAAAGATTCGCGTTTCTATTGTATTTACGTATACATAAACAATCAGTATGTAAATTAGACTCACGTCTCTGGCGGAACAATACGAAAACCCGACATACAACATTGAATACGAATGCAGAAAACCGCGGCGCTTCTCGGCAGCCTCTCATCCGGTTACTGAAGGGAGGAAAGAAGAAGGTAAGGATCATCGGCGTGCTCGGGTACAAAAAGTGACGTCTTGGAATAAATTGTCGAAGAATGGCTCAGATTCTTCTTCATTTTCGAGTCGTAAATATTCGAGTGTCGTTGTTTGATTTATTTTTTCGCTGTATTCTGTTTAGCTCAATCGTACGTCAAGTACAATTTGACAATTTGTTATATAATGTAAACAGTACACTTAATTTGTAAATAAAAAACTCCTAAAATGCAAACTTGAGGTAACGTTTATATAAATACATGCTAGGCAATTTTATCTTCTCTGACATTCATAGTTCTTTTCATGTACGCTCGCCGGTATCTAGGACATCACCTTGTGATAAAACACGACCAATTTGGTCACGGTAGGTTAGTCTCGGTCTATCTCGGCCCTACATCCTTCCGCTTCCGCATTGTACATCTGGTTCGTCATTCTCTCATTCTGCATTCTTTATATATTTTTCTACATGAACTGGCATTACCAACAAATGGTTCTTTACCAATAACTTTGACATCCTATAATTTGGTGAGACGAGATCGAGCGAAGAGCTAATACACAGCACATACAATCACTATTTTTATAAAGTTTTTTTCATACAACTAGATTGACAAACAAGCATGCGGCCTGCATTAAATGAAAGCGTCACCGCAGATGTCGCGCGCTGCCAATCTTGTGACCTAAGACTGTTTCGTCACAGTATCTACGCGGTAATTTGTCTGCCGTATCTCACCCTTCAAACCGGAACACGACTATATAAATATAGCTGCTTGGCGGTAGAAATAGGTGAGACAGAGGTGGGTACTTCTGTATGTGGGTGCAGACGACTTTTGTACAAAGTCTTCCTCTGGTTAGTTTAAAATATCCGCAGCCTGGACACGTTAGTGGCTGTCATTTGTTTCCCCGCGCGCCCTTTACGTCGGTGTTTCCCTCGTTGCGAACATGTCCTGCAATTGACACTTGTACTGTTTTGATATTTTTAAGATCCCATTCTGCAAAATATATTGAATGAGAACTGTTTTCAGCTCGCTTTATTGTCTAGTTAGCTAATGATATCGAGCTAATATATTTAATGTCACTTGACAGCCGTGACTTTATACTTCGACTTTTTTCTATTCGTGGCAGAAGCACACAGAATAGGTTAGATTACATTGGATCTTAAGCTTTACATTTCACGGTCCGGGGTTCGTTACACGAGCCTAAGGATTTGGCGAAGATACTAGTTTTGACATGGAACGACTGCCGTCAGACCTCCGTGGCCCAGGGGGAAGAGGAGAGAGGGCTTTCTTAGATTGGTCCACACGTCCTTTGAAATGTAATTCCATTGCGGTGCTGGTCCTTACGATGGTTTACGTCAGCGCTGAACTAGTGATATGTATTTTTTTAGTGGTAAAATACGAATTTCGTTTCCTTTTCGTCGGCTCTTGGTCCACTAGGCGCAATAAATTAATAAAAAAACAAAAAAAATAATTACTACTTTTATTATACAACATCGGGAGGCATACAAGCATACAGCCTACCTGATGATGTAAAACGGTTAGGTATTACTCGCGCGATGCCACCTTTGCTGCTAACACAGCAACTTCATAGGAGCTTACTGGTGACCTCACACACACGCGGGAACACAACAACCCTCTAGGAAGTAGTTATTTGGCTGCGGTTTTCTGTGAGGTGGAGGTACTTCCCCAGACGGGCTGCTTTGATGCGCCCTACCTCTCTTAAAAATACCCAGACCAAGACAAACAGATATGTTCATGCATACTAATATTTGTCCTGTCTGGGAATCGAACCCACGAGCGTTGGTGTCAACGTAACGTAGCAACGCGTTTCGCCTCTACGCCACCTAATTTAATAACTAGTTGAAAATATTTCTAAATATTTATTCAACGTAGGCTCGTAACAGGCACATCTTAACAAAAAATTACATCACTCCGTTTCGGCTCTCTTTCTTTTTATTTGTTTATGGTAACTGTGCACTGTAAGTTATTTCTCATAAACTTGATTATGTATGCAACTTTTCATACCACAAAGCTGGCATTGCCGATGACGACCCAATGGTATTAAGTTATCGTAGCCTGCTCTGGAGAGTCTCACCGACGCTTTACCGGCTTTATAAAAACCTCTTCACACCTTTTTTGAAGAACCCGTGGTCTCCTGGTATAGCTTCGTTTGGGAGGTCGTTTTGGAAATTAAGAACATAACTAACTTAATTACCTATTCAACTTTATATTGAAGTGAATTACGGTAAACTAAATAGATATATCTGTTAACAAATGTATTACTTATGAAATAACACAAAAACGCCAATGAAAGTTAATCAATTTCAGATGTAATGTTATGAGTAAAGTTATATTAGATATAGTGTATTTACCGTTTATATTTACCTTCAGGGTAGGCTGTGCAGTGCAGGAACATCTCTTTTGTACAATGGAAAATAACCTCACAAAAATATGTCTAAGCAGTATCTCAATTTTATAGTAAAAAGCACACCATTATTTTTGGAATCTAACTCCATATTATTTGTACTTGAGCATCTCCTACTGATGTAATTTTCATTCTTATTTATTATCTCTCTGCCACCTTTGTATTTTACAATATTATGTACATTTAATATAGTATGTTATTGTAAACTAACCACTATGCTTTTAGTACATACTATAGAAACACTGCAGAAAAAATCACATGTTTGATTAAAAAATACAAATAGTAACAACTAGCTACATCTCTGTTCTGTTCTGATGAGCTACTACTGTTCGAAACTAGGAGGTAGAGACGCACACAGAGTACGACCCGACAGTAAATAAGACAGAAGTACTGTAATATATCATCGTTAGATATTAACTTTGCTTCAGTATTACAATTGAGGAGTAATGTAAAAGTAAATACTTGCACCATGTTCATGGAACAATCCGTTACATATTCTGATAAAACTTTTGATGTTAAAAATGGATAGATTTTGACACGCGGTACTGCGTTTTCGCCGTGTTAGGGTGATTAGTAAGTCCAATATACTCGTAGTATACAGAACTATGTGAGTATATCAAACTAGCGACTTAGCTTAGACTTAGCGAAACTTCGCACGGGTGCCATGTAGATACTAATTTGTTTCCAGTGTAGAGTGATGGACAACGTACGGTTTATAACGTAATTAAAATAGCTTCGTAAATAACCCATTATTTTTTTGTAATATGTACGAGATAAAAATGGTTACTGTGGGTTATCCTTAGGAAATGGACGTATACTATCGCGAACTTTTTTGCAAATCTTTTTAATATATACAATTCCATAGTACATTATTATGATCTATCTCGTAAGGTTCAGCCAGCATTTGTAATGTAAGCGCACAAAAATATGTTTTTTACGACATCACATTACAAACCTTTTAACTATGTTTTTCTACTATAATATGCATGTGTTATACATATAAACCTTCCTCTAAAATCACACTGTCTATTGATGAAAACCACATTAAAATTCGTTGCGTAATGTATTTTAATAAAGACTTACGTGTACAGACGGTGGGAAGCAACTTTCTTTTATACTATGTAGAGATACGTCACTGGATATTGATTTATAATCGAGGAATATAATGTACATCATTCATTATATAAAAGTAAGTTATTTATTTTATTTATTTATTTATTTATTTCATATTACAACAATAAAACTTGAGATTCTATCTAGAATGATATGCTAAAAAGCTAACAAGCTTTATGCGCATACCGGGCCGTCTAATATCTTGTGTGAGTGTGATGTTTACATTGCGCATGACAAGAGCTCCTAGGATTAAGGCTAAAATACAAACAGTTACAATTGCCTGTTAATAAAGATAGATATCTGTTAATAGAGATAGTTATTCAGGACGTTAAATATTGAAGCGTAAAACAGCTAACAGGTTAGGCAATACTAATCATTCATTAGTACAAAGTAACCATACTACAAGAAATATGTATTGTGACAGCGAAATACGATCTGGAACTGACACACAGCAAATTGTCCTGGAGAAATCAAACGCCTTGAACGTGGAGGCAGCTCCGCCGGCGATGGCCGCAGCGGTATCAAACAGCAAATACTTGCTCGCAAATACGAGGGTATCGTAACAGATAGAGCGACTGTCTATATTTGTACGGTTAATCTTATTTACTTTGATTTCGATTGGATATAATATTTGTTGCATATAATATTTTCTAATTTCCTTCGTTGGTTTCCCAGATCCCCAGAGTTCTATCGCAAAGGCATAAATAAACTTCCGATTAGATGACAGCAATGTATATATAATGATGATAAATATTATGATTAAATAAATATGTTACATTTTAGATAAAAACGAGTTTTAATTTTTCAGTACAAATCGGCAATGTCATACTTTAACCCCTAATATAATGGCGCTGCTGAGCACGTCAATATGTGGTCTTAAAAAACTAGTGGCTATCTGTGAAGCATATGTTGTAAGTCACGGTTTACAGTATAACATAATGAAAAGTGAAGTCATGGTTTTTGAGGCCAGAGGCAAGAATATAGACCTTTCCGGAGTTTAGACTAAATGGTACAGCGTTGTACATATTCCAATACTCGGGATACTAATTAACCCCTGACCTCAAGGATCATGACAACATTGAAAGGGAACGGAGGGTGTTAACGATAAGGGTAACCTGATACGCCGCAGCTCAGAACCGCACGTTGTTTTAAAGAAGTCAAAATCATACTCGTTAGATCGTATTGCACGTCTTTCTACGCCTGCAATCTGTGCGCTGTATATACCCAAAAATCCTGTAACGCCCTCCGTGTTCAATATACTCGTAATAACGAGTTCAGGTGTCGATGGGGCTGCCGCGATACTGCAGTGCATCTGGTATGCTCGTAGAACATTGTGTAGATTGTTTTTTGGCTAAAATGCGTAAAAGATGTGCAACTCTGGAGCGCGCGTGCCAGCTCCAACAACATCCTGAGCATGATTGCAGGCTGGCTGGACTGTGTGTACGTGAATCACTGCTGTTCAGTTCCCAACGGCATTTCGCGGCAATGATTCTCAATAAATGATTATTTGTGCTTTAAATCTCTAATGTCTACTTACTAACACTAGCTTTAAATTAATTATGTTACTAACAAAATGAACAAAAGTCTGAAATAAAGAATTATTGGAGTTTACCCTTGAAATGATTTGTGTTATAAGATGCGGTGTGAGTGAGGAACTTTTATGAGGAGTAAAATCAAGTGAAGGCATTAACAATAAACGTTACGCTCGTCCACTTACAAAGAGACGAACATATACATGATTTAACGTGCGAGAGACACACACACGGCCCATCTGATGTAAAGAGATTACCGTAGCCTATGAACGCTTGTAATAGAATCGAAAGAAAAATCAAAGATAAAGATGAAGGTGAAGATGAGTATTACGAAGACAAAGATACCGACCGAGCGTTGTACGTGTGTCAGTACGCGTGTGTGTACGCCGCAGTATTACGAAGACAAAGATACCGACCGAGCGTTGTACGTGTGTCAGTACGTGTGTGTGTACGCCGCAGTATTACGAAGACAAAGATACCGACCGAGCGTTGTACGTGTGTCAGTACGTGTGTGTGTACGCCGCAGTATTACGAAGACAAAGATACCGACCGAGCGTTGTACGTGTGTCAGTACGTGTGTGTGTACGCCGCAGTATTACGAAGACAAAGATACCGACCGAGCGTTGTACGTGTGTCAGTACGCGTGTGTGTACGCCGCAGTATTACGAAGACAAAGATACCGACCGAGCGTTGTACGTGTGTCAGTACGTGTGTGTGTACGCCGCAGTATTACGAAGCTCGGTACATTTTACGTATATTTTTATTTCTATTAAACAAATCATCAAGTGATTAAAGTTAAAAAAACATTAGAAAATATGGAAGAAATAGATTCGAGTCGTAACGAAGAAGAATACGAAAAATACGTGAATGCAGTTAATTGGCACAGGCTTACCTGTACGATATAAACTATAGTTTACATTTATGAATAATATAAATTGTATTCTTATTATTTCAGAATATGCGTTCATTTACCCTCTTCTTCCATTCGATATATATATCATAATTACCGTTCGTAAGGAGTAGGCGTCGGAGCTGACACACACACACACTTTTTTATTATCTTGTTTCAAAATAGGTAAAGCTTGTAGGTATTATAGCTGGGTGCTAGCAAATGATTTGCAGTAAAAATATGTTTTCATCACACATGCTTCGGTTTATTTGACCCGAAGATGTCGGTGAACATGAACAGGAGGAAATAAAACCTCTTCAGTCGAAGGCGTATGATAAGTCCACACGCTGAAGATTTCCACTGTCTACAAATATTGTCTACTTTGAATTCTGTAGTCTTACTTTTTAAAAACATTATGAATATTTGAAATGTTTTTTATACTACTAAGATGGCAAACAAGCATACGGCCCGTCTGATGGTAAGAAATTACCACACCCTATGGACATTTGCAACACTAGGGGTGTCACTCTTGCGTTGCCGACCCTGTAAGAACTTCTTCTTGAAGAACCCCGTACTGTAGTCGCTTGGGAAAACCTCGGCAGGGAGCTCATTGCACAACTTAATAGATCTCGGTAGAACACTTCTCTAGACCGCACAGTACGCGACCATTGCGGTTCCAGTATACGAGGATGAAGTCCCAGCTGTCGGCGGACTGTGCCATTGTAAATCGAGGGCTGTTGGCGTAATGTAGAACAGTCTAATTGAGCGTTATGAAAGAAATGAACAATTCTTTTTAAATTAAAAACGTTTTATTAGTACATTCCTACGCGAATTCGAAGCTTTTGCGTGCAGCTATTCGACAGAATGCAATATGAAGCGGGACGATTCGGTATCGCAGCTACATACGAGTATGTAGGCGGTAGATCGATATGGCATATATCTGCGCCGGAAACGCTCGCTTCGCAGCAACTACATTTTATTTTTTCAACCTCCTCTACTGCGGATATTGTCATCAAAATATTAGTCGGCCAATATTCGCCTGGATAACTTTTTGGGAGCTGAGTGCGTGTGCTCAGCGATACCAGGGCAAACCATTCTTACACTTGCCGTTGTAGGCTTTACTCGAATCCGTTATGTGTTTTATATCATCATTATGTTCTTCCGAAGTAGCCAGTTATATTATCGTCCAATAACACTCCCTCGTAGCTATAAATGATCGACATAAAGACATGTTATAAAATGAACCATAAAATATATTACCTCCTCTCGTCGCCGTAATATGACGATGTTTTAACAACCGCGGACTAAACACGTACTACTGTGAACACTGAAATACTCACCATTTTCCGCATATATCCGTGTTTGATATTTACCTCAGAGAAATTTGAGGACATCTATTTCAAATTTATTTTCATTTTCATATATTTGACGAGCTCGGTGGCTCAGTCGTGAATGAGGCGACTTTGACACCAACGCTCGTCGGGTTCGATTCCCACACAAGACAAATATAATGTGCATGAACATGTTCGTTTGTCTTGGTCTTGATGTTTTAAGAGAGGTATCAAAACGGCCTGTCTGGGTAAGAACCTCCACCCCACAGAAAACCGCAGCCAAATAATATCACCCTAGAGGGTTGTTGTATTCCTGCGTGTAAGTGAGGTTACTTGTAAGCTCCTAAGGAGTTGGTGTGTTAGCAGCAGAGGAGGCATCGCGCGAGTAAAACTTAATATTTTACAATCGTAATAGGCTACGGTAAGTGCTTTACATCTGGTGGGCCGTATGCTTGTATTCCTCCCGACGTTGTTGTATGTCATGGAAATTTTAGTTTATGAACTACATCGAACCAGCTGTCCGTGAGTTTCTCAGCGTCGAATGCCGATTTGTGGTTCTGTTGCCGTTGGCTCCACCGTTAGAACACCGTCTACTATTTTCTTTACTATTGTCCTTTCTGCGAATCATAGTCTATCTTGTCTTTCCTTTGTACTCCTATTTTAGTTCCTTGCATGCAGCTCATTGTGTGTGAATTATTTAAATTTAATTTAAGAAACATACCTATATCCTGTATATAGCTTTATAACCGACATCTATAAAATTATGCATTAAAAAAAATACGCACTTATCCAGTCGAAACTGCGTATACTTTGATAGTGTGTATTTAAAACTGGAATCAATTGACAGTGCAAGAAAACAATGTACGTATTTTGATAAAGCAAAGGACCTGTCTACATTTTAATTAATTTTGTTTAATAATTTCCTTGTTTTATTTGTTTAATAATTAACTTCCCTACGTTGTCGTTGTGCCGTGGTAGTTCACGGTATACCGTTATGGTAAAAATTATAAAACCAAACGTTAGGACAATGATGTAGAGATGAATATAAAGGAATAAGAGTCTATAAAATGAACCATGAAACGTATCAGCGGGCGCAGGTCGCCGTGACGTTGCCGACGCGAACGGATCGCGGGCGTGCATGTTTTGACAAGCGTGGCAACAAACTCTGCGTGATGGAAGAATAATGTTGCTCCGCTGTCCTCTGCAAATATTTGCAAACATTACATCAGCCGAGCGACCCAGTTGACTTTACGCTAGTTGTTTGTTAGGAACACGACAGCATCTGTCACAAAACAGATGATCCCCAACAGTATATAGGACATTTTTTTATATGGGACGCATAAAGTATTACCTTTGCTCTTTTTTATAGAAATATTTTTTTGATATTGAAGTCGAGGTTATTGTAAGACCGAGGGATGGTACGATGAAGAGTCATCATCATCATTTCATCCACTGGTGGGCTTTAATAACGATGGGTCTTGTGCTACTTGCATCTAATCGGCTTCCTGCGACCTTTATTAGATCGTTTTTTTTTATGTACAACGTCGGAAGGCATGCTAGTATACGGCTCACCTGATGTAAAGAGGTTGCCGTTGCCTATAAACGCTTGTAATATATATTCATTATCACTCGCTGCCACCTCGGCTGCTAACACAGTAACTCCTTAGGAGCTACCTAGCCTAGCCTTATGGTGACTTCACTCACACGCAGGAATACACCAACCCTCTAGGGAGTTGTTATTTGGTTGCGATTTTCTTCCACAGGCGGGCTGCTTTGATGCGCCCTACCTCTCTTAACAACACCGAGACCAAGACAAGCTGACATGTTAAAGCACACAAATATTTGTCCTGTAAGGGAATCGAATCCACGAGCGTTGGTGTCAAAGTAGCGTAACACTACGTTTCACAACTGCGCCACCGGGTTCATCAGTCTACCATGTGGGTTACGCTGACTTAGTTTGTTCTACAGTTTACATTTACTTTTCTTATATCACTAACTAAACATGTAACTAAATTGTTTATATTTGATCAAAAGATGTTGGGAAAAATTAAAAACTGGACACCCTGCATGAAATGAGGCAGAGATGGCGTGCAAGTAACGCGTTTTGTGATGTTCCTCTTTACCTAGCACGAAGATACAGTTAGACAGACGACTAGGTAACAAACATGTATACAATTTAATATAAGCAACAACAGCATCAGTAAGCTAATATTAAGGCCACATATGACAATCAATAGAGGTTTCATGATCAGCGAGGCCATGTTACTGTTGGTTGTGTTTACAAGTGTGTTGTGTGTCGTTGTCCAATAGTGGGTCGCCATTGTACCACGGCGGGAATAATGACAATATATTGTACCTGGAATGTCACAGCTCACGTAATAACGCTTTGCGTGATTAATCTTGTCGTGTAATGATGAGGGAAGTGAGTGCAGGAAATGAGCTTCGCGTAGGGTAGGAACGTTGGTTCGGACATGTTTAAAGAGTGCAGGAGGATGAAAATCACGAAACAGACACTCAATGCGATAGTAGAAGTATGTAGGATTCAAGAAATCCAAGAACGTACGTGAAGCGAGAGAAATGAGTAAGGATCGACTCGTGTAACTCTGTTCTCTCTACCGCAAGGGTCTTGGCGTGAAGATATAGTTGGGTAGAAATGAAGTTAATTGATTATGTTATGTTTTTTTTTGTAATTAAAAGAAGCTTTAAACACATAAGTTGTGTATATTTTCGAGATCACCTTTAAAAATCCTACATTTTGATATTCCTCTTACTAGCTGTGGAATATTTTTTCGACTATCAGCACAATATTGGGTACATAATAAGGCATATTGTTTTTATTATGACGTCACATAGCTTGCGTTACTCGGGATAACGCAAGGATACTAATTATGTTATAAGTATGTATTCTCTTATACATTATGATGTATCTATAAATATTATCTAAATCCTTGTCTCTAAAAACTGTCTACTACTACTACACCGACCGTAACTATTTTGACTCCAGGGATACGGGTCTCCCATCACCGAAGGGGTTTACAGTATACTCCACCGCGCTACTTAACTGCGGATTGGCGATGACCAGTACTTTCAAGAGTTAGCTTAACGATAATTGATCGTCAATAGTCGGAACTGATGACTCGACGTTCCGATTTAGTAGTTTTAGTTTCACTCCAACCTAACTTAACTGACGAGCATTCATACACGAATCCTGAAAGCAATACGCTCCTTTTAGGAGCAGTCGTGTAAAAATAATTATTTTATCAACTATGTGTTGAAGTCGCAAGGAGAATATACTACATGATATTGGACAGACATGAGCACTATGCATGGGAAGGGTTCATTTAATGCCGCACGTCGCTGTCAAGGCAGGCTCCAGTCGTACAAATACCCCTTTTAATCACATCCTGTTTATTTCCGCCATTGTCCGCGGAGGCTCGCGATAAATCGCTCACCGTTCATTCGCACAATGACCACACATTATTTTAAAGCCGCTGAAGAGATCAACGAGCTTCATTTGTCACGAAAAGTGGTCACACAAAGGACTTTATCTGAGTGTGACACGCTGATGAAGGTGAACAGTTGCAAGGTTTTGCATATGACATGTTACTTGATTTGATGTTTTTCATAAGCTACCGATTAGTTTATGCGGACTAGCGCTGGTCCGCATGAACTAATTGGTGGCGGAAGGGCACAAGCAGGTTAGAACAAATTGCATGTAAAAAAATTGGTCTAAAAGGTAATGTTAGTTGGTTACGACAAGATAAGGCTAGCTCTGTTGGTTCGGACACGTAGAGAGAATACAAGATGGAAAAATTCGGCCAAGTGCGAGTCGGACTCGCGCACGAAGGGTTCCGTACCATTATCTATAAAAACGGCAAAAAAAATCACGTTTGTTGTATGGGAGCCCCCTTAAATATTTATTTTATTTTATTTTTTAGTATTTGTTGTTATAGCGGCAATAGAAATACATCATCTGTGAAAATTTCAACTGTCTAACTATCACGGTTCATGAGATACAGCCTGGTGACAGACGGACGGACGGACGGACGGACGGACGGACGGACGGACGGACGGACGGACAGCGGAGCCTCAGTAATAGGGTTCTGTTTTACCCTTTGGGTACGGAACCCTAAAAAGCAGGAAACACCAACAACGCGAATGTGAGACGGTGTAAGCGCCGAGAAAATGTAAGAGTCGCATGTCGCGATCAAATTGGTAATGTTTTATCAGACGTAGGAGTCTTAGGAAACAGCGAGCGCGTACTAATCTTGCGCTGCATAAGCATAAGCAAAATAATAATTCAAGTAAAGATATATTGTTCATATTTATTTTTATCTGGCGTCAGGTTATTTATTATTTTCTTTGGTATCATCATATTTTCTTTTGTATTCATCATTAAATTCTCTGCTCTAAATATTCGTACCCTTTTCTGTTTTATTATTTTTTGTTCTAGACGCTGAACCTCACACGAAAGAAGTCAGTTCCACTTCAGATAGTAGCGGGGATTAAAAAGAGACTTTACCATCGTCGAAATTAATCCTCTTTAAAAATATAAAATGATGAACCAGTCCGTCGTATAATATTTAAAGTACGTGAACCGTAGCTGCGTATAATTTAATTTCGACGGGTCAAAGAGGAAAAAATGTATTTTAATTGTGTAAACTCGCATGTCCGAAACAGGAGCGCGCACGGCGGCAACTGGGTGAAGTGCGCACTCGGAGCGCGCGGCGGCATATCGCGCAATATCTGACATTCGCCTCTGTGTTCCCGCATACCTCTTATAACGAATGTTTCCTACGTCGTGTAATTCTGAATTATGAAAATTGCAATTATTTCCTGGGAAAGTTTATTCCACGTTTGTTGCGCGTTCCGTATCCGTCATTATTGTCGGGTCGAGTTGTATTATAATGAGTTAATGTCCCCAGGTATATATTTTTACTTTTAGGATGCGTGGTCTATCTGCCCAACATAATGCAAAATTATATGTATAATATTATATGTGTTGAAATAATGTCCGTAGAAGACAAATCTACAAATGGTAAACAATAATACCAATTATTGAATAAGTGTTATAACAGACATTACAGGCATTATCCAATTAAGTTTGTAAAAAACCTGTACTAAAATAAATCTACTACTCGTAGGGTCACAACTATGACATGTTTTGAACAGTAGTTCAACGTGTGGTAGAAAAAAAAGCGTATCCGTATATAAAAATGAATCAAAATCTAAGTAATGTTCATATGATATGTGTGTGTAGCTTAATTTTAACTTTGTAATAAGTTTTCAGTTGAATACGGCCCATTTGTTTCAATAAATCAGTCAATCCTCATTTACACTCCATTAGTGAGTGTGTCGCAGGGGAGTGCCCCGGAGAAAGAAGGGCCGGTACAGGAGAAAAATAAAAATAGGTAAATACCGACAAGGGTTTATTTTTTAGAACACGCGATTAGGTTTCGTGGGTAAGAGGCGTAGTTCAGCTGAGCAGGCAGCTCCGGCGGGCGTCAGATGTCCAGGCAGAATAGGTCCGGCACTAAGCAGATGGCATAGCACGGAGCAGATGTAGTCCACCCGTACGGGTGAATCCTGGAGCGCACACGTCCAGTATGTTAGCCACGGGTACCGCCTTGCCGGTTGCCTCTTCATCTTCAATGCTAGCCGCGGAGAGTAAAAGCTAAGCGTCTAAGAGCTTAAGAGCGAACTATTTCAGATATCTAAATTGATACCTGAAATAGTTCGCTAAAACGCCTTAAATTGCTTGTCTTTTAGCATCTCATCTAACTTACATATTGTACCTGTTGACAGCATTAAGACTTGTGAAGATTTACCACAAGTTTCTGAGTCCTGTTCCCTTTCGCCTGGCCCCTCGGCTTGCCGCATCGCCTCCTGAGAGGCAGTGGCACGAGGTGCCGTTGATGACCCGATATCTATCTCCTGTTGTTGTTTACGGATAAAAGATCTAGTCTTCATGTATAATTCTAATGCATTCTCATAATAATGCTCAGAAAAGTAGGCGTGTGATCGCTCTAGCTCAGTCGAAAGGCGGTCATGATTGAATTGAAAGTCTGCCCAATAACCTCCCAATGCCGCAGATCGTCTTTTAAAATAAGTCTTTTGTGCTTGCTGAATCTTTCCCTATATTCATAAGAATTTTCTTAATGGCATCAAAAATCTCAATGTGTCGTTGATAAGTTTCTTTCGTTGTTAAAGGATATAAGAAATATTTAGTGAGTCAGTAAGAAAATAATGAAACGATATTATCCAATTCAGGATGACACTTGATTGTTACTTGATAAAATTGATACTTGATAAAGTCATTGATTAGCACTAGTATAGTCACTGATTTTTCGATAGCACTGGTAGAGTCACAGGTTGTTCAATAGCACTGGTAGAGTCACAGGTTGTTCCATAGCACTGGTAGAGTCACATGTTGTTCGATACCACTGTTAGAGTCCCCGGTTGTTCGATAGCACTGGTAGAGTCACAGGTTGCTGGATAGCACTGGTAGAGTCACTGGTTGTTTTTACCCGAAGGACCAAAAGCATATGCACGGTTTACTGAGCATATGCACGGTTTACTGATAACTGGTATTGATTCAGATAGAAATGAAAAACTGATTTAACTATTGGAAAATGTCTATATTGTACAATCTTATACCAAGTGAACATGAATGCTTTGATATTCTGATGATAATGTATAAAGTTTAATATGATGTGATATATTTTGGAGCACGTACGACGTCTTGATTGCTAATATATGAACTCCATTAATGACGGGCGAACGGCGCACATAGCCTGAAATGCTTACGCTGCAAATCTGTACGGTTGCCATGCAAAATTTATATTTTATGAATTTATATTTTTACGACATACATTATGTTCTCATAAATGTACTAAGGTAAGGATATTTATTTATTTGAATAGTTATCTAAGTGATTCCCTGGAGCCCATGTTATAAATAGAGCGGATGGCTTTCTTTTGTAATATGAAAATAGTTTCAATATCAGCCGATCTTTCCCAGAATAGTATAACCACATGACATAATGTTTTGAAAGTAGCTGAAATAGACTAAGCGAGCAGTAGCCACATCCGTCAATTGTCTAATTCTCCTAACGGGATATGCGACAGAACTGAGCTTACTGGCCAGTTTATTTATGTGGGGCCCCACTGCAATTTTGAGTCTATCGTAATTCCAAGAAATACAGTATCATTAACAAATTCTAGTATATTATTGTCAATGAAAACTTCTGTATTGGATGAAGCCACATTTGGAAGACTAAATTATATACATTTGTTTTTAGTTGAATTTATTAAATTGCATGTGAACCAATTTAGAATAGCAGATAGAACACCTAGTCGATATTTTCGCACTGGCGAGCAACATTAAAAATTATAGAAGTGTCATCGGCAAACAGTAGTATATCCGCCGTTTTCTGCACCATGAAGGGCAGACCATTTACATATACTAAAAATAAAAAGGGTCCCAATATATAGCCCATGGCCACCCCAATATTAATATTACTGCCTTTTTTTTTTTTTCTTTTTTTGTTTTTTTATTAGTACACCCCTGCCATGGGTAAGGCTCTGTTTGCAGCAATATATATATGAATTATACAATCTAGTTAATGATTAAAAATATAAATAATAACACATTCATACATCATCCTTTCTTTCATTCCGCAATTCATTCTTCCATTCATCATCTTTCAGTTTTATGTCCTATAAATTTTTATTTTGCCCATTTTAGAACGTCGGTGAAACGATAATGTCTGTTTCCAAACTTCCCTCCCCATACTGCGTCAGTCCAGACACGGGCGACAGCCAGCTTCACAGCTCCACCTAGCCACCGCGATCCCATCGGCTATACAAAATATAGCCGAGGTATACAGCATTAGTCCTAGGTGGAGCTGCTCAGCTTATTACGATCTATGACAGCCGTGGCTATACTGACGCAGTATTTTAAAAATTTTGCCCGAGTTTTCCCTACCACTATTTCGGAGACCGTTTCTTCGGTGGCCCGCATTCCCAACTCCTGCTCCAAATCGTACCCATGCCCCGAGAGGACCTGCGTGGTGATGCTCGACGACACCATTTTACCCACGATACCGTACGCCTCCGCCGCACTCGGGAAGAACAGCTTCGTCGTCGAAGCTGTCGTTCCCGATTTGTATCTCCTGTCCCATTCGTCAATGGTCCCCTTACGGATCATACCTTTGACGAATGAGACAGGGCAGCGGTCGTAATCTGGCCGCCTCCGCATATTACTGCCTTTAGATTTGACCCCATAGTAATAAGTTGCGATTAAATCATGGGCTTTACCTCTATCTTATCGTATCTTCACCAAATCCTTAGGCTTAGGCAGCAGACCTCGCCAATCATATTGGGGGGGGGGGGGGGGGGGGCAGCCAGAATGCTGTAACACAGGGTATCCCAGTACAACAATTATATCAAATAATGTTAATAATTAAATCAAATGTAAGATCTAGTTTAAGTTCCACTTACTGCATTGTTACAACATTGTGATTGATAATAAAGGATTTCAATTTATGTACATACTAGCTACTGCCCGCGGTTCCGCCCGCGTGGACTCAAACAACGTAGCCTATGTGTTATTCCAGATCATAATCTATCTACGTGCCAAATTTCATTCAAATCCGTTCAGCCGTCTAAGCGTGAATGTGCAACAAACATCCATCCATACAAACTTTCGCATTTATAATATATTATTAGTAGGATTTGTAATTATCACTACCTCATTAGTGAAGGAAAACATCGTGAAGAAACCAGCACGTCCAAGTACTTATATTCAAAAAGACACGTAACCTTCGTGTGACCTAAGAAAGCTCTGATTTTCCCTCTGGGTTATGGATGTCTGACGACAGCCGCTCTATGTAGACATCAGTATATACGCTAAATCTTATAATCGCCAAGTGTTAGGTAGCGTACTTCGCGCCCCCGCCAAAGAAGAAGATGCTACTCCACTACCAATGCAGCCGCTCTTCATGAGCCTATATGCTTGTTATATTTCTGAGAGTGACTGAGGCTATTATTAAGCTAAGGCCTTGCTGTATTAGCAGCAGGAGTAGCAACGCGCGATAACCACTTTACATTTGAAAGGCCGTATGTTTGTATGACTCTCGAAGTTGTATAAAAAAACCTACAAGATATCTTCTGAGAGTTGTTATATGTCAGCTGTAAAAAACGTCCCGTGTTATATAGTGCCAATCGGGACAACGAATTAGTGCGGATCAAATCACAGAAGATAAACTTTTCTAAAGAAGTTTATTTGTATTCTTTCAAAGAAATGAAGAATGAAATTCATTTATTAACCAACCTACAAAAGATACGATTTGACGAGCTCGGTGGCTCGGTCGTGAATGACGCGCCTTTGACACTAACGCTCGTGGGTTCGATTCCCACACAAGGCAAACATGTGTGTGCATGAACATGCCTGTTTGTCTTGGTCTGGATGTTTTAAGAGAGGTAGGGCATATCAAAGCAGCCCGTCTGGGGAAGTATCTCCACCTCACAGAAAACCGCAGCCAAAAAACCACTCCCTAGAGGGTTGTTGTGTTCCTGCGTGGGAGTTAGATCACCAGTAATCTCCCAAGGTTGCTGTGTAAGCAGCAGAGGAGACATCGCGCGAGTGATACTTAATATATTACAAGCGTTAGTAGGCTACGGTACCCGCTTTGCATCAAGTGGGCCGTATGCTTGTATGCCTCCCGACGTTGTATAAAAAAGATTCATATAATACAAGTAAAATAACGAAATATAATTCGTTTACTCAGTAAGTAGTTGTTTGTACGATACATATAACAGTAAAGCAATTATAAAATATGAGATATAAAGCTCCCAGCTCGGCACGGGCCGCAAATATTATACTGCGTCAATTTTCAGCTGAAACCTGTTGCAGATTTGAGATAAATATTCTGAATATGATTTTATAAAAGTAGAAAAATCAAAGTAAAAAAATCACGATGGCTTCATTATGATATTCACTCACTTGAAAGGGAAAAATACAATTCTAAAGTAAACACAGATAGAAAAAATTCGTTATTCCCTGTGACACAACTATACAGCGAGAACATTTTTTTTACAAATTCTATACAGTGAACTATGGATTACGGTATATCATTTGAATGGTATTTTTTTAGCTTTGCTCTTTCAATATAACCAAAGATTATTCCCCTAATGTCACGGCACGTAATAACAAAAGACATCAATTTCATCATCATCAAAAATACCGTATTGTTTGGTACTCCTGAAACCCTATAAAAAGAGGGCGTTTATAAAAATTGGTCATCAGTCCAATGTTTTACGTCAATGGGAATACTAGAGGTAGAAGAAAATTGAGACCACGCCTATAGAAGCCGCTCAAGTCGTCATCCTAATTCAGCGAGGGTTGTCTCAGTGCACTGTCGCTCGACAGCTACAACACAATATATTGAGGTGGAAATAACGCCCACAACTTCCATTTATTGTAATAATTCCCTAAATTGAGGTAGGAAACTAAATCTTTAATTAAATCTTTTTGATATCATTAGAAAGCGTCAAAAATTATCTTTCAAATGATGTACCACGGTTTACCGTATATAAATTGTAAAAATCTGCCAAAGCGCAACGCGCGATGAAGCGATTCCAGTTTATTACTCGCGAGTTGCAGCTAATAGGGAAGTACGAAACGCTCAATATTAACATAAACTGTTTTTATTACAATATGACACTACATCGCTAATAGCCGGGTGTGGCCCGGCGGGCAGCGGCTCGAGTGACACGCCTGGTGATGTCCTTTTGACGTTGTCGCGGGGAATGAACGGAAAAAACTTTCCCTGAAAACATTAATACTATTCTGTAATCTTAGCTATTAGTAAAGCTACGGAAATAGTCTGATTGCCTCGAGGTCAGTAGATTAACATTTGAAATAAATGTAAACAAATATTAAGTTTGGAAGACATATTGTGACGTGAAAAATTGTAAATAAAATGTAAGTGATATTATTTATTATTACCGTATCGTTTCCTGAAAGTGAGCATCGGTGACACGGTGATACATGAACGGAGCGAAGAAATACATTTGAAACATTTCTACAGAAACTATAAGTTTCCTTTTGAGTGATATTTTCTTGTGTTACTGAACCATTAAGTATGCTTTAGACATGAATAGAGTATATGACATTGAAACAGTGACAGTCCAGTGGATAAGGAACTGGACTATTGACCGAGTGGTCCCCGGTTCGATTCCTGAACTGCTAAATTCGTGTTTTTGGATTTATGTTCAAATCTGTAATTATTACTTCCTCGGCGGCGAAGGAAAATATCGTGAGAAAACCCTCACAGCTAAGAAATAATATTTCGAAAAACGTGTGACCTAACCAAAAAAAGGTCTGTAGGCCATTTCTACTAAAACTGCAGTTGCACGTTTACGTTTGTCATTCGAGCAGTGCAGTGCCAATACGTGTATTCTATTACAATTTCCTGCACTGCAACTACGCTGCAACTGTGCGTATCCTGCAAATGAACTACTTAACATCAGTCATGTATATGCCTATGATTTCAAACCCCGTTGCCCTTGCTTGCCGGCCGCGGCGTGGAGGTATTTCTAACTGAAAAGAAGCTTTACTTAATCATATATTCCCACAAACATCTCCCAAAATAAAACAAATGTTATGTAATATAAATCACCGCTTCAGAAAATTAATTTCACCTCCCAAAAGTTGCTCGAGACTATCGTTAGCAAAACTGCAGATAAACTCCTTGTAAACTTCTGTAGCCGCTACACAAATGTTAAAACAATTTATCAGAATATGATTATATTGCAGGAAACGTGCAGTTGCAGTGTTGATTTATCAACACTGCAACTTATGTTGACGTGTCATTTACTGCAGCGTTGCTGCAACGTCACTGCTGTCAGATCGCTTAACAGAATACCCAAACGTCAAAATGTACATTGCAGTTACAGTTTTTTAGTAGAATTGTCCTATTGGTTTTCCCTCTGGTTTGTGGAGGTGTCATAGCAATCGTTCCTTGTCATAATAAGAATCTTTGCTAAATCCTTAGGTTTAGGTTGCGGACCCCGCCAGTCATAATGGACTAGGAAACAGGATGACGCTAGAAAGAAGCACAGTATATAGCAATAATTATTATTTCCTTTTAGCAATAAGTTTCATTTATTTTTATATTACTCATTATTGTTGTAAAGTTCGATTACCGATGCCGAGTTACATAATAGCACTCGTATCTGAAGATAGACAACAAAATTATTAATAAAATCAGGCGTTCTCGAAAGTCAAATTTGCGCCTGACGCGCCTGAACGCCTAGGGATAGCTCCTGGAGAGACGAAACACGTGTCACACAGACGATCGGAGCAGCCAGGGCAGCGACGGTGGCGGATGGATACGGTTCACATTTCAGATGGCGAACACTCACAGCGACGACCGCAGCAACCCGAGGCAGAGACCACCGGATCAGCCATGGCGACGGTATGCATCTGCTAACGGTAGTGGGCGCCGGCCGGCACTAGTTCGCATGAACTAGTAATCGGTAGCGGAAGCATACAATATAGTTTAAGTGAAATTGCCAGACAAACAAAACTTATTAACTTGTAACAATAATGTACATTATACCAATTGCGCATTGTCTTATTTACTGGAGAATCCGACAGTAATCAATTAGTACAGCTGTAGGAAATGTTCGCACGCCGGAAATACGGCACCTTCATCAATTGCGAAACTCACACCGAAGATACATTGTATATTTTTAGTATTTCCGGAAGCCATCGAGACGTCATACGAATTGAGCGTTTGATATGGGTGTGCTCGCCTTTGGGAACCAGGAGACCAGAATTGACATTGATATGCCTTTGTAATTCAAAAATCCTATTAAAATAATAATCGGCCTGTTGCGAGTCGGTAGGGTTTCAACTCAGAAAAGCGGTCTGGACTCTGAGATCGGTGCAGTTCGTACACATAAATAGTCAAATGACTTTTATCTACCGTTGCCAAAAAAAGTTAAAAGAATACTAACAGTAATAATATACCTTCTAAGGCATGCGGCCCGCATTAGATGGTAAGCCGTCACCGCAGCCTATTGACGCTCGCAACACCACGGGGATGTTAGTCGTGCGCTGCCAATCTTGTGGCCTAAGGATGTTTCGTCACAGTACCCAGTAATTTCTCAGCCATATCTCACCCTTCAAACCGGAACACAGCTATATAAATATAGCTGCTTGGCGGTGGAAATACGTGAGACAGAGGTACTCATGCAGATGATTTTTGCACAAAGTCTCCCTCTGGTAAGGGTGAGTAACGACAATAGCATCGAGACATATAATCTTAGATGCAATACCTTCTCGTCGGTCCTCATCGAGTGCACCAGATAGTCGATCGGGATCTTTGTCTCCGCGTGCTTCGTCTATCGATGTGGAAAATCAAGGAAGCCTGCAGTACTCGCAGTTGAGGCTTGCGTTCATTGGCAGTCCAGAGAGAAGTTGATAGAGCAATATAGTCCATAGGTGGAAGTGTTAAAGGGTATAATACCGCAAGTAACGTCGGAAAAAGAGCACCGACTTTCTGGAACATTTTGGGGTCTATCCTGGGAGTGAGGAGCAACCGACCACCGTCCGATGGATCCTGGGTCACCCTCCTTACAGTCCTGGCCTAGCACCGTGTGACTTCTTTTTCTTTTATTATTCCTGAAAATAAAAAATCAGCTCATAGTGATACAATTTTCATCATCACCAGAAGATGCGCTGTCAGTATTCGAGCAGGCTGTAAATGAGGTGTCTGCGGCGGACTGGAAAAAGTGTTTCAAAAACTGGTTCAGACGGATGAAACTTTGTATAGAGGCCGGTGGAGAGTACTTTGAAAAGATTTAATAAAAAAATATTTACCTACAGAACACATTTTTTTATTATCGCATAATTTTATGAGTGTCCCACGTATATACACTACATTAACGTTTCTGAACACATTTCTATCAAAAGCTAAGTCGAAAAAAAATACGACACAAAACCTCACGATCATCAATTATTCGAGAGTAAGGCTGAATGTACACAACATTACAACTCTGTTACAACACCGATCAGTTACTGAATGAGCCCCTCATATCAATGTACACACGCCTTGATCAGTTATCGGCCAGAGAATCGTTTGACATTGAAAAATGGCGGCCATTTCGTTTGATCGGGTGACACCGTTTTTGTGACTTTTGCTTGTTTGGATTAGCCAAATCATTCATATTTAATTTGTGCTCGATTCGTTGTCTATCCTTATTTAATTTATTTCCTTTAATTTTGCTCCACCTGGGCTCGGCGAGGAATGGAGAATTTTTGTGCCTTTTTTTGTTACAAGAATTTTCGGCATTTATTCTAATATCTTTCAGCTTCCGTTTTTTCTGACGACCCGTTTGGTGTTAATATTTTTCACGAAATATATTTTATTTTCAGTTTACGCTGATAATACGTATATTTGTAAAATATATACAGAACTGCTTTACATATCTCTCCGGCACGACATGCACTATTAGAATGACCAGCGTATGCGGTAACTGCTTATACGTTATTATAAAGCCGACTTGGCCTGAAAGAGAGTGTCGGTGTTAAGATAAGGGATGGCATGCTCCGTTGGCTCCGTCTTATGGCGCTCGATTCTCTCTGCCTACCCCGCAACGGACCTGGCGTGAAGATATACATACATATACATGTTCCGTTGGTTCGGACATGCGTAGTCAAAGAAAGACGAAACAGATATTCAATGCGAAAGTAGTAGGAGCTGAGGAGGGCCAATACTTAACTACTATAACCAAATTGGTCGTGTTTTATCAAACAGTGACGACAAAAGCTCTATGAACCGCTGAGCGTGCATGAAAAGAGCTATGAATGTTAAAGAAACCAGAGAGGTGTGTGAGGACCACGTCTTACGGCGCTCGGGTCCCGCTGCCTATTCCACAAGAGACTTAAGTGAAGATAAACATACATACATTCGTATATAACTACGAGTATGTATATGTCTGCATATTTTAATTTACAAAGTTTACATTTGATAGAATAAAAATTTAAAAATATGCCACTTGCCGGATAACTTGGAACACCGACGGTATCTGGAAATAATTCAGCACACACTACCTGTACTTAATAATCTTTAATTTTACCATTTGATATCCTTATTGTACCAATATTAGTTTATGTGATTTTTTTGTAATATCTAATTTACGATTTTAAAATAGATATTGGCAAGTTTCTTCCGGCATTTTTTCTTTGCCAATGAGCATTTCCGAAATGCTAGTAGATTAACAAAAAATCGGCCAAGTGCGAGTCGGACTCGCGCACGAAGGGTTCTGTACCATTATCTATAAAAACAGGAAAAAAAATCACGTATGGGAGCCTCCCTTAAATATTTGTTTTATTTTAATTTAATTATTTATTCTTAAAGTGTTTAATTTTATATTATTAAATATTCTGTGAATATTTCAAGCGTCTACCTGTTGCCGTTATCAATATCAAGCAAAAATGAGCAAAAAAAATCACCTTTGTTGTATGGGAGTCCCCTTAAATATTTATTTTATTCTATTTTTTAGTATTTGTTGTTATAGCGGCAACAGAAATACATCATCTGTGAAAATTTCAACTGTCTAACTATCACGGTTCAAGAGATACAGCCTGGTGTCAGACGGACGGACAGCGGAGCCTCAGTAATAGGGTTCCGTTTTACCCTTTTGGTACGGAACCCTAAAAAGGAAAAACGTAAAATAAGAGAATTGAATAAGATACAATAAGATTATATTTCAAAAAATGAAAGACGTGTCTAAGCGCCCGCGAGAGCACAAGAGCAAATAAAGATTTTTATCTTATCTTTTATCAATAATGCTACTTGTATTGGAAACATTCTTACATTTCGACAACTAGTGCACATATCTCGGGGCACCCGTTATTGTATAAAATATACGTACTAATTAAATTAACATAGAGTCGATCCCGGGCGCTATCATTAAAAGTAAAGCTTCCTCCCCCAATCTTCAGCGGCCCCGCGATGGACAAATTCAATTGGAACACGGGTACATTTTTAAAGGCTTTACCGGCAAATTGAATGAGCGAGTTCCTCGAAACTTCGGGGCGAGCCCTCGGATCGAAGTAACGAGCTTCGTTAGATAACCCTGTGTCGGCCACCGGCCGCCGGCCGCCGGTCGCCGGCCGCCGGTCCCGTCTCCAGGAGTGGCCGGCGCCGGCGCCCTCCGCTTGTTCTTTGTGATACTTGTTAGTTATTAGTTGACATCAACTGATATTACATAAGAGATTGCATTTTAAGTTGTAACTTTTTTTATACTACATCGGAAGGCATACAAGCATACGGCCCACCTGATGTAAAGCGGGTACCGAAGCCATAATAACGCTGACAATACATCAAGTATCGCGATGCCACCTCTGCTACTAGCACAGTAACTCCTTAGGACCTTACTGGCAACCTCACTCACACGCAGAATACAACACAAGCCTATAGGGAGTTGTTGTGGTATTTTTGTTTAGCAATTAATTTTTAAAACCGAATTAAAATAAAATGACTTGTTCCAAGTCGCTACGTTCTTCTCTCAAACTAACGACATACACAGACAGAATTACACTTGATTTTTGTAATCATTGAGGAATTTATTTAATTAGAGCTCTTTTCCCCTCTTCCTATATAACAATTGACAAAAGGTTGGTACATATATATTACAAGCTTTTATTTAACTTGCAATGTAAGTATGTAAGTATGTTCGGGTGAAATCTTGCAACTCAATTTTGAAGCAGATATCTTTAACCGATTGAGCTGAAATTTTGTATACACGTTCAGTTTGGATGACAATGCATGATTAACTGTGTGACGTCATTCTAAATCCAACATGGCGGCATACCCAAGATGGTGGACCAACTATTTTTAATGCACTCCTACAATATGGGTATCAAATAAAAGGGCTTGCTAAGAATAACTCGAAAAATAATGTGACGTCACTCCTAATCCAACATGGCGGACTTCTAAAGCTTGAAAATCAATTTCGAAGCAGATATCTTCAATCGATTGAGCTGAAATTTGGTATACACGTTCAGTTTGTATGACAATGCATGGTTATTACAAGCTTTTATTTAACTTGCAATGTAAGTATGTATGTAAGTATGTTCGGGTGAAATTTTGCAACTCAATTTTGAAGGAGATATCTTTAACCGATTGAGCTGAAATTTTATATACACGTTCTAGAAGAAGGAAAACTCCAAAATCAAACCCGCAACTGTGTTTCGTAAGGCACAAGTAAGCTTCAAGCGTAAATAAGTAGCCCAGCAAAATATAGTCACGGCACTGCAGAACGAAGAATGCTACCAATTATATTATGCTGGGCTTGCACAGTAGGTACACAAAATGCAGGGTAGTACCGTCAACAATGCCGTTGTATACTTAGGCTCAAAGCTCTTCGCTGTTGGTCAAGCATACGTGGCCTTAAGTAGGTTAAATCATTTAATAATAATAATAATGATAGTAATAGTAATGATAGTTGAGAGACTCTCGCTCGGCAGTTGGGTCAAGAACCAGTTACAGAAGGCGGTTCTTCTTGACACGGCACGCATTGTGAGGAGGTTTCTCACTCTGAAGCCCTGACCACCGGTAGCTTGGGCCTCCGCTCCGTTACCTGTGGGTACCCGTTTTTATATTTTTAAATGTATTTTATAATTCTATTAGTATTTAAAAAAATGTAAAAATGAGATGCAAAATAAATAAATATAATAATAATAATAAGGAGGTTTCTCACTCTGAAGCCCTGACCACCGGTAGCTTGGGCCATATAAAAAGATATAAGATAAAATATATATAGGATATAAGATATAATAATAAATATAAGATATCTGCTTCGAAATTGATTTTCAAGCTTTAGAAGTCCGCCATGTTGGATTAGGAGTGACGTCTCATTATTTTTCGAGTTATTCTTAAGTTAATAACCCCGCAGGGCAGCTTGTGGCGAGCTGTTGGTGCGTAGCGACACCACGGGTACCCGAGTGCTCCAGAGAGTCGATCAGGGCCTTCGTCTCCGGCGTGTCTTCGTCGGTCGGAGTGTAAGTCAAGAAGGCCCGCAGGACTCTCAGCTCTGGCTTGCCTTAATTGGCCGTCCAGAGAGGAGTCGATAGAGCATATTACTTTATCAGGTGATATGCTCCAGGGGTGGAAGTGTTAAAGGGCATAACGCCGCGAGTAACTTCGGAGAAAGCGCAGCACACCTCTCGACACCCCTGAGTCACTCACACCGGTGTTGTCCCCGGCCGAATTTCTCTGGCATTTCGGGGGTCCATCCAGTGAGTGGTGAGCCACCGCCTGCCGGATGTAACGTCAGATATGATAGTTATGGCAGGTGTCCGTCCCTTTTATGTAATAGCCCAGTACTAATAATCCCTCCAGACCTCATTTTAATAGCCCAATAATTTCCAGCACATTTGCAATAGTCCCAATACCTGCCGTGACCTGGTTCATGGGTATATTGTCACATAGATATCCCCTGGACAAGGTCACGGCGGCTATACAACATTACATCAAGCTTCTCAAAGGGGCCTCTACGCGTTGGATCCTTATCCCCGCGCAAGCCTATCAAATGACCGGGATAATACCCGTGAATTAAAATAAAATAATAATAATAATAACAACAACATTACATCAAGCTTCTCAAAGGGGCCTCTACGCGTTGGATCCTTATCCCCGCGCACGCCTAACAAATGACCGGGATAATACCCGTGAATCATAATAAAATATAATAATAACATCAGATAGGATAGTTATGACAGGTGTCCGTCTCTCTTCTGTAATAGCCCAGTACTAATAATCCCTCCAGATCTTATTTCAATAGCCCAATTATTTCCGACACATTTGCAATAGTCCCAATACCTGCCGTGACCTGTTCGTGGGTATATCCTCCCATTGATCCCTTGGAGCAGGTCACAGCGGGTATAATACATTACATCATTCTTTTCGAAGGGGCCTCTACGCGTTGGATTCATATCCCCGTGCACGCCTATCAAATGACCGGGATTAAACCCGTGAAAAAAAGAGATAATAATAAAAAACCCCGCAGGGCAGCTTGTGGCGAGCTGTTGGTGCGTAACGACACCACGGGTACCCGAGTGCTCCAGAGAGTCGATCAGGGCCTTCGTCTCCGGCGTGTCTTCGTCGGTCGGAGTGGACAGTCAAGAAGGCCCGCAGGACTCTCAGCTCTGGCTTGCCTTCATTGGCCGTCCAGAGAGGAGTCGATAGAGTATATTGCTCTAGCAGGTGATATGCTCCAAGGGTGGAAGTGTTAAAGGGCATAACGCCGCAAGTAACTTCGGAGAAAGCGCAGCACACCTCTCGACACCCCTGAGTCACTCACATCGGTGTTGCCCCCGGCCGACTTTCTCTGGCATTTCGGGCGTCCATCTAGTGAGTGGCGAGCCACCGCCTGCCGAAGTAACATCAGATAGGATAGTTATGGCAGGTGTCCGTCTCTCTTCTGTAATAGCCCAGTACTAATAATCTCCCCAGATCTCAATTCAATAGCTTAATTATTTCCGACACATTTGCAATAGTCCTAATACCTGCCGTGACCTGTTCGTGGGTATATCCTCCCATTGATATCCCTTAGAGCAGGTCACAGCTGGTACAATACATTACATCATTCTTTTCGAAGGGGCCTCTACGCGTTGGATTCATATCCCCGCGCATGCCTATTAAATGACCGGGATTAAAACCCGTGAAATAAGAGATAATAATAATAATAAAATATTTATTTCATTAGAAGGTCTTCTTATTGAAGAGCTAGACTGTTCGAAATTAACCGGCAAACGACCATGCAACAATGATGCGTTGAATGAGATGAACAGACTGAGAAGCGTGTCCAGCGATAACTAAAAAGTAAAAAATAAATTAAAAGTAAAAAACCTTTTTAAAAACAAGCTTTTATTTAAATGCTCTAAAAAGAAAAAAATAAACTTTTATACTAAAACTTTTACTGTTCACTTATAACGTCATTTCACATTTGACACAATTTATATGATATAAAAGCTTGTCGCGAGATTTACTTGTGTATATTAACAAGTAAGTTAAATAATTTGATGGGAATAATATTATCTATTAAAATTTTCAAACTAAGTAAATACGAGCACTTAAATCTCGCGACAAGCTTTTATATCATATAAATTGTGTCAAATGTGAAATGACGTTATAAGTGAACAGTAAAAGTTTTAGTATAAAAGTTTATTTTTTTCTTTTTAGAGCATTTAAATAAAAGCTTGTTTTTAAAAAGGTTTTTTACTTTTAATTTATTTTCAAATATGTTTTCCATACCTCAAAGCATCAGTGCAATTTCAAAGCAATCGCTGCAAAGTCCACTAACTCTAGCTGCGTTATCAATCTAGCACCCTCCAAAACTTATACCACATATTGCTGAATGAACGACCGAATGGAGGTAAATACGGCAATGTCAAAAAACAAAGTTGCCGAAAGCTGCGAAACTCTCGGAGAAGTTCTCGAATAAAATGTTACGTTATGTGTTGATCGTGAGTGGTATCACGTTCTGTTTGAACAGACTACTCAACTGGAGGCTGTTCATTGTTCAGTGACTATTGTTTTCTTTTGTCACGTATGTTCCATGGTATGCTGATATGGAATAGATACAGGCGTGAAGTGGTTTTAACTTGGTCGGCGCCGCACGAGTCATACCTCTGCAGTCTATGAATAAATAGACTATGATAACCGCACCGTTTTCTTCCGAGAACTCTCAAGCTGTGAAATGAACTACCGGCATGGGGTTCTTGAAGAAAGGCATAAAGAAGTTTTTTTATATAAGCTCAGCATATAGCTCCACTTCGCCTGATGGTAAACGAAAGAGGAGCCCAAATCTTGTCAGTTGACGCTGCCATGCTGGCCAGCAAGATGCTTCTTCACGCTTTGTTTGAAGGATCCCATATTGTAGGAAGCAGGGAACACATGTGCAGGCAAGGCCTGCCACTTTTTGATGGTACTACAGAGATAGGAGTTGCCGAACTTTTTGGTACGCGAAGAAATATTTTCAACAGTAGAACAGTGACATACATACATACATAGAATCACGCCTCTATCCCGTAGGGGTAGGCAGAGACCACTTCTTTCCACTTGCTACGATCCTTACATACTTGTTTCGCTTCGTCCACTCTCATTATTCTCTTCATACATGCTCTTCGGTTTAGGGTACTCTTGACCTGGCCTTTTTTCAGGACGTCCCTGATTTGATCTCGAAACGTCCGCCTAGGTCTACCCCTTCCAACAATTTCATTCACACTCGCCTTATACACTTTTTTCGTCAATCGTTCTTCGTTCATTCTCTCGACATGGCCAAACCATCTCAGCATACCTTTCTCAATTTTTGTCACTACATCTTCTTTCAGTGACAGTGACAGTGACATCGCAAGCTTACACGTGTGCTTCTATTTATTTAGGGGAAACAAGGTCGTCAACGCGCAAGAGACACGCTTGGTGGAAGACAGGCCGTACGCGTCATTGCCACCTCAATAATATAAAAAAGTGTATTTTCTGCGGTTTTTCTAGATATTAGTACGAAACCCTTCGTGTGATAGACCGGCTCACACTTGGCCAGTTTTTAAATTCTATTTAATTTTGAATGAAAACATGGTTGTATTAAATTCAACTTAGTACTCGATGTTTTAATCAAAACATACATTATATATGGATACAGTATGTATATAGTACACACACATAATGTTGACTCTGTAGATAGAAGCCGTATTCACGATATCTGTAACGCGTTAAACCGGCGTGAATGGATTCGAGTTTTACAAAGCGGCGCGTGCTCCGGCCCGGCCGGAGGCCGCCTTATCGGGCCGTTAGGGCGCCGAATGCACGATCGCAGAGTCGCTACACTGGGACGGAACTTTCCTTTATAAACTAAGAGTTAATAGAACTCGTATAGGAATTGGGCCATCCAATTTAGATGGCCGGCGTCTGATAGCGAGTTGTATCGCCGCGGGGCTCTAATTATTGAATGTAGCTTCTAAACACGTACTGTATTCTAATAAAGCTGTTAGGGAACTGTTCTAATCGCAGACGTATCTTTCCTGTTGTCGGAGCTTTCACTCTTCGGTCGCGGGGACTGAGTTAACGTTCTCGTCTCTACGAGGCAAGTTTAAGTTCCGTGTTTCAATTAATGTTTTATAATGTATACGTATGCTCCATCAAATTTCCATTCCTGAGGTTCAGAATTGTTGTCTTTTATTTATTACTTACATTTGACTACGGACCTATAAGGGTGTATATAAGGCTACGCCAGTTGGTTCGGGTATGTAGAAATAATGCAAAGGGAATGCTATAACAACTCAATGTATTGATTGGTTATAAAGTCAAGTTAAACTTCTGTATGGTCAGTAACATTTCTGACGAGTATATTATTTAAAACAACTATCCATTAACAACTGATTTCTTAATATCTATTCAGCACTAGATATTTTTCACTAATCAAGTCTTATCTCTGTAAGGTTCTTATATCTATACATGAAACTTATTTAGTTATATTTATCGCGCTCATTAAGTTATGATCATAACGTTCCGTGTTGGCGCAACAAATGTATGGACGGAACAGATGTATGTTTACGTCATATATCAATCAGATTAGATTCAGCGCAACAATTATCGAATCACAGTACCCATAACAGGCCAGTGACGTCAAACAATGGCGGCGATTGTTGATGTATCGTCAGCATGCACAGTAACAATGATTAGGAAATACCGCCGCGAGCTGTTCCCGTTGACAAATACGCGATATAGTCAGCATCAGATTATATATTCTCTCTGTATGAGGTCAATTTGAATTTGCCAGGTCCTCGGTTGGTATTTGGATCATTCCACATGATGCGGACGAATACGTATATATATTTTAAGTTTCCAAAAATACAGTTAGGAAGCTTCATGAGTCAAGTATACATTTTACAACTTCGTTTATTTGGTTATAAGTTTGTTACGAAGGGTAGGGCGCATCAAAGTAGTCCGTCTGGGGAAGTACCTCCTCATCATAGAAAACCACAGCCAAATAACAACTCCCTAGATGGTTGTTGTGTTCCAGTATGTAAGTGTTGTCACCAGCAAGCTCTTAAAGAATTACTGTGTTAGCAGCAGAGGTGGCATCGCGCGAGTGAATCGCAACGTATTAGCAAGCGTTTATAGGCTACCTACGGTAACCGCTTTACATCAGACGGGTCGAATGCTTGTATGCCTCCCGACGTTGTATATATATATATAAAGTAGCGTCTACTTTGCAGTTCAATATATAATTCCGTCTACTCGGGAATTATATATTGAACTGCAAAAATATTGTATATCTGGGTCGAAGACATATATAGGTATAACTTAATCAGATATTACTTAGACAGAACCATCAACGTTTTAATACTCGTCCGCTTCACGTGTAGTATCCCGTCAGGCATCGTCTAATTTTGTTCTTAGCATTATTCCGTCTCCTAATCTACTATGATTGGCGGGCTCTACTACCTAAGCCTAAGGATTTAGAAGATACTGATTTTGACATGGAGTAACTGCAGTCAGACCTCCAAATAAAAACCATACCATTCTTACATCCAACAAAACCAGACCATTTTAAGATTATATCACATTTACTCTTTTATCATCCTACGATCGATGACCACAGGCACTGTCCCGTGCTGATGGTTCCACTACTGTATATACGAGTATTACTTACAGTATTAAAAAATACACCGATCTATCATATGAACCTGAAAAAATTAATAAAAAGCACAAAAAGGACCTGGTTTGCAAAA
The DNA here is from genome assembly GCA_947507595.1 of Pyralis farinalis. Taxonomy (NCBI): domain Eukaryota; kingdom Metazoa; phylum Arthropoda; class Insecta; order Lepidoptera; family Pyralidae; genus Pyralis; species Pyralis farinalis. Next base: position 1,054,732 of record OX382264.1, read on the forward strand.
TAAGTAAATTCGACACCAGTTTCGTCCATCGATTTATTTGTTACCAAGGGGACGACTTGTATAGTAAATAGAATAACTCTCCATTTATAATCACGCTTACTAGCTTTTTCCCGCGGTTTCGCATGCGTAGATTTTGGAATTTCGGCAGTTTTACTTATTTTTATTTTACTTCTTATTTTTTTGTACAGTCATCATTATATAGTCAGTAAAAGTATCAAATACCCTTATTTGTGTAGTAATGAAGATATATTACGATCTGTTCGGTTTTCATTAACTATTTGATACTGGCTGTATACACTCAAAGCACCTCTTTATACTCAACATTGCCTATTTTAAAAACATAAAAGTTTCAAGCCACTAACTTGAAAAAATATCTGTCTGAGTTGACATTCAAAAAATCCTTTTGTATCTCTCATATGCATTACAAAAGGAACATCTCGAAGAGTCCGTGAATTAGACAGGAACTCCATTTCTATTAATATAGATTTCAACCCCCTTTTCACCTCGCCTCACCTCACTAAGGGTGGAATTTTTGAAAACGTTGAAACTACTTTTTTGGATTCTAATAGAGAGTATCTGTACAAAGTTTCAAGTCACTAACTTCAAAAAAGTTTTCTGCTCCATATAAACTGTGAACCCACTTTTCAGCCCCCTAAAGGTGGAATTTTGAAAAACACAGAAATTACTTTTTGACGTCTTGACTGAAAGTATATTTATAAAGTCTAAAGTAGCTCACTTTAAAAAAAAACAATTTCTTAACAATTCAACTTTTAGTTCAAGAAACACTTTTGACCCCCATTAGACCCTTTAAGGGATGGATTTTTTTTTGGATTCTAATAGAGAGTATCTGTACAAGTTTCAAGTCACTAACTTATAAAATATTTCTGCTCCATATAAACTGTCAACACCGTTTTCAGCCCCCTAAGAGTTTGAAAAACACTGAAATATTTGTTTGATGTCTTGATTGAGAGTATATTTACAAAGTCTAAAGCAGCTCACTCTAAAAAAGAACAATTTAATTACTTAATACTACAATACTAAATACAAATACTTTTCACCCCCAGGGTGTATTGGGGGTGAAAAGCATTTTTTGAACTAAAAGTTCAATTAGTAAGTAATTAAATTGTTCAGGGGAGGAATTTTTGAAAACGCTGAAACCACTTTTTTTGGATTCTAATAGAGAGTATCTGAACAAAGTTTCAAGTCACTAACTTCAAAATATATTTCTGCTCATACAAACTCTCAACCCCCTTTTCACCCCCTTAGGGATTGAATTAAAAAAATCCTTTCTTATCTCTCATGAGAATTACAAAAGTTAACATCTTTGCAAAATTTCAGCTTTCTAGGTTCAAGAGTTTGGCCTCGGCGTTGATGAGTCAGTTAATTAGTCAGGAACTCCAGTTTTATATATATAGATGTACATTTTTTTTACAATGTTGGGAGGCATACAAGCATACATCCCACCTGATGTAAAGCAGTTACCGTAGCCTATTAATTCTTGTAATATATTACGTCTCATTCGCGCAATGCCCTTACACAGCAACTCCTTACGAGATTACGGGTGACCTCACTCGCACGCAGGAACACAACAACTGTCTAGGGAGTTATTATTTGGCTATGGTTTTCCGTGAGAAGGATGTACTTCCCCAGACGGGCCTGCTTTGATGCGCCACACCTCTCCTATAATATTATGTTACATGAGCAAATTGGTCAAAATATATTAGAATATCTACACACACCAATCCATAAACCTAAACAAATCGCTTTATTATATACGCTTACACTTTCATAAACCTTTTCAAAAATCACTCAAAACGTACGCACACACACAAACACACACTCGGCACATATAAATATATAATACATATATACAAGACAAAAAGCATCTCATCATAATAGCCTGGGTATTTGACACCTCAGTCTAATTAGTTACTCTTTATTTTCTGTCAACACAACTATCTATATAAAAAATGTACGTTACATAATGCCTAATAAAGGTAGGGCACATCAAAGCAGCCCGTCTGGAGAAGTACCTCCACTTCACAGAAAACCGCAGCCAAATAACAGCTCCCTAGAGGATTGTTGTGTTCCTGCGTGTGAGTGAGCTACAATACCCGCTTTACATTAGGTGGGCCGACGTAGTATAAAAAAGTTGAGAATAAAAAAAGATACATATAATGTAAGTAAAACAACGAAATTCAAAATTTATTTCATTTCATTATATCGCAAGCGTTAATAAGCTACGGTACCCGCTTCGCATCAGGTGGGCCGTTTGCTCGTACATTGCGCGGTTGACGTAATGTTGTCCACCCGCCGTGACCTGCTCCAGGGCCAATCGATCGCCTCTCTGCAGCACTCGGGTACCCGTGCTCTCGTTACGCACCAACATTATTATTATTTCTGTACGTGAACATGTCTGTTTGTCTTGGTCTGATTTACGGTCGTTTTCAGGAGAGATCGTACGTATCGAAGCCCGTCTGAGGCAGTACAGAAAACCGCAGCCAAATAACAGCTCCCTGGAGAGTTATTGGCATGTGAGGGAGTGAAGTTGCTAATGAGCCCCCAAGGAGTTGTTACGTTAGCAGCTGGGGTGGTAACGCGAGTGTTACTTGTATACTCCAAGCGTATATAGGCTATGTGACCGCTTTACATTACATGGACCATATGCTTGTATACCTCTCCACGTGTGTAAAAAACTAGTCACAATTTTATTAAACGTTGCTAATCAAACAAGCATACAGCCCGCCTGTGCCTGTATGTTGGTAACCCCACTCATTCTCAGGAATACAACAGCTCTTTCTAGTCGAGATGCTACGCATCCTCTCTCTCTTTCCCTAGACTGTCGTTTATTTATTAACAGTTTGCGAGCTGCGAGTGAGGTTTTACTATAAAAATGATAGCGAGTCACTTACAGTGAAATATGTAACAATATTTTTTTGTACAACGTTGGCATTCAAACATACGGCCTGACATAAAACGGTTACCGTAGCCTACGAACGCCTACAGTACATGACCTAGGAGCTTACTGGTAATTTCACTCACTCGCATAAATCCGACAACCCTCCAGTACGTTGTTATCTGGCTGCGGTTTCCTATAAGGTGTAGGTACCAAGACGAGATGCTCTGATGTGCCACTCTTGAAAAAAAGGGTCTCTCTCTCTCTCTCTGAATGTATATTTACAATGCAGAAGTAAAGAAAAATATACGAAATATTTCATGGCTTTTGTATTTATATTACAGCGCCGTAGTATTCATTGATCTTGAAGAAATTTTAAGTCTTCGAATACGAGTGGAAACATAATTATTTTTCAGCGCCAGTAAACATCGCAAATATGACTCCTTTGTGGCGCGTGCTTTGATCCCCCTGTATCACGCTCCGCACAACAAATATTTTCTCTCAGCCCACAAATATAAAGGTATCAATCAAGCTTACGGCTCGATTGGATGTGACGTTCTTGGAAATAACGATATTGTGTTACCTCCCGTAACGTCTTCTGTTACGTATCTCTGGCGTCGTTCGCCACTTCTATTTTCCGATTTCACGCAGAAACTTTAAGTAGCAGCCAGCCTGCACGTTGTGCACCCTGCTCGATAACTAACGAGACGCTAGTGAAAGAGAGGACAGACTATCAAAGCGGCTTGACTATGCAGTTCCAACTCACATTATCGTACTCAAGTAACAACTCCTTTTTTATATAACTCATATGATGTAACGCGGTTAACGTAGCTTATGAACGCTTGCAATACATGAAGTGTCACTCGCGCGATGCTACATTTGCTGGTAACACAACAACTCCTGAGGAGCTTACTGGTGACCGCACTCACACTTAAGAATACAACAACCCTCCAGAGTGTTGTTATTTGGCTGGAGTTTTTCTGTGAGGTGGTTGTATTTCCCCAATTGCATGTTTATAGCTTTATATAGGTAATTATTATATGTACTCGTATATGTTAATTAGTACGCGTATAGTACATTGATACCACTAACTCATGTTACTAACCTGGCTCACACTAATTATATATAATTATAATATAATATAATAATTATTCTACTCTACTGAGTGATTATACAAACCGCTGTTCAAAATGGCGACAAAAAATAAATAACCACAAAACGATATAATATTGTACAGAAACTTGAGTACAAATCTTTTCATTGATATTGTTTATATATATCATTAACTTTATCATTGTTTGTTATATTTGATCGTGTCACATATATAATGTAATCATCATTATGGCATCTACGAGACAGGCTCGCCCTGGTGTAGAGACCAATAGAAAAACCAAGACCATTTCTTAGTATACCTACTTAATTATAAGAATAACATTGTTTTAATGTCAACTAAAAGAAACTGTACTTCATAATTGGCAATAATAAAATACAATATAATATCTTGATGTTATCCAAACTAGTTAAGAATCATATATGACAAAATATATATCTACCGAACCACATACAATGTAAAAAATCCAGAGCAGTTTAGAATAATCTGATTCACTACTTTGGTATGCTACCACACGATACGTGAAGCAGAAACATTGTACTCCTTTTTACGAAAATTTCGCGGACGGAGGAGTATGAAATCTGGCACAGTTAAAGTTTATATGGAGAAGAAGCGCAGAAAGCTATTTTTTTTTTAATTATGCTTGGAAAATACATTAATTTAATTAAAAAAGACATTACACAACCTACCATGGCTTTGACACACAAACACTTATGGACCCAAATATATACCTACTCTTTTGTTTAAAGTCTGTGTTCAAACTGAGAAGAGATTAATATTATTGGACAGTGATATTATTTGTCTATGGTCTTACTGAATGTGAAATATAATTATGGTAATGTCATAGTCATAGTTTGTCTCATAGATATTTGTGCTTTATATATTAATTATTGAAACATTCAAACTTAAAAAAAATATGAATTATGTTCGAATTTCGAACACTGGCCGACCACTAGTTATATTAGAAATGTAACTGATAATTTAAATGATTAATTTACAAGGAGACCCTTTCTCGTTGACACGCTGAAGGCATTCGATCGCATATCCCATAAAGTACTTTGAGGTGATGGTAGGGCGCATCAAGGGCTGCTTTGATGCGCCCTACCTCTCTTAAAAATACTCAGCCAAAGACAAATCACACGTTCATGCAAACAAATGTTTGCCATGTTTGGAAATCGAATCTACGAGCGGCGGAGTCAAAATCGCGTTAGTAAGCGTTGTCGCCCCATACGCAACATATCTCAAAGCCATCCCAAACATATCCCAAAACCGTAAATCCGTCCATGGCCTCTATGGTTCGCGAATTGTGGATTCAAGTGACATAGAAGAATATTAATTTTTTTGGATACCCTCGTTTGTGGATCGAAGCGGCATATAAAATTAATATAATTATTGAACGGTGGATTGAAAAGGAGATAAAAGTATCCAATGATAAACATGTAGATCTAGATTGTGGATCCTAGTGGACGGAGCCGTGCCACCGAGCTCGTCACGACTCCCTGGAGAGTTGTGTTCCTGCTAAGTGAGCTTTACAATATGTTCGTGATGAGTTTATTATATTGGCAGCGAGGCTGACGACGCGCGAGTGATATTCCTTGTAACGTAAGCGATTCGTAACCACATTGCATCAGATGGGCTTAGAAAAAAGCCTCATATCATCACCATCGTGTCATCAATCATAGTACACAGACAAAAATCTGAAGAGCACGTCCTGCATACCGGTGTGATATTCTGTATTCTATTCACTAATTATTTAAAGCTATAATTTGTTGATTGTAAGCCGTGTAAGATGCTAAGGTAAGGAGCGGTTTCTCCCGAACACTTGCTTTGAAGGTACGAAGCCAACCTGAGCTTAACTTGATCGGCTATGTCTCGTAAACTAAACAACCCTCGTGTGTCGCGGTAATTTCAGAAACTTTGACAATTTACACGTGAGCCAATGTTACAAAATATTTGTCAGTTGCCAGTGTTAGTTTCTGAGGCGAATATTAAGTAATATTCGTAAGGCCTTTTGCACTTGCATGGTTAACATTAAGTTAAAAACACTATATTCGGCTCGATTACAACTTGCCGGGATCCCTAGTGCGGTAGACAGAGAGAACTGAACCTCATAAGACGCAGAAGCTTGCTTTTTTAATATTCGTACTTAGTTCTTTTTATCACATATAGTCGTGATAGGTAAGTCTTGATCTTTTACTTTTGAATTGTATATCTGTTTCGTCATTTTTTTCATTTTGCATTATTCCTATATGTCCGAACCAACAATAAAGCACTAAAGCAGACAGTTAAACTCTAAGTCATATAATCGTAATCCGACATTCATAAATCTTATTGTCTGAAGAAGAATCGTCCAGATACCGAACATGGATTCGAGCCGACAGCAGACAGCCCTGTTTGACACTAACATCGATGTCATCCCCCAGGGCGGTAAGATGCCGTCACATATGCTGTACACTCCTTAAAACCCGATTGCATAGCATGGAGCAGGTCACAGTCTATTCCATATTGTCTAAAATGTCCGCTATAATCTCAATTGTTTCTGAATAAAATTACCGCATACAACGAACAAACAAATATACAAGGGATTTTTATTTGACTGTTAAAATATACGTACACAATAATAAACATGAAGTGTCCTTCTTTAACTTCGAAATAAACACGTTTTGTTTACACATTTGTTGGAGCTAATTTTAAAAACGGCTCATCACTTTTCAGTGAACCTTCATTGACATTCATTATTCGGGAGTTCAATATTATCAGCAAGTTCATTTATTGAAAAAATAAAAAACCAGGCCGACAAATATTTCTAAAAATATTTAAACTAATAAGTATGTAGTATTAATGAATAAAAAACTATAAAATTAGTTCATTATATTAAAGTTTAATTAAAAAGGAGACTTAAGCATATATGTATGTATGTATATCTTCACGCCAGATCCCTTGCGGGGTAGATTATTTCCGACTAGCTAGCAACTAGCATTAAGTTCGCCTATTGTACCAAAATGTAAAGTGGTCAATAAAGTTTTAAATAAATAAATAAATAGATAGAGAGAACCGAGCGCAATAAGACCTGGTCCTTACACAATAAGATTTAAGCATACTTGAATATATTTTATATATACCGTTCAATGACCATTATTTTATAAGCTATATAGTACACTCGAAAGATTTGTAGGATTTATTCTTTACTCTGCAGTTACATAATCTATATACAGACGTCACTTTATGTTACTGAGGAGAATATAATAATGATTTCAACAACATCTCGTATGTCTGAACCGCTTGATGCTTTTAGAAGTCATAGTGGACTGAAGAAACTCACGTCTCCGTTACACACAATGAACCCTGCAAACGGTACACTCCTTTTTAGGCGGTTGTGGAGAAAGCGACATCTGCGTGTTATTTTCGTAAATCAAATGGACAGTCGCATTCGAATTGTCAGACATTTCTTAAAAATCCCAAATTTGCGCACGAATCCACTCAATCACAAAGATTACCTTAATTAAGGTGGCGGGCCCTTCTCCCAATTGACAGATTCAACTTAAAGGTGCCTCGAGTCCCGTGATTACATCGAGAGGTGAGCAGCGAACTTAAAAGCAATCATTCATTACGTACATTCAATTACTTTACTTGTAACATCAAATAAATTAACGTTCCTCTGCTACGTGATTTAGAAAGCTCTCAGCTATTTTAAACCGACTCTGAAAGGAGGAAGATTGCTGTTTTTTCTTTGTGTGTGTGTGAAGACTGTATAATTTTTTTTGTGTACGTCTGGTCGATTGTTCTTCCTTGACTTTATTCTTTCTTTGGTAAAGCCCTTCACATAACTCTGTTTCAAATGTTCTCATAACTTTGTTTTTGTTCTCATAACTTAAATTAAATTAAATTAAATTAAATAATTATTTTTTAGTGGTGAAGGCCATGGCGTTCTATTTGTGCATACAGTTTTGGTAAAGTAATGTCTTGTCAATCTCAAAAATCAAATCAATGTCGACCAGTTGAGAATGCGCAAGCTTGCATTGCCAGAGGAACACTTGACTCGTCAATTATATAACAATTTAATTATTTTTTTCGAAACTTTGTCGGCCATTTTGACCATGTTTCTTAAGAGATAGGAGGTTGGTTTTTCGGACATTCCTATTCTAATATCGAATATTCGAAAAAAAGCGACAGTCACACACAGACAGACAAACGCACACACAGAAAAACATATAGATTTCATATAGGAACGGTGTTCCTGAAAATAATTATTGCCTTTCGCCGGCACTTAGACTCGTATTGCGATTTGCTCATTCCTTTTTAGAATTTTAACTCTTCATTTTTCGAGTTCCGTTCATCAATTGGTAAAAAAATGGAACACATTTAGTATCTCTCGTCTATTGTACTTCCATCTACTACTACTAGTCTTGTTGTCCATCTGTACGCCTGTTCTTCTGATAATTGAAAATAAAAATAAACCCGCGGTCTCTTGGTGTGGAAAAAGTCAACGCAATCAAATATTTTGCCTTTTATTTTAAGACGAGTTATTTAGTCAGGCAAATAACAATTCAAGTCGTTTTTTTGTTATCCTACGTCGAGAGGCATACAAACATACGGCCCACCTGATGTAAAGTGGGTACCGTGACCTATTAACACTTGCGATATATTAATTATCACTCGCGCGATGCCTCCTTTGCTACTTATACAGCAAATCCTTGGGAGCTTACTGGTGACCTCACTCACACGCAGGAACACAACAACCCTCTAGGGAGTTGTTATTTGCGGTTTTCTGGGAGGTGGAGGTACTTCCCCAGACGGGCTACTTTGATGCGCCCTCCCTCTCTTAGTTAGTTAAAAGAGTTAGAATGTTAAAGAAGCGAGTGAGGTGTGTAAGTAGCAGTCATGTGACACACGGTTCTCTCTGCCAACCCGGCAAGGGATTTGGCCTGAAGTTATACATTACAGATTGAAGAGTTGGATTCAGTTACTAATATACGTGTTATAATGTGTTCGTACTCAAATCCCGGGAAATCTAAATGTATAGTTTTGGCTGTAGGATATCATTTATCATGCGTTTAAATCATAATTGCTTGGCCGTCGGTCGAGCGGTAGATAACGGTTGTGATCTTGTGCCGCAGTTCTATATAAGCATTAGTTCTATATACTCTATGACTTTACCTTATTTATCTTACTCACTATGTACTACCTAGTTTCGCAGCGGATCTGTGGTTGTAGCCGACTGAGCTATACCCATATTGTTGCTGCAGTATATATATAATTTTTTCCTGCATTGTAAATGTAAGAAACAGTAGAACTTATATCTATAAGTGTTGTAATAATAAATGACATATTCTTGTGTATTTGCCGGAGATATAATGTATATAGCTTCACGCCGAGTCCCTTGTGTAGTGAACAGAGAACCGAGAGCGGTACTTACACACCGCGTATGTAACATTGATAACTCTTTGAAAGTACGCTCGCCGGTTCCTCGGGCTGCCAGATCACCTTCTGAAAAACACAACCAATTTGATTGCGATAGGTGGGTGTTGGCCTTCCTGTTTTTTTTATACAACGTCGGGATGTATACAAGCATACGGCTCACCTGACGTAAAGCGGTTACCGTTGTCTATGAGCGCTTGTAATACATTAAGTATCCCCCGCGCGATGCCAACTCTGCTGGTAACACAGCAACACCTTAGGAGCTGGTGACCTCACTCACACGCAGAAACACAACAATCCTCCCAGAGAATTATTATTTGGCTCCGGTTTTCTGTCAGGTGGAGGTACTTCCCCAGATGGGCTGCTTTGATGCGCCATACCTCTCTTAAAAACACCCAGACCAAGACAAACAGACATGTTCAAGCACAATTTTTTTATGAAACTAGATTGGGGAACAACATGCGGTCCGCATTAGATGGTAAGCGGTCACCGCAGCCTATTTACGCTCGCAACACCATGGAGATGTTACTCGCGCTCTGCCAATCTTGTGACGTAAGGCTGAGACCTAGTAAATTCTCTGCCAATCTTGTGACGTAAGGCTGAGAGGCTCTATGCCATGTTCGAGGGTAAACCTTATTAATTTAGAAATTATTATTGTTAGGAATGTGTTTTTTTTATACAACTAGATTGGCAAACAAGTATGCGGCCCGTATTAGATGGTCAGCGGTCACCGTTGCCTATTGACGCTCGCAACACCACGGGAGTGTTACTCTTGTGACCTCAGTATGTTTCGTCGCAGTACCCAGTAATTTCTCTGCCATATCTCACCCTTCAAACCGGAACGCGGCTATATAAATATAGCTGCTAAATATTTGTAGTGTGGAAATTGAACCCACAAGCGTCGGTGTCAAAGTAGTGTAAGGGTTAATTTAATGTGGGATACCTAATAACAGTTACCATCTGATTTATTAATTTTAATTGTAATCAATCTCAATAAGTTGCAAATTTGATAACTCGAAGTCGCGCCGGTGGGAAAAATGGCGGGAGACAACGAGGTCGGCGGAGGCATTGGGACGTGCAGTGCGCGACGAGTTGTGAACAAGGACGTTAAGCAGTGTACCCAATAGATAACTAAGGTTGTTAGCCTGTGTAAGTAAGTTAATGAGAACAATACATAAATGAAACAAATTAAAGTCTATCATTTGGGGGAGTCCTACAGTAGAGTAGCGCGATTCACCAGTGCGTCACCGAGTTCGTCAAAAGCCTTCCACCTTCGCGTCGAACAAACAAATATCTGTCGGATACTTGAGCCACGATAATTTGTATTCAAAAATCTACTAAAACTGAATCCAAAATATGAATGTAGTTCGATTCGACGTGCTCCGTTCCCCGGTCACTCACTCCGTGAACTACGGTATCGATCGCCGCGGTAACATATTCCGGCGGCGACCTTGGCTCCGTTGTGCAGGCTCCCCCTGTTTGAACTTGAATCGTCGACGCCGCTAATGGAGGGTGCGAGTAGGTACAATGGTGTCGAGTTCCTGATAATTGTGTTTAAGAATGCTAAAAAGATGTTTAGTTGTCTGGTTTTTCCTACTTGTCATGTGAACGTTCATGATGTGAAATGGTTACCGTAGCCTGCCTGCAACACAAGGAGTATTGATTATCTTCGTCACCATTATAGATAAGCTCTTTATTGGTGCTAATGGAGCTTATAATTTTCCTCACTGGCAATAACATAACAAGCTATTATCGCACAATCTACGAACATCGTTGACTATTCAGAACTCAGCTCGTACATTTCTGATCATACAAAAACTTTTTTACGTTGTTTTCGATGAGCCTCATGCTTTAACCTGCGTGTTCATTCCATAAGCTAATTCTACCGTTTCTCAGAAGAAAGGCACTGTTAAACAACCTGTCAAGCGTTTTCGGTAGTTACAATATGTGACGATTATTAGCGTTTAACAAAAAACCGTTGGGGACTAAGACTTGTCGAAAAAATTCGCCCGTTTTTATGTTTCAAATCGTCATTTCCTGTCGCGATAAATTATGACAGTATAAAGTTTAGTAGTACAGAAAGTCAAGTGGTAAAATTAAATGTATATTAATACATGTGATGAATTATTTCCCGATATCGGCCAAAGACCAGCCAGCAGACAGAGCAGCGATGGCATATATCTAACAGTTGTAACTGAGTGCAGGCCGGCGCTGGATCGCATGAATCAATCGGTGGCGGTAGCACATGAAGTAGTTTAGATCAAATTGCCATTGCTATACAAAAGCTTTAACTACTTACCAACAGGCAGGCCGTATGCTTGTTTTTCACCTTAGTGGTATAAAAAAATAGTAGTATAAATTCACACGTTATTTTTTTTATTTGCAATTTGATTCTCGCAAAATAAAGCCTAACTATTTATTTTTTTATTTAATATTAAACTAATACTATTTAACACTATTTAAAAATCAAACAACAGACAGATGGTTTGATTTTTAAAACGATAATATCTCAATGTTTAAAAAAAACATACAAAAATCACCCCCTTAGTTATACTATTTGTAAAATACTAACAATTTAATTACAGAAATTCTAATATTACGATATTAGAATGAACTCCGTGGCCGAACTGAATATCTCAGTTCAGCTGTGAAGCGTTATTTTTAAACATGTCAGCAACAAAGAAAAATAAATGTATTCCTTATGACTGTACTTTATAAATAGCAAGAATATTAAGGTGTGAGAGATGCCGTAACGAGGTTTCTCGTCAGGGTAGTGTTCTAGCGCAGAGATTGTATGAGATCCCTTAGGAATATGTCTACCTCTATATGTAATCTTATATTTTGTTGGCTGTGATTTTATGATCATGAAATCAATTTTAATAGTCTGTATATTTATATGTATGTGTCGCATCCGTTCATGAGTATGGATGTTGGCAGAGATTGGCAGAATCAAGAGGTCGGCACTGGGAGAAATGGAGAGTTAGTGCAAACGGCGGCAAGTGACAACGCAGGAGAGATTAAACCAAATAAACGAAAGGTGGAGGCTCTTTCATCATTACCTGAGCCAGAGTCAATTACACAGTTAAGCAATTTATTTCTTTGGTCTCATATTTCCTCCAGTTTGTATCGAACTTTTCACGTTTAATGTCTCCTCTCTATAAGGTCAATTCGGGGAAGTTTCCAATCAAATGTACGCCAGCTGTGAAGTGGTACGTAAAAAGGTAATTGAGGTTTAAACTAATAAACCTGTGCTTATGATCTATGATCCGCAGTACACGGTGAGTCTCCATACTGATACCAGTGCTGAGGGATACTGTGCAATTATGTTTCTAGTCGTGGATGTATTTTTTACCAAAGGTCGGGAGTCATGCAAGCATACGATCCACCTGATGTAAAGCAGTTACCGTAGTCTATTAACGCAATTGCAACATACTCGCGCGATGCCTTCTCTGCTGCTTACACATCAGCTCCTTAGGAGCTTATTGGTGACCTCACTCATACACAGGAACGAAACAACCCTCTAGGGGTTTGTTATTTGGCTGCGGTTTTCTGTGAGGTGGAGGTACTTCTTGATGCGCCTTATCTCTCTTAAAACATCCAGACCAAGATAAACAGACATGTTCATGCACACAAATGTTTTTGTCTTGTGTGGGAATCGAACCCACGAACGTTGGTGTTAAAGTCGCGTCTTTCACGACTGAGCGACCGAGCTCGTTCGGTAAGCTATTTATAGTAAACGATAGTGATGAAATCGTTGATTAACAAGCGTACTTACAATTTTGCCCACGATCAAAGAAAAAGGTCAAAGTGACGGGGTTTATGTGCACTTGGCTGTACAAATAAACGATGATAGAGCAGAATGACTTGTTTATTTGAAAAAAAGGGTCATCTAGTAAGGTGATCGTGTCGGATCCGGTCATGAGTATTGATATTTAAAACGAAAGCATGGCGTGCTTTGGTAGAATCAAGAGGTCGACACTGGTTGACAGGGAGAGTTAGTGCAAACGGCGGCAAGTGACGACGTCTTGGGACTGTCCTCTCGTTTAGTATTTTCCTGAACATTGATTACAAGTGTTGATTTAAAGTTATATTGTGATACGAATTGCATTGTATTTCTTATTGCACAACTACCCACCATACGTCCGCATCATTACGGATAGACCGAAAAATCAAACGAATACGACATATGTATATCTTCACGTCATATGACCCTGACGTGAAGATATATATATGTCGTTTTCGTCAGGGTCATAAGACGCGGTCTTTACATACTTCACTCGCTTCTGTGACATTCATAGCTCTTTTCATGCACGCTCGCCGGTTCCTGGGTCTCCTGACATCACTTTCTGATAAAGCACGACCAATTTAGTCACGGTAGGTTAGTCTCGGCCTACCTTGGTTCCTACATCCTTCCGCTTTTGCATTGTATATCTATTTCTTCATTCTTTCATCCTGCATTCTTTCTACATGTCCGAACCAACGAAACATGACTTTTCTTATCTTCAAAGTCAAAGTCAAAGTCAAAATCTTTTTATTCCGTAAAAATGGCTACATTTGTTTGGAATCGTCACAATTTTTTTCCCTACCGTGCAGTTCATGACTAGGTGAGCACTGATAAAAATACTGCCAAAAAACTCAGGCATCCCTCTTTTGGTATCCAAACAAATTTACATAATTTATTAATTACATTACAATTGGATCGACTCAATCCCAGGCATTTTTATCATTAATATAGTCAGATACTTTATAATATGCCCTGCTACACAATTTGGCTTTAATAGTAGTTTTAAATTTGTTTATTGACAATTCTCTTATATTGCTGGGAAGTTTGTTATAGAACCGTATACATTGCCCCATAAAAGAATTATTTATTTTGTGGAGACGGCTTGCATGTAACACAAGATTATGCTTATATCTAGTATTTATATTATGAGTATCACTCTTTTTACAAAATGAGTCTTAACATCGACACTCTCTTTTAGACAAACTCTTTCTCTCATGTTATGCACAAATTTTGCGTAATAGCTCTCGACCGCATTTATTCTGCTTTCATGCAGGCTCTACCATACCCAGCTCTCACTTCCATAAGTTAGCGTTGGGATTACAGGTCGTACAGCGAGTTGTGCCTCTGGCTTAGATTTCGGCTGCCTAGAAGTTTACCCAACCCTCCATTCACCCTATTCTCTGCACTCACTCGTCTCTCCACATCAGCTATGTATCTTCCATTGCGGCTAAAAGCGCTTCCAAGATATACAATCTCATTCACTTGCTCCAAAACTACATCATCAACCGGAATCCTAGTGTTCGTTCCTGTTGTCTCTCTTTCAAATACCATTATCTTGGTTTTCTTCGCATTCAATTGTAAGCCTTTCTTCATACAATCATCTTTCATTGTTGTAACTAGTGTTGGCAGTTCGGATGGTGATTCTGCTATGATATCGCGTCGTTTGCATAAAGCAGGCAGTTGACTACTGAGTCACCCACTCGCATTCCCACATTCATATTTCTTATTCTCTGAAGACAACTGTCCAGATACAGGATGAATAGCCGAGCCGCCAGCACGCATCCCTGTCTGACACCAATGTTGACATCAAACCAGGGCGACAAGCTGCCGTCCACCTGCACACATGCTGTACAATCCTCATAAGTGGATTGCACAGCACAAAGCAGGTATCAGGTCAGTAATTTCTCTGCCATATCTGATCCTTCAAACCGAAACACAGCTATATAAATATATCTACTTGGCGGTAGAAATAGGTGAGACAGAGATACCCACGCAGACGACGACTGTACAAAGTCTCCCTTTGGTAAATTGGCTTTGATGTACCCTACTTCTTAAAACACCTAGATCAAGATAAATAAACATATTCATCCACACAAATGTTTAACTTGCATGGGAATCGAACCCACGAACATTGGCGTTTAAGTCGCGTCATTCACCGCTGCGCCACCGAGCTCGTCGACAGGAGTTAACGTCAAAGGAGACGGTTAAATTACTTTGTTCGGAAGTTTTTATGCAATTTGACCCTACTTTGTTTGCTTCCCTAAACAAATTGGTGGCTCTATCTGGTGTCGGAAGCAAGCGTACAAAGTATTTCACATTAAATTGTTTGTGAAGTTGGCTTTGGCTCCAACGGTTCCTCACATACCCAGAGAACATTTGTTTTTTTAAAACAAACAATGTATTTTTTTTATACTACGTCGGGAGACATACAAGCATATGGCCCACCTGATGTAAAGCAGTTACAGTAGACTATTAACACTTGTAATATATTAATCGTCGCTCGCGCGATACCTCCCATTGCTGCTAACACAGCAACTTCTTAGGAGCTTACTGGTGATCTCACTCACACGCAATAACACAACAACCCCCTAGGGAGTTGTTATTTGGCTGCAGTTTTCAGTGAGGTGGAGGTACTTCCCCAAACGGTATGCTTTGATGCGCCGTACTTCTTTTAAAATCTCTTCTATGTAAAGGGTATGAGATGATTTGGTTATTTAGAATGACAAAAGAGTTACGAAAGAATCGTATCAGACAAGAGTGAATGGAAATATCGGTAGAGGACGACTTAGACGCACACATATTGGTAGTTCAAATAGGTGATGTGTTGAAAAAAGGCCAAATCAGAAGCACCCAAAACCGAAGAGCATGCTTGAAGAGGTTGATGAGTGTGGAAGAAGCGAGAGAGGTATGTTTGGATTGGTGAACCTGGCGTTCCATAGTCTCTGCCTACACCAATGGAGACAAGCGTGATGATATGCATGTACTAATATTGTACTCGTAGCACTTAAATATTTTATTACCCAAAAAACCGACCAACCACATGGCGTATCTTCGTGTGCAGCCACCGCACAGGAAAGAGGGCCGCTTTATACTGTAATCATAACCCTTACTGTAAACACTCAGGGACCGCTCACCATCGGGTTGACCGATCGCACGCCATACCACTCGAGCCAAATGTGTACGCAGGGGAGACTGCTCCCGCGGCAGATGGAATTTATATAAAGATAACTCGAAAAATATTTGTTAAGTAAGAAATGTTCTATACTGTATTGTTCCGTACGTATTTTTATATTATTCGAATGATAAACAGTTTGTTTCATGATAAGCTGATGTATGATGATGTTGCTCTTTCTGAGCGACATTACTCACTGAGCTATAGTCCAGTTGCGCTACTGCAGCACACGCGTACTCTAAACAAGACATCCTCAACACAGTATGTATATTCTTGTTTGTAACCTCTTATGTGTAAATTATTGTGTGTACGTGTGTTTTAGAAGCAAAATAAATCATTTATCTATCTATCTAAAGTGGTTACCATAGCCTATCACCATTATCACATCAACCCTTACTCGTCCCACCCGGCTTCGTCCACTTTGGTAACTAAATTTACGTAACCAGTTACACGACAAGAATTTTCTTTCGCTGTTTGGTAACTAGTTTTTTTTTCCACTTTCGTAGATCAAATTATTTCCATTTTTGTAACCCGAGATAGTAGTTTTAATAAAAAGAAAATAACATCGAAATAATAAAGTGTTTTTTACGTAACTTTTAAGTAGGTACTATTATCGGAAGTCCGAAAATATTTCTCATGCCATTTAATAATAGGTACGACGACGAGCGAAGCGAGGAGGAGTGTTAGGTAGAACTGCGACCCTACAGCGCGCGAGCCGAGCGAGCGAAGCGAGCGTGGCGCGGCAGCGGCCAGCGCGCGAAGCGCCAGAACCGAACATTGTCTGTTCACGTTCTGAGCATCCACGTTCATAACCATCAAAAAGTTATAAATGTGGAAAAATAATTCTTTTCTCACAACTAGTTATCAAACAGCGAAAAAAAAATCTTTTCTTGTAACTGGTTACGTAAATTTAGTTACCAAAGTGGACGAAGCCGGGTGGGACGAGTAAGGGTTGATGTGATAATGGTGATAGGCTATGGTAACCGCTTTACATCAGCTTATCATAAAGCAAACTGTTTATCATTCGAATAATATAAAAATACTTACGGAACAATACAGGGATACGGGTCTCCCTTCAACCGAAGGGGTAAACCCCGAGTATCAGAAGCATGGTGGAGTACCATCACGCTACTCAAATGTGGATTGGCGGAGGCCAGTGTTTTCAAGCCGCCCGAGAGCCACTGACTTAGCTTAACGACTGTCATCTATCGACAACAGCCGGGCCCGAAGGCTTGACGTGCCCTCCGAGCACGGAGAACTCGAGACCATCCATAGACAGGCTGCGGACGTCATTGCTTAACCTGCATGTTCGGTTAGAATGACACACGCAACGACGCCATCGAGCGCTCCTATACCATAGCCTATAAATACTTGCAATACATTTAGTATGAAGTAATCACTCGCGCGATGACACCTCTACTGCTAACACAGCAACTCCTTTAGGAGCTTATTAGTGACCTCACTCGCATGCAGAACACAGCCACCCTCCAGGTAGTTGTTATTTGGCTGCGACGTTGATGCGTCTAACCCTTTTAAAAATACCCAGACCAAGACAAAGAGACACGTTCACGCACACAAATGTTTGGCCTGTGTGGGAATCAAACCCACGACCGTTGGTGTTCAAGTAGCATCACTGAACACTCCACAACAGGGCTCGCCGTACGATCTAGAGACCGAGAACAGTCTGTGATGTTAACTTTTCATTTTTAGTATTCCGTAACAAAGAGATGGAAACCGAACCGCAGTAGCCCTGTACAGCCGTCCGTCCGTCCATTTGGCACAGTTGCCATTCTCCTTGACACCATCGCTCGTGGGTTCTATTCCCACACAAGACAAACATTTGTGTGCACGAACATGTCTGTTAGGCTTGGTCTAGATGTTTTGGAAGTACCTCCACCTCATAGAAAACTGCAGCCAAATAACAACTCCCTAGAGGGTTATTGTATTCCTGCGTGTGAGTGAGGTCATCAGTAAGCTCCTAAAGAGTTGCTGTGTAAGCAGCAGAGGAGGCATCGCGCGAGTGATACTTAATATATCGCAAGCTATATATATAGGCTAGGGTACCCGCTTTACATCAGGCGGGCCGTATGCTTGTATGCCTTCCGACGTAGTATAAAAAAAAATCTGAATGGCTGCAGTTGGTCAAAGATTGTATAGATATTATGAAAATTAGCATTATTTTGCAAAAAAGCCAATTTACGTGCAATTTGATGTAACCTAAAGTAGGCTGCATCAAATTGTAAATTAGTTCGCTTCCATCACCAGTTAGTTCATGCGAACTAGTGCCAACCGGCACCATTCATTGCCGTTAGTAGACTCATGCCGTCGCTGCCGTGGCTGCTCCGATCGTCTCCACAATTGTTCGCCATGTGAAGCAGCAATCGCTGCGGCCCGTATTAGATGGTAAGCGGTCACCACTGACGCTCGCAACACCACGGGAATTATACTCGCGCGCTGGCAATCTTGTGCAAAACACAGCTATATAAATATAGCTGCTTGGCGGCAAAAATAGGTGAGACACCCACGCAGACGACGACTGTACAAAGTCTCCCTCTGGTGGGTCGTATGTAACATGTCACTTCATTAGTTTGTTAGATATTTTATGCATCATTATATATTAATTATTTTATTGATGAAAGTTATTACTATTCAAAAAATAAAAAAGTGTTAAAATAAGAAGTGGCATTCTCCATTGGTTCGGACATGTAGAAAGAATGCTGGATGAAAGAATGACGAAGTAGAATGCAAAAGTGGAAGGATGTAGGAGCCGAGGAAGGCCAAGACTTTTCTACCATGACCAAATTGGTCGTGTTCTATCAGAAGGTAATGTCGTGAGCCTTAGAAACCTGCGAGCGTGCATGAGAAGAGCAATGAATATTAAAGAAGCGAGTGAGGCGTGTAAGGATCGAGTCACGTGACGCTCGGTTCTCTCTGCCTACCCCGCAAGGGATTTGGCGTGAAGTTATAGATAGATAGATATTTACTATTCCAGAATAGATTATTACTTAAATGATTTAATTAGTGACAAATGTTAAACACTGTCGTAATGGAAGTGTCAAACGGTTCTTCGTCGAGTCTACGGAATACCAAAAGCGAGTTTACGAGGTCGGCTAGAGGCGGTGATAAAACGTTAATTGCATCTTTTGTAGCTCGCTGCCCTCGTAAAAATTTGTGGGCGCCCTTTGTACAGCCACCGCTCAGAGTATAATAGAGCCCAGTGTTGCCATAACTCTTTGATGTCCCTCATTGAGCATTACTGCAGAAACAGATCGATTTAACGCTTGAAAGGCAGTGTTGTCATCGCGAATAAAAACAGTGTCAGGTGTTGTGGTATACATTTTATTTTTATGGACATTCACTTTTTCCAGTGCATTGACATTATTATTTATTTTAGGGAATAAAAACAAGTCACACTGTGCTAGACCAGGGCTGTAAAGAGTTTGACCGGCGTGCTGTCCAGGACGTCCCTCGTTTTGAGCGCGGTGTGCGCGGGCGCGTTGTCATGGAGCAGTAGCCCGCTGAGCCGTGTTTGGTCGCTTGTTGCTCACAACAGAGAAAACTTCTGCCAAGCATTGGGTATACCATTTGGCGTTGATGCTTCTATGGTTCGGTAAAGGAATTAACACCAGGTAGCAATCAAAATCTTCCTCCCGCTTCTATGCTCCTGTTGGCTTCACTTTGGTAGGTATTTGAAACACCCAAACCATCGACTGGCGCTTCGTTTCTGGATCGTATCGTACTGAATTTATCCTGTAATGATGTCGTAAACACGCCGAGACCGAGACTGCTTCAATTTTTTTTTGTCATATCACGGCGCCATTCCACCCGGGCCTGGTTCTGAGCAACGGCGGCACCCAGCGTGGAACTATCCTTTTCATGCGAAGATGTAAGTGTAGAATTTCGTGAAGGCTTCCCGATCCAATCTGCATTATGTGCTGAATCTCCTGATACGTAACTCGCATATTGTGTTGGATTACATTTTTCACTGCTAGCACGTTATCTTCCGTAACAGCCGTCAAAGGGCGATCACTTCTTTCTTCATATTTTCTAAACAGACTACAGCTGGCCAGTGTGTCATACATAAAAACTTTTTTTCACTGTACTTTCTGAGTGGCCTGCTATATACACAACCTATAGGTTCATATAGAGTGGTATGTAGGCATACGGTACATTTGATTGTTTGACATAACTGCTATACTGCACGCATACATATTATTAAACATCAAAAACATATCAACAGAAACTAACTGTGTAACAACAGTAAGTACATAATCGCAGAAGGAAACTTCTCTAGAACCCCACAGTATGCGATCATTTTTACTCGACTGCTTCTAAAAGGAATGTAATGTTTTTAGGTTTCATATATGTGTGTATGAAATTTTGTTTAATAATGAATCGGTTGTTTAGTAGTTAAACCATAACTACGTTTATACTACTTACTAAATTCATGTACAAATGATATGTAGATATCGTTGGAATCTTTATGAAGGTTAAGTGACATCATAATAAAAAACATTCTAGCAGATTACGTGCTCAATATTATTGAAACTTAGACTGAAAGCCTCTTTTTTATACAACTAGATTGGCAAACAAGCAAGATGGTAAGCGGTCACCGCAGCCTATTGACGCTCGAAACACCACAGGGATGTTACTCGCGCGCTGCCAATCTTGTGACATAAGGATGTTTCGTCACAGTACCCAGAAATTTCTCTGCCATATCTCACCCTTTAAACCGGAACACAGCTATATGAATATAGCTGCTTGGCGGTAGAAATAGGTGAGACAGAGGTACCCACGCAGACGACTTTTGTACAAAGTCACCCTCTGGTAAAAAAAGTCTACGAAAACAATCGAGTGGGTGCAATAAAGTATTTGAAAGGTGTTCTCAAAAATATATGCAATTTATATGTTTAAAGCTACTTTTTAATTAAAAAAACCAAGATAATGGTATTTGAAAGAGAGACAACCAGAACGAAATAAATAAATAAATATTGTCGGACAAATTACACAGCGCCATCTAGCCCCAAAGTAAGCGAAGCTTGTGCTATGGGTACTAGATAGGATAACTGATAAACATACGTAATTACATTTTTTTTTTGTAAATACATACTTATTATACATAGAAAATACCCAGACCAAGACAAACAGACATGTTCATACACACAAATGTTTGTCCTGTGTGGGAATCGAACCCACGAGCGTTGGTGTCAAAGTAGCGTAACAACGCGTTTCACCACTGCGCCACCGAGCTCGTCCACTACGATTATGGTTGATGATGTAGTGTTGGAGCAAATGAATGAGATTGTATATCTTGGAAGTGCCTTTAGCAGCAATGGAAGGTACACCGCTGATGTGGAGAGACGAGTGAGTGCAGGGAATAGCGTGAATGGAGCGTTGGGTAAACTTCTAGGCAGCCGAAATCTAAGCCAGAAGACACAGCTCGCTGTACACAACGCGGTGCTAATTCCAACGCTAACTTATGGAAGTGAGAGCTGGGTATGGCAGAGAGAGCATGAAAGTAGAATAAATGCGGTCGAGATGAGAGCATTGCGCAAAATTTGTGGCATAACGCTTGCTGACCGCGTTCGTAATGAAGACGTGAGAATCTGTTTCGTCATTCTTTCGTCCCGCATTCTTTCTACAATGCAAAAGTGGAATGATGTAGGAGCCGAGGAAGGCTGAGACTAACCTACCATGACCAAATTGGTCGTGTTTTATCAGAATGTGATGTTAGAAGCCCCAGGAACCGGCGAGCGTACACGAAAAGAGCTATAAATGTCACAAAAGCGAGTGAAGTATGCAAGGACCGCGTATTATGGCGCTCGGTTCTCTCTGCCTACCCCGCAAGGGACTTCGCGTGAAGATATATACATACATACCCAGAAATTTCTCTGCCATATCTCACCCTTTAAACCGGATCACAGCTATATGAATATAGAATATATGCTTGGCGGTAGAAATAGGTGAGACAGAGGTACCCACGCAGACGACTTTTTGTACAAAGTCACCTTCTGGTAAAAATAGTCTACGAAAACAATCGAGTGGGTGCAATAAAGTATTTAAAAGTTGATCTCAAAAATATATACAATTTATATGTTTAAGGCTACTTTTTAATTAATAAAATAATAATAAAATTAATTAACTTCATATTTAATAAATTACTCCTGTATTTATTACAAATAATGGCGGCCCGTGTGTTATTATATATTTTATAAGTACATATATTAAACCAATGCTGTAAGAACTAGAAATTTATATTTATGAGTTTATTCAGTCTGCACCTAACAGCGGGTACGTGCGTACGTCATGTCAGTGACCTTATGTGGCGACATGTCTAAATCTAATAGATTAAAATGTGCAAACTGTAACATCGTTATATGTGAAGTGCTAGCATTCATACAGAACAAATTGGACGTAATGGATGAGGAAAGTCTTATTCGAATATGTGAAAGTGCATTCAAAGACGAGGACATAGAAGAAGCAAAATCGTTACTTTTTGAGTTATTACAAAAAAGCATTACTACCAGGAAGCGTGTCGGTAAAAGACAGCGCAATCTTGATGATATTATATTGTTATTTAAGGAGACGGACCCTGAAAATATACCGATATTCGTGGCGAAAGATTTGGAAAAACTACCTCCGGTAACATTTAATAGTGTAGACGTTACTCCACTCCTCAAGAGAATTCTTAAAATGGAAGCTAATATTGAAAACATTCAAAAGAATTATGTTACAAAAGAGGAATTACAGGTTTGTTCATCAAATCACTATAAATTGCCACCATATAATGAGAACTCTAATGTTAACATAAGACGTGGAGGGTACATATCAAACACATCAATGCTCGATAGTGGACCGATGGCGTTGTCGATTTATGACAAAAATACTCATACATTGCTGTACGATCTGAAAAGCGATAACAAGAGTGTGTCCCCTTCCCACAATCAGACAAACCAGTCTGTTCATACGTTTACTCATGATGAGCCGAATAAAAACAAAGAACGAATGAATGATATACCGATTCAAGACGGGGGCGGTTGTGTAACGACAATAACGAGTGCAAGCGAGACACCACCATCATTGCGTAGCAGTAGCAGCATGAAGTTAGGCGTCAATGTTTTGCAATCTTCGCATTCGCAATTTTCACAGCCGCCATTGAATGATTCGTGTGGCAGCTGTCAAATAATTAATGGTACAGAAAGTAAACAAAAACATAACCCCAAAAATGAGCAATTAGGAGCAAATAAGTTATCATATGCAGAAACTGCTAAGACTAATATGGAACGGAGTACGCACTATATTGATGAAAACTGGGTACTAGTACAAAGAAAAAGATTGAGAAATAGATTCACTGCACAAAGAGGAAATGCAGTAGCGGAGTCGAAGGATAACGAAAGGTTTAAGGCTGCAGATACGAAAATTCCATTGTTTATATCAAATGTACACAAGGATGTATCTGAACAGGACATCGTGGAATACATTCAGAAAAAGACAGGCGAGATTATTAACCTTGTAAAACTCAAAATGAAGAAAGAAAAAGACTACAGCTCCTACAAGTTATTTGTCACAAAGTACAAACTAGATTTGTTTTTAGACGATAAATTATGGCCGGCGGGGATCTCGTTTAGGCGATTTATCAATTTTAGTGCAAAACGAAGTGAACAAATTGAGGCATCATCTACTAAAATTCAAAATGGATAGGGATTGTGTAAATTTCAGTAAGATAATTAGTTACAATTGTAAATCTGTCAAAAGGTCAATGGAGGGTGTCAAGACGTTATGCAAGTCTGCTGATATAGTGGCCCTTCAAGAGACGTGGCTGTTACCGCATGAGCTGCCTCTGCTCGGTACAATTGATGATGAGTTCGGTGCAACAGGTACGTCGGCAGTCGACACATCAGCTGGCTTGCTCACTGGAAGACCATACGGAGGTGTCGCGTTATTGTGGCGAGAAAGTGCTTTTGAATCTGTGTCGGTAATCAAGTGTGATAACGTGCGAATAGCAGCGATTAGAATAACTGTAAGTAATAGATCAATAGTTGTATTCAGTGTCTATATGCCTACCAATTGCATAGAAAATATGCCTGTGTTTACTGAATCCTTAGGTGCTATACAATCTATTATTGAATTAGAAGAAAATCAAAGTGTAGAGGCTTTTTATATGTTGGGGGATTTTAATGCCCACCCAAATGAATTATTTTATAATGAAATGATAAATTTTTGTAATGATCATCTTTGGAGCTGTATCGACATAGATGTACTAGGACTTAATTCTGGCACTTATACATATCGTAGTGATTCCCATTACTGTGAGAGATGGTTAGATCACTGTTTAGTCACACAGTCAGCACTTTCAACTGTTAATAATGTGTGGGTGCTTCAGGATGTGTACTGGTCTGATCACTTTCCCTTGGTGATGGAATGTAACTTACATAAGATAAATATTAAGTGTAGTGCAGAAAATAACAACAACAATTATATTGTATGGGGGGACAGACAGTTAAACCAGATAGCATTATATCAGGAACTATGTCACTCCAAGCTACGAGAGATTGACTTTCCACAAGAACTGGGATCTTGTTGTGATTTTTCATGTCGTAACCCAGCACATCATGTGATAATAGACAAATTGTATGATAGTATTGTTTGTGTCTTGTCACACGCTGCTATACAAACCTCTGTATTTGTAAGTAAGAAATGTAGAAAAAAAGGCAATATCATTGGTTGGAATAAATATGTAGCTGGCGCACACAGGGAGGCTAGGCTTAAATACCACCAATGGGTTGCAGTGGGCAAGCCTAGAAGTGGAAATATTTTTGAGGAAATGTGCAACTCACGTAAAACTTTTAAATATAAATTGAAATGGTGCCAAAATAGGCAGGACCAAATAAAAATGGATATTATTGCCTCAAATCATTCTGATAAAAAATTTAAATGTTTCTGGAAGAACACAAATAGGCTAAATGTTAAGCCTGGCCTCCCTGTGAGCGTTGGTGGTGTTCAGGGTTCCGGACCTATTGCTAATTTATTTAGAGAACATTTTACTGTGCCGTCGCCCTTGAGTTTGCCGTCCTATGGTATTGGCGATGCTGAGGCCATCTTGGTTGATCGTAAGGTTTGTATTTCTGCGAGGAGTGTTGCAGGGGTTATAAAGAATATGCAGCGGGGAAAATCACCAGGCCATGATGGCCTCAGCATCGAACATTTCGAGAATGCTGGTGTTCATTTGCCTCGTGTACTTGCGCTGTTATTTAATCTTTGCCTTGGTCACTCATATTTGCCAGAGCCACTGATGCGTACTATAGTTGTACCAGTTGTAAAGAACAAGACAGGCGATGCCTCTGATGTGACTAACTACCGGCCTATCTCACTTGCTACAATTTCAGCCAAGGTTCTTGACAGCTTATTGAATGCCAATCTGACTGAACATATTAAATTAAATGATGCAGAATTCGGTTTCAGGGCTCGACTATCAACTGAAAGCGCCATATTGAGCTTAAAGCATGCTGTCAAGTACTATACTTCAAGGAGGACGCCGGTATATGCGTGCTTTCTGGATTTGTCAAGGGCTTTCGATCTTGTCAATTACGAGATATTGTGGGATAAGTTGGACAGCGCGGGTATACCGACTGAGTGTGTTTCCATCTTTAAATACTGGTACATGCACCAGAAGAATCAGGTGAGATGGGCTGGTATACTGTCGGATGAATATAGGCTGGAGTGCGGCGTGAGACAAGGTGGGTTGAGCTCACCGACACTCTTTAATTTATATATTAACGAGCTTATCGAGAGGCTTAGTAGCACTAATATCGGATGTCAAGTTGATGGTATTTGTTTGAATAACATTAGCTATGCTGATGATATGGTGCTGCTGAGCCCCTCGATAAATGCTTTGAGAAAATTGTTGGCCATATGTGAAGCATATGCGAAGGCACATATAGGACTAAAATATAATTCCAAAAAGAGTGAATTACTCATATTTAAGGCAGGCAAATATCAGCCGTCTAATGTGCCTTCTGTGTATCTGAATGGTGTGGCACTAAACCGTGTAGATAAATTTAAATATTTGGGTCATGTGGTAACGAGCGATCTCAAGGACGATGATGATCTGGAAAGGGAGCGCAGAGCGTTGGCGGTGAGATGTAATATGCTCGCTCGCAGGTTTTCTAGGTGTACCAAAGACGTTAAGGTGACGCTGTTCAAAGCATACTGCCAGGTTTTTTACTCTAGTGGCCTGTGGGTGAAGTACACGAAGAGAGCCTATAACGTTCTGCGCGTACAGTACAACAACGCGTTCAGGATGCTATTGAGACTTCCGCGACGATGTAGCGCCTCAGGAATGTTTGCTGAAGCACATACAGACGGTTTTCAGGCGATCATGCGTAAAAAAGCTGCTTCATTATTGCAGGCATTGAGGAATAGTAGTAATGGTATCCTGAAAGCCATTGCTGAAAGGTTTGACTGTCCTATGCAGAAACATTGGGTTGCGGTTGTTCTGGGCCGCGCATAGAAGTGTGCATGTACTCATGCATGCGTGTATACTTGTATTAGGATATGTATGCATGAGTAAATGTACACAATCATTAAATATTGATGTATCTTTCAGTTCCAATACAATCTAATTATTAATAATATACTAATTTAGTTATTAAGTTACTCATTGTTACTAACTCTTACTAAAACATTTTATGGACAACACTTGTACGTCTGAAATAAAGATATTATTATCCTTTATTAAATTATAATCTTATTAAATATATTTTTAAATATATCATTACAAAAAAAAATACATTTAAAAATATAAAAAACAGCTTCCTTCTGATAGCGGGAACAAGGTCCAAACTATCAGTGGTCAAGGTCACAGAGACAGAAACCTCCTCACAATACGTGCCGTGCTAAGGAGGACTGCCTTCTGTATTTGGCCCCTAATCCAGCTTCCCAACGCGAGCCTCTTCAGATGTTGGTCGAGGCTCTTGGCTATTAAGCCATTGACCGATACAACAATCGGAACTATGATTGTTGAATCGACATCCCACATGTCGGTAATCTCGTGAGCTAAATCAAGATATTTTGTTTGTTTATCTTTTTCAGCTTTCACAAGATTAACGTCATGTGGAACAGCGATATCAACAATGATTGCTTGGCGCGTCGATCGATCTATTAATACAATGTCAGGCTTATTGGCTACAATAGTCCTGTCAGTGATAATAGATCGATCCCAGTATAATGTGGCATGGTCATTTTCGAGAACTGCTTCGGGCGTATACCTGTAATATGGCACCTCATTAACTACAAGACTATATCTCAAAGCAAGTTGCTGATGGATAATCCTGGCTACTTGGTTGTGTCTGTGTAAGTACTCGCCGTTAGCAAGATGAGAACAACCGGAAACAACATGTCTGAGAGATTCCCCAGGAAGATGACACGCTCGACAGATGTCTAGCGTGCCATCTTTCATGATATATTTCCGGTAGTTATTCGTCTTAATAACTTCGTCCATAATTCCACAGACAAAACCTTCGGTTTCCCCAAAGAGGTCCCCGAAACGTAACCAGGATACGGAAGCCAACGTGTCTACATCAGGCCCGTGTAGGGCCTTGTTGTAGCGGCCGTGTAGCTCCTTACTTTGCCATATAGCCTTGCGATCGTCAGTACTTAATATTACAGGTCTACGCCAGTTCTCTTTAGCCAAAGACAAAGGGGTTAATCCACGATCCACATTAACCACATCCTTATGCATTTCCGTTTCGGTATGCAGAAAATATTCCCTGAGGTTACATATCTCCCGATTATGTAAGGTCTTGGCATTCAAAAAGCCACGACCACCACATTTTCGTGGGATATATAACCTCATTACCGATGATCGCGGATGATGCATACGGTGTGCAGTCAATAGTGTTCGGACTTTGCGATCAATAGAGTCAAGTTCAGTCTGAGTCCATTTAAGTATGCCAAATGAATATATTAAGACCGGCATAACCCAACCATTATAAGCTCGAACTTTGTTTCCCCCTGACAAAAGACTATTAAGGACTTTTGTCAGACGGCCAAAGAAACGTTCTTTCAATGTCTGTTTCATGTCAGTCTCAATAATTCCTAAGTTTTGAGACATACCCAAATACTTGTAAGTTTCAGATTCCGAGAGGGATTTCAGACGTATAGTATCTGAAAGTTCAAGTCTTTCAGATGCTAATATCATACCTTTCTTCACATGTATGACAGCACATTTGTCAATACCAAATTCCATTTTAATGCATTTACTAAAGTTTTCAGTCATCTTTAGTAAAGTCATTAATTGGACTTTGTTAGATGCAAAAAGTTTCAAATCATCCATGTACAGAAGATGAGATATAGCCTGATATCCCCTTCGCAATCTGTAGCCTAGTCTTGAATCCTGTAATAATGTGCTTAAAGGGTTCAAGGCTAAACAAAACCACAAGGGGCTCAAACTGTCACCCTGGAAAATACCCCGTTTAATCTCAATTAGTTCATCGTCACCAGTGATTGATCGGCATCCAGGATAGAGGAGGACTGTTCTCCATTGCTCCATACATGACCTCAAGAAGGTACATAGAGTTGTATCAATTTTGTACAACTCTAAGACCTTCATAAGCCATGTATGAGGTACGGAATCATAGGCCTTCTTGTAATCTATCCAACATACCGATAGATCTCTACGGTTTCGACGAACCTGTTGACTAATGACCATGTCAATGAGGAGCAAGTCCTTGGTACCACGAGATCCATTCTTACATCCATTCTGAGTAGTACACATAATATTGTTAGTATAAATATGTTGCGAGATTTTGCTTCTCAAAATGGATGTAAGTAGCTTATAGGTAGTGGGTAAGCATGTGATTGGTCTATAGTTTTTAGGGTCTGTGGTACTTCCAGATTTATAAAGGAGATGAGTTACACCCGTGGTCATAAAAATTGGGAGAGATCCAACATCTAACGCATGCTGAAATTGAGATGCCAAACAAGCATGTGAACTAGGTAGCCACTTCAGCCAATAATTTTGAAGTTTGTCCGGTCCTGGTGACTTCCAATTGGCCATGGACCGGACTGCGCTGGCTACGTCGTCTTGTGTGATGGTTATTTTGGACATCGGCGTTATTGATTCACATGCCTGTTCGACTGTTTCAACCAACATATCGTCAGAGTGACTGACAGGTGTTGACCAGATGTTTCGCCAGAATAAATTTGTAGTTTCTACATTTGGTAAACACACATCAGCCACATTTTGTTCAGACCTCTCCCAAATTCTATACACCCTCCTTTGATTACTTTGAAACATGCGATTTTGCTTCCATCGATCCACGCGTTTCTTATATCTACGTACGCGATTTGCCCATGCATAGAGTTTCTGTTTCAGTGAGTCTATGCGTTCTGTGACCCGAGACAGATATTCACACATTTAATAATAATAATAATAATAATAATATTATTATTATTATATGTTTTTCTTTCATCACGGGTGTTAACCCCGGTCTTTTGATAGGCGTGTGCGGGGATATGGATCCAACGCGTAGAGGCCCCTTAGAAAAGATTGATGTAATGTATTATACCCGCTGTGACCTGCTCTAAGGGATATCAATGGGAGAATATACCCACGAGCAGGTCACGGCAGGTAATTGGGACTATTGCAAATGTGTCGGAAATAATTGAGCTATTGAAATGAGATCTGGAGGGATTATTAGTACTGGGCTATTACAGAAGAGAGACGGACATTATTATTATTATTATTATTATTTATATTACTGTTTATAAATTTGTTTTCATTAAAATCTTTGGATTTGTTCGCTTTCAGTTTTGTTGTAACTTCAAAGGACTTCTCAAATAATATTATTTGAAGTTAGTTTGTTCCTCCGAGAACAACGAACTAACGGCCGTTTGAAGCCTAATTGGTTACCGACGTCGAAATATATTTAACAGACAAATATTACTGTTATCGTTTTAATATTTTATCGTCAAGCTTGTTTAATATCAGCGGTTTGTTTGTAGTGTGTCGAAGAACACCCAAGGCAGTGAACGTAGTCAAATAACGGCGGAGGTCGGGAGGCTTTTTACAAACTAAAACTAGGAGACGTCTCAGTAGATTGAGGTGCTCGTTTATTCTGCCTTATTCATTTGTTAATATTACATTAGTACCTTATCTCTACATACATTCTTAGTACTGCACACGCCACCCACTCATACCAGTATAGGGTGTGTGGGATGCATAACTACGTTGAAAACACCCACCTTGTGTTGTATTCACGTTAATTGTGTACGTAAATACCGTAACCGTATATAATTTAAAATACGTTCCATCAATTCTGGCGGTGTAAGAGTCTCGCTATCGTATTTAGGACTGAAGTCAAACCTGCACGATTTTCTTTATAAAACGCCGGGAGACACGCAAGCATAGCTAATGTAAAGAGATTACCGTAGCCTATGGACATACGTAATGTAAGAAATCACTCGCACGTTGTCAACTCTGCTGATAACACAGTAACTTATTAGAAGCTTACTGGCAATCTCAGTCACTCGCAGGAACACAGCCCTCCAGAGAATTGTTATTTCTCCAAGTATACTTCCTACTTTGAGAGCACGATGGCGTCGTTGCGTGTGTAACTCTAATTTAACACACGGGTTAAGCAACGTTACCTGACTGTCGACGGGTTTATCTATTTCTGTATTAGGGAGTGCAAGGTAAGCCGTCGACCCCGGCTTTTTTGCTTCCTTTCGTTGCCTTCGGGTGGCTTGAACACTGGTCTCTGACAATATGCAGTAGGGCTGCGTGGCGAAGAATGCTGTAAATCCCTTTGATTGAAGGAAGACCTGATTCCTGTAGTTTCATGAGAAGGGGTTCGTGTGGACAATATCATTGCCCTATGCCATAGGGTTCTGTACACCATAGGACCTATGATATACATAGAATATTAAATCCCATTACTGTAGGACATTATACAGTAATGCGATTTCATTTATGCGTTCATAGGCTACGGTAACTGGTTTACATCAGGCGAACCGTATGCTTGTTTGCTGTCCATCGTACCTAGTATAAAAAAAATATCTCATTTTGAAAGTTTCAGTAAACTTACGGGTATTGATTGACATCCAACATTTGATAGATGTGAGCGGGGATCCAACACGTGAATACCATAAAGATGATGGACGTGAGGTACACCTGCCGGTACCAGAGGATGTTGATGAAACAATATCTATCAACAAGTAATGGATGTTGGAAATTAATATAATCTATAGTCTTTTACCACCTTAGTAGTATAAAAGCTCATGAAGGGCTTTTATACTACTAAGGTGGTAAAAGAGCTTAAACCTAAAAAAGCCTAAGGTGACAAACAAGCGTACGGCCTACAACAAAGTCATAGTCTCTCTTGGACGCATACAAATGTTTGATTTATACGGGAATCGAACCACAACATTCCGTGTTAAAGTAGTAGTGCTAACCACTAGACCATCGGTCTCAAAAGGTTTTCAGAATTCCAAGTGTATTTATATATTGACCCGCTTCACTGTTGTTGGACGATAGGATCATTATCAACAATACGCAAACGATCTTTCCATCAAAGGGAGCCATAAAATCTCCAAAAGAGATTAGCGCCCCGTACTAACGCTACACGTGTACTTTTCCCCGAAGAAATGATAGCAGAATACCCAGGGCTTCTTCCCTAATTCAATCAAACACAAAGCAAACCTGTTTTATTCCCTCGCCGCGTTTTATAAGGGAAATCTCATTTTGAAGGTGTATAGGATTAGATACAGAGCTCGGTGCGTCTCGTCTGTACGTACACGGTGTTCAATTCGCTGATCCCTTCTTCCCATCAACGCAATTCCAATGTGAATTAATTCAATCTTTAGGCATCACGGGTTGAAGTAACCTTGCGCTGTGCCCACTCCGGAGACGATGTGTGTTCTTTTCAAGAAACGTTACTGGAATGGATGGCTTTTTGTATTAAAATCAGAAGATAAGGTTCAGTCTAGGATTATCATCAGCTTGCATCTATTCGCTGTTCGTTAATATCCTACCTAATATATATAGGTGTAAGATTAAATACACTCAGCATGAGGGATATTTCAATTATAAGACATACAGAAACTCGAACATATTTTAAGGAACCATGAAGTGCATCGAATCTCTGGCGAAAGA
Organism: Pyralis farinalis; assembly: GCA_947507595.1. Lineage (NCBI taxonomy): Eukaryota > Metazoa > Arthropoda > Insecta > Lepidoptera > Pyralidae > Pyralis > Pyralis farinalis. Next base: position 1,087,266 of record OX382264.1, read on the forward strand.
GAGAAATTAGGTGCATCAAAACGGCCCGACTCGTACAGCGTTGCGTTCAAGCATCTCCACCTCACAGAAGATCCCAGCCAAATAACAACTTCCTAGAGGATTGCTTTGTTTTGCAGCAAGCGTGGCAACGTGCGAGAGATACTCTTTGCATTGGAAATGTTAGAGTACGGTGAGGACTTTAGATGGACCTTTTCCTTTTCGGCACATTTGAGTAATATGGCTATTTTATTAGGCAATGAATTCCGTTTACATATTGCCATTAGTGCAATGAATTGTACAAATCATCCAGAAGTAAAATTATTATAAGATACAATTGAAGGGTAGATACATATAGCTTGCCCCGTGTTCGGCGATTTCATAACGGCGAAATGAGCGGTGAAAAGAGATCGTTGGTATGCAGTCTATGTTGTAGTGTTGTAGGTGTGTATTACAGATGTTGTATAGTTGTACCTACTGTAATCCATGGGTGTCATCCTAGGAATTACAGCAGGGCTAGATCGGTGGTCTGAGTGCCAATATTACATAAAATTGCGTTACAACTGCGTTTGCTCTTACGTTGACAACTTTGCATTGAATACTGAATATTCGCAACTTTCCTTTATAATTTTAGTAAAACTATCTATATACCTATCTTTATATATAGGTATAGACATGTCAGTCATGAACGACGCGTCTTTGATACCAACGCTCGTGGGTTCGATTCCCACACAAGGCAAACATTTGTGGTTATGAACATGTCTGTTTGTCTTGGTCTGGATGTTTTAAGGGAGGTAGGTCGCATCAAAGCAGCCCGTCTGGGGAAGTACCTCCACAATTAAGAACTCCCTGGAGGGTTATTGTATTCCTACGTGTGAGTGAGGTCACCAGTAAGCTCCTAAGGAAGCAGGCAGAGAAGGCATCGCGCAAGTGACGCTTAATATAATTAAAAACTATTCAATCAATACTTAAATTATATATCATAAATGTTCTATTTGTGTAGAATATGTTTACAAATGACGTACAGTAATCATTTAGTTAATTTGTATTTAAAATTTCCCGCATGCTGCAGAAACAGCATGTGACCGGTCGTTTCTGCAATTACCAGTCATTCCTGATGCAGGTCCCACTTTAAATCTATCAGGAATTTTGTTATAGATTCTAACGCACATGCAGTAATTGTTTTAGGACAGAAGTATTATAAAAGTCTATCGTTAGACCATATATTTCTAGCGTCGACAACAACGGCAGTCTACAAATCAGAATGCCTTTTTACAAAATTGAAACTTAAGAATATATTAGGGGTAATTTCCGATTTGTGCTGAAAAATTTCAATTCGTTTTTTTTATAAGATGTAATATATTTATTTAATCAAAATATTTCCTCTCATTATATTTTTTTCTATACAACGTCGAGAGGCGTACAAGCATACGGTCCACCTGATGTAAAGCAGTTACCGCAGCAGTAAAAAAAAGTTTAATAAAATCTTACAGCGCTCAAAAGCTCCCGGCGAAATAGCTTTTATAGAATTAAATGTAAAGTATGCGGGAATTGTAAAGCGTGCCAAGTATACAGCTCAAAGGTAAGTTACAAAAGTTCGCTGTACCCGCGGAGATTTCCACAATCCGTACAATAATATGTTTTCATGTGAATATCGAGCGGCTGTCTCATTACCGCGCCGTTCGCCGTCCCCCGTCCCCCGAGCACCGCTGATTACATCGCGATACCAATAAGGAAAACTCTCACCTTCCTAACTTTAGCTGAATACCAAATTTTGTTTTCGTCTTTTTGTGAGTACGTCTATTTTTAGATATTTCTTTTTGATTTTTTTGATTCGTACGGAAATATAAAAAAATGTCTGTTGAGTTTTAGATTGTGGTCTTTCGAGTTGCCGTGTCAATCTACATATTTAGTTCCCGACTACTTTATAATAATTCCGCGGAATAAAGCTACTAGTGAAGAAGAAGAATATTCGAGATATTTATATTATGTTTTTATATCGCCAGTGTCGGAAAGTTAATAGATTCAGGCATTATTTAGCGAAAGTTAAATTTGCAAGCATTTTTATCTAAACTAAAGAGAAGACCCAGCCGTAGAGTACTTGAGACTTGAGCATTTGATAATAATTTCAACTTGACCCCCAGGCGTTCCTGAGGATAAAAATCATAGAGTAACAACTAAGTTAACAACTACTTAATCAATTGTACGTCTTAAATAAAAAAATGGCACCAAATTAAATTTCAGCGACATTTATTTACACATTTGTTTCATATTTACTGGTACCAAAGTCGGTTCTACTTTTTTATTAAAAAGGTTTATTAAAGTCATTCTCATTTGAAAAATGTACGAAAGGGGCTAAAAGCTAGCGGTGCCCGGCTGTGACCGGGTCAATCGAGTATTGAACACGAGTAATCGAGTGCCGCCACATCCCTATTAAAATGTGAACGCAAACTGGAATAGTTTCCAAATCCAATTGTCGGCCATGCTATCCAAGGCACTTTGTCAATCCGCGTAGAATATTGGCTTTTAACAGGACTTTCAAAGGGACTCGATTATTTATAAATAATCAATTGCTTTAAAACTTTATTATGACATAATACTGTAGTGCGAATGTAATCTCTAGCTAAGTGTTCACTAACTTTCATACGATGGGGTTGATTCCATCGGGTGTAATAGGCTTTCTGATCACACCACTTGATGCAACCAAGTGATGTATTCAACGTGAATTGCCTGATTCCCGCGAGCTTCTTTTTTATAAAGAATCTTAATCTTCGTGGAGTTTCTATTTGTTAATGAAATCTTTGTGGGTCGAAGTTTCGAGGTATAGTTTTTGTGTGAAAGTTTCGCGATCTCTTAGCCAAGTGATAACTAATTTTAAATGTTACATTTCATTAAGAATCTTCCAGTATTCGAGTGATCAGATGCATACTTTGGTAACGCTACAACTTTATTAAAGTCAGTCAGTTTTAAAGGTTTAATCAATTTAATTACCTTGAAACAGAATAAACAATATATTAAATATTTTTTTTATAGCTAATTTCTATCGTACATGTAAAACACGACTACTTTAGTCGAGGCATGTGACTCCTAGCATTCCTCGGCTCCGACGTCCTTCCTCTTTCGCATTGTATATTTGTTTCGTCATTCTTTCATGCATGTCTTTCTTACCTTAACACCTACACTCTCTTTCAGACCAACTCTCTTTCTGAAATCATCACTGCGATCGCGATCGGCAAGTGCTACGCCACAATTTTTGCATAATGTTCGCAACTCGATCAATTCTAAAACTTCCTGCTCCTACAAATTTCTTCTGATTAAATTCATTTGTGAGTTCCAAGGCAGCTGTAGTTTAACCCCCGGGACGGCAATGGACTCAAATCAATAATATAAAAAATATAAAAAATGGGTGCCTCATGATTTGACTAATCTAAAGAAAGAAACGCGTGTTGAAATTTGTGTTGCCTTGTTGAATCGGTACATAAATGAAGGAATATTAGACCGAATTGTGACATGACTGTGACGAAAAGTAGATTCTTGTAACCTCTATTTCTCTATTATTCTACCCTAATTCTCGAAAACCGCAATGGGTGGTTTATCTAATCTAGATCGCCCAGAGTTCTATGCCTATGCGCATAAACTTCCGATTAGATGACAGCAATGTATAGATAATGAGGGTAAATATTTTAATTAAATAAATACGTTACATATTGAATTAAACGATGATGAAATTGCCGATTATTTAAGATATTTTATAGAACGATAAGTTGTGTATATTTTTGTTATCACCTTTTAAAACTCTTTATGTTGATACCCGATACGCGATAAGATTGGCAGATTTTTTTTTTCGTAAAAAACGTTTTGGCGCCTTAAATTCACCGTCTTTATTTTTTATAATTTCAATATAGTCCGCGTCACTTGCGCAATAAAGACAAATCTAGCTTTTTTGGCTTCAACCCTCGGTAAAAACCAGACCGATTTTTCATATTATTAATTTTATCATTTCATTTTGATGCAAAGTGGTATTTTTCTTAGTCATTCAACAATTATATAATTAGAGATAACAATTGCCGTCCAACACACGCATCAAAATATCAGTCTATTTATGACTTGTATCTTGTTATTTCATACTTTAATAAGGTTTGTGATATTCAATTACCAGCACGTATACAAATTAATTTTCTCCGACATCTCCAGTACACATATAATTAGAGAAAGAAAACAAAAGGCATATAACAGAGAGCAACTTACGTGAGCTAAATTAATGTAGTAATTAGCATAAGGAATTAAAATTGAGCCTTTTTATCGGGGTGTCGCCCCCGGTGCCAAGACACCAGCTGACAGGAGCTTACTGGCAGGTAACCTCACTCACTTGTAGGAACTACTACTTTCTAGGGAATTCTTGTTGTCGATTGCCGTCTTCTGTGTGGTGGAGGTACTTCCTCAGTCGGAATGTTTAGGTGCATCCTAAATAGCATGACTGGGCGCTAGCAACTAACATCCTCTCTTTTTTTCTCCGTACAATCTTTGTAAGATACACATATATATATACTTCATTAATTAAATAGTGCAATATATGATTTTAATTAAAATATATAACGTTAAATACTTCTTTGAATGACTTAAATCCGCGGGTCACAAACGAGGTGTTTTTATCGCAGCAAAACCGTTTTTAATTTTTTCAAGTTCTCGTTTCATTTACATTTCGTCATATTATAAAAATAAATTATTCCCGTAATGACTTATTGTGAAACATCGACAGATTTTCTTTTTTTTTTTCAATTAAGTACTTAGTACCTAAAAGGCGACATGGTTCATGAAAACAGACACGCTCCATTTCGATTTACGAAATTGGATTATATAGTTCAATTTTCGAAAATAACTGTTGCCGCTTGATGTCATGTCCGTGACTATAGTTTTTATCATGATTAATGTACTTATCTATTGTAACGCTACTTTATGAAATATAGTACAATGAAAAAAAACTAGTGAAAATGTTTACATTAGTGATTAGAAGAGAGCTTCCCCAAAAATTGGCAAATGTTAAACAAGGAATAATTTTTAATTTCCAATTTCCTTCGTAAATCGAAATAGAATGGATCTACATAATAAACTATGTCTCAGGTCAGGTACCAAGTGCTTAATTGAAAAAGAAATAGTGCATATAGTACATAACATTATTTAAATAAAAATGAATTTCTTATACTATCTACATTTTTCAAAATTAAAATAATTCATGCTAATAAAAAAAAAATATATAAAATTACATATTGAATGTCAAAAATTTAAAATGTTCTCTATCTATAACTTCACGTCAAATCCCTTGCGGGGTAGGCAGAGAGAACCGAGCACCACGTGACTCGATCCTTACATATCTCACTCGCTTCTTTAACATTCATTGCTCTTCTCATGCACGCTCGCCGGTTTCTAGGGCTCCTGACATCACCTTCTGATAGAACACGACCAATTTGGTCATGGTAGGTAAGTCTTGGCCTTCCTCGGCTCCTACATCCTTCCACCTTGTATATCTGCTTCGTCACTCTTTCATCTTGCATTCTTTCTACATGTCCGAACCATCGGAGCATGCCTCTTCTTATTTTAACACCGACGCTCTCTTTCAGACCAACTCTGTTTCTAACATCATCATTGCGAATACGGTCTACAAGCCTTACGCCACAAATTTTGCGCAGCGCTCGCATTTCGACCGCGTTTATTCTACTTTCATGCTCTTTCTGCCATACCTAGCTCTCGCTTCCATAAGTTAGCGTAGGGACAAATACTGCATTGTGTATAGCGAGTTGTGCCTTCGGGCTCAGGTTTTTAATGCCAAGAAGTTTTCCCAACGCTCCATTCACACTATTCCCAGCACTCACTCGTCTTTCCACATCTGCGGTGTACCTTCCATCCCTGCTGAAAGCGCATCCAAGATATACAAACTCATCCACTTGTTCCAACACTTCATCATCAGTCGTAATCCTTACATTAGTTCTGGATTCTTCTCTTTCAAATACCATTATCTTTGTTTTCTTCGCATTCAGTAGTATGCCTTTCTCCATACGTTCGTCTTTCATCGTTGTGACCAGTGTTTGCAGTTCAGATGGTGTATCTGCTAATAGCACGGCATCGTCTGCATACAGCAGACAGTTCACCACTAGCTCACCCATGCGCAATCCCACATTCGTTGACCTTATTCTCTGCAGACAACTATCGAGATACAGTATAAACAGCCTAGCAGATAGCATGCAACCCTGTTTGACACCAATTTTGACATCAAACCAGGGTGACATGCCACCTTCTATCCGCACACATGCTGAGCAATCCTTGTAAGTGGACTGCACAGCACGGAGCAGTAAACCGTCAATCCCATATCTCGGCAATATGTCCCACAGTTCCTTTCGCACAACCCTATCAAAGGCTTTCTCAAGATCCACAAAACTGCAGAAAACCTTCTGGTCTATGGCCATTCTACGATATTGCGGAGCGAGAAAACTTGATCCGTACATCCCCTACCATTTCGGAAACCTCCTTGTGCGTCCCACAGCATTTTTTCGGATTTCACCCTCATTTTCCTTTCAATCACCTTTCCATATACTTTTGCTGCTAAGCTGATCAAACTGATGGCCCTATAGCTGGTGCAGTCCATGCGTGACCCCTTGCCTTTATACAAGGGCACGATGACTGCGCGTCTCCAGTCCATTGGGACCCTTCCAGTTCTCCAGCATAGGTTGCATAAGTACCAGAAGACGTCCCGGACGTAAGTGCCACCTAATTTGATCATCTCAGCTGTGATCAGATCAATTCCCTCTGATTTTCATTTTTCAAGCTTCGTATCGACCATTCGATCTCATCCATATTTATGCCTTCGTCGGACGCCGTCAACGTGGAGTAAGCATCCGACTCACTCTCATTGTCAGCGTCCGAGGCATACTCATACATTTCTTCAAAATATTCACTCCACCGTTCTAACACTTCCTGGGTGTTCGCAAGAATGACACCAGCGTTAGACTTTATCTTATCCATTCTGGATGCTGACGAACCTCTCCGAGACTTCTTTACCTCTCTCCAAAAGAGTTTGGTATTTGCCTCGAAATTTTTCGTTAGCCTCTCTTCCTTATTCATAGTTTGTATTTCACGCTTCTCTTTCACTAAAGCCTTGGTTTCATTCTTGTATAGACGGTACATTTCTTTCTTCTTTTCTCTCATACTTTCATTTAAGGGCAAAGATGATACGTAATCCAGCCACGCTTTCTTCTTTCTTGCTACGGAGGATTCAACCTCGGCATCCCACCAGGCATCTCCTTTCGCTGTTTTATGTCTCTTAGCACATCCACAAGCTTCTTTTGCACTATCCACCATACTTTCTTTTAAAACTTTCCAACAATCATCCACATCTGAGTCGGAGAGGCTTGCATTTGCAAGTCTCTCGCTTACTAGATGCACATACATTCTCCTTACACTTTCATCTTGCAATTTTTCACACATTACCCTTTTTTGATCTCCGAAAGTTATACGCAATCGCCAGTGCCTCCACTTCCTAAAAAGGCCCACTAATCGGCTTACCACCAGGTAGTGGTCCGTCTCAAGAGTGGGGCCTCTTAAGGCTTTTGTATCCATTATAATATTTCGGAGACGTCTATCTATTAAAATCAAATCAATCACGCTTTTTTGGTCATTCCTTCTCCATGTATACGTGTGAATATCCGTATGATGAAATAAAGTATTCGACACGAGGAGGTTTCGTTCCATACATAAATCCAGTATTGACTTACCTGCTTCGTTCACTTATCTCCATACGGACCAAGAACAGCTTCATAGCTGTATCGCTTGGTCCCAACCCATCCATTCAAATCTCCACACATAATCACTCTTTCATTCCCTTCAGCTAAGTCCAGAACATCCCTCACAGTCTCCCAAAACTTCTCCAGTTCTTGAGCACACGCTGATCTTACGGGAGCGTATGCTGCAACCAGAAATACTCTCGTTATGCCCTGTTTAATACGAACCCAGAGAAGTCTAGGCCCTACCAAACAGTAATCTCTTACACCAGTGGCTAAGCGAGAGGAGAGTTTTATTTAAAATGTTACGCAAGGAAATTGCCTTGATTTTTATATAAATATTAATCTGGAACCACTATTCGCAGAATTACAAATAAATAAGTTTCAAAATAAATTCAAATAAGATTTATTGCCCGGTGTCAGAGAAATATGCCGGAGGGGGAATTTTAATGTCTGAGGAATTAATTTTATTCTCGTAAATAATTTGAACTATTTTTCAGGGTTGGTGGAATATATTTTGCATATTTATTTTAACGAACTCAATATTTTGGTTACAATTCGTGAGTTCGTTTATTGTAGATGTGATCTTCTGATTATTTTCCTGCTGCAAAGAGTTGATACGCTAAGAGAAAAAAAAATAATTTATCAACTTACTCCGTTAAAGATCATCGCTAAGAAACACAAAACTTTGAGTCATATCTCAAACAAGTGGGACGAAACTGCGCTGGATGCATACGTCGCCGGCGAAGTTCATACGTTCCAAACTTTTCGTCAGTGGAATATTTTAAATCTTAATGAAATATGAACTTTCCGCGACTTCATCTGGAACGTCCGGCGCCGCGGACTAACTTCAAGGAAGGAGAACTTTAAGAATTTTTATTATGAATGCCTGATATCTCCAAAATTATTTTTGGTTATTATGTTATGAGTGTCTTTGATGTCAATGATTTCAAAATTCAATTAATTTATAAAAAATATCAAAATGTTATTAAGATACAATATGATCTAATTTAAAGAATGTAAGATATGTCTAAGTGCTCGTAAGTGCCTAACGGCAAATAAATTCTTTTTATCTTTATCTTTATTCAATTCAATTCATTTATTTTCAAATGTAGGTAACAACAGTCGTTAGCATTATGAGCACCTTCTACATTTTACCTTTCGGCATGCAACATTGATTACATACAAGAATTATAATACATTAATTACAATTTATAATGCACATTAGTACCATTCTAACAGAGATTAATTTATTGCTGTTATTATCATTAACTCTAATGAATTTAAAATGTCAAATAATAGATACAATAATATGTCAGTTACAAAATTACAAATATTTATAAAATGTCAGAGAGATATATATGTATATATATATATATAGATACACTATAATAAACTTTTCTTTTAACAAATTGAGAACGCTATGTTTGAATTGTTTATAGTTGAGAGATAGAATTGTTCTCGGCAAATGATTAAATAGTTTATGTACCATTTATAAATAATAATAATAATAAATGTTCTTTATTTCTCCTCACAATAATATAGACCATACATTTCGACATTGTACATACCAGTTCAACATGATCCTATACCATACGGTCCAATAATGTGCGAGGAGCTGGTGTCTGAAGTAGGTTTACACCTGTGTCACAGATCACCAGGTCTCCCCCTCGAAACATTTGAAGTAGCACAATTTAGTTCACTTGTATGTGTAGGTACATCACTTATCAATTTATCATCAATCAAATAAAATACACTCACTATTTTACACGTAAACGTACGTAAATAAATAGTAAATGGTTGTATACAGTAAATAAGTTTTATATAGTATATTGAAGCCAAATGACGTCCGCTAACGTGATGTAGCTACCGCGATATATTCGTGCCTTCGAAACAAGGAATTTCCTAAAAAACCTTCCAAAAAGAGCGGTAACGTTACTCACTGCCTCTGTACACCAGATCGGGAGGTATACAAATATATAGCCCACCGGATTGATGGATATTAGAGACCGGAGCGTATGAACGCTTGCAATATCGAAAGTATGTTTCGCGTATTGCCACCTCCGCTGCTGACACAGCGCTAATTTTTGCTACTCTTAACTTTGCTTTTCTATGAGGTGTGTGTTCTTCTGTTTGCCAACGATTGTCATCTATCTGGAACAGCCGGGACCGAGAGGTTGACGAGCCATCCGGAGCTCCGCAGAGCCCGAGACGACTGAATACGAACATATTTTGTCGAACTCGGTGGCTTAGTGATGAAACACTGCTTTGACACCCAAACGCGTGGGTTCGATTCCACCCAAACATTAGTGTGCATGAACATGTCTATATGTCTCGGACGCGGTGGCTTTAAGAGAGGTAGAGCACGCTAATACAGTCCGTTTGCGGAAGTACTTCCATGTCATACGAAACCGTAGCTTAGTTACCAGTAAGCTTCTAAGGAGTAGCTGTGTGAACAGCACAGATGGCATCGCACGAGTGATACTTAATTTGTTGTAAGCGTTCATAGGCTACGGTAACCGTTTTATATCAAGTGGGCCGTATGCTTTTATGCCTCCCGACTTTGTGAATATATATACATCCATAGACAGGTTGCGGTCAACTCTGCTTAACTAGTATAATCGATCATGCTGATACGCGCAACCACGCTGCTGAGCTCTATTGCTATTCTACTAGATATCAAATCCATATGCCCCGGATTGTATATTATTATGATTGTGCCCAACTAAGTAAAATGGCTAGGCGAAATAACTACATTCAAAAATTTTTATACTAAGTCGGGTAGCAAACGAGCTTACGACCCGCCTTATAGGAAGCAGTCACCGTAGCCTATAAACGCTAGCAACACTAGAAGTGTCGTTTGCGCGTTGTCACCCCCGCTGTCAGCGCAGCAATTCCTCAACTCCCTGGTAACCTTACTCAATCCTCCAGGAAATTATCATTTGGCTGCGGTATTCTATAAGGTGGAGGTACTTCCGCAGACGGGCTATCGTCGTACCGTACCTCTTTTAAAATGTGTATTAAACACATACACGGTTTTGCGTACACGGTACTTTATCTCCGCTTTGTTATTACATGTTTTAACTTAACCACAAAATATTTGGGTCTTCGAATCGTAAACTCGTTGTATTCCTGGGCAACGGTGAACCCTACCGTCCTAACAAAAGTATTCGCGAACGTTTTGCCAAATTATTTGAGTACACGTGGAATAGTTGGGAAATACACGCGCGACCCGCCGCGATAACAGCGAGGGATGAACAGGTACCGCCAGCCGGGGAATGTCTCGATGGGTGGACGTCCTCGCCTAGAGCTGCCCACGGCTTTCACGGAGGTTGATTGTTCAAGTTTTAGACAGTAGATAACATTACAATGTTGTAAAAACCGCACGGGGCCGCTATTTGTTGACCGTTACAGAATTCTATTGTCTAAGTGTAATGAAGAGAGGCCTAAGTCCAGCAGCCTTCGCCTGAAATGATGATCTATCTATCTATAACTTCACGCCAAATCCCTTGCGGGGTAGGCAGAGAGAAGGGCGCCACGTGACTCGGTCGTTACAAACCTCACTCGCTTCTGTAACATTCATTGCTCTTCTTATGTACGCTCGTCTCCTGACATCACCTTATGATAAAACATGATCAATTTGGCCATGGTAGGTGTGTTTGGCCTTCCTCGGATTCTACATCCTTCTATTTGTCTACTCTCGCGTTGTATATCTGTTTCGTAATTCTTTCTTCCTGCATTCTTTCTACATGTCCGAACCAACGGAGTATGCCTCTTCTTATTAATTTATCACCGACATCAAAATGATGATGAAGTATAGAAAGCATGAAAACTGACTTTAACTCAGTAAAAGTAAAAAAATATAGAGAAGAAAAATATTTTATTTTCCACACTACAATTAAAGTATATACAATTTACTGGATTAAAGAGGTGGACTGGAGCCTAAGCCAGCACTGGTAGTTCTTAACATTGGGAAGGACAAGAAGGAAAGGGGGGAGTGGGAAGGAGATGATGATATGCTTGTTTTATTGAGTATGGTGTGTGGACCTGTGAGTGAATATTCCGAGACAGCAGTAAGTATCGGTTAGTTTTTAGTTTTATTACGCATTTTTGTTTCGGTATAGTTGAGATTAAGTAGATAGTCAAAGTCAAAATCTTTTTATTCCGTAAAAATAGCCACGAGTACATTTGTTTGGAATCGTCACAATTTTTTTCCCTACCGTGCAGTTCATGACTAGGTGAGCACTGATAAAAATACTGCCAAAAAACTCAGGCATCCCTCTTTTGGTATCCAAACAAATTTACATAATTTATTAATTACATTATAATTGGATCGACTCAATCTCAGGCATTTTTATCATTAATATAGTCAGATACTTTATAATATGCCCTGCTACACAATTTGGCTTTAATAGTAGTTTTAAATTTGTTTATTGACAATTCTCTTATATTGCTGGGAAGTTTGTTATATAATCGTATACATTGCCCCACAAAAGAATTACTTATTTTGTGGAGACGGCTTGCATGTAACACAAGATTATGCTTATATCTAGTATTTACGTTATGAGTATCACTCTTTTTACAAAATGAGTTTATGTTTTTATGGACATACAAAAGATTTTCATAGATATATTGCGATGCGACTGTTAAAATATTTATTTCTTTGGTATAGTTTTGTATAATGGATTTACAAGCATATGTATAATATAGAATTTGATGTGCGTCGGTTTATTCTTTTTTTATACAACGTCGAAAGGCGTCTAAACATATCGCCCATCTGATGTAAAGCGGATATCGTAGCCGATCGTAGCCGTTAAGCATCGCTCGTACGATGCAACCCTAGCTGCTAATACAGCAGCTCCTTAGGACCGTTCTGACAACCCCACTCACTTCCCGATAAATATCAACCCTACAAAGTTTTCTGTGAGATGGGGATACTTCCCCGGTCGGGCAGCTCTGATGTGTCCTACCTCTCACGGCATTCACGAGTGGACTGGAAAACCAAATGTTTCAAGTCGTAGGCAGTAGATGATAACTACAAAGCGATAAACCGCACAGGACTGCAATTACTTACCGTCTGAAGTCTGAAGAGTGAGTTCAGTAATGGATGTACTTCGGCTGAAATGATGATGTACTCGTAGATGGAAACGCGTGGAAACCGACTTTAATGCCGTAAAAGTCAAACATTGTAAGGAACTCGACGGCGACCTTTTAATAAATTGAGTTCGTGTGATGCGAGCTCTTGTATACATTGTTTCAAACGACCGTTTCGCCTTCTGCATTCTACAACTGTATCACTACTCATAAATGTATTTTTGTCAATACATATACACATAATTACTAATTTATTCAACGTGAGATAAAGAGGATTAGGGCTTCTGTTTAAGGGCTCACTAAAAGGTTAGGTAATGTGCGTATATCTTCACGCCGGGTTCCTTCATTTTGTCTAGATACATTGATTACCAGTGGTTGTTAATCAACCTGTTTAGTATTATATTTACTAAATAATCTACATCAGGGTGACAGCACTGGGTAGTTGATAGTTTCTGACGTTATTTAGCGAAAGTCAAATTTACGTGCAATTTGATCTAATCTGTTTTATGTTTGCAGTGCAGCAGCCGAGGCAGTGACAACCGGAGCAGCCATGACAGCGGCGGATCGCCGGACGAACACAAAACTAATTGGTGGCAGAAGTATACAAAACAGATTAGATCAACTTGCAAATGTTTGGTAGACCTATTGAAGATGTACTTTATTTTTCGTCACTTCTGATGTACTAAGTTCTTTTGCGAATGGCAGTGAGCTCCTAAGGAGGTACTGTGCTAGTAGCATGGGTGACATCGCGGGAGCGATGCTTAGTCAAGCGATCATAGGACATTCAATTTGCATCAAGTGGGCCGTACGCTTGTATGTCTCCCGGCGTTGTATATAAATAAAAAATAAACAGTCGGCAACAATTACTTTAACATTTATTTATTATATTATAAATTCTAATTAAAATGTATTCTTTATTTGCTATAAATAAGATAACAGTCGATACCGGCGCCATACGATAAAGTCGCCTAATACTATTTAGTCACGTTCAATAGCTCGCAAATTTTGTGTAACGTTAATAAAGTAAATTGATAAAGTCCTTATTACAACATCGTTAATCCTTAAAATCATCAAGAATATTCTAAGACTCTCATCAAATTTTAGTGATATTACGAATTTCTTGTTCTCCAGAACTCGCTAATAGAATAAAAACAGTTCTCCGAGAGACATTTCTGCAAAGACGTATTGAAACTATTAACAGAATGTTCCTTAAAGTGATTTGGTATGTTATTGTAAGTAATTTGTACTAATATATACAGTAGAGGATTTTGATTGAGAACCACTGTAAGGATTACGGTTGATGAAAAAATGTTGGAACAAGTGGATGAGATTGTATATCTTGGACGCGCTTTCAGCAGGGATGGAAGGTACACCGCTGATGTGGAAAGATAAGTGAGTGCTGGGAATAGTGTGAATGGAGCGTTGAGAAAACTTCTTGGCAGTAAAAGCTTGAGCCAGAAGGCACAGCTCACTATACAAACTTTGTGTGCTTCCTTCATAATCCTAATTAGTTCATGCGAATTAGCGCCGGTCGACACCCGCTCACTACAGATAGGAGATGGAAAATACTGTCGCTGCTATGGCTGCTGCTCCGGTAGCCTCTGCCTCGGCTGCTGCGGTCGTTCTCAATGCCCACCCTTTGGAACAGGAACCGCGTACACCCTCCACCGTTGCTGCCATGACTACCCTGGTCGACGCTGCAACACGTGTTTCGTCTCCCCATGATGCATCCTCAGGTGCTGTTGGTATTAGTCGTTAAAATAACACGTTATGCTTGACTTGTAGCATGATATTCTAACGATTAACAAATTGCTGGTGGAAGCACACAAAGCAGGTTAAAACAAATTGCATGACACTGAATATATACCGCGTAGTTTGAACCTATAACATTTTACTAAATTATTATATCATTGCATTTGTATTTGATAAATATTAAAACAAATCTTTTTGCATTTCATAGCCTAAGGAAGAAGTAGGATCCATCTCGAGGTATGTTATTGGCTATTCGACATGACTTTAAGATGGCGAGGAAAAAGAATGTTGAACAATCGGTTGTCATGGGATACTGGGATACGAGGTTGCGGGTTATTGCTACGAGTACTATTAGATACTGGTAGTTTGTAATAGTACTCGTAGCAATGAAAAATGTATCAGATTAATATTTACAGCTTAGTTACTAATAAAATGGAAGGGGCTGGATATTTTTGTGAGAGAAGATTGAACAGTTTGTTTATCTATAAGGTTACGCCGAATCCTTTGCGGGGTAGGCAGAGAGAACCGAGTGTCACATGACTCGGTCTTTCTACACCTCACTCGTTTCTTTAACATTCATACCACATCTCACGCACGTTCGCCGGTTTTTAGGGCTCCTGATATCACCTTCTGACAGAGCATGCCGCCTTCTTATTTTAACACCGACGCTCTCTTTCAGGGCAACTCTGTCTATAACATCATCATTACGAACGCGGTCTACTACGATTACGTCATAAATGTAGCGCAATCTTCGCATCTTCTGCGTGTTTTTTACTTTAATGCTCTCTCCGCCATACCCAGCTCTCGCCTCCTTAATTTAGCGTTGTGACCAGTACTGCGTTGTGTATAGCGAGTTATGCGTCCTGGCTCAAGCTTATACTCCCCTAAAAGTTTTCCCAACGCTCTATTCAAACTATGTCCAGCAATTACTCCTCTTTCAGCGGTGTCCCTCCATCCCTGCTGAAAGCGCACACAAGATATACAATGTTGTTTAATTATTCCAACATTTCAACATCAACGTTCTGGTTTCTTCTCTTTCAAGTACCATCTTCTTTTTCTTTACATTCGGTTGTAAGCCCTTCTTCACACAATAGTCTTTCACTATTATAATAAATAAATAATGACACTGCATCGTCCGCATACCTAAAGCAAACAGTTCACCACTATGTCACCCATGTGCAATCCTGCATTCGTTGACTCTTCTTAAACAGCCTAGCAGACAGCATGCAAACCTGTTTGACGCCAATTTTGACATCAAATCAGGACAGGCTACATGCTGCCATTTATCCGCACACATGCTGAGCAAATCTTATAAGCTGACTGCACAGCACGGAACATTGCACCGTCAATCCTGTATCTCGGGAACACGTCTGAATCTTTACCGTTCATATTTGTATCGATATTTAATGATTACACTTGCTCTGTGTAACGACATAAAAATATAATTACAAAAAAATACTGCTTTGTAACGTGATTGTTCTTGCGATAGTAGTAGTTCCGCTGTATCACGATATCAAAAAATGTTTCACGTATGAACTCGAAATAGCTTTTACAATTCTGATATATGTAAAACATAATCACATAATCCGCCGAGGAACAGATTGTACATGCGAAGATATTTCCTTCACTTAGCAAATATGAAGCGAATACGTAAATTGGATGACAAATCGGCAGTTTTGTAAATCTTCGGGGAGAAACAAAATCTTGTGTATCGACATTGGCAAACGGATTACTAGTAACATTTCGGTACCCGAATAAACCTTTTATTTATTTAACGTCCGGAGGCATATGGCTTACCTAACGTGAAATGGTCATCGTAATCTATGAAGGCTTACTATATAAAGAACTACTCCTTAGGAACTTACCGGTCACCTCACTCACAAAAATGTTGCTATTTGCCTGGGGGTTTCTGCGAGGTGGAGGTACTTCCTCAGTTGGAGTACTTAGATGCGCTTTATCTCTCTTAAAAACACCCAGACTTAGACCATCAGACATATTAATCGTTACGAATGTTTGTCCTGTACGGAAGTGGTTTCAAAATAACCATTACTACTCGTAATCACGCAAGCCCGAGTTCGTTAAAAGCCGAATATTAGCAGACATAATGTATAATTTTCTGTTCTATTGTAAAAAAAACATTGATTTACAAGTGTTTGAAATGAGAAATATAAATATAATGAGAGATTGTAGATATTAGTCATCAAAATAACATGTTAAGCATCTACAGCATCTGCACGTGTGTCGCAGATACGACGACAACGGTGGCGGGTGCATGCGGTTCATATTTCAAATGGCGGACACTCGCAGAGACGACCGGAGCAGCCGAGGTACAGACGACCGCAGCAGCCATGGCCAGCGGCATGAATCTACTAACAGCAGTGGGTACTAAAGCGGCCGATACTAATTGGCATGAACTAATCGGTAGCGAAAGCACGCAAAGTAGTTTCGATGAAATTGTCTGTAAAATAACGCCTGAATCTATTAAATATTATACGAGTATTATATTTTTTATTTGAAGTGAGTTTAGTGTCAGTTTCTCCGATCAGTATCGAGTTCAAGATGAGTGAAATTCTCATCAAAATTACCATCACACTAATGAAGAAGTAACGAAAATGGGATCATAATCAAGACATGAAGTAATTCGATAAAAGGTAAATTCACTTCCATGTTTCTTCACCAAAATTACTAGGTCACCGCCTCGTGTTCTTCAAATTCTATAGTTTATTAAGCTTTTTCCAAATTTTGTATTATCCATTCCACATCAGGTGGGCCGTGTGTTCTGTGGCTATTTCCTAACAATGTTTACTAATTTCATTTAGGAATCTGTGATCTAAAACCACTTTTGCACTTCGTCCTCTTATTTATAAGGATTTATTGGCTCCGGCTTCCATGCAGAATTTTTGGCAGAGGTATGTAAAAAGAGGACTTGAGATTTGTGGGTAGTAACGAATAGTTCTGGTCCAGCAGCTGTCGGGAAACAATTTAGTTGAGTTATCGCCCTGACCTAGAATATATTGTTTTCGGGCGTAGATAAAAAAACAGTGGGTGCACTGATATGGGTAGCCTTCTTGTTCCTAACATTATCCTGTTTCCTAATCCATTAGTATTGACTGAGTCCGCTATCTAAGCTTAATGATTTAGTGAGAATACTGATTTTTCCGTCAGACTTCCACAACTTAGAAGAAAAATCACATCTTTATTAGGTCAAGCCCGCGTCTCTCGAAATATAACTAGTCTGGCCATAAATACTTCCATAAGGTTTTCGGGTAAAGAATGCTATTAGCATTAAGTCTGCCTTTATACCCTATATACCTATGTGGTAAATAAAGTTTAAATAAATAAAAATACTGTTACATAGCTTTTCTTTTTTTTTTTCAACTCTTCGATTATTTTGAATTTGAACGCGTGCATTATGTTAAAAACATCTTTAAATTTTCCGCCGTTTTGCTTTTTTTTTTCGTGTTTATTATCAAATTACAATATGGAATAAAATAGGATTATAGTGATTGCCTTGTACAAAGTAGGCATGGAGCCGTCGGCCATATTCAAGAAAGCTTGGTATCAGCCTCATGTGCGTATATCGTACTATCGACAAATATACCAACACTTCCTCTATTGAAGACCATAAAAGATCGAGGCGACCGCGTGCTGTTACAACTACAAAGGCTGTTAATGTTGCTAAAGCCAGAATTCGTCGAAACCCCATTAGGTAACAAAAAATCTTATCAAGAGAAATGCAAATTCCGGTTTGGACTCTATCGCGTATAATAAAACAACACCTGAAGCTCGGCGCTTATCGTCGATATACAAGACATGCCCTAAATAAAACCCTTACAGTTGAATAGAATGGATCGACCAAAACGCTTTCTGTCCCGATACGCAGGTGAAAGGCACAAAAATATCCTCTTTACTGATGAAAAAAAATTCACGATAGATGAGCACAACAACAAGCAAAATGACAAAGTGTACGCACACAGTTCTAAAGAAGCCGCCCAAGTGATTGATAATGTACAACGTAGTTATCATCCTGCGTCTGTAACAGTTTGGTGGGAGGTGTCTCATCAAGGAGTCACGAAGGTTCATTTTTGGGAAAAAGGAGTGACTACTTCAGCCAAAGTGTTTCAGTAATCCATTTTTTGAAAACGTACCGTGGACTTTCCTGCAGGACTCTGCACCTGGTCACAAGGCATGAACTACCCAAGCCTGCCCTCGTCTTGCTACTCTACTACTCGTCTAGCCCAGATCTGAACCCCCTGGGATTACAAATTATGGTTGGTTTTAAAGGATATGAAACGACATCTGGTCGAAACGACACGCCGACATTGTGTGTCTTAAGAATCTCAGGAGCAAGTAGTGGTTAAATTTCCCATGGAAACATTGTGTAAATCCAATCAAAGCCAAAGGTAGCCATTTCGAATAGAATCATTTATTTATTTTTTGCGGAGACTTCCATATATATGTACTGTACATATACATATATACGTGTACATTGCATACTTCATAAAAAATAAATGCATATTAATTTGTAACATAATTTATGGCCCGGACATGGTAGTTTCTGGAACGTGCGGGTTTCCTCATTGATGTTTTGTTTCGCCGCCGGGCAAGTTTTATTTACAAATATGTACATTAATTTAGGAGTACGTGCCCATACCCGCATTTAAACCAGGGATCAGTATCCGCTGGGCTATTACCATAATATAGGTAGACTTATTGAGAAAAACGGAGAGGGTAACGTATGTCAAATCCACCACAATGTATTTTGTATGACATCGTCTTTCGATATATTTTAGGAATATGTAGGCCGCGCGGAGCCATATCTCTGGATCACGGCAAGACATGCGATGCCATCGTAATCATTACATATGTGAAATTTTATGTTGTTTATGTCTATTGGACGTCAAAACCAAGTGATGTGATGTATCGACGTGATTTTTTGCATGGAAATAGTTTGACGCGAGTTTGGTAACAATAGCAAACTAGTTATGTAATATTCCTAGCTGACCCGGCGGATTTCGTACCGCCTCAGAAGCAATACATGTTATATTTACTTATTGGATCAATTATGTACGATATGAGTTATGTAAAATAAATGTTTCAAATGTAAATGAGAAGTTATTTAATTATATTAAAACTAATTTAATTCACATGGCAGCAAATCATTAGCCTTATAAAAGCGAACGAAATTATTCGCGTACCATTGTTGTACCACTTTATATTAAGGTGGTATGCTGGATGAGTTGCATTCAAGTCGATTCGAGCTAACCTTCAGGGACAAATTGTAAAAGTAATCTAGAGATTACGGTTGATGATGAAGTGTTGGAACAAGTGGATGAGATTGTATATCTTGGATGCGCTTTCAGCTGGGATGGAAGGTACACCGCAGATGTGGAAAGACGAGTGAGTGCTGGGAACAGCGTGAATGGAGCGGTGGGAAAACTTCTTGGCAGTAAAATCCTGAGCCAGAAGGCACAGTTCCCTATACACAATGCAGTGCTGGTCCCAACGCTAACTTATGGAAGCGAAAGCTGGATATTGCAAAGAGAGCATGAAAATAGGATAAACGCGGTCGAAATGCGAGCGCTGCGCTAAATTTGTGGCGTAACGCTTGTAGACCGTATTCGCAATGATGATGTTAGAAACAGAGTTGGTCTGAAAGAGTGTGTCGCGTCGGTGTAAAAATAAGAAGAGGCATGCTCCGTTGGTTCGGACATGTAGAACGAATACAGGATAAAAGTATGACGAAGCAGATGTACAATGCAAAAGTGGAAGGATGTAGGAGCCGAGGAAAGCCTAGACTTGCCTACCATGACCAAATTTGTCGTGTTCTATCAGAAGTTGATGTCAGGAGCCCCAGAAACCGGCGAGCGTGCATGAGAAGAGCAATGAATGTTAAAGAAGCGAGTGAGATATGTAAGGATCGAGTCACGTGGCGCTCGGTTCTCCCTGCCTACCCCGCAAGAGATTTGGCGTGAAGTTATAGATAGATAGATAGAAAAATCCGCCTTAGAAATAACTAATCTCCATACTCAACAACCGGGCTTTGAAGGATACTTTAATCGATGCTCTAAGATTTGTCACTAGACCATAGTGGTTAATTTATGTCAGTGGCTGTTAGTTCAAAAAGTCTGGCTGCCGGCAACACGAAATGGTGTATCATGACGGAGTACGATCTAAACTCGGGAGTGCGCTCTGTTTTCTCTGCCTACCCCGCAAGGGATTTGGCGTGAAGTTATAGATAGATATAAATTGTGCGGCGGCAAGTAAGGCTATTACAATGAGTTTAAACATTCAGTTGTATAGTATATACAACTGAATATTTAATATGTTTGTTTCGTCTTAGTTTGTTACATAGTCGGTACATTTGAAGAATTGCAGTAGACTAACGAATTGTGAAGTAATTTTGAATTGTGAAGTTTAAATGTTCTACATTTTTGTTCCTTGCTGCAAGAATTACTCGTTCACTCAACCAATTGTGGTTTTCGTGGTCACCAAAGATGCTCGGGAACACCTTGTTTGTTAACCCGTCAAACCCCGTGTGGTCATATATGACCAGTCATATATGGCGAAATGCATTTGAAGGCGTCCTTCATTGAGAAGAAATTGCAAAATTCGTAATCGAAATCAATACGTTAGATTCATCTACAGGATTACGATATCCTAGGTGATTAAAGTATACTTAAAATATTCATTTCTTACTGTCGTCTTTATTCACATACGATATTTTAAAAGCCGGGTGATGTAAGTCCGCCGTTTAGTATACTTATATCACCTAGGTGATTTAAGTGGAAAATTCACGACCTTTACCGATAGTCAGTAATTGCTTTTAGAAACCTGCGACAGATGGATCTTTTAGCAATTCAATTCGTATGTTTGCCGTCAGATAAAGTTTCGTCTCATAGCGCCACAGAGTCGATGATTTGAGACAAGCGTTTATTTAAACGGCGGCGGTCGATCTTGAAACGGCTGGTAGTATTGGCCGGAGATCGCCAGGCAGTAGAATCATTGCGCCTCCAAAACATCTCGAGTCATTGTCCAGATCGTGAAATAAGTGCTTTGAATACGCGTTAATGCGCTATTGTGCATTCATCGCTTATATTGCTTTTACTTGTTACTAAAGCTTTGCTTCTTGCTGAGTGTTTTGCAATGTTGGGTGTAGGTTTTTCAGTCGTTTGAAGGTTTAATGCTAATTTTAACGCTGTATGAGTTGTTCTGCGTCTTTTTAGTAACTTGACCGCTATCCCGGAAGAAGTAACTGCAATTTCGGAAATCTTGCGAAAAGTGGGCATAGCGTATCGCACACTTCCTTCTGTGGGGGGTTCAACGGTGGTATATTCGCTCCAATTGATTGGTTCAATGCATTTCGAACATATTCACGTTCACATTCCAATTCTCGACTAAAAGCGACGTTCATTCCACGAGTTGGTAGTAGCATTCTTAACTTCACTCACATGTTACCGCACATGTATATGTATGTATATGTACCACATGTGTTCGATTAAAAGCAAAGCCTGGTTATGTATCGCTTCATTCACCTCGAGATCGGGATTCCCCGAACTGACACGAATTCGATGTAAAATATCTTTTGAAATACATTATACATTTAGGTAAATTCCACAATTCATGCAGTTTCCGTGGGAAGCACTTGGAAATATAGCAACTGCTTCAGCGATTGTCATGTCCTGTTGAGTATCATTTTCAAGCAAATTGGATTGTTGACAGCCATGAAATATTGGGCACACTACATCATTGACAGTTCGAAGTGATTCAAATGGTGTCGGCCGACCAACATTCACCGGCAACAACCGCAAGCAGAAGCACTCGTCACTTTTTGAATAAACTGTGTAAATACGATCAAAAGCATCAGCTGAATGCATATCCGAAAGATCAGGAACCATATTGCCTTGCTCCCGATGTTGAAGAGTCTGAGATGAGCGTTCCAAGTGTAATAACGTGGCATATCAGTGGCAACGTTCGTTTAAATGAATTGCCTTGGCAAATTGAAAAGAAACTGCTCAATGTCGCTGAAGGTGTATATATATACACGCCAAGACGAACAAAAAATATTCATTGAAATTTGTAAATACGTCCTTGAAATATCAAAAAGAGTTCTATATAAATGTATAAGAAAAGAAAATTTCTTCATTTTTTTTTTCGTTAATTTTTTCCATGCAGGTATTAATAGTTCTGTTATTCTGCTATTCGAGGTGGAAACAAAACCAACAAAACGATGATCATAAAAATCGCTCCAGCCGTTCTCGAGTTATAAATAGTGTAACTAACCCGATTTTGATATATATATATATATGTACATATGCCCTAAAACATTGCATATAAAAACCTAAGAAGGTATCAAGTGAAAATAATAATGTCAAACCTCGAACAATGATGGCGAAACTGGGACTGAAACAAACTCGTGAATCGATCTTCACTATTATTGCGCCATGGCGCAACTATGGTACGACTTACATCAGGTGAGCCGTGAGCTTATACTCCTAACGATATGTAAAAAAAGCTACGCATAGTATAGTGTATGCAGTACCTCAGCTACCTCTACAGTTAAAACGTAATAAATAAATAACCATTTATTTCGGACGCAAAACATCCATAGAGGGGTTAGTAAACTATGTTAGTAACAATGGCTGAGTGAGTGAAAATTCGTTATGTATATATGGACAAGTGAATTATAATCCAGAATATTTTTTTTTTTTATACTACTAAGGTGGCAATCAAGCATACGGCCTGCCTGATGTTAAACAGTCACCGTAGCCTATGGACATTTGCAACACCAGGGGCGTCACTCATGCGTTGCCGACCCTCTAAAAACCTCTTCACGCATTTCTTGAAGAACTCCATGCTGTAGTTCCTTGGAAAAACCTCGGCTGGGAGCTCATTCCACAGCTTGAGTGTTCTCGGAAGAAAACTTCTCTGGAACCGCACCGTACGCGACCATAGCGGTTCAAGCGTGTGAGGGTGAACTCCCCGCCGTCGGCGAGCGGTGCGGTTATAAAAAGTAGCCGTCGGCATCATTTCGAACAACTCTTCAGAACACAACCCGTTGTACAATCGGTAGAACACACAAAGGGAGGCAAAGTCTCTCCTTAAACTTAAGGGTTCAATACCGTGTGTAAGCTTAGGATTGTCGACAATTCTCACAGCTCGTCTCTGAATCGAATCACACGGTCCAAGCTGGTATTCAGGTGCTCCCGCCCAAAGGTGACTGCAGTACTCCAAGTGCGGTCTGACTTGAGACTTATATAATATAAGTCTTTGCCCCGAACTGAAGTACTGCTTAGCCCTGTTAAGCACACCAAGTTTTTTCGACGCCAGCTTGACCTTCTCCTCCAGGTGATTTCGATATTGCACATCACTGGAGATCTCGACGCCAAGCATCCTAATACTTTTGGTGACGGTAAGAGGTGTGTTCTGGAATTTAGGAACCACAGCAAATGGAGTTTTCTTAGCGGTGAACGCGCAAACTTGTGCCTTCTTGGGGTTGAATTCGACCAAGTTAAGCCGCCCCCAGTCGGATATTTTAGACAGAGTACCATCCATTTCAGACACAAGTTTGTCGCGGCTTTCCTCCACAAGGGAACGAGGGATGTTTGCACGGCCTGTATAATAAGTATCCCCGGTGCTGTCGTCCGCATAACAATGAATGCCATCAATTGACAACATATCATTGATATGCAGCAGAAACAGCGTCGGAGACAGTACAGAACCCTGAGGGACGCCAGCATTGATATCCATACTGTCGGAGCATCCACCGTCAACCACGGCTTTTATGCATCTGTTGGATAAAAAGCTGGCGACCCATTTGCACAAACCCTCGGGCAGCCCGTATGATGGTAACTTCGATAGAAGACTCCGGTGCCAGACCCGATCGAACGCCTTCGCCATATCTAGGCTGACAGCCAATGCCTCACCTTGACTCTCTATCGCCAAAGCCCAGCGGTGTGTAAGATACACTAGAAGATCACCAGTTGAGCGACAATGGCGAAAACCGTATTGACGGTCGCTAATCAAGTCGTGATCCTCTAGGTATCCTAGGAGTCGTATATTTATCACACGCTCCATTACCTTGGAGAGAAGGGAGGTTATGGCGATAGGCTTGTAATTCGATGGGTCTGATCTATCGCCCTTTTTGGGCACCGGGTGCACATTGGCGGTCTTCCATGAAGACGGGACTTGCCCAGTGGAGTAGGAAAGCACGAAAAGGCGCGTTAGTACAGAACACAACTCAGGAGCACACAGCTTCAGCACCACTGCCGGTATACCATCCGGCCCACTCGATTTATGAATGTCGAGAGAGAGTAAGGCCCGCCGGACATCTCGCTGGGTAATGGAGATTTCCGGCATTGAGCTACCGCACCACGGGATGGTAGGTGGCACAGCTCCCCCGTCATTCATATTCGAGTTAGACGCAAAGAGATTACCAAGTAAATCGGCTTTCTCCTTAGCGCTATGGGCCAAACTGCCATCCGGTTTTTGCAGTGGTGGCATGGACGGTTGACAGAAATTTCCCTCGGCAGCTTTAGCGAGCGACCAGAAAGCACGGCTCCCAGAGGGAAAGCTCGCAAGTCGCTCGCCAACTCTGCCAACGAAATCGAATTTTGCTCTAGCGACCACCCTTTTACTGGACCTCGAGGCAGCATTCAGTTTGCGCTTCAAAACAGAGACTCTAGGATCCCCATTAGCATGCGCCGTGGTCCAAGCATCGTAAGCAGCCTGCTTAACAAGAATGGCTTCCTTACAACGAAAATATATTTGTATTATAATTCACTTGACCCTACCAGTGACGATGGCCACCCAGTGCGACTGGATGGGATAGTCAAACCGGTCAGCGATCACTTTCAGGATGCTGTGACTACTGTCACGAACTCTATGTAGTAGTGATACTACTTTTTTACGCAGTATAGCGTGAAATCCGTCTAATAGTAATGTAATAATGGCTTCTCTGTAATATCACACATGTAGATGTAGTCACGGCGGCTGCACTCAGCCGAGATGACGAGTAATCGCAATGAGATGTCAGCAGTGCGTCGGGAGCCGCCTCCTCCGCGCCGCGCCGTCTGCGGGCGGGCTTTGTGCCGGCGTGGTAATGACCGCTCCTTAATCCACTACAGACTCTTCGCTAATGAAAACAGCCGTTTCAATTGTTCCCCAACTTCAATATCTTAATGCGAGAATATGGGCGTGTGCTTGTCGCTTAATGGTATAATCACAACTTGATATAGAAGTCTATGGTCTACAGGAACAGTCGTCAGGAACATCAAGAATTCTCTTTATTTTACTGACAAAGATGTCTGGAAATGAATCAGCACAGGCACCTATATATCTTTACTTCTACCTCATACTTCACTACCTACATTATTATTGACATATTATTGGACAATCAGGCCAAGTGTGAGTTAGAGTCGCCACGAATGATTCTGTACCAACGTGTAAAGTGACACCAAAAAAAAAACATGTTTCTTATAGTTTCTTTAATTTTATTTTGTATTTGTGAAAATTTCATGTCTCTACCTATTACGGTTCAAATGATACAAACTAGTTATAAACAGATCAACAGACAATGAATCTGTAGTAATAAGGTTCTATTACCCTTGTGTACTGAACCTTAAAAAACCTATAGGTCACTGTATGAACGAGACTTACTACAATTCGATTTTCTTTTTCTCCAATATTTCAGTGACGTAACGCCATGATCACGGCCTGACTGGAGACGGCGAGTAGGTATCAGTCTGTTGAGGACAGACATATCGGTCTACAATCTTTCTGCATCGCTTATTACTCGGCGACTTGCACACTACACTCAAGGTGTCCTGTTGGAGATTGGTATTCGAAGCCCGCACATAACGTTTGCATATCTCGACCACTAGATTCCACGTTCCCGACAACTTGAGATCGGCTTCGCGATTGAAATTACGATGCTTCTTTATTTCAATCGCTTTCCTGACTAGCCGCAGTATGAAGCGTCGTTCAGCTGATATTATCTTGGGATTATGCTCAATGACTGATATTCATAATAAGCGACGCAAAAAGAACTTAAGCGGATATGTCTGCTGCTGACAAATACTTGCAATCTCCAGATTGCGAGAATCTCTAGTCACCCCGTGATTATGCATCTGCAACGTCTTCGAAATATGTAAAAAAATCAAATGGCAGTAAGTTCCCTGAACCCACGTATAATTGTTTATGTTCATGATTGTTTGTCACTGTATACAGTGACATAAACAATCATGAACGTATAAAACCACACACTTGTAGGTATAGGCACGTTTTTCTTCTTCCTAGTTACCCCGTTTCCTAATCCATTAGGACTGGCCACATCCGCTACCTAAGCCTAAGAATTGCAAAACAGAAAACAGCAAATCACAACTCCGTGGAGGGTTTTGTGTTTCTGCGCGTAAGTGAGGTTACCTGTAAGTTTCTAAGGAGTTGCTGTATTGGCAGCAGGAGAGGAATCGCGCAACTGATACTTAAGGTATTGCAGGTCCATATTTAAAAAAATGTATTAATTAATCTATATATGATACTTCAATCATCTTGAGATCGCGAGAGCATCGGGATATCAGCTTGGAGCTTGCGAGTCAAGAGTTGTGAGTTTGTCGATGATCCAAAGCTTACACATGGTATTGAGGTATTAATCAATCAAGTTTAAGGAGAGACTGCCTTCCTTTATACTTATATATCGATTGTATAATGAACTGTATTCCTAGGAGTTATTCGATATGATGCCAGAAGTTACCTTCTACAATCGTACTGCTCAGCGTCGGAAAGAATTTATTCTCACACACTGACACCGCAATGGTCGCGCACTGTGGGGTTTGAGGTTTCTTTCCTGAGAACTCTTATGTTGTAGAATGAAATCCCTACAGAGGTTTTCCTACGGGAGTATAGGTTTATCAAAATAGACGCCCATCAAATAGTTAACGAACTTAAATATCAAACTATCATGACTCACACATTAAGTAAATTACGTCGAATGAGATTCAATTAAGTACAATTACAGACTCGATAATTAAATTCCATGAATACAATTCCATATATTGTGTGAATTTCATAGCACTCCGTGAAATTCAATTGAAATTACTGAAGTACGAATACTGAAGTAATACTAGTTCTAAAGTAGCATATTAAGAAATAGGTAGTACTTTGTGTATATATTTTTATTCATACGTAATTCTTCTGTACGCTTGTATGTCACTGAACTCCTCGTAAACGACTGGACCGATTTTGATTACTTTTTGTTCGGTCGAAAATTGTGTGTTTTATAACTTTTTTCTACTGTTTTCAAAGTGTTATATAGACGCCGTCAAGTGCGAGCGCTCGAGGGTTCCGTAAAAAAATATTTTCGTAAATTATTGTCGCAAAAAAAATATTTTTTTTTGTGATGGAACTACAAATTTACGATTTTCAGATGTTTTCCTTTACTTGTGCTACATGCCACTGCTTCTTACCAAATTTCATGATTCTAGGTCAACGGGAAGTACCCTATAGGTTTTGATTCCCTTGCGAGTGTCGAAATATGCGCGTAAATGAGACATAAACAGCCGTATCTTTTGATTGCGTTCACTTATAAGTTTAATTTTTCACCGCCCGAAGGGATTACAGAGCATTTAGTATTAATTTCCACTCCATTCGTTCCTGAGAAAAAGATCTTGACAGACATATAGAGAGACAGACAACAGACACACGAACAACATAGTGATCCTTTAAGGGCTACGTTTTTCTGATTTACAAACAGAGGTGAAACAGGCACTAAACTGTTTTATCTATTTATGTATTATAAATTATGGTATTGTGCAAGAACATTGTAATATTATCGAGGAGTAAAGAGAGGTAAGTAGAAGAAGTCGTCGTGCTAAAGTGGAGTTTTGACAAAAAAATCTAACTTGGAGCCTACACGTAAGTAAGTAAAAATTCTTCTTCCTGGCAATTTAAATTATTTTGTTAAAATTAACGCTGGGTATCTTTTTCATTCGCCCTCTGTGCCGAAATAACAACTACCAATAAGGTAACAATAAGCTTCTAAGAAGTTGCTGCGTCAGCAGAGATGGCGTCGTGCGAGCAATACTTAACGTATTGCAAACGTTCATAGGCAACCGTAACTACTGAACATCAGGTGGGCCGAATGATTGTATACCTCCCGACGTTGTATAAAAAATAGACACAGTGTCTAATGCCTATCTACATTTTATATGACATAAAGCTGATCAAATTGCGCGTGGAGTACCTCTTAGCTTGTAAACAAAAGTTGCTTAGCAGCTCCTTAGGATTTTACTGGTGACCTCACTCATACTCAGGACCACGACAACCCTCCAGGTAGTTGTTATATGGCTGTGATTTTCTGTAAGGTGGAGGTTCCTCCCCATACTGCTTTGATGCGCCCTACCTCTCTTAAACTCTTACACTTCTGAGAATTTAAAATTGCAAAAAACAATTGGAAACATATTCATTTATTGTACATAATTAATTGAACAAATTAGCTTAAAACTGTGCGCAGTTTATAATTACGTTCATAATTAACAATTAACGGTCAGTTAAAAATGTTAATACTATTAATTAGCGGACCCTCCACCGCTCCCCCGGCCAGTTATTAATTTCGCAGGTCAGCGGAAAAAGTGGAAGTTATTACAGATTTAATCGACTTTAATGTAAGTACGAACTAATTTGGCAAAATATTAATTTCACCTTTGTTTCCGCGGAGCAAATTGGATTCTCCGACATCAAACATCTCGTCTATCTGAAAAATACTTGGAATTATTTTTGGTAATTTGAAACATCAATCGGCGTCCGTTAATTATATTTCGATTTTCGTTAAAATATTAAAGGATATCTATTCCTCGTTATTTATTGTTTGTGGTTGAATTTCTAATCCGTTCGGCTGTTACAAAGTTATGTCATTTATGTATATTTTTTAAGAGAGGTGGGGCGCATCAAAGCAACCTTAACTAATGGAATTACGCGTCACAGAAAACCGAAGCCAGATGACAACTGTCTGGAGGGTTGTTGTATTTCTGTGTGTGATTAAGGTCGCGGGTAAGCTCTTAAGGAGTTCCTATATTGGCAGCAGTGGTATCAGCACGCGAGTGACAATTACTCGGCTACGGTAAACGCTTTATATCAGATGGGCCGTATGCTTACATGCCTTCTCATGTTGTATAATAAAAATTGAATAATTTTTTGTCATTACGGTGAACATTACAGCGCGAACGAAGATGTAAGTTTGCGATCTGATAATCGAACTTTTTAGGAATAAGAAATGATATTGCGATGGACTATGTGTTGTCTTATATGTTATATAATGCTCTATGTGCATGGAATACGGTGGTGCAGGAGATATATGTAGGTTCACCATGTTTCGTTTATTGAGTGCGAGAAAGCACATTACGTTCTGTAGCTGAAAGTAATGAAACTTTTTGACGAGCTCGGTGGCGCAGCGGTTAATAACGCGACTATGAAACGCTCGTGGTTTCGATTCCCATATGGGACAAGCGCTTGTGTGCACGAACATGCTTGTTTGTCTTGGTCTGGGTGTTTTTAAGAGGGGTAGTGTGTGTCGCCCGTCTGGGGAATTATCCCCGCAGAACATCGCAGATAAATAACAGCTAGTTTATCATTAAATATTTATCATGTTTATATAAATTTTACACTAAAATCATTCTGTTTATTACCGTGAACAAAATAAAGATTAAAAAAAAGGCGTCCATAAAAAAATGTTTTTCCATGATCACCTCTCCAGTAAATGATGTTTTGAGACAGTTCAATAAACACTTTGAACACGCCTATAAAATCAGAGGATTACCCTCGATTTTTTTGGGATTTTCTCATCAGGTCAATGGGAGTACATTACCACAATTGACGGAGACATCAGCGAACTTACGTAAAAGAAAAGAAAAGAAGAACGTAGAAATATCCTCTTTAGAGCCTTGTTTCTCTTATCTGTTAGTCGATTACAGGGCACATGAGATATATGCCTGAAATAGTAGGTGTACGTAATTTCCTATCGTTTTTAAAGTTAAACTCAACATTGGCTGCACGTAGTGCACCCTGATTATTATATAAATGAAGCTCTGACTGTAGTCTAAGCGAAGTCTTGGCTCGAGTTGTGAAACCTCTCAGCGATGTACTTTTTAAAAATGTACCAAGAACTTTCCAGCAGGACTCTGCACCTGGTCACAAGGCACGATCTACCCAAGCCTAGCTCGAAGCCAACGTTCCGGATTTTGTAAGAGCTGAAGACTGGCCCTCATCTAGCCTAGATTTGAACCCCTTAGACTACAAGTTATGGTCAGTTCTAGATGTCATAGCCTGCACGAAACGACACACCGACATTGTCTCTTAAACAGTCTCTGGAGCAAGCAGTGGCTAAATTTCCCATGGAAACAGTGCGTAAATCCATAGATTCGTGGCCAGGAGATAAAAGGCTAGTATCAAAGCCAAAGGTGGCCATTTCGAATAGATTCATTTTTTTTTGCTGCGACTTCCATAAATATACCTATACATATAACTTTTATTAAGATTACACTACTTCACAAAATAAATAATGCATATTCATTTGCTACAGAACTTATGGCCGGACTAGATATATATGCACACTTATAATCTCAAAAGGCCGCCAAAGTGTATTTTTATGTCCTTAAATAATGAATACTTATAGAATACTGAATAAAAACCTTCACCGACCCAACAATACATCGGTATATATCCAATGTGAAAGCTAAGAAATCGACGAGACACAATAGCAGCCCGAGAGGTTCCTTATAATGTTTTAATTGGAACGAATCTATCGAACCACAATGGACGAGTGAAGCGGACGAGAGATGTGCACACTTATTATGTTCTTATGTCTTATGTCTTCTTCTATATCTGCTGAACAGGTTCTCAAACAGAGCGTGGTAGAATGCGACACAATATTTGAATTTTCAGCTGTAAGCCCAAAAGATGTTTTGAACGCTTTTAAATCAATAAATATGAAAAACGCTAAAGATCTGTGGGGTCTATCTGTCAAAACCATTTCTTCTATTATTATTTCAATCGCTCCACATTTAGCTACAATATTCAATTGTTGTGTGGCATCTGGTGTATTTCCTGACTTGATGAAACATAGTAAAATCATTCCATTATTTAAATCTGGTGATAGTTCGGATCCTTCGAATTTTCGACCTGTTTCCATACTGCCCATTCTCAGTAAAATTTTTGAAAAACTAATGCTTAGCCAGTTGCTCAGACATTTCAATACACATAATTTGCTTCATAGGAAACAGTTCGGATTTACGAGAGGTTGTTCAACTATAGACGCAGGGATTCATTTGCTTAAAAGTATATTCGCGGCATGGGAGGATTCGCAAGATGCCTTGGGAATTTTTTGTGATCTGTCTAAAGCGTTTGACTGCGTGCACCATGACACTCTTGTCAGAAAATTACACCACTACGGTATCAGGAACAAGGCTCTCGAACTTCTGTCTTCTTATCTGGGCAATAGGATACAGAAGGTCGATGTTAATGGTAAAAGATCTTCGGGGTCCCCTGTAGTTATGGGAGTCCCACAGGGGTCAATTATGGGTCCATTCTTGTTTTTGGTGTATATAAATGACTTACCTTATTATGTAAGGGATAAACATGAGATTGTGTTGTTTGCGGATGATACCTCTTTGACATTCAAAATTAATAGACGGTAAGGTAATTATGACGAAGTTAACGATGCTCTCTCTAAAGTTATTCATTGGTTTAGTGTTAATAATCTGCTTTTAAATGATAAAAAGACTAAAGTAATTAAGTTCTCAACACCTAATGTAAGACAGGTGGCTACCAATGTAAATGTTAATGGAGCTAATTTGGCCCCTGTGGAGACAACTGTGTTCTTGGGTATAACAATTGACTCCAGACTACAATGGGGCCCACAAATTGAAAAATTATCAGGAAAACTAAGTTCTGCAGCCTATGCAGTGAAAACTATTAGACGGCTCACTGATATTGATACGGCTAGAATAGTTTATTTCAGCTACTTTCATAGTATTATGTCATATGGAATTCTTCTCTGGGGTAACTCCGCGGACATTAACACCATCTTATTATTGCAAAAGAGAGCCATAAGAGCTATCTACAAACTTGGTCCCCGTGAGAGCCTTAGAGAAAAATTCAAAGAAATAAATATTTTAACAGTCGCATCGCAATATATCTATGAAAATCTTTTGTATGTCCACAAAAACATAGACTCATTTTGTAAAAAGAGTGATACTCATAGCATAAATACTAGATATAAGCATAATCTTGTCTTACATGCAAGCCGTCTCCACAAAATAAGTAATTCTTTTATGGGGCAATGTATACGGATCTATAACAAACTTCCCAGCAATATAAGAGAATTGTCAATTAACAAATTTAAAACTACTATTAAAGCCAAATTGTGTAGCAGGGCATATTATAAAGTATCTGACTATATTAATGATAAAAATGCCTGGGAGTGAGTCGATCCAATTATAATGTAATTAATAAAATATGTAAATTTGTTTGGATACCAAAAGAGGGATGCCTGAGTTTTTTGGCAGTATTTTTATCAGTGCTCACCTAGTCATAAACTGCACGGTAGGGAAAAAAATTGTGACGATTCCAAACAAATGTAGCCATTTTTACGGAATAAAAAGATTTTGACTTTGACTTTGACTTTGACTATTGCCGTTGTTGCTCGGCAGGATCATCTTATTTCAGTGCAGAACCATTGGTGTAGACAGAGAATCGATGACGGAGTACCAGACATCTAAAGTATGACATTTATGTGTGCTATGATATAGTCATCCAACGAATTTGTCAATATGTAAAAAAATATCTGTAATTGATTACTATATGAAGTTGTCATATATAATACTAATACACTGTAATTTAAGACCCTCAAAAAGAATCTGGTTTGGAACTTTTTGCAACCAGGTCTCTACACGAAGTTTCCACAATATAACTATGTCGGAAATTAGAATTTTAACTTCAAAATCTTATTTAGTTAAAAGCCACTACATCATTTTTGTGTTGGTCAGAACTAGAATACACAAAGTGCTCGAAACTACAATATTGGCGGACAAATTACTCAGCACCATCTAGCCCTAAAGTAACAGAAGCTTGTGTTATGGATACTAGGCAATTGATAAACATACGTATTTTTTTTTTATAAATACATAATGCATACCGGCCAGATCAAGACAAACAGACATGTTCATGCAGACAAATGTTTGTCGTGTGTAGGAATCAAACCCACGAGCGTTGGTGCCAAAGTAGTGTAACTGCGCGTTTCACCACTGCGCCACAGAGCTCGCCATACACAAATAAT
This sequence comes from Pyralis farinalis, assembly GCA_947507595.1. Lineage (NCBI taxonomy): Eukaryota > Metazoa > Arthropoda > Insecta > Lepidoptera > Pyralidae > Pyralis > Pyralis farinalis. Next base: position 1,121,187 of record OX382264.1, read on the forward strand.
ACACAAACAATACAAAAATTAAAACAATTCTAGTTACATACAGTTACATTGATATCGTACGTAGAACACACGTTAGATAAGCTTATTTAGTTACCAGCCGCAATATTTTTATATTTTAATATATATATATATATATATATATATATATATATATATATATATATATATATATATATATATATATATATATCGACAGCTTTGGCATAAGTTCGCATATTGAGTAATAACTCAATATGCGAATTTATGCCAAAGCTGTCGATAACTATACTTGTCTGTTACTTGTCAACAGATGACTATGAATAGAACGAAATAAAAAATATAAACAGAAAACGAGACCTTTATATCTCATTATGAAAGGTAAATAAGAGTGAGTAAGACAATTCCAAAGTTAGCAAGCTATCCCGAATCGTATTGAGATAGTCGACGCTCCCGTGTCTCCGCACAGCTCGGATCAACACGCAAACATCATAAATACACTCCGGAAGGTGGTCTGGACTAAATATTTGTGTTCGGATCGAAACCTATTGCTCTCCGACAAACCGTTCTCCGGCCAATGTTTGACCGACGGTTTCCGATTATACCGGTTGACATTTCAATCGTATTGTACGATGCGAGATACGATAGGTTCCACGAGGTTACTTCGATCTATTAAGCGTGAAGGTAAATAGTTTTTTCCAAGCGAATTGTCTCTTTTAATGTTTAAGTTGACGCTTTTTTCCATACCATTCCATCCATTATATAATGGATATTACATGTTATAAAAATTTAAAGCACGTAAATGGTTCAAACATAACCTGCAATGTTTAATTACACCACAATACCCCCAAAAACAGTAAAACAAATCTATATTATTCTGTATTAACACAACATATTATTTTTTATTAAAATTCGTTCCAATTATAGTCCAGTGTTCAAAAGCAATTCATGTCGGAGTTAATGGTAGTAACGGTAGTAAAGTTACAATCATATGCAATTGTACTTGATAGCCAATATTGGGCGGTTACTTTATTAAATGCGACCTGACTTATGACTTATAACGATAAATCCTGCAGATTATAGAAACTTTTGTGTATTAATTAATATTTCAATTGTCTTACAAACGGATGTACGCTATTCTGTTGTCTAAGGTTGTGAGTATCCTTTTTGCAAGAGAAAATAAGTGCTCGATTTGTCTCATATTTCTATAACTGTATAAATAGACAATATGCCGAATATCACGTTTGTGTGACTAATTATTTCTGAGATACCTGTAACAAACGGCCTGGTGACAGACAGGCGTAGCATTTTTAGGTAATAATATTTTTATGGTACCGCATGAAAAATATTTGTGATCTAAATTGGCCCTGGAAAAATTTGGCACTTCCTTTAATCGATTAAAACAATTACCTAAAGTCAGCCATTTCCTATTTTCGACGTGATCAAAGATATTTAAATACAAGTGTGCGGGGTGTGTACTTTTATAAATTATTTAGTAGTTTTACATTATAAACTTACTACGTATCTATTGTTGTGTAAAACGATTATATAAAAAAGGAACAGACGGTAATTTGTGTTCAAAAGATAGTCTTATGTCATCAAATCTTTTGTCTTCATACAAAAATGCTTTGATAGAAATCTTGATTCGTCCCTAGTTGTCCTCATTTCCTTTTTGTGAGTACCATCAAAGAAAAAATATCGTGTGCCGAGTACGGGCGGGCGAGGGGCGAGGGGCGGCGGGCGGGGGCCTGCAACACGAGATAATGGCCCTGCGTTACAATGTAGCATGAAGAACGTCGTATGTACACATATTTACAAAAAAAATAAACCGTCAGTGTATGGAGTGCACGTCACGAGTGAACACTTCTCAGCTTCCCAAATTTGTAAACATATTTTAGCTAGTTACCCCGTTGCGTGCCGAGCGGTTTGAACGAACCATGCGAAATATTGTTGTCGGAAGCACTTTTTATTAGAAATTATTGAACTGATAATTTCTTATGGGAGGGTAAACCGCTTCGTTACGTAACGCGTTATGGCGCCAGTCTGTCTGTCTCTCACGCATACGGTAGCGGATTAGTTTAAGTTATCACTTCTGTCGGGCGTCCCGCGACGCATACTTTTTTCTTATCAACGTAACGTATCAACAATATAGTAATATTTTTTTAATAATTGCGCTGTTTACCATGAAAAACAATGATTACATATATACAGTGTGGTAACTGCAAAGAAACGATTAACGAACAATTTAAACGATTTAAAATTTTATATATAAAACGATTTAAACTTTATTTTGCGAAAGTCAAATGTATACATGCAATTTGATCGAACTTGTTTTGTATGGTTGCACCACCGATTATTTCATGCGAACTAGCGCCGACCGGTAGACATGCACTCAATAATTTAGAAATTATGTATGTATGATGTAGGTACATACTTAGTATAACTTTATAGAATGTTATTCTAACTATTGACATCTACAGCGTCTGAGGATGCCTCGTGGAGAGGAGAGACTCGTGTCACAGAGACGACCGGAGCAGCCAGCTCAGCCACGGTAGCGAATGCAAGCGGTTCCTGTTCCAGAGATAGAGAGATGGCCGCAGCAGTTGAGGCAGAAACGACCGGAGTAGCGTATCAGCAACGCCACGCATTTACTAACGCTAGTGGATGGGTTGGATTGGCGGCACCAGTTTTCATCAACTAATTGCTGGCGAAAGCCCAAAACGTAGGTTAGATCTAATTGTATTTTTAAAGAAACGTTCGAAATATTCCACGCACACAATTGCGTGCCGCTATACGCTAGGCTCAGACGAAATTTACAGTCAAATCAGTTGTGGACGCACCCTAAACCGATTGGTACATTCACGATTCAACAAGCGAGTCCAGCAAACGCAAGCATCTGTAATTATATCCAATAGGCTTACGTATGTCAGTTAATCTACTGCTAACAACTGTCTATTGAGTCAGCTGCCCGCGTCGTGTTTGTTAGACAAATCACCCACGCTTAGCTCTGGAGCTGACAAAAAAAGGAGTTTTAGGTGCTTTTTAATAGGCACTCAATCCGGTCTCGTTCGAAATAAACCTACAAATTTTACCTTATGCACTTGGGATTAATTTATTTTTGGATGTTGGTAATTATTGATAATAAAGTTTATTCATTATCCGAATTATATTATCGAATTCATTGATGCAATATCAAATTACATAGAATCCTATCTAAGCAGTAGCAGTAGTCGTAAAATGTGTGTTGTAATTAGTATATATTATATTATTTATAGAGAAAATATGTATGTATTACTAGGGTCTTGTATGTATTATTATATTTATGTTACGTTACAATATAAACAACAAATTCTTTATAGGGTCGATTAATATTTTATTTTAATTTTAATAAAAACCGCAATCGCGTTTTTTCTCCACTCCCGATGGTTGACTGGTAGAGAATGCAATTAACGTTAAGTCTGCCATTTGACTTGCCATTTGAAAGTGTATTGTGATCAATAAAATATTAAATAAATAAATAAAATCCTTACCGATACCCAAACCTAAAAATAAGTTGTATACCAACAAAGCTATTTCTGGTTCTCGTAAACTTTTCTAAGTGTGGCGGAGCCGCCAGCCGCCCGGACGAATTCGAATGATGATGCAAGAATCCTAAGTATACTTAAATAACAGTCAAGTAGGTGTTGCTCTCGCTTTTAACGTTCCGTACCATAATTTAGGAAAGTTTCAAGTTAAAAGTAGTAGTAAAAACAGTAAATTGCTTCTGGCGAACCATGGAAATATCATGCTAGAAGGGACTTCTTTCCGCGCTTTTGACGAGTGACATTGTTGTAATACTTAAAATATTTACAATTCAGTATAAAATTAGTTGTATGCGCCAATTTCGATAGTATTTTGTAACATAAGTGTTAGTGAAATAATACAGTAATGAAAAAACTCAAATATAACACGTATATGCACTTTTTGGAAGACGCGAATAAGTTTTTCAAGAAAACCTTGTAAAAATCACTATCATTTTATGGGTGTTAAGTAAATTGGATTGATTGGGTATCCTTCCCAAGTATTTTTTCAGCATAATTCCTGAAGCTAGAACATAGAATTAAGATTTTCAAATGGTTCTAAACTGAAGGCTTGGCTGTATGGGCTAGATCCATCCCTAGATCCCTTTGCCTTTCCCCTCGGGGATAAAAAGAACAATCATGCTAGAAACCAATTAAAATCAAGGGTTCATAAAACATTTTTTCGTTTATACATGAAACATTTTAAGCAAATTGTCGTGTTCGTAAGAGCGAGTACTTGCAATAAGCCAGCTAGCTCTCGCGCAGGGTAGTGAGTACGTATACAGAGATTACGACCGTTAAAAGAGTCATAAAGTTAACAACCTCAATATATGCCAGCCGTACGTCTCGGAGCATAATCTCAGCCGCAGAGAGTCGCTCCGGGCTTATGAATCAAGTGCACGCGACAGCGGAGCGGGAGCCATTTAATTAAGCCGACTCAGTCGCGCTGTCACCTCCGTACATTTACATATTTGTTGTACCAACGTGTACTCGTATTACAAGAACAGACTTACGAAACGGCAGATATGGCAACACCATATATAAATAAAGGCGAAGGAGCGAACCAAGCGTTGAGTCGCCCTGCGCTCTTTGGTTTACTAGTCTTGAATGGAAATAGACATTCATATTAACAATTTGTTTTAGTTCTTTTATTTTCTTCCGTTTCTGTTCTGTGCATGTTATATCAAACAGCTCGGTAGCGCAGTACGCGCAAGACGCGACTTTGACACCAGCGCTCCTGGGTTCGATTCCCACACAAGGCAAACATTTGTGTGCATAAACATGTCTGTTTGTCTTTGTCTGGTATTGGTATTGTCTTCTATGTATAAGAAAGGTAGGGCAGCATCAAAAGCAGCCCGTCTAGAGAAGTACCTCCACCTCACAGAAACCGCAGTCAAATAACAACTCCCTAGAGGGTTGTTGTGTTCCTGCGTGTGAAGTGAGGTCATAAGTAAGCTCCGAAAGGAGTCGCTGTGTAAGCAGCAGAGAAGGCATCGCGCGAGTGATACTTAATATATCTCAAGCGTTAATAGGCTACGGTACCCGTCTTACATTAGGTGGACCGTATGATTGTATGCCTCCCGATGAAGTATAAAAAAATGGTTTCGGAATAATTTTAATTAATAAGTTTTAAAATGTATACATTTATTCGCGCTACTGTGTACACGCAGAATAAGTCGTGTTTGACAGCGCCATCTTTATTCTTACTGCGTGCGCCATGAGAACGGCGCAAAGGTGAAACAGTACAGCTTGAGGTGACGCTGTAAGTACGTATTTTTTTAATATTCATAATCTAATACCGTGCTTCCCAAAGAGTTCTATATCGACCCCATAGGGTCGATAGCAACAGGTAGGGGGTCCATTAAATTCGAAGATTAGTTACGCAGGAGGTCTACGGAGTGCATACAATATGTAGGCAAGCGGTCTACGAAACAAAAAATATTGAAAATCTCCGATCTAATAAATTGAGAGTGTGTTTTCGGATTTATGTACATATTAGTTCACTCGCTCGGCGGTGAAGGAGCGGTGAAGGAAAACATCGGGAGGAAACCCGCACGACCAAGAAATGATACCTCGTATAACGTGCGACCTTACCTAACAATGATATGTTTTCCCTCGGGGTTGTGACGGCGGTCGCTTCAGTTAAAACCAGCATCTTTGCCAAAACCTTAGGCTTAGGTAGCGGACCCCGCCATCCTAATGGATTAGGAAACGAAGAAGATTCTAATAAATTAAGAATAAATAATTATAGTATGTAATATAAATTCTTCAAGTGCATATCTAGAAAGTATTAGAGTTAACCGGCTGACTTTCAATTTGATTTATCAATTAAAGTTACAGATACAAAAAACTAAATTAAGAAAATATTTTAGAAATATACGAGTATTTGTATCAAAAGTGAGCTCGGCGATAGATCGATGACGAAGCTCCTAGCGAGCACAATCACCCGTGTACTACGACGTACATCGTTATAACGGGATCCCGGCTGTTAAGGTAAGTGCAAAGTTTGTAAGTCGAGTTTAATGGACGCTTTACCACATCTACCCAGTTAGCAGCACGTGCATAGCGCATAGAACAATTACACAGAAGGGTGGTTAGTCTAGAAAGTGCAATCACAAAAAATGAAGCATCACCGGGGACTGATGGCAACGCATTACTTATATTGTCACTATCTATTATTATTTCTTCACAAATCTATGTGCAAAGCTGATGATTTATTCTAAGCGTCGATAAAAAAGATCATATATATTTTTTGTTACGTAATTTCTAATTTCCATTTTTGTCTCTGTGTATTATTTTTTTCACATATTTGCATGTATTTTCATATTAAAATTTTAAGAGATTAGATATATTAGGATTTGATAACTAAATTTGTTGAACAACTGATGATTACTTGAAAAGTTTAAACCTATTTTGATATTTCTTGCATAAGCGTAGACATTTTTCTGATCCCGTGTAATGATGGTGAAAATTTTATGATAAAATAAACTAAAATTATCAAATAAAATGCTTCAAATAAAATCGACGCCAGCAAAGATAAAGCGACTATGTAAATAGCCATCGAATTGAATTCGGTTTCACTTGTTTTTATGTATCTAATTTGATGAAGACGCACAATTAAATCACCCGCAATAAAAGATATAATTACGAAAGTAATCGATTATAATGATCATAATAACAATGGCATGTGGTCCATAGGGATACTTCATATGTATTACTTTGTTCATTTAAGTGATGCGTCGTCGAGTCTTTATACACAAGAGGTATATAAACACTCGACGCCTGTGACGAAAGCATCACTTGGAGCAAGTGACGTGTGACGTACGGTTTATTTATGTAAACACAAGCACAGAGGTCTTAAGTACAATTAAATATACAGTGACATGTGTACAGCAGTCGAACTAAACACCTCAAATTGTGTGCGCCGCATCTATGTGAGTACACGGTGTGTATTCTATGCGTTCGTAACTCTTTGGTAACTCTCTCGCACAACTCTGAGTCAGAATTAAGCTAGTTAATGTAATGTTATTGTTTTGTCTAAGACAGGGTTTATTTGTTTAAGTATTCATTTATATAAGAACAAATAATCTTTCTTTCCATAAAACGTAGTGCACACGGTAGAACTATGTCTGACCACCAGGTATAAATGGTCACCGGAACAGTATTTATTACTTTACAATAATTCGTTTCGACAAGGGAAGTATTTAATGTTCAAAATAAAGAACATAAAGGTGGTACAAGTAAAAAACATTCCTAAAAACTAAACCAGTTTAAGTCTGTACTGATATGTCTGAAGTGTCTGAATGTATACAGTGTTCATGTGTTCGAGGGTCTATGTAAGGATTTTTATAAGATCTTTATACCGTTTCATAGGTTTCATGAAAATTTCTCGTTCACTATAATTAGGTTAAATTCGATGCCATGTATTAGATATATACCTATATATTTTATTGTTTCCATATCGAATTCTGTTTAAAGTTTAGTTAAAGCACATGTAAGGTAATTTGTTATACAATAATTTATAAAGAAACTTCTCTTAGCGTTGCGCAGCATCGTTGCTGTGTTTAGCTTAAGTATTCGTTTTCGCAGCATTACGATATAGTTATGAAAGTTAGTGGACGCTAGCCGCTACTTCATTTTGTCTAAGAGTGTAATCTGTAGAATCCGTTTGACTTCATGTGTAGTAGATAAAATTCAACTCGTTTTCATAGTGATACATACATACTGATCATCACGTCTGTCTCCCATTGCGGTAGGCAGAGACTATAGAACGCCAGATGCACCGATCCAAACATACCACTCTCGCCTCTTCCACATTCATCAACATCTTCTGGCATGCTATTCGATAAATCAATTTAATTTTTTTTAATTAAACGGTTTACATAATTAGAACTATACTCGTTTCTGTATATATTTTATGAGACTCACAATCCCACCCAGGCTTCTAGCTGAAAACGTTATTTTGACTTCTATTCAAAGGTTTCAATTATTCTAATTTCAAATTTAACGATTCAAGAAACAAATATATACAGCAAATTACCTGTCACAGGGAGTTAGTAGTCCCACCAATTCTCGCAAATATATTCGATATAGGTCTTTTTTCAAATCGTCAATTCTTGTAACAGTATAATGTCTAGTGGAATTAAAAATATATTCATATTTCCAGTCAGTCAGGTATTCGCCAATTTTTTAATAAGCCTCTTTACAAAGAGTATTATTGATGGGATTTTCAAGATATTGCCAGAAAAGATTTGGCGCAAATTATTGTACAATCGAATACGATTTACTATACAATTTATTTTAATTTTAATGTGTAAGAACATGGTGTTCAGATTTCTTTGGCTATCCTTGAAGGAATTCAATGTGAAGATGTAGTAGTAGAATACAATGTACAAAACAATTAACGATGAACAAAGTGTCTACAAGTGTCATTTTACTGATATTACAAGCGCAACCTATGATATACGGTATCCATTTTTTCTATGATTAAGCTTTTTGCCACTCCATTACATGTACAGACGGCGTGTGAATGTTACATTGTAAACATAAGACAGCAGTGGATAATACAACGTGACATTTCTCGTTACACGTGGTACATCACACAAATGAACACAATACAAGACACGAGAGAAAAGTTGAATAACATTCCCGGTGCCATTGTGCCTTAAATAATTGTTTGCTCGGGCCCGGGCGGCTCGGCCGGCGTATGACTGCGAAAATACCTGAATTCCTTATCTATCCTGACCACTACGTACTAATTTGAACTCTGTTGTCACAACACATAGTTTACTATCCATCGTTATTATTAGAGGGCAGCATTTTCGCAAGGACGTAAAGGGAGACCCGTGTAATGACGGCTGAATGATTCCATTTATCTTTTGTGTTTTATTATTTTTGCGAGGTGTCTACGAATATGGCACCTGCGCGGGTCGTTTTAGAAGCGAATTTAGTGCAATTGGATTACTTCGAATGTAACGTTGTATGGAGTTTTCGAATTTAATTACCAGGAATTCATAAGGCAACAGTAATAATGTTCGCTCAAGTTACGAAGAGGAAGCTTCAATCTGTAGCTAATGAAGTGTTTAATTCGAAAGAGAGTCTCCCTGCGTGTGTGCCACGATACGGGGTATATTCAAAGCGTGTCCTTTCCCCAGCCGAGTGTATAATTAAATATTTTTCTTACAAATCCTCGCCGTATACATTTGACAAACACGTATTTTATAAAGCGCTCGGTGTTTAACTGAAATCTCGTGATTAGTCGGGAACGTTTATTTTGTTGGATTTTCTTTTCGTATTTTCCTTCAGATAAATGTTTCAACAACGTGGAGTTTCCAAAACGGACGTAATATTCTTATGTTGATAAGTAAAATGTTCTTAAGCTCCCATTTTTGGGGAAATTGTTGTAATTGCTTAAAAAGTACAAATTGAACTTTTAATGATATGTTTACATTTCACGAGCACCTCGTGACTTTTAGACCGTGGCTATTACTGTATGAGTACGTAAGCAATATTTGAGATGGGATTTTATATTGCGATTGTGTACACATCGGTAGTTTTCAAATAATGGCGTAACAAATAATTCGAAAAAAAAAAGAATTAGTTCGATTTTCGAAAATAAAAAATACAATCGAACTAAATATGGTGTAACTTACACACTATACTTGATATCTAAAATTTCAATATTTTGAGTAGTTATTTTATTTGTGTAGCAGATATAGATAATTTTAAGAGATGTAGGGCGTATCAAAGCAACCCGTCTGAGAAAGTACCTCCACCTCGCAGGAAACCGCAGCCAAATCAAACTGGCCGCTAACAACTTGCTGGAGGGTTATGTGTGTCATACCGTAACCGCATCACATCAAATGGACCGTATGATTGTATGCCACCCGACCTTGTATAAAAGAACAAAACCCCAGACTACGGCCCGCCTGCACAAAAACTCGTGTAAAAATCTCACAAGTGAACTGGAATGTTCTGGTAAGTTATTCGTAGGCAAGGTGTCATGTGTTTCTTTCGTATAATAATATAATTATAATAATGTACAACATTACATAATCTTTTCGAAGAGGCCTCTACGCGTTGGATCCTTATCCCCGCGCACGCCTATCAAATGACCGGGATTAATGCCCGTGAGCGAGAAGATATATAATAGACCAAAGTAAGCGAAGCTTGTGTTATGGGTACTAGACAACTGATAAACATACGTAAATACATTTTTTTTTGTAAATACATACTTATTATACATAGAAAATACCCAGACCAAGACAAACAGATATGTTCATGCACACAAATGTTTGCCTTGTGTGGGAATCGAACCCACGAGCGTTGGTGTCAAAGTCACGTCATTCACGACTGAGCCACCGAGCTCGTCGTCGTATGTATTACTGTTGTGATTAACAATGCGTATATTTGAACATAAAATCAAATAACACTTCTCAGAAGCACTCGCAGCTGCGACACTTTTAGGCCGTGAACTCGACGCACGCGGGCGGAGCGGGCGGCGCGGGCGGCGACATGCGCGTCTTGATAAAAGTTCATAGATTTGTATGAAACTATGTTCGACGACAGCGGGCGGAGCGGGCGGTGCGGGCGGCGGCACGCGCGTCGAGCTATTGTCGAGCGGTGACCGCGCGTTCGTATAGTCGTAGTGACGTTCTAGATAGGTATTTTACATAATGTCCGCAACAAACCGAGCGATCTGGCCGCTGGCGTCGTGTACGGACCACGGTTACCTCTCGCACCGCTCGCGCCGCCCGCGCCGCCCGCTCCGCCCGCGTGCGTCGAGTTCACGGCCTTAATGGAACAAAACAAAAAAATCGGCCAAGTGCGAGTGGGACTCGCGCATGAAGGGTTCCGTACCATTATCTATAAAAAAGGCAATAAAATCACGTTTGTTGTATGGGAGCCCCCTTAAATATTTATTTTATTATATTTTTTAGTATTTGTTGTTATAGCACACTCTAAAATAGATTCTCCTGAACTTCTCTCCTTCATAAATCTACGAGTTCCTAACCGATGTAACGTTAGACGACCTACAACTTTAGCTGTTCCTTTTTGTGCAACTAATTACAGAAGTAATTCATTTTTTGTTCGATCGGCAAATAATTACAACGATATGGTTGGCGCTTCCGATTTAGACCTCTTCGATACAAAATTGAAAACCTTCAAAAGTACTTTAACTAAAGCATGGTTTGATGCGGTTCCAAAACTATGTAAATGTGTATATCTCATGTTTAACTAGTAACTAATTTTAGATGATATCATTACTGTTTTGTTTTCCAAATAAAATAAAATAAAAATAAAAAATAGCGGCAATAGAAATACATCATCTGTGAAAAGGAGAATGACCAAACTTGTATGGGAGCTCGGCCCACTTGCGTCAGTCATGCGTCTTGACCAAACCATCGGCAAAACAAAGGAAGTATATTGTAGATGACTCATAAGAAATATTATTTCAATACGAACAGGGGTTATCGAGTATTTTTAAATCAAATTAGGCATTTTGAGGTTATGTTTTGCGAGTGTAAAACTACATAGGTAAACTACAAGGTACCTATACAGAGGGCATGTTATATTTTATGGCTAGTATTTTTTTAAATATCTAGCCTTTTTAACCAGACTTACAACAAATGAAGGAATACCCAGACATTAGATCTGAAAGATAGTCCCATAGAATAGTATCTACTAGCGCACCCAAAAGGCTTGGTAAGGTAATTAGTAAGAATTATATGGATTTGTAAATACGATGCTATGTGCATAGATCAAGCGCACTGTACACCTACGTTAAATGCATCTTCAAATAATTAAACCACAGATAAGTAGTACTTATTCATTTTCAACTTTTTATGTTCATATATGTATTATACCTACATTTCATTTGGGGCGAAGTAGCTCAACATCACCTTTAACATCACTTTTGACTGAAACAAACCTTACCTGGACGTTGTGCACCCCACGATACTGATGGAACAATAGTTTGACTGGGGAAGATTATTTGGAGAATTGTTGTTCCCTCGGGTGAGTGCGGTAACCATATAGCACCTACATTGGCAGTCAAGGTGGCAATGTGCGACTTACATTACTTGGTTGTAAGCATTGGCTGGCTATGATAACTATTTAACATCAGGCGGATTGTATGCTTATTACTTACTTACATTGTTTTTAATGACAGAATATTCATTGGAGATAAATAAGAACAACACATAGTATATTGACACTTTATGTTTATTAGGTTCTTATATTTAAAAAAAATATTTCTTTAAATTGTTTATTACAATTTTTATCGTCAATAAATACATTAACTAAAAATCTAAAAATAGAGTAGGAGCCTGTACATCATTAAATCTACCCTAACTTAAATACCAAATTACCAACATTATGTGCGCACTGTATTGTTCATTTTCCTACAAAGCAATTGCAGCAGTAGCCGACCAATACCTCTCTAGACATTTAAACAAATGTGTTGTTGAACTGATGTGCCTCCACTTTATATGGGCTCTGATAATTATTTTTCCTAATATGAGGGGAGCATTTTCTACTTTTTAATTAATCTCCACAGCATACAGTTCATTAGGAATATGTTCTCCAAAGTAAATCTGCTATCCCAAGGGCACATAATACATATGTTTAATGTAAATTCATGCTAATTTCCATTGCATAACTGATGACAGCATATTCTAGCACAGCTAGGTACATTATAATATGTTGTACATTAATAATATAACTCTAATGATTTTTGGGACCATTAAACCATTCAGTTTCTCGTCACGCCAAAAACATGTGCATCATGTTGATACATGTATTTAAGATCATGGATCTTAAATAGATCAGTTATAGATCTTGTGGGTTGACAAAAAATGATGAAGGCACTGGAACTTTAGGTGCAGCCTCGATGAATTTCCAGTTAATTTCCTCTAGCAGTGATCAATTATTATCATGGTACTGTTGTCTTTGTATTACTCAGCTGCTCGTCAACAGACCTTACAAATTCTTTCCAGTCTTGATACCTAGAATTATAGAATAGAATATATGTTAGGCGGAGAAAATTAAATATGTGTATACCATAGGAGTATAGAATGATTAAAATGATTTGAATGGAAGTATAAAGATCCTAACTAGATAAAGATAAAGTAACAATGTACAAATTATAAAAAAATATATATAATAATAGGGAAACATCATAAAAAAATATGTTTAAGAAATTAAGTACCATATGAACTGGAATCTATTTAACTATAACATTCCATTTCTGATATTCTGGTGATAACTCTGTATAATTGTGATCTTATTATCATTATGTCAACATCCCACATTCAAGGCATACTTGTTGATGTCCAAATTCATTTAAAGGTTTGACTTCAAATATTACTTAAGCTCATATTAATGTGTAGGTATATAATTCCCGGCATAAGATGCTACCACCGTCTTGTGATCTGTAACAATTAAAAATTGTTGTTTAATTGATAAACGCAATAATATAAAAACATAAGTCATGTATTTAGTCTTACTATGCCAGATAATAATACCGCTGTATTTTATAAACAATCAATGGTGCAGTGCAGCAGCTCTAATATGGGCGAGTGTAGACTAGATATGTGTTCCCAATTCTTATCTAGGCGCGGTCTATACTTTTATTCATATACTTAATAAAAGGTTACCAATATATATATGAACATAATAATAACGTAACACTTACCGGACTGAGCACCATTCAAGGAATGTACGAGTTGTTCATCCAAGGAATGTACTAGTTGTTGGTATGATCAATGGATGGATACTTATAATATTTACACAGTTTGATTTTATAGGTACAGAAATTAAACAAAATAATATTTATTACGAAAAATGAAATACAATAGATTAAAGATTTGACTCGGGTCTATGGATGGACACGTCGCTGTATAGGGATGCGATTGGAGATCGATTTCAATGGGTTAAGAAAATCGATTCAATCGGCATTGAAATATACAATTATTTGTACGCATCAAAAAACATAATAATAGTACAGTTTTTCACTATATCTGGCATTGATCTCAATACCTACTGTGTTATTGTTTCTGTACAGCGCTACCACAAAATAAAATGGAATGTACCGTTATCTCTTTAACCTTTTTCTTCTGATCTCACGTAAATACAATAATGTTGCAAGTTATTTGTTTGTGATGACATGACATAATGTACCTTTTGAGAACTACGTAATACTTACGTCTTATTAATAAATTGAAAGTAAAAAAACGATCGATTAAATAATTACGAATAATCTAACACTTTGACATAGTATGAATGGGTTTCAGGAAATGAAAACCTGTATCTTACTACTAATGGGACTAACAGGACTTTGTGTGAAGTTATAGATAGACAGAGTTTATCTATAACTTCACACCAAAGCCTTTGCGGGGTAGGCAGAGAGAACCAAGCGCCACATGACTCGATCCTTGCAGTCCTGACACACCTCACTCGCTTCTTTAACCGAATAATATATGTTAAATCGATTATGTTATGATTAACAACTTTTGTTAAAGAAATATTTCGAGTAGTAGTGTTATTCATGCATCATGATAGTTTATAAACATTTTTATATGAAGGCTAACTATTAAAATGAATAGCTTTTCATATTCACTTTATAAGCAATGAATTATTAAGGTTCTTAATTACAAACGATTATTTAGTATATTTTATAATCGATGATCGATTACATAATCATCGCAACCCTAAACTCATTCTGGATTTACCTGTCATTCTCCATTTGTAGTCATAAGCGGAAATGCAAATAACTTTTAATAGTCAACTTTTAAACCCCTGTTCCAATAGGACTGAAAAAAATACGTGAACATTTTCAATTTGGAAATGGTTTTTTAGAGTATAAATGGTGAAGACGCAAGGTGGGCCCACATTTGGTCATTCTCCTTTCAACTGTCTACTTATCACGGTTCATGAGATACAGCCTGGTGACAGACGGACGGACGACGGACGAACGGACGGACGGACGGACGGACGGACGGACGGACGGACGGACGGACGGACGGACGGACGGACGGACGGACGGACGGACGGACGGACGGACAGCGGAGCCTCAGTAATAGGGTTCCGTTTTACCCTTTGGGTACGGAACCCTAAAAACAATCCGTGTCTTACCGTACCTTATCTTCGGCAAATTGAACAAATCCCGTGAAAATAGCCATAATTAGCATAAACAGCGCCGTCTCTACGCTGTAAAGCCGGACACGAATTATTTGACGGGCAATAAAAAATTCGTAAAGCGAGACAGCGGCATTAAGCGCCAAGTTCGCTTTATTGCTCGTTTCAGCTTTGTTTATAGTCAATATAATATAAATTAATTATTTATGTGTCTGACTGAGTCATGTATATTGTTTATATATAAATATGTAACAAAGGCAGAGCTCAGTTCTTTCTGTCTACCCCGCAAGGGATTTGGTATTATATACCTAGCCGGCTCTGTTGCAATTGAACATGCATTTATTTTTTATGAAGTAATATAATTCTAATAAAACTTATATGTACATATTTATGGATGTCTCAGCTCTCAAAAATAAAAAATGATTCTATTCAAAATAGCCATCTTTGTCTTTGATACAGGCCTTTAATCTGTCTGGCTACGTATTTATTATTTACGTACTGTTTCCATGGGAAATATAGCGACTGCTTGCTCCAGAGATTTCTTAAGAGACGAGCAGGCCATGTCCTCTAAAACTGACTATAATTTATATGCAATTTGATCTAACCTGCTTTGCGTGCTTCCGCCACCAATTAGTGGTTGCGGCCTAGCGCCGGCCGGCACCCACCCACTACTGTTAGTACTTGGTACATGATGCCATCATGATGATGCCTCGTGGAGAGGCGAAACACGTGTCGCAGCGACGACCAGGCCAGTCGTGGCAGCGACGGTGGTGGTGGGGGCATGCGGATTCTGTTCCAGGCAATTTGATCCAAACTACTTTGTGTGCTTCCGCTCCCGATTAGTTCATGCGAACTACTGCCGGCCGGCACCCACCCACTACCGTTAGTAGATGCATGCCGCCGCTGCCATGGCTGCTCCGGTCGTCTCTGCGAGTGTTCGCCATCTAAAATGTGAACCGCATGCACCCGCCACCGTTGTTGCCCTGGCTGCTCCGGTCGTCTCCGCGACACGTGTTTCGCCTCTCCACGAGGCATCCTCAGGCGCTGTAGATGTTAGTCGTTAGAATAACATGCTACGAATGAGTCATCCATCGCATTGCCGTCCTTTATATAGAAAAAGTGGAGGGGGTGGAGGGGTTGAGGGGGGTTGAAGGGGTGGAAGGGGTAAGCGAAAAGATATTTAATAGAGGGGAGCTGTTTACGTCAGTCTGTTTGTTCATAAGAGGGATATTAGAATTTTTATGCTTAACTATTTCCAACTGTTCTCTAATATTCAATTTTAGTCCTTTATTTAATGTATGTAAGATTTTAAATGTGTTAGTAGCGGATAAATCATGTCCTTTGTCTACAAGATGTTCGGCGAAGTGTGACCTTTCTGGGCAATTGTTTTTATATGCAGATATGTGTTCCTGAAATCGTTTTTGAAAACTACGACCAGTTTGACCGATATAAACATGATCACATTCATCACAAAACAACTTGTAGACGCCGGATTTTTTATTTGGCGGAATTTTGTCTTTACTGTTACAAAGCGATTTGAGAGTGTTATGTGTTTTGAGTGCAACGTTTATGTTATTTTTTCTAAATATGTTAACTATTTTGTCAGTAATTTTTCCTAGGTATGACAAACTCGCAGTGTATTTTGTTGTTGGAACATTAGAAACTGCGTATAGTAGTTTATTGACGATATTATTCGTCTTTTTTCGCAACAGTTTGTCTATGGTGGATTTAGTGTAACCGTTTGATTTCGCGATCTGGTATATTACATCAAGTTCCTTGACGTAATTATCCTTACTTAATGGGACGCTCATCAAACGGTGTATCATAGATTTATACGCTGCGAGTTTGTGTTGCCAAGGATGGCTTGATGACGCAGGGATCGTGGTATCAGTATGAGTGGGTTTGCGATATATAGAAAATTGATGGGTTGATTGATTTCTAGATATAGTTAAATCCAAAAAGTTAAGTGAATTATTTTGTTCTATTTCTATAGTAAATTTAATTTTGGGATGGATTTTATTTAGTTTCGAAACAAAAAGCTCCAATTGACGCTTGGTACCTGTCCAACATATAAGAATGTCGTCGACATCGTCGTCGAGAACAGTTGGAAATAGTTAAGCATAAAAATTCTAATATCCCTCTTATGAACAAACAGACTGACGTAAACAGCTCCCCTCTATTAAATATCTTTTCGCTTACCCCTTCCACCCCTTCAACCCCCCTCAACCCCTCCACCCCCTCCACTTTTTCTATATAAAGGACGGCAATGCGATGGATGACTCATTCGTAGCATGTTATTCTAACGACTAACATCTACAGCGCCTGAGGATGCCTCGTGGAGAGGCGAAACACGTGTCGCGGAGACGACCGGAGCAGCCAGGGCAACAACGGTGGCGGGTGCATGCGGTTCACATTTTATATGGCGAACACTCGCAGAGACGACCGGAGCAGCCATGGCAGCGGCGGCATGCATCTACTAACGGTAGTGGGTGGGTGCCGGCCGGCAGTAGTTCGCATGAACTAATCGGGAGCGGAAGCACACAAAGTATTTTGGATCAAATTGCCTGTAAGTTTGACTTTCGCAAAGTAACGCCTGAATCTATTAACGATTCTGTTCCAGATGACGGACGACCGCAGCAGCCGAAGCAGAGACTACCGGAGCAGCCATGGCAGCGTCGGCATGTACCAAGTACTAACAGTAGTGGGTGGGTGCCGGCCGGCGCTAGGCCGCATGAACTAATTGGTGGCGGAAGCACGCAAAGCAGGTTAGATCAAATTGCATATAGATTTGACTTTCGCAAAGTAACGCCTGAATCTATTAACTATGACTATAATTTGTAGTCCACGCGGGAATCTTCATTTATCGGGGTTTCGGCGAATTCTGGTTTTAACAGCATTAACAGCCTTTGTAGTTCTAACAGCACGCGGTCGCCCCGATCTTATATGATCTTCAACAGGAATGAAAAAGTAGTACGAAAATATAAACGTAACCTAATGCACACTTAACTGTGACGTGTTACCCAACACTTAGTCCAAATTATGGCAACCACATTACATCCTATAACTATTAAAGCCGACAGAAGTGCAGCAGTAAAACAAATCAGCTGTACGAGCTGCATAAAACATAAGTGGCCATCGGAGCAACTCATCGGCTGCGACCACAGTGTACAAACAAGCAGAGCCATACTTTCACAACATATAACAATAGTTTTAAGAGAGGTAGGGCGTATGAAAGTAGCCCGTCTGGGGAAGTACCTCCACGTCATAGAAAACCGCAGAGCAACAACTCCCTAGAGAGATGTTGTGTACATGTGTGAGTGAGGTCTCCAGTAAGGAGTGGCTGTGTTAGCAGCGGAGGTGGCATCGCGCGAGTGATACTTAAGAGGGCGCATAGGGCTAGCGTAATTTCAAATTTCACCCGCGCGTCCCGCACGCCCCTTTAGTGTTCCCGGTTGATCACGACCGCGGCGCCACAGACAGCGCACCGAACGAGTGACGTCACACGGATGAGCCTTCGTAGTATATGCGTAAGAAGGAGATAAAATATCTAAATGTGTTATTGTATGTCGTCGTCTGCAACGAGATCACGTACTTGTCGTGTATTTTATCTTGAAGAATATTAGAAACAATACACTAAGGTATGTAGGTAATCGATTTTATTCTTCACAATATGTTATTTTATTGTAGGTATGTTTTTTTTTACCACTATAAATACGAGTATATAAGTAGAGTATTTTTTTATACTCCACATAGTATTGATAATAATTGACTAATTTTTCCATAAGGAAAATATAATTAGCTGTTTTTGGGCTATATGCACAACACCATCACATTTAAAGTCAAAGCCAATCTCAAACTCATTTGCATATGGGCGCATGTTTTTTTTATACGACGTCGGGAGGTATACAAGCATGCAACGCATCTGATGTAAAGCGGGTACCGTAGCCTATTAACGCTTGTAATATATTAAGTATCACTCGCGCGATGCCTTCTCTGCTGCTTACACAGCTACTCCTTTGGAGCTTACTGGTGACCTCATTCACATGCAGGAATACAACAACCCTCTAGGAAGTGGTTATTTGGCTGCGGTTTTCTGCGAGGTGGAGGTACTTCCCCAGACGGGCTGAGTTGCCCCAGAGTTTCAAACAAAAGAGATATAGTGCACAGCGATAGCCGGATTGCCGAAGTACAACAACTACGAGAGATGTTATGTCAGGTAAGGGACCTGACATAAGACATCTCCCGTAGAAGTAGTTGTGTGAGCGAGTTCAATAGGAAGGAGTTGTTGCATTACGAGAGGGGTCGCAACGCGCTGGCGATACGCCTAGCTTCCGTAATGTAACCGGTAATATCAAAAAGGCCGTATTGTTGTTTCCCATCAGACGTATTAGTAGAAAGTTATTTATAATTTTGTACTAGAAACTATTCCAATTTTATATGAATCAAGTTACATTTTTTAAGATTTCTAAACATTTGTTTATGATTATTTCATAATACATGGATTACGAGAGTTTGGGCAGCACACTATCGCTGCTATTTAAAAAATCATGTCCTCAGCAGTGTCATGATAATAAGTTATGCTCTTATCTTTTCATTATCACTCAAAAAGACTAAAGTATTTTACGTCATTTGACACCTTGATGCCCATTATATACATGGCGTCGTAACGCGCATGGCGGAATTAAGCCACGCGGGCCTCAACGGGTTAATCAAAATTTTAAGTGTTGTAGGTTAGTTTTATCAATCATGGTTGTCATAAATGGTAATTTTGACAATACGTTATTTCCTTCTTGAGGATCGATAAAAAAAAATATAATCTAGAATCCGATCACGAGCTATAATTATTTATAATGGCGGCGCTAGTGTGCAACCTAAAGGTCGTATAAGAGCACTTATAAATGCTTGAAATTGAAAGTTAACATTAGGCGTTAGTAGACTATAATATGACCCTATGGTAGTCTATTAACGCCGATATTAACTTACTACATAGCTAGCCTAAAACAGGAAACATCAATTATGTTTTTTTTTATAAATAAATATGGTTTACGAAGACGGCCTTATCTCTAACACTTGACAATTTTATTTTGTCAGTTCAAGAAAAGCGCTATGCTGTTTGTCGTAAGTAAGATAACAGACAATAAAAATACTATATAATTAAAGAATTTAACATCTTTATAGATTTACACATAATACAACTTATATAATACAATTTATATTATGTTGTCGTAGAGTCGAGAAATGCGCTGTGCTATATGTGACAAATATGGTTAGAAAGAATTTTGGTGAAGAATTTTATTATAAACCTACCCAGAATATTGATGTATACATCAAGCTTGATATTGTAGTTCAAAATTAGCTCAACATGAACAACTATACAAACGTCAAAATGACAAGTTTGAAGTGGTATTAACTGTAGTCATATATTTGTGGCACTTCATTAATATTCTGTCAAGGATAAAACTTTTTCCAACTGTATCAGGGGCGTTGTTCATGAAAAGATTTTTCATTATCACAATTGCCATCCATGCGGAATGCCAATGCTGAGGACCCAGCCTCTGTTGGATCAGTAAGTCGACGTTTCTTGGGTGTTATTTGCTACCTCAGTTTCATGTCTCTTGTTTGGCATGGGTCGATCAATTCCGGCAATATGTGTTCCATATAAAATTCCGTAAGCTTTCCAACCATTTTCATTTCCCAAAATTCATCATCACGAAAGATGTCTTCAACTGTAATACCATGATTTTCACCACACCATACTGCAAAAAGACATATCTTTCTTTCACGTATGTGAAGTTGTCCTTGGTGTTGATAATAAAAAAGTACAGTTATGTATGATGTGTAACTGTACACCACATCCCTAGCGGGGTAGGCAGAGAGAGCCGAACGCTACATGACTCAATCCTTAGATATCTCACTCGCTTCTTTAACATTTATTGCTTTTCTCATGCACGCTCGCTAGTTTCTAAGACTTCTGATATCAACTTCTCATAGAACACTGTTATGACTGTTATATAATTTATTTAATGTAAGTATGAGAAAAACATTAACTCAAAAAAATCTAAACACCGCAGCAACGCTTGCAGAATGCAGCTAAATAACAATTTCTTGGAGGGTTGTTCTGTTCATGCGAGTTGGTGAAGTTCATATGCTGTGTAACCATTTCACGTCAGACAGATCGTATGCTTGTTTGCCAAGTCATTTTTATAATGCGCAGGGTCTTATTGTAAAAATGACTTAGGATCATTTCAGATAATATCAGCTTTTTTCTGAGACATTAAAAAAAGATTGGTCACATAATTTCAAGTACACGAATATGGAGGAAAATGCATAAAATGTACATATGAGAAGTAATTATACTTTAAATTTATATAATGCAAGGGTTTTCTGTTCAATTAAAATAAATATAGAACTTGTTTATTATGAAATCAAAAAAAAAATGAACTCGAACAACTCTTAAATAGGTTTTAATCAGGTCTACTATAAATATTTCAGTACCTATTATATGATACAGCAACTACCCGTTAGGTCGTTATAAAGATTATTGATTTTTAAGAATTTTACTCGCTCGAGAATACTTACAAAATCAAACTGGGAGTCTCGTGAACGGAGTTTACTCTATGGCCCGATTTTATTTTCGCAGCAAATCTGAAATAACACATGAATTGTGAAATGAAATTAAATGCAAATACTAGAAATTATAGCGACGAAAGAGAAGCAGTCAAAGTAAAACATCTGTGTGTTTTGCATATACTACGACTACGACTTTGACGAGCTCGGTGGCGCAGTGGTGAAACGCGCTGTTACGCTACTTTGACACCAACGCTCGTGGATTCGATTCCCACACAGTACACACATTTGTGTGCATGAACATGTCTGTTTGTCTTGGTCTGGGTATTTTCTATGTATAATAAGAATGTATTTACAAAAAAAAATGTATTTACGTATGTTTATCAGTTGTCTAGTACCCATAACACAAGCTTCGCTTACTTTGGGGCTAGGTGGCGCTGTGTAATTTGTCCGAAAAAAAAAACTATGCGCACATATGTAGATATATAATACTCGTATTCATCGATGAATATTATAAATGTGAATTTTCGTTTGTTTCTGAGCTTTCACGCGAAAACTATTCAACCGATCATCATGAAACTTTGAAGACATATTCTTGGAGGTATCGGTAGTAATATAGGATACTTTTTATAAAAAAAAAAAAATTAAAAGCTAGTATGTAATAAAACTATTGTAAGTACGACCAATCGGACCAATTGTATGTACATCAAATGTATGTAACGTGAGTAAGTTTCTTACCATCACCTTTAGGGCTAAAGTCAACATCACTCGCACGTAGTGCACCCTCCCGTATAACACCCGACTGTGGGAAGTACCTCCTCTGAAAGATTATAGTGTTATTGCGACAAAGCGAGGTTGGCAGGAAACTTGTGAAAAGTTGTTGCGTTAGCAGCGGGGGTAGCGGAAACCGCTTCAGATCAGGCAGA
Organism: Pyralis farinalis; assembly: GCA_947507595.1. Taxonomy (NCBI): domain Eukaryota; kingdom Metazoa; phylum Arthropoda; class Insecta; order Lepidoptera; family Pyralidae; genus Pyralis; species Pyralis farinalis. The sequence continues at coordinate 1,143,853 of OX382264.1, forward strand.
CCGTATGCTTCTTTCACACCTGATGTACTGGTACTAAGTCAGGTGAGTAAGAAGCATACGGCTAACGCAGCATCTTTTCACAAGGTTCCGGGCAACCTCAATCACTCGCAAGATCACAATAATCTTTCCGAGGTGGTATATATATCTAATGACTGTATAAAAGTCAAAGTGTTGTGTGTCATCTACATATATATTTATTATTGAAAGCTGCAGTCGAAATTTCCATGCGAGACCTTATGTTTACAAAAGCAATTTATGATCTCTGTAGACCTACCTATAGATAATTAACATTTACCTACATAGGTACTTAGAAACCAAATACATTCGAAATATATAATAATTTACTTACTTTCTACAATTAGCCATTATTTGAATTTTTTTCCTTCTCAGCTCTCGTTTGTTGACTTGTTTTTTGTTCTTCTTATTTGCCATTTCTTTACCCTGACTAAAATAAATAAATAATATTTTCGGGACGCGGGAACGCGGCTGCAATGCACATAAACACAGTGTTCACTTCTCAAACGAGCGATCACGACTGATCGCTGAAACAAAACATATCGGTAACATCGCGTGGCATGAGACAGAAATAACTTTATCGCGCGGAATAAAAATGACGTAAACGCCATATACAAATTTTCTTTAAAAACGTTAATATCTCGTAAATTATAATATATTTTTTGAAATCCCTAATACAGGCACTTGGTAATATATAAAAGAAATAGTATAAATATTACTAACATGCGTCACTATGACAAAAAATGTAAAATCCATATTTGTGTCGAGGCAACTTTGGGATTTTTTTCTATCGAGAATTTTTTTATTAATTGTGATTTCGATCAATCTAAGACCTTGCAATTATAGTGTACAATCCATAGATTTTTTTTAGTTAGTTTGAACTGAATTTAGTTAGCTAAAATTGAAGTTTACGGGTGGCGATTTATCTTTATGCCCCCTCTTAATGTATTGTGAGCGTTTTATAGTCTACGGTAACCGCTTTAAACCAGGTGGGCCGTATGCTTGTATATCTATGTCGGGAGACATACAAGCATACGGCCCACGGTATAAAAAAATAATAAAAACAACGTACATGATGAACAAATAGTTGCAGAGCGCGTATTTGTCGCGAGCACCGGCGCACGTGTTTACGAGTGTCGGTTATTGTCAGACATTATGTGTCACTAGTGTTGTGACTTGACGCAAATTAGCTTTAGGTGACTGAATAGGTCCTATTAGCTGTAATAGGGTAATGTGTAATTTATTTTAAATAAACAATTAATAAATTTAGTGGGATTTTTCCGAAAGCACCAACTTCGAGTGCTTCCGCCACCAACTAGTTCATGGCCGATTTCATTCTGACTTACTATTCGTTTCATATACTACATAAATACTATAAACTAAATCTCGTAGTGGTTATGACGCATAATTAATTTGATGAAAAACAATTAATGTTTTGTTGATGTATAGGTACTTAAATAAACTGCATAAGAAACTTTTTGCTATGTCATAAATTGGTTAGCCACTGAAAAGGTATATCGCTTTACATTTTAAAAAATAAAGAAACAAAATATATGAAAATTTCGCGCGTTTACGCAACGGTCAATATATATCTCTTTGCCCGCGTTAAATATTTATTGTACTTTTCGTACACACACATATTCCTTTCATAATTCAACTGCTATATCGCAATAATTCAATTTTTTTGGTGTACTGATTAATTTACACTCTGTCTTTCAGAGCACGTGGTGTCGACCGTACTAACCGCCCATTGCTCAATTTTCATATTTATGGAGCACCGCGATCACTCGCCTCGGCTGCTCAGCGTACGGCGCGCGGCGCCTGCCATTAGATCTTTTATTTAGACTGTGACCCGGACAAAGAACTCAAATCTAATTCGCCAGTCACAAGTCACAGAATAATATTTTCAGATATTCTTATGGTTTAGTTATAACAAATACGTTACGCAATGGCGTGTAAACGTTTCGGGATCCGTACCGATGAGAAGAAAATTCGTAAGCTTATGTTGCGATTTCGTTCGTTGAAGGTTTTGACCGAACCACAAAATCCTTTACATATTTTTTAACAACATTCACTTGCAAAAAACGGGCACTTATCACTTTCTTCATAATTTTCATACCAATTTTGTTTACAATCTTTATTTTTCTTACGAGTCACTGGCAGCTTAGATAATTTTATGTTTTATAAGAATTGTAAACACTAACATAATACAATTCAACTACTTAGATTTATACAGAATGTAGCCAGAAATGACAAGGTTTTATACTCATTCACAAAATGAGAATTTTGATTATGATCGACTGAACAATTTAAAAATGTGACGAACACGAGTGAAATTTAATGATATTACGCGACAAAATTGAATCGATCAGAATCTTCCGATTAGGTAACGGATAATTGAAAGAAAGAAAACTATTTATTCGGTGACATAATTAGTTACAGTTTGAAAAAAAAGAAGGAAACAGACTTGCTCTTAAAACTATGACACCGAATCGGCATCCACTCAGCATATGTCGCCGCGTCCTCGTGAGACGGTACGACGCTGGTCTTCCGGAGATACCTGATAGTAAAAGGACACTACCGCTCATCGCGGTGCACACTCCTGTACAACAAGACTCAATGTGAAATACAGTTTAGAAAGTAGAATTAGGCATAGAATAATTTAACACACTAGTTACTTATGTACTAATGTTAAAATGCATATATATATATATATATATATACATTCATAATTCCATATGATAAGTAATCCTTACACATACAATATATTGATTATATGGCGATGATACATGTAATGTCATAATAGTAAATTGGATGTCGTAGATGACAATGTAATAATCAAATATGTCTTTGAAAATCTAGGAGATAATACCTATCTGCCTATATGAACGGTTGTAATATGAAAAGTATTGCTCACGCATTGCCAGATGACACAGCATGACTCAGCGACTCCTTAGGAGTATACTGATAAGCCCACTCACTCGCAGAAGTACAACAACTCTACAAGGAATTATGTTTGTTTTTACCGTATACTCTAGTAATATAAAATTGATTGAATTTTAATAAAAAAAGAAAACTAAGAAACTTACTTCATCAGGTTTCAGACTACCAACCTACCGAAACAAATCAATATATGTTTGTTGGTATATATGACGAGAACGTTCTCGTGACATATTGGGGCGAATTTATGAATATCCATTTCGCTATATTCCCAAAACTTCATGGAGGAAAACCATCAAACAACATCGCTTACGGAGGTCGTGCGTGTACGGAAACAACAACACGGAGTGATCTGTCATCTTCAGGCGACCGTTGGCGGAGCACACCGGGCTTATCATTAGCGCGATCCTCCGACGGCTGACGTTGACAAAAACCCTCGGCCGTAAGGCCGGCACTCCACTGCGTGCACGATAACTTACTTATTGTATTAACATTAAAATTGCTAGGCAGAGAGAACCGAGCGCCACGTGACTCGATTCTTACACACCTCACTCAATACTTTAACATTCATAGCTCTTTTCATGCACGCTCTTTTTTTACACAACGTCCATGACCAAATTGGTCGTGTTTTATCAGAAGGTGATGTCAGAAGCCCCAGGAACCGGCGAGCGTGCATGAAAAGAACTATGAATGTCACAGAAGCGAGTGAAGTATGCAAGGACCGCGTCTTATGGCGCTCGGTTCTCTCTGCCTACCCAGCAAGGGACTTGGCGTGAAGATATACATACATACAAAATGATAGAATAAAATCATGAAAAAAAAATTTTTTTGGCGGTACTTTCCCTACACGTAAAGTGGGGATGTTTTTTTTTATTCGCTGCCACCCCATGATGTGGAGTGTCATTACATAGGTTTTTAAAAACAGCGAGAGTTTGGGAAGATTATTTTTCAATATTTAATGATCCGTTTGCAAAATATTTACATTTAAAGTGTAAATTTTTGTTAGACTCAAGTGTCGTCGTCGTAAAATTATCCCAAAATAATTAGCCCATATCGTGTACCAATAGTGTAGCCTTGATATGATTTATTTACAATTCGTTCAAATATTACTTTGCGTATGGCCATTTGCTTAACGTGTCGAATAAGCATTTCCATTGTAAATTGATATCCATTATGAAGCCAAAACTTTGTCGATTCTGTTTCACCAATCCAGTGACCTGAATAATTTATACGAGATCTTTTTAAATTATAATTTAAAATAAACCTTCTCGCTTCGGAAATATTCTGATCATATTCATCAAAAAACTTTAAGAACTTCCGGAAAAATACTAATAAAACGAATAACGTACGATGGTACTCAGTTCATCGATAGCGGGCTGTTGCTACCGACCGCGGGACATATGCGAAGTGCATGGCTTAAACGATTACTTTACTAAGAGTACATTACATACTCTCAGGGCAGACAGGACAGCCAGCACGCCGCTTGCCGACTGCATTGTAGTAATAGTAACAGGAGCGCTTTATGTATCTCACCAACATTGGGACGAGCGACAAAAATATTGATAAGGTAAAATCGCTCCAAATTTATAATTCAATTTTATTTGCCGTTCCAAATTCAAAATAATTAAAGCGATGAAAAACGAAATGTTTCTATGTAACAGTATTTATAGCCAAACTACATGTACATATACATGCAATAACAACCTATTATTTTTCACTTACCGAGTTTTATTTTTGATAGCCCTTGTCGCTGGGACAAACTAAGAGAGAGAGAGAGAGAGAGAAAGAGTTCTCACTGGAGTGCGAATGGTCAGCGATCAATTATTAATGTATTCGTCTCAATTATTGACATCGGATCTACGTTTTTTGGACAAGAAAATAGTGGATAGGTCTCCCGATACCTCGTCGGCGGTAGGACAAGTGTCCAAATTTGAACACAAGTTGTTATTAACACGTTACAATATTTATTATTCAAGATATTTTTTATAATATCTGTGCAAGCGGTATACAGCAGTGGACTGACGGCTTTATGCATCTGCAGCAATAAATCACAAGCAGCCTGCGCTCGTGATGCAATATTCAAAGTAAGGCCGCTCAGAATGGCAGATGAGGGAACATAGGCACTTTTTGTGAGGCATGGTGTGGCCCGGGGAGGTCGCCGCGCTTACAAGATGATATCGCCGGATAGGCCACGAGTGATCTGCATAAATCAATTGAACGTTTTGTGTCTGCTTTCGACGTCCTAACTTCATCGCTGTTGTTAGGTATAGCTGCATATGAATCAAAATCAAGCTGAAGTACGAACGAGTTTGCTGCACTAAATATTTATGTACCTAGAGTGGTTTTCCATTTATGTGCTTTCAATTGAAGGAGTTTAGAGTGTACTCCCAGGTGTTGCCGGCAGCCAGGCTTTTTGAACTAACAGCCACTGACATAAGTTAGCCATTATGATCTAGTGACAAAATCTTTGAGCATCGATTAAAGTATCCTTCAAAGCCCGGAAGAAACCGAGTTTGTTTGGCTGTCATAGTTGAGTATGAAGACTAGTTATTTCTAGTGGCTGATTTTTCTAGTAATGTTTAAATAATAATGTTGTGCCTATTGGAGCAGATTTTTTTTTTTGGCTTTTTGATTACTTTTTGAGAATGACGTGTTTAGAGCATACTTCAACTGCACACTGGCGAAGACTTCTGTATAACTTGAATCGAGATGGATAAATCAAGACATGCTGGTATGAAAGTCTTTTAAGTTGTATGATCGATTAAACAGTGATGTCATCGAGCCCCCTCCATACACGCTTAACTGCTTATCCCGATGGAAGCTTCATAGTTTTCTTCGACACGCTCGTCGGTTCCTAGGTGTATATACTTATATACCTAGACTAACTTATTGTTAAATAACGTCAATAACGATTCCGAGCCTACCCGTATTGTTGACGTTTCGCTCTGTTCCGTCCATCGACAAACTCAATCAAAACGAAAGCAAAGTAACTCCTCAAGGTTCCATGCGACTTTATAATTCGTCGTCGGTCACAATTTGTTGCTTTGATATTATAATAGGCGGAGTGTCATTGTGAACTCTCCGATTGGTACTCATTTAAAGCTCTCCGTCTGAGAAGTTGGTAACGACACAAATCAAGTTAATGGGTGTTCGATGGATCAAGCCCCCTTAAGAGATTGCCTCGTGGCGACTTGCCGGAGTGCCTCCCTAATGAAATACAAAATTGTGTTCTATTTTCTTGGACAAATTGGGTAAGTTTGTCACACAGAGATAGATAATGGTAGTTTCGAGTGTGGCGTCGGCGTCGCCATAAACGGTCGCCGCTTTGCGAAAAGATTCACAGCTCGTGGAGGGGATAGCGGGACAAATGAATATGTACTTTATGTTGAAAGCAGGAGATTTCGTATCAAATTGTTTCCGTTATTTGTGATTTATTTTTGATATCATATGTATTATTATTCTTAGACCACCTACAAAAGTAAGTTTAGATCAGTTTTTAATATTAATGCATCTCTTAGTGTTGAGTTCTAAACTATAAAAATGATTGTGTGCCCATAAAATAAAAACAACTTACAGTCAAAATGATAACATTTTACAATACGCAGAAAATATATTAATTCATGTTTCGCTGCTTCATAGATCTGTTAAGCACTACACAAGATACGACAACAAGTGACCAAGTATTACTACGAGTATAGCAAAGTATGTCTGCCGCACTGCGGGTGCGTTCTATCTTGTGGTATTGCTATGAACAGATACTTGATATCATAATGCTTTATTTTATATAACTCGCTGGTAAATCATAAGTATTTATATGCATGAAACGTCATGTTCCGATTATTAAAATAGGCATGCAAGATATTTGTGGGTAAAGTACAGGCAATTTATTTATGTAATAAAAATAAAATAATATTATTAAATTACATATTCTAGGAATTCTTTTCTATTGTAATAGTTTTTCTCGTTAAGCCAATTGTACAATTTTGCCTCGAATTCTTTTAAAGCATTTTCGTTTGTATTTGTCTGTCAGTGGTGTTCGAAAAAACATTAGCCTGTGAAAATGAGCACCTTTGCATCTCGGATAAATGTCAATAGCTAAATAAATAATATGTAAAGAACAGTCTGTAAATACTTATATACAACTTATAAATTATATAGTTAATAATCTTAAAAAAGTAAATGTAACTTAATAGGACAATATGCAATATAGGTGTAAGTTAACTTGTATATATATAATGTAAATTAGATTTAACTTCATGTGAGACTCATCACTATCAACTTTTAAAACAATTACATTGTTTTAAATAAATAATTACATAATATGTACCTTAACTTTTGTAAATATCTAAACATTAATTAATACTTAATTCTATGTATCTTTATAAAAAATACCTGTATCAAATAGCAGGTAAAAAAAAAAAAAAAAACAATCACCTTGTAAAGTTAAACATTTTCTGTTGTTGTGAATCTGATATATAAACATTTGTAAACCATGTAACCTACTTTCATGTACAATATACTCCCCTGGGAAGTGGAGTGACTTCCTTGGGCAAAAAAAAAAGTCAATAAGCTAATAAATAATTGGAAGAATTGTTTTACTTAAAATGCTAACTATGCTAATGCCAATTAATGCTAGCTCTTGATTTGACATTAAATCGTCATGGTGTGAAATTTTCGAGTGCAACTTTTTTTCACATGATACCTATGAGATTTTTCTTTTAGAAAATGTGCAATATTTGATTTTAGAATTACAATGGTTTTTTTTTTATTCAGCCTAGACGGGAAAGATGGTCACTTCGAAAATCCGAGTAATTTTTGAAAGCACGAGTTCCGCCGCGGTACTAACGCGGCAGGAACGGTTCGCAATATCAAAGCTGCGTTTGGAAAGGAGACTGCTAATGAACGTCCCGTGCGTTTTTGGTTTAAACGCTTTCGAAACTTCGACTTGAAGAACGAACCACGTGGAAGACCGCCCACACAGGTTAATAACGCTGAATTGAAGGAGATGGTGGAAGCCGGTCCGAGTCAAACTACCCAGGAATTAGCAGCATGGTTTAATGTTACCTTACCTACAATATTGCCTCTTTTGCATCAAATCAATAAGGAAAAAAAATATATAAAATGCATGTCTCATGATTTGACTGATCTGCAGAAAGAAACGCGTGTTGAAACTTGTGTTGCCTTGTTGAATCGGTACAGAAATGAAGGAATATTGGGTCGAATTGTGACATGTGACGAAAAGTGGATTCTTTACGATGACCGTAAGCGTAAAATGCAATGGCTGACATGTTCATGGTACATTAGGTGTTGAGAATTTAATTACTTTAGTCTTTTTATCATTTAAAAGCAGATTATTAACATTAAACCAATGCATAACTTTAGAGAGAGCATCGTTAACTTCGTCATAATTACCTAACTGTCTAAAGCCCTCAGAACCCGTTATATACCTTTTCCCATACATTTCGCGGTCATATATGACCACACGGGTTTTGAATGTCAAAGAGGTATCATCCGCAAACAATACAATCTCATGTTTATTTATCCTTTACATAATAAGGTAAGTCATTTATATATACTAAAAATAAAAATGGACCTAGAATTGGCCCTGTGGGACTACCATAACTACAGGGGACCCCGAAGATCTTTTACCATTAACATCGACCTTCTGTATCCTATTGCCCAGATAAGAAGACAGAAGTTTGAGAGCCATGTTTCTGATACCGTAGTGGTGTAATTTTCTGACAAAAGTGTTATGGTGCATGCAGTCAAACGCTTTAGACAGATCACAGAAAATTCCCAAGGCATCTTGCGAACCCTCCCATGCCGCGAATATACTTTTAAGCAAATGAATCCCTGCGTCTATAGTTGAACAACCTCTCGTAAATCCGAACTGTTTCCTATGAAGCAAATTATGTGTATTGAAATGTCTGAGCAACTAGCTAAGCATTCGTTCTTCAAAAATTTTACTGAGAATGGACAGTATGGAAACAGGTCGAAAATTTGAAAGGTCCGAACTATCACCAGATTTAAATAATGGAATGATTTTACTATGTTTCATCAAGTCAGGAAATACACCAGATGCCACACAACAATTGAAAATTGTAGCTAAATATGGAGCGATTGAAATAATAATAGAAGAAATGGTTTTGACAGATAGACCCCACAGATCTTTAGTGTTTTTCATATTTATTGATTTAAAAGCGTTCAAAACATCTTTTGGGCTTACAGCTGAAAATTCAAATATTGTGTCGCATTCTACCACGCTCTGTTTGAGAACCAGTTCAGCAGATATAGAAGAAGATATATATATATATATATATATATATATATATATATATATATAAGATTTCTCGTAGTAATAAGAGGAATGTTAGAAAAATATTTTTCAAACTCAGTCGCAATTTCTACATCATTTTTGATATCTATATCATTTATCTTTAACCGAAAGTCTCGACTACGTACTTTCGCTCTACCCGTCTCATTATTTATCATATCCCAAACAGATTTAATAATATTTGTTGAACCGTTAATTTTATTTCTTAAATATATAGACTTAGCATTGGAACAGGCTCGTTTAAATATTTTGGCATAATTTTTTACAAGTTCTTGAAAAGTCGGATTGTGATTACAGGTCCTTTCTTCATAAAGTTCATATATATTTGCATGCCTAAATATACACACATCAAAAGTGTCTAGGGATCAACATATATTTTTGCAATAACTTTTCTCCTGATTGATATTAATTAAAATTTTCTTTAACGATTCATCAAATAAAGTGTTTTCGTTTGTCTACAGTAACGATAAACTAAGTCACCTTTGCATTAATAAAGAAATTTGCCATTTTCATAATAAAGGGATTTTTGACATTTGAACCACTAACATTAAAGTTCGAAAAAAAGACTGAAATAACAGTTTTCTTTAAAATTTTATTGGGTAACTTAAATAATTAATAATCCGTGTTTCTACCGCGAACACTAACAACACAAGAACATCGGTTTGGCATACTCAAAATGAGTTCATCCAAATCACGCTGTGGAATGGCCGCCCATGTTCGTTGCAACAACAAAAAAAGGTCTTCTTGCGACTGGATACCCTCCATATTCGGCAGAGCTCTTCTCTGTAGCATATCCCATGCATGCTCAATCGGGTTCAAGTCTGGCGACTGAGCAGGCCAGGGCATGACATTGATGTTAGCTGCGGCGAGAGTCTGTCTTACAACTCTTGCGGTGTGCGGTCGTGCATTATCATGCATTAACTGAAATAAGGGACCGATTTGCACTTGTAGAGGAACGATGACGTCTGATACAATCGTCTCAGCATAAATTTGAGCGTTGAGGTTGCCTCTGATCCAAATCAACTCAGTTCTTCCGCCGATCCAAATACCCGCCCATACCATGATGGTTCCACCACTATAAGGATGGACTTCCTGGCAGGGTTCTCCAGTGTCGTATACGTCTTGTATCCGGTCTCATACCGAAACGAGACTCATCAGAAAAGCACACGAAACGCCATTGTTCTTCTGCCCAATTTCTGTGTTCAAGAGCCCATTGATATCGAATCCTACGATTGTGCATTGCTATAGGTAGTACCCTTAGCGGTCTTCGGGAATGAAGGTTCACTTCATGCAAGCGGTTTCTGACTGTTTGGTCGCTAATTAAGTTCCCTGAAGAGTGATGAAGCGTCACGGCTAACATCATGGCGGTTATTGTTGGAGCTCTTCGAGTTGTGATTTGAATGTATCGGTCTTGTCTCCGTGTGGTGCAGCGATACCGTCCTCCATGGCGCTCAGCCACGGTACCAGTGCTTCGGTAACGTGTCCAAAGTCGACTGATAACACTCTGACTTGTATTCAGAGCTAAAGCCACAGTACGTTGCCGGGAACCAGCTTCTATCATTCCCACGGCTCTGAGCATTTCTTCCCTGCTTAAATGACGTCGCCGCTCCATAATAACGTTGGTTTTAATCAGTAGTAGGGAAACAGTAGCACTAATAATGTCTTCAATGCGTTGTATGTTTTTATAGGGAAAATATTGACAGCTGATTTTCATCTTTTACTCGAATTTGATTGACAGTTCCTGTTTCAAATTATGAAATGCACCAAAAAGGATCCATATAAATTTATAAAATCATAAATTTATTACAAAGCCACATCTCAATCTCAAGAAATCCGCATAAAAATGCTTGATCCCTAGACACTTTTGATGTGTGTATATTTTCTCCTCAGTGTGTGCACATCTACGTACCGACGGAGGGAAAATAAGAATTTAGACGCGTTTAGTTTCCAGTAATAAAAAGAAACAAGATATATATATATATATATATTTAGGCATTGAGGCCCGAAGGCATTTAGACACCTCTTACGTTTTTATATAAACTCGTATTGTATTTTATTAATTTCTCATTGTTCTCGTTTTTCTTTTTTCATTTTATCAGGATTTTGAAAAATGGCGAAGAAGAAATGCCGATAAGAACTTGCCGCTGTAGGTATTTATTCTTTTATTCATTATTATATATATAGGTAGGTATTATATATTTAGGGGGTCATGTGCCAGAAGCGTGCTCGTTCGCGACCCCTGCCAATCAGTCGATTGCAATTCTGGACCAAGAGCGCACCGACGTGCGGATTAGGGCGTCCCCCGTAGGCGACGCGCACCGATCCGCCCCCGTCGGTGCGAATACAGCTGCATGCGGCGGTGGGGGCCGCCACCCACCACGCAGCGCCAATTCCGGCGGGACGAGGGGAGCCGAGTGCCGCATAGGCACGTGGAATGTGAGAGGTGGATTGAAAGATAAGACGAATGAACTGATAGACGTAATGAATGATAGACGTTTGGATGCTTTATGTGTGACAGAGACTAAGCGCAAGGGGAGCGACACCGATGATCTGCCCGGTGGTATGATGGCCCTATGGTCTGGGGTAGACCGTGACGATCATGCCAGTGCTGGTGTAGGTGTCGTACTCTCCTCTCGCTTAGCCACTGGTGTAAGAGATTACTGTTTGGTAGGGCCTAGACTTCTCTGGGTTCGTATTAAACTGGGCATCACGCGAGTATTTTTGGTTGCAGCATACGCTCCCGTAAGCTCAGCGTGTGCTCAAGAACTGGAGAAGTTTTGGGAGTCTGTGAGGGATGTTCTGGACTTAGTTGAAGGGAACGAAAGAGTGATTATGTGTGGAGACTTGAATGGATGGGTTGGGACCAAGCGATACAGCTATGAAGCTGTTCTTGGTCCGTATGGAGATAAGAGAGTGAACGAAGCAGGTAAGTCTATACTAGATTTATGTATGGAACGAGGCCTCCTCGTGTCGAATACTTTATTTCATCATAAGGATATTCACACGTATACATGGAGAAGGAATGATCAAAAAAGTGTGATTGATTTGATTTTAATAGATAGACGTCTCCGAAATGTTTTAATGGATACAAGAGCCTTTAGAGGCCCCACTCTTGAGACGGACCACTACCTGGTGGTAAGCCGGTTTGTGGGCCTTTTTAGGAAGTGGAGGCACTGGCGAGTGCGTATCCCTTTCGGAGATCATGAAAGGATAATGAGCGAAAAATTGCAAGATGAAAGTGTAAGGAGAATGTATGTGCATCTGGTAAGTGAGAGACTTGCAAATGCAAGCCTCTCCGACTCAGATGTGGATGATTGTTGGAAAGTTTTGAAAGAAAGTATGGTGAATAGTGCAAAAGAAGCTTGTGGATGCGCAAAGAGACGTAAAACAGCGAAAGGAGATGCCTGGTGGGATGCGGAGGTTGAATCCTCCGTAGCAAGAAAGAGGAAAGCGTGGCTGGATTACGTATCATCTTTGCCTTTAAATGAAAATATGAGAGAAAAGAAGAAAGAAATGTACCGTCTATGCAAGAATGAAACCAAGGCTTTAGTGAAAGAGAAGCGTGAAATACAAATTATGAATGAGGAAGAGAGGCTGACGAAAAACTTCGAGGCAAATACCAAACTCTTTTGGAGAGAGGTAAAGAAGTCTCGGAGTGGTTCGTTGGCATCCAGAATGGATAAGATAAAGTCTAAAGCTGGTGTCATTCTTGCCAACACTCAGGAAGTGTTAGAACGGTGGAGTGAATATTTTGAGGAAATGTATGAGTATGTCTCGGACGCTGGCAATGAGAGTGAGTCGGATGCTTACTCCACGTTGACGGCGTCCGACGAAGGCATAACTATGGATGAGATCGAATGGTCGATAAGAAGCTTGAAAAATGGAAAATCAGCGGGAATTGATCTGATCACAGCTGAGATGATCAAATTAGGTGGCACTTACGTCCGGGACGCCTTCTGGTACCTATGCAACCTATGCTGGAGAACTGGAAGGGTCCCAATGGACTGGAGACGCGCAGTCATCGTGCCCTTGTATAAAGGGAAGGGATCACGCATGGACTGCGCCAACTATAGGGCCATCAGTTTGATCAGCTTAGCAGCAAAAGTATATGGAAAGGTGATTGAAAGGAGAATGAGGGTGAAATCCGATGAAATGCTGTGGGACGCACAAGGAGGTTTCCGAAATGGAAGGGGATGTACGGATCAAGTTTTCTCGCTCCGCAATATCGTAGAGAAGCATCTGGCCATAGACCGGAAGGTTTTCTGCGGTTTTGTGGATCTTGAGAAAGCCTTTGATAGGGTTGTGCGAAAGGAACTGTGGGACATATTGCCGAGATATGGGATTGACGGTTCACTGCTCCGTGCTGTGCAGTCCACTTACAAGGATTGCTCAGCATGTGTGCGGATAGACGCTGGCATGTCACCCTGGTTTGATGTCAAAATTGGTGTCAAACAGGGTTGCATGCTATCTGCTAGGCTGTTTATCCTGTATCTCGATAGTTGTCTGCAGAGAATAAGGTCAACTAATGTGGGATTGCGCATGGGTGACCAAGTGGTGAACTGTCTGCTGTATGCAGACGATGCCGTGCTATTAGCAGATACACCATCTAAACTGCAAACACTGGTCACAGCGATGAAAGACGACTGTATGGAGAAAGGCTTACTACTGAATGCGAAGAAAACAAAGATAATGGTATTTGAAAGAGAAGAATCCAGAACTAATGTAAGGATTACGATTGATGATGAAGTGTTGGAACAAGTGGATGAGTTTGTATATCTTGGATGCGCTTTCAGCAGGGATGGAAGGTACACCGCAGATGTGGAAAGACGAGTGAGTGCTGGGAATAGTGTGAATGGAGCGTTGGGAAAACTTCTTGGCAGTAAAATCCTAAGCCAGAAGGCACAACTCGCTATACACAATGCAGTGTTGGTCCCAACGCTAACTTATGGAAGCGAGAGTTGGGTATGGCAGAAAGAGCATGAAAGTAGAATAAACGCGGTTGAAATGCGAGCGCTGCGCAAAATTTGTGGAGTAAGGCTCGTAGACCGTATTCGCAATGATGATGTTAGAAATAGAGTTGGTCTGAAAGAGAGCGTCGGTGTTAAAATAAGAAGAGGCATGCTCCGATGGTTCGGGCATGTAGAAAGAATGCAAGATGAAAGAATGACGAAGCAGATATACAATGCAAAAGTGGAAGGATGTAGGAGCCGGGGAAGGCCAAGACTTACCTACCATGACCAAATTGGTCATGTTCTATCAGAAGGTGATGTCAGGAGCCCTAGAAACCGGCGTGCGTGCATGAGAAGAGCAATGAATGTTAAAGAAGCGAGTGAGATATGTAAGGATCGAGTCACGTGGCGCTCGGTTCTCTCTGCCTACCCCGCAAGGGATTTGGCGTGAAGTTATAGATAGATATATATAGGTACATATTTTTTAAATACAACGTCGGGAGGCATACAAGCATACGGCTCGCCTGTGCAAAGTGGTCACACGCAATGCCACTTTTGCTGCTAACATAGCAACTCCTTAGGAGCGTACTTACTGGACAGACAAATGTTTGTCCTGTGTGGGAATCGAATTCACGAGTCTCGGTGTCAAAGCAGCGTTACCAAGCACTCCGCCACCTATTTCTTTTCCGCCATGTTCATACAACCTACTTGCAAAATTTCAATGTCAAGGTCACTCAAAGTGATTTTTGTGATGTCGTGTTTAGTCAGTGAGTGATCAATCGCTATTATTATATACATTTATGATATAGTTATTATATCACGGGTTTATCCCGGTCATTTGATAGGCGTGCGCGGGGATTTGGATCCAACGCCTAGATGCCCCTTTGAGAAGCTTGATGTAATGCATATATTTATTATTATTATATTATATTACATAGGTAGTCACTGCGGTACACAAGCTGTATGACACGGTGAGTGATTATTCTTCTTGAAATTAGAATACAGTGCGAGCTTGAAGACAGGAAGTTTGTGTGATCACTCATCAGTCATCAGTCAGCCGACAAACTGTCGCAAAGTTTCTTTTTAGCAATAAAAATAATACCAATTGGCGCAGGTTTCCTTGAAACATAAATCGCAACTCAAATAACAATGAAATTAGCGCCGCGTTATTTGTGAACAAACAAGATAAATATCTTAAAAGGGACCAGCTCGCCTGAGCCGCAGGTACTCGTACATAAAATGAGTTTGCTCAGGTTCCGCCGTGTCCGCCGTGTTTCACTGGCAACTCGCAGGAATTGTTATTTATTTTATACCACTAACGTGACAAACAAAATGGTAGTAAACAGTTACCGTAGAGCATGGAAGTTTGCAACACCAGGGGTGTCGCTATGTCGTGCTGTTATGAAAAAATAATTAATAGTAAATAGGTAAAGACACATACAGAAGGAAAACATCGTGTGGAGACCACCAACACGTCCAAGAAATTATATTTCGAAAGACGTGTGACCTAGCCTAAGAAAGATCTGGTTTTCCCTCTCGATTGTGAAGGCCAACTCCTTAGGCTTAAGTGGCGGATTCCGCCAAACCTAATGGATTAGGAAACGGAATAACGCGAAGAAGGAGAGATAAAGACACATGGCTTAATAGAATAATAAACATCCAAATCAAAATCTCTATACATAGGCATTATAATAAATAAATGGCGGCCGTCACCGGACGCCCGGCAGATGCGAAACATCGTAGTGAATATTCAAAGGAGAATGTTTGTGCCTGTATGAACGTTGCGAACATACTGAAGATTTTTGTACAGTGATCAAATAAACGATGTTATGTTGCCAAATTTACTAGCAACCCATTTATTTAAAAAAAGAATTACTCCATTCGGTATCCTATGAGTCGTGAAATTAAAATATGAAAGTAACTGATTTGACTTGACTACAGAGGTTGTAAAATCTACAGGTACCCATTTAGTTTTTTTAAATACAAATGAGAAGAAGGTGTATTATCACGAGCTTAATGCGTTTTTAGTTGGATCTTCTGTTGCATGATGAGGAGCCCCCTTAAATTAACGGTTTCTGGATATTGCTTAAAAGTTTTTTTTTTATACTACGCCGGGAGGTATACCTACAAATATACGGCCCACCTGATGTAAAGCGGTTACCGTAGCCTATTAACGCTTGCGATATATTAAGTATCACTCGCGCGATGCCTCCTCAGCTGCTTATACAGCAACTCCTTGGGAGCTTACTGGTGACCTCACTCACACGCAGGAACACAACAACCCTCTATGGAGTTGTTATTTGGCTGCGGTTTTCTGGGAGGCGGAGGTACTTCCCCAGACCGGCTACTTTCGTGCGCCCTGCCTCTCTTAAGTCCCTTGCTTCTGAATTATCTTCAATCAATGGGTGGAATTTATTAAGAGGATCACAAGCTATTTCAAGGTCTTCCATCTGGTCTGCCGATGCCCAATTAAAATATTCCTCTATAAAAAATCTGACATCTCATTTTATTTAACTGCCAATAGCTGTTTTACCTCCAAAAATTGTTCTAATTTCGTTTCGAATCTGTCTCGTTTATATCGGCGGGCGTGCGGTTGCACAATTTAGGAGTATTTTTTGGAAATGTCGCTGTTTTTGTTGGAGCCTCTCTAATTTGTTTTCATGCCATTTGATAATTATATAACTGTATCTCTCATGAATAAAACGAATTCGTAAATATAAAAATATACGAAAAAACAAATTGGCTTTTCATATATCTATAGGTTTCATTTGATATAATGCATATATTCATTTTTCTATTTATCTATATCTTTACGCCAAGTCCCTTATGCGGCAGGGAGAGAGTCTTTATTCTAGTATAATCCATGGTTCATGGCCCTCCTGACACCACCTTCTGTTAAATACGTTCAATCAGGACGTAATGTGTTTAGGTCTTCCTCGGTTCGTACATCTTTCCGCTTTCGCATTGCATATCAATTTATCAGCCTAGTAGGTTAAGTTTTATCTGCCAAGAAGTTTTCCCAACGTTCCATTCACTATATTCCCTCCATTCACTCGTTTTATTCCTATTAAAAATACATCCAATATATATTATCTCATTCCTTTGCTTTGACATCCATAACTTGTGCGTTTATTCTGATTAAGTTTCTTTCATACATCATTAATTATCTTTGTTTTCTTTGTATTCAGAGGTGTGC
This sequence comes from Pyralis farinalis, assembly GCA_947507595.1. Classification (NCBI taxonomy): domain Eukaryota; kingdom Metazoa; phylum Arthropoda; class Insecta; order Lepidoptera; family Pyralidae; genus Pyralis; species Pyralis farinalis. The sequence goes on from OX382264.1 coordinate 1,161,287, forward strand.
CTGTCTCCTTACAATCATCTTTTATTTACCATTGTGATTGGTGTTTGTCCAGAGTAGTCTATTTACTAGTAACATGGTATGATTTGGATAAGGTAGACAAGTAGGCCTTGTTCTCTATAGACAATTGTCAAGGTTCAGTATGAAAGGATGATTAAGAACAGGAACAACTCTACAAAGAAGTTACCTAAACGATGTCGACAATGTGTCTTATTGTCTTCATTCAAACAATCAATTATTTCATTTATTTACTGATAAATCCAGAATTTTTATTGTTTATTTTTATATATTGGCGTCTTCCGTCATCAAATAGACAGGTAATGGCGCCCGTGAGTCATACAATAGAACAAGTATTTATCTAAATTTCAATTAGAATGAACCTATCAAATGAATGACAATTTCTAGATGGTCTACTTTCGTGACAGATGAAATTACTTTCGTGAGGAGAACACGGACATTTTGAAATAATTAATTGGTCCAATGAGATGACAGTTTTCGCTCAATTAATGTAGTTTTCATTCATTCATTGTATTCATACAACCACAGCTCTGGCGAATCAGAATTCAGTTGAAAATACTTTTAAGAACAATCGTTGTTTACCAGATAACGTCACGTCATGCGCAGAAGATATGAGAACTTTATAGCAAATCCAGCAAGCAATACCTGTCATCTCTGTGACGAGTTCGAGCACGCTGCGTCCGATACCGAAAAAAAAATATAATAGCCACGCGGACTTGAGGGTAAGCATCCACCGCAACCTGTATTTTTGCCACCTTTAGGCGAGCCTGTTACAACCTCTTCACCGCTTTTTTGAAGAACCCGATGCTATGGTTATTTCGGAAAATGTCGACAGAGTTCATTTTAGACAGTAAGATTACTCTTCTTTGCAACTACTCAGGATCATTTTGTTTCCAGTGTAAGATAATGGAAATATAGTTGATGATAACAAAATACAAAAACGATTGGTTCCGTATACAAAACCGTATACAATTTTTTTTCTATATTCTATATATAAATAGTCTACTGATAAGAATGTGTAAATTATACAATGAGATTTGTAACTTTGATATGTTCCACCAAACGTTGGGTCCTTACAGGAATGCGCTTTATAACGTACTGTGAAGCCCATTGCTGTTAGAATTTAATAAAATTCATATCGTATTAACTATATTCCCTTACTGTGACGTACAAATAAGTTTAAACTATAACACAAGATGTGTACAACTGTAATTAGTATGCAATTTGATGTAACCTTTTTTTTTGTGACGCGGGGAAAAGTCCGGTGGTAGTGTGGGACTCCCCGTCGGCTATCCGACGGTATACCCACTAAACGACCCCGCGAAATGCCATCGGCCGCGTTGGTGTGGTGCCCCGGATCTGTCAGCAACAGGACACCACTGCGACTGGCCAGCCCCTCAGAAGGGGCCGGACTTCTTCAATCTAGGGGTCGTCCCGGCAAATTGGGACAGCCCCTCCGGCGGCGGGACCATTATGGGGCCAGGTTCCCATCCTGACCCCTAGTCCCACAAATTAGGGAGGCGGCAATAGGTGCATGTAGCGCCTACGCCGTACTCCCGTCCGCCGTCTCCAGAGCGGGACAGCCTCGGGATCATTCTCCCTGTCCCGCTCCGAGGCCTCCTTCTGGGACATGACCGTCTTACAGAAGGAGGCCATCGCCTGCCAGGCACTGTCACTCCCGAGCATGGAGCGGACCACGCTCGGGAGCGAGAGGTCCGAGACCATCTGTGACACTGCTCCAGCGTGTGTTGAGCAGTGTCCTCGGCCGCGCCACAATCGTGGCAGCCCGGCTGTTCCTCCCGCTTCGCGACCCGGTGCAGGTACTCACCGAAGCACCCATGCCCGGTGAGCACCTGCACTATGCGGAAGGTGAGGGGTTTGCGCCTGCGGCGCATCCACGCCTCCAGGACCGGGCGCAGCGCATCCGCAACGCGGACTCCATACCGCGGCTGCGCCAGGTCCTCCCCCCATCTCCGCATCATCTCTGAATGCCCTCGCTGGCGATACCGCCCCACTTCTTCCAACGTGGGGCGCTCGCCGAGTGCCCTCCTACTAGCGACGAAGCTATGCACTTCGGTGAGCACCTCCGCCACCAACTCCCAGGGTGGGTCGCCAGCGCTCTCTGCGCAGCTGAGCCCTGTTCCGAGCGCAGAGAGCGTCCGCCCATATGGGGGCACCGTACGTGGCCATACTCCGGCAGATGCCGGAGTACAGCCGCCTGCACGCGGCGCTGGGTCCGCCCACACACCACCGCCGTCGCTGCCACGACTGACCTGGTAATTAGACCTGGTAGTTAATCGTAAGAATAATGTTATTCTTACGATTAACGTCAAAACGCCTGATGATGCCTCGTGTAGAGGCGAAACACGTGTCGCAGCGACGACTAGGCCAGTCGTGGCAGCGACGGTGGTGGTGGGGCATGCGGATTTTGTTTCAGATGGCGGACGACCGCAGCAGCCGAGGCAGAGACTATCAGAGCAGCCATGGCAGCGTCGGCATGTTGCTCGTACTAACAGTAGTGGGTGGGTGCCGACCGGCGCTAGGCCGCATGAACTAATTGGTGGCGGAAGTACACAAAGCAGGTTAGATCAAATTGCATGTAAATTTGACTTTCGCAAAATAACGCCTGAATCTATTAACAACTGTAATTGGATTATAGACTAGTTATCTCTATGTGTGTGTTTATTACCATAATAAGGAAATTCTCAGTTTCTTCTTACAATTCAGCCTACTACACGTACCGAAGGCTGAGGCTGAATGATTATTTATTTATTTGCAAGTGACGCAATATGTCTTTCAAACAAAATTTATTTGAAACGATCGTCCGGAAGTCGAAAATAAAGGACGACATTACAGGGGCGAGGAAGTCAAACAGCGTTTGTAAAGTGAAGCCGAGCCGGTCGCAGGAGGCGTCCCAGACGTAATAACACTCGACTTTAGTTCAGATATCGGATGTCCCGCGCCCGCTCGCTATTTCGGTCGACGGACACATCTGGCACTCACTTCTTACTTTTAGGAGCAACTCAAGTGCTAAGACATTTATCTGACATTCAATAAGTTGAGTTGAAATGTTATATTAAATAATAAAATCGGCCAAGTGTGCATCGGCCCTAACAAATTTTGCCGCGTAAATGGTTTACACTATCGTTTGTAGATTTAAAGCTAACTTCTCCAGTACGTGGTGCCCAGACATTTAATAAAGACGGCCCTGGCGAAAAGTAGAGCGCACCAAAGCAGCCTACTGTGGAAGTACCTCAACATTACAGAATGACAACTCATTAGAGTATTCTTGTATCTTGAGCTTAACACTCTTTTAGACAACTTAGGCTAACAAGCGTACGGCCTGTCTAATTGAAACTAGTTACAGTATGCTTTATTTAAACAACGATTGGAGGCATACAGGTGGTATTTGTGAAAGAAGACCACCTTTGTGCCTCCTATCGTAAGAAGAAGTGTCATAAATACAAAATGTGTTTATTCCGTTATCAAAAAAAATACAAAAACAGAGTACGTTCTTTTAAGTATTTATCACACCCGTGTGTGTGAAGGAGTGACTCTACTATAACACTGACAAACAATCATAACAAAATACCTAAGTACATAACAAAGGTTAAACTTATTATTAAAAAAATCCGAATAGAACAATTTAATGCAGCATTTGTACACATTGTGTTCACCCGAAACAAACAAATTATTTATGTGAATGAGTATGTGTGAATGTGTGTGGTGCGGGCGAGTATATGTATGTGTGTGCGCGTTTGCGTAAGTTCGCTATGTTCACAGAGCACAGGCTATTACGGTATAAATTCGAAAACACGTGAATATAAAATATCCAATAAATTTCATTCAAACGTCATATTAATCAATTGTTTTAGTTTGGGTCTGTAACCATATAATAATATTATTGGAAATTAATTCTGATTTCAATGAAGTATAATTGATGTATGTTAGTAGCCGATGTCAAAAATCGGTAATTTAAGGGCCAATCCACACATCAAAAAGGCGATATACGGTAATAAGAGATTGGGATGCAGGCGGCGTCTCGCCTCTCGAACACGGCACCAATTACAAACACGAGTGTAGGACCTTTTTACAATTCCCCGCATAACTTCAGTTTTGTTTTACTTTTTACATTCTGAAAAATGTGCTCGCATACAAAACAGGCGCGAGTAATTCACTTCGTGAAATAAAGTGTCGAAAATTTTCAGCAAAATAACGTTTCGTTACGTGTTCGGCTGATGAATTGGGTTTTTTTTTTCTCTAAATAGAATGTAAAATGAGCACAACAGTATTGTGGAACCTGCCGTTCGGTATTTATTTTCGCCAAACAAATTTAGTTAAACAATGAAGATCAAAGTTACAATGGAGTAGGCGTACTCTTTTCTATTAAATACTTTTTATCTTTCAATTTTTAACTAAACACGAAATCCCAAAAATTACTCGAACAATGGATAATTTTACACAACTGGCAATCTAGTTGTATTGAACTGACTAAAAGAATTAAAGCCTTTAAACAACTGAATATTAAAAACTCAGAGGATCACTGGGCAGGCATCACTGGAAGTATTTTATTGTATTATCGAGCCAATGGCTCTATACTTGTCACATATTTTTAATGTATCTGTAGATATGGATGTGTTCCCAAACTTGATGAAATTTAGTAAACTTGTTCCTTTACTCAAGTGAGGGGGAAAGAGCGAGCTGGGGAATTACAGGCCCATATCTATACTACCAGTTTTGAGTAAAATATTCGAAAGGATAATGCTTGATCAATTGCAACTCTTTCTTTTTAAGATCAATTTTTCATCATACGCAATATGGTTTTACAGCTGGTGCAGCTGGTGGCAGGTGCTGGTGCAATGATGCAGGGGTGCCAATTGGTTAGGGAGATATCACAGGATGCTATTGGGGTTCTCTCTAAAGCATTTGATTGTATCACTAATTTTAATGGTCGAACGGATTCTTTCAAAGTTCAAATGTATATGTTTCCCTGTATATTATTCCTTGTTACTCATATATTATGTAATGTATATGAGTAACAGGGAATAATATTATAATTCAGGATCAGCAGCTGGAGCGAAGTAACGGGTACGTATGATAGTAGACCGAGGTCGTTTTTTCATTGTTCCCATACTGTCCAGCAAAATAATATATTGTATTCGTACGCATCAAAACCTGATCCCCTTCTGCTGAGTCCGTAAACCGAGCCGTAACATATCATACCATATTGCAAATTTACCAATTTTACATTTAAACATAACATGGGTTGTATATATTTTTGTAATCACCTTTTAAAACCTTTCATTTTGATACCCCAGTCATAGGATTTTGAGAATTATTGTTTTCGTAACAAACCTAAAAATCACTGTTTTTATTCTTTATAAACTTAATATACCCAGTGACACTCCCGCAATAAAGACGAATCTAACGACATATCATTCATCACAATTAGTTCAGCCGTTTAGCAGTTATGAGGGAACATAGGAACGGACGTACAAACATACATATACCTACCTAGTCTTGCCATAAATACTGAAACAAAGAAAAAAAAAATTCTATTGCCAATAACATTTATTACTTTTACAGTGTGTTCGTTTAATACATAAATATAAAACAATTTTAAATACACACATCAAAAGTGTCTAGGGATCAACATATATTTTTGCAATAACTTTTCTCCTGATTGATATTAATTAAAATTTTCTTTAAGGATTCATCAAATAAAGTGTTTTCGTTTGTCTACAGTAACGATAAACCAAGTCACCTTTGCATTAATAAACAAATTTGCCATTTTCATAATAAAGGGATTTTTGACATTTGAACCACTAACATTAAAGTTCGAAAAAAAGACTGAAATAACAGTTTTCTTTAAAATTTTATTGGGTAACTTAAACAATTAATAATCCGTGTTTCTACCGCGAACACTAACAACACAAGAACATCGGTTTGGCATACTCAAAATGAGTTCATCCAAATCACGCTGTGGAATGGCCGCCCATGTTCGTTGCAACAACAAAAAAAGGACTTTGGACACGTTACCGAAGCACTGGTACCGTGGCTGAGCGCCATGGAGGACGGTATCGCTGCACCACACGGAGACAAGACCGATACATTCAAATCACAACTCGAAGAGCTCCAACAATAACCGCCATGATGTTAGCCGTGACGCTTCATCACTCTTCAGGGAACTTAATTAGCGACCAAACAGTCAGAAACCGCTTGCATGAAGTGAACCTTCATTCCCGAAGACCGCTAAGGGTACCACCTATAGCAATGCACAATCGTAGGATTCGATATCAATGGGCTCTTGAACACAGAAATTGGGCAGAAGAACAATGGCGTTTCGTGTGCTTTTCTGATGAGTCTCGTTTTGGTATGAGACCGGATACAAGACGTATACGACACTGGAGAACCCCTGGACGCCAACAGCGATTAAAATCCTGCCAGGAAGTCCATCCTTATAGTGGTGGAACCATCATGGTATGGGCGGGTATTTGGATCGGCGGAAGAACTGAGTTGATTTGGATCAGAGGCAACCTCAACGCTCAAATTTATGCTGAGACGATTGTATCAGACGTCATCGTTCCTCTACAAGTGAAAATCGGTCCCTTATTTCAGTTAATGCATGATAATGCACGACCGCACACCGCAAGAGTTGTAAGACAGACTCTCGCCGCAGCTAACATCAATGTCATGCCCTGGCCTGCTCAGTCGCCAGACTTGAACCCGATTGAGCATGCATGGGATATGCTACAGAGAAGAGCTCTGCCGAATATGGAGGGTATCCAGTCGCAAGAAGACCTTTTTTTGTTGTTGCAACGAACATGGGCGGCCATTCCACAGCGTGATTTGGATGAACTCATTTTGAGTATGCCAAACCGATGTTCTTGTGTTGTTAGTGTTCGCGGTAGAAACACGGATTATTAATTGTTTAAGTTACCCAATAAAATTTTAAAGAAAACTGTTATTTCAGTCTTTTTTTCGAACTTTAATGTTAGTGGTTCAAATGTCAAAAATCCCTTTATTATGAAAATGGCAAATTTCTTTATTAATGCAAAGGTGACTTGGTTTATCGTTACTGTAGACAAACGAAAACACTTTATTTGATGAATCCTTAAAGAAAATTTTAATTAATATCAATCAGGAGAAAAGTTATTGCAAAAATATATGTTGATCCCTAGACACTTTTGATGTGTGTATAAGAAGCTTATTCCACTTCGATTAAATCTCCATTGGCTGCCATACAGTCCTTTAAACGTTGAGGCCAAGCACGCACTCGTACGGATTGTTTTAGGGACTCCAAATTTTATTATCATGGCGTTTAGACTAAGCCGTGCTCTCTAAAGCTGACCATAAATCTTAATCCAGCGGATTAAGATCGGGACTAGACGACGGCTATCAGCTCTGATGAAGTCAGAAACGTTCGTTTTGCAACTAAGACTGCGTAGACCGAGCTTTATGACCCAGCGCTGAGTCTTGTTGGAAGGACCATTCATGTTTATTGAACATGGTGTTGTTAAGGGGCTTCACTACCTTCTCAAGAATGGTATATTGATACACTTGTGCCGATGTTTTGGTACCTTTTTCACAAAAGTATGGCTCAGTCACTCCTTCATAGCTAATACCCCACCAAACCATCACTGAAGTCGGATAGTGCCCACGTTGCACTCTGTCGACTAATTGGGAAGCTTCCTTAGAGCTTTGAGCATAAATACGGTCATTTTGTTTGTTACAATGTTGCACAATTGTAAAAATTTTCTCATCCGTAAACAAAATTTTTCTGCGACCTCCCTTTGCGTACCGCTTCAGTAGTTGTTTCGATTTTACCCCCCTATTCTTTTTTAAATTATCAGTTAAGAAATGACCAGTACGTCATTTAAAATACGCGACATGGTTCTAGGTGCTATCTTCATCTCCCGAGATAAAATCTTTTGCTTTCGGACAGGATTTCTTCGAATTCTTTCCCTTACTGCTTTGTCCACCTTTTTCGTATACGAACACTACGTGGACGGCCAGATCTTTTTCTGTCACAAACAGAGGAGGTCTCATTGTACCTATTAATAGCCCCGTACGCAAACATTTTACTAATACCAAGCGTATGGAGAGTTTTAAAAATTGCATATACCTACTTTGTTTAATGCAATCACAGCGATTCGGTTCTCTTTATCACCCCACTCCATTTTAATATCGCAAAATATTGTACAATGTATTGGCGCCAAAATGAGAAAACACAATGAACAATCATATAAAAAATCGGCCAAGTGCGAGTCGGACTCGCGCACGAAGGGTTCCGTACCATTAAAATCACGTTTGTTGTATGGGAGCCCCCTTAAATATTTATTTTATTCTATTTTTTAGTATTTGTTGTTATAGCGGCAACAGAAATACATCATCTGTGAAAATTTCAACTGTCTAACTATCACCGTTCATTAGATACAGCCTGGTGACAGACGGACGGACGGACGGACGGACGGACGGACGGACGGACGGACAGCGGAGCCTCAGTAATAGGGTTCCGTTTTACCCTTTGGGTACGGAACCCTAAAAATGACAGATTCCAAATTCAAATGTAATACGAGTATTTTGTTTATTTTTAATTGTAACAGTATTTATGGCCAGACTAAGTATACATACATACAGAGCAAACACATAACCCTCATTTATTGGCTTAGCCGAAGTGGAGTAAAAATTATATTCTATACATTTCTAACAGTAGTCAGTCATCGTTTTTTAATCTATCAGCAATTTGAAACGACCATTGGCTAAGAATATTAAAAAAAAAATATTTTTAAATCCAATTGATTATTACAATAATTTATATCAGCAGTACAATAAAAGTGATTTCAAATAAAGATATTCAGTTTCTTGTACTGAATAATCTAGACATCTTCGTGTATGTTCCGCGGCAATAGATACTTACGCTTTAGTACGCGTAGTAAAATATCATACAAAAATATAAACTGTACACAACAGTTTAATAGACTCATTCGCTGGCTCTTGCACTAAAAGCTCGAACTGTAGATCGAGCTGTATGCAGCCAGAGTTACCGCTCGCTCTTCAGATATGACGTCCCGCACACATTCCACGGTCTGCAGAACAGCCGGCCGGGACGTCGTGGAGTACGGTCGTGAAGATGAGAGATAACACGTGCTCTGCACTAATTAAATACTCAGGAGCTACTGCTGCTCGCGGCTCCGAATTTATAACCTCCGTTCAGAACACTCCTGTATATGCCAAATCTTCTGTTTAAGTTTTTCACGTATGAAACATCGGAGCATTGCCAACCCACTTTAACAACTTCTTACTATTTTCCTAATACAGTGATCTTACCAGCTTACAAGAACAAATAACCATCCTGGGAATCCTAATTTCGCTGTTGTTTTCTGTGACGTGGATTTCCGTGAGGCTTTTAGATTGCGATTGTTTAAACATGGCTGGGCAACAATACCTTAGGCGAATAAAAACTATATAAACGTTTATACCGAATGTAAAGAGGTAGGGCGCATCGAATCAGTCCGTCTGGGGAAGTACCTCCACTTCGCAGAAAACCGCAGCCAAATATCAACTGCCTAGAGGGTTGTTGAACTCCTGCGCGTGAATGCGTCTCCTAAGGAGTTGATGTGTTATTTAACAGTGTGTGATATTGAATGCAACAAGCGTTCATTGGCTTCGGTAACTATGCTTGTGACTTCTGACCTTCACCTTTTATTTATTTAAAACTTTATTGACCTTTTGGTTCAATAGGCGGACTTAATGCTAATTGCATTCTCTACCAGTCGACCTTTGGGAGTGCACAGAATCACGATTGCGGCTAAACATATATATATATATATATATGTATACATACATTAAATACATATATACTTATATTACATACATACATATAAATCATACGATACATACAAACGTATTAGACATAATAACTCTTACAATTTATATTAAAATAATAGAAATATATAAATAATGATGAGGGTCTTATTGCCTTGTCGAGCTTTCAGAAAGATATTGGTGTACCTTCTTTTTGAAGATCAAATTTGCTGCACGATTTCTTAAATACTGGTAACGTGACGGGTGCTTCTGTGACCGTAGAAAATATCACACACCAACAGTTACGTAGGGCAGCTAGGCGACTGAAAAATCGAGCAACAATTGGCCCGGACGGCATCCCCTCGTACTTGATAAAGGACTGCATATCGGTGTTGGCTGAAACTCTTTTGCATCTCTTTAATCTCGCCTTGAAAAAGTCCCATCATCCTTCTCGATGGAGATTATCGAGAGTGACTCCAGTACCGAAAAGTGGAGCAGAGGGTGACGTCAGTATGTATAGGTCTATTGCTGTTATGTAAGGGTCTGTTGTCTGTCAATAAATGACATTACTGAAACTTATTCTTAGGGCGCCGGGCGGTTTGAAAATATTGACCTGCATCAATCCGCAGTTGAACAACGTGTGAGTATGGCCAAAACCTCTTCGGTTAAATGGAGAGCCAGACCTGTGCAGTGGGATGGTTATTGGGTGCTGCGGTTGTACTTCAACACTATCTAGTGCGTGCGAGAGACAGAGTTACTAAAAGAAATCTGGTTTCTTGGCCGCCAGCTTGACCTTCTTCTTCAGGTGGCTTCGGAGATCAACTTCGCTGAATATCTCCTGAATATCTCGACACCAAGTATCGCCATGCTCTTGGCGATGGTTAAAGGCATACTTCGGGTATGAGGAACTGCGGCAGTTGTAGTTTTTTTTAACGGTGACATGTAGACTTTTTGAGTACATTAAAGAAAAAAAAACCGGCCAAGTGCGAGCCGGACTCGCGCACGAATGGTTCCGTACCATTATCTATAAAAACGGCAAAAAATCATGTCTGTTGTGTGGGAGCCCCACGTAAATATTTAATTTATTTTAATTTAATTGTTTATTTTTAAAGTGAATAATATAACTCAATATTCTGTGAATATTTCAAGCATCTACCTGTTGCCGTTATCAATATCGAGCAAAAAAATCACGTTTGTTGTATGGGAGCCCCTTTAAATATTTGTTTTATTTTAATTTAATTATTTATTTTTAAAGTGTATATATAACTAAATATTCTGTAAATATTTCAAGCGTCTGTTGCCGTTATCAATATCGAGCAAAAACGAGCAAGAAAATCAAATTTGTTGTATGGGAGCCCTCTTAAACATTTATTTATTCTATTTTTTAGTATTTGTTGTTATAGCGGCAACAGAAATACATCATCTGTGTAAATTTCAACTGTCTAACTATTACGGTTCATGAGATATAGTCTGGTGACAGACGGACGGACGGACAGTGGACTCTCAGTAATAGGGTCCGTTTTCCCCTTTGGGTACGGAACCCTAAAAAAGTGCGTTTACATAGTATAGGAAAGCTGTTTTTATATACAACGTCGGTAGGCATACAAGCATACGGCCCGCCTAACGTAAAACAGTTACCGTAGCCTATTACCGCTTATAATATATTAAGTAGGTAGGCAGGACCTGACGGAATCCCGGCTTTCTTGTTCAAGGACTGTCGGTCTGTACTTGCACAACCGTTATTACACATCTATAATACTTGTCTAAAAGTGGAAACGTCTCCGGAGGCATGGCAACTGACTCGTGTAGTCCCGGTCCCTAAATCAGGTTCTTGTCATAATATAGATCAGTTTAGGCCAGTGGCGGTATTATCTACTCCTGCCAAAGTATTCGACTCTGCTATACAAAAGAGTATTTTAGAACAAGTAAGCTCTCAACTTTGCCACGAACAGCATGGTTTCAGGCCGGGTCGCAGCACGACAAGCAATTTATTGAACCATATGGCACGAATAGTACCAATTGTAGACGAGGGGGGGCCAGGTGGACGTCGCGTATTTTGATTTCCGCAAAGCCTTCGATGTCGTTGACAACGACGTGCTTTTAAGAAAGCTGGCTGGGGTTGGATGTACTCCCCAATTATTAAAATTCTTAGCTAGTTACATGCGAGATAGACAACAGTATGTTGACTATGCTGGATGTCGGTCTTTGCCGTATTTTGTTAGATCAGGGGTGAGTCAAGGTAGTAACATCGGGCCGCTCGAATTCCTCATAATGATCAACGATTTACCTAAAGTCGTCGAGCACTCCGAATGTCTGTTGTTTGCGGACGACCTAAAGTTGTCCCTTAGTATTAACACGACGGCGGACTGCGAGCGTTTGCAGGGCGATATTAACAAAGTAGTGTCGTGGGCTCACGTGAATGGACTCCAGTTTAACGCATCCAAATGTGTCACGATCACTTTCACAAAAAAGTATAGACCGTTGGAATTTGAATATAAAGTGGGAGAAGTTATTATGAAAAGAGTGACGGAAGTAAAAGACTTAGGGGTTAATTTTACAGCCGAACTGTCATTTAAGAAGCACATTTATAGTATCGTTAAAAAGGCTTTTAGAAACTTGGGATTCATTCTTCGTAGAGTGCATGGCTTCACAAATATCAAAGCGATTATATCCTTGTATAATGCGTTAGTCAGAAGTCACCTAGAATGTAACGCAGTCATCTGGGCTCCGCATGAAACTAAATATAGTCTCATGTTGGAGCGCATTCAAAATAAATTTACAAGATACTTATATATGAGGCTCTATGGTGTCTATCCATATTATCCTTTAATGTATCCTACCCTATTTGTTCTGGGTATGGTAGGATACACTGAGTTACGCGTGCGGAGAGATTTGGCCTTAGCCTTGTACATTTTCAGGCTGATTCGTGGTCAAAATCACAACCCTGAATTACTTAGTTTGGTTAGGGTATGTGTTCCCGACGGATACGTAGGGCGCCGCCGCCGGCCCCCGTTACTGTCTGTGCCTAGAGCTCGAACCGAGCTACAGCGCAATGCTCCACTGACGCGCACACTACGCACCCTCAACCGAATGGCAGAGAGAACAGACCTATTTTCCTGTTCTTTGAACGAATTCACAAGAATAGCTTTGTTAATTTTATGTTATAGTGACTGATTATTTTGTCCTGAATACTTGTCTATCGTATTGGTATAAACTGTAATGGTAGACTTAAGTAAAGATAAATAAATAAATAAATAAAAGTATCACTCGCGCGATGCCTCTTCTGCTTCTTACACAGCAACCCCTTAGGAGCTTACTGGTGACCTCACTCCTCACACAACTACCCTCTAGGGAGTTGTTATATGGCAGCGATTTTCTGTGAGGTGGAGGTACTTCGCCAGACGGGCTGCTTTGATGCGCCCTACCTCTCCTGTATAAGGCTAATTATCAAATCCAGATATTTTTGTCTGTTTACTCCATTAGCATTTATATGAAGATTGAATAAGAGAGACGTCGATCTTTGACCTGGTAATCAGACTGCCCGGTGAAAGAAATGCATATTACAGCTGGTTGACGGATGGTGTACGTCGGAGAACTCCTGCCAAATAACAACTATGTACAAAGTTGCTGTGTTCCTGCGAGTGAATGACGTTACCACTCAGCTACTGAGAAATTGCTGCATAACGGGGGTGGCAACGAACGACATAAGTGTTGCAGGCGTCCGGTAGCCGAAATAGATCAGACGGATCGTATACTTGTATGTTGTACGTTGTCCTGAATGTGAAAAAAAATGTCATCAATCAACTCAGTCGTAAAAAGACAACAGACAGATAGACAGATCAACTTCCGCATATATTAGTGGTAGAGACGCGCTGGTAATTCACGAAGCGTCCGTAGATAGATCGCCGACCGAGCCGCCGATGGAAGTATCTCGGCAAGATTAACGAGGTGGCTGCAGCCGCTGTCTGATGGCTGCCATTAGCTCCGCCCGTTAAACTGGCGCTTTAGCGGCGGCAAGTACTCGTAATAAAAAAAAGTGTTGAAAAAAATTTCTTCGTATTGTTCGCAATGCTACTTGAATTGCCGTATCTTGGCACGTGGACTCTTGAAGCACAAGGAGCACCGTTCGTGTTAACAATTCTTCAACATTTTACTGATGACTTTATTTTCTCGCAGGAATGTAAAGTCTTCTATGGAGAATAATGAATATCAATGGTCTTTGCCTGACAATATGTTCAAAAGGCACATCAAAAATACTCTATGTAAGAAGGGTTATTATAGAATCGATAAATATCTAACTGACAGAGATGTATGGAAATGATTCAGCACATGTATTAATATAACTTTAATTATACACAATTATTCCGCTCGGTGGCGCAGTGGTGAAACGCGTTGTTACGCTACTTAGACACCAACGCTCGTGGGTTCGATTCCCACACAGGACAAACACTTGTGTGCATGAACATGTTTGTTTGTCTTAGTCTGGGTATTTTCTTTGTATAATAAGCATGTATTTACAAAAAAAAATGTATTTACGTATGTTTATCAGTTGTCTAGTACCCATAACACAAGCTTCGCTTACTTTGGGGCTAGGTGGCGCTGTGTAATTTGTCCGACAATATTTATATATATATATATATACTTGATATCACTATATGCACACTCATATAATTATATTTAATGTAATATGTATAGATGATTAAAAAAAAAAAGACCTATATTGGCAAGTTTCTTTTGGCATTTCTTCATCGCCAATGGTCATTTGAAATGCTGGTAGATTAAAAAAGAGAAAAACTTAAAAAAAATGAATAACATATAATATTGAGAAAGTAAGACGAGTCTCCGTGCCCGTAAGGGTCTAAAGGCAACTAAAGATTTTTTATCTTTTAATGAATTTATACATAACTATCATGTCATGTGTTATATAAAACATTTAGATTATTTTATATCTCAGAACTGTTTAGGGTGCCTGGGAATTAATTGGAAACCCAGACACTACACGACCTGAAGCTAGTATTAAACATAATAGCGATATTTTGCCAGAGTCTCGTTTGTTCATGATCGCCTATGTAGAAAATCACATATTATGAAAGACTGATAATACCGTATTACATAATATTACTGTATAAGATTACATGTTGACCAAAATAGATTCTCCATACCTACTCTCTCTGATAAACCTCCGTCTTTGTGCCAGAAATCTGAGACGTCCTAATGTGCTGTGTGTCCCTCAAAGAGCAACCAATTACAGGAAAAAATCTTTCTTTGTTCGATCCGCAAACACTTTGAATAAATTGGTTAGCGATCCTGAGCTGGATCTTTTTAAGATAAACCCAAAAATATTTAAACACAAATTGACTAGGGTTTGGTTAGTGTGGATCTCAAAAATTAAAATAGTAACAAACTTACCACCAAAATTTATGCTTAAATATCTTTTATTTTTCTTTTTTACTTTTATTTATAATGTTAAGCAAACAAGCACACATTTCTTCCTACTCGTATATGCGAAAACATGTTATTTTTATTTATGCATTTTTGTACCACGTTATTTACACTGTAATGTTTTCACAATAAAATAAAATAAAATAATATTACAGTAACGCGCAGCCCTCATTGCCTTGTTCGCGGTCCTACAACACACCACTTATCAGATCACTTATTGATTATATTTTCTCCCACTAGTCAGTGCCTATACTCCAATCTCGGAGATATAGGCGCTAAAACATAACGAGCGCGGTCAAGTAGTTTCTTAGTTTGTATAACCTGCAGAATGTACCACGTGCAGGCTTCGTTTGACAATAAAGATGATGAATATGGTGACCAAAACTTTAAGTAACTTATTATGTCATATCTTATGTCATAGTTCTGTCCATTCATCCCCTGTTTTCACAGATATCTTATTCCCTTCATACCTGAAGTTTTCAAAGCAAAATATTTATCTGGAAATATATTAACATTTAATTATGTGTATATTACACATTAAATACAGAGCAAAGTTTTTAAGCACAGATACTTGAAATCATCAGTCTGCCTTAACCAATTAAAGTAGACGTTTATTACTAGTGCAGTTTTAAATATATCGAAAGTCATTAATAGCAATACCATCTCGCGAACAAAAGCGAGGTTGCAAAGACTTCTAAATAGGTAAATTTGAAAAGCTACATCTTACCTAAATACACAATATGATTCAAGCAGAGCCGTTTCCAAGACACACGAAATATATTTATATGATCATAAGAATTACTCGTTTAAAGTACCCGGTCTGTAGAAAACGTTGAATATTGTTTATCGAAAACAGTCTCGTTCTCTTGTAGAAATCACACAGCGTTTAAGAAAATTTTCACCTAAGCTTTCCTTTATAAAAAAATAAGCTTTGCATTAGATGAAAAAGAACTTCAAAAAAGAATTTGGTTCAGAACTAGATCTGCTTGGGTAAAGATGAAAAAATAATCATTTCACACTAACACAAACCTTGTTACGCGGTGTAAATAAAAGGAACCCTCGATGCCAAGTAAATCTTGAACTTAATCGATTTTTAATTTATACCGTTTATTGGACAAACAATATATCTACGTTTTCAAAATTATCGACAATTATAGATCCTGCTCTCAGAACGGAAATGAAAAAGTTTGTTAATTTTTGTCATCTATATCCGTCCTCTCGCGAGCGCCCCCGACGCAGCTCCGCTCGGCCGCTGCCCCCTGACCCTGGCCGCCCCGGGAAGTATTAATGACACAAAATTGCTGAAAATTTCATGTTCCGCTGAGCTTATCTGAACGGTTTTATAACTCCGAATCTAAAAGAGGAATGTAAACCGCTTATAAAACCGGATGGTAGAGTTTTTTAAATTTGACGTTCGTGACTGAACCCGAATACGTTTTAACTTCCAGCAAGCTAATGGAGATTAGCTGGATTTAAAGTTTGTAAATTTGTACTGTGTACATATAAAAGAACGAAAAGAACCATTTCTTAATAGGTTTAAGAATTAATGAATATGTAACATACAAAGATGTCTGGAAATAATTCAGCATAGGTAACTATATTTATTATTACTTATTATTAAAATAACATGGTAACATAAATTTATTATAATATCATTATTTGGTATGAAAAGAGACCTATAATTTTTCGGCATTTCTTCTTCACCAATAGTTATTTACGAAATGCTAGTAGATTAAAAATAGAAAAATAATAAGTAAGAGAATTTAATGAGATACAATAATATTATATTTAAAAAATGTATGTCCTGTCTACGTGCCCTCGGGCCTAATGGCAAAAAAAGAATCTTTAGCTTTTTTATGTTTTATTTTGTACTATCGACTACCATGGTTTATTGCCCCAATACTACTGCAATAACTTCACATGACCTTTTCAGATCTCCCACTCACTTGCAGAAGCTTTAAGGAGTTTCCTTTTATACAATAGTGGAAGATCAACAAGCTTACGACCCGCCTGCAGGTGAACGCATTGTCACCGCCGCTTCCCTGCTCACTTACTCGCAGGAACACAACAACCCTCTAGGTAGTTGTTATTTGGTAGTGGTTCGCTGTAAGAAGGAGGTACTTCTTCGGTCAGGTTGCTCTCATACACGAAGATCTTTCTGACTTTGACTCTGAAGACGATAGCGAACCTGTAATGTATTTCTCGAGACGGCCTGCTGATGAAGTAGTGCCTTTTGTTTTATACTACGCCGAGAGATATACAAGTATATCTCACATTCAAGATATGACACACATACGAACGCTTATAGTACCAACATATTAATACAAGAAGCAAAAACTTAAACAAAAACAAGAACACGATAATCCTCCGTTAGTTGTAAGTAATTTGTCTGCGGTTTTCTGTGAGGTGAATAACAACCGTGTGCTAAATATGCCTTCCAAAGCACGGAACTCGAGTTTATTAAACCCATCCGTAGACAGGTGTCGCTTAACTTGCATTCTATTTAGACTGATGCGCGCATCGGCACTGTGCGGTTCCTCATTTTCATATCTGCGTAATATAATAGAACAGAAATGACGATATCCGCAGTAGAACTAAACTATAAACAGGCTGAAGGGACAGAGGCCGGCTGCATTGCTCGTAGAAGTGATAACCACCGAGGAAAGAAAGTTCTCGTATGGCATCTCCTTGCCGGTGCGTGCAGTGTGGAATGACACCCTACTAAATGGAGCCACGAACTTAAAAAATCTATCGGGAATCGATGGATGCAGGTGCCTGGTGGCTCAGGACCGAGGCGACTGACTCTTTAGAGGGAAGGCCTGTTCAACAATGAACTAATACTTTAGAGGGGAGGCCTGTTCAACAATGAACTAATACTTCAGAGGGGAGGCCTGTTCAATAATGAACTAATACTTTAGTGGGGAGGCCTGTTCAACAATGAACTAATACTTTAAAGGGGAGGCCTGTTCAACAATGAACTAATACTTCAGAGGGGAGGCCTGTTCAATAATGAACTAATACTTTAGAGAGGAGGCCTGTTCAACAATGAACTAATACTTCAGAGGGGAGGCCTGTTCAATAATGAACTAATACTTTAGAGAGGAGGCCTGTTCAACAATGAACTAATACTTTAGTGGGGAGGCCTGTTCAACAATGAACTAATACTTCAGAGGGGAGGCCTGTTCAACAATGAACTAATACTTTAAAGGGGAGGCCTGTTCAACAATGAACTAATAGTTCAGAGGGGAGGCCTGTTCAACAATGAACTAATACTTCAGAAGGGAGGCCTGTTCAACAATGAACTAATACTTTAGAGGGGAGGCCTGTTCAACAATGAAGTAATACTTTAGAGAGGAGGCCTGTTCAACAATGGACTAATACGTGCTGAAATGATGATCATGATGATGTATACGTGTACTTATTCAGTGGTATTTTGGCAATTAATAATCAGTGTTATTAAAATTTTTCACATTTAATATGGAAAATAATATGGCTGGAAATAAAGCGTGAGCAGTGTTTGTTCTTCCAATTACCTGCCCGTTGGCGACGGACGGACGGAGCGAGGGACGTGACAAGATGAATCAACAAAAGTGTCCCCGAGTCTGCCGACAACAACAACTTGATAACTAGGAAAACAGAACTTTGTTCAACTCCTGAAAAGTCCTTCATAATGTCGCTTTAAACTTGAAACGGCCGGAAGAGGGGTAATATTGACGCTCTTGTAAAAATATCTCGAATTTCAATTGTATCATTTGTTCAGCACTGCGAGCTCTCGGGAAGTAACTCTCTTGGGTTTGTGTTCACAATTATGGCGTCATTAAATATTTTTAAGATCGTTTGACAGATCGATATCATTTACAGATGTTAATGATTTCGACAATTGTTTTAAAGGGAAATGTCAATGACTCTATGATGACTCAATGATTTTTTAAGGAAATGTTATTGAGTCAACAATGACTGAGTATATTTCCCTTAAAAAACAGTTGTTCGTTTGATTTTCATAAGGCGTACGTCTACCTCACAAAGAAGCTGGCAAATAATTACATGGAAGGCATCCCAGCGGTAAGTGAGATCACCAGTCGCTGTGTTAGCAGCAGGGGTGACAAACGCGAGCGATATTTCCTTATTGCAAGTATTAATATGTTACGATAACCATTTTACTACAAGTGGACAGTTGATTGTAAGATTAACACAAAAATAAAACATACCTTACCTGTTATTTACGTTGGCGAAGCCGCAAGTTTCAGCTATTAATGTATATATATATATATATATGATTATATATGATTAGTCCCGCATCTATAGTGGTCCTACTCTACTATAAATGCGGAGCTAATCATTGGTTAAGCATGTTCTTAATGTTTGGGAGAGATCGCAGGATACCATTAGGGTCTTATCTGATCTCTCCAAAATGGTTGATTGTGTCGACCGCAGGACATTATTATTCAACCTGTGGCACTATGTTTCGACAGGATACTAATTCGATTCTATAATAAATGGTCTTAAACAGTTCTCTCCTATCCTGAGATTGTCTTGAAAAGAAAATGTACATCAAAAATATCAAAAATATTATCGATGAATATAATATACAATATATATTATCATTTGACATCATCGTTTAATTGAATTGCTATACTGACAAACATTTGTTGAAATATCAAATGAAACCAGTTGAGAATGCGAAATTTTGCATTACCAGAGGAACACCTGGCTCGTCAATTATATAACAATTCAATTTTTTTTTTAATTTGTCGGCCATTTTGACCATGTTCCTTAAGTAATAGGAACGGTGTTCCTGAACATTCCTATTCTACTTTTTTATGCTGAATCCGAATCTGAAGTCAAAATTAGAATATTAAAAAAAAAGCGACAGACTCACACAGACAAACATATAGATTTCATATTGGAACGGTGTTCCTGAAAAGATCTGTAATGGCAAGTCTCTTTGAGTATTTCTTCTTCGCTTCTTTCATTTAAAAATGTTAAAATAAAACCAGTTGAGAATGTGCAAGCTTGCATTGCCAGAGGACCACCTGGCTCGTCAATTATAAAACAATTCAATTTTTTTTTTTTACATTTGTCGGCCTTTTTGACCATGTTCCTTAAGAGATAGGAACGGTGTTCCTGAACATTCCTATTCTACTTTTTTATAATCAATCAGAATCTGAAGTGAAAATTCGATATTCGAAAAAACGCACACACAGACAAACATATAGATTTCATATATGAACGGTGTTCCTGAAAATAAAAACGTTAATTACCAGAAATTAATAAAATATAATAAAATTGAAATTGGTCGGACTTAGACACGACTTAAATTTACAAAATCAAATGTTATGGCGTTTTAGTCGTCACTTACAATTCAATTGTATTAAAAAAAGTAAGTCGTCACTAAGTGCCAGTGAGAGCTCAATCATTATAATATGTGACTTATAATTATATCATACATATATTTTAGGGTTTTGTAATTTTTATTATTAACAGTTTTTCAATATTAACAGTTATCGACTGGCGCTTTGCATTTAAACAAACTTCCCTTTAAAATGCCTCTCTTCAAATATCTTCTGCAGAATTTCCTTCTTCTAACCGACAATGTGCGTTCCGAACTATGCTGTCGAGAATTGTTCGCCGTGCAGGCATAACGTTTGTGCTGCGCAAACATTTGCGGGCAAACTTCGCGAGCTTCAATAGAAAACGCACGCGGAATGTTTTACCGTCGAGAAACGATAAACGTGAGTGCCTCATATTTGATCTGGCGTTTAGTTGACGGCTTCAGAAATTACAATCATACTCTTACACTCTGAAGAATAAATCGAAAACTTGTAGTGCACGTACGTAATATGCGAGGTAAGAAAGACTGAAATTCACCTACTACGACTAAATCGATTGTGTTGTGTCAGAAGGCGAGACTACCGCCACCACATCAACTCTTACTCATCCCACTGGGATACGGGTCTCCCTTTAACCGAAGGGATTTAGAGCATACTCTACCACGCTGCTCAAATTCGAATTGGCGGAGGCCAGTGTTTTCAAACCGCCCGAGGGCCGCTGACTTAGCTTAACGACTGTCATCAATCGACAATAACCGGGACCGACGGCTTTCGAGCATGGAGAAACTCGAGATAGATAAATCCATCGACACTGACTGCTGCGTAACCTGCGTGTTAGAACGACACGCTCAACGACACCATCGAGCTCAGGCGGGACCGGGAGTGATACAACAAGTAAAGTGTTTGAGGATCGCACCGTGTAGCGCTCGGTTCTCTCTGGCTAATCCGCATAGGACCTGGCGTGAGGATATAGATAGATAGAATCTATGATATTTCACGTTGATGGTGTTTAGAGTAACTTGTTCTTTTACTTTGGCAACCATTCTACACTAGCATCAGTTACCATTGTCAATTTTATTAGAATATTTTTGTCTACTTTGAGTACGAAAATGACTCAACTAAATAACCAATTTAGTTGTATATTGAAAAATATTTAATACTTATACAATTTGTGACTACATCAGTCATCTTAAGAAACCGTTTTTTTACTTTTCTCATAATATTATCCCGATGTAATTTAATAATTAACTTAAAATTTAAAGTCAACCGACGTTCTTTATTAATTTCTCGCTTTGTCCGTAATACCCGTTGCCAAATTTAGATTTTACTCACGATCGGTACAGGTAAATGTGAAATTAGACAGACAACCTAACTTTGCCATGTGTACAAACTTTGTTGAAGTCTAAACTTGCGATTCAGATCTAAAACTGAAGAAAACAGTCACGTTCCCGACTACAATCTGAAAGTATACAAGCAGTAACGCCTGGTGAACGCTTACGACGTGTTTTCTAAATGTATTCAAAGTATACGTAACCAGTTTCTTTGTGACTAACATTAAGCATTAATCACAATTCCACTGACATAACACTCAAAGCACCTGTTACCAACGATTGCCACACAATGAACCACAAAGGCATTGCAAGAATATACCGGCAGCACTTATTGTTTCATAATCTACAAATGTAATCTCTCCGGAGTTAATAATACCACTTTTATTAATAACAACAGCCCCACCGTAAACTACCAGGTTGTTATGACTCATTATGGCGGCCATTAAACATCACGATAACTTAGCGGTTCACGCGCCGTAGAAATCAATATCCTATTTATTACACGCTTTAAGGTCAACTGATACGGACATGATAAAATCTTGGGAATAGAATTTCAATCAAATACAAATATATTTATTGCGAATATGAGTCCAGATGGTGGTAAAAGAAAAGAAAAACGTTTTCGGTAGTAGAGTTTCAGCCAAGTTCTACCAAAAAGTATGCAACATTTGATAAATACTTAACTGATTTTATAAACTTACTTGTTATAAATTTAAAATAAGGAATACAAACAAATACAATCAAATCAAAACGAAAATTATTAAAATAGAAGAAAAAAACAAATTATAAAGGAAATATAAAAATAAATGTATCAAAGCTTATCATTAAGGAACTCCTGGGTACTGTAATATGTCTTCTCGATCAACAAACTCGTCTTTTCTTAAATGTGTCAATATTTGGAGAAATAACAATATGGTCAGGCAGCTTATTATAAATTATAAATTTTAATTATCTACCAGTAATTGAGTTTTGTTTGAGGATAACATAGTCGTTTGGTAATGAAAAGAGCTCCAAAATTACTTTGTAATGGTAATAGTAAGTCTATAATTTATCAGTGTTGTATTTTTGCATGATTGCCAAAAAAAAGTTTTGGTTTCACAGTTCATGTACATATGTAGGTGCGTAGAGTTGTGAGTATTATTTTACCATAATAACCAAACGTCAGAATATATTCGCGATATTGTGCTACCTTCTCCAGGGGAATATAAAGGTATACAGTAATAAGTTAGGGCGCATTATGTATTCTAAGTTATGCAGACTGAAATAAAATCAACTCTTCTAAAGCTATTAAGGTTGGCAAAGTCTACGGTTTTGAAAGATGTTATCCACACAGGAAAAAATATCTATTTGGCGTTTAAAAATGTCTATTAAAATAATATCTATTTTTTTTAGTTATATTTTATTCATGAATCTTTTTTATACAACGTCGGGAGGCATACAAGAATACTGCTTATCTGATTTAAAGCGGTTACCGTAGGTAGTCGATGAGCACTTGCAATAAGCATCGCTCGCGCCATGCCACCTCCGTTGGTAACACAAAAATTTCATAGGAGCGTACTGGTATATACCGTAGCCTATTAACGTTTGTAATATATATTATGTAACACTCGCGCGATGCCTCCTCTGCTGCTTACACAGCATCTCCTTGGGAGCTTACTGGTAACCTCACTCACTCACAGGAACCCAACAACCCCCCTCAGATAGTTGTTATTTGACTGCGACTTTGTGTGAGGTGATGTATTACCCGGACTGCTTTAATGCAACTACCTCGCTTAAAAATGCCCTGACAAAGACAAACAGATATGTTAATGAACACAAATTGTTGTCTTATGTGGGAATTTAACCATGAGGCTTGGTGTAAACAGCTGCAGCGTTATCAACCACTCCGCAACTAAGCTTGTCAAAATCCTGGTCACTTATTTTATGATATACTCGTATATTTAGTTACATTTAAAATACATTTTTTTTTATTATAAATCCTTTTTTATTGTTGCAAAAAGGTAAATGGAAGGACTAAAATAAGATTCACTCTGACTTGCGGGGTCAAGACAGAGATGGCGTGGACATTAAAATAAATTGATTTAAATTTCCACCATTTAACTTTTGCCTTTTTAAATATTATTTATCTCATCTAATACAAACATAATCGGACTGTTGAGTACTGAAAGCCACGCGAACGCGTGCGTGTCTCTGCTATAGGGTAATGTTCCATCGTTAGACTACAGCGATAAACCAGTCGTACACACAACTCCGTAATGGGATCACTTAGATTAGTGTAACAGTTTAATTCGTTATAATACTTTGGTATAAACGTTGGGCATAATTATAACATCTATCTGTAACTTCACGCCAAATCCCTTACGAGGTCGACAGAGAGAACCGAGCGCCACGTGACTCGATCCTTACACCCCTCACTCGCTTCTTTAAAATTAATTGCTCTTCCCATGCACGCTCACCGGTTTCTAAGGATCCTGACATCACCTTCTGATAGAACACGATCCATTTGGTCATAGTAGGTAGGTAAGTCGTGGGCTTCGCCAGCTCCTAAGTCCTTTCACTTTCGCGTTGTATATCTGCTGCATCATTATTTCATACTGCATTACTTCTACATGTCCGAACAAACGGAGCATGCCTCATCTTATTTTAACACCGACGCTCTCTTTCAGATCAATTTTGTTTCTAATATCATCATTGCAAATACGGTCTACAAGCGTTACGCTATAAATTTTGCGCAACGCTCGCATTTCGACCGCGTTTATACAACTTTCATGCTCTTTCTGCCATACCCGGGTCTTGCTTCCATCAGTAAGGCGTCAGACCTCCGCAACCAAGAGTGTAAACTTGGACGATCGGGTTTCCTCACGATGTCTTCCATCACCGCCGAGCAAGTGATAATTGCAAATATGTACATAAATTCCAAAAGTTGGTCAATAAGTTTGTCCAATGGTCTATCACTGCTAATGTTACAAGTACAAACATTTATTCGTTTTATCGGCTTTGATTTGTTTTAGGTTATATTAGGGTGTGACTTTGTTTCATTACGTATTGCTTTCGTAGAGGGCTTATTGAATGTCGAAAATAAAACATAAATTCAATATCGAATCTAACTTTGACACCCCACTATGATTATAGATATAGGTGCGACAAGGGTGGCCCTTGAGGATAGTCTGAGGGCCACCCTTGTCCCGCGAACTTGCTTATTTTATACCATGGCCGGGTTTTGAGGACTTGTATTCGTCGTAATAGTTACGTCGCAATACTGAAATATTTACGACTTTTAAATAAGACTTGTGGTAAATATTTCAGTATTTTCTAAATAACCATCGATATCGCACGGAAATATATTTCAGTCATTTCAGACATTACGCCGGGCAAAGGTACCTAACCACTCGTTTTATAAGTAAGGAGTTTTAATTAGTAACTGCAATAAATAAAATTCAAAGGCGAGTAGTTTTGATCAGGACTATTATTTCTTAATGAAATTATTTTAATGAAGTGAAAGTAAGAACGGGGAGAGGGGAGAGGTTATAAAAATTAATAACTCAACATTCATTTATACAACCTCTCTTTCTCCTTTTAGAGTTTCGTATGCACAAATTATATATTTTTTTAATTATTTACTAGCGACCTGTCGGGATATCCTGTAGCTACAAAAAGTCAAGGATTACCCGCTGGTCTAATCTAAAGATTCCCTGCAATCAGCCACAAAGTAGGTCCGGCCATTTTCGAGATCAATGGAACATTCATTTTTATAGATTCCCACAGAAGGCAAACATTTGTGTGCACGAACATGTCTATTTGTCTTGGTCTGGATGTTTTAAGAGAGGTAGGGCGCATCAAAGCGGCCCGTCTAGGGAAGAACCTCCACCTCACAGAAAACCGCAGCCAAATACCAATGCCCTGGATGGTTGTTATATTCCTGCGTGTGAGTGAGGTTACCAGTAAGCTCCCAAGGAGTTGCTGTGTAAGCAGCAGAGGAGGCATTGCGCGAGTGTTAGATAATATATATCACAAGCGTTAATACGCTACGGTACCCGCTTTATATCAGATGGGCCGTATGCTTCTATGTCTGCCGACGAAATATAAAGTAAAAAAAAAAAAACACAAGCAAGAATTCACTAATGACATTGCGTTGTGTTTAAACAAAGCAAATTGATATAAAAAAGATTAAGATCTTGGCAACAATCACCGATAAAACTAAGTTAAAAGTCTTACACATTGTTTGTAATACGAGATTATACTTTTGCATTAACTTGTTCCGACTTGTAGAACATTTAAACTGGAACGTTTTGTGCTGAACCTTAAAAATATATTTTTATGATCATGTGGCGGTCCATCCAATACAATCCAATACAAATTTATCATAAATCGTAAAATTCTATTGTCCTCTACATGACAGACACATGAAACAAACATAAAATAGACAGAGAAAGGTCATTCACGTAACATCGATAAATTTGTCGAGTGCCGGCACCGTGCGCCGTCCGCCGTCCGTCCGGAATTACGATAAAAATTTGGCCATGTTCTGCTAAGGCCGTGATATCGTCTTAATTTTATTACTTGCATTCTTTCACGTCTGAGCTCAAATATAATTTGGTTTAGAATTTGAGGAACTTTTTCATAAAGAAGGATTAGCAAACGTAAGTAGTAAATAATGTCCGTACAAACGATCGATTCAGACTGAGAGTCAGAGTACAGGATAAAACTTAAGTCACCCAATGCAAATTCAATTAATTTGTCGTAATCAGTACCGTATGATTTTCTAAACTGTCAATACTGCCGGGTTTATACTAAAATACAGGTAGTTGACTGGACGACATTTAACCGTAGCATTTATCCCGTGACGCGTCGCGGCACTGACAACGAAAATGTACCCGTAGCGTCCCATACATTTGAAAATTTCCCGTTTAGACATGTCCAATTTTCTTGTTGTTTTGAATAATTACATGTGACGTATTATATATTATAAATATTGTCGATAAATGGCCGACACACTGCACTGTACAAAAACAACGATGCTTAGGTACTTAATCATTTCTATAGTTTTCAACAAGTGCGGTACATCAAAGCAGCCCGTCTGGGGAAGTACCTCCACCTCACAGAAAACCACAACCGTAACCGCAGCGGTAACCAGTATTGTCTTAAGGAGTTGCTGTGTTAGCAATAGAGGTGGCATCTCGCGAGTGATACTTAATGTATTGCAAGCATTCATAAGCTACGGTAACAGCTTTACATCATATGGGCCGTATGCTGGTATGCCTTCCCAAGTTGTATAAAAAAATAGGAAATTTTGTGGCACATGCCAGATTCAAACCGGGGACCAGTTGATCTATAGCCCGGTTCTTTATACACTGGGCTTATCACTGCTCTCAAATTTCTCTATCCCATGAGAGTTCATGAATGTCCTCGCAATTTTCCAAATATTGGTCAGTTAAACTTCGATGGATTTACTGTACCTTTACTTAACTTTAAGACGCCTTCGTAAAATACGACCGAGTTCCTACAAACAAGAGTTCCCAGCCTGACGCGAGCCTCCGCAGAGTTAAAACCGAATAAGAAATAAAGTCGGCCGCTCGTACGAGCCAGTTTGCGAATCCGATTCTATGTTCGGCGAGTTACGCGGCACCGTCTGCCGGATTTTACCGAAGGTGGCGGGAATTCAGGTGAGATATTTTAGCGCCTTTTGGCTCGTTTGCTTTGTTCGCTGGCTCGAATTGCTGACTCAAAGTGTCGGACGTCGCCGTTCCTGTGTCTGCAGTATGATGTTTTTGCAGTTGACGTACAAATTTCGTGTCGTTACTTTACTATGGGTAATTTGAATACGGCTTCGCTTGACACAGGTACATCGGAATGACGCTACGAAGAAGAAGAATATTTCTTATTATCCCGTTTCATATTATCCATTACCCATCTATAAACTGACGGGGTCCGCTATCGAACCCTGAAGCTTCAGTAAAGATACAAATTTTGACATGGAAAGACTACTGTCAGATCTCCACAATCCAGAGGGAAAAATCACACCTTTCTTAGATAAGGTCGCACGAAATGTATCTTTTTTATCATTAATTAGTAATATATAGAACATAACATAACGCTTGCTGACCACGTTCGTAATGAAGACGTGAGAGAAAAAGTTGGTCTGAAAGAGAGTATCGGTATTAAGATACGAAAAGGCATGCTCCATTGTTTCGGACATGTAGAAATAATGCGGGACGAAAGAACGACGAAAGAGATATACAATGCAAAAGTGGAAGGATGTAGGAGCCGAGGAAGACCGAGACTAACCTACCATGACCAAATTGATCGTGTTTTATCAGAAGGTGATGTCAGGAGCCCCAAGAACCGGCGAGCGTGCATTAAAAGAGCTACGAGTATGAATGTTATTGAAACGAGTGAAGTATATAAGGACCGCGTCTTATGGCGCTCAGTTCTCTCTGCCTACCCCGCAAGGGACCTGGCGTGAAGATATACATACATACATACAATTAGTAATATAATTAGTATTACCTTTTTAATTAAGCGAAAATTACGCCCATGTACACAAAGCCGAAAACAGCAGTTTAGTGGTACACGCCAACACCAGGATTCAAACCGGTGACCAGGCGGTTAAGAAGTTGGTTCTTTATCTACCAGGCTATCACTGCTCTTTAATAGTTGGTATAGTTATTTTTGCAAGTAGATTGGCAAACAAGCATGCGGCCCACATTAGATAGTAAGCGGTCACCGCAGCATATTGACGCTCGCAACACCACGGGGATGTTACTCGCGCGCTGCCAATCTTGTGACCTAAGGCTGTTTCGTCACAGTACTCAGTAATTTCTCTGCCATATCTCGCCCTTCAAACCGAAACACAGCTATATAAATATAGCTGCTTGGCGTTAGAAATAGGTGAGACAGAGGTACCCACCCAGATGACTTTTGTACAAAGTCTCCCTCTGGTGAAACAGAAGTAGAAGTAACCTACCTTTATTTCGAAATTAAAGTACTAAAGTAAACAAAACACTTTCTGTTCTTTTTTCGTTGTCATTACATGTACGAGTATGTATATAAACGATTGACTTTTATTACTCGAGAGTTTGAATCCCCGCGTATTCCCACGGCATGGCACTCTAAATTAACAGCTCTTTCCACCAAAATAACATTTAGTTGCTACGAGTATCTTATCTTGCTTTGGATGGAGTCCTAAACTATTTTTAAATGTATGTATGTATGTATATCTTCACGCCAGGTCCCTTGCGGGGTAGGCAGAGAGAACCGAGCGCCATAAGACGCGGTCCTTACACACTTCACTCGCTTCTTTCACATTCATAGCTCTTTTCATGCACGCTCGCCGGTTCCTAAGGCTCCTGACATCACCTTCTGATAAAACACGACCAATTTGGTCATGGTAGGTTAGTCTTGGTCTTCCTCGGCTCCTACATCCTTCCACTTTCGCATTGTATATCTGTTTCGTCATTCTTTCATCTTGCATTCTTTCTACATGTCCGAACCAACGGAGCATGCCCTTTCTTATCTTAACACCGACACTCTCTTTCAGTCCAACTCTCTTTCGTACGTCATCATTTCGAACGCGGTCAGCAAGCGTTATGCCACAAATTTTTCGCAGTGCTCGCATCTCGACCGCATTTATTCTACTTTCATGCTCTCTCTGCCATACCCAGCTCTCACTTCCATAAGTTAGCGTTGGGATTAACACCGCGCTGTGTACAGCGAGCTGTGCCTTCTGGCTTAGATTTCGGCTGCATTATTAGTATTTTTAAATATTTGATAATTAACTGATTTAAACATTAAACATTCAGACCAGACCATAAACAAAACAAAGGCAATAAGTTGAGTATAAGATTATTTTAAAAACTTCATAGGTCAATTCAGTCATCTTAACAGATCCCGTGTGCATAAAAATACCAACAAAAGAGAAATATAGCAAAGGTAAAATTCTTTGTTATCAGGTCCTTGCGGGCACTTGGACACGTATTCCATTTTTTAAATATGATATTGTACCTTTGTATATCTTCACGTGAGGTGTCTTGCTGGGTACCAATGGCCATTGATATAAATTAGCCAAGAAGAAAAGCTGACAGAAACTTGACATTATAGGTATCTTCTCAAATGGTCGATTTGAAGTTATAAGAAATATTACAATAGAATTATGTCAGCATATTGGTACAATAGTAATTGCCAAGTAGTAGAATTAAAAGCATATAGGATGCCTGTGCTGCATTCTTTTCAGACATCTTTATCTGTTATATATTAATTAATTCTGTAATAAGCCTTTTTACAGATAGTATTTTTAACGTACCTTTTGAATACATTGTCAGAAAAGGACAGAACTGTTGCAGACAATTTATTATAGAATCGAATAGAATTTACAAAAAAATATATATCTACCACTGCGAGCAAGCCACGCGGAACTTAGTTTCTGATTCTAAGATTTTCACTGAAGTTTGAAAACGATTTTATGTTTTTGTGATTATGTACATTGTTTTCATAAACATAGAAGTTACAGTAAGAATATTGTTGTTTCTATGAACACTTCCCCGAGTGATTCTCTGGAGTCCACGCTATAAATAGAGCAAACTGCTTTTGTAATGAAACATGAAGCGTTCTTTGTAAAGTGTTAACTTATTATTGTAATTGTTAATAAAAAACGCTAGGTCAGTGGAAAGGAGTTATTGGTATCGTTTAACATACATATTCATTCAAAATAATCGCCTCTATACGATCGCCGGCGACCTAGTACGCACTCCGAGCGTCGCACTGCGGCTTTATACAGGATGGAATCACTTGTCACAAAATTAACCTGCCAGCTTAGTTAGAAACGCACTCACCCGGTAACCTTTATTTTACATCATGAAATAAATAACTTATACAGAAATGATGAGACCGATGTTATGTAATTCCGTTTGCCGATATGGGTCGAAGGGTAGAGTAGAACCCACAGATCTTATTGGCTAATTCGCGGAACAACATCGCGACACTTATCGGCTTACTGGTTAAGATATTCCCCTTATTGGTCAGGTCATTCTGAGATATTTGAGCGCTAAAACAAAAAGTTTTTGTGAGTGTAGGATGCCTCGTTTGTGTTGTATATACTTGCCGGCGGTTTTATCACTTGCCATTTTATCTAATCCGCTTTGTGATCTTCCACCACCAATTAGTTCAATTGGTGAATTATTGCCGTTAATGCATGTGTTTGCTGCTATCGCCGCTCTGGTCGACTCTGCCTAGGCGTACAAACATCACAGGATCACCTGCTGGGCTAACCTGAAGATTCACAAAAAATTTCATCAAAATCTGCCCAGCCGTTTTTGAGTCTATAGAGGACATACAGACAAACATTCATTTTTATATATATAAATTGTAAAAATTTCAAGTATAACAACGATGTCACTCGTCAAAAGCGCGGGAAGAAGAAGAAGAGTGTTTAATGTAATGTTTTCGAATGCCGTTTCTTTTTTTTCTTTCCTTCCTTGGGTTGCCCACCTATTTTTTTCGTCATGTTATAAAATTAGTAAGTGTTTTAAACTTGCTAACAGGACACATTTATGTTCATTTATTCATCAATAACACAAATTTTTAGACATTGTTCAATTACATTTATACGGGGAACTTGAGTTTTATGAAAATTCAAACATGTGTTTTGAGTGCAATCCCCTACTTTCCGGTTACATCTGATTAATTTATCACATATAATATATAGGTATATATACATGAACTCTTAATGTATTCAACCTTTTCACCGCTAACGACGATCAATCCATTATTGGAAACAAGTCAGTAAAAAGATAATTTCAGTATGATACAATAAATATACATTACATTCTCATTGGGTACCTACATGAAATGCTACAGTAAATGTGTAATTCGTTCATATGCATTATTTTCTACTATACTATTCAAATAAATATATTTCTATAGAGAGGTAGGGCGTATCAAAGCATCCCATCTGGGGAAATACCTCCACCTCACAGAAATTCGCAGCTAAATACAAATCACTGGTGTTGTTGTGTTCTTGCGTGTGAGTGAG
Source organism: Pyralis farinalis (assembly GCA_947507595.1). NCBI lineage: Eukaryota > Metazoa > Arthropoda > Insecta > Lepidoptera > Pyralidae > Pyralis > Pyralis farinalis. The sequence goes on from OX382264.1 coordinate 1,193,239, forward strand.
GTCAATAGTAAGCTCCAAAGGAGTTGCTATATTAGTAGCAAAGGAGGCATCGTGTGAGTGATACTTAATGTATTACAAGCGTTCATATGCTACGGTAACCGCTTTACATCAGGTGGGCCGTATGCTTGTATGCCTTGCGACGTTGCATAAAAAAAATAGAATAACACAATTAGTGTGTAGTAATCGGCTTGGCGTAAATAATTTTCTCATTAAATAATTTATAATTTGCCCAAGAAAAATCTTTGTAAGAAAAAATCTAAATATACCCTCACACAATTACGTAGTCACGGGATTATTACAGCAGATGACAAGCGATCACAACAGCAAGTCTCAATAACACGTCTCCTGTGTTCAGATAAACATTTTCCGAGAAAAATGAGCAACGACCCCCGTGGGTTTAACTTGTGGTGATAAAGTAATTATGTTATAAATGTGTAACGGCTGTATTTAATTAATGGCGACGCGTGGTATAAATTGATATAAATTGTTCGGTCTCCACGGAGGCGGACGGCGGACGGACGGCGGGCGGCGGGCGGCGGGCGGCGGGCGGCGAGCGGGGCGGGCGGCCAGCCTGAATAACTAATTAAAATCATGATTAAAAAACAATGTTTATCTCTGCCGTGTACGCAAAAATATAGATGAAAATGAACGCAGACCTACACAGATCATTTTCAATATATTTTAAGCACACTTTTATTCTGTCAGCCCGCCTGCCAACTACGTAATTGAATTTATGTTAATGAATTTCGGTCACTTCCTATCGGATTGTCAAGAAAATGATCAATTGAGTGCCGTTTTCATGACTATGCCATGACAATGATTTGAGCACCACCGAAGGTTGCACATATTTTATCAAAATTGAAGTGGAAAAAAGTTAAAATATTTTACACTTTCTGAATATAGCTATATTTCATTTACATTTCATGTCAATTTGTTTTTTATTTATTGTTTTATAAGTAAATTTACTATTTTTGCGTAATTGCAGGCAATCTATTTGACTGTTTCGTTACGAAAAGTTTCTGATTATAGTAAATATTATACAAAAATTAAAGCTATAAATTTGCTTTACCTAGAAAGTTATTAAAATATAAAACAAATTACACAAAAAGAAATCGCACTTTGTTTTACAAATAACAATAATAAATCCCGATAGAAACTTGTTTCGTTACGTTTTGTGATATATCTTATTCTAACTTTACTTTTTTTACTCTTGCTCTATGAGTACTTAAAGGAGATTACAGTCAAGTTATATCACTATATAAATAATAATGTACATAACTATGATAAATCTTATAATTTGTGCTCAATAAATAGTCTAGAATAATAAAAAGAAAAACAGTAATGGAATATTTAAGGGACAATAACTAACCCTGACGCATAAATAACGAGACTGACAAGCGAGGGTTTAGGATACACTGATCATTTTTGAGGAATCAAATTTATCAAATAGATAGATAAAACAAAATTATTATCAACATAACTGGAAATAACTTTTTAAGATTTTTTACTGAACTTTTAATTTTGTATAATATTATTTATGGATGCAAAACGGCACAAAACCGATCATCGTGGAAGTCTGAGGGCCTATGTCTTTCGGCTGAAATGTTGATGATGACAATTAAGACAAATGAAATACAGAATAATACTGATAAATAGCACCATAATAAAAATATACGCTACACTACTGTGATAAATATTTACGTATATAGCGTAAATATTTATAGCCCAATACTGTAATAAGTAAATATTTATTTATAGCCCAATACTGTAATAAGTAAATATTTATTTATAGCCCAATACTGTAATAAGTAAATATTTATTAATAGCCCAATACTGTAATAAGTAAATATTTATTTATAGCCCAATACTGTAATAAGTAAATATTTATTAATAGCCCAATACTGTAATAAGTAAATATTTATTTAGCCCAAATACTGTTCATCGCAATGATCCCCTTAAATGATCCCGAACTACTTGCGCGATAACGATGTTTTGTTATGACTCTTAAGGGTATAAAATATTAATATTTTTTTTTAAATGTGTTCCATTTAGTATGTCTTCAACTTTACGCCGTCAGTTTCGTTATATTTCTTGTCAGGATATCCGTTACAATCGAAATCCTAACCATCCTGACATACCGCGAGAGCGTCTCGACGAAAATGTAAATCGATATTTATTATCATAATTGCTTTGCCTAAAATATTTTTAAAGGAATTTATCAACAGATATAACAGTTTACTTTGTAGTAATCGAACGTACTACAGAATGTCAAAGTTTGAGTAAAATTGGGTAACTATATTGACCTTAAATAGTGATAAATTGTATCTTGAACGTCTATAGATCATTCTGAGACGCCCTACATCTGTCAAGATTTATAATGGCAGCGATACGTAGTCTATGATCACAATGTTGTCATTTCCATAAAAAATACCTAAATTCGAGTATAAAATTACTGGACATAATAATAGCGTAACAGAGCGTAACCTATTGATGATGTGAGGATAAGCATAACTGCAGGGAAAAAAATAATTATAAATCAACACTTTTTTCCGAATATTATTAAATGAAATGATTGTTTTTCATTGATATTGTACATCAAACAATCATACACAAGGTGATAGAAGTAAAATATTAATATAATGTAAAGGAAACACAATGTAAAATTTTTGCGACAGTATGGGGAGAAAATTTTATTGATGTTTAACTGAATTTTTAAAAATAGCAACAATTTCAAAATCAACTACAATTTCACACGGTTGGCTAATCTTTCAAAGGCTCGATATTTTATTGAAACTGTAGCTTGATTAGCAAAAAAAAAAAAAATTGAGCTTTGGACAGTCAAAAAGCATGCAACTTTCTGTGGAACTGCTCATATAGTACCTTAGTACAGACGATGGTGGTCGAAGGGACAAGGAAGGGGTAAGTCCTACGTTAGACTCGAACGAGTTGTGTTGATGAGCCGTTTGCTAGTAGTCCGCGTATTTAGTGAAAGCCATCGCGAGCTGTTCTGACTATGTTAAAGTTACATGTCTATTCAAAACTTTATTTTTGGTAAAATAAAGTGCCTGCGATATCTTTATTGCGACGTCCGCACTATGTATGACGTAGTACAGTATGGACGCTGAGCTTTACTTATTCGGATGCTAAAAATAACTTTGTTTTGTTCACCGAGCGACAAAATATTATAGCGGTGTAGGAGAATGCCGCTCGTCTTTCTCGTACTATTTTAAGCACACTAGGTAAGGAAGGTGGGAGAGCGCGATGACGTCGTTGCAACCTGTCTATGGATGGATTTATCTATCGCGAGTTTCTCCGGGCTTCGGAGGGCACGTTAAGCCGTCTGTCCCGGCTGTTGTCGATAAATGACAGTCGTTAAGCTAAGTCAGCGGCCCTCGGGCGGCTTGAAAACACTGGCCTCCACCAATCCGCATTTAAGCAGCGTGGCGGAGTAAGCTCTAAACCCCTTCGGTTGAAACCCGTATCCCTGCAGTGTGATGAGTGAGGGTTGATGGGGTAGGTAAACAAACGGTGTGTACCAGTCGTCATCTCTTCATTGATTCATTGCTTACTTATGGATGCGAGAGCTGGTTATGGCAGAGAGAGCGTGGAAGTAGGATAAACACGGTCGAAATGCGAGCGTCGTGGAAAATTTGTGGCGTAACGCTCGTAGACCGTATTCGCAATGATAATGTTAGAAAAAAATCAGCCAAGTGCGAGTGGGACTCGCGCACGAAGGGTTCCGTACCATTATCTATAAAAAAAGGCAAAAAAATCACGTTTCTTGTATGGGAGCCCCCTTAAATATTTATTTTATTCTATTTTTTAGTATTTGTTATTATAGCGGCAACAGAAATACATCATCTGTGAAAATTTTAACTATCTAACTATCATGGTTCATGAGATACAACCTGGTGACAGACGGACGGACGGACCGACGGACAGCGGAGCCTCAGTAATAGGGTTCCGTTTTACCCTTTGGGTACGGAACCCTAACAAAGTTGGACTGAAAGAGAGCCTCGATGTTAAATAAGAGGCATTATCTGTTGCAAGACTGCAAGAGGAGATAATTACGAAACAGATATACGATGCGAAAGTAGAAGGATGTAGGAGCCGAGGAAGACCGAGACTTACCTACTATGATCAAATCGGTCGTGTTCTATCAGAAGGTGATGTCAGGGGCCTTAGAAACCGGCGAGCGTGCACGAGAAGCGAGTGAGGTGTGTAAGGATCGAGTCGCGTGGCGCTCGGTTCTCTCTGCCTACCCCACAACGGATAATTATAGATGGATGATATTCATTGTGTTGATGATATAAAGTTTATTTCAAAATATTTTGTTTAACCACGTTTCCGCCTGCTTGTATGTATGTTATTATTCTGCTGCTGTTTTTGAACATGTTACGGAATCGTCCCACATGAAGATCGCCGACGCGGCATATCATTGCACACGGCACCGATGTATGAATATTGCGCAAATACAGTAAAGCGCTGATACAGCAGCACGTGTTCGCATCGGCAGCCGGGCTCGCCGCGTCATGGACTCGGCCACTTGGGCTTCATACTTCGACCCATTCATTACTTTAAGTTAGTCGTAATTTTTAATTGTATTAAACTTTTAACATATTAAATTAGTTATAAAATAATTGGTTTTTTTTGAGACCTCCGGCTGGCTAATCCATATTTGGCGCAGTCTTAACGGTAGGAGGCTCGAGCTAGGCCCGCACGCGATCAAGATATCCGCTGGAATTGCAGCTTCGGGTCCCGCGTGACTAGCTGGTTCCTAAACCTTCATCGAGCCGACCTTCATCATATCTACGGGTCCAGCTGAGCCGCGAGGAGATATCCAGACATCGATATCATTCAAGAAGAACCAGGTATCGAGATCATGATACTGTAAGTACATTACGATTTATTGTGGTGTTGCTTTCCTTTAGTCCTTAATATAATCCCCATTATAAATCCTTCAAGATTTTTTATACCCGTAAATCAGCTCGTAGCTCTGCATCTAAGCAGGCTAGGGACATTTTAGTTGATAGTAATAGAGATATAAAATTAGACGATAGTTTTATAGAGATGGCTCAAGCAACTCCACCATCTGGTCAACAAGCCGGACAATCCGCCTTGGTTGACCCAGATATCATTTTAAAGGCCCTTCGATTGGCGCCGGATTTTGATGGCAATCCTCACACACTACCGAGGTTCATACAATTATGTGACCAGATTGTAGGAGCCTATGGCACGGAAAATAACCATCTCACAAATTTATACTTAATTAATGGTATATTAAATAAAATTACTGGACCCGCTGCTATGACTATAAATTCCAACGGCATACCATCTGATTGGATAGGTATTAGAAATGCCCTCATTAATAATTTTAGCGACCAAAGGGATGAGACCACTCTGTACAACGATTTAGCCATGCAGATCCAAGGCAATAGTTCTCCGCAAGAGTTCTATGATCGATGTCAGACTTTATTTAGTACGATTATGACGTATGTTACCTTACACGAGACCGTACCCACTACCGTTACTGCCAAAAGAGACTTATATAAAAAACTCACAATGCAAGCTTTTGTGCGCGGTCTTAAAGAACCATTAGGGTCCCGTATAAGGTGCATGAGGCCAGATAGCATGGAGAAAGCATTGGAATTTGTCCAGGAAGAGCTGAATACCATATACCTACAGCACCGTAACGAAGGACTCCCCAAAAATAGCCAGGGGCCATCCGCCCCAAAACCTGTACAAATACCAATGCCAACACCGCAACCTCAAATGCCTAAAGCATTTACCTTTGGTCCTATGACACAAGTCCCACCTCGGCATGGGTTCAATTTACAGCAGCCTAAACCACTATTTTATCCAAATCAACCCCGCATGCCTTCACGCACCCAGCAAATGTTCGCAGCACCACCGCGAAATTATAACGCTAACAGTAATACATTTAGATTGCCACCCCGAAATTTTAATAACAACACGGGTCCCCGCCCAATGAGCGGAGTTAATCATTACACCCCGAAAGTGCTACCACCTAGTGGTCACGATTGGACCAAGTACGGGAATCCGCCACCCAATAATTACTTTAAATCTCGGGATGTAAATCTGAACGAATGTTATAACTATGAGCCTGACTATACTTACTACCCCATGTATTACGAACCTAACTACTCTTTGGCAGACTATACTAACTATAATAATTACACCGAGCAAACTGACTACGACAGAACCAATTACACATATGAGGAAACACCCTGTATTGAGCAAGACCCAGAATTCTCTTATAACGAACAGACGGACAACGTACCCCAACCCTCGTCTAGCCAAGACGAGGATTTTCAGATAAAAGCCCGTACAAGAAAGTCAGGATAGAAGTAAATCTGCATACACAAAGACAGCTACCTTATGTACAGATATCTCAACCCCCTCTTAAGCTTTTATTAGATACTGGAGCAAATCAGTCCTTCCTTTGTCCCGACGCTGTGGAAAAATATTACCCTCATATTCCATTAAATTATGATCCCTTCGAAATAACAAATGTACATGGCACCTCTAGGAACGACTACTTTGTGACAATTCCGTGTTTCCAGGAGTTTAATTGCACAAATAATATTAAGCTGTTCGTATATAAATTTCACGACTACTTCGATGGGTTAATCGGATTAGACCTACTTACCAAATGGGAAGCCAAACTGGACCTCAAAGACTTGTCTTTAGCTACTAAGAGCGCAACGAATCCTATACACATGTTCAACTCAAGAAACGTTAATCTTTACGAAAACATAATTCCTGCCAGATCCTCCAAATTACTTAGACTCCCTGTTAACGCGCGTGATGGTGATGCATATATACCAGAGCAAGTATTATGTAATTGCCTAATTCATGAATGTGTTACTTCCGTCAAGGGTAACCGTGGCATAATTGAGATAGAGAATCGATCTGACCATGACGTAATACTATCGTTAGACCGACCCGCAGAAGCAGAATTGTTTAATGCTGAATGTATCAGCACAGAACAACCCCCACCATCTGGGCGAACACAAGAGGTTTTATCTCGATTACGCACTGACCATCTGAACCCTGAGGAGAAGGCTAACTTGATCCGTCTGTGCTCACAGTACTCCGACATATTTTATTTAGACAATGAACCTTTAACCTGTACCAATAAGGTTAAGCACTGCATAAAAACTACAGATGAGGTTCCTATATACACTAAAAGCTATAGGTACCCTTTCATCCACAGACAAGAGGTCCAGGAGCAAATCCAGAAAATGCTAGATCTAGGTATAATACGACCTTCCGAGTCTGCCTGGAGCTCCCCTATCTGGGTAGTCCCGAAAAGAATGGATGCATCCGGCAAAAGAAAGTGGAGGATAGTCGTCGATTTTCGTAAATTAAACGAAAAAACAATTGACGACAAGTATCCTATTCCCAACATCACTGACGTACTCGATAAGTTGGGAAAATGTCAGTATTTCACAACCCTCGATCTAGCATCCGGATTTCACCAATGTGAAATGAACCCTCAGGATATACCAAAAACAGCGTTTAACGTTGAGCATGGGCATTTTGAGTTCTTGAGGATGCCAATGGGTCTGAAAAACGCGCCGTCAACTTTCCAAAGGGTGATGGACAATGTGTTGAGAGGGCTTCAAAACGAGATATGTCTCGTTTACCTCGATGATATAATTGTTTTCAGTACATCCTTACAAGAACACATTCTTAACCTCGAAAAAGTCTTTCAGAGGTTACGAGAATCGAACTTCAAGATTCAAATGAATAAATCTGAATTCTTGAAGCTCGAAACTGCTTACCTAGGACATGTGATAACTCGTGAAGGTATAAAGCCCAACCCAGACAAAATCTCAGCGATAGTTAACTATCCTATTCCAAAAACTACCAAAGAGATTAAACAGTTTCTCGGACTTCTCGGATATTACCGAAAATTTATTCCCGATTTCGCCCGAATCACTAAGCCGATGACTCAATGTCTAAAGAAGGGTAACAAAATCTCATTAGACAATCCCAACTACGTTAACTGTTTCGAAACTTGTAAAAGTCTGCTAACAAATGACCCTATCCTAAGCTATCCCGACTTCAAAAGGGACTTCATTTTAACGACTGATGCTAGTAACTTCGCGATTGGCGCTATATTATCCCAAGGGCCTATAGGTTCCGACAAGCCCATATCATATGCATCTCGCACCCTTAATTCAAGTGAAACCAACTATAGCACAATAGAAAAAGAGCTATTAGCTATAGTGTGGGCCACTAAGTATTTCAGACCGTATTTATTTGGGAGGAAATTCAAGGTAGTGACAGACCATAAACCACTTCAGTGGCTAATGAGTCTGCGTGAACCCAACTCACGTCTCACAAGATGGAGGCTAAAACTGAGTGAATACGACTTCTCAGTCGTGTACAAAAAAGGCAAAAGCAATACCAACGCAGATGCCTTATCTAGAGTCGAAATTCACAACGATGAGTTAGAGTCACTACTTGAAGAATTAGAATCTTTAATCGTTAACCCGTCGGAGAAACCACAAACTTTACAAGGTTCGTCAACTGCTACAGCTCACACTAGCGAGGAAAACCCTATATTGGAGATCCCAATTACTGATGATCCTCTTAACAAATTTCACAGGCAATTAATATTGACTATTGTGGGTGATGTAAAGAAGCGACCGGTTATGTCAAAGCCATTTGACACACACACTCGTGTCTCAGTCCAACTTTCTGAATCCAACCTTGAACAGGAAGTTATTAATTCCATCAAAGAATATGTCAACCCTAAAGTAAAAACAGCTATCTTAATAAATCCCCCTCTTGCAATGTACACGATCATACCTATAATACAGAAGAGTTTCAGTAATTCCTCTATGAATCTTGTATTATCCAAAAGCGAAATAGAGAACGTGAAAGAATACCTCAGACAACAGGAGATAATCAGTAATTACCACAATGGTAAAACAAATCATCGCGGTATCACCGAGTGTTTCCTGTCTCTCTCCCAACGTTACTATTGGCCCAAAATGAAAGATCACATATCAAAATTTATTAGCGAGTGCACAATTTGCGGTCAAGCTAAATACGACAGAAACCCCATCAGACCACAGTTTAATCTCGTTCCGCCGGTATCTAAGCCATTTGAGGTAATTCACATGGACTTATTTACCGCTCAAAACGAAAAATATCTGACCATTGTAGATGTCTTCTCTAAATACGCGCAAGCGTATCTCCTCAGGGACGGTACAGCTCTCAGCATCCTACAGGGCCTTTTAACATTTTGTACACATCATGGACTCCCCCTAACAATTGTCACAGATCAAGGTCCCGAATTTAACAACCAAATATTCTCAGAGTTCGTCAGACTACATAAAATAACACACCATAAAACCTTAGCCCATACGCCTAGTGATAACGGCAATGTAGAGCGTTTTCACTCTACCCTTCTCGAGCACTTACGTATCCTTAGCTTACAACGAAAAACGGAACCCGTTGTTAACCTAATGCCATATGCTCTAATAGCATACAACAGTTCTATACATAGTCTTACTAAATGTCGTCCCTATGATCTAGTAAACGGACATTTCAACCCCCGAGATCCCATAGACATGGACGTCACCGGGCACTTAATGCAACAGTACTTGCAGACGCACAAAGATCGGATGAAAACAGTATACGACCTAATACGCGAGTCCACTTCTATCGAAAGAGCAGCTATAATAGAGAACCGTAATAAAAATCGCGAGCCTGAAATACAATATGAACCCCAACAGCAAGTCTTCATAACGAATCCCTTAGCCAATAGACAAAAAATTGCTCCACGTTATACACAAGACACAGTATTAGCAGACCTACCGATACACATCTATACCACTAAGAAACGTGGTCCCATTGCAAAAGCCAGATTGAAAAGAATACCCAAATCAGCAAAATTGTTACAGGTTCTTCCTAATGTTAACCCTGACCGGAGCACACGAGATACAAGTTGACAGCCTAGAAGACGGACCGGGACTTTTACCCTTTAAACTGGGACCGACTAGACTGGTGACACATTACCATTCCTTTCTCCAATACGTCGAACTTAAAGATATAGAAGATCATATAAACCTAGTTAGACATCAGATCGTAGAGCTGCAGAATAGATTACCAAACGATACCTACACATTATTTGAGAATCAAATAAACTATTTAGGTAACAAATTAACCAAAACAACGCTTGAATTAAATAGTTTGGAACCCCACCGTTCACGGAGAGGTCTCATTAATGGTCTAGGTTCAATAATAAAGGGTTTAACCGGAAACTTAGACTATGCAGACGCTATTGACTATAATAAGGCCATCGAATCTCTTAAATCTAACCAAGTCAAAATAATTCAAAATTATAACGCACACATTTCTTTAAGTAAAGATTGGATGGAACATCACGCGAGCGTGTTAGTTAGTTTAGTAGAAAATCAAAAGACTATTAATAAGACACTAAATATGCTCTTGGACGACGAAATCTATAGAGGTAGTAATCTCATTAAGTATGCTAAGTTAGCTCAATCCTTATTCATTATCACCAATAACGTAGAAGAACTGTCAGGTGAATTGCGCAGAATAGAGGACATACTAGCATTTACCCGTTCATCAAGCATTCATCACTCAATGTTGAGAGTAGATATATTAGGTAAGACTATTAGGAAACTTAAGGGATTATATAATAATAATCAGTTACTAGATATAGATTTAAGGGACTATTATAATGTTGTACAAGCTGGTTCATACTTTATGAATAGGCAGATAGTAATAGTTTTCAAATTTCCGATCCTCTCCGCAGAAATCTACGAGCTCTATAAACTACCTATAGCACCCAACCGGCATAACCAAATCCTGATTCCGCCCTATCCCTTACTTGCAACTAACAGTAAAAAGTATATGTACATAGAGGCTGAATGCCCGAAGATAAGATCCCGGTACCTATGCCAAGAAAAATCATACCAGCAAACAAGATCGGACTCCGATTGTATCCAGACCCTCATTTCCAAGCAAACCTTAGACGACTCCTGCCAGCAGACAACTATAACGCTCACCAGAGAAACTTTGGAGAAGCTAGACGACAGGCATTACATCATCACTTTACCCCAGCCAACCAAAGTAAGACTCACATGCGAGCGAGATGAGTATCGAACCCTGCACCGCAGCCACCTTGTCACTATACCATCTCAGTGTTCAGTTCAAACAGACGAATTCACAATTTACAACACGCAAGATCGAATCGAAGGACAACCGGTTAAGATACTCAATATTCCAACGCATCCAGAGCGACAAACTCCATCTCAACCAACAATAGCACTTAACTCTATAAACTTGAAAGGCCTACGAGATATACAAGACAAGATCCTATCACAAAAGACTATGAAGTCAGATGTGATCGCCACAACATCCCTGTACCACACTACGCTACCACTATATGTGATCCTGAGTTTCATTTCCATAATCGTTGCAGTCCTGACATACAAGAAATATACGAAACGAAGACAGAATCCGGAAACATCCAACGACAACCCAAAACTCGAGGAATCTCCAGAAATTACACCGGTATACAGCATCCCGAATCCTGCAAATAGACTACAGAACGCAACATTTTCGCTAAACGCCTTAAAATAGTTGCGTTTCTAAGGGCGGAGGTGTTACGGAATCGTCCCACATGAAGATCGCCGACGCGGCATATCATTGCACACGGCACCGATGTATGAATATTGCGCAAATACAGTAAAGCGCTGATACAGCAGCACGTGTTCGCATCGGCAGCCGGGCTCGCCGCGTCATGGACTCGGCCACTTGGGCTTCATACTTCGACCCATTCATTACTTTAAGTTAGTCGTAATTTTTAATTGTATTAAACTTTTAACATATTAAATTAGTTATAAAATAATTGGTTTTTTTTGAGACCTCCGGCTGGCTAATCCATATTTAACACCCTTTCATAAGACCGCTGTATTTTCTCGGGCATAAAATAATAACTTCATATTTAGCCTGCGACAATGTCGTAAACAATTGGAACGTCGTCGTGGTCACATTTTAGCGACGTCTTCACACTGAACACGAGCCCGTTTCTATTAAAACGTATAAAAGTGCGTTCAAGCACCCGATGCAAAGAATTGATACTAGACGGAGACATTGTACAAAAGTCGTCTGCGTGGGTACCTCTGTCTCACCTATTTCTACCGCCAAGCAGTTATATTTATATAGCTGTGTTCCGGTTTGAAGGGTGAGATATGACAGACAAATTACTGGGTACTGTGAAGAAACAGCCTTAGGTCACAAGATTGGTAGCGCGCGAGTAACATCCCTGTGGTGTTGTGAGCGTCTAAAGGCCGCATGCTTGTTTGGCAATTTAGTATCATAAAAAATATATAAACTATAAGCCTTCAGGAGCGCACAGCACATCTTTATTGAGTTCTTCCTGCTACAGTTACCACCACAAGGCTATCACTGATTTTTACTTTGTGTGTGTTATTTACATATTTACTTCAATAAAATTAAAGTTCTAAACTAAAACCCGTCCAATGTAAATCTTGCCTACCTAAAGAAAAGATATAGACATGACTTCAAAGTAGACATATTTTCAGGAACATCATTCCTATATGAAATTCATGTGTTTGTCTGTGCGTTTGTCTCTGTGCGCGTTTTTTTCGAATATTCGAATTTTGACTTCAGATTCGGATTCAGCATAAAAAAGTAGAATAGGACTGTCTTAGGTTTTCGCGATTGTTATACAATGAATTAAACAATTTTTAACGGAAATAATGCGTATTTTGTTTATTTTGTTAAACCTGACGTTTCGAATGCTTTGCCGCGTCCGTGGTCGCAGCAAGACTAAGGTGATATTGGTCTTTCATTGGTTATTCAATTATTACATCTACCGACATGGATGGATTAATTATATATGTTCCGATTCACACAAAATCGCTCACAGTGTCCGAACGTTTTTTAGTAGATCTCTGGGTTTGTGACTTGATTATTGCTCGGCATGTAGCGATTCTAGAAGCATAGGTACTCGTGTGAAAGAATACATTGCTGACATGAAGAACAGGCGCGATATAAACTCTGCAGTATGTGAACATACACTGGACCAGCCAAACCATTACATACGGTTCGATAAACCACAAATCCTCGCCAAGGAGAACCGCTAAATTGAAAGACGAAATATGCGACCACGGACGCTGCAAAGCGTTCGAAACGTCAAGTTCAACAAAATAAATAATATACGCGATATTTACGTTAAAAGTTGTTTAATTCAAAGTAGAATAGGAATGTTCAGGAACACCGTTCCTATCTCTTAAGGAACATGGTCAAAATGCCACCAATAAAAAAAAAAAAATTGTTATATACCTAATTGACGAGCCAGGTGTTCCTCTGGAAATGCAAGCTTGCGCATTCTCAACTGGTTTATAATAATAATAAATTGATAAACAATAGAAAATACAAGGTGTCCAGCCGTAGTCACTCATCATTGCTGAACAATATGTTTGTACATCATGCCATGTATGTTATTAAAACAGACATGGATTATATGGCTTGTTGTTTAATTGTATGTTTCTATTGAAATTGAATTAATTGTCCACTCGACCGAAATATTATTTCCCGCCTGCGAGAGAAAAGGACGGGGATACTTGCCGCTTGATGTCTAATGAAGTTCAGTGAAGGCCGGAGTGCACAACATTTTTAACTCGTCTAGTTGAACGCCCGTCATTATCACAAAAAAAAACATTTTTTTTTGGTAAAATTACAATATTTTGACGAGCTCGGTGGCGCAGTGGTGAAACGCGTTGTTACGCTACTTTGACACCAACGCTCGTGGGTTCGATTCCCACACAGTACAAACATTTGTGTGCATGAACATGTCTGTTTGTCTTAGTCTGGGTATTTTCTATGTATAATAAGTATGTATTTACAAAAAAAAAATGTATTTACGTATGTTTATCAGTTGTCTAGTACCCATAACACAAGCTTCGCTTACTTTGGGGCTAGATGGCGCTGTGTAATTTGTCCGACAATATTTATTTATTTATTTAATAACTTAGCACCGCATCGCAGATGTGGAAAGACGAGTGAGTGCTGGGAATAGTGTGAATGTAGCGTTGGGAAAACTTCCTGGCAAAAAAACTTGAGCCAGAAAGCACAGCTGGCTATACACAATGCAGTGCTGGTCCCAACGCTTACTTATGGAAGCGAAAGCTGGGTATGAAAGAGAGAGCAGGTAAGTAAGATAACCACGGTGGAAATGCGAGCGTTGCGCAAAATTTGTGGCGTAACGCTTGTAGACCGTATTGATGATGTTAGAAACAGTGTTGGTCTGAAAGAGAGCGTCGGTGTTAAAATAAGAAGAGGCATGCTCCGTTTGTTCAGACATGTAGAAAGAATGCAGGATGAAAGAATGATGAAGCAAATATACAACACAAAAGTAGTCAATTCTAAAACTTCCTACTCCTACAAATTTCTTCTGATTAAATTCGTTTGTGAGTTCCAAGGCAGCTGTAGTTTAACCCCCGGGACGGCAATGGACTTCACTGTTCATTGCCTTTTTTGTGGTCGCCGCTGTTAATTCTGGCTACACAGGAGACACAGTGGTGGGTATAAGTGGTGGGCCTGTCCCGTAAAAAAACACAAAAGTAGAAAGATGTAGGAGCCGAGGAAGGCCAAGACTTACCTACCAATATCAAATTGGTCGTGTTCTATCAGAAGGTGATGTCAGGAGCCTTAGGAACCGGTGAGCGTGCATGAAAAGAGCAATGAATGTTAAAGAAGCGAGTGAGATATGTAAGGATCGAGTCGCGTGGCGCTCGGCGCTCTCTGCCTACCCCGCAAGGGACCTGGTGTGAAGTTAAAGATATAGACAATAACTAACACTGTAAAAAAATGTATTTATTAGATTGTAGGCGTGAAGCTTGTAGACGAATGATGATGTAAGAAAAAGAGTTGGTCTGAAAGAGAGTGTTAAGACTAGAAGAAGGATGCTCGACGAGCTCGGTGGCGCAGTGATTAGTAACGCTACTTTGACACCAACGGTCATGGGTCGTGGGTCCCATATAGGAAAATTATTTGTGTTGACTTGATATGTATGTTTTTGAGAGCGGAAGGGCGCATTCAAGCATTCAGTCTGGGGGTATCTCTACTGCACAAAAAACTGAAACCAAATAACAGCTCCCTGGAAGGTTGTCGTAAGTTTCGTTAGCAGCAGAGGTAGCATCGCGCGAGTGATTAATGTCTTGCAACACATTGTTCATATGCTATGGCAACCGTTTTGCATCAGGTGAGTTGAGTTACTAAGTCATATCGGTCATGTCGGTTCTCCCCACGTTATTTTCTTCATGACTGTTTCACTCATCGTTGAGCATTTCAATCGTAATATTCTATCAAAGTTGAGTTCGTGCAAATTAGTTAGCAGTTTCTTGAGCAGCAGATTCAACATTATCTATTATTAACCTACCAGAAAACCACAGTCAAATAACAACTCCCTGGTACGGTGTTGTATTCTTACGAGTGAGTACCGGATGGCCTCTAAGGAGTTGCTGTAACAGCAGCGTACTTGATGCGTTGCAAGCGATCATAGGCTACTGTACCCATTTTACATCAAGTGTTATGGCCCACTGCGGCTGAGCCGCATGATAGTATAAAAAAAAATTGCTAGGCTTAAAATGGTGCTTAGTTCTGTCTACCTACCCCTAAGAGGCTTAATATGAAGTATAGATGGATATACGAGTATAACAAACAGACAGTTACGGTCGAAAATGATTGACATTGGTATTGTCATTTTCCATAGTGGATGGTTACCGCTTACTATTAGGTAGGCCGAGCGCTTGTTTGCCTATACTATAACTTCACCCCAAATCCCGCAGAGGCAGAGAGGCAGGCAAAGAGAAGAGAGAACCGAAAGCCACATGACTTATTCTTTAGAAACCTCACTCGCTTCTTTAACATTCATTGCTCTTTTTATACACGTTCGCCGGTTTCTAACGCTCACCTTCTGATCAAACACGATCAATTTGGTCACAGTATGCAAGTCTTGGTCTTCTTTGGCACCTACATCCTTCTACTTTCGCATTGTATTCGTTTGGTCATTCTTTCATCCTGCATTCTTTCTACATGTCCAAACCAGCGGAGCATGCCTTTTGTTATCTTAGCGCCGTCCGTTAAGGTATTAGCGGTGCTCTGTAAGGAGGAGGCTCCCCCGCCGGCCATCCATCTTTATAATAACTGTTCAGGGACAATTAATATTCATCAGACGGCATTCACCCTTTCACTGGTTCAAGTATTTGGAGTACAATTACCGAGCCAGCCGTTTACTGAGTATTATTTTACATTTTCTAATTTAATTTATTTATGAGGTCGGGAGCCTCATCCGAGCCGACACAAACAGCTATGAATATTGAAGAAGCGAGCGAGGTGTGTAAGGATCGCGTTCGCTCTCCCTGCCTATCTAGCGAAGAACCGTGAAAACCGAAAAGAAAGTTAATAATTCACATACATCTTCATATGGATGGATAGTACAATATTGTTTAACGTCGTTCCAGTTAATTTAAACTTCGCTCATAAATTGTTTTTATTTATCGGTAAACTTTTTGTTACCTGATTAAGTGATTCGGTTTTGTCTGAGTATATAATTTTCTTTCTTATATAACTTTCACGGTTGTTTATGTCACTGTTGTAGGTACGGAACTTATCGCGATTTGTTTTTATGTTTTTGAGATTACGAGCGATAAAAGTATTATGAAACGAGGATAATATATCCTTTTTAATCCTTATTTTGTGCGTCTGGATGCTCACAACACCGGGATTACCTGGTGCTAACGCGTTTATTTCTCGTCGTTTTTTTAGTAAAGTTAAAGTTAATCACTTACAAGAAGACAGTATACATCGACGATAATTGTAAGATGGGTGCGGTCTTCTATGAGACAAAGGTCAAATATTCCCAGGCGAGGTGCTTTTCATGAAATTACCGTGATTTATTTTTCGTTCGAACTTAAGTTTCCTATTCGCCAAGAATCACCATGTACAGGAAGGTACGATTTTAATTTTTACATAATTATTAATATTTATAACAGAGTGTATTGTCACTAGTAACCGCTCGACAAGCGGGCTCGTCACTCGACCAGCGGGCTTATCACTCGATTAGCAGGGCCGTTACTTGAACGGCGGGCTCGTCACTCGACCAGTGAGCTTGTCACTCGATCAGCGGGCTCATCACTCGATTAGCAGGGCCGTTACTTGAACGGCGGGCTCGTCACTCGACCAGTGAGCTTGTCACTCGATCAGCGGGCTCATCACTCCATTAGCAGGGCCGTTACTTGAACGGCGGGCTCGTCACTCGACCAGTGAGCTTGTCACTCGATCAGTGGGCTCATCACTCGATTAGCAGGGCCGTAACTTGAACGGCGGGCTCGTCACTCGACCAGTGAGCTTGTCACTCGATCAGCGGGCTCATCACTCGATTAGCAGGGCCGTTACTTGAACGGCGGGCTCGTCACTCGACCAGCACGCTCGTCACTCGACCAGTGGGCTTGTCACTCGATCAGTGGGCTCATCACTCGATTAGCAGGGCCGTTACTTGAACGGCGGGCTCGTCACTCGACCAGTGAGCTTGTCACTCTATCAGCGGGCTCATCACTCGATTAGCAGGGCCGTTACTTGAACGGCGGGCTCGTCACTCGACCAGCACGCTCGTCACTCGACCAGTGAGCTTGTCACTCGATCAGCGGGCTCATCACTCGATTAGCAGGGCCGTTATTTGAACGGCGGGCTCGTCACTCGACCAGCACGCTCGTCACTCGACCAGTGAGCTTGTCACTCGATCAGCGGGCTCATCACTCGATTAGCAGGGCCGTTACTTGAACGGCGGGCTCGTCACTCGACCAGCACGCTCGTCACTCGACCAGTGGGCTTGTCACGCGATCAGTGGGCTCATCACTCGATTAGCAGGGCCGTTACTTGAACGGCGGGCTCGTCACTCGACCAGTGAGCTTGTCACTCGATCAGCGGGCTCATCACTCGATTAGCAGGGCCGTTACTTGAACGGCGGGCTCGTCACTCGACCAGCACGCTCGTCACTCGACCAGTGGGCTTGTCACTCGATCAGTGGGCTCATCACTCGATCAGCAGGGCCGTTACTTGAACGGCGGGCTCGTCACTCAACCAGTGAGCTTGTCACTCGATCAGCGGGCTCATCACTCGATTAGCAGGGCCGTTACTTGAACGGCGGGCTCGTCACTCGACCAGTGAGCTTGTCACTCTATCAGCGGGCTCATCACTCGATTAGCAGGGCCGTTACTTGAACGGCGGGCTCGTCACTCGACCAGCACGCTCGTCACTCGACCAGTGAGCTTGTCACTCGATCAGCGGGCTCATCACTCGATTAGTAGGGCCGTTACTTGAACGGCGGGCTCGTCACTCGACCAGCACGCTCGTCACTCGACCAGTGAGCTTGTCACTCGATCAGCGGGCTCATCACTCGATTAGCAGGGCCGTTACTTGAACGGCGGGCTCGTCACTCGACCAGCACGCTCGTCACTCGACCAGTGGGCTTGTCACGCGATCAGTGGGCTCATCACTCGATTAGCAGGGCCGTTACTTGAACGGCGGGCTCGTCACTCGACCAGTGAGCTTGTCACTCGATCAGCGGGCTCATCACTCGATTAGCAGGGCCGTTACTTGAACGGCGGGCTCGTCACTCGACCAGCACGCTCGTCACTCGACCAGTGGGCTTGTCACTCGATCAGTGGGCTCATCACTCGATTAGCTGGGCCGTTACTTGAACGGCGGGCTCGTCACTCAACCAGTGAGCTTGTCACTCGATAAGCGGGCTCATCACTCGATTAGCAGGGCCGTTACTTGAACGGCGGGCTCGTCACTCGACCAGCACGCTCGTCACTCGACCAGTGGGCTTGTCACGCGATCAGTGGGCTCATCACTCGATTAGCAGGGCCGTTACTTGAACGGCGGGCTCGTCACTCGACCAGTGAGCTTGTCACTCGATCAGCGGGCTCATCACTCGATTAGCAGGGCCGTTACTTCAACGGCGGGCTCGTCACTCGACCAGCACGCTCGTCACTCGACCAGTGGGCTTGTCACTCGATCAGTGGGCTCATCACTCGATTAGCAGGGCCGTTACTTGAACGGCGGGCTCGTCACTCGACCAGTGAGCTTGTCACTCTATCAGCGGGCTCATCACTCGATTAGCAGGGCCGTTACTTGAACGGCGGGCTCGTCACTCGACCAGCACGCTCGTCACTCGACCAGTGAGCTTGTCACTCGATCAGCGGGCTCATCACTCGATTAGCAGAGCCGTTACTTGAACGGCGGGCTCGTCACTCGACCAGCACGCTCGTCACTCGACCAGTGAGCTTGTCACTCGATCAGCGGGCTCATCACTCGATTAGCAGGGCCGTTACTTGAACGGCGGGCTCGTCACTCGACCAGCACGCTTGTCACTCGACCAGTGGGCTTGTCACGCGATCAGTGGGCTCATCACTCGATTAGCAGGGCCGTTACTTGAACGGCGGGCTCGTCACTCAACCAGTGAGCTTGTCACTCGATCAGCGGGCTCATCACTCGATTAGCAGGGCCGTTACTTGAACGGCGGGCTCGTCACTCGACCAGCACGCTCGTCACTCGACCAGTGGGCTTGTCACTCGATCAGTGGGCTCATCACTCGATTAGCAGGGCCGTTACTTGAACGGCGGGCTCGTCACTCGACCAGTGAGCTTGTCACTCGATCAGCGGGCTCATCACTCGATTAGCAGGGCCGTTACTTGAACGGCGGGCTCGTCACTCGACCAGCACGCTCGTCACTCGACCAGTGGGCTTGTCACTCGATCAGTGGGCTCATCACTCGATTAGCAGGACCGTTACTTGAACGGCGGGCTCGTCACTCGACCAGCACTCTTGTCTATCGACCATCCGGCTTGTCACTCGACCAGCACGCTTGTTACTCGACCAGCGGGCTCGTCACTCGACCAGCACGCTTGTCACTCGACCAGTGGGCTTGTCACTCGACCAGCACGCTTGTCACTCGACCAGTGGGCTTGTCACTCGACCAGCACGCTTGTCACTCGACCAGTGGGCTTGTCACTCGATCAGCGGGCTCATCACTCGATTAGCAGGACCGTTACTTTAACGACGGGCTTGTCACTCGACCAGCGGGCTAGTCACTCGACCAGCGGGCTTATCACTCGACCAGCGGGCTCGTCACTCGATCAGCAGGGCCGTTACTTGAACGACGGGCTCGTCACTCGACCAGCACGCTTGTCTTTCGACCAGCGGGCTTGTCACTCGACCAGCGGGCTCGTCACTCGATCAGCAGGGCCGTTACTTTAACGACGGGCTCGTCACTCGACCAGCACGCTTATCACTCGACCAGCACGCTTGTCACTCGACCAGCACGCTTGTCACTCGACCAGCGGGCTAATCACTCGACCAGCGGTTTTGTCACTCGACCAGCGGGCTTGTCTCTCGACCAGCGGGCTTATCACACGATCAGCGGGCTCGTCACTCGATCAGCAGCTAGATCGATGACTCGACTCGAGGTGGAGTGGAACGCGCAGCTCTTATTGGCAAGTTCACGCATCAACATCGCGGCACTTATTGGTTAAAATATTCTCTGATTAGTCAGTAGGCTCGAATCGCTGACATATTTTGGCAAAAACATAGCTTGATAATGTCGTAAAAGCGAAATCGGTGAAAATAAAAATAATCTGTAAATAAAATTGCGAAGTGGAATCTGTGCAGGTGCAAGTATTATCATTAAAGGGATGTCTTCAAAATTCCACCGAGCGCCTACAATCAACATAAAAACATAACGTTTTTCTGAACGCGGGTTGACTTTGTGCGCAGTCAATTTATTGGTTTGTAGAGCTAAGCCAACACCCTGTTACACTCAACAAATCAAATACCACACTCGGTTTTCTGAATATCGTATGAAAGACGCCAGTTTATAGAATTGTAAAATGCATTTTTAAAATCGGCCACGTTCAGGATGTTACTCATTGAATCCTCCAACGGGGAGGACGCGTCGGAGTTATTCAAACATACATTCACCCAACGTCGTGTTGCACCGACATCAAAACGTTTCTGTGTTTGTCACGTATACGGTCTATTAGGGCGTTGACGACTTCACATTACTTGACTTCTGTGTCGCGGAGTTTACAGAAACAGAAGTTTTCGACCTAACTTATAATCATCTCACCTTCAACTTTTATTGACGCGTCGGACACTTTTGCTGAGCTCGCTCAAACTTCATGAACTTAATATATTTGATATTTGTGTTGAATTGCGCTTTTATTTCCCGTAACTGCCTTCATATTGATATGTACATGGGCGTGGCGCGCCACTTGTTATTGCATCTACCTACTACACGAGTGATGCTACATATTGTGTATGGCAGGAATAAACCAGCTCCCGTTAAGTGAAGACGTTTTACTCTACCTACTAAGTACATATATAAAACGATCATACATATAATTACAAAATCTTGTCAATATTGTTGAGTATCTATTTTTTAGCAAATTTTTTTCTTTTATAAGCTGAATCGTAAGTTCTTGTTTATATACGTTAAAAGGTATATAGCCCACCTAAAACGTTTCCGTAGCCTTTTTTTATACCACTAAGGTGGCAAACAAACCTACGACCTGCCTGATGGTAAGCTTTTACCGTAGCCTATGGGCGTTTGCAACACCAGGGGTGTCACTCTTGCGTTGCCTACCCAGTAAAGCCTATGAACGCTAGCAATATAGGAAGCAGTGTTTCTTATCCTACTACCAACGTCTTAGGATCTTAGTGGTTACCCCGCTCACTCGTAGAGTAACAACGACTTACTTGTTTTTGTCTGCAGTTTCTTTTGAAGTGGAGGTATTTCCCCAGTCAGGTTGGTACACTGTATCTCTGATAAAAATACTTACACAAACATATTCTTGCACACAAATATTTGTCCTATGTGGGAATCGTAGCCACACGCCTGGCTTAAAGTAGTCACTGCTAACGGGTTGACTACGTGACTCGTCAAAAAAAGTTTCCAGTATATCGATGCTCCGAAAGGTCTTTTCGAGTACCAGAGTGTCACGAAGGAACATATTTGAGTAACTAAAAACACTCTACAAACACTCTACATACAATTGATATTGAAACAAAAAAAAAAATAAGAGTCACTCCATACTACTCTTCAACATGGTGTTAACACTAAATGAATATTATTGTAGTCAGTGGATATGTAACAATGTATTATGATTTGTCCAACATTCTAAAGTCATTCATAATGATTAGCTTATATTATTTCGATGATGTAGTGACAAAAATTTATAAGGGTATGCTGAAATGATTTGTTCATTCAGAAATAATGAATGACAAAAGAGTTACGAAAGAAGTGTATCAGGCAAGAGTGAATGGAGATATCGGTAGGGGCCGCACACGTATAGATCAAATTGGTGATGTGTTGAAAAAGGGCCAAATTAAAAGTATCCCAAAATCGAAGAGCATGCATGAAGAGGTTGATTAGTGTGGATGAAGGTTGAGGGGTATGTTTGAATTGGTGCACTTGGAGTTTTATAGTCTCTGCCTACTCCAATGGGAGACAGGCGTGATGATATTTATGTATGTATTATAGGAGAGTATATAAATACGCCAGCGTCACTTGGATTATAGTTTATTATCACCCAATGGTACAACAATATAATTCAACAATAAACCTTTTATTACAGTAATTATGAGCGGTAATTATGTGAGCAGAACCTCTGCTCTCTTGAATGTTAGATTACAAAATCGCCCTCTGTCCATTTGACAATCCGTTTTATAGCTATTACAACAGTGTTCCCTCCACAAGGAGATAGTAGTCAAAACCATACCAATTACTTATAGTTATATAAATAATTACAGCAAATCCAAATTAAATTAATTCTTATGATAAGTAACGACTATAAACATGTACAATACATTTTAATAACAAGTAAATCAATTTACAATTTGGTACCGGAACTAGTTAGTATTCTTTTAAATCTTTACGCTCCCGCCCAAAGTAACAGCCATGTATAAATACGTGTTTATTAGTGCATAACTAGTTATAAATAATATGTTTATTTTAGCAATAAGTAGTTCAATTCATAATAAAAGAAGCAAAACAGTTCGTGAGAATATTAAAAACCTCACAGTATATCTTACAGTTTGGACGATCTCTGTTAGTAATGCTTCTTTGGCATTACAGTGGCGCAGTGGTTAATACAGCTAGTTTGACACCTACAAAACCCACGGGTTTTGACATAGACTTATGACACCGCAGTTAAAATTTCACCATGTACTCATCAAGTTGCACTTTGTGTATACCCGCGACCTGCGCCAGTGAGGAATGCTGTCATGCAAATATTGAAGACGGCGTTCCATCAAATGACATTGATGGATTTTTTTATCTCATTCGCGGAACCGCTTTCCTATTATATCCTCATTGAACGCCGCATTTAAAGCGGGCTATTAGCATGTTATGAATAAATATTTTCGGCGTTTGGGGGTAATGGCAAATAAAAGCGAGAACCGCCATTGGAGGACAAAGCGGTAATTTATTTGGGGCACACAAAAGACCTAATCTAAGCACATTAACACGCCCACACGCAGTTTACTTGTCACACGAGTCGTTTGATACGTTATTATCATCATTATAAATTATTACGACACCATAATTAGGGCACAGTGTAAACTTACCCGCACTGTTGGGAAAATTTCCATGACATGGCAATTTTAAATGCCATATTGAGCATTTCATGTATGTTGTTAAATATGAGCCGTAAATAGGGTGGTAATTTTAAATTTATACCTCAGAGGATGGTTATACTTATTTGTAAGGTTTGTTTACACAGTGAAAGATTTTAGGATATGGCTGTAAAAGGAAGGGAATTCTGACTATTAAAAGCATCTCCATTACTCGTGGTAGCAGTTTATTGATAACACCAATTAGTATATGATAATTATTACACCACAACTTTAACACCTTGACTATAACAGTTTTATATAAAATAAAGTACAGATAAACTCTACACGTTTTCTAAGTAGCCGATGTTATCGCTTCAAGTGTTGACGAGTGAATGCCCAACCCCTGCAACAAGCGACCTCTTTATAGCCTACCCACTGGCCAGGGAAGGGTGGATGTGCGTCATTTGCTTACACCGACCGGAACACGTGCGCCATGACGTATTATTTGTGTTAGAGTCACTTTGCGCCGACACGGCCATTCTGCAACTAGACGCGTCCCTGCGTCTATTTTGTAGTAGTTTTTTCTGAAAGAAGATAGTTATGAGTACCAACCAAGGAGAATCCATAATCTTAAGCGCACTGAATCATATGTTCACACATTATAGCGCCGTTTCCGACTTCAATCTCAAATTATAGGACCTCAAGCCCCAGCGCTAATATTCGTACGCACTTTACTCAAAATTATACCTCATAGCCTCAGCGCTAATATTGGTAAACACATCACCCAAAATTATACCTCATAGCCTCAGCGCTAATATTGGTAAACACATCACCCAAAATTATACCTCATAGCCTCAGCGCTAATATTGGTATCATACAATAAAGTTAAATTATTGAAGATTTATACTCAACTTATTAATCATACTTAAATTGAATGTCATTTATCGTATTGTTCTCTATTCATTGCCGACACGGCCACATTGCTTTGAACTCCAAATTTGGGTGTACTTCTCAAATGTTCGTGGCAAACCTTCCTGAATTGACCACGACCGCGACTTTCGACGTAATTTATATCTGTCATGTGACAGTATTTTTTTTTTACTTCAAATGGTCCATTATGTTTTATACACAATTTTGTACCCAGTTGCGGTGGATGCCTTAAAAGGACATATTCGCCTTTTTAGAATCTCTTCACCTTAGTTTTTCCTTTATCGTATCTTGCTTTGTCCTTTTCAGCCTTCTCGGTCATCCTTCCTAACACAGCTTCCTTTTGGGATTCTGGATCTACGCGTTCATTGTCTTCGTCTATTATGTTTAACAATTCCGGAGTTACGCTGCCCCTTTTACCAGTTAATCATTCAATCGGTGTTTGTTGAGTACTCTTTGTAATGGTGCAGTTAATAGCTAGCTGAAGAATTCCAAGTGACTTATCCCAATAAGATTTTCGTGTGTATTTGATTATTGTCAACTCATTCTTTTTGTTATTCTCATAATTCGTTCAAATTGTCCACTTCCTCTGCTGATATATCCTGCACATTGGTGCAATTCAATTCCATATCGGTCGCAGTAAGTCTTGTAATGTGAAACAAATGCACCGTCACCATCAACAATAATACGTTTTGGAGCATCAAATAGAAATATAACTTCTTGCAAATGTTTCAATGCACTAGCTTGTGTTTTACTCTTGGCATATTGTAAATAACGAACTTTGTGAAACCATCAATTACAAATACATATTCCTTTTGAGTGGCAGTATCATTCGGTTTGCTATGAATCCGAGATATTCGATAGAAGTGTTCATGAAGGGCATTTGTTTTTATTAATTGTGAATCCCGCTGCAGTAAGAGCTTCTAGTACTTTCTGCAGCTTCAAGAGTTCTTCAGGAATTGTATTATATCTTCTCGGCGGGCACATTCTCCCGAGGTTCCGTAACTTTACGTTTTTGCAATCGCAATCAATTCCGGTACTGAATTGTACTTAATGTTAAGGAGTTCGGTGCGCAAGTAGTCATCCTGAATACTTCTAACCACAAATTCTACGGCATCTTGCTCTATTAACAATGTGCTTGAATATTTTCCACACATTGTATGTGTATTCTGGGATATTAACATCCTCATAGATAGTGTACCGGCGAAACTTAAGAACGTGTGAAAAGTACCTGGATTCTGGTTCAAATTTTTGTATCATATCTACTTTCATTTCGGTCCATGTAGTTGTTATGAGTAAGCAGCCATCAGCCGTAGTTGTGCTCTACCTTTGACTACACCAGCTGCTTTAAGCCGCACTTCATGGTCCTTCAATTTGTATTCTTGTTATGAGGTCAACACATTCGTTCCTTTATCCGGATCAAAGCTGGGGCAAATACACAGATATGAACAGACTTAGCCTCCTCCGGTCGAAACATTTTTATAATCTCTGCAAGAGTAGCCTGATTATTCTGAGAAAGCTGACTCATAATTTCACATTCATTGTGTATTTGAATGTATATGCTAAAATTTCCATTCCAATTGTATTGCTTGTACTGGCCGGTGGTTTCTGGCGTCGATTCACTCCCTCTTCCGATGTAAAAGGAAGGGAATTCTGACTATTAAAAGCATCTCCATTACTCGTGGTAGCAGTTTATTGATAACACCAATTAGTATATGATAATTATTACACCACAACTTTAACACCTTGACTATAACAGTTTTATATAAAATAAAGTACAGATAAACTCTACACGTTTTCTAAGTAGCCGATGTTATCGCTTCAAGTGTTGACGAGTGAATGCCCAACCCCTGCAACAAGCGACCTTTTTATAGCCTACCCACTGGCCAGGGAAGGGTGGATGTGCGTCATTTGCTTACACCGACCGGAACACGTGCGCCATGACGTATTATTTGTGTTAGAGTCACTTTGCGCCGACATGGCTTCGTTTTAAGCTATGTTTTCTTAACGGATATGTTATTACATTTAACTAAATATCCGTGGATCATTCTTAATAATACCAAGAATAATTTTATATAACTTTCTTGCCTCCACCACGTTGTATGCCTCCAGTGTGGAAGTGTGTGTAGTAGCGAAAGTCAAATTTAAGCTTAAGCTCTTAAATTTGACTTTCGCATAATTACGCCGGAATTTGTTAACCTTTTTTTATACAGCGTCGAGAGGTATTCAAGCATACGATCTACTTGATGTAAAGCGGTTACCGTAGCCTATAAACGCTTGCAATACATTAAGTATCACTCGCGCGATGACAGCTCTGCTGCTAACACAGCAACTCCTTAGGAGCTTACTGATGACCTCACTCACACGCAGGGATACAACAATCATCTAGAGAGTTGTTATTTGACCGCAGTTTTCTGTGAGGTGGAGGTACTTCCCCATGCTTTGATGCGCCCTACCTCTCTTAAGAATACCCAGACCAAAACAAACATGTTAGATAGAACACGACCAATTTGGTCATGGTAGGTAAGTCTTGGCCTTCCTTGGCTCCTACATCCTTCCACTTTTGCATTGTATTACTGCTTCGTCATTATTTCATTCTACATTCTTTCTACATGTCCAAATTAACGGAGTATGCCTCTTCTTATTTTAATACCGACGCTCTCTTTCATACAACTCTGTCTCTAACATCATCATTGCGAATATGGTCTACAAGCGTTAGCAGTGGGGGCGGTATTACGTGAGTGATATTGTCTTTGTGACGGGTACAGTCACAGTCCTCACTCCCCAAGGTAACGAATTCTTTAGCTATACGAAACGACGATACTTAGCTACAACACCAAACTATAACACCCCGATTGTGCTATTATTAATTCTCTACGTCACGTCAAAACGCAGTTACCCGTTTATAAATAATGTTAAGTTAAAATTAGTTTTGTCTCTCTCTCTCTTTGAGTTTTCATTACATATGGCTATTAAATAATAAGTTGTTGGTACGGAACCATCCCTAATTAACGTAACTGGTTTTTATTGGCGTAATAACATGTATATTTCGCGGCTACGCGGGATGCTTTATTTACCAGAACTGTAATTACAAACCTGCGGCTTTACTCTCGCGCCGCCGCCGGCGTGAATTCGGATTTCAGATGGTCTATGTATTCAAGCCCTCCATTTGTCTCTGAGCAAAAAATCCACATCGATTCATTCCTCCACTTCGACCGAAAAAGGCCGAACCAATAAACACACTTTACAATTCAGCTGTGTTTGCGGGATTTGGATTTCAAGCTATATGGTGTGTTTAGTATATGTGTGTATAGCTATATGTGTGTGTAAGATATACGAAGGGTATGCTTTTTAAATACGGAATATAAGCATAGTATAATATATATTATACAATAAATTCTGCAACATAAGGCAGAATATTATCACGCTTTGGAGGCAAAATAAAAGTGGGGTTCTAGAAACTTCCAAGAACTGCCTGTTGGGGTTTATTTGAAAATATATTTGTATTTGGAAAAAAAAACTACTTACTGTCATACACTGCGACTTCCATTGCTGATTCCGCACATCATTAACTAATTTAGATATATTTTATATTTTTACAGGCAAAGAGTACCAACGGAATCCTATTGCTGAGGCCATGCTGTATCCGTCCGTCGATCACAGTGGTGTATTTAGAACCGTAGACGAGCTCGGTGGCTCAGTCGTGAATGACGCGACTTTGACACTGACGCTCGTGGGTTCGATTCCCACACAAGACACATTTGTGTGCATGAACATGTCTGTTTGTCTTGGTCTGGATATTTTAAGAGAGGTAGGACGCATCATAGCAGCCCGTCTGGAAAAGTACTATATATTCTTTATTGCACACAGATAAAGTAATGAGTGTCAAATACAAAGGCGAGCTTATCTCTTCAAGAGCTTTCTTCCAGCCAACCGTAATCAATGTGGAACATATAACAAATATATGTACCAAATAGCAAAATAAAAACATATGCTAATAAGAAAAACAAAACAAAATCACAACAAATGTAAGAAAAATACAAAAAAGGGAAATACTAATAATAATAATAAATGACCAATTAATTAAATAGTGCTTTTTTAATGTGAATGACTATAATAATATATAATAATGCCTATCAAATGACCGGGATAATACCCGTGAATCAAAATAAATAATAATAATAAAAAAAATAGAACTATAAAATATAACCATATACATTTGTATAAATATAAATACATACATATTATTTTTTCGTTAGAAGATAATGTATTTAAATAGTGCTTGTTTGTTTGTTTGTTTGTAATATCTTTAATGTACAATGTACAATGTGCTTTTTTAGTTTTCTCTTGAAAGCAAACACAGAAGGACTTTCTCTTATCTCTAATGGTAATTTATTCCAAAGTCTTGCAGCGCGTACGGTAAACGAATTAAAAAAGTATCTCGTGTTAGCTGGGGGGAAGTGTAAAGTTTTTATATAGCAAGAACGTTGGCATCGAGTTGACGGTGGAAGAAGTGGAAAACGAGAACAGAGATATTGAGGGGAATTGGGAATGGTAATTAGTTTAAAAAGAAGGGGATGCACATTTCTGCGAAATCGAACAGGGAGCCACTTCAACTGTACACGAAACTCCGAAACATGTACCTCCACCTCATAGAATACAGCAGCCAAATAACAACTCCCTGGAGGATTGTTGTGTTCCTGCGTGTGAGGTCACCAGTAAGAACATAAGGAGTTGCTGTGTAAATAGCAGAGGAGGCGATTGATACTTAATATATTACAAGCGTTAATAGGCTGCGGTAACTGCAAAGTAAAGCAGTTACCGCAGCGGTTTTTTTTATACAACGTCGGGAGACATATAAAAAAACCGTAATGTGCTGAGACTTGAATTTTTACAAATAGTGTATGAGCGCTGTAACAACAAGTAATAAAGTTAAAAATTGAATGATGGTTAAAAATGGATTTCCATTCAGCGTGTTTTTAGCACAGTGCGGAACTCTTCATGTGAGAGTCTGACTCGCTCTTGACCGGTTATATTTTGATGTGAAGTGTCATATAATCGCTAGCAATGCAAGAAGTTTCTGCAGCCAACTTAATTTATTTGCAATGCACTATAACCCTTCAAGAGGTTGTTATTGGCCTGTAGCCTCCTTTAAGGGGAGATACTTCTCCTCTTGAATATGAACTGGTCGGTAATATTGTAAATCTTCTCTTACTGGGCGCTGAAAGTTAAAAATCTGTACTTAGCATCTTCATGATCACAACTTCGAGTATCGGCTCCGGAAAAGTGAAGAACCATTGGCTTCGGATATAAAGAAATAAAAACAGTGAATAGCTCGACGTTGCAAAAAAATATGTGAATAGTTCACACGCGATAGAAGAAACGTACCCTCTACATCTTCAACAATGTAAACTTAATAATCACGACAATATTCTGCATTCGTTTTCGGCGTCCTTGTAAAACGTTTTTATTAAAATAATGAAATATTTATTTAAACAGTTAACATGTACAATACACCACGGTTGTTATGACGCCTTATCCCAAAATTCGTAATACGCAGGCGCGCACACACACGTTCGAACACGCGTACAACGCTCGGGCACCTAATAAACACTTTATAATGCCTACTATCTCATTCTCTCGCACGTTAAATCCTATATGTATATGGTTGTCTCTTTTTAATATCGCTTTTTCGTTTTATCGTGTTTTAAATCACAACGATGCTAAAGAAGTTTCATTTCAAAATATAATTATTATATGCTCCCTAAAATCTTGGGATCAGTTACTGGAAAGGTGGCAACTGGAGAATTCCCAAATACTAGCTGACAAATCAGCTGAGCTCAACATTATTTTCGAGGTTAAAGCAGAGCGACGTCACTGGTTCGGCCAACTGAACTCTGTGAAGAGGGTCGAGCAGCCGAGAGAGCGGATGTGGGGTAACCCATCGGGAAACGTCCTAGATTCCATTGGAAAAAGACGAAGCTGCCATTCGAATGGATCCTTAAGTGACATAAGATAGGAAATTGTGAATTTGGAGGAAATTTGAACGGGAAATTTAAAGGCCAAGAACCTTTTCAGGTCAAACTAGCGCAGTATTAACAAAGTTCACTAAAAAATTAAAAGAGCAACAAATTATTTAATATACCGTGTACCACTCAGGAGCCCTTGTTTGCTAATGAAACCATGAAGCAATCCATGTGGCAACCAGCGACCACTTTGATGGTTTTGTTATGGTAACTACACCCAAATACTAAGCGATGATGAACAATACAGTCAAGTACAAAAATAGGTGTGTGTAACTCCGTGTATCGGTTCAATTGTAAGCATTCCAAATCGCATTTAAAATTCATTTATTCAATCTTCAAGACTGCACATTATATCCACGGGATATTTCGAAATGATATCCATGCAAAAATATAGAAAATGCAATTATTGGCAGAAGTCCAACTAGTTAGTTGCTATTTAAACTTAATTTAGAGAGCCCTGCGCCATACGAATACTTCGCTCGTTAAGCGACCCGAGAAGGCTCGTGGCTTTTATTCTTGGCCATATTATTTATGTCAACATCCTTTAGAAAGGAAAAAAGAATGCAGGGCGAAAGAATAACGAGACAGATATACAATGCAAAAGTGGAGGGATGAAGGAGCCGAGGAAGATCGAGACTAACCTACTATGACCAAATTGGTCGTGTTTTATCAGAAGGTGATGCCAAGAGCTCCAGGAATCGGCGAGCGTGCATAAAAAGAGCTTTGTATGTTAGAGAAGCGAGTGAAGTAGAAGTAGAGAAGGCTCTCGGCAGTCTCTGCCTACCCGGCAAGGGTTCTGGCGTGAAGATATATATACAACATCCCTTATATTACAACTAACTCCCTAATTTCATCCCCATACGTTGCTGAGTTATTAAAAGAGAATGTACGACCGGGTGCGGAACTTCACTTCGAGTTGGGGATAGTCAATTAAAGTATTTTATTGTGATATTGTGGCAATAGCTCCACACTTGGCACTTACCTTTTATAAATGTAAACCTAGATCTGAGTGTGTTCACAGACTTAATTAAATTTAGTGAATTTGTTAAATTATTCAAGTTAAATGAAAAGAGTGAAATGAGAAATTACAGATCCCTATTTGCTAGTTTTGAGTAAAATAATCTGAGGGTTAATAAAAAGATAAAAATATTTATTGGCCTCGGCCCTTAGAGCCGTCTTACATTCTTTAAATCAATTCATATTGTATCTTATTTTTCATAGTTTTAATCACTGTTTTTTCATCTACCAGCATATAAAAATGACCACTAGCGAAGTAATGCCAAAAGAAACTTGCCAATATAGGTCTTTTTTCAAATTGTCATTATCTATTACAATAAATATATGCCAATGTACATATAGTGATATCAAGTGGTACAATTAAAGTTATATTAATTCATGTGCTGAATCATTTCCAAACATCCCTGTCAGTCAGATATTCATCGATTCTATAATAATCCTTCTTACATAGTGTATTCTTGATGTGCGTGTTGAACACATTGTCAGGCAAGGACAGAACTGTTTCAGGTAATTTATTATATAATCGAATACAATTTACACTATGTTTTGTTCTCCTAAATATATTGAGAGATTACCGTGAGGGTATTTATTTATTTGAATAGTTCTCTATGTATTTCTCTGGAGCCCATGTTATAAATAAAGGGGATGGCTCTCTTTTGTAATATAAAATTAGTTTCAATATAACTTGACGAACGTGGCTATTGCGTGCTTAGACTTTATTTTAGACTTTGTACTTAGACTTTATACTACGTCGAGAGGCTTATAAGTATACGGCCCACCTGTTATAAAGCGGGCACCGTAGCCTATTAACGATTGCGACTTATTAATTAGCAACTCCTTGGGAGCTTACTGGTGACCTCACTCACACGCAGGAACACAACAACCCTCTAGGGAGTTGTTATTTGGCTGCGGTTTTCTGTGACGTGGAGGTACTTCCCCAGATGGGCTGCTTTGATGCGCCCTACCTCTCCAAATACCCAGGCCAAGGCAAACAGACATGTTTATGCACACAAATGTTTGCCTTGTATGGGAATCGAACCCACGAGCGTTGGTGTCAATGTCGCGTCATTCAGGACAGCCACCGAGCTCGACAGAAACTATTTCTAATATTAGATATTTTTTATCAAAAAAAAGACTAAGAAATAAATATCTTCTCATACCATTTGTGAAAACTTATTGTAATATTAATCGACCATTTTAAAATATACGTAAACTGGCAAGCTTCTTTCGGCATGTCTTCTTCGCCAATGGTGGTACAATTTCTGAAAAGCTGGTAAATTAAAAAAGGGAAAATGAAATATTAATTAATAAAATACAAATATATTTTATTTAAAAATGTAACACGCCTGTATGTCGTATGTAACACGCCTGTATGTCGTATGTAACACGCCTGTATGTCGTATGTAACACGCCTGTATGTCGTATGTAACATGCCTGTATATCGTATGTAACACACCTGTATGTCGTATGTAACATGCCTGTATATCGTATGTAACACGCCTGTATGTCTTATGTAACATGCCTGTATATCGTATGTAACACGCCTGTATGTCGTATGTAAGTGGGTGAGGGCCCAGTGGCTATTTTTTTTTTTATCTTTATCCTTAATTATCATAGTTTCATCTCAATCGCAGTCTTCTCTATATATATACATTCACTCATCCGACTTAATGTTTGTCTTATATTTTATTTGCTCGATTGAGATTCAAAGATATTCCAAGCTTCTGGCACCGTTGAAGATATATTTCATCTATCTATCTATAAATTCACGCCAAATCCCTTACGGGGTAGGCAGAGAGAACCGAGTGCCACGTGACTCGATCCTTACATACCTCACTCGCTTCTTTAACATTAATTGTATAATACTCTTTACATGCACGCTCGCCGGTTTCTAGGGCTCCTGACCTGACATCACCTCCTGATAGAACACGACCAATTTGATCATGGTAGGTAAGTCTTGGCCTTCCTCGGCTCCTACATCTTCCACTTTTGCATTGTATATCTGCTTCGTCATTCTTTCATCCTGTATTCTTTCTACATGTCCGAACCAATGGAGCATGCCTCTTCTTATTTTAACACCGACGCTCTCTTTCATACCAACTCTGCTTCTAACCTCATCATTGCGAATACGGTCTACAAGCTTTACGCCACAAATTTTGCGCAACCCTCGCATTTCAACCGCGATTATTCTACTTTCATGCAAACAGTTTTTCCAACGCTCCATTCACAATATTCCCAGCACTCACTCGCCTTTCCACATCTGCGGTGTACCTGTCCATCCCTGCTGAAAGCGCATCCAAGATGTACAAACTCATCCACCTGTTCCAACACTTCATCATCTACCGTAATCCTTTCATTGGTTCTGGTTTCTTATTTTTCAAATACCATTATCTTTGTTTTCTTCGCATTCAATATTCTTCCATACATTCGTCTTTCATCATTGTTTGCAGATCAGATGATGTTTCTGCTAAAAGGACGGCATCGTCTGCATACGGCAGATAGTTCACTACTAGGTCACCCATGCGTAATCCTACATTCGTCCATCTTATTCTCGGTAGACAACTATCGAGATACAGAATAAACAGCCTAGCAGACAACATGCTACCCTGTTTGACACCAATTTTAACATCAAACCAGGGTGACATGTTGCCATCTAATCGCACACATGCTGAGCAATCCTTGTAGGTGGACTGCATAGCACGGAACTGTGAACCGTCAATCCCATATCTCGGCAATATGCACCATAGTTCCTTTCGCACAACCCTATCAAATGCCTTCTCAAGATCCACAAAACAGCAGAAAACCTTCTGGTATGTGGCCAGATGCTTCTCTACGATATTGCGGAGCAAGAAAACTTGATCTGTACATCCCTTTCCATTTCGGAATCCTCCCTATGCTTCCCACAGCATTTCGTCAGATTTCACCCTCATTCTCCTTTCAATTACCTTTCCATATACTTTTGCTGCTAAGCTGTCCATACGTGATCCCTTGCCTTTTTACAAGGGTACTTTATATTTCATCGAATCTGCTAAATAAGCATGTTCTGTAATTTTCTTACAACATTAGTTACTTTTTTTTCCACGCGACGTACAATGAACAAATACCTTTTCATTAATACCTTCTATGAAGTTATTCTAAAGCAGAAATGCGTCATGAATATATTTTCCAGCCAAGGAGGAAGTGTGCCGCGCTATCGATACCGGCGGGCGGATCCCGCGGGGCCGCGCCGCCGCCGGCCCGCTCGCGATTGTTATTTGCCGTTGTTTGTTCCCAGCTCCACGGCGGCTGTTCAAGGAACTCTATTATACTCTGAAACATATTTACTTTACGATAACACTATCTCCTGTGCCCTTTCTCTACTTAAAAATTTCTTGAAATACTTAAACATTTTCCAATGGAAACATTCACGCCCTCTGCCCTGATAGTGTTCGAATCCACCACATCTCGTTTCCAGCTTGTTTTGAGATGGTAGCGTGTTGGGATAGTATAAGATCTGAGCTTTAGAAATATATATTGACGGGCGATATATAGGGGCGATAGTAAGTGTGAAAGCAGGAAACCGTATCAATAGTGCGTTGTACTCCGAGGTAACAAGCGATAACATATGGGGCAAAGCTCGCCTTGCTATCATTCAGGGTGTATTAACGACAACATTTATGTACGGCAGTGAAACATGGGTATGGCAGAAGCATGAAAGCAGGGTGAATGTCGTAGAAATGAGAACGCTGAGGAGTATGTGTGGAGTGCCAAATATTGATAGAGTAAAAAATAGCACGATACGAGAACTTTGTGGAATAAAAGTTGATGTAGTGACAAAAAATGAATATGCTGAGATGGTTTGGTCATTTAGAAAGAATTAATGAAAAAAGAATTACGAAAAAAGTGTATCAGGCAAGAGTGATACATATAGATCAAATTGGTGATGTGTTGAAAAAGGGACAAATCAGAAGCACCCAAAACCGAAGAGCATGCATGAAGAGGTTGATAAATGTGAGAGAAGCGAGAGAGATACGTATGGATTGGTGCACGTGGCGTTCCATAGTCTCTGCGTACCCCAATGGGAGACAGGTGTGTGTGTGTATGTCTAAGCGTTAGAAAATTTGCATTTATTTTGGTAAAAGAGAAAGAGGGGACGAAGCCAACTTATTAAATATAGCTTTATGATTGAGTTGTCCATTACCCGTCCGACTGGGGTGGTGCCTTTTTTTATACAACGTCGGGAGGCATACAAGCATACGTACATACTTGATGTGAAGCGGTTACCGTAGCCTATGATCGCTTCAAATACATTAAGCATCACTCGCGCGATGCCATCTCTGCTGCGAACACAGCAACTCCTTAGGAGCTTACTGTTGACCTCACTCACACGCATTAACATAACAACCCTCTGGGAAATTGTTATTTGGCTGCGGTTTTCTGTAAGGTGGGAGTACTTTAATGCGCCCTACCTCTCTTAAAAATACCCAGTCTAATCAGAATAGACAAACGGACATGTTCATGCACACAAATGTTTGTCCTGTGTGGGAATCGACCCCGCCTGTAGTCGCTCAGTAATAACCAGCCTCTTAACCTGCTGCATCCGGTTCGAATTGTGGCGTGGACATGTACCTGTATGTACATGTGTTAAATTCGTCTTTAATAGTTTAAGTACTCATTTGTAATCATCAGTTTCTCGGCGGTGAAGGAAAACACCGTGAAGAAACTCGTAAGACGTGTGACCGGCTCTGGGAATGGTCAGATTTCCCGCGTTGGTTGTGGAGATCTGACGGCAGTCGCTCTATGTCCGAATCATTTAACTATTTAAATGTTCACTATTTGCATTGAAGTCGTCTCTATAATAATGTAAATGAGTGTACATCAAACGTTTCCAGATATATCTCTCCGCTTTGATTTAATCTCTTAACGTATGATCAAATTATAATGAATCTGTTACCATAGTCACGCTTGAAATAAGAACATAATTATTAATCCGACATGTAACTCCACTGAGATTATACTTAGATAAAAAAAATGGTTGTCAGTAAAGTCGGTTTACGGACGATAATTTTACGTGATAACGTCATAAGAAAACATTCAACAGTTGACAAAACAGTTCACGTGTAGGTTGTGTGCTGCCGCTGTCTCTCTTCTACTCGAACGCATCGGCCGATGGATTGGAAGAGCGAGCGAACACGCGCCACAAGCCGAACGCTTAGGCCGATCGTGCCTCTCTATCGCATGTTCCGCGCTCTCGCTTGCACGCTCGGCTCAGGCGGAACGTGACAATTAGTCATGTTTTTTCGTATAAGGGTATACAAATGTGTAAAATGAAAGACATACATTTTCTGACGAGTTGAATTTAGTGTCTGTGTTTGGTTGCCTGTTTTGAATAATTTCCAGATTTCTTTGTCAACAGAACAAACATAGAGATTTCTCGAAAGTGGTATTTTTCGCTGTTGACAACACTATTGTTGTAGCGCTATGCTGACATAAATGACATAAAAATCGATTGATAATTTAAACAAGAGCTAAATTGGCAAGTTCCTTTTGAAACTCCGTCTTCGCAAATGATCATTTCTCTAACGCTACCAGATTAAAATTATCAAAGGTAAAAACTATGAGATACGAATAAGACAAAATAAAATTTAATTAAAAAATATGAAATTTATACAACTACAATAAAGAAACATAACAAAGCAAATGTTTTGATAAAATTAATTATCATAATGAAATAAATATATGATTGGTGAACACGATACAAGTCGATGCAACTGCACTCACCGACATCTCTCTGGAGTGCAGTACAGTGCACCTCGTTATAATAACTATAATAAATATCAAATAATTATCATGTCCATCCATTGCATAGTCGAATAGCTTTCTTTGCAGTAACTGTGGTGAGTAATTTCGTCGTAAATAAAAACAATATGAATCTACATAACGACTTTTGACGATTTTTGACGAGCTCGGTGGCTCTTTGACACCAACGCTCGTGGGTTCGATTCCCACACAAGGCAAACATTTGTGTGCATGAACATGTCTGTTTGTCTTGGTCTGGGTATTTTCTATGTATAATAAGTATGTATTTACAAAAAAAAATGTATTTACGTATGTTTATCAGTTGTCTAGTACCCATAACACAAGCTTCGCTTACTTTGGGGCTAGATGGCGCTGTGTAATTTGTCCGACAATATTATTTATTTATTATAAGTATAGTCACAATACTATAACCATAACCGCTTTAAATCAGGTTGGTCGTATGCTCGTAGGTACGCCTTCCAACGTTGAATATTAAAAAAAATATATCTATCACTCCTTACATTTATCAGTTCATATATATATATTTTTTCAATACTGCCCCTACATTCCATGTGCCCATTAGGCACTCGGATCTCCTCGTCACCTATTGCCTCAGTGATACGTGGCAGCTGGCAGCCCATACCGCCGCTTGCACCTAAATTCGCACCGACGGAGGTGAATCCGTGCGCGACTCCTTCGGGGGCAACCTAACCCGCACTTCGGTGCGCTTTGGGGTCAAAATAGCAATCCGTTGGATGGGCAGGGTCGCGACAAGCACTCCTCCCCTAGCCCTATGAAGGAAGTACCCTCAACTCACAGGAAATCGCAGCCAAATTACAAATCCGGAGGGTACCTATAGATTCCTGATGAGTCACTGTGTCAATAGTACCCGACTTAGTATCAGAAAA
Source organism: Pyralis farinalis (assembly GCA_947507595.1). Classification (NCBI taxonomy): domain Eukaryota; kingdom Metazoa; phylum Arthropoda; class Insecta; order Lepidoptera; family Pyralidae; genus Pyralis; species Pyralis farinalis. The sequence continues at coordinate 1,231,607 of OX382264.1, forward strand.
AAAGGATTATGAAATTGGTTTAGCTGATATTAATAGCAAAGGATATATACATATTCATGAGATAGAATGTCTTTGGGACGAGGTACAGCCACGTGAAGCTGGAAGGGTGAATTAGTAATCAGTAAGTTAGAGATAAGTTGTGCCTGACATACTGATTAATGCAGAGCAATCTGGACTTACAAACTTGAAATTTGGTGGGGAACAAGGAGGGCTGCAAATATGTACTAACCAGTAATATCGGAATATACTGCCACATACAATACCACAGGTGGTATTGTTTCCGATTGCCACTCAACATTGTACTGGACGAGCTCGGTGGCGCAGTGGTGAAACGCGTTGGTACGCTACTTTGACACCAACGCTCGTGGGTTCGATTCCCACACAGTACCAACATTTGTGTGCATGAACTTGTCTGTTTGTCTGGGTCTGGGTGTTTCCTATATATAATAAGTATGTATTTACAAAAAAAAATGTATTTACGTATGTTTATCAGTTGTCTAGTACCCATAACACAAGCTTCGCTTACTTTGGGGCTAGGTGGCGCTATGTAATTTGTGCGACAATATTTATATTTGTTATTTATTTACTATATATTTTCATTCCATTCTATTTTTAAATTACAATAGAATTAATGGACATGAATTCCAATGGAATACAATTAAAATTGCAATACCTAAGCAAGCATTCTTAAAAAAAAAAAATTGTTTTTTCTTCCCAATAACTGCATTCGATTCACAGATGTTTGAGTCCTATCGATTCATTCAATTTAATCGATATTTTTAACACTATATATATAAATATGAGGATGACAGATGTCAAATGTAACCTATTAAAATGGCCGTATTTTTTTTTGTTCTATTTTACTATCTTTTTTTATACAAGGTGGGGAGGCATATTAGCATACATGTCTCCTGATGTACAGGGGTTATCATAATGTATGAACTGTAACTCATCAGGAAGTACTGATAGTCTCACTCACTCCTATGAACACAACAATCCTACTCAACGTTGTTAATTGTCTATCTTATTTTCCCAGTTGGAGAGCTTTGATGCACTCTACTTCTGTAAAATCTTTTGTTTCTATTTTTTTTCATACAAATTGTCTCATACTACTCATTATAGTATCGATGTAAAGTTGCCACCCCTACCGCTAATGCACCTCGTGTAACACAGGCTTATTTACCCGCAACTCATTATTGTTTAGCTGAGATCTTCTGAAAGGTGGAAGCACTTCTCCGACAAGGTTCCACTGACTCAATATTATTATGCCCGACTTCTCTTTCACAGAAGCCTCGTTTACTGATCGGCAGGGTGCATCATGAGCAGATTAGGTTGATATCACCATTATCCTTAGGGTGAAAAATGGTGGTGAGACCCTTATATGACAAAATATGGACGCAGGATATTATACAGACATTCTGGACATATACTAAAAATTTTAATATGTACTACCCTTAAGTAGTTTTAAGTTTGCATCGAAAAAACTTCATTGATTCTTCCGTACGTGAAGCAATAATGAAATATATCAGCTTCTTTAACATTTATAGCTCTTTTCAAGCATACTAGCCGGTTCCTGTGGCTCTGACACCACGAGCACAATACGGTCGTGATAGATGAGTCTTGGTCTCATTCGGCTCCTACATCCTTCAACTTTTTGTTGTTGTATACCTATATACATATCCAAAATAAACTAAGCATGCCACACCCGATCTTAACACCTATACTTTCTTTCAGATCATCTCTTAGATTGGACCAAGTGGCGCTTAGTTCCCTAAGCCTATCTTGCATGGAACTCAGCATAGTGATATACCTATATATACATAAATCAAAATACAATAGTGTGGACGGATGGATATTATTCTTTATTATCAATCAGTTAGCTAATCATATCGAATACATTTCGTGCAAGACACAGTTCAGTAACTTCCCATAGCATCTTACGGAGCTACTCGCAAGTGCTCCAGTAAACAATGGCTGATACCATTTGTCATTGTCCGCCACCATAATGGATCATAAATACCTTTTAGTCGGCGTTGTTCTTTCGTTGTGACCGTATCAACATAATGATGGTATTGTTTCACTTTATGTCAGACTAGCTCCTGCCCGCGACTCATCGTGGAGTTTGACTTCGTAGGTTTTGCACACAAATCCTAAATATTATGCGACAAATTCATGAAAATGCCGGATTTTTTGGTCTTTTATGGCTCTTATGAAATTAATACAGAAGGTCAGATGCTATTTTTTATTAAATATATGCCTACAGACAGTTACAATTTTATAGTAACTAATGATCGCCCAGTGGTCGGAATTCAAATAAAATTATTTAATTTCTATGTTTGATTAATATTGAGGTATCAAATAGTGTATATAATAATTGCTTTTTTGTTACACAAGCTGCGTGAATGCCACAAATATGACATAGGAAAAATGAAATAGCTTGACTGAGCCACATTTAATTAGCTGGTCAAAGATTTCGCCAAGGCTACAACATGCACATTTTATTTAACAATGTTTTTAGTGATGATCTATACTCATTGCGACTGTTTGACATTGATAGATTTTAATAAGCCGCATAGTATATTTCGCTTCAAATTTGTTTCATTTAATATAATTTGAAACACAACATATATTTTGTCTTTCTGGACTCATTCTCCACATAAACCTTAATTACGTCAAATCTCGCACTCCTCTTTGCGTGCAATGTGCTTACGAGTAAAATGGGATAGAAAGTTATTTGTTCACGTTTGTTGTATAGATTGTGTATAGACAAAAGAACCAAATCAAAAGTACCTGAAACCGACGAGCATATACGAAAAGGTTGACGAATGTTAAAGAAGCGCAAAGGTATCATCAAATCAGTATACCTGAAGTTCTATAGTATCTGTCTGCCCTAACGGAAGAGAACAAGGCGGCGTGATGATACGCATGTATGTATACGTCGGCTTTTCAGGAGCCCATGAAGATAAAACGTTTACCAATTTTAAGCTAGAACTATAACAATGCAAATATAAAAACCGTATCCACTTTGGTGCAGTAGTATACAGAGAGACAAAAATTCTGGAGATAATCATTTCAGCTTCTATATACACCTATTTATATGTTCACGTCAGGTACCTAACGGGATAGACAATGTCCCCCTTCCTTCCCACTCCCAGTCTTCAGGGTGCTTCCCTCAGTATGCGAGATAGCTTGAATATGCTGGGTATGGGTATTCATTGCGACCTTAACCAGCGTTATTACATCGAGAGCCTCATCTCAACAGCTTCAAGAAAGCTCGGAGTCCTGAACAGGGTGCGCCGGTTCTTCGCGCCGGACCAACTTTGTCTGCTTTATAAGACACAAGTTCGGGCCTGCGTGGAGTATTGCTCGCATCTCTGGGACGGCTCCGCACAGTATCTTCTCGAGGCTCTCGATAGGTTGCAGCGACGGGCTATCCGCATAATTGACGACGAAGAGGTCACCAAAAACCAAGAACCTCTTCAACTCCGTATGGACATAGACTCTCTAAGCGTATTTTACCGCCTTTACCATGGCGAGTGCTCTGAAGAACTGTTTTCCCTTATCCCACCCTCACCCTTCCGTCATAGAACCACACGTGCGGGCTTGCGATGTCATAGTTCCACGGTTGAGAATATCTCTTCGTGTACCAAAAAGTTCGGCAACCCCTATCTTTGTCGTACTATTAAAAAGTGGAACGCCTTGCCTGCATATGTGTTCCCTCCTTCCTACAATATGGGATCCTTCAAACGAAGCGTGAAGAAGCATTTTGCGGGTCAGCATGGCAGCGTCAACTGACAGGATACGGGATGTAGAATGTTGTCATTTGCAGTTGCGATTTGGACTCCTCTTTCGCTTACCATCAGGCAAAGAGGAGCCACTATGCTGAACTAATATAAAAAAAAAGACAGGGCGATCCGGGCGCCGCACATCTTGGTCGCTTCTTTAACATTTGTCTTTCTATAGCTCTTTTAAAAACCCCTTATATACCAATAGCAATCCACCCAATTATTGGCACTTTAAGAAGCAATCTCGAAATAATTATAAATATTTAATGTGACATGTAATCTAATACTATTTAAATTACTTATAATGAATGTGGATAACTCTCTCAATTTTTTTTTATCAATACATTATTTTCAGTCTTAATACTTAGTTATTAAAAAAAAAAAATAAGTTATCCACACGCTAAGACCCAATTACTGGCACATTCTATCCACAGTATTGAAATTTTGTTATCTATATACCTATATAAAAATGAATGTTTGTATGTATGTTCTCTAAGGACTGAAAAACGGTTGGGCAGGTTTTGATGAAATTTTCAGTGAATCTTCAGGTTAGCCCAGCGGGTGATCCTGTGAAGTTTGGTAACGATTGGATCAGCCGTGCGAAGCTGGGTCGAGTAGCTAGTGTATCTATAAATGTAAAGATGCCAATGATTGGGTGGTCTAGTCCGGTGACGTAGTGACAGCCCACTCGGGGCTAACTACACAGTCAGGTCAAAAAAAAAAAAAAAAAAAAATGATTGGGTGGGTATCAAAGTTAAGATGGATGACGGTATTTTTATTACATGTCTCTTATGTACAGACATCGGTCAGGTACAATTTTATTATGTATATAGATAAGATTAATGAAAGCTTAAGTCTCTGCTAACTATAATGGTGGATAACTTAATACTCACAACAATACAAAGACCGACGAGCATTCTAACAAAAGGCACGTACTCCGCCGGAGTGTACAAAATTACTATAGTTTTGTTTTGCCTGCATTCATTTTTTTTTTACAATGTCGGGAGGCATACTATCATACGGCCCACCTGATGTAAAGCGGTCACCGTAGCATATGAACGCATGCAATACATTAAGTATCACCCGCGTGTTGCCGCCTCTATTGCTGTAACCTATTGGTGACCTAACTCGCACGCAGAAACACAACAACACTCTAGGGAGTTATTGGGGTACGGTTTTCTGTGAGGTGGAGGTACTGCCCCAGACTTTTGTTTGAGCTTTGATGCGCCCTACCTCTCTTAAAATGCAAGGTATATTATAGGAGAATCGCGCGCAATGCTAATAGAACACCAACGCACGTGGGTTCGATTCCTACACAATATAAAGTACCTAGGCAGAAAGTCGTAGAGAAATTACAACCTCTACTGCTGTAAATTACTGGTGACCTAACTCGCACGCAGCGACTCTCTAGAGGATTAACGTGTTCTTGCAAGGAAGTGCGGTTACCAGTAAGTTCCTAAGGAGTAACTGTGTTAGCAGAAGGGGTGGCAATACACGAGTAATACTTACTATATTGCAAGAGTTTATAACCTACAGCAATTATTTTACATCAGTCGGGCCGTATGCTTGTATGCCTGCCGACAATGAAGTCCCGACTCTTCGACTAAGTACATAGACTATGAGCGAATACAGTGAGTGCTAGAGACTGGCTGTAATATTATGCTTAAAAGTAGCTAGAATATATTACTTAGACAACGAACTTACAGACATATCTCACAATTTAACAACAATTTACACATTTTTTGTGTGCACACCTTATTCATCCCACTGCAGGGATAAGGGCTTCCCTTCAACCGAAGGGATTTAGACTGTACACCGCCACGTACGTCAACTACGGATTGTCGGAGGCCAGTGTATTCAGGCCGCTGGAGGAGTTTAACTTAACTTAATGAAGGTATTCTATCTACAACTGGACTGAAGGATTAACATGTCCTCCGAGCTCGAGGAAGGTCGAAAAGGATATTATATAATATGTAACTGATGGACTTCACTGATTTCTGGAGCGCCCAGAATCACGTTTTATAACCTGTACTTATTATTTATAAATGAATTCATGTTCATGTTATATAACCAACATGTGGATGATCCACCAGATGGGAGGCTTTGTACAAAAGTCGTCTGCGTAGGTACCTCTGTCTCACCTATTCCTACCGCCAAGCAGCTATATTCATATAGCTGTGTTCCAGTTTGAAGGGTGAGATATGGCAGAGAAATTACTGGGTACTTTGACGAAACAATCTTAGGTCACTAGATTGGCAGCGCGCTAGTCACATCCCCGCGGTGTTGCGAGCGTCAATAGGCTGCGGTGACCGCTTACCATTTAATGCGGGTCGCATACTTGATTGTCAATGTAATTTCTAATTTTCTTCGTTGAGACTTTATATATTTTATATTCTGAGACGGCCCTCTGTCCTGTTTATGAACTAGTCATAATACCAAGCCGTCTTAAACGGCAATTGAAAAGTAAGATCCAAACCCGTGATTTCCACACGTCGTCTTTTGTTTCCCATCACACACATCATTAAACACTTAAAACTCATTCAATTCATAAACTTTTATCGCGGGTAGTACAGGCCAAATATGTTGATTACAACGTTTCATTCACTCATCCACCTAGAAAAATGTTCGCTTCTCAAAATTTAAATTCTCCTTGTTCCTCCTATTCTCGTCGTTTGTTATTTGGATGCCACCGATCAGCTTTTTAACAAACTAGAAAATGCCTGGAAGACCTGAGTATTCTTACGGTTTGCATAAATATGACTACATTTCTGAATTTCGTATACGATTGAAGTGGTTTCCAATTCGATTTTATTTGCAGAAAACAGATTGTAGGAAATAATACTGTACAAACTCAAAACTCAATGGACTCCTTGTAGCTTTGTGTTTAATACTTTTTATTACAAATGTTTTATACAGTATGTATGTTTATGTATGCATATCTTGACGCCGAGTCCCCTGCGTCACCTTCTCATAAAACACGATCTATTTGGCCATAGTACGTAGTTTGCCTTGGCCTTCTTTGACTCCTGCATTCTTTCATTTTGTATATCTATTTCATAATTATTTTTTTATATATTTATTCCACGTGTGCGAACCAACAGAGCATGCCACTTCTTAATATAAAAGCCACACTCTGTTTCAACACAACTTTGTTTTTATTACATCATCACTGCAAACGCAGTCTACAAGCGTTATACCGCAAGTTTTGACCAATACTAGCATTGTGACCACAGTTATGCTGCATTTATGCTTTCTCTATCATATCCAGCTCTCACTTCATCAGCAGAGAGCAGCATCGTGTAGTGCACAGCGAGTGCCTGGCTCAAAACTTGACTGGCAAGAAGTTTTCCAACGGTCCATTCACACTATTCCCAGTACTTCGCTTACTTCACTAGCGCTTTCTCTTGCACCGTAACAACGATTTTCATTGCAAACGACAAACATAACAAATTTATTCACAGCACCCTAAAAATGGAAGAAACCTATTCTGCACAAAGTCCGGAGCTCGCACCCTGTGAATTCTTTATTCCCCGAATATCGAAGATGTGATTAGAGGTTTGACATTAACGAAGTCAGAAGAGACTGAAACGTGCCGTCCGATCAGAGGTCGTCGTGTTTTGAAAAATTATTCGACCGAATAAAAAATATATATACGGAAGCGTATTATAAAAAAATAATAAATACATTATTTTAATCTTCGTCTGCTTGATTTATTATTTAACTTTCAGCATTGCATACGTATACCGTGTTGTGATCACCTGACTTCTCATATAAAATTCAAACCAGGCAACAGTCTGAGTATTCGCGAAGGAAATCAGCAGAAATATACATGTGAATTTTCTATCTCTGTATGTGAATATCTTCACGCTATATCCCTTAAGGGTAGGCAATGTGAGTTAATCATGAAATGCGTGCGTGCTCGCAAATTTCTAGGACTCTTGACTCCACCTCCATACAACACACACCCAATTTGATTATGGTAGGTGTATCTTGGTTTTATGTAAAAAAATCACGTGACAATTGCTTCTCCACGACATTATGCCGGGATCCGTTATTTTCGCATAATATTTTTTCTCTAATATATTTTGGCATATTTTTTTGTATAATAATACTTAGCCATAAATGTTTTATGGCATACATTTATGTTATCTTTTAGGCTTATTTGTTCTCGCATATAATTTTAATTCGCATACAGCTACTAGGCATAACGACTGTTAGCCAATATGCTTTACATACATATAACAAATTTACAAAACTTATCTTTTCTCTATGTACATTATTATTATGCGTATGCTTATAAAAGTTTTGTTTTAATATCATTATGCACAAATAAATTTAATATGTTATGTTTAGAGAAATCATGCTTAAAAAAATATACGTATGTGTGTATGTTACGCGTAAATAATGTTATACGTAAATATCATAAGGATAAACAAAAGTATGTCATGATATATTATGTCTTTAAATTCTATGCCAATAGATAGGGAACCTGTTATGCCCGTGTTCATCCACTTCCGACCACAGCGCCATCAGCCACCGGGGAGCAACAACCTTCCCGGTTTCCTTCCTTTCGTTTAGTCTCTATTATACACATATCATCTAAGGTTTCTCGTTCATTTATCAGTTCATTCATCGTATCTTTCAATCCACCCGTAATAATACTCGGCTCTCCTCGTCCCGCCTTGTTGAGCACTGCGTGGCGTGGGGCATGCACTAGCCCGCACACTAGTAAGCAACTGGTTCACAATAGTAATCTGCTGGATTGGCAGAGGTAGTCACAAGCGCGATTTTGGTATATGATCCCTAAATTGGAAATTTAAAAATATTTTTTTAGGTTCTACAGGTGTATTCTTCTTGAATGGGTATAAGTGTTTTTAATATGAAGACATTGTAATATGCAGCACAGGATACATATCAATACTAAATTCACAGAAAAATATTTCAACATACAAATTAGAGAAGCGAGTGAAGTATGTAAGGACCATGACTTATGGCGCTCGCTTCTCTCTGCCTACCCCGCAAGAGACCAGAGTGAAGATATACATACATACAATATGTAGAACCTCCTTTTCGGAAATCGGTTAAAAACCTAATCAAACCCGTCGTAGCGAAAGCAATCTATGTCTCTTTGGATACACAAAGTTGTTTTATTTCACCCTCACAAAGTAAATACAAACCCTTTCGTCTATTCAAAGGACATGATAAAGTATTGAATATTTGAGCGCTCTGTCCAGGGCTGTCAACTCGCTATGAATAAATCAAGGGTATCAGCTACAGAACCGTATGAACCTTGGCACAAAGTTCAGCGAAGTATCTTTTTTAAGTTTAGATAGAAAACGCGCGAAGAGTGGCAGAGTTGAGTGGACAAAAAAGTAGTTTTTGTTAACACTACTACCGCAAGTGGCAACCAGTTATAGTAATATATGAGCGTACACCCCGCATGTAAACGTTACCCTAGTTTATATCAACAGATGCAACACAAGGATTGTCATTGCAGGCACTTCTTTAGTTAGATATTTTATAATAATAATAAATATTGTCGGACAAATTACACAGCGCCATCTAGCCCCAAAGTAAGCGCAGTTTGTGTTATGGGTACTAGACAACTGATAAACATACGTAAATACATTTTTTTTTTTTTGTAAATACATACTTATTGTACATAGAAAATACCCAGACCTAGACAAACATACATGTTCATGCACACAAATGTTTGTACTGTATGGGAATCGAACCCACGAGCGTTGGTGTCAAAGTAGCGTAACAGCGCGTTCCACCACTGCGCCACCGAGCTCGTCAAACAAATTTTGAACAACTGGTTAAGCTATTCCGCTACTAAGAGAAGGTAGGCCGCAGTAGGACCTGACGTACTAAATTCAATTCCATTACAACGTGAGAATAGTAACATCGATTATACCGTTCCTGAATTCAGAGAACACTTAATCTAAAAAGGCTGAAAAATAAAAATATATAGAATTACTGTTAAGTAAGGCGTGCTGGAGAAAGAACTCGGGATAGACCTGGCTGTCCCAGCACAGGGAGACCAGTGGCTCTCACCCGCTGTGTCAACTAACTGCGCTGCGCTAATCCGCAGCTCTGTCGTAATAACTGCTTTGATTTAATCTAAAAACCCAATATATGCCAAAAGGCAAACATAAAAATTCAACGTCCATCTATTCAACAATAATGTAGATTTCTCGAAATCATGGAAAAATCCAAGACTTTCCTACCATGACCAAATTGATGGTGTTTTATCAGAAGGTGACGTCAGGAGCCTTAGAAACTGGCGAGCGTGCATGAGAAGAGCTATGAATATTGAAAAAGAAGAGAATGAGGTGTGTAAGGATCGAGTCACGTGGTGCTCGGTTCTCTCTTCCTAACCCGCAAGGGATTTGCCGTGAAGTTATAAATAGATGGAAAAATCGAATCGAAAAACACAAAAATCAATCAATTACACTCGAACATCTTCCTTCACCAACGCCGCCGTCGGCAGGTCATTCTTTTCCTCACAGGGACGCTGTTATTCTCCCAGATCAATATAAATCTTAAACTTCAATACCTCAATTCATTTCCGTGTGTTATTCATGGAGGCTATACCCGAATCTACAAGCACCTGTTAAGCTCAGCAATATTGATTGCTAGAGCAAAATTTGAGTGTATCGCCAGAGTTGATGAGCAACTTGCAAGTTATTCTTTGAAAGCCCTGCTGTCAGTCAGAGGATAAGGTTGTCAAAGGAAGACTTTTGTCCGTCGTCTTTGCCACCTTTGCTTAAACTGGTGCCCGTCTGGCCTATAGCACTAAGGAGAAGTCAATTTACTGAGTAGTCTCTAAGTGGACTTTGAATAACTTGCAGACTGGTCCATGTTGTTGGGTGAAGAATAGTGAGGTGCTTAACAATATAGCCATAGGACAATAGTTGCACTTTGTTTGAGCTTACTTTCCCTCTTAATCATGTCAATTGTAAAACTACTGTGAAAATGTTTGGATTAAAGATTTATTACCAGAATGCCAGAAGCATTCGTGGTAAGCTGCATGATCTGTATTTGGCTAGCCTTAATTGTGATTACGATGTTATAGTTCTTACAGAAACGTGGCTCAATAGCGAGGTTCTTGATTCGGAAATCTTGAACAGCAACTATCGAATATATCGCAGGGACCGTGATAGGGACAATAGTAACAAAACCAATGGTGGAGGTGTTCTGATAGCTGTTGCCAGAAGTCTGGATTCGTCGGCATTGCATATAGTGGACAATTTGGATATTTTGTGGGTAGCTGTTACTTTTTGTATTAACAACGTATCTAAAAAGCTTAACATCTGTGCTGTCTACTTTCCTCCTCCTCAAACAATTGCCAGTATTGAAAAGCAACTAGAGTCATTAAGCAACTCCATTTCACAAATGAACGATGATTTGATACTGCTGGGAGACTTCAATGTCGGACGGATAAGCTGGCACGGAGCTTCCTCTCAACCAAACAATTATACAGCTGCTGAGGCTGGTAATGTCTCGTCTAACCTTAGCCGTACGCTCCTTGATTTTGTCTCGTTGCATGGCCTTCAGCAGTTTAATACGATAGGAAACAGAGACGGCAGGTGTCTTGACCTGATCCTGAGCAATTTATCCTGTATCAGGGCAGAGCAGGCCACGGAGGAGCTCACAAAGGTGGACTCCTTTCATCCCCCGTTGATTGTGCATGTGGATTGGCCAGTTGCTTATTTCATAAATAAAAAAATCACTAAAAAGTACAATTTTTTCAAAGCCAATTATTCGGCAGTAAATAAGGAATTGGATGAGGTGGACTGGGATGGATTGCTGGGAGAGAGGGAATCCGTTGACCTCATGGTCGATTTATTCTATGAGACTATTAACAAAGCAATAGAAAAGCATGTTCCTAAGGTAAGAGATTGTGGGTATGGCCGATTTCCCGTGTGGTACAGCAAGGCTCTCATTGGGATGTTGAGGGAAAAAGACAGACTTCGTCGCAGGTTTATAAAATATGGAAATCCATTAGATGAGCACGAGTTTTCATTACTAAGGTCTAGATGTCATCAACAAACTAAAACTTGTTATTCGAATTATCTTAGGTCTATCGAAAGGGAGATTTCTTTGAACAACGTGAGGGCTTTCTGGTCATTTGTGCGCAATAAGCGTGATGCCGGCGGTTCTCTGCCTAGTAAAATGTACTGCAATGGAGAGGAATTTTCAACACCTGAGTCAATATGCAGTGCTTTTGCAAACCATTTTGCTTTAGTGTACTCGCACGAGACCAGAGCGTCTTCTGCTCAGCCTGATTTAGCCAAAGGTAGTCTTTATCAGGACACCCTGGGCAGCATAGCGGTAAATCGAGATGCGATTGAAAAGAGATTGAGGGAGCTAGACCCTAATAAAGGAGCTGGCCCAGACGGCCTTCCTGCAATCTTTCTTTCTAAATGTTCTAAATCCATTTCTCACCCTCTTTGCATCATCTTTAGCACTTCCTTGAAAACCGGCATTTTTCCATCATTATGGAAAACCGCGAATGTGATACCTATACATAAGGGCGGCGATGTGAACGATATACTAAACTACAGGCCTATTTCGTTGCTTTCCACAGTAGCTAAAGTCTTTGAATCTATGGTATACACATCTATTTCAAAATTCCTCAACCCTCAGATAATCTCGCAGCAACATGGGTTTAGAGGTCAACTGTCAACATCTACGAATCTAGCTGTTTTCTCCAGCTACCTGTCAGAAGCTATAGACGCTAATAAGCAGGTAGATGTAATTTATACTGATATTAGCAAGGCGTTCGATCGTGTTGACCACACTCTCTTAATTCAGAAGCTTCATGGTAATTTCGGTATTTTTGGAGTACTACTTTCATGGCTCTCTTCGTATCTAATAGGCAGGTTACAAAAAGTTACAGCGTGTGGGTATGAATCTGGGCTATTTGCGGCCACATCGGGAGTCCCTCAAGGTTCACACTTGGGCCCTATTCTCTTCCTAGCATTTATAAATGACGTATCAGAGCGTATTAGATCCTCGGAATTCCTACTCTTCGCAGATGATCTCAAACTTTACCGAATAATTGAAAACGTTTCCGACGCTATTCTGCTTCAAGAAGACCTAAATCAGGTGCACAATTGGTCTGTGGAAAACTTTTTGCCGCTTAATACCAAAAAATGCAAATATATTACGTTCACTAAAAAAAAGTATCCTATCAGAACACCTTACCATCTCAACGAACCACTCCAAGAAGTTCTTAGTATTAAGGATTTAGGAGTTATTTTTGATAATAAATTGTCATTCATTGCCCATATTGATGCAATAACTAACAGGGCATTTAGACTATTAGGATTCATATGGAGAAATTGCAAAACTTTCAAGGGTACAGCGCCTCTGGTCACTCTCTATTTTGCTTTAGTTCGTTCAGTTGTTGAATACTGTTCTGTTGTCTGGAGCCCTTGTTACCGCTGCCATGTGGACAGAATAGAGAGTGTTCAGAGACGTTTTCTCTTCTTCTTAGCCGTACATCAGAGAAAACTTTCATCATTGTCGTCGTACAGAGACCGTCTTGAGTATTTTCGCATCCCCACGCTTGAGCAGAGACGTATGACTATTGACCAGATTTTTCTTTTCAAACTGCTCAGAGGGAATATAGATTGTTCACGACTACTAGCACAAATTAAATTTGTAGTGCCTAGATCTAGCGTAAGAATAGTTAATTATAACCCCTTTGCTGTTAGACTTTATAGAACCAACGTAGGCATGTACAGCATGCTTCCAAGAATTTGTCGCGAGCATAACGCGTTGTTTTCCAAATGTCAAATAGATATTTTCACGACCTCTTTAAGTGGCTTAAAAAGGGCCGTAATTGAGCACAATTGATTTCAATTTTATCTTAACGTTCTTAGTCTGTTCAAAGTGGTGCAGCGGGTGGGCAGTAATTTTTGCTACCGTCCGTAATCGCCAAATAAATTGTTAATATCTGTTCATTATGCATGCTGTGTTTGCCTGTAATTGGGTCTATATCCTATAAGTTTTGTTATACATTCATTACTTTTTGTATGTTATATGGTATAAACCTGTTGGCAAACCTTAATAAATAAATAAATAAATAAATGTACCGTCCTATGGTGCGGTTACTCCATGCTGATAATCTCGATAATGGCAAGTTGTTAGTATTTCTAGACTTTAATAAGTGAAGTAAGCTAGAAGGCGTATCGGAATGGTGCTGTAACCATGTGCTCGAGATTTGTGTTCTGTATTGATGAGACAATTTGCGCTTTCGTATTCCAGAAGCAAAATCCTAATAGGTAATAAAGTCAATGAAGTAAATACTCAATAAACACCAGCTTCTTGTTCAATAGACGTACAATTGCAATTGCCGGTGGTAGCTGCAACAAAGGCATGGACATCACACCGATATCTTGCAGTGCTCTGTAACGTTGATCATGCTATTTTTCCACATAAATCAGTGATATAATGTCCATTGAAGTACATCCATGCATTGTTACATGGACGACAATACCGGTCATCTTATAAGATAATGTGATCTACTAACCTCGTTTCTACTTGTAGGAGAACTAATTACATACATAATTATTTTTCGAATACAATAAACTATTGATTGAAATTAAGAGAAGACTGGATAATCTGAACTTGGTCTTTTGAACTTTGTACCAAAATATAAATCAAAAAAATAATTTCTTCTAGCAATATAATTTCAGAACATTCCACTTGCCATCTCCAAGAGCAATGGTACACTTGGTGTCAAAGTTTCATTCAATACGCAATTAGTAAGTTAAATGGAGAAAGTGTAAATAGTGTAAATAAACTTAGGCACACTAAGTTTATTTAGACACTGGCCCCATTTTCTCCATTTGACTTACTTGTGGCTGAATACATCAAAGCAGTATTTTAACTCAGTGTATATAAGTTTTAAGTCCTTCTGAAAATGAAGTCTTGTCGTTTTCATCTTTGGACGAGTGCACCTGGATACCAGCATGGGCCTCGGGCCTCGGGTCAGAGACAAGCATTTCTTATTCTCTTTTCATGTTCTATCGACTGTTTAATGGGTTTTAATGAAAAGAGTAGAAGAGTTAAAATTAAAATTTATTTTATTTTCATTTTTTTTTACAATATAGCATTACTTGTGGTCCCCAACACGAACCCGTCTCTGTATCCTGTGCTATATGCGATATACTTACTTAAAGAGTCAGATTTGCTAGCATAGGATATCTTGTATACCTTCTATCTATTATTTTAATTTTCTTTATTGTGATTATAAATTTATTGCACGAAAATTGTATTATTTAAAATTTAAACATATATAATTTATTTCTATTAGAATATATAGAATATACTTATTAATATATTGATAGGATGGGATTACTACAGATTGTCATAGTGTCTCTAGTGTTCGTGTAACTTCAGTTTGTGTGTGCGTGTGTTAATATATAAGGTGTTTTTTTTATATATGCCCGAACTTCAATGGGAGAAAGAGTATCGTTTATTTGTTACGATAGACAAGAAACTTTGTGTCCCGGCATCGTTAAAAAAGTTTGAGAAATCAAATAAATAAAGTGCCTACTTGGTTCATGGTGCATAATGATTGCCCCGATGATGATGATGAATCATCAGTTGTTAATAATTCAGTTTGACGGGGTCGATGCACGAGTCGCGGGTCTAATCGAATTCGCCATTTACACAGCGACGACCACAGCCTGTGTCGAGTTGCCAGCCTGACAGTTGCCAGTCGTAAAGCTCAGTTAAGAGAGGTAGGACGCGTCAAAGCAGCCCGTCTGGAGAAGTACCTTCACCTCACAGAAAACTGCAGCCAAAGAACAACTATTTCTGCGAGTGAGTAAGGTTACGAGTGAGCTCCTGAAGAGTTTCTGTATCAGTAGCGGGGGTGGCAACGCGCAAGCGATACTTTCTGTGTTGCAAGCGTTTATAGGCTACGGTAACCACTTTACATCAGGTCGACCGTACGCCTCCCAACGTTGTATACAAAAAAGAAATACCTATGACGGCTGTGACTATACCAGCTGATACATCACCTAACAATGTTTTTTACATAGGTAGGTAGGGCGCATCAAAGCAGTCCGATAGGGGAAGTACCTCTATCTCACAGAAAACAGCTGCAAAATAACAACTTACTGGGTGGAGGGTTGTTGATGTGATGTGAGTGAGTGATGTTACCAGAAAGCAGTGAGAGGAGTTGTTGTGTGAGCAACGGGGGTGGCAACCCGCGTGCGATAAACTTAGTGCGAGCGTTCATAGGCTACGGTAACCACTTTACATCAAGTGGTCCGTATGTTTATTTGTCTCCCGACGTAGTAAAAAAAAAGATGCGCCTGATCCAAAGTATGAAACAGATGAAACAGCTGATTTGCTTCATACGAGGTAACAAACATTCATCACTAAGTCTGATTAGTTTACACTTAGATACATTTTCAACGAATTAGGTAGTTACTCGTATTTCACTTTGAGTGGTTTGTTTACTTAGAATATTATTCTAAGTTTGTTTATGGGAACGATAAAAAAAATGATATTGTTGGTAATTGTATACGAGGTTCGATATAGGAAAAGGTACACTTACACCACTAAGGTGGCAAACAAGCTTAGGTCCTTCCTGATTGTAAACAGTTATCGTAGCATTTGGACATTTTTAACACCAGGGGTCTCGCTTATGTGATATTCGGTGAGTACCTACTTAGTTAACGCCGGTACAGTAACGCTGATAGCTACCTATCTAGATAAATAAAAATGTAAATTTAAAACACTTACGGGATTTAACAGCTGATCCACTTTTCTTAAAAAATAAAAAGCTATCGGATAACGTTTGTTACATTAACTAGCGTGTTTAAAAGGTCATCAGTTTATTTACTAGTTATTTACACATCACAATCACGACACTCACTCACACGACACGACGTCTCTCTAAAAGAACTGGGTCCTAACACTTTCACCGAGTAGGTATACCTGCCCAGATCGGGCCGCACTACCCGAGGATTATGAAGTGGTATGGATGTAGCCCTTCATCGCTGAGTAACTACTACACGTAACTATTGCTCACATTGAAAACGGCAGCTCCGTGGCCATATTCACGAAAACTGTATACTGCGCCGAGGATGGTGTGATGACTCGTATTCCGAATTTTACTCACACACTCGCGATAACAAAGTACCATTTGGAGATACTCCTGATTAGAGTAACAAGGTCCAGACATGATTACGGTCACGCGTAGTAGTGTGTGTAGTGTGCGACACTCGGAATAGACTGACCAGTGACCACACGTGCGCCATCTACTACGCAGCGCGGTGGGTACATGGATGGCGCATGCGCGGTTAGCGTTTCTACGAAGACCCGCTAAGCGCACCTGCGTACCGTAACGGCATGCTTGTACATATTTTCCTAGCTGGTTGGTACATACAACAGAAAGCTATTTTTTATGACGGATTTTATTTTTCTATGAAAGAATTTGTAACACGTGGGGCATAAAATATATTTACTATCATAATCAGCATACATAATACTATTTCCCATTTCAATTTGGGCATATACTTTAAGAACACCATATATATCAAAGTTTGTTTATGTATGCGTGATGGTGACTGTTGTGAGTGGCTATTAAAAATACAAAGTCATGTCTGTATTGTAATGAGAGATTCAATGTCATTGTAGTCTAATGTTAGGAGTCAGGCTCGCATTTTTTGTTTAGCTTGATATTTGGTGGATTTCGTGATGTCACATTTTCTTATGACTGTGACTGTATTCAGAAAATACGGCAGTTGTCTGGGGAAAGAGATTTTAATGAGCTTTTGAGGTATCCCCACCTCTTCTGAGACCTGACAACTTATCACATCAAAACTACAATGCGACGAATATACACTTCAGTTATGTGATACCCACAGTCTATTTCTACAATCAGGCGTTGCCGAACGGTGACTACTAAAAATCGGGCAGGCCATATATTATATTGCCATATTACAAGTATAAAAAACTTCCACAGTAAACTCATAGGTTCGATAGTGCTGCACGACGGGCCAATTTAAAGTCTAAAAGCGGAAGACCTTTTATAAAAAAAGACGCAATTTTTTCCGAAGGTCTTAGAAAAAGTTTAAAACAACAATGCAAATAGGCGCCAAGATGTCTGAACTCGTTTTCCCTTTTTATTCAAAAGATTGAGTCGTTTTTAAGAAGTGAAAATGATGAAGGCGATCGATATAAATTAATGTCACGAGCGAAGGTATCCGATAACTTTCGTTGTAAAACTTTTCACTCACCGCCCGAATTGGACGCGGGAAGCGGATAAATAATTCCGATGGCAGCGAACAGATGAGCAACTTCCGAAATCGAGAGTTTACGAATGTACAGAAGAAACTCCCGTTTCAAATTGAGTTTCTTTTACGTCGGAAAGAATAGACAACGCATTTATTCGCTGATATTTTGGGTACTAAAAGAGAAACTGTTTTGGGAAATCACCTATTGGAAAAATGAACGTATTTCTTACAATTTGAAAAGATTCTACAACTTTGTTAATATTATTGTTTTGTAAATATTGCGCCATAAATTAGTAATTAAATGGAATTGTTTATGACGCCCTTTATTAAAAACCTAGGCTGGGAGCTAATTCCACACCTTGAGAGTTCTCGGAAGAAAACTTCTATGGAACCGCACAGTACGCGACCATTGCGGTTCCAGTGTGTGAGCGTGAACTCCCCGCCGTCGACGAGCGGTGCGGTTATAAAAAGTAGCTGTCGGCATCATTTTGATTAGCTCTTCAGAACACAACCCGTTGTACAATCGGTAGAACATACAAAGGGAGGCGAAATCTTTCCTTAAACTTTTTCGGACGCCAGCTTCAGGTGATTTCGCTATTGCACATCACTGGAGATCTCGACGCCAAGCGTCCTAATACTTTTGGTGACGGTAAGAGGTGTGTTATGGAATTTAGGAACCACTGCAAATGGTGATCAGTGAGCCTAGGAATCACACGCTTCACCTTGGAGAGAAGGGAGGTTATGGCGATAGGCCGGTAATTCGATGGATCTGATCTATCGCCCTTTTTGGGCACCGGGTGCACATTGGCGTTCTTCCGTGAAGTCGGGACCTGTCCAGTAGAGTAGGAAAGCACGAAAAGGCGCGTTAGTACAGAATATAACTCAGGGGCACACAGTTTGGGCACCACTACCGGTATACCATCCGGCCCGCTCGATTTATGAATATCGAGAGAGAGTAAGGCCCGCCGGACATCTCGCTGGGTAATGGAGATTTCCGGCATTGAACTACCGCAACACGGTATGGTAGGTGGCACTACTCCCCGTATGAACAACAAAAGACCCAGGATTGAGCCTTGCGGCACACCCGATGTACTATGCACAAAATCTGAATCATGTCAATGCCAAATCGCGTTTTCCTCATGAAAATCACGTAGTTCTTATCTAAATATAAAGTTCCAAGATGATAATGATGTTTCCAAGATACACGAAATATATTTATGCATACACAAGAATTGGTTTAAGTAATAGGCTGTCCAAAACAATCGGTAATTATATCGATTACATCAATATCCTACGTCCCAACACTGGGCATGTCCCTCGGACTTCTGCCGTGGGTATCAATTTAAATTTTCTATATTATAATATCGAGTGTAGCATAAAATTTGCGCTCAGTCGCACTGCTGAAAATATTCACCTTTACCCCGTGCCACATCCAAAGCCTAGCAATCCGACATCATAAAACAATCTAAAATAAACAAAGTCGGAACCATGTTCGGCTTCGAGCGAGGAATACAAACACACGGTAAAACTGTGCGAGAAAGTGACTATAATTTATTCATACGCCCGAGTTCTGTCACCGGCCGCGGAAACTCCCGTTCGTATGGTGTTTTATTAATACTTCGAATTGTTGTGAATGCTCTGACCGGTATATTATGAACGATGCTCCTCTTGATTTAATGCCAGCTCCATAGCGTCCACTGTCGCAGCAAACAATGAATACAAGGAAGCATTCAGAGTCGAATGTTCCGAATAAGCTCGATCTATTTTTATACACTTCTAAGGTGGTTAGTACGAGTAGGTATACGTTTCAGTATCGTAGCATGTTTTTCTAACACCTAACATTTACAGGCCAGACGACCGGAACAGCCAGGGCAGCAACGGTGGCGGGTGCATGCGGTTCACATTTCAGATGGTGAACACTCGTAGAGACGATCGGAGCAGCCGAGGCAGCGGCGGCATGCATCTACTAACGGTAGTGGGTGGGTGCCGGCTGGCAGTAGTTAGCACGAACTAATCGGGAGCGAAAGCACACAAAGTAGTTTAGATCAAATCGCCTGTAAGTGTAAGTAGGTATACATTTTTTGACGAGTTTGAATATTATGCAGTCAGTATTTTCACTCACGATCACGAGAGTACTGCCTAAAAATTATATACTAGCGACATGATAGTCTTTTGATGCCCTTCGCAGTAGTATACTTATCACTCTTGAAAATGATTTAAACAGATGTTGCTTACTTGCGTTTGTCTAAAGATCTTTTGGTATCTTTGCCGTGCTATCACTGAAATCCATTTTGCGCACATTACAGGATCTCGAAAAAACTGCGCATCAGTACAATTTCTTACATTGTTGTATTCACACCAGGTCCCATGCGGGGTAGGCAGAGACAACCAAGCGCCGTAAGACTCTCTGTAGAACAATACCCGGTACAATATTTGTTTGCAGATCTTTTCTCCTAGTCATTTACCGTGATAACCTATCGTCTTCTGTGTCAGTTTTCATCAGTTGTTTATTTAGATCCGTACGTAACACAAGTAAACATAGACTTGGGACAGCCATAATTCTGAGCTTAAGAATGTACGGTCTGCACGATTCCCAAAATAGTACTCTGATCATTGCGCGTATGGCTCTCTTATGGATTGTGAATGCTTTATTTGTACCACTAAATTTGTGTTTTCGGATTTATGTATACATTTATCAGTTCCTAGGCTATGAAGGAAAACATCACGAGGAAACATCTCCAAGAAATTATATTTTAAAAGACGTGTGACCTAACTTAAGAAAGAACTGGTTCTCCTGCTGGGTTGTGGAGGCCTCGCGCCAGTCGCTCCATGCGACAATCAGTGTCTTCGCGAAATCCCGAGAGTTAGATATCGGACCCTGCCGATCCTAATGGATTAGGAAACAGGATAACGAAGGAAACAGGAAAAAGAAGTATTTGTTTTATTGCATTTCAATTTTTAATTATTTGTGTTAAACCATCTAGTAAAGCGTTTGTCTTAATACTTAATTCATTCATGTCAGTATCATATATAATAGCGTTGGTATCGTCAGCAAAGTTTATTACATCAATGTCTGTCTCTTTCTCTTTAATATAATGAATAATTCCTTAGTTAAAAGGCAAACAATATTGGCCTAAGATGAGGAACACCTTGATTAGTTTTCGATTTCAAAGTCTTTTCGCGTCCGTTTTCAATGGTTGTAATTTTCACAAACTGGTGTATATTTGTCAAATATGACTTAAAAAGATTTACCGTGTGTAAAATTTAACCTGTCAAGAATTCCGTACCGCTTTAGTTTTCATACAAGAATATCATGATTTACAGCAATGTTCATGCACATAAACGGCATCCTCAGGAGCTGTAGATGTAGATAAAGTACCTGTGGATGAGCCCCAAATTTGTAGCATATTATTTTAATGTCTAAAATCTACTATATATTATATTTTATGACATTAGTGGCGAAAGCACACGAACCTGGCTAGATCAAATTACATGTATTTACATTGCGGTTCACTAAATAATGTCTGAATCTAATGTATTTAGCAAACGGAATTCTGTCCAAAGTTTTGGATTGTGACGACGATCGGTTATTATTGTTCTAGCCGTCAGTTAATTTAACATAATAATGCACAGTGGACATAAATTAATTAAACTATAAAAGTATAGAAGTATAAATCTACATAGTTCATGATTTTATGTTATGTACCATTTTATGTAAGCAAGTTTCACTATTTGCTGATAAAACTTCATAGATTTTAAGAAAGTTATCGCTGTGCAAATATTAACTTGCTGTCTACTACTCTAAATTGATTCACATGCAATAAATCTTTTGTTAAATGTAATAAAATGTTATATGAAATGTATTAAAAAAGTCAATATAGTCGTAGAATCTTGAGTACAATTTTTATATAAAAAAGAGACCATCCGTTCTATTGATAACATGAAGTCCCTGAACAATCACTTAGGGAAAAGTTCAATTAATGAGATGTCCTCAAATTTGTCTCTCAGTAAATTTATGCAACCATGATGTATGCTCATGAAAAATTTAAATAGTTCTTAAAATTCAGCGAAAATATTAGCAGATTCAGTTCGATGTTCTTTTTTTACACAACATGAGAAAGCATGCGGGAATACAGCCCACACGATATAAAGAGGTTACCTTAGCCGATTAACGTTTGCGATACTGGAAGTATCGCTCGAGCGTTACCTTCGCTGGTGCTAACACATCTTGTTAAGAGTTTAGTCGTAACCTAACACACTTGCGGGAAGACAACAAACACGCAGGAAGTTGTTATTTATTTGCCGTTATATCTTTCAGGTTGCTTTGTTGTTGTTGTTGTAATATCTTTATTGTACGATAAATTAAAAATAAATTACAATGAAATGAAAACTAATGTTACAAAGGCGGACTGCTTTGATACGCCCTCTCTGTTTTAAAAATACTCAGACCAAGACAAACTTACTTATGCACACAAATGGTTGTCCTGTGTGCATAAGCGTTCACAAATATTGGAGCCTTGTTCTTAAAGTAGCCATTGTATTATTTCTTAATATTTAAGGAATGAATAGCAGCTTCCATAATCTACTACTTAAATAACAACCTAACTTTTAGTAACATAAGTTTTAATAAATTATAAACTGTTACGAGTATAATGCATAATTTTAAATAATGTTTTGACAAAATTAGGTCGATACAAAATATTTCTAGTAGTCAAAATTTCCATAAATATATAATTATTACATTATTAACATAATTCGAATTAGTAATCTAATAAAAATGCGAGTGATAGTTATATAGCAAATCACATCATATAGGAATTCTCTTGTTGTATAGTTTTGCTCCTTTAATCAAAACTTTACAGAAATATTTTTTTAAATCTACGAGTATTATATGGTAGAGCTCGAATAGGTTTATTATAAATTTTAATTGCTATGCTACAGCATATTTTTGATACAATGCAGTGCGAGGGACTTAGTAGGTACTTATCGATTACTGTTTCTCGTATTACATTGATATATTTCCAATGGTTTCGTGAATATATACATATGTAACTTACCAAATTTAGCCATCTTTAGAATAAACTCGGTAGGTAGAATAAACGAGCTAATATTTTGTGCTTAAGAAACAATGCTTTATAAGAAACACAGTTTGCGACACTACTTAACACTACGATAATGAAATCTCTAGTAAACTCTGCGGTGTTATTCCAAATGATTAGTCCATTACTAAGTATTTTTGACAAGCTCAGTGGCTCGTGGGTTCGATTCCTACGAAGGTCGAGTTTCAGTTTGATGTAAAATGTATTCTAATTTATAGTAAATCACATGTATAATTAGTTAGATACTACCATATCTTGAAGAGACGCGTCAAAATACTCTTCGTAAAATAGCTGCAAAAAGAGTCCCAGCATTTGATGTACGGTGAGTGTAAAACCTTTAGGGACGCGTGTGGAATAATCCAGCACAGGCAACCTATCCTTTGTAATGTAACTTAAAAATCTTCAACCACTTAACATCATTCCCGCTGTACTGATATGCTGACATAATTTTATCGTAATATCTCACAATGCTTTTAAATAGGCTTCCAATGGTAAGGTTCTTTCAGTATAACTTTAACTTAATTATCGAAATGTACCAGCTTTGATTTAAAAGATAAAAAATCGGCCAAGTGCAAGTCGGACTCCCGAACAAAGGGTTCCGTATCATTATCCATAAAAACAGCAAAAAATTCACGTTTGTTGTATGGGAGCCCCCCTTAAATATTTGTTTTATTTTAATTTAATTATTTATTCTTATAGTGAATATAAAACTAAATATTCTGTGAATATTTCAAGCGTCTACTTGTTGCCGTTATTAATATCAAGCAAAAAAAAAACGGCCAAGTGCGAGTCTGACTCGCACACGAAGGGTTCCGTACCATTATCTATAAAAACGGCAAAAAAATCACGTTTGTTGTATGGGAGCCCCCCTTAAATATTTGTTTTATTTTAATTCAAATATTTGTTCTTAAAGTGAATATATAAAATATTCTGTGAATATTTAAAGCAAAAATGAGCAAAAAAATCACGTTTGTTGTATGGGAGCCCCCTTAAATATTTATTTTATTCTATTTTTTAGTATTTGTAGTTATAGCGGCAACAGAAATACGTACATCATCTGTGAAAATTTCAACTGTCTAACTATCACGGTTCAAGAGGTACAGCCTGGTGACAGACGGACGGACGGACGGACAGCGGAGCCTTAGTAATAGGGTTCCGTTTTACCCATTGGGTACGGAACCCTAAAAACTATAAGAGAGGTATAAGAAAAAAGGTTTCTTTATAAACTTTAAGTTGCATCTGAGTACCCACGAGAGCCTATTGGCAAATAAAACATCAGTCGTGTAAAGATAAAGATATATTCGTATGCCTCATTTTATTTTATGTTTAATAAAATGAGGCATACGACTATCGGTAGACAGAAGCCCATTTTAAATTTTATCTGCGTATCGATTGAGTTCCCCAGAAAATAACTCCATATCTGAGAGTAGATTCCACCACTCCATAATATGCGGTGAGCAATGAATCAGTATTTAAGGTAAGAGTAAATTTTTGAGCAAATTAATTAGGCAACTGATTTTTGTACAAGTTACGAGTACTTCTATATGTTTCTTCCAGTTTAATTTTTGATCAATCACTAAACCGAGATATTTCGTGGTGGCAACTTCATGTATACTAATATTCTCGTAAGTTAATGTAATGTCAAATTGTCGAAAATGTTGAATGTTAGTTTTATTTAAATTTATTTTTAAATTATTCTTTATCGAGCCATGTAATTATTAATGTCAATGATTTTTTTATGTCAGATTCACATAAGTCTTTATTTTTGCATACTATTGTCACTGTACTATCATCCGCAAAGTGTGTCCTTGGATGAGTGGTAGCACTGGGTAGGTCATTAATGTATATGATGAATAAAAAGAACATTACGTTCTGTAGAGGAGTATGTTCCTGGCCATTTGGTTTTATAGTTGCGTCTACTTATTTCAGTCACCTGTTCCTATCAGAAAAAAAATCTGTATCAAAGATAATGCAGTTCCTATCATTCCATAAGCTTCAAGCTTAAAATTAGAATTTCGTGGTCCAGCATAAAACAGTAGAATAGGAATGTTCAGGAACACCGTTCCTGTCTCTTATGAAACATGGTCAAAATGGCCGATAAATTAAAAAGAAAATTGATTTGTTATATAATTGACGAGCCAGTTGTTCCTCTGGCAACGCAAGCTTGCGCATTCTCAACTGGTTTTTATTTTCTTCTTTAAATTGAGGTTTTACGTTGGTCGTTTTTAGTGCTGTGACAAACCTGCTCTCTGTTATGTACAGATTACATTATATATGGCTTAAATGAGAACTAGTTACCTATTTAATTTACAAACGTCATGATTTTACATTAAATTAAACAATTTTAAATGAAAGTATCGTGTGTTTTATTTATTTTGTTGAACCTGACGTTTCGAATGCTTTGCAGCGTCCGTGGTCGCAGGAAGACTAAGGTGGCATTTGTCTTACATTTGTTATTCAATTATTACATCTACCGACATGGATGGATTAATTATATATGTTCCGATTCACACAAAAATCGCTCACAGTGTCCGAATGTTTTTGAGTAGATCTCTGGGTTTATGACTTGATTATTTTTAGAACTGGATCCCAAGCAGGTGGTACTTGCAAACCATCTTCTCTGTTGAAATTGGGGTGTTTTCTTATTTCAATAGCCTCGCGTAGCATTCTAATATAGAATGATACAGCTATGAGACAGCCATTTTAGTCTTGGTATGGTCTATCGAGAACGGTTCTTCTGTTAAAGATGAAAATAGGCATCCTTTTGGGTTCATTGCTCACCTCGATATCTGCAAAATCTTTTTGTATTTGCATCTCATTAATTTCGATTTCTTGAATCTGACAACGATGGAGAAACGCTGATTGAGACTTGCCAATAAAGTCTTTTTTATTTATTTTATAGAAAAGCTAATGTCCAGTATTGTATGCATTCAAGGAATTATATTGTTTTTGAGCAATAAACAATAATATTACTCTGCGACTGAGGTATCCTAATTTTTATAATTAGGATACTAGGGTAATCTACCAGATCAGATACCACTTTAACAGCTCATATCTTTTAAATTTATGTTAATATGTATAATATAATACCAATTATATTTATTGTTTCTTTACGTCAGGCTTTACATGATTATAAAATTAGATAAGTTTAGTTAAACAATTTTTAATGACATTACATAAATCAGTTCCCAAATATTTAAATCGTTGCATGAAATGATAAAAAAATGATCATTAATATTTTTTCCACAAGTTTTTTATACAACTTTGGCTAACATGCATGCGGGCTGCATTAGATGGTAAGCGATCACCGCAGCCTATTGACGCTCGTAACACCACGGGGGTGTTACCTAATCTTGTGACCTAAAGCTGTTTCGTCACAGTATCAAATAATTTATCTGCCATATCTCATACTTCAATATAGCTGCATGGCGGTACAAACAGGTAAAATAGAGGTACCCATGCAGAGACGACTTTTGTACAAAGTCTCCCTCTGGTGAAAATGTATTTGTCAAATTTAACACATTTTTGACTTTCAAATGAAACCCTATTGGTTTAAAATAAAATAATACCAATGGTGGTAATTTTCACTAACATCGTATCTTCGTACATGCTCCAGCCGCAACCACACCCAACCCACTGACACACGTTTGAACATGTTGTAGAAGAGTATTGAGAATGCTGGAGCTTAAATTTGAATTGAAAAATGACGACGCTGCACATGTTTTCCATTTTATCGTAACTGTCTGACTACCACATCAGTCGCAGTGAAAATTAAAAACGTTACATTAGACTGTACAGCTTTATAGAAGTTGCAGTACAAGTGCATATAATTTAGCCGAATTAGCAGCTCATTCTCTAAATGGCTTCGGATTGCAGCTATAAATTAACGCGGTGGCCTGCCGTCTCTAAAGGAGTAGTGGTCTCTACCTAAAATTAACAGCATTTAGTGAATCCAGTTATACAGACTGCTGGCCGTGATGGCGGAGCTTTGGCGATAAGCACAATTTTTAACTGGAGCAACTACATATATATAACACTAGGATATATATAAAACGTATTTTTTTCACCTCAGCAGTTTACTTTTACAAATAAGATTATTCATATGTTACAGATATGAAAAAGAAAACAGAATATTATATGGAAATAAAACTCTGTTTAGGGGTATTTGAGTGACTTTGGTGAAACAAAAAGAAAATTATATTATTCATGAAGGTAAAATGTACTTGTAGGTAATTTGACTCACTTCCTCTGTAATGTCGTATTTAAGATGGAAGAATTTTCTCAGCTCAGCTATGTAATAAGATAATCTGAAAGTGAACCAACTAGAACCAATGGTAGGATTACGCTTGATTATGAAGTGTTGGAACAAATAGATGAGATTGTATATCTTGGATGTGCTTTCAGCAGGGATGGAAGGTGCACCGCCTATGTGAGAAGAGTGAGAGCTGGGAATAGTGTGAATGAAACGATGGGAACAGTTCTTGACAATAAAAACTTGAGCCAGAAGGCACAGCTGGTTATACACAATGCAGTGTTGGTCCCAACGCTTACTTATGGAAACGAGAGCTAGGTATGATAGAGAGAGCATGAACGTAGGAAATGCGAGCGTTGCACAAAATTTATGGTGTAACGCTTGTAGACCATATTTGCAATGATAATGTTAGAAACAGAGTAGATCTGAAAGTAAGCATCGGTGTTAAAATAAGAAGAGAAATGCTCCGTTAGTTCGGACATGTGAAAAGAATGCAGGATGAAAGAATGACGAAGCAGATATACATCGCAAAAGTAGAAGGATGTAGGAGCTGAAGAAAGCCAACAATTACTCATTAGACCCATTATGTGATATGATATGTGATAATAGAGTCTGTCATAATTTTGTGAAAGTCAAATTTACATGGAATTTGATCTAAACTACTTTCTGTGTTTCCGCTACCGATTCGTTCATAGCACCGGTCGACATCCTCCACTACCATTGGTCGCTGCATACCCTGGCTGCTTCGGTCGTCATAGCAGTAATGTACCATCGTGGCGGGTGCATGCGGTTCATGTTCTAGATAGGGCAAACACGTTGACTACTGCAGCAGCCAAGACAGAGACGACCGAACCAGTAACGGTAATACAAACGGTACACAAACAGTTGTGTGTGGGTATCGACCGGCGCTACTCGTAGTTTGTATGTAATAATTGGAAGTGGGAACACATAAAGTAGTTTGTATCAAATTACCCCATTATCTGTTTTACTTTGTGACCTTTAAAAGACGCCTACATTTTCATAAGTTTGCTTATAAGCTACGAACTTCGTAGCACGGTCTACGAGATTCGTAGCTCGGACTACGAAGTACGAGTAAATTAACAATTTGGGAATCTAATGTAGCAAATGAATAAATATTTTCTCTGTATAAACATATTTTATGTACCCTGTTCATCTATAATAACTTCACGCCAAATCCCTTGCGGGGTAGGCAGAGAGAACCGAGCACCACGTGACTCGATCCTTACATACCCTGTTCAAAAGCAAATAAAATTTAAATTTGAAAACAAATGAATTTGAATTTAATAAGTAATGTAAAATGTCATTATTTATTTAAAATGTGAGCTAATTATTTGTATGAGCTACGTTTCAATTAACGTACTAATAAGGTACTTTATTATTTCATAGTTATTTATATACATTTTTTACTTTACTTTATGCAGATGACGCGGTAGTGATATAAAAAAATCCAGACACCTCTGGCTGTCATAAATTCATCAACGCGGTAATAAGCCTTCTTATAAAGTGTACTAGTATGTAGTGCGTACTTTGTTTTTACACAACATCGAAAGTCATACAAGCATACGGCCCACCAGATGTAAAGCGGTTACCGTAGCCTATTAACGCTTGCGATATATTAAGTATCACTCGCGCGATGCCTACTCTGCTGCTAACACAGCAACTCCTTAGGAGAGCTTACTGTTGACCTCACTCACACGCAGGAACACAACAACCCTCTTGTTGGAGCTGTTCTTTGGCTGCGGTTTTTTGTGAGGTAGAGATACTTCCCCAGACAGGCTGCTTTGATGCGCCATACCTCTCTTAAAACCTCGTACTTTTAAATATATAACATGTCTTATAGATTTTCCCTTGTTTTTTGCTAGCAAAGTGATAATATATTAGTTACCCGAAATGCGGATAAATGAAATATGCCGAGTCTAGGGTGAGTTAGGTCTTTTGTTGGGAATTTATGAACAGAAATAAATCATGTCTGCCGCGCTTCTCTTCGAGCGGGCTTTTTGTGAACGAGCTGAGTGTCCATGTCGCTCTGGACAATAACTAGAACGACGTTGAAGGCACACTGCGACACTTAACATTAGCATTGTAGTCACAATGTAGGCACGATGTCTCGCGGAATAAAATATATAATAATTGTGTACATATTGTACTAGGATTTTCATTTATTTAGAGATTAAGGAATATTAAAAAAAGTTTTTTTTTTGCCAATGAGGCCTTGTGGGCACTTAAACACGTCTTATATTTATTTAATAAAATATTATTGCACCATTTCATTTCTCATAGATTTCAGTTTTCTTTTTTCTACTAGCATTTCTGCAAAGACTATTGACTTGCCAATATATATATATATATATATATTATTAAGTCGTCTATTCCTATTTCAATATAGTTATGTCGCCATATATATGTATTGAGGCCGAGCAGTGATAGTGATAAATATGTACCTAAATCCCAAAATACGATTTTAGTTGCCAGGATTCGAACTGGGGACTTGTTGATCAGTGCCGGTTCCTTGTCCACTGGGCTATCATAACACTCTAGATAAAATGAGTATTATACAATAATACAGTGGCTGTTATCAAGAACTGACTCGATCTCCTGTAACGATGGCCTGCTTAGTAGTACATAGATGGTGTTATACTGCGATTTTGCGGCAATAAATTGGAATGAAAACATTTATCAACATCACTTTCCAGTTACTTTAGTTATAAAAAAACTCGATAAGTAATTGAAGCGCTTCGAGTTCAAGTGCCGATTGGGCAGAGGCTAATAATTTCGTTGAAAAAATTCAAAATGACTGGCAATTTAGCCGAAATGTACAATCAAATGAAATAAAAGTAAAATATTTAACTATCTATCTATAACTTCACGTCAAATTCCTTGCGGGTTAGGCAGAGAGAACTGAGCAGCACGTGACCCGATCGTTACATATCTCTCGCTTCTTTATCATTCATTGCTCTTCTCGTGGACGCTCGCCTGTTTCTAGGGCTCCTGACATCACCTTCTGATAGGACACGACCAATTTGGTCATGGTAGGTAAGTCTTGACCTTCCTCGGCTCCTACATCCTTCCACTTTTGCATTGTATATCTGCTTCGTCATTCTTTCATCCTGCCTTTTGTCTATCTGTCCGAACCAACGGAGCATGCCTCTTCTTATTTTAACACCGACGCTCTCTTTCAGATCAACTCTGTTTCTAACATCATCATTGCAAATTCGGTTTTCAAGCCTTACGCCACAAATTTTGCGCAACGTTCGCATTTCGACCGCGTTTATCCTACTTTCATGCTCTGTCTGCTATACCCAGTTCTCGCTTCCATAAGTTAGCGTCGGGACCAGCACTGCATTGTGTATTGTGAGCTGTGCCTTCTGGCTCAGGATTTTACTGCCAAGAAGTTTTCCAACGCTCCATTCACACTATTCCCAGCACTCACTCGTCTTTCCACATCTGCTGTGTACCTTCTACAAATATTTATCACAATCATATATGTACGATATGTTCGAATTAGCTCTTTTATATATACAACTGGATTGGCAAAAAAATATATTTGGCGGTAGAAATAGGTGAGACAGAGGTACCCACGCAGACGACTTTTGTATAAAGTCTCCCTCTGATAAGCTTGTGTATAAAAAAAATATATATTTACCCACCTACATCTCTGTAAAACTAATTTGCAAAGTAATCGTGCCTGTCCTTTGAAACAAATATATAATTTTATCAACGTGAAATGAAATAACATCCAGTCACTCTACGAATCGTCGCCGTCGTGGGTCCAGACAGGAACTGAAACTTAATACAGATTTCCCTTTATTAAACTACTGTTTTCTATTATCCTCCTTAACATCGAATACTATTTAGCTTCTTAAACTACATCCCAATAAAATATCACCATTTGTTTTTGTACCCACTGCGGTGGCAAACAGGTATACGGCCTGCTTGATGGTAAACAGTTATCGTTGTTACTGACACACACGAGGAGAACTTGAGTACCCAAAGTTATATAGTCTTTAGGTAAACTTCAGCAGGGGATTCAATATAAATGGCTCTTGAATTGTACAATGTTTAAGGATAACTTCTCGACTCAACTCTAACTCTGAACGTCATAACGCCTCTGAATATAGCTCATTGCACAATCACAAAGGGGGCGATACGATATGAACTTTGCATGCTCGTAACATATGCTCTTTTTGCGAATAATCACATTGAGTCTCTAGGATGGTAGTGATGTTAAAGACAATGACAGGGCACCAGATGCCTCCCGACGTATAAAAAAAAATCTACTACACCAACCCTAACTTATCACACTACAGCGATACGGGTCTCCCTTCAACCGAAGAGAATACTCCACCACGCTGCTCAACTGCGGATTGGCGGAGTTTTCAAGCCGCGCGAAGGCCACTGACTTAGTTTAACGACTGTTATTTTATTTATTTTATTTTATTAGGAAAACGTACAGTAATGTTATTAACTAGTGTTAATTACAGATTAAGAACGAATAGTACACATTTACAATATTTTCGCATACAATGAATCGCATATAAATCGACAACAACCAGGACTGACGGCTTAACGTTACGTTACATAACGTTTTATGTAACGTGCCACATACTACCCCAACCGAACTGCTTTGATGGGCCCTGCCTCCCTTAAAAACCTACACACAAATATAAACGACAAGTCCACGCACAAAAATATTTGTATTGTGTGGGCATTGAATCCACGAGCTTAGGTTAGCAGCCAGGCATAGAAGGCTGGGCGCATGCAGTTTCCGCTCCAGATGGCGAGCAATCGCAGATATGACCGCAGCAGCCGAGACGAAGACTACACATATGTGGTAACGACAGCGGCGTGCATTCTAACCGGCTCTAGTTTCCTTGAACTAATTAGTAGCAGGAATACACAAAACAGGATAGATAAAACTAATAAACGTCTGAATCTATTAACTACTTTAATCAAGGCACAATAACATACTCGTAGATACACTGTAATAAAATCAGCGCAATGGTTTCAACAATTCGGGAGTAAATTGATCTCAAACAGTATATATACACACACACAGACATACGCCAGTCATCCTTTCAGAAACGGTACAGAACGACTCAGTGGGTCATAATCGTAAACATATCAATAAAATTTGAATGTCTGCTATTCACACACTTACAATAACTTCCTTATGTATGGTACGGCAAAAAATAAGGATATTGGAATGAACTAGTAATTTCCACGTGGTGCTCCCTGCTAAATAACATTCGAAGCTCTGGTAACTGGTATGTGATTCGACCCGCGGGCCGCCGGATTAGGCGTTGCGTGATGGGTGGCGGCTCGGTGCGGGTAAAGCGAGCGTACATGAAAAGAGCTATGAATGTTATAGAAACGATTGAAGTACGTAAGTACTGCGCCTTATGGCGCTCTGCCTACCCGGGAAGGGACCTGGCGTGAAGATACCTAGTCCGGCCATAAGTTCTGTTACAGATGAATATGCATTTATTTTTATATGAAGTAATGTAATGTTAATAAAACTTATATGTACATATTTATAGAAGTCTCAGCAAGAAATAAAAAAACAAATGGTTATATTCGAAATGACCACCTTGATGCAGGTATTTTATTTGTCTGGCCACGAATCTATGGATTTACGCACTGTGGCCGTGGGAAATTTAGCCACTGCTTTCTCCAGAAATTTCTTAAGAGACTCAATTTAACAACACTACACATACATACATACATAAGTCTTTGTAGTTCCAACAGAATGCGGTCGCCCCGATCTTTTATGGTGTTTAACAGAGGAAGTGTTGGTATATCTGGCCGACGGCTCCATACTCACATCGTGCAAGATATTCACTGCAATCATATTTTCTTTAGCACCACATTCCATATTGTAATTTGATAATAAATATGAATAAAATATGTAAAACTTGGAGAAATCGGAAGAAGTTTCTAACATAATAAATGCGTTCCAAATTCGAAATAATTAAAGAATTTGCAAAAGAGAAGTTTCTATGTAAGAGTATTTATAGCCACACTACGTACACATACACAGTAATAACAGGCGACCCCACTGCATGGCTGTACCTCCATGTTACAGGGCCCGCTGTCTTTTTCAAGGGCTGTCGTTTTACTGCGAGCGAATAAGCTGACAAATAAGCTTCTGAAGAGTTCGTTCGTTAGCAGCGGAATAAACCACCATATATACTTTGATGAGCAATTGCAAAGTTCATTCGCTATAGTAACTTCTGATTTGACGTATTGTAGAAAAGTTCTTATGGTTAATCATTATATTAATACGTGAAGAAAAAACTTAGAATTTTTCCTTTTTACGAAAATTACGCTAACGGAGGAGTATGAAATTTGGCACAGATAAAGTTTATATGGAGAAAAAGCGCATAAAGCAAATTCTATCTATCTATCTATAACTTACTCCAAATCCCTTGCGGGGTAGGCCGAGAGAACCGAGGGCCATATGACTCGATCCTTACATCATACCTCACTCGCTTCTTTAACATTCATTGCTCTTGTTATTGCACACTTGCCGCCATTATTTTTATAATAATGCTTGGAAAATTCAAATTCTTACTAACACTACCATATCTTTGACACACAAACACATGTATACCCAAATATAAATCTGCTCTGTTGTTGTGGTTAAAGTCTGCGGTCAAACTGAGAAGAGATTCATATTGTCTTTAGTATTATTTGTCTAATGTCATAGTTTGACTAATAGATATTTGTACTTTACATATTAGTTATTCAAACTTAAAAATTATATGACTTACGGCGTAATTTCGACCACCAGGCTACCAAAAGTACATATAAATAGACTTTCATGCAAGCAAAAATATAACATATTTTTCTGAGATACGGCAACGTTTTAGTGAATAAAAATGGTGCACTATATAACTAATTTGATATACACAGTTCCATCATAATCTTGTTGATTGGGGTTACATAAGTCTTTTGTCACACATACGTAAGTGAAATTTCTCAATGTAGTAACAATAGAAATATGTAACGGGTTATTTTTCTATCATTTATTCCAACAATAAGTTTTATTTTCCTAATTTAAGTTCTTAATCATCAGAGATTCATTTTACTTTAGTAGTCACAAAAATTATCACAAAGATGTAATTTATACTAATAGCTTCAACGAGTGTCACTATAAAATGCTCTAAAATTTTCGCTCACAAATAAAAAACAATCTCTAACCTGCTATTACGGTAATTTATCACATAAAAAATCCAAAACGCTAAAATTTATGGAAATTTCGCATTTAATGAATATAATAATAAAATAGTTTGATTTTTTTTTAGTATTGTTTATTTCATAGCAACATGCATGAGTGATTCCATAATCGAAGGTAACAACTTGTTGAAATACAAAGTAACAATTAAATACATCTGAACTAGTATTTAACAAATACTCTAACTCAGATGACACTAACCTTCCCAGATTGTATACGATACGTAGATATATTGCGGGGGTGTTATTTAACTAGTCTATAAGAGTTACAGAATGAATTCCTTTGATTTGTTGAAGTAACCGACAGTACCAATTTTTTATTCAAAGTATTCTATAAATGAATAAATTAATTCATACACACATTTCACACAATCACAATGTTAGATTCCCAGCTAGAGAAGTACACAAATTCTACAATATTAAGAAACGGAAAAGAACACGATGTAATATTTGGATTTGTGATGTCACTGGAGTTACTCTGAAAACCAATTCCCTAGAATTAAAAAATATATTAGAGATTATAAACTATAACCCAAAGCTTTCACATCGGAATTGTATTGACACTGGAATTAACGTCAATAGTAAACCTACTGAACTAGTATTTTAAAAATACTGTCTCATATGACATTAACCTTCCTGGAAGTGTTGTCTAGTGTGATCTAGTAGAAAAGACCAATAATGCTAATTAACAAAGGCATATTAATATAAATTTATAAATGCATTTGTAAAATCCCCATATCGACCCTAAGTTCGCAATGAAAATTGTTGTATTTGAGAAAATGCTGAGCACAATCTTTTCTGTTTCGTCGTAGATGCACTTTTGAAACCATTCTGCCAGTTTACTTTTAGACAGGCGTCTACACAGGGGGTGCGTTATAAAGTTTTATTTATTTTGTTGTATAGAACCCCGCCACTGCATAAATATTTTTTTTAATGAATCTAGTCTAGATTTTTGGTTTTTGACAGACAGAAGTTGCCACGCCTTTTCTTTTTTTATATGCATTTTGGCTCAGCACAGTGGCTCCGCTTCGCCTGTTGGTAAGCGAAAAGAGGAACCCAAATTGCAGCGGCAACTGACAAAGGACTACAGTGTCCTATCAATTGACGCTATCATGCTGGTTCGCAAGGTGCTTCTTCACGTTTCGTTTGAAGGATCCCATATTGTAGGAAGGAAGAAACACATGTGCAGGCAAGGCGTTCCACTTTTCAATAGTACGACAGAGATAGGAGTTGCCGAACTTTTTAGTACAAGAGGAAATGTCCTCAATAGCGGAACGATGACATCGCAAGCCTGCACGTGTGGTTCTATGACGGAAGGGAGTGACGTCTGTCTATGTTTGGATTAACAAGTACCTTGCTGTATTTTAAGGATCGTGTTTAGAATATATAATTGCCGCACGGTGAGCACTTTAAAAGGTTGGTATAATTCAGACGTAGAGCTGGTATCGGTAGATACATAGATAGTTTCAACACAGCTCTTCTTAATAATAATAAATAATTGTTCTAAATATTATATAATCAAATTGTGCACTTTTCTACTAGATCAGTACTCAAGATTTTTTTAATGTCAATCGAAACTCTTTTGCAATGGTACTTCAACATACGAATGATGTTAATCTCATCCCTCGGACCTTTGAATCTTTTGTGCTTTTATAATAATATATAATATATATTTATAATATTTTTTTTTTATAATAATTTTAATATATATATATATTATACATTATATACATGCCAGAATAAATATAATTAATATTGTCGGACAAATTACAGAGCGCCATCTAGCCCCAAAGTAAGCGAAGCTTGTGTTATGGGTACTAGACAACTGATAAACATACGTAAATACATTTTTTTTTGTAAATACATACTTATCATACATAGAAAATACCCAGACCAAGACAAACAGACATGTTCATGCACACAAATATTTGTACCGTGTGGGAATCGAACCCACGAGCGTTGGTGTCAAAGTAGTGTAACAACGCGTTTCACCACTGCACCAGCGAGCTCGTCAAAGAATATATAGTCCATTGTCATTGTGAAAGGTTTTGCAAGGACAAGTCATGTAGTTTGATCTACATAATTAATTTCAAGTTAAATAAAAGCGCACTTGATTTGTTATCTATACTAATATATAAAGTGGAAGTTTGTTTGAACGCACTGATCCCCGAAACTACCGGTCGAATAGAACAGAAGTCAAGGAAAAAAGAAAAGAAGCCGCACCGGTCGCGGTCTTCAGCTAGTTTCAATATAAAATAAATGTTTGAGGCTTTACTTTCATATTCTCTCTGAAACTGAACGTCATTTATGAAATCTGATTAAAATAAGAACATAACTCGTAATAAACTTCGAATTGCAAATGTATTTAAATTGCTCGTTATTTCGAGAGCGTTAATTGTACGATCATTCAAATATTAAATATCGAGCGGACGTTATTTAAGCCTTTGTGATGCGATGGACCCTTCACTAAAGTGAGTTAATACACAAATAATTAGCGTAGTATTTCATGTTTATATAACACAATATGTTGTTTTCCTATTTTGGTTAAAAATTAATACACGGGATCACGTAGAATCAGGTCCAGTACATGGGGCACACTGAAAGTTTTGCACTTCTAGCTAATCGGAACTATTTGAATTTCGAATGTTATATTTTTTGAAACGTTGCAACCTACTTAGTAATAAAAAAAAAAACAAATGGCGGGAAATCATTTGTCAATTGTTTTTTATCACACATCAAAGTTCTACATACGCAACGAAAATGGAATTGAGTCGAAAAGATTTTAGAGCGATGATTTTTATGGTTTTAAAAGTTCTCTCTCTCCGCAAGATTGTGCTGCTCGTCTTCAAAGTGCTTTTGGTAGAGAAGCGCCTTCTTTGTGCACCGTGAGGCGATGGTTTGCTGAATTTGAGAGAGGTCGAGTTTCTTTACATGACGAATTTCGTGAAGGGCGGCCTTCAACTGCCGGCAACGTAAATAATGTGGCGACTGTTAAGCGGCTAATTGAAGAAAACCCGCAGATTACCTATGAGACAATTCGAGAACTATTGGAGATTGGTATGAGCCAAATTCAGAAAATTTTACATGAAGAATTGAAAGTTCGGAAACTTTGTTGTCGTTGGATCTCTCATGAACTGACAGCGGAGCAGAAGCGGGCTCGCATGGAATGGTGCTCACAGATGCTACTGAAGTACGACCACGGACATTCTAATGCTGTTTATGACATTGTCACAGGAGACGAAACGTGGATTTATTGTTTTGCACCCGAAAAAATACAGCAATCTTGTGAATGGGTGTTTGAAAATGAGAACAGGCCTACAAAAGTGAGGCAGGCGAGAAACGTTGGTAAAAAAAATATCGCGTTTTTTTCTCAGCTATGGGTCCCATCTGCACAATTCCACTTGAAGATCAAAAGAGTGTTAATGTCAAATGGTATTCTACCATTTGTTTACCCAGGGTGTTAGAAAAAGTTCGCGAAAGACGACCAAAAAGCCGCGTTCTCCTCCATCATTACAACGCTTCTTCACACACGGCCAACAAAACAAAGTCATTTTTAACTTCCGAAAAAGTACAACTCGTTACCCATCCTACGTATAGCCCCGACCTAGCACCCTGTGATTTCTGTATTGTCCGTAAAATCAAAGATTTGATGAGAGGTTTCACTTTTACCAACTCCGAAGAGACAGTGATAGCGTTCAATCAGCATGTAGAAAACATGCCTTCAGATCTGTGGTCTGAGATAGCTTGGAGTTCGGCAGCCTGGTGGACGAGAAACAATGCAGGGCACACTCCGACTTTGCCCTGCGAATATTCACGGACGGCAGCAAGATTTGGGGCCAGGTTGGCGCCGCTGTTTCCATATGGAACGGCAACGCAGAAACCAAGGCCGTCAAGCTTGCTTTGTCGTCCTACTGTACCGTCTACCAAGCGGAACTCCTCGCTATCTGCACGGTGGCCGAGTACTCTTTGAGCTGCGACGGACCCAGCATTGGCAACTTCAGTGACTCCATGGCGGCGCTCCAGGCGGTGGCGAAAGTCGAGTCCCCCCATCCTCTGACGGTGCAGATACGGGACGCTCTTAAACTGTGCAAAAGCCAGGATAAGAGCGTCTCGTTGTTCTGGATCAAAGCACACGCGGCGTTGGAGGGGAACGAACGTGCCGATGAACTCGCCAGGAGCGCCGCACTGGGGTTGCGGAGGAAGCCAGACTACAACCGCTGCCCTGTCTCATTCAATTGCATTCAAGGGCATGATCTGAAAGGGGACCATTGACGAGTGGGACAGGAGGTACCAATTGGGAACAACAGCTTCGACAACGAAGATGTTCTTCCCGAGTGCGGCGGCGGCTTATAGTATTGTGGGCAAACTGGTGCCATCGAGCATCACCACGCAGATCCTCTCGGGGCATGGTGGGTTCTCCGCGTACTTGCACAGATTCAAGTGCGCAGATGACCTATCATGCTTCTGTGTGCCGGCATGGACCAGACAGTGCAGCACATGTTGTTTCGGTGTCCCGCATTCTCCAAACAGAGGTACGATTTGGAGCAGGAGTTGGGAATGCGGGTCACCGAAACTACAGTCTCTGAAATAGTGGTGAGGCAAAATAGATCCTGCGGTGGCTGCGGTGCTGGTGGGGAAAAATACTGCGTCAGTCTAGCGATGGCTGTCATAGATTGTAATAAGCAGAGCAGCCCCACCTAGGACTAATGCTGTATACCTCGGCTATACAAAGTATACCCGATGGGATCGCGGTGGCTAGGTGGAGCTGTGAAACTCGTTATCGCCCGTGGCTGGACTGACGGAGTATAGGGAGGGAAAGGGAGGAAATGGAAATACCGATGAATTAATGTGATTGGGCTGTAAATAATAATATCATGATGTTAAGAGCCTTGCCCATGGCAGCGGTGCAAGAAACAAAAAATCCGATGATATGCTTGAAAATATAGTATTATGTATGTGTATATAGTAAAACAGAGGAACAAAAAGAAAATAAAGTTAGGTTTTATGTATCTCAGTTGCACGTTTAGTCAATTTGTAGAGATTTTTTCGATAATGGAAACGGACTTTATTGTGGTGCACCTTTAGATATCAGTTTCAGAATGATTGTACAATTTAGAGTGCAAGTTAGTATTTTTGATAAGCAATTTGTATTTTTTTTTATAAATCATATATCCGATATATCAACCACATTTTTGGTGTGAATTCGATAAAAAGGTCATCTTGTTTTGTGTGAGTTTTTAGTTTATTTTTGTAGGACATATTTAGTTAATCAATCGGTCTTTTTACAGAGCAGTCATTTATCTGGTATGCATTCAGTTAATTAGTGGAGTTACCTAGTGTGCTGAAAAATTATACAGATGTGCATTTAAAAATATCCCAATCAAAAATACCCAAAAACGAAGAGCAAGGAGGAAGAGGTCGATTACTGTGGTAGAAGATATATTTCTATCACAAGATACACGCTTGGATCGGTGGACCTGGCGACCCATAGTCCCTGCCTACACTAGTGGGGTCAGTGGATTTTTTTTTATTTTTTATGTAACTTTAAATTCACGATCTTTTTTAAATGAAAAATGGTTACCGTAGCCTATACATTAAGTATAGGCTACGCTTTATATCAGGTGGGCTTTATGCTTGTATCGGTCCCGACAATGTATAAAAAAAAAATTCGTTTTGGGGGCTGATTGTGAGGGACCTTTTACAACATAATCGGAAAAAGGGGAACTATTTACGTACTGAGTTACTGAGTTGACTTTTTTTTTATATAATTGTTAAACGTAATTTATGTATTATATAGCGAATATCAATAGTCCCTGGATCCGGCAAGAGTGCACGAAAAGAGCTACCATTGAAAATGAGTCAGAAGAAATCGTCTCATATGGCACTCGGATCTCTCTGCTTACTGAGAAGGGGACTTAACATACAGATCTATTGTGATTGTATGTTATATAAAAAATGTAATTTCCTTTCTGTATTTGTTTTAAATTTTGGAAATAGTTCCCACTTTAATAATTCCGACAGATTCCTAACCAAATTGTTTATATAAAATCCCCGAAAATTGATAAAAAGTAAAATTCTTTTTCATTAAAAGAAAATCTTAATCTATAAATGGAAATCTAAAAAGGCAATTTCTTTAGAGACGTGCCGCGTTTAGAAAAACACAAAAATCTAAAATGTCTTTCGCTGCTTTTTGTCAGAGACAAAATTAAAAAGACTCGAGACTGGAGTCTTATCTGCGCAGTGTAACATTGTTCTTTTGCGGGACACAATTTTTTATATTTTTGCTTTATTTGTAAAGCGGTTGGCGAGACAACTACCACCGAGATTATTCTCTGCTCAGATAAATCTCGTAGCAATTTGTTTAAAAAAGTCCTTAAGGAAACTTTATGAGCTGACTTAATATAACACTAAATATCTTTCATACTTCTTCATTCCTTGTATTTCTTCTTGCATTCGTTATGGCAATCGTAGTATGAATATAAGCTAGTCATGTTATTCATAAATAATTTCTCTTATAAGGAGAATGCCCATTCATGGTTTTAAGTTGTGCATAGTTAAGATTGACATTAAACATCAAATCACTATTTATCATCTCCCAAAACTAAAGCCACCATTTCTCCGGAGAATAAATTACATAAAATTAACAATAACATCATAGTGTAACTCGCAAAATCTGGTTCGCCATTTAAATGAAATTATTGCCAGTACTCAAAGGTAGTACTCGACTAAAGGTGGTCAATTGAAAATAAACATAACATAATCAACCATTTATTGCGCAAAACTTGTACATATTACGTACATTTCGATGACAATTTATAACTTTCCATGTATATTTTCACTACTTACGTGCATTTAAAAGAAGAAGTTTAAAAATCGAGATACTTGTTTGAATTACTATACGGCAATGATAAGAGTCTGGATGGAAGAGAGGGATGAGAGTCTTGAATTGACAAACGTAAAATATGCTTGATGTTTCCGCTTTTGTTCTGTTCTATGCAATACCTATAGTTCGTTTCGCCCGTGTTTGAATGCGTGAAGTGATAATAAATTATCACTTCATATTTCTTTTCGTAATACGTCGAGTTGAGGTTCTCGAAATATAACTATAATATCAAATAACTATAGTTATACATATATGTATATGATATGGCTGAAATATGATGATAATTTCGCGTTTCACCACTGCGCCACCAAGCTCGTCATAAAGTAGAAAGTGGTAGGTTTAGGTCCCGTAGTTGATTGTCCCAGCTTTGTTACGGATATTAGGACGATGACTAGCTTGATGAGGCCCTTTGTGAGGTCCTCGGCCGCAGGGCGCGGTGCGGCGTTGGCGACGGACAACCCTTTAAATTAACTATCTTTATCGTAAGGCCGGCATTGGATCCCAAATGATTTATTATTCGCTCGGATGCTTTACTTTGAATGATAATGGACTTAACCTATTCAAACTTATTCGCTGGACAGATCACTACAGCTTGGAATAGCTATAGAAATTTCACACCACGACAAACAAAAACAAGTAACGGAACTTCCTGCCGTCGACGAACGGTGCGTTTGTAAAAAGAAGCTGTTGATATCATATTGAACAACACATCGGAACCCAACCCGTTGTACAATCCGCAGAACACACAAAGGAAGAATCTCTCCTTAAACTTAAGGGCTCAATACCGTGTGTAAGCTGTTACTAGAAACGTACAAAAAAATAACATACACTCGAATTGAGAACCTCCTACTTTTTTGAAGTCGGTTAAAAAAGAAAACTTTGCATACGACTGCGACTTAAAAATGCTGAATACAATTCAAAGTACTGACATCCCGCAAAATTACGACTACTGTCATCACCTGGTGGCGAAATCCACCAGCTAATAAATAATTTGAACAAAGAACTAGTGAGCTCACTGTGTTTTACTATATTATAATATTGATGGCAGAAACCGATTTTAACTCATCAAAAAACTATCTAGACCTAATTACCTACAATCGAGAGACTCTATTGAATTGAAATAGATGCATAACTATGCACATTTCCTAGATCCAATTTAAACTTGGAATTGAATATGTTCTCACCTTCCACCGGGAAACTGAACAGAAAAAGTTTAGCTTGCATTATCAATTGCATTACTGACGAATTAAACCAACATATAAACATTTACTGCAACAGGTTAGAAAACACGCAGCAAATAAGAAACAGCACCCTCGAAAAAGATACACACACAAAGGTGCACTCGGATGTGACTATGCGACTTGTAAACACCGATTCAAACAGCCAAGAAAAGCAGCCAAATTGTTATGATACTTAATCCCAGTCCCCCTAAGAAATAATTTTTTTTCGAAGTCACACTATCTATGTATAAATAAATAAGTGAAAACAAAACAGTCCAGTGCCTTCCTCTCTTCTGTTTGTCAATCGATCTTTTCAGGAACACCGTTCCTATGAAATCTATATGTTTCACTGTGTGTGCGTTTGTCTGTGTGTTTGACTTCAGATTCGGATTCAGCATAAAAAGTAGTATAGGAATATTCAGGAACACCGTTCCTATCTCTTAAGGAACATGATCAAAATGGCCGACAAATAAAAAATAAAACAAAAATTGAATTGTTATATAATTGACGAGCCAGCTGTTCCTCTGGCAATGCAAGCTTGCGCATTCTCAACTGGTTTTATTTATATTTGACGAGTGAGTGTTGTCAATGAGATTTTTTTGAAACAGTATATCTTAAAATATATCATAGAAATTCATACGTTTCCCTTAAATTTTCAGTAACGATTAGATGCGGTCGAATTTAGACCATTGGATAAATATTAGTAAATGTAGGTATGTATGTATATCTTCACGCCATCTCCATTGTAGAAGGAGAGGTGAGAACCGAACGCCTAAGATGTGGTCCTTACACACTTCACTCGCTTCTTTGACATTCATAGCTCTCTTTATGCATGTTCGCCGGTTCCTAAGTCTCCTGACATCATCTTGTGATAAAACGCGACCCAATGTAATTTACTCAAATACGTAATTTACACTATTATAAGTGAAGTAATTTACACTAATGTTAAATAATCAAATAAAATAAAATATACAGCGGCACAATATTCTTAGAGTTTCCTGATTCAGAGAGCAAAACCGAAATTCTTGTATCATCACTTCATGTCCATCTGTATTTTTGGCAGTGCCTTTTTCTTGAGGTATACTGAACCATCAAACACTAAGCAGTCTATATGCAAATTCATCTAATAAGCTTTGAGTACTTCCAAACCCAACTAGTTCACGCAAACCAGCGCCGGCCGGCTCCAGCTTACTACAGTTAGCAGATGTGTGTGGCTGCTGCCATGGCTGCTCTGGTCGTTTCTACATCGGGTACTACGCTCTCATATTATTATTTCGTAGCATGTTATTTTTACCACTATCATCTACAGAGACGCCCAGAACAGCATGTGGCGAGTGCTTGCGGTTGCTGTTCCAGATAGCGGGCAATCGTAGAGTCAGCATTGATTTGCTAACGGTAGCGAGTGGGGTGCCGGCCTGTGCCAGTTTGTATCAACTAATTTGGTGCATACAAAGCAGGTTACATCAGATTGCACGTACCTAAAATTGACTTTCGCAAAATAATACCTAATCAACTAAATAAGTTCTATGATAAATTTTAAGTTAGAAGTAATTATTTGTAAAATTGTATAGTGGAAAGTTATTAGAACCAATTGCTTGGATTACATGGTACTTTCGATTGTTCTAGAACTTTGAAATATTTACAAAGAAAGTCGTAGTATAAGTAAAGGAAAGTGATCTGAAAGTCTCTGAAGAACTGTCATTTAATATTCTTAAAGTAAAACAGGCATTATGATCGTTTTTTTTTTGTAAATGTGAAATGGCCGGGTCTCTCGCGGCGGGAGTGCAGGGTCTTTGAGCCGACATCAAACGATACTTCTTGAAATAAAGAAACTAGAGGTTTTACGTGACGTGAGATCGATTTTCCATGGGAATTATAGAAAATGTATATGTATATACACATACATCTGCATACCAAGTCCCCTGACTTCATCTGCAAGGAGACCGATTTTCCATGGGAATTATAGAAAATATACATCAGCATACCAAGTCCCTTGCGGGATAGGCAGCGAAGACCGAGTGTACCATGACACGGTGCATACATAGAAATTTCACGACACTTCACATAGAAAATTTATATTTAACGTTAACATTTCTAAAATATACAAAACGGAGTGAGAATTTAGTTTCTGGCTTTAGTGACTCAGGTAGTGAAAAATGGATTAGTGACT
Source organism: Pyralis farinalis (assembly GCA_947507595.1). Taxonomy (NCBI): domain Eukaryota; kingdom Metazoa; phylum Arthropoda; class Insecta; order Lepidoptera; family Pyralidae; genus Pyralis; species Pyralis farinalis. The sequence continues at coordinate 1,276,537 of OX382264.1, forward strand.
TTGTTCTTTTGTATATATGTTCTTTTACATATACAGATTTATTACGTTATTTCTTAGGAAGCCTCATTTTTATGAAAAGGCTAAATTTTTAGGAAAACATTTTTTTAAAGAGGGTAGGATTTTAATGTGCGTTGAGTAGTTGTTTAACTTCAGTTTTCTGTGACGTGGAGCAGTACAACAACACAACGGAGAGTTGAGATGTTCCCGCGAGTGTGTGAGGTCAACATTGCTCTTCAGGAGTACAATCATTAACAGGAGATGTGTCATCGCGTGAAAGATACTTATTTGCGAGCGTTGCCTCTCGACGCTGTGTATAAAAAAAATACAGGCCATCCACGTGATGTAAAGCGGTTGTCTTAGGCTATGAACGATTGAAATACGTAAAGTGTTGCTTGCGTGTTCTCTCACCTGCTGCTAACATAGCAACTCCTTAAGAACTTATACTTACTTAAATTCCGTTGCTTTGTTGTATTCCTCCACGTCACAGAAAACCGCAGCCAAAACAACAACTCAACCTACCTCTCTTGACCGATACAAACAGTCGGCAAATGTTTGAACAGTCTTAGAATCGAAAACGAGCATTGGTGTTACGTAGTATATATGTCCATTCGCAAATAGTCCAAGTTTGGAATATCTTAATGATTAATAATTGGCTTAATGAATGAATAGGGACGCAGTGCGGCACCGCGCCGCCGCCCGCCCTCGTTACAGTGACGTCGCGTGCCGCGCGCGTTCAAATACTCCACTATGTTAATGGGCCTTTTTCAATTTCAATGTAAATCTCACGGCGACGCAAATGGCTTCCACTCGACGACTTCCTGACGGGCTGCACTGTTGTAATCATACCGCTGCTATACCATCGAGTGCTAAACGTTGTTAGTTAAACAGGTTATAGATTCAGGAAGGTTTTTTTTTTGTAAAAGGATGGAAGCCGCGGAAAGGGTAGACTTACCTGCCATGGTCAAATTGATCGTGCTTTATCAGAAGGTGACGTCAGGAGCAATAGAAACCGACGAGCGTGCACGAGGAGAGCTATGAATGTTAAAGAACCGTGTGAGATATGTAAGGATCGAGTCACGTGGCGCTCGGCTCTCTCTACCCCGCAAGGGATTTGGCGTGAAGTTATAGATCAGACGAGCTCGGTGGCGCAGTGGTGAAACGCGCTGTTACGCTACTTTGATACCAACGCTCGTGGGTTCGATTCCCACACAGTACAAAAGTCTGGGTATTTTCTATGTATAATATGTTTGTATTTAAAAAAAAGTCTTGTCTAGTACCCATAACACAAGCTTCTCTTACTTCGGGGCTGGGTGGCGCTGTGTAATTTGTCCGGCAATATTTATTACAAACTATGCCCGCGACTTCGTCCGCGTGGAATATTTTTATATTTATTTATATTAATAAAAATAAATAAAATTTCTAAAATAAAAGTAGCCCAAGTTACTCCTTATTACATCCGCTATCTGCTAGTGAAAGTCCCGTCAAAATCGGTCGAGCCATTTCAGAGATTAGTCGGAACAAACAGACAGACAGACAGACCGCGCGTCACCCACTTGCTGCTATTGGTAGACGTGCGCTGTCTCTACTAGCGCCGCTCCACGACTCGAGAGTAATCATGGCAGCGATCGCATGCGACACTATCGTTATGTGGCGGGTGCTGGCCGGCGTCACTTCACATGACCTTATCGGTGGCGGAAGCATACAAAGCAGATTAAATTATCTGTATTTGTTTTATTGGCACGCTTATATTAGGTCAACCTTCATGTACCTACATAATGGAGTTCATAGAATCAATTTCAAACACTTTTTTATGCACGTGAAGCAAACAAGTATGCAGCTCAGCTGATTTAAATGAATATCATCATGACGCTATGAGCGCTTGCAATGTAAATAGTATCACTCACCAACCGCCTTACATCGGGTGGGCCGTATGCTAGTATGACTCTCGACCTTGTATAAAAAATAAATATAGTATCATAAAATTGTGATGTATTCAGATGTACTTTTTTTAAACAACGTTGGGAGGCATACAAGCATTCGGCCCACCTGATGTAAAGCGGTTACCGTGGCCTATGAACGCTTGTAATACAGGAAGTACCACTCGCGCGATGTCAACTCTGCTGCTAACATAGGAGCTTCTTAGAAGCTTATTGGTGACCTCATTCACACGCAGGAACACAACAACCCCCCAGAGAGTTGATTATTTGGCTGCAGTTTTCTGTGAGGTGGAGGCACTTCCCCAGACGGGCTACTTTGATGTGACCTACCTCTCTTAAGTGTGTGTATATGTAAGTGGATTAGTTCCAGTGTGAGAAAATCCGATTAGCATGTCACTTCCGAATTAGTTTTTGTAAATGGCATGAGAAAAACTTCGACAAATATTATACAAAAATCAAATAAATGAAAATATTTTTTTTTTTTACAAGCTTTTATTTAACTTGCAATGTAAGTATGTAAGTATGTTCGGGTGAAATCTTGCAACTCAATTTTGAAGCAGATATCTTTAACCGATTGAGCTGAAATTTTGTATACACGTTCAGTTTGGATGACAATGCATGACTAAATGTGTGACGTCATTCTAAATCCAACATGGCGGCATACCCAAAATGGCGGACCAACTATTTTTAATGCACTCCTACAATATGGGTATCAAATAAAGGGCTTGCTAAGAATAACTCGAAAAATAATGTGACGTCACTCTTAATCCAATATGGCGGACTTCTAAAGCTTGAAAATCAATTTCGAAGCAGATATCTTCAATCGATTGAGCTGAAATTTTGTATACACGTTCAGTTTGGATGACAATGCATGGTTAACTGTGTGACGTCATTCTAAATCCTACATGGCGGAACACCCAAGTTGGCGAATATTTTTAAGCTATTGCATAGCTTTTATCGCGGGCTTTGCGGCGACCGAATCAAGAAATTCCGTAACGAAAATAAAACCTAACACCTCCCACTCCGCCTACCGTGTAGCTAGTTTTTTTTCATAATCATCAGATGATGATGATCCGTCGGGTGGCAAACAAGTGTTCAGCCCGCCTGATGTGAAACTGTTACACAGCCTATGGACACTTTTAGACTCCGTCGGGTGGGAAACAAGAAAATTGGTAGAAGAAATTTTTTTTTTTTTTCATAATCATCAGATGATGATGATGATTTACTTTTGTGTCCTGTCAGGGTATGTATGCACGGTGGTCGGGGTGTTTACCTGATGTGATACTGTTACACAGCCTATGGACACTTTTATACTCCGTCGGGTGACAAACAAGTGTTCAGCCCGCCTGATGTGAAACTGTTGCGCAATCTATTAAAACTTTAATACTCAGTCGGGTGACAAACAAGTGTTCAGTCCGCCTGATGTGAAACTGTTACACAGCCTATGGACACTTTTAGATATTGCATAGCTTTTATCGCGGGCTTTGAGCGCGGCGACCGAATCAAGAAATTCCGTAACGAAAATAAAACCTAACACCCCCCACTCCGCCTATATAACGTGTATGTATATGGTACGACAGTACGAAGCTCGCACGGATCGAGACGAGCTGCTCCGAAATCGGACGAATACATAACCAGCTGTTTGTGAGAAAGTATATAGGTGTATAGGTATCTGTCATATCTTTATAATGCCACACTCACCGCATGTGCGCCCCGTAAGTATACATGTAGGTATATATGTATACATAGGTGTACCTATGTACAACAGTGAATAGCAGTTGCTGGTGAATAGCTATACGCGTAAAATTTGTGTATAAAGTGTTTTAAATATGAATAAACAAAGTCATTTATTAATGAAGAAAGTGATGAAAAAATAATTCGAATTGCATAAGCTGATAAAAAAAAATGCTATGCAATAGCTTTACCGCGGCAGTCCCCGAGTGCCACACGTTTTTTTAATTCATTCCTACAATATGAGTATCAATAGAAAGGACTTGCTGAGAATAAGTCAAAAAATAAAGTGACGTCACTCTAAACCAATATAGTGGAGTAAGTTTTTAGTGCTTGCTTATAATATGGGTATCAAGTGAAAGGACTTACTGAGAATACGAATGCGAGTTTAAAAAAAAAGATGCTGAATATCAACTCCATTGCTCCAATCCGTCTGGAATTTGATGTACTGGGGTTTTTGGAGTCGTCGATTATGATATTGAGGTCGAATTGTTACTCCAAAATCAAACCCGGAACTGTGTTTCGTAAGGCACAAGTAAGCTTCAAGCTGAAATAAGTGGCACATTTCTCTAAACACCCAAGTCAAGGTGAGGCCGTGCCGAGGACTGAGTGGCATCAGGGTGTAATATGATGTCGCGAACGTACCACCTCAGGGCACCGGGGCGAACCCTGTTGTATATTAGCTCTTACCCTTCTAAACGAAGCTCACGACCATGCAACAATGATGCGTTGAATGAGATGAACAGACTGAGAAACGTGTCCAGCGATAACTAAAAAGTAAAAAATAAATTAAAAGTAAAAAAAAATCGGCCAAGTGCGAGTCGGACTCGCGCACGAAGGGTTCCGTACCATTATCTATAAAACGGCGAAAAAAATCACGTTTGTTGTATGGGAGCCCCCTTAAATATTTATTTTATTCTATTTTTTAGTATTTGTTGTTATAGCGGCAACAGAAATACATCATCTGTGAAAATTTCAACTGTCTAACTATCACGGTTCATGAGATACAGCCTGGTGACAGACGGACGGACGGACGGACGGACGGACGGACGGACGGACGGACGGACGGACGGACGGACGGACGGACGGACGGACGGACGGACGGACGGACGGACAGCGGAGCCTCAGTAATAGGGTTCCGTTTTACCCTTTGGGTACGGAACCCTAAAAACCTTTTTAAAAACAAGCTTTTATGTAAATGCTCTAAAAAGAAAAAAATAAAATTTTATACTAAAACTTTTACTGTTAACTTATAAGGTCATTTCACATTTGACACAATTTATAGGATATAAAAGCTTGTCGCGAGATTTACTTGTGTAGATTAACAAGTAAATTAAATAATTTGATGTGAATAATATTATCTATTAAAATTTTCAAACTAAGTAAATACGAGTACTTAAATCTCGCGACAAGCTTTTATATCCTATAAATTGTGTCAAATGTGAAATGACCTTATAAGTTAACAGTAAAAGTTTTAGTATAAAATTTTATTTTTTTCTTTTTAGAGCATTTACATAAAAGCTTGTTTTTAAAAAGGTTTTTTACTTTTAATTTATTATTAAAAACACTCATTTCTACCAGTGAGAAAGGAGTCCTGAAAGCTTTCACAGAGTCGCTGCGTTGGCAGCGGATATAATACTCCTTATTAGGCGAGGTCACCTCGACGGAGCGGCGACGAGAGTCCATCTCAACTTTGTAGTAGACTACTTACCCTTACCGTATTCTGTGTGCGGTTTACGTAATTCAGGAGGAGTAGGTCGGTGTCAGCGCACGTACTCGATAAACAATGTACGAGTGAACATTGTTCGACACAATAGCACACATCGCTCGATGCCACCCGTTTGCACAGTTCCCCAGAAGCGTGCCCTCGGCGTCGCGTGACGACCTCCCCCGGGGCCCGGAAATATATTCCAACTAGTTTCTACTGAAAACAAGGGCACCACTTAAACTTTACCTATTATTGTATCATTCTATTTCACTACAATAAATCGAAAGTTCATTTGCCAATGTCGTTTGGCGGGACACTAAGATGGCACACGAGTACCCGCCTGATGGTGCCTGCCTGTTACTGTAGCATTTGATAACCTGGGAATACTCGCAATACCAGAGGCGACGGTTAACGATGACCCTGGTTGTGGAGGTCTTGCTCTATGTCAAAATCAGTGAGTCCGACAAATCCCTAGGTGAGTAACAGAACACGACAATTCGAATGGATTAGGAAACGAGATAACGCTACGAAGAAAATACTCTTTTCTAATCTCATTTCTTCTTTCTAGCGTCCGTGTTGCGATCACCATCTAGCGAACTGCGCCATGCGGCTTTGCCACCAATAAGTTTTTTAGAGCTTCATTCACACTGTTACCTGTTCTCTTACAATCGGCAACAGATTAAATTTAATAAGAAATGACTACAAGTGGATCATCTCGTTTCTTAATTTTTCTGCGCGTTCTACTTTATATCATTTACGCGTTGCCAACCTGATAGCATTGCAACTCCTTAGGAGCTTACTGGTAAACTCACTAGAAGGAACACAACAACACTTTAGGGAGTTGTTATTTGAGGTGGCGATACTTCTCCACTCAGGCTACTTTGATACGATCTACCTCTCTTGAAAACACCAGACCAAGACAAACAGACTTGTACATGCACACAATTTTTTGTCCTGTGTGAATCGAACTCCGAGCGATGCTGTAAAACGTTGCTAACTACTGTGCCACGATGCTCATCAAAACATAATTGAATTGACAACCTTTTTTTTCAGAAGTTAGTTAAAATCTGTAACTTTTCATCTTTCATCCCTTGCCTTCTTGCAGCGTAACATAAAATGATTATTTATATAATAACCTATTTTGGCGTATTTGTAATGAAAAATATACAGCTCGGCTATTTAATATCGCCTTCGAGCAAATTGCCATTGTATGAACAGTTTGTGTAGTAAGCCACCAAGTTTTACTACTAGGGGAACATCAATAATGAACAAGATGGTATCTGAAGGCATTCAATAAAGGACGTTAGGGTCGGAACTGTGGCTATCTACGACAAGGGGTTGAGAAATTAGAGACATTTAAGAGATTATGCTAAGGTAACCAAATATTTAGAGATATGAGGAAGTCTCACAATAGTATAAGTGGTTGTTAGTCTTTGGAGACAAGTTTCCGCGGCAGGATCTAATCAATTAGCGAAGGAGAACATGGTTCAAGAAAAATACGAACCGCAATATTTATGTTTTCGACAATCAGAAAGTGGAAACCCCTTATTAGATTAGTGTCTGTCCGAAGTCACCTGCATTTATTTCAAAAAGTATTAAAAATACGAACTCCAAATTTCGCATAATTACGTAACATTAATTGCGATAATTTTTTAAACATAATTTAGAAGGATTTATAGGAGGCCCATAAATGTAATTTGAATAATAAGAAAAACATACGTAACGCGTCAGACGATTTGAAAGAACCATAATAAGCACATAAATACACTTATTTTAAATCATATGTTGACTAGCTTTTAGTAACATTATAATTATGTACAACGAGAAAGTAGAAGGATGTAGTCAAGTCTAGACTTACCGCGGTAGGTCTAGACCAAAGAGGTTATGTGATATCAGAAGATGGTGTCCCGAGCCATAGGAACTGGCGAGCGTGCTTGAAAAGAGCAATGAAGCGAGTGAGGTGTGAAAGGACTGACTCTTGTGGCGTACGGTTCCCTCAGCATACGCCACAGGGGATTTGGCGTGAATTTATACACAGACAGACAATGAAGAAGCATGCAGCTTCCCGATTGCGGTGAGTTGTCATCTATTGTTGTGATGCCATCAGGAGTTAGCAAATTGAAATCCAGTGGTGGTCAACCGTAATTCAGATTTTTGCAACTGCAAAGCATTCGATACGTCAGGTTCAACAAAATAAATAAAACACGCGATACTTTCGTAAAAAATAGTTTAATTCGATTCAGATTTTGTTCAATGGGAGATCTTTTTTCGTGGATAGATCGTGATTCAGTGGCCTTGGGTTAAAGAACAGCGCTGACGGGACAATATTCGACATTCCATTGGTCGGAATCCGCTCGGACAGAGCTAGGTGGCTGATCCTGTACTACTGACGGCGGAGCCCTCGATCAAGTCCGGGCTCCAGAGTTGCTTTGAAAGACAGTAATAGCAGACAACTGTGAGTAAAGTGATTCTGAACCTGTTATAATAAGAATATGTAATGATAGTGAAGAAATCGTGAAATTATTTAGTATTTATAAGCGAGTCTGAGTTAATGAAATATATAATTTTCAACGCGTAATTTGTGTACATATGCCTAATTCACCCCTTTTAGACCTTTAAAAGTAGCGTGTTCACTACTAGACTAATCCCTTAAATTAAGGTCGTAATATGTGTCATGTTGGTTGGAAGAACATGTTTGTAGGGCTATTACATTTAATTGAATAATTAATTAATTAGGCGAGATCCTCAATGCTCGTTGTGAACGAACAAATAGTATTAAATATTCATTGTGTTTTAATTTAAGGTGGTCCTGAGTGCCAAAGCAGAGAGCGCTTACCATTAGGCGTCAGCACTGTATCACATAACATTTGCTTTCTACACTTCCTCTCCTAATTTTCATTGCATTTGGAATTAGTGTTTGGAAAAGCAACAAATATATTGTAAGTCTAATATCGGGTCTTATGAATCAGAATTCAGAAGCATTCCATTTAACCTAAGTATAAAGGAAAAGGTAAAATAAACATAATCAGATGGCGTGTAATAACGTAGAGGCAAAGAGCATAATGTTCTGAATATATTGAAAATAAAATATTCATTGATATATAGTCATTCCTCTCCCCCCAAACTAACAGTCTCTGCTTTCCTTTTGTCCAAACATCATATGCATATTTTCATGGTGCGTCACTTGCAGATGATGTAATCTTAGGTCTTAAAGATAATGTATGGGCTTACACCCCCAAAACATTCATACTGAAGATTCTCAATAATGCATATCAAAAAAAGTACATATAAATAAATAAATATAAATATTAAATATGGTCGGACAAATTACACAGCGCCATCTAGCCCCAAAGTAAGCGAAGCTTGTGTTATGGGTACTAGACAACTGATAAACATACGTAAATATATATATTTTTTGCAAATACAAGCACATTGTACATATAAAATACCCAGGCCAAGACAAACAGATATGTTCATGCACACAAATGTTTGTACTGTGTGGGAATCGAATCCACGAGTGTTGGTGTCATATTATGGTAACAGCATGTTCCACCACTGCGCCACCGAGCTCGTCTTACGGTATATATCACGGCAGTATGTGTAATAGTGACTTTTATGTTATCTGGACACGCGTTGTATGAACTAAATATTTCATAACATGCTACCGTTGTAAATTTAATGTTTTAAATATGAAATTTACAAATGCTGGAATCGAGTGTTATAAATATCTGTTACGTAACTTATTATGTATACTCTTTAGATCTTTTCAGGCCTATATTTCCTTCGCACACTCAAAGGTCGAGGAAGAGATCTCTTACAGAGATAAGCTCGGCTTTGTACATATCACTCTTTGAATTAGTTATTTGAAGACATGGAAGAATTGGCATGAAGATACATACATAACCTTTAAATGTGTTGACTGTTTTTATGTTATTTTGTTTGTATAATAAAGATATAACAAACAAATAGAATAGGTACCAAGAATACGGAACTGCGAATACAGTTAGGTTTGGAAACGATAAAAGAGCTTTTTCATAACAAAAATGAAAAAGAAAGTGTTTACCATCTGACAGAGTTGAACGCCAATTGTTTAACGATTTAAAAATTAACGTGAGCTCGGTGGCGCAGTGGTGAAACGTGCTATTACGCTACTTTGACACCGACGCTCGCGGGTTCGATTCCCACACAGGATAAACATTTGTGTGCATGAACATGAACTGTTGGTCTTGGTCTGGGTATTTTCTATGTAAAGTAAGTATGTATTTACAAAACAAAAATGTATTTACGTCTATCAGCAGTCTAGTACCCATAACAAAAGCTTCGCTTACTTTGTGGCTAGATAGCGCTGTGTAAAACAAATTACGTTATGCACTGAACATTAACCCTTCGAAACCCGGGTGGTCGTATATGACCGCGAAATGTATGGGAAAACGTATATAACGGGTTCTGACTGCTCAATAGCTATTTCTTATCTACTTCTCATCCGGTGGCGTCCAATCCCGCTGACTCCATCAAAAGCTCGGATCTGACATAACTAGATATCGTTATTATTGTTACTTTAAATAAAAAAAAACGTGTGCGTCTCGGGACGCCCGACAGAAGTGATAACTTAAACTAATCTACATGTAATTAAAGCTGCCGCATGCGTGAGAGAAAGAAAAGCCAGACAGACTGGCGCCGTAACGCGTTAATGCGTAACGAAGCGGTTTACACTCCCATAAGCAGTTATCACTTCAAAAACTATGCTTAAGTTATAAATATCGGGTAACTCGCATATGGTTTCATTGAAAGCGGATTTCAATGGCTGCTTGCCACGATACACTTCGTAGGTTCCCATTCGCTTCATCACCACAGCACTGTCTCTGTAGCTAGACGTGGGCGCATCTTGGATGTTCTCGGAAATACTACACTCTGTGGTCATTAAGAAGTAATGTTAAACAAGCCCGGTCAAGTTCGTCTTGCTCGGCCGCAATCATCGAAGCAAGGCTATTCTTATTTTAACACCAATACTTCCTTGCCAACCAACTTTATTTCTTCATTTTTTTTATAATGTCGGAGGCATACAATCAAACGGCCCACCTGATATTTAGTATCATTTGCGCGATGCCTCATCTGCTGCTTACACAACAACTCCTTAGGAGCTTACTGGTGACCTCATTAGCACGCAGGAACACAACAATCCTCTAGGGAGGTGTTATTTGGCTGCGATTTTCTGTGAGGTGGAGGACCTTTCCCAGACTGTTATGATTTCTTAAAAAAAAAACGAGTTGCACTCCGGGAGTGCCGGCAGAAGTGAAAACTTGAACATGCGGACCAAACAGCGATGTTGATAAAACTACGTTGAATGAAACGCGTAAGCGCCAAGAATTTCATGGCGCTTACAACGTTTTGGTAGCGAGAAAATAATGCCCTATGAACGATCTAGCACTTCATGTTTTAATTGTTTAATTAGAGGTAACTAATGTTTTAGCGCTGCAGCGAACTTAAGTTCTAATTCTCACCAAAATCTTACATAAGGGTCACGTGTCCTGACACGAGTTTAACATTTTTTACTCATCCCAAAAAGTGCACAACGCCGCTAAAGAAGTTTTTACTTCAAAAATCCAGACCAAGATAAACAGATAGTATTGTCTTAGGTTTTCGCGATTGTTACACATTGAAATTAAACTATTTTTAACGGAAGTATCGCGTGTTTTATTTATTTTGTTGAAACCTGACGTTTCGAACGCTTTGCAGCGTCCATGGTCGCAGGAAAGACTGAGTCTTTCCTGTCTTTCCTGCGACCATGGACGCTGCAAAGCGTTCGAAACGTCAGGTTTCAACAAAATAAATAAAACACGCGATACTTCCGTTAAAAATAGTTTAATTTCAAAGATAAACAGACGTGTTAAAGCACACAAATGTTTGTCTTCTGTGGGAATCGAACCCACGAGCGTTGGTGTCAAAGTCGCGTCATTTACGACTGAGCCACCGGGCCTATCATCATTGCGATCGCGATCTACAAACGTTAGGCTACAAATTTTACGACGTGCACATTTCGACAGCGTGTATATATAACTGCTTGTTCTTTCCGCCTTACTCAGCTCTCCTTTCTATAAATTGTCCTCAGACCAGTGACATCAAAATTTTGCTACCATTTGCAATATTTGTGTACCACATTTTGCGCAAATTCCTAGACACTATAATACTAAATCGGATGATCTGGAATTATCATTTGTCATGGTGTCGCTCTGATCTGGATAGTGAAAGGTACCTCTGGTTGGTGTCACGGTCGCGGGCATAATTCAGGTCACAAGCTTATACGTATTTATTTCGGCGAGATCGGTGGCCCAGTCGTGAATAACGTGACTTTAACACCAATATTCGTGGGTTCGATTCCCACACAAGGCACACATTTGTGTGCATGAACATGACTGTTTGTCTTGGTCTGGACGTTTTAAGAGATTTAGGGCGCATCAAAGCCTGAGGCATACCTCACAGAAAATCGCAGCCAAAAAACAACTCCCTAGAGGGTTGTTGGGTTCCTGCGTGTGTGTGAAGTCACCAGTAAGCTCCCAAGGAGTTGCTGTGTAAGCAGCAGAGGAGGCATCGCGCGAGTGATAATTAATATATCGCAATCGTTAATAGACTACGGTACCTGCTTTACTTCAGGTGGGCCGTATGCTTGTATGCCTCCCTACGTAGAATAAAAAAAAATACATAAGTCATCCCACAAATCGGAAGGTTTGTTAGAGTGCGTAGATAATTGCTTCATTTGACTAAGTTGGGGCAAAAATTTGGCCAAGTGCGGGTAGAATTCAATAAGAAAGGGCTCTATAGTCGACTAGAATATAACACTTATATAAATATCAAGATTGTTTTAAAATTTCATACAATTTCGCAGGCCATTCTCTTTGATTGATGTCATTACCATTGGATGTATTTTACAGTCTGATTGGGTTCAATTTATATGAAACTCGATACCACAAACCAATAACCTTTGGAGTGCGTATGAAGGCACACTGTTGGCAACACCAACAAACAATTGTTATTTTTATATGGCAATGATATAATGAGACGGTTTCCGTCTCCGCTCGGTGTCGTCGAACGTTATTGTACGAAGCATATGGTGTGTCGTGTAATAAATATGAATAAAGTCAGTGCCATTGGAGTCTATTGTTTGCTTCACATCCGAAGACCAGCCCTACAAAGGAGACGACCAGCCCTACAAAGGAGACGACCAGCCTGGCTCCCTACACGCACCGCGCTCAAAAAACGTGGTCAGTGCCTAAATATCTCAGCGTTTCGAGCCTGCTGACCAATCAGAGAATATTTTAACCAATAAGCTGATCAGTGTTTGGATGTTGATCCACGAACTAACCAATAAGAACACCGCGTTCTACTTTACTCTCATCGATTCTCCATACATAATTTTCCTTCACACTGGGCACTAACCTTGTCTTTCATTTTGTTCGATTATTATTAGTAAAGAAACAGAGCTTACTCCTCCATGATAGTTTTCTTTATAAATTCATTATATATCCAAATTTATACGTTATACTCACAAGTCACGTACTAGCGACCCGTCCCAGCTTGTGATATGACCACAACCAAATTTCACAGTATGACTGGACTAATCTGAAGATTCCCTGAAAATTTCCTCAAAATCTAGTAGTTTTCGAGTCTATAGGGAACAAACATACCTACACACGTCCATTATTATACATTCAGAGATATACGAGTACAATGTGAGCGATGACCGCCCGCCATTTCTAGAAAGTTCTCGCTAAATCAACGAGAAAAACCAAAAAAGGGGATTTATCTACTTAGTTTTTTTGTAACTGATTTTAAGGAAGCTGAGATTAATGTTCATAGTTTAGTCATCTTTTCATATTTTTCAATTATTATTTTCTTAGTTACGAGCTATCATTCTGATTGTACTACTCAAAGTATTGATCTAGTTTGAAATTAAATATAACATGAAAATAAATGGCGAGAAACTGAACTTTTTCATAGAAAATCGGCTTAATTTTTGGGTAAATTAAATAAAAGTAAAAGAAATGCCCCCATAACACATTTTTTTAATTATTAATAATCTATATGAGATTTCCAGCAAACTATTAGAACATAATTTGCAGCTAACTTAAATACTTTTTTGTTATCCATGTCCAGGCCCAGTCGGCCTGTTTTAATACGCTTTACCTCTCTTAAAAACATACAGACCAAGACAAACAAACATGTTTGTACATATTAATGTTTATCCTGAGTAGGAATCGAACCCATGACCGTTAGTGTCAAAATAGGATTGCTAACCACTCTGTCGCAATAGAGAACCTCATACTTTTTCGAGGACGGTAAAAATATTCTCTCAGCTTCAGTCGTGACCTTTCGGGGGCGAATAACTTCAACCGGCCTTCGCCCTCCGAGTTCAATCCATAAATCCGCTGTAAGGCCGGACTTCGTGACTACGTTTTTCTATCCATCCCTTGTTACTTTATGTTTATATTTAGTCAGGCCTTGGCCCGTGTTTTTTTATCGCCAGAGTTTTAGGGTACACATTATTTGGGGATTACAGGGGTCATGTAGGCCCTCGCGGAGTTCGGCGGTTAATCTTGGAATAGAGACGTCGTAATCGGACATACTTTTACCCTTTGAGACTACATTTTTCATTCTATGTCAGGTAGCAAATAAGTATATGACCCAATTGATGTAAAGAGTTTGCAGAAACGTATAAAAACTAACATCACATGAAGTACCGATAGTGCGGTACCGGTACTTCACTAACGCAGTAACCTTTGCAGCCAACGGGGGTGGCTTCGCACGAGCGATACTTCCTTTATTGCAAGCTTCACAGGCTACGGTAACTACTTTACATCAGATGGGGCGTATATCTGTATACCTTCCGATATTCTTTAAGAACATACGATATATTTATCTGCATTCTGTCGTGAGATTGAGACGCTTCGTCACGCGGGCTGCTTATTTTTTTTTATGCATCGTCGGGAGGCATTCAAACATACGGCCCACCTGATGTAAATCAGTTACCGTAGCCTATTAACGCTTGCGATATATTAAGTATCACTCGCGTGATGCCTCCTTTGCTGCTTACACAGCAACTCCTTGGGAGCTTACTGGTGACCTCACTCACACATAGAAATACAACAACCTTGTTGTTATTTGGCTGCGGTTTTCTGTGAGGTAGAGGTACTTCCCCAGACAGGATACTTCGATGCGCCCTACCTTTCTTTAAATATCCAAACCAAGATAAACAGACATGTTCATGCACACAAATTTTTGTTTTGTGTGGGAATCGAACCCACGAGCGTTGGTGTCAAAGTCGTGTTATTCACGACTGAGCTACCGAGCTCGTCTAAAATCACTGTGATCTGCCTCGCTTTCACCAGGATCTCGTACACCAGTGATCAGGGTGCAGCTAGGGCATGTCAGGGTACACTCTGATTTTAACAGTAATATAACTTGAGGTAGATGAAGAGATTATAGACGCAGCCTACAGTAAATATAGCTATATATTTGGACTTGGTTACGTTTTTTTTCAGGATAGACTATACAAATAATTTAAAAATCAAAACATTTTATCTAAATACAAAAGTTGATCCAAATCGTTAGAGTCATTCCGAATTGCTCATTTAAATATACAATACTAAGACAATGGGTCTCCAGCATCGTCCTGAGCCAGCTAGGAGCTAGGAGCTAGCTAATCCGATGAATAACATAAACGATGCAAATAGCGAACTCTGTTCTCGGCGCATAATTAGCAAATTTGCAACAAACAACTAACTGGTAACTGTATCAAGGTGGAAGCTAATATTAAACTTCGCAGGTGCGTCCGTACGAGTTTGCTGGCTATTGTGTTACGCGTTATAACTAATTAATGCACGTGTTAAAACTAACAGAGTTGATGTATATCTAGCTGGCAGAGATGACTGTTTCTATACATTTCTCGATATAGAGAAAGCCTTCGACCGGGTGTTAATTACCGGCCTAATATTCAAATTATTGGAGTACACAAACACCGCACCTCAACTGGTGCGAGTGATAGCATCGTTTCTGAGTGACCGCTCCTTCACTGTTGCAGTGCAGGACGCTGAGTCACAGGCCCGCGCAATAACAGCAGGCGTACCACAAGGCAGATTTTTTATACAACGTCGGGAGCCATACAAGCATACGGTCCACCTGATGTAAAGAGGTTACCGTAGCCTATACA
The DNA here is from genome assembly GCA_947507595.1 of Pyralis farinalis. Classification (NCBI taxonomy): domain Eukaryota; kingdom Metazoa; phylum Arthropoda; class Insecta; order Lepidoptera; family Pyralidae; genus Pyralis; species Pyralis farinalis. The sequence goes on from OX382264.1 coordinate 1,292,117, forward strand.
TTAAGTATCATACGCGCGAAGCTACCTCTGTTGCTAACACAGAAACGCCTTAGGAGCTGACTGGTGACCTCACTCACACGCAGGAACATAACGACCCTTAATTAATTCCTTTGTTAAGTGCTTGTACCAAACCAACTAACATGAATAGATAATAATAGAATTGACAACCTCCAATCAAATTGATGTTTACCCATATTTATGTTTAATGTTATCATTAATATTTCTCTATCCGTTCGTGTATAGGTACACAATTATATTCCATACATTTTTATTACGTCTATGATTCCATAATGAATAATTTGCTAAAATAATATTTTCCAGATACCACTTGTTTCATGTTTTTATTTTTTGCTCATTTAATAACCTCACAACATAACAGTTTTACGCTAATTTGTTGACATTCGTGGTGTAGTAGCAATTGCCGTTGACTTCTTTTTGAAATACTGGCAATCAGTTGTTACTCGCAGCGTACCTATTTATTGTTTTGCACAATCTTTCGTGTCTTTTCGTTTGACAGTGAGATGCAGACTTGAACGGCCATGTCATGGTCCATTTTATTATATTTATTATATTTACACAGTTTCTTTTTTCTTCGATTACTAATTATTATTGTTTTACATTGTGTAGTGAATGTCTTCTCAGCGTCGTCGGTAAATTGTATGCGAAAGTGTTGATTGAAAGGGTTGTGAATGAAACAGGCGAAAAAGTATGGGATGCAAAAGCGGGATTTAGAAAGGGAATGGGATGTACGGATCAGGTCTTTTCCTTGCGGTGCATAGCCGAAAAGTGTTTGGCTAAAAGCAAGAAGGTCTATTGCGCGTTCGTGGATCTAGAAAAGGCCTATGATAGAGTGGTGAGGAATGAATTGTGGTCAGCATTGTCCGTGAACGGTGTGAGCAGTATCCTCATACGAGCATTGCAATCTCTTTATAGGGATTCTAGTGCTTGTGTAAGGATAAACGGGGCATACACTGAATGGTTTAATATCGAAAAAGGTGTTAGACAGGGATGTGTAGCGTCACCGTGGCTGTTTAATCTGTTCATGGACAATTGCTTGACAGATTTAAAAGAGAATGAAAATGGGTTAAGAATGAATGAGTTACTCGTCAAATGTTTTCTCTATGCTGATGACCAAGTATTACTTGCGTCTTCGGCCGAGGAGTTGCAGGAGATGGTAACTGCTATGAGTGGAGCTTTTGTTAGAAAGGGAATGAAGATGAATGTAAAGAAGACGAAAGTGATGGTGTTTGAAAGAGATAAGGCAGTGACAGACTGCAATATCGTGATTGGAGATGAACAAATCGAACAGGTGAATGAGTTTGTGTATCTGGGTTCAAAGTTTACAAGAGATGGAAAGTGTGAGAGTGATATTGAAAGAAGAGTGAATGCAGGGAACATGGTGAATGGAGCTTTGCACTCCTTTATGAGCAGTCGGAAGGTGTCTAACAAGGCTCGTTTGGCTGTGCATGGGGGGGTGCTGGTTCCGACACTCATGTACGGAAGTGAAAGTTGGGTATGGCAGAAGAAACATGAAAGCAGAATAAATGCAGTTGAGATGAGAGCGTTAAGAAGTATGATAGGAGTTAAACTGAGTGACAGGATAAGAAATAGTGAGATAAGGAAACGTTGTGGTCTGAAAGAAGATGTAGTGACAAAAATTGAGAAAGGTATGCTGAGATGGTTTGGCCATGTCGAGAGAATGAACGAAGAACGATTGACGAAAAAAGTGTATAAGGCGAGTGTGAATGAAATTGTTGGAAGGGGTAGACCTAGGCGGACGTTTCGAGATCAAATCAGGGACGTCCTGAAAAAAGGCCAGGTCAAGAGTACCCTAAACCGAAGAGCATGTATGAAGAGAATAATGAGAGTGGACGAAGCGAAACAAGTATGTAAGGATCGTAGCAAGTGGAAAGAAGTGGTCTCTGCCTACCCCTACGGGATAGAGGCGTGATTCTATGTATGTATGTAGTGAATGTCTTAAACAGTTACTTAAATTAATACATTCTGGTAACAAGTAGATATGTGCTGAGTTGTATATAGATATACTTATTACACTATACTACTATTGTAATCTATACCTACGTTTCATTTTTTTTATAAGTATTAGTATTTTAGAATATATATATATATATTATTTTGTATTTTATATATGTTTGTTATTGTGCTGCATGTTTAATGTCCAGTGATGAGCAGGATGTACCTTACTCGCTTCTTCGTGTAGTACTAATGATAGTTTCCACAGTATTCTTTTGATGCAAAAAAAAAATGGTTGTCTGTAAAGTCGGTTTACGGACGATAATTTTACGTGATAACGTCATAAGTAAACATTCAACAGTTGACAAAACAGTTCCCGTGTAGGTTGTTTGCTGCCGCTGTCTCTCTTCTACTCGGACGGAGCGCCCGATGGAGTGGAAGAAAGATATATGCGTCACAAGCCGAACGCTAAGGCCGATCTTGCCTCTCTATCGCTTGTTCCGCGCTCTCGCTTGCACGCTCGGCTCAGGCGGAACGTGACACTTTTTCGTGCATGTAGCCGGCGTTCATCAATTTATAAAACGTTATCACGTCAAAAAATCCTTCAAATGATCTTATTCTTCGAATGAGACAGAGTAGGTACTTATTTCTTGACATCACTTTGTCTCATGCCCACATGCTTCTAGGAGTTGTATGTAGTTGTGTTTGTGTTATAAATAATATATACAGAATATGTCTCAAAAACCTAGAAACTCGCGAGCGTGCATGAAAAGAGCAATGAATGTTTAAGAAGCGAGTGAGGTTGTAAGGATCGAGTTGCGTGGCGCTCGGTCCTCTCTGCCTACCCCGTAAGGGATTTCGCGTGAAGTTATAGATAGATGTCTCAAAAAACATAAATATGGTTCTACAGTGCCAGTATTGAGCATTTTTTTTTTCAATTTGTTCCAAATTCATTTTTAAGTTAATAAAAACAAAATGAGGGCGTCACTTATCTTCATACGACCTCCTAAGTAACTCGTGCGTAACTTGTCTAGCATATTTATTCCTAATTAGTTAGTTACTTATTATTATTCCAGTGTGAATGGAGCATTGAGCAAACTTCTATGCAGACGAAAACAAAGCCAGAAGGCACAGCTCGTTGTACACAAGCTGATGGTAATTTTAACTCAACTTATAGCAAGTGAAACAAGGGTATAGCAGAGAGAACATGATAGTAAATGCGGTTGAAATGCGAGCAATTTGCAGAGTAACGCTTGCTTACCACGTTCGCAATGATGAAGTAAGAAAAAGAGTTTTTTTTTGACCTGACTATGTAGTTAGCCCCGAGTAGGCTGTTACTACGTCACCGGAATGGAGAGGCGGGCGTGAGGCGTCGCAGCCTAAACATGTAAAAACATAGCGGGATGAATGAATGACGAAATGGATATATTATGCGAAAGTGGAATGATGCAGAAGCCGAGGAAGGCCGAGACTAAGCTACCACGATTTTGGTCGTGTTTTATCAGAAGGTGATGTCAGGTGAACGAGGTGGATGAAAATAGTTATGAATGTCAAAGAAGCAAGCAAGGAGCGTAAAGAACTTGGTTAATGGCACTCGGTTCATTCTGCCTACTCTGCAAGGGACCTGCCCCGAAGATATATACATTACACACATACATATTTCTATCATATTCTCATAACGACGTGGGTTGTTATCTCCCTTGTAGTACCCTTACGTGCTACTATTAAGGAAAAATATAATGTTTTGTTTTTATTCCTCCTCATCCATTCACGTCGTACTTTTTCGTTTGTTTATCTATCGCCATCTTCTTCTGTAAGAACTGGAATTGATTAATACAAATAAACTACGGTGGTACGGTTACTTACCAACCATGACCAAATTGATTGTGTTTTATCAGAAGGTGATGTCTAAAGCCTTAAAAACCGGCGAGCGTGCATAAGAAGAGCAATTAATGTTAAAGAAGTGAGTGACGTTTGTAGGGATCGAGTCATGTGGCGCTCGCTTCTCTCTGCCTACCCCGCGAGGTGAGCGTGAAGTTATATATAGATATTGCATTGCTTGACGAGCTCAGTGGCGCAGTGATTAGTAACGCTACTTTGACACCAAGGCTTGTGCGTTCGATTGTTACACAGTAGGTACATTTTCGGAACCCATTTTCTGGAGCAACTCGGTCAACGCAGGATCCAAGGCTGCACCGCTCCGGGGTATGTTGACTTAGCTGGACTGGACTCCGCAAGAGGAACGCAACCGGGAGCGGCCGTGTGGCTCGGTGGTGCACCCGAGTAACGCACGACCGGCGAAGGCCTGTCACCGAGGCCAAGCGTCGTGCACTCTTCGCCTGCGGACGTTCATCCCCGAGGCTCAAACATTATGTGAACTTAGCAAGATTATTGATATAGTAGTAGATATAGTATAGATTTCGTGTAATACTGGGTTGAGCGTGATGGCGTTGCAGTCAGAACCCGTTATATACGTTTTCCCATACATTTCGCGGTCATATATGACCACCCGGGTTTCGAAGGGTTAAGACGGAGGGCAAAAGCATTGCGAATAGTACGTCCCTGTGTTCCACTGTGAAATGAGAAGCGTTCCTTCATATATACAGGAGAAGACAGACTAAAAAGAATAGTGTATTTTGTATTTTCAGCGGGAAGGTACGAGCTATGTGACTGATACTCGTTGTACTGCAAGTTAACAGACTACGATAACGACTTCATATCAGGTGAGCCATATGGCTTGCCTCACACAACAGATTACTACTAAGATACGTGTAAATATGGTATATTAAATAATTGATTCGGATAGTAATATGACTCAAACCTACGTTCTAAATAAGACGAGTCAATTGTTTCCGAAAACTGCTGGTAACCTACACTCACTAATAAATTTTTCAACAAGATTTCGCAACTAAATTGCTCGCAAACCCTTGTCAAGTCTCATTCCATTTGCCGCCGTCCGCACTTCTATAACAGTTTCAGCTCGCGAACTGAGCCCGCTGAGCTAGGCCATCTCAATTATGAACCAGCCGAGCTCACCGCCGGCGCCCAATCGAATAAGAGAGGCTATTTGCGAGCGACGAGATATTTACACTTGTTCTTACTGCTGTAATAACTTTTATAAGTAACACATTTGGTGGAGACAATAATTTATAATACCTATGAATTTATCCAAGGTCTTCATCTTCATTTTGCTATCATTTCACTTCTAATTCAAATCTTTTTCCACTCCACATCAACCCTTACTCATCCCATTCCAGGGATACGGGTCTCCCTTCAACCGAAGGGGTTTAGAGCATACTCCATCACGCTGCTCAAGTGCGGATTGGCGGAGGCCAGTGTTTTCAAGCGGCCCGAGGGCCACTGACTTTGGCTGAGGCGCCCTCTGAAGCACGGAGAAATCGAGATAGATAAACCCATCCATAGACAGGCTGCGGTCGACGTTGCTTAACCTGCGTGTTTGGTTAGAATGACACGCGCAATGACGCCATCGAGCTCTCCTTTTTTTTCTATGAGTTTTTTCTTTTTCCATTCAAGGAGTCAAAATATAATTTATAAAACAGTGTATGTGTATGAACCATTTTCATTATTTTCATTTGATGCGACTCCATTTTTAAATTATTATTTTTTCCCACCGGAAGTAATTTGTTTGTAACTTTTTTTTTACAAGGTCGGGAGGCATACAAGTTTACTGCCCATCTCATTTTAAATGGTTTCCGCCTATGAACGCTTGCAATACATTAAGTATCACTAGCACGTTGCCTCCTCTACTGTTAACACAATCACTTTTTAGGAGTTTACTGTCCACCCTCTCACGCGCCAACAACCCTCCAGGGAGTTGTTATTCGGCTGCCGTTTTCTATGAAGTGGAGGTACTTTCACAGACGGAGAGCTTTTAATACGCCTTATCTCTCTTAAAATTGTCGAGCATATTTATTCTTAATTAGGTTTCTTCAAAGCAAGGTAATCCTCTAGACAACGACTCACAATGTACACAATGTGGTACTAATCCCAATCGTATTAAACATCACCTGTATCATAATTGCTTATCCATGGTACCTTATTTACGCTTTTATTGTGAATTCGCGGAGATGCCTTAATGAACGCAATGGCCTATTTAACCGCATGACCTACTTGTGATTGACTGTCTTTGATTATATTTGTGTAACATGTTTAAGAAATACGTATATTTGCATACTAGCTGAAGCCGCGGCTTCGCACGCGTAAGATTTGGGATTTAGTAGCCTTTGTAGCACTGTAGCATTCAAATTCTTTCTGTTAAAAAAAAAGTCAAAGTTCAGGGCCTTCCTTTGTAAGTTATATAAAATATTTCGCTATTCAATTTTGATACAGCGCCATCTATTGACCTTTAAGGGAGGCAACGTATATTTATTTTATTTTCTTTATCTTTATTACATAAAAATGCGTAGTTATTTTGTGTCACAAAAAATACGTATTGTGTATATGTGAAAATAATGAAAATAAATAACATACATACAGACAGACAAAAAACTTAAAAATACAGACATGTTTAGGCTTTGGCTTTAGCTCATTCCACAACTTAATAGTTCTCGGTAGAAAGCTTCTCGTGAAGCGCACAGTGCGCGACCATTGCGGTTCCAGTGTGTGCGGATGAACTCCCAGCCGCCGGCGAGCTGTGCGATTGTAAAACGAGGCTGTTGGTATAATGTCGAACAACTCCTCAGAACACAACCCATTATACAGCCGGTAGAACACGCAAAGGGAAGCAAAATCTCTTCTCAAACTCAAGTGTTCAATGCCGTGTGTGAGTCCAGGATCATCCATAATCCTCACAGCTCGTCTCTGTAGCGAGACACAAGGTCCTAGCTGGTATCCAGGTGCTCCCGCCCAAAGGTGGCTACAGTATTTCATATGCGGTCTGACTTGGGACTTATTTAACATAAGCCTTTGCCCCGCGCTGAAGTACTGTTTAGCTCTGTTGAGCACACCGAGTTTCTTGGACGCCAGCCTGACAACAATGAATGCTGTCGATTAACAGCATGTCATTAATGTGCAGCAGAAACAGCGTTGGGGACAATACAGAGCCCTGTGGGACGCCAGCATTAATATCCATGCTATCGGAGCAAGTACCGTCTATCACGGCTTTTATACGTCTGCTGGATGAGAAGCTGGCAATCCATTTGCACAAATCCTCGGGCAGCCCGTACGATGGTAACTTCAATAGAAGACTCCGATGCCAGACTCGATCGAACGCCTTTGCCATATAACCTGTAGGCCGGAGATAAATTCAAAAAAAAAAATAGATTAGGCAACTGAAATTGCACATGGAAAATCCATACTTAAAGCTAATCCGATTAGCCGTCTGTTTTATACAACTGAATCCTTAAAATAAACGTGAAAAAATAGGCTACAACCCGAAGAATATATGCTCTAGTTTTCATCATTGCCATAGCTTCTACACGTCGGGGAAATCGCATTACATAAAGTTTACTTATAAATGGGTCACAAAACCCAAATCAAGGTTTATTATTGTCTCTAATGTACAGTAATACTTGCAATATATCAGAGACAATAGTAAACCTTAACCAAACCAATTTAGGTAGTATTCACTGCCTGCAGGATAATAATATGATCCCATTAACATTCACGGAGCACAATGATTAAATAAACAATATCACGGTCCCAAAAGACAACCTCCGCAACGTTTTAAAATATAGTAGCAGTAGCTATATTACAAACAAATTCGTCGATTCACCACAATAATCTATTTGTACTGTACACAGAAATGATGAGGAATTGGATGCTGTCATTGATGGGTCATCGGTCACAGTTGTCATCGATGTGGTCAATATAATTGAGAAATCAGGTCAAATAACTTGTAATCTAACAATTAACGAATATTTTATATAGCGAGATTCTGCGTCCATAAGTCCGGTTGTCAATATAATATGTCATTTGGTAGAATAAGTCAGTGGCCTTCGGTTGGCTTGAATATTATGACCTCCATCGTTTTGCAAAATGGCTATATATATATAGCCATATAATCTATATGTATATATATGTTTATACTCATGGCGAAGGGTGATATTATGGTGGCCCCTGATTACAGTTTTAAAGCTTGGGCTACGACAAGATAGAAAATTTTAATCAAACATCAGGAGTCCTAATCATTTTTTTCAATGTTCAAAATAAAAAAAAAAACATTTATATGTGTGGGTTTTTAGTTTATTACTAAAGGCAAGACTACCAAAATTATATGTCAGTGTCATTCACTAGAACTACAGCAAATTTTGGAATATTTGGAGGAATCAACTGTCACACTAATAACAAACTGTCTATTAGCACTATTCACCAATTTACCATTTTCTGAATTAAAGAGACAACATAGATTTTGTCGTCGTGTTCTTTAGGTTAGTTGGATATTTGTATTATTTATATATTATTTCATTTCATACAATTTTCCATGAAAATATTTATGAAATTGAGACACTTCCGAGCTGTAAATAATCACATAATTATGGTTGTCACCAAAGTGTCATCGTTAATTGGTGGGGTATATCATGTATAGGTGAGGCTGACATTGTGTCTCAAGTGAATGATGTCCTGTTGCTTCGCTGTCAGAATACAGCTTTGCTAATAGCAGACAATTTTTATTTTATAAGTATTTAGAATAGAAAGATCATTACAACTGATGCGTCTTCTGGGCTTGAAATATTTGCAAGATAATAATAAATAATCCATCGAGAACAGATAAACCGACCGTGTCAAGACAGATACTTCCATGTCACTCGACTGCTAGAGTCGTGATACTGTTTGATATACTTGCCCCATTGCTTGCTCCATGAATTCGTAATGTTAGGGTCGGCATTATTGAATTGTAGTAATCGGAGTTGATTTATGCATACATAAATTAGGAATAGTGTCGTATCACTCGCAAGAACATCAATTTGTGCTTTCTTATCTGTACAGAGCAGTACGGGACGGAAATGTTAGCAGTTTGTATACATTCTGCGATGCTCAATACCTGTCAGATTTTGTAATGATGGGCGATGGAGTAAAGGCTGGAAAATTCATCCTGCATTCACGACACATGAACCTCACAATAACACTAAGCTCTCGACTAAGCGTGTTTCTAAATTTAGGACTGTAACATTTTCAGATCGCTGAAGATGATCTCTATACAGGCTAAGTCTGACACTCATCTCCAACAATCTAATAAGTCCGTTCTATGTTACCAAATGTAGTAAACTTGATACACGTACTACTGTTTTACTAACTGCAGCTGTATTAGATCTCGTAATGAATTACATCACTGTAAGTTCTAATTTAGCTGCAGTTTTACTTCAGGGAATGAAATGAACTTTTTTCTCTGCCAATTTGGTGGTTTGAGTTGTTAACTCCACCACCACCGTTAGTAGACGCATCGCTGTCATAGTCTGCTCTGATCGTCAGTGCGTCCACTGCTCTGATCGTCTGTGTATGTATCACATTTCATAAAATATAGAGACCTTGTTGCATTTTTACAACTTTTACGACTTTACACCATGTTTGTCACCTGTCGGCCACTTGCACTTGTCTGATGAGGTTCCGGTATCAGAAACCATGACTCAGTGTATAGTTGTTTAATACCGTCATCTCGTGTAGCACTTAAACGTAGATCAACTATCATTGACAAGAAAGTTATTAAGATTATCTTCCTAATAGCTGCTTCATAATATTAATGATAGCATTTTCATAAGTAAAGAAATATTGCCACTATTCATATGTAATCCAGTTATACAATTGGTAATGTTCATATAGAATGATATCAGCGATCATGCGTGGCTAACCTTTTACCATAGACAATAAGTACAGCTAAGCTTTTACCACAGACAATAAGCGATGGCGGAAATACTCTAAGGATGGCGGTCATAAATCAAATCATGGAAACAAAGAGCCGAGAGGACACAGTGAAGCGGTCGACACATTAGCGGGAAGTGTTGTGTCGGACGAACTGGTACTAAGCACTGGATAGTGAATCGAAAGTACTTAATACATTTATTGGTAAAACTTTGGACGAGCTCGATGGAAGAGTGGTTAGTAATAGTTCCTTTGCTTCAAGGCGATTCGATTCGATTCCCACACAGGACAAACTGTGTGTATGAACATGTCTGTGTTATTACAGGTATTTTTAAAAGAGGACATATCAAAGCAGCCGAGCCTGGGGATTTACCTTCACCTCACACAAAACTGTAGTTAAATAATAACTCTCTGGCGGGACGTTTCCTTCCTGCGAGTGAGTGGTGGCTCGCCTGACTACTCCTAAGAAGTTATTGTGTTAGCAACAATGGAGGCAATATGCGAGATATACTTCCTGAATTGCAAGTGCTTACCTTTATAAACACTTTATATTAGGTGGGCGGTACATACGCCCCCTAACTTTGTACAAATGAAAACTTTATCTTTTCGTTCATCGACTTTAAACATCATTTAAATTGAAATGTATTTCAAAACATTAGTCATTTCTTATTCAACCACGGTGACGTGTTGGACAGTACCAACTACCTACAAGTGTTACAAGATACCCACAAGTTACACACTGTGAATGTTTACGGAAAATTGAAAGTGAGACGAATAAGAGGGGACAGTGAAATGATCCAGCTTGACCAGCGAAATAGGAACCTCATGATTATACAGTATTGATTGTACGAAAACAACAGAGACGCTACAAGAACTTGCACACGATGTTTAATGATTTTGAGAAGAGGAACGAGAATCAAGAAAGGTTCTATGATGGATCTGACTTGAAATCTTCGTGGCGTTATCCTGTTTCCTTTGATTTATCTAATATACTTATTTTGATACTTACTTCGGCATAAAGCGACTGCGAAGAAACTTCCACAACTCGGAGTGAAAACTGTAGTTTTCTTAGAGTAGGTCAAACGCCTTTCGAAATATAATTTCTTGGATTATATTTTTTGGTGAGGGTTCGTGATGATCCCCTTCACAGACGAACCCTTCCGCCTTCACTTAATTATAATAGTTACTTTATAATTCATTGGAGTCTTCGTATTCCCTGTATTTATTTATACAATCATTAACTACAGAATTTGCCACTACTTACATTTGAAGGTTTATAATTTAATATGACGGCGCTTCACTTATTTAGAGTGGGCCAGGACGTCTGTTGACGCGAGAGTCGGTGACGTCACTTCCGCTCTGACACAACTCCGAGCGCTGGTGAACCAAAGTGGCGGTAGTGAGCAGAGCGCGGTCAGTCAGTGATCGTAATCGGCTCGCATCGCACGGACGCATCACGTGTTCGGCGGAGTGTCATCAATTTTATATCTAGTTACACTAAGTGATTTATTTACGGACTATATTTCTCTTGTACACTGATTGTTTGCTGATCTAGATTGATTATAAATTGGAACTTAACTGTTGCCATTTAATTGTTCTCCTTGCCCCATTACTCACGCCTACGAGTACTTTATTCTGTGGATATGGACCCGTCTCATACCGACGATGGAGGCTACGTGCCTTTATCAGAAGTGGGATTCGGAGGGCAAAGCACTGAGGAGAACGAAAAAAGTGAAGCACCTATGTCGACGCCCAGTATTTTATCGCACATGGAAACGTTGCTGTCCCGACTATTGTCGACGCCCCAACCGCAACAGGCGAACACCACAAGCAACACTACCACACAGTTGATTCGATTTGATCCCGACGAAGCGGAGGCAGATATAGAAGGTTGGTGCAATGTAACTGAAATAATAGTTAAGAGCAAGAAACTAGAAGGAGCTGATTTGTTGTTAGCACTAACTCATGCATTGAAAGGGCGTGCAGCTACCAGTCTGACCAAGCTGAAGGCGAATCAACTAACGTGGCTGCAAGTGAAAGAACTGCTGATAGCCAAATTTGCAAAGCCTATGCTACCTCAAGACTATTTCGACGAAATATTTCGTTTTCAAATTGGTACTAAAGAAACTGCATCCGAGGCAGCAATACGCCTCTGGAGTCTCATAGAACGCATACCAAGGATGGAATTGGCTGAAGATATCATGACAGGATTTACAGCTTCATTGCTATGTCAGAGAGACAGTGTCATTCGTCGAGAATTATATTCTCATGGAGTAACCACAAGAGCGCAGCTACTTCGAATACTCAATGACGTTTCATTAAAGCGCAAACACGAGGACATAGAGAGTACGGAAGTAGAACGCAAAAAAGCTCGCTTTAGCGAACTACGCTTTGTAGGATCGTGCCATCGCTGTGGCACTCCTGGACATAAGGCTAGTGATTGCCGCAGAAAAACAGAGAACGCGACTACAGACACCGGTAGACCAGCGCAGCTAACAAAAACAATGGACAAGACACGACCAGTCACTTGCTACGTGTGCGGTCAGATAGGGCACATCGCTTCAACCTGTCCGGACCGAAAAGGAGGAGCGGCGGTTAAAGATGTCAACATCTGTGACTGTAAATCGTTGAAGGATGCTTTGACGACATCATCTGGTGAGCAAGTTTCCTTTCTTTTTGATAGTGGGTCTGCTTGCTCCTTAGTAGCACGTAGTTACGCTGCGAAGTTCCCGGGTATCTCACGTAGTGATGTAGTTTATCTCTCAGGTATAGGCAAAGGAAACGTGTTATGCACTTCGCAGGTTCTTAGCAGTGTGCGCGTACAAGATTTCTCATTGACATTATTGTTCCATATTGTACCCGAGGATACAATTTCTGTACCCGTGATCATAGGTAGAGACCTCTTAGACAACAATGTCCATGTTCACATGGGAAGCGATAGAATATCATTTTCTTTGCATAAAGTAGTTAACGTATCAAAAAAATCCCTTTTGGATCTTAACACAATTGACACTGATTTAGAAGGTGAAGATAAAACTGCTTTAATTAAAATTTTGAATAAGTATAGTCAGTTTTTCATCGATGAGATACCGACACGTCGTGTTACAACCGGTATTTTGCGTATAGATCCTATTGACCCGAACAAAACCGTACAAAGACGGCATTATAGGCTATCTCCAGTAGAAAGGGAGACAGTTAGAGGTAAAGTTGAGTCCCTTTTAAAAGCAGGCGTCATTCGAGAAAGTACGTCCCCATTCGCTAGTCCAATTCTCCTTGTAAAGAAGAAGGACAACACCGAAAGAATGTGCGTAGATTACAGGGAATTAAACGCCAACACTCGCCCTGAACATTTCCCACTGCCTAGGATCGATGAACAAATAGACCACCTTAACGGTGCACACTATTTTTCCTCCCTTGACATGGCCTCTGGTTACCACCAAATTTTAGTAGACCCCAGCGGTGATAGCATAGCACGGACGGCCTTTGTGACTCCCGATGGGCAATATGAGTATCTAGCTATGCCATTCGGATTAAGAAACGCTGCGTCGGTGTACCAACGTTGTATCAACAAAGCTCTAGGCGTTCTGAAAGACAAGGTAGCTTTAGCATACATGGACGACGTATTGTGTTACTCAGAGAATATTCGCCAAGGGCTAGAGCGTTTAGATTTAACACTGAAAGCATTATCGGGCGCTGGATTTTCTCTCAATATAAAAAAATGTAGATTTATGAAAAAAGAAATCAACTATCTGGGGTACGTTATAAAATCCGGGGAGGTCACGCCGAATCCTCGCAAGGTACAGGCTTTAGTTCAAGCTCCTGCCCCTAAAACGGCGACTCAAATTAGGCAGTTCCTAGGTCTTGCGTCCTATTTCAGGCGATTCATTCCGAATTTCACGAGGCTTGTGGGACCACTTTATCCATTGACTAAGTTGAAGGGTCCCATACAATGGACACGCGTACATGATGACATTCACAAAAAAGTTATTGAAATACTAACTTCGGAGCCTGTTTTAACTATCTTTGATCGCAAATTACCAATAGAGCTGCACACCGACGCAAGTGCTGAAGGTTACGGGGCTATACTTATCCAGAAAAAGAACAATGCGCCTCATGTTGTTTCCTACTTTAGTCGTCGAACAACCGACCCGGAGTCCCGCTACCACTCTTACGAGTTAGAGACGCTGGCGGTCGTACGAGCGGTAGAAAACTTCCGCCATTATCTTTACGGTCAACACTTTACAGTATTTACGGACTGTAACTCCCTAAAAGCATCCAAGTCTAAAATCGATCTTACGCCACGTGTCCATCGTTGGTGGGCCTTTTTGCAGGCATATGATTTCGACATAGTACACAAACAGGGAAAAAGCATGGAGCACGCTGATTTCTTGTCCCGAAACCCTCCCTCAGAAATAATACCTAGTACATCCCAATCGCATACTGAACCAGAAATATCCAGACAGAAACACGTTAATTTCGTTGAACTGCATCAAGACTGGCTGCAAGTAGAACAAAAACGAGATAGTGAAATTCAAGACTTAATTAGCAAACATGATAGGAATGAACTACCGGAAGCCATCGCTCACACTTACGATGTACGAAGAGGTGTACTCTATAGGAAAATTGAACGATACAGAAGTAGCTTCTGGCTTCCAGTAGTACCAAGATCCCTAACATGGACACTTATTAATCACATTCATACTGAAATCAAACACCTCGGGCCAGAAAAGACTTTAGACAAAATTTACGAGCAATACTGGTTTCCCCAAATGTCCAAGCAAGTGCGTAAGTTTGTAGATTCCTGCATTGTGTGTAAGGCATCGAAAGGATGTTCAGGGGCTAAACAGATTCGACTGCATCCCATCCCTAAGGTCTCCATCCCTTGGCACACTATACACATTGACATCACAGGCAAGTTAAGCGGGAAAAGTGATAGAAAAGAATACTCTTCCGTCATAATCGATGCGTTCACAAAGTATATCCTTCTTCAATATACCACTTCGCTGGATGCAGCTAGTGCTGTCAAAGCATTAAGGAAAGCTGTTTGCCTTTTTGGTGCTCCGAAACGGATCATTGCAGATCAAGGTAGATGCTATATAAGTGCAGAATTTAAACAATTCTGCACTGATCATGCTATTGAACTGCACCTTGTAGCAACTGGTTCTAGCAGAGCGAATGGCCAGGTAGAGCGGGTCATGCGTACTCTTAAAGGTTTGTTAACTATAATAGAGAATGATCCGAACAAAACGTGGCGTGATGAGCTACCTAAGGTGCAGCTCGCGCTTAATAGCACACGTTCTCGGGTAACGGGATACTTCCCAACAGAACTTATGTTCGGTATCCGTGCACAGTCATTGAGAACGGCTAGCATAGCCCCGCACTCAGAACCCCCAGCTCGATTAGATTTAGAGACAATTAGGCATAATGCGTCAGAAAATATAGAAAAAGTCGCTTCATCAGAAACAAAACTGTTTAATCGCGGTAGAGCTAGGGTAAACCCTTTCATAGAAGGCGACTTCGTCTTTATAAAATGTAGTGAACGAAACCAAACAAAGCTGCACAGAAAGTTCAAGGGTCCGTACATTATTGCTCGCGTATTAGATAACGATAGGTACGAGTTGAAAAATATGAACGGGTCTAATAGGACTTACAAATACGCGCATGAAAAGCTACGTGCAGTGCCCGGGGGCTATGGAGGTTTGGTGGAAGTAGCTACCAGCTTAATGAATGATTCTGAGGAGACCGTGACGGCGATCCACGATCAGGAGGAGGAGCAGGCATTGTCTGATGATAATAGCAGTGATACAGCCTCAGTTGCTAGCTTAGACACTTTAACCGCCAGCTCTGAAACCCTCTCCGCCTCCGAACGTGAGGAGCTGTAACAGGTAAATAGTTTTACCTCCTATTTTTTCACTAGTATTTAGTACTGTAGCTGACCTAGACAGCTGGACTGACGAGGGTTGATGTCCCGAGATAGACTACAGAGGCATGTTGGTGTATCAGAACCGGCAAGTGATCGTTCTAAGGGACTGGCTTATAATGGTCGAGGTCCCGGATCGGATCACTGTGTCTGTGGTAACAGTCTAAGAGAGGCTGTGATTTGAAGATGACTGATCGAAGGGACGCTGCCGAGTTGTCCGGTCCGATATATTATTGGAGATAATATGATTGGTCGAGGGGACGCTTGGGTGGTTGTCCGGTTCAGTCCATGAGTGTGACTACCCGAGTTGACGTTTGACAGAGAACAAGAAATATTGAGTCAGCGATGGACGAGCGTAAGCACTCGAATATGTACAGTTCAATTCTCTCTTTGCAGTTTAATTCGCGAGGCATGCAAAACGCACGAGGACGTGCGAAAGTCAGTCCGGCCGTGACGGCGCTTCACTTATTTAGAGTGGGCCAGGACGTCTGTTGACGCGAGAGTCGGTGACGTCACTTCCGCTCTGACACAACTCCGAGCGCTGGTGAACCAAAGTGGCGGTAGTGAGCAGAGCGCGGTCAGTCAGTGATCGTAATCGGCTCGCATCGCACGGACGCATCACGTGTTCGGCGGAGTGTCATCAATTTTATATCTAGTTACACTAAGTGATTTATTTACGGACTATATTTTTCTTGTACACTGATTGTTTGCTGATCTAGATTGATTATAAATTGGAACTTAACTGTTGCCATTTAATTGTTCTCCTTGCCCCATTACTCACGCCTACGAGTACTTTATTCTGTGGATATGGACCCGTCTCATACCGACGATGGAGGCTACGTGCCTTTATCAGAAGTGGGATTCGGAGGGCAAAGCACTGAGGAGAACGAAAAAAGTGAAGCACCTATGTCGACGCCCAGTATTTTATCGCACATGGAAACGTTGCCGTCCCGGCTGTTGACTAAATATGTTATGGTTTTTAACTGTGCTGTTTATAAATAAACTGAATGTTGCCACTTTTTCGCCAGAACTTCAGTTACTTATTCGTTCGGCTCATGGAAAAGAGGTTTGTTGTTCTCTATCGCTCGGTCATCTCTGGTTACTCCGCGAGGGATCTGACATGAAATTAGAATAGTTTTATGTACTGTTTATCTGACCTTAATGCATATCAAAATTTGAATTATTTCTGCAATAAATTTCGATGCAAGCCTACTAATTCAAGTGGGGTATATGTTATAATTTTTCGTGCCGTGTATTTTCAACAGATGATGTCAAATAAAATAGCATTCTTCGCATCTTATTTCCGAAGTTTGTAAGTAGTGTAAGTAAGCGAAAAACCTGATATAATGACAGTGACGTTCAATATAGAAGTCGAGAAGAGGAAATGATCAAGCTGGCGTAAAAAAAATTGGTATGCTCGGCAGAGCAAAGCAATACTTCAGTGCGGGGCAAAGACTCATGTTATATAAGTCTTAAGTCAGACCACACATGGAGTACTGCAGTCGCCTTTGGGCGGGAGCACCTGGATACCAGCTTGGACTGTGTGACTCCATTCAGAGACGAGCTGTGAGAATTGTAGACGATGATACTAAACTGTATTGAGCCCTTAAGTTTAAAGAGAGATTTTGCCTCCCTTTGTGTGTTCTACCGATTGTATAACGGGTTGTGTTCTGATGAATTGTTTGATATGATGCCTACTTTTTAAAATTGCACCGCTCGCCGACGGCAGGAAGTTGACCCTCATAATGCTGGAATCGCAGTGGTTGCGTACTGTTTGGTTCCGTACTCGTACTCTCAAGTTGTGGAATAAACTCCCAGCCGAAGTTTTCCCAAGGGACTATACAGCATGGGGCTCTTCAAGAAAGGCGCGAAGAGGTTTTTAGAGGGTCGGCAACGCATGAGTGACACCCTTGGTGTTGCAAATGTACATAGGCTACGGTGACTGTTTACCATTAGGCATGCCGTATGTTTGTTTTCCAGCTTAGTGGCACAAAAAGGTAAAAAATACATATTTAACGTCATCAATCTTTAAATAAAGGTGGAAGTAATTTCGGTATTTTGATATTAGAGCCATATATAGAATACCTACATATACAAAATATTAGAGTTACATGATTTTAACCGAATGCAAGAAAAGAGGAGGTCCTACATTCGACTGTATGTATATTTTTTTCATTTATATGTGTTCGCCGATTTCTTCGCAAATTGTGAACTGATTTTGAAAATTCTGTAATTATTTGAAAAGGTATACTGTTGAAGTCATCACTGAGTCAGCATTGGAAGAGCACGCATAAAACACGTATAAAATTACAGAGAAGAGTAGGACAACGTAACAGATAAGTACGTATGTGCACATACGCGAAGTCAGAATTAGCGTACATACTAGGCGTTAGTACTTAGACCAGTGCAGGCTGAGTGATCATACTGATATAACAGGAAACATACAAAGCAAGTCAACAATTAAAATTTTTTAGTAAAAATAGAATAAAAAATAACATAAACATCACATCATTACAACAACACAGATGAAAAAAGAACAATTATATTTCATAAATTAATTATATAAATAAATAATAATAAATATTGTCTGACAAATTACACAGCGCCATCTAGCCCCAAAGTAAGCGAAGCTTATGTTATGGGTACTAGACAACTGATAAACATACGTAAATACATACTTATTATACATAGAAAATACCCAGACCAAGACAAACAGACGTGTTCATGCACACAAATGTTTATATTATGTGGGAATCAAACCCACGAACGTTGGGGACAAAGTAGCGTAACAGCGCGTTTCACCACTGCACCATCGAGCTCGTCAAATACAGTGTGCAATGTAATTAGATACAGTATACCTAGTATGGCCGTGAAGCGGTATTCAAAAAGGACACCCTAACCAGTTGGAGGTACGGTGTGATGTACCCTACAAGACTAGTTGCCCTAAATTCTTAGTATGTAACCTATTACCCATGTTTCATCATGTTTCGACTTCAAATCAACGTCGGCCATTTATACATATTTTCATTTATTTTTTTTTACTTTTAGTGAGTCACTATCACGTACTGCGGTCCAGAGCCAAATTCTAGGAGTATAAGAGATCAAAATCGGCAACCTCTAATTATCTTATTATTATTTTCCACCCGTGTTTCCAGTATTCCCATCCGCCCCGAGGGCAACTGGCAGCTGGCTGACTTGGATTTCATTTCGATCCGTCTAAATCACAGGCCTACTAACAAAAGCATCTCTCGCCCCACGGCCGCAGAGGTCGAGAGAGCCGCCAAAATTATTTATAGCCACAGGCCCGCGCTCGCCGGCCATTTTTCAACCCTCACCACATTTTTGTCTCAAACTCTCGTTAGTAGGGTAACTACATCAAATAAATTTTCCCAGATTTTTTTTTATATTCAGTTTTCTTATGCTTGATATGAGTAATAAAAATTTATCGTCGCTACCCACCTCATAATAAATAAAGTGGTTACTGTAGCATTAAAACTTGAAATACAATTATTGCTCGAGCGTTGCCACCTCCGCTGTTTATCCATTCGTAGAATCATCCTTTCAGTTATTTGGGTGCGGTTTTCTGTGAGATGGAAGTACTTCTACAGTCGAGGTGTTTCGATGCGCGCTATCTTTTCCCGAAGCCTAGTTTGTTAAACAGAGTGTACCACGTGCAGGCGCAATTTTCTTTGACTGTAAAGGTGACAGTGGTTAAAATACATAATAAAATTATTTGTATCTTTCATAAAATAGTAGCCACAGATATTTTTGATTTTCTGTAGTTTAGTAAAGAAGCACACACACGGGCGCAGCTGAGTGGGAAGCGACTGCTGACGTAGAAATACCTACGTCTAGTATGTTAGGTGGTACAAATATATACAACAAAAACAATTGTATCACTTACTTGTAGAAGACTGTTTGTGATTTTTCTACTGAGTTTAAGATAAAATAATTTGCAATTTCGTTAAGTTTTTATTCAAATTAAAAATCAGAAGGTTCTCAATTCGACTCGTTTCTTTTTCGTGAGCATGTCACGCGATGTCTGCGCCAATCGGCTACAGATTTTAAAAATAGTTTTATTATGACGCTCTCAGGATTCATGTTCAATATAAATTTGATGAAGTTATAACCTTTCTAAAATCAGATTTAATAGTTTTAAAACCTTTGTGACTTTAATAATTCACCATAAAAGTAGTAAAGCTTTGAGCGTTTGATTGATCCAATATAAGTTTATTTGGTTGACTGCAGTGTAACTTTGTTTAACTTTGGTTTATTCGAGACGGTTTATAAAGTTTTTAAGTCAAGACATGGTTTCTACATCAAACGATTTGCATTAGATTAAAAAAACGTATTATTATATTGTTGACAACAAAAAATCTATTTTAGAAACCAGTTACATTACAGAACTGATTATTAAATTTGTAAAATAATGCAACGTAACTTACGGGTGCGCGGCAGCGTAAGTGGCTCATTGTATTTTTATTAATTAAGTCTAATAAATAACATTTGTATGAAGACAAAATTGATGCTGAACATAACCTTTTAATTTGCGAACTGAACATTATTTCGCCGTAAAATAAAGAAAATAAACTCAACGAGAGCACCGTCCACGCTGTTAAATTTTTGGTATACTTTAAATTAATGCTTTTAATACTACCGCGACGTAATAAGAATTAACCGGGTTTTATAGGGTTCCGTACCTGAAAATCGGAACTCTTATAGGTTCCTATCACTTTGTTGTCAAGACCCTTTTTCTCAGGAACGTGTAGAGCTATCAAGCTGAAATTACTATCAAATAGGTTTCTAATCCCTGTGAGAAGTGAAAAATTCAAACTTCGAAGTCAACGCAATCAAAAGATACGGCTGTTTGGCACTTGCAAGGGAATTAAACCTATCCTACTAATATTATAAATGCGAAAGTTTGTATGTATGGATGGATGTTTGTTGCTCTTTCACGCTTAAACGGCTGAACGGATTTGAATGAAATTTGGCAGGTAGATAGATTATGAACTGGATTAAAATATAGGCTACGTTATTTGACTCAACGCGGGCGGAGACGCGGGCAGCAGCTAGTAGGGTATATTTCCGTTGACCTAGAATCATGAAATTTGGTAATAAGCAATTCATGTAGCGCAATAAAAAAATATAATATAATAGTAAATTTGTAGTTCTATCACAAAAAAAAATACTGTTTACGGAACTCTACAGAGCGCGAGTAGGCCTCGCACTTCACGGCTTTTTTATACAACATCGGCTCATCTGATATAAAGCGATTGCCGTAGACTTGAACGCTTGCAACACTTTAAGTATCACTCACGTAATGCCTCTGCTGCTAATAACGATAATCTTTAGAAGTTTACTCGTAACCTCACTCACTCCCAGTAACACAGAAAGTCTGCTGTTTTCTATGAGGTGGAGGTACGAGTACTTCCAGAGTTCCTTTAGAGGGGTTCCTTTAGAAGGGGTGAATAAATAATCTTTCAGATTCATAGAAAATGGTCACACTACCGTTCTTCTAATTTTGTCCGCGGAATATAGTGGCGGACGAGTTTTCCTATTGTTGTATTGTGGCACATAATCTGCGGGTATCCGGTTAAATGATTTCATTTAGCAGCACAATGAGCCTCTCTACAGGCACCTCACTTTATTTGGACAAAAATGTAAGCGTTACGACGCTCGTAACTCTGATAAGGTCTTCTTTTGTCTTTTGAGTGATCTATTTTCTTCATTGTTATTAGTATTTGATACAGCTGAAACAGCAGAATGGCTTCTTCTCGTTCCTAGTGCTATCCTGTTTCCGTATTAGGGTTGGCGGGGTCCGCTACATAAGCCACAGGATAGGGCGAAGATACTGATCTTTGGAGCAACTGCCGTTCGACCTCTACAACTCAGTGGGAAAACTTTCCTAGGTCACACGTCGTCACGTATCTATCGAAAATATAACTTTTTGATCGTACGGCTTTTCTCACGATAACTTCCATCATCGCCGAGGAATTGATAATTACAAATATGTCTGTAAATCTGAAAACAAGAATTTAGTGGTACGTATCCACGGCGTGACGCTATAAGCTCAGTGTTGAAGTGTTCAGTAACATATAGGTTCGTCGATTTGATTCCCACATAGGGCATATATTTTTGTGCATCGACATGCCTGATTATTTTAGTCTAAGATTTTTTAGGATAGGTAGTGCGCATCAAAGAAACCCGTCTGTGGAAATATCTCCACCTCACAATAAATCGCTGTCAAATAACAACTGCATGAAGGAGTTTTTTGTTCCCGCAAATGAGCGAGGTTACCTTTAAGCTCCTATAGGCCAGTCATAATAGGGTTCGAACAACAAAAAAATTCGTTACAGCAATCCGACACCGGGATATTGTAGAATAAGATATTCTAAAATAGGGAAAAATAAATCGAACAGTCTGCTGCTATCCGGGGTGGAATGGGGTGCTTTTTAGGGGTTGAAATCAGTTTTTCGCGATTTCTGGCTAAACGGTGCATTCTATCGAAAAAGGTAAATATAAAAGTTGTAGATAATAAAAAGATCTACAACTGTTGTATTAACCATTTTTACCCTAACCTCAAAATTTTTGGAAAAAAATGCAAAAAACCGATTTTTTGGTTTTTATTATTTTTTTCGAGAAAAAAGAATCAATTAAGCTCATACTTAGCCAAAAGATACCTTTTGGTATTATAAAGATGTAGTAATTTTTTTAAAAGGAAATATTTTAAGGTTTTTTTAAAAATACATTTTTTCGAAAAAAAAAATGAAATTTTCAACGAAAATCCTACCTAAAACTACGAAACCTACAGAGTTCAAATTTGGCACACTTACTCGTTGTTACGTCTATTTTCAATTAGTAGTAAAAAAAGGTACACTGCAATGGAAACAATGGCAGGAAAATTAAAAAACCGAAAAAATGACTTATTTTGTGGTATTTGACATATACATTGTCGAACAATCGTTATTAATTAACAAAATCATTATAATTTATTTATGCTTATAGAAATTATAATATCAATCTTTGATTATTGAATATCAATTTTTGATTATTGTACAGAGCGAGTTTTTATATGATATCATGCATGTCTAATCTTTAATTCTACCATTTGTTATCATTATTGTTCCTATATGTTAATGTGAATTTACTGTTATACCAAATTGTCAATTTTAAAAGAGACCTATATATAGATATATACGAGTATATAGATATTGGCAAATTTCTTTCGGCATTTCTTCTTTACTTTACTATTTTAGATTAAAAAAGATAATTTGAATTAAGAGAATTGAATAAGACACAATAAGATTATATTTAAAAAAAAAGTAAGACGTGTCTAAGTGCCCGCGAGGGCCCAATGGCAAATAAATAATTTTTATCTTTATCTATTACTGCAGAAAACTCTTCGCACCTCTTTTTTCGAATGAAAGGAAAACATTTAGATGACGTCACTGGTATGATATTGAAATATTTTTGTTGTGAATGTAAATATAATTTATATATCATGTATACATATAACTGCATATAGATACCTGCAGGAAACTGATAACTGTTACGCTACTTTGACACCAACGCTCGTGGGTTCGATTCCTATACGGTACAAATATTTGTGTGCATGAATATGTCTGTCTTGGTCTGGGTGTATTTAAGAGAGGTATGGCGCATCAAAGCGGCCCGTCTAGGGCAGTACGTCCACCTCACAGAAAACCGCAGCCAAATAGCAAATCCCTAGAAGGTTGTAGTGTTCCTGCGGGTGAGATCTCCAGTGAGCTCTTAACGAGTTGCTGTGTTAGCAGCAGAGGTGGCATCGCGCGAGAAATACTAAAGAATTGCAAGCGTTTATAGGCTACGGTAACGGTTTTACATCAGGTGGGCCGTATGCTTGTATGCCTCCCGACGTTGTATATAAAAAAAAAGTTTGCCAAAAGTTTCAGCCAGCGCTGTATGTAAGAATTGAGTTATTATGCGCTGGGTTCACCTGTCTAACCCACAGAGTACTTGGTGGGAAGATACAGATAAATGTAAAGATGAAATTTTTTCGAAAATTGGTTAGTTAACCTACTTTAAAAAGAAGCAGTATCAATGTTCATCGCATTTTTTTTAATGTTCTGGTAAGCCTTTTTCGAGACAGATTTATATAATTACACCAGTGTTCTATCATGGTTCTGATGAGAGTCTGATGCCATAAAAATTTAGATTTAAAAATTTGTTAAAAAGTGATTTTAAAAAGTCGTAGTCTATTTCGTTAACGTTTCTGTTTTGTTTATGATCCGTTTTTATTTTGCTCGCGTAATATATTTCGTTTGATGATATCGTGTAATGTTAAGGAGTTATGCACAGTTCATATTAATGCAATATGGAATGTTAGCTGCCATTTTTAATCTTAAGTGGCGGTACCTCACCGGGCTTTTTACGCCTTATCTTCCTAAATAAATTAATTTGCTTAAAAGTTAAAGTTAAACAAATATATATATAATTCATATGTAAATTCATAAGTATTTGTTAAGTTTGATAAGTAGTTATCACAATGACGGAATGTATCTGTATCTGAGTAAGCATCCATCGAAATCGGCTCGGCAGTTTTCTGTAATGAACAACTAAATAAACAGATAGGTATACAAAAATGGTAAAAAATATATAATTTTATTTGTATTCAAAGTCAGAGCCGCGCCAACTAGGTTTTTCCAAAATATTTCAATGTACAATCTCACCAGTCGTTATAACATCGGCCACCACCACATCGCGGCTCCGCTCGCATGGGGTTCGACTTTTTACTTTTACACAGGAATTCAAAATAACTTTGGCATAAAAGGTAGTTTATGTGATAATCGAATACATTGTTTATTTGTATGCTAAACTTCTTCCAAATCGGTTTTCACTTGAACGAATAACAAACATCCGTCCTCACAAATTTGATATACATATATAACATTAATACCAAATCATAAACAGCAAGGCTTACTATTTTGCCATATGCCTGTATATAGGTAAATATGGATATTTATATAAGTTTTAGTCTTTATCATTGTTTTCCAAAGCCAGTTAATGACATGGCCTCGTCTGGAAAGTCTAATGTATGCGGGGATAACAACAGAACTCTCCAAACTTGCACCGACCCGCCTCGCAATTAGAACAATGTCTGAGTTTAGTATTACAATTACCTGTGTTAAGGGTTGCACACACGTACTGGATATGTTACCTTGTGTAGCCCATTAGTGTATAGTAATTTATAAGACTTTATATTGATAAAGAATTTGCATCGCTTATACAAAAAACAGCTGGTGTGTTCAAAATTTCAACTTTTGTGACTGCCATAATATCTTGAGTATAGAAGTTATTAGAACTAGGGGAGCTGGGTCTGCGGCGCATTGGCAGAGCTGCTAACCCTAATCCTAATCCTAACCCTAATCCTAACCCTTGTGTCAATAAATATTTGGACAATTAATTTGACCCGGAATATAAATTTGCAAAACTTGAAATGAGCTCGCCATACGCGCTCCAATAGACTTTGTATTGGAACGGTTTTACGGGCGATAACATCACTTATCGATATCCTTTATTGAGCTAATCGAAATTTAATCTATTTTAGGAGAATCTACAATACTTAAGGTACATTCACGTCGAACAATTAGCTCTTTAGCTTCTAAACTGAAGGAGTACTACGTGTAATAGTCGAAAACCGCAAAACTGCAAAAAGACAATTTTCTCGGTTATAAAGCTTCGCTGGCTAACACAGCTCTGCAACAAGTTTGACGTATAAATACGAGTATCAATCAAATGACGTTTATATGTACATCTGTCTATAACTGCACGAAAAATCGCTTATTCCATATTCATGCACCCTTGGTTTCTAAGGCTCTTGTCATCACCTCCTGAAAAAACACGATCAATTTGGTCATGGTAGCTAAGTCTTTCTCTTACTGCATTCTTTCTCCATGTTCACCCAACGATGCTCAAGACTCTTATTTTAACACCGACACGCTCTTTTATTTACATGCCCCATTTTAATATGTACAAGTTATCATTTCATTTATTTATTGTTGTGCAAAACTCTTTAGTAAGCACATTCTTTTTATACTTTTTTACTTTTGAATATACTCGTACGTCTTGTTTTTATAAACGTCACTATTAATAAAATATTGTAATGGACACATCGTATCGAACTACTTTTTCTTTTCCCCTTTTAGTTTGATCGCGTTCATTATTGGTCCTTCTGTGATTTTTAAAACCGGAGACGTAAAATGGTAAAGACGAGGAATCAAGCTCTGGTTGAGGCCTCGGCGCCCTCGACTGAGGACGTGCCTCCTGTCACCAGTGCTCAAGATCAGCCCCTACGTAGTGATGCACCCTGGGTAACGCCGCCGTCTAATGTAGTGGGCCCTGCGGCGTCGTGTCTTTCACTCGCGGCTAGCACTTCGTCTCGTTCCACCGTTAGAGCTCGAAAATTAGCTATTGAAGCAGAACATGCACGTCGTCTCGCAGAACTGGAATGTGTACATGTTGAGGCACAGGTTGCTGCACAGGCTGCGGCGCAGGCTTCGGCACAGGCTGCCGCACAGGCTGCGGCACAGGCTGCGACACAGGCTGCGGCACAGGCTGCGGCACAGCATAAAATTTTGCTTGCGCAACGTGTAGCTGCCAATGCTGAGCTTAAAGCACAGCTTGCTGCTCTTGAGAGCGGCCAATCTAAAAAAAATAGTGATGTAGATTCATGGGTCGAAAAGTCACGTAACTTTAATTTTTGTTCTCAGGAAATTGATACTCCCTCACTACCCGGCCAGTTACCGAACCAAGGCCACGATGGACTTCCTGTCAACGATCCTGTCCGTGAATCCTACGCGATGGGTACTCAAAATATACCATCCACGCGTCCACTCCTAGACCGCCGGCCTTCCATGCAGGCGCCTACACGTACTTTATCTGGTCAGCTCCTTGATCCTACTTACACGACGGAGCGACTCCCTGCCAAGGGAGAATATTTGCCACAAAGAGTCGAACCACCACCTAGGTTTGATACGTATCAGGGCCAGTATTCAATCATTCCTCTGCCTACTTTCGACGGTAAGTCCCACTTAGACTGGTTACACATATCTCGTGTTTTTACCGATACACAACATTCATTTTCGCCTTTAACAAACCTAGCTCGGATTAATTGTGCTCTAAAAGGTGAGGCTAGGGAGGCAGTTGCTGCAATTTTGATGAGTACTCGTGATCCTAATCTTGTTATGCGAGAATTAGAATTACGCTTTGGCAGGCCCGATCTAATAGTTACTCGCGAAGTCAACTCTATGCGAGCTCTCCCTAGAGTAGTCGGAGATGGGAAAGATTTGACCATTTTTACTTCGCGAGTAAGAAATTGTGTTGAAATTATTCGCTTACTTAACCAAAAAGAGTATTTGCATTCTCCAGATCTTTTTAATGCATTGTTGTATAAGTTATCGCCGTTAATCAAAACTAGATGGCTAGACTATGCGTCGCAATTTGAACGCGGTAATATTTCCAGGTTAGAATTGTTAGCGGATTTTCTATCTCGAGAGGTAGAGCTACGCACGAGGTTCGGTGGTACTAACGAATCTTCATATAATCGTGATAGAATTCACTCTGTTTCCGAGCAAAATATTAAATCATCAAGCGAAACTAAAAAATCGATAATTTCGCCAATCTGTATGTGTTGTGAAAAGTCGCACAACCTACTTCAATGTGACAAGTTTGTGCCAATGACTGTTGACCAGAGATGGCAGTTTATAAAAGAAGCAAAAATTTGCCATAAATGTCTCAAAAAAGGTGGTCATAGATACAGTTCCTGTAAAGCTCGTATGAGTAAATTGCTTTTTAAGTCTGACAAACCTAAAATTGACACCGACAATAAACCTATACATATAGATGAAGAAATAGTAGCTCAGACAAGCACGTCATCTGCATCAATTTTTACACGTCGTCCTTTACTTAAAGTTATAGGGGTCACTGTCTCAGGTCCCGCCGGGAGCTTGGATACATACGCTTTATTAGACGATGGTTCGACAGCAACGTTTATAGATGCGAAGGTGGCCTCGAAGATTGGTTTGAGCGGCGTAGAAGGACGTGTCCAGTTAGACTGCGTAGGTGGTCTGTCACGCAACACTGAGACGCGGTATGTAGATTTTGAAATAAAAGGTAGGCATTCTCCTACGACTTACACTATCCGTAACGCAAGGTCTATTAGTAGCCTAGGTATGGCTCACCAAACCGTTCTACCTAAAGACATATGTCACTATTCACATTTAACCAACTTGGTTGATGTTTTGTGTTATGAAAACGCAAAACCGACTATTATACTAGGGTCAGATAATTGGCACTTGACTATCTCAAAGTCTACTCTTAGAGGCACTAAATCTGAACCAGTAGCGATTAATACTAATTTGGGTTGGGTTTTATTTGGATTTGTTACTAGTAAATCCAAACCAGTAGACTTCATGAATTACGTTAGAACTGACAGTGACATTAGCAATGATGAAATAAAGCCTTCTCTTGAAGCCCTTATTAAAGAACAATATCACCTGGATGCTATCGGGATCTCAAAACACATGGCACGCAGTAGTGCTGATGAACGCGCTGTAGATATCTTAAAACGTACTGCAAAACGTCTACCTTGCGGTCGTTTCGAAGTCGGTCTCTTATGGAAGGCAGACGATCTGATTATACCGAATAGCTACGGTTTAGCATTATCGCGATTTTTGAGTTTAGAGAAAAAGATGATTCGCGACCCAGAATATGCCGCACGGTACCGGAAAAATATTGGTGATATTTTAGAAAAAGGATACGCGGAAGAGTGTCCTAAGAGTACAAATTCAATGCAATGCTGGTATCTGCCGCATTTTGGCGTCATTAATCCAAACAAACCTGATAAATTACGCATTGTTCATGACGCTGCAGCTAAATCGAATGGAGTTAGCTTGAATTCGTTATTATTAACTGGTCCTGATTTACTGCAACCGCTTCTACATATCATTTTTCGTTTTAGGGAAGAGAGAATAGCCATGACAGCTGATATTAAGGAAATGTTTCCTCAGCTTAAGATTCGTAGTCAAGATCGGGACGCTCAGAGATTTCTTTGGCGTGACAGCCCTAGCGAACCAATTAAGACTTATCGAATGTCATCCATGATATTCGGTGCAGCCTCTAGTCCTTTTACTGCACTTTATATCAAGGACAAAAACGCCAAAGATTTCGAGAAGCAGTACCCACATGCTGCTCATGCAATATTATTTGACCATTATATGGATGACTATATAGGTAGTGTTTCTACAGTAGAAAAAGCGGCTCGTCTTGCCGCAGATATTGTAAATGTACATAGTCGCGCCGGGTTTGAGATGCGTGGCTGGATCTCGAACGATCCCGCAGCGCTGTCTCTTCTGTCAAATAATCTTTTGTATAAAGCACCTGTAGCTAGTCATACTGAAAATAGTTCGGCACTCTTAATGGTAAATAATGCGCACTATATTAGTTTAGGTTCACTTACACCACCAATTCGCACGTTAGGCCTCATCTGGTATCCATCAACTGACGTGATTACGTTTAATGTCAATATTGAACACAGTTTGCCTGACTGCCTCACCAAACGCATTGTGCTCTCTCAAGTGATGCGCATATACGATCCTTTGGGTTTTTTAGCTCCTATAACAATGAGAGGACGCATTCTTTTTCAAAATGTTTGGCGACTAGGTCTTGGTTGGGATGAGGCACTACCTCAAGTAAACTGTGAATATTGGAAGTCATGGTATGAAGACTTAGTTTTAGTTTCAAAAATAAATGTTTCACGTTGTTATATCACACACGAGGAAGTATGTCGTCGTGAACTTCATGTATTTTGTGATGCAAGTGCTCAAGCTTATGTTGCTGTTGCTTATTGGCGCATTTTGTACGCAAACGGTAACGTGAAGCTTGCGCTAATTGCTAGCAAGTCACGAGTAGCACCATTATCACCAACATCGATTCCGCGTTTAGAGTTGCAAGCAGCTCTATTAGCTGCTCGGCTTGCCACCACTATTTGCGAAGCTCATCGCCATAAAGCTTTAAGTCGCACCTTTTGGAGCGACTCTAAAACTGTTTTAGAATGGCTTAGTAATGATCCGAGAAATTATAAGCCTTTTGTTTCTCACAGGGTTGGTGAAATATTGGAACTTACGAACGTGTGCGAGTGGCAATGGGTTTCTAGTAATCTAAATGTCGCTGATGATGCAACTCGAGATAATCGTATACCTCTTACTGTAGATTGTAGGTGGATTAGGGGTCCAGCGTTTCTTTTGGACAATTTTAAACCTCGCCCTGTCTCATGTTGTTGTACATCGCATGTAGATATTCATACATATTCATGTTTCATCCCTTTAGTAGCCGATTCCCGTCGATTTAGTTCTTGGACTCGACTATTGAGAGCTACAGCTACTGCCCATAGTTATTTAATTTTACTTCGCAAGCATTATCTGTTTAAGCGTGGGGTAATTGTTGACGAAATGAATTTGATTTCAGAATGCCTATTTTCATATGCTCCTCATGTACCCTCTGATGTAAGCGTCAAGCGTAGGCGCTCTTTACCATCTTGGACGGGACTAACTGCCGAAGATTTGAGGAGGTCTGAAATACACATATTATGCCAGAGCCAAATGGAGTCTTTTGAAAGTGATTATCATAGACTGAGAAACAATAAGCAATTAGCGCCACGCAGTCGGCTTAAAAATATTTCTCCAAAAGTCTGTACTGATCATCTGATACGGTTGTCAAGTCGAATTACTGCTGCACCTGATATAAGCACCAAGATGAAATGCCCTCCTATCCTTGATGGTAAACACCCTGCTGTCCGTTTATTAGTTCAACATATACACCAGAAGGCTGCTCACGCAAATTCAGAAATGGTTGTTAATGAGATACGCCAAGAGTACTGGATAATTTCACTTCGTAGTACAATCAGATCCATTGTTAATAGTTGTCAGGTGTGCCGCATCAAAAGGGCGGTTCCTTTCCATCCCCCAATGGGAAATCTACCTGAAGCAAGACTAACTCATCACAGTCGCCCGTTTACATTTTCTGGTTTGGATTATTTTGGCCCGATCCAAGTCGCTGTTGGACGTCGACGAGAAAAGAAGTACGTAGCGCTATATACTTGTCTGGTTACACGAGCTTTACACCTAGAGATTGTCGACAGTCTATCAACAGATGCTGCCATGATGAGCTTAAGACGTTTCGTAGCACGTCGAGGTAGGCCGTCTCAAATTTATTCTGATAACGGCACAGCATTTGTTGGAGCAAACCGCCAACTAAGAGAGCTTTACGGAGAGGCTGTTGAAGACTACGCCGCTAATGAGAAGATTGAATGGCATTTCATACCACCTGCAGCCCCTTTCATGGGAGGAGCTTGGGAGCGTCTAGTAAAGTCAGTAAAGACTGCTCTACGTGTTACTATGAAGGAGAGAATCCCAACGTCGGAAGTTTTAGCGACCTTCTTATCTGAAGCTGAAGCAGTAATAAATTCTCACCCATTAACGCACGTTGCCGTCGATCAGGAAAGTGAAGAGGCGTTAACCCCATTTCATTTCCTTATTGGCTCTTCGTCTGGACGAGCTGTTCCTGCAAGTTTGGAAGACGCCGACCTTACAGGGAGGACAGGCTGGCGTAAGGCAGCACGATTAGCCGATCACTTTTGGTCGCGTTGGATTAAAGAATACCTACCGACCTTACATCAGAGGCGTGGAGGTGGGATTGCTCCTGAGATTTCTTTGGGAGATCTAGTTCTTGTAGCAGACAGCAATCTACCGCGTAATGTATGGCCAAGAGGTCGCATTGTTAACGTATATCCTGGGTCTGACGGTATTATTAGGGTTGCCGATGTTAAAACTTTAGCCGGGATCTTAAAAAGACCATGTAAGAAATTAGTAAAACTTATCGTATAGTACCTATATAAATTTTGTTTGTCGTTTGTTTGTTTCGGTATCTATTGAATTTTGTTATTTTTTACCAACTTGATTAACATTTATTTTTGTTCAGTTTTGCATACTTCTTCTGAATGATTATCTGAATGTACAGTCTGTCCACCATTTATTAATACCCTTTCATCAGGTACTGCCTACTAACTTCGATAGGTACTTTTCTCCTCCCGGGAGAGATGTGCAAAACTCTTTAGTAAGCACATTCTTTTTATACTTTTTTACTTTTGAATATACTCGTACGTCTTGTTTTTATAAACGTCACTATTAATAAAATATTGTAATGGACACATCGTATCGAACTACTTTTTCTTTTCCCCTTTTAGTTTGATCGCGTTCAATTGTTCTAATGTCATATATGTTTATTGACTTACGGCTACGTTGTCTTATTTTACGGTTGACCGTGTCTGTGGATTAACATGCTCTCAAGAGTAAGCAATGGCTATGGTAAATAACTGCTTATTAAAGCAAGACGTAACACTTAAGTTGTCTTTTTTTAGGGTTCCGTACCCAAAAGGTAAAACACAGAATCTCGGGGCTCTCGTAGCAAGGGACGTGACGCGAAGATATAGAAAGTAAGGAAAAATGGATATGGATGCCATAAGTTTTAATATATCTAACTCATAGCTAATTCTTCTTATCTCTTCACTCTGTCTTTAAGTTAAAGGTGGGCCCTCAATAGACACGCGTTCCATATAATCGAAATCCACTTACAGACCCCAATGTATTAGTAATATATGTTAGTACATAAGGTATGTGTGAGAATGTTGTCGTTAATCATGTACAAGTAGGTACGAAATAGTGTACACCACAGAACGTATTTCTGTCTATTAGTTTACATGACTTTTACGTTTTTTGCTATCATTCAGAAAATGTCTTACGAAATATTTATATGTACACCGCGCGTAGCCAGTGCAGGGCAGCGAATACCGTGGTAGTTAAAAGTAACACTGCAAGTTTTTAGATTTCGCCAGTAAGAAAAGTAGAAAATAAAAATTATTCAAATTTATTCTAACGAACTCTTTGGGAAGCTGGAGATTTACTTTGAATTCATATGTAAGAAATGAACTTAACTGAAATGAAATGAACATCTAAGTTATACTTCAGAAAAAAAATAAAATTGTTAGACGAATATTTAGTCTTCACATGATGCTTTACAGAATGGATAGATCAAGATTAGAGAACAAAAACGCCGTCGTTTGGCTTGGAGCAGCGAAATCCTTGAAAAGTTTGTCATAGTCTGATGTGATGAAAGCTAGATACATTGTAAAGAATTTAAAACGAAAAGGCAGGCTAACGTATATTTCCATTCAAAGATTTTCTAATAAAAATAAAGAAGGGCTGAAGTTAAAAGGAAAAGATGATTGCCTCATTATTTGGATGGACGGGTCATTTCACAACAAATGTGCTATATGATAAAAGTAATATAACGCTAAATTGGTATGTTAGTCATTGTTCACCTTAGTTTTGTTTAGGTACCATATCTTGAAAAATGTTCAACAGGAGCGCTTAAAACGCAGGATCCTCTTCCATCACGACAACGCTTCAGCTCACTCCACCGGACGGACAATCGAATATTTGTCTGTAAAGGAGTAGAATTAGTGAAACAATCTCATTATAGTCCCGAGCTTGTGACTTTTATTTGTGCTACAAAATAAAATATAAACTCAGAGAAAGTTTCGTTATGAACCCTGAAGATGCCGTGGCAGAGTTTGAAAAAGGTGTGGAAGAGATTCCTAAAGAAGATTAAGCTGCTTCAGCTTCAGTCAATGATTTCATCGCATGCAACTGTTCCAAGACATGAACGAAGACAATTTCAAAAAGTAATAAAAATGTTAACAGGTAATCTACATCAATGTCATTCTGTTTTTGATTTTCTATAAACATTCGCTTTTACCCTGGATACTAGCTCTACAGACAGACAGATGGTTGCTTTTTTAACGGGACTTAACGGCGAGATATGACATCCAAATTTCTCTATTGCTTTCCCTATATCTGAATAGTTAAAAATAACATTTCTTTATTCGTGATTTATTTACACTACTAAAGTAGCAAATTAACATACGGCTTTTATGAAGAACCTCGTCCCGTCCCAGGGGAACACCTCGATAGGGAGTTCATTAGGTAAGAGACCTCAAGAGTTGCATATTTCCACCTTATAGTTATTTACATTTAGATAGAATACAGAGAAAGGAAGAAAGAATTGGTTACGAAAGAAGTGTATCAGGAAGTACAAAAGAGTTACGATAGAATTGTATCAGACAAGAGTGAATGGAGATGTCGGGAGGGGCCGCCCTAGACGCACACATATAGATCAAATTGGTGATGTGTTGAAAAATGGCCAAATGAAAAGTACCCAAAACCGAAGAGCATGCGTGAAGAGATTGTTGAGTGTGGAAGAAGCGAGAGGGGTATGTTTGGATCGGTGCACCTGGCGTTCTATAGTCTCTGCCTACCGTAATGGGAGACAGGCGTGATGATATATATGTGTGTTAGTAAAGACTATCCTCATTTTTAGGGTTCCGTACCCAAAGGGTAAAACGGAACCCTATTACTGAGGCTCCGCTGTCCGTCCGTCCGTCCGTCCGTCCGTCCGTCCGTCCGTCCGTCCGTCTGTCACCAGGCTGTATCTCTTGAACCGTGATAGTTAGACAGTTGAAATTTTCACAGATGATGTATTTCTGTTGCCGCTATAACAACAAATACTAAAAAATAGAATAAAATAAATATTTAAGGGGGCTCCCATACAACAAACGTGATTTTTTTGCCGTTTTTTATAGATAATGGTACGGAACCCTTCGTGCGCGAGTCCGACTCGCACTTGGCCGATTTTTTGTTTCATCATTTGAATATGTATAATGTGTAATTATCACTTGCTCAGCAGTGATGGAAAACATCGGCACGTCGAAAAAATTATATTCCGATAGTCGTGTAATCTAAGAAAGGTCGGTTTACCCTCTGGCTTGTGGACGTCTGATGGCAGTAGCTGCATGTCAAAATTAGTATCATCGCTAAATCTTTGGGCTTAGGTAGCGGATTCTAAAATCCTAATGGATTAGAACACTGTGAAGAAGAATTTTAATATGTACAAGCCCTAACGAGGGCACGTAACGGCAAACATACACAGCAATATTAAGTTGAATGCAAACTAAGTTCTAACTCACAATAACACAGCGACGCACCGGGATAGTTACTACCGGCGAAGTCTGCAGCTTTGTGGACTAATGGCTTAGAGACTGAAATCTTGACGCGGATGCAGCGTATACATTAACTTGAAATATGAGTTAAGTTGGAGGTATAAGTGGCTTGCCATCTTAAAGCCAAAGGGTTTTCACTAGCACGTAGCATGCTCAATTAATGAACGATATCCTGTGAATGAGAGGTTGATATAGAACCGGCGTAGCGAGCAGCAGCTCACGACGTATCCTGGCATCTGTTTTCGGAGTTATGTACATGTTGGTAGTTGTCACTTGTTCGGTGGTGAAGCATAACTTCGTGAGGAAACCCACACATCTAAGACATAATCAAAAGATGTATGACCTTATCTAAGAATGATCTGGTTTTCCATCAGGGTT
This sequence comes from Pyralis farinalis, assembly GCA_947507595.1. Lineage (NCBI taxonomy): Eukaryota > Metazoa > Arthropoda > Insecta > Lepidoptera > Pyralidae > Pyralis > Pyralis farinalis. Next base: position 1,327,357 of record OX382264.1, read on the forward strand.
GCGGAGTCTGACAGCAGTCGCTCCGTGTAAAAATCAGTATCTTTGCCAAATCCTTAGGGTAAGGCAGCGGACCCCGCCAATCCTAGTGGATTTTAAGAGCGGTAGGGCGCATCAAAGCAGCCCGTCTGGTGAAGTACCTCCACCTCACAGAATACCGCGGCCAAGTAACAACTCCCGAGAGGGTTGTTGTGTTCCTGCGTGTGAGTGAGGTCACCAGTAAGCTCCCAAGGAGTTGCTGTGTAAGCAGCAGAGGAGGCATTGCGCGAGTGATATCTAAACAAATCAAATCATTTATTCATGAACATGTGCTAACACAAGTGGTGTTATTTACAACGCTTAGAGGTTCCAACATATACTTAATATATCGGAAGCGTTAATAGGCTTCGTTACTCGCTTTACATCAGGTGGGCCGTATGGTTGTATGCCTCCCGACGTAGTATAAACAAAAATTGAAAACGGGATAATGCCAAGAAGAAGAGATCATATGAATGAGAGGTAAGCTAACATGTGCTATTCCAGTAATGTTCAATCCTTAAGTTCGTTCTTTCTATCTATAACATTACGCCAGATCTCTTGCGATAGGCAGAGACAACCGAGCGCCAGGAGACTCCCTTCTTACATACCTCACTCGCTTCATTAACATTTATAGCTTTTTTGTATTCGAATGGTATTGGTTTTAATGTTACATACAGGGTCGGCAACGCACCCCTGGTGTTGCAAATGTCCATAGGTTACTACTGTATCAAAACTATTTAAAAATACTTAACTATTTAAACTTACTTAAAAATACTTATTGATAGTTAAATAAAAAATAAAAGTAATTTTGAAGTGAGAATTGAGGGTAAAAGAATGCGGCAAACATTCCATCATAGAATGCTTGCCGCATTCTTTAAATTTGTTTTACATTATCCTTGATCATATTTTCGAATGATACGAGTCTCTTATTCGGAACATGACCCTTTTATAGCACTTATTTTTTAAAAATACGCAAATATAAAATCTGCTCTACATGTAGTAGCGTATTCGTGTTTGAATATATTTTATCCGCCAAAAGCTCGAGTGTGGTCCTGCGTGAAGCATGGCGCAGGACAGACTCGTGCGAGATTACAATAAACATACAATTCATATTCATCGAATGTGTTCAACATATTTTTATTTGAAGAGGACAACTCGGTAAAATATTGGGCACAGATTTTATATGTAAAAAGTGTGGGCAGTAATGGTCTGTTTAGAGAAACATAATTTATATACCCTGGCGAATCTAATTGCCAACTCGCGTTGAGGGAGTACTATTGACACGCTATTATATTTTCTTTGGTCTGATTATACATAACCTTAAATTGCTTGTGTATTAGAAAAAACAGTGATATTCAACCATAATGAAAAACCATCAGTATCACCATCATCATCATCATATCAGCCGAAAGACGTCCACTGTTGAACAGAGGCCTCCCCCTTACACTTCCACAGGCATAGACCACAGCGTTCCGGCAGCGTTTGGGAAATTGCGAAAGATTTTCTCGTCCAAAATACCTCAATGTCTCAAGACGAAAGTCTTCGACCAATGGCGTGTTGCCAGTGATGACTTACGGCACAGAAACGTGGTCCCTCACTATGGGCCTTATGCGAAAGCTCAAGGTTGCACAGCGTGCGATGGAGAGAGCCATGCTCGGAGTTTCTCTGCGCGATAGGCTCAGAAATGAGAGAATGAGAGAGATAGGAGTTACCGACGTGGATCTAAGGATCAGCAAGCTGTTGTGGCAGTGGGCAAGCCACATAGCTCGGAGAACCGATGGCCGTTGGGGCAGAAAGGTTCTCGAATGGCGACTACGAACCGAAAAACGCAGCGTAAGACGGCCGTCCCACACGATGGACAGACAATCTTGTAAAGATCGCCGGGAGCCGTTGGATGCAAGCAGCACAAGATCGATTGCATCAGTATCAGAAGAGGGAATATCTTACCTTTACGAAGGTTCCATTGTGCGGCACATCCACTCCATTTCATAGAAGAATAGGTAAAGGGATAGAGAGGGAGAGATATGTTGTTTGAATCAAATTAAAGAGGAACTCAAAATCGTATACAAGACAATAGTGTTAATGAAGCACTTAAATACGAAAGAGATGAAGATAATAATAACCAATGTTTGGTCTTTAGAATCATATTTTTTTCATATACAACGTCCGGAGGCATCAAAACATATGGGACACCTGATTTAAAGCGGTTGCCGTAGCCTATGAACGCTTGGAATACATTGAGTATCACTCGCGTGACACCTCTGTTGCTAATACAGCAACTCCTTAGGAGTTTACTGGTTACCTCCCCTCCACGCAGGAACACAGTAACCACCAGGAAGTTGTTATTTGGCTGCATTTTTTTGTAAGGTAGTGGTACTTACCCAAACGGACTCGTTTGATGTGTCCTACCTCTCTTAGAAACACCCAAACCAAGACAAATAGACATGTTCACAAACATCTGTGTCAAAGTAGCCTTACTGATCACGACGCCACCGAGTTCTTCGAATTTATTACCTTAAAGATGACAAGGACCAGTGAAAACCGAATAATATATAGTCTATTTAAAATACGGCAAGCAATTAAATTGTCAAAAAAAAATTATCTTTTGATGTACCTGTGATGTACCAGAGGGAGACGTTGTACAGTCGTCGTCTGCATGGGTACCTCTGTCTCACCTATTTCTACCGCCAAGCAGCTATATTTATATAGCTGTGTTCCGGTTTGAAAGGAACGAAACAGCCTTAGGTCGCAATATTGGTAGCTCGTGAGTAACATCCCGTGGTATTGCGAGCTGCTGTGCGGTGACCGCTTACCGTCTAATGCGGGCCGCATGCTTGTTTACCAATCTAGTTGTATAAAAGGAAAAACAAAAAAAAATACGAAATACAATATGGCAATATGATGAAAACCCAATAGAACATTAGTAAAGTACGAACTGCCCACCTGAGTGTTACCGCATTCAAAAAGGGTAGTATCCTGTTTCACGTTAATTACCCAAGTGTGTGATATAACAGTGCTATACGGCACGGCGAGTACACGTACAATAGGCAATTAACTCTACCATTTACCTCACAAATAATATAGTATGGAGGCTCTATAACCTCGTAACTATTATGGACATGATGAAACAGTCGTAAATATGGGTTTCATAATGATACAATTTAATGTTCCTTTTAATTAAACGTTACATTTTCGAATTTATTTAAGCGTGACGCCGACGTTATCAAAACCAATGGGTGAGTGACTAACAAAGCATGTTTCAAAACAAAGGATCGAATATTCGATTCTCGTATGGAAATATCATTCGTAACAAAGATCATGGTCTGTTTATCTAGGTCCTTGGTATCTATTTAACATAAGTATATAAACAAAAAGTATTTACGCATGCATATTAGTAATTTTTCATAATGCACAGCACTAAATGAAAATGCAAATATCATTATGAATATATTTATAATGTATTAAAACGTATAAATATAAATAAAACCAGTTGAGAATGCGCAAGCTTGCATTGCCAGAGGAACACCTGGCTCGTCAATTATATAACAATTTTTTTTTTTTATTTGTCGGGCATTCTGACCATGTTCCTTAAGAAATAGGAACGGTGTTCCTGAACATTCCTATTCTACTTTTTTATGGTGAATCCGAATCTGAAGTCAAAATTCGAATATTCGAAAAAAGCGACAGACACACACACCCAGACAAACATATAGATTTCATATAGGAACGGTGTTCCTGAAAATTATAATTAGGGAGTTTGTAACTTCAGGAGCATTTTCTTGCGGAGTATACAATGTCAATTATATATTTTCAGATTATATATTTTTAGAATAAGAAGAATGATCTATTTATTACCAGAAAAGTTAGATTTTCCACAGAGTAACTATAACATTAGTGCTATGTTATTTTCCTACAATATATCCAGCCACTTATATTTATAAATTTATTGCGGAATGTTGTTTGTAGATAAACAACATTCCGTACACTATACTAAACACTGGCATTTCTTCGATTTCTGTTACTTGTACAATAATAATATTAAATAGTATGATAATAATATTGTATGTATGTATATATCTTCACGGCGTGGCAGAGAGAAGTAAGCGCCATAAGACGCGGTCTTTACACACTTCACTCGCTTCTCTAACATTCATAACTCTTTTCATGCATGCTCGACGGTTCCTTGGCTACCGTCTGGTAAAACACGACCAATATGGTCATGGTGGTTAGTCTTGGTCTTCCTCGGCTTCTACATCCTTCCGCTTTCGCATTGTGTGTCTGTTTCGCCATTCTTTCATATTTCTCTTGCATTATTTTAACATGCCCGAACCAATAATGTAGATAGAGCTTTTATTGGGTTGCTGTTACACATTTTGCTTAATTTTTTTATTTTTTTTTATTTTTTATATTGGCTCAGCATAGTGGCTCCTCTTCGCCTGTTGGTAAGCGAAAAGGGGAGCCCAAATTGCAGCGGCAACTGACAAAGGACTACGGTGTCCTGTCAGTTGACGCTACCATGCTGGCCCGCAAGGTGCTTCTTCACGCTTCGTTTGAATTTTAATCTACAGTATGCTTTTTGGGGCTTTTTCTATCACGTACGATGAAATTCGGGGATATATTACAGGTGTTTCAGAACAAATACGATATGGATGTCTTCAAGAAAAGACACTATGTTTCCCTAAAAAAGCTGGCAACAGATCAGCGATCCTTTGGTGTTGCTGATGTCTATGAACGGTGGTGACCACTTACCATCAGATGACCCATATGCACGTGCACCCCCTCTAAAATAAAAAAAATAAATCTAAAACATTTTGTATTCAGTAGGTAATACAGATTTATGAAAAACTCACAATTTATGAACATAACAAATATGCGTACGCATCTGCTCCAGCAACACCAATGGGTTGGAAGCTCAACGATAATTACTGCCTCAAGGGGCAATCCACTGATTGTCAGCTCAACTTTGTAAAATTCACTGAATCGTAGAGAGGGCAATGAATGAGCAGCGCTAAACAAGGAATAATATTTATCTGATTGGAATGTGTTTTTTATACAATATCGGGAGGCATTCAAGCATATTAACACTTGTAATATATTAAGTATCACTCGCGCGATGCCTCCTCTGCTGTTTACACAGCCACTCCTTAGGAGCTTACTGGCGACCTCACTCATACGCAGGAACACAACAACCCTCTAGGGAGTTGTTATTTGGCTGCGGTTTTCTATGAGGTGGAGGTACTTCCCTAAAAGGGCTGCTTTGATGCGCCCTACCTCTTTTTAAACACCCAGACGAAGACAAACAGACATGTTCATGAACACAAATGTTTGTCTTGTGTGGGAATCGAATCCACGAGTGTTGGTGTCAAAGTCGCGTCATTCACGACTGAGCCACCGAGCTCGTCAAAATATGTGTAGATTTTGTGTGTAAGAAAGAATGCGTGCGATGGATAAATGTGTTAGAATGAGATTGTGTGGTGACGTATTATTGTGTTTGTGTCAGCGCGAGCAGGTGCGAGCTCATGCACTACTTTGTTGGACACAAAGTAGCCAGAGCCACGCACCCGTGCAGTGTTATTAGCTGAGTTGTTGTTGTTACATAATAATTACTTGTTATTGTTGTTATACATGTTAATATAATAATTACTTATATACATGTTACAATGCCAATGTTGTGTGTGTGTGTGCATATATCTGTGTGTACGTGTGTGAATAGGAGATATGTGCTACAGTGAAGACGTGTAGTTTTGCGAGGGTATGTATGTGTTTGGAGATTTGTTGCGTTGTGATGTACACATGTGGTACACACACGTGTACTATGGAGTAGGAGCAAGTTTTCATACAGCTAGGTGGGTGATCGCACTGAGTAAAGTTCTGTTAGTGATTAACCATTAGACAACAACTGCCGTACCACCATATGCTAACATTATTTCTTGTTGACTCATAAGTGTCATTTCATCTAGTTGAAGCGGTGAGGGGAGTTATCCCAGCACTTTGTGGTTTGATGGCGGATGACGGCGGTAATAGGCACTGTTTTATAGATCTGCCCTACTAACAGTATTCGCCTGGAGGATCGGATACTATATGTATTGGGAAAATCAGAGAATTGTAATTTGGATGAGAGGTATGTGGATTTTTTTTTAAGTTTATAATATTAAACCTGCCAGCTGCTTACGCGAGTGCAGAGATATAAACTTGGGGATCATCTGCATACCTTTTTTTATACAACATCGAGAGTCATACAAGCATACGGCCCACCTGATGTAAAGCGGTTACCGTAGCCTGTGAACGCTTGTAATACATTAAGGCGACACCTCGATCGTGAAGCTTTAAAATGGCTCCGTCCAATCACCCCGCGCCCCTCAATTGACACTCGACGCTCGATTTGTAAAATTTGAAATTAGCGCCTAATAGGTAACCTGGGGTCAACGTATAGTCAATGCAAACGAACAGAAAAGCTACAGAGTCGCGTCACACTTAAATAAAATTTATAATATCAATATTTAATAAAAAATATTGATTTAATTATTATTTAGCTTTATACATACTGAACCAAACATATTTATTTAAGCTAGACGGAAAACAATAGTAATAATAGTAATAAAAAACTACAGAAACGTATTCACTTTTAAAAGTTTATTGGAAGAGAAATCAATGACATCGTTTTATGTTTATATCTCTACAAGTTAACATGTCTTGGTATCTATGTTGTTCTTACTTAGGTCTCGTCCAGTGGCGCCCTCATTGAATAAAAAAACATATTATAGCATAGAAGATAAACATTATGAAATCTTATGTTGCATTTATTACGAAGATAGTAAAGTATTTTTACGTCATTAAACCAACACTCAAAATATTCCACTATCGTTGTTATAAGCAAAAGTGCTAAAAGAGGCCGTTTTTTGGCAATTATGCCTATAACAACGAAAGCAAAACATTTCAATTGTTGGTTTAATGACGAAAAATTACGTTATTGTATTTGTAACACACGCAACACATGACTTTATAATGTTTACCTTCCACGCTAAGATACGATATTTTATTCCTTGAGGCGCCACTGGACGGCATGTATCCCCCTTAAGAAGAATGAAACACCAGCTACATAATACAACATTGTTTATCGAGAGGCTAAAGCAGGCCATTTGTTGATTCGGACACATATGTTTAGTTAGCAGATACACCATCTAAACTGCAAACACTGGTCACAGCGATGAAAGACGACTGTATGGAGAAAGGCTTACTACTGAATGCGAAGAAAACAAAGATAATGGTATTTGAAAGAGAAGAATCCAGAACTAATGTAAGGATTACGATTGATGATGAAGTGTTGGAACAAGTGGATGAGTTTCTATATCTTGGATGCGCTTTCAGCAGGGATGGAAGGTACACCGCAGATGTGGAAAGACGAGTGAGTGCTGGGAATAGTGTGAATGGAGCGTTGGGAAAACTTCTTGGCAGTAAAATCCTGAGCCAGAAGGCACAACTCGCTATACACAATGCAGTGTTGGTCCCAACGCTAACTTATGGAAGCGAGAGTTGGGTATGGCAGAAAGAGCATGAAAGTAGAATAAACGCGGTTGAAATGCGAGCGCTGCGCAAAATTTGTGGCGTAAGGCTTGTAGACCGTATTCGTAATGATGATGTTAGAAATAGAGTTGGTCTGAAAGAGAGCGTCGGTGTTAAAATAAGAAGAGGCATGCTCCGATGGTTCGGGCATGTAGAAAGAATGCAAGATGAAAGAATGACGAAGCAGATATACAATGCAAAAGTGGAAGGATGTAGGAGTCGGGGAAGGCCAAGACTTACCTACCATGACCAAATTGGTCATGTTCTATCAGAAGGTGATGTCAGGAGCCCTAGAAACCGGCGTGCGTGCATGAGAAGAGCAATGAATGTTAAAGAAGCGAGTGAGATATGTAAGGATCGAGTCACGTGGCGCTCGGCTCTCTCTGCCTACCCCGCAAGGGATTTGGCTTGAAGTTATAGATGTTCGAGTGTCATAATGGCTGATAGCGCCGAGTAAACACAGGATTTTTTTATTTCGAATAAATAAGAGAAATAAAATTATCAGATTGAATTAGATTGAAATTGAAATAGAAAATTGGATTTTTTTTGCAACTCCCTCCTGGTGAAGATTCACAAGTTATTTTACACAGTTAGGTATAGCTCTGGTAGGGATCCTAGCTTTTTCCCTAAATATAATACACTCTCGAATGACTAGGTATGCGCTTTCACTAACAGTCAATTTAACTTCGCGAATTTTATAAAAAAGTACAGGAAGAACTTGACGGTTAGACGGTAATTTTGCGCCTATTATTTGATAATTTACGTCTCCAACTAAGAAAATACTTGATTTATTGCTTCTCAATTCCACTGCCATCTTATAAAAGTTAAAACATTACGTATTAATCACGAGAATAACTGACATTCAAAATTAATAGACGGTTAGGTAATTATGACGAAGTTAACGATGCTCTCTCTAAAGTTATTCATTGGTTTAGTGTTAATAATCTGCTTTTAAATGATAAAAAGACTAAAGTAATTAAGTTCTCAACACCTAATGTAAGGCAGGTGGCTACCAACGTACATGTTAATGGAACTAATTTAGCCTCTGTGGAGACAACTGTGTTCTTGGGTATAACAATTGACTCCAGACTACAAAGGGGCCCACAAATTGAAAAATTATCAGGAAAACTAAGTTCTGCAGCTTATGCAGTGAAAACTATTAGACGGCTCACTGATATTGATACGGCTAGAATAGTTTATTTCAGCTACTTTCATAGTATTATGTCATATGGAATTCTTCTTTGGGGTAACTCCGCGGATATTAACACCATCTTTTTATTGCAAAAGAGAGCCATAAGAGCTATCTACAAACTTGGTCCCCGGGAGAGCCTTAGAGAAAAATTCAAAGAAATAAATATTTTAACAGTCGCATCGCAATATATCTATGAAAATCTTTTGTATGTCCATAAAAACATAGACTCATTTTGTAAAAAGAGTGATACTCATAGCATAAATACTAGATATAAGCATAATCTTGTGTTATATGCAAGCCGTCTCCGCAAAACAAGTAATTATTTTATGGGGCAATGTATACGGTTCTATAACAAACTTCCCAGCAATATAAGAGATTTGTCAATAAACAAATTTAAAACTACTATTAAAGCCAAATTGTGTAGCAGGGCATATTATAAAGTATCTGACTATATTAATGATAAAAATGCCTGGGAGTGAGTCGATCCAATTATAATGTAATTAACAAAATATGTAAATTTGTTTGGATACCAAAAGAGGGATGCCTGAGTTTTTTGGCAGTATTTTTATCAGTGCTCACCTAGTCATAAACTGCACGGTAGGGGAAAAAAATGTGACGATTCCAAACAAATGTAGCCATTTTTACGGAATAAAAAGATTTTGACTTTGAATTTGAACAAATAAATACCGCGAGTACGTGCGGCACTGCCGCGCAACTTGTATGAACATGTTTCGATGTAATTCGGCACGGATTATCGTAATCCAAATAAGTTAAAAATTAATTTCCGAGTGTTTTAAAAGCAAATGAACAAAACTAAGACATATGCGTTAGAAAATAAAAACTTTGAAAAATAAGGGACACCCTAATATACATATATACAAATAGATTTTATAATCTATTCATATTTAAAAAAAACATGTGACAAATGATTTTCTTGCTGTTTCATAACTTTAACTTCAGTATAATGACATTTATTGTATTTTACTTATGTATACTCTGTGTTTTGTATTGTTGTACGTTTCCTTGTTATTTATTAAACTCTCAAGAAGAAAGAACCAGGACCATCTCTGATGTTGCAAAATAAATCTAATCCGTACAATAGTTCAATACTAACCACAATGTATAGAATAGATGATTTTTTTGTGTTTTCAGTGTTGGTTCATAGTAAATATTATTTGTTTTCACGAGTACCATGGGTATAAGTAACTATCTATCTATATCTTCACGCTAAATCCCTCGTGAGCGCCACATGACTCGGTACTTACACACCTCGCTCGCTTCTTTAACATGAAACATACCGAGTTTTTTTAAAAACTATCAAAATATACTATTTTACTAGTAAATATTTTAATACAAAAAAAAAACCTCCACTGGTTTTCTATCTTCTGATTGGATAAATTTCCAACGTAAACTAACCTTCACCTACGTACAATGTCTAAGTCGGAGTTCGGTGAGCTTATAATGGTTACTATGAGTTTGTCGTCCCGTATGACACTTACGTTAAAGTAGCATATAAATCGAGTAGTGATTCTTCTAGTGGAATATGTTTATTTAGTAAGTTTCTCCTAAAAAACAAAACAGCAAAAATATTCTATTTTGTATGTATGTATATCTTCACGCCAAGTCCTTTGCGGGGTAGGCAGAGAGAATTTTTTTATAAGTTTTTATTTTAATACAAAGAAATAAAGAGTCTCCACTGGTTGCTATGTGCTGAGAGCGCGAACCTTATTGGTATAAATTTCCACCGTAACCTGACCTCCACCGACGTACAACTTCTAAGTCGGAGTTCGGTCAGATTATAATGGACATAATAGGAGTTTGACGTCCTATATAGGTACGCGGTCAGCCTGTGGATAATGTATACCAATTATCAAATGTTACTGTTTATTCCTGCAAAAAATAACTCTTATTTAATTAATGCAGTTTTATATAGAGTTATTAAGTAAGCAAAATTAAAAAAAAGTTTGAAGAGGAATTAAATAGCTTGGGCCAACCATACCTAGGAACTGTTCTAAAAACTAGAAATATGTCTACACAATGTTATTATAATATGTTTAATGAATATAATAATTAAAAAAAATAAATACCTTGTCTTGTTCGCCTCCGCCATTCTACGAACATTTTCTTTGTATTTTTATTCTATATATTTTCCTTTTAGTGTTCCCCATTATTACAACAGTATAATAAATATATATAAACCTATAATATTATTTACTACTTATATCTAATAATAATACACTTACGCTAAATACTATAATATTGAATATTTACAACTATTAATTATAAAAACTTCGGTGTCGCGATGTAAATGGAGCGAGCTCGAGCAGACAGTCGACATAGGTCTTACCTCGAAGCGGGCTGCAGCCGGACTGGCTGGATGTAGTTAGTCAACGCGTTTATAATCCTCATTACCGCACAATAAGGTCGAAAACACGTAGCACCCAAGACGAATGTGATCGCTTAGAAATTGTCAGAAACTTAAAATATTTTTAAAAAATTTCATGTTTCACTTATCAAAATATGCAGCAACCATATTATAAACATAGATATTACTAATAGATTTAAGTAATTTTGAAGCGTATAAACAGAACAACTTCGTTGTAATTTCAAAAATAATGAATTTCAGGAGGTGTTTTCGAAAGTAATTATTATCGAATCAATTTTACGCAATCGCGTATTTGAGCAAGCAAATTCAAGATAAAGAAATGAAGTTATTTATATTAAAATCTTAGATCCGTCAGTTTAGTCATTAGCCTATACTATTCGATGAAAGTTGGTCGAATTTTTCGATGTGTCGCCTTAAGGATCACTCGCACGATGCCTTCGCCTGGCAGGACAGGCGCGCGCCTCTTCACCCGAACGTATCCAAGTTTCATTTATAGCGATGAAATCTGAATTGAAATTGTTCATCGCCACCGAAAAATCATCGTGCCCCGTATGTAAAGAACCTGCATTGTAAAGGCAGTATGTAACTATTAAAGAATCTTTGTTAGCTACTTTTTTATTTTAGGACTCATTCTTTTTATTATTCGAAGTGGTCTGCCATACAGTCCTTTAAACGTTGAGATCAGTTATCAATAGAAGCACGCACTCTTCCTATGGGAAAATTCTTCACTGCCAATCGTACGGATTATTTTAGGGATTCCAAATTATCACGGCGATTAGAGCAAGCCGTACTCTCTAAAATTGACCATAAATCATAATCCAGCGGATTAAGATCGGGACTAGACGACGGCCAGTCTTCAGCTCTAATGAAGTCCGAAACGTTGGTTTCCAACCAAGACTGCGTAGACCGGGCTTTATGACCCGGCGCCGAGTCTTGCTGGAAAGACCATTCTTGGTTATTGAACATGGTGTTGTTAAGGGGCTTCACTACCTTCTCAAGAATGGTATCTTGATACACTTGTGCCGATACTTTGATACCTTTTTCACAAAAGTATAGCTCAGTCATTTTTTCCCTTACTACTTTGACCACCTTTCGTACGAACACTACCTGGAAGGCCACATCTTTTTCTATCACAAACAGAGGTCTCATTGTACCTATTAATAGCCCGGTACACAAACATTTTACTAATACCAAGCGTATGGAGAGTTTTAAAAATTGCATTTGGCTCCATACCTACTTCGTGTAATGCAATCACAGCGATTCGGTTCTCTTTATCACCCCACTCCATTTTAATATCGCAAAATATTGTACAATGTATTGGCGCCAAAATAAGACAACCCAATGAACAATCATATAAAAATGACAGATTCCAAATTCAAATGTAATATTTTGTTTATTTTTAATTGTAACAGTATTTATGGCCAGACTAAGTATAGAAGTATTTTAGAACGGGTTTTAGAAAATTATTTGGTCGTATGAAATGGAAACGATACGCACTCTCTGGTGACTCAATGACGACTTGATATCCCATATTTTTCTCCCCACATAGACATTCACATACATGTAGCTTAGATTTACGTGATGGAAGGTATCAAAATGTCGATTCGACACGTATCTTTATGAGAGACTGACCTAAAGAACTTGTAAATACATATGTAGGTCACCAGGCCCCTGGGAGCACATTTTGGTTCTGAGTTAGGTCCATACAGACGTGCAATATTACGTAGCAATGATCATGCAGGCATTCCTCTTAAATTGAGTCCCTCTAGTAACTATAAAGAACCTTTTCCACTCTGAAAGGTATTTCACATGTTTAAAAAATAATTAAAATTGACGCTGCTGGAGGGTTTGAGGTTCGATCGGCGCTTGTAGCTGGGCGTTGGATGCAGTGAATTTGTCCTCATCACTAACTTTTCTTCATTCTTTTCAATCCTGCTTCATTTTGTTGTATATTTGCCGTGATCACCATATTTTTTCGCATGATATGCCTATGAAGTTTACTTGAACGTCATTAATCTTATCTGTTTAAATTGCAATACATCTACTGTTTGAAGCTTCTGGCTCGTCTCTCGCGATTCTTCCTGCGTGATAGCTGAAAACCAGTGACTTGCGTTAACGCAAGTAATTCACTGAGCTGTAGCCCTTTCGTTTCTCTGCGACACACACGATGTTACACCGATTACCTTATACTCGTATATACATCATGTCTATGTTAATTGTGTATTTGTGTCGGTACGTATATGTTACCTGTGTATGTTTATCTGTCTATATGTCAATTAAGTGTTCCTTTGTAGTTCCAAAACTTATTAATGTAATGCAGTGATAATGTGCGGAGCGTGGTGCCGACTCAGCTCTTCACTTCACATTGTAGTGTTCCGTATTGTAATCCTGTTGTACTGTATTTTTCATTGTGTATGTTTTTGTGAAATGAATAAAGTGTTATCTTATCTTATTTCTTCTTACAGATCTCAGTGGTGGCTTCGTGAATGTGGTATGGACTTTACCACTATCCCTAAGCGGACAGTAAATTCCATGTATGACCCGCAGGAAATGTCTGCACTTGCTATGATTACTGTTACCCCTAATCATGAGCCAAGCCACGCCACAGTGCAACAACATTTGTCTTGCTTCGATTTTTTATACGACATCGAGAGGCATGCAAGCATAAGACACACCTGATTTAAAGCGGTTACCGTAATGCTTGCAATATATTAAGTATAAAACGCGCAACGCCACCTCTGCTACTAACACAGCAACTCACTCACACGCATGAACACAAATATCCTTCAGGGAGTTATTATTCATCTGCGGTTTTCTGAGGTAGAGATACTTACCCAGACGGACTGATGCGTTCTACCTCTCTTGATGTGCCCTACCTCTCTTGATGCGTCCTACCTCTCTTGATGCGTCCCACCTCTCTTGACGCGCCCTAGCTCTCTTGATGCGTCCTACCTCTCTTGATGCGTCTTACCTCTCGTGATGCGCCCTACCTCTCTTGATGCGCCCTACCTCTCTTGATGCGTCCCACCTCTCTTGATGCGCCCTACCTCTCTTGATGGGTCCTACCTCTCTTGATGCGTCCTACCTCTCTTGATGCGTCCTACCTCTCTTGATGCGTCCTACCTCTCTTGATACGTCCTACCTCTCTTGATGCGCCCTACCTCTATTGATGCGCCCTACCTCTCTTAATGCGTCCTACCTCTCTTGATGCGTCCTACCTCTCTTGATGCGTCCTACTTCTCTTGATGTGCCCTACCTCTCTTGATGCGTCCTACCTCTCTTGATGCGTCCTACCTCTCTTAATGCGTCCTACCTCTCGTGATGCGCCCTACCTCTCATGATGCCTCCTACCTCTCTTGATACTTCCTACCTCTCTTGATGCGTCCTACCTCTCTTGACGCTTCCTACATCTCTTGATGCGTCCTACCTTTCTTCATGCGCCCTACCTCTCTTTGATATTAGTATAAGGCAATGCTTATGAACTTATAATAAAATAAATACACACATTTAATACATAAACTGTTTCCTGCCAATAACTAGTCGTCGAATGAGAGCGTATTGCTTTCAGTTCATATTATTTCCTAGAACACAGATTTTATTGTGTTAAAGTTAATCATACCGGATTCATTAGTTTTTTATTACGGTCTGGTCTAATGTCGTGTTGGACTTTATTGCACGATACGATCGCGGCCACTGAAGATAGTTAATTACAAGCTTTTATTTAACTTGCAATGTAAGTATGTAAGTATGTTCGGGTGAAATCTTGCAACTCAATTTTGAAGCAGAAATCTTTAACCGATTGAGCTGAAATTTTGTATACACGTTCAGTTTGGATGACAATGCATGACTAAATGTGTGACGTCATTCTAAATCCAACATGGCGGCATACCCAAGATGGCGGACCAACAATTTTTAATGCACTCCTACAATATGGGTATCAAATAAAAGGGCTTGCTAAGAATAACTCGAAAAATAATGTGACGTCACTCTTAATCCAATATGGCGGACTTCTAAAGCTTGAAAATCAATTTTGAAGCAGATATCTTCAATCGATTGAGCTGAAATTTTGTATACACGTTCAGTTTGGATGACAATGCATGGTTAACTGTGTGACGTCATTCTAAATCCTACATGGCGGAACACCCAAGTTGGCGAATATTTTTAAGCTATTGCATAGCTTTTATCGCGGGCTTTGAGCGCGGCGACCGAATCAAGAAATTCCGTAAAGAAAATAAAACCTAACACCTCCCACTCCGCCTACCATGTAGCTCGTTTTTTTTCATAATCATCAGATGATGATGATGATCAGTCGGGTGGCAAACAAGTAAGAAAATTGGTAGATTTTTTTTTCATAATCATCAGATTTTGATCCGTCGGGTGGCAAAGAAGTGTTCAGCCCGCCTGATGTGAAAATGTTACACAGCCTATGGACACTTTTAGACTCCGTCGGGTGGCAAACAAGTAAGAAAATTGGTAGAAGAATTTTTTTTTTTCATAATCATCAGATGATGATGATGATGATTTACTTTTGTATCCTGTCAGGGTATGTATGCACGGTGGTCGGGGTGTTTACCTGATGTGATACTGTTACAAAGCCTATGGACACTTTTATGCTCCGTCGGGTGACAAACAAGTGTTCAGCCCGCCTGATGTGAAACTGTTGCGCAGTCTATTAAAACTTTAATACTCCATCGGGTGACGAACAAGTGTTCAGCCCGCCTGTACAGCCCAGCCTATGGACACTTTTAGACTCCGTCGGGTGGCAAACAAGTAAGAAAATTGGTAGAAGAAATTTTTTTTTTCATAATCAAGGCAACTGCATCCAAGTAACAATTCCCTGGACGGTTGTTGTGTTCAGGCGAGTGAGTGACGTTACTACCTCACGGAAAACTGCAGCCAAATTACAATTCCCTGGACGGTTGTTGTGTTCATGCGAGTGAGTGACGTTACCACCTCACAGGCAACTGCAGCCAAATAACAATTCGCTGGACAGATGTTGCGTTCGTACGAGTGAGTGACGTTACTACCTCACGGAAAACTGCAGCCACCGTCCAGGGAACTCACTCGCATGAACACAACAACCGTCCAGGGAATTGTTATTTGGCTGTAGTTTAACGTGAGGTAGTAACGTCACTCACTAGCCTGAACACAACAACCGTTCAGGGAATTGTTATTTGGCTGCAGTATTCCGTGAGGTAGTAACGTCACTCACTCGCCTGAACACAACAACCGTCCAGGGAATTGTTATTTGGCTGCAGTATTCCGTGAGGTAGTAACGTCACTCACTCGCCTGAACACTACAACCGTCCAGGGAATTGTTATTTGGCTGCAGTTGCCTGTGAGGCGATAACGTCACTCACTCGCATGAACACAACAATCCTCCAGGGAATTGTTATTCGGCTGCAGTTTTGAGCATATTTTTCGTGAGGTAGTAACGTCACTCACTCGCATGAACAGTGGCGGCTGTACCTTAAGTGCGCTCGTGCGCTGAACCACCAATTCAAAAGATTTAAAAATTACAAAATATTACTTCATCTTTAAATTACCATATTAATATTTATTTTTGAAACATACAGAAACATAATATAACAAATAAAATTTAAAATTATAACAAATAAAAGACAAAACAATTTAAGAGCTTTGCTAAACTATTAAGACTTATTTTCCCTGTAAAGAAAAAATCTCGTGCGCTTCGGCGAGTGCACGAGGACTGCAAATAGAACTTGTATGAGTTACTAGCGAATGTGCCTGACGCGTGAAACAAAAGATAGTTCATAGAAATGTACCGAGAAATGTGTCGGATCTCGTGCGCCGCACGGGCGAATCGAAGATTACCGAGAGCACGCGATGTTTGACGAAATTTGAAATTTGAGTTTGACGGCCGGCCATGTATAGTTTCGCTGTATCTGTGACGCGTTAATTATTGTTTGTTTATATTAAGTAATTGTTTTTTCTTTTTAATTTACATCTTTTATGTAAATTGTTGATTTGTTGCAATTTCTAATATTAATACTTGGTGAGAAAGTAAAGTGCACCACCAGTTCGATAACCCATCAGCCGCCACTGCGCATGAACACAACAACCGTCCAGGGAATTGTTATTTGGCTGCAGTTTTCCGTGAGGTAGTAACCTTACACACTCGCATCAACACAACTTCCCTCCAGGGATTTGTTATTTAAAAAATAATTATAATTGCATAAGTTGATAAAAAAAGATGCTATGCAATAGCTTTACCGCGGCAGTCCCCGAGTGCCACACGTTTTTTCAATTCATTCCTACAATATGAGTATCAATAGAAAGGACTTGCTGAGAATAAGTCAAAAAATAAAGTGACGTCACTCTAAACCAATATAGTGGAGTAAGTTTTTAGTGCTTGCTTATAATATGGGTATCAATTGAAAGGACTTACTGAGAATACGAATGCGAGTTTAAAAAAAAAAGATGTTGAATATCAACTCCATTGCTCCAATCCGTCTGGAATTTTGATATATTGAGGTCGAATTGTTACTCCAAAATCAAACCCGGAACTGTGTTTCGTAAGGCACAAGTAAGCTTCAAACTGAAATAAGTGGCACATTTCTCTAAACACCCAAGTCAAGGTGAGGCCGTGCCGAGGACTGAGTGGCATCAGGGTGTAATATGATGTCGCGAACGTACCACCTCAGGGCACCGGGGCGAACCCTGTTGTATATTAGCTCTTTCCCTTCTAAACGAAGCTCACGACCATGCAACAATGATGCGTTGAATGAGATGAACAGACTGAGAAACGTGTCCAGCGATAACTAAAAAGTAAAAATAAATTAAAAGTAAAAAACCTTTTTAAAAACAAGCTTTTATTTAAATGCTCTAAAAAGAAAAAAATAAAATTTTATACTAAAACTTTTACTGTTAACTTAGGTCATTTCACATTTGACACAATTTATAGGATATAAAAGCTTGTCGCGAGATTTACTTGTGTAGATTAACAAGTAAATTAAATAATTTGATGAGAATAATATTATCTATTAAAATTTTCAAACTAAGCAAATACGAGTACATAAATCTCGCGACAAGCTTTTATATACTATAAATTGTGTCAAATGTGAAATGACCTAAGTTAACAGTAAAAGTTTTAGTATAAAATTTTATTTTTTTCTTTTTAGAGCATTTAAATAAAAGCTTGTTTTTAAAAAGGTTTTTTACTTTTAATTTATTTTGTTTAATTAACTTGCTCTGTTGTTTATAACTAGCCAGTTTTACCATGTTCCTGTGGGGTATATTTTATACGTTAAAATGTTTTTCATTTTGTTTTTACGTAATAGAAGATCATGAAAGTAATGTGATTATATTCGACTTCAAAATTTTGATGCAAATGGAAATCAACAGATAATAATTTAGGGTCGGCAACGCAAGAGTGACACCCCTGGTGTTGCAAATGTCCACAGGCTAGGTCTACTGCTTAACATCAGGCAGGCCGTACGGCCCAGCGTACGCTCGTTTGCTACCTTAGTGGCATTTAAAAAATATTAAAAATAAAGATTACAATTATTTATTTGCCATTAGGCCCTTCCGGGAATTTAAACAAGTCTTATACTCTTAAGTCGGTTATGTATGTATATGTATGTATGTACCTATATCTTCACGCCAGGTCCCTTGCGGGGTAGGTAGAGAGAACAGAGCGCCATAAGTCGCGGTCCTTACATACTTCGCTCGCTTCTCTAACGTTCATAGCTCTTTTCATGCACGCTTTCCGGTTCCTAGGGCTTCTGACATCACCTTCTGATAAAACACGACCAATTTGGACATGGTAGATTAATCTGTCTTTCTCGGCTCCTACATCCCTCCACTTTTGTATTGTATATGTGTTTCGTCATTCTTTCGTATTTTATCCAATATAATAAATTATATAATCAAGTGGGACAATTAAAGATATATCAATACATATATTTCATTCATCGATTTTGTAATAACCCTTCTTACAGAGAGAATTTTTGATGTGCCTTTTGAAGATGTTGTCAGACAAGGACACAACTGTTTCAGTTAATTTATTACAGAATCGAATACAATTTACCACAAAAGATCTACCTGTTTTAGTAATCCGATTCAATATCAGCCGCTTTTCCCCATAATAGTACGTCATAATTCTGTGAAAGTAGCTGAAATAGACTAAGCGCGTAGTAGCCACATCCGCCAACAATTTGGAATACAATTTGGAATAAAAAAAAATACAGTATAATTAATACATTCTAGTACAATAATATCAATGAGAACTTTTTTATTAGCAGAAGCCACATTAGGAAAAATAATAAAAATTGCATGTAAACCAATTTAGAATACCCGGTGGACCACTATTTACCTTGTCAGTATTATTTATTAAAAATTAAAGAAGTATCATCAGCAAACAATAGTATATCCGCCATTTTCTGTACCATATGTAGGGCAGATCATTCACATATACTAAAAATAAAAAGAGACACAGTATAGAGCCCTGCGACACTCTAATATTAACATTAGTGCCTTCAAATTTAATCCCATATATGTCAACATTCTATATTCTGTTATTTTAGTAAGTTGCAATAAAATTGTGGGCTTTATCTCTAATTCCATAATAGGACAGCTTGAGCAAAACCGTCCGATGGTCGACACAATAAAAAACTTTGTAGAGATCATTCCAATAGCATCCCAGGATCTCTCCCACGTGCTGAGAATATGTTTGAGCAATGCTACCCCTGTGTCTGTAGTTTATTTAGGTGTAAATCCGTATTGTGAATTATGAACAAAATCTTAGAGTTGATTAAACATTATCCTTTCGAATACTTTACAATTATAATCCAAAGAACTGTTCATTCTCTTCTTTCATTAAATTTATAATGGTTATTGTTTTGTAAATGGCTAGAATAGGTCACCTGTATATTGCATATCAAGTTTCTGAAAACTACCTTGCATATGAATTACGATACAACCGAAAGACAAAAATATTTTCCTCGAATACTATATAATTATATTCATTTATACCCGCTGGAAAGGGTTCTGAAATTATAAGCTTGTTATCTACGTTAAATCAACCATGGTCATACTAATCATAATGTTATCCGAACGGGAGATGTAATACACAATATTTGATAAGATAACTCGTTTGGTTTTAAATAGTGTCGTTTCCCTTGGGGCTAGAGATCTTATCATTTATCAAACAGCCAATTTCTTATTCTGATTACTTTTCAATTCACGGTATTTTAATATAAATTTTAAATAAGAATATTTTCATATACGCGTATTTTACCACCACAGTACTTATGAAAACACACAAAAAAAGAAAGAATATTACATATTCGAATGTTCAAAATTTCCCGTCTTCGTCTTTCTATATTGGGTATTTTATTGCAAAAGTCAATTACTTCGTCTTGATAAATGAATGATTCTAGCATTGATAATAATACATCATTAGATATTTCTACTACAGCATAAATATATTAACACTCGCTTTAAATCGCGGCTTCAATTGAGTGGAAGAATATTGTTCTAAAAGTCCCGGTTAGCACTTATTTAGTGTAAGTGCAGACTAGTGTGATTTTTCAGCTCGCCAGACCACTTGTCGCCAGATGTTACAATACGTTTATTAAATCCAAATAAAGGTAAAGCCGTTAAACGTCGTGTAACAGCTTTAGAATCACCGCTAAAAGAGCTCGTATACCCAAGATATCCGTAATGACGTTTTTAAAGCGTTCTAAAATCACGTCTCCATACCTTAATATTACGCTCATAATATAAAGTTACGGTCCACACGACACTTTCCCGGGTCTGCTTTTACGCTCGCCAGAAATTTTATAATGGTAGTAAACTTCTTTAGGTGTCGAGGGAGACTGAGAGTGATTCTGATGCTTAGGTGCCACGGTGACGGCGTCCGACGAAGGTATAACTATGGTTGAGATCGAATGGTCGAAGCTCGAAAATTGGAAAGCCAGCGGGAATTGATATGGTCACAGCTGAGATGATCAAACTAGGTGGCACTTACATCTGGAACGCCTTCTGGTACTCAAGCAATCTGTACTGGAGAACTGGAAGGATCCCAATGGACTGGAAAAGCGCAGTCATCGTGCACTCGTATAACGGCAAGGGGTCATGTTTGGACTGCGCCAGCTGTAAGGCCATCAGTTTGATCAGCTTAGCAGTAAAAGTACATGGACATATAATGGAAAGGATAATGAGGGTGAAATCCGATGGAATGCTGTGGGAGGTACAGGGAGGATTCTGTAATGGAAAGAGATGTACGGACCAAGTTTTCTTGCTCCGCAATATCGTGGAGAAGCATCTGGCCATAGAACAAACTCCAAACAGTGGTGAACTGTCTGCTGTATGCAGACGATTCCGCGATATTAGTAGAAACACTAAAACACTATCTGAACTGAAAACACTGGCCACAATGATAAAACACGATTGTATGGAGAAAGGCTTAATATTGAATGCGAAGAAAGCAAAGATAATAGTATTTGAAACAGAACAAACCAGAACCAATGGAAGGATTACGGTTGATGATGAAGTATTGGAATAAGTTGATGAGATTGTATATCTTGGATGCGCTTTCAGTAGCGATGGAAGGTACACCGCTGATGTAGAAATATGAGTGCATGCTGGGAATAGTGTGAATGAAGCGTTGAGAAAACTTCTTGGCAGTAAAAACTTGAGCCAGAATGTACAACTCTATACACAATGTAGTGCTGGTCCCAACACTTACTTATGGAAGAGAGAGTGTGTATGGCAAAGAGAGCATAAAAGTAGGATAAACGCGGTCAAAATGCGAGCGTTGCGCAAAATATGTGGCGTAACAAGAGTGCGTTTTCACGCATGTCCAGCGGAACCATATTTTCCCAGCTATTGACGATATATTATAGTGGTTTTTATATGGCGAGAAAACTCTTACTTCGTCTAATTTGCTGTTGAGCAGCGTAGCGAAGCTCTAATCCCCTTTCGGTTGAAGGGAGACCCGTATCTCTGCAGTGGGATGAGTAATAATTGGTGTGGATACTTTTTGTTAAACACATTAAGCAGATTGTAATACAAAAATAAGAAAAACATTTATCGTCACAGATTCGTAGCACTATATTCTATCCTTAATTTTACTACACCCTTGTATACCAGGGCGCGCAATGTGCAGGTGACATTAAGATTCTGTCGTCGAGATGATCTAGAGTCGCTTACATACCACATTATTACAATACGATGCTACCTCACAAACTCTATGCTCGCACGTCAATGTATGAAACACAGCTTTCGTCACCACAACCAGAATTCTTATTTTATTCTTGCCTCCTGTAATGTTGGATCCAGAAGAAAAACACTTTCATCACGAAATATGATTTTCCCCAACAGTTTACGGTCACACGGACCATTTTACAGGTAATAACCGGTAGACTGCTGTCGGTTTATTGCTGAAAGCCCTCATATTCTACTGCCGATACATTTTTATCGGCGCGCAATACAATGCTAATAAAAGACGTATAAAACGAAGCTCGAATTGAATGTCTAATGCAGGTATACATTGCAGATTCGTCAATGTCTCTGGGTTATATTCATGTGAATATGGCACGTCTATTCAATATATAAGAACTGTCTGAAAGTTAATTTCACAATAAGAAATACAATGCAATTCGTATCACAGTATAATTTTAAATCAACACTTGTTATCAATGTTCAGGAAAATACAAAACGAGAGGACAGTCCCAAGAGGTCGTCACTTGCCTCCGTTTGCACTAACTCTCCCTTTCTCCCAGTGCCGACCTCTTGATTCTGCCAAAGCGCGCCACCGTTCGCACGCTTTCGTTTTAAACATCCATACTCATGACCGGATGTGACATATTGTATATGGTTTAATGTCATTCGACTTATTCTAAACCATATAATAAACCATTATTATTATTCTATGTCGTTTTGAGTGAATGACTCTAACGATGGTTTCATATTCTTTTTCATTATTCTCAAATTGGGCGCTAGTTCTTTTTAGGGTTCCGTACCCAAAGGGTAAAACGGAACCCTATTACTGAGGCTCCGCTGTCCGTCCGTCCGTCCGTCCGTCCGTCCGTCCGTCCGTCTGTCACCAGGCTGTATCTCATGAACTGTGATAGATAGAGAGTTGAAATTTTCACAGATGATGTATTTCTATTGCCGCTATAACAACAAATACTAAAAAATAGAATAAAATAAATATTTAAGAGGGCTCCCATACAACAAACGTGATTTTTTTTGCCGTTTTTATAGACAATGGTACGGAACCCTTCGTGCGCGAGTCCGACTCGCACTTTGCCGATTTTTTATACCTAGTCTTGCCATAAATACTGAAACAAAGAAAAATAAAATTTTCTATTGCAAATAACATTTATTACTTTTACAGTGTGTTAGTTTAATACATAAATATAAAACAATTTAAAATATAAAAAGTTTATTTAAAGTGGTCTCCATTGGCTGCAATACAGCAGTCCTTTAAACGTTGAGGCCAGTTATCAATAGAAGCACGCACTCTTTCCATTGGAAAATTCTTCACTGCCAATCGTACGGGTTGTTTTAGGGACTCCAAATTATCATGGCGTTTAGAGCAAGCCGTACTCTCTAAAACTGGTCAGTTTTAGAGAGTGCGGCTTGCTCTAAATCAAAATCCAGCGGATTAAGATCGGGACTAGACGACGGCCAGTCTTCAGCTCTGATGAAGTCCGAAACGTTCGTTTCCAACCAAGACTTTGTAGATCGAGCTTTATGACCTGGCGCCGAGTTTTGCTGGAAGGACCATTCTTGGTTATTAAACATGGTGTTGTTAAGGGGCTTCACTATCTTCTCAAGAATGGTATCTTGATACACTTGTGCCGATGTTTTGATACCTTTTACACAAAAGTATGGCTCAGTCACTTCTTCATAGCTAATACCCCACCAAACCATCACTGAAGTCGGATAGTGCCCACGTTGCACTCTGTCGACTAATTAGGAAGCTTCCTTAGAGCGTTGAGCATAAATACGGTCATTTTGTTTGTTAAAATATTGTTCAATTGTAAAAAAATTCTCATTCGTAAACAAAATTTTTCTGTGACCTCCCTTTGCGTACCGCTTCAGTAGTTGTTTCGATTTTACCACCCTATTCTTTTTAAAATTATCAGTTACGATTTCGTCTGGTCATTTGACCAGTACGTCTCTTATAGGTTGCAAATCCTAAGTCATCTTTACGCGACATGGTTCTAGGTGCTATCTTCATCTCCCGAGAAAATCTTCTGCTTTCGGATAGGATTTTTTCGAATTCTTTCCCTTACTGCTTTGACCACCTTTTTCGTACGAACACTACGTGGACGGCCAGATCTTTTTCTGTCACAAACAGAGGAGGTCTCATTGTACCTATTAATAGCCCGGTACATAAACATTTTACTAATACCAAGCGTATGGCGAGTTTTAAAAATTGCATTTGGCTCCATACCTACTTTGTGTAATGCAATCACAGCGATTCGGTTGTCTTTATCACCCTACTCCATTTTAATATCGCAAAATATTGTACAATGTATTGGCGCCAAAATGAGAAAACACAATGAACAATCATATAAAAATGACAGTTTCCAAATTCAAATGTAATACACACATCAAAAGTGTCTAGGGATCAACATATATTTTTGCAATAACTTTTCTCCTGATTGATATTAATTAAAATTTTCTTTAAGGATTCATCAAATAAAGTGTTTTCGTTTGTCTACAGTAACGATAAACCAAGTCACCTTTGCATTAATAAAGAAATTTGCCATTTTCATAATAAAGGGATTTTGACATTTGAACCACTAACATTAAAGTTCGAAAAAAAGACTGAAATAACAGTTTTCTTTAAAATTTTATTGGGTAACTTAAACAATTAATAATCCGTGTTTCTACCGCGAACACTAACAACACAAGAACATCGGTTTGGCAGACAAGACCGATACATTCAAATCACAACTCGAAGAGCTCCAACAATAACCGCCATGATGTTAGCCGTGACGCTTCATCACTCTTCAGGGAACTTAATTAGCGACCAAACAGTCAGAAACCGCTTGCATGAAGTGAACCTTCATTCCCGAAGACCGCTAAGGGTACCACCTATAGCAATGCACAATTGTAGGATTCGATATCAATGGGCTCTTGAACACAGAAATTGGGCAGAAGAACAATGGCGTTTCGTGTGCTTTTCTGATGAGTCTCGTTTTGGTATGAGACCGGATACAAGACGTATACGACACTGGAGAACCCCTGGACGCCAACAGCGATTAAAATCCTGCCAGGAAGTCCATCCTTATAGTGGTGGAACCATCATGGTATGGGCGGGTATTTGGATCGGCGGAAGAACTGAGTTGATTTGGATCAGAGGCAACCTCAACGCTCAAATTTATGCTGAGACGATTATATCAGACGTCATCGTTCCTCTACAAGTGCAAATCGGTCCCTTATTTCAGTTAATGCATGATAATGCACGACCGCACACCGCAAGAGTTGTAAGACAGACTCTCGCCGCAGCTAACATCAATGTCATGCCCTGGCCTGCTCAGTCGCCAGACTTGAACCCGATTGAGCATGCATGGGATATGCTACAGAGAAGAGCTCTGCCAAATATGGAGGGTATCCAGTCGCAAGAAGACCTTTTTTTGTTGTTTCAACGAACATGGGCGGCCATTCCACAGCGTGATTTGGATGAACTCATTTTGAGTATGCCAAACCGATGTTCTTGTGTTGTTAGTGTTCGCGGTAGAAACACGGATTATTAATTGTTTAAGTTACCCAATAAAATTTTAAAGAAAACTGTTATTTCAGTCTTTTTTTCGAACTTTAATGTTAGTGGTTCAAATGTCAAAAATCCCTTTATTATGAAAATGGCACTTTTTTTTTTTTTTTTTTTTTTTAAATAAAAAGTTTCCACAGGCTCTTTGGCCCGTGCCATTGTTTGTTTGAGAGGTTGTTTGTCAGGTTGTTAGTCACTTTAGTGTTTATCGCTCCGCAAGTGCGATTACAATAGAATTAGTTGTGCTTACATGCTATTATTTTAGACAATTCAGGTTTTTTTTTTTTTTTTTGTACTGTTGATGTCTCAATCTTTTGTTTTTTTTTTTTTCTCAGATTTTCTTTTTTTGTTTCGTCATATTATTTTTTTTTCTTTTTTTTTTCCCGTTTCGTCAGATTACATTAGTTTTTGTTATAGGCAGAAAGTGGGACGAGAGACGCGGGCAGACCAGTCCCCCCGAGCGGCAGACGTTCACGAGTTGACGCAGAGGGCAGCCATCACCGTGCTCAACCATATTGTAGGGAACTCGATGACCCGCCCCCCAACGCCGCCGCTCGTCTAGACATTTTAGTGAGCATGACTGCTCGCATCTCTCGTCCCTGTCTCTGCTTTATTACAGTTTGTCAGTTTTTCCGGAAACGAAGGGAGATGGCATCCCGGAGCCTTGCCATGACGCCCTTCCCCCCTCTCTGTCTGCTGGTTTGGGAGGAGGAGGAGGGACCGCTCGCTGGGCCCTCGGAGCTTTCAGTCAACTTTCTGATGACCTTCTCGTCTCTCGCCCTCATCGCCATCTTAAGGTTATAGTCCCTGATGTGTTCCGTTGTCGCGGTCTCGGCTCGTAGGATAAACCGAGCTGTCGCGTCATTGTCAGTACAGTCTGTGTGGTATACACAGCTGTCCGTGTGTCTAGAGACCGCGACAACGGCATGGGGGACACTTTGGAGGAGGTGGGATCTTTTGGAGGTTGTACGCACAATAATCACTGACTCGCACGTTAGGTCCCTGTGCTTCATGTATGGTTAGGGTGCGGGAACCCGAATTTGCTCCGTAGCCCTGGCTGATAAGGAGTGCCTTCTCAGCCTGGGTGTGGACAAGGTAAAGCGTGTTGTCCTGTTTCGGGATCCGCTCCCCTGTAAACCATTTCAAAAGGCAAATTTCTTTATTAATGCAAAGGTGACTTGGTTTATCGTTACTATAGACAAACGAAAACACTTTATTTGATGAATCCTTAAAGAAAATTTTAATTAATATCAATCAGGAGAAAAGTTATTGCAAAAATATATGTTGATCCCTAGACACTTTTGATGTGTGTATTTTGTTTATTTTTAATTGTAACAGTATTTATGGCCAGACTAAGTATATACCACTAAGGTGACAAACTAAGGTAGCCAAATAACAACTCTCTAGAGGGTTGTTGTGTTCCTGCGTGTGAGTGAGGTCACCAGTAAGCTCCTATGGAGTTGCTGTGTTAGCAGCAGAGGTTGCATCGCATCAGTAATGTATGGTAAGCGTTTATAGACTACGGTAATCGCTTTCCATCAGGTGGGTCGTATGTTTGTATGCCTCCGGTCGTTGTATAAAAACAATCTTCCCCGATCGGGCTTCGATGTGCCTTACCTCTCTTATACACACCCAGATCAAGGCAAACAGACATGTTCATGCATACAAATGTTTGACCTATGTGGGAATCGAACATACAAGCGTTGGTGTCAAAGTAACGGAACAGCGCGTTTCGCCACTGCGCCCGCCAAAAGTCTATAGGTATCTTGAAGTAGGACAACTGTTATTCGTTATAATTACTCTATATCGAATATGCATTTTGTTTTTATGTACATCATATGTAGCGGGTTACTATGTAACCGGATATTTAAAGCTACTTTATTTGGTTGCTGTCCTTTCGTAATATTGTAGTCTTACACCTATGGTATGTTACGATATACCTTTTTTAGGGTTCCGTAGTAAACAAGGAACTTTCAAGGAGTCAATTGATAGGTTTTTTAAAACATTGAGGGTGTGGGACGATCATTTTTCGGTATAGCGATCCGGTTGCGAAATATTTATATTAAAAGTGTAAATTTTTGTTAGACTCAAGTCCTCAGGTAGCCTGTGAACTCCTGCTGATAACAAAGCTACTACTTAGAAGCTAGTTAGGTCGCCCAGACCCGAGCTTTTGATAGAGTCAGCGGGACTGGACTCTAACGGATGTAGATAAGGAATAGCTAGTAAGCAGTTTAGTTATTAGGTGCACAATGTAACTCTCTTTTTAATTCATTATACGATTGGCATCCAATTCTGTCAGACGTTAATCATTTTCTTTTAATTTTTTATTTTTAGTTTTTAAAAAGTTCTTTAAACGTTCCCAAAACTTAACTGGCGCAGCCGTGTAGGATCGCTCGCTAAAGGCAACGCCGTTTTTCGCTCCTTTCCTGTGTTTACACCTGACTATCAAATTTTGGTCAGAAGACGAGTACGCGGCGTGGGCTACGAGTGATCTTTCGAACAAATAAATAAGTGACGTTACGGGCTACGAAGACAAGACTATGGCGATTGGTCTGATTGGTTGGTGAGTAAAACTCTTCGCTTTCCTTTCATTTCCACTCCCTTGTTATTGCGAAATAAAACTCTTTTGTAATAACGTTATCTGGTTAAGTTGTGAAATTTAAATACATAGTACATAAGAATAAAAAGAAATAAATATTAATAAGCGAATAAAAGAAAATACCTTATTTTCGTTCCATGTTACGTAAGAATATTGTAATTAAAACTATTTAATCGAAATTCATTTCATTTTAATTTTTACTTATTTACATTGTTTTATATTGTGTGTTTTATATTTTATTGTGTCTTTTCACATAAGTTTTCATACTGTTGTTTACTTTATTGTGTGTGATCAATCCATTCCAAAATGTCTAAATCCGAGAACTCGAACATAAATGTATGTGATAATGAATTAATAATTAAAGCCAGTGACGCATTATCATTAATTCCACAATTTTCGGGAGATTCGCGACTTTTAAATTTATACATACGAAAATGTGAATACGCGATTTTAAAATACCAAGGAGACCAAAACCGTAATGAATATTTAATGCAATGCTTCACTAGCAAATTGACCGGGAATGCAGCCGCGCTTATCAGTGAACGTAACGATATAACTACATGGAATGAATTGAAGAACTTGTTAGATCAGCATTTTGGCGATCCGCGTAGTGAGGAATGTGTGGCCATAGAATTAGAGAGTTTAAAGCTTAAAAATAATGAATCTTTTTCAGATTTTTGTCATAGAATACAGAGCGTTCGATCAATATTATTGGCTAAGGTGAATAGGTTAGCGAATTCGAGTTTACGCGAGGCGAAACATATTATATACAATAATACCTGTTTAAATGTCTTTCTTTATAATTTACCGGAAAACATGATTAGAATGGTACGAATTAAAAATCCCACCACCTTAGAAGAAGCCCACAAATACGTTTTGGAGGAAATTAATTTTCAGGAACAATACAACCGGCGAAATCGTTTCTTCGATAATAAACCAAAAATACCGGCACAGCCAACTATGCAACAAAAATTTAATTTTCCTTTTACGGCACAACCCCCTATGGCGAAAAATATACCGTTCCAAGCTTCTGGGTTCCCACAAAATCCCCAGTTCAAATTCGGAATACCTCAAAATAATAATCAGTTCAGATTTGGCATTCCGCCAGGCATGGGCCGTCCCATGCAATCGTCTGGTTTCATGGCCCAACCAGGTGGTTATCGGCCGCAACAACAGTTCGGTTATCATCCACCGCAACAATTCGGTTACCGACCACCACAATTCGGCAACTCCTTACCACAACAACAATTAAATAACACACGTCCTTTCGATAAAAAACCAATCCCAAGTAATGATGTGTCCATGAGGACAGCCCCCGCTAAGCCTCAGTTTTATTTAAATGAGCCTTATGTTGAAGACTATAATAATTGCATATACCCAAATAATTTGCCGTATTATTACGAACAAGACGACATGACACCCGAGACTGATTATGAAGAACCATACTTTGAACAATATCCCGTTTCCCAAATTGATAACTTACTAGTAGATTCTGTTAATAACATTGACCTTGACATTGGAGCACCTGCACAAAATCGTGATAATAGTGAAAATTTTCAAGTAAAAGCCTCCGAATTCCCCCAGAAGTGATAAAAATTAATTTCGATTCAAATTTAAAATTACCTTATATTTATATTCCCGAAATAGATGGTAAATTTATGTTAGATACCGGCAGTACGAGATCGAAGCCCTTGGAAGGCTGATGAATACTTCGCGCATGAAAAATCCCATGAGCCCTTTCAAGTGATTAGTACCCATGCTACTAGTTGTCATGACGAAGTTTTATCAATTCCCCTATTTCCGACATTTAAAAGCAACGAGTTCCACAAATTTTATGTTTTTAACGTAGATAATAACTATGACGGTTTAATTGGATTAGATCTGATGTTGCAGTTAGAAGCCGACATTCGACTAAAGGAAAAATCCCTAGTCACAAAAAATACTCGCATACCGATCGAGTGTCCCCAACATATAGTTCGTTTAGCCCCGCGGTCTGAACAGCGTGTCAAACTTCCCGCTAAATTATTTGATGGACAGGGCGTACTACATAGCATACAGTTTTGCGATGGAGTACGAATGCCTTCTGCAATAGTTACTTGTAAAAATGGATTCGCTACCACTATAATTCAAAACGCTCTCGAGGAAGAAGTAGCACTCACTATTAGTACCCCATTGGAAATTTCAAGGCTGGAAATAGATCAGGTTTATAATAATAAAATAAATAATGACATTGACGTTAATTCATTATTGCATAATAACCTTTCAAAATTACGACTGGATCACATGAACAACGAGGAGCGTGACTCCATCTATGACCTCTGCAGCGAATACAAAGATATATTTTATTGTGATGCAATACCTCTTACCTTTTCAAATCAAGTTAAACACCAAATTCGCACTGTCAACGAAGACCCTATTTATGTCAAACCTTATCGACAAGGCCAAGCTCAGGCTAACGAAATTAAAAATCAGGTTGAAAAGCTTTTGTATGACAATGTAATACAAGAATCTCATTCCCCGTGGAATGCTCCAGTGCACCTCGTATTAAAAAAAGGTGATGCATCAGGCGAAACTAAATACCGTATGGTGGTAGATTACAGACGACTAAACGAGATCACAGTCGACGATAAGTACCCGCTACCTAACATAACCGATCTTTTTGATAAGTTAGGTAGAAGTACCTACTTCACCACACTTGACCTTGCAAGTGGCTACCATCAGCTACAAATCGAGGAAAAGGACAGACAAAAAACTGCATTTAGTACGGAGAACGGCCACTACGAATTCTCGCGTATGCCGTTTGGTTTGAAAACAGCACCCGCAACATTCCAGCGTGCAATGGACAATGTCCTTCGTGGATTACAGGGTATTCATTGCCTTGTATACCTCGACGACATACTAATATACTCCACTAGCTTACAAGAACACCTACAGAAATTACGAACCGTTTTTGATCGCTTAAGACAAACTAACTTAAAAGTACAGCTAGATAAGTCGGAATTCCTCCGCAAGGAAATACTTTATCTCGGACATACCATTACAAATGAGGGTCTTAAACCCAATAGTGACAAAATACAAGCAGTCATTGATTATCCCATACCCAAGACCCAAACCGAAATTAAAAGATTCCTAGGCTTTATAGGCTACTACCGCCGTTTCATCAAAGACTTTTAAAAAATTACACAACCTATGACTGCGTGTTTAAAGAAAAACAAGAAGGTAGTTCTTGACCAAAATTATATTGATGCATTTCATAAGTGTAAAGAATTGTTAGTTAATGCACCAATCCTTCAATACCCTGACATGTCTAAGCCATTTATAGTCACAACCGATGCCTCGGAAGTAGCAGTTGGCGCTGTACTCTCCCAGGGAATAGTCGGCAGCGATAGACCCGTTGCCTATGCTAGCAAAACCCTCACTGATACCGAGCGTAGATACAGTGCGATAGAACGAGAATTATTGGCCATTATATGGGCAGTGAAACATTTCAGACCCTACCTTTATGGTCACAAATTTATCATATACACGGACCATAAACCTCTTATCTGGCTATATAAATTAAAAGAACCTGATAGTAAACTAACCCGCTGGCGCTTGCGTCTGCAGGAGTATGATTTCGATGTTATCCATAAAAATGGAAAGCAAAATTTGAATGCAGATGCACTATCTCGTATTCAAATCAATGCATTAGGTAATCAGGACGACACTTCATCTCTACAAGTTAACATAGACGAAAAAGAACAGCGATTACAGGAGTACCTCAATGACGTTACTGAGGAACTGACTAGAATAGCTCAAAGACGCGTTACTGACGAGACTATAACGATCTCTGACGAATCCAAAACTATTACGATTTCAGATGACTATATCGCAGAACCCAAATATCCCATTAGATCAGTTAGTAGCAATAGCCCAACACATAGCGTAACTGCTCATTCTGCCCCTGACATGGAAGGTAAGGGCATGCCTATATTAGACGAGGCTATAGATACAAAGCCTAGACAGATATTAGTATTTACATGGTTAAAGGATAGCATGCAAGCAAAAGATATTTCCAATAAGACACAGAAAATCATAGAGGTATTCTTACCAATAAATAATGAACAGTTAGTAACACAGTTTTTAAAAGAGTATATTAAAGACAAAACTAAATACTTCATCTACTTTGAAGATGAACAGCATCGTCGAGACTTCTCTAACGTCGTTATCAGATTATTTAAAGAAGGCCAAGTCTCCTTCTATGAATGCACCAAGCGTGTTGTATTCATAGAGGACGAGAATGAACAAAAGGCTATCATTCTTAAACTTCACGAAGGTAAGACATGCCATCGTGGTATTAAAGAAACTATGTCCAGAATACGTAGGAATTATTTTTGGCCCAACATGCAGGAAACCATAGCAGCCCAACTAAATATATGTGAAGCCTGTAAAACTATGAAATATGACCGTAACCCCATTAAACCTATATTACAAATTACACAAACTCAATCAGCCCCCATGCAGGAAATATTCATAGATCTGTTTACTATAGAAGGGAAAACCTATCTTACCTTAGTAGATGCCTTTAGCAAACACGGTCAAGCTATAGAGATAAGCAATAGATCAACCCCAGAAGTTACAAGAGCCTTAATAAAATACTTCTCTCTTTATGGAGTCCCTAAGAAAATTACCAGTGACCCTGGATCCGAATTCAACAATGACCTTATGAGACAACTCATGGCTCTCTATAAAATTCAATTGCACATAAGCACTCCACATAATTCTAACTCTACTGGTATAGTGGAACGTTTTCATTCCACTATCATTGAAATATATAGGTTAGCTAGGTACGAACAGAAATGTGCAGATGCGGCATCTGTAATGGTGTATTCTATTATGGCTTACAATAGTACTATACACTCATCAACAGGACTCACTCCGTTTGAAGTGCTCTTTGGACACACTGAATCAAATGATGCTTTTAATGTAGATTTTGAAAGATCATATACACAGCAATTACTTACAGATCACTGTAAAAGAACAAAAGTTTTATATAAAAATATAGCAGATAAGTTAATAGCAAACAAAGAGAAAGCTAGGAACATTAAAGGAGGAGAAGAGGTAAAAGAATTTGATATTTCCGATATAATTTACGTAAAAGATATAAATGTAAGAAAAAAAAGTAAGGACAAACCACGATATAGAAAGGCGACAGTAACAAACAAACAACAACGTAATATTATCCCTATTCAAATAGGAAATAGGACAACTACTGCTCATATTAAAGATGTTAAACGCCCTTCACAGGTGGTGTCTACTCCTGCTGACCCACAAGAACCAGGCTCTTCAAGTAGACCGAATTAATGAAAATCCGGGAATCTTACCTGTAAAAGAAGGTCGCGCGTATATCCAAATGGACAAATGGCTTATTGTTAAAATTATTAGTTTAGACGGTATTAGTAAAGATTTAAATTTTAACATGCAAAAATATTCCGATTTTAGTAAAATATTAGAAGGCGAATTTGAGTATAAACATGAAGTTAAAGAAATGAAAGCTCACGTAGACTATCTTCAGGATATCACCTTAGGAAAAATACAGGAACTAGTACCAACGAATAGATTTAAACGAGGGCTTCTAGATTCTGCTGGTTCAATTATAAAACTAATAACTGGTAATCTTGACCATACCGATGCAGTCAAATATGATAAAATAATTTCTGAAATTAAAACCAATGAGCAGGCAATTGGTAAAAAGATAACTCTCATCTCTGAAATGCTGGATCACTTTATGAACTCATCTGAAATTATGAAAGAAAACACCGCCATTGTAGATATGAGATTAGATCGCCTTGAAAGAATTGTTTTAGAATTAGATAACGTAAAGGAAGACACTATGTATTTAGTTTATGTGTTAAGCTTATTTAATCAATTTAGTATGAACTTTCGCACTATATACATTAAACTAAGTGAACTAGAAACCGCTCTAGCTTTAAGCAAAACATCTGTATTACATAAATCAATTATCAATTCCACTGAATTATTATGTACATTAAAAATGATAGAGAAACAAAGTAATCTTATGTACACCGTATCAGAACAGAATTTGATTATGATAGAAGAAATACTTACTGTAAAAACATATGTAAAATCTAACCAGATAACGTTTCTAATTGAGGTTCCTCTCACCGACAATTATACATATAATTATTTTAAATTGTACTCCCTCCCTGTCCTAGATGATTCCACAAATAAAACCTTTATAGTCATCCCAAAATATCCTTACCTCATAGCGAATGGGATGAAATACCAACCAGTCCTGCGACCATGTAGAGACATCGCGAGAGATCAGTTTCTTTGCACGGAAGATGATGTGATGGAGTTTCACAGAATAACATGTATAGAACAGCTGATGGAGTTCTACCCAAATCCTACACAATGTAGCCAACATCTAGTTGATATAGAAAATATTAGGATACAGCGAATATCCTCACATAGTTGGATATTATATAGCAGATATCATACTTTATTATCTTCGCAATGTGGCAGTGACATTACTAAACAACTGGTACGTGGCACATATATAATTACTATAGAGGAAAATTGCACTGTCGTCATCAGTAATATAACATTAGAGAGAAAATATGTATATTACAGTATGGAGAGTAAACGGACGCCGGTCATTCAGCTGCCAAACCTGCATAAGAGGAATAACATATCCTCTACAAAAATGAATCTAAAGGAAATTCACCTCGATGACGTCAAGTTCCTAAATTACGCGTTAAGAAGAAATAGTGAAAGTGTAAGTGAAGTGAGAAACAATATTAGTGAAGTTCGCGTTATACAAACCCGTAGTATCAGCTTAGCTACTCTAGTGTTATATATCGCACTCATTATGTGTATTGTAATTTTGATTGTCTATTATAATTTTAAATATAGATGTTGGGAAATATGTATGAAGCGAAATCACCGGATTCAAGTAAAACCACGTGAACCCGATAATTTCGCTCTTGAGGGGGGAGAAGTTAGGTCGCCCAGACCCGAGCTTTTGATAGAGTCAGCGGGACTGGACTCTAACGGATGTAGATAAGGAATAGCTAGTAAGCAGTTTAGTTATTAGGTGCACAATGTAACTCTCTTTTTAATTCATTATACGATTGGCATCCAATTCTGTCAGACGTTAATCATTTTCTTTTAATTTTTTATTTTTAGTTTTTAAAAAGTTCTTTAAACGTTCCCAAAACTTAACTAGCTTACTTATACCTTTTTTTTTTTTTGTGACGCGGGGAAAAATGCGTTACGCACACCACCAGTGCCTGGGTGGCCTCCGGTGGTAGTGTGGGACTCCCTGTCGGCTGTCCGACGGTATACCCACTAAACAACCCCGCGAAATGCCATCGGCCGCGTTGGTGTGGTGCCCCGGATCTGTCAGCAACAGGGCACAAGCTTACTTATACCTACTATAGCCTACTTCTCTTGAAAACACCTACCCAAAGACAAACAGATATGCACACAACTGTGTGTCCTGTTTGGGAATCGAACGGATCGTTTTCCTTAAAAAAAAACTAAAAAACATAGCTCTGTAGAATGCACTCAACTAAATCAATCCAACGGACAGTATATAGGCTTCTACACAGTGGGTTAAACCAATGAGGTTGAGGGTGAGTTTTGTTTGAAGCAATTAATGATACAATATTAAGTACATATTATTAATTACTCTACCGTATCCTGACAACAATGAATTTTCCCGTTGGAATTACAAACGACAAAGTCAGTTAAACTTGCGAACTTTGAATATGAAAGAGTCGACAATGATATAATAACGCAGAAGCCAGAAGCCCTCGTATGCAATGCGAACTCATTATTAAATCCCCTTTATGAATATAAATAGTGTTCGCATTAATAAACGCGTTGTCGAGTACAAAGGCTTCTTATGAATATGTGAATAATAAATCGAATGGAAATTCTATCATAGTGCCGTCATCACTTCCGCCGTACTTGAGACTCGTGCATGAGTCTGTGTCGCAAAGATTATAAAAACTGTTTATTAAAAAAAGAACTGGAAGGCACGTTTAAAGAAAAGATTTGTTCACAAAGAGGTACTCGTAGGTACATCTATATCTTCTACTATAATATAAAAATGAATCGCTAAATGTGTTGCTAAGCGCAAATCTCAAGAGCATTTGAACCGATTTCGCAAATTCTTTTTTTAGAATATTCCTTGAAGTACGAGGATGGTTCTTACGAAGAGAAAAATTTAAAAAATTGCCTAAAAAAGTCTAAAAAGAACACTTTTCTATACTCCCATACAAAAGATTCGTAATAATACTTAAAAGTCAATTTGAACTTTAATACCATACCATAAAGTTTAAGTGTTAGTGGAGAGGTTCCGGGAAAGAAAAACAATTCGAGTGACATTAGTATCGTATAAATATTAATGTCAATATTTGTTGTCAATAATTATTCGATGGGAACATTACTCAAAAACAAAAAATATCGTGTACCATAAAGTACTACAATAAAAATGAAACTTAATTTAGAATAAGTAAAAATAAAATTAAATATAATAAGTAGGTATCATAATAAGAAATCTGAAATTGTAATTTTTAGTGACTATTAAAAGAATTTTAAGTGATTTATAATTTTTATTTTTTGACATAATGTAGTTGTTGACTTATTAACTATCTTTTTTCTTTTTTATCTTACTAGCTGACCCGGTGTCCCGAATAGCAGAATAAGTATTAAAAAAAAAAAAAAAAAAATAATGTATGGAGTGTTAGGCGGTACGAAGTTCGCCGGGTCAGCTAGTTACGAATAAAATACGAGTGTGCTTTAGACCACACGACTGAAGTAAAACTTCTTTAGCTCCATAGTGTGATACAGACAACCTGCCTGCACTGTGTCTTACATATACGAAACTTAACTCGCCATGAGAGAAAGAGAGAAAGAAAATTTGTGCTCTCGCACATCTCCGTCTCAACTTCCGTTCGCCTCGCCCGATCACACTTTTCGTAACGCTCTCCGTTCTCCTCGCACGTACACACTTTTCATAACGCTCTCCGTTCGCCTCTCCTGATCACACTTTTCGTAACGCTCTCATCACGCATTCACCAGCTTACTCCCCAAGTCAAGCGGGCGTAAAGAAGTTTCACTTCAACAATAGCTATTGTACAAGACTCACGGGCCTGTATCGCAGTAACCAGCGAGTAATTTACAAATTTGTTACTACCTAGGTAATTTGGTACACCTAAAAATTGACTCCGATTAACAATAACATATAAACATATAATGGAAATTTATGACAATCAAATCAGCAAATAAATAACATTAAAGAAAAATAAACAAAAACAAGAAATGTATTAAAGAGTGCCGTCGTGTTTGTGTGAATATTGTGTATGTGAGTGTGTTCGTGCTATGTATATTTTTTTGAATGTGATGTTTGTGTAAGTGTGAGGCAGCACGTTAAGGCACGTAGACGGGAGGAGATGTTCTGTCTCATCGTAGTTTAAGTCCATTAACCAGTTTTTGACAACTTTCTTAGCACTATTACATGGAAGGTACACTGCCTTTTCTGTTTAGTTTTTTGTAAGCAAATGCATGATAAAATGGGGATGGGGTAGTCTCTTAACATAGTCCGAACAGTGGGAAGCAGAGTCGTGTACTTTTTTTCACTGTTGGTCACATAGCAGTTTTACTTATTTGTAAAGAATATCTGTAGGCAATATAATCGGTTTATTGAACGTAATTTTTACGACGGCGCGTTTTGCTCTTTCTACTTCGACAGGAAAAAATCTAATCTATCTGGATTGGGTTTTTTCATTTCAAATACTGTTAGTCTCGCATACGCTGACATCGGACTCTTGAGGCTTATTATAATCCTTTTGATACAAGCTTTTCTGTGACTTGAATTTTCGATAATTATGATCGTATTCATCACTCGTATTCAATTGTTTTGTCATTTTTAACTGCTATATTAACTTTCCCTAATATTCCAGCAAATATGTTTATCACGTTAAATCCTATGTTCCGGAAGGTCACAACGACATGTGAATCAACGTTCTGACTAAACACGTTAAAACTTTACATAAAGCTAATTCGTAACAATTAGGCGCGTGTTTACAGCACCCACACTAGCGGGAAACCCCACAAGAAAATTCAATACTTTGAAACAAATAAATACAGATCCGTTGTGAACTCAACCATTATTTAGGCATTGTTAGCATCGCAGTTATTAATGATTCAAGTCAGACAGTATTTGGTTACATAAGTAAGTTAAACCAGCTACCCAGCACCGAAAAAATTCTGGTTTTCAAATCAAAAACTAAGACATGACAGCGATTAATTGCGTCGGCGATTTTTATAGAGTTTGATAAATAATGTAGTCGCATAAACAAAACCTTTTAGAAGCAAAATTAACATGTGAACGTTGTTTATATGATAGCGAATTTACCGATATGATATCTCTTCTAGTCCACCATAGAATCCCCATGCGTTGAGATATAGTAATCTATTAAAGTACACAATTGGTATGTACAAGAATGACTTATGGTACTGAACAGTTCTCTAAGTGATTTCCTGGAGCTCATATATTGTTAGGGGTTAAAGTATGAAATTGCCGATTTGTACTGAAAAATAATAACTAGTTTTTTTTATCTAAGATGTAACATATTTATTTAATCAAAATATTTACCCTCATTATCTATACATTGCTGCCATCTAATCGAAAGTTTATTTATGCCTATGTAAGAAAATTTGCCTAGAAAATTGTCCAAATTACGAAAAAAAAGGTAGTCAGTTGGAGCAAGGTCTGGCGAGTACGAAGGATGACGTATGGTTTCTAAATACAGCTCCTTTAGAGTTATAACGGTTTCTCGTGCAGTGTGAGGTCTTACATTATCATGGAGCAATAATGGTGAAGATCGATTCACGAGTCGGGGCTGTTTCACTGCTTGTTTCGACATCATTGTTCGAAGTTCGGTACAGTAAACATCTTGTGTTATTGCTTGTTTTGTGAATAATGCCATGAAGAGACTAACAAACAGTCACCTTTACCGTTTTATTGGTAAGCTTTGCTTTAGGGTACTGTTGCGGCGTTTGATCTGGGGTTAGCCATTGCTTACGGTTATCGTAAAGAATCCACTTTTCGTCACATGTCACAATTCAATGCAATATTCCTTCATTTCTGTACCGATTCAATAAGGCAACACAAGTTTCAACACGCGTTTCTTTCTGCAGGTCAGTCAAATCATGAGACGCCCATTTTTCATATACTCGTATATTTATTTTCTTGATTTGATGCAAATGAGTCAATATTTTAGGCAAGGTAACGTTAAACCATGCCGCTAATTCCTGGGTTGTTTGACTCGGATCGGCTTCCACCATCTCATTCAATTCAGTGTTATTCACCTGTGTGGGCGGTCTTCCACGTGGTTCGTTCTTCAATTCGAAGTTTCCATTACGAAAGCGTTTAAACCAAAAACGCACTATGCGGTCATTAGCAGTCTCCTCTCCAAACCAAGCATTGCGAGCTGTTTCTGCCGCATTAGTTCCGCGTCGGAACTCGTATTAAAAAATTACTTGGATTTCCGAAGTATCTATCTTTTCCGTCTAAGCTGAATAAAAAAGAACAATTGAAATTGGAAAATCAAATGTTGCACATTTTTTAAAAGAAAATCTTCATAAGTATCACGTGAAAAAACTATCACTTGAAAATCTCACACCATGAAGGTTTGATGTCAATTCAAGACATCTATTACGACAATTTCATACTTTAACCCCTATTTTTTTTTATATTTTAACCCCTATTTTATTTTATACTTTAACCCCTATTATCAGAACCAGTTTTCGAAACATTTTTTCCAGTCCGCCGCAGACACCTCATTTACTGCCTGCTCGGATGCTGACAAATTCCGGCGACAAAAATTGTACCCCTTTGAGCAGATTTTTTATT
Source organism: Pyralis farinalis (assembly GCA_947507595.1). Lineage (NCBI taxonomy): Eukaryota > Metazoa > Arthropoda > Insecta > Lepidoptera > Pyralidae > Pyralis > Pyralis farinalis. Next base: position 1,367,790 of record OX382264.1, read on the forward strand.
TTCGGGAATAGAAAGAAGTCACAAGGTGCTAGGCCACGGCTGTAAGGAGGGTGACCCAGGAGTTTGACCGGCGTATGACAAAGAATCCAGCTAGGTAAGTCGAACCTCGAGAAAGAAAACTCTTGTCGAATCCTATCTGGATGGGCAGCGTTCGAAAAGTTGTGAATAATCTTCCCGTCCAAAATACCTTAATGTTTCAAGTCAAAAGTCTTCGTCCAGTAGTTAGTCCAGTCTGTGTTGCCAGTGATGACATACGGCAAAGAGATGTCTCTAACTATGGGGCCTATACGAAAACTCAAGGTTGCACAGCGTGTGATAGAAAGGGTAGAGTCCATGCTCGGAGTTTCTCTACGTGATAGATTCAGAAATTAATACATCCGCAGTAGAAATTGAGTTAGCATTGTGACTCTATGGCTCAGCCTGCTGAAATTGCAGTAAATGAGCCACATAGCTCGAAGAAATGACGGCTACTGGGGTTGAAATATTCTCAAGCGATGGCGATCACGAACCAAAAACGCAAGGTTACTTACTTATTAATTACTTACTTACCAAGCCCTCTACACGACGACCTGGTAAAGATTACAGTAAGTCAAAGGATGCAAGTAGCACAATACTAATCATCATGGAAGTTTAATGTCCATAGGTCTATATTCAACAGTGGACATCCTTCGGCTGATAGAAAAAAAAGAAGGATAATGATATTTTTTTAATACTTCAACGAGATGGGATGACACAAGGGATATATACTCAGAGAAATCAGGATCATGCCTTCTAGTCATTGTATATAAAAGAATAAGCTAACTGGAAACTTTAAAAATGAAATAGAGTTGACACAGGATTGCAGCTTACATCAAAGACTTATATATAGTCTCAAGTCACATTGTGTATAAAGTATTATATTCCTCGGTTGTATATATAGACTGGAGCACCCAGACGCCAGTAGGGACCTTGTCATTCGGTTCAAAGACGACAAATGAGAATTGTTGTCGGTCCTAAATACACACAAATACACGCTGTGTTGAGTCTCTAAGTTTAATGAAAAACTTTGCCTCCCTTCGTGTGCGCTACCGATTATATTAGGTGTCATATTATGAGACTTTATTCTGGAAACGCATCGCTCACGTTTGGATTCTGAAATTCACCGTTCAGCATAAGGTTCAGTAAGGGCAATATATAGGTTTTTTACAAATTCAGCAATGTACTATTGATGCGATCTGGGATTTCGTAAGCTAATTTATTTGCTAGGTTAGCGGCACATAAAACTTAGATTTATTTTACAAATTTGTACACAACAAATTTGTAAATAAATAGTAGATTGTCTGGATAAAACCTACATATGTAAGCCTTTCCTGCCGGCACTATTTCTAAACCCGAGTCTCATATATCAATGTTTTTCCAAATGGAATGTTCCGATTAGCCGCACACCAGTGTACGCCGACTGACAGATTGCCTGCGGACCACGGACGGGCACCATTGCAGCCTAATCGGTCCGCAGGGACGTACTATTTCCGGTGGATATTGTACGCAACCTTTCTTGTGTTTTAACCGATTTAAAAAAGCGGAAGAGTTTCCTTGGACGAAGTGTAAAACGATATGAAAATTCATTTCAAGCATTTAGAAGTTACCGTGGAACAAAATCACATACTTAAATGTTAAATTCAAATTATTTTTATATAAAAAATTGAGAATTACTTTATTCTATGATATCTAAATAACACAAACAATTAATGTGCCGACAGAATTCTGGTACAATCGTACAGTATACATAACCGTCTTACTAAGTATGAACCGTAAGCACACCTATGAACAACATCACTAGTCACTTTCATTCAGTAATAAAAGGCTTCTATCCAGTGATAAGTCTTTTTGGCAATGAGACTTGTAGGAATGTCTGTGTTGAAGTATCGATAGTCCAGAAATTTCGTCACGCATAGCACGTCACTATAATAGCTCTACACCATAAATGACTATAAAAGTTTGCTTATAATCCGCACGACCGACCAGAGATATACGCGTGCTCTGTAGATTGGTTATACAATACAAATATTCTTTATGACACCAAATTAAAATTGAAAATAAACGATACTTCTAAACTATAGTACAATAGGCGGTCTTATCGCTACGAGATCTCTTCCAGACAACCTTAAGAGAAAACTATTATTGAATTAAACAATTTTTAACGGAAGTATCGCGTATTTTATTTATTTTGTTGAACCTGACGTTTCGAACGCTTTGCAGCGTCCGTGGTCGCAGAAAACTATTATATTGAAATATTACTGGTAGGTAGGGCAGAGTAAATCATATGAATTAATACGAAGTTATCACATACATAATAAGGCATTAACAGTTATTGTGATTACAATAATGATGAAATAGCGTTATAGGAAAGGTAGTGTTCTTTGACAAGAGATTTTAAAGAGGAAAGAGTTTCGAAGAGGAGAATATTAAGTGGTAGAGCATTTCAGAGACACACCGCTTGAACTGACAACGATTTGGAATGGAATTGAGAGGAGGTTTTTTTTTTTTGTTTTTTTATATTGGCTCAGCATAGTGGCTTTTCTTCGACTGTTGGTAAGCGAAAAGGGGAACCCAAATTACAGCGGTAACTGAACAAAGGACAACGGTGTCCCTTCAGTGAATGTATGTGACCGTTTATTTTCATTTCATTTATTTATTTGCTTTTTCATGTTGTAACAAGTTGGTGAGCATACAAATAGTTTCAAACATGAACCCTGTACAGGGCACAGCATACATAACTTTACTATAATAGATTATAAAATTAAATTACAACGTTAATTACAATATAAATAAAAATACATTACATTAAACATTTTTAAATTCAATTATCTACGACCCGATTCTTGAAGAAACCCGTCTAGTAATATGAATATACGAGTATTATTTATATAATCGACATGTGTTGACTTGTTCACGATCCTTCTCTGTAATAACCATAACAATACAAAATATATAGTCTCGATGACTAATAATTCAAATATGGCAAATGAGTAAGGATTTTCAAATATTACCGTGTCAATCTCAAGGTAAACCTAAAATACGGCCTACGTGATGTTAAGTTGTTACCTTAGCCAAAGAACACATGCAATACAGGAAATATCGCTCTCGCATTGCTGCTGCCAACACAGCAGCTCCTTAGGAGCTTAGTGGTAACCATACTCGCAGAAACACATAAACTTGCCAGGGAGTTGTTATTTCGCTGCGGTCTTCTATGTGTATATGGGGTATGTAGAGATCCTTCCCCTGATGTACTGCTTTGAAGCGTCCTACCTTTCTTAAAAACACTAGACCGAGACGAACAGATAGGTCGATGCACACAAACGTTTGTCCTGACTGGGAATCGAACCTACTAACCACGGAGCCACCGAGCTTATCAAAAATATCTATCTTCCGTTCAGTCCGTTTGCCAATTCACAAAGTGAGTTATGTGCAGAAGTACTCGAGTAATTTCCAAGTTTTAAAGCCGATTGTGACATTATAATAATTTGATATTCCACGTGTGCCTGCTTGATTTATTTCCTCCTTCAGCACACGTACTATGGAGCGCACATTAGTACACGTTGTCGGCCCTGTTTCTGATTGCCATCTCTTTTTATCAAGTCCCGGCTCCTAAATCACCATCTCTCTCGTAACGAGATATTTGCACCATAACTTCAGAAGGATTTCCTTTCGAGAAACAACGGGAAAGTATTGAACTAATTGAGAAAAAATAGCTGCTTAGGGAGTGAAAGAATTTCTCGTAATGTGTTTTTCCCGATGTTACTTTTTTCATTGTCGGAGTTTTCCTTTTAAGGAGAGTTTATAGCCGCTCAGACTCGTTATATCATACACAAGTAGGACGGTGATAACTTCACTATTTGATGTACGTTTTAAATTAATATTGATTTGTCGTGTCATGATCTACTCTAATTACGATACGGAATAATTAATAAGCTGTTAATTTTAATACAAACATCGATATAAATGATTATAATCATGAATGTTAAAGAAGCGAGTGAGATTTGTAAGGACCGAGTCGTGTGGCGCTCGGTTGTCTCTGCCTACCCCGCAAGGGATTTGGCGTGAAGTTATAGATAGAGAATAAAAACTGACTATTATTAAAGTATTCTAAAATTCAAGCAATATTATTTGACGTAAATATATTGGATAGCTTTCTTTTTTAAGGTTTCGTACTCGATACAATAAAATTTTTAGCGTCAGCTCGACTCAAACTTGACAAGATATTATTTTTTGGTTATTTACTATAGAGTCCTCACCGAGTTTGACAGATGAGAACCGTAAACATTTTAACACGGATAAACGTGTCAAAGTTTTTGAATAGAACAAAAACAAAGAAAGACCACTCTAAATTTCTTTATTTTTTTATTATTTGTCATAAAACCCACCGTAACAACACATAGTCTTAAAATGTAGGATACACAGACGTATGAATAAACAATGCGGGATTGCGTTGGCAACCTTTACATGCTACTACTAACTCCTAAAAACTATGACATTTAATACCTATTTCCTGACTGGGAGCATAAAGCAGAACTGAACCTATAATACAAACACACAGCATATTCTGTACAACAAATTTTGCGTTCATTTTTAAAGGGCATCCCGCTGTACTCATATATACGGAACGAAATTATCCAGAAATCCGAAACGTCCGACGATACGGGGCAATAGACCGAGCCAATATCGACCTACAAACGTTACGCTTGGATTGCCGCCAGAATATGAAAATACTAAAATATTATGTAAAACAAGTTCCGAGGAAAATAATATCACAGCGAGTTATCGGCGCGGCGACCACGAACTCACCTTCACCACGCGAAGAGGCAATAACGATAGCTAAATAGAAGTTATAGCTCGGAGAATAACCGCTTACTTTTACACGGAAGGCTACTTCGAGAAAAACCGCTGATTGCAGCGGAGCGGTGGGTGAGCGCGCGATAATGAGCTGTATGTTTTACAGCACAGAGTCCATTAGGGGAGCAGTGGCGGCCTGCATACGGAGTCACTCCGGAGGCAGCATCCTTCTAATGAGGTACTCAGAATGTTACCGAGAACACTCGCGGCTTTATGCCCCGTAATTCGCTTTTTGTTGACAACTTTGTGCGGCCCGTTTTACATTTCGGTGCGGTGTCGTGGGCAATTAGAATCTATTTCTTAAAAAATAGGTAACGAAAATGAATGTGAGGATTACTCCATTGGGAGTGTAAGTGACTTTATATTAAATATCTACTTGTGGCGCACCCTGCCAACTAGATAAATGAAGTTCAGGCGATAGAGAGGCAGGGTATAATTACGAGTAGGTATATTCAATAAGAAGAGCGTCAGCGTAAGTGATACTATTTTATATTCATCATCACCATCATCTCCACCAGTATCCACTGCTGAACACAGGCCTCTCCTAAAATTCCATTCGTCTCAATCCTGTGCCACCTGCATACATCGACCCGCTGCAAACCTATTAAGATCGTCGATCCAATGAAGAGTTTTAGGGATATGACGTCGCTCTGTCTTACACCTTTTTGCTCTTGGATCGGTTTCGTACTCTGGTCCTGTACACACATCACATACACATGGTTGCCTTACTGTACGAGCACTTCAACGCTTCGATGTACCGATAGTCAATTCGGCATCGCTGGAGAGACCGTAGCATCGCCCATGTCTCAACGGAATCAAAGGCTTTTTCGTAGTCCACATACACCAACATAAGAGCAGATTATACTCCTCAGTCGTCTGTACAATCTAACGAAGAGTGTGTATGTGATCAAGAGTGCAAGAGCCTTTTCGGAAGCCGACTTGTTCGGAAGACTGAATTCATCAAGTAGGTACATAAACGCGACTCAAATGCGATATCGGCCTATAGTTCTTCAAAAGGGTTTTATAACCCTTTTAAAGAACAACATGACCAGGTTCCAGGTCCCCAGGTCCAGTATTTCACCGGAGTATATGACGGAATTGAATAGTCTCTGAGTGGCTACAAGTATCGGCTTTCCGCCTGCTTTCACAAGCTCCGCCGTAATTCCGTCCTCACCCGGTGCTTTCCCATTTTAACCTGTTTGAGAGCCATACGAGTCTCGTACAGACTGATGTCCGGGATATCTTCGGTATAGTGTCGGGTCAGTTTAGCTCTAGGGTCGTTACTAGTACTGTTGCCCGATTGTAACGACGTTATGTACAGTTGTCCATAGAACTTCTCTATCACACACAGAATCTCAGTCTTCGTAGAAAAGGGCATCAGTGTTAGTCATCAGTTTCGTAAGTTGTTTGTATTACTTCGACTTAGTAAATGATTACTACATTTTTACAATTTCTTCTATATCCTAGCGTTACCCGTTTCCCAATCCACCTGTGTTGGCGAGGTCCTGTGCCTAAGTATTTGACAATGACTCTGATATTGATAATTATGTAATGACTGCTGCCGGATCTTTTCAATCCAGAGCGAAAACCAGACCTTATAGTCATATTCTTTTAACGTGATTTATAATCAAGACAATATGTATAAAATAAAAAAGGCTCATCCAGACTGAGCTACTTGTATGTGATAGATCAACACACACGCGCGTTAGTGATCTCATGAGGGTTCCATTTTTCATTTTGACACGGAATTTTAACGATAGGATAAGTGTCTTACCAGCAGTCAAACCGGTCAAATATACTTGCGTTACAAAATATACTATTAAAATAAATATTCTCTCTGCTTACTTCGCAAGGGACTTGGCGTGAAGATATACATACAAAATATATGCCTTTTGTTGTTCACAGTGTTGAACACCGCAGGAACAAAAAATTCTAAATTTAAAATGAGTATTTATCTTTTTAAATTAAGAATTTTGTGTTTCGCAGAGACTTGTTACTAACTTTACTACTACTACTACTTTGTTGAATTGTCTAAGGTGTTTCGTCATCTTTTTAAATTCAAAACTTCACGCCAAATCTCTCGCAGGGTAGGCAGATACAACCGACCGCTATATGGCTCCGTCTTTGCATACCTCACTCGCTTCTTTAATATTCATACTTGTGTGCATGATCGTGTCTGCTTGTCTTTGTCTAGGCGTTGTGAAGAGAAGTAAGGCGTATCAAAGCACCCCGAAAGGGAATGTAATCTTACAGAAAGTCTCAGTCAAATAACAAATCCCTGTTGTGGTTTTGAGTGAGGTTACCAATAGGCTATTAAAGAACGCAGCATTAGCAAAAGGGTAGCAATGTAGTGACGGACGATACTTCTTTCTCGATCACTTTTGATTAGGTGGGCCGTGCGGGTGTATGCTTCCGACGTTGTATAAAAAAAAAGGATGTAAACGATGTTAGAGTGGATACGAGAGTCAACGAAGAAAGAGGCTTATTAATATATAAATAACTGTATAAAAAAGAATGAAATAATAAAATTCAATTGTTGACGAGCTCAGTAGCTCAGTCGTGAATGACACGACTTTGACACCAACGCACGTGTGTTCGATTCCCATACAAGGCAAACATTTGTGTGCATGAACATGTCTGTTTGTCTTGGTGTGGGTGTTTTAAGAGAGGTAGGGCGCATCAAAGCAGCCCGTCTGGGGAAGTATCCACCACCTCATAGAAAACCGTAGTCAAATGACAAATCCCTAGAGGGTTGTTGTGTTCCTGTGTGTGAGTGAGGTCACCAGTAAGCTCCCAAGGAGTTGCTGTGTAAGCAGCAGAGGAGGCATCGCGCGAGTGATACTTAATATATTACAAGCGTTAATAGGCTACGGTACCCGCTTTACATCAGGTAGGCCGCATGCTTGTATCCCTCCCGACGTAGTATAAAAAAAAGCAAAATCGTAGGTCACGGGTCAGCTAAGCTTGTCTAATATGTAAATACGAAATCCGACCAGGTAGACGACAAGATGATATTTTCCGATCTCGTTACAAGACCTTGGAACCCGACGGGCTCAGTTATCCCCCCCGAGGTAGGCTCGCTCGAGGAACATCAGCCAACAGCCGCAACACCGTGTGTCTTATTACTCCAACACAAATACTCATATACCTTCGGTTTGTCTTTCGCGTTCCCTTTTTGTCTGTTCGTGATATAAATAACTGTCAGGCGTCGACAGATTGGCAATTCCGCTTATTAGCGATGGTTCGTATTTATCTTCTTTGGTGTATCTTAATTCTTTAATGACATCACGTAGAAGAAATTCCTTTTTTTACGTAGGAAGACTGGAACAGTTAGAATGAGAGTAATGAAATTACAGCAAATTGGTTCTCTACATATTTGATATAGTTTATATATCCGTTTGCCTCGACCAGTGTGTTTTTAATAGAGGTACATAGCATGAAAGCAGCTACTTTACTAGAGGGAGACTTTGTACAGTCGTCGTCTGCATGGGTACCTCTGTCTCACCTATTTCTACCACCAAGCAACTATATTTATATAGGTGTGTTCCGGTTTGAAGGGTGAGATATGGCATAGGAATTACTGGGTACTGTGACGAAACAGCCTTAGGTCACAAGATTGGCAGCGCGCGAGTAACATCCCTGTGGTGTTGCGAGCGGCTGTATATATAATAGGCTGCGGTGACCGCTTACCATCAAATACGGGCCGCATGCTTGTTTGCCAATTAAGTTATATAAAAAAAAACTACGCTAGTACAGCCGTATAACAGCTCCGTGAAGGGTTAAGATCACCAGTCCTACTAGTGAGTTGATCACCAGTGAGGCCAGTAAGTCAGCGATAATTCCTGTATTGCAATCGTTCATAAGTTTCGATAACCACTTTATTATGTTGATACAACAACTTGTAACTGTACAAGCGCAAGTATTAACATTAACGCGATAACCACTTTACGTCACGTGTTGCTTCCCGATTTTTAACCCGCTGACGTTGTATAAACAACATATATTCCGTACTTAAGATACAAAGGGCGTACAATATAAAGCCTTTTGTAATCTAAGGTATCGAACAATATCTCAGTTTTCAGCCACAATTACGAACCTGCGGGCCTGTGATGAACCACAACCCTCACGCTGCCCTACCAGATCGGATATCTGTGTAAGTAGTGGGGTATCAAATTATAATGAATTAGATGTAGCCTCTTCATATTTCTGTTCTGAACGTCTATAATCTTTTATTTTTATATATTAGAGGGGGGCAAACTAGCAAGTGGTTACCACTATCGATAGACATCAACGCCAAAGAGTAACTGATTCGTTGCCATACTTTTTAGGGGCGCATAGGCTTTTTTCTTGAATATCATATATAATATAATATCGTATTTGTTCGGGAACACCACTGAGGGTTATTTATTCCACAATTTCACCGTACGTGGTAGAAAATGTCTCAAAAAGCGTACTGTAGTAGATTGCCACTCATCAATACGGTGAGGGTGAAATTTAAGTTTTTGGCGAATCACAGCGAATATTTCTTATATTCTTTCAATGAACGAATTATTAGCTACGTGTACGCTCGTCTGTAAACTGCACACGCTCCTATACTTTGGTAACACAATGAGTTGAATAGTTAAAAATCCTGAGAACATCTTTGACGAAAAGATCGCAAGATGACAACACTGCATCACGCTGTTACGCTACTTTGATGCTCGTGGGTTCGATTCTCACACAGCACAAACATTTAACAACATGAACACCCTGTTTATCTTGGTCTGGGTGTTTATAATAAAGGTACGGCACATCAAAGTAGCCAATGGGGAAGTGCCTGGAAGTCACAGAAAACCGCAGCCAAATAACAACTCCATAGAGGGTTGTTGTATTCCTGTGCGTGATTGAAGTCTACAGTAAACTCCCTATGAGTTGCTGTGTTAGGTGGCATCGCGCCAGTGAAACTTAATGTACTGCAAGCGTTTATAGGCTACGGTAATCACTATACATCAGGTGGGCCGTATGCTTGTATGCCCCCGACGTGGTATAAAAAAAAAATATGACTACGGCACAAATATTTTTAAGCTGTAAATATTTTTTTGGCTCATAATTTTTAGTAACATAATACCTACTACTGTGTTATAGAATACTGAAATACTACATAAAACATTTGGTTAGCGTGCTCTTCCAATATTGAAAAAAAAGCATATTGCATTTATCAATGGAGTTCAAATAATGAAATATTGTATATAATATTTTATAAAATATAACATTTACATGGTAATTTATAAAGTTTGAATAGGCAATTTTAAACACTAATGTATGAACTGGTATAATTCTTTATGTAAATAAATTATTTTAAATTTAGAACTATTATAAAAATTATTTAACCAAATTGATTATGAACCAAATTTTACCAGAAGAAGACTTTGTGCAAAAGTCGTCTGCGTGGGTACCTCTGTCTCACTTATTTCTTCCGCCAAGCAGCTATATTTATATAGCTGTCTTCCGGTTAGAAGGGTGAGATATGGCAGCGAAATTACTGGATACTGTGACGAACACAGGTCACAAGATTGGCAGCGCGCGAGTAACATCCCCATGGTGTTGTGAGCGTCAATAGGCTGCGGTGACCGCTTACCATCTAATGCGGGCCAAATGCTTGTTTGTCAATCTAGTTGTATAAAAAAACCAGCATCTATTGCTGGTTAGTTAGTTGTTTTTCAAATTTTATTTCGTAAAAAGTACAATCGATCGATTTCACTTGTTTTTGGAAAAATATATTTTGACAAAATTGCTATTGGATAAAGTAGACATAGGTCTAGTTTATTATGTATTAATTACATACAATATTTTTATATAATATTACAGTAATCCCACAAAAATAGTTTGGACCTGGAGAAAGCTACTGACAATATGTTGCAAGCAGACGAGAGACGAAATTGAAGATGGATACTTCATTGTGAAGTAACGGGACCATTAGTCACCAGGTCAGCTGTCCGAGGCCGCATCTTAATGACGTCGGCGAGAGCACTTGTGGATAAAATACAGGCTTATTGTAATTGATGGTGGTCGGCGGAGAGCCCCTGATGAATAATTACGATGGTCAGCCGAGTTAAACTACTAAAGACGTTAGGCGCAGGCTGAATGTCTGGGTAATGTTCAGACAACAGTCGGGGCGAACTTAATGGAAGTTGTTGTTAATGTTAACAATCCATTAGAAATAAAACTAATAACCAGTACAAAATTTGTGTTTTCCGATTTATGTACATGCAATGTTGTCTTCACGACCGACGACCAGCAACTGGGCTCTTCGGCTTTTTTTTTTGTTTTTCGCCCATGAAACTGTAGACCTACAAAAGAATGACTAACCCACACCCGGGCGTGCGTTAGTCATTCTTCCGTGAGGGTCACCCTCCGGCACCCGATGGGAGGGAGGTGGTGAACTCTCATGAGTACCCTTTCAGACGGCCGAACGAGTTATGTCAGACTCCTACTGACTAAACACGGCCTAGGGAATGCCTTTAGCCGACGGGGCTGCGGGGTGACGTAAGCGTCACGCAGTTTGTTACAGAGCATACGCTTAGAAAATGACGGCGTGTCTTGAGGAGACCGCCGACATAGGTACCTAATTAACTATTAAGAGCGATCGTCGGGTGCTCAGTTGGAGGACTATTGCCCTAAGGAGGCTTCGGCTGCTGTAAAGCGGTCCAAAGCTCTCGAAAGTTTGTTTGGAGAATCTAATAGGACTCTTCGCGGCCTACGTATTTGGTATCGGGAGAGAGGAGGCGGCGGCGGGTCGTATGCCGCTGCCCTTGGACAAAACGATCAGGATGGGTTTTTGACGATTCAAAGAATCGTTTAGAGAGTTTTTGTAGGTGTTGTTGGATAGAAGGAAGCGCCAAATCTCGGTGTAGCATTGCGAACGTACCAAGGCGCGTTGGGAGCTCTTCGGCAGAAGAGGTTTTGGACGGTTTGGAGTGTTTTGATGGTATTTGGGCTAGAGTGAGCAAAAACTGGTAATGCGTACGTCATCGCCGGCCTTATGCAAACCTTGTACAGGGTTCGCTTATTTCTCAAGGACATTTTACTGTGCCTTCCCAACATATGGCCCTTCGGCGGTTTTCCCGGCTATTTATAGCCGGCGACTAGTGTTGTAAAAATAAGCGCTAAGAGACGAGCGTCGAGCGTTGAGTCGAGGCTATTGAGCGTTGAAGACTTAAACGCGTTGAACGCTCGCGAACGTCAGGCTCGCAACTTTAACGCTCGAGTTGCCAGCTCAAGCGTCGAAGCGTTCCTTATAATTTTTCATTGTGGCTATATTTAATAAATAATTATATTGACTGTTAGAATATTGTCACAGTAACTTTTTGCAAGTGGAGTTATTAATCAATCACGGAACAGTTATTACCATAAACAGAGGTATTTCCTATTAGTTATCATTGTTTCATATTCGTAATGTCGAGTATTTCGCGTAATATAGATAATGATAGTAATATTATTAGTGGCAATGAAAATTATATCATGGAAGTTAGTGGTGAATTTGGTTATCTTGCCTTTGGATTACATTCATAACCGTTAACATGGAACGAAAACACGATTAAAATATTTACACTGTACGTTGGTGTGTCCAACTCCAACTCTCCAAATCAACGACCCCAACCAAATGTTCATGGAATTCGGTTCAAGAAGAAAAATAATTTATATTATTAATAAAAGAAAATGTTCAAAGGTAAAAGATTTTTTTTTCAAAATTGAAATGTTAATGTATTAATCGCTTCCTTAAATTGGGAAAATATATACTTAAGACAAAATTGATTCTAACTTTAACGTATATCACTATAAAATACAGGGGTATTTGCACCATACCATATACATCTTTTAAATTAAACTATTTTTGTACTAAATTTGTGTTAAATTCGACTGGGTATATACCTCCACTTTACCGTCTAAAGAGTGGAGATACATCCCTATTCAATTACAGTAAAATTTCAAATCTGAGTGTTATTGCACCGAATTGAAGATAGCGGAGATAGCAGCGCGTTCCTTAAGTTTTAAATCATTTATAGTTAGAATACATGGACTAAGGTAGCTATTTTACATTTTGATCTAGTAATTCTTACAAGCTTCTCTAAAAGGTATGAAAAAAAGAAAAAGAAAATTTTGAGATTACATTTTGTGTAAAATAAGCGAAATAAAACAGTGCAACCCTATTTCCTACTCTTTTTGTCAACCATTTTTTATTTCAGGAGACATTGACGTGAGAACGATATCAATAAAAAAAATCACTCAACGAATCACTTGAAAAAAAGTCTGAAATGAGTAAATTCATAAGTTACCCTCATATTTTCAATAATAATTATGATCACATTTCGACCATTGGGGCGAGCGCAAGTATTAGTAGATTATTGAGTGTCATATATCCTTAATTGTGGTCAGTACAACATCGTGTTGTGTGCATCCCCATCACTCTGGATACTATTCAGGTGAACAGGTGCATCCATCAATTATGCAGATGACTGGACAGTTAGCACATCTGCTGCAGTGGTCTATCATTGCTTTCGGTATAGTTGCGGCGGTATATCGTTATATATCAACACGTAGGTGTGTTGCCATAGATCACACACGTCATTGTTAACATCACAAGCCGGTAGTCTGAGTATGATTGAAGAGTATTCAAAATATCGATAACGGTGACATATTCCTTACGTGGACCATTCGTTTTCCATCTAACACAGCTGCTAACACAGCTGTCACCATTAAGAGGGCGTACAAAGCTAAGTGGCCCCTCATTTTGTTTTTATTTATAACATTGAATTTAAGACCAATTCCAAAAAAAAAAACGCTCAATATAGTCACTGAAGAACCATATTTACGTTTTTTTGTAACATATTTATTATCTATGTACAAGTAACCAAAATTTTAATTATTGCTTATTGTGGCCACTAATAGCAATAACCAAAGTTATGCCTAATGCTACATATATAATAAATACAGAATAGCTTTATGCGCCCTACCAAGCAGTTTATTGGCTAGTAGGGAGATAAAATAACTCCTGAGAGACCTGCGAAATGAATGTTGCAACTTGCATATTGATAGAAGTGTTTTTGTTTCCATCTAACTTCACGCCGAGGACCTTGCAGGGTAACCAGAGAGAACCGAGCGACTCGGTCCTTATTCACCTCGTTCGCTTCTTCAACATTGTATGTATGTATATCTTCACGCCAGGTCCCTTGCGGGATAGGCAGAGAGAACCGAGCGCCATAAGACGCGGTCCTTACACACGTTACTCGCTTCTTTCACATTCATAGCTCTTTTCATGCACGCTCGCCGGTTCCTAAGGCTCCTGACATCACCTTCTGATAAAACACGACCAATTTGGTCATGGTAGGTTGGCCTTGGTCTTCCTCGGCTCCTACATCCTTCCACTTTCGCATTATATATTTGTTTCGTCATTCTTTCATCTTGCATTCTTTCTACATGTGCGAACCAAACTTTTGATAATTTTGATTCTTTAACATTAATACAGCTAATGAGCAATTTCGAACTCTGGCCCCAAAGGAGACATAAAATGTTCTAGTGAACTGTAGAAGCTGTAGTGTTTAACTAACCAAAATAGCCCCGTTTTTGTTAGTTAAATGTGGGGTTAAGTTTTCCTATAAACTGAATAATGCTTGGTGTACAATGTATGTTATTTGGGGCATGACAATTTTGCTTGCTTTATACCGTACTTCCCTATGGCTTTATTTTCATCTTACATTTAATGGATAATAAGTTCAGGCATTATTTTACGAAAATCTTAGTTCATATGCAATTTGATCCAACCTGCTTCGTGTGGTTCCGTCACCAATTACATCATGTGAACTAGCACCGGCCAGCATCCATTAATTTCCTTACTAGAACGGGCAATCATAGAGCAGCCGAGGCAAATACCGACGGCACGTTACTGTAAGGTAGTAATATTTCACTAATCGAGCTTCTTATATGCACTCTACCTCTCTTACGTTAGCTTAATACTTGCTACCTATTGTTGAGACAGATAGCTTAACTTCCCGATGAAACTCGAAGGAACTCGTGGTTGTTTATCCATGGACAGGAGGCGCTCCACGCTGTTCAAATTGCATATTCAATTAAACCGACATGAGCAATGAACCAAACGAACTTTTCAGAAACAGATATAGACCATCATTACACAAGCTTGCGTATAGCGGCAGGCCCGTCAATCATTTCGAAGAACTCACGCTGAAGTCCCTCGGGAAAATCTAGACAGATGTTCATTCCATAACTTTGTTAATAACGCGACTTTTACACCGCGCTCGTGAGTTTGATTCTCACACAAGACAAATATTTGTGTGCATGAACATCTCTGTTTGTCTTGGTCTGGGTGCTTTAAGAGAGGTAGGACACATCAAAGCACCCCGTCTGGGGAAGTACCTCCACCTCACAGACAACTGCAGCAAAATAACAACTCCCTGGAGGGTTGTTGTGTTCCTGCGTGTAAGTGAGGTCATCTGTAAGCTCCCGTGGAATTGTGTGTTAGCAGCAGAGGTGGCATCACGCGAGCGATACGTGACCAGTCAGAACCCGTTATATACGTTTTCCCATACATTTCGCGGTCATATATGACCACCCGGGTTTCGAAGGGTTAATCTATATTAACCACTTTACATCAGGTGGATCGATGCTTATATGCCTCCCGACGTTATATAAAAGAAACTTGAGAGTCCTAGGAAGAAACTTCTCTGGAATCGCGAGTAACCTCTAATCTTTGTGGACTTTAACTTCCCTTTCTTTAAAAAAATGTAACCGTAAAACTAGTATTTACTAGATACATGTTCTTCCAAGAGGTACACGTGAAGTGAAATTCTGAGGAGAGTACAAGATAAAAAAATAAACATTCTACACTTGTATTAATGTCATTGCGAGTGCTTAACATGTCTTGTAAAATCTTGTATACCATCGTTAAACTTTTCTTTTTCTAAGACCGTCATTACGGAAATGACCTTTATCGACGAAGAAATCACGAAAGAAACTTACCAACGTACATACAATAGAGACGCTACGATAAACGGTACTTTTGATATACACTTGTGTCTTGGAGGGATTTCATTGAACTAATTTCAGGTCGAGTAAGTCCCATTACGTCGAGTTCCGAGTATTCAATCATATCCATGAACTAGCCGTCACCCGAAAACTGGAATCACAAAACAATCAAATAAATAACGGCATAAAAATAGCTGATACGTAACTGTTATTTTTTTCATTACGTAAACAGAAATTAAGGAAACTTTTGTAGCATAAAAAAATTCGTTGCTATTTTTTGTTTTACCAACGGCGGTTATTAAATATTAGACGGTCGGTAATCCTGTCATGGGAGAGCACAGGAAACCTGATCGCTTTTGTTCCTGAGGGATTAATAAATCACAACAGGATCAAACAGGGCCGGAGCGAGACGGAAAAATGTACCGCCGGCGAATTGGCCGGATCGCACAAATTTACAATTTTCGTAAAGCTGTGACGTTTCAGGGCGATATTGAAATTGATGACGGCCAAGATTGGAATTGTAAGGAAATAATATAAACCGGTGACTAAGCCTGACTTTGCATAATGTTTTGTAATTATCAAGATATGATTCGATTATACTTTAATCAAATATTCGAGATATCGATACTTTAAAGCCGTGAATGAATTTATTCTACATTGTGCTACATTAACTAAACGTTTATAACAACTATTTTTATGATCATTTGTCGTAAAAATAGTTTAAGAACTGTACATAGAGATTAGGTACTTAATAACAGTTGTCGAATGCCTTTGATCTTATCCAGAAGAAGTGAATGCGTTGCGAATCGTGTCGCGCCAATTGATTCGCGCATCGGCGAGCTACTAGGCGTCAATATATCGCGTCCACAAGTATCGCGCGTGTTTTAAATTCACGAGTGAATCGCGTGCAATACGCCAACTCGTAACTTGTACATGACATGCACGAAACACGCGTGAGCCGCGATACTAGAGACTCTTTGAAGGGTTTCAACTATTGGGCACGACCGCACGAACTTCAGACCGAGGGCACGTATTGCAAATAAATGGCAATTTTTATACCTAATTCTTTATAAATAAAATAGAAAAAAGTTCGGCAATATGGGATCTTCTGATTATTTCAATAGAATTTTTGAAAAGGAGAGCTTGGCAAGAACTGTTGTTAATATGTTCTATGTGGTATTCTATCTCGAAGAATTGGATACACAACGCACATCTGGTTTCAATTTGTTTTCGTCTCTTCTAAGTTAGTTTATGTTTAATACTGAGTCCGTCTTTAACTGTTCACGCTCAAACTTTTTTTGGACGCAGAACGCAATGTACGTGCGTATACGCTCAAAATGATTCGCGACGAATTTGAGGCTTCTGGACAAAGTCTTATTCCCAGTAAATATAAGTAATGAAGCGCCAAGAGTGATGGCGGCGACCACAACCTCTCTATGCATCGGTTATCTCGAGTGCTTGCAATAGAAAAGATTAGATACGTTGAACCTTGGGTTCTGGCTGTTGTCAATAGACGACATTTGATAAACTATGTCAGTGGCTTACGTCAGTCATTCTGATGGCTTGAAAACTTACGTATTGTTATCATACATATACTAGCTATAGTACAATCTTTGCTTAGGTTGAGACTAGATGGTGCCGTGTATTTCGTCCAGAATTAATTCTTACTTCACAAGAAACATAACACTTGCATATAGTTCATAAAAACACATTAAATGAAGTACTTACTAACACATTTTTTCTCTAAACCGTCAACTATTTATATGACTTTCTTAACAATATCTATGTAAGTATTCAAACCCAAGGCAGTGTTAAAATAAAACCAGTTTCTTCCAGTAATTGGACACTGACGTACGCAAATCATATGCCCTTTTTGCTGGCAACTTTAACTTTACCTCAATTTTGTACTTTGTTACAGTCGGATAAGATTGGTGTAACACTACAGGCGATGGCAAATGTAACATTGTTAGGATTTATGAGTAGCGATGCTTACACATGTCTTCGCGTGAATCGGCCTCGTAAAGCCTTGCGGGAGCGCAGCCCTCATAATAAAACTCGGCGCCGCAGCTGAATGCCAATGAACACGTTAGCCACTTACCCGTTTTGAGAATATCATTTTCCTGGTGTTCTTGTCTGTCACGGTTCCAGGCTTACATTGTGATTTTATCTCTGCTGTCGCGGTTTTCTGTGAGGTGGAAGTACTTCCCCAGACGGGCTGCTTTGATGCGCCCCTATCTCTCTTAAAAATATTAACACCTATGCTGACATGAATTATTGTAACATCTAATTGACACTTTGAAAAGAGACCTATTATAGAGGGTCGGCGTAACATTGACATCCAAAAAAGTAGGTCCCTCGTATCGTGGGATATCCGAATCACACCCATGTAGGTATGTGCCGCGACTTTCCATAGTTTTCGAATTATGATTTTTTTTAGTTTTTGAGAATTTAAGACTCAAGCAAATTATTGATAAAATGACCAAACTTACTGATAAAATGGCCCAAGATTTTTTTAACCTGATGGGTATTTTAAGAATTTTCCACCGCGCTGTCTTTGAAGACCGATTTTAACCAAAGTAGTACTATTAAGTACTACTTTTTTAAATGATTATGAAAGCTGAGAGTCTGGCACATTCGTGAGGCCTAATTAGGAACCATGAAGTAACCTGCTTAGATTTTTAATTTAAAGTTGAAAATTTAAGTCATAACTCACCGAACGTAATTTTTACAATTTAGACCAACATTTTTATAAATTTCATCCAAGTTACAAAACTCATTATTTTATGCGTCAAAGTATAACTCATGAAGATTCAGTTGCAAAAATAACTCGAAAAGTATTTTACTTTTTTTTTATTTTTTTTTAAGTTGCTCAGGTCGAATATTATCAAAAACTCAAAGAAAATCATAATTCGAAAACTATGAAAAATCGCGAAACATACATGGAGGTGATTCGGATACCCCACGATACGAGTGAATAACTTTTTCAAGAACACCATTACTATATGAAATCTATATGTTTGTACGTGTGTGATTTTTTTAATATTCGAATCTTGACTTCAGATTCGGATTCAGTTTAAAAAAGTAGAATAGGTATATTCAGGAACACCGTTATTTCTTATCCTCCTATCAACATCAATATGGCCGACAAATTAAAAAAAAAATTAATTGTTATATAATTGACGAGCCAGGTGTTTCTCTGGCAATGCAAGCTTGCGCATTCTCAACTGGTTTTTTTGGACGCCAATGTCCCGGCTAACCTGTATATTGGCAAGTTTTTTTCGGCATTTTTAATTTAACAACAACAACCTTCACGGTGTGAGATTTTCGAGTGAAACTTTTTTCACATGATACGTTCATGTCAAAAAAGTTTCACTCGAAAATCTCAGAAATGAGGGTTTTCTTTTAAAAAATGTACAACATTTGATTTTCAAATTTCAATTCTTTTTTTTCATTCGGCTTAGATGGGAAAGACGGCGGCAAAAACGGCTCGCAATATCAATGCTGCGTTTGGAGAGGAGACTGCTAATTAACGCATCGTGCGTTTTTGGTTTAAAGGCTTTCGTAGTGGAAACTTCGACTTGAAGAATGAACCATGTGGAAGACCGCCCATACAGGTGAATAACACTGAATTGAAGGACATGGTGGAAGCCGATCCGAGTCAAACTACCCAGGAAACAGTGGCATAGTTTAACCTTACTCATTTGCATCAAATCAATAAGGTAAAAAAAAAGGGAAAATGCATGTCTCATGATTTGACTGATCTGCAGAAAGAAACGCGTGTTGAAACTTGTGTTGCCTTGTTGAATCGGCACAGAAATGAAGGAATATTGGATCGAATTGTGACATGTGACGAAAAGTGGATATTTTACGATGACCGTAAGTGAAAAATGCAATGGCTGACTCCAGGTCAAACGCCGCAACAGTGACCTAAAGCAAAGCTTACCAATAATAAGGCAAAGGTAACTGTTTGGTGGTCTCTTTCTCTTCATGGCGTTATTCACTGTAACTTTCTCTGGTCTAGTCAAGCAATAACAGCAGATGTTTACTGTGCCGAACTTCGAACAATGATGGCAAAACTGGCAGTGAAACAGCCCCGACTCGTGAATCGATCTTCACCATTATTTATATTTATTATTTATAGCTCCATGAAAATGCAATAGAGACCGTTGTAACTTTTTAGGAGCTGCAGTTAGAAACCATACATCATATTCCGTACTCGCCAGACCTTGCTCTAACCACTACTATTTTTTTCGTGATTTGGACAATTTTCTATGTGGTAAAATTTTTCTTCCCCGGAGGCAGTACAAAATGCCTTCACGCAGTTTATCGAATCTAGATCACCAGAGTTCTATCACAAAAGCATTTATAAACTTCCGATTAGTTGGCAGCGAGGTATAGATAATGTAGGTAAATATTTTGATTCAATAAATATGTTACATCTTAGAAAAAAACGAGTTTTATTTTTTCAGTACGAATCGGCAATTTCATTCTTTAACTCCTAATATTAATCTTCAGAACAAGCTTCATCTGAAAGAGAGCGTCGGTATTAGAATAATAAGAGGCATGTTGCTATGATTCGGGCATCTAGAAAGAATGGAAGATGACAGAATGACGAGGGTGATATACAACGCACAATTGGAAGGATGTAGGAGCCGAGGAAGAACAACACTTACCTACCTGCCGGTGAACGTGCATGAGAAGAGCAGTGAATAGTGAAGAAGCAAGCGAGGTATGTAAGGATCGGGTCACGTGGCGCTCGGTTATCTCTGCCTACCCCGCAAGAGACTTGGCGTGTAGTTATAGAACCAGCTATTCTATGTTATTCGCAACATACACATCACTATTACTATACTAAATTCTTCTTCACCCAATTTTATTATATATACATGTATGTAGCCAAAGTCACACTAGAATGATTTTGTTCAGTAGAGTTAATTAAGGCAAGTTATCTGTTTCACTGTACTCGGTACGAGCCACTAAAACTTGTGTGTATTACAGAGATAACAATAAAACACGTCAAGTAGCTCCAAACTCCAGAAAATTAACCGAAACACGGTAAATGCCTTTTTGTAAGAAAGTTTGTACCTTCAAAGTAATATCGTTTTACCAAACTTTTAACTTTCTAAATTAAAATCAGATCTAAATAAAGATGTAAACGGGCGGCCGTACAAATTTATTGTTCTCATTAAATTTTATGCGAAAGTTTCATTAATAGCGAGGTTTGTACATTATCTAACAACGTTATAACGTCGAACAGTGCGCAACGACGCCCAGCGGAGGGTCGCGGACTCGTAAAACTAACGTATTCAAATATTAACAAACAACCCGACACACTTGCTAAGTAGAAAAGGTTTAATCTAAATTCAGTAGTTCCGTAATCTCCCAGACTTGCAGAGGAACGCTTCGCAAAGTCCCCGAAGATAAAAGCGAATGTCGCATTTGAAATTCCAATACAACTCGTCCGAATTTAATTTGTATTGACATGTACTTATTTAAAAGTATACCTAACTTGTACACTGTCTCACCTAGAATGTTAAAGAAGCTAGTGGAGTGTGTAGGGGCAGAGTCATGTGGCGCTCGGCTCTCTCTGCCGACCCTGTACGGGGTTTTACGTGAAGATAGTAGTGGTATGTCTTCAAATAGTCTGGGAAGATACTTTTTTTATACAAAGCATACGGCCCACCTGATGTAACTGCCTGTTACCGTAGCCTATGAACCCTTGCAATACATTAAAAATCACTCGCGCATATGTACATAAATCCGAAAATACGAGTTTTAGTTGTACATACCCCCGCTATGATTCTAACCGGGGCCAGGTGGTCAACAGACCGGCTCCTTGTCCACAGCTCCTACTCCTGAGTTGTGGTGTGCTTAACAGAGTTTATTAACGCACAAATAATTGTTCTGTTTGAACAAAAGATAAGATAAGATAAGATATCGACGAATTGCTCGTCAACTGCAAGTAGCGTATTTTTAATTGTTTTTTTTTTGTTGAATTAACTTATGCAACGATAAGTTGAAATTGATCAGGAACACCGTTCCTATCTCTTAAGGAACACGGTCAAAATGGCCGACATATTAAAAAAAAAAAATTGTTATATAATTGACGAGCCAGGTGTTCCTCTGGCAATGCAAGCTTGCGCATTTTCAACTGGTTTGTTATTTTGTAGAAGCGGACTGTTCGACTATGGATCAGGTGGTATGAAGACATTGAGTAGCCTTCTATAAGTCCGGATTTAAATCCTATTGAAAATGTGTGGAGTGAAATGGTGCTCAACTGGAATTTGTCGACGGTGAAAACCAAAGAAATTCTTTGTCAATTGGTGAACACAACATGGACGACATTGGAGGGCACTGACTGGAATATGGCAGGTGGAATGCATAGTTGGTTGGTTACAAGAAGTTATCAACAACGCCGCCGGCTGGCACTACGTTATTAGTACACCTACATAAAGTTGGGTGAGTCCATATTCAAATTATAAGTGATCAGTTAGATATTTTTTAATAAAGTGAGAGAGATGTTATTGCTGTAAAAGTTATGTTTCCTAACTATATAGCATGTTTATTTACTAATCTCATGAGCAACTTGACCTCCTTATCTGATTTAAACAAAATAGACTAACATAGATAATCTTTACAGTAGCCATAAATTAGAAAGAAAGAAAGAAATTTTCATTTGCATAGACCATTGATAAAACACACACAATAAAAAGAACAAAGAAAGATTATTATTTATTGTATAAATGAAATGCATTCTGATAGTATTGTCTTAGGTTTTCGCGATTGTTATAGGTACATTGAATTAAACAATTTTTAACGGAAATATCGCGTATTTTATTTATTTTGTTGAACCTGACGTTTCGAATGATTGCAGCATCCGTGGTCGCACGAAGACTAAGATGGCATTTGTCTTACATTGGTTATTCAATTATAATATCTACCGACATGGATGGATTAATATATGTTCCGATTTACACAAAAATCGCTCACGGTGTCCGAACGTTTTTGAGTAGATCTCTGGGTTTGTGACTTGATTATTTTTAGAACTGGATCCCAAGCAGGTGGTACTTGCCAACCATCTTCTCTATTGAAATTGGGGTGTTTTCTTATTTCAATAGCCTCGCGTAGCATTCTAGGCATGTAGCGGTTCTACGGCGGTTCTAACCGCTACACTCTAAACCCAGAGATCTACTCAAAAACGTTCGAACACCATGAGCGATTTTTATCTGAATCGGAACATATATAAATAATTAATTCATCCATGTCGGTAGATGTTATAATTGAATAACCAATGTAAGACCAATGTCACCTTAGTCTTCCTGCGACCACGGACGCTGCAAAGCGTTCGAAACGTCAGGTTCAACAAAATAAATAAAATACTCGATATTTCCGTTAAAAATTGTTTAATTAAATGCATTCTGATATAACATTCTAGTGTAAACTTGTTTATTTGTAGTATAATATTTATTTGTTATGTTTTTTAAATGAAAAACAGACGTTATTTTTCCAGTTTTGTTTCATTTCCTTACTCACTCAGATGTATTAAATTATTATTTAACAATTCTAATAAATATTAACATTGGCATCTAACTCACATAAAATAAAGAAATAAAAAAAAATGAGTAGTCATTAAATTAACCAAAAACTTATATGAGTAGAGAGATTTAATCCCACGACTTATACCTAATAGCAACTCGCTTACCCTCTGCACCATTGCTGTTACAAATACGATGACGAAAATTTTGATCGATTAGCCTTCGTACTAAGATTGAGGTCGCCTCGTACTAAGATACCTTTCTTTGTGACCCGCTGTACAATGGATGTAATACACGAAAAGAGGCGAAGTCTTAAGCTATCAACCGACCTAGCGCCGGCCAGCACCCACCCACTACCGTAAGTAGATGCATGCCGTTGCTGCAATGGTTGTTCCAGTCGTCTCTGCCTCGACTGCTGTGATTGTCTGTCATCTAGAACGCGTGCAACCCACTACCGTTGCTACTCTGGCTGATCCGGTCGTATTTCAAGGCTCGATGTCCACTCGCTTTCGTCCAAACGTAACAAACATATGAAGCGCCTCGTGGCCATCCGTCGCGTCAATACGTGAAGTTGTCATTTTGCGTCCTTGTGACATTATCATTATGAGCTGAACCGGATGAGAACAGCATACACAACAACAGTAATCAACAGCCCTGTCAGCCGGCAGCCGTAAGTCATGGCGGACGCTTAATGAATATTAATACGTTTATATTATATAATATAGGGGTGCGGATACACGTCAGCGACGAGGGCGGGTTACACCCGTGACTACTAACTCAAATCTATTTCGAAGTGACTCTATTATGTTATATTGAAGAGGATTACATTGTATAAGTAAATTGCTTTCCTAGCATACAATCAATTATCTGTCTATTTATTATCTAATATCGGTACCAAAGGCTTAGTTCGGCATTAATGAAAGTCTATTCATATTGTATAATATAAAAAAATATTTATGTATATCTTCACGCCAGGTCCCTAACGCGGTAGGCAGAGACAACCGAGCACCACATAACCCGATCCTTACATACCTCGCTCGCTTCTTTACCATTCATTGCTTTTCTCATGCACGTTCGCCATTGGTTGGTGATAGCAGGTTAGTCTCCGTGTTTCTCGGCTCCTACACACTTCCACTTTCGCATTGTATATATATATATACCTGTTTCGTCATTTTGTACTTTCATGCTCTCTCTGCCATACCCAGCTCTCACTTCCGTGGGTTAGCGTTAGTTTATTCAACGCACCATCACGCTATTCTCTTCAATCACTCGTCTCTCCACATCAGCGGTGTACCTTCCATTGCTGCTAAAAGCGATTCCAAAATATACAATCTCATCCGCTCCAACACTACATGATCAACCGTAATCCTAGTGTTCGTTCTGGTTATCTTTCTTTCAAATACCATTATCTTGGTTTACTTCGCATTTAATTGTAAGCTTTTCTTCATACAATCATCTTTCATTGTTGTAACTAGTCTTTGCAGTTCGAATGGCGATTCTAGTATTAATATCGTGTCATCTGCATAAAGCAGGCAGTTGACTACTGACTCACCTATTCGCATTCCATTCATATTTCTTATTCTCTGAAGACAAGTGTCCAGATACAAGATGAATAGCCGAGCCGACAGGACGCATCTTTATCTGACACCAATGTTAATATCAAACCAGGGCGATAAGTAAGATTCCGTCCACTCGCACACATACTGTACAATCCTCATAAGTGGATTGCACAGCACGGAGCAGGTCACAGTCAACCCCATATCTGTAGAAAATGTTTCAGAGATTCTTTCGCACGACCCTATCAAATGCTTTCTCATGGTCCACAAAACTGCAGAAAACCTTCTGGTCCAAAGCTAGCGTTTATCAATCCTAATCAACATTTAAACTCCAATTCTATTTAATCAAAAATAAACACTGACTGCATATACACAATGCTCGAATTTCGAATCGAATCGAATCGTTCGAATTTCATTAATTTAATTTTTTTTTTATATCGTACACCCCTGCCGTGGGCAAGGCACTTTTATTATCATTACATATTTATTTATCACATTCACATTTTAAAGTCATTACAGTACAATATAAAACACATTCATACATCATACTCTCTCATTCCTCAGTGTATTCTTTCATACATCATCTTAAAGTTTGATTATCTAAAATTTTTAATTTCGCCCATTTTTGAACGCCGGTGAAACTATTATGTCTGTTTTCAAACTTCCCTCTCCATACTGCGTCAGTCCAGCCACGGGCGACAAAGAGCTTCACAGCTCCACCTAGCCACCGCGATCCCATCGGCTATACAGAGTATAGCCGAGGTATACAGCATTAGTTCTAGGTGGAGCCGCTCTGCTTGTTACGGTCAATGACAACCATGGCTAGACTGACGCAGTATTTTAAAAATTTTGTTCGGGTTTTCGCCACCACTAATTCGGAGACCATTGTTTCGGTGACCCGCATTCCCAACTCCTGCTCTAAGTCAAACCTGTTTGGAGAATGCAGGACACCGAAACAATATGTGCTGCACTGTCTGGTCTACGCCGGGCTCGCAGAAGCACGATGGGTCATCCGCGCATTTGAATCTGTGCAAATACGCGGAGAACCCACCATGCCACGAGAGGACCTGCGTAGTGATGCTAGACGGCACCATTTTGCCCACGATGCCGTACGCCGCCGCCGCACTCGGGAAGAACAGCTTCGTTGTCGAAGCTGTTGTTCCCGATTTGTATCTCCTGTCTCATTCGTCAATGGTCCCCTTGGGGATACCCTTGATGAATGAGACAGGGCAGCGGTCGTAATCTGGCCGCCTCCGCAACCCCAGTGCGGCGCTCCTGGCGAGTTCATCGGCATGTTCGTTCACCTCCAACCCCGCGTGTGCCTTAGTCCAGAACAACGAGACGCTCTTACCCTGGCTTTTGCACAGTTTAAGAGCGCCCCGTGTTGGCACCGCCAGGGGGTGGGGGGACTCGACGTTCGCCACCGCCTGGAGCGCCGCCATGGAGTCGCTGAAGATGCCAATGCTGGGTCTATCGCAGCTCAAAGCGCACTTAGCCTCCGTGCAGATAGCCAGGAGTTCTGCCTGGTAGATAGTACAGTAGGACGACAAAGCAAACCTGAGGGTTTCGGCGTCGCCGTCCATACGGACACAGCGGCGCCAACCCGGCCCCCAATCTTGCTGCCGTCCGTGTACATTCGCAGGGCAAATTATGGAGTTCTTCAAGAAAGGCGTGAAGAGGTTCTTACAGGGTCGGCAACGCAAGAGTGACACCCCTGGTGTTGCAAATGTGCATAGGCTACGGTAACTGCTTACCATCAGGCAGGCCGTATGCTTGTTTACTACCTTAATGGTGTAAATAATAAAAAAAATGGCAAATGCTATTTTGCAAGACGACTTATGTCATTTAGTTACATCACCCTAAGACCTTATTCCTTCTGTACCTGAATGATAAGATATTTGTTAAACCAAGGAAACTGGCTGAACCAAAGAACTATACTTGTAACGCGAAATGATTGATCCGTGGAAATAGATGCCAAAATATCTCTTCTCAGAGAAATAATTGAATATTTATCTATAAAGAGAGCTAAGGAACATTAAGGTGTGACCAGTAGTGTCCAATGACATTTTAAGTTTTTTCTTGCACATCTAGCCTTCCGCCACATAAAATATCATTATCCTACAATTCAATCTATCTATAACTTCACGCCAAATCCCTTACGGGGTAAGCAGAAAGAATCCTATAATTCTGTAACAAAATTTACGTCCACCAAAATTATGCAACAGAACCAGATTAAGCGTTACAAATTTAAAACAAGGCATAATAGAATCTGAAATCAGACTGTGGTACAGGTGAATATGTTTTTATCCCCAGGAATAATTTTCCCTTTCGTTTTAAGCGTGCACCCTTGCCCATAAATGTGCGCTAAGCAATAACAATAAATAAAGCCAAGGACAAACCTTGTGCGTAGCTGGCGTGGATCTGAGCACCAGTTGCTTTTCGCACGGATAACTCTATTTAACACTCTCCCACGTAAGCCTACAGTAATTACATATTTGGTTATATCCCTGACGGTTCTACAGGAAACATTGTATCGAGATGATTTGAAAACAATGTCTCGCAGATCACGTGGACGAAGTCGCGGGCACAGCAGTATGGAATAAAAATAATTGAAAGTAATTCGCTACGCTTGTGTCAATATGGCTACCTTATTACGCGCCCTACGTTGTCATAACAGGACAAACAAATTGTTGAAACAATAAGGCTTAAACTGGCTTAATCTACCGACGGTCGGAGGTAAAGGCAGGTCAGACACTTCAAAATCTTAGTGTCAACCGTATGTTCGTATATCGTACTATCGACAAATATCCCAATAGTTCCTCTATTGAAGACCATAAATGATCGGGGCAACCGCGTGTTGTTAGAACTACAAAGGCTGTTAATACTGTTAAAGCCAAAATCAATCCCTACAGTTGAAGTGAGTAGATCGCTCAAAACGCCCGATACGCAGGTGAAAGGCACAGAAATATCCTCTTTACTGATGAAAACATTTTCACGATTAAAGAACACTGTAAAAAGCAAAATGACAAAGTGAACGCATACAGCTCTAAAGAAGCCACCGAAGTGGTCGGAAAGGTACAACGAGGCCTCCATTATCCTGCATCCGTAATGGTTTGGTGGGGGGTGTCTTATCAAGGAGTCGCAAAGCTTCAATTTTTGTAAAAAAGGTGTGAAGACTTCAGCAAAAGTGTATCAAGACAGCCTGTCTTCGTTCGGGTAGTGAAACAGCAACACGCTTTTTAAAAATGTACCGTGCACTTTCCAGCAGGACCTGCACCTGGTCACAAAGACACGAACTACCCAACCCATAACCCTGGCTCGAAACCAACGTTCTGGACTTTATAAGAGCACTCGTCTGCCCAGTCGTCGTTGGCCCATATCTGAACCCCTTAGAAAACAAGTTATGGTCAGTTTTAGAGGACATGGCCTACTCGAAACGTAACGCCGACATTGCGCTCTTAAGAAATCTCTGGAGCAAGCAGTGGCTAAATTTCCCATGGAAACTGCGTAAATTCAGAGATTCGTAGCCAGACAGATTAAAGGTCTGTATCAAAGCCAAAGCCATTTCGAATAGAATATTTTTATTTTATTTTATTTTTGCCGTGACTTTCATAAATATGTACATGTAACTTTTAAGGTAGGGACAAACTGAGCGCACGTACGCAACGTATGCTACGCATTATGACATCTAAACTACGAAATTTGTATGAAAATATATTACTTGGAAACACACTTGTCATACGCAACGCTGTCACACGCGTCCCATGCAACGTGCGACCTGTCGCGCCAGACCAGACCACTGGGAACGTGGAGGGGATATCATACGCTATCCCACGCGTGCGACTAGTGTGTTTCTAGATCTTACGTTCGCAGCGCGTCAGACACCAATTTCTTTAATAATGTATGGTATTCACCAACAATTTCTCTTTCTTTATTTATCTCATGAACCCAATATCTTCTCTTCTTAACTCTTTTTTTTGTTCTTTTGGCTCGGAAATATACATTTAAAAATAACAAACGTAGTAAATCGTCCTTAAATTCACTGTCAGACTCAGAAAATATTGTACACCTGAAGAAATTACAACAGCGTCTGATGTCAATGAACGTCGTATACGTGGGACAAGTGTGCACACCATCTCGCCCACGTTGCGTTGCATACGTTGCGTACGTGGGCTCAGTTTGTCCCTATCTTTATTAAGATTACATTACTTCATAAAAAGCAAAAGCATATTAATTTGTAACAGAAGTTATGGACGGTCTAGGTCTATAGACAAGGTCTATCTGCTTATTTATGCGTGCTTATTAATGTACGATTAACACCTTCTCTGTTGGCGCGATACGTTGCATGCACGGAGGTCTATGGAGGAGCGAACGTAGAAAGCACCGGTGAACTCACAAAACATTTACAGCACGCTGCCCGGGAAAAAGGGGAAAGCTGTTAATAGAGACAACGAGAAAGAATAAAATAATTTGTAGGGATCGAAGAATTGCCCACGGCACGAAGAAAGCCTTTGCCTTCCGCTTCTCTCGCGTTCCGGTTCAAATGACCGCGAGGTCGATGGAGCCGTGGGCAGTGGTGGGTTATCATTAATTAGTCATGCGTTGTTGTTAACTAATTTGTACACGCGTCTGCTGAATGGACTCCACTGAGTAATGTTTCGGTTTGGCAATATTACGATTTGAATTTATGTGCCTTAATTTATCGCCTATTAAGTTAACTAATGTGCACATTAATGGCCGTGTTTAATTTTAACTGTTTGTAATTATTGCATGATTATTAAAGTGGGCAGATCAGAACTGAACGAGGTCTGGTGGCAAAATTATCATCATGGAGTCTGGAGGGTTTGTTGTGTTCCCGTGAGTGTTTGCGAATGAGCTCCTAAGGGTTGCTGCGTAAGTAGCGGGAGTGATAACGCGCAACCGATACTTCATATATTGTAGGCGTTTATAACCTACAAAAACGCTTTACAACAGGTGGCACGTGTATTGTATGTCTCCTAACCTTGTATATAAAAGGGAAGGGAGTAAGATTACCCGCCAGCTCCTAAGCTGCTGTGTTAGTATCATGCGTGACTATACGCGTTAGTGATACTCCCTATATTGCAAGCGTTCATAGGCTACTGTCACAACGTTACATCAGCGGAGCCGTATACTTGTATGCCTCCTGAAGTTGTAAAAAAAGTCTTGTCTTTAGCCGGTAAATACTTTACTCATTGCATTCGCCGACGTTATCTCTGTTCACTGTACAAGTGGCATCCGTCTGCGGCGCTACTGCCCTGAATGGTGTAATATTCCAAGAGGTACGAGCAGGCTGCGCCACCCGGCTCCGCTGCCCGTGGTTCAATATCCGCGTTATTTCCGGTCTCGGCCTATCGACAGTTTTACTAAGCTGGGTTCGCTTCGACTGATCGGAAACTACCTCACCGTTAGTCACCACTCTGACTCAACACGTACTTACATACGCAAGTTATATATATTATTTTACAACATTGGTAAGTAAACACATCGCTCACCTGATTAAAATGTTTACTGTACCTTATCAACGCTTGCAATACAGGTATTATGGTTAGCGCGTTGCGATTCCCGCTGTACCCATTGTTTATAAAAAAATCTCAGTGAAATGTTAACAGTTAGGTTGTTGTATCCTATGAGTGAGGTTGTCAGTAAATGTCTGTCGATTTGCTACGTTAGCAGTAGGGGTGAGGACAATCAAGCGATTCATACGACTACGGTAATTACTTTACATTGCTTAAAAAATGTTTTTGTGCGATATGAGAGATAGACAAGATGGAGGTTACTAATAAAGCCACCTTTGTACTCAACTGTAGCGAAGCCCAACAAAGGAGGGTTATGTGCTTGACCTGTAAGTATGTCCGTCCCTTTCATGAAGGAAGTGGAGACCTCATGGAGGTAATCGCTTATAAACACAATACACGCTGTTACGACTCGCTGGGGTGAGGTAGAACACGTAGCTCTAATTGGCTAATTCAAGAATTAACATCGTGTCATTCCGGTCATGTTCGTGCCTGCGATGTTTTAGTGACATATGACAGAAATATGTGACGATTATCGATATATCGATAAAAATTGTAACAGATTATATACCTATTAGATATATAAAACGTGAGTTTAGCTTTGGGTCTGAGAAAATGAGTAGCCACTTATATCGCAAATAGATTTTTTTGTATACGACAATTATATATTCAAAACCGAGCGCCATAAGATGCGCACCTTACATATTTCACTCGCTTCTCTAACATTCATAGCTCTTTTCGTGTACGCTCACCGGTTCCTGGGGCTCCTGACATCACCTTCTGATAAAACACGAGCAATTTGGTCATGGTAGGTTAGTCTGGGTCTTCCTAGGCTCCGACATCCTTCCACTTTTGTATTGTATATCTGTTTCGTCATTCTTTCATCCTGTATTCTTCCTACGTGTCCGAACCATTTTCTTATCTTAACACCGACATTCTCTTTTAGACCATCAGACGTTATTTTTCGAAATACGATAAGAATATTAATGAACAAGCAATTTAATTATACTACAATGGTACATCCTATTAAAATGCTCATATTTACGATCTTAAATTAACTTAAAGTTAAGTTAAGTTAACCTAAGATCACTTACGTACACCAATGTTCTGATAGGTGAAGTCAAAAACAAAACTAGGAATACAAAGACGCTCAACAACAGCATAGAGTCTTAAATAATTGTAACGCCAGTCCCATTGAAGTGTTTCTGCATGAATATGCAATATAATATACTGTAAGTCTATCTGGAGAGCTATCAGGCATCGGACATATAGAATGAAACATACTATGTATAATAGGGAAACAGAATCTAACGCTTACCTACAAGATAAAACCAACGAACACTGCAATCTTTTTCGTGAATACAGAGCAAAAGATCCCACTGACAAGTATTAATTCAAACAACTGGAACTCCCAAAATGTATAATACTGCTAGTATATATATATACATAGCAATGATTATGGAATTGAACTTACGACCCTAAATGTTTTTCGCCAAAATGTATATCAATACAATAAAAGATCAATTTAAGTCCATCAAGAATAGATAAAGATAAAAATTCTTTATTTAATGGCAAATAAAGAATTTTTATCTTTTATGCCCTCGCGGGCACTTAGACACGTCTTGCAGTTTTTGAAATATAATCTTATTGTATCTTATTTAATTATTTTTTTACTTTTTTCCATTTTTTTATCTACTAGCATTTCGGAAAGCATAATATATATAGACAGCATTACGTCTGTATTAGTGAACACTTTTTGAATAACCTATCGGAGGCGGTACTTCAATTCTAGTTGAAGAAAATATACGAGCGGAAGAATTGAACTTCTGTAAAATAGTCAGTAAACCAGACTATTTCGAAACTTGCGGTCTTCGCCGAGCATCTCATAGACAAAGGACATAAGTTATCCCCCACTAATACATATCAAATTTTACACACCATAGACAAAGGTTTAAAACTAAATATTAGGGAACAATTAGAAATTAATAAGTGGCCAGGCCAGTCGTGGCAGCGACGGTGGTGGAGGGGTCATGCGGATTCTGTTCCAGATGGCGGACGACCGCAGCAGCCGAGGCAGAGACTACCAGAGCAGCCATGGCAGCGTCGGCATGTTGCACGTACTAACAGTAGTGGGTGGGTGCCGGCCGGCGCTAGGCCGCATGAACCAATTGGTGGCGGAAGCACACAAGGCAGGTTAGATCAAATTGTATGTAAATTTTTCAAAGGAACTACTGAAAACAAATACTCTACGGTTACTAATATCATCATGTTCATACACTACCAATCTGATCTACCGTATACATAGCGTACATACGAGTATGATGCATGTTCTGAGGAATTATTTAACATTAGACATATTATGCTTGTTACTTTAAACTTCCAAGAAAATTTCACCCTTTACAAAATTCATAGAATTTCAATAAAGTACCATAGAAAGTTTCAATAAAGTAACATATTTTCCGTGCTATTCACTCGCGCCTGTCAAGAACACGAGACGACATATTTCAAAACTGATTCTTCCATCTTGGTTTTGTTGTATTTTTCTTTCGCCGAAACAAATTTCAGCGGTATAATTCTCTATTTTTTCTGTATCATTTAATAATACTGCTACATATTTATTGAGAAAAAATACCGATATCAAAGCGATAAATTATTTACCGTATTGCTGAAACGTTCTCCTTACGTATTCGGTACTCTCTGATGCGTTCATTCAAACGCGTTACTTATAAATATTACTTCAATTTTCCTACATAAAAATTGGAAAGATATTTCTCAGCGGCCCATCTCCCGTACTTGGTAAAGTACTTTGTAAATTACGCGATGCTAACTCAGGAGTTCTTGGAGATTACTGTTAACATCTCTAACTGACAGGACTGGAATAACCTTCCAGTGAGTTGGACGTTAACTGCAGTATTCTATAAGGTATCGTTCATCAAGCTCCTCATTCCCTTACAATAATTATTAATTCGCGATCAAATATTTTAATTTCTACGATGAAAAACGTATCTACTTGCCATCATGAGCTGTCATAAAATCTCACAATAACCAAGCTACGAGTATATATATGAAAAGCGAAATGTACAAGAAGCGAGCTATTTGTGTAAGGACCAAGTCATGTGGTACTCGGTTCTTTGTGCCTGTCTCGCAAGGGACCCGCGTAAAGATCATGATCATCTCAGCCAGTATTCGTCGACTGCTGAACATAGGCCTCCCCTCTAGAGTGCCATTCCATACGAGGTGGACATAGTAGACATATTCTGCAGAACAAACGTATATCCATAGTAGCAATATCCGCCGGGAGTGTGTCCGCGTGCCACCTGCCGCGGGCAGATTTGTCTCGATTGCTTTTTGTTCCCAATCCCATCCCAGTGATTGGCCATTGTTCCGGCGACGTGCACCACCGGTGAGTCAGCCTGCACGCACAGTTGTTACTTAACGGCTTATTGTGTGCAGGGCATGGCCCGCTCTTCATTTATAAAGAACAATGCAGTATTTATAGTTCGTTACATTTTTAAATGTTGGTCCAACAAAGTCGTGAATTTGCATCTTGTTTATTATGGCGATAATCTTAATTTCAGATCTTAAGAATAGAAGGTGATGCCAGGAACCTTAGCGAGCGAAGCGAGTGAGGTTTGTAAGGATCGAGTCATGTGGCGCTCGGTTCTCTCTGGAAACTAGTTTAGAACGTGAAGCACAGATTAACAGCTGATCGTTAGGATTGTCGAAAATGGAGATTAACATCAACGAAGATTCTAATCCGTTAGAGTGAGGGGTTTTTTTTATTTGCTAAAAGAGAAAGAGTAAGGGAAATACGTCTTGAAAAATAACAGCAAACCAACGTCAGTCACGACTAAATGTCGATCGACTTCGACATGCACTCAATAGAATATTATCAAGTCCAACCTGATATCTACCATCTTCTACTTTCTATTTTCTGAGAAATTTTT
Organism: Pyralis farinalis; assembly: GCA_947507595.1. NCBI lineage: Eukaryota > Metazoa > Arthropoda > Insecta > Lepidoptera > Pyralidae > Pyralis > Pyralis farinalis. Next base: position 1,402,253 of record OX382264.1, read on the forward strand.
CTTCTTATCCTTATCTCGTTTCCTAATCCATTAAACGTCTTATGCTTGGGCTTCTGCTTTGAGTTTTTCTAGAATTGGTGGCGGAAGCACACAAAGCAGGTTAAATCGAATTGCATGTAAATTTGATTTTCGCTAAATAACGCCTGAATCTATTAACTATTTTCTATAATTCTAATAACAACCAGTTGAGAATGCGCAAGCTTGCATTGCCAGAGGAACACCTGGCTCGTCAATTATATAACATTTTTTTTTTTTAATTTGTCGGCCATTTTGACCATGTTCCTTAAGAGATAGGAACGGTGTTCCTGAACATTCCTATTCTACTTTTTTATACTGAATCCGAATCTGAAGTCAAAATTCGAATATTCGAAAAAAGTGACAGACAAACGCACGGACGAACGCACAGACAAACATATAGAATTCATATAGGAACGGTGTTCCTGAAAAGTTGTCGTGTATTTAAGTAATGGTAATTTGTAGGAAGTATGAGCAGTGACAGCCCAGTGGACAGTGGACAGTGGACAGTGGACAGAGGACAGTGGACAGTGGACAGAGGACAGTGGACAGTGGACAGAGGACAGTGGACAAGGAGCCGGTCTGTCGACCAACCGATGCCCGGTTCGAGTCCTGGCGGGCATGTGACTGACTTCGTGTATTTATGTACATATTTACCACTTGCTCGGCGGTGAAGGAAAACATCGTGAGGAAACGCACACGTCCAAGAAATTATATTTTGAAAGACGTGTGACCTGATCTAAGATAGTCTGGTCCAGCCTCTGGGTTGTAGAGGTCTGACAGCAGTCGTTCCATGTAAAAATCACTGTCTTCGCCAAATCCTAAAGCTTAGGTAGCGGACTACGCCCATCCTAATGGATTAGGAAATGAGATAACGCGAAGAAGAAGAATGAGAAGGCAACACACACACACATCCATAATATTATGTAACACATCGCTACGTCAATAAATATTTTCAGACCATATTCAATAATTAACGAGTAGATTTCACTTTATAACTTTGGGGGATTTATAATCATGTGACATTTATGTTTCTAACTCAGATAATCTAATCGAGAAAAATGACTGTGAATTACAGACAGATGTTAAAACTGTAAGTGTTCCTTGTTCACGTGCAAACCTAAAAATGGATTACCAATAGAGCGACCAATCACACTGGACCACCACTACATCAACCCTTACTCCTCCCACTGCAGGGATACGGGCCTCCCTTCAACCGAAGGGGTTTAGAGCGTACTCCACCACGCTGCTCAAATGCGAATTGGCGGAGGACAGCGTTTTCAAGTCGCCCGAGGGCCGCTGACTAAGCTTTACGACTGTCATTTATCGACAACGGCCGGGACCGGCGGCTTAACGTGCCCTCCGAAGCATACTCGAGATAGATAAACCCATCCGTAGACAGGCTGCGGTCGACGTTGCTTAACCTGCATGTTTTGGTTAGAATGACACGCGCAACGATGCCATCTAGCTCTCAACACTGGACCAGTTTATTGTAATTAAGATGATACCCGGCGCTTAGTAGTTCCCTCTGGTTCAGTCAAGGAGTCTCTAAAGCCTTCTCGACGTGTATACCTAAATGTTTAGTTTTCTTTCATACCACAGTAATTGTTATTAGCTTCTCCACGAAGTATCTTTTGTGACCGAAGCCTTGGAACCCGTGTTTTTGTTTACATTTGATATAATTTACTTGGAAACATTAAATAATGCATATTGTGACTGTTTTTCGAGGAAATAAAGCGGGGTACACACCGGGAGTGTTCGCATGTTACTCGAATAGTATTTCTATTTTTTATCAAACAAACACACGGCCAACATGATGGGATATTATTACTCTAGTCTGTAAATACTTGCAATATATCGTCGTTGCCGTTAGCGTTCGTGCATTGCTAAGTCTAGACTCTTAACTGACCAAAGCCTATTAATAGATATGCTACATATGGCTCAAACTAAACTAAATATAAATAAAACATCCTTCTGTTGAGAATCTCTCCTGCTGAACGATATAACTTTTGCTTTACACTTGCAGTGCGTTGAATTTTGTGCCAATTACTTCCCTAGCTACTGTCATATTTTATTTATCAGATGAATTGGTTATTTGGTGTAAGTAACGTTAAGTTTTCCGGTATATAGTCGGCATTCAGTACCTACGTTATTAGCAGCTTCAGTTTGCTCAATTTGGAAATTTCGTTAGTAAAATTCGTAAGCTGTCCTTGATCTAGTAAGTAACAAGAAATGAATGGCTCTGAATCTGATATGAATTTACTGACGCATTTGTTTTGGCTGCTTGGAGATGAAATCCAAGGAAATATTACAAACAGTATAAATAGGTCACTATGTTTTAAATCTAAAGGAAAACTCCGTAGCACGTGTTGTACTCGGCCGATTAACAAGCATGGGCCCGGCGAAAGCACGGTATGATCAACCAACATGATCGTCATGACAGCCTATATTTTTTTTAGTCAAATGGGGCTTATTTGACTAAAAAAAAATATAGGCTGTCATGACGATTGCCAACAGAAGTGAAAACTTAAAACTCATACTCTTAACTTAATACGTGCTCTTAATATCAGCATGTCGGTGACGTGTTCAGACATTAGCATGTCGATAACGCGAATTATAATTTTCCCCTATCATACTCGTAAATAGCTTAACGCGATTAAAGAAATTTTCACGTGTAAATAAACCCTCCCAGTGAGCGCCCTTCCTAATATCTTGTTTCCCAAAGTTACCAAAATGCGCGGATCTAAGACTTATATCATTTCCTACAACAAATATCAATTTGGGACAGGTGCCGCCTCCCCGTTCGAGTCAACACCATTATTCTTATTTTCCAATAAAACTTCTAACTTTATTTATATAATGTTCCGTGTATTATTTCTCAATTTGAAGTTATTGTTATATTTTTATTGTCAAACATGTCGAGAACAGAGCGAGTAACTCTTCACTGTATTGTTAAGATGTCGTCCTCGCCCCTTGGCCGAGGGCCTTCGTTTAAAAATAACTTGTAAACATTTGTTTCAGTACAATTTTTCCTTTATTGTATATTCATGATAATAGTAGTTCTTTTTCACATTGCACCAGTCTCCACTATCCACAAGACTTCAGCCAAATAAAAATTCCCTAGTGGATTTTGTTTGTGTGAATAAGCGAGGTAGCGCAAGACACTGAAGTGCTGTAGCAGTGGAGGCAACTGCTATAAGAGATAGGATTGCACTAGAAGCTAAGCTTGTAAACCGATGGGTCGCCTTTGTTTGGCTTGTAGAGCAAGGCAAGCTACATTTGCCAATGATGTTCGCATCTGGTAGTTGAATACGAAATGTGAAAATGCGTAATAAATTGCTACGCCCACGTATCTTAGTAGGTATACCGCCGCTATACAGAAATGTAATAATTGATCGTTCTCACTAACCTTAATAGGGCAGTTTCAGGAGTACACGACCACTAATCGAGAGGTCGTGACTTCAACCGCAACTTATACAGTGACTGTGACTGTTCGATTTATAAAAAAAAAAACATTTTTCTAAGCAAAGTTGTGTCAAAGCAACTATAAAATTAACACATAACAAAACTATAATATTTTCGAATGAATAAAATTCTGAGTCAGTTCTGTTCGCTTCCAACGAGTAATTATAACAACCAACAACTTTGTAATAATAACAAGTTATGTACGACGAGTTAATATGTATTATTTCAACGAAAGTAGAGAATTCAATTAATAATATAAATTCAGTTCCACGTTTTAATTCACCGTAATGCAATACGCAGTTAATTTAATATTAACGATCAACAGAGTTCGCTGAATTATTTTAACATAACAAATGTACGAACGTGAAAACGAATTTTACGACAATAAACAAATAATTGGGGCTCATGTGCTAGAAGCTGCCAATCTAACAGGTTGCAATTCTGGTCCAGCGCAGTGCGGATAGGACGTACCCCGGACGAACTGCACCGATCCGTCCCCGTCAGTGCGAATTTGGCGTTACGTGCGGCGGTGAGGGTAGCCTCCCGCCACGCAGCGCCAATTTAGACGGGACTAAGAAAGCCGAGAACTTAGAGGAAGGATAGTAACACCGACGATTTTCCCGGACGACTCTCCTAAATTTCATCCATGTTCATGTTTATACGTGGAGACGAAATGAACAAAAAAATTTAATCGATTTAAAGTTGATAGATGATCAACGAAACAATGTTATACATACAAGATCTGATAGAGGCCTCACTCTTGAAATGGACCACAACCTGGTGATAAGCCTTTTTGACCTTTCAAAAAGTGTAGAGACTGGCGAGCACTTACTATTTTCGGATGCCATGAGAAAATAAAGAGTGAAAATTTATCAAGAATAAGTAATAGCAGCTGAGGTGATGTAACTAGGTAATACTTGCGTCCGGTACGATTTTTGTTCCTGTGCAATTTATATTGAAGAGCCGGCATCATAGTACTATTGTGCAAAGGCAAGGGTTTACGATCATGGGATTACGTCAGTTACAGGGCTAAAAGTGCAAGCAGCTTAGCAGCAAAAGTGTACGGAAAAATAATTGTGAAGAGAATGTGGGTGAAATCCGATGGCACGCTGAGGCGCAGCACGAGCCGGATTCCAAAAATAAAAGGATGTACCTGCGAGTACGTATTAAGTTTTCTCACTCCGCAATATCGTAAAGAAATATCTGGTGCTTAACTTGTAGATTTTGAGAAACCATTTGACATGGCTGTTCGAAAGAATCTCTGGGGCATATTACCGAGATATGGAATCGATGGTGCCATACTACGTATTGTATATAGTCCACTTATGAAGATTGTACAGTGTAAGTCGGCAGCAGATTATTGCTTTGGCTTTATGTCAATATTGACATCTGTCGGCTTGGCTGTTTGTTTTGTAATAATTGTCTACAGAGACACACCCGTGCGCTCTGACCTCTCTGTTTACCCCGGAACCTGGCAGGCTGAAGATATAGATAGGCAGATGTTCTTATACATTTGAAATTATTATAATAGATTTCGAATAAAATTCAGAATGACACGCCTGGTAATTAATTGCAAGAAATAAATATTTGAACAAAGTTCGTTTATTTTTCCGTTGTGATTATTCTAGGCATTTTCAAGTTTCAATGAACAAGATTTTTAAATGTGAGTGCATGCCAGGAAAAAATTGGTGTGCGTTTTTTTTCTTATATAATTACGGTTACAAGCTTGTTTGCCTCCAGAGGTTATATAAAAAAGCAGATAGTAATTACAATGTAAACATTGCAATGACAACATGATGACAGACGTGAAAGGTCAAGGGATCAATCTGTAACCATGTACTTGGCTTATGTAATTGAATAACGAAGTCAACTGTTACTGTTATGAATTCTGGAGTGAATATTCTAGAATTCTCAAATATTTTTGCGAATCAGTCGGCAATCACTGATTTCAGTGAATTAAAACTGTGGTAAATTTTTAACTGTCTCATTGTTCATTCAAAGACGACGACGCAGACGGCTCTATTGCGAGAGTTTTCAATTCGCCGGGAGTAGTGGAGACGCTATTTCTGTATTTAAATCCTCTTGAATATAAAGTGATGTTTAAAGTTTACAGTTACTCGCGCTAACACAATGTTCTCAGTGAGTCTATTTTTTGATTTCTTTTTTTTTATACTACGTCGGGAGACATACAACCATACGACCCACCTGATGTAAAGCGGGTACCGTAGCCTATTAATGCTTGCGATATATTAATTATCACTCGCGCGATGCCTCCTCCGCTGCTTACACAGCAACTCCTTGGGAGCATACTGGTGACCTCACTCACACGCAGGAACGCAACAAACCTCTAGGGAGTTGTTAATTAGCTGCGGTTTTCTGTGCCGGTGGAGGTACTTCCCCAGGCGGGCTGCTTTGATGCGACCTACCTCTCTTAAAATTTCTCTACACAAATGGAAAATAATACAATATTTGTGACTTCACTAATGTGTGTGTGTTCGTCAGAGGTATTTATGCAAGACTTGCCAACCTATATATATATATATATATATAATAGAGCAGTAATAGCCCAGTGGATAAAGAATCGGCCTAGTGACCGGCAGGTACTTGGTTCGATTCCTGGCATGTGCCACTAAATTTTGACGAGTTCGGTGGCTCGGTCGTGAATGACGCGACATTGACACCAACGCTCGTGGGTTCGATTCCCACACAAGACAAACATTTGTGTGCATGAACATGTCTGTTTGTCTTGGTCTGGATGTTTTAAGAGAGGTAGGGCGCATCGAAGCAGCCCGTCTGGGGAAATACCTCCATCTCACAGAAAACCGCAGCCAAATAACAACTCCCTAGAGGGTTGTTGTGTTCCTGCGTGTGAGTGAGGTCACCAGTAAGATCCCAAGGAGTTGCTGTGTGAGCAGCAGAGGAGGCATCGCGCGAGTGATATATCGCAAGCGTTGATAGGCTACGGTACCCGCTTTATATCAGGTGGGCCGTATGCTTGTATGCCTCCCGACGTAGTATTAAAAATAAATTGTGTTTTCGGATTGATGTACATATTTGTAATTGTCACTTGCTCGGCGATGAAGGAAGACATCGCGATGGTGCGGAAACCCGCACGTCCAAGAAATAATATTTCGAAAGACGCGTGAACTTCCCTAAGAATAATCTGGTTTCCCCTCTAGGTTGTGGTGGCCTGACGGCAGTCGCTCCATAAAAAATAATCTTCGCCAAATCCTTAGGCTTAAGTAACGGACCCCGTCAATCTTAAAGGGCAAGAAAACGGGATAACGCGAAGTAGAAGAAGAAGTAAGTTAAACTGTCGCGGTAGTGGCTGGCGACGGAGCAGGCGTGGCACAGGCCGGAGAGCTCAGTGCGTGTCTGATGACGGCACCGATACTACGGGTCAGTCAGTCTTGGGTCTATTAATTAAAAAAACGATATTCCCATCAGGCGAGTCGAATTCGTTTTCACATTTAAAATTTAAAATGTCGACTCGCTCTCCGAGGGTAAACAATTTTTATGAAAATATTTTTCGCAAAAAATCATTTTTTTTTTAAGTTGTAACTAGATATTTACGGCTTTCGGTTTTTTTTTCTTAACTTGTGCTACATGACCATGCTTCCAACCAAATTTCATGGATGTAGGTTCACGGGAAGTAGCCTATAGGTTTTGATTCCCTTGCGAGTGTCAAAATATGCATATAAACAAGGCTTTAAACAGCCAAATCTTTTGATTGCGTTCACTTAAAAATTTGATTTTTTCACTGCTCGAAGGTACTGCAGACCTGAGTATGTGATATTAATTTCAGCTTGATTGTTCCACTTGTCCCTGAGAAAAAGGGCATTGACAGACAGATAGACAGACATACGGCCAACAAAATGATCCTATAAGGGTTCCGTTTTTCCTTTTTAGGTACGGAACCCTAAACACGCCACATTTTGAAGTAAATATAAGTGAACTGTTGCCTGCACTACGTCGCGGGACAAGCAGATTATGTTGTATCGTTGACAGCCGCTTTGATAATTAGATTTGAGTCTTTCAGAGGCTCATATTTACACTAACTTTCACCTCTTCGTCTCAACTTCAACCCGAGTTAATTTCACAAGAACTTGAGTTAATCCAGTTATAAAACTCATATTTTAAAGGATATATCTAATATAATTTCAACTACATAGAAAACAGTCATAAAACATTAGTTTGCAGTGACTCCTATTACGACGTTTATACGATGGTGAATATGTTCACATCTCACCGCTCACGACTCCCACTGCACTGAGACTGAATTCCCTCTATCATTTATTTGTGATGAGCCCGCTGTTGGGTTTGATTCCCACACAAGGCAAATATTTTTTTGTCTTGGTGTACAAAAAAAAAATGTATGTTTATCAGTTGTCTAGTACCCATAACACAAGCTTCGCTTACCCAAAGTAAGCGAAGCTTGTGTTATGGGTGCTAGGTGTAATTTATCCGACAATATTTATTATTTATTTATTTCTTTCGTGTATTAAAATTATATTTCACACGCATACGTCTGCTATGTTGAAATTGTTTCAAACTCTGTTGAATAAAGTTTTGCTGTAAATAATACACGCCTGCCACGTCAGTCGCAGAGGATTACATTTAATCAAATTTACTGTAATTAAAACGCAGAATTCAATTTATGTTAATAATTGAATTCAGTTTTAGTTGAAACATATTAACTTGGGATATGTAATATTTTATTATTACAAAGTTATTGTTTGCAATAATAACTTGACGTGGGGGCGAACAAACCTGATTCAGAATTGTGTTCGATAAATATCATAATTATGTTATTATATTAATTTTGGGGTAGTTATAAATACCACATGAACCCTTCGTCATCCCACTGCAGGGATACGGATCACCCTTCAACCGAAGGTGTTTAGACCATTCTCCACCACGCTGCTTTAATGCGGATTGGCGGAGGCCAGTGTTTTCAAGCCGCTTGAGGGCCGCTGACTTAGTTTAACGACTGTCATCTATCGACAACAGCCACGACAGACGGCTTAACGTGCCGTAGCCTATGAAGCACGGAGAAACTCGAGATAGTTAAACCCATCCATAGACTGGCTTCAGTCGACGTTGCTTAACCTGAGTGTTCGGTTGGAATGACTCGTACAACGAAGCCATCGAGCTCTCTAGTTATAACTATTTTTCATAAATTGTTAAGTTACTCCACTATATGTTAGATTGAAGCCACGTCTTCCTTGTGACGGGTAGAGATTTTGATGAGCTAGGTGGTCCAGTGGTTAGTAATGCCACTTTGACACTAATGCTCGTGGTTTCGATTCTCATACAGCATAAACATTTGTGCGCATGAGCATGTCTGTTTGTCTTAGTCTGGGTATTTTTAATGAGGTAGGACTGATGAAAGCAGCCCATTTGGGGAAGTATCTCCATTTCATCGAAAGCTGCAGTTTTCTGGGGGCTTATTGTGTTCCTACGAGTGAGTGGGGTCCCGAGTAAATTTCTAACGATGCTATGTTGTCGAGCTCGTTGGCTCAGTCGTGAATGACGCGACTTTGACACCAACGCTCGTGAGTTCGATTCCCACACAAGGCAAACATTTGTGTGCATGAGCATGTCTGTTGGTCTTGGTCTGGATGTTCTAAGAGAGGTAGGGCGCATCAAAGCAGCCCGTCTGGGGAAATACCTTCACCTCACACCTTCACCTTCACAAATAACAACTCCCTGGAGGGTTGTTGTGTTCCTGCGTGTGAGTGAGGTCACCAGTAAGCTTCCAAGTAGTTACTGTGTAAGCAGCAGAGGAGGCATCGCGCGAGTGATATTTATATCTCAAGCGTTAATAGGCTACGGTACCCGCTTTACATCAGGTGGGCCGTATGCTTGTATGCCTCCCGACGTAGTATAAAAAAATCTGTTCAAGTAATTTTTAAACGAAGGCCCCCGCCCAAGGGGCGAGTACAACATCTCAGCAATACAGTGAAGAGTTACTCGCTCTGTTCTCGACATGTCTAACATTAAATATATAACAATACCTTTAAATTATGAAAAAATACACGCAGCATTACGTAAATAAAGATAAAAAGTTAGAAGTTTTATTGGAAAATAAGAATAATGGTGTTTACTCGAACGGGGGGCGGCACCTCTCCCAAATTGATATTTGTTGTAGGAAATGAGTTAAGTCTTAGATCCGCGCATTTTGGTAACTTTAAGAAACACGATATTAGGAAGGGCGCTCACTGAGAGGGTTTATTTACACGTGAAAATTTCTTTAATCGCGTCGAATTATTTTTGACAGGGGAAAATCCTAATTCGCGTTGTCGACATAGATACTAATGTCTGAAAGAGATACTTTCACAGTCATGTTGGTTGATCACACCATGCATTAGCCAGAGCTATAGGTATCTGTTAATCGGCTGAGCGCACCATGTGCCGGCGGCGTTGGTTTGAGCTTTAAAATTGTAGTGACCTATTTATACCACATGTAACATTCTCTTGAGCTTTTTCTCTATGCACACAACTTTTGGAGATATCTAATCGAAATACAAGCGCATGGCCCACCTGATGTAAAGCGGCTACCGTAGTCTCCGAATGCCTGCAACACATAAAATATTACTCTTGCGCACCTCTGCTGCTAACGTAGTGATTCCTCAGAAGCTCCCTGGTGACCTCAATCACTCATAGGAATACAACAACCCTGCAGATAATTGTTATTTGACTGCGGTTTTCTTTGTGGCAGAGGTACTTCCCCAGACTGGCTGCTTTGATGCGCCCTACCTCTCTTAAAAGACTGTTCATAAAGACATAATAATGTTTGCTTCATTAAAAATCAAATACCATAAAACATAAGTCAAAAATATAAGTCCGAAAGTCTTCCAGCATGTTACAATCATTATGAATTTTGTTCAGAAATAGATTGAAAAAAACATTTCAATTGAGTAGGTTATAAGAGTGACTTCAAAAAATAGTTATTTATATATACTATAGGTAACATCAACATCAATTAAATATAAGCCAGCTATTTTTCCAGTTTCCTTGCATGTAATGGTGTCGCTGATAGACACCGTGCCACACCAATCCCTACCCATCCGACTGCAGGGATATGGATTTCCCTTTAATCCAGGGATCATACTCCACTATGCTGCTTGACTGATCGGAGAGGTTTCGAATAAAAAACTTCGTCGTGCCTACTGAGCTAGTCATGTATTTAATCATTCTTAAACTCTTCTGCGGTTATCTGAACCAGTGGGGCGTAGAAATAGATAAAATTTAAGTGTGCTACATTAGACAGGTCTTGCCGTTCCTATCGAATATAATTTGTGTGAAATTATCTGATAATAACAACTACATTTGTATATATAGCTTATTCTAATCCTACTAATATTCTAAATGCGAAAGTTTGTATATATGGATGGATGTTTGTTGCTCTTTCACGCTTAAACGGCTGAACGGATTTGAATGAAATTTAGCACGTAGATAGATTATGATCTGGATTAACACATAGGCTACGTTATTTGACTCCACGCGGGCGGAGCCGCGGGCAACAGCTAGTATTCTATATTTTCCGTGAACGGTTTCCTTTTGAATTCTTAGCAAAACCATAAGTCAGTTTAGATTTTAGAGGACGCACTCTGATCGTCACACAATTTAGGTCCCAATAGTATTAGATATCTGATAATCCGTGGTGCACGGCAGTTGAGCTTCACTTGACTAGCCATCTCTGAGGTTTTTAAATGCCTTATTTGTCTTATTGCTATCTCTCACTTTGCCAAAAGGGGAAGTCAATCACAAAACTTCCTACTCCTACAAGTTTCTTCTGATTAAATTCGTCGTGAGTTCCAAGGCAGCTGTAGTTTCACCCCCGGGACAGCAATGAACTTCACTGTTCATTGCCTTTTTGGTGGTCGCCGCTGTTAATTCTGGCTACACAGGAGACACAGTGGTGGGAATGAGTGGTGGGCCTGGTCGTCACACAAAACTTATAAGAAAACTACATGTTTAGACTGTCTAGTCTTTGGAAGTACCTCCACCTCACAGAAAACCGCAGCCAAATAACAACTCTATCCCTAGAGGGTTATTGTGTTCCTGTGTGTGAGTGAGGTCACCAGTAAACTTCCAAGGAGTTGCTGTGTAAGCAGCAGAGGAAGCACCGCGCGAGTGATACTTAATATATCGCAAGCGTTAATAGGCTACGCGTTAATATAGTATATTATTAGTAAGCGTTATAGGTAGTATGCTTGTATGCCTCCCGACGTAGTATAAAAAAAAAGTCAACTACACATTTATTTCGTTTGTGTATGGATTTTATGTCTTAATATTATTTTTGAACTTTGGACGAGTATTAATAAGCGTAAATAATTTTGCAAGCTGTGTATACCGATAAGTAGCAGAGCGTTTATCGTACTAATTAGCGTTGTATACTTAACATGATTGTATCGATGTATTCGGCTGTTGATGAACCAACAAAATAAAATAAAAAAATGTACGGAATCCCCGAGTCTCGATCCGATTTAAGTCTATATTTTGATAAGCTGTGAGCAGAATAAACAAACTGTTGGTTTCCTTTCACGCTTCAGCGGCTGCTGGGTCAGAACTCACACGGCCACGTGGTATTCGGTATCTGTGGGCTCTGTGTGCTCTTTGATCCCTTACGTTCTTTAATTTAAACATTTTTGTTATTCTAAAAATATAGAAGATATTTTTCTTCCTTTTTGCTCGATCTAGTAGTCGAGTCTTTTCGTAAAATCTATATATATGACATAAAAATAACATATTTAGTCATTTCTTTTGAAAGTAGCTTCATTAAACGAATTACTGGAACCTGCCAGCAGATTCCGCTGTTTATTAACTATGAGGGAATATGTAAAAAAATGACATACACATGTTAAGAAAATCTTACTTTTATAATCTAAATCATATTTTTCTAAATATATATAGATAGCTATATGTAAGCAGCTCAACTAGGAAAGTACCTCTACTACCCAGAAGTAGTATCAATATAACAACTCCATGGTAGTTATGTTCCTACGCGTGAGACGGGATCCAAGAAATCAAAACATAAATTATTTTAATATTTAATTAGTTAATTAATTGTATATTGCAAAAATACAAATTTCTTATGCAATGAAAACGATGTTATGCATTTAAGAAAACATTTACGTAATGGCAACCCTAAATAACTACATTTAATTTGTTCTTAGGAAGTAACGAGCTCGAGAGAAACAAGAGACATAATTATATCGTGTCAGTGGCAAAAATAAAGGCATTAATAACCCTTCTATTATTGTGGCAATATCATTTACTATTTTGAAAACCGAAATTCTGAGATTTATCAAGCTCTTTAATACTAAGCAGATATGCGCTGTGCTTGAGCTTGAAAGCTACGAAAATACACCTATATTTGTGACAGAAAACCTAACCATTTAGTAAGATTGCACTTCCTAGCTCGCGAACCCAGCTACAAATTTTGCTGGGCAGCGTGTGGTGAGGTCTGCATCAAGAATAATGAGGCCTCTCCCATCGTTATCATAAAGACTGAAACGCAGGATAGCCATTACTGTTCATGTCCCTTGATTACCAGGGTGTCAAATATTAATTACCTTGATGTGGTGTTGGATTGAAGGGTCTCGTGTCACGCGCACGTTGACCTTATTGCTGAGAGAACCTGAAAGTTAACCAACATATCTAACATATTAAAACATGCTGCCTGCAAAAACCTGATAAGTTTACTTCTTTATCTATGACTTCAAAAGCTGTACACTGACATTAAGTATAAATACACGTATATTTGTATATGTATTTAATATAACATATGTATTTATTTATTATTATATGTATTAGGATTCTGTAGTAAACAAGAAGCCTTTATAGTTTTAATGTCCGTCTGTCTGTCCATCTGTCCGCGGCCTACCTCTGAGACGCTTGACACTAGAAAGCTGTAGTTTGGAATGTATATACATGTTAACTATGCTGACAAAGTGGGAGAATACAAACTTGAAAATAAAAAAGGTTGTTAGCTTAGTATAACCCTTCCGATGACGTAGTACGGTCCACTGGGGCCAACTACATAGTCAGTGTCCAAGAAAAGGCTCTTTATTCATGTGCCTATTATAGTTGTAAGACTTACAAATAGTAAAGTATAAATAAAATAGTTCTACTAGCATTTAATATTCTAACACAGCTCGATTATTGAATGAATGTATAACCTTATAATATTTAACAATGCTCAGTAACTTAGTTTTGAATGTTAAAAAAATCCAATATGCTCGATTTTCTATTATTTTAGGCAAGTATATATTTTTTGGCAAGCAATCAAAGCGAAGTAAATACGGAACCCGACAATGTGCGTAATCCGACATGCACTTGGCCGGCTTTTTTCGTTTTTTGGAAATGTTAATATTTACACTTATATAAGTAATTATACCGATAACAATAATTTTCCTTCCTTACAGAAGGCTATATTGTTGCATAATAAGTATTTATGTTAACCATTTTTACGAAATTTTCTGTGACCATTATTCTGTAAATAAAGGTTATTCAATTTATCTATCTATATAAATGTAGTAAATGACTCAATCGGTACTCTTATGATATATTCCTCTATGGGGAGCAGTCACCATTTCTGTCTGTGCGAAAACTATACATATGAGAGCTATAGGTACTGCATCCGAGACTTAACAAGACGAAGAAAATATACTGCTGTACAGTATAAATATAATGGAAGTAATCAAAAATTTAATACCATATCCTTTAAATAAATGAGACTGCCTGTATTCATAGTCAAAGTGGCTCAAAACACTCAGCTATAAAGGACTTGAAAACCTTTTTACTTTTAAAACTTCAATAATGATACGTCGCCATTTATTTTTGATAACACAACTAGCATCTATTTCGTTCATTTTCAGAAAACTTCCCACAGCCATCACACTGGCACGTAACATTCACTCACTAGCACTCATCCCACACCTCACTTCACTTACACGACCACTCACTGCCACTACACTCATGTTCACTCCATTCTTACATAAACCTGACTTTGGTGCACCATATGTTTTTACTATTAATTTGTCTATCATCTCATCTTCACGCCAGGTCCCTTGTGGGGTAAGCAGAGAGAAGCGACCGCCATAAGACGCGGTCCTTACATACCTAGCTCTCATGGACGCTCGCCGGTTCCTGGGGCTCATGACATCACCTTCTGATAAAACACGACATCAACATCCCATATGTGCAGATATGTAAGAGTGGGAGAATCTGATACAGAGGTGACCGCACGTGGAGTACTGCAGTCACCTTTAGTCAGGAGCACCTGGATACCAGCTCGGACCGTGTGATTACGTTCAGAGACGAGCTGTGACAATTGTCGACGATCCTAAGCTTACACACGGTATTGAGCCCTTAAGTTTAAGGAGAGATTTTGCCTCCCTTTGTGTGTTCTACCGATTGTGATCGATATGATGCCGAAAGCATTATTTTATAACCGCATCGCTCGTCGACGGCGGAGAGTTCACCCTCACACGCTGGAACCGCAATGGTTGCGTACTGTGCGGTTCCAGAGAAGTTTTTTCCGAAAACTCTCCAGTTGCGGAATGAACTCCCAGCCGAGGCTTTGCCAATGGACTACAGCATGGGGCTCTTCAAGAAAGGCATGAAGAGGCTTTTAGAGGGTTGGCAACGCATGAGTGACACCCCTGGTCTTGCAAATGTCCGTAACCTACGGTGACTGTTTACCATAACGCAGGCCTTATGCTCATTTGGTAACTTAGCGATATGAAAAAAGATGTTATATATATATATGTATATATATATATATATTTATACACCGTCGGATATAAAGTGGTTACCGTCGTGTACGAACTATTGCAATACATGCAGTGTCCCACGCGCGACTTAGCCTTTTTAACACGGTAACTTCAGCTCTTAAGAAGTAATGGTACCTAACCTTACTCACGTGCAGGAACAAGAGATGTGCAGAAACAAGAGGGGTGGTAGCCCGGTGGATAAAGAACCGGCCTAGTGACCAATAGGTCACCGGTTCGAATCCAGGCATGTACCAATAAAATTCGTGTTTGACGGTAATGAAAACATCGTGAGAAAATCCGCACGTCCAATAAATGATATTTCTAAAGACGTGTGATCTTACGAGTACTTAAGAATGATCTGGTTCTCCATCTGGGTCGCGGAGGTCTGACAGCAGTCGTTCCAAATAAAAATCAGTATCTTCGTCAAATCCTTAGACTTAAGTAGTGGACCCCGCTTTAGGAAAACGGGATAACGCGAAGCAGAAAAAGAACCATTCTTCGGACTCTAAAGATAAAAGTGACCCTACTTCACAAAACAATAACTACTAGATTGGCAAACAAGCATGCGGCCAGCATTAGATTAAGCGGTCGGATCTCACCCCTCAAACCGGAACACAGCTATATAAATATATCTGCTTGGCGGTAGGAATAGGTGAGACAAAGGTACCCACGCAGACGATTTTGGTACAAAGTAAGCCTCATGAACCCTAATAATACCTATCACTGTTCAATATATATATTGTTCTGATATCGCATACTCCACGGTATCGTTTCGCGTGGCGTGATTCACCGCATTAGCGGCGTGCACACTTTACGACGGCGCCACGTTTATGTGCCTCGTTAATGTACAGTCGACTCTACTCGCCGGTGATCGACCGTACAGTCTGTCGCTGCCAATTTCCACGATCACCGGTTGAATAGGAAATGAGACTAAATTCAATTTAGCTCTGTGGGTATAGCACCTAATCGATTTTTAATATTTTGAAGTAAAACTTCTTTACGCACGCTTGACTTGGGGAGTAAGCTGGTGAATGCGTGACGAGAGCGTTACGAAAAGTGTGATCGGGCGAGGCGAACGGAAGTTGAAAGGGAGATATAAGTTAGTGAAGATAGAAAGAGAGAGAGTTACGTTTCGTATATAACTGTAGGGGCAAGAGAGAGGGGTGCGAGCACACATTTTCTGTCTCTCTTTGTCTCATAGCGAGTTAAGTTTCGTATATCTAAGACAGAGTGCAGGCCTATTGTCTGTATTACACTATGGAGCTAAAGAAGTTTTACTTCAGTCGTGTGGTCTAAAGCACACTCGTGTTTTTTTTGTTATGGCTTCACGGCAACATTTGGTCCTTACAGACGTTAAACCCCTTTAATTATATAATTATATTACGTCAATATGAATTGTAGTTTAATGTAGAAAAAAAAAAACTATTTGTGTATACCATCAGCCAGGTCCAGTACGGGGTAAATAAATCCGTTGAAACAGAGAGCTCGATGCCGTCGTTGCGCGTGTCATTCTAATCGAACACGCAGGTTAAGCAACGTCGATCGCAGCCTTTTACGGGACAGGCCCACCACTCATACCCACCACTGTGTCTCCTGTGTAGCCAGAATTAACAGCGGCGACCACAAAAAAGGCAATGAACAGTGAAGTCCATTGCCGTCCCGGGGGTTAAACTACAGCTGCCTTGGAACTCACAAACGAATTTAATCAGAAGAAATTTGTAGGAGTAGGAAGTTTTAGAATTGACTTCCCCTCTTGGCAAAGTGAGAGACAGCAATATGACAAATAAGGCATTTAAAACCTCAAAGAGATGGCTAGTCAAGTGAAGCTCAACTGCCGTGCACCACGGATAATCAAATATCTAACACTATTGGGACCTAAACAGTGAGTTGTTACCTAACACATCGATTCCAATAATATAGATTGCAGAACCGCCTAAACGCCTGGTAGTTCTCCCTTGTTGCCACCAAATCAGAATAGTATACTACCCCGGATGTGACACGCAAGGAATTTAACATATCCTCCCGCTCCCGTTGCCAGAGATCGCACTCCCAGCGAACATGATGTGCTGTTTGCTCGAATTCATGATTTGTCGTAGAACACTCACATAAACGCGATGACACAAGTCTAAATGAAAAGAGCTTTGCCCTAAAGTTTCCATGCCCTGTTAAAAATTGCGCAACAGGATGATCGACTTCTAACCACTCTTTACTTAATCTGTCCCGCACTGATTGAAAGAACAGATACAAGTGGCGTCCTTTAGTAGAAGTTTCCCATCTTTCTTGCCATTCAGACAGTAAAGTTTCAAATACCTCGTCAATTGGTTTGAACAATCTAAGAATTTTGTCAATATCGCGGCGTTTTAGAAAGTCAGGGTGTATGTTTTTAGAGGTGTAGTACATTGAAGCCCGGCGTTGAATTTCTAAGTCAACTGGTAATACGCCTGCCAGCACTGGTAGTGCCTCGGTACTCACAGTTCTATACGATTTACATAAGAATATTAAAGCGAGCCGCTGACTTTGCAGCAACTTACGACGCGCAGCACCTATGGTAGCCCTATCAGCCCATGCAGGTGAACCGTACGTAATACATCCTAAATATGTGGCTGTGTAAATAATTTTTAACGTTTTAAAAGTTAAGTCCCAGGTCGAGGTGGAAATTCGAGTTAACGCATAAAAGTTCTTTTTGGCTTTTTCTCCAACCTGCTTTATGTGTTCAATGTAATTAAAACCTTTGTCTAACAGTAATCCCAAGTAACAAACCGAGTTTTTGTTTGCAACTGATACTCCATTGAAGTGGAATCGCGGCGGAACCTGCAAATTTCCCTTAAGCAAGAGCTGATATGTTTTGTGAGGTGCGAAATCGAGACGGTTACGATAACCCCAGTCTGAAATGAGGCCAAGGCAAGTAATGGCTAGTTTTTCTATACTTGATCTGGAATTAGCTTTTATTAATAAGAGGCCGTCATCGGCGTAGCCAGTTAACGAACACCCTTCCGGTAAGGGTAGGCTAAGAAAGTCATCAAAACCGATATTCCAAAGATACGGCCCTAACACCGAACCCTGAGGACAGCCCTGCGTAAGCACCTTCGAAGCAGCATAATGCCCAAATGTTAATTTAGTTGTACCATTAAAAAAGTACGATCGAATAAGGGAGTATATGTTGCTATGGCAACCTCTCGCCTTTAGTTTCAGCAACAACATTGGCCACCAAGCATTATCGAAGGCACCTGAAATGTCTAAGAAAATACCTACAACGTATTTACTAACCGAGAGTTCCACAATTTTACGCACTACGAGTGCCGCATCAACAGTAGACTTGCCGATGGTAAAGCCGAATTGATTTTTATGAAATTGAGGGCCTCCGGGCAACAGACGTGGTACAATTAAACGTTCAAGTAATTTACCCAACGATGGCAGTAGGGTAATAGGGCGATAAGACTTCGGATCGTCGGGTTGCTTATCACCGCTTTTTGGTATTATCTTTATAACACCACTACGCAAAACGCTAGGAAAGTTGCCTTCTACAATACACCGGTTTAATACCTTTAAAATAGGTTCCGCGGCTACTTTACAAGCTTCCTTGATCATTTTGTTTGAGATTTTATCATCACCAGAAGCTTTATTTGTTGGTAATGTTTTTACAACATGTAGAAATTCGTCCATTGACACCACAGTTGACATTGGAGTGGCAGGGCACAGATCTACCGCGGCCCTCACCTCGCGATGGTAGTCACTATCATTATCAGGGCAATCATCCGGAATTAAAGCATGCAAAAGTGCATCAGTAGTCTCCTCTATACCGAGGGTGTGGGTATTATCAAGTTTAATATTAGAAACAAAGGCCTGATCAATGCGCCTATTTGCCTTAAATTCGTGATACAGGGGAGACCACGGTCCCTCACAATTTAATCTTTCTACTATTCGTTTTAGCAAATTACCCTTAGATTTTTCGATGGCGGCGCGATAGTGAGATCTAGCAATACGCAAGTTACTCAGAGCAGTTTGGTATGGCTCTCCTTCGATTTTACGTTTTCTTAATTTAGAAATCTTACGTCGGGCACAGCGGAGACTCCTACGCAGCCTGACAAGCGTATCATTCCACCAGTCACAACGTCTCTTATTAACTATAGCTTTTCGGCCCATAATAACGTCGGCACAGTATGTGAATGTATCAGACATAATTTGAACACTTTCTGTGACTGTAAGTTCAGCACGAGTGAAATCCCCGGCGCGAGAAGCGAAAAGAGAAGCAAAGGCTGCCCAATCGACATTTTTAGTTTTATACTGAAAGCCAGTATATTGTTGCGGGTGTAAGTTGTCTACAACCGGGGAGAAGTTACAAACGATCAGACGGTGATCACTGCAAGAAGCCTCAGGTAAAACGCGCCAGTTTTGTATTCGGACGTCTACACTAGAAAGTGTGACGTCAATAGAAGACTCGCCCATTGGGCTGCTAAATGTAGGTGGTGCTTCTGGGGTATTGTGAATAAGAAGATTCATTTCAGCAATGAACTCTTCAACAGCAGAGCGTCTGTCAGCATCGGTTGCTCTCAGCTTACCGTACCATAATGGCGATGATGCATTTACGTCAGCTCCTACAACTACTTTATGACCAGAAAGCGCATGTAAAACTCTACGCAGATGGTGTAAATGAGGACCTACTGGGTCTGAATATTGAAAATAACAACTCACTACGAACACTCTTAGATAGGGCGATGTTACTTCAGCTACCGCACAGTGCGTGGACATTAAGTTATTTATCGCTGTTATAGTTAAACCGCTTTTTGGAACATAAATACCCGCGCGTGACTTGTTACTGAGCTGTAGGAATTTACTGGTTAGTTGGGCTCGTTGGTATTGCTCCTGAACTAAGACTAAATCGAGCTTATAGTCCGCAACGAGCTTATCTAACTCTGATGTTGCAATTTTATCGTTGTGAAGATTTAATTGAGCAATCACGACGTTATCCATATCTGGTGTTTAAAATATTGTACTCCAACCTAGCCGCGTAAGTTGGACAAGATTCTGACCCGGTCTTGTGGTCAGACACCTTCTTTAGCCGCCTACATGGTGCGCATATCGGTTTAAAGTCTTTTTCCGATTTCTTAGTACATTCCCGCGTGTCATGAGATTCAGCACAGTGAGCACAAGTTGGTTTGGTCTCTGTGCAATATTTGCTAACATGACCGTATTGTTGACATTTTAAACAACGTACTACTTCAATGTCATCCACGAATCTACATGTGGCAAAGTCGATAAAAAAATTTTCTTTTGTTGAAATAAGGTGCTTGCGTATTTCCGGGGATAGTTCGATACCCATCCATTTTCTACCGTAGGCTACAGGACGACGACGCACTATTTTTATATCTTTCAAGTACTCAGACAATGTAATGTTCATTTCGTTTTTTATATTTTGATTATATAACGCTGACAAAAACTTTGTGTCGTCCATTTTATCGGGAATGTCTTTTATAATAATACGCGGTCGGCGTCCTTTGGGCTTTTCGAGTTTAAGCCCCGCCGATTTTATACCTTCTGCCGATTGCAGCTTCCGTAACTGAGCATCATTTGATACACGTAAAACTACACCCGATTTGGCAGTTTTTTTAACGCCTACGATTTGAAAACCATCATCGGATGGCTTGATGGCTTTCATAAGAGCCTCCTTCGTAGCTTCGGACGTTTTGAATTCCGCGGATCGTGTCTCTGTGGGATATGCCACAATGCAAGGCATCATCGCGAGTTTGAATGGGTTTAATTTGCTTGGGCAATCGAAGTTTCAATTTGTCTGAGTATGATTCACCGGTTTTAGCAACGGGTGCTACATGGTTATTTTTGGCTTCTAATTTAAGTGCTAGCAAATCGCGTTCTGTTACGGCAAGCTTCGTTTCAGTTGTTGCTGACTTTATGGCCATCATAGACACTAGAGAGGTAACCCGCTGAGTCATATCCATTATTGCCGATCTATGAGCAACACCAATGCGAGAGGTCAGTCCGTTAATAATTTCGTTAATTTTTGCCAAACATTGTGATGATTCGCGGACGAACTCGATATTGTCAACGTTCGAGTCTACAACTTCAAGCGAGCTATTACGACTTAAATTGGCCATATTTTCAAAGCTAGACGACCGCTGTAGTCGTTTTTCTTTAGGTGACAAATTATTAGGTGATATATCGCCTAACGGTCTTTTGACATTACTGGTTGTTGCGGGCGGCGAGCGTGGGGTCAGGTTACTGCTGCGAAAAACCGGCGTATTAATTTTTGTACCACCAGGATCATCGGGGTTGTTCGGCATTTTACAATAACAACGAACTTAGTAGCAAATAAAAATAGAATAAATTTAAATAAAGCTAATACGTATCAATACAAAATATTACCCCGATACCGGGGTAAATTTATTGGCTGACAACACCAGGAGATAACAATTTGCATACGCTTTTAATATTTTAATGCTACTAATTAATCTTAACTATTGCTTTTCAATAAAATAGAAAACAAAATATCGAATAATTACTTACTTTTCAACGGGGCAAACCTGTTTTTACAAAGCCGCGGACGACGAGACGGCCCGTGCGTACGTACTACCTACCAGTTTCTTGATTTATTTCACTGCGATGAAATATTACAAATTAAACCTTAATTTAAACGAAAATCGACGCGGAATCTAGATATTTATATCACAATAAACCAAATTCAACGAAATATCACACACACTGTACAATAACAACGAAGTAAAATATTTAAATAGCAAACAAATACACGGAGAAAATAAGCGCACCCGACTCGCGAGGAAGCGGGAGGGGAATTTTGATCGCAGCCTGTCTATAGATGGGTTATATATCTCGAATTTCTCCGTGTTTCGGAGGGCAGGTTAAGCCGTCGGTCCCGGCTGTTGTCGATAGGTGACAGTCGTTAGGCTATGCCAGTGGCCCTCGGACGGCTTGAACACACTGGCCTCCGCCAATCCGCAGATCTGATCAGCACTTACTCATCTCACTGCAGGGATACGGGTCTCCCTTCAACCGAAGGGGTTTAGAGCATACGCCACCACGCTGCTCAAATGCGGATTGGTGGAGGCCAGTGTGTTCAAGCCGTCCGAGGTCACCACATCATTTGTGTAATAGCTTCTCCTCGAAGTATCTGTTGTAACCGAAGCCTCGGAACAGTGTTATTGTTTACATTTGGTTGGGTTATTGTTTACAAGGGTTGCTGTAGAGAGTTTTTTTTTATAGGACAGGCCCACCACTCATTCCCACCACTGTGTCTCCTGTTAAGCCAGAATTAACAGCGGCGACCACCAAAAAGGCAATGAACAGTAAAGTTCATTGCTGTCCCGGGCGTTAAACTACAGCTGCCTTGGAACACATAACGAATTTAATCAGAAGAAATTTGTACGAGTAGGAAGTTTTGGAATTGCCTTCTCCTCTTGACAAAGTGAGGCAGCAATATGACAAATAAGCCAATAAAAACCTCAAAGAGATGGCTAGTCAAGTGAAGCTCAACTACCGTGCACCACGGTCGATAGAGTTACTGAATACCAAATTTCTCTATATCTCTTTTTTAGAAGTCATTATGAGTTCCTTTTGGGGTGTGAGTAGCTGTACACGGGCAGTTCACAGAATAGCAAACAAGACTGGGGAGGAAGACAAATAAACAGCAGTATTTTTCGGTTAATTAACAGGTCCTGACGTGGAGTACGCCGGGGGACTGCATGTAGCGTGTGTACAGTTACGTCTGTCTAAAAAAACGTCCAAAGGTCTGGGTACAGCACCATTGGATTTTTATACAACGTCGGACGCATCTAGCAGCGCCTGAGGAATTACCTCCACCTCACAGAAAACCGCAGCTAAATAACAACGCCCTAGGAGGTTGTTGTGTTCCTGCAAGTGAGTGAGACAGGCACCAGTAAGCTCCTAGGAACTTGCTATGTTAGCAGCAACGGAGGCATCGCGCGAGAGATACTTAATGTATTACAAGCTTCCATAGGCTACGGTAACCGCTTCACAACAGGTGGGCCGTATGGTTGTATGCCTTCCGACGTTGTACAAAAAAAATATGAACGTCTACCGTATCTCAGTTCGATTCTCAGAATCGAATACATGGATTTTGAAAGAGATTGTGAATGAGAGAATAGGTGAATGCTATTCGGCTGTAGATTTTTGTAAAATGGAATGTACTTCCCCAATATGATTAATGAAAGTTAAGAGTCAAATCTCGTCATATTATCTAACCCCCTTGCCATCCTCTCGTTCACTAAATACTATAGTAATTGATAATTTTACAATTCCGACATCGCAGACAAGGAAATATAGGTATAAAATTATATTGTTACCGTTCACTGACTTCCCAGAGTACAATAAATTTCTTTGGTTAACCGGCGAAATTGGGGGTTCCCATAAATTTCAATTAGCTAACTTCAATTACACGGGTAGCTGTAATCAATTTACGCGGCCGATTGTAATTTATGCAGTAACACCGCAGGTGTGTATACGGACCTACAAGTCCTATTACCGTCACAGTCCTCGATCACATTATATATTTGCGTTGAATCAGTACCTAAGTTCTCAATAAAGACACGATCCGAATTGAGCCGCCATGATTTATAGATAATTGTGGCGAGTCAATTCCAATAAGGAAGATATTAAATGGCAATAAATGTGCTTGCAGTTACAATCTAACTTACATAGAAACATATACAATATTCTTTTTATTGTTCTTTATTTGTTACTAGAATTGATGATTGAGCATGTATATCAGTTATTCGCTGACTTGTAAAGACATTAAAGTGAGCTTTGTAAGGATCGAGTCACGTGGCGCTCGGTTCGCTCTGATTACCCCGCAAGGGATTTGGAGTGAAGTTATAGATAGATAGTAAAGACATTAAATTTATTAACTTTATTAAATATTTATTTTTGATTTTTGATTCAATGAGATTATGATGATGAATTGAGATTCATCTAAAGCAAAACATTGCTGCTGCCAGGTAGGGAGAGAGAACCGAGCGCCACATGACTCGATTCTTACACACCTCACCGGCTTCTTTAACATTCAGAGCTCTTCTCATGTACGCTCGCACGATCAATTTCATCATAGTAGGTGTAAGTCTTGACCTTTGTCGATTCCTAAATCTGTTTCCTGATTCTCATAATAAGGAAGCCCTTATTATACTATTTGTACATTTCCGAACCAATAAATGAGTATACTATAGGTATAGTGATATCAAGAATAAGTTATAACTTAAATTTACAAATAATATACTGTACGTCAAGCGTGAACATACAATATACGTCACGCCATTCTCAGGGCTACTATTACTAGCATTACGCCATAAACACTTCAGACAGATGACTGTGGATCGGTAGATATATCTGTTCGCTATGCGAAACATGAGATGTGTTGATAAGCATCGTATAATTTTTTTTTAACTCGAATATTTATGCTTCTTTATTGTAACTATGCAAATATTACTCTTACAATGATGTTTTCGATTACTAAATTGATATTTTTCACATTCAGCACAATATTATTATTCTTGAGAGCAGTACTCTATTAGGTAATTTATAAAAAACTGTTGCCGATTTCGGAACGAACAATTGTATCATTCAATATGAACATTTCAAAATGCTTGCCAGTAACACTAGAGCTGTGGGCAAGAGTGGGCGTGCTGTTACATTTGCATGTTCAACCAATGATTTTTTCTACACAGCACTTAGGTAACTACAGTATCGTAGCTTCATTCTTAGAAGTATGATTCATCTCATTATAGGAAGAGCAGAAATGATGGGCGATCGTTTGTATATTTAAACTTTACATACTCTATCGTTCATACTTCGACGTAGTATCATTTTGTTTCAAATTGCTTTACTTGGGATTTGAATAACGCTTCTCAGTGGTTTTATTAATAGCCTTTATAATTGATTGTAATCGCTCATCGTGCGAGTTTAACATAAGTATAATTATATTATATCCATCGATTTATCTTCGCAATTTTCTTTTAATTGGATGCTTGGGGTGGCGAATATTGAAATATTTGTAGGACTCCATGTCACATTTATTCTCAACTTATTAGATTCAAATGTAATTTTGTGGAAGTTAAATTTATTATTATTGGATTTACTACGATGTTTGATTCAGCCACTGGTTAGTTAGCCGGCCGGCAATATCGTGCTAACTTATGGTCACAGACATTTCAAAGCTGTTTATTACATTGTAACAGAACGCGTGTATTGCGAGTTGGTGAACAAAATGCAACATTGCGATTGGATATTCTAGAACGAGAACAGACCTACAATATTGCAGACGGAGGAGAAATGTGGGCAAAAAACAACATTGTCTTTTTTATCACACAGGTGCAGTTTACATAATACCAAATGATGATCAAAAAATATCGAGTGGTATGTATACAATACAACCATTTATTAATCCGGTGCGATTAAAGAAGTACGAGAAAGAAAGACGATCGAGAAGCCGCATCCTCTCGTACCATGTAGACGGTTCACGAAGTCGGACGAGCTGTGATGGCTTCCAATCAACACGTTCCAATCAAAATATTCCGTTAAATTAGTGGTCTATGGTTTTGAGAAACGAGTCGATCGGATCAAAAACGGGTCAAAATACAAAGGCGAAAGTTTAAGAACAATATTTATGAGTTCATGAGAATTTATGATTGCGAATTATTCTTGGGAAAATATTAATTGTGGAAAAGTATAAAATATAAATTACTACGATATAAAATACTAAATATAATGTAATTTTCATAAATGTAAGATATCTTTATGTTGTATATTTTGGCAAATAGCTGTCGGAAAGTTACATTGACACAACGCTTGTGGGTTCGATTCTCACATAGGGCAAATATTATTGTGCATAAACAGGACTGTTTGTCCTGACCTCGGTATTTTTAAGGTCGCATCAAAGCAGCCTGTCTGGTGAAGTACCTCCACCTCACAGGAAACCCCAGCCAAGTAACAACTCCCTAGAGGGTTGTTGTGTACCTGCGTGTGAGTAAGGTCTCCAGTAAGCTCCTAAGAAGTTGCTGTGTTAGTGAGGTGGCAACGCACGAGTGATACTTAAGGTACCTATTGCAGGCATTTATATGCTACGGTAATCGATTTACATCAGGTGAGCTGTACGCTTGTTTGTCTCCCGATGTCGTATAAAAAAAAACTAAGTAGATGTTTTGTGGTGATTCAGAAACATGCATAATAGTTACCAACCAAAAACATTATATTCCTTTTAGGCTTCACTGCAGTCGGGTAAACGGTTACGCTATATTACACTCTATTATTCTATATTCCTTTAACTTAAAACATTAATCAATTGGGAATTTATTATCTAGTCTAGTTTCGGCATCTCGACGGTGATCAAGTCTCCACAATCAACGGCAGTTTCCTAACGACTGTTCTGGGTTTCCTGGATCCATTAACACGAAGACTGTATATATCTGTCCATCAGTAGCGGCGAGTGGTAACTTATTCGATACTTACAACTTGACTTAACGCCGCGGTAAAGCTTGACGAGCCCTCGGTCGGAGCTGCTTTAACACCGAAACTCGTGGGTTCGATTCCCACGAAGAAAAAAAATCTGTGCATGAACATGAGTCTATTTATCTTTGTCTTTGTGTTTTTAGTAGAGATAATTAGTGAGGTAGGGCGCATCAAAGCCCGTTTGGGAAAGTACCCCCACTTCATAGAAAACCTCAGCCAAATATCAACTCCCTAGAGGGTTGGTGTGGCCTGCGTGTGAGCGAGGTCACCAGTAAGCTTCTAAGGAGTTGCTGTGTTAGCAGCAGAGAAGGCACCGCGCGAATGATACTTAATGTATTACAAGCGTTCATAAGCTACGGTAACCGCTTCACATCAGGTGGGCCGTTATGCTTGTATGCCTTCTGATGTTGTATAAAAAAGGTAGGGCGAAAGTATCTCCACTTCATAGAAAACCGCAGCCAAATAACAACTCCGGAGGATTCAGTTGTGAGCTTGGGAGCGAGTTACCTTTTTAACCTTTAAGTCCCTAAGGCTTCACTTTCATAGACAACGATAACCTATTTACATCAGTTAGACGAAATGTATATATGTCTGGTTGCATAAAAACAAGCCAGATCGGTTACATAGAAAATAGCAGGTAAGCAAATTTCTAATTTGCTTACCTGCTATTTTATATATTTGATTTAATCAAGCAGTTAAATCAGTCACGTTCCTGGAAACAAATAAACCCAAATATTTGTCAAATATATGTTTTAACGTACACCTCCTTTATACTCAATCCTCATTACTTTTCGTTCGTTAACATATAATTAGCAAATTTCGTGTGATTTCAATTTACAACATGCTTTTAACACGAGCGTTACGTAAACTTGGACGGGAAGCTCGCCGCGAACCGCATGCTTTCATTTAGATGAAGGTACGTTTTGTTTGAGAACTCGTTACAAAATAACAACAAATTTAATTTTGAACTGAAGTTTATAAAAAACACATTGGATCAAGGTATTGTCTAGGGTTTATATTAATTTCAATTGATGTGATACAGCACGAGGTGGTCGCAGCTGCACAAGACTTTGTGTATAATTGTTATTATGATTTTATCAATTGCAAGAATCTGCGAAAAAACAACTTTAAAAGTCCGAAATCAACATGATGCTGTCTAATGAGCCATTATAGGTACTTATTTGTGGACAGCACAGTAATTATTCAAACAATAGTAAGATATCTCTTCATAGGAACATCGAAAAATTGTTTGAGATGTAATGGTCCAAACAAATTGCCGTAAAATTCATTTAGACAAAACTAAGATGGATGACACTTAGAAATATGAACGTGTTTTCTATTCTTAATACTGTTGACAATTATTTAGAATTTTCTAAATCTAAATTTATTTAAAAAATTACTGGGTACTGTGACGAAACATCCTAAGGTCACAAGATTGGCAGCGCGCGAGTAACATCCACCTGATGCGGGCTACATGCTTCTTTACCAATCTAGTTGTATACAAAAAAAGTTAATAGAATTAAATTAAATGAGGGTGAAATACGATGAAATGCTCTGGAAAGCACACAGTCCTCTATAAGATGGAAGCTTTTCCTGTAATACCCATCTTTCGCCAAAGCCTTGCCACGATAGCAACAGGTTTCCTTAATAAATTGTTTGTGTTCCTGTTTTCATGCGTCTCGTTATAAAATCAATTTGTCTGTCCGCCTCAATGTTTGAAAACTAATAGCGGTGTCGGCTTGTCGCCAACTTGTCCGCAACAGTTTTAAAATCTAATTAAAACATGTCGCAACAGCGGGCGGAGTGACGCGTACATAATTGGTGCTGCGACGAGGATGCTCCCAATCGGTGCATTCCAATTGATTGGGTTGAAATAAACTATTTATTTTTAATTGCAATGTATTTTTGTGTTTAATTACATGGAGCAATTGTCATCAGACTTCTACAACCCAGAGACAAAACCAGATCTTTCATAGGTTAGGTGACACGTCTTCCGAAATATGATTTATTGGATGTGTGGGATTCCTCACTGTTAGTCGTGAGGCAAACGAGCATACGGCCTGCGTGATTAAAATCAGGCAGTTTGATCTAAACTACTTTGTGTGCTTCCGCTCCCGACTAACTACCGACTAACTACTACTAACCGAACTACTGCCGGCCGGCACCCACCCACTACTGTTAGAAGATGCATGTCGCCACTGCCTCGGCCGCTCCAGTCGTCTCTGCGAGTGTTCGCCATCTGTAACATGAAATGCACGCACCCACCACCATTGCTGTCCTGGCAGCTCGGTCATCTCTGCGACACGTGTTTCTCTCCACGAGACATCCTCAGGCGCTGTAGATGTAACTCATTAGAATAACATGGTACATGAATGACAATTCTATCGTAGTGCCGCCCTTTATATAAAAATGAAGGAGGGGGTGGAATGGGCGAGCGAAAACTCTTTTACTCACCTCTTTGGACATTTGTCTTTCGCAAAATGACGCTTTTAAGTCTAGTAAATAATTTAAAAGAAAAATTTATATTAAATCTATATTTTAAAAGGTTCATTAATGTCGTCATTATATATATCCGTTAGATCTTATTCATACTTATAATGTGAAAGCTACAAGAGGGATAAACGGAACCATCTCTCTTTCCCCTGGAATCTCTATGGTAACTAGACATTATATTGGTCAGGTTGGTTTTGCCTCTTTTGAAGTATTCCACTTTTTATTTATAAATATTTATTTTCATTCGTTTAACCTATGTTCTTAGTCTACATTTAAAGAAGTATGCGCTTATGTTTCATCTCTTAAAATGTATGAGACTCTGGTTTTGTTTGCATAAAAATGTCTTTTGTGTATTCAAAGATATGAGAGCTCGACGTCGTCGGTGCAGCCTGTTTATGGATGGGTGTATCTATCTCGAGTTTCTCCGTACTTCGAAGGGCACGTTAAGCCATCGGTCCCGGCTGTTTTCGATAGATGACAGTCGTTAAGCTAAGTCAGTGGCCCTCGGGCGGCTTGAAAACACTGGCCTCCTGTTTCGCATTTGAGCAGCGTGGTGGAGTATGCTTTAAACCGCTTCGGTTGAAGGAAGACCCGTATCCCTGCAGTGGGATGAGTAAGGGTTGATGTGGTATTCAAAGATATATTTTTGTATACTTTTCAAAGTCGGGATTATATACTGGAACTTTAGCGCAATCTCTGCAGATTTGCTCCACAATGTGTTGGTACACGCCTGGAAAGCCACACTAAATTTATTATTACTGTTATATGAATATTTGTATGCAAAAGTATTGTTATACAAAGCCGTGGTTATATAAAGTCATTACACGCGGCGACAAAACTAAATGCAAAATATAGTCCGACTTCACCGTTGTTACCGTGGGCTCGAGGAGCATTTCCGTGGGCGCGACGTGAATTTATGATTTTAATATCGGCGGACCGCGGCGCCCTGTATTCCTCGTTCCTCTGTTCTGTAGGTATAATATTCAAATTTGAAATAATAGTTGAATAATATTAGGTAGATTAGGTACTACTGAAATTAAATGTTATTTTAAGTCAAAAATATATAAATGACAACGTGCAACATTAAGGAAATAACCTCTAGAAAATAGATGAGCCAATATTATATAGTGACTCAATTCACCGCTATGGGTCGGAGGGTAAAGTAGAACGCGCTGATTATTATGAAAATCTATCTATATATCTAGGCAGAGAGAACCGAGCGCTCGATCTCTACTACTCGATCCTTACATACCTCACTCGCTTCTTTAACATTCATTGCTATTTTCATGCACGCTCGCCGGTTTCTAGGGCTCCTGACATCACCTTCTACACGACCAATTTGATCATGGTGGGTAAGTCTTGGCCTTCCTCGGCTCCTACATCCTTCCACTTTTGCATTGTATATCTGCTTCGTCATTCTTTCATCCTGCATTCTTTATTATGGAAATGTTATTGATTAATGATTAGTTCGTGGATCAAAATCGCGGCACTTATTGGCTTATTGGTAAAAATGTACATCGGTTAGTAGGCCATCGTTGATATATTTAGGCGCTAAAATACAACGTTTTTGGGAGAAGTTTTGAAGTTATACTTCTTTATGCGCGTTATGAAAAAATGATGAGAGTGAAATTTTAAGATGCGCGCGCATCACTGTAACACAAAAGTAACAGGTTGAAGCTGCTAAATGTTTCACGGTATTACCGGTAGATGGCGCTATAGTTAAAAATTTATAACATTTGTACTTGACATTTGACTTGTATGTAATACATTCCATAAACACTACTACTTGAAAAACGTATTTTAATTTTACTCTAATAACCCTTCTTATAAATTAAATAAATAAATAAATATTGTCGGACAAATTACACAGCGCCATCTAGCCCCCAAGTAAGTGAAGCTTGTGTTATGGGTACTTGTTCAGAACGAACATACAACCGACCTGCCTTGCGTATAGAGGCCGGGCGAAAACTTCGCGTCAGCGCAACAAAAAATGAACTTCGACCACGAGCAGTGAGTTGACTGCAAAATCACTGTGTCGACAAATCACACGCACGGCACACTAGTTAATAGTTACATTAGTGTATAGTAATTAACATTAGTATTTAAGAACATGTTTTTTGTAAATAAATTCAGTCATTATCCAGAAGCCGTGTTTGACTCAAGCAACACCAGAAGTACCCAACAAGCCGTCGGACGAGCCGGACCACCAGAAGTACCCAACAAGCCGTTGGAAGAGCCGGAGGAGGCTATACCTGTCCAGTACCACTCTGGACGGAAGACTCTCATGAGTTTCAACATCCTCTCACTGTGGCCAAGACACCCTTAGCCGTCAGTACGATCGGTCTTGTGAGTCTGCTCGACCGGCAGTGAGAAAACCATTTCCTGTGTACATTGCACGACGTACACACACCCGATCCCTACCCAAGTTCCGTCTGTTACTGTAGGTCTCTAGTAACAGATATCCTGTACATATTTATATACGTACTCATATACAACGTTACACTCTAACGTTGCACACTACTGGGTTAGCCGTTACATGTATGGTTAGGATAGGAAGGTAGAGACAATAGGGTGAAGTAGGGAAGAGTTAGGAGTACAGTAGGCTACATTTGTCTTAGGATAGGGAGGTAGAGACAATAGGGTGAAGTAGGGAAGAGTTAGGAGTACAGTAGGCTACATTTGTCTGTGTACGTGTACACACAGCGATACATCTTAACGTTGGTACGAGTAACTACCTGTTCTTACCATCACATGTATGGTTAGGACAGGGTGGTAGGGACGTTAGGGCCTAGTAGAAGAGAGATAGAGGTGTGGACAGAGAGGTAGGGAGTGCAGCTAGGCAGGCTCGCTATTCTATTCTGTACAGTTGATGGTTGCATCCACGTATGTTGGCCGCCGACTGTTCAGTACTAGACAACTGATAAACATACGTAAATACATTTTTTTTTTTTTGTAAATACATACTTATTATACATAGAAAATACCCAGACCAATAATACAAACAGTCATGTTCATGCACACAAATGTTTGTACTGTGTGGGAATCGAACCCACGAGCGTTGGTGTCAAAGTAGCGTAACAGCGCGTTTCACCACTGCGCCACCGAGCTCGTCAATTAAAATATAATTATTTAATATAATTATACTAAATATTATTAAATTATTAATGTTAAATGTTTTTTTTGAATGCAAAAGTGGAAGGATGTAGGAGCCGGGGAAGGCCAAGACTTACCTACCATGACCAAATTGGTCGTGTTCTATCAGAAGGTGATGTCAGGAGCCCTAGAAACCGGCGTGCGTGCATGAGAAGAGCAATGAATGTTAAAGAAGCGAGTGAGATATGTAAGGATCGAGTCACGTGGCGCTCGGTTCTCTCTGCCTACCCCGCAAGGGATTTGGCGTGAAGTTATAGATAGATAGAGTTAAATGTTTATTTAATGATGCCAAAGAATTATAATTTCTCACGCGCGTACATAAGTACACGCATCCATTTTTTTTATACTACGTCGATTAGGTGAAGATAGCAGCCCTGTCAAACATAATAGACTCGAACATGGGCTATCGCAATGAAGAAGAAGAAAATTTTAAATTAAAGAGGTCGCCATATGAATAAATATTTTAAAGCGCTTTTTCTACACCGGAACCCTTGGTGCTCGATTCCGACGGGCGCTTGGTCGAGATTTTTAAACATATAGATATAATCTCCTTATAGATTACATACTCGCAACAAAGATTAAATAAATACCTACTATTTCGAGCGTTCGTATGTTAGGGAAACCATTTGTTTACATATCCCCACGGGCATACCCATATAGCTATCTAAGGATAGTAAGTATACAAAATGACACAGAACGACTCAAGAGACTGTTACGTTAACTTAATGTAAGTACGTTTTCGTAGAACATCTTATGTTATTTCATGTAATTTCAAGTTGCGGTTCAATAACAATAATGTCCCTTAAGAAGTTATAAATATAAGAACCAGCTACCGAGGACCCAATGGTAAATGAAATATAAACCTGTATCTTCTAAAATACATCATCATCTGAGTATTATTTCCGGTTGCGTGTTACGCTTTCGCTTCGAGCCCGGGGTCCGCTTTCTGAATATCTTCTAATACCCCACTTATTCTTACCGTCTGATTCTATCAACCATGGCCTTCTACATTTGTTCATATACCTTTTAATTTCCGCAGACCTCTTAAATGCAACTTTCGCCTAGAGATGCGAGAATTACGGCTTGTCACCTCAGCTGCCAGCGCACAAAGCTTTTAGCATTTTGGCACCAACTCCAACAAATACATTATGTAATACGCGCAAATGTAGCTTCCTTAATATTTAATTAAATCCAAAATTTGAAACACTGAAATAACCATTTATAATTAATTCATTTGTAGCCTCATAACTCTTGCAACTAAAAACAATAAATTAAACTGCAGTTTATAACGCATTTTAACTGCTCCAAATACTATAAAGTTAATTGAGTAAATGAAAATAGAAAAGAAAGTAATGTTGGCATGAAATAATAAGCATAACTTGTATTATTTCACTATGTACCGTGGCAAATAAGCATGAAGCCCGCCTTATGGAAAGTGAGAGCTAAGGTTTTACTCAAAAGATAAAATGCGAAACGATGAAATTAACGGAAAACCAAAATTGTAGACGTTAAAGTCCACGAAAAGATAACTAGTCGAATTGCCAGTATTCCAGCTATATCTTCGATCCCAATAGTGGGTGAAATATGGATAAAAAGATAAAAATCATTTATTTGCCAATAGGCCCTTACTTGGACACGTCTTATATTCTTTAAATTAAATCATATTGTATCCTAATAATTTTCCATAGTTTTTTTTTTTACTTTTAATCTCTCTTTTTTAATCTACCAGCATTTCGAAAATGACCATTGGCAAAGAAGATATGCCAAAAGAAACTTGCCAATATGGGTCTTTTTTTCATCGTTAATATTTTATAACAATAAATATATGTGAGTGTACATATAGTGAAATCAAGTGGTACAATTAAAGATATATAGTGCTGAATCATTTCCAAACCTTCCCTGTCAGTTAGATATTCATCGATTCTATAATAACCCTTCTTGCACAGAATATTCTTGATGTACCTTTTGAACATATTGTCAGGCAAGGACAGAACTGATTCAGGTAGTTTATTATAGAATCGAATACAATTTACAATAAAAGTTCTACTAGTCTTAGCAAGCCGATGTACCTATTCCTGGTTCAAAGATTTTCATTAAATTTTGAAAATGACTCTATATTTTTACGAGCGTACATTATGTTCTCATAAATATATTGAGAGGTAACCGTAAGTATATCTATCTCTTTAAATAGTTTCTCTAAGTGATTCCCTGATAGAGTAATGAATTCAATTAAGAACTGGATACGGAAAACTAACTATATCAAATATGATTGAAAACAATAGCGAGAGACTATTTCCAGCAGTTGACATTGGTGCGGTGATAGTAGGCAATGGTAATTAAGCAGACAGATTAATTGTATTGGTAAAAAATAATAAGAGTAATTTCGAATTTTTCGTCTCCGTTTCGGTGGAAACATCAAAGTTTCGGAGGCGAGCTCCGCCCGAGTACAATATTGATCTTATTCCACTTTGTAATCGTGTTTGTTACCGACTCGGCCGTTATAATTTATTTTGCCAACTTTCCGGGAGTATTTAAGTTGTTCAAGTCTAAACGGGAGTTTCGTTATTGAGAAATTATCTTTTATTTGAGAAATGTTCAGTAAATCGTATCAGTAAATATTTTTCATTTAACGTACGAGGTCGAGTAGCCGTAGGAATACACGAAACGTTTTGTTTTAGAGAATGTAATACAAAGTGGGACTTTTTCCCGCGCTTTTGACGAGTGTCAATGTTGTTTGATTTTTTTATAATTCAGTATAAAATTAGTTCTATGTAATAATTTTAAGAGTATTTTGTAACATAAGTGCTAGTAAACATATACAATAATGAAAAAAATCTAATATTACACGTTCATGCACTTTTTGGAAGACGTCATTAAGTTCATGAAGAAAACCTTGTGAAATCACTACCGTTTTACGTTTTTAAATTGCACGATTGAGTCTGGATACCTTTCCCAATTATTTATTCAGCATAGTTCTGAATGATCTAATTCCGAGAAGCAGGAATATATAAAATTAAGTTTTTAAATTGGTTCTGAACTGAAGACTTGGCTGTATGGGCAAGATATATATTCCTTTGCTTTTCCCCTCGGGGATAAAGAGAACCAAAAAAAAATGGAATTCAACACGTTCCATGTGGATATGAACACGTTCTGCTGAAGTCAGTTAGTCGAGAACGAGAACATCCGCCTCTCTCTCTCTCTCTCTGCTTCTCTTGCTACCCGAGCTCTTGCATGATATTTTTTCACGTTACGTATCGCACGCGCCATAGACAAGATATTTAATTAATGTATTGTAAGCTTTCATAGGCTACGGTAATCATTTGAAATCAGGTGAGCCATATGGTTGTATGCCTTTCGACATTGTATAAACAAAAACAAAGCAAGCTGTTCTTCTAGGTTCCATTTTTACTGACAAGTAGTTTTCCCTGCGCTCAACATCAGCAGTGTACCTTCCATCTCGACTAAAAGTGCATCAATGTGCAACCTCATTCACCTGTGAAAATACATAATATATTAAGGATATCCGCAGTCAGTTACTAATATACACTTAAAAGTAAGAAGAGAATGAAAAATGTGCGGTATCTATTCGTACAAAAATGTCCTGTAGTAAAGTTAGTACTCGTATAACTTTACAGCAATAGTTAATACAGCAAGCAGAGTGAGCACTTTGCTCAAAGCGAACTTTGAATTTCAAAGCACAGTTTACAAGGTAAGTGGGTTTCAGTATATTAAAATGTGTCGCTTGGATATTACATTAGATTTCAAGTGTCTAAAAGGAACGGGTAAGTGAGTTGTAATCTGTCAAAAATTATTGTGAGATTGCATATCAAAATTTGTAGGTTTAGTACACTAATTAACTTTCATAAATGACAATTATGTTTTATACAAATGTAATATTTGAAATAGTGAAATTGTATGTTTTAACACTTTATTGTACCAAAATAAATACATTTGTGTGACACAACATTAGAATAGTACAATACAATAGGCAGGCAGCATCAAAATGATCTCTTCCAAACAACCTTAAGGAGGAAGAGAAGTAAATGTTAAAATCAAGTAGGTAGGTGCCCATTTGTGACAATATATATGTTTATATACACAGAATATGCATTTATACACACATGCAACATATAACACATTCCAATAAATTATTTAAATGAGCTTAATGAGAGAGGCATGCATTATATAATATTACAACTAAACTTATAACAGCTAGATAGAGAGATAGTGAGACTTGACCACATTTTTAAAAAAGTCTAAAGGTTGTGCACAATATATAGAAACAGGATGCACAACAGATCGAAGGAGGAGGAGATTTTGAAGGTACTCAAGTATGTTTAATTGGTCTTCAGTGAGGCTAAGGTAACAACAGTCTGCATAGTCAAGAATTGGAAGGAGCAAGAACTGTACGAGTGAAATTTTGGTGCCAATAGGAAGATAATTACCCAAATGATGAAGGGAGCTAATTGCAGCAAATAACCTCCTACTAACGTTGGCTATCTGCACCGATCAAGAAAAGATTCTATCTATAAATACCAAGGATTTTAACACTCTCACTATATTGTTTATGAACGTTATTATATGTTATTGGTGGAACGGTTCCCTAATCGATTAAAGTCCCTATAGTGCTGGCTTATAGATTTTTAGGATTTATAGGAATCCGTTTGACTTACTCCACTCAGGTATACGTATGTGGTTAGTATTTACATTAGTGCATTGGGCAGATTAGTCATTGAGCCATGTCAATAAATCTGCAAGTCACCAGCATAAAAATGGCGGAAGGAGTGCAGATTAGATATAATAGAAATAATGAATATACAAAATAGAATAGGAGATAATATACCACCCTGAGGTATGCCTGCTATCATAGAATACCAAGAGTAAAGCTTATCGTCGATACGAACACCCTGCCGGCATTCATATAGGTACAAATGAAAACAGTCAATTTCTGTATGAGATATGTTCAGAGAACGTAGTCGATCTAAAAGTATATAAGTAGTTTAATAACTTGATTATACAGCTTTAGAGTTTCATTAGATCACAAAGGGATTTTATAATAAATATAAGTAAATGAACTATGAACCAAATCAGTAAATTGAGATTAGTTCATTGCAAAGCAAATATCGTCCTTGATTTTAACAAGCTCTAGTTTTACTATGAGCTGGACGGAAACCTGACTGAGACGGATTCGGATATTATTTTTGAAAAAGAATTAGGTAACTTGTGTTTTTTTAAAATACAATTTTTGATCGATTTGCAGTACAAAAATCAATCTTATCTGCACGTCGTGCAACATGCTTATTTATAAACGAGAATGTGGTAAAAAATAGGTAATGCACGAAGGTAGGGCCACAATGAGTGAGCATTTTGGAGAAGGACCTCCACCTCCACCTACCTATGCCACGTCTGCACCTGTAGTCGACCTACCAACAGTAAAACCATATTGTGCATTGTGATATATTTCATTGGTCTTACAGTTGCAGTTGAATAAACATTGTGTTTTCCTACATTTTACTGATAACTGGCAAAATACATATGGCTTTGTAACTCCCTATTTCATTATTTTCATGACTTAAATAATATTATCAGTTTCAGTGAATCTATATAAATGTACATACATCTATGAAAAATTAGTATCAAATTATATTTTTTGCTACTCTTTACGTCACAACAATTTGTCGCATTTTTATATTTCCAAAAGAATGTCGCTTATGTTCTTTGAACACAAATAATGAATGCATTGACAGTTCAGTCAATAAAAGTCAAGCATAAAACTCGAATACGTATATTACAGGCTACAAACATACATAGATTGTTAAATTAACTAAATCGCCAAATCCCTTTCGGGGTAGGCAGACAGAACCGAGCGGCATACACACTTCACTCGCTTCTTTAACATTCATAACTCTTTTCATGCACGTTCGCCAATTTCTAGGACTCTTGACATCACCCTCTGATAAAACACGACAAATTTGGTCATGGTAGGTTAGTCGTGGTCTTTCTCGGCTCCTACATCCTTCCACTTTTTCATTGTATGTCTGTTTCGTCATTCTTTCATCCTTTATTTACTTTACATGTCCGAACCAATGGAGCATGCCTTTTCTTATCTTAATACCGACACTATCTTTCAGCCCAACTCTCTTTCTTCCGTCATCATTAGAACTAATAATTATAATATAGCAAAATAACATTAATAAACGCATACTTTATCGCAGTCGGTAAAAAATAATCCTCCCATCCCATCCCATAAATAACAGCAACCAATTATGCAAATGAATTATCAAATAGCAACGTTTTCCAATTAAATTCACAATACAATCAAAAATATTTGTCGTGCTTCCGACGGACAAATTAATTTCATAGAATTGCTATCTTCAAATAGCGTTCGCCGCTAAAATGTTCAGGCAGTTTGAGCTTTTGTTATGCAAATATTATTTAAAAATGTAATTGGGCCACCGAGCTTCATAAAGAAATACACAAAATGCATCTAAATGCAAATAATGCAAGTTTGGATTTTCACCGGGCGTGTTTGTTCTTTGTCTATACTGATAGTATACACAGGTGAAGTACGAGTATGTTCATTTACTTTTACACTCTAACGGATGGCACATAACTATACGACTCAGCTTATGTTAAATGGTTGATAACGGTAACAACACGAGAAGTAAGTATTGCCACCCCTGCTATTAATGCAGAACTTTCCTGGAGCTGTCTCGTGACCGTACTTGCAGGAACACCACAACCTTCCAAGTAGTAATTATATGACTGCTGTACATTCCTGTCGCTGGGTTGTATCTTTTCATTACGCACTGTATTTCGCAACATGGCGGAGTATTCTTGGAATCCCTTCGGTTGAAAGGAGACCCGTATGTCTTCAGTGAGATTAGTAAAAGATGGTGTGAGGTGGAAATTAAAATTCTGATGACTGCATGACATAAAGTTCCCTAACAGAAGGCTGACTATATTTATCAAAAGAAGTCAAATTGACTACGTACCCGTTTCATTTTCAAATGCAAAAAGTACGTAAAAATAGGAAAAGTAAAACATACATTTACATCTGCTACTCTTTGAATAGAAAGCTTCCGCGTGAACCTTTACTGGACGGTACACAACAGCCGTGTGTCCAGGCGTAGTCGTATTCAACGCGATAAATCGTCCAGGTAATGTCGAAACAACTCGCCATGCGTTTAATTTTTGCAACATTCTCAGCGACGTTAACGAACGCGTTCCCCGGAACGTAAACGAGCTGCGCATACATAAAATCCGCCGAAAAACGTATCCTTTATTGCGAATAACAAGAGAACGAGGCGCAATTTGCACCGCGTGTATTTGTGCGGCCACAATACGAGATTGCCGCGAGTGTTTGCTCCGATGGTGATAATGTATTGACAATGTTTGAGAATCTGTCAATAATCTTTGTCAACGATCGAATGCATAATTCATACGGTTACGAATTAGATATGAGTTCGAATTCGTTCGTGCTCTCTCGAGTTTCGTTTCGTAACTGTTTGATCAAATTATTATTGAGTGTTTTGATACATTGAGATGTGTTTTCATATATTTAACGTATCGAGCGGAGTAAAGTGGGCTGGCAAATGTATGAAAACACATCTCGTTCTCTTCGGTTCTACTCCTCTCCGCCTAAATGAAGTGTCACCTTAACAGTAGAGCTCATTAGAAAATCTAGAGCCCCAGCGCCCGACCATGCTTTATCGTTCGATATCTACTCATTAACGTAGTCTATGGACGAAAGCCACATTATCAACCATTGAACGTCGTGTGGCAATGAGAACGGCTCGTGAATATATGAGCAGTCTATCAAGGATCATCAGAAGATGTGGTTGTCACGCTTGATGATTGCTTGGGATGGTTGTGTGATAGATAAATACGTAACCATGCCCTATCGTTACACCTCCGCCGAGTCTCTCAACATGGTGGTGTACTACTGCGAAAGTGGTGAAATATTCCGGCGAGCCCAGCGCCTGTACCAGGAGCGCTATGGCCATAGAGAAAATCCTTGAGGCTGCGCAACTGAGGCGGGCCGGCCCGCTCGCTACCCGGTTCAACTCGATGAAGATTTGCCAGACTTCTTCGAGCACCACCCCACTGCCAGCACGGAGGACGTATAGAGTGTTCGACGTGAGTAGCATGTATGTATGGCGACTACTGCGGAGTAAGGCCTGCATTGTTATCATTTCGGGCGGATGCAGGAACTGCAGCCGACGCACTAAGCTCCGCGCGTCGAATTTTGTCATTGGTTACGATGAAGGCTGTACCGCTACATTCTGTGGACATTGAGGACTATGACGAGGTAGGTAATTTGTTCTTTTAATACGTAATCACAACAGAACAGAGAATAGCTAATGCTCTATTGTTAACCCGTTGCCTATTGTAATGTAATGTAACAGAGAGAGATAGAGTTTCTTAGTCGTTTGGTTTCTGTCAGCTGATTGGCTCTTTACCCGCGGTGGCCATGACTATGTAGTAATGACAAGTCTGTTTATAGTAAAAGGGATGTGTATAATGGTACAACTCGCAAATTTTAATTTCTAAATTATTATTTTTCGAAAAGTCTGTAATTTAATTAAAATGTTATAAAAAAACATTTAATCTGTTTTTTTTATATTATAATCGTAATAGGTACAACATATACATAGACCCTGCAATGTTTGTCGGATTGAATATATTAGACCTTATTTGAACTTTAGTTTCTGTACCCGTTATGTTATTTTCTCTAAATCTAAAAAGAACTTCCATTATCACACTGCACTAACATTTAACATGAAGGCGTGCTAGATACACTGTCTTTCTTGTGACATGCCTTTCACATCTATATGAAAAGGTGAATAGACAAACCGATTCCCAAGTGTAATAAATACCATTAGAAAGGGTTTCTCCAAATACATGTTCCCTTATCTTTATAACAAAATTCTAAGGAAAATTGATATAGGGTAAAGTTTAACTACAATAGTACGTACCAAACAATTGATGGCGTCGTTGCGCGTGTCATTCTAACCGAATACGCAGGTTAAGCAACGTCGACCGCAGTCGGTCTATGGATGGATTTACCTATTTCGAGCTTTTTTTTTTTGGAGGTCCGTTGGTCCCGGTTGTTGTCGATAGATGACAGTCGTTAAACTAAGTCAGCGGCCCTCGGGCGGCTTGAAAACACTGGCCTCCGTCAATCCACATTTGAGCAGCGTGGTGGAGTGTGCTTTAATCCCCTTCGGTTGAAGAGAGACCCGTATCCCTGCAGTGGGATAAGCAAAGGTTGATGTGGTGGTGGTGGTACCGTCAAGTCTCTGATACCCTGGAAGTACCGAAACGAAGCAGCCCCTAAAAACGAAAGTATACATAAAAATATATGTTCTATAAATTTAATTTTGTTATTCAATGTGTATTAGAAAACAAATTTAAATATAATGGCTCACTGAACTTTGTTTTCATTTACTGTATTTATCGATAATCCTAAGTAAACCTCTAATGGAAATTAAGTTCGTTCTCGCAGGCCAGGCCGTGCTTACTGCGAGATCCGCCGATGTATTTTGCCTTTGCCTTAATTTATGAATGTACGATATTTAAGATAATAAAATATATATTATTATTATGCCATTTTATTCTACAGTTAATAGATTCAGGCGTTATTTGATCTAAACTACTTTGTGTGCTTCCGCTACCGATTATAACAACAAATTTGTGGCATAACGCTCGCTGACCGCGTTCGTAATGGCGACTTGAGAGAAAGAGTTGGTCTGAAAGAGAGTGTCCGTGTTAAGATAAGAAAAGGCATGCTCCGTTAGTTCGGACATGAAGAAAGAATACAGGAGGAAAAATGACGAAACAGATATACAATGCGAAAGTGGATGGATGTAGGAGCC
The DNA here is from genome assembly GCA_947507595.1 of Pyralis farinalis. Lineage (NCBI taxonomy): Eukaryota > Metazoa > Arthropoda > Insecta > Lepidoptera > Pyralidae > Pyralis > Pyralis farinalis. The sequence goes on from OX382264.1 coordinate 1,444,527, forward strand.
GAGAAAGACTGAGACTAACCTACCATGACCAAATTGGTCGTATTTTATCAGAAGGTGATGTCAGGAGCCCCCGAAATCGGGAAGCGTGAATGAAAAGAGCTATGAATGTTATAGAAGCGAGTGAAGTATGTAAGGACCGCGTCTTATGGCGCTCGGTTCTCTCTGCCTACCTGGACCTGGCGTGAAGATATACATACGCTATCTTTTAGTTCATGCGATCTAGTGCCGGCCGGCACCTACCCACTACTATCTATCTATTCGGAAATTATACATTGTCCAAACCGTTCTAAAAAAACATAAAACAGTACACTATGATCAATCTAGACAACACAAAAGAAGGAAAGATATCGCCATTAATGTTCCTTTCACTAGAACACTAACTGCTAGCAATCAATTCAACAAACGGTCAGCTCACTTATATAATAAAATAAATAAAGAGTTCAATATTTATACAAAGAGCAAAGATGAATGTAAATATGTAATAACGAAATGGATCAAAACATTGACCTATGAGGAAGCAGAGAATTTGTTACTTTATGGATAATATCTATTAACAATATTTTCTATTATTAATTACAAGGCATAATATACACACACAATTACATAGCATCATACATATTATATTATATCATTCACATACACACACACGCAAATATTGTAATTCATTATATTATTTAAGGTTCGGAGGAGCGGGCTCTCCTGGTATAGGTAAATATGCCTAAAAGGAGACTTCGGCATCTAGCTGTAAGTAACTGTCTGTTAGTGAAATAAAGAATTTTTATTATTATTTTATTATCATTAGTAGATGCCTCCCGCAGCAGCCAGGGCAGCAACGGTGGCGGATGCACACAATTCATATTTCAGATGGCGAATATTCGCGAGGCGAGATGACCAGCCATGCAATTCTCTAAGCAACTCGTATAATGGCTGTGTGCGTCGCTGTGATCACAGATGTCACAGCTTTGACATTGTCTACTGCGATCACGGCTAAATTATTTGATATTCTATAAGGCTGTAAGCGTACGCGAGGCTGTTTACCTTGTAGAATTCCAATTCCAAACGCAGCCTTGCGGCGCTAGTGTCGCACAACCATGAAAAGCGACACCAAAGAATTGCAATTTTGTGTTCAAGGCTGTAACAGCCGATGTTTCCGAGGATGTAAGGACGTTTGCTCTTACAGAATTGCATGGCAGAGCTACCATTGCAGCGGAGGCATGCATCTACGGTAGTAGGTCGGCCGGCACTAGTTCGCATGAACTACTTTTTTGAAACTAACATGATAATAATGTAATTATTGTAGAATGTATAATACACACATAAAAAAAATAGTTATAAATACATACAATAAATTACAAGTACATATGAACCCCATTTCATTATTATTTTGGGATGTAAGTGGCTCAATGACACCTTTAGAGCCAAAGCCAACCTTACCTACACACGGTGCACCCTGCTTATCAATAGACGAGGCTCTGGCGATAGAGAGGTAGGGCACGACGTTAGCCCGACTGGGGAAGTACCTCCGCCTCACAGACGACGACAGACAAATAACAACTCCGTGGTGGGTTTGTTATGTTCCCGCAAGTGAGTGAGGTCACCAGAAGATGAAGAGTTGCTGTGTTGACAGCGGGGGTGGCAACACGCTAGCAACATTATTTTTATAGCCAGCGCTCATAGGCTACGATAACCGCTTTACATCAAGCGGGCCGTATGCTTGCTTGCTATCGTCGTAGCATAAAAAAAAACAAATTAAATTTATTATATATTTATTATACATATTCATCCTTACAACAATTTGCTAGATGGAAAATTGTCCAAACCTACATCTTACTGCTTTTAATTCCAATTGCTACCAATTTACGAGTATCTATAATTAATCATCCTGATGGAGCCGGGAGTTCTGTAATGCAGGTGTCGGCCTAGTCCTGACTCCAGACTCTCACAAGGACCTACTTGTAAGCATAATCTGCAATATGTTAATTTTATGCGTATTCCTTATGTGGGAAGTAAATAAACAATTGTCTTAAATAAATAAAAATTATTATAAGAAAGAAAGAAAGAAAGAAAATGATTTATTTGTTGCCTCACATGTAATAACTAACATTTAAAACCTACAGCCAGTAAATAATATATAAGACAACAAATAGGCATCCACTCAGCATAAGCCGTGGGGTCATCTGACACCACGGCGCTGGTCTTCCGCAGATGCCTGTTTGAAATATAACACTACTGTGCGCAAAACATACCTCGGTACTTACATAAGTTTAAACATAACAAAATAGTAAGTGGTACCTTAAATTTATAGTTTTACATATATAATTCTATGCTCTGTGGGAAGTAAAATTACTTAAAGGTAGACTAAACCTAGGGTAAAGTGAACGTGAAATACCTACTACACTGAAAACCGAAACGCAGATACGCAGTTATACCCAATTACTCTACGAAATATCAGATCTTCACTCTGTTAGAAAATTATTTGTTTTACAAACAGTTATAACAAAACACAGATCTCTAAGATACAACCCTGACATTGTACAAAAAAGAAGAAAAGACACAGTAGTACCAATACTCAGTACAAATAGTAGTTTTGCTCGGCATCATTATAAGAGTCTATCAGCTCGTCTGTATAATTATGCCAATCGAGTATTGGAAATATACCCTTTAACTTACCGAGACTGTAAACTTAAACTGACTGGCTACAACTCCTAGAATATGATAACGTCGAGAATTTGCTTATACCAGTGGAATGAATTTTCTTTCATTCTACGACTTTGAATTTATTTATTATTTTAATTAATCAAAATTAAGTGACTCGTGCGTTCATACAAACGATTACGCATCCACACGTACTCATAAACACATACACTCACCCACACGCAAACATACTCACTAACAAGTAAACACATACACACACCTGGTATTTGCTATTGTATACATATATGTGGGCAATAACATTATAGTAGTACCTACCAATGAGCCAATAAGTAATTGGATGCATGACACATCCTCTAGTTTTAAATACTTTAACATATTATTTATAAATATATTCTGTCAGGTTAGTAAATAAGTTTGTGTTCGTATTATAAGTATTGTATTCATGGTATGGAAGAGCGGCTCCTTCTGGCACAGGTGTCATACACTTAAAAGAAGCAGTCAACCTCTAAAATCTGTAAAATAATTTGTTCAATAAATAAACTTATTATTGTTTGTTTATTTGTAGAACTTTATTACTATATTAATGTTTACATTCTTAAAATATTGAAATTTGATTTGCAAAGGCGGGCTTATTCCTTCGAGGAATCTCTTCCATCCAACCATTGCTTTTGAGTTCCTGAGTGGAATAATGTATGGCGGTATTATTATTATTATTTAAAAAAAAAATATTTTTATTATATTTTTATTACTTCTTGATATAACTGTTCTTGAAATATCAAGTCTCTATCACATTTCATAATGTTAGACGGATGGACAAACACATATGAGGTAGTATATATTAAAAGAGGTAGGGCGCATCAAAGCAGCCCGTCTGGGGTAGTACCTTTGCCTCACAGAAAACCGCAGCCAAATAACAACTCCCTAGAGGGTTGTTGTGTACCTGCGTGTGAGTGAGGTCACCAGTAAGCTCCCAAGGAGTTGCTGTGTAAGCAGAGGAGGCATCGCGCGACTGATACTTAATATATCGCAAGCGTTACAGGCTATGGTACCCGCTTTCATCATATGGGCCGTATGCTTGTATGTCTCCCGACGTAGTATAAAAAAATATGAAAATATATATTATTGACGCGGAGTCATCGCCCACAATTTTATCGGCAGCTCGGAATACATTCGATGTGGTAGTATGCAGGTGTGGTCGATGTTTCCAGTGACTGCATCTATTGATGAAGGCTTATAATGGACATGCGCGGGAGGTCAAGTGAGGGTGAGTGCAGTGGGTGTCAGGACAAAAGGGTGGCTAACTAGATCACTGCAGTGTGTCTAGAAAGAGAAGAAAGATATACATTTATTAACCGCCCAATATAATATACAAACAGTAATACAACTAGATCAATAGTAGCCCAGTGTATGACGAATTATCTTGCGAAGGTACCTGGTAATCTGGTTTGAATCCTAGCGTACCACTAAACTCGTTTTATTGTATTAATGTACATATTTGTAATTATGCAAGAGCTGGGTATGGCAAGCAAGAATGAGCATGAAAGTAGAATAGACGCGGTCGAAATGCGAGCGCTGCGCAAAATTTGTGGCGTAAGGCTTGTAGACCGTATTCGCAATGATGATGTTAGAAACAGAGTTGGTCTGAAAGAGAGCGTCGATGTTAAAATAATAAGAGACATGCTCCGTTGGTTCGGACATGTAGAAAGAATGCAGGATGAAAGAATGACGAAGCAGATATGCAATGCAAAAGTGGAAGGATGTAGGAGCCGAGGAAGGCCAAGACTTACCTGCCATGATCAAATTGGTCGTGTTCTATCAGATGGTGATGTCAGGAGCCCCAGAAACCGGCGAGCGTGCATGAAAAGAGCAATGAAGGTAAAAGAAGCGAGTGTGATATGTAAGGATCGAGTCACGTGGCGTTCGGTTCTCTCTGCCTACCCCTTAAGCGAGTTGGCGCGAAGTTATAGATAGATAGATTTGTAATTATCACTTGTTCAGCGGTGAAGGAAACTTGCATGGTCTAATAATCGAAAGACGTGGAACGTTGAGGGGTCGTCGGTACCAGAAGAATGCTGTCGCGATCCTGAATATCCAGCAAGCCGGTAGATTATAATTCCAAATAGCACAGACGAGCGGGTTAGTGTGTCTACCGTAGGTGACACACACTGATCCGACCACGTCGACGAGAAGCTAGATGCATACAGCAGTGAGACCGCCACCCATCAGGCAACGTCCAACCTGGCGGGTTGAGGAGAGCAAATAGGATATATAGGAGAAAGCCAATCTTCTCGCTGATCCCTTCGCGGCCAATTCGCGTATCGATGATTGTGGTGCACTACCAACCGAAATTGCTGATTGTGGGACAACGATGCCGGACATACACATTAGGCAACGTAACGTCCGCGCAGCGCTGCAATCACTCGATGTGCGAAAGGCTAGTGGCCCCGACGGTATCCCGGCCGTGGTGCTCAGGAACTGCGCCCCTGAACTTGCTCCTGTGCTAACTCGCTTCTATAAAATGTCGTACGCCTCGGGAATCGTGCCGGAGGCCTGGAGAGAGCCGAACATACAATCGTTCCCCAAAAAAGGTGATCGGTCTGACCCTGCCAACTACCGACTCATAGCTGTCACCTCTATTCTCTGCAAGGTATTTGAGCGGATTATAAATACTCAACTAGTCCGCTAACTGGAAGATCACTCGTTAATTAACGATCGCCAATACGGGTTCAGACCAAATCGGTCTACGGGTAATGAACTCACCTGTGGGGTGAAGCTATGGACAAGCATGGCGAATTTTGATCAATGCCCAAGCTTTTGATCGGGTTTGGCATCGCGCGCTTCTCTCCAAGCTTCCGGCATACAGTCTACTACCTCGATTATGCGCATGGATTGCTGCCTTCCTCCAGGGACGCAGCATACGAGTCTTTTGCGACCAGTCATCGCAGTTTCTGCACGTGAGTAGCGCGAGGATCAGTCATGTCGCCCACCCTGTTTTTGCTGCATATCAATGATATGTTATCACTTGGTAACATACATTGCTATGCAGATGACAGTACAGTTCATGCACAATATGTTGGACGACCTGCAGCAGACCAGGCCGAAGTAGAGGAGAAAAGACGTGCACTTGTCGTTGAGCTCGACCAGGTGATGGGTCGCGTTTCTCGATGGGGCTCCAACAACTCGGTGAGTTCCATGCTAATAAAACCCAGGCGTGTTCGATTAGTGCCAAGGTTTCTCCATTCCATCCTCTTCCCTCTCTTCAAAGCACCCCTTTGCAGATACAAGATAGCCTTACCATCCGCAGCATCAACATTAGATGTGACCTCAACCCCAAAGACTATATCGAGAGCGTTATTTTCATGGCCTCTAAAAAACTCGGAATCCTGAACAAGGTAAGACAGTTCTTCGCGCCTCAGCAGCGCTGCCTTCTATACAAAGCGCAAGTTCGCCCATGCGTGGAGAACTGTTCTCACCTTTGGGACGGGTCTGCTAAATATCTACTTGACGCTCTCGATAGAATGCAGCGCCGCGCTATACGCATCATAGATAGCGCTGAGGTCATTAACTCCTTTAAACTTCTTCAGCTGCGTAGGGATATAGGTAGCTTGAGTGTTCTCTACCGTATTTATCATGAGGAATGTTCTGAGGAGCTTTTTGACCTCGTCCCTCCTTCTCCTTTTCTCCTCCGGAATACTCGCGCTGTACTGAGATCACATCCACATAGAGTTGGGTTGCTTACCTCCCGTATTAAGAGGTTCGGCGACTCATTACTTTGTCGGACTATCAAAATGTGGAATTCGCTTCCGGCGCATATATTCCCCACTTCCTATAACCCCGGGTCGTTTAGACGTGGCGTGAAGAGGCACCTTAGCGGGCCGTCAAGGGGGGGACAGCCAGTACAGCGCTAATCACTATGATGGCTGTTCTCGCATCTGGTTCTTATTGACGCTTTCGCGATAGGGACATTTTTACAGGTTACATAAAAAAAAAAAAGATTGGAAGATTAATGAGCTGATAGATATGATGAACGAAAGATTCCAACATGTTTTGTGTGTGTCGGAGACTAAGTGGAAGGGAAGCAATATTGAAGATCCAGGTGGCATGATGGCCTTGTAGTCCGGGAACCAGAACGATCATGCCAGAGCGTAAAGCTTAAGGTGTTAAATAAGTTATATAAGTCTTAAGTAAGACCGCATATAGAGTACTGTAGTCAGGCGGGTGGGTCTGGGCGGGTCCTCAAGCGGGGTCACCAGGATACTAGCTAGGACCTTGTGACTCGGTGCAGAGGCGATCTGTGAGGATCATTGGTGATACTAAACTCACACACGGTATTGAGTCCTGGAGTTTGAGGAGAGATTCTGCCTCCCTATGAGTTCTACCGTTCTACCGATTGTACAATGGGATGCATTCCGAGGAGTTGTATGACATGATGCCAACAGCCTCATTTTACTATCGCACCTCTCGCTGATGGCCGGGAGTTCATCCACATGTATTGGAGTCGCAATGGTCACGTACTGTGCGGTCCAGAGGAGTTTTCTACCTACAGCTCTAAAGTTGCGAAATGGACTCTCTGCCGAGGTTTTTCCTAGGAACTACAGCATGGGATCCTTCGAGAAAGGCGTGAAGAGGGTTTTACAGGATCGGCAACGCAAGAGCGACACCACTGGTATTGCAATTGCCCGTAAGCTATGGTAACTACTTACCATCAGTTACCGTAACTTAGTGGTATAATAAAAAAAATAGTTGTCGTGCTCTCATCTCGCTTAGCCACTGATGTGAAAGATTGCAGTTCAGTAGATTCGCAACTACTCTAGGTTAAATTAAAGATTGGCTGGCTGGAAAAATCTCTTACAGAGATAAGTCCGCCTTTGTACATATCAAACATTTGTAACTGTATATGTTATGTATATTTGTGCAATAAATATATATACAACATTGCTTTACTCATGCACGCTCGCCGGTTCGCCTGATATCACTTCTGATAAAACAGGATCAATTTGCTCACGGTATGTTAGTCTTCGCCTTCCTCGGCTCCTAAATCCTTATACTTTCGCATTGTATATCTATTATTTCGTAAGTTTTTCCTCGTGTAATCTGAACGAACGGTGAATGCCTCTTCTGATTTAACGCCGGTTCTTTCCTTCCAACCAACTCCGTTTCTTACATCAACATTGCGAACGTGATCCACAAGGTTATTCCACAAAGTTTGCGCAACTCTTGTATTTCAACCGCAACACTTTTATAATATGTATGTATGTATATCTTCACGCCAAGTCCCTTGCGGGGTAGGCTGAGAGAACCGAGCGCCATAAGACGCGGTCCTTGCATACTTCACTCGCTTCTGTGACATTCCTAGCTCTTTTCTTGCACGCTCGCCGGTTCCTGGGGCTTCTGACATCACCTTCTGATAAAACACGACCAATTTGATCATGGTAGTTTAGTCTCGGCCTTCCTCGGCTCCTACATCCTTCCACTTTTGCATTGTATATCTGTTTCGTCATTCTTTCGTCCAGCATCCTTTCTACGTCTCCGAACCAACGGAGCATGCCCTTTCTTATCTTAACACCGACACTCTCTTTTAGACCAACTCTTTCTCTCACTTTTATAATATAAACTGTAAAGTGTGGGATTGAAAGGCGTTCCACTCGACATGACTAGCGAACATTATTCAGGCCGATTTTCAGCTGAAGCAGTGGGACGCGTACTACTAACAGCTACAGTTCAAACATAGTAAGAAAAACTATCACATACACGAGACTAAATGAAGAATTATATAGTTAAATCATATGCACATATATGTAATAATATATATGTCGTAGCCGGTCACGAGTATGTATGTTTAAAATGAAACGAAAGTGCGCAAACGCGCTTTTGCATCAAGAGGTCGACACTGGGAGAAAGGGAGAGTGAGTGCAAACGGCGGCAAGTGACGACGTCTTGGGACTGTCCTCTCGTTTCGTATTTTCCTGAACATTGTTTACAAGTGTTGATTTAAAACTATAGTGTGATACGAATTGCATTGTATTTATCATTGCACAACTGCCCACCATACGCCCGCATTATATCGGATAGACCGAAAAATCATACGAATTTGGCATACATATATGTGAACACTCATACGAACACAATCATATGTTTACATACAGTGGGCATCCAACAAATACATCTCCACTTCTGAAAAGTTGCTCTGTTAACAGCATGTTTTATTATACGTCGGAAGTCCTACAAGCATACGACCCACCTGATGTAAAGCAGTTACCGTAACCTATGAATGCTTGTAATACATTAAGTATCACTCGTGCGACGCCTCTGCTGCTAACAGAGCAACTCCTTAGGAGCTTACTGGTGACCTCACTCACACGAAGGAACAGCAATCCTCGAGGGAGTTGTTATTTTGCTGCGGTTCTCTGTGAGTTGGAGGTACTTCCCCACATTGTCTGATTTGATGCGTTCTACCGCTCTTAAATCCAGACCAAGACAAACAGACATGTTCATGCACACAAATGTTTGTCTAGTGTGGAAATCGAACCGACGAGCGTTAGTATCAAAGTCGCGTCATTCACGACTGCACAACCGAGCTTGTCAAAAAGCGCGAACGATACTTTTTGGGTTGCAAACTTTTAATAGTTCAGGCACATTATACTCATTTGCTATTCTATGCAAAACAAAAACTAACCGAACCGTCAAGCAAGGATCAAATTTCTTGTTTTCGGTAATGAGATAATTAAGTATTTCGTTTTAAAAAATCGTAAAATAGGTATTTCATTATTCGTTTTGAAAAGTAATATAATAAGTTTCAAGTTGAAACACGCAGGGAATATGATTTCTGTACAAATTTTTACACCCCTTTTCACCCCCTTAGGTGTGGAATTTCCAAAACCCATTCTTAGTGGATACCTAGACTTCACAAAGAACGCACGGCATCGGCGCACCTGGCGTCCCATAGTCTCTGCCTACCGCAATGGGAGACTATATGTATGTATGGATGTATATACGTAACTCACACTGACCACAATATAATTATATGACGATATATTTGACATCTTCGGTATCGCAGAGTTTTGTAACACTACTTTCATACCAACACTGTGGATTCGATTCCCACATATGACAAAACATTGTGTCCATGAACATACCTATTTGTCTTGGTCTAGGCATTTATAAGAGAGGTAGGACGTATTAAAGGAGCCCGACTGAGAAGTACCTCCATCTCACAGAAAACTGCAGCTAAGTTACTCATCTTTCCAGTTCACTTAAACATAAAGTAGTTACATAATATTTTAGAACGCAAACAAAACACTTTGTAACGGTATTCATATGGGAATTGTATTCCGCGTGCTGTATTCCTAGTTTATTTCGTCCATAAATACAAATATTTCATTTCGCAGTGCCGCTCGAAACAAAGAGTGCAGGCAGAAGTCGGTCCCTGCGGCGCGCATTCAATAAGCCAGGACCAGGAGACTAGGACGCATCCTGTTTGTGTGTTCGTCTCCGGCGGCCGTGTAAAGCTCCGGAAACGCCGCGAGACTGTCGCGCTGCTCGCGCCTCCATTCACTTGCATATACTTTTGGGCCGAGTGACGCGCGGTAGCGGAAAACACGCGGGAGTCAAATGTAACGAAACACATTTAGCATCCTTATATATATATAAAAATTCATTTCATTTTTTTTAGCAGAAAATGACTAATCGAAAGAATAACTAAAGATATTCGTTTTAGATTGACAGAAAAAAAAAAAGTAATATTACGATTTTCGACATTGGAATCGAAATCGTGACTATTATTTCGAAAATACATGTTTAATACAAAAATTTTCAAAGTAACGAAAACTAAATATTAATATCGGCTACTATCTACTAACGACGTCTACTGGACACGAGATTCGCTTGTTATGCTTGCTACTTAACACATTAAACGAAATCGTAAATTACAAATATTTATTTGCATGTAATATTGTAGTTTGGATGACAAATGAATACTTTAAATAGCACATAATTAATATTTTTATTTGTTACCATGTTCCGCTTATTAAAATAGGCACTCAAAATATTGGTAGGTAAGTATAGGTAACTTGTATAGTAAAATTAAATGCACTTATATTATTATTAATCATCAAACATAAGTTATTAAATTTGAACATTAAATTACTTATTCTAGAAATTATTCAATATGTTATGGGATGTTATTTGTCTGCTATTTTCTGTGAGGTGGAGGTACTTCCCCAGAATGGCTGCTTTGATGCGTCCCACCTCTCTTACAATATCTATATGGTATCCTTTTCAGTCTGAAGACATATTCCAATGCTGCGGTGAACAAAATTCAGGGATGTAAACTCGACCTGTCTTACATCTTTTTGCATTTGGATCGGTTTCGCACTCTCATACTGTACTTGAGTACACATCGTTGCATTACTGTATAAGTTCTACAACACTTCGATGTACCGATAGTCAATTCGGTATCAACTGGTAGCCACTCAAGTATACGGCCCACCTTACGTAAATTGATTACCATAGTATGTGAATGCTTATAATACAGGATCGGTTATTCATTGCAATCACTGCTGCAGCTGCTGCTATCACGGTAACCGCTTAGAAGTGACCTGCTAGGGAATTATTAATTGACTGCGGTTTTCTGTGAGCTAGCTACTTCCCCGATCGGGCCGCCTTGATGCGTCTTACCTCCATTAAAACCAGATCAAGACAAACAGCCATGTTCATGCAATCAAATATTTGTCTTGTATGGGAGTCGAATCCGCGAGTCTTAACACTAAAACACTAACTACTATACCACCGGGCTCGTCAAAATTTTAATATGTGTTTCCTATTATTTCATTGCCTCAATATATTCCCTTTAATATTCTTATATTAATTCTTGTTGATTTATCAAGTGTAAACGCACCAGTCTATGCCTTACACCACCACGCGGCTTAGTTAACAGTTTGAATGTATTCTGCGTGGACTTTATCATCGTGACTTGTTCAGTGTTCATTGTTACGGAGTTGTTCAGCTATGAACAATATGTGATCGTCTACTTTGTGGTACACCTCAAACGGCACAGTTCACGACGTGCTAACGTATCCAAACATTGTTGTCGACAGTTCTCCTGTTCAACAATCGTTGTTCATTCATCCACATTGTTACAGTGTTGAGTACGAAGCTTGAACATTCTATCTCAAAAAAAAAATCTAAATTACTCGTATATCCCAGGTTCACTGCATAAATCATTTTTCACCTAATAGATGCTATCGTTACCTATTTGCTATAATTTTTTTTTATAAAACGGTATACGGTCCTCCTGAAGTAAAGCGGTTATCGTAGATTATGCATGCTTGCAATATATTATTGATATCATACGCGTGACGTCTCTTCTGCTGCTAATACTGTTACTCCTTAAGAGCTTACTCACTCACTCCCAAGAACATAACAATTCTCCAACGAGCTGTTATTTGACTGTGATTTTCTGTGAGATGGAGGTACTTCCCCAGACGGGCTGCTTTGATGCGCCCTACCTCTCTTAAGTACCTCCACCACACAGAAAACTACAGCCAAATAACAACTCCTTAGAGGGTTGTTGTGTTCGTGCGTGTGAGTGAGGTCACCAGAAAGCACCCAAGGAGTTGCTGTATAAGCAGCAGAGGAGGCATCATGCGAGTGATACTTAATATATCGCTAGCGTTAATAGGCTAGCGTATATAGGGAGGTATGCAAACCTCCCGACGTAGTATAATAAAAAAAAAATACTTCGAGCACTCAGTTTTATTATTCGCTGTTCATCTTCTGACTGCTTAGTTCCTTGGCATTAATACATTAGCATTATATTGGTTTTTGCATTAGCAGTCAGCCTAGACATCGCCAAAGAATTTGATCAGGTTTGGCATTAAGCACTTCTCTACAAACTTTCGGGTTTACGGTCTGCCCCTCCAGTTTTGTAACTGGATTGTGGCTTCCTGCATGAGCATAGAATTCGCATCCTTGCAGATGGATGCACTTCGCGGTTCATATTGTGACTACAGTACTCCATTATGCTGGTAGTTAAATAAAAAATCGACCAAGTGCGAGTCGGACTCGCGCACGAAGGGTTCCGTACCATTATCTATAAAAATCGGCCAAGTGCGAGTCGGACTCGCGCACGAAGGGTTCCGTACCTTTATCTATAAAAACGGCAAAAACGACACGTTTGTTGTATGGGAGCCCCCCTTAAATATTTGTTTTATTTTAATTATTTATTCTTAAAGTGAATATAAAACTAAATATTCTGTGAATATTTCAAGCGTCTACCTGTTGCCGTTATAAATATCGAGCAAAAATGAGCAAAAAAATCACGTTTGTTGTATGGAAGCCCCCTTTAATATTTATTTTATTCTATTTTTTAGTATTTGTTGTTATAGCGGCAACAGAAATACATCATCTGTGAAAATTTCAACTGTCTAACTATCATGGTTCATGAGATACAGCCTGGTGACAGACGGATGGACGGACGGACGGACAGCGGAGCCTCAGGGTACCGTTTTACCCTTTGGGTACGAAACCCTAAAAATGAAGGTAGCGTTCATAAATTAAAAGCAGACTGCGACGAAAGTAGGACATGAAGAGACTAATATATATACGAAGGAATGAATATGATCAAAACCAGGGATATGTTATAAAACTTGATAAAGTTAAGTGCAGAAGACATACTCATATATACCATTCCTAAACATATTTAAGTGATTGAATTTACATCTGAATCAATAAAGAATTGTTTAGTCGGTTGTAGTTTTCTAAAATACTTCCACACTAATGTTTGAAACTGTTATATGTCTTTCCGGGGCATTAACTGTGATTTGTGCTTCGTATGAGCTTCGGTCAATTGGAAGGACATCAAAAGTAAAAGAGGTTAAATAAATGGACTTGTAAAGTAACGAAAGGGACTACATAAATTTAAGGTTATCGCAGGCGTGTAGTGAAAAGCGTCAAGTTTTAACTTCTCGTTCCAATAAGAGGTGTGTTTGTACCAAAAGTCGAAATTATTTTGTTGTTGTGTTTTTGTTGTTGATATTAGGAGCACTTTGTTACCAATGGCCATTTTAACATCTCGTAGATTCAACTGCCATACAAGGCGAACACTGGTGTGCATGAACATGTCTGTTTGTCTTGGTTTGGGTGTTGGAAAGAGACGTATCTAAGTAGTATAATTGGGGAAGTACCTCTACCTCGCAGAAACCGCAGCGAAATACTCTCTGTAGGGATTTTGTATTCACGCGAGCGAGTGTAGTTGTTATGTGTACTTTGCTTAGTTGGTGATAAGATGGACCGCTATGTAACTTATCTCTAAATATTAATTTATCTATATAATAATATTTACAAGAACTATGTAGAATGAGAGATGATGTAGTGACAAAAATTTGGAAATGCTATGCTGATATGGTTTAGTCAAATGACTAAACCATCTCAGCATAGCCTTTCCAATTTTTTTATAATTTTTAAATAGAAAGAATGAATGACAAGAGAGTTACGAAAGTATCGTATTACAAAAGAATGTGCCATATACTCGTAGATCAAGTAGGTGATGTGTTGAAAACGGGCCAAATCAAAAGTACTCAAAACAGAAGAGTATAATGAATATGGAAGAGGTGACAGAAGTGTGTTTGAATCGGTGCACTTGGCGTTCCATAGTCTGTGTCTACCCCAATGTGAGAGGTGTGTGATTATATGTATGAAATAATATTTCTTGAATAAAGTATGACGAGACAAATATGATTGTAATAGATACAAGTTTTCAATTAAATAAAAAGATATAAAAGTCTGAGACTAAGACAAACTTTCAATTTATCTTGGACCATTAAAGTCCGACGAGTGCTCGACTGCTCGCCGCTCAAAAGCTTAATAAAATTAATTCTTCCACAATCCGCGCAGCAAAGCATTTATAGTGACGATCCTTCGCTGCGTCCGTAATAGCTGCATCTGTTCATTGTTTCTTTCGTTTTGCGATTTTTTTTTTCCTGTTAACAGGAAGTACTACTTTTTATTTAAGAGACATTTTATTCGTATTTATTTCAATGCCTTTGTATTCACCGCCTTGCCGTTAGCGGTGTTGTATCTTTTGCACGTCTCCCTTTTGTCCCGTTTATGGTCTGCATTCAAATAATGGGCGCTTGGAATTTACACATATCCCTCCGACTGTTTATTTACGTTATATACATTTTGCTTTTTGGAGATGAAGTTTCTTAAAATTGTAGAGTTTTGAAATATAATTACTAAAAACAAAAAAATAAACTGAAGGTACGTGAAAAGTAGCGTTGATCAAAAAGGCAATGAAACTTAAATATTTCATATTATGCTTTTTACTTTCTATGATGATGTATCTTAAAATTTGTGTTTTGTGATCATAAAATTTATCGACTTCGATATTTTGAGAAAATTGTGTTCAAACATATTACAACTCCAACATACTAGATTAACAAAGGCCCAGCAGCTAATTCATGGCAGTGACAGCTGGGTATGGTAGAGAGAGCCAAAGCCACAACAAATCCCAATCGGTTTATTCAAAACTGTTTTTTTATAACTTTGATAATAACGGTCAACATGTCACCCAATGTAAAAAAAAAATGTCTCAAACAAGGTAAAATTACGAATTCCGTGAATAACAGAATAAATTTGTTAAAAAGCGAGCAACATTTCAGTTAAAATTATCATGTGTTATTCAATTTCTGTTTTTTGTGTACTGCGAAATAAAATGTATATATATGTATAATGTATATGTATAGATCGAAATCGTACAAGTATCATTATCGTATACATATATATGAAAATATTATGAAGAATTTCAACCCGCACCATTGGAAGTAATGATTGGCTCTGTGACATATGTTTCAATATGTAGAATATATTTCATACGAAATATTTTATGCTACATTGCGGCTGGAGTCTCTTTTTAATAATAATAATCATTTATTTGCATAAAATATGTTACATTTAGATCTTGTTAGATAATATTAATTCGCATATTTTGCCACAGTATTATGATATGACGTGCAAATATACATTCAAAATATAATTACAAATTAGATTCAATAAGTACAATTTCCATTATTACGAAATCCACGTTGAGTTATATATAAAATTCCGAATTAATTAAATAGGTGCATTGTTATTTTTAATATTACCTAATTGTCATTGCGATGTACACATAATTAAATATTATTACTATTTCGTCATTTTTAATATTTATTTGTCATGAATTAACATACAGTATACACACATTTGCTTGTCTACTCTCTTCCTCAATAGTACAATGTGTATTTTATGCTTATACGTGAGTACTTTGATTACTATGACAGTACGTAACCATATTTTATTTATTTTAGTGTGTAGGTATAAGAGTATGAATGGAGGAGTATGCTTTAAAATAGTAAAAGTATACTCCTCCATACATACACATGTAAATAATACACACTCACTCATATAGATGAGTGAGTGTGTATTATTTACATGTCTATGCGTGTGTGATGTGTTAGCGTGCGTAGCGTATGTGTACTGTGTACATCATTGACTGTGTTTTACAATGTCTGTAAGTCTTGTCACAATTTTTCTCGCCATATTAATAATATTGTATACATGTATTAAAATAGGTTGCAATTTATAATTAGAAAATATTTTTTATTTATTGTGTAATTAATATATATAATATATATATATATATATATATATATATAATAAATATGCACTATATTATAGTACTTGCTATGTAACTATAACTTCAAGCCAAATCCCTTGCGGGGTAGGCAGAGAGTACTCAAGCGCTACGTCACTTGGTCCTTACACACCTCACTCGCTTCTTTGACTTGACTTGGAATCGCCGGTGAAATGTAAATAAATGTATACATAAAATATTTTGGGGATAAATAGTTTCCGAGAATTTCGATAACCATATATAGACCAAAATCACGATTTCAAACACCTTGTTTGTATGCTCGTCTGTGCATATACGAGTATTTCTTAAAACCCACTTCAAAATATAAAATATTTTCATTCCGGGAAAAGTAATGGCATGGGGGAAAAACATAATCTGGCTAAATCGATTGGGATAGCAACATCTCAATTAGACAGACATTTTAAAAGACACTATTCCGGCTGCTTGTATTCTTCTTCTGCCATTTGCGGTGCAATTGAATACCAAAGAACGGTTCTCACGGCAGATTAAAGTTAGTTTCTCTCAAAATAGTGAGAGTTGCATATTATAGAGTTATAGCAGTAGTAGTCATTATATTGCTGCATACGATAAATCGTACAACGTGTATACTAAACAAAATTGCATTTTGTTGGTTTTGGTATGCAAGTTGCACCATTTGCCTGTGATATTATTTCCTGTGGGGTACATCGGCGGGCAGCGCCGACTATAGCTCGGTAAGTATACCATACAGTTAGTAAGTAAGTGCATTTGCATAATAGAGGCAATTTACGAAGTAGGCCGCGCGCACTTTACAGCCGTCTGCATTGTTAACTATGTTTTAGGGTACCGTGAACAAATGGACTTTTCTACACACGACGTTCAGAAGAACTTGTCACATCTGAAAGGAATGATATTTGGAACAATTTACGCATGAATCCTACTTACAATAGGTATTTGCCAGTACATTTTATTTCATAATTTGGAAAAAATGCGTAATAAATAAAGGTTTCGGTTCTGTCTCTAGTGTATTCAAAAGACTTGGCGATTTAACTACGTCTTTTTCACATGTACATATTTGTTTTATTACTTGAAATATCTAGATAAAGGGTGTGGCAGAGCGCAATCGATTGTCGTCACAAATATGTATTCTCTTTTAGGTAGAAAGATGCGGACGGATTAAACATAATTTTATTAAGTAAGCATAAATGAATCTACGGCTTACTTCATTAATATGCGCCGCCCGTGAGAGGGTTAGTGACTAATGACTCCCAAATTAGAAAAGGTACAAGAAAATGGGATTGTGTCAGCGTCAAATATCAGGACGTAAGGAAAAGAAACGAAAAAGAAGATAATTTGTATAATAAAATTTTCAGAACCTGAAAAAAATCAGCAGTTAAGTATTTATTTATTTTATGTTAGGAAGACCAACAGCTACATGTAACATAAAAAGGTAACAATATTAGTTGCTAATGGAGCCAATCACAAATATATTAACAAATATTTTTAAACCTTGACCGCTAAAAATATGTGTGTATTCGTACACCTAGCGTCTGTTAGTCTCTACCTATACTAGTGGGAGACGCGTATGATGGTACAGATATAGGTTCGTTATTTTTTGGTAAAATATTTGCTTACTTCTAAGACAGAGCGGCCACAGTCCATTAGATAAGAATCAGGGCTATTGACTAACTCGTCCCCGGTTTGAATTCAGGCGGGGGCCATGTTCCATTAACTTCATTTTTTTTTTCAGATTTATGTACATATTTGACTCACAAAGAGAGATTAAGTAAGATCTGGTTTTCCCTCTGGGTTGCCGAGGTCTGCCGGCAGTCGTTCCATGACAAAATCAGTGCCTTCGCCAAATCCTTACGCTTATGTAGCGGACCGCACAAATCTTAATCAATTGCGAAGAAACATGTTTCCTTGTAACATAAAGACTTGTTTACTTGTAACGTAAGTAAACCAATCACCGTCACTATGTACGCCGGCCATCCACTGCCAGCGTAGCGTGACGCGGCACTCGCTCTAGTGTAAAGTAGGTAAATGCATTTCCATAATAGCGCAATTTGTGAAGTGGGCCGCACACTTCGTGCCGTGGGAGGCGGTCCGAGTTTATCGCACACTACCATTTTTCCCACAAAATACACGTACATTAGAGGCACGGTTCAACGCCGTGCATGCGATTTACTAGCGTTTCAGTTAACTTTATGTCCTTAGAGCCTAGCGGTCTTTGTATTATGGCCCGCAATAATTAATTTATTAAAAGACCGGCGAATGCGAGTTGGACTTGCGCATCGACTATTCCGTACATAAACCTACATATTCACACACCACATCAACCCTTACTCATCTCACTGCAGGATACGGGTCTCCCTTCAACCGAAGGTGTTTAGAGCGTACTCCACCACGCTGCCAAATTGTGGATTGGCGGAGGCCAGCGATTTCAAAGCGCCCGAGGGCCACTGAGTTAGCTTATCTACTGTCATGACTACAACAGCCGAGACCCACGGCTCCAGAGCACGGAGAAACTCGAGATAGATAAACCCATCCATAGACAGGCTGCAGTCGACGTTGCTTAACCTGCGTGTTGGGTTATAATGACACGCGCAACGACACCATCACATTTAAAATACACGAATGGTGAAAGAATATAATAAAACAATGCAATACTTACCTTTTCTGCCTTTGTGATATATGGGTTCGATCTGCCATTGTCTTCACATCCCTTGTATATACCTGAATCAAATTTCAGAGGGTAGTCGCTGACAATGTAACATGAAACTTTTTTTTCTGTTGTAACTCGATCCTGAGACATTGATTGTAACTAGAACCCGTTACACAGAGAGCTCGTCGACCGCAGCGTGTCAATGGATGGGTTTACCGATCTCGAGTTTCTCCGTGCTCGAAGGGCACGTTAAGCCGTCGGTCCCGGCTGTTGTCGATAGATGACAGTCGTGAAGCTAAGTCAGTGGCCCTCGGGCGGCTTTTGAAATGCTGGCCTCCGCCAATCCGCATTTGAGCAGCGCGGTGGAGTATGCTCTAAACCCCTTCGGTTGAAGGGAGACCCGTATCACTGCAGTGGGATGAGTAAGGGTTGATGTGGTAGACCTCGTTATATCGGTGTATTGACGTCATCATAGGGGAGAATGGGGACAAAGTGGTATTTACTGGAAAAGTATTTTTTATGAAAATTGCAACAAATTTTTTGTACTATATTTTTAATATCTACCAATTATTAACATATTATATTTATTATTTGAGGCTTATACGACTTGAAAACCAATTTTATTTAAATTGACGAGCTCGGTGGCTCAGTCGTGAATGACGCGACTTTGACACTAACGCCCGTGGGTTCGATTCCAACACAAGACAAACATTTGTGTGCATGAACATGTCTGTTTGTATTGGTCTGGATGTTTTAAGAGAGGCAGGGTGCATCAAAGCAGTACTGGGGAAGTACCTCCATCTCACAGAAAAACCGCAGACAAATCACAACACCCTAGGGAGTTGTTGAGTTCCTGCGTGAGACTGAGGTCACCAGTAAGGAGTTGCTGTGTAAGCAGCAGGGGAGGCCTCGTGTTGGCGATACTTAATATATTACAAGTAACTGTTTCACATCAGGTGGACCGTATGCTAGTATGCCTTTCGACGTTGTATAAAAAAAATTGGCACATTTGCCACTATTTACTGAAAGAAAGTTTAAAATAATATATATCCAGTATTTTTATTTTTAAAATAGATCTTATTGTGTACTATTTTGTCTCCCTACTCCGCTCGCTACGTCAGTGCACCATAATAACGGGGTATAATCATGAGAACTCAACACTATGGCTGAAGTTCAGATGTCATCTAGCGACGACTTTTAGAACTAAAATAGGCAATAATCGAAATATTTTTTTTTAGCTAATAGACTATAGAATATGGACTTTGTATTATACTTGTGCTTGGAAACTTTAGTTCTTCGAAAATTCCATAATCTCAATGAATCTGGCAGTACCATGTAGTTTAGGGCTTGGGATTTCTTAATATTTTTTTTGAGAGCGGCAGGGCACATTGAAACTCAAGTTTGGGGAAGTACTCGCACCTCACAGAAAACCGCAGCCAAATTACGACTCCCTAGAGTGGTATTGTGTTCCTGCGTGTGAGTGAGGTCTCCAGTAAGCTCCTAATGAGTTGTTGTGTTAGCAACAGAGGAGGCACAGTGCGAGTGATACTTAATGCATTAAAAGCGTTCATTGACAACCGCTTTACATCAGACGGGCCATATGCTTGTATACCTTCCACGTTGTATAAAATAAAAATGCGACTGTGCCCCGACCTCACTCGCGAGGACACCTTTATCAACTCGGCACAAAATTAATGTTTAAACCTGGTGCTGTCAGGTATTTACATACAGCCGCGCCGGTGGACTCTCACTGTATTTTCATATTTATCTAGTTCTGTCGCGAGGGTAATGAGTTTTCGCCGCTTTTTACAGCCCTCGACAACTTGTGTACAGAGCAAAAGTTATGAGGTGATTTGTCAGAGACGGGATGCTGCAGCGGCGCTGCGTTTTTACGCTGTTTGCTTTTATTTCGTGAATTATCTTTTATGAATTTTTAGAAAAAGTTTAACAGTCTCTAAGAAGTAGCTGTGTATGTCTACGTCTGTGCGCCAAGTCCCTTGCGGTATAGGCGGAGTCCATCCAGGGTCACGTAACTTTGTCTTGTACACCTCGCTTGTATCTCTAAAAATCACAGTTCTTCTCTTAACCTCACCGTCTGATAAAACCCGACCAATTAACCTTACTGACCTAATTGTCTCTTCTTCTTTTTCAGCTACATCCTGTTTCCTAATCCATTAGTATTGGTGAAACTGAAAGATGAATGGAAGAATGAATTGAGGAACGAAAGTGTGTGATGTATGAATGTGTTATGTATGTCTATAGTAGCGACTTTAAGAATTTATTTTTGTATAAATAAATATATATTGTAGCAATAAGTGCCTTGCCCATAGCAGGGGTGTACGTAAATAAATTAAAAGTAAAAACCTTTTTAAAAACAAGCTTTTATTTAAATGCTCTAAAAAGAAAAAAAATAACTTTTGTACTAAAACTTTTACTGTTAACTTAAAACGTCATTTCACATTTGACACAATTTATATGATATAAAAGCTTGTCGCGAGATTTAAGTACTCGTATTTACTTAGTTTGAAAATTTTAATAGGTAATATTATTCACATCAAATTATTTAATTTACTTGTTAATCTACACACAAGTAAATCTCGCGACAAGCTTTCATATCATATAAATTGTGTCAAATGTGAAATGACGTTATAAGTTAACAGTATAAGTTTTAGTACAAAAGTTATTTTTTTTCTTTTTAGAGCATTTAAATAAAAGCTTGTTTTTAAAAAGGTTTTTACTTTTAATTTATTTTTTACTTTTTAGTTATCGCTGGACACGTTTCTTAGTCTGTTCATCTCATTCAACGCATCATTGTTGCATGGTCCACGACCATGCAAACAACAACCTTCGTTTAGAAGGGCAAGAGCTAATATACAACAGGGTTCGCCCCGGTCATAGTATAATCAAACAAGTAGGCCGACTCGACACCTGAGCGAAGGATAATAGCCTAAACTTTCGCTTATAGTTTATACAATAGTCAAAAATGCATAGTCTATCTATATATAAAACAATTTTCAGGGAATCATCAGGGATCTCTAATACAAAGTTTTTCTTAATTATTTTTTGTATTCGTACATAGACCAGGAGCGGACTATTGTATTGAAGTTATATACTCCTTTAGGCGCGTTATGAAAAAATGATGAGTGAAATTTTAAGATGCTGTAACACAAAAGTAACAGGTTGAAGCTGCCCGCAAAACCGCTCATTAAGTCACGAAAAATATGCACAAAACGCAGCCAAATAACAATTGCCTGGACGGTTGTTGTGTTCATGCAAGTGAGTGACGTTACTACCTCACCGAAAACTGCAGCCAAATAACAATTCGATGGACAGATGTTGCGTTCATGCGAGTGAGTGACGTTACTACCTCACGAAAGATATGCTCAAAACTGCAGCCGAATAACAATTCCCTGGAGGATTGTTGTGTTCATGTGAGTGAGCGACGTTACATGACGTTATATGGCTGCAGTTTTCCGTGAGGCAATAACGTCACTCACTCGCATGAACACAACAACCGTCCAGGGAATTGTTATTTGGCTGCGTTTTGAGCATATTTTTCGTGAGGTAGTAACGTCACTCACTCGCATGAACGCAACATCTGTCCATTTTTTTTACACAACTATTTTTACTTTTTCATTTACTACACTTATCAAAATTATAATCTTTATATTCGGAAATTTAATATTTTTACAGTAGCCTTAAATGATAGGCATTAAAAGTACTTTTTTCTTTAGGATATTTGTGTTTTTATAACAAAATTACACATTTGATACAAAAAAAATCTTTTACTTTTTAGCCATATTTACGAATTTGTAGTTAAAGTAGGTAGGTACACGTACAAATTATTACGACGGGGAGCGCAGCGGCGCGGTGCGTACGTGGGCGCATGAAGTATTAAGCACGGCGTAGCCACGACTAGCGTACCTTTAGCAGCGATAAATTTTGTCAGTGTGTGCGTGCGACGACGCATACGTACGGGATGGTACGGGCGCGCACGAATACAAACCGAACGCGGTGCGTATTTATGAAGATAACCTACTTATTTGATTTTACTATGCCCCGGTGCCCTGAGGTGGTACGTTCGCGACATCATACTCCTAAATTCTAAATATTAATAAATTTAGTTCCTAAATTCCAGAACACACCTCATACCGTCACTAAAAGTATTAGGATGCTTGGCGTCGAGATCTCCAGTGATGTGCAATATCGAAATCACCTGGAGGAGAAGGTCAAGCTGGCGTCGAAAAAACTTGGTGTGCTCAACAGGGCTAAGCAGTACTTCAGTGCGGGGCAAAGACTTATATTATATAAGTAATGACGAGCTCGGTGGCGCAGTGGTGAAACGCTTTGTTACGCTACTTTGACACCAACGCTCGTGGGTTCGATTCCCACACAGTACAAACATTTGTGTGCATGAACATGTCTGTTTGTCTTGGTGTGGGTATTTTCTATGTATAATAAGTATGTATTCACAAAAAAAAAAATGTATTTACGTATGTTTATCAGTTGTCTAGTACCCATAACACAAGCTTCGCTTACTTTGGGGCTGGGTGGCGCTGTGTGTAATTTGTCCGACAATATTAAAAAAAAAAAAAAAAAGTCTCAAGTCAGACCGCACTTGGAGTACTGCAGTCACCTTTGGGCGGGAGCACCTGCCATGCAATTCTGTAAGAGCAAACATACTTACTTACATCCTCGGAAACATCGGCTGTTACAGCCTTGAACACAAAATTGCAATTTTTTGGTGTCGCTTTTCATGGTTGTGCGACACTAGCGCCGCAAGGCTGCTTTTGGAATTGGAATTCTGCAAGGCAAACAGCCTCGCGTACGCTTACAGCCTTATAGAATACCAAATAATTTAGCCGTGATCGCAGTAGACGATGTCAAAGCTGTGACATCTGTGATCACAGCGACGCACACAGCCATTACGAGTCGCTTAGAGAATTGCATGGCTGGATACCAGCTTGAACCGTGAGATTCGATTCAGAAACGAGCTGTGAGAATTGTCGACAATCCTAAGCTTACACACGGTATGAACCCTTAAGTTTAGGGAGAGACTTTGCCTCCCTTTGTGTGTTCTACCGATTGTACAACGGGTTGTGTTCTGAAGAATTGTTCGAAATGATGCCGACAGCTACTTTTTATAACCGCACCTCTCGCCGACGGCAAGGAGTTCACCCTCACACGCTTGAACCGTAATGGTCGCGTACTGTACGGTTCCAGAGAAGTTTTCTTCCGAGAACTCTCAAGCTGTGGAATAGACTGAGGTTTTTAGAGGGCCGGCAACGCATGAGTGACGCCCCTGGTGTTGCAAATGTCTACAGGCTACGGTGACTGTTTAACATCAGGCAGGCCGTATGCTTAATTGCCACCTTAGTGGTATAAAAAAAAACATATTACACCCTGATGCCAGTTAACTATGCATTGTCATCCAAATTATCTGCTTCGAAATTGATTTTCAAGCTTTAGAAGTCCGCCATTTTTGATTAAGAGTGACGTCACATTATTTTTCGAGTTATTCTTAGCAAGCCCTTTTATTTGATACCTATATTGTAGGAGTGCATCAAAAATAGTTGGTCCGCCATCTTGGGTATGCCGCCATGTTGGATTTAGAATGACGTCACACAGTTAATCATGCATTGTCATCCAAACTGAACGTGTATTCAAAATTTCAGCTCAATCGATTGAAGATATCTGCTTCGAAATTGATTTTCAAGCTTTAGAAGTCCGCCATATTGGATTAAGAGTGACGTCACATTATTTTTCGAGTTATTCTTAGCAAGCCCTTTTATTTGATACCTATATTGTAGGAGTGCATCAAAAATAGTTGGTCCGCCATCTTGGGTATGCCGCCATGTTGGATTTAGAATGACGTCACACAGTTAATCATGCATTGTCATCCAAACTGAACGTGTATACAAAATTTCAACTCAATCGGTTAAAGATATCTGCTTCAAAATTGAGTTGCAAGATTTCACCCGAACATACTTACATACTTACATTGCAAGTTAAATAAAAGCTTGTAAAAAAAAAAAAAGAAAAAAAAAATCCATTAGTATTGTCCTGGAACGACTGCCGTCACACCTCTACAATTTGCCTAAAAACAGTCTAGGTTCCTTCTATACCTTATAAGGAAACTAGACCGTTTTTAGGTAAGGTCACAAGTCTTTCAAAATATAGTTTCTTGGATGTACAGTTTTCCTCGCGAAGTTTTTCATCAACGTCGAGCAAGTGACAATTACAAATATGTACATAAATCCGAAGACACGGATTTAGTCCACAAACAAACAGCCTCGCGTACGCTTACAGCCTTATAGAATACCAAATAAAAAGCCGTGATCGCAGTAGACGATGTCAAAGCTGTGACATCTGTGATCACAGCGACGCACACAGCCATTACGAGTCGCTTAGAGAATTGCATGGCAGGACCCTGTTGGAAAGCTAATTCTTTAACCACTGGGCTGTTACTATATTATTACTGCTCTTCTCAGACTAACAAATCTAATTTTATCTTCATGCCAAGCCCCTTGTGGGGTAGGCAGAGAGAACCCGGAAACACGGTCCTTACATACCTCACCCGTAACATTTATTATTCTTTTAATTAGAAATTTAATTGTTACACTATTTTTTGTTATACAACGTCGCGAGGCATTCTGTCATACGGCCCACCTGATGTAAAGCAGTTACCGTAGCTTATTAACACTTGTAGTATATTAAGTATCACTGGCGCGATGTCTCCTGTGGTGTTTACACAGCAACTCCTTAGGAGCTTACTGGTGACCTTACTCACACGCAGGAACACAGCAACCCTCTAGAGAGTTGTCATTTGGCTGCGATTTTCTATGATGTGAAGGCACTTCCCCAGACGAGCTGCTTTGATGACCCTTACCTCTCTTAAAGCATCCTGACCAAGATAAACAGACATGTTTATGCACACAAATGTATGTCTTGTGTGGGAATCAAACCCACGAGCGTTGGTGTCAAAGCCGCGTCATTCACGACTGAGCCACCGAGCTCGTCAAGACAAGTACATAATGAGCCGCACTTGTACTATTGGTGCTTTGTGAGTATATACTTACATAACATCCGAGGCGAGCTATTAAACAGGAGCCTCGAAGGCATTTATCAATCCATCAATTACTCTGGCAAGTCATCAATATGGCCGCAGCGGACGGCGGCCATCCAAACTTCGTCCATGTTTATATTATTAGAGCGGCGCGACATCCGACTGATACCGGTAATGACCGCTGAGGGTGGCTTGTCGACGCTTCTATATTGACAATTGTGTAGCGTGACCATGTTCTTGCCAATCATCTATTGTATATATAAATTGAAAGGTGTTTACAATGTTTCTTGCAAATAAGTTTGACGGAGATAGTTTTTGTTCTTCAAACAGACAAGTGAGTTGGGGGTGTGAATAGATTACTGGCGTCTTCTGAACCTGATCACTATATAGAAAGGTACGTAGAAGGTATCTTCAGTGACTAATTTATTGTTCAAATTAGTCACTGAAGGTTTTGTGTATTTGCGATTAAGGTTATTAGAAAACCCATGACGACTTAGTACATTAGCGAAGGGGCAGACAATTGACAAATTGCGGAAAATTCGAGTATTGACTACAGTAGTCATACCGTAACGTAGGCCTGGAGAATTTAGTATTTTATCAAACGTCATTTCACCTTTTTTGAGCAAACTTCCCACTTGACGCGGACCGCTTTTATGGCAAAAGAAAAGATCGTTGCCAAACATTATGATGTGTAGCTCTAAGCAATTGTCCTTTATTTGCCGTAAAAGTTTTAAATGTCATATAACCTTTATTATATCTAGAAAAAAGATATGATCAGTAATAAATTCATGTTATTACGCACTCACGGTAAGTAAATACCTCTCTTAAAATTATTTTTTAAGAGAGGTAGGGCGTATCAAAGCTGGGGAAGTACCTCCATCTCACAGAAAACTGCAGCCAAATAGCAACTCTCTAGTGGGTTATTGTGGTCCTGCGTATGAGTGAGGTCACCAGTAAACTCGTAAAGAGTTGCTGTGTAAGCAACAGTTAATAGGCTACGGTAACTGCTTTACATCAGGTGGACCGTATACTTGCATGCCTCCTAACGTTGTATAAAAAAAAAGTTAAAATAATATAAATTATAAATCCACAACACTTTCATTTTCGACAGTACTGGGTAAGGAAATCAGTCAGCCCGGAAGCGGACGCGGACAGCCGGCATCCCCGCGATTACAATAAATTAATGTAATCACGACACCTGCGATTAAGGGGATTGCATGTAATGTATCCGGCCACTGACGGCGGGCGCCGTGCCAGCCCGAGCAAACAAATACAGGCATCAGGCATAGCCCCAATTGTAGCTAGGCACTATCCAGCTCTTGGACCTCGGAAAAAAAGTATAAAAATTACACGTAATTTTAATTGAAAAAGTATAGGAAAGTCTTGTACTGTTTCCTATACTTTTTATACCTATAAATGAAATGCAATTTGAGCTAACCTGCTTTGTATGCTTCCAGCACAAAATATATAGGTATATAGTAGTTTTGGTGGCGGTAGCAAAAAGCAGGTTAGATCAAACTGCAAGTAAATTTAGCTGTCGCAAATTATCGCCTGAATCTGTTAACTATTAATGAAGTTGTCTATGATTCGAGCCCTGGTCTGGTTCCAGTTTTATAGGTATATTTGTAGTTAATAATTTACTGAGGTGAGGGAAAACATTGTGAAGAAATTCACACGCACAAGAATATATACTTTACAAAACGTGTGACTTAATCTAAGAAAGATCTGGTTTTCCCTCAAGGCGGTGGAGGAATCCAAATTAAAGAATCACTGCAAATAATGTTGCTATAATGAAATGACCTGAACTCAAATAATGTAGTTATGGCAATTTGATGTTAATAACTGTAGATACGTAATCTTGAACTGTTGAGCTTGCAGCGGTTATGGTAGCAGTGGTAGCGGCCAGCTCCTGTGCTTTGTTAGTTGCGAGGATAGCAAAGCGAGAGTGATGTTTCTTATGTTGTAAACATCTGTACTGGAACCACTCAATCAGGTGGGCCATATACATATATACTTCGGTAAGTGGTACAAAGAAAACCATTTCATCTATCTAATAACGGTAGCTGGGACATGATGACTACCGTTAGTTATGAACTAGCTGGTGGCGAAAGTGTTCATTTTATCTATCCATCTATATCTTCACGCCAAATCCCTTGTGGTATAGGCAGAGAGTACCGAGCGCCACGAGACTCGATTCTTACACCCCTCACTCGCTTCTTTAACATTCATTGGTCTTGTCATGCACGCTCGCCGGTTTCTAGGGCTTCTGACATCACCTTCTGATAGAACACGACCAATGTGGTGATGGTAGGTAAGTCTTGGCCTTCCTCGGCTTCCTTCCACTTTTTCATTGCATATCTGCTTCGTCATTCTTTCATCCTGCATTCTTTCTATATGACCGAACCAACGGAGCATGCCTCTTATTATTTTAACAGACTCTCTTTCAGACCAACTCTGTTTCTAACATCATCATTGCAAATACGGTCTACAAGCGTTACACTACAAATTTTGCGCAACGTTCGTATCAAATTTTATCGACTACCATGACCCCAGAATGGATCCTTAGAACGTATTGCCACAAAGCACCAAGAGTACAAGTGTAGCTCATGTATGTACTTGTCTTGACAAGCTCGGTGGCGCAGTGGTGGCGCGACTGTGAGACCATCGGTTCGATGCCCATACGGGACAAGCAATTATGTGCACGAACATGTCTGTTTATCTTGGTCAGGATGTTTTAAATCAACAAAGCAACTCGTCTGGGGAAGTGCCTTCACATCACAGAAAACCGCAGCCAAATAACAATTCTCTATGGTATGGGTGTTTTAAGGGAGGTAGGACGCATCAAAACGGCCCGTCTGAGGAAGTACATCCTCACAGAAAACAGAGTAAGGAAACCCATAAGTCCAATGAATTTCAATTTGAAAGACGCGTGACTTAATCTAAATAAGGTCTGGTTCTACCTCTGGGCTGTAGAGGATTGACGGCCGTCACTCCGTCTCAAAATTAGTAACTTTTCCAAATCCTCAAACGTAGGTAGCGTTCTCCGCGAATGGATGAGTAAGTAGGATAATATTTCGAAGAGGAAGAGCTTCGCCTAATAGATGTCGGGGTACACTTTGGAGTGATCAACCTTGCAATGGTCGATGTACACTTAAAGACAATGAAATACCCAATGGATCCTGCTGTAAGAAGATCAGTGATTCTTTTCGCCATTTTTTACGAATCTATTAGCTGCTGGTGGAGACAGTGAATTTGTTTGATCACGAAGACAGAAATTCGTCCAATTTCTGTCAAAACATGTCCCATGTACCTGCTGTTTTTGAAGGGTCGCTCCACTTTACTGACGTTGGTTGTAGTTGCAGATCAGTTTAATTGTCGTCATCATCGTATGTCATACATAGGCTGCAAAGCTCGCCCACTTGCCATGACATATGAGATTCAAAGACTTGGAGAGAAGTGTGGGATAGGTTTTTTTTATACTACGATGAATAGCAAATAAGCATACGGCCTGCCTGATGTAAAGCAGTCACTGTAGCCTATGAATGATAGCAGCAAAAAGAATGTCGCAAGCACGTTGTTACCCAAGCTGTCAACACAGCAACTCCTCATCTTCTGGTGACCTCACTCACTCGTAGGAACACAAGAACAAGTTGATAAGCAGGGAGCACGACGTGTAGGTGAGGTTGGCTTTGGCTCTAAAGGTGACATTTCACCACTTACTTGATTAAAGATGAAGAAAATTTTTATATTTGTAACATAAATTCCTAAACGACTTGATTATGAAACACAAGTGGTCCTTAACCCTCTGTGCATGAATTCAATAGACACTTGACTGCTTTTGTTTTATAAACTGCAAGTTGTACTCGTATTTTATTAGGAAAACTATACTTGACTTTTATCTTTTAGTTTATGTAGAGTTAATATTCATTTAAACTTGAGATCGTGTTTGTTTTGAATTCCCGACCTTTACAGAATATATATACGAGTATAATATATATATTACCTATACAATATTGGGAAGCGTACAAGCATACGACCTACCTGATGTAAAGCGGTTATCATAGCCTATGAACTTTGCCTATGAACGGGCTGCTTTGATGCGCCCTATCTCTCTTTAAAACACCCAGATACCAAACGGACATGTTCATGCACACAAATGTATGGGAATCGAGCCACTGCGCCATCGAGCTCGTCAATATATACTATACACAACCGGCAAAATAGGGTATACACTATTCTCTAAACATAGGCCATTGTATAATTAGTAGATAACATACAAAAGGAGGTACGGTCTCTCCTTAGACTCGAGGGTTCAGTACTTTGTAAGCTTAGGATCGTCGACAATTCTCGCAGCTTTTCAGAGTTCCAAAATAGAACATAATCATTATTTCTGTTTAGGTGGGATTTAAATCCTCAGTGTGGAGGTCCAAACAATTACACATTTAATAGGTATCAGAGTATAAATTAGAACAAGAAATAATACCTACGGTGCGGCGTGGGCTGCGGCGTCGAATGTTCTCATTTTTGCTGAAAATTCTAGACGCGAACTTCCACTCTCATCAAATTATATCAGCCTTTTTCCCGGATCGTGGTTTTTTCTCGGCCTTTATTAAAATAGTAATTTTAGCGGCCAGTTTCTGACGAGAAAGTTTGCAGATTGAAATAATACTATGGCTTCAGCAAATGTAATGCAAACGAACGTTTAATGGGCTTCCATTTATTTATTAAACAATAGCGATTTGTTACGCAAAACATGCCAAACAAGCATACGGCTTGCCTGATTGTACTTGTAAAATCGGGGGTATCACTTGTGCGCTGCCGACCCTGATAAAACCTCTTCACGTCATTTTTGAAGAATCTCATGCTGTAGCCCCTTGGGAATACCTCTAGAAGGAACAGGAGAAGAGTCAAGAGACATTCCACATTTAAAATTCACATGTTTTAATACTATGTAATTCCCATTGTAATTTATTGAAATTTGAGAGGCTCAATGTATTCAGTTAATGTAACCGAACAATCAAGTTAAGCAGCGTCAACCGCCTGTTGTAATTGTAGTATAAATTAAGTCGTATCGAGTTCCACCGTGATTCGTAAGGCACGCTCAGCCGTCGGCAATGATGATTTCGATAGATAACCTAAGACAGGTAGATCGCATCAATTTAGCCAAACCGGGGATATAACAAATAGCATAACCTAACAGAAAACTGCTACTAAATTGCAAATTCCTGATGAGTTTCTATGAGTGAGTGAGGTTACCAGTAAGTACCAAAGAGTAAAGGAGATCATTGTTAACATCGCTCAATGGCAGGAACATAATAACCCTACATTGGGTTGTTATTTGGGTACAATATTCTATCAGACGGATGTACTTCCCCAGTCAGCCTGCTTTAATTTGCCCTACCCCCTAAAACCATCCACCCGAAGTTAAAAATAGATGTTTACGCAATGGCTTTACCAATTTTACCCCATACAGATATCGATTCAATATTCCACAGTTGCAGACGTAGGGGTGTGTGTGGTGCAGTTTGGATAATCTTAGTAGTAGGTTTAATTCATTTGTTTTTACCTTAACTTCTTTTTTAAAAATTCTAAGATATGCTCCTTGATTAAATAAGCACGCTTTGTACGTTGACACGTCTGTCCGGAAGGTGCCAATTCTACAGTTGCATCATCTAAGAACGCATGAATCTTAAATTGAGGATCCAAAAATGTACTCACTCCCAGTAGCATGTTATCTCCATTGTCACTCTCAGGGAAGTAGACGCTCAATCCTTCCTCTAACTTTGTAAGGAAATTTTCAGCCATGCCATAGATAGATTTCGTTTTCATTATAGTCATGACACTTTTCAAACCATCTACGATAACAATTGGCAGGCTTGCTGTAAAATAGTTGGAGCCACCCATAATGTGTTATGTCCTCAAAAGATTTCAAGATCATACACACTTGCCTTATTGCTTCCTACATCTCAACCGTGATAATTGGTAAGTCGACTTTTATATTCGATATCACATCCTATAAGGCCCCTTGTCATTTTAAAAATCTCTCTAGCATATAAAAATCATTTCACCTTGTTGGAACGGACTGAATTAATCGAAGTGTCTGCGATTTTTTTTAAAGTCGAGTTGATATTTTATTAGCTCATCTGTCGCCAGATTGCTTATCCAGGAGTTACAAAGCTTCATTTTTGTTAAAAAGGAGTGAAGACTTTCAGCCAAAGTGTATCAAGAGACTGTCTTGGATCCTGTTGGACAACTTCGCGTGGGACCTTTAATACTCATCTACTTTGATTACCCACTCGTACTGTCATCTTAACTTCGTTTTCTTTCATAATAACTGGTTAAACAGCGACTTTTTTTAATAATAAATTATTTGTGCTTATTTGTATTTGATTAAGGTTATGAGATATTGTTAATATTTTAGTGTTCAGCTAAAGCTCCGGGCTATATGTCACGGCTTTTACTACATTGTGATTATTTCACGAGTCGGTCAACATGCGTGTAATATTATAACTCACTTTAAAGTTGCGGGGAAGTGTATATATGTTGTGAAGAGGCGCGCAGGATGCAGGCGACGGGTTAATGTGACCCTCGGGGTTTGTCGACGCTCTCAAACTTATTTATTAGGGCGGCCGCGATCCTCGCGTTAAGGAGGTGCTTTGTTGATGGGTTTACAAACTGGCCGTGATGTAATGGACCTCTAGAGATTCGTGCCGAGATACCGTGTCTGAACATCTACTTACGGGTTATTAAGTTAAGGAGTACAAAATAATCTGTTTTGCATACTAATGCAGTTATAAATTAATTTAATCAGCGAAGCGTCGTTCGCGATTTAAGCACAGTTTTGGAAAAAGCACTGAACTCTTGTCTTAGGTTTTCGCGATTGTTACATATTGAATTAAACAATTTTTTAACGGCAATATCGCGTGTTTTATTTATTTTGTTGAACCTGACGTTTGAAATAAATAAAAAAAACTGAAAATAAATAAAACGCGATACTTCCGTTAAAAAATTGTTTAATTCACTGAACTCTTGTCACTGTCACGCTGCGATACTCGTACATACCTAGTCCGGCCGTAAGTTCTATTACAAACGAATATGCATTTTTTTTTTACGAAATAATGTAATCTTAATAAAACTTATATGTACATATTTATGGAAGTCTTAGCAAAAAATAAAAAAAATATTTTATTCGAAATAGCCACATATGACTTTGATACAGGCTTTTAATCCATCTGGCCACGAATCTGGATTTACGCATCGTTTCCATGGAAAATCAAGCCACGGCTTGATCCAGAGATTTGTTAAGAGATACGATGTCGGTATGTTGTTTCGAGTAGATTATGTCCTCTAAAAATGTCCATAATTTGTAACCTAAGAGTTCAGATCGACGAGGGCTACAGCTCTTATAAAGTCCGGAACATTGGAACGAACCAGGCTTGATTAGCTCGTGCCTTGTGACCAGGTGCAGAGTCGTGCTGGAAAGTATATGGTACGTTTTTAAAAAGTGTTTTGCTGAGAGGTTTCACAACACGATCCAATAGTTTTTTGATATACTTTGGCTGATAGACGAGCTCGGTGGCTCAGTCGTTAAGGGCGCTACTTTGATACCAACGCTCGTGGGTTCGATTCCCACACAAGGCAAATATTTGTGTGCATGAACATGTCTGTTCGTCTTGGTCTAGATGTTTTAAAAGAGGTAGGGCGCATTAAAGCAGCGCCCGTCTGGGGAAGTACCTCCACCTCACAGAAAACCGCAGCCAAATAACAACTACCTAGAGGGTTCTCCGAAATAGTAGCGGGGAAAACTCGGTCAAAAATTTTTAAATACTGCGTCGGTCTAGCCACGGCTGTCATAGATAGGAACAAGCAGAGCAGCTCCACCTAGGACTAATGGTGTATGCCTCAGCTACTCGTATACTCTGTATAGCCGATGGTATCGCGGAGGCTAGGTGGAGCTGTGAAGCTCTCTGTCGCCTGTGGCTGGACTGACGCAGTATGGGGAGGGAAGTTAGAACAGTTAAAATCGTTTCACCGGCGTTCCAAAATGGGCATAAAACTGAAAGATGAATGAGAATTGTGTATGAATGTTTTATAATATTTAATTCGCTAATGATGAAATGGCATTAAAATAGCCTTGCCCATGGCAGGGGTGCAAGTTTAAAAAAAAAAATATAGGGTTGTTGTGTTCCTGCGTGTGAGTGAGGTCACTAGTAAGCTCCCAAGGAGTTGCTGTGTAAGCAGCAGAGGAGGCATTGTGAGTGATATTTAATATATCCCAAGGCTACGATACCCGCTTTCCATCAGATGGGCCGTAGGCTTGTATGCCGCCCGATGTAGTATGAAAAAAAAAAGACAGTCTACACTCAACTTTTTCACAAAAATAAACCTTTGTGACTCCTTGATAAGACCCCCCAAACCATTACAGATGTAGGATGATGACTACGTTGTACCTTTCCGACCACTTGGGCGACTTCTTTAGAACTGCGTGCGTACACTTTGTCATTTTTACTAGCATACGGCCCACCTGATATAAAGCGGTTATTGTATCCTATGAACACACTTGCAACATACAAAGTATCATTCGCGTATCATACGTCAGATCCGCGAGAAGGCAAAATTCTTCTACCTTCGGAAATTTCAAACATAGTAGAGCGGAAAGTTCCATATATGGGCTGTTTATACTTGAGAGCGTAGTATTGATAATCTGGTAGCGGACGAGACTTAATGCCTCCCGCGGGACTTGCTCGCGAACTTGCTCATTAACGCCGTACTGCTCAGCTGGCAACAAAACCTTGGTTACATTTTCTACGCTATGTAATTACAAGCTAGCTTTTTTGCACACATTTCGAACTCCACCCTTGTCAGGACGTGACGTTGATGGTCTCAAGTTTTAAAAAATAAAAAAAAATACATAAATAATGTTGTTATAATTATTTTTTGTCTGTTTCTTCCTTATTTGTAACTTAGTTTATAACGTAGTGTATACGTAAACGTAATAAGACATAATAGTGTAAATATTTGCAAGAGTTTAATCAGCTGGATGGCGAAATGTTTTTTTTTTGAAGTGAGAACTTCTTTAGCGGCGTTGTGTTCTTTTTGGGATGAGTAAAAAATGTTAAACTCGCGTCAGGACACGTGACCCTGAATGTAAGATTTTGGTGAGAATTAGAACTTAATTCACTGCAGCGCTAAAACATTAGTTACCTCAAATTAAACAATTAAAACATGAAGCGCTAGATCGTTCATAGGGCATTATTTTCTCGCGACCAAAACGTTGTAAGCACCATGAAATTCTTGGCGCTTACGCATTTCGTTCAGCGTAGTTTATCAACATCGCTGTTTGGTTTAAGCGGCGCAGGGCGTCCGTGTGTGTTTGAGTTTTAGAGATTGGCAATGATGATGCTGATAATGATGATGGTGAAAGAGTCGTTGAAATTATGGATGAAAGTTGATTTTTCTGAGAGATAAACTTTTTAATGTAAAATAATTGTAATAGTTATGAAGTGTTAAATTTTTAATGTAATATAAATTGTCATGTTTATGTACGAAAGCGCAATAAATGAATATTGTATTTTACCACATACATGATAGATAGTACTTTTATACTGATAAATAAAGCAATTCGTGCGAAATTATTCCCTAACCATTCCAAAATATTCAAAAATGCACAAAGTCCATGTTCAAGTTTTCACTTCTGCCGGCACTCCCGGAGTACAACCCGTTTTTTATATATATACTACGTCAAGAGGCATACAAGCATACGGCCCACCTGATGAAAAGCGGGTACCGTAGCCTCTTAACGCTTGCGATATATCAAGTGTCACTCGCACGATACCCCCTCTGCTGCTTACACAGCAACTCCTTGGGAGCTTACTGGTGACCTCACTCACATGCAGGAACACAACAACCCTTTAGGGAGTTGTTATTTGGCTGCGGTTTTCTGTGAGGTGGAGGCACTTCTCCAGACTTCTGCTTTGATGCGCCCTACCTCTCATAAAACATCCAGACCAATACAAACAGACATGTTCATGCACACAAATGTTTGCCTTGTGTGGGAATCGAACCCACGAGCTTTGGTATCAAAGTCGCGTCATTCACGACTGAGCCACCGAGCTCGTCACAAATTGTTTAGAAATTTCTAGGTTTGATTAGAAAAGCTTCTGGGTTCGATTCCCATACAGCGCAAAAATATATATGCATGAATATGTATGTTTGTTTACTTTGGTTTGGTTGTCTTTGAGTCATAGGGCGTATTCAAGAAGCCCGACTGGGGAAGTAACTCCACGTCGTTTGTTGTGTTCTTGCGAGGAAGTGGGATTATCACTTGCTAAGGAACTAGTGTATTAGCGACACGGGTGACAATGCAGCCATACTTCCTGTATTGCAAGCGTACACTCATTACGTTACCGTAGCTTACGTACTTTACATCAGGTGGGCCGAATATATATAATCCTTTCGACATTGAAAAAAAACCCATTATTAAAAACTGGGAGTAGCAACCCCAGTTAAGTCAAACATCTATCTATCTACCTATAACTTCACGCCAAAACCCTTGCGCGGTAGGCAGAGAGAACCGAGCGTCACGTAACTCGATCTTTACATATCTCACTCGCTTCTTTAACATTCATTGCTCTTCTCATGCACGCTCGCCGACTTCTAGGGCTCCTGACATCACCTTCTGATAGAACACGACCAATTTGGTTATGGTAGGTAAGTCTTGGCCTTCCCCGGCTCCTACATGCTACCACTTATGCATTGTATATCTGCTTCGTCATTCTTTCATCTTGCATTCTTTCTACATGTCCAAACCAACGGAGCATGCCTCTTCTTATTTTAACACCAACGCTCTCTTTCAGACCAACTCTGTTTCTAACATCATCATTGCGAATACGGTCTACAAGCCTTACGCCACAAATTTTGCGCAGCGCTCGCATTTCGACCGCGTTTATTCTACTTTCATGTTCTTTCTGCCATACCCAGCTCTCGCTTCCATAAACGCGTTGGGACCAACACTGCATTGTGTATAGCGAGTTGTGCCTTCTGGCTCAGGTTTTTACTGCCAAGAAGTTTTCCCAACGCTCCATTCACACTATTCCCAGCACTCACTCGTCTTTCCACATCTGTGGTGTACCTTCCATCCCTGCTGAAAGCGCATCCAAAATATACAAACTCATCCACTTGTTCCAACACTTTATCATCAATCGTTATCCTTACATTAGTTCTGGATTCGTCTCTTTCAAATACCATTATCTTTGTTTTCTTCGCATTCAGTAGTAAGCCTTTCTCCATACATTCGTCTTTCATCGTTGTGACCAGTGTTTGCAGTTCAGATGGTATATCTGCTATTAGCACGGCATCATCTGCATACAGCAGACAGTTCACCACTAGGTCACCCACGCGCAATCCCACATTCGTTGACATTATTCTCTGCGAACAACTATCGAGATACAGGATAAACAGCCTAGCAGATAGCATGCAACCCTGTTTGACACCAATTTTGACATCAAACCAGGATGACATGCCACCATCTATCCGCACACATGCTGAGCAATCTTTGTAAGTGGACTGCACAGCACGGAGCAGTGAACCGTCAATCGTATATCTCGGCAATATGTCCCACAGTTCCTTTCGAACAAGAAAGCATTTGATAGGGTTATCAAATGCTTTCTCAAGATCCACAAAACCGCAGAAAACCGTCTGGTCTATGGCCAGATGCTTCTCCACGATATTACGGAGCGAGAAAACTTGATCCGTACATCCCCTTCCAGTTCGGAAACCTTCCTGTGCATTCCACAGCATTTCATCGGATTTCCCCTCATTCTCTTTTCAATCACCTTTCCATATACTTTTGCTGCTAAGCTGATCAAACTGATGGCCCTATAGCTAGCGCAGTCCATGCGTGACCCCTTGCCTTTATACAAGGGCACGATGACTGCGCGTCTCCAGTCCATTGGGACCCTTCCAGTTCTCCAGCATAGGTTGCATAAGTATCAGAAGGCGTCCCGGACGTAAGTGCCACCTAATTTGATCATCTCAGCTGTGATCAGATCAATTCCCGCTGATTTTCCATTTTTCAATCTTCGTATCGACCATTCGATCTCATCCATAGTTATGCCTTCGTCGGACGCCGTCAACGTGGAGTAAGCATCCGACTCACTCTCATTGTCAGCGTTCGAGGCATACTCATACATTTCCTCAAAATATTCACTCCACCTTTCTAACACTTCCTGAGTGTTCGCAAGAATGACTCCTGCTTTTGACTTTATCTTATCCATTCTTGATGCCGACGAACCACTCCGAGACTTCTTTACCTCTCTCCAAAAGAGTTTGGTATTTGCCTCGAAGTTTTTCGTCAGCCTCTCTTCCTCATTCATAATTTGTCTTTCACGCTTTTCTTTCACTAAAGCCTTGGTTTCCTTCTTGCATAGACGGTACATTTCTTTCTTCTTTTCTCTCATGTTTTCATTTAAAGGCAAAGATGATACGTAATCCAGCCACGCTTTCCTCTTTCTTGCTACGGAGGACTCAACCTCCGCATCCCACCAGGCATCTCCTTTCGCTGTTTTACGTCTCTTTGCACATCCACAAGCTTCTTTTGCACTATCCACCATACTTTCCGGCTTACCACCAGGTAGTGGTCCGTCTGAAGAGTGGGACCTCTAAAGGCTCTTATATCCACATTTCGGAGACGTCAAACATAACTTCAAAATAGTAATTAATATAAGCAAATAACATATTACAGTGAAAGATGAAAAAAAAATGTCGAAGCAGATGTACAATGCAAAAGGGGAAGGATGTAGGAGCCAAGGAAGGCCAAGACTTACCTACCTAGAAGGTGATGTCAGGAGCCCTAGAAACCGGCGAGCGTGCATGAAAAGAGCAATGAATGTTAAAGAAGCGAGTGAGGTATGTAAGGATCGAGTCATGTGACGCTCGGTTCTCTCTGCCTACCCCGTACGGGATTTGGCGTGAAGATATAGATAGATAGTGAAAGAAGAATTTCTTTCTCACTTCCTGAAAAAATCTCCCTTCGCTCAACTACATCCCTATCGAAGGGGTTTACTTTCCCAAATTTGTAGTCTGATCCAATCAGTCCGCGACAAATTCTCAAAGAGATTGTCAATTTTTCAGCTGACGACGTTGCAAGGGACGGACCCTTGTTAATTTGATTCGGCCGTTATCGCGGGAGACAATAACGGCGCGATCGGGCGCTGAAAATAACCGACGGCCCTGAAAATAACCGACGGCCCTGAAAATAACCGACACCAACCTAACGAATTTAATTCCAATTTGCCCGCTTTAACACAATTATGCTGAATATTGATGGGCCATTGTTTCTCATTTTATTGTGCGATTTGTAAACGTGGTCGGCTGTTGAATGAGAGTCAATATAAGTACAGTCAATGTTGGCTTTAAATGACGTGTGTGGTTCTGATTTGAATAATAAAAGCGCAGAAACAGTGATAGCTCAGTGCATAAAGAACCAACTTGTTATCCGGCGGTCCCGGGTTCTAATGCTGGCGTGGGTATTTACCACTAAATTACTGTTTTCGGATTTATATGCGTACATAGTTGAAATTATGATTTGGTCGGCTATGATGGAAATCATCGCGAGGAAACCGACACTTTTAAGAAATTATATTTCGAAAGACGGCATACGGCATACGGCCCGCCTAATGTATAGCGGATACCGTAGCCTATTAACGCTTGCGATATATTAAGTATCTCTCCTGCTTACGCAGCAACTCCTTCGGAGCTTACTGGTGACCTCACTCACACGCAGGAACACACCAACACTCTAGGGAGTTGTTATTTGGCTGCGGTTTTCTGTGAGGTGGTGGTACTACCCCAGACGGGCTGCTTTGATGCGACCTACCTCTCTTAAAACATCCAGACCAAGACAAACAGACATGTTCATGTACACAAATGTTTGCCTTGTGTGGGAATCGAACCCACGAGCGTTGGTGTCAAAGTCGCGTCATTCACGACGGAGCCACCGAGCTCGTCAGTGTGACCTAAGTAAGGTCTGATTTGAGTTGTGGAGATCTAATGGCGGTATCTTTATGTGAAAGTTAATATCTTTGCCAAATTCTTAGTGTTAGGTAGCAGACTTCGCCAATCCTAATGGATTAGGAAATAGATTAACGCTAGGAAGGCGATGTTAAAATATCTTGCAATTCTTGTCATCTGAATCTGATTTGATGAATACAAAGCGGCAGTAAAAGTTTTGTTTTATGTAACGCCGGCAAAGAGAAAAAAATCATGCCACTCGCCTGATGGAAAGCGGCCTCATAGTAATAACATTTAGTGGAGCTGTGATAGTCCATTGGATAAGAAATCGACCTATTGACTCACTGGTCTCCGGTTCAAATCCCGGCGGTGCATGTATCACTGAATTCATGTTCTCGGATTTGCCCGGCGGTGAAGGTGATCGTGAGCAAACCCAGACGGCCAAGAAATTACATTTCGAAAGACGTGTGAACTAACCTAAGAAAGATCTGGTTTTCCCTATAGGTTATGGAGTTTTGACGGCAGTCGATTTAAAAATCTGTATCTAAGCCAAATCCTTAGACTTGGGTAGCGGACCCCGCTAGTTCTAATGGACTAGGAAACGAAACATGAAGGAGAAGAAAATAATAATATTTATTAAAGTAACTAGGACTCACATTTTGTCAGTACGAGTATTGTCAGTATCAGTACGAGTATTGTCAGTATCAGTACGAGTATTGTCAGTATCAGTACGAGTATTGTCAGTATCAGTACGAGTATTGTCAGTATCAGTACGAGTATTGTCAGTATCAGTACGAGTATTGTCAGTATCAGTACGAGTATTGTCAGTATCAGTACGAGTATTGTCAGTATCAGTACGAGTATTGTCAGTATCAGTACGAGTATTGTCAGTATCAGTACGAGTATTGTCAGTATCAGTACGAGTATTGTCAGTATCAGTACGAGTATTGTCAGTATCAGTACGAGTATTGTCAGTATCAGTACGAGTATTGTCAGTATCAGTACGAGTAATCACACCCAGATGAATATAAAACACAAATGTTTGCCCTTTGCGGGAATCGAACCCACGAGTCTAGTTGTCGCCATACGCCATACGCCACCAAATTCACCAAAAAAGTGATATTTGCCTGATTCATTTCGGATTTTTTACACGATATGTATATCTTCATGCCAGGTCACTTGCGGGGTAGATAGAGGGAACCGAGCACCATAAGACGCGGTCCTTATACACCTCGCTCGATTCTTTAACATTCATAGCTCTTTACATGCACGCTTGCCGGTTCCTAGGCCTCCTGACATTCTGACAAAACATGAACAATTCGGTCATGATAAGTTAGTCTTGTATATATCCTTCTAATTTCGCATTGTATATCTGATTCGCCATTATTTCAGGGTGTATTCTTTCTATATGTCCGAACCAGCGGAGCATGCCTTTTCTTATTTTTATACCGACACTCTTTTTCAGACCAACTTTCTTTCTTACGTCATCGTTACGAACGCTTAGCGTAACGCTTACGAACGGTCAGCAAGCGTTACGCCACAAATTGTCCGCAACGGTCTCATCTCGACCGCATTTATTATACTTTCATGCTCTCTCTTTCATATACAGCTTTCACGTCTATAAGTCAGCGTTGGGATTAGCACCGCGTTGTGTACAGCGAGCTGTGCCTTCTGGCTTAGATTTCGGCTGCCAAGAAGTTTGCCCTACGCTCCATTCACGTTGTTCCCTGCACTGTCTCGTCTCTCCACATCAGCGGTGTACCTTCTATTACTGCTAAAAGCGCTTCCAAGATATACAATCTCATCTACTTGCTCCAACACTACATCATCAGCCGAGAACACGAGTATCATTCATGTTGAATAATATATAATTAATATGCATTTAATGCTTTTACATATTATTTGCGAATGTCATTTTAGAAATTCCAGCTGCAGCATTTGGTATCTTGTTGACACCCAATACCATAATATCGAACCAAACCAGCGTAGGCAAGTGCCGATCACCACCGACAGATGACATTACCACTTCTTCTTTATGGTGTTATCCCGTTTAACTAATCTATTAAGATTGGCGGATCTGCTCCATAGCCGGATTTAGCGAAGGTGCTAATTTTAATATGGAGCGACTATCGTCAGATCTCCACAACCCTGACCTGACCTTTCATCACTCACACGTCTCTTGAAATATAATGTCTTGGACATGCAGGCTTCCTCACGACGTTTTCGTTCACCGCCGAGTAAGTGACAAATATCTATCTATCTATCTATAACTTCACGCCAAATCCCTTGCGGGGTAGGCAGAGATAACCGAGCGCCACGTGACTCGATCCTTACATATCTCACTCGCTTCTTTAACATTCATTGCTCTTCTCATGCACGCACGCATATACAAGGGCACGATGACTGCGCGTCTCCAGTCCATTGGGACCCTTCCAGTTCCCAAGCATAGGTTGCTTAGGTACCAGAAGGCGTCCCGGACGTAAGTGCCACCTAATTTGATCATCTCAGCTGTGATCAGATCAATTCCCGCTGAT
Organism: Pyralis farinalis; assembly: GCA_947507595.1. Classification (NCBI taxonomy): domain Eukaryota; kingdom Metazoa; phylum Arthropoda; class Insecta; order Lepidoptera; family Pyralidae; genus Pyralis; species Pyralis farinalis. The sequence goes on from OX382264.1 coordinate 1,487,105, forward strand.
TTTCCATTTTTCAAGCTTCGTATCGACCATTTGATCTCATCCATAGTTATGCCTTCGTCGGACGCCGTCAACGTGGAGTAAGCATCCGACTCACTCTCATTGCCAGCGTCCGAGGCATACTCATACATTTCCTCAAAATATTCACTCCACCGTTCTAACACTTCCTGAGTGTTCGCAAGAATGACACCAGCTTTAGACTTTATCTTATCCATTCTGGATGCCGACGAACCACTCCGAGACTTCTTTACCTCTCTCCAAAAGAGTTTGATATTTGCCTCGAAGTTTTTCGTCAGCCTCTCTTCCTCATTCACAATTTGTCTTTCACGCTTCTCTTTCACTAAAGCCTTGGTTTCATTCTTGCATAGACGGTACATTTCTTTCTTCTTTTCTCTCATATTTTCATTTAAAGGCAAAGATGATACGTAATCCAGCCACGCTTTCCTCTTTCTTGCGACGGAGGACTCAACCTCCGCATCCCACCAGGCATCTCCTTTCACTGTTTTACGTCTCTTTGCGCATCCACAAGCTTCTTTTGCACTATCCACCATACTTTCTTTCAAAACTTTCCAACAATCATCCACATCTGAGTCGGAGAGGCTTGCATTTGCAAGTCTCTCACTTACCAGATGCACATACATTCTCCTTACACTTTCATCTTGCAATTTTTCGCTCATTATCCTTTCATGGTCTCCGAAAGGGATACGCACTCGCCAGTGCCTCCACTTCCTAAAAAGGCCCACAAACCGGCTTACCACCAGGTAGTGGTCCGTCTCAAGAGTGGGGCCTCTAAAGGCTCTTGTATCCATTAGAACATTTCGGAGATGTCTATCTATTAAAATCAAATCAATCACACTTTTTTGATCATTCCTTCTCCATGTATACGTGTGAATATCCTTATGATGAAATAAAGTATTCGACACGAGGAGGCCTCGTTCCATACATAAATCTAGTATTGACTTACCTGCTTCGTTCACTCTCTTATCTCCATACGGACCAAGAACAGCTTCATAGCTGTATCGCTTGGTCCCAACCCATCCATTCAAGTCTCCACACATAATCACTCTTTCATTCCCTTCAGCTAAGTCCAGAACATCCCTCACAGACTCCCAAAACTTCTCCAGTTCTTGAGCACACGCTGAGCTTATGGGAGCGTATGCTGCAACCAAAAATACTCGCGTGATGCCCAGTTTAATACGAACCCAGAGAAGTCTAGGCCCTACCAAACAGTAATCTCTTACACCAGTGGCTAAGCGAGAGGAGAGTACGATACCTACACCAGCACTGGCATGATCGTCCCGGTCTACCCCAGACCATAGGGCCATCATACCACCGGGCAGATCATCGGTGTCGCTCCCCTTGCGCTTAGTCTCTGTCACACATAAAGCATCCAAACGTCTATCATTCATTACGTCTATCAGTTCATTCGTCTTATCATTCAATCCACCTCTCACATTCCACGTGCCTATGCGGCACTCGGCTCCCCTCGTCCCGCCAGAATTGGCGCTGCGTGGTGGGTGGCGCCCCCCACCGCCGCATGCAGCTATATTCGCACCGACGGGGGCGGATCGGTGCGCGTCGCCTACGGGGGACGCCCTAATCCGCACGTCGGTGCGCTCTTGGTCCAGAATTGCAATCGACTGATTGGCAGGGGTCGCGAACGAGCACGCTTCTGGCACATGACCCCCACCAAGTGACAAATATGTACATTAATAATAATATGTACGTTAAAATTACGTTGTTTACTGCACTGCACTGCCCTATACTGCACGTTCTTTCAGTCCAGCAGTTAGTGGGTCAACCACACCAAAAAGTCTTACAGTGTCCTGTCCTTACGCTTAGGGCGCTGATGCGGCTGCCGCGCTGCTGTAGCGCATCCGTAATATTTGCGTCGCCGGATGTAGATATTTTTTAGGCTATCCTACGCAACAAAGCCGGCTCATTAGTACGCAGAGTGCGCGACATCGGCAACAGCGTGCTGAAGGCGACAGCCGAGAGTGAGGATTGTCCTCTGATCGGCAAAGTGTTGGCCGAGACGAAATCTCTCCTGGATATAAGCTTCTAACGAAGTTTTTAAGCGTTCACTAACCGAAATGTTGTTCACTAACCGGAATGTTGTTCACTAACCGAAATTTCTGTTGACCGAAATAAAAAGTTATTTTTTTATAATACGAATGGATAAATTTTGTATGGCCATACCAGGTTTCAAACCAACGACCAATTGATTAATAGGCCGATTTTTTGGCTTACATGGCTAGCACAGCTCAAATATAGGACATTAACATCTTTCACGATGTTAAAAAGAAGATAAAATCTGTCTACAACTCCATGCCAAATCCCTTGTGGCGGTAGGCAGAGAGAACCGCGCGCCACGTAACTCGATCCTTGCAAATATCACTCTCTTCTTTAACATTCATTGCTCTTCTTATGCACGCTCGTCGATTTCTAAGGCTCCTGACATGAAAAAGAAAGAAATAATGCATCAAAAAAAAAATACATCCATTGCTCAACAGATTAAGAGAAGTCATCGCATCAAAGCCCGGCTGTGAGAAGTACCTCCATCTCACAGAAAACTGCGGTCAAATAGCAAGTCTCTGTAGGGTTCTCGTATTCCCGCGAGTGAGCAGGCTCACCAGTAAACTCATAAACAGTAGTTGCTAGTTGCCGAGGTGGCACGCGAGTGACTACTTAATGTATCGCAATCTTTATAGGCTACGGTAACCGCTTTACGGGCCGTATGCCTCCCGACTTTGCATAAAAAAAAACAGTCTGGTTCAGACAAGCTGTCATTTTTCCCAACCACTCGTCACAACTTCTTGCTTCAAGAGCATTGTCCTTCGTGTGTGTTCTCTCCTATACACGTGAAAATGAATTGCTTTTACTAAAAAGTTTTGTTATCCATTAACACTCTTGAGTACTTTTTATTTAAATTCTGTTCGCAGACTTCTTAGAGTGCTATTCGTCACTGTCGTACGACAAACTTTGGGCTGTGTGTCTTATTCCGTAGTCTCCTTCTGAGCTTTAGTTAAACTTACTCGTATTTTAAGATACAAGTATGAAGCGACAATTTTAGACAATCTCGAATAGAAACAGAGTTTAGGGGGTCACCATTATCTGTAATCAGAATGTTAATGGCCGTACTGTTTTTCAAAAGACTTATTTTTTTTTTAAATATATATTAAGCAGTCCGTCTGGGGAAGTACCTCCACTCTCCACTTTATAGAAAACCGCAGTCAAATAACAACTCCCTGAAGGGTTGTTGTGTTCCTGTGGTTACCAGTATGGAGGAGTTTCTGTGTTTTCAGCAGATGTACCAATGCGCGAGTGAGAGAGAGCGCTGAACGGTAGGAGGGCCGTGTCCTTGCATGCTTCCCGATGTTATATATGAAAAAGGTAAGGTTGACTCTATCTGAAACTTACTTAAAGTCACCATTTGTCAGACATCATTCGGCTATGTAATATTTTACTATTTTTTATTACTTATTATTTTATAATCCTGATATCTGTCTATATAATAACTTCTCGCCAAATCTTTTAGTGTTAGGCAGAGAGAACCGAGCGCCACATGACTCTACCAATACGCACCTCACTCTAAGGCTCCTGACGACGTCATGGTAGGCAAATCATATCATGGTGGCCTTCCGCGGCTCCTACATCTTTCTACTTTCGTGTCTACCTCTGTATGTTTTTCTGTAAATATAATAGATATTCATTAACCTGTTGCATTTTAATAACTAAGCTGCTAAATTATTTTTAATGAAAGGAATAGAGATAACTCGGTAACTAGGGATGGGTATATTCTAATTAGCCGTCGGAACTTCGCTCAACCTTTTTAAGTTCGTTTTATGTTAAATTTCGTTTTGTTTGGACTAACATCTATATAGATAAACTGAAAAAGCAAAATCTCATCTATATGCAAAATTTGTTAATATTCGTCTGCGACAAAAGATAATCTTTGAACCAAAACACAGTCTTAAAACAAGTTTGCGCGTAATGTACATATATATAAAAAAAATAAAACCACTCCCTTATCATAAATGAATTTCTCTTGATGTTAAAAGTTTATTTACTGATGTCCCTTATGATTGTCTAAAAATCCTCAAGTTCTATCTAGAGGACAAACTCCAAAAACAAAAACACGTGTCGCAGAGATGACCGGAGCAGTCGGGTAGCAACTGTAGCGGGCGTGTACGACATGCATCATAGGCGGTCGTTTGACTCCACCACGGTCGATTAAGAGACCGGGATTCTCTCTTAGTCACGATGCAGTACTAATAGAGAAGTGTACGCACTACACCGACGCATCACATACGACACCTGTACCCGACGCCGCACACAGGAGCGGACACGAGAATCGACGACGCCTCGCGATAAATTACGATGAATCTCTCCATTCGTTCATTCGAGTTTCACAATGTTTGCCTTCCATCATTTAAGGGATCCAAGAAGTTCAAACAACGTTTTTAAATAATAACACTTTATTCCTCCTTATCCACAATCGGTCTCCACAATGTTTCACTTTCAAGTGCTGACGCGCGTCTGACCCGATTCCCATGCGCTACCGAGTACCACGTGCCGGAAGCGCTTATTACATTAGTTCATAATTATTGTATTATCAATGTAAATTTCCTTAAATAGTTATAAATTAATTTTACAATATTAGACACATTTTAAACTACAGAATTAAAATAATACTCGATGTTTTCTACACCGGAAACTACACCCGTCTTTTGCGCCACCGTGTGACCGGCAGCGGAAAAGACGCATATTCATTAAACCAATTTTATAACTTTATTAAATATCTTTGTAATTAATATTAATTTGTTTATTATTTATTTATTATCTACATTATCTTAATACAATATCTAATAATCAATTATATTTAATAGAGAAATTGTCTCATAGTATACCCAACTAATAAACTAACCCTAACAATCAATATACACTTGCATTACAAAATAATAACTCAACCCCTGTCCATTACTCCTACATCATTAGCCTACTCAATCAAAGGTATTGAAATCAGAAAAAGTTCTTCAGTAAGAATTTTTAATTGATTTATGTAACTCGACCCAAAGCCTTCGAATGCGGAAAAGGTTCAGTTGTAAAATCTATTCTACGGAAAATTCTTGCTCTGTACAAAGTTTGAGCAATAATTTCATGAACTTTTCGTATCTAATTCTAACTTGGAAAGGAATGAGGAAATTTAACCAATACCGCGGATTAACTAACTGACATTGTACTATATTGAAAGAGTTAGGGCGCATGGATGAATTGTCTGGGGAAGTACTCTCACCGCACAGAAAATCGCAGATAAATAACAACTCCCTGAAGGGTAGTTGTGTTCCTGCGTGTGAGCGAGGTCACAAGTAAGCTCCTAATTAGTGATACTTAATGTGTTGAAAGTATACATAGGCCACGGTAACCGCTTTACATCAGTAGGTTTTAACCAATAAACGTATTTGGATCCGTGAACTAACCAATAAGAGCTACGCGTTGTACTTTACCCCCGACACTAAAACGGTACCATCGGTTCTCCATTCCTTGTTTACTTCATACCAGTGACACTATTCAATATTTGTCGTGAATAATGTTGAATAAATATATCTTAAATGCCGGGGACTCAGGCACGAAACATGCATAAATACAAAATTACCATTTATCAATTCAAATTGCAGTACACAGGTTGTTTTACAAATTGCCAAGAAATGTGTAAGGAAAAATAAATTTACAATATATCATTTTACAAATACAATTTTATTGTACATCTGATGATCTTTACGTTTGGAATTATAAAAGTAATGGGTGTCTTCTTCTTCTCTCTCTCTTTTATAGACTGTCCAAATAATAAATATTAAAAATGAGCCAATAATAAATGTTTTTGAAGAGCTCGGTGGCGGTAGCGACGCTACTCTGACACCAACGCTCGTGGGTTCGATTCTCACACAGAGCAAGCATTTGTGTGACGGCGGCGCATTGGAATTCATTGCGGACCGCACGTGTACACGAAGAATGTGGCCTCATCGTGACACATTCACCAGGTGCGCCGGCGGCAGCGTTAAGGCATGCAAATGGCATCCACTCCTATTTGTTAGGAAAGGCGCAGCGCACGATACAAGCGGGCTTGCGTCGTCCCGTTCCCTGGAGCGATCGCTTCCGATGAAGCCTTAAAAGCTTTCCCGGTTAAAGGCAGTCGCAGGTGGTGTTTTGGTCAGTAGCAATCTGACATAACCCGTTCGGTCTTCGAAATGGTATCTTATGCAATATTTTACCACCTCCCATACGTCCAGAGGGTGCCCCTCACGGAAGAATGACTAACGCATACTCGGGATGGGTTAGTCTTCTTTTGTGGGTCTACAATTTTCATGGGCGAAAATAAAAAAAAACCAGCGGGCTGACAGACTCTCTGCGCGGCGTCGGCCGATGCACATGCCATCATTGCGCTCTGTAGCTGCTAATTATTGTGTATAGGCTAATAGCAAAATAAGGAGTATGGCGCAGAGCGCAGCACATGTACTATATACTGTTAGATTATCCTAAATCAATTGTGTGATTTTTATATGATAGCTAGTGATTAAAGTTTAGCTGTACTTAGACTACTGTGAGGATAACTGCCGTGAGGTAGTTATCAGAGCCGGTCACGTGATGACACTTTAATAATAGTTATTAGATTCAGGAGAGTAATTTAAGAATTTTAAGATAAAGATAAAGATAAAAATTCTTTATTTGCCTTTAGACCCTCACGGGCGCTTAGACACGTCTTACATTTTCAATATTATATATTAACATATTTTTTTTTTTAAGTTTTCTCTTTTTTAATCTACCAGCATTTCAAATGACCATTGGCGAAGAAGAAATGCCGAAAGAAACTTGCCAATATAGGTCTTTTTTTTTTCAAATCATCTTATACATATTACAATAAATATAATGAGTGTACATATAGTGATATCAAGTGGTACAATTAAAGTTATAGGTATTAATTCATGTGCTGAATCATTTCCATACATCTCTGTCAGTTAGATATTCATCGATTCTATAATAACCCTTCTTACATAGAGTATTTTTGATATGTCTTTTGAACATATTTAAACCTATAATATAGCTTAGCAACTCCCCTCTATTACATACCTTTTCACTCACACCATCCACCCCCACCCTCAATTCAATATAAGGGACGGCACTACGATGGATTTGTCACTTGTAGCATGTTGTTCTATCGATTAACCACTACATCGCCTGAGGATGCCTCGTGGAGAGAAACGCGTGTCGCAGCGACGAGTGGTGGAGGGATGCGGTTTCTGTTCCAGATGGTGGACGACCGCAGCAGCCGAGGCAGAGACTACCGCAACACCTACGGCAGCGTCGGCATGTTACATCTACTAACGGTAAAAGGTGGGTGCCGACCGGCGCTAGGCCGCATGAACTAATTGGTGGGGGAAGCACCCAAAGCAGGTTAGATCAAATTGCATGTTCTTCTAATAATGTTTTATTTATGATTGCAAATGGCGCGATACCCTCTCCTCTCAAATTATGTATTAGCACAATACCTACTAAGTGCCCAGATATATGTGAGATCCTGTCAAGATCCCTAATGCAGTCCTAATATATGAATAATTTCATCATCACACATCGTGCTATTGAGTTTACCTCACGTGCATAAAGCTGTTTGTGTTGGTCTGGCCGTTGTTACGGTAGCCTGTGAACGCTCGAAAAACGAGAAGAAACGCACATGTATTGTTATTCCTGTTGCTGACAATTTTCTTAGGCATCACACAATAGTACCTAATAATTGTAAATTTTTATTATATGTTTTTTTTGAAGTAAATTTTGCACGCTTGACTTGGGGAGTAAGCCGGTGAATGCGTGACGAGAGCGTTACGAAAAGTGTGATCGGGCGAGGCGAACGAAAGTTGAGAGGAAAATATACGTTAGTGAAGATAGAGAGAGTTACGTTTCGTATATTACTGTAGGGGCAAGAGAGAGAGGTGGGAGCACACATTTTCTTTCTCTCTTTCTCTCATAGCGAATTATGTTTCGTATATCTAAGACACAGTGCAGGCCTATTGTCTGTATCATACTATGGAGCTGAGAAGTTACTTCAGTCGTGTGGTCTAAAGCACACTCGATTTTTTTTATACAACGTCGGGAGGCATGCAAGCATACGGCCCACCTGATGTAACGCACTTACCGTAGCCTGTTAGCGCTTGTAACATATTAAGTCATATCAATCGCGCGAGCCTCCTCTGCTGCTTACTCCTTACGAGCTTCACTGGTGACCTCACTCACACGCAGGAACACAACAACCCTCTAGGGAGTTAATATTTAGCTGCGGTACTGTGCGGCATGTGATTTCTAATTCGACATTGCTAGAACTACTTATTTACAAAAGCCATTCCGTATCTTTATACATTCAACCCGCCTTCATACGGATATCTTGTATTTACACACTCTTCACACGAATTGGCAAATTTAACTTACATGTTTACGCAATCCATTTTCTAAGTGTGCAGGCGGCCAAATTCAATTCGAGTTCCCGTAAGCGATCGCGTAATCCCCGCGGGTCATCGTTCTGGCATATCGCATCGCATTTGAATAATCGATAGCTCTTGAATACGGAGGGCATTCGATCCGCGCCGAATCGCGGCCGTTCATTACGCATGCGGTCCAATTAGGTTGGACTGATTAGCGCGTGATTCCTAATTATCTGCCTCGTTAGCTGTGCTCGTGTTTACTTCTAAAATCGAATCTAATCAAGTCAGATTGACTTTCCTGGTATTCACTGCCAGTCGTCACAACTCTTGGTCGCATTTCGTGTTTCTAGTTTCAATTGATTCGATGATGCATTCCTTGCAAACTGTCTGTTTCCATTACAAATTGAGCATTGAATAAGAAGTCTGAATTTAAGTTTATTTAACATTCTCCTTTTTATATTATACTACGTCGGGAGGCATACAAGCATTCGACCCACCTGATGGAAAGCTGTTACCGTAGCCTTTTAACACTGACAATACATTTAGTATCACTCGCGTGATGCCACCTCTGTTACTAGCAACTCCTTAGGAGCTTCCTGGTGACCTCACTCACACGCAGGAACACAGCAACAGGGACTTCAGGGAGGTGTTATTTGGCTGCGATTTTTTTCGCGGAGGTGCTTTGATGCGTCTTACCTCTTTTAATAATACCCAGATCAAGATGAACAGACATGTTCATGCACACAAATGTTTGTCATGTATGAGAACCGAATCCACCAGCAAAGTAACGTAATAGCGCGCTTCGGCACTGCACCACCGAACTAGTCGATTCTAATCCTAGGGCCTTTAATTATTTATCTTTAATCCGAGGATCGTGTCGTCGGCGCTCGGCCCTCTCTGCCCACCCCATTGGATGGGATGGGATGGATTTGGTTTGAAGATGTATGTATATGTATTTATTTCAATTTTCCTTTCGCTAAAATACGTCTGTAACGCATGAGTGGTACCCCTGGTGTCAGAACTGTCCACGAGCTACGGTAACTGCTTACCAACAGGTGGGCGGTATTATTATTTACCATTTTAATAGGGAAAAAATATGCGCTGGATAGGACCCTTTTGTATATACTAATGGTTCCAAATGTATAATCTTTAAAATGGCGTAACAATGAATTTGCATGGTTCCATTTTTTTTTTTGTTAATAATACTATAAGTCAAAACTCACAGAGGTGGGAAAAGCAGGAAAGTGGCAACACTCCGGGACGAACCGCTTTTTCTGTGACAAGTCACAAACACGAGTGTTATAATAAAGTTCTCGTTCCGGGTCGCTGCTTCCCCGCTTTTGCCGCCTCTGTGAGTTTTGACTTTAAAGCTCGTAATGTTTACAGACAAGCAAACAAGGAAAGAGCAGCGATAGCCCAGTGGACCGGCCTATTTACCACCCGGTCCACGGTTCCTATCCCGGCGGACATGTACCACTAAATTCGTATTTATGTACATATTTATCACTTGCTCCGTGGTGAGGGAAAACATCGTTAGAGGTTTCCTAACGATGTTTTCCCTCAGATGTCCAGAAAATTATAAGTTCGAAAGATGTGTGACTTAACCTAAGAAAGCTCTGGTTTTTCTTTTGGGTTGTGAAGGTCTGACGGTCATATAAAAATCTGTATCTTCCCACAATCCTTAAGCTTAGGTAGCGGACCCCGCAAATCCTAACAGATTAGGAAGCGGGATAACGCGAACAAGAAGTAACAAACAACAAAAAAATCAACGGACAGCAGAAGAGAAAAATATTATATCAATATACGATTATGAAGTCCAAACATAGCTGTAATCGTGATCTCTTTACAAAAATGTTAATCTACGTCAGTGTGGCCGTTTATTCGTACGATGAAAAAAATCGCATTTACAACGTCGGTGTTGGTTAAATATAGCTTGCTTTTGATCACGACTTCTCCTTCCTTTTATCGTGACGAAGGAGATGATGACCATCTCCTGGTCCAAGCTAACATTTTAACAAATTTAATTACGTTCAGTTCTGAATTTAAACCATTTTAATCTTTCGTTATTGCCAAACTTGCTTATCGAGTTTGGTTCTGCTGAAAATTACAGTATCGTCGGTTCAGCCAATATTGGTCCACTGCTGGACATAAACCTCTAGTGTTCACTACTCGTCTCTATTACTCTCTCTCTCTATCTACTCTCGTCTCGATTTTGAGCTACCCTCATCCATCGACTCGCTGCAAATCTTTTGAAGCCGTCGCTTCATCTAGTGGGGGGTAGTCCCAAACTGCGTAAACCAGTGGGTTTGCGCGCAGCAGTCGTCCGGGAGTCGGTGATGGTGGATGATGAGCTGATGTTGATGATGAAAATGATTTAATTTGACTGGCTTTCACTATATACTTATTTGGTATAGTGGTTTACAATTGTTTATATGCGAACACTTTGACAGCCGATCGTCGAGTCAGGCGGCGACCCCTCCGTCGTCGCTGTGGAATGTTGACGCTGGTGGTGGTCCGTATGTGTGTGTATTGTCTGTGAGTATATCGCCGCAACACGGTGCGAGGACGCCATTCAAAAACCTTTTCTCACCAGCGGTTGACGGTTCTAAGAAAAACATGGCTTTAACTTGCTTATCTGCCCCTGACTGCCCCAAATAAGGAGTGCAATGTTTCAGTATTTGTATATGTCCATACACCATAACTGGTCACCTTAATCGATTTAGATGTATTCACACATTATGAAGTCACATAGGATATGTGACGTAATAATCAAAGCTTATCGCGGATTATGTAATCAATATGGTGCAGACTGAAGAAAGTTATTTTAATAATACATACATTTTTTAAAACTAGTTTTTAATTATTAAAATGTAATATGTACAATTAAATCTCTACATAATATTTTATTCATTGATCCTGTATACTTCTTAGTTTAAATGTGTTTAGAAAATTAAAAATAGTGGCAATCGAAATATATATTACTATAACGTGTAACAATAGCTCTCATTACCCTGAACTGGCGGTACCATGCAGCCAGGCCGGCCGCGGAACATGTGAACCAGTTGCGTGCCACGCACGAGTTCCGCTGCTTCCGGACAGAAATATGTCTGCGGATCCGCACTCAACTAGACCAATTTATTACAACCCTTGCGCCCAGTGACATCTTAGAAATGTTAGCCCTTTTGTACAACGAAAGTTAAAAATAAAAGAAACGTGTACTCAAGAAATTTCTGATCGTATTTTTGAGCAATAGTTAATTCTATGTTGACAACGAGCTGTAACCCAGTCGTCACCAGTCGACTGTATTGGTTGGCTGTAATGACTTTGGCAGTTTTATGACCTTATACTTGATTACATGGGGATTACCGTACTAAATGCCCACGCCTTGCCTGAAAGCGGCAAAATCGATCTCTGAGGACAGCAGACGAATTGGTGTAAACAACGCTTGAATCGAAACGTCTTTGACATAACTAAGTCGGTTGCTAAAGCAGACTAAATGGCATAAACAAGATAGGATATTAGATAATATAGTAGCATATCCAAATTCAATTTCAAAATTTCTTTATTTTCCTCACACGAAGTACAAATTATTTTACATGCATTTTCTATAACTATCTATTCTAAATGTGAAGACTGGTAATTGAAATAGTTGTAACCAGTTCTGAAAGACATCAGGTGTTCACCCCCTGACAGTGACATTAATAACTGTAATGCATACTATTTATCAAGCAATATCTAATGTACGGTGAATGAGTCATCAATTATATATGAGTATGTATGAATGCGTGGAAGTAGTGTGAGCTTGGATATGTGTGTAAATAAGCATAATGTGTGAGAGAGAAAGAGAGTTTATATGGGTGTGTATGTTTGTGTGCATGTGAATGTTAGAGTGTATGGGTCAAGAAAGTACTATAAATGTATTTATGTAAGGTGTGTCTATCTGTGTCCATCCATATACTGTGTAACGGTTTATCCGTTACAAGCTACATAAAATTCCATTTCTTAAAATGAAGGTATTCTAATGTGTACTAAAACGAATCTAAATTTATTTAATCTGGCTTTGAAACGCTATAACTAACGCCATCTAGTTGGTGTACGCATAACTTGTATTGGAAAACGCATTCTATCTGCCGCTAGATGCCGCTGCGACGAGCAAAATCTATTATTTTTGACAAACAAAATTTATCAAAGTACCTAAAAAATATACGATTCTAATATCCAGTTGTAAAATAATTCTTCATTTTGATCTCCATCTTGGAATTGTCTAGAATTATAGTTGATTACATTTTTTAAGTATCGATTCTGGATAGTTCCAGAAAACCTCGGGCGAAATCGCACGTCGAGGACGGCAGACGAATCAGTATAAACAATGCTTGTATCACGAAATCTTTACTCGATTGATACCGTATACTACGTAGTGTGAACAAACTATTATACTAATCAATGTATAGTACCATACTTCTATGAAGAATTGTAGCAAGCCTTATTTTCATTCTCGTAAATTCTCGTGAATTTCCGACGTCTACCCGCACCCCTGTCTAACGTTCATCCCTTAGTGTTTTTCGCCATTGTTCCTGTGTTTTTTCTATTTTTCCAAGCAAAATGTCTGCCTTCACACCTGCGTGTCTTGTAAATGAAAGCTTACAAGAGATAGGCGGGTCATTACGGGCAGTAAATTAAGGATTACGTTTTGGAGTGTTTATTTGCAAACGTGCGGACATAGCTAAGTGCTTGAGAATTTTCTGCCACTGTTAGCATCTTTTCGTAGCTTTGTTCGAATTAACTTTTATATTCTGTTATCTTTGTTATATATATATAACGTCGGAAGGCATACACATATAAGGCCTACCTGATGTAACGCGGTTACCGTGGCCAATGAATAGTAGCACTTGTAATACATTATGTATCACTTACGCGATACCACCTCTGCTGTTAACACAGCAATTCCTTACTACCTTACTAGTGACGTCGATCATACGCAAGAGCACAACAACTCTCCAGGGAGTTGTTATTTGGCTGCGGTTTTATGTGAGGTGGAGATACTTCCCCATACGGGTAGCTTTGATGCGCCCTATCTCTCTTAAAAACACCCAGACCAAGAGAAACAGCCATGTTCAAGCACACGTGTGTTTGTGTCAAAGTAGGTTTATTCACGAGCATTGGTGTCAAAGTAGGTTTATTAATTATTATTGAGAATTATATAACATATATTGCTGGTCTCACTACGCTAAATCAGTTACATTTTTGAAGAGTGAATTTAAGCAGGTGATTTTATTAGAATGTCGGTTTAAATGGGTTTTTGACTCAACCCTACTTTCTCGTGAAATTCCAAACGCCTACCGAGAATTTCAGGCATCCACACTCACTCAGACTTATTCGTAAGAAATACTTGCGTTCGTTGCTGCTTTTATTTTTTCGAGCAGAACGGCCGTCTTGATGCCCGCGTGTCTTGTAACCCACCTGAGTGAGAGGGAGTTACTTGAGGGGGGCGGGTCTTTACGGGCAATAAATTAAGTGCTACATATTGGAGTGTTTATATGGATATGTACAGATCTATTATTTCTTATGTACATGTGTTACTTCTACAAAGATACGGCCCACCTGATGTACAGTAGTTACTGTAGCCTATGAACGGTTAAAATACGCGAAGTGTAGCTCGAATATTGCCACCCGAGCTAGTAACACTGCTACTCTTTAAGAGCTCACTGGCCGCTTTGATTAGTTCATAAGAGATTAAGAACACAGTCCGAAACTTCGTTTTCTAAGCGTTATCCCGTTTTCTAATCCATTAGGACTGGCGGAGCCTGCGACTTAAGGCTAAGGATTTGGCGAAGATACTGATTTTTAGGGTTCCGTACCCAAAGGGTAAAACGGAACCCTATTACTGAGACTTCGCTGTCCGTCCATCCGTCCGTCCGTCCGTCCGTCCGTCCGTCCGTCCGTCCGTCCGTCCGTCCGTCTGTCACCAGGCTGTATCTCACGAACCGTGATAGCTAGACAGTTGAAATTTTCACAGACGATGTATTTCTGTTGCCGCTATAACAACAAATACTAAAAAATAGAATAGCATAAATATTTAAGGGGGCTCCCATACAACAAACGTGATTTCTTTTGCTCGTTTTTGCTTGATATTGATAACGGCAACAGGTAGACGCTTGAAATATTCACAGAATATTTAGTTATATATTCACTTTAAGAATAAATAATTAAATTAAAACAAAACAAATATTTAAGGGGGGCTCCCATACAACAAACGTGTTTTTTTTTGCCGTTTTTATAGATAGTGGTACGGAACCCTTCGTGCGCGAGTCCGACTCGCACTTGGCCGATTTTTACATGGACTGCAGTCAGACCTCCACAACCTGAGAGAAAACCAGACCTTTCTTAGGTTAGGTTACACGTTGAATTAAACAATTGTTAACGGAAGTATCGCGTGTTTTATTTATTTTGTTGAACCTGACGTTTCAAATGCTTTGCAGCGTCCGTGGTCGCAGGAAGACTAAGGTGACATTTGTCTTACATTGGTTATTAAATTATTACATCTACCGACATGGATGGATTAATTATATATGTTCCGAAAACAAAAATCGCATGGTGTACCATAAATCCTTGCCAAGGAGAATCGCTACATGCCTAAAATGAAACGCGAGGCTACTGAAATAAGAAAACATCCCAATTTCAATAGAGAAGATGGTTGGCAAGTACCACCTGCTTGGGATCCAGTTCTAAAAATAATCAAGTCACAAACCCAGAGATCTACTCAAAAACGTTCGGACACCGTGAGCGATTTATGTGTGAATTGGAACATATATAAATTAATCCATCCATGTCGGTATGTAGATGTAATAATTTAATAACCAATGTAAGCTTCTTCCCGCGCTTTTGACGAGTGACATTGTTGTTATACTTGAAATTTTTACAATTCAGTATAAAATTAGTCTTATGTGACAGTTTTGATAGTATTTTGTAGGATAAGTGCTAGTGAAATTATACAGTATAGAAAAATCTCAAATATAACACGGTTATGCACTTTTTGGAAGACGTGAATAAGTTCATCAAGAAAACCTTGTAAAAATCACTATCGTTTTAAGGGTAGTATTTAACTGGGTTGATTGGGTCGAGGTACCCTTCCCAAAGTTCCCAAGTATTATTTCAGCACATTTCCTGAAGCTGGAACATAGAATTAAGATTTTCAAATGGTTCTAAACTGATGACTTGGCTGTATGGGCTAGATCCCTTTGCTTTTCCCCTCGGGGATAAAAAGAACCAAAAAAAAAGTAACCAATGTAAGACAAATGTCACCTTAGTCTTCCTGCGACCACGGACGCTGCAGAGCATTCGAAACGTCAGGTGCAACAAAATAAATAAAACACGCGATACTTCCGTTAAAAATTGTTTAATTCAATGTGTAACAATCGCGAAAACCTAAGACAATACTAGGTTACACGTCTTTCGAAATGTAGTTTCCTTGTGCCTGCGGATTTCCCCGCGATGTTTTCCTTCACCACCAACTAAGTTATAATTACAAGTATATACGTAAATCACAAAAACACGAATTTAGTGATACATTCCACAATTTGAATCTGGGACCAGGTGGTCAACAGGCCGTTTCTTTACCCATTATATTATCGCTGCTCCAAAACAAACGAATATATGTCCTATATGGAAATCGAACCTATGATCCTTGATGTTAAAGTAGCATTGCTAACTCGGCCACCACCTCCCAACGTTGTACAAAAAAAGAATAACGAAGTGCTATTACTTACTAACGCCGGTCAAACGGCCGCGTCACCAAATTTACACGCGATTCCTGACACAAATCGGACGTACGACTACATTGCTTTCCTTCACCTACCAACGTGCTCCTCCACCCGGCACAGAGGATTACAAACTCTACCCCATCGGGACAACGTCGATCGAACGCGCAAAAACAACGTTGCAGGCACAGTGGCCCGTCATAAATCCGCGCCTGGCCCCCATATGTTTAGTGATAACCTATATAACTCTTCGCACGACGAATGACTAGGTTCCCGATCAGTTGCAAAAAATACAGCTGCTGCTCTCAAGTTTATGACTATTTCTCTCGGGCTCTGCTTTAAGTGGCGATGTAAATGCGTTATATATTCGGGGAATGGTTTTTTTATTGCTAGCATGATATTGTTTTATCTCGCCCCTTCGGGAGGCTTTCGGATATTAGATTAAGTTTACATCTGTCTTTGACGAGATGTTTCAATTTGAAATAACTTTTAGAAATATAAGTGACAATGGATTCAGGCATTATTTTGTGAAAGTCACAATTACAGGCAACTTTTGATCTGTACTTTTGGGTGCTTCCGCTACGGATTAATTTCAGTTTAAAGAATCTTTATTATTAATTTCTCATTACAACACAAAGCCATTTACACGAGTAAATATTATAATTTAATTAAATGTGTATACATTCTAAAATTGCAACTGCAACGTCGCTGCTGTCGATGTGACAGACTTAACAGAATAACAAAATGTCAAAATGTTCGCATATTGACACACGCTGCGCAGTAGTACAGTTGCAATTTTTTAGTAGAATTGGCATATATAGAAAGGCGGGATAGGTAGAACCGACCACAACAAAACACGGTCTTTACATACCTCGCTCGTATTTCATGCAGATTCGACAGTTCCTAGGGCTTCTTGCACCATCATATAGCCGTTGTCCATAGATAAGTTAAGCTAAGCCTTTAAACAGCTTGAAAACATTGGCCTCTGCTAATCCGCAGTTGCGCAGATGGCGGACAATGCTCTAACAATGACCACTTACTCGCGGATACGCAACAAATTACATTATTAAATTGTTTTAAGCTCAATATCAACCAGTATATTGTTATAGGGCAGTTACGCTGCAAGGCCCCTGAGACCAGCGTGGCACGTCGCCAACTAGTTGTACTGTAGCCGATAAATTGTGGCGCAGGTGGTCACTCACATGAACCTCGTCAGGTTTGTAACGACCGGGACCCCCCCGATTTCATTTGGTATTTCTTCTTCGCCAATGGTCATTTTCGAAATACTGGTCGGTTAAAAAAGATATTAAAACTAAAAAAAAAACTATAAAAAATTATTAAGATCTAATTTAAAGAATCTAAGACGTGTCTAACTGCCCGTATGGGCCTAATGGCAAATAAATTATCATGAAAAAAATCTCCGAAACGAACTCGCCAATGCCTCCACTTCTTGAAAAAGCCCGCAAATCGGCTAACTAGATAGTAGTCCGTTGCAAGAGTGGGACCTCTGAAGGCTCTTGGATCCACTAATGAATTTCGGAGACGTCCATCTATCAAAATCTCTCTTAGCTCCTTATGGACCAAGCACAATATCGTAACTGCTTCGCTTAGTCCCAACCCACCCATTCCGATCTCCACACATATCCAATTATCCGTTCATTCACTTCAACCAAATGCAGAATACGCCTTACGGTCTATCAAAACTTCTCGAGCTACTGGAGATTAGTTGAGCTCACGGGAGCATATGCTGCAACCAATAAAACTCCTATAATCGCCAGTTTTATTCTAATCCAGAGAAGTATTGAACCTAGTAGGTTATTAATCATAATATTTCACACCATCGGCCAAGCGAGATGAAAGCACGACGCCTACGCTAGCTCTGGCATGATCGTTCACATCATGTTCACCCAGGACCACGGGGCCATCATACTACCGGAGAGAGCTTCTTTGTCGCTTCGTTTTCGCTAGGTCTCTGGCACACACAAAGCATCTAGATCTCTCGTTCATTATATCTATCAACTCATTCATCGTACTGGGGACGCCTCGCCATCGTGCTTCGCCTCGATGAGCTCGGTGGCGCAGTGGTGAAAAGTGCTGTTACGACAGCATCGTGCTCTTTGACACCAACGCTGGTGGACTCGATTCCCACACAGGACAAACATTTATGTACGTGAACATGTCTGTTTGTCTTGATCTGGGTGTTTTAAGAGAGGCAGGGCGCATCGAAGCAACCCGTCTGGGGAAGTACCTCCAGCCCTCAGGAAACCGTAGCCAACTAACAACTCTCTAGAGGGCTGTTGTGTTCCTGCGTGTGAATGAGGTCTCCAGTAAGTTCTTAAGTAGTTGCTGTAACTTACAATATTGCAAGCGTTTATAGACTGCGATAACAGTTTTACATCCGGTGACCCGTATGCTTGTATGACGTTGTATACAAAAACCATTATCTCTAAATTTCAAATTTGTTGTATGTGTTGTTTGATATACCTGCCCAGACTGCCAAATCCATCCAACATATCAAATACGATAACCAGTAAAATCAAACCCATCACCTTTCACTGCGGAGTACACGAACATGCAGAATTAAATTACAATGGAAATTACGAAATTTATTGTTAATTGCTCCGCCATCGCAGCACTAGACTACATAATTACAACCGCAAATAGTAGTTAAAACCGCAAAGGTTCTCGAAAACTCGATATTTGCAGTGAACGTTGGACGAACTTGCGGATTAACTGAATATTTCATGTAATTTATTCTCGTGTGTACACGCGGCTTATTCCACATATCTTTCATATTCGTTATCCATTTGATCGCGTTTCACATAAAAAAGTAAGCCGATTTCTTTTTATCCGATTTTCTGTAGCAATGTGGTGAAATACT
The DNA here is from genome assembly GCA_947507595.1 of Pyralis farinalis. NCBI lineage: Eukaryota > Metazoa > Arthropoda > Insecta > Lepidoptera > Pyralidae > Pyralis > Pyralis farinalis. The sequence goes on from OX382264.1 coordinate 1,506,211, forward strand.
TTATTTAATCCAAACAATACCGCTGTGCCGGTAGTTTCTCTAAAAAAACTGTTTCCCTCTATTGAAAAGATATATTTGTATATTTTCACGTTAATACTTTTATGTTTGATGTTTATTTTACGGAATACATAGGTATATGTATTTATTAATACAACCATTGTATTTGAGCTTTATACGAAATATGATGAAACCGAGGTTTGAGTCGTGAGTTCGATACCCACACAGGGCAAACAATTGTGAGCGAAAACACAGCAGTTTGTCTTAGATATTGTTATGAGAAATAAGGCACAACAAAGTAACCTGACGGAGGACGTATTTTACATTTATAGCCAAATAACAACTCCCCTGTCCCTTCGAGTGAGTGAAGTTACCAGTAGGCTCCTATAGAGATGTTTGACGAGCTCGGTGGCGCCGTCGTGAATGATGCGACTTTGACACCAACGCTCGTGTGTTCGATTCCCACACAGGGCAAATATTTGTGTGGATGAACATGTCTGTTTTGTCTTGGTCTGGATGTTTTAAGAGAGGTAGGGCGCATCATAGCAGCCCGTCTGGGAAAGTACCTCAACCTCGCAGAAAACCGCAGCCAAATAACCAAATCCCTAGAGGGTTGTTGTGTTCCTGCGCGTGAATGAGGTCACCAGTAAACTCTTAAGGAGTTAACGTTTTTTTTTTAATATATCCTTTTACGACACTGTATGTTTCTCTATCAACGACTCTAAGGTTGGCTGAGAGAGACCTCTTTGTGGGCTAATTCTGCCTATATACCATTGTCTCTTTTAGTACTTATTACTATTGTATATTTAATAATGAACTAAGTAATCTGACAAGGTCATTTTTCAGACTGTTACCTATAAAAAACATCGACATAACAGTTATAAAATGAACGATGTCAAGTTGTATGTACATTCGCAGTTTGCTGAATTATTTCCGGACAATTTTGTCGGATATCGTCTTTACCAGATATCGTTGTACTCCGCAATAAGCCCTTTGTCAAAACAATTTCAACGTGTCTCTTAAATTTATTTTCAGCGCTATTTCAGATAACTTATTGTACAATCGAATACAATTTGCAACAAAGAATTGCTCTATTCCAACAATTCGATGCATCGGTTTACGCAAAGCAATGCATCTCAGATTTACAGTTGTAAAATTCGCTGGATTTAAATAATGGTCGTATATTTCTACTAACATACCTACATAATGTACTTATTTCCACCACAACAAAACAAACCCTTAAATAAACCCTTACTCATCCCACTGCAGGGATACGGGTCTCCCTTCAACCGAAGGGGTTTGGAACATACTCCGCCACGCTGCTCAAATGTGGATTGGCGGAGGACAGTGTTTCAAGCCGCCCGGGGGCCACCAACTTAGCTTAATGACTGTCATGTAAAAATGATAATATGAACTAATCAATTTATGAAGAGTAAAAAAGATTTATCATTTTTTTTAGTTGAAAATTAAATAATAATAAATAATAAATATTGTCGAACAAATTACACAGCGCCATCTAAGTAAGCGAAGCTTGTGTTATGGGTACTAGACAACTGATAAACATACGTAAATACATTTTTTTTTGTAAATACATACTTATCATACATAGAAAATACCCAGACCAAGACAAACAGACATGTTCATGCACACAAATGTTTGTACTGTGTGGGAATCGAACCCACGAGCGTTGGTGTCAAAGTAGTGTAACAACGCGTTTCACCACTGCGCCACCGAGCTCGTCGAAATTGTTGAAACGGGAGACCAAAGCTTTGTCCCTCAGTCTTCTCAAATGTAAAAGTTTGTTGCAGGATGGACCATTCTCTTCAGGCCAATGCGAACCCAGCTCAAATACGTTAATCGCCTCTCGTGCTGTCACTTGCGGAGTAGTTGCAATTACGTCGTCATCGTCTTCCTGATTTATGGTTGTGGAACTTTTGTGATATAAAATGAATAAACAGTAAACAATGAACGCACGCTATCACATATATGTAGTCAAATTCAAACTGAGACAACACGCATCGAGCACAATAGCCACCACTATAGTGCTCGACGTGTATTGTCCCAGTTTGAATTGCGTACAAGTTGCAACCTGTTCAATCATGCATTATCTGTTATATATTAGTGAAGATTTGCCAAAATATTTTTTATGTACATTCAACAGTGATAGGCATGTCGGATTACAGAGGGTGCCGGCTTAGACAGGAGCCGGATTACCGAGGGTCCACTGTAGTGATAAGTAACTTTGACAATTTTATTTCTTTGACAATAGAGATGCTCTGGAACTCATGACATAAATAGAGCAAATGACTCTCTTTACAAAACAATAATTTGTATCTATTTGTAAATATATTTAAGCGAGAGAGATATGTAAGGATCGAGTCACGTGGCGCTCGGTTCTCTCTGCCTACCCCGCAAGGGATTTGGCGTGAAGTTATATAGATTGTATTATATGTGTAATTGTTATAATTAATTATAGTTTATAGTTTACAGAACATAATACTGTGAAAGAAGCCTAAATTAACTAACCAAGTAGTAATATTAGTATTAGATACAAAGTCCATATGAAATTTCAGATTTAGTACAAGATACTTTTTCAACGATTACACAATTAGTACCATTTGTAATAAAATGCGAGTTTCTTTTAACATAAGACAAAAAAAGTGTGTTCATTGATGGGGATCTAAAGTTAGCTGTGTGTAATATTTACTACTGAGTGAATGCATTATCATAATTAAATGCATCTATAGTTTTAAGTTCGTCACATTTTGAGCGTTTATTTTTTCGAGTTGGTTGGAAAAAATAGGTTGGGTGTCTATGATCGCGTAATCAATTCCCGTATCGAATCTATCGTTATGATTTCTGATCTATACACACATATAGAATTTTTAAATTAACGGAATCCAAAAGATATTGGAACTAAGAACACGTTATATATTAGCAATTTAAGTAAATACTTGTCTATTTCAGCCTGTCATCATAGCCATCAAATGTTTGCCGTTTCAGAAAAGCATATAAACAAATTTTTGTAGTTAATAGATTCAGGCGTTATTTTGCAAAAGTCAAATTTACATGCAATTTGATCTAACCTGTTTTGTGTGCTTCCGCCACCAATTAGTTCATGCGGCCTAGCGCCGGCCGGCACCCACCCACTACCGTTAGTAGATGCAACATGCCGAAGCTGCCGTGGCTACTCCGGTAGTCTCCGCCTCGGCTGCTGCGGTCGTCCGCCATCTGGAACAGAAACCGCATTCCCCCACCACCGTCGCTGCCACGACTGGCCTGCCATGCAATTCTGTAAGAGCAAACGTCCTTACATCCTCGGAAACATCGGCTGTTACAGCCTTGAACACAAAATTGCAATTCTTTGGTGTCGCTTTTCATGGTTGTGCCACACTAGCGCCGCAAGGCTGCGTTTGGAATTGGAATTCTACAAGGCAAACAGCCTCGCGTACGCTTACAGCCTTATAGAATATCAAATAATTTAGCCGTGATCGCAGTAGACAATGTCAAAGCTGTGACATCTGTGATCACAGCGACGCACACAGCCATTACGAGTCGCTTAGAGAATTGCATGGCTGGTCGTCGCTGTGACACGTGTTTCGCCTCTCCTCGAGGCATCATCAGGCGTTGTAGACGTTAATCGTAAGAATAACATGCTACAAGACTTGTAGCATGTTATTCTTACTATTAACGTCTGCAAGTTATATATACCAATAATAGCCGGTATAATCGACGTTTCACTAATAATTCCAATTGTCGCACCAAGTGACAATGAAGTTGCTTTTGTGGATCGTTACGGAAACCACTCTATAAATCTAATGGTTATATGACGTCCAAATCTGGAATTCTTTTACGGTAGCGCACGGTGGCCAGGGTCGGTATACGACTCAAGAGTATGAAGATGCTCGTCATTAGCAAACCAGAAAGAAAATAATAAGCATTTAGTACTTTCGCAATTTCTTTCCATTTCGAAGCTTTTATTTCGTGAGTTAAAGTAGAACTGAACTTGCCGAACATATATCGCGGTGTTTGATTAACATCTTGTTCGCCACCTTGTTCGCCTCCACCATGTTCGCGTCTGATTAAAGATCAGTGTATGTTTTATTAGTAGGTAGTATTTTTGAGGGTAGTTGTTAAAAAATAAACACAGTTGTTAACCAATCGCTGACAATGATTTACCTGTACCAACAGGTATTTTATACAAGACTTGTCGTGATAATGTTTTATGCAACAGGGCCGAAAAAAGTGACAATTTACCACTGTATTCTTGTATACAATTATAAATGTGTCAAGTATTATGAAACAGCTGTTGTCGTACGACATGTCATGATTTTTGACAAATTGTCGACTTGTCAAGCTTTATCAAACAAGGCCCTGATTATACAAAATAGGGAAGAAAAACTTATAATAAACAGATATTATTGACACCATGCTACACTCACACACATATCAGTTGAGAAAATGAGAGATTTGTTGTCGTTGTTGTCCTACATCGACAAAGAGGCTTTTATTCTGGTCTCAAGTCTAATTCCAGTGTGCCCATTGTCGATCCAGATCTTTCTAGATCTGTCTTCTGACAGACAACTGGAGGCTTAGAGCTCAAGAACCGAGTGCCTTTTTTTTGTAACACTAATTTTAATTTGATTACATTTTATAATCCCGTTTCCTAATTCACTATTATTGGGGGAGTTCGCTACCTAAGCCTAAGGATTTAGCGAAGATACTGATTTTTACATGAAGCGACTGCCGTCAGATCTCCACACCCCAGAGGAAAACCCAGATCATTAAGTAAGATAAGGTCACAAGTCTAAAAATATCATTTCTTGAATGTGCGGGTTTCCTCACGTCACTCATCTTTTCTATCGCCGACAAGCAAGTGATAATTACAAATATGTACATAAACCCGAATACACGAGTTTAGTGGTACATGCCAGGACTCGAACCGGGGGCCTGTTGGACACTAGGCCTGTTTTTTATCCACCGGGCTCTCACTGCTCCTGATTACATGATTACTTTTTATAATATTTTGTACTAATTCTAACTTGATTACTATGTGTAATTTTCTTAAAGTATAACTACTCACTTCTTTTAAAGCATTTATTTCCTGAGCTATTTACAATCTACAAACACAATGTATTATTCTATTAAATATACAGATTATAGTTAGAAAAATGACCCCTTTACACAAAATCACATAAAGCTTTATAATAATTTTAACAAATTAAGCTGTTATTTAACATCTACTCACGCTGCTTCCCGCGGTGAAAAGTAGTAAACATATTTTCTACAGGCTTTTATCTCAGCAGCATTCGTAAACTACAGCCTAATTTTTTTTTTTGATAATTTGAATTTCTAGTTTCTTTTTAGTGCTAGTCGTAATTAGTTTAAGTTAATAATACATTTAAGACGGTAATGGTCAAAATCAAATTTAAAACCTTTATTACCCACCCGCCTTGTAAAATTATGATTTTTGAATTTAACCCTTTTATGCAGGAGGCAAAGATTATTATTTATTGTATTTTCTCCTTAGGCTTAAGTAGGGTTGTAACGTATCTTCGCCTCCGCCTCCGTTACTGCGGAAGCTCCGCAAGAAATCGTACCTTCGCCTCCGTACAATTTTTGCGTAGCTGTAACGGAGGTTTATTAACGTAAAGAATCAACGAGTGTACGGCGGGAACGCGGTTGGTGTGGGGGCGGGCGTATGCCATTTATCAAATGATACACGACAGGAATCAACCTGTCGAATTGCTTGGACGAGTTGTACGTACGTACGAAGTTTTACCGATATAATGTAATTCTAATTGAACCAAAACAAAATCGACGATGACCCTTTAGTGTGGTGTAGAAATAACAATAAATATATAGCTTTTTCTCCCATCGTTCGCACGTACTTATCGGCGTCGCCAAGTTCAGTACCAAGTGAACATTTATTTAGTTCAGCTGAGTTAATATATGAACCCCTTAGAAATCGTCTGGAAGGTGACAAAGCCGCAAAACTATTGTTTGTCAAATATAATTTGCCTCTCCTTAATTTTGCTTACTAGAAGGTAATGTTTATTTATATGTTTACTTAAGTGTACTATGAATGTATGTATTTGAAATAAAGATTTTGTATTAAATTAAACAATTTTTAACGGAAGTGCTATAGTTCCGTTAAAAATTGTTTAATTCTGTTTGTATTGTCTTAGGTTTTCGCGATTGTTACACATTGAATTAAACAATTTTTAACGGAAGTATCGCGTATTTTATTTATTTTGTTGAACCTGACGTTTCGAACGCTTTGCAGCGTCTGTGGTCGCAGGAAGACTAAGGTGGTATTTGTCTTACATTAGTTATTCAATTATTACATCTACCGACATGGATGGATTAATTATATATGTTCCGATTCACACAAAAATCGCTCACAGTGTCCGAACATTTTTTAGATCTTTGGGTTTGGGATTTGATTATTTTTAGGACTGGATCCCAAGCAGGTGATACTTGCCATTCATCTTCGCTATTGAAATTGGGATGTTTTCTTATTTCAATAGCCTCGCGTAGCATTGTAGGCATGTAGCGATTCTCCTTGGCGAGGATTTGTTTATCGAACCGCATGTAATGGTTTGGCTGGTCCAGTGTGTGTTCACATACTGCAGAGTTTTTATCACGCCTATTCTTCATGTCAGCAATGTGGTCTCTCACACGAGTACCTATGCTTCTCTTTGTCTGCCCTATGTATGATAAACCACATTCGTAGTCTAATTTGTATACTCCTGCATCTTGTAACGGGATAGTACACTTGATAGGTCATAGAAATTGACTGATCTTCTTATGGGGCTTGAAGCAAGTTTTAATTGAAACTCGCCGTAAGATATTGCCAACTTTGTCTGTGACTCCCTTTAAGTATGGTAAGATAGCAGGTTGACGTTCAACTGTAGGTGGCTTCGGGCGGCTTCTGTGACGCATGCGAGGGAGTTTGTGACTATTGTTCCGCAGTACTTGTTTGACATGTTGGAGTTCCGCTTCTAGATGCTCAGCGTCGCAGATGCCAAGTGCTCTCTGAAACAAAGTTTTGCTTACGGTAGCTAACTGATATGGATGGTGGTGTGAGTTACCTTTGAGGTATTTGTCTGTATGGGTGCGTTTCCTATACACTGTATGAGTAAGTGAGTTGCCAAATTTCCTGGTAATTAATATATCAAGGAATGCCAGTGAATTATTTGCCTCTAATTCCATGGTGGATTTGATTTTATTGTTGATGGAAATTGTCTAATTTCAATAAAACCAGAGACTGCGAATGATAGAATAAGGTATCTTTCAATCACTTAACCATCGGGACGCGGAAGGAACTGAATGGGTGCAGTGAATTAAACATTAGGGTCGTAGCGGCTGACTGGAAGTACGTCGTAAAATGGTGCAAGGAGATCTTTTCACATCCAATCGGAAATAGTTCCTATAAGATTCAGTTCTTTTTCAGATAAGTATATTTTCTGTTGGTGCTGTTTATTTTTATTTAATTGATATACATAATATAATAAATATTTGAAACATCGGACCGATCTGCTCATTCTTCTTTGCGTTAACCACCCAAGTAACAGTTCTTATCTGAAAATCAGTGCCGAGTCATGTGTTGACACGGCAGTATGCTGAGATGGGACCTATTTGGGATGCCACACAGCACTATTGTTGTATCATTGTTTTTGTGTATTGTTTATAGTGTTTGTGTTACGTCCAAATAAACCCTTTCTTTCTTTCTTTTTTACCCAAGCTTTCAGGATTTGGCGAAGATACAGATTTTGCATTTTGAACGCTTTGCTTCTAATCTAATGTTATATTTACATACATACTTATGTATTCTACAACACCCTAAAGTGCAATTGGAGTTAGAATTATATGTATGTACATACAATAGTATAATAATGAGACGTGGAATCTAGTGCAAGTTAAAAACATTACCTTCTCTTCGGAGGTCTACGCAAGCAAATTTATATTAAATTTTGGAGTTTTCAGACTTCTAGTCTATACTATACTATACTTTGGTACATATATCGAACAGTCAAAATATTTTTAATACATACACGTGAGAAATACAAGTGTACACAAAATAATTGAAAAGAACATGGCACTAAAATAGTGTCTACAGTAGAGGATGGAATTTTAATGTATGTAAATACGAAACTGGTATTATATTTAATATCCCTTTTCAAAGCTCCGTACTAACGCTGTTATTAAATGTATATTTATTATAGTGAAATTGAATTTGGACTCCTAATTTAATGCCTTAAATATACTTTTTTGATGCTAAATCAAGTATTTAAATGGATATTATGTTTGATAACGAGTCAATGAAGTGATGGAAGTGAAAATGCTAACTGGTGTTAAAACTAATTCAATGTACACGGTACTCATACTCTAATTGCCATTAATTAGTAAATATCATTTTACAAAGTGATGCTGCAACGCAAGTTAATGAGAAATTAATTGCTATGAGTACGGATACTGCTCGCTGAATAGCGAATTAAATGAATTTGGCAATGTTGACCGTTATGGAATGTAGGTCACTTCGCTACTTCTACTCGTGTTCTCGAATTGTTTAAGTATTCCAGTAAAATAATGGTGTGGTTCATATTCGTAATTGAGTTTTGTGTACATATGTGGCATGCGGATTTTCATTGGTTATTTAACATACTAGTCATTATGATGGTAAATGTTACAGAAGCCGTTGTAAATTTGGAATCCTTAGACCGTACATGATCCTATGGATTATCTCTTAAATAACAATTAAGAACGATAATTATTTTGCCAAATCAGTAATTTTTATAATGATTATTTGTTTGTCTGTCCATCGTATATGGCACAGGGGAGCAATGTCACATTTATATGTTTTTTGAACTGGCAATATCATTGTATAGTAGTGGAGTAGAACGATACGTTTACAATTCCTGACTAAAAGCTTGAGAAATAAATGTACGCGCAAGCAAAATCGCAGGCAATAGCTAATTTAGCTTTACCCCGCCTAATCCGCATGGGATTTTGTGTGAAAATATATATAGATAGATGGGTGAAACTAAATAATATTGACTTCATAGCTCGGTATACATTTAAAAAGCATTTAAATAGCAACCTAAACCTAATAGACAGAGAATGGTAATGCGACAGTTGCAGACCACTTTTGGAAAAAAAAAAACTAATATTTCCGTTACTACACTACTTATTACAGAAGTTTGCTTATTTGAAAAATCTCTGTGTATCTTTAACGACCATGTGAAAACAACCCAAGACCAACTAGAACTGCACAAATGATCGTATTGCATCGACATACTTTATATTTTGTGTTTATATTGGCTAACGAGATGTTTTCAACGTATGCACTATAATTTACAATAATTAACAGATGACATTAAAACCTAACTATAAAAAAGAAATTTCAAAATCACACGGACCATGTCACTTATGTTAAACTGTTTTCATATGCATGAACATTTAAATAAATAGTATTACGGTATAAATACTTATTAACATGAAATGACAATTGTATTTAAGGACATTACAATATTTGTAGATGTTTATTAATATTTAACATAAATGTTAGGCTATTGTAATCCGTTCATAATTATTGTAACGTTAAATATCAAATATTTGCGCACCTGAGCGCAGGTTGAATATGGCTTGTATGAATGAAATTACATAAATGTATGACATTACGTTTAGCACAAATATTCGACATAAAATTTTTGATTTGATGGAAATAATAATACGACGACTCGACGAAGAAACCAACTTTTTTTAAGAGAGATAAATAGTAAGAAATATATATATTAGTATTAAAGCTTCACTAGAGAAAACCACAGGCAAATAACAATTTCGTTGAAAGTTATAGTGTTCCTGCGCGTCACTCACACAGGTTGCCAGTACGCTCCTAAGGAGTAATTTGGTTTTATTGGAAGCATTTGTAGAATACGACAACCACTTTACATCCGTCATGTGCTAGTGTTCCACCGGACGATGAATAAAAAAATAGGTGCGATGAATTTATCATCAGATGATCAAAGTGGACGACGCGTCGGTGTGAAGCGTGCTAAGGCACACTTAATATTTATTATCTGTATAGAACCGGCCCGGCGCGGCCCGGCCCGGCCCGGCCCCGCCCCGCCCGGGGCACGGAGAGCACACTTCTCACGACACCGGCGGGTTTATAGCGGGTGTAAATGTTCAGGCTTCGTTTCTAAACGCTGGCTTTTAAATTGCTCCGCTTGCTGAAGTGACTGTTTTATTTCTTTCCAGTTAGTTTTCTTCGCTTCAAATCAATTCTTTATAAAACGAAATGCCCGATAACTAAAAAAAAAACGTATCTACTTTTACAACTGAGTTTACGTAACATATTTTTAGAATTAAGATTAATGGAGTACAATAGTAATAAATGTCTTAAAAATGTTGATTGTAGTTTTTTTTCTACTTTATACAACTACACAATCTAAAATCCGTGCCACGAGTAGATCGAAATTTCGTAAATAAATATCAGGGGTCTTAAACATTCTTCCCGAAGTTCGAAATAAGAGCATTGGATTGCATACGGGTATTTAGTTTGCTAAAAAAGGTAGAATACTTAAATATTTGTCAATGTCTCTCACTGAACCTACACCGGTTCTCAGAATATTCAGAGGAATCTTGTGCCACATAAGATTCATTTTCATTAGCATTATCCACCAATTTATCAATTTCTGAATAAAAAACATTTAGTAATAATATTATTTTATCAAAAATCATGGATAAGAATGTTTCATTCAAGGTGACGGGCAGACCAAATGTTGACAGCCCATACGCGGACCATTTTCCTGGTACCACAATACTAAATGACAGCATTTGGTAATGGTGTGGTATCACCCACCCAATTCAAAATGTTCGCTAGCGTCATACTTAACTTTGTCGTCGTGTTATTTAAATTGATTGCAATTTTTATTCATATAACTTATACAAGTCGGTTTGTTTACAAAATGTGTGGCTTTCATATCATGATCTTTAGACACCAACTCTTGTTTGTGTTTATTTATTCGTCCTGGGTGATATACAAGTATAAGTTCCGCCTAGTGTAATTTAAAATCAAGTTGTGTGTGATGATATTACTATTTGTTTACAATATCCTGCGACACCTAAACCCAACCCCGTTCAGTATCCATTCTACCTATATTTTTTTTCAACAACAGTTAGGCTAGCTCTGCTATTTACGTTTAGATGATCCCGACACAAACTTACGTTCCGACTCCATTCAATTGTAGAATATATTCTTTCAGGATCTGTTGAATTTCCAATAGAATATACGATGTGGAAAGACAATGAAGATATTTTCCTTATAAATAATTTCATGGCTGTGTTTCCAAGCGCCGTATTCAAGCGTGCTCGAGATACGAGAGTGCTTCAATTGAAATTGTGTGAAAACATGTTGCATTAGTTTTACACGATCACTTCGCTTGTGTTATTATATCAATGTGGCAACGGTTCAGCATACAAACACCAAGAGTTGGGGGAAAAAGGACAAGTTTGCAGGCGAATCTTACGTTTCATTGTAACCTTAATTATTCTATGCCATTTAAAAGACATTGACTGCTTGTGTTTGTGGATGAATTTGTGCTCAATTTTCTCCCCAACTGTAAAAGCAAGCTGATTTTTTCACAGTGGACGAATGATGTACCGCTCCTAGAGCCTCTTTAGTACTTTTTCATTTATCTGGCTGCAGCACGCAATTTTGTTTTTATTTTATGTACTGATGTATTAGATAAAATAATAAGGTTGATTTACAATATGTACTTATGTTAATATAGATAAATGTAGGTAAAGCCAAGATAATAAATAATATAAAATTTCACTAGTGGGAGGCGTGTCTATAGACAAAATTTATCTATAACTATATCCTAAAATCCCCTACTGGTCTCCTCTACTAGCGTCATACTATCCTCCCGTTTAATCCCTGGTTTTACAGTCTGAAATCCTGTTAAGGCTTGCAAGTCTTTTGGACTCAGATGTAGATGAGATGCATGTTAGAAAGTTCTTAAAGAAAGTTTGGTGGACAGTGCGAAAGAAACATGTGAATGCGCAAAGGGATAGATAACTGAGAGATTATACATAGTCACATGCGGAGGTTGAAACCTCCGAAATAATGCAAGAATGAGGAAAGCTTAGCTGGATTTAGTATGATACACAATCCAACCACGCTTTTCTCTTTTTTTTTTCATCTTTGCACCAGAGTATTAGTATGAAAGAGAAGATGAATCGATGACTCAGCTGTACACAACGCGGTACTTATCTCAGCGCTAACTTCGACGAGCTCCATGGCGCAATGGTTAGTAACGGTGCTATGATAACAACGCTCGTCGGTTCGATTCTCACACCTGGCAAACATTTGTGTAAATTAACATGCCTGTTTGTCTTGGTCTGGGTATATTCTATGTATGTATTAACAAAACAAATGTATAGGTATAGGTATGTTTATCAGATGTGCCCATGGCATAAGCTTCGCTTACTTTGGGTGGCGCTGTGTAATTTGTCAAAAAAAAAAGCTAATGCAAACAATTTTAGTTGGGAACGGCAAAGAGAGCCAGTAGAATAAAAGTGTTCGAGATGCGAGCATTACGCAATATTAGTGGCATAACGATTGCTGACCGCGTTCGAAATGATGATGTAAGAAAAATAATTAGTCTGAAGGGAGTATCGGTGTTAAAATAAGAAAAGTAACACTCCGTTGGTTTAGGCATGTAGAAAAACTGCACGGTGAAAGAATGACGAAACAGATATACAATGCAAACTTGAAAGGATGTAGACGCCCAGGAAAACTAAAACTCCGCTAAAGCTAAAGCTAAAAACCGCGACCAAATTGGTCCTGTTTTATAAAAAGGTGATGTCAGGAGCCCTAGCGGTGAGTGTGCTTACAAAGAGCTATGAATGTTAAAGAGACGAGCGAGATGTGTAAAGCCCACGTCCTATGGTGCTCGATTCCTACCCCACAAGGGACCTGCGGTGTGGACACATACATACTCATGCCATAATATTTTGGGTAAACAACAGGGAGTTCGTTCGACAACATAAAGGTATTTGGTTAGAAAACTTTTCTGGAACTGCGTATGATTATTGTGGTTTCAGTGTATAAGGAAGAATTCCCTGCTGATGCCAAGCCGAGCCGTTGTAGGAGGAAGGGTTTGGCCTTTTTAAGAAAACAGCCCACCGTACAATCAGCAGAACACATAGGGCGGCTCCTTAAAAAACGTATATACAGCACTGCCTCAATCAATTTTAACGTACTGCATCCCAATATGGGGCGGGGCAATTAAAACAAAGTTCCTCGAAATAGAAAGGGCTCAAAGGGCCTTAATTAAAGTAATGTATTTTAAGCCTCGCAGATTCCCTACTAGCGAACTTTATTATATTACCGACCTACTATCTGTACGCAAGTTGTATGATTTTGCAAATCATTTTGTTTAAGCATAAATGTCTTCTGTACAACACACAATTTTTAGTGGGACGTCGACGAAAAGATATAGTAGTGACCGCACCAAAAATAAATACTGCTTTCGCCACCCGCCAATTAACAAAACAATCGGCACACCTCTACAATTGTGTGAACAAAAAACTAAACATATATCCACTGAACTTATACGACTGCAAAAAACGTGTAACCGTTTGGCTTAAGACTCTTGATTACGACAACATAGAAGATCTCTTAAAAAGTAGCATCTGATATAGTGCGCGGCAATGTCGTCTGAGCGCTGGCGGTGATGGCGTCTCGTTCTAGACAGATTTCATATAACATTTGTAAGGGACAGTTAAACGTCGTTGCTGCGCTTGTTCGAGTTGTTTTCCGGGCACTGTATCACTCTACCTTTTATGATATAGATGCATTCACTCACACACACATACACACACTCACTCACACACATACACACACGCTGATACGCAAGTCCAGTCATACAGATATATTACATTGTAATATAGATTTTAACTTTAACTTCTTTTTCCTTTTTGTAATAAGTTTCTACTCAAATAATGTATCACAGTTACAATCTTAATTAATGTAAAATGTGTTATGGAAGAGCGATGCCCTCTGGCACAGGTGTTTTAACACTTAAAAGAGGGCACCAATCACATGTTTCTAAATATGTAAACTGGTTTTGAATAAATACATTATTATTATTATATTATTCTCTCCTTAAACATCAGGTTCAGGCCACAAAATCTCTTACAAATATGCATTTATTGTTTTACAACAAATAAATACTATTCGAAATGCCAGTTTTTAACATAATAAATGCGTTCTAAATTCAAAACTATTAAAGTTGAAAAAAGAAACGACTCTATGTAACAGTCTTTATGGCCATACCAGTTATATTTAAATGACAAAAATGAGTATATATAATACTCGTTTTTGTCATTGCAAGTATTTATAAGTTACGATAAATGCATATCATTAAGCAGGTCATATGTCTACCACCTTAGTGGTACAAAAATTCAGTTAAATACCTTTTGTACACGATAAAACAAAAGAAATATGGAGTCATCAAATCGAGTAGACGTCAAATATTCGTATATTCCGGTGATTTGTGTGCGCGGAACGTGTTTGGTATGTATACGTCGCAATGCAGGCACAGTGGCTAATAGCAACAGCTCTCGCCAACGTGGGGCCCATATCGAAATATTGTTTCTCCTTTGCTTAACAATAATACAAAGCTAGAATGCTTCTGTTTTTTAGGGTTCCGTACCCAAAGGGTAAAACGGAACCCTATTACTGAGGCTCCGCTGTCCTTCCGTCCGTCTGTCACCAGGCTGTATCTCATGAACCGTGATAGTTAGACAGTTGAAATTTTCACAGATGATGTATTTCTGTTGCCGCTATAACAACAAATACTAAAAAATAGAATAAAACAAATATTTAAGGGGGCTCCCATACAACAAACGTGATTTTATTGCTCGTTTTTGCTCGATATTGATAACGGCAACAGGTAGACGCTTGAAATATTCACAGAATATTTAGTTATATATTCACTTTAAGAATAAATAATTAAATTAAAATAAAACAAATATTTAAGGGGGGCTCCCATACAACAAACGTGTTTTTTTTTTTTGCCGTTTTTATAGATAATGGTACGGAACCCTTCGTGCGCGAGTCCGACTCGCACTTGGCCGATCTTTTCATTCATACCTTTAACTGTGAGGATAAAAAAGCGAGTCGCGAGAAAGTTGTGCATTTTTTATTTAAGTTTCTACTCCTTGTTATGTAAGGCAAAATTTGTGTGCATAAACATATCTGTTTGTCTTGGTCTGGATGTTTTAAGAGGTAGGACACATCAAAGCATGGGGAATTACCTCCACCTCACAGAAAAACACAGCCAAATAACAAATCCCTAGAGGGTTGTTGTGTTCCTGCGTGTGAGCGAGGTCATCAGTAAGCACCAGTAAGTAAGTGAGTGATATTTAATATATCGCAAGCGTTAATAGGCTACGGTAACTGCTTTACATCAGGTGGGCCGTATGCTTGTATACCTCCCGACGTAGTATAAAAAAGCGTGTCCGTCTCGGGACGCCCGACAGAAGGGATAACTTAAACTAATCTAACTTGTACTATTTAATATTGAAATTGTTTAACTTGAGAAAAGCTTAGGTTATTACTTAAATTTTATGTATATTAATATGATAATGTAAGGAAAGGTTATTTATTAATAAAATCTTTTAGCGTCTGCCCAAAATACGGCTAGCGCTGTGAGTTAGAGTGAGAGAGGAGCCTGCCTACCGCTGCCGCATTCGTGAGAGAAAGGGAAGCCAGACAGACTAGCGCCGTAACGCGTTACGTAACGAAGCGGTTTACCCTCCCATAAGAAGTTATCACTTCAAAAATTGACGTAGTCCGCGACTTCTGTCTAAGGATTTAGCGACGAGACCGATTTAGACCATTCCTAGGTCACACGGCTATCGAAATACACTATAATACTAATAAATAACTTCTTGGGCATGCTGCGCGACGTTCTCCTTTCCCGATCAAGTAATAATTACAAATAGTTTATAAATTCGAACCACCACCACTAGGTTAACATCTGATTCTTTATCCAGTGGACTACCACTATAGAGATTCCAATACTCTCGGCAACGAATAAACAGTGACTTCATGGATCAAACAAGTGCCAAGTGTCTAAATTCACAGGTGTCTATGAGCGATGTAAGCGCGGTATTTGGAAAAACTTAACGTACACGAAACTCTCGCAACAAATCCTAATTTTATATTCAAATTCATTTGCAATTCTCAGTTCGACAACGAAACAGATTTTAATAATAAATTTGAACGGAGTTCCAGAGCACAACGTGAGAGAGAATGAAACCTATTTAACAAAATACAACGGTTTGGAGACTCCGGCGAACTGAGTTTAATGAGGCTGCGATTCACCGAGGTCTTGAACTAAACTAATTAGTTCTCGGTAAAGTTACTGGAGATACCCAGACAGCTTACATATGAGAATATACGGAAACGCATAAGTTAATGTAATGGTACGATACTCAACCACGAAACCCCTGCAATGCAAATACAGTTTACATAAAAAGTTAACTCAGTCCCCTAAACGTATGACATTGGTTTATGTACAGAATTATAAAAAACATAATTGACATTACTGAATATTTAAATTACTTCAGCACTAAACATTGCTTTAACGAAAAGTTAAATCGAGTTGAAGGTAAATTTAAAAGTAACGACATGAACATTGTGCTGTTCTGTTCATATGTTGTGAGATCTTACTTCTAACCAAATTTCATAATTATACGTCAGTGGAAAGTACTGTGCAGGTTTTACTTACGAAAATTAAAATATAACGCACAAATTGCCGTATTCAATTATAAGCCATACAAGCGTACGGCCCACCTGATGTAAAGTGGTTAACCTATGAACGCTTGCGAAATATTAAGTATTACTCGCGCGATGCCTTCTATGCTGCTAACACAGGGACTCCTTAGGGAGCTTACTGGTGACCTCACTCACACGCAGGGACATAACAAATCTCTTGGGCGTTGTTATTTGGCTACGGTTTTCTGTGAGGTGGATGTAATTCCCCAGACGGGCTTCTTCGATGCGCCCTACCTCTCTTAAATCTAAAGTCTTTTATCAGAATGTGACGTCAGGAGCTACTGGAGAACGTGCATAAAAAAAGATATGAATGTTAAAGAAGCGAGTGAGGTGTGTAAGGACCGCATCTTATGGCGCTCGATTCTTTCTGCCTACCCCGCAAGGGACCTAGCGTGAAGATAATACATACACACAATTACCGTATTTTTTTTTACAGAAGCATTTTCATGCAGCTCTAAGGACCGCAGAAACAAGTACCTATTTGATATTAATTTCAACTTGCTAATTCCACATGTTCCTGAGAATTGATGTCTTGACAGACAGACGGTAGGACAGTGAATTGACTTTGTAAGCGTTCTGCTTTTCTAGCGATCGTGGTATAGAATTCTAGAAACGTATACGTAGAACATAGAACCTCCAATTGCATCGAAGTTACTTAAAAATACAAATCTTTCCTCATAAACACGGCAAAATGTTAAAATAGCTGTCAACTGTGACAACAACGAAAAAACCGTTTCTGTCTCGATAGAAGATGCATCTGAGCTTTTCCCAGCGCCTGCTAACTTTCCAGCTTCCGAGATTTCCAATTCGCAGGTGTTGCGTATTTCCTGCAAACTCTGAACGATGGAAAATTGAACCATTTGTCGGATATATTGTGTTTAACGGTGACTGCTGCGGGAAAATACAGACGTAACAGGAAATATTTTAGTTCTTAGACATTTTTTAGAGCTTTAAGACGTAATACAGCACTATATTGGATACTATGTTTGTATATATATCTTCATGCCATATCGCCTTGCAGGGTAGGCAGAGAGAACTGAGCGCTATAAGGTGTAGTCCTTACTCATAATGTCGTGGAAATATCGCGTTCAATATAAAGTTAAACAGCGACAGTCGTCCTGATGACTTGTTTTATACTCTTATTACTGAGGTGGTGGCCTATTGACACTAGCAACACCAGGGGTGCTATCATGAAGGAAATCATCATCATTCTTTCACAGCGATCGGTCCTGTGCCGCTTGCATCACACGATCACATTCATAAAATCGTCTGTCCATCGTGAGGGGGGTCGTCATACGCTGCGTTTTCCGGTTCGTGATCGCCATTGAGAACCTTTCTGCCCCACGGCCATCGGTTCAACGAGCTATGTGGCCTGCCCACTGCTCTTCATCTTGCTGATCCTTAGAGCCACGTCGGTAACTCTAGTTCTGCTACGAATGTGCTCTTTTCTAAATCTATCTCGTAGAGAATCTCCTAGCATGGCTCTCTCCATCGCACGCTATGCAACCTTGAGCTATCGTATGAGGTGCACAGTAAGCGACCACGTTTCTGTGCCGTACGCCATCACTGGCAACACGCCACTGGTCGAAGACTTTCGTCTTGAGACATTGAGGTATTTTGACCGAGAAAATCTATCGTAATTTCTCAAACGCTGCCCATACTGGTTAGATTCGTCGAGAGACCTCTTTCTCGAAGTTGGATCAACCTACCTGGACTGTCTGTCCTAGGTAGACATACTCATCAACAACTTAAAGAACCGAGCTCCCAACTGAGACTGGAATCGGTGTTCTTCGTTTTGTCCATGTTCATTTTAAGACCCACTCGTTGGGATGCTCTATTGAGATCTTCAAGCATTGTGCTCAAGTCCTTCAGCGATTTCGCCATGATTCTATATCATGGGAAAATCGTGTAATGAACCGCAGCGTGCCCTGCCTAACCTACCTATTGTCCTATTGCCTATCTACCTAGATGTAATGGACTGGAGCGTGTCCAGCCTACCTGCCTATTACTATTGCCTCTACCTACCCTGATGAGACCCGACCTGACGATCTGAACTAAGGCCACGCCATCCATTAAGTAATGAGACCAACAGCTTCTTATAGCCGCCAGCCGCACTACGCCCTACCTAACTAACTAACTACACCTACTGCTACTGAAGAACCTTACCTAATATTATTTCTATTTTGTTATTACTATCTTATCTAACTAACTAAACGTTCCTGCCTTGCTAAGTCCTACAAATCCTCCTACCTAGTATTCTATCTTTCCTACTTATGTGCCTAATTTATATTTCCTTTGTGTAATTTGTCCTAAGATCTACGTATGTGTTTAATGTTACGTCCTACCTAGATAACCTACCTATTTGTCTTATGCCCTACGTGTGTCTAATATAAGACCTACCTAGATAACCTAACCTCGGTTTTAAGCCCTACTTATATGTTTCGTGATAAAACCTACCTATGTTACCTAATATTGTCTTATGTGTTCTATATTTACCTAAAAACCTATCTCCCAACCCTATGTACAGTTGAGTTAGCAGTTCTATTTCGATTTGTTGATATATATATATATATATATATTGATGTAAGATATTTCGATGTCTTAATGCCTAGAGTCGTATATACGAGTTAGTAATGGAAATCCGTCCATAAGCTCGGGATTAAGCGAACTTTATTTGCATGTGTGTGGTACGTATTATAGTATTTATATCGTAGTTTTTTTTACCCTGGCCTGGTTTATTCCAACACACAGCTAAGGCCTTTTGGAGCTGGTTTCTTCGCAAAGAAACAATGTATTTATATATATATGTATTTGGATGCGTACGACTTTTATTTAATATTTTGTTGTTGCAACTAATAGCCACTTGCTCCAAAGCCTTCTAGTCCAAGTCCATTGGTATAAATTTATATATTATAAGTTATATGTGCGCTTTATTGATTGTGTAAGAGCTCTTAAACCCTGATCGGGTCTTACCAATTAATGGGACTGGAATGGAGTGAATTGAATACACTCGGCGGACTGCCTTAACATTTTTAAGACATGTTAATTACTGTCTCGTTATACAAACGAATTACAGGCTTATCGGAAATCAAAGTCTATTGACGCTTATAGCGTTCTTTTGATTATTCACACGGGACGTAATCGCGCAATTTATGCTCTCGTGTTTATGGTATTCCAACCTTACAGTACTTTAAGAAACTTCATCATTTATTGTAAAATGTACGGTACTCAACCATATCAGTCGAGTGAATAACCGTCTGATATCAGTGCATTCAGACTGGCTACAAGCCCGACATGATCCGCCACGGCCGCCCGATCAAAATTAATCCATGTTTAAAATCACGGGATCTAACACGAATTAATCTCTACCGCACACCATGATGTTACATTTACTGATATAAATATATCCTTTTTTCTTTCTAAATAAAATAAAATGAGAGCGTTATATAAACAAGATCGCGAGGTTCTTATACTACACAGCCACCTTATCATAAACATTCAAACTCATGCAAAACAAGCACTTATTTATAATTTAGTCGACAATGGATTCTATACGGAACCTTACAACCTTAATTCTCTAATCCTAACCCTAATTATCTACAGACTTCGTTAATTCGCGACTATTTAGCAGGATTCTATCGCGAATTTGGCGAAACAAGAACCGGATATGACCTAACGCCCTAATGCGAGTGTGTCTATGAACATTGTGTATAGATATTTGTGTTATAAAATATATATATGTGTATATAACTTTGTGTAGACAGCCAACGAGCGTGTGTGTATCTGATCTCCTAGTTCTATGGCCCGTTAACTTCGAATGTGACTTACGCAGACTCACGCAAGTTTAGATTTTCTGCAATTAATAAACTGCTCAAATCTAGGGATTCATAGTCGCCCCGACATTCGATAAATGTATGTATACACTTCACAAGCGTTTTATTTCGAGCTAGCAAAGCGTTTCCCTAGTGTTCTGTGGAGAGACCCAGTACGGCTTACCTATCCGTACTAAATCGTGTATTTGATTCTAAAACCACTCAAACTTCGCTCAGTTGTCACAGTCAGTTTACCACGGAGTTTGAAATGTATCAATGTTGCTTAATAACAAGCCACCTTAAACAAACTTTCGCGAATTTAAAGAAAACTATAAGAATTGGTTAACAAATCTTATAGCCAAATAGCCCAAACGAATACTGATTACTTAAGTTACAAAAACACAAAGTTTACGAATTCACGGAATACACCCCGTCTCACCAGTCAGTATGGGCTAAAAATGTCCCGTCGAACCCCTAAACATCGTATAAATAGCCTACGACAACCCCGCGCGCTTCAACCCCATAAAACCGTCACGCCGATCTGTGTTTAGACGCAAGGTTCTGTACACATTATCCACTCCAGACTAGGTCTTACAACTAACTTAATTTATCGAATAATGCATAATTCACACATGCTAATTAACCGTGATTAGTACCAAAATTAGATCTTATTCTAAATACCCGAATAGACCCCAGACATGAGTCTCGTCTGTCACACCTAAAAGCTCACTTTTAGGGCAGAGATACGTCGATCCACTTGTAATCCATTTATTCTCAAACATCTATTTCGTTATAATTATTTCCAACAGATCGTTTAGATCTTGTATTCATTTTCAATTTTCGAATTTCACCAAAACATCGACATATCTTACGTGGTTTCTTTCCATACCTCATGGAACCCTAATTTGATTGCAAAAACTCGGCGAACTCGGCGCCAACAAAACAAAAAAATAATGGGTCGCACATGTGGGCCTAGCCGGCTCACATTTTCGATGTCATACTGTGACAATCTTTGGAGTTTTAAACCATTTCAATTTTGAATAATATTACGCAATCTTATTATCGATAAGATTTGCTGGTACCATTACAATCGAAGGTAAGTGATATACTCGCCGTTGATATTGATATATGATGATGAATGTAGATGGTACATTCTCACAAAATGGTAAGTGTAAATTTAATATTTTCATTAATTAGTCTTTGAAAAGTGTAGTTTAAATCATTGGCATTTATAAATGATTCTTACTAATTACACAACAAACTCAGTTTTTATTGTAAACACAAACTGTGCAACATGTCGGGGTGGAGACCTAGTGACCCGAAATACAGGCCTTGTAGTCTAGCTCGGGCTCCAGTCTCGCACACAACTTGTTATGTTATAAAAGTGTGTGTAAATTGACAATTTTAAGGTATGTAGAAATAAAGATATTATTATATATTATATTATATTATATTATATTATATTATATTATATTATATTATATTATATTATATTATATTATATTATATTATATTATATTATATTATATTATATTATATTATATTATATTATATTATATTATATTATATTATATTATATTATATTCTATTCTATTATATATATATCCTATCTAGTTCAGTAGTTTGAAAACATCTTCCAATGCAGCCGTGAATAGTTTCGGAGAAACAACATCTCCCTATCTCACTCCTCTCTGCAATTGGACAGGTGTCGTACTCTGACCCTGTAGTCGGATCGACATGGTCGCGTTTTGACATATGCTCCTACAACACTTCGATATATCTATAATCAATGCGGTACCGCTGGAGAGACTAGAGCACAAGTCGCGATCAAATCGAAAGCCTTCTCATAGTCCACAAACGCTAAGCATGGTGGCTGGTTATACTCGTTGGTCTTCTGTATAACCAGCCGCAGCGAATGAATGGTCTATGGTTGAGAAGCCTTTCCGGAAACCGGCTTGTTCGGGAGATTGGAAGTCATCAAACCCGCGTGCAAGACGATTCGTGATGACCCTGGAAAACACCTTATATACATCGTTCAGAAGAGACATAGGTGTATAGTTTTTCAATAAGGCTTTATCGCCCTTCTTAAAAAACAACACCACCATGCTTCTGCTCCATGCCTGTGGCGTTTTGCCCTCGAGGATGACTTGAAAAGCTTCTGAAGGTCTCTTAGTACTGGCTTTCCACCCCTTTCTGAAGTTCCGATGCGAGTCTCTTCACCCGGAGCTTGGCTGCTCTTAAGGCTGCAATGACCATTTACCATCTAATGCGGTCCGCATGCTTGTTTGCCAATCTAGTTGTATTTAAAAGAAAACACCACATATATTAATGAGGAAAAGGGGAAAAAAATATGGACGTCGCAATATTTTTAATCCCAATAGCCATTGAAATGCACGAACAGAATATATTATTGTACAAGTTTAATATCTCTGATGCCAAAAGGCATAAAGATATTTGATAGTTGTCCATTAACAGTCACTTCGATTCGAAAACCTAGAGTATTGCTTCATACCTGTATTGAATAGGCAATCAGCGGCTCGGAGTTCACAGCTGTAATAGCAGGCCAGCTGCACCGTATCATTTCTGTATAATTCGAGTGCAGCGAGTTGCCCCGGAGTGCAGTCACGTGCAGCCGCCTATCGCTGATACGGGGGGATGCAGCGGACGTGGCCCGCGCTGTGTGCCCGGCTTACTGTCGCCGTTTTACTGTACAATAAGTTCATTTGTACTTCATGTTTCGTAATATTTTCACCAAGATAATTTAGAATTTAATATTTCATGCGATAATTATGACGGTATAGGCTAAATTGTGGTTAGTATAAATGAAAAACTTTTTATTATACCACTAAGGTGGCAAACAACCATGGGCTGCCTGATGGTAAGCAGTTACCTCAGCCTATGGACATTTAGTGCGTTTATTACCGGCGATGTGCATAAATCAGATTTTACACACAATGTCGGGAGCCATACAAGCATACGGCCCACCTGATATAAAGCGGGTACCAAAGCCTATTAACGCTTGCGATATATTAAGTATCACTCGCACGATGCCTCCTTTGTCGCTTACACAGCAACTCCTTGGAAGCTCCCAACCTCGCAACTGGTGACCGCACTGACACGCACCTTTCTTTAAATGCCTCCCGACGTAGTATAAAAAAAACAGATAGAACTTCCGCCACTTATTGTTATCTTAACAATTCGAATATGTACGAAACAATCTATTTTTATTTCATAAATAATAGTCAATTGTCCCGTATATGAAAGATCCACTTGAATACGAATCGAAAGATTTTTTTTGTTGTGTCGGAAAAGGAAAAATGACGGAAATTTGTACAGCATTTTTATATGAATATGTCAATAAAATAAAGTGCTGCATACTTTGATAGTTCTAATATCAGATGCTATAATAGAAAGTAAAGGATCCTGGCGGACTGCGATAGGCCAAAGATAGGATATCGGTTCAGTGACACTGAATAGCCATTTCATATTTTTTGAAGTGAAAACTTCTTTAGCGGCGTTGTGCACTTTTTGGGATGAGTAAAAAATGTTAAACTCGCGTCAGGACATGTGACCCCAATGTAAAATTTTGGTGAGAATTAGAACTTAAGTTCGCTACAGCTCTAAAATATTAGATCGTTCATTGGGCATTATTTTCTCGCGACCAAAACGTTGTAAGCGCCATGAAATTCTTGGCGCTTACGCGTTTCGTTCAACGTAGTTTATCAACATAGCTGTTTGGTCTGCATGTTCAAGTTTCACTTCTGCCGGCACTAACGGCGTGCAACCCGTTTTTTTTTTTCATGTTTCGTTGTTTGATTTATAGTGTTCGGTAATATTAGGGGCCAAAGTATGAAATTGTCGATTTGAACTGAAAAATTAAAACTCGTTTTTTTCTAAGATATAACATATTTATTTAATCAAAATACACACATCAAAAGTGTCTAGGGATCAAGCATTTTTATGCGGATTTCTTGAGATTGAGATGTGGCTTTGTAATAAAAAAATATTTAAAATATATAAACGTATACGACACTGGAGAACCCCTGGACGCCAACAGCGATTAAAATCCTGCCAGGAAGTCCATCCTTATAGTGGTGGAACCATCATGGTATGGGCGGGTATTTGGATCGGCGGAAGAACTGAGTTGATTTGGATCAGAGGCAACCTCAACGCTCAAATTTATGCTGAGACGATTGTATCAGATGTCATCGTTCCTCTACAAGTGCAAATCGGTCCCTTATTTCAGTTAATGCATGATAATGCATGACCGCACACCGCAAGAGTTGTAAGACAGACTCTCGCCGCAGCTAACATCAATGTCATGCCCTGGCCTGCTCAGTCGCCAGACTTGAACCCGATTGAGCATGCATGGGATATGCTATAGATAAGAGCTCTGCCGAATATGGAGGGTATCCAGTCGCAAGAAGACCTTTTTTTGTTGTTGCAACGAACATGGGCGGCCATTCCACAGCGTGATTTGGATGAACTCATTTTGAGTATGCCAAACCGATGTTCTTGTGTTGTTAGTGTTCGCGGTAGAAACACGGATTATTAATTGTTTAAGTTACCCAATAAAATTTTAAAGAAAACTGTTATTTCAGTCTTTTTTTCGAACTTTAATGTTAGTGGTTCAAATGTCAAAAATCCCTTTATTATGAAAATGGCAAATTTCTTTATTAATGCAAAGGTGACTTGGTTTATCGTTACTGTAGACAAACGAAAACACTTTATTTGATGAATCCTTAAAGAAAATTTTAATTAATATCAATCAATCATCTTGGTGGTAGGGTAAATACCCGCCTGGTTGGCTACCACCGTACACACGGCGAAACACCCGTGAAGTGGCGTACCTATGAGTACGTCGCGTTTCGGGGTCAGCTGGTGTATAACCAGTGCTCGGGGGATTGTTGACGCGATATTGCGGGAACAGTGGTGGATTCTGTCCATCCATTGTCAGAAGGACTGAGCTGACCCGTCGGCCAGGGAGACCCGTTGAAACGGTTGTTCCGCTGGCCGCCCGCGGTATAGTACAGGGGCCCAATCAAGACTAACCACCTTGAGAGGCTGCCCTTTCATACCGCGCATAATCTCGGGGTAGATCGTCGTGCCGATTGGTGACCGGATGGTGGGGACCCGGCGACTACTTCCGGGGGGGTTCGGGGGCCCTTCCGTCCGACGGATCAGCACAGCTCCTTTGTCGACAAACTAATGGAGAAACAGTCCACCGCGTTTCTTCCCCAATGTCGTGGCAATTCTCTCCCGCTTCACGCTTCCGTTCTTTACATTACTCATGACAGCGCAAATAGGAAAAGATGGTCTAACAGCGGTGCACTCCCCCACCACCCTGTTCAAGGTTGAGTTCGCTAACATCCGCGGACTCCACTCTAACCTTAATGCCGTCCACCAACACCTAGAGACGGCACGGCCCGCCATGCTCTTCCTGACGGAGACACAGATTCAGCGTCCAGCGGACACGTCCTACCTCCAGTATCCCGGTTATGTGCTTGAGGAGAATTTCCTCGCGAAAGCCGGGGTCTGTTTGTTTGTCCGCTCGGATGTATGTTGTCGCCGTCTGCGCTGCCTAGAGGATTCCTCCTTTCCTGTCCTCTGGGTGCATGTAAACCTGGGCCTTCAGAGCCGTATTTACATGTGCCTATACCGACCCCATACTAGGGACACGGAGACAACTCGGCTCTTTGAGTACATGAGTCGGGCGGCAGATGAAGCGCAGGAGCGGTACCCTACTGCAGAGATGGTATGTTTGGGGGACTTTAACTCTCACCACGACTCCTGGTTGGGATCCTCCACAACTAACCATGCAGGAAGGACTGCCCACGCGTTCGCTCTTTCGCACAGCCTGACGCAACTGGTGCACCAACCCACCAGAATACCTGATGTTGCTGGTCAGGAGCCCTCTCTGCTAGATCTACTGCTGACCACCCACCCTGCTGGCTACCGGGTTGAGGTCGGGGCGCCCCTGGGCACATCTGACCACTGCCTAGTATCCAGCACAGTGCCAAGCGCGATTCCGCCACAACTCACAGAGGTTAGGCGTCGTGTCTGGCACTACTCGTCAGCAGATTGGGACGGTATGCGCGACTACTTTGCTTCCGTCCCATGGGGGCAGCGCTGTTTCAGTGAGAAGAATCTAACGGCGAGTGCTGCGGCCATTGTTGATGAGATCGGCGTTGGCATGGAATACTACATTCCCCACTCCGATGTCGTCATCAAAAGCCGGAGACGCCCTTGGTTTAATCGCGAATGCGCTGAAGCTGTTAGTAACAAACAGGCGGCGTATCGCGCTTGGATCAGGGGTCGCGCCCTTAAAGATCCGAATACTGACTCACTGAAATCAGCCTACAACACTGCCACCAAGATCTGCAAGAGAGCATACATAAGAGCGGACGCCCATCACTCCATAATCAATGATCGTCAGTATGGTTTTAGACCGAAACGATCAACGGGTGATCTTCTAGCGTATGTGACGCACCTCTGGGGGGAGGCAATCGATAAATATGGTGAATCCATGGCAGTCAGCCTAGATATCGCCAAGGCGTTCGATCGGGTCTGGCACAAAGCACTTCTCTCCAAACTTCCGGCATACGGTCGCCCCTCCAGCTATGTAATTGGATTGCTGGCTTCCTGCATGAGCGTAGAATCCGCGTCCTTGCAGATGGATGCGCTTCGCGGTTCATGTCAGTGAATGCCGGTGTCCCACAGGGCTCCGTTCTATCGCCCACCCTCTTTCTTCTGCATATCAATGACATGCTGCCACTTGGTAATATTCATTGCTATGCAGATGACAGTACGGTCCATGGGCGATATTTCGGTCGGCCTGATGCTGGTCGGACAGAAATCGGTGAGAGGCGTGAGAGTCTTGTCGTTGAACTGAATCGGGTTTTGGATCTCATTAGTAAATGGGGTTCCAATAACCTGGTTGAGTTTAATGCCGAGAAAACTCAGGTTTGCGCGCTTACAACAAAAATGTCCCCCTTCCTTCCCACTCCCAGTCTTCAGGGTGCTTCCCTCAGTATGCGTGATAGCCTGAATATGCTGGGTATGGGTATTCGTTGCGACCTTAACCAGCGTTATTACATCGAGAGCCTCATCTCAACAGCCTCAAGAAAGCTCGGAGTCCTGAACAGGGTGCGCCGGTTCTTCACGCCGGACCAACTTTGTCTGCTTTATAAGACACAAGTTCGGGCCTGCGTGGAGTATTGCTCGCATCTCTGGGACGGCTCCGCACAGTATCTTCTTGAGGCTCTCGATAGGTTGCAGCGACGGGCTATCCGCATAATTGACGACGAAGAGGTCACCAAAAACCTAGAACCTCTTCAACTCCGTAGGGACATAGGCTCTCTAAGCGTATTTTACCGCCTTTACCATGGCGAGTGCTCTGAAGAACTGTTTTCCCTTATCCCACCCTCACCCTTCCGTCATAGAACCACACGTGCGGGCTTGCGATGTCATAGTTCCACGGTTGAGGAGATCTCTTCGCGTACCAAAAAGTTCGGCAACTCCTATCTTTGTCGTACCATTAAAAAGTGGAACGCCTTGCCTGCACATGTGTTCCCTCCTTCCTACAATATGGGATCCTTCAAACGAAGCGTGAAGAAGCATTTTGCGGGTCAGCATGGCAGCGTCAACAGGATACGGGATGTAGTATATTGTCAGTTGCAGTTGCGATTTGGGCTCCTCTTTCGCTTACCATCAGGCAAAGAGGGGCCACTATGCTGAACTACTATAAAAAAAAATAAAAAAAAATAAAAAAAAATCAGGAGAAAAGTTATTGCAAAAATATATGTTGATCCCTAGACACTTTTGATGTGTGTATTTACCCTCATTATCTATACATTGCTGCCATCTAATCGGAAATTTGTTTATGCCTTTTCGATAGAACTCTAGGGGTCTAGATTCGACAAACTGTTAAAGGATTTTGTACTGCCTCCTGGGATTTTTTTCCACGTAGAAAATTGTCCAATTCACGAAAAAAATGGTAGTCAGTTGGAGCAAGGTCTGGCGAGTACGGAGGATGACGTATGGTTTCTAGCTGCAGCTCCTGTAGAGTTACAACGGTTTCTCGTGCAGTGTGAGGTCTTGCGTTATCATGGAGCAATAATGGTGAAAATCAATTCAAGAGTCGGGGCTGCTTTCACTGCCAGTTTCGCCATTATTGTTCAAAGTTCGGCACAGCAAACAACTGCTATTATTGCTTGACCAGACCTGACAAAGCTATAATTTATAATGCCACGAAGAGACCACCAAACAGTTACCTGTACCTTTTTATTGGTAGGCTAAGAATATTTTTCATACATTGTATTGACGTGTTATATTTATGAGTTATACAAAACTTTCAGAGCGCCTTACATGCAGTAAAACCGAAGCAGGATTCAGTTTCTATGCGTAATATATATTTTCTTCAAATAGCATTGCAGCTGCGCTTTGCTGTCGTTTAAGCATACAATACAGATTTTCGTGTAGGTATATAAACAAATGGGTTAATGGCCCGTTTTAAGGAATGGATGAATTAAATGCAGTTTAGAATAGCTTACATCACGGCAAACAATGCTCTACATTTTATTTCGATTTTTTTTAATATATAATGTCGGGATATATATAAGCATACTGTCCACCTGATATTAAGCGGTTACCTTAGCCTCTGAACGCTTGCATTACATTAAGCACCGCTCGCGTGATGCCACCTCTGCTGTTAATACAGCAAACCTTAGGAGCTTACTGCTGACCTCACTCACTCGCAGGAACACAACTCAGTGAGCAATTATGGGCTGCTTTAATACATGCCTGTTTGTCTTGATCTGGATGTCTTAAGAGAGGTAGGGCGCATCAAATCATCCCGTCTCACAGAAAACCGCAGCCAAATGACAACTCCGTAGAGGGTTGTTGTCTTCCTGCGTGTGAGTGAGGTCACCAGTAAGCTTCCAAGGAGTTGCTGTGTAAGCAGCAGAGGAGGCATCGCGCGAGTTATACTTAATATATCTCAAGCGTTAATAGGCTACGGTAACCGCTTTATATCAGGTAGGCCGTATGCTTGAATGCCTCCCGACGTAGTATAAAAATATAAAAAATACGCCCTACCTCTCTTATAATAATAATTAAATAATAATGGCAGGGCAGCTTGTGGCGAGCTGTTAGTGCGTAACGACACCACGGGTACCCGAGTGCTCCAGAGAGTCGAACAG
The DNA here is from genome assembly GCA_947507595.1 of Pyralis farinalis. Classification (NCBI taxonomy): domain Eukaryota; kingdom Metazoa; phylum Arthropoda; class Insecta; order Lepidoptera; family Pyralidae; genus Pyralis; species Pyralis farinalis. The sequence goes on from OX382264.1 coordinate 1,536,075, forward strand.
GGCCTTCGTCTCCGGCGTGTCTTCGTCGGTCGGAGTGGAAAGTCAAGAAGGCCCGCAGGACTCTCAGCTCTGGCTTGCCTTCATTGGCCGTCCAGAGAGGAGTCGATAGAGTATATTGCTCTAGCAGGTGATATGCTCCAGGGGTGGAAATGTTAAAGGGCATAACGCCGCGAGTAACTTCGGAGAAAGCGCAGCACACCTCTCGACACCCCTGAGTCACTCACACCGGTGTTGCCCCCGGCCGACTATCTCTGGCATTTCTAGTGAGTGGCGAGCCACCGCCTGCCAAAAGTAACAGTCAGATATGATAGTTATGGCAGGAGTCCGTCCCTCTTCTCCAATAGCCCGGTTCTAATAATACCTCCAAATCTCACTTTAATAGCCCACTTTTTCCCGATATATTTCCAATAGTCCCAATACCTGCCGTGGCCTGTTCATTGGTATATTGCCCCATTGATATCCTCTGGAGCGGATCACGGCAGGTGTACAACATTACATACAATCTTTTCTAAGGGGCCTCTACGCGTTGGATCTTTATCCCCGCGCAAGCCTATCAAATGACCGGGATTAATAATATAATAATAATTTATAATATAATAATAATTTATTTGGAACAATAACAAGAGTACAGAACAATATTGTACGATAACAGCTGCATTAGTCTCTAAGGACTGTGTCGCAGCCGTTAACGCCCATTCCCAAAACAATTTGATTCAAGTTCCATATTTTGTTAAATACACAAAGAGCTACTCGTACAATTGTGTTGGATACTTGCTTTCTACCCGTGCTACCCTATACAAATTTTGCATGTGGACAAATACGTATATTATTTCTTATTATTCAATCCATAAATGAATGAGCCTAACAATCTCCTCTACCAATATTACTTCAGCAGATTCTCCATGTCGTCATATGTCAATCCCTGTAACCATTCCGATATCGTCTTCTTGCAGGTCTTTAGATTCAATGGATAGATACATAGGTACTTGTTAACCTTATTGTATAGCAATTGGCTGATATAATAATACTGCCGGTTCACCAAGGAGAGTTTGCCTCTCTCTACGGAACAGATGTTACGACAGCTCCTTTTAACGTTAGTATAGTTGGGGTCATAAGAAAGATGGGAATGTTTCCGTAGTGTGGCTCTCAATATGAACAATCCTCTGACTGTGTGCACTTTGCAGAGTGCATATAATTCTATTGTGGGAAATCTTATAGGTTTATATGTTATGACTTTCAAAACGGCCCGTTGTGCTATTTCCAACCTTAGCATATGAGTCTTAGCAGAGGCACCCCAGGCAGTAATGCAGTATGAGATTACAGACTGTGCAAGAGCAAAATAGACAGTTCTCAATATCGAAAAGTCAGCGCTTGATCTCAACTTTCTAAAAACGAAAATCAATTTTCTAGCGCGTGTAACTACTGACTGTATGTGTTCTTTCCACGACAAGAGGCTATCAATGATGACCCCAAGATACTTGCTTTTATGAGTTCTTATTAGTTCTGGACAACTGCAGTTAACATCACGTGAGCTCACGCATTCATGCGCTTGAATTTTAAATGATGAAGCTGGTTGTGATGATAGTTTGGGAGCAAAGGTAATATATTGCGTTTTATTCACGTTAAGGGTCAGTAGATTTAAATTTAGCCAATACATTACCGTGCGTAAAGCAGATTCCGCATTTTTGCGAACATTGATCCAACTATTGCCATGAACAACAATAGCCGTATCATCAGCGTATACAAATATTTCGGAATTATTCAGATTAAGTTTGCAAATATCATTAATGTATACGAGAAACAGCGTTGGACCGATGACGCTTCCCTGAGGGACTCCATAGGTGAGAGTTTCCTCGTGACTCATAAAATTATCAACTGTAACGCACTGCGATCGGTTGCTTAGGTAGCTTTCAAAAATTCTCAAAACAGTTCCTCGTATGCCAATTTTTTGCAATTTGTTTAGAAGAATGGGGACAGACACAGTGTCAAATGCCTTAGACAGGTCCAAAAAGATACCCAGAGATTTGAGATTTGCATTCATAAGTTTAGATACTGAGTTAGATAATTCCAAGACTGCATCCTCCGTTGATTTACCTGGTCTAAATCCAAACTGATTTGGTGCAAGCAAGTTTATTGAGTTGAGGTAAGATTGAAGTCTTTTATTTAAAATTTTTTCAAAGATCTTGGATAAAATTGTTAGTACGGCTATGGGTCTATAGTTGTCTACACTGCCTCTATCCCCACTCTTATAGACCGGGATTATAAGAGCTTTTTTGAAAACTTTTGGAAATATACCGGTTTCTAAACACAGATTAAAAATGTGGTTTAGAATTGGGGCAAGAATGTGTGCACCAGCTTTTATAAGGGAGGCTGGTATGCCGTCCCAGCCCGTGGCGCAGTTTTGTTTGAGTCCTACAATGATCGCCTTGATTTCATCGCTGTCTGTAGGAAATAAGGCCATAGAATTGGCTTCAGATTCCAGTCCGCCATGTGGGTTAACTAATGGGGCAGTGATATTCATGGGCAATTTAGAAGCGAGATTTTTACCAACATTAACAAAAAAATTGTTCACGACGTCAAGGGAAGAAGTCGGATCACCACGCAAAGAAAGCAATTCGCTAGATTTTGTAGTATTAATATTGAGATTTGAGAATCTTTTTATCAATTTCCAGGTCTCTCTAGGGTTTTTATGATATTGTTGATATTCTGAACGCTCGTATTCTCGTTTTACTTTTTTTAGTAGCTTATTGCAGAAATTCCTATAACGTTTACAGGTAAGTAAGAGAATTTCATTGCTTGGGTCGCGTTTGGATTTCCTACAGAGCTGGTCACGGTGGCGGATACATCGTAATAAACCAGGTGTGATCCATGGTTTTATTGTCCTCGCACGACTAGGTGTGATAACGTAGGATGAGTGAGAGTCAATAACTGATGACAATAGATTTACTAGATCATTACAAGTATCTTCCGCCCTGTCGCTACTAAGTATTTCAGAAAAATTTGCTCGCTCTAACTCATCCACACACGCAGCAATATCGATACGCTTGTGTCTTCTTGTGTTATGTACTTGTTTAGATATTCCATGACAGCACAGAATAATTGGGGCATGATCCGTAATAAAGGAGTCTAGTATTAATGTAGTAGATGCGTTCCCTGTTTTAAGTATCACGTGATCAAGGCAGTTATTGTTCCGCGTTGGATAGGTATGAGCAGGCAACATTGCATGTGAGGCCAACAGGTTCAGGTAAGCATCAGAATTGGAGTCAGAGGAATTAGGTGAGATATTTATATTGATATCACCGATGACTGCTAACGTAGCATACGAGCTCAAGGAGTGAAGAATGGAACTAATGGAATTTGTAAAGTTATCTATGTTTCTATTTGATGGAGAGCGATAGACGGCTAGTATAGCAACATCTTTGTTTGGCTTAATAAGTAGACAGTTTGCATCATCTATGCTAGGTTCTTCCACTGAAAGAGCAGAAACATCCTTCGCGTAAACAACCACCCCGTCATTTTGGTTACTAAATTTGCTTTTGAAAGTGGAGTAACCAGCCAATATCGGAATAAAAGAACACTTACTTAGCCAGCATTCTGAGAGTATGATGAGGTCAAAATCAATTTTTATTCTTTCTAAAAGTATTAGTAGATTATTAAAGTTGGAGCTACTACCAATGCTTCTAATATTAACGTGAAATATTGTTAGTGTTTTTTCAGAAACTGGGATATATGTTAAACAGTTTTCCGGGGTACATACGAATGAATTGGCAACTGTTATTTTATCTAAATCGTAAATTATTTTAGAATATTCATCCATTATATGATAAAAAAACAATTAACAAATGTGTTGAAATTAATTTTACATTCGAAGAAGATATTAGGATGTCCAATGAGGTCACAGAAATTCCAGAGTGCAGTTAGTTTTGGTGAATTAGCAAGATTGTTGTGTTTAAGACATTTTGGAGAATCCGCATGATGTACAAGGTTGTAGTATTTGTCAATACAAAGGCATAGAGGATTGGATCTAAAGCAGTACAGTAATGAAGCGAGTAAAGCAAGTATAAAAAACAGTAAAATATAACTAAAGCCACGCATTGAGCCATGGTAAAAAGATGAACTAAGCGAGTGGCAGATAACCGTTAAATCGAAATACACATAATAAACATATACTAGTCACGGTTTTCCATTGAGATTTCGCAAGGATTCTTCATCCTTGATGAAGTGAAGAGCTGCTCCATCCCTTTCACGAATGAATATCTTTCCGTTTGCAGTCCAGCAGTAGCTGAAACTGTTCGACTTGGCAAAATCCCGTGCGAGGAAGAAGAGTCTCTTCATTCTCGGAGTTAAGTTTTCTGAAATAAATATGGGGTTAGGAGGGCCATTGATTTGCAGGTGTTCTGTAGTCAAGCGTATATTAGTATTCGATCTATTGAACTTCTTGCACGCCTGTAAAATATTTTCCTTCATTAGTGTGCTATTCAATTCGAGAATAATCGTTTTATTTTCCAAATCCTTGGGACCAATACGAAAAACATCCTTTACATCCTGCGGCATTATAGGAGTATTCAGGACCTTTCCCACTTTCATAACAGTTTGAAGTAAGGAATTTTTAGTTTCAGGTTTTTTGAAAGGGATATTTCTTATTTCAAGGCAAGTAGATCTAGAACTTCTCTCCAGCTTTTCAATTTTTTCCTCCAAGTTTTTGATTTGTGTTACATTATCCTTGTTAGCGAGATTGCTGTCCTCAATTTGTTGTTGTAGTGATTCATACTTTTTTGATAAAAAGTCTAAAGATGTGCTAATGTCTTGAGTTTGGACTTTAACCTCTTCAATTACGTTGAACATTCTCTCTATCTTAGTCTCTTGCTGTTCCCTAAATTCATTGAACATAGCTTTAATATCTGCCATGAATTTGGTCAATTGCTCTTCCATTAGATCAGAAGATCTTTTCCGTTTACAACGACGTGCAGCCTTCCTGGTATCATGCAAATCTTGTTCCGATGAGCTACATTGCGACGATTGGTTAGTTGCGGCACACATCGGTGGCACTAGTCCAGAGGCCGGGGGTGAATGATTTAACGGCATGTTCAAGATTAAATAATATTTGATCTGAATTTAATTTCACGTCTCTCGTGTATTGGTGCCTTTATAAAGTATTAGTTAGATATGTGATAAATGGAACGCTCCCAGTGAGATTATTGTGTTGTCTATGGTTAGCAATTCTGTATATGTTCAGGGGGTAGGTAGCAAAATTATTTTCACTGATAATGACATCAATTTAATTAGAATATCAACTTTGTATCTTTTTTTACTCACGTAGTCGATAATAGTAAGTAGATATATCCATTAATTCGCCGCCACAACACTTTAGCACTCCAAGTAGCAAATAATAATGGGCAAAAATCACTTTTATTTACGAGTAGTAAATTCTAATCAGGAGCTAGCAAACAACACGTCCGCTCAGTTCTAATGTACGGAGGGAGGGACGTTTAATACTCGTGAGTAGAAAGATAAATAATAATAATAATCTTATGAAAACAGATCGCTGCTTGAAACTTGCGACATTGAACTCTGTACGCATAGTCCAATGTCATTTGTCGCACGTTTATAAATTCTAGCTAGAAATATCACCCTGTACCCGCCCCGCCCCACGCCGCCTCGCCTGTACAGTCTTAATTTACATACATATTAAGTTCCCTCCCATTTCGAGATAACATCTCCATTCACATTTGAAGAATACCAGCTTCTTAGTGGAAGTGCCGTGTAAACAAACAGCTGCGAGACGAGCGACGTCTTTTGACTTACTTCTGAATGTGATTACAGAGATAAATCTCACTGAAAGACAAAGAAGCAGTAATCTTACTATCTATATATACTTGAACTGAGTGAGACATTCGGAGACGTTGTCATATTTGCGAAGACTAAACCGAATACAGAGATTTTGAAGGTACTCAAGTTTCTTTAATTGCTCTACAGTGAGGCCGAGGTAACAGGAGTCGGGATAATCAAGAATAGGAATGAGTAACGGGACAGGCCCACCACTCATTCCCACTACTATGACTGGGTAGCCAGAATTTACAGCGGCGATCACCAAAGAGGCAATGAACAGTAAAGTCATCGCTGTTCCGGGGGTTAAAACTACAGCTGCCTTGGAACTCACAATGAATTTAATCAGAACAAATTTTGAGGAGTAGGATGTTTTGGAATTGACTTCCCCTCTTGGCAAAGTGAGCGACAGCAATATGACAAATAAGGCATTTAAAAACCTCAAAAAGATGGCTAGTCAAGTGAAGCTCAACTGCCGTGCACCGAGGTTTATCAAATATCTTACACTATTGGGACTTAACTTAAGAATTTCGGTAGATAATGAAGTGTTGGAACAAGTGGATGAGTTTGTATATCTTGGATGCGCTTTCAGCAGGGATGGAAGGTACACCGCAGATGTGGAAAGGCGAGTGAGTGCTGGGAATAGTGTGAATGGAGCGTTGGGAAAACTTCTTGGCAGTAAAAACCTGAGCCAGAAGGCGCAGCTGGCTATACACAATGCAGTGCTGGTCCCAACGCTTACTTATGGAAGCGAGAGCTGGGTATCGCAGAGAGAGCATGAAAGTAGAACAAATGCGGTTGAAATGCGAGCGTTGCGCAAAATCTGTGGTGTAACGCTTGCAGACCGTATCCGCAATGATGAGGTTAGAAGCAGAGTTGGTATGAAAGATAGCGTCGGTGTTAAAATAAAAAAAGGCATGCTCCGTTGGTTCGGACATGTAGAAAGAATGCAGGATGAAAGAATGACGAAACAGATATACAATGCAAAAGTGGAAGGATGTAGGAGCTGAGGAAGACCAAGACTTACCTATCATGATCAAATTGGTCGTGTTCTATCAGAAGGTGATGTCAGGAGCCCTAGAAACCGACGAGCGTGCACGAGAAGAGCAATGAATGTGAAAGAAGCGAGTGAGGTATGTACGGATCGAGTCGCGTGGCGCTCGGTTCTCTCTACCTACCCCGTAAGGGATGTGGCGTGAAGTTATAGATAGATAGATTGGTACTTAAATTGTGAGTTGTTACCTACAACTAACAACTGGTGGGATTTAGCTTTCTTCGGAGTCACCACCCATAGCTTTTAGGGTTTATGTATAGCTACCCTACACCTAGTCCGGCCATATAAGTTCTGTTACTAATGAATATGCATTTTTTTTATGATGTAGTGTAATCTTAATAAAACTTATATGTATGGAAGTCTCAGTAAAAAATAAAAAATGATTCTATTCGAATCATAATAAATAATGAAATGGGTTATTAGATAAATATAGAGTAGTAAAATAGTAAAACGGGCAGTTACATCCAATGTCCAGTTAACAAATAGGAATTAGTCGGTAAGGAATCTCATTTTAAGCAATTCTATAAACAATGTGGTGATAAAATGAATTCCGCGTATATTCCACCGCGTGACGTAAAAAAAGGGAAAATATTTTAGTATTGTTTTATGAATTAACGGGGGTTTTTCAGTAAAAAGTCATGAAAAAGGAAATGTCTTACGCTTTGATTGATGGAATTAAATAAAACAAATTAAACGCTACGACAGTGATAGGTACTTTTAGTTTGGTGGGATTGATACATGTACAAATAATAGTGAAACGAAATTTGTTTTGAGGCTATAAATAACTTATTATAAAATAAGAACGGGTTTAGCTTTCGACAGCCCGCCTCTCTTCCTTTTTGTCCGAGGGGAATGTTCTGGGTTCAACTGGAGGTACGGCGTGCTTCAAGCGTATGGACAGGGCAATTATATGTTTACACATATACATCTTCTAACAGTTACAAGTACATGTTCCTTGAGTCCATTCCTCTTTATGTCACGGCAGTACAACATCCCATTTATTGAAAAACTGCTTTTAAAATCATCAAAGTTTTCAGATAGGTTTTCAAATACTGTGCATTCCTTAGCCTCCCGCCCCCTCTAACGAAAGTTTACCTCTCTTTTCAAAGTGACGTTCGGGTGTCCGCTCTCCGTGAACTGCCGAACGATTAACCTAACTGCACATTCCAACATATTTACTGGTTTTTTAATTATTAGACTGCTTATATATTTTGTATATTGATATTGTAGGATGAAATAACTGGTCAATTGTTTTTTATTACCGTTCATTTACTTTACTGTCGCACTAATTTACCAACGGCCGAAAAATTTAATATCCGCCCATATTTCTTTTATCTGATCATAATAACTATTATTAGTATTTTTTAAGCATTTATTGCTTACCCTTCGAAACCCGGGTGGTCGTATACGACCGCGAAATGTATGGGAAAACGTATATAACGGGTTCTGACTGCTCAAAAAATACTTCCCATAAAATAAAATCCATATAGTTGACGATATTCACGCATTGCTTGAAACTGAAGCGTGTAACATTTTAACAATTTCTTGTCGAAAAATAAAGTGCATTTCATAACCGACGCCGGTAGCATATCGAAGCCTATATACCCACAAACTCACAAACCACACTATGGCGGATAATCCTCCTTTGAGCTTATAGCATTTGTGATCAGTCAATCATAAACGCACTAAATATATTAGTCGAGTTGACCGCGTTGTGTCTGCGTCAATTGACAATCTGCCGAGGATTAGACACTTTGATTAGTTTAAGGTACACACGAGGACAGAGCCGTTCCGATATTAGTGAATGGGTAAACTATCGGGCAAAGTAAATATACAATTGGTATATTAATTGCCTGACACACACCGTTTATATTATAATTACGACAACAAGTAGTGTTTTATATAATCAAAGCCACGAGTTATGCTAAATTGACATTATAAAATACCGTTTTGTATAATATCAAATTCAATATATCGGGGCAATTCGCCATATTTTCTAATAATGTCCAATAAAGTACGTTTCGATTCTAATATTTATAACCTTCGAGATATGTCATTATTTTCTGAAGGCTTTTTCAATTTTAATTTTAACATAAATTCTATTTAAACTTATATTTCACTTAAACTTTAAACCCACGTTTTTTTTTATGCAGCGTCGGGAGGCATATAAGTTATACAAACGCTTGCATTAAGTATTACTCACGCGATGCCACCTCTGCTGCTAATACAGAAACTCTTTAGGAGCTTACTGGTGACCTCACTCACACGCAGGAATACAACCCTCCAGGGTTATTTGGCAACGGTTTTCTGTGAGGTGAAGGTATTTCCCTGTTGTGTAAAACACTCAAGACTATGACAACAAAGACATGTCAACGAGCGTTGGTGACGAAGTCGCATTATTAAAAATCTCGTCAAAAAATCACTGCACTAATCCTAACTCATCCCACTGCAGGGTCAAATACGAGTCTCACTTCAACAGAAGCAGTCTAAAGCATAGGTACTCCACTTCACTGCTCAACTGCGGATACCGCTGACTAAACGACTGTCATCCATGGACAACAGCCGGGATCGACGGGTTAAAGTGTCTTCCGAGCTCGCAGACTGCAGCCATATAACAATTCCCTGGAGGTTTGTAGTGTTCATGCGAGTGAGTGAGGTTTCACTGTCTCACATGAACACAACAAATCTCCATGGAATTGTTATATGGCTGCAGTTTTTATGAGGTAATAACATGACTCACTCGCATGAACACAATAACCCTCCAGGGATTTGTTATTTGGCTGCAGTTTTCTGTGAGATAGTAACGTCACTCACTCGCATGAACACAACATCCCTCCAGGGATTTGTTATTTAATGATGCCAGAGAAGTTATATAACTTCTCACGCGCGTACATAAGTACACGCACCCATTTTTTTTTACACTAAACTGTTTTTTACTTTTTCATTTACTACACATCAAAATTATAATTTTTATATTCGGAAATTTAATATTTTTACAGCAGCCTAAAATGATAGGCATTAAAAGTATTTTTTTTCTGAAGAAAATTTGTGATTTTTTAACAAAATTACACATTTGATACAAAAAAAATTTGCGTGTGTGGGCACGGGCGGTATTACGCACGGCGTAGCCACGACTGGCCTACCTTTAGCAGCGATAAATTTTGTCAGTGTGTGCGTGCGACGACGCATACGTACGGGCGCGCACGCATACAAACCGCGTTCGGTGCGTATGTATGAAGATATCGTACTTATTTGTTTTTATTATGACGTCAGTTATAATGACAGGCGCAACGACGCCATCAAGCTCTCAATCGTGTATCATTGTCAATGATCGAACTTCCATTTCACTGATTAATGTAACAATTCAATATTCGAAATCATATTTCACTGCTTCCTAATATCAATCCCAATATTCAAACTCATGTTTCGCTGCTCTAATGATCAATCCATTACTGTAGACGACGTGATGACATCATCGGCAAAGTAGTATAGAAATTCATAAATAACAAAAAAAAATGTGATATCAATGTTGACAAATATTTATAATACATATCTCAATATTCTTTTAAATCTGTCCTAAAGAAACGCGAGTTCAGCACAACAGTTTATAGCCATTATTTTTTATTAAAGTATGAATTTTAAATATCTTTATATGCGTAATTCTTCTGTCCATTTGTATGTCACTGAACGCTACTAAATGGTTGAATCGATTTTGATATATTTTTTGTGTTTTAATTTTCGGACAGGGCAACGTCCGTCGGGCCCGTTAGTATATACATAAAAATCGAACAAATGTAGGTGTACAGTGTAAAAGATAAGATCCTCTCAATATTTTGGGGGGCGAGAATCACAGCAGTAATAATCACCTTCCTTACGTACCTTCGCAGGTTCTATATACAGATACAATTTGTCTATTTGAGCGCTTGCAAGTAGCTCAAATCTGCTTATAATTTGTTCAGGTCTATGATTTTATTCAACTGGTTTGGTTTCCAAGGGCACTACAATATACATATGACTACGAAACCTCTCTGCAGGATCCTCTATTGACCACACGAGCAAATGAGTATGACATCATATTGTGACCCATAACCAATTTCACTTGCCAGTAGTAGATTTTGGTAATATGCAACATGAAACACTATTAATGCCACATTATCAAATAGTTCTAATTCTAACGTAACAAATACAATTAAACCAAATGGCATTATATTTTCTGACCCACTTGAAATTTCATATATTTTTAATAATAATTTTATCGACCTTAAAATTAAAACCAAATCCATACAAAATCATGCTCGGCCAAAATTTTAATCATCTTACAATATTTCTGGAACCAGTGCATAACGTAGAAATCTATAGAATTATAATATAACTCTAAAACTGCAATTCTAGTGGTATCGATAATAAAACTACCAAGATTCTCAAACTACACCACCTTTGGCCCAATATTATCTAAAGATTTTGTAAGTATTATGTACGTTAGGATGAGCAAGTTTTTTGAAAAATCCAATGTACTGCACCCAGATCAGTGGCAGTATTCATTTCCTCGGAAAACCATATACGAAACGACTTCATTCAGATTTCATACATTTTAACAAATAAATTTTCGGTTTCCGACAAGCTATTGCAAAAGCTGGAACACTACGGTGTCAAAGGCGTAGCACATAAATGGATCAGGCAATGTACCGAAATTGTAAATGTGTCAGAATCATCCAACGTAACACTCGAAAATACGCATAGGTCAAAATTTGGACTTAACAGTGACGTACTACAAGGAAGCATTCCAGGCCCATTGCTGTATCTTATATATATATATATATATATATATATATATATATATATATATATATATATATATATACATATATTAACAATTTCCCCGATACCGCCCCACATAAATGTATACTGTTCGTTGATGGTTCGATGATGATGAACCACACTCTTGGTTAAATACAAAAACAAAAATTCTCATAATTTAGACAAAAATATTGCACTTAAAAAAGTTGTTGACTGGATGAATACAAATGATTTACACATATTAAAGTAATGCGATTTATTTGCTATAACGTGGCACCGGTACCTGTTTGCATCAGATACGATAGCAAACCGATAGATAAGGCAGTCAGATTCAAATTTCTGGTAGTTCCTTTAGACAATCACCTAAACTGAAAGGAACATATCGATGAAGTTTGCAGTAAATTTAATAAATTCGTTTTTGTCTTGAAAAGATTACATCAGACTATTTCAGTAGAGGCTGCCACATCACCATACTATGGATTCGTGTCATCGATGCTTAGTTACGGCTCGATACTCCATAGACGAGTACAAGGTCTTCAAAGTTAAAAAAATAATGCATCCGCGTTATGTATAATGCGTAGTTTGACGAATACTGTAAGCCTTTATTCCGAAACTTATACTACCATTGCCTAGCTAATATATTAGAGATGACTGTGTACTTACGAATTTCACTCATAGTACTAGAAAGAGCGAAGGGAACTTAGTATTAGGCAGACAAGAGTAAAAATTATATCAGCCTCGTTGCAAAAAATATATTTACGAAAATAATATTTTTAATAAGGGTATCATGTTACTCGTATATAACCATTTGCCTATTAAATTGCTTACTGGCATTTTAAAATGAAATTGATAAATTGGATTTTGGGACATTGATTACTCTACCTCATGACATACAGACATGTTCATGCACATAAATGTTTGTCTTATGCGGGAATCGAACCCACGAGCGTTGCCATCATGTTAAAGTCAATATCTTTGTATTTAAGACGTTACTGTAATCATTGTATATTACCTGTTGTGTATAAATAAAAAATATAAACCTGGAAATGCATTCATAGAAATATGTTCTATCTAACAAAAAGGTAGATTATAAATGTTAGCCCTTCACTAGGATACGGGCTTTTATATTCTTTTGTCACAGCGCAAGGAAAATAAAGGTATCTAAAATTAACAGGTTCCATAACTTAAGTAACTATTGCCATGAACCTGTCAATCACGGTAACTGAAGTGAATGATGACTTCGATGGAGTTCACCAAAAATTTTGGCAATTTTGTGGGTTAAATTGTCCAAGTTTCGAAATTCCATTAGCTCGGCGGGCGACAGTAATTTCAGATCGCATGCCTTTTTTGCCGATCAAATATTAATACACGTAATTCTATTCACTAGAGTTTGGTTTCAAAAGTTTAATCGAAGTGCATTTTATTTTATATGTGGTATATTTTCTTGACAATACAAACGTTGATAATACAAAATATAGTAAGACTCGCTTTTATCCTGTATCAACAATAGTGAATGGTGTTACAATATATTCGCATATCTGAAGAGGAGGCTGGAGAAAATCCACCAGAGCTCTCTGTCTTTACAATTTGTAATCAAATAAAATATTAGTTGCATTGAGATTAAAGGTCTCACGGTATTGCTAAACAAAAATGTACAATATTTGTATTTGACATTTGACGTCCGTAATTTCATTCCAATGAACATCATGGCACCAACGTGAGCGTCGTTTTAATTTTAATTCAACAAAACTTCACCATCCCTCCGAGTAATACACCATCGCCTATTTGGTCGTTCGAACCGGATTTTTGAAGAATCTGCTGGTGAACGATTCCAAATACCATTTTCGAGATTGCGCCTTGTTGACCGCGTGGGCCCGCGTGGTTGAATATTTTCTTAATTATAAGTTTTATTTTCCACTGTTATTTGTATCGGGTAGTTCGTGCCTTTTGTTCAGGTGCAAAGTCCAGCTGGAAAGTCCACGGTACATTGGCTGAAGACGAGAAACAAACCCTAATCAATATACTGCGATATTTAAAGGGACGCATCACAAATACAGAACGAAGTTAAAGAACGACGGGAATATGAATTTGGATTGTCTTGATAGTACTCAAAGTACGGAAGGTCTCGCTATTGAAAACAAGTAGTTAATAGATTCAGGCGTTATTTTGCGAAAGTCAAATTTACATGCAATTTGATCTAACCTACTTTGTGTGCTTCCGCCACCAATTAGTTCATGCGGCCTAGCGCCGGCCGGCACCCACCCACTACTGTTAGTGCGTGCCACATGCCGACGCTGCCATGGCTGCTCCGGTAGTCTCTGCCTCGGCTGCTGCGGTCGTCCGCCATCTGGAACAGAATCCGCATGCCCCCACCACCACCGTCGCTGCCACGACTGGCCTGGTCGTCGCTGCGACACGTGTTTCGCCTCTCCACGAGGCATCATCAGGCGTTGTAGACAAGTATACAGAGTTGGCGAGACATATAACAGCCAGAGTAATGGAACTTCTAAAATTGTCTCCGTCTGGATGACATTCTGGCAGTGGTGCCTTGGGAACGAGCCTGCTACACGTATCCGTTACCAGTATTAATACCAGTTGTAACAGTGACGTGTTACCAGTGTTCGGGGTTCGGGGACCGTGGCTGTTGGTAGACTTCAAAGACTTGTATGTGCCACTCGTGCCTAATGTCAGTGAAAGGATTGTCCAATAACGTGAGCAACCTTTGTGTAATCTCACATCACTGCGAAGTGCATCAAGTTTATGAAATTGCCCCCATCTGGGCTGCACACATTTTGCACAACAAAAATTTGTGTACACTGTGTTTGTTAGGGAATCATGACTTGCCCAATTTTTCAAGGACAAGTGAATATAGCTGCAAAAATGTCAGCAAAATCATCATACATATAGACAGTAAAATGTCCATTTGTAATGTACGAAAAGATGATTCAATTATTGTCCTGGGTTATCTGTTACCCACTTTCAAAATAGTTGTTCGTGTGATTAACCGGTAAACGTGTTGACTGTAGGATGCTGCTAGATATTGAGTTAGTAAGTTTTCTAGTACATTTCATTTGTGGTGACTTGACTGCACTGATTCCTTGTAAGCTGGTGCAGGAAGCCGCGTGGATAAAGTAGTCGCAAGGGTTAAGTTATGCCTGCAGTCTTGTTGTTAAGATTTCAAGCTGAGGCTGATTTTAGAGTGTTGGATGTTCTCATTGATTTTTCCGATTCGATGGCTCAGGGTTGAAGATATAAAGTAAAGTATCGGGCTCCATCGAGATCTGCTACCTGTAAGTGATAGCAAGCATCCCTCTTCTATAAAAAATCAATACCTATAATCCCTCCAAATCCATATCGGTAGCCCATTTAATTTCTATAAGTTTTGCAATAATCCATTTCTTATACCTACCTAAAACGTGATTCTCTCATTCATATACACTCACGCGCACACAAATGTATTCCCGAACACCTCACACTCACCATTCACAACAATTCACTTATATAAAACTCTTACCCATCAGTTCTTTGACAGTTATATTTACATGCTTGCATAAAGTAAAATATTCAAGTTGCAAATAAAAGTCATTGTACTTTTGTGTCATTGCTTAGAGCTAATTGTTATTATACAAAAAGCCTGGAACATACTTAGTGGTCATGTTACGGAGTGGGAGCCTGGCGATTTGCAACTCAGGATTTTTTAACCTACCACAGGCACCAGTCTCCTACAATTTGTATCAAATAAATATAGTTCTAATTAAAGCTGTAAACATATTGCGCAGAGGTCAAAATCAGTTTAAACTCGAAGCCAGCATGTACATCGGAGGTCGATGCACAAGCTATAAAATAACTAATTATCAATCCATTAGTTTAGCCGTCGATACAATATCTTAACATTGATTTTCACGTATGTGAACGAGGATGAATGTAACCAAAAAACGAAAGAGATTCCTGTGATAATATTTCTATAAAAAATCTACGGATGGTTAAACAAAGTACTTGAAATGACCAACTTTTTACAGAAGTTACTGATCCAACTGAACGGTCAATTTTATAAACGTGGTTTCAAAGACAAGGAAATTCTATTGAAAGGATGTTATTATACTTTAGTACAATTTCTCCGAATATTATATGATGTTGACATTATTTGTATTCATAATATTTGATTTTTATGTAATATTATTGGCATCATTTGATCAAATACTCTTACTAGAAATAATATATTTAATTGTAATCGAAATCGAATTAATCTTTAATGTAGTACAAGTTTTATTTTTTGGCTCATTAATGTATTATGTCAGCACATTATAAAAGTATTGCTCATTCAATGAAGATTAAATAGTGAGGTTTATTTTTAAGGATCCGAGCTCGGAGGGCACGGCAAGGGCTGTACTCGTGCTGTTATGTTGTGTTATATTGTATTATGTCCGCTAGATGACAGTCAAAGTATACAGAAGGTAACTTTTGATAACACTGACCTACATCTGGTATTTGAAGAGAAGTAGGGCGCATCAAAGCACCCCGTCAGGGGAAATAACTCCATGTCACAGAAAACCGCATCGAAATAACAATTCCCAGGAGGGTTGTTGTATTACTGCGAGTGAGTGAGGTCTCCAGTAAGCTCCTAAGGAATTGCTGTGTTAGCAGCAGAGGTGACATCGGAGGAGTGATACTTAATAAGCGGTTACCGTAGCCTATAATACATTAAGTGTCACGCTTGTATACCTACCGAAGCTGTATAAAAATATACCTCTGGTATTTTGTCGCGCTTGAAACTGTTTTGGTACAGCGAAACCCGTATTCCAGCATTTGAATCTCCCTCCCTCTAATAAATACTTGGCGTAAAGTTATAAATATATAGATAGAGATGAACATGACTAAATGTGTAACGAACATACGACGAGTTCGCCTATATTTAAGGAGGAAATTGAATATTTGTGCACTCTTATACTCATATCTATTCGGAAATTTAGAATGAGCGAGCCTTACAGTAGTCGCATATGATATATAACATATGACATCTCACCTTAGTAATAAGCAACTAGAATTAATTGAGTATTATAAATATCTGAAAAATTATTAATTAAATTCGCGAATTAAAAACGCGAGATGACGACTAATTCATATCTTTATCCGACGGAAAGAACTTTTTTAAACAGAAATGACGTTCAGTTTAAAGTATAGTTCGTTTACGGCAGTAGTGTGACTAATTACATATTTAGCTATAAGTGGAGAATTCAAATAAATACAATTTATTATGTATTTATTTTATTACCACTTTTACAAAAGCAACAAAGTATTAGTTCCTTACCATTAATATTACTTTGTTGTCTTTGGCATTGTCTGTCTTGTTTCGAGTGATTATTGCCATCTTTTTTTAATCAATCAGTCAAATTATGATAATAAATTACTTGACTTTGTAATACATAAGTTATATAAATGTGGCTTTTTATTAATATCAATAGTACCAACCTCTCAGAAAATGTGTTGATACCAACTGACGGCCAATTCTACCACCGCGCGCGCTCATTGGTCCTCTCTGGGGGTTGTCTATCAAATGTCATATGGAATTGTTTCAGATTTTTATTTCATTCATGAATTCCTATTTTACGTTTTTTTTATGCAACAGCGAACTTTACTAGCGAGACTTCCCTCGCGAGTACTTTCTTACCTAAGTTGATTTCGATAATGAATACTTAGTTTCCTAACACAATAGGTGTAATTCCTATTTTATATATTTGTTTATACTGAAAATATTTTATCGAATATGTTTAACTTTACTGTGTGGAGCGGATGAGGCGTGTAAGGATCGACTCATGTCGCGCTCGTCTCTCTGCCTGCCTTCTCTCTGGGTTTGGCGTGGAGTTATAGATAAACTTTAATGAATAAAATCTCTATATTACGACCAAGTCTAATAAAACTCGTTGTAGAAAAAAATCGAACATTTACTCGTCCAAGATTTTCATTTTAGTCTAAGTCCTCCGGTTCTGAATAATTCATAGACTATAGCCCCGGGTCTCCGAGCAGACCCACATGAATGCAGAGAACAAAAGCACCTGTTGCGTCGAGCTGAAGTTCAGCGGTAAAATAATATCAGCGCTGGCCGAACAATCGACTCGCGAACTTTCAGCCAATGCACGTCAGCTAAACGCTGCTAATTGGAAAACTATTGGCGTTTATTATGAGAGTTCATTTTCAAATACAATGTGTTGTGAAACTCGTGCCATAAGCACGATAAAATAAAAAACTACCCACAGCACGGGTTAGGATGTCTCTCAGAGGCGATGCACACCGATCCGCCCCCATCGGTGCATCGAATAGTGTTGCTCGATGCAGCGAATATCATATTTATAAAAGATAAGATAAAGATAACACACGACATGATAAGACATATTTAACAATCCTAAGATACAGTTTTGTGGTCACAGCGAGATATAGCATCGGAAACAAACAATAATATAACTACGAACACCATAATGATATTTATATAAACATACACATAAACACACACATACACACAGACATATATATATATATGGTCTTAGTATAGGATTGTGGAAAGAAACGTTTTTATTATATGGTGTAATTGAGAAAGGTATGATATATCGGGTTGATCTAGCTAGTGGGTACTCAGATATGTACACAAGATAATAAAGTTGTTGCCAACTATACGTGAATAATCTTATGTATCTAAATATACAAAATTTTACAACATGCGTCTCATCTCCAAACTAATCTATTTAAAAAAAGTCGAGACATCTTTATCTCTATCAGCAGAGGTTCCATGGCACGAAATAATGTGTTGCATGGGCGACGGCAACCGCTATATAAAAGAAAGGACACATGTCAAGAAAGTCTTTAGAAAATACAGCAGTATGGTTGGTTTTACATTGGTACGAAAATGTTACTGAAAATGTATAGAGCTACCTAAATTGCGGTGAATGTATACGCCGCTCACGTGAATAAACCAGTATTGAAACTCAGCATATTGACCGTCGGTGACGACCTCTCACTGTCAAAGGAGACACTAATTCTCGTGTCCACTAATTACAGACTGAACTGACCCGAGCCGGGCCCTCTGACTGACCGGCCGAGATATAGAATGCATTACAGAGAGATCCCTAAAGGCGTATTCCCACCGGCGAAATGAAAAAAAAGGGTAGGCGGTTTTTTTATCCAATATCAGGAAACATATGACCTGATGTAAAATGGTTCGTTTGAAAGAATCGTTCGTACATTACTTCCCCTGCTGTTACCCCTTCCTCCCCGATGTCCTATTTTTAAGACACTATATTTGTAATAGTTTTTTCGCAAGTTAATATATTTTTTCTAATGTTTCTAATAAATATTGTATCTGTACACTATTTTTCTCCCAAAATTTTTTTTTTCGCCAGTGAAACATACTTGCGTCATTTTAATATATTTTTCTTAAAATTATCACTTTTATTGTATTACGATGACCAATATTATTTATTTTATAAATCGAATAAGAAAAAAAGTACTTACTTCAAAGTGCATTAAAACAAATTCTTAGACCTTCATATATTATATATAATAAATAAAAAAAAGAACAACATATGTTTTGGAAATAAGTTATGTAAGTACCATCAAAATGGGCCGTACTATAAATATGACACTGGTAACATGTGTATACTACTCGTATTGACGCGATGGCGTGTTCGATCCTGTGAACAGAGCGAGATCAAACCAGTCGATGGTTTGTTTCTTGCGGGGTCTTGTGTTTACATTAGTAGATAAGTTTCCGTCGGACACAGGACATCTCGTGAAATGATCGCTCGTACATATCAAAATAAATAAAACTTTGTGAATTTTAGAATTGGCCCAGTTAAGAAAAAATATTTTGATTCTGTTTTATGTTAAATGGTAGAAACCTATTAGTAAGTATTTCTTATTAGGTACGCGTGTTTATATCTATTTTTTATATATTTGTAGATCATGGATCCAGGGGGAAAAATATAATAAGGCTTTGAAGGTGTTCGAAATCGCAGACTATCTTCAGGAATTTGAAGATTCTAGTGGTGAGGTTATCGATGATGTTAAAGTTGACATATTGCCTCCAGACGAAGTGAATGAAATGACTGACATCGAAGAGGGCCCTGACTGACGATATAAGAGTTTGTCTGATATCAGATGTGGCTGGTTTATTTTTATTTTTTTATACAACTAGATTGGCAAACAAGCATGCGCTCCGCATCAAATGGTAAATGGTCACCGTAACCTATTGACGCTCGCAGCAGCACGGGGATGTTACTCGTGCGCTGCCAATATTGTGACCTAAGGATGTTTCGTTACACAGTAATTTCTTTGCCATATCTCACGCTTCAAACCGGAACACAGCTATATAAATACAGCTGCTTGGCGGTAGAAATAGGTGAGACAGAAGTAGCCATGCAGACGACTTTTGTACAAAGTTTACCTCTGGTATAAATTTTCAAGTAAACATTTTCATGTAGGATTGATAACGTGGAGGAAGGTGCTCCAAAATCAACTCGCATGTCGGACAAGCAAGACGATCGCTTGTCTTAAGTGTAACCCAGTTTATTCTGAAATTCAAAATGAGTCTAATATTTGGAAAACATGAATATGGAAGGAAAATCAGCGTAGAAATAATTGAAAAGTTGTTATGTGACGAAATTCTACAATATATTGTGCACGAAACTTTTACCTATGCCAAAAGGTATAAAAATTATTTGAACTTCATGAATCAAAACTTGCCTTAAAGCGAACTTTATTGGTGTAAAGATAATTATGTATATGTTAAATTTGTTGAAAAGGCAATGTCCCGAAATCGTTTTGTCAAAATAAAATCTTATTTGCATTTCAATTTGGCAATTCGAGAATAGATAACAATGACAAAGCTTTCAAAATACGCTCATTTATCGATAAAGCTACTGAATAATTTCTAAAATATGGGATATTGAATCCAATTTAGCTGTGCATGAAATGATCGTCGAATAATTTGGTCATCATTGGATCAAATAATTTATAAAATGCAAATCAATGAGGTTTGGCTACAAACTTTGGACTCTGTGTGGAGTCAGCGGTTATTTGTTACAATTTTTCACTGTATACAGGTAAAGAAGTTCAGAAGTCCAATGAAACTGGCGATGGTTTTAGTTTCATTCTTGCATAGACGGTACATTTATTTCTTCTTTTCTCTCACATTTTGATTTAAGGGCAAAGATGATACATAATTCAGCCACGCTTTCCTCTTTTCTGCTACGGAGGATTCAACCTCCGCAACCCACCAGACATCTCCCTTCAATGTTTTATGCCTCTTTGCGCATCCACATACTTCTTTTGCACTATCTACCATACTTTCTTTCAAAACTTTCCAGCAATCATCCACATCTGAGTCGGAAAGGCTTGCATTTGCAAGTTTTTCGCTTACCAGATGTATACTTGTACATACGTTCCCCTTACACTTTTATCTTGCAATTTTGCTCTCCTTATCCTGTCACACCGGCTTACCACCAGCTATAGGCTCTTGCATCCATTATAGTATTTCGTCTCCGAATTACTATAATGGATACAAGAACCTTTAGAGGTCCCATTCTTGAAACGGAGCACTACCTGGTGGTAAGCCGGTTTGTGGTACTTCTCGGGAAGTGGAGGCACTGGCGAGTGCGTATCCCTTTCGATGATCACAAAAGGATTATGTGTCATCTTTGCCCTTAAATGAAAACATGAGAAAGAAGAAGAAAGAAATACCATCTATGCAAGAATGAAATCAAGGCTTTAGTGTCATAGAAGCGTAAAAGACAAATTATGAATGAGGAAGAGAGGCTGACGAAAAACTTCGAGGCAAATACCAAACCCTTTTGGAGAGAGTTAAAGAAGTCTCGGAGTGGTTCGTCGGCATCCAGAATGGACAAGGTAAAGTCTAAAACTGGTGTCATTCTTGCGAACACTCAGGAAGTGTTAGAACGGTGGAGTGAATATTTTGAAGAAATGTATGAGAATGCCTCGGACGCTGGCAATGAGAGTGAGTCTGGTGCTTAGTCCACGTTGACGTCCGTCGAAGGCATAACTATGGATGAGATTGAATGGTCGATACGAAACTTGAAAAATGGAAAATCAGCGGGAATTGATCTGATCACAGCTGAGATGATTAAACTAGGTGGCACTTACGTACGGGACGCCTTCTGGTACTTAAGAAATCTATGCTGGAGAACTGGAACCAATGGACTGGAAACGCGCAGTCATCGTATCCTTGTATAAAGGCAAGGGGTCACGCATGGACTGCACCACCTATGGGGCCATCAGTTTGATCAGCTTAGCAGCAAAAGTATATGGAAAGGTAATTGAAAGGAGAATGAGTGAAATCCGATGGAATGCTGTGGGAGGCACAGGAGGATTCCAAACCATTTTGGAATCCTCCTGTGCCTCCCACAGCATTAGGGGATATACGGATCAAGTTTTCCGAATCTGGCCATAGACCAGAAGATTTACTGTGATTTTGTAGATCTTAAGAAAGCATTTGATAGGGTTGTGTGAAAGGAACTGTGGAACATATTGCCGCGATATAGGATTGACGGTTCACTGCTCCGAGCTGCGCAGTCCACTTACAAGGATTGTTCAAAATGTCACCCTGGTTTGAAGTCAAAATTGGTGTCAAACAGTGTTGTATCTGCTAGGCTGTTTATTCTGTTGTTGTTTGCAGAGAATAAGGGCAACGAATTTAGGATTGCACATGGCTGACCTAGTGGTGTACTGTGTGCTTGGTGGTGATGGAAAATATCGTGACGAAACGTCGAAGAAATTATGTTGAAATGTTGTATGTAAGAAATATCTGATTTTCCCTCTGGGTTGAGCAGATCTGACGGCAGTCGTTCAAAATTAGTATATGTGCCAAATCTTTAGGCTTAGGTAACGGATCCTGTCAATCCTAATGAATTAGGAAACGGGATAATGCTAGGAAGAAAATTACATGCAACAGTGATAATATTTATTTCTTTTGTTCGTAGTAATTCCCAGGAGCTCATATTATAAATAGAGCGGATGGCTCTCTATACTAAGATAAAAATTGTTTCAAAATCAGCCGCTTTTCGGCATAATATTAGTATTATATAATGCTGTGAAAGTAACTGAAATAGACTAGGCAGGCAGTATATGCTATTACAGCAACTCGTTAGGAGCTTACTGATGACCTCACTCACACGCAGGAACATAACAACCCTCCACAGAGTTGTTATTTGGCTACGGTTTTCGGTGAGACGAAAGTACTTCCCCACACGTACTGCTTTTATGCACCATACCTGTCTTTAAACTCCCAGACCGAGACAAGTATGCATATTCATGAACACATATTTTTGTCCTGTGTGGGATTCAAACCGAGCGTTGGTGGCAAAGTAGCGTTATTAACCACTACGCCATCTTTATCAAAATCAAGTCTCGTAACTATGTGGTGAAGCAGAACTTACTGGTAAGTTTATTTATATGTTTTTGCAAGTACAACTTAGAGTCTACTGTAATTCCAAGAAATGCTGTATCGTTAACTGCTTTAAAATTTTTCGTTGGTATCACTCATTACACTCAATTATTACTGCAACAAGCAAAGCCAAAAATCATTAAATTATGAAAATGGTTTTATAAACATGACTTAGCTCATTAAATTTGCTCTGAAAAGTCCAGAAGCGTGTTTAAAATAAACACACTTTCAGCAACGTGACAGGCGGAATTCAGGGTAAAGTGCCATTCGCCGGTGTATTTACATCCAGTCCGGAGAAGCTTTCTTATTAACAAGAAGGCTCAGACGGAGTCTGCCGTCGTATCTGCGCTGATTCTGTTTTAATTTTCTAAAGTACTCCCTTTTGATTATATAGTTCGCAGTTAACTCTTCCATTAAGCGTGAAGTTCCGATGTTTCTAGTTCCTCAGTTGCACAACTAATGGAAAAGCAATTAGTTTTGTATTGTAATTTGTTTTCAAGATAAGCTATTTATTATCGTCTCATGTCACCCTCAATATTGAGTCTCAATTTTAATCAGCTAGACGGCGCCGCGGCATTGGGGTACGTGTTAGTCTAATCGTACATGCAAGCAACGTCCATCACGGCCTGTCTATAGATGGGTTCGCTCTCAGTTGCGTGTGTCCCCGGTATCCCGTGGTAAATTTCCAAATTCCTTTTTTAGCTGATGCTCAAGTCCCGTGAATAACGTACGACAAGTAGTTTTTATGTGCGTACGGCTAAAAGATGGTAAGAAGTTACTGTAGTTTATGGACATTTCCAATATCATGAGTGCCACTCATGCGCCCTGGCGACCATGTAAAAACCTCCTCTCGCCTTCCTTGAAGGACTACAAAGTCCCTTGGGAAATGTATTCTAAAAATCTTAAAAATAGTTATTGCACCAAAAACCAATAACTAAAAATTTTGCAACAGGCTAGCAAAGTCACATATCATAACTATGCTGTGACATATAGTTGTGTATATTTAGTATATGAGATATCTATCAATCTGTAATTTCACGCCAAATCCCTTGCGAGGTAGGCAGAGAGAACCGAGAGCCACGATATGAAATATGACATACCTATGATTTGCTTGTATTTTTATAATCCTAGGTTAACTCTAAGAAGCTTAGAGGTATTGAATTCTGTATGTTTTCAGACGAACTGCAATGTATTCTTATATGAAATCCAATTTAAATTTTGAGGACATCAGCCCAAAAAAAAATACGTTTAGGAATTAGTGAAAATACATTGACATAATATAATTATATTTTGATATTATGTGAATGAATATTACATAAAATTTCTTTCTATATATTTACGTCAGATTCGTTGCCAAATATCCAGAAAAAACTGAGCGCCACATTACGTGGTCATTACACCCTTCGCTCGCTTTTTTAACATTCTTAGCTCTTTTCTTACACGTATGCCGGGTTCATTAATTAGTGATTCGATTTTACATCTATCTATAACTTCACGCCAAAACCCTTGCACACCTAACTCGCTTCTTTAACATTAATTGTTCTTCTCATGCACGCTCACCGGATTCTAATTTTCTTGACATCACATCTCCAATATCCGATTGCATTTAATTGATGTTAAAGTTGCTATCGATTTTTATTAAGACCTATAGTCAATTAGTGACTTTATTTTCAGGAACACCGTTCCTATATGTAATCTATATGTTTGCCTGAGTGTGTGTCGCTTTTTTTTCGAAAATTTCAATTTTGACTTCAGATTCGGATTCAGCATAAAAAAGTAGAATAGGAATATTTGAAAAACCTATATCATATTTCTTAAGGAACGTGGGCAAAATGGCCGACAATGTTTTTAAAAAAATTATTACATTTTTATATATTTGACGAGTCAGGTGTCCTGTGTGGGAATCGAACTTACGAGCCCTGATATCAAAGCAGCGTTATTAATCATTGTGCCATCGTAAAAATATTCCAGATGGTGGGCAATCGCAGAGACGACCGCAGCAGCCGAGGCAGAGACGATCGGAGCAGCCATTGCACCGGCATCATGCATCAACTGATGGTAGTAGGTGGGTGCTGGCCGGCACTAGTTCGAATGAACGAATCGCATAAACACAAAGTAGTTTTGATCAAATTGCCTGTAAATTTGACAATAGCAAAATAACGCCTGAATTCTATTAACAATTTGAAAAACGTATTAAAAAAGAGTAGTTATTTGCACAAACTTTGCCGTCTCTTTTCGGAACTACAAACCGACTCTCTTGAAACTGCAGAACGACAACTTTCCACACCACTTGTGTAAACTTGTTCAAGGACTGGAGAATCTGATTTCTCTTTTAAGCAGTAATTTAATACATTTATAATATTTCTTGTACGTTAAGTAATTTAATTTGTACTTTTTCTTTGCATTTATTGTGATAAACAAACAATGACACCGTGTATATTACTGGAAGGAGAGTGCATCGGAGTTGTCCATGGTGGTGACGAGGGTATGAGTGCGAGGAAACTCTTTTTGAAACAGATAGGCCAGTAACGAACAGAATCTTCTTTAATTAAATTCAATTAAAACCAGTTGAGAATGGGCAAGCTTGCATTGATAAACGAAATCAAAATATTTGTTCGGAATATTAATGATATAACTATATTCAAAATAGGTATATCAGCTGGCAGAGATAGCGACTTTATGGTTTACCAACATGTACTTTTAAAAATATTAATGTACTTGCGGCGGAATTCACAATAAAACTATTTTGTATTTGTATAATTATTTTATTTATTGACCATTTATTGCGCACAATCCAGTATGTGAATAAAAGGCGAACTTAATGCAACAGCATTGTCATGTAACATAATTATTGCTTTAATTAAGATAAATAAATTCGTATTTATATTCCCTCAAATAAATGCCCTTCGTAGACCGTAGCTTTGTATCCTACAACCTGAACGCTACGTGACAACTGCTATTTTAGATTATATTTGTTGCTTTGTAACCTTTATTATTGGAGGCTGTGGACATGTTCTCTTACTTGTACTTTTGTCGGCACGTCACGAAAACAACGTAACAATCAGTTGCAGTTGTAGTGCACACATAAAATGCAATACAAAATGGCCGTCCGTTCGGTCGAACAAACAACGCAGCGCAGCGAATAAGTGAATTGCGTTCCATTTCACGTTGTCTTCTTAAGTATGCAGCGTTTTTGATGTGTTGAATAAATTAATATTTATTTACTTTGTAAAACTTACTTTATAATAGTTTTATTATCAATATTCTTACGTATTACGTATACCTATTTCATATTATTGTAAAAGATAACAAATAAAAATTATTTCATTCAAGAATGGGATAAAGGAACGTGCAGATTTTGCTTTTTTTGGTTCTTTTTATCCCTGATGGGAAAGGGAAAGGGATCTAGCCCATACAGCCAAGTCATCAGTTTAGAATCATTTGAAAATGTTAATTCTATGTTCTAGCTTCAGAAACTGTGCTAAAAAAATACTTGGGAAGGGTACTTCGACCCAATCAACCCAGTTTAAATACCACCCGTAAAACGATAGGAATTTTACAAGGTTTTCTTGATGAACTTATTAACGTCTTCCAAAAAGTGCATAAACGTGCTATATTTGAGTTTTTTCACTACTGTATAATTGCACTAACACTTATGTTACAAAATACTATCGAAATTGTCACATAAAACTAATTTTACACTGAATTATAAAAATTTTAAGTATAACAACAATGTCACTTGTCAAAAGCGCGGGAAGAAGTAAAGAAATATTTTTATTAGTATCTAGCTTTCCCCGCGGTTTCGCACGCGTAGATTTTGGAATTTTGGCAGTTTTACTTATTTTTATTATACTTCTTATTTTCATCAATAAATAGTCAGTAAAATTACCAAATATCCTTATTTATGAAGTAATGAAGATATATTACTATCTGTTCGGTTTTCATTAACTATTTGATACTGTCTGTATACACTCAAAGCACGTCTTTATACTCAACATTGTGTCCAAACATTATTTCAACCCCTTTTTCACCTCCCTAAGGGTGGAGTTTTGAAAACGCTGAAACCACATTTTTTATATTCTAATAGAGAGTACATATAATGTACAAAGTTTTAAGTCATTAACTTCAAAAAATATTTTATTTGAAAAACGCTGAAATCACTTTTGACGTCTTGATTGAGAGTATAATTACATAGTCTAAAGTAGCTCACTTAAAAAAAAAATCGGCCAAGTGCGAGTCGGACTCGCGCACGAAGGGTTCCGTACCATTATCTATAAAAACGGCAAAAAAAACACGTTTGTTGTATGGGAGCCCCCCTTAAATATTTGTTTTATTTTAATTTAATTATTTATTCTTAAAGTAAATATATAACTAAATATTCTGTGAATATTTGAAGCGTCTACCTGTTGCCGTTATCAATATCCAGCAAAAATGAGCAAAAAAATCACGTTTGTTGTATGGGAGCCCCCTTAAATATTTATTTTATTCTATTTTTTACTATTTGTTGTTACAGCGGCAACAGAAATACATCATCTGTGAAAATTTCAACTGTCTAACTATCACGGTTTATGAGATACAGCCTGGTGACAGACGGACGGACGGACGGACGGACAGCGGAGCCTCAGTAATAGGGTTCCGTTTTACCCTTTGGGTACGGAACCCTAAAAACAATTTAACACTTCAATTTTAAGTTCAAGAAATAACTTTGAAAAACAAAATTGAGCTTCGTAATAGTGTGAGCCGTTATCGTCTCGGGAGAAACTCAGTGAATTTGCCAACATTTTCGGAGTGAGTTAGCACGCCTTCAAAGAGACCTAATTTTCTTAGTTTGCAGGAAAACCGCAGGAAATGGCGCATTCCACAACTTGTACGAGTGCGCTGAGAGCTCCTCGGATATTGAAGGTGTCTGGGTGTGAGGGAGATCGCGACGGCATCGTGATACGATCTTTGCACCTTTCTTTCATTACATCGACTGTATGGAACTTTGAAGATATAAATAAATAAATCATTCACTGCACAGGTTACTTCATTTTATAATAAGAGCCATGACTTTGTAGACCCATGTAGTGAATGGCTGGTTTTTGAAAGACCTGAACTTCAGGCCACCAGGCCCTCCCTGTACAGTAGTAGTAGGCATCTGATTTAAGTACTATATTAATGTACATTTGAATAACAGGAAAAAAAAGTTATTATAATACCATAAGGGATCGAAAGAAATGCAGGATAAGAGAGTGGCTTCGTCCACTTTGGGAACTAAACTTACGTAAGTTACAAGAGAAGATTTTTCTTTCGCTGTTTGGTAAGTAGGTAGGCCGAGTGGTGTTGGTGATAGAATAGGATATAGAAGTAGAGATAGGGTGTTTGTGTCTTGTTCTTGTGCTCTATGTCAACGTTCATGGGACAGAAGACTAGTCGGATCGAGCGGGGATGTAAGAGACAAAGATTGGCAGACTGTACATAAAATATATAAATTTTAGACGTGACAAATTGAACAGCACGTACCTTGTGATTTCCAACACGTGTGTCTCGGGATATCCCTGGATTTCTACCTACTAAATACTATGGGAATGCACATCTCAATTAACAGTTTATTATAATTCACGAGGGCATTTAAATTTAAAGTGTGGCACACGCCATTTACAATTCTTGAAGTAGAGAGAAACAAAAACATTTGTCCCACGAGGTAGTCAAATTACGACGGAGGTCGGGAGGCATCTTAGAAAATAAAACTAGGTGGAGACGTCTGAGCAGATTGAGGTGCTCGTTTATTCTGCCTTATTAATTGGTTAATATTACATTAGTACCTTTATCTCTACATAAATTCTTAGTACTGCATACGCCACCCACTCGTATCACCTATAAGTGACTGCATAGGGTGTTTAGGATGAATAACTAGGACACATCGGTGGACATTCGGATACTACTCGTAACATGTCTATTAAAGTAAAATGTCTAACACCTACTTTCAGACATTTATGAAATATAATCAAATCATAAAAGGCCAACTGTAGCCTGCGACTTCTCCTGTATCCCGGTATCCCGTTTGAGTCGCTTTTTAGGGTTCCGTACCCAAAGGGTAAAACGGAACCCTATTACTGAGGCTCCGCTGTCCGTCCGTCCGTCCTTCTGTCACCAGGCTGTATCTCATGCACCGTGATAGTTAGATAGTTGAAATTTTCACAGATGATGTATTTCTATTGCCGCTATAACAACAAATACTAAAAAATAGAATATAATAAATATTTAAGAGGGCTCCCATACAACAAATGTGATTTTTTTGCTCATTTTTGCTCGATATTTATAACGGCAACAGGTAGACGCTTGAAATATGCACAGAATATTTAGTTATATATTCACTTTAAGAATAAATAATTATATTACAATAAAACAAATATTTAAGGGGGGCTCCCATACAATAAACGTGTTTTTTTTGCCGCTTTTATAGATAATGGTACGGAACCCTTAGTGCGCGAGTCCGACTCGCACTTGGCCGATTTTTCATATTTTCTTTCGAACTTTTTTATGTATTAATATGAATACATTTGAATTACAATTAAATGCTTTGACCGACTTAAAATAAAGTTGGAATCATCAATGTCCGGAATCATTATAAATAGTTACAAGAATGGTATAATAGAATGAATGACAGAAGAGATACGAAAGTGGTGTATCGGGCAAGAGTGAATAGGGATATCGGTAGGGGCCGCCCTAGACACACACATGTAGATCAAATTGATGATGTGTTGAAAAGGGGCCAAATCAAAAGCACTAAAATCTGAAGGACACCCATGAAGACGTCGATGAGTGCGGAAGAAGCGAGAAGGGTATGTTTGGCTCGGTGCACCTGGAGTTCCATAGTCTCTGCCTACCGCAATGGGAGACAGGCGTGATGATATGTATGTATAAAAGAATAGTATTGTAGTCCTGTAAGTGAGCGCGGCTACCTAGAAGCTCATAAGGAGTTGCTGTATCAGCAGCAGGGGTGCAACGAGCGATTAATATTTCTCATATTGCAAGCGTTTAAAGTCTACGGTAATCACTACACATAGGTTTAGGTGGCGCGAATCATCACAATGCTTGGCAAAAATTAACGAAATTATTAACGGACTGACCTCTCGCATTGGTGTCGCTCATAGATCGGCAATAATGGATATGACTCAACGGGTTACCTCTCTAGTGTCTATGATGGCCATAAAGTCAGCAACAACTGAAACGAAGCTTGCCGTAACAGAACGCGATTTGCTAGCACTCAAATTAGAAGCCAAAAATGTCCATGCAGCACCCGTTGCTAAAACCGGTGAATCGTACTCAGACAAATTGAAACTTCGATTGCCCAAGCAAATTAAACCCATTCAAACTCGCGAACAAATGCCTTGCATTGTGGCATATCCCACAGAGACACGATCCGCGGAA
This sequence comes from Pyralis farinalis, assembly GCA_947507595.1. NCBI lineage: Eukaryota > Metazoa > Arthropoda > Insecta > Lepidoptera > Pyralidae > Pyralis > Pyralis farinalis. The sequence goes on from OX382264.1 coordinate 1,566,614, forward strand.
TTCAAAACGTCCGAAGCTACGAAGGAGGCTCTTATGAAAGCCATCAAGCCATCCGATGATGGTTTTCAAATCGTAGGCGTTAAAAAAACTGCCAAATCGGGTGTAGTTTTACGTGTATCAAATGATGCTCAGTTACGGAAGCTGCAATCGGCAGAAGGTATAAAATCGGCGGGGCTTAAACTCGAAAAGCCCAAAGGACGCCGACCGCGTATTATTATAAAAGACATTCCCGATAAAATGGACGACACAAAGTTTTTGTCAGCGTTATATAATCAAAATATAAAAAACGAAATGAACATTACATTGTCTGAGTACTTGAAAGATATAAAAATAGTGCGTCGTCGTCCTGTAGCCTACGGTAGAAAATGGATGGGTATCGAACTATCCCCGGAAATACGCAAGCACCTTATTTCATCAAAAGAAAAAATTTTTATCGACTTTGCCACATGTAGATTCGTGGATGACATTGAAGTAGTACGTTGTTTAAAATGTCAACAATACGGTCATGTTAGCAAATATTGCACAGAGACCAAACCAACTTGTGCTCACTGTGCTGAATCTCATGACTCGCGGGAATGTACTAAGAAATCGGAAAAAGACTTTAAACCGATATGCGCACCATGTAGGCGGCTAAAGAAGGTGTCTGACCACAAGACCGGGTCAGAATCTTGTCCAACTTACGCGGCTAGGTTGGAGTACAATATTTTAAATACCACATATGGATAACGTCGTTATTGCTCAATTAAATCTTCACAACGATAAAATTGCAACATCAGAGTTAGATAAGCTCGTTGCGGACTATAAGCTCGATCTAGTCTTAGTTCAGGAGCAATACCAACGAGCCCAACTAACCAGTAAATTCCTACAGCTCAGTAATAAGTCACGCGCGGGTATTTATGTTCCAAAAAGCGGTTTAACTATAACAGCGATAAATAACTTAATGTCCACGCACTGTGCGGTAGCTGAAGTAACATCACCCTATCTAAGAGTGTTCGTAGTGAGTTGTTATTTTCAATATTCAGACCCAGTAGGTCCTCATTTACACCATCTGCGTAGAGTTTTACATGCGCTTTCTGGTCATAAAGTAGTTATAGGAGCTGACGTAAATGCATCATCGCCATTATGGTACGGTAAGCTGAGAGCAACCGATGCTGACAGACGCTCTGCTGTTGAAGAGTTCATTGCTGAAATGAATCTTCTTATTCACAATACCCCAGAAGCACCACCTACATTTAGCAGCCCAATGGGCGAGTCTTCTATTGACGTCACACTTTCTAGTGTAGACGTCCGAATACAAAACTGGCGCGTTTTACCTGAGGCTTCTTGCAGTGATCACCGTCTGATCGTTTGTAACTTCTCCCCGGTTGTAGACAACTTACACCCGCAACAGCATACTGGCTTTCAGTATAAAACTAAAAATGTCGATTGGGCAGCCTTTGCTTCTCTTTTCGCTTCTCGCGCCGGAGATTTCACTCGTGCTGAACTTACAGTCACAGAAAGTGTTCAAATTATGTCTGATACATTCACATACTGTGCCGACGTTATTATGGGCCGAAAAGCTATAGTTAATAAGAGACGTTGTGACTGGTGGAATGATACGCTTGTCAGGCTGCGTAGGAGTCTCCGCTGTGCCCGACGTAAGATTTCTAAATTAAGAAAACGTAAAATCGAAGGAGAGCCATACCAAACAGCTCTGAGTAACTTGCGTATTGCTAGATCTCACTATCGCGCCGCCATCGAAAAATCTAAGGGTAATTTGCTAAAACGAATAGTAGAAAGATTAAATTGTGAGGGACCGTGGTCTCCCCTGTATCACGAATTTAAGGCAAATAGGCGCATTGATCAGGCCTTTGTTTCTAATATTAAACTTGATAATACCCACACCCTCGGTATAGAGGAGACTACTGATGCACTTTTGCATGCTTTAATTCCGGATGATTGCCCTGATAATGATAGTGACTACCATCGCGAGGTGAGGGCCGCGGTAGATCTGTGCCCTGCCAATCCAATGTCAACTGTGGTGTCAATGGACGAATTTCTACATGTTGTAAAAACATTACCAACAAATAAAGCTTCTGGTGATGATAAAATCTCAAACAAAATGATCAAGGAAGCTTGTAAAGTAGCCGCGGAACCTATTTTAAAGGTATTAAACCGGTGTATTGTAGAAGGCAACTTTCCTAGCGTTTTGCGTAGTGGTGTTATAAAGATAATACCAAAAAGCGGTGATAAGCAACCCGACGATCCGAAGTTTTATCGCCCTATTACCCTACTGCCATCGTTGGGTAAATTACTTGAACGTTTAATTGTACCACGTCTGTTGCCCGGTGGCCCTCAATTTCATAAAAATCAATTCGGCTTTACCATCGGTAAGTCTACTGTTGATGCGGCACTCGTAGTGCGTAAAATTGTGGAACTCTCGGTTAGTAAATACGTTGTAGGTATTTTCTTAGACATTTCAGGTGCCTTCGATAATGCTTGGTGGCCAATGTTGTTACTGAAACTAAAGGCGAGAGGTTGCCATAGCAACATATACTCCCTTATTCGATCGTACTTTTTTAATGGTACAACTAAATTAACATTTGGGCATTATGCTGCTTCGAAGGTGCTTACGCAGGGCTGTCCTCAGGGTTCGGTGTTAGGGCCGTATCTTTGGAATATCGGTTTTGATGACTTTCTTAGCCTACCCTTACCGGAAGGGTGTTCGTTAACTGGCTACGCCGATGACGGCCTCTTATTAATAAAAGCTAATTCCAGATCAAGTATAGAAAAACTAGCCATTACTTGCCTTGGCCTCATTTCAGACTGGGGTTATCGTAACCGTCTCGATTTCGCACCTCACAAAACATATCAGCTCTTGCTTAAGGGAAATTTGCAGGTTCCGCCGCGATTCCACTTCAATGGAGTATCAGTTGCAAATAAAAACTCGGTTTGTTACTTGGGATTACTGTTAGACAAAGGTTTTAATTACATTGAACACATAAAGCAGGTTGGAGAAAAAGCCAAAAAGAACTTTTATGCGTTAACTCGAATTTCCACCTCGACGTGGGGCTTAACTTTTAAAACGTTAAAAATTATTTACACAGCCACATATTTAGGATGTATTACGTACGGTTCACCTGCATGGGCTGATAGGGCTACCATAGGTGCTGCGCGTCGTAAGTTGCTGCAAAGTCAGCGGCTCGCTTTAATATTCTTATGTAAATCGTATAGAACTGTGAGCACCGAGGCACTACCAGTGCTGGCAGGCGTATTACCAGTTGACTTAGAAATTCAACGCCGGGCTTCAATGTACTACACCTCTAAAAACATACACCCTGACTTTCTAAAACGCCGCGATATTGACAAAATACTTAGATTGTTCAAACCCATTGACGAGGTATTTGAAACTTTACTGTCGGAATGGCAAGAAAGATGGGAAACTTCTACTAAAGGACGCCATTTGTATCTGTTCTTTCAATCAGTGCGAGACAGATTAAGTAAAGAGTGGTTAGAAGTCGATCATCCTGTTGCGCAATTTTTAACAGGGCATGGAAACTTTAGGGCGAAGCTCTTTTCATTTAGACTTGTGTCATCGCCTTTATGTGAGTGTTCTACGACAAATAATGAATTCGAGCAAACAGCACATCATGTTCTCTGGGAGTGCGATCTCTGGCAACGGGAGCGGGACGATATGTTAAATTCCTTGCGTGTCACATCCGGGGTAGTATACTATTCTGATTTGGTGGCAACAAGGGAGAACTACCAGGCGTTTAGGCGGTTCTGCAATCTATATTATTGGAATCGATGTGTTAGGTAACAACTCACAGTTTAGGTCCCAATAGTGTTAGATATTTGATAATCCGTGGTGCACGGCAGTTGAGCTTCACTTGACTAGCCATCTCTTTGAGGTTTTAAATGCCTTATTTGTCATATTGCTGTCTCTCACTTTGCCAAGAGGGGAAGTCAATTCCAAAACTTCCTACTCCTACAAATTTCTTCTGATTAAATTCGTTGTGAGTTCCAAGGCAGCTGTAGTTTAACCCCCGGGACGGCAATGGACTTCACTGTTCATTGCCTTTTTTGTGGTCGCCGCTGTTAATTCTGGCTACACAGGAGACACAGTGGTGGGTATGAGTGGTGGGCCTGTCCCGTTATTAGGTGGGGTAGTATGCTTGTATGCCTCCCGACGTTGTATAACACAACACTGTATGTTTCCAAAGACGATTTCTACCGAGAACTCTTAAGTTGTGGAAGGAACTCCCTAAAGTGGTTTTTACAAGGGACTCAAGAAGTACTCAAGAAAAAGTACGAAGAGAATAGAGAAGTTTTTACAAGGCCTACAAGGTTTTTACGCTATGCTCGGGTATGGCAAATATTCTTTGACTATGTCAACCGTTCAACATCGATTCATCTGTATTATCTGGTATGCTGTACGCTTGTTTACCTTAGTATATAAAAAAAAATGATTATGTACTCAATTGGGTGATCTCGATTTGAAAAAAAAGTTGATTACAGGATTAATAAGAATTAGTGACGTCGATAGAAATAGCTTCTAGTGCACCAGTGTCAACAGGGAGAGGATCCTCTTTATAACGAAAACATCGACTACGTTATCATACATCAGTGTTATCAAGTCATCGAAATTGAAAAAGAAATAAAACCGTTTATAAGAAAACTGAAAGAATATTTATTACAAGACAGTTTTTATAATCTGCAGGAATTTTTCGATTCAGGCAAATGATACAGGCCATTGAACATTTTTTTTGACATTTTCATTAATAATTAGAATTAATAGCAATGATGTATTAATATACTCGTATTTATTAAATTTAGATAACCATTTTCTGTACTTCTGAATTAACTGTGACATTAATAATAATAATAACAATGACATTTTATATATTTAATAAATTACATGTATTGATTTAATAGTTATTTCGGCCAGCATGCCGGATTTTGTGTCAAGATTTTTAAAATTTGTATAATAATTTAGAATGTATGTATTAGATATGTTTTGCTGTGCCCTACCAGGTTTGAAACTTTTCTAGTCTTGTAAGAACCAATGTACAACATGAATGCAAATAAAGAACTTGAACTTGAACTTATCATTTAGAGAGGTAGAGTGCATAAAAATAGCCCGTCTGGGGAAGAACCTCATAGAAAACCGCTGTCAAATTACAACTCCATGGAGGGTGTTCGTACGTGAGAGAGGCATGGGCAGCAGAGGTGGCATCACGCGAGTGATAATTAACGTATTGCGTTCATAAACTACGATAACCGCTATCCATCAGGTGGGCCGTATGTTTGTATGCCTCCCGACGTTGTATATAAAAAAAGTATACAAAAAAGAAATCCAAATCTTCCACAGTGATATGGGAGCGCTAAGTAAACTATTACATTGTCGAAGCATCTCATTGTAGTATTCGACAAAATACGAAACAATTTTAAGTTGGACAGATCGATGCGGAACCAATGTAACGAATGGCCTCACTCTGGTCGCGCGCCGGGCTCAGCGGGAAACGGTTTCAAATCCTCGCTCGGAGACTTGCAGCCGACACTTTAAATAAATTACATTGTGTGTATCTTCTTTAGCGGGGATGCTAAAGATCTTGCGAAATTATGCACTTAAAAATTTATATGAACAGCATTTCGATGGACAAGATCTTGACAGCTTTTATTTAGTATTTTAGGGTATTTTAAACTGAGATAATTGGAGTGATGGTGAGAAGTGTATATGTACGAACATAAAAAGATTAAATTATAAATCGATATTGAAATCGAGTAATATCAAAATGAGTAAAAGACTCTACTGTATACGATATTACAAAGCATTTCGATTGTATCAACATCAAATTAACTAACATTACTAAGTTCATATGGCAATCGTCTCATAGACAATAAACTTTCGTGATAGATTTCATGAAACCCTAAGTAACATAAGTTGTTTTAAAAGTAAGAAATAAATATATTTTTTATAGCAATTTAATACTTATTTGTTGTTCTGTTTAACTAAGAAATTATTGTTTATTATTTAATTACTAATTATTTTAAAATTTTGAAGTCTGTGGCAAGTAAAAAAATAATAGATTTAATTCGCTAACAGATGAATAGCTTCTTTTAAATAAATAAGTCGATATTTCTTTTTTTTAAGTTAATTATTTACGACTGTTACCCTATAAAAAAAAACCATCGGCGTTATATCAGGGGAACAGGGAGCCCATTGGACTGGCCCTCCCCTTCCTATCCACCTCATGGCGTACGTAACGTCCAGATACTCGCGAGCACGCAAGGCGTAATGAGCTGGTGCTCCAGTTCAAGTAGTACATTTTCCAGTATACTGTCCACTTGAGTTTGCAATATGTGAAGATAGGTGTCTGCATTCAGTCTCTCTAAAAAAACTGGTCCTAACACTCTGTTACCGAGTATACCCACACGTTCACACTAAATCTGCGTTGGAAATGATCTGGCCGCTCTACACGAGGATTAACATCGGTCCAGTAATGTGTATTATGTATGTTAAACATACCAATGCGTGTGAAGGTTGACTCGTCTGTCCACAAAATGCTGCAGCGCTCCGCACGAAGCCAACAACAGAAATCAACACGAGGCGCATGATCTTGTGGCATGAGTTCTCGTACCCTAGTGAAGTGGTATGGATGTAGCCCTTCATCGTTGAGTAACTGCCACACGTAACTATTGCTCACATTGAAAACGGCAGCTCCGTCTCTCGTACTCGCCATTGGATGACGATTAAAGAAATCCAGCACGTTTTCTTCGAACTCGGCAGGATACCGACCTCTACCCACGTCACCGGAGTCGGCTCAAACTGTAAACCTTATGGTATGCCTCGTTCCTGGAGAATGAATTATCGTGTTTATCACGGCGATAAAAGAAAAGGCAGGCAAAACCGCGGGCAGTAGTTACTTTATTATAATCCACAACTTTTATAACGGTACAATATTTATGAAAAGGTGAACGATAAACAGTCAGGTGAATCTTCAATACAGACGTTTAGTGGTGTACACCGGGCAAAACATCGAGAGGTCTATACTTAGCTTGCTATCATCCATTGAACAGTGCTTAGGATGCGGTTCCACCAGGGCTGGAACAATACCTTTGTGTTAAGTTATTTAAGAAAAAATCCAGAATAGTTGCTTCGTTTTCTCAGCCCCGTTCTATCCAGCTATATTTCTGGTATGTAAGTGTACATGCAAAATTAGGAAGGTACGGACACCATTTCAAAAAGTGTTCAAATAATAATCATGGAAGTTACCACAAATAAACATAATTTATTTATTCATTGCATTTCATTATGTCATTCACACCTATAGGATCATATAACAGTGTCAATGCGCATAATGCACCTCGGTAGGCCTAACAAGTGAAAGAGAAAGAGGCAGACATTAAATTTATAGCTAGCTATAGTTATTTGCGTCTAAACATCTTTATTCATAATAAAATCTTTTGATTCTCAAACCATTTTTCGTCTATATATTCACCTACGTCATAATATATTTTTCAATTAATATTGTCAAATAATTGTTCATTAATAAAATAATTGTAAATAAATAAACCTTTAGTAGGTACCAACTATAACCATAGTTTTCGAGGCCTATGCCTAAAGATTATTTATTTAAAATGCCGTGTAAAAACACGTGACGTCATTTGCATGTTATTAAACTACAAGTCGTAAATACTATTATATTATTCCCGACAATAAAGTTACTTGTAAGTTTGTAGCACTTAACTAACTTGTTTGTTATTAGTCAAGCAAGTGCAGTAATGACTCTTAAGTAAGTACGATAGCCATACGATAACAAAAAAAATACAAAAAAACGAATTTATTAAGAAAAATTGCAATAAAATATTAAATATTACTATTTAACCTAATTGCCCGGTATGAAGTGTTAATGTATTTTAGGTCCCATCCATTTACATCGTGATGCAGAGTCAGCAGGTTCAATGGTGGCGCGGAGTATAACAACTTTTACGGATGATAGATTCTTTACTTACAAATGACCTCACACGTTCCGAGATCAATGACCATGTACACGACCTTTTAAAATTAATATTCCTTAACATACTTGTATCATTTAAAGGCTCGTAGGTCATAAGTATTCATTATAATTAATTTGAATGACTTTTTGAATTATTTTCCGATCTCTTGTAAAGTGCGAGCTATGCAAGCGACAGAGCTTTTAGGGAATGAGGACGTGATGGATATATACGCTGCTTATATTTCGCTTGCTTGTCCAACAACCGCATACCGCTTTGCAATGTTTCAGCTTAGCGAACATAGTTTCCAACTCCGCTGTGCAGTACTCAAGTTTAACGTACAACCTTTGCTGAAAACATTGCACTGTTGTACTACCTATATATGCACGAGTAAACTTAATAGTTAATTTTATGTTGTGTTAATATGATGTACAGGGTGTCGCACGCCTGTACATGTTTTAAAGAATGAAAAACTGGTTCTGCGTACCTGCAGAATTGATGACTATACGGGGCCGATTGATAGCATTTTTGTAACTCTTGCTAGAACTTCCTGCAATTGGTGCACACATTCTTGACGTATATTCTCTTTAAGGGTTTTAAGAGTCTGAGACTTGTTGACAGTAACTCACAATTTCATGATACTCCACAAAAAGAAACCTGGAATGGATACATGGGACGGTCATACCGACTAGTGCAAATCACCATAACGGGAAATTAGGCGACACGGAAATGCAGCACTGAGAATTGGTTCGGGCAACACCGCGGTCTCCAAATCAGGATCCCTCTAGTGTCCGTCACAGCAAATAGGACTTTTTGTGTCTAATAAATATTTGTAAAGACGGCGGCGTCAGCCTCGATTACTGGTGGTGCCTCACGGCAGTACAAATCTATTGCACGAGGCGCCGTTGACGCGCGCGCTTCACACTCTCAACCTTATGGCTAACGATTTGGACCTATTTATGTGTAGTCTGAGCGAATTCACAAGGCTGGGGCTATATGTCATTAGCTATAAGGTATTTAGGTTTAGAACAGCACGATGATTTTTTATTTTTTAAGTAAATGCTACACTGTCGCATTAGACACGATTTGAATGTAATGATAGCTGTAAGTTTTGTTGAAATAAATAAATAAATATTCAGGCCATCTCACATACCGACGGAAGCGCCCTGAAGACTGGGAGTGGGAAGGAATGGGGACATTTTATATGCAGCTATAACTACTTTTCATGAGGTAGGACATATGTTTGAGTTCCTCCCGACGTAGTTTAAAAAAATGAATTTTGTTATTTGTCAGTATATTATTAAAATTTACACAAACATATTTTACAGTTCTATGATTTTATACCACTGAAGTAACAAACAAGCGTACGATCTGTGGGATAGTAAGCAGTTATCTATGAATATTTGCAACATTAGAGGTCAATCATGCGTTATATTTTGCCCCAAGCTGAAGTACTGCTTACCATAGCCTATGAGTGCTTGTCATACATTAAGTATCACTCGTGCGATGTCACTTCTACTGCTAACACAGCAACTCGTTAGGAGCCTTCTCACTCAAACGCAGGAACATAACTACCCAAAGAGTTATTTTTTATGCATAAAAATACTTGTATTGTATGGGAATAGAACCCACGAGCGTCGTTGGTAAACCGGTCGGTTATTAACCGCAGCTCCTCCAAAAAGACACGTCAATAACCAAAAATCTTTCACGGCTTTTTATTATTTTCTTATTTTTATTTATTCAACACATAAATAAGGCAAAAGGAGAGTACCCATTCATGGTTTCAAGCTGTGCACAGTTAAAATTAACATTAAAAATCAAATCATAATATTTCACTATGTCTCCCAAAACATTAAGAGATAATTTCTCCGGAGAATGAAGTACATAAAATTAAAAATACTCTGATATCATAACGTAACTCAAAAGTTGCGGTTCGCCATTTAAATGAAATTATTGCCAGTACTCAAAAGTAAATAAAGTACTCGACTCTATAAAGGCTATCAATTGAAAATATTTGTAACATAATCAACTATTAACTGCGCAAAACTTGTAATAATTATATAAATATAAGATAATTGATAACTGTTCATATATATTTACTACTTACTTGTATTTAAGAAGACGAAATTTAAAAATCGGTTATCGAATAACAAATACTTTTGAATTAATATATGGCAACATGGAGTCTTGAATTGACTAAATATAAAATACGAGTATGTTTGATGTTTCCGCTTTTGTTCTGTAGTATCTATACGGTACTATATCTATAGTTCGTTTCACCGGTTGTCTCTTGCCATAATACGTTGAGTGGAGTTTCTCGAAGTCTAACGATAATGTCAACTGATAATATAGCTGTATACATGATATTGCTAAATTATGATGATGATTATTGAAGATCTTTAAAAAAATCGCGCCGACTGCGAGCTATGTATCCATTCTGCAACCCGTTCGAAGCTGAAGAAAAAAATATTTACTCATTAATACTGCAAATACATTATATCTAGCTGCTATAATGCCTATAATCCAAGCGAAACGTATAGTGTGATACCGGTCCAAAAATAGCGTATAATGAAAAACTTTATTGGTGTTTTTCTTGTAAATCCGTAAATTTTACTCGAATACATATAGATTTCAGTCGGTTTTATTTGTACACAACAAAAATAATATTAAAACCAAACTCCATACAACAATAATTCTCCTTTAAAAACGTATTCACTTTAAATTCTATAATACTAAAATTGCCCCGATCACGCAGATGGTATGAACTCCCTTCGTTGTCTGAGCTGACTTGACATTCATAAATATTACAGCAGGCCTGGACGAATGGAGAATGAGTAACAACGGAATTTAAAATGATAATTAAACTTTAAACACATGCCAGGGATTACCATACACTGAGCGTCGTTCTTTGGGGTTTAGGGGATATTTCTCGAGCGTTTCGTTTTAATTAATGCTGAAATACTAATCGGATTAAAGGTTAGAATTGTAAACAGATTATTTGCATATTTTACTAACAATTACGCAGTATTCGTTTAAAATAACAAGATAAGATACCTATAATTTATAGCATTTTTATACGGTGCTGTTTTTTGTTTCTATCACACCGTTCCATCTGCTACTCCAACCCTAACTCATCCCACTGCAGGGATACGGGTCTCCCTGCAACCGGAGGGGTTTAGAACATACACCGCTACGCTGCTGCTGCGGATTGGTGGAGGCCTGTGTTTTCAAGCCGCCACTGAGTTAGCTTTACGACTATCATAAATGGCTCCGGATTTACAAGAAAAACGATAATAAAGTTCTTAATTTTCGGTAACATCACCTACATTTTTCGCTTGGATTATAACTCCTTAATGTAATGTATTTATGGCATAAATAAGTAAGTATTTTTTTCTTCAGCTTTGCATGAGTAGCGAAGCACATATTTAGCTCCCAGTCCACATGATTTTTTTCGAGATCTTCAATAATCATCTTCATAATTCAGCTCATCGTATATATATTGCCATATTAATATTTTATATTACACTTATATTTCGAGAAGCCCAACTCGACGTAATACGTCAAGAACGGAACGGCGAACCGGAACTTGCGAGGTGCGTTATGATATTAAAGTACTTTTAATTTTATGTAATTTATTCTCGGGAGAAATTATGGCCTCATTTTTATGAGACGTAGTGATTTTAACTGTGCACAACTTGAAACCACAAATGGGCATTCTCCTTTGCTTCCATAGTGGGACGCAATTCAGAAAACCGAGTTTACAAAATCGGAGGATACAGTTTGGTGCTCTAGCTACATATCTTGTACATAATTACACCACTTGATAGCTAATAAATTAAAGAATTTGTTTGTTTAGGGGGGGGGGGGGGGTCTTTTGACATCATTTTGCTGCATCATATAATTGTGTACCCGTTACGAATAAGTATTCACATATGCCATATTTTGTTTTTTATTTATCTGGTGTTGCTTTACTAAGGTCCACGATGAGGATCTTGGATCCTGGTCTTTATTTCATAAACTTTTAATCATTTCTTACATATCTTAAAGCTACTCCTAATAGTTAATCTGATATTTTTTAAACGAATGTTTTATCATTTCATCAACTCAGTCAATCTCAGTACAAGTGCTAATATTATTCTTGGCATCAAAATAAAACTGATGGTCAAAAAGACAGAAATTCGAGCAAATTAAAACGGTGCGAAGAAACAGCAATTTGTAATAAAAATAGTGTGACTATATGAATGCAGAATAAAGCATTTTTATTTTTAAAGGTAGTACCTACCCGTCGACATGGGTTAAAACAAAATGATTAGTAAAGAGTAGACATCGTACGGTAGAAATCGCCAACAGAACTAATGCGCAAACACTTCAACCTTTCTGCACCACGGGATTCCCATGAGTAATAAAAAGACAGCGTGCGAGTTTCCGTTTTGTCTTTCGACCACGGATCCCTTAAATGTATCGCATCTCCCAGAGATAGAAGACCGTAATAATATCTAACGTTGTTTCAATCCCAAATTGAATTAATTCGCAGAGCGCACCGCGAACTCACTTGAACGACGTTTCGAAAGTAGCTCCGAGCCGCGAGCTCTCAGAACTCGCTCGTAAAGAGCCGAGTCACGAGCACCCTGTATGTCCCGGCTGAAAATAACTGAGCTTAAGTTGTTCTCTTTGCTTTCACTTAAATAATTTAAACTCATTACCGTTTTATTCTGTGAGATTTATTCATTAAGGAAGTAATTTCTCTCGTGAGTTTGATACGCGGATTTTGAGGGTAAGATGCTCGCAATCGTTATTATTATTTGCTAGATTTTGGTGACGACTTGATTATTGTATAAAATGTTATTTGTATAGATTAGAATTTATGATTTATTATTATTGGATTTATTTATAAATCCAATAGTAAGAATTTTAAATAGATAAGAAAGGAATTGTTAAATTTGTGCTCCTTAATTATCACGATAGACATAATGACTTTACATAAATTATTATTTGTTTACGGACTCGTACACCAAACATGGCGTCGTACGTACGCTGACTTTTTTGTACAGTTTTTTGTTAAAGAAAATTTTATTATCATAATAGATAAAATATCATATTAGAATACAGGGACAGTTGTACAAATAAAATATTACAGGTTATGCAAATTATAAAATATCATTAATAAAAATTACCAATGATAACAGATCACTCTATAGGCGCAATCCGGTTGCAGAACGCGCATCATGCAAAGTGACAGTGAACAAAGCCCTTCCACAGGACGCGTGGTGGGTCATGCAGAATCGCGTAGTTTTCGGGAAATACATAATCAACAAACGTGACAATATAAAGATGTATATATATGGGGTACCCTTCGTGCTTATAAAGTTTAAACTCCTATGAAAACAAAGAAGCAATTCGTGTCAAAAACACCGCCTTTAACTTCTTACTTAATGCAAACAAATGTCAAACGGCAAAACTGAAGAGCGAACGACTGTAATGACATTTGAAACTCGGAGCTTTAGAGGTATTGAAACTTGCTACGAACGAGGCAAGCCTTCGCGTAAATAGAAGTCGGCTGCGACAGAATGCTCCTTTGTAGTCGTTTAAACCATTTTCCGGTAAATTACATTGTTACTCAATCAAAAGAGCTTAACAAACAGAGTTTCAATACGCCGCGGACCGCAAACGAAACTCCGCGGGTTCAGTTCGGTTATTTGCTACATTTTAAGATGTTAATTTAAAACGGATGTACTTAGTTAACATTTTGCCCTCGGGCGGCTTGAAAACACTGATCTCCGCCAATCCGCATTTGAGCAGCGTGGTGGAGTACGCTCTAAACCCCTTCGGTTGAAGAGAGTCCCGTATCGCTGCAGTGAAATGAGTAAGGGTTGATGTGGATGTGGTGGCTAATGATATTTCAATATCAAGGTTTCAAACGATCTCGGTGGCGCAGTGGTGGAACGCGCTAGTACCCATAACACAAGCATCGCTTACTTTGGGGCTATATGGCGCTGTGTAATTTGTCCGACAATATTTTTTTATTTATTTAAAAGGCAACAGACATATTGATAAATAAAAGAATAGTAGGGTTTTTCATCACTAAGGTTGCAAACACGTACCTGCGGAAAGTCACAAAGTTCGCCGCCGACAATACAAGATCGGCGTGGTATACCAAACTCTCTTATAAATTGGACGGTATGCTTTTTGGTCGCTAAGCGATTTTCCATTTTGTTTAGGGATAACTAAGAATCGGCCCCTTTTGCAGCAGACTGGGAAAATACCATTCACCACACAACGGTTAGTTCGGTAGGTACAACCTTCCATACGTGTCTGAGGATCGCTGAGTTGACCCCATGGAGACTTGGAGAGATGTTAGACAGAGCCATGACTAGTTTTCTACCGTTCTCCTGGGTTATTAAGGACGAGATCCGGATACTAGACGCACCAACATAAAATACCAATTGTCGTTCCGATACAGACCATGCAGGAGCACATTCATGGCGTCCTCCAGACAGCCCGATGGGCTAGCGGCGACCGTAGCAACATTAATCACGTCGACGGGAGGTCTGAACCTCCTGCACGTGACTCTGTAAGCCTGGCCCGAGATGTTGCCAAACTCGGCCGTTTGTTGAAAGTATTCAAGCTGAGTCCTCTCCGCGGCCCTACTGTACTTCAGACGTACCTTGCGGAACTAGTGCGCTGTCTCCTCTGACCTGCCAACGTTTTTCCTGTAGCGTTATCTAGAGTTTAGATATTACGGACTCTTTGCTGTTTACGCATCTCAAGCTCCACGTTCCCCCATTCATACCCCTTGGTTTACCGGGGTCGTTTACAACCCAAATATTCAGATGCCGCTCGCTCGACACATCTTACAAAATCTCTGCATAGATTTTATTAGATGCCTGCGCTAATTACGAGCCCCTCTAGTTGTTAGCGTCTCCGCTCCGCGCTCCCATATAATATCACCGCTCGTTATATCAGAGTGGTGGTGAGTGCATATTCACATCGGCCCCGATGATGACAGAGCTTTAGATATCTTAGCATTCGCTCTAGTCCTTACGAGGTGGCCTTCGCTCGCATCTCTGTACTGAAAGTATGCGGAAACAATGTAAACCTCCGGATCAAGGCGTGCTACAAAACATTGGATAGTGCCACACCATATAGACTATAAAGGTAATATGTAGCTCCTGCTCCTGACTGATGACCGTCAATTCCCTGGTCACAACCTTCTATCCACCAAGGTTTATTCGGTCTATGTTGAGTGTCTTGAGGTTACGGTGACAACTAGCCGCAGTTCACACTCAAAATGTAGCGCCTCCCTGTACGCTATCTAGCCGGGCAGTCCACAGATGCAGTACAAATTGAATATTTGCATATATACAAAGATTACTCGGTTGTAAATGGGATACGAATAATAGGTTTGAGGTTTTGAAATGTACGTTGTTTTAACTAACATAGAGGTTATAAAACGTCTCAGCAAATGAATATACCTAGCGAGTGAGTGCAGCGGTGCGGCTGCAACACGCACTGGCGCGGATAACTTTTACATTTGTGTTGGCTTTGTGAAACAGAAATTAAGAAATTGTGCGAAAAACAAATATTACACAGCACTGATCAACAAAACGTATTATAATTTTACTCATGAGCACTTGAAATGCAATTATATCTGTCTATCTGTAATGTTCATGCCAGGAATTATCAGAAAAATCCCAACGTTCGAACTGATATACCGACATAACAATAAATCATAAAAACGTGTATAGCATCTAATCATCTCAGTGTTTCGAGCCTATCATCCAATGGGAGAACATTTTAACCAACAACCTAACAAGTGCCGCGAGGTTGATCCGCGAACTAGCCAATAAGAACTGTTTTACTCCCCGAGCGGTTGTGGTTAATCTTGTTGGTATGCAAAATCGATCTCCTTGATTTTAAATAGGCTATTTTCTTCATGCTATGAATTTACTACATTAGTCACAACTTGGATACCTACAAATATTCAAAACTAATTGCTTCACATATAGTACATTTCAATAATTGTACTACTTATATACCTATATATATATATATATATATATATATATATATATATATATATATATATAAACTCAAAAAGAGGGAGTAGGAACCACCGAAACGTTGTTGTAAATGGCCAGGTGTTAACTAATGAACAATGTGCCGAAGCGTTTGCAGAGTATTTTTACTCTGTCTATAGCAAGGAACGGGCCAAATTGGATGTGGACGCAGCTGTGACGGAGGCGAGCGAGGCCAATGGAGGGGCGCGAATCCATCTAGACCAGTTGCAGTTGAGGGATGTCCAACGTGCACTCCGTCAACTTAAACCTAAAAAGTCGGCAGGACCGGACGGTATTCCATCCTATATTTTTAGGGATTGTGCTGGGGTTCTAGACAAACCATTACTTCACATCTACAATCTATGTTTGGGAAAACCTGAATTTCCAGAATTTTGGAGAGTAACTCGGGTCATTCCAGTGCCGAAAGGAAGTTCTGGAACCTCGGTGGACGGATACAGACCGGTGGCTGTGCTGTCGACTCCAGCGAAAGTGTTGGAATCTGCAATACACTACAGCGTTTATTCACAGGTGAGCGCCCAACTCTCTGAGGTTCAACACGGATTCCTACCTTCCAGAAGTACTACAAGTAACCTTATAACTTACATAAATGATATTCTGCCGACAGTGGACAGTGGGGGACAAATTGACGCTGCCTACTTTGATTTCAAAAAAGCCTTTGATTTAGTCAATAACGATGTACTGCTTAAAAAGTTGGCAGGCGTTGGTTTTACTCCGCATTTACTATCATTTTTTGCAGGTTACATGCGGGATCGCCAACAATACGTGGAATATCAGGGACATATATCAAAGCCGTATTACACTAGGTCAGGTATAAGTCAGGGAAGTAACCTCGGGCCCCTTGAGTTTATTATAATGATAAATGACCTTCCCAGGGTGGTTAAGAATGCAAAATGTCTACTATTCGCTGACGATCTCAAGCTATATCTCGCTGTTAAAGACGAGGAGGACTGTAAGAGGCTACAAGATGACATTAACAGAGTAGTTACTTGGAGCCAGGACAATCACTTACCGTTCAATACCTCAAAATGTGTTACAATAACTTTTTCGCGGGCACACACACCAGTGCGGCATTGCTACAATATTGACAAGACACCCATATCTAGGGTAAATGAAGTTAGAGATTTGGGCGTCCAAATCAATACTAATTTGACATTTCGGGATCACATCGTCAAATGCTGTAAAAACGCTTTTAGGAATTTAGGTTTTGTGTTAAGAAAAGCTTACGAATTCACAAATACCAAAGCTGTTATAACTTTATATAATACACTGGTCAGAAGTCAGTTAGAAGGCAACTCAGTCATATGGGGTCCCCATGAAGTCAAATACACCCTCATGTTAGAGCGGGTGCAAAATAAATTTATCAGATATTTATATTTAAGGCTATATGGGGTGTACCCATTCTATCCACTAATGTATCCAACATTATTTATTTTAGGCATGGTTGGATATAATGAGCTCAAGGTTAGGAGAGAACAGTCGATGGCCTTATACATTTTTAAAGTAATCAGAGGGCGGATACATGACACGGATATGTTAGGTAGATTAAAATTTTCTGTTCCTGACAAGTACGTGGGGCGACGTCGGCGGCCCTGCCTTCTGCTGGCACCGCGCGCTAGAACTAAACTGCTGAGCGAAGCACCACTGACGCGCGCACTCCACACTCTTAATAGGATAAATATAGAAATTGACATCTTTGTGTGTTCTATCAGTGAATTCACAAAGGCAGCATTATGGACCATTTGTTACAAAACGACAAATTAATAAGATGGACAACACGTGTTTAATTACGAGCAAAATTTTACCAAGATTTTTTGTCTTAATTTTTTGATGATTAATGATGTTTAATAATATAATTTTGTTGAATTGTAATAATGAAAATATATGTAAAATGTAAACTACGAACATAATAATAATACTCTATTGACGATTATTACGCTATCGCATTGGGTAGGACAAGCCTGTAAGGATAGCTGTGAATATTGATGAAAATAAATAAAAAAATAAATAAATAAATATATATATGTCTTCACGCCAGACGTCTGTTGGGGTAGGTAGAGAGAACCGAGTGCCATACATCAGGTGGGCTTCATACTTGTATGCCTCCCGACGTTGTATATAAAAAAATAGGAATAACACGGCATTTGTTCAGCAAAATCTCCGTTATAAACAGTTTAAACCGACGCTCTGAATGGTGAAAATGAAATAAGCGGCGTTAATGCGAGCACTTCATCCCGCTGACGGTGATCCGACGAAGGAACGAATAATAAACAGCTGCTTTTGCAAAAATAGTTTGTTGGCAGCTTAGAAAATATATCGTGCAACACTGGAATATTGTTATGAATTTACATGAAACTCGTTTATTTTTTTCACATGACGTGAAAAAGATGCGATGTAAAAAAGATATAAGGTAAAAAAGAGGATACATGTTTAAGAAGATATGAGAATACATGTCATTTGTAAGAAGACATGAGGATACATGTTTAAGAAGATATGAGGATACATGTTAAAAAGACATGAGGATATATGTCATGTGTAAGAAGACATGAGGATACATGTCATATGTAAGAAGACATGAGGATACATGTTTAAGAAGACATGAGGATACATGTTTAAAAATACATGAGGATACATGTTTAAAAATACATGAGGATACATGTTTAAGAAGACATGAGGATACATGTTTAAGAAGATATGAGGATACATGTTTAAAAAGCGACTGAATATTTTTTTTATAGAACGTCGAGAGACATACGAGCATACGGCCTACCTGATGTAAAGTGGTTACGGTTGCTTATGACACATTACACTCGCGCAACGCCACATCTGTTCTCATTTGCTAGTTAGGAGTTGCTAACACAGCAATCCCTTAGGTATATACTGATGACCTCGCTCACGCGCAGGAACACAACAACCCTTCAGGGCTGTGGATGTGTGTGACGTGGAGGTATTTCTCTAAACGAGTTCATTTGATTTCGCCCCACTTCTCTTAATTTTATTAAGTAAGGGTCTCAGCATGTACATATGGATAAAGCACTATTCTGTCAATCAATAATGTAAATATTAGCGTATAGCGTCATTGAATAATGACTGACATTTCCCAAAGGATAAACGAGAATAAGGAAATTTTCAGAGGTTAATAACGCGACTTTGACACCGACGCTCGTGGGTTCGATTCCCACACAGGAGAAATATTTGTGTGCATGAACATGTCTGTTTGTCTTGGTCTGAGCTTTTTAAGAGAGGTAAGGTAGGTACGTCAAAGCAGCCCGTCTGGGGAAGTATCTCCACCTCGCAGAAAATCGCAGCCAAATAACAATTCGATGAGGGTTATTGTGTTCCTGCGTGAGTGAGGCAATGCAGTAAGCTCCTAAAGAGTTGCAGTATTAACAGCAGAGGTGGCATCGCGCGAGTGATACTTAATGTATTGGAAGCATTCATGGGCTACGGTGACCGCTTTACATCGAGTGGGCCCTATGCTTGTATGCCACCCGGACGTTGCGTACAATAAATATGAAGGTGGCAATAAGGTAAGCAGATAATGTAAATGAATTACTTCATTCTATTCAATTCTGACCTACGAACAAGACATAAAGAATTAAAAAATCGGCCAAGTGCGAGTCGGACTCGCGCACGAAGGGTTCCGTACCATTATCTATAAAAACGGCAAAATAATCACGTTTGTTGTATGGGAACCCCCCTTAAATATTTGTTTTATTTTAATTTAATTATTTATTCTTAAAGTGAATATATAACTAAATATTCTGTGAATATTTCAAGCGTCTACCTGTTGCCGTTATCAATATCGAGCAAAAAAAATCGGCCAAGTGCGAGTCGGACTCGCGCACGAAGGGTTCCGTACCATTATCTATAAAAAAGGTAAAAAAATCACGTTTGTTGTATGGGAGCCCCCTTAAATATTTATTTGATTCTATTTTTTAGTATTTGTTGTTATAGCGGCAACAGAAATACATCATCTGTGAAAATTTCAACTGTCTAGCTATCACGGTTCATGAGATACAGCCTGGTGACAGACGGACGGACAGCGGAGCCTCAGTAATAGGGTTCCGTTTTACCCTTTGGGTACGGAACCCTAACGAGCAAAAAAATCACGTTTGTTGTATGGGAGCCCCCTTAAATATTCATGTTATTCTATTTTTTAGTATTTGTTGTTATAGCGGCAACAGAAATACATCATCTGTGAAAATTTCAACTGTCTAACTATCACGATTCGTGAGATACAGCCTGGTGACAGACGGACGGACGGACGGACAGCGAAGTCTCAGTAATAGGGTTCCGTTTTACCCTTTGGGTACGGAACCCTATTACTGAGACCCTAAAAAAGATATTACAGCCGTGGGCGTTACGGAACCCAAGCGGCTCTCGTCGTATACATTGTGAGGCTGTTTACAAATAAACGAAATGATAAAAAAATTTTGCTCTTCTAGCCGAGTTCAAATTATAATCCAGGTAGTCGTTCTTTCAATATAGACTGACACTCAAGCGTTATTTCATTCAATCAAGTATCATTAAAACTTATTGATCAATATCTCGTACCAAACACTTCGTTAGCGCATCGATTCAAGTTTAAGTTCCGTTCTAGAGCAGCTTCTCCAGATTGTTTTCGACTCTCAGCTTCTCGAGAATTTATCTTTCAAAAACCAATTTTAATATTTCGTCTTCGAAAGTATTCTTCGAAAAATTCTCATCTTTCGCATCGCGTATTAAGGATTAAGTTCCAATTCGTGCTTCGAGAGAGAGTGCACCATTTCCTTTGTCAGAGATTGGATTGCTTTTATTAAAGAACGTAATGCCTTTCCTTTATGTAACATTATTTGAAACTTCGTTCTTTGCAGTTGTATAGTTTTTTGCTGTATCTAGTGCTCAGAAGTTTTTCAGGATGATTTAATTTTCTGCTAGCGTTATGAAATTTTAATAAATTACCTTCTCCATTTGCATTATGAAAGCAGGATTTGTTTAAATTAATTTATGTTATGACTAGGGTGTACCGGCTACTTTCAACGTATTTTACTTTGAGACAGGAATAAAGGTTTTCTGTAACGAATACTTTAGCTTTCGAAGCGATCTAACCTTTTTTTTATACTACGTCGGGAGGCATCCAAGCATACGGCTCACCTGATGTAAAGCGGGTACCGTAGCCTATTAGCGTTTGCGATATATTAAGTATTAATAGCGCGACGCATCCTCCGCTGCTTAAACAGCAACTCCTTGGAAGCTTACTGGTGACCTCACTCACAAGCAGGAATACAACAACCCTCTAGGGAGTTGTTATTTGGCTGTGGTTCTCTGTGAGATGGAGGTACTTCCCCAGACGGGCTGCTTTGATGCGCCCTACCTCTCTTAAAAATATATCAAGTAAAGTGTCGATAGAGGTTTACTTAACACGGAAACGTCTCTGAGTAGCCATGTTTCAGTTTAGTAAATATCACAATAAATAACTTTTGAATTATATCTTCACATTGGTAATTCGGTGCCAATATCGTGCTTAGCGGAATGCAGAGATGATGTTTTCATTGCTATAATACTCGTACTTAGGGTTGTTTATAAAAATATTTGTTCTACAAAATGCTGCTATCCAAAATGTTGTTTTCACCAAAGTACCCCAATGGTCGATTCCGAGACTACAGATACGTGACATGCTATTTCACCATTGTACTGGTTGGGAAAATCATTGATTTAAAAAGTGTATTAGAAAAACCCAGAAGGCCTCGAAACGTTGCTATATCCACTAAATTCGAGTTTTAATAAATGTCACTAGGATGAAAAGTAAAAACCATAAACAACATTCATGTGACAGATTCATAACACCTAAAATAAATGAATTATACTGGAACTGGAATTTGGATCAAAAATCGAACATTTGCTGAAAATTACAACTCTGTTATTTTAATGGAGAACCAAATAAATATATAAGTGGAGAAAATAATCAGGCTCCGTTTTAAGTATGGGACAAACTTAAAACAGAGCCTGATTTTTGTTTTGTTCACCCTGACGTGAGTCATAGGAAGTCGCACTTTCGGTCCATTTTTCTTGCGGAGTATATTTCAGAAACTTCAGGAATTTACAATTTCTGTGTACTATACTCCTTATGTTATTAAACGACAAATACTGAAATCGCCCATTCATGATTTAGATAATTTTTATAACGACTTTATTTTACAGGATGGTATTGACTACATATTATTATAGTTGTATAGGTATATGTTGTAGGAAATATCAATGGCTTTAAACTAAGTATTTAAACTAACTCTTCTAACTAGGTTAACCGACATACGATAATTGACCACCTAATTGAAAATGGTATATCATTACATTTCTCCTCATACTGCTTAGCTCACCTGCAGAGTGAGAGCACCTAAACATTATTGTGATCAGGTTACATCTCACTGGCAGATTAACGAATTTACTACAATTTATCGAAACATAACGAAAGCCATTGTAATATTCTTACTGAATGTTCTCGTTAATTTTCTGTCATAATTTAGAAATAAATATGAAACATTGCAGTAAAAAGGAAAACTGCATCATGCCAATGTACAGAGGAATAACTGTAATTGAATCTATTTCCTTTCCTATTTAACTCTAAAGCTTGGGCCACACTCGCGACGACAATGCGTATTGTCATCATGTCTCGATGTACTTAGCCTAGACATAGACATAGAAACTTCAGCACTTTGTTTCGTTGCCGATATTCTCGTATTACCCTATCACATGTTCATTCTGGCATTACTCTGTCAGTTCATTAATTTGACGTAGTGTTTTTACACAATCACAACAACTTTCATTACTTATGTTTAAGAATCATCCGTAGCCCTATATTATGGATAGGTCTATCGATACTTTCTGTAGTATAATCAATAGTTTGTCGTATTTTTCCAACACAAATAAAGTACTACTTTACATGTCATGTAATATAATATAGTTGAAGGGAAACGTTGCATTGTTTATGCTTTACGAAAGAGAATCGTTGCCTTTATTTAAAACATAGGCTATAAAAACCACTCAAGGGACTATACAACTAAATAAATATCCTCTCAGTTATCTCTCAGTATATTTATAAAAAAAAACATCGAGCATACTCATAATAATCATGTATTTAAAAAAAAAGTCGCATTCTAAGTTCAAAGAAAGACTTGTTGCTGCTTCTAGCAGCAACAAGTTACCCAAGCCGGTACATCGGCTCCATAAGACACGCATGCAATTCGTTGACCCACCTCATTCAAAGTGGTTATCGTAGGATAAGCCAACCATTTCTCAGTAATGTTTAATTCTACCATTTGACATCATTATTGTACAAATATGCACATGAATTTATTTGTAACATCTAATTGACTATTAGAAAAGGGACCTACTTTAGCAAATTTCTTTCGGCATTTCTTCTTCGCCAATGATAAATGCTAGCAGATTAAAAAAAATAATAACATAAAAGAATTGAACACGATGCAATACGATTACAGTAAAACAGTTTAAATGTCTAATTGCATGCGTAGGCCCAACGGGAAATAAAGTTTTTTTGTCTTATTTGAATGCTTCCAATAGATAAAGTACCTACCTATCTATATAGATAAGCTCGCGTCTTGTCATCTATTCTACTAACACAGCAACTATTTACTACTATACCAATACGCTGACATACATTTATTGTAACAATTAATAAAAATGACCTATAGCAATTTTCTTTCGAGATCTATTCTTCCCTAATTATCATTTCCCAAATCATGATCAATTAAAAAAAAAAACAATGAAAACTACTCATATTAGAAATTAATCAGATTTCATTAAGATTTTATTATATATAATATTGTTGTTATTGTAATCTCTTTATTGTCAAAATATACATAACATATGCAGTTACAAATCTTTAGTATGTACAAAGGCGGACTTATCTCTGTAAGAGATCTCTTCCAGCCAACCTTTATAAGCTTAACAGGAATATGTAATACATATATAGGCAGAGAAACTATCTGTACCTTCTTTAACACAAATATCATGAACTATATATGAGTATAACATGAGTCATTGCAACAGTAAAAACAGATACATAAATATAACACAATATTATGCGAGGGTCTATTGAGGAATACACATTTTTTTATCTTTAACACCTATGAATGTCGAGGTATGTAAAGGGCCACGTCTTAGGGCGCCCCTTTCTCTCAGTGTACCCGCAAGGGATCTGGCGTGAAAATATTATATCTTTAGCTCACGTACAACTATTGGCAGTGAACTAATTGGTCTGCCAACAATGTGGAAGTTTTTAACCTGACGTCCGAATGACTTTGGCATAAAGGAATAAATTGTAATGTTTTTCGCATTCGCACGAACTGCAACAAGATTACCACATACGTCGGCTTAAATGTGATTAAGGAATTGCTATCGTTAAATACAAAGTGACCTCCACATGTTTGTTGTTTCTGGCGCTTGTTATTGCTAGAAAGTGACGACAAATCGACGACATCGGCCATAAACTAAACACGAAGTTCTCTCGCACGAATATTTTCGCGAGTATGAATACCCAACTTTACAAATGTACCGAAGCATATGAAAATAAAATCTCATGTGAGAGGAAGTTACCGTTGTTGGTACGGAAAGCTTTCAAATACATAAAGGTGAAAGAGGAGTATAAGATTCTTCAGTAATGCAATGTTGCAACTAGTTTCCGATCGAGGTTTCGGTTCAGTTTTATTAAAGCAAAAGAGCCAAGAAAAATAACGCTGTTGAGTTGTAAAGAGACTCCATTTGTAAGATCACACTTTTATGTTCACTTTGAAAGAGTCGCGGCTTGCGGAGCTAGTCGCGTGAAGTTTGTATTATGACTCCGTCTTGCGTTCAGTTAACTGTATGTTCAAATATATTTAACTTCTTTTCTTCTTACACGTATTTTTACATTATGCTTGTTAGTTATGAGAAGTTTTCATTATATACACAATGTCGGGAGACATACAAGCATAAGGCTCATGTGATTTGGGTGCCGTAGCCCAGTGTTCCGCAAACTTTTTGTGTTCTATGTACACCAACGAAATCAACGAATTTTAGATGAACAAAACAACGGACCTCGGGCAAATTTGTATGGGGTCTGTCGTGACGTGATACTGGTTTGAATATTTTCATAGTGACTCATGAAAAAACCGATTACAACTGTCATCTTACAAAACGATGGGGTTAAAATTAAAGCAAAATCTATTTATTAAACTTTTTCTTTTTTCTTTCAACACAAAATACCAGCAACAGAAATAATAATGTTATTATCACAAAACATGACAGATTAAAACGAGTCGAGTATGCGCAAACTTGCATTGCCAGAGGAACATCTGGCTCGTCAATTATATAACAATTCAAATTTTATTTTTAATTTGAAGGCCATTTTGACCTTGTTCCTTGAGAGATAGAAACGGTGTTCCTGAACATTCCTATTCTACTTTTTTGTGCTGAATCCGAATCTGAAGTCAAAATTCGAATATTCGAAAAAAACGCACACATAGATTAGATTAGATATAGGAACGGTTTCATATAGGAACGGTGTTCCTGACCAGTATATATATATACATATATATAAGTGCAGATCCTCATCATCATACAATGTTCATAAAAGTACACTTCACACTACAATAAACAATCGTATTAACATATCATTACTGAACATCGTGATTTGTTGTAAGATTATTATGTTACCTATCTTACAACAATGTAATATATATAAACCATGTAATGTTTGATAATTAATTTTATTTCTAATTTAATTATGTGTTTAATTATAATTACGTATTGAATTAGTTCAAATACTGACACTGACTCCCTTCTACAAGTGTCGTTCTAAGTAATTATTATCTGGCGGCCACGCAGACGTAAAAGGAGTTCCATCAGAAAAAAAGAGAAAAACTGTTCTCATTTAGAGCCATCGCGTCATGTTTTACGGAACAAATGGAATCGATCGGCGTTTGGATTTATGTAAAATCTTTTTAAAAATATTTTTTGGCTTCTCCATAACTATTTAAATGGAAAACATACTCGACTCCAATATGAATTTATTATTTATATTATAATTAGCGAACCGGACAGACGTTGCCCGAAAATGAAATGTAAATTCTAGAATACAGCGACACCTATTGAGCCCAATTGTAAACATAATCAGGGATCCACACGAACACACAAAACTAAAATCACTAAATGCGCTCCCGCCGTTCAAGAGGCGTTTAGTGACATGTACATAGAATTATACATAAATAAAGATAATATTTATTTTTTTATAACAGAGTACAATTCTAACAGTATAATAGGAAAAACGTAATTAAACTAACATATGTTTTCGTTTCCTTTACTTTAAGCTTGTCTGGTAGAAATCGCTTTGTGCTAAGACTATCTTTTACGTGTTTACGTGGCGCAGTCCCGACTTTGACACCAATGCTCGCGGGTTGGATTCCCACACAAAATAAACATTTGTGTACATGACCATGTCTGGTTGTCTTGGTCCCGATATTTTAAAAGATGCGCCTTACCGCGCATCAAAACAGCCCATCTAGAGAAGTACCCCCACCTCACAGAAAACCGCAGCCAAATAACAAGTACCTAGAGGGTTTTTACGCTCCTGCGTGCAAGTGAGGTCACCAGTAAGCTCCAAAGAGTTGCTGTGTTAGCAGAAGCATCGCGAGAGTGATACTCAATATATTACAAGCGTCCATAGCTGCAGTAACTGCCTTACATCAGGCGGGCCGTATGCCTCCTGACGTTGTATAATAAAATAACTATAATTATCTATAAAAACGGCATAAAAATCACGTTTGTTGTTTTATTTTAATTTAATTATTTATTTTTAAAGTGAATATATAACTAAATATTCTGTTAATAGTTTAACCGTCTACCTGTTGCCGTTATCAATATCGTTGTATGGGAGCCCCCTTAACTGATTGCACGGTACCGCTATATGTTGTATAAAATACCTTGATAATGCCGTAAAGGCGAAACTGTTCGGTAAAAATAATTATTAAATAAAATTGTGAAGTGGAATCTGTACAAGTGCAAGTATTAACATTAACGCGATGCCCCCTTAAATATTTATTTTATTCTATGTTTTAGTATTTGTTGTTATAGCGGCAACAGAAATACATCATCTGTAAATATTTCAACTGTCTAACTATCACGGTTCATGAGATACATCCTGGTGACAGACGGACGGGCGGACAGCGGAGTTTCAGTAATAGGGTTCCGTTTAAACGGAACCCTAAAAATGTACAATAAACTGTATTTAATGCAGATTGAAGGACCGGTGCCTGTAGGCAGCAAGAAACTACTCTCCCCTAGGTTGACCATTTATTATGACCATTGGTCACCCAAATGTACCTTCAAAATTCGACCACACTCAGTATTGAAACAGGCTAACCAGAAATTTCTTGTTTACCCATTGTTTATCACTGTATCAACGTGGAAACCAAACATAGCCAATAAACCGCCCTCCACAAACACAGGCAAGTCTTCAGCGATGGATAGGTACAGTCAATACAGTTCACTCCCGTAATTAACACTCAAAGGTATCTGTGTACTTATCTACGTTTAACCGATTGCTTTCATAAACATCCAATCAAACAGATTTCAATGCCAAAGGCCTGATTGAAACTCAGTAACAGTGATGAGGGATTGTTTCTATGTACACATGGCGATGTGGTACAAGAAGGGAATTGTTCCGTATTAATTATATACGTCGCAAGGGAAAGAAGGTTTCAGGGATTCCACGAAGTTCCTAGACATATCACGAAATGACGGCAGATGTCGAATTATCTTTTAAATTACGTCTTTAATAACACGTGTTTAATAACATTTCTGATCTGCAGACGGCTTATCTCTCTCTTTTTTTTTATTTTCGATATTTATTTATTTATTGTTAGGAAGACCAACAGCTACAGGTAACATAATAAGTAACAATATTAATTGCTAATGGAGCCAATTACAGCTCCTCACAGATACAACTTGAATGATTATTTAAAGGAAACATGAACACAAATAACACGCTGTTACAATAAGATGTCGTGTATTATATATTATATATTTATATTAATTCGACAATTAAAATCGTTTTAACGCAGTCACACGGGCTCCCGGCCCCAAGCCGGCGCCCGTGGTAACGAGACGGAGGTACGTCTCGGATCTTATTCCGTGATGTCCGGTTTTTTTAACATTTTACTGGTTCCAGTATACTGAAATGACGTATCACCAAAAGCATGTTATTATTTTGTCACTACTAGACAAGGATATTCGACATCTAGCGTGATTTCGTAATTTCGCTAGGGATTTCGTGAATTCCCCGGTATCATCATTACCCTGCGACATGTATATGTTTTGCGAGCAGCGATGGCCCCATTCGATAAACAAACAGATCTTTGAACGACTGTTCGAAATCTTTTGTGGACATGTACAACTAACTTCGTGTTTTCAGATTTATGTACTTACTAGCTGAAGCCAGCGACTTCGCTCGCACTTATCTCGGTGTTCTGTGGGAATCCCTTTTTTTTTACTTTATTCTTCTTGCTCGGCTTCCAAGCGTCGCATTGTGATGTTGTGTAGCCTATAGCCTTCCTCAAGAATTGCTATCAAATTCATAAAGCCTATAGCATGTTATTCTCACGATTAACGTCTACAACGCCTGATGATGCCTCGTGGAGAGGCGAAACACGTGTCGCAGCCACGACCTGGCCAGTCCCTCTGTTCTAAAATAGGGATTTTTAATTAGCAACTCGAATGGGAGGAGGTCGATTGTGAACACGCAAGTTAAGCGACTGCAACTGGAGCTTTTCTATGGATGGGTTTATCTACTTCGAGTTTCTCCGCACGTTATGCCATCGGCGGTAGCGGTTGCTGTCGAAGTTCAACTTTCAGAGCAACGTGGCGGAAAATGCTATAAAGCTCTTTGGTTAAAAGGAGACCTATAGCCCTGCCAACCATCCCTAGTCGGATGAATAATAGATGCTGTCTATATATATACACACACGCACGCACTTCAGACAATCCTGATGTAAAGTGGTTACTGTAGCCGTGTAACATTTTAAGTATCTAAACATTATACTTGCGATATCACCTCTGTTGCTACGAGTAATACAGCTACTCTTAAGATCTTACTGGTGAACTTATAGGGTCGGCAACGCATGAGTGACACCCCTGGTGTTGCAAATGTCCATAGGCTACGATGACTGTTTACTATCAGGCAGGACGTATGCTTGTTTGCCACCTTAGTGGTATATATAAAAACTCCCTAGCAAGAATCAGTAACCCTCATAGGAGTTGTTATTTGTCTGCGGTTTTCTGTGAGATGACGGGTTGCTTTGTAGCGCCCTACTTTATAACATCCAGGCCAAGACAAAGTGACATGTTCGTTCACACAAAAGTTTGTCTGGTGGAGTTGTATTAGAATAGTTACAAAATACACATATACACAGTTACAAAATTAAAGTCACTAAAAAACTGAATTATTCATTAGTTTAATACACACAGTTACAAAATGTTACAAGTGTTAGTGAAATTATCACTTAAAAACTAAATTATCTGATGACGAAGATTAAAACTAAAGTCCTTGTTTTAAGTATCATTTTGAGGTGCCGGGAATAAGAACGCCGATAAAGACGCCATTCACGAACAGCCCAGAATAAGTGAAACGAACTAATTCCATTATAAAGTCTCTTTAAATTGACATAATCCTGTTTTTGTTGGGATTAAAAACTATTTATCAAAAGAATTGTTTGCTGTTCCAAATAAAGTGGAATTCAAATGAAATGAGCCTCGAATTGCTGAAGCAGATGTTGCAAGAGTAATCGCTTTGTAGATTATTTAGCTTATTTATAGTATTGATATAAACAGTAAATTGCAGAAATAAAGTCATTATTTGACCATACATCTGACATATTGATTTAGAAATCTAACGAAATCATGAACGAAAAAATATACTGATATTGATAGTTATATTATAGTATTCAAGATTTCATATATTCATGCTTAACACGAGTTCTGTAGTAGGTAATGATCTCAAATATTATTCCCATACTATACTTTTCATGTAGAGGAAATATAACAAAAGGGGATTAATGAAATAAATGTTGCGAATAAAGTAAGGAGAGACTAGACTTGGATGGGATCCACCATCGTTTATACATGCAAACGCTGTCTCTTCATTGACAATTTCTGTGCCATCAGCTACAGCTTTGGTTGCTGTGGTTGTCTCTGTCTGTGTATCCACCATCAGAAACATAACGGCTACTGTTCTGCCTGCTAGTCATAGCAGCACATATATATCATTATAAAGAGAACGGCTACTATCTAGAATGCTATATATATCTCCGCGAGTATACATAATCTGAAACAGAAGAATCATGGAGTAGCTGTCATAACCACTGTAGTCGTCTATATGCATATTCACCATCTGAATCAGAAGAAGAAACGATATTGCCCTCAATTTTTATGATGATCTCTGTGTCACGTTATTTGCATTGGAATCATTATAGATGGTGGTGGCAGAGAGACAACCGCAGCAATCAAGGCAGTTGCGCTGATGGTGTTATGCACCTTCTGACGGCTGTAGCATACCCTATCCATAGCAAATTACACTCACCTACTACATAACACATTGTCTCATAATAGTCAATCACCCTGCTTAGTTCTAATCTATCCTTAATTAATTCACAATATTTATTACTTTCTTTCTATTTTGCTATATTTTCCTCGCTTGAAAGATATTGTATATGAATACCATTTACCCAGTACCAGACCTTGTATTTAGGCAGAAATATTTGAAAATATATAAATATTTGGCAATTATTTTGTTGTACTTACTGTTCTTGATATAATTTTATTCATCGTTTCGCCAGACTTTCAGATAAATAAGTTATATATATAGTACAACAATGAATTTATTGCTATAATTTTACGTTAAGGGAATGTGACTGATACTGACTTAATAAAAATTAGCTAATAATACACAAAGCGATTACTCTTGCAACATCTGTTTCAGTAATTCGAGGCTCATTTCATTTCAATTCCACTTTATTTGGAACAGCAAACAATTCTTTTGATAAATCGTTTTTAATCCAAACAAAACAGGATTATGCCAATTTAAAGAGATTTTATAATGAAATTAATTCGTTTCAGTTGTTCTGGGATGTTTGTGGATAGCGCCTTTGTCGACATTCTTATTCTCGGTAATTCAAAATGATGTTTAAAAGATGGACTTTGGTTTTAATTTTGGTCGTAAGATAGTTTATTTTTTCAGTTTGTCCATCCATAACTTCACGCCAAATCCCTTACGGGGTAGGCAGAGAGAACCGAGCGCCACGCGACTCATCCTTACATACCTCACTCGCTTCTTTCACATTCATTGCTCTTTTCATGAACGCTCGGTTTCTAGGGCTCCTGACATCACCTTCTGATAGAACACGACCAATCTGATCATAATAGGTAAGTCTTGGCCTTCCTCGGCTCCTACATCCTTCCACTTTTGCATTGTATATCTGCTTCGTCATTCTTTCATCCTGCATTCTTTCTACATGTCCGAACCAACGGAGCATGCCTCTTCTTATTTTAACACCGACGCTCTCTTTCAGACCAACTCTGCTTCTAACCTCATCATTGCGGATACGGTCTGCAAGCATTACACCACAGATTTTGCGCAATGCTCGCATTTCAATCGTCGTTTAAAACCGCCTGTGTCGAGACATATATTTGATTTAGTAAGACTTTATCAGCAACATGTCTTAACAT
This sequence comes from Pyralis farinalis, assembly GCA_947507595.1. NCBI lineage: Eukaryota > Metazoa > Arthropoda > Insecta > Lepidoptera > Pyralidae > Pyralis > Pyralis farinalis. The sequence continues at coordinate 1,598,422 of OX382264.1, forward strand.
CATAAATGTCCATATAAGTTTTCTAATGCACCACATTAGCACTTCAAGATGAGTGTGCCAGGATAGTCGTTGGTGGAGCATGACACCTAACTATTTAACATTATTAACTATCTCTATAGTAGTGCAACTACATTTAGCATCGAATATGTTCGTACATTTATGTATTTTGATTTTGAAGGAAGGTGCGTGTTGTGTTAAAATAGACTTAATGAAACAAATATAGTTGGTTTTACTAGCATTTAAAGTAAGTAAGTAAAGGTTTAGCCACCTTGTCATTTTACTTAATCCGATTTCTAAAGATTTATGCACTGACTGCCATAAAGTACCAGAGAAAACTACTGCAGTATCGTATAAACGTTCCTATTTTCAACATTCATATTATCTATATAAATCAAGAACAGGGTCGGACCAAGTACACTTCCTTGAGGAATACCAAATATTGTTATTGATTCGTCGCTTATCACTTCCCCGACTCTGAGTGTTTGTTTTACCACTCTGAATATTTTTAATGTACTTTTTAAATACATTGTCAGGAAAGGACAGAACTGTTTCAGGCAACTTATTATAAAATCGAATACAATTTACAAGAAAAGATCTACCAGTCCTAGCAAGCCGATGTACCGGCATACACAACTTATTTACCTCACATTGTTAACATTCAGATTCTAAATCCTAAATTGTGAATTGGAAATTAATTTAAATGAATTTAAGTGGTTCGTAAGTCGTTTGTTTAATAGTTTTTCGATATCTTTGGCAATAGCTTTGAAAACTGAAATAGGTCTCTAATTACTGACGTCCCTCATATCCCCTTCTTTGTGCACCGGTGTAATTGTTGTTATTGATTCCAGGAAAAATAACTTTACAAAAACAGAGATTCACAATATGAACTATTAAGGGAACTAGAAGATCACTGGCCATCACTGGCCAAGCCAAAAATGTAGGAAGTTGAAAAGGCGTTATATTGTAAGATAAATATATAACTGCACAAATAACATACTTTTGCCTGTCTGCATGCCGCAGCGCCTGTAACTTTTAAACAATGTGAGGTAATTTAAAACTTGGTTATTACTTACTTTGGAGTTTAATATCGAATTCTATAAGTAATGTAAGTGTACAAGTACTAAAATAATTAAGTAGGTACAGTTGATAAGTAAATAGAATTGATTATGTAGATGAATAGTCTGAAATATTGATAATGTATTATTTAAATAGATCGAACTATTTACATGATGACATTATCTTAAACAGTATACCCTATGGATAATAAGAAACTAAAGGAACTTAATACTGATTTTCTGAAAACGACAAATTACACAAATACGAATGCCTAAATGCAGGAGGACTCTTATCATAGCATTAAACTGCCTATTCTGAGTCTTCTTTTCATATAAAAGTGTAAAAAAATTGAAAATTTATTAACGATATATTAACATAGTAAAGAGGTGTGATGACGGAGATGGAAGCTGGTCATGTGAACTCCAGAGAGCTGCTTGACAAATGATATCTTATTTTTATGACAAAGTTTTGACTATACATAATTAAAATTATTTTCTTGAAAAATAAGATTATAAATTGCAACAAAACAACAATTTACATAAAAGATGTAAATAAAAAAAAAAACTTAATATAAACAAACAATAATTAACGCGTCACAGATACAGCAAAACTATACTGATAAGGAGAGGTCCATCATGGCCGTCGTCGAACTCAAATTTCAAATTTCATCAAACATCGGGTGCTCTCGGTAGTCTTCGAGAACAGACTCATTACTCGGTACATTTCTATGAACTATCTTTTGTTATTATTGTTAGGCATATTCGCTAGTAACTCATACAAGTTATATTAGCAGTCCTCGTGCACTCGCCGAAGCGAACGAGATTTTTTCTTTACAGGGAAAATAAGCCTTAATAGTTTAGTCTTTTATTTGTTATAATTTTTAATTTTATTTGTTATATTATGTTTTTGTATGTTTAAAAAATAAATATTAAGATGGTAATTTAAAGATGAAGTAATATTTTGTAATTTTTAAATCTTTTGAATTGGTGGTTCAACGCACGAGCGCACTTGAGGTACAGCCGCCACTGGCTATTAGAAGCTTTAGAAACCGGTGAGGGTGCATGAGAAGTGCAATTAATGTTAAAGAAGCTAGTGAGGTGTGTGAGGATCGAGTCACGCGGCGCTCGGTTCTTTACTTACGCAAGCGACTTGAAGTGAAGTTGTACATTGATAGATAGGTAATTACATACCATATACAATATACTGTCAATCTTCAGGCACTCTATGACCTTTTCGCTTACTGATATTATTAATTTTCTCTCTCACTCACAGTCGACGGTTCAGATATTGGCACATTAAAATGCCTACTTACAAATGAATAGGTATATATCACTTGCGACGACGTAATATGGGGTGCAGTATATTTAAAATCGTTTCAATGCGAATGTTCATTAAAGCGATGATCACTCAGAAATGACATGGCACATTCATTATAGTATTTTATATTGAATGAATGACATATGCCCAAGTTCGGTCTCACATACGAGTATAATACATATCACGTTTGCGCTAATTCCTTGCTTTACATAATCAAAAAATACCTGGAATCTGACCACGGAGCTATGACTCTTAGGTTTATATGGCTGATCATTTACTATTAAGGAAACAAAATGCTTTTAATGCCACCGTTTAAATAAAACGTGCCAAGTATCACAATTATTATTTTTGTGACATGCTGCAGGAATTATTTATTTATTGCCTTATATAGACTTTGTCACTCTGAATAACGAGGTGCTGACTCCAACGCAAAAGTATAGATCTGTGGCCATGGCAGAGAGACTTGAATAATAGAATAATCATGGTCGATTTGCGAACGTAATGATCACGTTCCAAATTATTATCCAAGAAACAGAGTTAATCTGAAAGACAATATAGGTGTGAAGATGCTTCGTTACTTTAGACATTTAGAAAGAATACAAGAGATAGAATAACGAACATATTATACAAAACGCAAGAAGTCGTGGTCCTACGACCAAATTGGTCGTATTTTGTCGCGGGCAACTGAGGCTCAGTTCTCTCTGTTTACACGCGAGAAACTTGAACTTTGATTACCACATAATAAGCATACGAAAAGCAAACTTAATGCTAAGAGGTTTTCAGTAAAGCAATCTTTTCTAGTATGTTTTTTTTTTCATTAAGTAATAATATTATCGTCGTTATAAGGCCCTTAAATAAATGTAAATATATTTGAAGGTACACGGAACCTACACAGGAGATCCTAGTAACTCGAGGCCATTAGAGTACGTCGTTAAGTAACCGTGATTTGCGTTCGGCTATCAATCAAGTGAGTACACGTTCCACCGTCTCGGGCGTACGCGGCATACGTACTCGGTTACATGATTAATTTATACCGAACAAGACCTATCAGTAAGTACCAGTCTGGCGACACTGATTTTGTAGACATGCGGGCTTATGTCGTATTCACATGAGCTTGAGACAAAATGTACAATAAAAAAGGCGCTTTTAAGTGTCGCTTTTATTACAAAATATTTTTTTGTCAAACACAATAAATTTAATGAAAAGTTAAATGTTACTTGCTTATAAATAAATATTATAAAGTTAGTATAATTGCGATAAAAATTTCCGTCGTTTTTAGGCTTATATACGTATAAATACATGTTGTTAATTTAAATATATTAAATATGTGTATTTTTTTCTATGAAGATTTGATAATGGTGAACAATAGAAAAGAACTATTATCGTAGTTAATTTTAAAACTTGAACGTCATATTATAGTTGTCAATAAAGGTGAACAGTTAATACATACCTACGAAGTATGAAAAATTTACAACTATTGCATTTATCCAGATTATATTCACAATTATTTTCTTTTAATGCAGAGGTTTTTATTATATAATTCTCTAATTAAGCAGATGAAACCTCGACAATGCACTCAATAGAGAGCCTAACAATATCTAAAATTAGTAAATCTGGATAGAGTAGTTTTTGCACGAAAACTTCAAGCCGCTTCCAATGCAAACTAAATATTTCACATTATGTTGTTGTTTGTATATATATTTAGTATGGTTTTACCTTTTGGTGAAAACGTGACACATAACGTAAAAACAAAAAGATGACGTAAATACGTGTTTTATGGTATTGTTTGTAACGCGAATTTTATAATAATAGTAATTGGGCGACCGAGCATCGCTCAGCCCTTTTAAGCTTATGGAAAAAACGCTTGGTCCAAATCGTTCGAACTATTTCGGAGATACACGAAATACATTTATGTGTATATAAGAATTGTTCCTTTAACGTTATACGATTTTAACAAATAAAGTACATACTCGCAGATCAAAGTAACTTCGCCACAATGTTACCTTGTCTATGCTAGCTTTACTGTTTAATTGGAATTGAAATTCAAACCATCCTTACAATGTCTGAGTAGACTGCTGAATAGAACTGGGGTTTCTGTTACTGAGCCAATTCAAACTCAGAGATGTAATTTTCACAAAAAAATAGTATTACCAAAACTATCTGGTATTATTGATAAAAGTCAATAAAATAACAAAGTAATGATATAACAATTAGTACACGCCTAGATCAATCCATATAGTAACCACCACATCAACCCTTACTCATCCCACTGTAGGGATACGGGTCTCCCTTCAACCGAACGGGTTTAGAGCATACTCCGCCACGCTGCTCAAATGCGGATTGGCGAAGGCCAGTGTTTTCAAGTCGCCCGATGGCCACTGACTTAGCTTAACGACTGTCATCTATCGACAACAGCCGGGACCGATACCCTTGCCTTCCGAAGTACGGAGAAACTCGAGCTATGCAATTTGATCTAATCTGCTTTGTATACAAGCATACGGCCCACCTAAAGCGGGTACCGTAGCCTATTAACGCTTGCGATATATTAATTATCACTTGCTTACACAGCAACTCCTTGGGAGCTTACTGGTGACCTCACTTACACGCAGGAACACAACAACCCTCTAGGAAGTTGTTATTTGGCTGCGGTTTTCTGTGAAGTGAAGGTAGTTCCCCAGACGGGCTGATTTGATGCGCCCTACCTCGCTTAAATATCGATTATTAAAATAAAATATATAATAATAGTAACTTACATTTTTGTTTCATGTAGATACTGGAGTAGCAGCTTCCTCGTGGAACTCCATGCCTTACCGAATTCTAAAGCCAAATAATTTTTGAAGTGAAAACTTCTTTTGCAGCGTTGTGCACTTTTTGGGATGAGTAAAAAATATTAAACTCGCGTCAGGATACGTGACCCTGACCGTAAGATTTTAGTGAGAATTAGAACTTAAGTTCGTTGTAGCGCTAAAATATTAGTTACTAAACAATTTTTAACGGAAGTATCGCGTATTTTATTTATTTTGTTGAACCTGTGACATTCATAGCTCTTTTCATGCACGCTCGCCGGTTCCTGGGGCTTCTGACATCACCTTCTGATAAAACACGACCAATTTGGTCATGGTAGGTTAGTCTCGGCCTTCCTCGGCTCCTACATCCTTCCACTTTTGCATTGTATATAAAATACGTACATACCAGGATATTTCTTGCCCTCGGACGTAATACAAACCAGGCGTCCAATTTTATTAGAATGGGTAAAGTGTGACTCACAAATATAAATTAATATAAAATTAAGGCAAATACCACCTTAGTCTTCCTGCGACCACGGACGCTGCAAAGCGTTCGAAACGTCAGGTTCAACAAAATAATTAAAATACGCGATACTTCCGTTAAAAATTGTTTAATTCAATGTGTAACAATCGCGAAAACCTAAGACAATACTATATTAGTTACTTCTAATTAAACAATTAAAACATGAAGCGCTAGATCGTTAGAGCATTATTTTCTCGCGACCAAAACGTTGTAAGCGCCATGAAAGTCTTGGCGCTTACGCGTTTCGTTCAACGTAGTTTATCAACATCGCTGTTTAATTTAAGTTTAAGTATGCGTGTGTGATTGAGTTTTAGAGATTAGCAATGATGATGCTGGTGATGATGATGGTGCAAGAGTCGTTGAAATTATGAATGAAAATTGATTTTTCTGCGAGATAAACTTTTTAATGTAAAATAATTGTAATAGTTCTGAAGTGCTACATTTTGAATGTAATATAAATTGTCATGTTTGTTTACGATAGCGCAATAAATGTACTCGTATATTATATTTTACCACTTACATGATAGTATTATTCCCTAACCATTCTAAAATATTAAAAAATGCACAACGTTAATGTTCAAGTTTTCACTTCTGCCGGTACTCCCGGAGTGCAACCCGTTTTTTTTTAAAGAAATGTTGCCAAGAAGCACATGAGATGTCGCTGCTTTGTCATAGGGGTGGTAATGAGCGTGCTTCACTCGTCTTACGCAGCATACAATCACAGGTTACGAAAACACATACGGAGCATAGCATAGTACAAAGAAAATTACATGTACATGTAATGAAATGTACATTACAAACGCTAGATTATAACACGCTTTTAAGACTAGTTACTTCGTGTCCAGCTCTGACTTTGAGAATCTGGAAATCCCTGACAGATTTACAAAGGAACAAACGAGACAGGTGGCCCGGACATATTGCAAATTTTCATCACGGAACGCTAAAAAATGCCAAGAGGTTTATTTTTTCAGCAGTATAGACCCGACCACCAGACAGCTACATCAAAGCAACAATTGTTAATCCTTTAATCGCACTTGCAGATGTTCAACATTCTTTGAAGTCTCGAAATGATTCAAACGGAATAAAGAATTCACGATTAAAAGTAGAAATATCTCAAGATTCCCTTTGTTTGAGTTCCTATTTTAACGAAGTTTTTTCTGAGCTAATGGTGAGAAAGTTTGACAGAGAGCGAGCGACGGTTTGTTTATAACTCGTCGGAGTGGAAATGAATTCGTATATTCAATTAAAAGTATCTTTTTTTAGTATTGTCTTTATGAACACAACAGTTCTTGGTGGCTCTTACTTGTGGAGAAACGAGATCTTGACAAGAGAGGTATTTCTTACTCAAACTGGAAGAATTCGTTTAAGTATAAAACTCCGTCCGAGAGGTTTTTAGAGGGTCGGCGGCATTAGTGACACCCCTGGTGTTGCAAATGTCCATGAGCTTCGGTGACTGTTTACCATCAGGCATCAGGCCGTATGCTTCATTTCCACTTTAGTGGTATAAAACAAACAATCTAAACTAAACATCTAAACTGCAAACACTGGTCACAACGATGAAAGACGAATGTATGGAGAAAGGCTTACTACTGAATGCGATGAAAACAAAGATAATGGTATTTGAAAGAGAACAATCCAGAACTAATGTCAGGATTACGATCGATGATGAAGTGTTGGAACAAGTGTATGAGTTTGTATATCTTGGATGCGCTTTCAGCAGGGATGGAAGGTACACCGCAGATGTGGAAAGACGAGTGAGTGCTGGGAATAGTGTGAATGGAGCGTTGGGAAAACTTCTTGGCAGTAAAAACCTGAGCCAGAAGGCACAACTCGCTATACACAATGCAGTGTTGGTCCCAACGCTAACTTATGGAAGCGATAGCTCGGTGGCAGAACGAGCATGAAAGTAGAATAAACGCGGTTGAAATGCGAGCGCTGCGTAAAATTTGTGGCGTAAGGCTTGTAGACCGTATTCGCAATGATGATGATAGAAATAGAGTTGGTCTGAAAGAGAGCGTTGGTGTTACAATAAGAAGAGGCATGCTCCGATGGTTCGGGCATGTAGAAAGAATGCAAGATGAAAGAATGACGAAGCAGATATACAATGCAAAAGTGGAAGGATGTAGGAGCCGGGGAAGGCCAAGACTTACCTACCATGACCAAATTCGTCGTGTTCTATCAGAAGGTGATGTCAGGAGCCCTAGAAACCGGCGAGCGTGCATGAGAAGAGCAATGAATGTTAAAGAAGCGAGTGAGATATGTAAGGATCGAGTCACGTGGCGCTCGGTTCTCTCTGCATACCCCGCAAGGGATTTGGCGTGAAGTTATAGATAGATAGATAGAAAACAAACAATATAATCTTATACGTACCTATTTCTCCAAGTTTATAGAGTTAAAATCAATTATAATAATTTTTACTCCTTTGATTACATATTCTCTAGTCTTTTTATTCATTTTCATTCAACCACCGTGAGTGATTTTTGTGTTGGAACATATATAATTAATCCATCCATGTCGGTAAACGTAATAATTGAATAACCAATGTAAGACAAATATCAACTTAGTCTTCCTGCGACCACGGACGCTGCAAAGCGTTTAAACAAAATAAATAAATTACGCGATATTTCCGTTAAAAATTGTTTAATTGAATACATATTCTTTACTTAAAAATGTTCATTGTAGTCGATAATTATAAAAAAAAATGTTGTTTAAAATTATAAATATTAAATACTATAGAACACGAGATTCAGGACCTCTTTCTGTGACCGTGAACCTTCTGTCTCTAAGAAAAATGGGTAACTATAATATAATAAAAAATACAAGTGTCTGTCTGTCTAATCAAAACGCCTTTTGTCCCGATACGCAGGTGAAAGGTACAGAAATATCCTCTTTACTGATGAAAAAATATTACAATTGAAGAGCACTATAACAAGCAAAATGACAAAGTCTACGCACACGGTTCTAAAGAAGCCACTCAAGTGGTCGGAAAGGTACAATGTGGTCATCATCTTGCGTCTGTAATAATTTAGTGGGACGTTGGCTAACGGTTGTAGGTAGGTGGCGCTAATTCGCATGAATTAATTGGTCCCGAAGTGGTGGGTCGTTAGATGACCTACCTCTCTACGACTACTGCATCTCTTTCCATTTTTTTATGGCTTTAGTCCTTGAAGGCCGTCCGAGCTCAAACTATTTATCTGTCTGAACCCGAAGTCATTTATACATCATTATAATAAGTAAAAAAGTTTATAATTAAATATACGTTATTTAGAAATACTTTCTGCATATATCTCGTAACTTTACACACCATGCTCTTAACAGACTTCAGAGAACATAATAATATACAAAACTTCACTCATATTTTAAGTACAGCTATGTATACTTGGTTACAGGGAAAGGAAAATAGCATTGTTAAGATGTGTTCTATTGGTTCCGGGAAACCGATTTCGTGTCTGTATGGAAATTAATTCATTAATGATGACGGACAATATATATTTTTTAATATTACGAGAAATAACGCAAACAGACGAAATTAAATAAGTAAAGCAAAACTGGTCTAAGTCAAAAGAGATGTAACTAGTCAAAAGATGTGTATCTAGTAAGGCCATAAGTTCTGTTACAAATTAATACGCATTTATTGTTTTGTGAAGCAATGTAATAAAACTTATAAATCTTAATAAAACTTATATATACATACTTATGCCTGTACGGTCTACTGATAACCGCACACACACTTACTTGATATTAAATGTCTTGATGATAGAAATGATAAACTGATTCTAGAAATTGTCTATATTGTTCAGCCTTATTATTAAGTGAACATGAATGTTTTGATGCTGATGATGATATTATATTTAAATTATGATTTGATATGTTTTGGAGCACGTACGACGTCTTGATTGCTAACATACGAACGAACTGAGTCTAATTACGGGCAAACGGCGCACATAGCGTAAAATGCTTACGCGGCGAATCTGTACGGTTGCCATGCAAATGCAATACACCGTACATGCTGCCGACCGCGAGAGATGAGGGCGAATGATAATGATTACAAGGTGAACTGACAATGTTTTACTAACTACTGCTTTAGTGTCTCTAAACGAATACTGTTCTTTTTACAATTGGGGTAGTACACTTGTCCACTTTAAGCACTTCATTAACTCTTTTAGGTATTTCACTATACTCACTATCACATGGCACTTCACTAATTACGTTTTTCCGCCGTGTGCTGCTAACGCCTGGGTTCGCTCGGGGACGAGCGGGGGCGTTCCCTGCGATGTCCGCGTTCGCTGACCCACCGGTACAGTAGCCTACTGATTCCACATGAGAATCAACAGGCTGTGAGTGTTGCTGCTGCTTGCTCCTTCGGAACCTTCGCCACGAGAGGACCAGGCCGAGTATGACAACAACACCAATAACAATATACAATGCTGTATAGTGATGGATGTCATGATACGTAATGCGATCTGATAGGTCTGTATTTTCTTGGAGATGCTTTATCTGTTTTTGAAGTTCTTGCAAATCGTTAGAGTTGTTATATAGCGACGAATCGTGTAGTTCAATAACGGGAATGGTCAAGTTGAACAGGTGATTAATGGGCTCAATGTCAGACGAAACTATTTCAGGTTTGATATTTAACTCGCTTCTGCCTTCGTAGTGGGAATGTACTGTAAAGTTTTCGGTTTTTAATAAGCAACCGTGATCAATGCTTACTATTCCGGCTTGTGATAACTGATACGACAGCGCTTGGTTTTCGCAAAGTATTCGTATTGGGCATCGGTCACAACAGAAAAATAAGTATTTATTAACTGTATTGATTTCCGTCCATTGGTCGGTACACACATTTACTTTTACATGACATTTACCTGTTTTCGGCACAACTGTACAAAATTTTTCATTATTGGTCATATGATAAATTGGTTTCTGCATATAACACAGATACATATATGCGTCACCACGTAAACATGACTGTACGTCGTCTCTAGACATACTAAAATACGCATCCTTTTTCAAGTTGATTGCAACGTACTCTGAGATGGGAGAAACGCTGACCATGCTGTTGTTGGATACTTGTGGAATCGGGATGATTTTCGTAAGTTCGTAGGCGTCTCGACTTACTAATGGCACTCTTAGTTCAAAGATTAAGTAATCTTCCGACATTCTTGTTTTTACCTTTATTAAGGGATAAATTTTACTCAAGTCTCTGTGTAGGTTATTAATTGGCAAAGATAGATCTTTGGAGAGATGACTTGATATTATGTTTAGCTCTTTTTTAAGCTGTTCTGGAGATAACAAGTGAAAATTGAAGCGTCCATGGTACACATCCGTAATAGTGTCCAACAAGGTGGTTTGAATAGTTTCCAAGTGTCGAATTATGTTGGTCGCGGCTAGTGCTCCTATACTGAAGTCACTAGTTACATAACTTCTTTTCATTTCAGCATTTGTTTCTTTGGTAAATTGCTCAAATTTTAGTGATAATTGATTCAAATACTTATGCTGCGTGTCGATTGATTCCTCATTCCGTTTTAGAATGTTGTACTCTGCTTCAATAATTGATGTTTGATTTTTGATGAGCGAGGCCAAATGACTCTCATTGTCCCGCACGAGCTGTATGTCTGTCTGATATTTTTCTGCGAAACGTGAATCAAGCACTCCGAAGAGAGTATTAGCTAGATACCCGATCCCGTCAATGACGCCTCGGCGCCGGCGCTGTCTAGCGTGCCGCGAGCTTGTATGTTGACTTAGTAACATGATATTATAGTAGTTTAATTCTGATAACTCTTGTTGTAATTGTGTTATTATAATTTTGCAATGAGCGTTGTCTTTTATCGTGTTACACAATGCTTCTAAATATGACATGTATTGTTTACAAGCTGTCGTTCCTTGCCAGTATGGATCCATGTTATAGTAACTAACAATTTTCCACTCGTCTCTGATTAGTTGTATACTTGTTTTTCTATCAAAATAAAATACTTGATTGTTATTTATTGGTGTAACGTTAAATGAACAATATGATGTTGTTAATATGCACATGAAAAATAACAATGAGGTGACCAAAGATACGAAACTCCTTGCGGGTGTTTTTCTGATGCTTTTTTTTGTAGCAGATGATTTTGCTTCTTGAGAATCTTCTTCAACTTCTATATTCACAGGGAGCGGTGAGATTTTGATAATTGGTCGTTTGATATAACCATTTCTTGTTTTTAATGTAACAACCCTAACCAATCCGTCATTGCCAGGGTGTAATTCGACGACGCGTCCCATTGCCCATTTTCCGGCAGGTAGGTTTACATCATTTATTGTTACTATGTCATTGATCTTGATATTGCTTTTTTCGGTTTTCCACTTGCTCCTTGCTGTGAGTTCGGTGAGGTATTCGCTGCGCCATCGCTGCCAGATGTCTTGTACTATTTTCTGCGTCAAGTACCATCGTGTTCGCATATCTGATTCGGTTTCTAATATGTTTAAGTTGCTGCTTACGTTAATAAAACTAGATGGTGTTAGAAATTCTAGGTCATCCGGATCTTCCGTAAGAGGACATAGAGGCCTGGAGTTTAAAACAGCTTCGAGTTGCGCTAATATTGTAGCAAACTCTTCGTAGGTGAGACGTTGGTCGCCTATAACCCTTTTCATGTGATATTTTAGGCTTCTAACCGCACGCTCCCACAGACCTCCGGCGGAGGGCCAAGATGGTGCGTTAAAATGCCACTCGATGTTCATGTCTGTTATTTCTGTTAAAAACTCGTTACCGAATGTTTGCTGTATTTGTTGAAACTCTTGCTGTAAAATCTTGTTAGCACCGACGAAGTTCGTGCCATTGTCGCTGTAGATGTGACGCGGACACCCTCTTCTTGCTGACATTCTTCTTAATGCTGCGATGAATGCAGACGACGTTAAGTCTGAGACAAGCTCTAGATGGACGAGTTTAGTCGCCATGCAGACAAATACTGCAATGTATCCTTTTGTCGTTTTTACGCCACGACCCTTGTTGAGCTTAATAGTCACATGACCCGTAAAATCAACCCCCGTGTTATAGAATGATTTTGAGGGGTTGCATCTTGCAGATGGTAAATCACCCATTAATTGGGCTTGTTTTGTGGTGCTCTGTTTACGACATGTCACGCATTTACGTATTCGCTTTTTAACTGCTCGATTTCCGCCGATTATCCAGTATTTCTGGCGAATGGATGCTGCGGTTACTCGAGCTCCACCGTGAAAGGTAACCTTGTGAGCATGATCGATTATGAGGTCGGTTAAAAGACCACTGTGGGGGATGATAATAGGGTGTATCATCTCTGGATCTATATTCGCATTCCGCAGTCTACCGCCAACTCTAAGAAGGCCAAATTCATCCAAAAATGGTTTAAGCTCCAAAGTTTTACTCTTTGTACTTATCGGTTTACCTTGTATTAAATTATTTATTTCTTCGTCAAATTCAAAGTGCTGTACATGTTTGATTATCACACGCTTTGCTTGTTTTATTTCTTGAAGTGTGATGTAATTTAGATTTTTCTGAATGTGTTTTTCTCTTGTTTGCTTGATGAATCTTCGGACCCATGCTAGTACACGTACGACTTTAGTGAAAGAGCTATATTTTGATAATAACTTATTTAAAATGCTATCTTCCTGCTTTGCTACGAGGTTTACTTGATACTTTGTTTTCCTTTCATCTACGTTCGTGAAATAAACTTTGTCATTATTTTTGCTGTAAGAACTTTCAGTGCGAAGCCATGTTGGACCTTCCCACCATAATGAATGTTCTTTTAACTGCTTAGCGGACATACCACGACTAGCACAATCTGCAGGGTTTTCTGCTGATTTTACATAACGCCAATTTTTTGCGGGCATGATTTCCGTGATTTGACATACTCGGTTGGCAACGAAGGGTTGCCAACGCGTTGGCTCACCATGCAACCACCCAAGGACTGCCATGGAGTCTATCCACCCGTAAGTCGTGATGTTATGATGTACAAGACTTTCTTTCACCTTTTTCATAAGTTTTGATAATAGAAGAGCACCACATAGCTCTAAACGTGGTACTGATGCGTTGTTTTTGACTGGAACCAACTTCGCCTTTCCAGCTACTAACGCTATTGATACGTCTTCGTTTCTCTTAATCTTGCAATAAACTACACACGCGTATGCTCTATTAGAACTGTCTGAGAACCCATGCAACTCCAGGTCGTCACACTCTAGCGTATTAAGCCACCTTTTCAATTGAAATTGATCTAATCGGGATAAATCTTGCCCAATATAAGTCCACTCCTGGATGAGATCGGTGGGTAATTGTTCATCCCAATTTAGATCTAATGTCCACACGTGTTGGAACAGTAGTTTTAATTTTGTTGATAGCGGGCAAATCCATCCTAAGGGGTCGAATAGTTTTGTTATTTCGGATAGTATTATTCTCTTTGTGCATGGCTTTTTTGATGTTGTGTCTATCTTGGACTGGAATGCGAAGGTATCTGATGCTGGATTCCACCTCAATCCTAAAGCTTTTGATGATTCGACGTGTTTAAAATCAAATTTATCTTGTTTGATTTCGTCTTCTAATAATTCCTTGGAATTTGAAGCCCACTTCCTTAGATTGAATCCCCCTGATTTAAGTAATTTGATTAAGTCCTGCTTTAATTCTATCGCTGTCTCTACAGAATGTGAACCATGTAATACGTCGTCCATGTAAAAGTTTTGCTCTAATGCTTCAATAACTCGATTCCTTTGAAAATTCAGACGTTCATCTTGTGCTAATCGTTTCAATGTCATCATGGCCAAGAAAGGTGCTGCCTTGGTACCGTAGGTGACAGTGCATAACTGATATTCTTGTAATTGTTGTGAAGGGTGGTCTCGCCAAATGATTTTCTGATATGCTTGATCTTTCACGTTAACCCATATGAAACGGAACATTTTTTCAATATCTGCCGTAAACGCGTATTTGTGCTGCCTGAATTTTAATATTAATATTTGAATATCTTGCTGTAGGTTTGGACCTTTAAACATCAAGTCATTCAAACTTTTTCCTGTGTCTGTTTTTCTTGAGCCATCATAGACGACTCGAAGACCGCTAGTAGATGAGTCATTCCTTAGTACGTGGTGGTGTGGCAAATAGCAATTTTGTTTCGTAGTACCGGGCGACGACGGTATCATATGACCCATTGACATGTACTCGTGTATGAATAATTTATACTTTTGCGCAATTTCGTTATTATTGCGAAATTTCCTTTCCGTTTGGTAAAATTGAGCAATAGCCATATGTTTTGATTTTCCTAATTGATTTTCAAAGTTTTTCTTGAACGGAATTCTAACCTCATATGACCCATTGTCCCGTCGTTTAGTCGTTTCGTTATAGTATTGTAGACACTGCTGATCTTCGTCTGATAATGATGATGATGACTCTGCAATTTCTTCCAATTCCCAGAATTTCTTAATTTCATCGACTTGATTAATTACAACATGGCAATGCATTGTTTTTATGCCTTCAGCATCCCCTATTAAAAGGTAACCCAGCCTTGATTCCTGGGCTACTGGTAATTTGATATTGGCTCTACGCAAGCCACTCATAAGTATTTGCGAGTAAATTCTTGCTCCCAACAAAATATCAATAGGGCGACTGATATAAAATTCAGGGTCGGCGAGTTTTAAACCTTCTATGTGTTGCCAGGCAGGCTTAGAAAACGTAAAACTAGGTAAATTCTTAGTGATTGTGTTCAGTATTACAACTTCAGCATTAAATGTGTATTGACCATCTGATGATACACATGATAGAGTGCTTATCCCCTTACAGCTACTCTCTTTCTCCCCCACACCTGTTATAACACCCTTGCACCAACTTCTTGACAACCCTAACAACTGAGCAGCGCGTTCGGTAATTAAAGATGATTGCGCGCCTTGATCAATAAGCGCTCGCATTGTGTGATAAGACCCATTACTTGCTTGGACCTGAATGATAGCTGTAGATAGTAAAACTTCCGACTCGACGTTATTCTGCTGCAAAGTGTAGTTATAACTCGCTTGTTGATTTCGAGGTTCAGCTCCTGTTCTAACCGTGCGGGATGTTTCTCCATTGGTTGCATTATTATTTGATTGTTTCGTAAATGCTTCATGTAGAATTGTATTATGGTCACCGTGGCAATGACGACATCGTTTTTCAGAAAAACATGCTTTATTTTTATGATCATACAAACAGTTTTGGCATAAATGAAGTTTCGTCACTGTATTGCGTTTTTGATGAGGTGACATATTGAGGAATTTATTACAATAAAATAAGCCATGTAACTCGTTGCACAATGGACATGTGGATTTTGCTGAATTGCTATTGAGCGATTGCGGCAACGCGACCTTATTATTTGAAAATTGAGAATTATTGAAGTTATAATTATTTGATTTATGTTGTCGATACGTAGGTATATTATATGATGTACTTGGATGTTTTGTTTGATCTGATGTTCTTTTTCTCGAACATTCTAAAGTCGTAAATTTGCTCTCCAAAAAATCCAAGAAATCCTGTAATTTTGGTAGATCCCGTGGGTTCTTTAGTGACTCCAAATAATGATTATGGGTCTCAGAGTCTAGTTTTTGTAACAAAATATGCACCATAAGCGGATCCCAGCTACTGATATCAACTCCTAGATTTTTAATGGCGTTCAGACATTCGAGAGTTGTATCATGAACTCTCTTGATGTGATTAGCCGACGCCTGATGGAGCGTTGGCAAATTCATTATAGTATTGACATGAGAAGTGAAAATCAATCTTATGTTATTATACCGATGATTTAATATCTCCCAACAAACACTATAATTTTCGGAGCTAATCGTAAGATGTTGAACTAAGCGCTCGGCCTCTCCTCTCAATTTGCCTTTTAGGTACTGCATTTTTTGTGCATTCGACAATGACCTATTAGTATGTATAGCCTCAGTATAGAGGTCCTTAAAACAGACCCAAGACTGGTAGCCACCTGAATAGGACGGGACATCCAATCGTGGTGTTGCTTGTTCTCTGTGTGATTCAGACCACAATTTGCTATTGAGCTGTTTTCTAAAATCGTTAAAAATGCTTTCGTATTTTGTAAATGACCTGTCATATGATTCGTCTGCGCCTTCCAGCTCGCTGTCGATCTCTAAGTGCAAAGAATCGATTATTGCCCATCTCGACTGCAAAGTACGAAGTGCGTCTTCTAATTCCCATTTCTCTAGAATTACATCTAAATTGATACCTGTAATAGTTCGCTGAAATGCCCTAAAATTGCTCGCTTGTCTTTTTAGCATCTCATCTAACTTACTTGTTGTACCTGTTGACAGCATTAGGACTTGTGAAGGTTTACCACAAGTTTCTGAGCCCTGTTCCCTTTCGCCTGGCCCCTCGGCTTGCCGTATCGCCTCCTGAGAGACAGTGGCAGGAGGTGCCGTTGGTGACCCGATAACTATCTCCTGTTGTTGTTTACGAATAAAAGATCTTGTCTTCGTATATGATTCTAATGCATTCTCATAATAATGGTCAGAAAAGTAGGGGTGTGACCGCTCTAGCTCAGTCGAAAGAAGTTATGATTAAATTGAAAGTCTGCCCAATAACCTTCCAATGTCGCAGACCGTCTTTTGAAATAATCTAAGTCCTTTCTGTTTGCTGAATCTTTCCCTATATTGATCAGAATCTTCTTAATGGCACCAAAGATCTCAATCTGCTGTTGATAAATTTCTTCCATTGTTGAAGTATGAAAGAAATATTACGTGAGTCAGTAAGAAAATAATGGAACGATCTTACTTGATTGATGACTGCTTACTGCTGAATCCAATTCAGGATGACACTTAATTGTTACTTGATGAAATTGATAAAGTCCACTGATTGTTTGATAACACTGATTGTTCGATACCACTGGTAGAGTCACAAGTTGTTCGATAGCACTGGTAGAGTCACTGGTTGCTTTTACTCGAAGGACCAAAAGAATATGTACGGTCTACTGATAACCGCACACACACTTACTTGATATTAAATGTCTTGATGATAGAAATGATAAACTGATTCTAGAAATTGTCTATATTGTTCAGCCTTATTATTAAGTGAACATGAATGTTTTGATGCTGATGATGATATTATATTTAAATTATGATTTGATATGTTTTGGAGCACGTACGACGTCTTGATTGCTAACATACGAACGAACTGAGTCTAATTACGGGCAAACGGCGCACATAGCGTAAAATGCTTACGCGGCGAATCTGTACGGTTGCCATGCAAATGCAATACACCGTACAATGCCAAAAAAAAAAGCCCAATTCGTTTTTCTGGCCACCTTTGGCATTAACACAGGCATTTAATCTGTCTGGCCACCTACGCCATGCCCTCTAAAACTGACCATTACTTGTAGTCTAAGGGGTTCATATCTGGGCTACACGAGGGCCAGTCTTCAGCTTTTATAAAATCCGAAACGTGGGTTTCAAGCCAGGCTTGGGTAGTTCGTGCCTTGTGACTAGGTGCAGAATCCTGTTGGAAAGTCCACGGTACATTTTTCTAAGTGTACTGCTAAAAGAGCACGATTCAAGACAGTGTGTCAAACACTTTGGCTGAAGTTTTCACGCCTTTTTCACAAAAATGAAGCTTGGTGGCCAAACCATAACACACGCAGCATGATGACCATATTGTACCTTTTCGACCATTTGGGTGGCATCTTTAGAACTGTGTACGTACACTTTGTTATTTTGCTTGTTGTAGTACTCTACAATCGTGAAGTTTTTTTCATCGCTGACGAGGATATTTCTGGGCGTTTCACCTGTGTATCGGGACAGAACACGTTTTGATCGATCCACTCTCTACAACTATAGTATAATCGTACGCTCTTGTTTTATTATACGCGACAGAGCCCTAGCGGGAACCTTCATTTCTCCCAATAAGATTTTTTGATTCCTAATGGGGTTTCGGCGAATTCTGGCTTTAACAGCATTAACAGCCTTCGTAGTTCTAACAGCACGCGGTCGCCCCGATCTTTTATAGTTTTCAACAGAGGAAGTTAGTTAGTATATCTATCGACAATAGGATATTCGAACATACGGGAGGTACTTCTACAGACGGGCTGCTTTGATACGCCCTACCTCTGATATATTTCAGGCTGATGAACGCTCGCAATACATAAAATATCACTCGCGTGATGCCACACCTGCCGCTAGCTCAGCGACTCCTTAGGAGCTTACTGGTGACCTCACTCACTCGCAGGAACACAACAACCCTCTATGGAGATGTTGTTGTGCTGCGGTTTTCTGTGAGGTGAAGGTACTTCCCCAGACGCCCTACTTCTCTTAAAATATCCAGACAAAGGCAAACGGACATGTTCATGCACACCAATGTTTGTCTTGTGTAGGAATCGAACCCACATGCGTTGGTGTCAAAGTCGCGTCGTTCACGCCTGAGCCACCGAGCTCGTCATAATTTTATTTAAGTGTATTTGGGTGGCTATACCATTAATGAAGTTATCATTTGTCATAATTGTTATTTTAAGTAAGCCATTTCTTTGACTTTTGGCAATCACTCTATTTTGCAATAGTCATTTATGTGTAAATTACATCTCTGAGTTTGAATTGGCTCAGTAACAGAAACCCCAGTTCTATTCAGCAGTCTAGTCAGACGTTGTAAGGATCGTTTTGAATTTCAATTCCAATTAAACAGCAAACCCGGCCTAGACAAGGTAACAGTGTGGCGACGTCGATTGTAGATAGACGTAATAGTTATAAACAATGAAAATATTGAGTAATGTATTTACAGTATACGGTATTGATTCCAAAATTTAAAACTAATATACACTATTCTAACTACGACAGTTACGTTAACTTAAACGATTGTATGTACTTAATTTATGATTTTTTTTATACAACTAGATTGGCAAACAAGCATGCGGCCCGCATCAGATGGTAAGCGGTCACCGCAGCCTATTAACGCTCGCAACACCACGGGGATGTTACTCACGCGCTGCCAATCTTGTGACTTGAGGATGTTTCGTCACAGTACCCAGTAATTTCTCTGTCATATCTCACCCCTTAAACCGTAACACACGCTTGGCGATAGAGATAGGCGAGACAGAGGTATCCACGCAGATGACTTTTGTACAAAGTCTCCCTCTGGTATAAAATATAGATAGATATATAGAAAATGCCTATATTAAGAGTAATACCAAAATTCCTTGTTTTGTAGACCAACAAAAGAAGGCCTAACCCATATCCGGGTGTGCGTTAGTCATTTTTCTGTGAGGGACACCCTCCGGAACCCGATGGGTGGAAGGTGGTGAATTCTAATGAGTACCCTTTCAGACGGCCGAACGAGTTATGTCAGACTCCTACTGACTAAACACCGCCTCATATGAGACGATCGCACCAGGGGATGCAGGGCGACGCAAGCGTCACTCAGTTACAGAGCATATGCTTAGAAAATGATACATACCGCCGCCATAGCTACCTAGTGTGATGCACTGATATTTATGTCATTAAAGTAAGGTTCGTCGATACATGAACACAACGACGTCGCGCGCTCGTGATCTGTCTCTGTCACTGTCATTTTTCAATATAGAACCTCTGTTTTTGTCTAAACTTAAATAATTGCGCAGATAAATTTATTTTGTACAAGATAAAATAAATGAGATAGGGACAACCAGGGTCCTAATAATGTAGTGGTTAACTGTTGAAAAGTAACGGGCGGCAAAATGGGGACCGTCAACATTGTCGGTGTGACAGTGGAAATATTCTCGGCACATACAGGCCGGCCTATCCACAAAATCTGAACGGTGATAGCAGTATTCAGTGTCGCCAGATTGGTACTTACCAATAGGACTTGCTCGGTATAAATTAATCATGTAACCGAGTACGTACGCCGCGTACGACCGAGACGGTGGAACGTGTACTCACTTGATTGATAGCCGAACGCAAATCACGGTTACTTAACGACGTACTCTAATGGCCTCGAGTTACAAGGATCTCCTGTGTAGGTTCCGTGTACATTCACATTTATTTAAGAGCTTTGTAACAACGATAATGCCGTCTTAGAAAAAAATAGAATTAAAACTGTAATGGTATTTTTTACTGGTAAATTCCCTTAGACAGTGTCAACAAAGTTTATGCTAAGTTCCTTGAGGGTAAGCAGAGACAACTGAGCTCCATATGACTCAGTCTTTACACACTTCTTTAACATTCGTGATTCTTTTTATGCACGCTCGATAGAATCACCATTTTCTCACAAAACTCGACCAATTTGGTCATGATAGGTGAGTCTTGGTCTTCGGGTCCTATTATCTATTTTCTTTATATATCTGTTTTGTCTTCTTTCTTCTTCATGAATCAATTCTTTCTACATGTCCGAATTAACGGAGCATGCCTCATTGTCAATGCGAACTCGATTTATAAATGTTACGTCACAGTTTTTTTGCAACGCTCGCATGTTGACCTCGTTTTATTCTACTATCACGGTCTATCTGTCATACACATCTCTCGCTTACAAACACTGGGCCACCAAAATGCAAAAGTTGAAAATGGTATACGTTGTATCCGATTATCCGCATACGTTGTAAGAAATATTATACTCGTATGTGAGGAAAGAATTAGCCCTAACGTTGTTGAAGAAATTATAGGGTACCGTCCCTTAAATGATTATATAAAACACAATGATGCGTGTGCCATGACATTTCGCCATGATCATCGCCTTAAAGATCGTTCGAAATGGAATGATTTTAAATATCCTGCACCATATTTATTCCGTCGTCGCCAGCGAGTGATGTAACCTGCCTATACATTTGTATATCTACATCAACCCTTACTCATCCCATTGCAATGATACGGGTCTCCCTTCAAACGAAGGGGTTTAGAGCATACTCCACCACGCTGCTCAAATACGGATTGGCGGAGGCCTGTATTTTCAAGCCGCCCGAGGACCACTGACTTAGCTTAACGACTATCATCTATCGACAACAGCCGGGACCGACGGCTTAATGTGCCCTCCGAACACGGAGAAACTCGAGGTAGAAAAACCCATCCATAAACAAGCTGCGGTCGACGTTGCTTAACCTGCGTGTTTAGTTAGATTGACACGCGCAACGACGCCATCGAGCTCTCATTTCAATATAGGTATTTTAATATGTGCCATTGTCTGTCGGTCAGAGAGAAAATCAATAATATCAAGCAATATGGCCACGGAGTGCCTGAAGATTGACAATCGTAAATGGTAGGTAACTACGTATCTATGAATCCATCTTCACGCCAAGGCCCTACGTGAGTAGAGAGAATACAGCGCCACTCGATCTTTACACATCTCACTCGCTTCTTTAACGTTCATAGCTCCGGCGTTCCTGCACGCTATTTTGGTCGTAGTAGGTGACACTTGATCTTCCACGGCTCTTATAACCTTTTACCTACGGTTGATGTTCTATCTATAGCTTCACGCCAAAACCCTTACGGAGTATGCAGTGAAATCTGAACGCCACAAGACCTGTCACACCTCACTCGCTTCTTTAACATTCATGCACGCTCGTCGATTTCTAAGGCTCCTGACGTCGCCTGATAAAACACGATCAATTTGGTTGTGGTAGGTAAGTCTTAGCCTTCCTCGGCTTCTACACCCTTCTACATCTATATGTGTTTCGTAATTATTTCTTCCTGTATTATTCCACCATGTCCAAACCAACGGAGCATGCCTCTTCTTATGTCAACACCGACACTTTCAGCGTTCTTTCTATTGTCTCAAGTATTTACTTTTAATTTTATTATCGACATATTTTTGTAGACACCTAAAGCTATCAATAAGCAAATGTGATCGCGAGGAACTTTTTTTTATTGGTAGAATAGTGGCTCCGCTTCGCCTGTTGGTAAGCGAAAAGAGGAGCCCAAATTGCAGCTACAACTGACAAAGTATCTACTTATTCTGTACCCAAAATCCCTTTACAAATGACGAGGTTGATGACGAAGCGGTTAATAACGCGACATTGTGACGCTTGTGGATTCGATTCCCACACAGGACAAACATTTGTGTGCACGAACATGTCTGTTTATCTTGGTCTGGGTGTTTTAAGAGAGGTAGGGCGTATCAAAGGAGCCCATTTTTTTTATACAACGTCGCGAGTCCACCTGATGTAAAGCAGTTACCGTAGGCTATTAACGCGTGTAATATATTGAGTATCACTCGCGCTACTCTGCCTCCTCTGCTGTTTACACATCAACTCCTTAGGAGCTTACTAGTAACCTCACTCACGCACAGGAACACAACAACTCTCTAGGGAGTTGTTATTTGGCTGCGGTTTTCTGTGAGGTGGAGGTACTTCCCCAGACGAGGTGCATTGATACGCCCTACCTCTCTTAAAACATCCAAACCAAGAAAACATACATGTTCATGTACACAAATATTTGCCTTGTGTGTGAATCGAACCCACGAGCGTTGTTCCTGCGTGTGAGTGAGGTCACCAGTAAGCTCATAAGGAGTTGCTGTGTTACAGCATAGGTGGCGTCGCGCGAGTGATAAATTACTAGCATTACATAGGTGTTAAGAGGGGGCATAAAGATAAATCGCCTCCCGTAAACTTCAATTTTAGCTAACTAAATTTTGTTCAAACTAACTAAAAAAAATCTATGGATTCTACACTATAATTGCAAGGTGTTAGATTGATCGAAACCACAATTAATAAAAATTTTCTCGATAGAAAAAAATCCCAAAGTTGCCTCGACACAAATAAGGATTTTACATTTTTTGTCGTAGTGACGCATGTTAATGAGCCGAAAATAATTATACTATTTCTTTTATATATTACCAAGTGCCTGTATTAGGGATTTCAAAAAATATATTATAATTTACGAGATATTAACGTTTTTAAAGAAAATTTGTATATGGCGATTACGTCATTTTTATTCCGCGCGATACAGTTATTTCTGTCTCATGCCACGCGATGTTCCCGATATGTTTTGTTTCAGCGATCAGTCGTGATCGCTCGTTTGAGACGTGAACACTGTGTTTATGTGAATTGCAGCCGCGTTCCCGCGTCACGAAAATATTATTTTTTTATTTTAGTCAGTATAAAGAAATGGCAAATAAGAAGAACAAAAAACAAGTCAACAAACGAGAGCTGAGAAGGAAAAAAAATCAAATAATGGCTAATTGTAGAAAGTAAGTAAATTATTATATGTATTTGGTTTCCAAGTACCTATGTAGGTAAATGTTAATTATCTATAGGTAGGTCTACAGAGATCATAAATTGTTTTTGTAAACGTAAGATCTCGCATGGAAATTTCGACTGCAGCTTTCAATAATAAATATATATGTAGATGACATTCAACACTTTGACTTTTATATATATATATTAAGTACATCAGGTGTGAAAGAAGCATACGGTCTGCCTGATCTGAAGCGGTTTCCGCTAGCTAACGCAGCAACTTTTCACAAGTTTCCTGCCAACCTCGCTTTCTCGCAGTAACACTATAATCTTTCAGAGGAGGTACTTCCCACAGTCGGGCTATCGCAGTGTCTCTTTTTATTTTTGGACCTCTAGCTGTAAAGCCAGGGCCGCATTTGTTATACGGGAGGGTGCACTACGTGCGAGTGATGTTGACTTTAGCCCTAAAGGTGATGGTAAGAACTTACAGACATTTGATGTACATACAATTTGGTTACATACATTTGATGTACATACAATTGGTCCGATTGGTCGTACTTACAATAGTTTTATTACATACTAGCTTTTACTTTTTTTTTTAATAAAAAGTATCCTATATTACTTCCGATACCTCCAAGAATATGTGTACAAAGTTTCATGATGATCGGGTGAAAAGTTTTCGCGTGAAAGCGTAAGAAACAAATGAAAATTCACATTTATAATATTATATCTGCATATGTGCGCATAGTATATGCAAAACACACAGATGTTTTACTTTGACTGCTTCTCTTTCGTCGCTAGAATTTCTAGTATTTGCATTTAATTTCATTTCACAATTCATGTGTTATTTCAGATTTGCTGCGAAAATAAAATCGGGCCATAGAGTAAACTCCGTTCACGAGACTCCCAGTTTGATTTTGTAAGTAGTCTCGAGCGAGTAAAATTCTTAAAAATCAATAATCTTCTTAACGACCTAACGGGTAGTTGCTGTGTCGTATAATAGGTACTGAATTATTTATAGTAGACCTGATTAAAACCTATTTAAGAGTTGTTCGAGTTAATTTTTATTTTTTTGTTTTTAATTGAACAGAAAACCCTTGCATTATATAAAGTTAAAGTATAATTACTTCTCATATGTACATTTTATGCATTTTCCTCCATATTCGTGTACTTGAAATTATGCGACCAATATCTTTTTAATGTCTCAGAAAAAAACTGATATTATCTGAAAATGGTCCACAAGTCATTTTTACAATAAGACCCTGCGCATTATAAAAATGACTTGGCAAATAAGCACATGATATGTCTGACGTGAAATGGTTACACAGCATATGAACTTCACCAACTCGCATGAACAGAACAGCCCTCCAAGAAATTGTTATTTAGCTGCATTCTGCAAGCGTTGCTACGGTGTTTAGAATTTTTTGAGTTAATGTTTTTCTCATACTTGCATTAAATAAATTATATAACAAAGTCATAACAGTGTTCTATGAGTAGTTGATATCAGAAGTCTTAGAAACTAGCAAGCGTGCATGAGAAAAGCAATAAATCTTAAAGAAGCGATGGAGATATTAGATATCTCACTCGCTTCTTTAAGATTTATTGCTTTTCTGATTGAGTCATGTAGCGTTCGGCTCTCTCTGCCTACCCCGCTAGGGATGTGGCGTACAGTTACACATACATACATAACTGTACTTTTTTATTATCAACACCAAGGACAACTTCATATAAGTGAAAGAAAGATGTCTTTTTGCAGTATGGTGTGGTGAAAATCATGGTATTACAGTTGAAGAAATCTTTCGTGATGATGAATTTTGGGAAATGAAAATGGTTGGAAAGCTTACGGAATTTTATATGGAACACATATTTCCGGAATTGATCAACCCACGCCAAACAAGAAACTTGAAACTGAGGTAGCAAATAACACCTAAAAAACGTCGACTTACTGATCCAACAGAGGCTGGGCCCTCAGCATTAGCATTCCGCATGGATGGCAATTGTGATAATGAAAAATCTTTTCATACAGTTGCAAAAAGTTTTATCCTTGACAGAATATTGATGAAGTGCCACAAATATATGACTACAGTTAATACCACTTCAAACTTGTCATTTTGACGTTTGTATAGTTGTTCATGTTGAGCTAATTTTGAACTACAATATCAAGCTTGATGTGTACATCAATATTCTGGGTAGGTTTATAATAAAATTCTTCACCAAAATTCTTTCTACCCATATTTGTCACATAAAGCACAGCGCATTTCTCGACTCTGCGACAACATAATATAAATTGTATTATATAAGTTGTATTATTTGTAAATCTATAAAGGTAAATTCTTAAATTACATAGTATTTTTATTGTCTGTTATCTTACTTACGACAAACAGCATAGCGCTTTTCTTGAACTGACAAAATAAAATTGTCAAGTGTTAGGGATAAGCCCGTATTCGTAAACCATATTTATTTATAAAAAAAAAACATAGTTGCTGTTTCCTATTTTAGGCTAGCTATGTAGTAAGTTAATATCGGCGTTAGTAGACTACCATAGGGTCATATTATAGTCTACTAACGCCTAATGTTAACTTTCAATTTCAAGTATAAATGCTCTTATTATTATGACCTTTAGGTTGCACACTAGCGCCGCCATTTTAAATAATTATAGCCCGTGATCGGATTCAAGATTATATATTTTTTTATCGATCCTCAAGAAGGATCCTTATATACTTTAGTCTTTTTGAGTGACAAAGAAAAGTTAAGAGCATAACTTATTATCGTGACACTGCTGAGGACTTGATTTTTTAAATAGCAGCGATAGTGTGCAGCCCAAACTCTCGTAATACATGTATTATGAGTAATCATAAACATATATTTAGAAATCTTAAAAAATGTAACTTGATTTATATAAAATTGGAATGGTAACTAGTACTAAATTATAAATAACTTTCTACTAATACGTCTGATGGGAAACAACAATACGGCCTTTTTGATGTTACCGGTTACATTACGGATGCTTGCAAAGCTAGGCGTATCACCAGCGCTGTGTACTACATCTCTTTTGTTTGAAACTCTGGGGCAACTCAGCCCGTCTGGGGAAGTACCTCCACCTCGCTGAAAACCGCAGCCAAATAACTACTTCCTAGAGGGTTGTTGTATTCCTGCATGTGAGTGAGGTCACCAGTAAGCTCCCAAGGAGTAGCCGTGTAAGCAGCAGAGACGGCATCGCGCGAGTGATACTTAATATATTACAAGCGTTAATAGGCTACGGTACCCGCTTTACATCAGATGCGCCGCATGCTTGCATAGCTCCCGACGTCGTATAAAAAAAAAACATGCGCCCATATGAAATTTGAGGTTGCTTTGACTTTAAATGTGATGATGTTGTGCTTTGTGCATATAGCCCAAAAACAGCTAATTATATTTTCCTTATGGAAAAATTAGTCAATTATTATCAATACTATGTGGAGTATAAAAAATTACTCTACTTATATATTTATAGTGGTAAAAAAAATTAAAAAAAACATACCTACAATAAAATAACATATTGTGAAGAATAAAATCGATTACCTACATACCTTAGTGTATTCTTTCTAATATTCTTCAAGATAAAATACACGACTAGTATACGTGATCTCGTTGCAGACGCCGACATCAAATAACTCATTTAGATATTTTATCTCCTTCTTACGCATATACTACGAAGGCTCATCCGTGTGACGTCACTCGTTGGGTGCGCTGTCTGTGGCGCCGCGGTCGTGATCAAGCGGGAACACTAAAGGGGCGGGCGGGACGCGCGGGTGAAATTTGAAATTACGCTAGCTTTATGCGCCCTCTTAAGGCGACACCTCGATCGTGAAGCTTTAAAATGGCTCCGCCCAATCACCCCGCGCCCCTCAAGTGACACTCTACGCTCGATTTGTAAAATTTGAAATTAGCGCCTAATAGGTAACCTGGGGTCAACGTATAGTCAATGCAAACGAACAGAAAAGCTACGGAGTCGCGTCACACCTAAAAAAAATTATAATATCAATATTTAATAAAAAATATTGATTTAATTATTATTTAGCTTTATACATACTGAACCAAACATATTTATTTAAGCTAGACGGAAAACAATAGTAATAATAGTAATAAAAAACTACAGAAACGTATTCACTTTTAAAAGTTTATTGAAAGAGAAATCAATGACATCGTTTTATGTTTATATCTCTACAAGTTAACATGTCTCGGTATCTATGTTGTTCTTACTTAGGTCTCGTTCAGTGGCGCCCTCATTGAATAAAAAATCATATCATAGCATAGAAGATAAACATTATGAAATCCTATGTTGCATTTATTACGAAGATAGTAAAGTATTTTTACGTCATTAAACCAACACTCAAAATATTCCACTATCGTTGTTATAAGCAAAAGTGCTAAAAGAGGCCGTTTTTGGCAATTATGCCTATAACAACGAAAGCAAAACATTTCAATTGTTGGTTTAATGACGTAAAAGTACGTTATTGTATTTGTAACACACGCAACACAGGACTTTATAATGTTTATCTTCCACGCTATGATACGATATTTTATTCCTTGAGGCGCCACTGGATGGCATGTATCCCCCTTAAGAAGAATGAAACACCAGCTACATAATACAACATTGTTTATCGAGAGGCTAAAGCGGGCCATTTGTTGATTCGGGCACATATGTTCGAGTGTCATAATGGCTGATAGCGCCGAGTAAACACAGGATTTTTTTATTTCGAATAAATAAGAGAAATAAAATTATCAGATTGAATTAGAGAAAGTATTCCCGCTATTACTACTAGTTTTTATATAATTTTCGCAACACATTAACATAATGTGACCTCCAGGATTTTTTTTCTTTACAAAGAAGTTAAGGGCTATAACTTATAACACACACT
The DNA here is from genome assembly GCA_947507595.1 of Pyralis farinalis. Classification (NCBI taxonomy): domain Eukaryota; kingdom Metazoa; phylum Arthropoda; class Insecta; order Lepidoptera; family Pyralidae; genus Pyralis; species Pyralis farinalis. Next base: position 1,627,106 of record OX382264.1, read on the forward strand.
TTAGCCCCTCTACGTTATACCTTTAATGCTATTTTTTTAGAGCACGAAGAGTAAACATTTTATTACAAGCTTTTAGCAACTTTTAGTGCATAAAATGGTATACGGCATCTACACAACTTTCACGCGTCATACCTAACATCGACGAATATATCATTCAGGTATCTACTGAAAGATTGCGTACCTAAATGATAAAGAAATTGTATATTTTGATCATTAAATGTAAATTTAACCTTTACCAAAAATTTATCAAGCACTTGGAATCCAATCAGCGAAATGTGAAAAAAACACAACCAATATTTTAGGGTATCCTTCGAAAGAATAAATTATAATGATTAATTTCATCTAATGATATAGATTTATAAATTTATGGAAAATATTTAGATTTAACATTCAATTATCACTAAGATTTTAAAAATTGCTGTTTTTGACCCTAACCGTTATGTAGCTAAATAAATTGATAAAATTATAATTTATAAAATTAATTTTTATTCCTTGAGCCTCTTTAATAAGCACAAATCTTGATTTGGTGCCTTCACCACCAGACTACATTCAAGCTATTTCACGTAATATATATAACCGCTATGAATAAACAAACGTCTTGAAGTACTCGTTTATCCTTGGCGCTAATTTTGGATTGGGATTGCAACAAACATATTTTTAAAGAGTAAATAGCTCTAGCCATCCACCTTGCTTGATTCATCGCCAGGATCCAGGAGGTCTGATTTTAATTTTTTTCTCATTATCTCCTCCTAGGAATATAATGGATAGTTCAATTACTTCCCGATAATCGTCACGTACAATGTTTTTTTGTAATTCTTGATTATAAAATATCAACAATTCTTTTATTATTGTATTACCAAAATGTTGTGTGACAATATCGGTGTACGATTGAATAGCAGCAGGATTAATAGTTTTCCAGTCGTCTCTAAATTTTTTGAACATTGGGATATCAGGGCTGCTTGTGACTTGGTGGATTTTTGATTCGATTTGACACAGCTTTACCTTGATCCTGGCCGGAAGAGCTCTCTAGTTTGGGTACAGCCAGAAGTTGTTCATTTTCTCTAAATGAAATTAAAATTGGCAGGCGTTCTTCTTTAGGGCTTCTCACGTCCAGACCAGGTAACAATTTCCCATTCCAGTAAACGGTCACCATTTTAGACATATTATTTTGAAAATCTGATTTTATAGATTCCGCTCTATCTTTTCTACTCTGAGTGCTAATGCGTTGATAGACGATTTGTTTATCGGTAAATCATCACAGCTAAAATCTAGTGCTTCTACTACAGCCCGGTGTATATAGACAGAATCCCTTTGCTTAATTGAGATCTATCTAAATCTGCAACTAACATAGGCGTGATAAAGTCTTCCTTCCTCGTAACACATTTGGTCATGTCTTTTTTTCTCTTCTTTTAATTTTCTCTGTTTGGTCCTTTCTTCTTTTTCGGCTAACTTTTTTTTTGTGCGCCTGCTAAACATCCTGAATTATTTATATAAATATTTTGTCTTCTTCTATTGTAGTCCGTTCTAAAGCATCAGCGTGTGCTATATCGAATAAACTATCTAAATTATTTTGAAAGTCCTCACGGCGCTTGTAAACATCTTGTATTTTTTTGGAAATTTTTTGCAACTCCCTCCTGGTGAAGATTCACAAGTTATTTTACACAGTTAGGTATATCTCTGGTAGGGATCCTAGCTTTTTCCCTAAATATAATACACTCTCGAATGACTAGGTATGCGCTTTCACTAACAGTCAATTTAACTTCGCGAATTTTATAAAAAAGTACAGGAAGAACATGACGGTTAGACTGTAATTTTGCGCCTATTATTTGATAATTTACGTCTCCAACTAAGAAAATACTTGATTTATTGCTTCTCAATTCCAGTGCCATCTTATAAAAGTTAAAACATTACGTATTAATCACGAGAATAGCTGACATTCAAAATTAATAGACGGTTAGGTAATTATGACGAAGTTAACGATGCTCTCACTAAAGTTATTCTTTGGTTTAGTGTTAATAATCTGCTTTTAAATGATAAAAAGACTAAAGTAATTAAGTTCTCAACACCTAATGTAAGACAGGTGGCTACCAATGTACATGTTAATGGAACTAATTTAGCCTCTGTGGAGACAACTGTGTTCTTGGGTATAACAATTGACTCCAGACTACAAAGGGGCCCACAAATTGAAAAATTATCAGGAAAACTAAGTTCTGCAGCTTATGCAGTGAAAACTATTAGACGGCTCACTGATATTGATACGGCTAGAATAGTTTATTTCAGCTACTTTCATAGTATTATGTCATATGGAATTCTTCTTTGGGGTAACTCCGCGGATATTAACACCATCTTTTTATTGCAAAAGAGAGCCATAAGAGCTATCTACAAACTTGGTCCCCGGGAGAGCCTTAGAGAAAAATTCAAAGAAATAAATATTTTAACAGTCGCATCGCAATATATCTATGAAAATCTTTTGTATGTCCATAAAAACATAGACTCATTTTGTAAAAAGAGTGATACTCATAGCATAAATACTAGATATAAGCATAATCTTGTGTTATATGCAAGCCGTCTCCACAAAACAAGTAATTATTTTATGGGGCAATGTATACGGTTCTATAACAAACTTCCCAGCAATATAAGAGATTTGTCAATAAACAAATTTAAAACTACTATTAAAGCCAAATTGTGTAGCAGGGCATATTATAAAGTATCTGACTATATTAATGATAAAAATGCCTGGGAGTGAGTCGATCCAATTATAATGTAATTAACAAAATATGTAAATTTGTTTGGATACCAAAAGAGGGATGCCTGAGTTTTTTGGCAGTATTTTTATCAGTGCTCACCTAGTCATAAACTGCACGGTAGGGGAAAAAAATGTGACGATTCCAAACAAATGTAGCCATTTTTACGGAATAAAAAGATTTTGAATTTGAACAAATGAATACCGCGAGTACGTGCGGCACTGCCGCGCAACTTGTATGAACATGTTTCGATGTAATTCGGCACGGATTATCGTAATCCAAATAAGTTAAAAATTAATTTCCGAGTGTTTTAAAAGCAAATGAACAAAACTAAGACATATGCGTTAGAAAATAAAAACTTTGAAAAATAAGGGACACCCTAATATACATATATACAAATAGATTTTATAATCTATTCATATTTAAAAAAAACATGTGACAAATGATTTTCTTGCTGTTTCATAACTTTAACTTCAGTATAATGACATTTATTGTATTTTACTTATGTATACTCTGTGTTTTGTATTGTTGTACGTTTCCTTGTTATTTATTAAACTCTCAAGAAGAAAGAACCAGGACCATCTCTGATGTTGCAAAATAAATCTAATCCGTACAATAGTTCAATACTAACCACAATGTATAGAATAGATGATTTTTTTGTGTTCTCAGTGTTGGTTCATAGTAAATATTATTTGTTTTCACGAGTACCATGGGTATAAGTATACTATCTATCTATATCTTCACGCTAAATCCCTCGTGAGCGCCACATGACTCGGTACTTACACACCTCGCTCGTTTCTTTAACATGAAACATACCGAGTTCTTTTAAAAACTATCAAAATTTTACTAGTAATTATTTTAATACAAAAAAAAAAAAACCTCCACTGGTTTTCTATCTTCTGATTGGATAAATTTCCAACGTAAACTAACCTTCACCTACGTACAATGTCTAAGTCGGAGTTCGGTGAGCTTATAATGGTTACTATGAGTTTGTCGTCCCGTATGACACTTACGTTAAAGTAGCATATAAATCGAGTAGTGATTCTTCTAGTGGAATATGTTTATTTAGTAAGTTTCTCCTAAAAAACAAAACAGCAAAAATATTCTATTTTATAAGTTTTTATTTTAATACAAAGAAATAAAGAGTCTCCACTGGTTGCTATGTGCTGAGAGCGCGAACCTTATTGGTATAAATTTCCAACGTAACCTGACCTCCACCGACGTACAACTTCTAAGTCGGAGTTCGGTCAGATTATAATGGATATAATAGGAGTTTGACGTCCTATATAGGTACGCGGTCAGCCTGTGGATAATGTATACCAATTATCAAATGTTACTGTTTATTCCTGCAAAATATAACTCTTATTTAATTAATGCAGTTTTATATAGAGTTATTAAGTAAGCAAAATTAAAAAAAAGTTTGAAGAGGAATTAAATAGCTTGGGCCAACCATACCTAGGAACTGTTCTAAAAACTAGAAATATGTCTACACAATGTTATTATAATATGTTTAATGAATATAATAATTAAAAAAAATAAATACCTTGTCTTGTTCGCCTCCGCCATTCTACGAACATTTTCTTTGTATTTTTATTCTATATATTTTCTTTTTAGTGTTCCCCATTATTACAACAGTATAATAAATATATATAAACCTATAATATTATTTACTACATAAATCTAATAATAATACACTTACGCTAAATACTATAATATTGAATATTTACAACTATTAATTATAAAAACTTCGGTGTCGCGATGTAAATGGAGCGAGCTCGAGCAGACAGTCGACATAGGTCTCACCTCGAAGCGGGCTGCAGCCGGACTGGCTGGATGTAGTTAGTCAACGCGTTTATAATCCTCATTACCGCACAATAAGGTCGAAAACACGTAGCACCCAAGACGAATGTGATCGCTTAGAAATTGTCAGAAACTTAAAATATTTTTAAAAAATTTCATGTTGCACTTATCAAAATATGCAGCAACCATATTATAAACATAGATATTACTAATAGATTTAAGTAATTTTGAAGCGTATAAACAGAACAACTTCGTTGTAATTTCAAAAATAATGAATTTCAGGAGGTGTTTTCGAAAGTAATTATTATCGAATAAATTTTACACAATCGCGTATTTGAGCAAGCAAATTCAAGATAAAGAAATGAAGTTATTTATATTAAAATCTTAGATCCGTCAGTTTAGTCATTAGCCTATACTATTCGATGAAAGTTGGTCTAATTTTTCGATGTGTCGCCTTAATGCTCAAAGCGGGTGTAGGAATAGCGGGCCTGCTGTACCTCTTATTCAACCTATGCTGTACAAAGGTAAAGATTCACAGCAGAAATGCAAGAACTATCGTAGTATAAGCCTCCTGAGTGCAGTAGGCAAACTATATGCAAAGATTCTGATGGAAAGAGTGATGTCTGTAACGGAATCGAAAATTTGCGATGTGCAAGCGGGGTTTCGAAAGGGGATGGTATGTGTGGATCAAGTCTTTTCCTTAAAAACCTTAGTTTGCTAAGGTTTTCTCCGTTTTCAAACACACAAAATGGTTTTCTTCGCCTTCATTGGCCTGGAAAAAGCTTATAACAGAGTGGCGAGGCATGAACTTTGGACTGCGCTCTACTATCCGCCTCATACCTATGTATGAGGTGGATAGTATTTTGTGACGGGCACTCGAGTCCTTGTAAGGATTCGAGTGCATGGGTAAAGGGGGCTGTACAGACTGGTTCAGCATCGAATAAATAAAAAAAAATAGAAATTTAAACCTCTCACAGCGCGAGTCCATAGTTGATCAGTTTTTCCGTATGTTATATATGAAATCTATAGAGATAAATAAAATTGGAGTGTCTCTTTGTAATATTAAAATAACCGCTTTTTATTAAATGCATATGGATGTATACACGGTACATATACCAAAATATTTTTTTTACAATTTTTTGTCTGTCTGTCTGTCTGTTTATTAATCTCTGAAACGGCTCGACCGATTTTGACGGGACTTTCACTGGCAGATAGCTGATGTAATAAGGAGTAACTTAGGCTACTTTTATTTTAGAAATTTTATTTATTTTTATTAATATAAATAAATAATAAAAAATTAACTATTCAGCGCAGACGAAGTCGTGGGCACAGCTAGTATAATATATATTTTTTATTCGTATATGAACTATGTACTTACAACATATAACATGTAGAAACGATACTTTTTTTATACCACTAAGGTGGAAATCAAGCATACGGCCTGCCTGATGTTAAACAGTCACCGTAGCCTATGGACATTTGCAACACCAGGGGTGTCACTCATGCGTTGCCGACCCTCTAAAAACTCTTCACGCATTTCTTGAAGAACTCCATGCTGTAGTCCCTTGGAAAAACCTCGGCTGGGAGCTCACTCCACAGCTTGAGAGTTCTCGAAAGAAAACTTCTCTGGAACCGCACCGTACGCGACCATTGCGGTTCAAGCGTGTGAGGGTGAACTCCCCGCCGTCGGCGAGCGGTGCGGTTATAAAAAGTAGCCGTCGGTATCATTTCGAACAACTCTTCAGAACACAACCCGTTGTACAATCGGTAGAACACACAAAGGGAGGCAAAGTCTCTCCTTAAACTTAAGGGTTCAATACCGTGTGTAAGCTTAGGATTGACCGATACGAATAAAAAAATCGGCCAAGTGCGAGTGGGACTCGCGCACGAAGGGTTCCGTACCATTATCTATAAAAAAGGCAAAAAAAACACGTTTGTTGTATGGGAGCCCCCTAAATATTTATTTTATTCTATTTTTTAGTATTTGTTGTTATAGCGGCAACAGAAATACATCATCTGTGAAAATTTCAACTGTCTAACTATCACGGTTCATGAGATACGGATAGACGGACGGACGGACGGACGGACAGCGGAGCCTCAGTAATAGGGTTCCGTTTTACCCTTTGGGTACGGAACCCTAAAAACAATACAGTTTTTAAAAATACGCCTGTTCCAATCGCGAAATACAAATTGCCTGTTCACAAAATTCAATAACAACTTTTACAACGAAATAATATTATCAAAGCTAGTAACAATGTAAAGTCCGTTGGTTTGGACCTGTACAAAGAGTGCAGGATGAAAGAATGACGAAGAAGATATACAATGCAAAAGTGGAAGGATGTAGGAGCCGAGGAAGGCCAAGACTTACCTACCATGACCAAATTGGTCGTGTTCTATCAGAAGGTGATGTCAGAAACCTTAGAAACCGGCGAGCGTGCATCAAAATAGGGATGAATGTTAAAGAAGCGAGTGAGGTATGTAAGGATCGAGTCACGTGGCGCCCGGTTCTCTCCGCCAACCTCGCAAGGGATTTGGCGTAAAGTTATAGATAGATAGTAATATTGTATAGTATATATATAACAGTACTTATCTAGTGCTATTCTGAAAGAAATAAAAAAAAAAATAAGTTGATACTTCAATCAAATCATATACGGTAAACAGTCACCACAGCATATGGACATTTGCAACACCAGAGGTGTCACTCATGCGTGCCGACCCTGTAAAAACCCCTTCAGGCCCCTCTTGAAAAACCCCATGCTGTAGCCTCATGGGAATACCTCGGCTGGGAGTTCATTCCACAACTTGAGAGTTCTCCAAATAAAACTTCTCAAGAACCGCACAGTACGTAACAACTGAGGCTCAAGTCCAAAGTTTATAGTGATCGACCTACGCTATGAAAATTAAATGAATTAGATACTTTCTAAAATAAGCAAACTTAATTCAATATAAATTAAAAACTTGTTATTATAATTCCATTAAGTCGTATCTAAGTAATACATACAGAAAATAATATATACAGGCCGTCCTGAGGTAATCTTATCAAACGAGAATATATAAATGTACACGAAAGTCTATCAATGTAATAAAATAGCCATAGAAAAAATAAAAACAGAACAATATCCGCATATTGTATTACCTTATTATGTGAATGCTTTGGATGTTGACAGTGAAAGTGAGTCTGATGATAACGCCACGTTGCCGGCGTCCGATGAAGACATAATTATGAATGAGATCGAATGGTTGATCAGCGCGAATTAATATGATCACAGCAGAGAAGATCAAATTAGGTAGCACTTACGTCCGGGACGCCGTCTGGTGCTTAGGCAATCTATGCTAGAGAACTAAATACTGGTCAAAGCCCAGAACTTGATTGCATCATTTGCAGACAGTTGACAGTTAATATCGGAGTGCCCCAGGGTTCTATTTTGGATCCATTTTTATTTTTAGTATATGCGAATGATCTGTCCTTCATGGTGCAGAAAATGGCGGATATAGTACTATTTGCTAATGATACCTCTCTAATTTTTAATGTGGCCCGCCGTCGTGAAAATATTGACAAAATAAATGGTATTGTGTCTGTAATTTTAAACTAGTTCACATGTAATATTTTTTTGCTAAACTCAGCTAAAACCAGTTCTTCCAGTACAGACTTCTGCCAGTACAGAAGTTCTCATTGGGAATAATAAATTAGAATTTGTTAATAACACTGTGTTTCTTAGAATTACAGTAGACTCCAAAATACAAAGGGGCTCCCACATAAAAAAAACCTTGCCGGTAAGCTCAACTCTGCTGCATATGCAGTTAGGAGAATCAGGCAATTAACGAATGTGGCTACTGCGCGCTTAGTCTATTTCAGCTACTTTCACAGCATTATGTTGTATGGTATATTGTTGTGGGGAAGAGCGGCTGATATTTAAACTATTTTTATCTTACAAAAAGGACCCATTCGCTCTATTTACGTAGGTCACACTATAAGTTTTGCGTAACTTAAAAAATCAACATGTAATAACCAAAATATTTTGTTTATTGCTTTTCAAAATACTCTCCTTTACATTTCAAACATTTTTTCATGCGATCGAACCATTTTTTAAAACAGGAGTACCACAGATCTGAAGGCATGGTTTCTACGTGCTGATTGAACGCTATCACTGCCTCTTCGGAGTTGGTAAAAGTGAAACCTCTCATCAAATCTTTGATTTTGGGGAAAATACAGAAATCACAGGGTGCTAGGTCGGGGCTATGCGCAGGATGGGTAACGAGTTGTACTTTTTCGGAAGTTAAAAATGACTTTGTTTTGTTGGCCGTGTGGGAAGAAGCGTTGTCACGATGTAGGAGAACGCGGCTTTTTGGTCGTCTTTCGCGAACTTTTTCTAACACCCTGGGTAAACAAATGGTAGTATACCACTCGGCATTAACACTCTTTTGATCTTCAAGTGGAATTCTGCAGATGGGACCAGTAGCTGAGAAAAAAAACGCGATCATTTTTTTACCAACGTTTCTCGCCTGCCTCACTTTTGTTGGCCTGTTCTCATTTTCAAACACCCATTCACAAGATTGCTGTTTTTTTTCGGGTTCAAAACAATAAATCCACGTTTCGTCTCCTGTGACAATGTCATAAACAGCATTAGAATGTCCGTGGTCGTACTTCAGTAGCATCTGTGAGCACCATTCCACGCGAGCCCGCTTCTGCTCCGCTGTCAGTTCATGAGGGATCCAACGACAACAAAGTTTCCGAACTTTCAATTCTTCGTGTAAAGCTTTCTGAATTTGGCTCATACCAATCCCCAATAGTTCTCGAATTGTCTCATAGGTAATCCGCGGGTTTTCTTCAATTAGCCGCTTAACAGTAGCCACATTATTTACGTTGACGGCAGTTGAAGGCCGCCCTTCACGAAATTCGTCATGTAAAGAAACTCGACCTCTCTCAAATTCAGCAAACCATCGCCTCACGGTGCTTAAAGAAGGTGCTTCTTCAAAGCATTTTGAAGGTGCCGCTTCTCAAAAGCATTTTGAAGACGAGCAGCACAGTCTTGCGGAGAGAGAGAACTTTGAAAATTATAAAAATCATCGCTCTAAAATCTTTTCGACTCAATTCCATTTTCGTTGCGTACGTAGAACTTTGATGTGTGATAAAAAACAATTGACAAATGAGTTCTCGCCAATTGTTTTTTTTATTACTAAGTAGGTTGCAACATTTCAAAAAATATAACATTCGAAATTCAAATAGATCCGATTAGCTAGAAGTGCAAAACTTTTAGTGTGCCCCTAGTATAACATGGGCTCCAGAGAATCCCTCAGGGAACTATTGAAAGAAATAAATATCCTCGCTGTTACTTCTCAATGTATTTATGAAATCATAATGTATGTCCGTAAAAATTTAAAGTCGTTTTCAAACTTCATCGAAAAACTTGGAAGTAGAAATAAGTAGCCGGTACATCGGCTTGCTAGGACTGGTAGATTTTTTCATGTAAACTGTATTCAATTTTATAATAAGTGGTTTAATAAACAGATCTGTCCTTTCCAGATGTATTCAAAAAGCACATCAAAAATACTCTTTGTAAAAGGGCTTACTACAGAATTGATGAATATGTAACTGACAAAGATGTCTGGAAATAATTCAGCACAGACTACCTGTCCTTAATAACCTTTAACTTTACTATTTGATACCATTATTGTACCATATGTTTATGTGATTTTTTTTGTAATATCTAATTGACAATTTTAAAAGAGACCTATATTGGCAAGTTTCTTTCGCTATTTCTTCTTCACCAATGGTCATTTCCGAAATGCTAGTAGATTAATAAAAGGAAAAAAGTAAAATAAGTGAATTAAATAAGATATAATAAGATTATATTTCAAAAAATATAATAGGTGTCCAAGTGCCCGCGAGTGCCCAATGGCAAATAAAGAAATTTTATCTTATCTTTACTATGCTGGTCCCAATGCTATCTTATGGAACCGAAAGCTGGTCATAGCAGAGAAAGAATTAAAGTAATATAAATGCGATCAAAATGCGAGCGTTGCGCATAATTGGTGGCGGAATGCTTGTAGACCGTTTTGGCAATGTTCATTTTAAAAAGAGAGTCGGTCTGAAAGATAGTGTCGGTGTCAAAATAAGAAGAGTCGTGATCTATTTTATTGTCAGACAAATTACACAGCGCCGTCTAGCCCCAAAGTAAGCGAAGCTTGCGTAATTGGTACTAGACAACTGATAAACATACGAAAATACATTTTTTTATGTAAATATATACTTAAGATACATGGAAAACACCCAGACCACACGACGAACAGACATGTTCATGCACACAAATGTTTGTACTGTGTGGTAATCGAACCCACGAGCGTTGGTGTCAAAGTAGCGTAACCCACGTCGAGTTAGTTCGGACATGTAGAAAGAATGAAATTATTTAGCTTGCCCTGTTTGTTTGTTTGGGTCAAATCTAGTAATTGAAATTTGACCCGCTTCCTGTTGACAGATTGATCTGAAATTTGGTAAACACCTTTAGTTCTGGTGACAATACAATTAAATAAATTCTGTTTCATTGTAAATCCAAGATGGCCACTGCTACAAAATGGCGGTTTACAAATTTTGTTACGATTACCTCAATATGGCTATCAAATAAAAAGGGTTGACTAGTAGAACACAGTTCACTATGAAAAAAAAATAGAATTCTAGATGGCCGTCAACAAAATGGTCGGTTACATATTTTCTCTCAACCCAGTCAATATGGGTATCAAATGAACGGGCTTGACTAGTAGAACACAGTTCAAGATGAATAAAATCCAAGATGGCCGTCAACAAAATGGCCGGTTACATATTTTCTCAATTTTCAATATGGGTATCAAATTAATACAAGACAAGTTTAAAAATAAAAAAATAAAAATTATGAAAAAAAAAAAATTTAAACTGTTTAGGCTACGCCCAATGACCTTTTAAATTTTTTTTTTTTTATTATTAATATTGATTTTTATATGGCATCCCGTATGAAGGATCTCTATGTACAAAAAGTAAAAAAGTTTCTATTTAAGTGTTACAGCGTGAGTAGATAGATAGATAGAACATTGTTGCAAGGAAAATATATTATTGCCGTGTTCACGCCTTTTTGCATTACTTGCATTTTTCTATTTTTTATAATTGCAAGTAATCGCGAGTCACCCTATATATAGTTTTCACAAGTCTGCTACAGTAATACGCAAGTGAAAAGCTTAAATTCAATTTTCGGCACAAAAGGCAAACGAGACTCTTTCAGTGACAAAAAGTTATTTAAATTAAACAGATTCAAAGCAATCTAGATAAGCACAGAATTTCACGAACATATTAAATTACAAAATGATTTGAAACGTCTAAAGGTCGTCGTCTAGCAACGAAGAAACATTTTATGTAAGTTAAACTGAATTGCAGTCCTATTTTAACAACCATAATACTCAGTTTATGTTGAAAACGTTACGACTGTCGTGGAGAGTTAAGCATGCCGCGGACGAATTCGGTATACCGTTGAAATTTTATTGCATTATCTATAAAAATAACTTTGAAAATTATTTCATCTAAAAATGTTTTTATCGTACCGGCCTATTGTGATCCCCACATTCACAGGTACTCCTTCGAAGCATTTCTGAAGGAAGTAAAAAAAGGTATTGTTTACTATATGCAACGTATGGAGCTACGTTCGACGAGAACGCAAGCATACGTCCCGCCTGATGTAAAGTGATTACCAGCAGCTAATATAACAAATCTTTAGTTTTCTGGTAACCTCACTCACTCGTAGGAATACAACAGCCCTCTAGGTAGTTGTAGTTTTGCTGGGGTTTCCTCTTAGGTGGAAGTACTTCAGACTGCTTTGATGCGCCTTACCGCTCTCATAAACATCCAAACCAAGCCGAGCAGTTTGTCACAATTGACAAACTAGAGGAGGCATCGCGCGAGTGATACTTTATATATCTCAAGCGTTAATAGGGTACGGTGCCCGCTTTACATCAGGTGGACCGCATTGCTTGTATGCCGCTTGTATGCCTCCCAACGTAGTATAAAAAAAAACATAGAACACAATATTTGTATGCTGTGCCAGTCACACGTGTTCGTGCCTCGTCCCCGAGGCGGCTCAAGTCTTAACAAATGACGGAATTAGAACGAGCCCCAAATGGAAACCCCCCACTTAGCCGAAACAGTTACGCGAAGATCCACAAAGTTAATTAAATTGTCATAATGGGCGATATTTCTGGCATTAATTACTAGAAGTTTTGTTTGTTTGTTTGCCCGCTTTGTCTCCTCGGAGCACAAATAATGTTATCCCGCCGTCTAATTGGCCAACAGAAATACGTTTAGGGAGTTCTGCGAGTAATTTCCTCGGAGTTTCTTTGAGGTTCGACCAAATTCGTATTTAAGTATCCCGTTCCTTTAATACAGTTTTGTGTTTCAGGCCTGCTATGTCTCTGTTTAATTAAGTTCCCAATTTTAATTTTAATTAAATTTGTTTAGATTTGGATTTCTTCGCAGGTAACTCACGAAGTTTTTACAATATCTGTATATGTACATATACGTTTATTACTAAATCTCAGTAGTTATTCAATAGGAATAGCCCGGAGTGATAAGCAATGGCTTAACACCAAGGCTCGTGGGTTCGTTTCCCACACAAGACAAACATTCGCGTGCATGAACATGTCTGTTTGTCTTGGTCTGGATGTTTTAAGAGAGGTAGGGCGCGTCGAAGCAACTGATTGGGAAAGTGCTCCCACTTCTTCATTGGATTTATAGCTAGGTGATTCATATGTATTAATTCTTGAATTTATAGGCAGATGACTGAGGAAATTTATAAAGGTATGTATGTTAGTATTCGTTTAAATAAATCTTAGTGACTATTCATTGATATGTTGAGTGATTAACTATTTTAAGACGACGTGACAAATACTAAATTCGTGTGCATAAACATACCCGTCTTGGGCTAGGTGTTAACACAGCCTAAGACAGACGGGCATGTTTATAAAAGCTGCTTTAATGTTCGTTACTGCTTCGTTAGAAGCGGCAACGCACGTCAATGCAGCTCTAGTGGAGAAGTACCTCCACCTTACAGGAAATCGTAGCCAAATAACGACTCAATGGAGGGCTGGTGTGTTCCTCCGTAAGTGGGTTTATGGTAAGACTCTAAGGAGTTATTGTGTTAAGAGCAGGGGTGACAACTCGCAAGCAATACGTCTTGTATTGCAAGTATTAATAGGCACGGATACCACTTTACATGTTGTGGGCCGTACTATGCTTGTATGAATTACGACGGTGTGTAAAAAGACGTCAAGACAAATTATGACTAATTGTACATAAATAATAAATACACAAAATGTCTCAAAAAAACATAAATATAGTTTTACAGTCCCTGTATTGAGCGTTTTTGGAAGTGATCTTAAATTCAGTGTTAGTAATAAAAACAAAATGAAGGCGCCACATAGCTTTGTACGCCATCTTAATCATTTCTTTTCATTGTTCATACCCGAACCAGCCCAAAGGCCACAATGGAGATACCATTTATATCGCGTTATTATTGTTTGTCAGTATGTTTTGAGTCGTCAATGAAATTAGATATTTATAGATAATTAATTATATTGAAAAATTTATGTACGATGTTGGATATCGTGCATAAAAAAGAATAAATTAAATTTTCAGGCAAATTATACGGTGCCTGATTCCAAACTAAGCATAGCTTTTGCTGCTAGCAGATCCCACTATACCATGACTGATATTTTTTTTTCATTTTAATGACTTTAACTCTGTCTATGTAGATAATTTTCGGTTTTTTGAATTTATATATATATAAATATTTTTCTTACTGTAAATACTATGTGTAAATATGTATGTATGTATGTATATATATCTTCACGCCAAGTCCCTTGCGGGGTAGGCAGAGAGAACCTAGCGCCATAAGACGCGGTCCTTGCATACTTCACTCGCTTCTGTGACATTCATAGCTCTTTTCATGCACGCTCGCCGGTTCCTGGGGCTTCTGACATCACCTTCTGATAAAACACGACCAATTTGGTCATGGTAGGTTAGTCTCGGCCTTCCTCGGCTCCTACATCCTTCCACTTTTGCATTGTATATCTGTTTCGTCATTCTTTCGTCCCGCATTCTTTCTACATGTCCGAACCAACGGAGCATGCCCTTTCTTATCTTAACACCGACACTCTCTTTTAGACCAACTCTTTCTCTCACGTCTTCATTACGAACGCGGTCAGCAAGCGTTATGCCACAAATTTTGCGCAATGCTCGCATCTCGACCGCATTTATTCTACTTTCATGCTCTCTCTGCCATACCCAGCTCTCACTTCCATAAGTTAGCGTTGGTATTAGCACCGCGTTGTGTACAGCGAGCTGTGCCTTCTGGCTTAGATTTCGGCAGCCTAGAAGTTTACCCAACGCTCCATTCACCCTATTCCCGGCACTCACTCGTCTCTCCACATCAGCGGTGTACCTTCCATTGCTGCTAAAAGCACTTCCAAGATATACAATCTCATTCACTTGCTCCAACACTACATCATCAACCATAATCCTAGTGTTCGTTCTGGTTGTCTCTCTTTCAAATACCATTATCTTGGTTTTCTTCGCATTCAATTGTAAGCCTTTCTTCATACAATCATCTTTCATTGTTGTAACTAGTGTTTGCAGTTCGGATGGTGATTCTGCTATTAATGCCGCATCGTCTGCATAAAGCAGGCAGTTGACCACTGAGTCACCCATTCGCATTCCCACATTCATATTTCTTATTCTCTGAAGACAACTGTCCAGATACAGGATGAACAGCCGAGCCGACAGCACGCATCCCTGTCTGACACCAATGTTGACATCAAACCAGGGCGACAAGCTGCCGTCCACCCGCACACATGCTGTACAATCCTCATAAGTGGATTGCACAGCACGGAGTAGGTCACCGTCAACCCCATATCTGGGCAAAATGTTCCAGAGATTCTTTCGCACGACTCTATCAAATGCTTTCTCAAAGTCCACAAAACCGCAGAAAACCTTCTGGTCCAAAGCCAGATGCTTCTCTACGATGTTGCGGAGTGAAAAAACTTGATCCGTACATCCTCTGCCGCTTCGAAATCCACCTTGTGCTTCCCAAAGCATTCCATCGGATTTCACCCTCATTCTCCTTTCAATGACTTTTCCATACACTTTAGCTGCTAAGCTGATCAAACTGATGGCTCTATAGTTGGCGCAGTCCATACGTGAGCCCTTGCCTTTATACAAGGGCACGATGACTGCGCGTCTCCAATCGCTCGGAACCCTTCCGGTTCTCCAGCATAATTTGCTCAAAAACCAGAAGGCGTCCCTAACGCAGGTACCACCTAGCTTGATCATCTCAGCTGTTACCATATCGATTCCCGCTGACTTTCCATCTTTCAAACTTCGTATCGACCATTCAATCTCATCCATAGTAATGTCTTCATGGTACGCTGGCACTGCCGAGTCAATCACAGACTCATTCACAATGCCAGCGTCATGGACATAATCATACATTTCTCTAAAATATTCACTCCACCGTTCTAACACTTCCTGAGTGTTAGCAAGAATGCCACCAGCTTTACATCTTATCTTGTCCATTCTGGATGCTGACGAACCACTTCGAGACTTCTTTACCTCTCTCCAGAAGAGTTTGGTATTTGCCTCGAAGTTCTTCGTCAGCTTCTCTTCCTCAATCATATGTAGTCTTTCACGCTTCTCTTTCACTAAAGCTTTGGAGTCATTCTTGCATCGACGGTATATTTCTTTCTTCATTTCTTTCATACCATCACTCTGGTGCAAAGATGATACGTAATCCAGCCACGCTTTCCTCTTTTTTTCCACGGAGGATTGAACCTCCGCATCCCACCAGGCATCTCCTCTTAGTGTTCTACGTCTCTTTGCGCATCCACATGCTTCTTTCGCACTGTCCACCATACTTTCTTTCAGAACTTTCCAACATTCGTCTACATCTGAGTCGGAAAGACTCGCGTTCGCAAGTCTTTCACTGACTAGACGTACATACGTACTCCTCACACTTTCATCTTCCAATTTTTCACTTTTTATTCTTTCATGGTCTCCGAAAGGAATACGCACTCGCCAGTGCCTCCACTTCTTGAAAAGGCCCACAAATCGGCTTACCACCAGATAGTGGTCCGTTTCAAGAGTGGGACCTCTGAAGGCTCTTGTATCCATTAACGACTTTCGGAGACGTTCATCTATCAAAATCAAATCAATCACACTTTTCTGTTCATTCCGTCTCCATGTGTAAGTGTGAATATCCTTGTGATGGAAGAGCGTGTTCGACACAAGGAGGTTTCGTTCCATACATACGTCTAAAAGTAACTTACCAGCATCGTTCACTCTCTTATCTCCGTATGGACCAAGCACAGCCTCATAACTGCTTCGCTTGATCCCAACCCATCCATTCAGATCACCACACATAATTATCCGTTCATTCGCTTCGGCCAAATCCAGAATACCCCTTACAGTCTCCCAAAACTTCTCGAGCTCCTGGGGATCAGCAGAGCTCACAGGAGCATATGCTGCAACTAAAAACACTCGCGTAATCCCCAGTTTTATCTTAACCCAGAGAAGTCTTGGACCTACTAAATCGTAATCTTTCACACCAGCGGCCAAGCGAGATGAAAGCACGACACCTACGCCAGCGCTGGCATGAACGTCCTGGTCCACCCCGGACCACAGGGCCATCATGCCACCGGGCAGATCTTCGGTGTCGCTTCCCTTTCGCTTGGTCTCTGACACACACAAAGCATCTAGGCATCTCACGTTCATTATATCTATCAACTCATTCATCTTATCTTTTAGACCACCTCTCACATTCCATGTGCCTATACGACACTCAGCTCTCCTCGACCCGCCTGGATGGGCGTTGCGTGGTGGGTGGCGGCCCCCACCGCCGCATGCCTTAGATTTCGCACCGACGGGGGCGGATCGGTGCGCGTCGCCTCCGGGGGACGCCCTAATCCGCGCGTCTGTGCGGTTTGGGTCCAGAATTGCAGTCCAAGTGTTGGACTGGCAGGGTCGCGGCGTGCACGCTTCTGGTACCGACCCCTAAATGTGTAAATAAATAGCCATTAATGCGCGAAACAGCTATTTATGGCTTTCAATTATGTGGCCGTGCATTACTGGTAGTGCAATAAGGTCCGTACTGATATTGTACGGCCGGCCAACAATGTATCACGCAATGTTCATATTAACAATTGACACATTTTTAACGAGTCTCTATCGAGTTCTGAAAGCCCAAATGTGCAAATGACATATGTATAAGAAATTGGGCAATTGTAAAAAAAGCCTGTTGATTTATATCGTTTCATGCAATTTATAGGCTTTTTTGTATTCAAAGCGTTGAGAGTAATTATGTTATTTCACAACAGAGAGCCTTTTTGTAGCTCGCTAAGTTATTGTTGGGAAGTTTAAATCGGGCGGCGCGTTTATTAGAGGTGGAAGTTTAAATGGTTTATAAATTACAGTGCTTTATCGGAGTCCCTGGACAACACGAAGGAGAGAAAAACTTGGAGAAGAAAATTTATACCTTCAGTATGCGGTGGTGTAAAGAATATAGATTTTTTACTTAGATCGGTATTTTTTTATACATACTATATATTGTTGTACATATAAGAATCCTGTTACAGTATTGTTTTTTATTTTGAACTTACGGGAAATATTCTCTTCACTGCGGATCGTATGACGAAGTGCAAGTTTGCTCAATGTGCTATGAAATGGAATGTCAAAAATGAGGATATTCGCAGTAGAACTAAAGTAACTGACAAGTCCAAAGGAAGCTGTGGACCTGCCACATTGCACTCAGAACCGACAACCGATAAGGAAAAAGGTTCTCGGATGACGTTCCCGCACGGACGACCCCTCGCTAGATGGAGACGATGGATACAGGTGGCTCTCCAGATGGTGATGATGACTAGAAATAAGTTAATGACCACTGATGTTTGATGCTCGTGGTAAGGATTTCACTTGTTAAAACATTTATAAAGGATCTAAATTAAACCAATAAACTTTTTGAAAAGGTAAAGTATAAGTTATACCCATCGCGAACAAAATACCAACTTAGTAAGTAATCTTGTCACGAAAGATCAATGGCCGTAACGTGGCTGATGCTCGGCTTTGGTTACGGGATATAGACTCTTTGTGACTAATGCATTTACAAAAAATGCAGTTTTTTTGTAAATGGTACAACACGTAAATTGCCACTGGAAAGTTTCTTATTCATTTTCTTAGAACATGACAAAATCTTCGCAATGATGCCGTTAGACTTTACTTCCCAGCGTTGTTACGTTTCCTATAATAATTGCTTAGTATATTAGCATGGATCGATATCAAAGCCTAATGATTTAGCTAAGATACTATTTGTAATGTGGAGGCTCCACAACCCAGAAAAAAACCAGGTCCTAATTAGGTTAACCCACACGCCTTTTGTAATATAATTTTTGGATGTGCTGGTGTCTTCACGGTGTTTTCCTCCGTCGCCGCGCTAGTGATAATTACAAATATGTACATGCATTCAAAATCACAAATTTAGTGCAATGGTATATAACCATATCAAGATTCGATCCAGGAACAGTCGTTTAATGGCCTCATTCTTTATCCACCACAGAAGCTGAATTTTAAACTCAGTACAAAAGGCAAATATAAAAAACACAAAACAAAGAATCCAAGATAAAAGAATGACGAAACAGATTACAATGCGATAGATTCTTCGGTCGAGGAAGACCTAGACTAAACTACCATGACCAAATTGGTCGTGTTTTATCAGAAGGTGATCAGGAACCTTAGGAACTAGCGAGCGTGCATGAAAAGAGCTTTCTACAATACTCTTATTTCTTCTCGTTTGATTGTTAGCTGGGTGCACCAAGTGCATGCAAGGTTAGCCTTAGCTCTTGCGTACATAAGATAAATCTCGACCACGTATTTATCTTATGTATTCTATCTTTCTCTAAAGGACAATTATTTTTCTGAATAAAATGCCAAGTGTTTGTAATAAAACACCCGCACTCATTACGGCCCGCTCGAACGCCGCGGCGCCGGTCGCGGACACGGCCGCGAGGGCCCTCGCCGGGTATTCAAAACGTTCTATTATTTACTGCAGAGCCTGCAAACGACGTCTAGCATGATGTGTAATGGTATTTATTACACACTAGCCGTTGCCTCTTGCTCGTTTTCAAGAATTCTATTTTTATCTATATTTTTCTTTTCATTTTATTTTTGGAATATAAAAGCCTTTCAGTATTTTTTGTGTGATTCACAAGTACATATACAATACGACACACAAAAAATATTGAAAGGCTTTTATATTCGAAAATAGAAATAGACATACAATCATTTTATAAATAACTATTTGGGTTTTTTCTGTACGTATACCTTCACGACCTGGCGTGAAGGTATACGTACAGACAAACCTTGCAGGGTAGGCAGAGAGAACTGAGCGCTACATAATCCGATCCTTAGCATTCATTGGTCTTCTCATGCACGCTCGCCGGTTTCTGATGGCACAATAATTTTCGTAATAACTACTTTGGGTTCTGTATCCACATAAGGTACACTTCTACTTAAAAAAACCATACAAAGACAATCCTGTTCCATTTTATTATACATAATAAATATAATATTTACTAGTAGGCGAGAAACAGACATTAGAGATCGTAATATTTTTCAGGTTTTGTTAATAAAAAATCTGATTGTCAAAATACAGTACATAATTAAAAAATCTATCAAATCAAATGATTATGGATTTCCTTCACACCACCGAAGGCATAAATTTTCTTCTCCAAGTTTTTCTCTCCTTCGTGTTGTCCAGGGACTCCGATAAAGCACTGTAATTTATAAACCATTTAAACTTCCACCTCTAATAAACGCGCCGCCCGATTTAAACTTCCCAACAATAACTTAGCGAGCTACAAAAAGGCTCTCTGTTGTGAAATAACATAATTTCTCTCAACGCTTTGAACACAAAAAAGCCTATAAATTGCATGAAACGATATAAATCAACAGGCTTTTATCTCAATTGCCCAATTTCTTATACATATGCCATTTGCACATTTGGGCCTTCAGAACTCGATAGCGATGGCGGCGGCGCGTCAGTCTAATAAAACACACTAAAATGATCACTGCTCTTTTGTTTATACAACGCCAGGAGGCATACAAGCATACGACCAACCCGATATTAAGTGGTTACGTAGCCTAAGAACACTTGTAATACATTGAATATCACTCGTGTGATGCCACCTCCGCTGCTGCACAGCAACTCCTTAGAAGTTTACTTGTGACCTCAGTCACACACAGGAACACAACAACTTTCCAGAGAGTTACTTGACTGCGGTTTTCTGTAAGGTGGCGGTACTTCCCTAAACGAGCTAATTTGATGTCTATTTATATTTATATATATCTCTCTTAAAAACACTATGGTACTATGGTTAGTTATATATAATTGTAAGAGCTAGACGAGTGAAGACGTCCGCTCTCTCTCTCTCTCTCTGTTGTCGATGAGTTATCAATTCGTTGGTCGACTAGTCATTATTATCTCGACCGCACGGTAGAATGGACGTGTCCTTCCATAGAGTACTGCAATCCATGGTACTAATGCCAATCTAATTATTGGTACTGGTAATATGAGCTCGGTGGCGCAGTGGTTAGTAACGCTACCTTAACAACAACGTTCGTCAGTTCGATTCCCTCCTGAGACAAACATTTGCGTGCAAGAACATATCTGTCTGTCTTGATTTAGATGTTTTTAAGAGAGGTAGGGCGCATCAAAGCGGCTCGTCTGGAGAAGTACCTCCACCTAACAGAAAACCAGAGCCAAATAATAACTCCTAGCACGGTTGTTGGGAGTAAGTGATGTCACCAGTATCACTTACTCCCAACAACCGTGTCTGTGTGTCCGCATATCTTCAATAGGGCCGTATGCTTGTATGCTTCCCGGCATTATATAAATAAAGAAGTAGAAATTATGATCACAAACAGTTTTAAAAAACAATACATAAATATTTTTTTATATTTTTTACAATTTATTGAAAACACACAAACTAAAATAATCGGGCGCGTGAATATACAGAAATATTAAGAAATGTTGGTATTATGCGGAAATTAAACCTGTGACCCATTGTGTTAAAGACATCGTTAATCACTCTACCACCTCGACATTAAATGTGGTTATTGACTTTCAATTGCATACTTCAGGCGCATGAATGAAATAATAGAAATTCAATACACAGTAATTATACGTGTGCGGGACTCCTAATGCAATAGTCGGGTCAGCCGCCACCCGATGTCGATATCGGATGGATCAGATTAATTTGCGGCTTGTCGCGTGGTGCAAGTCATCGGCGGATGGAAACGATGGTTGTCAATTCAATGCTAGAGGCTATAATATATGCCTGTATTTCTTTTGACCTTAAAGGATGAATACTTTGATACAGACCGTAACATATATATATTTAAGAGAAGTAATACGCACCGAAGCAACCCGTCTGGGAAAATAGCTCTACCTTACAGAAAACTACTCCATGGAGGGTTGACGTGAGAGTGAGCAAGGTCACCAGTAAGCTCCTAAGGAGTTGCTGTATTAGGAGCAGAGGTTGCGCGAGTGATACATATTGCAAGCGTTCATAGGTAATCCCTTTAAATCCGGTGGGCCGTATGCTTGAATGATCTTCGACGTAGTAAAAAAACATATGTATATTTTCTGCCGGTACCTCGTTTACCTTTTTACGGCCCACCTGATGGAAAACGTGTAAGCAGCAGAGGAAGCATCGCGCGAGTGATACTTAATATATCTCAAGCGTTAATAGGTTACAGTACCTGTTTGACATCAGGTGGGTCGTATGCTTGTATGCCTCCCGACGTAGTATATAAAAAAAATTAACATGTTGTTTGTGAACTATCAATGGTATTTCTCGATCTTGCGACATAGATACTAGAAAATATTATCCCTAGGTTTTGATTTGTAATGAAATGAAATGAAATATATTTATTTGCAGGCAAACATGGTAGAAATTCATGTTAGGACAAAGAATATATCGAAATTTATGTGAACAAGCGTGTTGCGCCGAAAATTGGCATGCAAATGTTCAAAGTCAATGGTTTACAATTTGTAGTCAATCACAACGTTAGTCTTAAGCTAAATATGGCTACGTCGTACACTTAAGCAAAATAAAATAAGAATTAGAGAATTATGTCAATGGTTAAAATTTTCAGTATTAACTGAGAAATTATTTAATAAATTTTTAAAGAATGTATTTAAAATTATTTGAGGGCGCTACACGTCAAACTTAAAATAAAGAAATTCATTTATAGTATAGAAACGATTTGTGACCAGCAATGTATGAAGTTGTTTTTTAAACATCGAAAATGGTATTGACTTCAAACTCAAACTCAACTTCAAAATGCATATAGTCAGACCAACGGACAATGCAATGGAGCAGAAGACTGTCGAGAGTTAGATAACGTTTAGAGACTTAGTTCCTGTCACAGATGGCGAGCAATCTCGGAGACGACCGCAGCAGTCGGAGCATGACGACCAGAACAGCCATGGCAATGATAATATGCATTCGCATGAACTGCCTGATGTACATAAGAGCTAAGTTAAGCTCAGATTGCCTGAAAATTTTACTTCTATAAAATAATCTGAATAGTAAAAGGTTTTACGGTTCAAATGTTCATTTTTGTACAAAATAATATATAACTATTTTTTCTTGGATTAAATAGAAATATTTTATATTTCAAGCGATGTCGGCGTTCTAAGATTTTCATTTAAATACGAGTATAACGTTTCACTCCACTAATAAGGACGAAAACCCTTAAAAAAGGATTTTAGTGAAAAGGGAGAAATAGTCTACGATTAAAAAAAAATATTTTAACACTTTAAATGTAGCGAAAAAGAACTGAATTGTAGGGATATCCACTAGCATTTATTCGCTGTACTTACTTGCTACTACTTTTTCCTGTACTTAAATTCCAATCTAGGAATTGTCAATGTAATAGTTACCCCAGAAAAAACATGCTTTTGGTAGGCAGTTATCACACACTCCTCCATCTATGTCTCTCAGTTTGGTCATATGCACAACTAGGTACCGAGATTGCTCAACTTTATCTGGAGATAGCGAGCGTTAAATAAATCGCGAGCGCTATTGATCTGTACCAAGCGTCACGAACAGAAGTAATTAATGTACTCTGTTAACGTCTTAGTGACAAGCTGTGGTCGATACTTAGGTTTAACTTACTGCTTGTAATCTAGAGTACTCTGGATAGCAATCAGTTCATACTCTCCGTTTCTTTCGTAATTTTCCTTCACAATGTCGCGTTAAACTTTTCCGGATATAAACCCTTGATAAAGATATTGTTATCGTACATGTTACTCCAATGCATACAACATTTATTTAATAGGACGCGGTTCTAGATTTGAATCATGTATTAAAGATCACCGCAAAAAAGATTTTTTATATAATGTCGGGGTCAATCAAGCATATGGCTCACCTGATGGAAAGCGGTTACCGAAGCCTGTGAACGCTCGCAATACATTAAGTATTATTCGCGCGAAGCCACCTCTGCTGCGTTTCGTCCACTTTGGTAACTAAATTTACGTAACCAGTTACACGACAAGATTTTTCATTCGCTGTTTGGTAACTAGTTGTGAGAGAAGAATTATTTTTCCACTTTCGTAGATCAAATTATTTCCATTTTTATAACCCGAGATATTAGTTTTTATAAAAAGAAAATAACATCGAAATAATAAAGTGTTTTTTACATAACTTTTAAGTAGGTACTATTATCGGAAGTCAGAAAATATTTCTTATGCCATTTAATAATAGGTATGACGACGAGCGAAGCGAGGAGGAGTGTTAGGTAGAACTGCGACCCTACAGCGCGCGAGCCGAGCGAGCGAAGCGAGCGTGGCGCGGCAGCGGCCGGCGAAGCGCCAGAACCGAACATTGTCTGTTCACGTTCTGAACATCCATGTTCATAACTATCAAAAAGTTACAAAAGTGGAAAAATAATTCTTCTCTCACAACTAGTTACCAAACAGCGAAAGAAAAATCTTGTCGTGTAACTGGTTACGTAAATTTAGTTACCAAAGTGGACGAAGCCCTCTGCTGCTAGCACAGCAACTCAGAAGTTTATTGGTGACTTTACTCACACGCAGGAACACAACAACGCTCCAGGGAGTTCATATTTGGCTGCGGCGCATTAGTACGAGTATTAATAAACTGTGGATCAGTTTCTGTTGCATGTGCTTCAAATCTGCCACGTATAGCGCAGAGCAGTGTGGGAATCTATTTGACTCAGGGCAGATTTGACGCAAATGCAACAGAAACTTATCTACGTTTATTAATACTATCAAGGGTACTACTACTAAGGGCGAGGGTAATGTATGTAAGTGTAACGTTTTTGTGTTGTTTATTGTTTGTTATAAGGACTTGTCATATTGCCCTTGTGTTTATATATATATATATATATATATACATATATTGAATATGTGTCTAAAGGTACAATAGTAGCTTTTGCTTTTGACATTAGAAATCAAAGCTGTAGGTCGAGGCTGTAAGGCAAACGCAATGCGGTTTACTCTATAGAATTCCAATTTCATACAAGAAACGTCAAATCCGTGATAGCATTTACGCCGAACGCAGCCTTGCGGCGCTAGTGTCGCTCGGACATGAAAAGCGACGCAACGAAAACAATCGACGTTGTTGAGGATGTTAGAGTGTTTGCTCGTAACGAATTGCCCTACTGAGCGCAGTTACCTTCCTTCCTTACGTAGGTGACAATCACGCGCAAGTTTAAATCAGAAGTAACGAGTGTAAACAAGAAACTGGCCGAGTCGGCGGTTTGAATCTCCATTTGTTAAGGACAAGTGGATCTTGAAATTAAGGTAAATGTACCTAATGAGCGGTGCGGACCTGTCCCTGCATTAATTCGTGTGTTGTAGAGTCGAGTAGATGAGGTGTAGCCTGTAGCATACTTTAGTTTATCATTTTTGAGAGGTTTCATTCGGAAATTGGTCGTGGTTATGAAAAAACTGATCTAGTAACATTTAAGAGAAACTAAAACCTTAAAAATGCTTAATGCTAAAACTATCGCAGTGTGAAAACATTTATATGTATAGTACATAAATTTTCACTGTAAAGTTAGATGTGTACTTAGAATTTCGACGCCGTTGTCTTGATACAAGGATACATCGATTGCGCATCTCCAGTCCATTGGAGCCCTTCCAGTTCTCCAGCATCGATTTCTTAAGTACCAGAAGGTTTATCGAACTTAAGTAGATAGATAGATTGATGGATAACACTTTATTTATTTCACAAAAACACACACAATGAAACATATAATACAACAGGATTACAATAAGGAACATTACAATGTGAAGTGAAGAGCTGTGTCGGCACCACGCTCCGCTCATTATCACTGCATTACATTAATAAGTTTTGGAACTACAAAGGAATACTTAATTAAAATATAGACGATAAACATACACAGGTATACCTACACGTACCGACACAAATACACAATTAACATAGACATGATGTATATACGAGTATAAGGTGATTGGTGTAATATCGTGTGTCGCAGAGAAACGAAAGGGCTACAGTACCGTCTAGTTTGATTATGTCAGATGCGACTATATCAATTCCCACTAACTGTCCATTTTTTAAGCTTCGTATCGAAATTTCGATCTCATCTATAATTATGTCTTTATCAGATGCCAACAAAGTGGAGTGAGCATCAGTATCGCTCTCAGTGTCAACGTTCGAGGTATACTCATTTTTAAGATCAAAGAAATGTTTCATGATGCGCTATTTGGTTTTACAGCTGGTGAATCTACTACAGATGCAGGGGTGGCGTTGGATAGGCATATTCTTAACGCATAGGAGAGGTCACAGGATGATATTGGTGTTTTCTATGATCTCTCTAAAGTTTTGATTGTGTCGATCATCAGACATTGTTACTCAAGCTAAACTATTATGGAGTTAGGGGTGAAGCCCAGAATTTGTTCAGATTATTTAAATAGCAGAGTGCAGGAAGTTGACATAAATCTAAAAGCAGTAATGTTAATATCAGGGTACTATTTTGTTTTTAGTATACGCGAATGATCAGCCCTACATGGTGCAGAAAATGGCGGATATAGTACTATTTGCTGATGATACCTCTCTAACGCCCGCCCGCCGGTGTGAAAATATTGACAAGATAAATAGTGTTGTGTCTGTGTATTTTAAACTAGTTCACATGGTATTATAATCTTTTGCTAAACACGGCTATCCAAACTAAACCACATGCATCAAATTTAGTCTTCCGAAAGTGACTTCTGCTAATACAGTAGTTATCATAGGGAACAATAAATTTGAATTTGTTAATAGTACTGTGTTTCTTGGAATTACAGTAGATTCCAAATTATAATGGAGCCCCCACATAAATAGACTTGCCAGTAAGCTCAGCTCCGCTGGATATGCAGTTAGGAGAATCTGACAATTGACAGATGTGGTTACTGCGCGCTTAGTCTATTTTATTTCAGTTTCATATGCAGTCATATTATTTTCACAGCATTATGTCGTATGGTGTACTGTTGTGGGGAAAGGCGGCTGACACTGAGACAATTTTTATCTTACAAAAATGTGCCATTCGTTCTATTTATAACATGGACTCCAGAGAATCCCTCAGGGAACTAAATATCCTCACTGTTACTTCTCAATATATTTATGAAAACATAATGTATGTTCGTAAAAATTTAAAGTTCTTTTCAACCTTCAGCGAAAAACTTAGAAGCAAAAATAAGTTGTGTATGCCTTAACACTTCTGCTAGGACTAGTAGATCTTTTTTTGTAAATTGTATTCGATTTTATAATAATTTGCCTGAAGCAGTTCTGTCCCTTTCTGTCAATGTATTCAAAGAGCGCATTAGAAATACTCTCTGTAAAAGGGCATCTTATAGAATTGATGAATATGTAACTGACAAAGATGTCTCGAAACAATTCAGCACAGACTACCTGTCCTTAATAATCTTTAATTCTACCATTTTATATCTAATTGTCAATTTTAAAAGATACCTATGTTGGCAAGTTTCTTTCGGCATTTCTTCTTCGGAAATGGTCATTTTCCATTCCAAATTGCTAACATATTCAAAAAGAAAAATAGTAATATAAATTGAATAAGATACAATAAGATTATATTTCAGAAAATAATGTGTCTAAATGGCAAATAAAGATTTATTATCTATTTTGTTTTGTCTTCATATCATACTTTTTCTATGTGTGTGTGTGTGTGTGTGTGTGTAATAGTGTAATATGGACAATTATTGGGCTATTTTGAAGGGTTCAACTCTAAATGTAATATAGTACTCTGTATTGATACAAATTCATTTATTAGCTATCTAACATATGAAACAGTAAAGTTTGTTTGTTTGAACGTGCTTATCTCTAGAATTAACAATGGGATTTAAAAAAATCTTTTTACATTAGATAGCCCTATTAAGAAGAAGGTTATAGGCTATTGAAAATCACAATACGACTTTTAGAAGCCGAGAAAAATTAAAGAAAGTAGAATAAAACAGTCTCTACCGGATACATGGTACACCATGGCAGCATGGCATAATATATACGATAAGAAAGAAATGGAGCAGTGATAGCCCAGTGGATCAGGAAGCGATCAACAGGTCCCCGGTTCGAGTCCCGGCGTGTCCCACTAAATTCGTATTTCCGGTTTACGTACATATTGGTAATTATCACTTGCTCGACGGTGATGGAAAGACATTATGTTTCTAAAGACGTGTAACCTAACCTTAGAAAGGTCTGGTTTTCCCTCTGGGTTATTGGTCAGAACGCAGTTGCTCCATGTCAAAATCGGTATCTTGGCCAAATCCTTATACTTAGGTACCGAACCCAACCAATCCCAATGGATTAAGAAACGAGATAACGCTGAGAAGAAATTATATAGAAAGAAGTGTGTGTGGTATATTGCTGCTATGACAACAATATATAAAAATAAGTCTCACAATAAAGCATGCAATGTATTCGAAAATACCGCTGACCCTGTAAAAAACGCTACTTTAAAAAATTAGAGGATCTTGTAATCTGGTCGCAAAAACAAACGTTACACGACGAGGTGCACGACCCTCGGTCAGCGTTGTGGTATCAGACAAATTTACCTTCCATATTAATTCATGGCTAAAACACGCTGTAACTCAGCGTTATTTTAAAGTGATGAGCTTGTTGAGGGAGTGATTGGTTACACTACTTTAATACCGACCCTTGTGGGTTCAGTTTCCACACTGAACAAACATTTGTGTGCATGATCATATTTGTCTTAGTCTGGATGTTTTCAAGAGATAGATAAAAAGTTTATTTATCTATCTATATATCTCTTGAAAACATCCAGACTAAGACAAATAAGAGCGATAGTGTGCATCAAAGCAGCCCGACTGTAGAAGTACCTCCATCTTACAGAATACCGCAGACAAATAACAAGTTCCTGGAGGGATGTTGTGTCCCTGCGAATAATTGATTATTCCAGTAAACTCCTAAGGAGCTGGTGTATTATCAGCGGGGATGGTAACGTGCGAGTGATTCTTCATATATTATAACCGTTCATAGGCTACAGTAACCGCTGTACATCAGGTGGGTCGTAAGCTATGTATAAAATTGTGTGCATCAACACATCTGATTCTCTGAAAGTTTTAAGAGAAGTACGCTGCATCAAAGCAGCCCTATAGAGGAAGTACTTCCATCTCAAAGAAAATTGCAATCATATACGAACACCATGGGGGGTTCTCGTGTTCCTGCGAGTAAGTGAGATTACCAGTGAGCTCCTATGACATTGCTGTATTAGCAGGTGATATCGCGAGTAATACTTGATGTATTTGCAAGCGTTAATAGGCTACGGTCTTCGTTTGTTTCTTCTTAGCATTATCCTATTTCTTTCTCCGTCAAGAGCAAGCAACACCATTTGACGAAGAAACGGATTTTTACACACGGGACATGCCAGGATTCGAACCCGGGGGCAGTTGGTCACTATGCCGGTTCTTTATCTACTCGGCTATCACTGCGTTCATGGGCTACGGTAACAAAAGGTCAAGTTGAGATTGTTTAACATTTCACCGTCATAACTGCATACATAACTGTTCCCTGAAGCCTCAAGCTAAGTTTGAACAGTTATTTCACCGCGGTCTAATGTGAAATTGAGTTATTTTTATTAGTTTTTTTTTCTGATTTTACTTGAATATTGTTATTCGCAATAACCTTGCGTTTATTATATACAAGTTTTTCGATTTGTAAAAATCATTTATACAGCATTTCCTGCAATCTGTTCTAATTTAATCTGGCAAATAAGCTTATTCTATCTTACAATGATAGATATCATTGTAAGATTTTAGCTCCATTCGCATATAATTTATTATATTCGCATTATGGAAAGTGTGTAGTCGGAATCTGCCCTTTAAGCTCCCTATCTGAGACCATATATTCCGAGGCCCGTAGCTGTTCTACGCAGGAATAAAATGAATCGGCAATTGGATAGATACGGGTATATTAGAACAGAATATTGTGCAGAGTTCACTCTATATTAAATGTGATTTCGAATTGGTTTGATGTATCATCGAACCAGTAATATCATGTCACTTTCCTCTACATGACAAGGTTCTATAAAAAACAAACAGTAGAAATCCAACAAAATTATATATACCGAAGCAAAGGTTAAAAATTAAATAGCCACAACATATTTTGTATGGCAATTAAACTTTTCAATAAACTACCTAGTGACATTAGAGAGACACTGGCTGTAAATAACTTCAAACATAAATTATTTGTCTCGTTAATGTTAATACTTGCACTTGTACAGATTTCAGTTCACAATCTTATTTGTTAATTATTTTTACCGAACGGTTTCGATTTTACGGCATTATCAAGGTATTTTATACAACATATCACAACATATATGTTGTATAAATTACCTTGATAATGCCGTAAAAGCGAAACCAGCGAAACCGGCATTATCAAGGTATTTTATACAACATATCACAACATAGATGTTGTATAAATTACCTTGATAATGCCATAGAAGCGAAACCGGCATTATCAAGGTATTTTATACAACATATGACAACATATATGTTGTATAAATTACCTTGATAATGCCGTAAAAGCGAAACCGTTCGGTAAAAATAATTAACAAATAAAATTGTGAAGTGAAATCTGTACAAGTGGCAAAATTCCACCGAGCGCCTACAATCAACAGTATCAACATATAATTTATTTAGTTAGCTCATAAGCAAATGTTTTGTCAAACAGTACTAAGAATATAAGGGACAATATAATAAATGCTTTGACATAACGTAATAGACACGTAAATAAGGCGTTACAGTGGCTCTTTTCGATGTAGCTCTCAATCATGCATATCGTAAAAATATATACTATACTAAAAATATATACTTTAGTCAACAATAAATAATTATTAATTTTCTTACGCCTGTAAAGGCAGAATATGCATACTCAAAATCATTTCTTTGTAACATCTACTTTTAAACCGTATTCTTTGGACTAAATAATTATTGATCTATCATATTTTATTGCTTTTTCAAGTAGTTTCCGTTCCGAGCGCTGTCGCATGCGATGGAACCATTTACTGCAAATATTTACTTATACATTTATCAAATATCAAATATATGTCAAACGCAGTCACAGTATCTTTAGGTTTCATAAAGCGAACTCATCTGAGTATATCTTTTATTTTAGAAAATAAATAAAAGTCGCTGTATTCAGTTCGAGACTGTAAGGGGGATGACTTACCATATTTTCCATAAACAAATATTCGATTGCCCGAAGCTGGAGCGTTGTCGTGATGGAAGAAGATCCTACTTCTTGACTGCTGTCTTCTGCACTTGTTAACTTTGGTTTGTAAATATTTGGAATGGAAACAGAACAAAATATGTACAGTTTCCATCACCTGTGGCAATGTCATCTATAGCTTTAAGTCACCTTCGATATATTTTTCAAGCCTTTTACGGGACCACGGCATTTCTGGAAAGTCTCCACCTCACAAAGAACAGCAGCCAAAAGGGTTGTTGTGTTCCTGCGTGTCAGTGAGGTCACTAGTAAGCTCCTAAGGAGTTACTGTGTTAGCAGGAGAGGTGGCATCGCGCGAGTGATACTTAATGTATTGCAAGCGATCGCAGGTTATGATAATCACTTTCCATCAGGTGTGCCGTTTGCTCCTCTCGACGTTGTACAAAAAAATGGTGGCCGCCACGGGACTCGGTGAATATTAAATTTTTTAATAAATAAAAACCATCGGATAGGTATAGTAAACAGTTCAACCAACGGAGTGTCTAGTATGTGCACGCATACACGCGAGGGAGTCGAGAGTGGCGGCGTAGAAGGGCAGTGACGGCATGAGAGAGCGTCATGCCATTTGCCATCACGGCATACGGTTCAATTTTACGGCCAAGCGTGCCAATTGATGTTTCACATCAAAAATAATGTCTATTGGATTCCGGCGCCGTGCAATCACACTCAGCAAGAAGTTTATTGATGCAATGCACCTGCAAGAGAAGCAAAACCATTTCAAAATATTTAAAAAAATCTGAATACTCGGTATCGAGAATCCATAAATTCTCCGTCGGATATATATTCATGAAGCCAGATCTCTGTTAATATGATAATATCATAGCTATATGATCGCAAATTTATATAAAAAGTATATAACTTCTTTTTTAGTTATTTTGAAGTTAGTGCGTAAAGAAAATCAGTTTCATTTTACCTTCTATCTGATTGACTAATGATGGCTGGAATAAAATGATGGCTGAAATATAAAATGGCCTACAAAGATTTTATAAACTGGAAAATTTTCATATTTTGTTGTATTTTTTTTTTTTTTAATGTATAACTAAATATTTATTTTTGCTATTCATTTTGTACGTTATTTCAACTCTACAATAAATTGGGAAGTTACAACACCTTTGGTGGTATTGCATGTTTGATTTCCGTGAATTCCGTTTGATTTCTGCACATATTAGTTGCATACGACTTATCGTAAGTATAAATAAAGTTACGTATGCAGCTGTACATACTCGTAATTAAGGCATTAAAACAAATTTACACAAATTACTACAAGGATTCGCCCCTATACTCTGTATACTGTATAAACAATACAAATAATTTCGCCCCGTATCCAGGAGCGAGTGGGTACTCTGAAAAGGTGTGAGTAGATACTTTTGGACAATTAGGGGCGAACATTCCGAGAGCGTAAAAGGAAAACTTCACGTGTAGAAATTGCGACACTAAATTTATAAAAAAATCAGCAAAGTGCTCAAATTCCTTGTGTATTTAACATATTTTAACATTTACAAGGAAAAATGTATAGCCATATCAATTTTAAAGCTGTAAAAAATAACATCTCTGCATAAACTTTTTCATGCACTGTTATTTTTTTTATGGAGAAATTTCATTTCGTTCATTTTTTTGCATTTGAAGCCGTTTCTAGCAATACTTGTACATACCGAGTCCCGTGGCG
This sequence comes from Pyralis farinalis, assembly GCA_947507595.1. NCBI lineage: Eukaryota > Metazoa > Arthropoda > Insecta > Lepidoptera > Pyralidae > Pyralis > Pyralis farinalis. Next base: position 1,660,166 of record OX382264.1, read on the forward strand.
GCCACCTTTCGTTTTGACCATAACATTTGGGATACCTGTATTTCCTGCAAAGTTCCGCGTTAATCTCCCGGTTTTATTCCCCCTCTTTTATTAGAAACGAGTTATGACTCCGACAATGTAATGGCGCCGGTCGTTACTTCGACTGTAAAATGATAATATTTCGAATGGACTATTACTTACTGAGTATTTGATATTAAGGTTTATTCCGTAAAATTAATATATTTAGGGGACAGCTTCGGTATCGGGGAAGTAATTGGATGGTGATTTAAGATATTTTATGGGCTTCCTCGTCCGTAGACCATAAAGCTGGCGCCTGGTATGGCCATGGAGATTTATATATCATTTGAGATATAAGAACCTCATTATTCTAATAGAAAGTCTGAGCAGAATATTCTTTTGGAAAGTGGTGAAGAGCTTCTTGGTAGGTATAGCACAGGGAAGTGAAATCTTTGTATCTATCAATAAGTTCATGTCAAATCCCTTGCGGGGAAGCAGCATCTAGCTGAAGCAGAATCGAGCGCCACATGACTTGATTCTTACACACCTCACTAGCTTCTTTAAAATTCATTGCTCTTCTCGTGCACGCTCATGTCTGATAAAACACAATTCTTAAAAATAATTTAATGTACAAACTCATTCTTATGGTTAATTATAAGCTAAATAATAAGGCATTTTACAGCTTAATAGCTCTATAATTAGCAGTACAAATACTGTACAGTATTGTTAAATCGTACAGCAGTTGTACTCGTACTAGATTTATTGAGTTGAGATTGTATATTTTCTTGAGTGTTAGTTGGGTTACTTGTATGTATCGATGTATACAGTTATATACAAACAATTAATTTAATTCCTATTTACTGTGGTAGTGGGGGACAATGTAAAGTATAGCAGATATGAGCAGTATTAGTGTTAGTCAAAAACTATCGCAACGTTTTTGCTCGAATTTTACGTTAATAAAGATGCATGATCTGACAGTTTTTCAGAAAACTTCTTTGTAAATTATTCTAGAACAATCTCTCATCCTTAATGTCTCATCATTGTGTATCATTTTTAAAATTTCAAGTATCAATGAAATGGAGGTCTGGAAATGATCTCTATAAGAGAAAAAAAGAAAATGCATGCAAGTGACATACAGAACTGCATTCTCATCTCAATGCTTGTGTTAGACTACAGTAACCAAGGTATTTCAGGCCAAGACTTGCATATATCTTTCATAATAAAAAAATCTATGACTATTCCGTAACAGCATGGTTGACTTCTTGTTTAATGTCTGTGATGCTTTGATTCTCATATTTTATAGAACACTCATTATCCCGTGGCTTATATTTGCCTTTTTTTTACTAACAATATCCCATACAGCCTTAATTTTATTTGATGATTGCTTATTTTTGTTTTTATATATATAGCTTTTCTTCTCTACAAATATTTTTACATATTTTGGAATAGTTCTTGGCATAATTGACAAAAAAGTGGGCCAAATTTGTAATACTTTTCTGCATACAAATCAAACATTTTGTTTCTGAGAAGTGTTGGTATATCTGTCGATAGTACGATATACGAACACACGGCTGATACCAAGCTTTTGAAGTTTCTCGAATATGACCGACCGACGGCTCCATACCCACTTTGTACAAGGCAATCACTGCAATCCTATTTTCTTTAACACCCCATTCCATATTGTAATTAAAAAAAAAAGGAAAAAGTATAAACCTGCGGGAAATCTAAGGAAGTTTTTAACAAACCTAATAAACGCGTTCCAAATTCAAAATAATTAAAGAGTTGAAAAAAGATAAGTTTCTATGTAACAGTATTTATGACCGGACTAGTTATATAATTTTATATAACACAGTATCTTTTGACATCAATGCAAATCTAAAATATTATCATGTCCTCATGTTCTTGTAGCCCTTTATCTGTTCTGAACATGTCAGCAGTTAACAGGCCTCGATCTCCTTAAAGAACGATTGCTTACCAAAAAGGCTGAAGTAAAAAAATTTAATCAAACACAAATATTCAAATGGTTTGCAAATATGTTTTACAACTCCTCCTATGGCTTTACAATTCTACGACAGAAACATTTGTCACATAAAGGAGAATGACCAAAAGTGGGCCCACCTTGCGTCTTCACCATTTATACTCTAAAAAACGTTTTCCAAATTGAAAATGTTCACGTATTTTTTTCAGTCCTATTGGAACAGGGGTTTAAAAGTTGAGTATTAAAAGTTATTTGCATTTCCGCTTATGACTACAAATGGAGAATGACAGGTAAATCATGAATGAGTTTAGGGTTGCGATGATTATGTAATCGATCATCGATTATAAAATATACTAAATAATCGTTTGAAATTAAGAACCTTAATAATTCATTGCTTATAAAGTGAATATGAAAAGCTTCTATTCATTTTAATAGTTAGTCATATAAAAATGATTATAAACTATCATGATGCATGAATAACACCACTACTAGAAATATTTCTTTAACAAAAGTTGTTAATCATAACATAATTGATTTAACATATATTATTCGGTTAAAGAAGCGAGTGAGGTGTCTCAGGACTGTAAGGATCGAGTCATGTGGCGCTTAGTTCTCTCTGCCTACCCCGCAAAGGATTTGGTGTGAAGTTATAGATACACAGAGGAGTCCTGTTAGCCCCATTAGTAGTAAGATACAGGCCTATGTTTAAGCCCCGTTCATACTCGTACTATGTCAAAGTGTTAGATTATTTGTAATTATTTAATCGATCGTTTTTTTTACTTTCAATTTATTAATAAGACGTAAGTATTACGTAGTTCTCAAAAGGTACATTATGTTATGTCATCACAATCAAATAACTTGCAACATTATTGTATTTACGTGAGATCAGAACCCCTTGAGTTAAAGGGATAACGGTACATTCCATTTTATTTCGTGGTAGCACTGTATAGAAACAATAACACAGTAGGTATTGAGATCAATGCCAAATATAATGAAAAACTGTACTATTATTATGTTTTTTGATGCGTACAAATAATTTCTTATACAAACAAATTGTGTATTTCAATGCTGATTGAATCGATTTTCTTAACCCATTGAAATCGATCTCCAATCGCATCCCTATACAGCGACGTGTCCATAGACCAGAGTCAAATCTTTAATCTATTCTATTTCATTTTTCGTAATAAATAATATTTTGTTTAATTTCTGTACTTATGAAATCAAAGTGTGTAAATATTATAAGTATCCATCCATTGATCATACCAACAACTAGTACATTCCTTGGATGAACAACTCGTACATTCCTTGAATAGTGCTGCAGTCCGGTAAGTGTTACATTATTATTAAGTTCATATATATATATTGGTAACCTTTTATTAAGTATGAATAAAAGTATAGACCGCGCCTAGATAAGAATTGTGAACACATATCTGCACTCGCCCATGTTAGAAGCTGCACCATTGATTGTTTATAAAATACAACGGTATTATTATCTGGTATAGTAAGACTAAATACCTACATGACTTATGTTTTTAGATTATTGTGTTTATCAATTAAACAACAATTTTTAATTGTTACAGATCACAAGACGGTAGCATCTTATGCCGGGAATTATATACACATTAATATGAGCTTAAGTAATATTTGAAGTCAAACCTTCAAATGAATTTGGACATCAACAAGTATGCCTTGAATGTGGGATGTTGACATAATGATAATAAGATCACAATTATACAGAGTTATCACCAGAATATCAGAAATGGAATGTTATAGTTAGATAGATTCCAGTTCATATGGTACTTAATTTCTTAAACATATTTTTTTATGATGTTTCCCTATAATTATATATATTTTTTTATAATTTGTACATTGTTACTTTATCTTTATCTAGCTAGGATCTTTATACTTCCATTCAAATCATTTTAATCATTCTGATACTCCTACGGTATACACATATTTAAGTTTCTCCACTTAACATATATTCTATTCTATAATTCTAGGTATCAAGACTGGAAAGAGTTTGTAAGGTCTGTTGACGAGCAGCTGAGTAATACAAAGACAACAGTACCATGATAATAATTGATCACTGCTAGAGGAAATTAACCCGAAATTCATCGAGGCTGCACCTAAAGTTCCAGTGCCTTCATCATTTTTTTGTCAACCCACAAGATCTATAACTGCATGGATCTTAAATACATGTATCAACATGATGCACATGTTTTTGGCGTGACGAGAAACTGAATGGTTTAATGGTCCCAAAAATCATTAGAGATATGTTATTAATGTACAACATATTATAATGTACCTAGCTGTGCTAGAATATGCTGTCATCAGTTATGCAATGGAAATTAGCATGAATTTACATTAAACATATGTATTATGTGCCCTTGGGATAGCAATTTTACTTTGGAGAACATATTCCTAATGAACTGTATGCTGTGAAGAAATCTGTCAGGCCCCAAGGGCCTCAAAGGAGGCTCGAAATGTATGGAAAATAGTATATAACGGGCTTTGACGGATTTAAAAAGTAGAAAATGCTCCCCTCATATTAGGAAAAATAATTATCAGAGCACATATAAAGTGGAGGCATATCAGTTCAACAACACATTTGTTTAAATGTCTAGAGAGGTATTGGTCGGCTACTGCTGCAATTACTTTGTAGGAAAATGAACAATACAGTGCGCACATAATGTTGGTAATTTGGTATTTAATTTAGGGTAGATTTAATGATGTACAGGCTTCTACTCTATTTTTATTTAATGCATTTATTGACGATAAAAAATTGTAATAAACAATTTAAAGAAATATTTTTTTATATATAAGAACCTAATAAATATAAATAAAAGTGTCAATATACTAGGTGTTATTCTTATTTATCTCCAATGAATATTCTGTCATTAAAAACAATGTAAGTAAATAATAAGCATACAATCCGCCTGATGTTAAATAGTTACTATAGCCTGCCAATGCTTACAACCAAGTAATGTAAGTTGCACATTGCCACCTTGACTGCCAATATAGGTGCTATAAGGTTACCACACTCACCCGAGGGAACAACAATTCTCCAAATAATCTTTTGCTGCGTTCTTCCCCAGTCAAACTATTGTTCCATCAGTATCGTGGGGTGCACAACGTCCATGTAAGGTTTGTTTCAGTCAAAAGTGATGTTGAGCTACTTCGCCCCAAATGAAATATATAATACATATATGAACATAAAAAGATGAAAATAAATATCTACTAGTTATCTGTGCTTTAATTATTTGAAGATGCATTTAACGTAGGTGTACAGTGCGCTTGATCTATACACATAGCATCGTATTTACAAATCCATATAATTCTTACTAATTACCTTACCAAGCCTTTTGGGTGCGCTAGTACTTACTAGTAGATACTATTCTATGGGACTATCTTTCAGATCTAATGTCTGGTTATTCCTTCATTTGTTGTAAGTCTGGTTAAAAAGGTTATTAATATTTAAAAAAAACTAGCCATAAAATATAACATGCCCTCTGTATAGGTACCTTGTAGTTTTACACTCGCAAAACATAACCTCAAAATGCCTAATTTGATTTAAAAATACTCGATAACCCCTGTTCGTATTGAAAAAATTTTTCTTATGAGTCATCTACAATATATTTCCTTTGTTTTGCCGATGGTTTGGTCAAGACGCATGACTGACGCAAGTGGGCCGAACTCCCATACAAGTTTGGTCATTCTCCTTTAATAATTAGTGTCTTACATGCGACTTTTGGCGCTGTTGATGTGGTGATCCTGAGTCAACTATTTCGTAAAGCCTGTGTCAAAAAAAATATGTGTTATATATACGCACGTTAACAAGTTACCCCAGACTTCAATACTACACTTTAATAGGTACTTGTGGAAGCTCAATTTGTTTCAAACATTACGACACGATTCAAAGCAACAATTTCATTAACAACCGTCCATGCAGCCAGAACAAGTTTGAGTAACGAGCTGAGGACACAGAGCTCCGAGGAACAGTTTCGATGTAAGGAAATGCGTCGGCTGCCCGCTTGACACTTCAGAGAGTGACTGTAGCCGCTTGACCGCACTGCAGGTCGACTGTAGTGACAGGCGGGAGCGGATGGTGGGTACTGTTCATTTTGAAATTCTATTTCTTGGGGCTGTGTAGTTCTTATAAAAGCTAAAATGCAAATGTTATTTATATGTGTACATATTAAGATATTCTGTGTCATTTCATAACATTTTTGAAGGGAGTGCAAGCGGTCGCGTACAAAGTGTTTTTTCACTCCACTAGCCAAGCCCCGTCTGATCGAAGACTGCTCCACTCGCTCAAAAAGGTACAGAATTACCGCTACAACCCCCATCGGTCACATCACATCTCTCCTAGATGATGCTGAGGTGATAAACACGTGACTCCTAGCATACCTGCAAGATCACGACTTGATCAGCGTCGATATAATTCAATAACGGTTATTTGATTGGTGGTCTTCTAGTGAATTGCACTGAAATTCAAATCACCTGATGGTGGACAAGGTGAGACATCGACGCTATTTCTGCTGCGTATCAGTGTTATTTTTTTATACAACGTCAGCAAAGATACGGTCCACCTGACTTAAAGTATTTACCGTAGCCTATGAACGTTTGCAACACATTAAGCATCTATAGCACAATGCCACCTCTGCTGCTAACACAACAACTCCTTAGGAGCTTATTGGTAACCTCATTTGCTCTCAGGAATACACCAGGAAGTTATTACTTGACTGCGGTTGAATGAGTATTGAGTATTGGGTTTTCTGTGAGGTGGAGGTACTCCCACAGACTGGTTGCTTTGATGCGCCCTACCTCTCTTAAAATGTTGTCAATTGATAGCATTGATATACGTACAATAATACCAGAGACACTTATTATCCAGGCCGTGCTAACGTCCCTCGCTCTATTGTGGAGGAAAGCCGCGTTCGACTTGTGTCTGAAATTGAGGTTACCTTGAATAAAATATCTGACAGGCGATGGTTGAACTTAGTCCAATATATCCCAGTCAAGACACAAAAAGTAAACCATTTTCGGTAGTCTCTCGCTTCCGGAATATGCATTTTACCATCGCCAAGAGTATCTCCACCAAAGTTCAGCTCCGATGCCATCGGGAGGAGAAAGTCAAGCTGCTGTCCAAGAAACTTGATGTGATTTTAGCTCGAGATAAAAACTTACTTTATACTAGCTGTGCCCGCGACTTCGTACGCGTGGTATTCGGAATAAGAATACGTTATGTTACTAACAGGAGAGATCTTCCCTGGGAGATGCTGTGGTGTGGTGATGAGCCGGAGTAAAAGATAAAGGTAATCGCGAAGATCGCGACATCGTCCGCGTGGACTTTAGTTTATAAACGCAGTCTTTACATTCTTAGGCAGGCATTTGGTATGGCACTTGATCAAAAAGGATCACACACATTGTTTGTTATGGCTACTGTCCGCGACTTCGGTCGTGTGGGTTTCTATTTTTGGGTTTTCCTAAAATTCTAATAACAAAAAGTTCTCACGTATTTAACCACCTTTAATTTGTAGGAAAATAGAAAGTAGAAGGTGACAGAAATAAGGTTCAAACTTGATAATATTCCATTGAGCATATGTCGAAGTCGATCGGCATTTAGTCGTGACTGGCGTTCATTTGCAGTTTTTTCTATGACTACTAGTTTTTTCCCTTACTCTTTCTCTCTCAACTATTAAAAAAATATATACTCTGACAGGTTAGATCATAGTTTTATCTAGCTGTTTGCAATCTTTTTCGATGTCCGTCTTCATTTTCGACAATTGTGGCGTTATCGCTCGCTCACGATCATAATCCCGCTTCACATTCTGAACTACTTTCCAGCTCTCTAGACTGCATGGTTCCAGGTCTTTGAGAGCTCAACCGTAATTCTCAGTCTATGGACCTGTGTTTGTAGAGCCTGTTGTCTGAAATAAATTGTTTGAATTGAATTATTTACATTAAAAATTATCGAGTCACGTGGCGCTCGGTTCTCTCTTCCTACCCCGCAAGGGATTTGGCGTGATGTAATAAATAGAAACATAATTTTTTCCGCTGCTCTATTCCCACAGTATTCTCGGTGATAATAGCGAGCATTTCTAGAATGGAGTTGCTTCCCAAACTAGCTCGCGCTGCGGTCGTAGCAGCGGACGGACTCCGTTAATATTTCAGTCGGAACTTCTTCGACCGCTAACAACTAAGTTCGCAAAAAGTTGACAAACGATACCAGTCATAACAGAGGCCGGTCGGCAAATTAGATACTTTCAACATTTTACTTACCAAGGTGATTACCATTTCAGTCGACTGTTATCACACAAAAGAAGCCATCCGTTCTATGAATAACACAGACTCCAGTGAATCACTGAGATAACTGTTCAAAGAAATAAATATAACATGTTCACGGTAAACTTTTAATTTATTTACGGAAACATAACGTTTGATTAGCGCCACCCATACACATATACATACTACGTTGTCAAATAAATATTTTTTTCGAATGTTTCTGCTTGTATATATTGCCTTCCAACGTTCTACAAAAGAAAAAAACTACGTCCTTACCAAAAGGTAGACGCTCAATATGATTTCTTTTATTATTAGAAGACTCTCCTGCCTGCTGGCTGCTGGTTTCCTCACTTCGGCTTAAAACCGTAGTCAAGAAGACAAAAGGTGTGGTCACCAGGGAGCATACGAGTATTATTAATTGTATTGCAAGCATGTACAGCGCAAGGTGACCGCTTCACATGCAAGTGACGACGGGCGAGGGCGAGCCGCATGCTTGTCTGCCTACCGATGTTGTGTAAAAAATTGTGTAGAGCTCGTTGGCGCAGTGGATTCGATTCCCACACAAAACACACATATGTCTGCATGAACAGTTTTGTTAGTCTTGGTCTGGGTGATTTTAAAAGGGGCACGGTGCATCAAAGTAGCGTCTGGGGAAGTATCTCCACCTCGCAAAAAACAAATAACAACTCCTTGGAGGGTTTTTGTGTTCCTTCGTGTGACATCACCAGTAAGCTCCTAAGGAGTTGCTGTGTTAGCAACAGAGGTAGCATCGCGCGAGTGATACTTAATGTATTGGTGGGCCGTGTACTTGTATATCTCCTGACAAAAAAAAATCTTCGGTAGAACTTCTGTATACTCTACTTCTTTGGCCGAGTTTCGTCTGTTAATCTTTGGATTTGGTTCTAATGATCGTAAGCCACATATACCCATTATACTGCCTTAATATCGGTATGATTTATGAATATTTAAGTTGTGAAAGTTCGACCCGCCTCTGGCAACACCGGCCTAATTCCGACGCCCTTGAAAGTTGTTCAATGGGAACCGCGTAATTATATCTGGGACGAAATCTCCACGTATAACTTGGAGTGAGGAGTGAGCCGCTAACCACCGCCACAGGCTCGGTCGCACGGATTACGTAAACCTGCATGAGAGATGCTTTTGACGAGCTCGGTGGCTCAGTCGTGAATGACGCGACTTTGGCACCGACGCTCGTGGCTTCGATTCCCACACAAGGCAAACATTTGTGTGCATGAACATGGCTGTTTGTCTTGGTCTGGATGTTTTAAGAGAGCTAGGGCGCATCAAAGTAGCCCGTCTAGGGAAGTACCTCCACCTCACAGAAAACCGCAGCCGATTAAAAACTCCCTAGAGGGTTGTTGTGTTCCTGCGTGTGAGTGAGGTCACCAGTAAGCTCCCAAGGAGTTGCTGTGCAAGCAGCAGAGGAGGCGTCGCGCGAGTGATACCTAATATATCTCAAGCGTTAATAGGCTACGTGGGTCGTATGCTTCTATGCCTCCCGAGGTAGTATAAAAAAAACTTTATTCTAATCTATATACTAATATGTAAAGCGGAAGATCTTATATGTTTGTTTAAAGGTGCTAATCTCTGGAACTATCTGACGGATTAAAAAAAATATTTATACATTTGATAGCGGAATTCATGAGGAATGTTACAAGATACAACAGGATTTGATTTAAGGAATGTGAGACGTGTGTAAGTGTCCGTAAGGACCTGGTGGCAAATTAATAACGTTCATCTTTAGCTTTACCACACCAGGTCTCTTGCTTCTTACACACCTCGCTCCATTTTTAGGGTTCCGTACCCAAAGGGTAAAACGGAACCCTATTACTGAGACTTCGCTGTCCGTCCGTCCGTCCGTCTGTCACCAGGCTGTATCTCATGAACCGTGATAGTTAGACAGTTGAAATTTTTACAGATGATGTATTTCTGTTGCCGCTATAACAACAAATACTAAAAAATAGAATAAAGTAAATTTTTAAGGGGGCTCCCATACAACAAAGGTGATTTTTTTTGCCGTTTTTAGGGTTCCGTACCCAAAGGGTAAAACGAAACCCTATTACTGAGACTTCGCTGTCCGTCCGTCCGTCCGTCCGTCCGTCCGTCCGTCCGTCCGTCCGTCTGTCACCAGGCTGTATCTCACGAACCGTGATAGTTAGACAGTTGAAATTTTCACAGATGATGTATTTCTGTTGCCGCTATAACAACAAATACTAAAAAATAGAATAACATAAATATTTAAGGGGGCTCCCATACAACAAACGTAATTTTTTTGCTCGTTTTTGCTCGATATTGATAACGGCAACAGGTAGACGCTTGAAATATTCACAGAATATTTAGTTATATATTCACTTTAAGAATAAATAATTAAATTAAAATAAAACAAATATTTAAGGGGGGCTCCCATACAACAAACGTGATTTTTATGCCGTTTTTATAGATAGTGGTACGGAACCCTTTGTGCGCGAGTCCGACTCGCACTTGGCCGATTTTATAGATAATTTGTACGGAACCCTTCGTGCACGAGTCCGACTCGCACTTGACCGATTTTTAACATCCATAACTCTTCATGCACGCTCGCGAGTTTCTAGGGCTCCTGACATCTCGTTCTGATTAAACACGACCAACTTGTTCATGGTAGGTGAGTTTTGATCTTCCTCCAACCCTCCACCTTCGAATTTTATATCTGTATCGTCATTCTTTTATCTTGCATTCTTTTTACTATTACTTCCATCTTTGAAATCTAAAACAGGTGAATTAAGTAAGAAAGAACACCACTCGCTCGGCTGGGTGTGAAAAACGCAAGTCGGTTGAGGCAAATTGGTTTCATGTCGTCTTGGCTTTATAACACGTCCATTCAACGTTCAGCGTGAAGGCATTGACGTCGGCCTGGTTCACAGTCATTAAGCTGTCTGTTTGATAGACAGCGGTGGTGTACCGCGCTGAAGAGAGCCCGCACGAGGAATATGTAGTTTAAGGTAGCACTCCTCGATTAAATTACAGCATTTATATAATATAAAAGAACGACTTCGACGAAAGATGACGTGTACATATTAAATGTTGTAATTATCACTTACACGACGCCCTCTTAAGTAACAATTAATAGTATCATTACATACTTGTATCTCGCACTATTGAATGTATATATATTGTTTACTTAGACACTAGATAAGATGAAATCACAATGGATAATACTTATATTACAGTTTCAGTTAAGGCAACAATTCTACAATGTGCTCTTACGGATCGTTCTCTCAAACAAAATTGGATTTATCTTACAGAAGTTTTTCCTGCTTGAGTTTCCTTTGTCCACTTTTAAATCCAGTGCAGTAACTCGTAGAAACTTTGCCTGCAGTCTCGTGATTCAGGTTAAGGTATTTTGTGTTGGTAATTCAATGTACCTATGCAAGATTAGTTAGAAAAGTACAAATTATCAGGAAATTTTCAGCTTGTAGTAAAGTTTTAGGTAAATATAAGTAAATTAGTAAATTAAGAACAATATTACATGCAAGTTGTTCTAACCTGCTTTGTGTGCTTTCGGCACCAATTAGGTTATACGAACTAGCGCCGGCCGGCGCCTACCCACTGCTGTTAATAGATGCAACATGCCTAGTTGTTCGGCCAGGGCAATCATGGCATCAGTCTACTACTTTGAATTTCGCAAAATAACGCCTGAATCTATTAAGTAGAACAATATTCGGTTTAAATCAGTATCATTTATATTTATTTCATAATTTCCTTCCGTGCTAGCCTTACCTTTGTCTGTACACTGATTACAGCTACTGATTACAACTGTGCGACTTAAACGACTAGTGGAAACGTGCAGCTGCAGTTTATTAGTAGAATCGGCTTGCATAGATGTTAATTTACTATAGAATGTTCATTTACTATAAAATCTACTTCACATCAGACAGGCCGTGTACTTGCATGCCCTCTGACATTTATAGGAAAAGGATAGTGGAGGTAGTATGGTGAACAGCCAAGGCACCGCACTTAACTGTGATAAGTGAGTAGTGTTCGTTGCGAACTGCACGGTATAGCACGCGATGACTACATATCGTCTCGTATGTAGGCGAGGTAAGGGCGGGCGCACACCAGACGTCTACATCAATGGTATTAGTTAACCAACTTGGAACAAGCTTATGGTAGGTACCATGTTCGTCACGTAAACACATAGAAGTTGAACATAGAATCCACTACGGCAAAGCCAACATTTCATCGTAGTATCTGAACTACACATGCGATTTCGATGATTAATATTTAACAATATCAATCGATTCTTTATCGTTATATATGATCTGGGTAATATAGGATATACATATATATACTAATTAGATGGTGAAGTTAAAAAAGGAACAAAAGATTATAGTAATTCGTGTAACAATGTCATGCGATAGGTACCTACATTACTTGAAAGAGTTTTTAAAATCATCGTGACGTTTCTTTCGACGTTTTTCATGTACTTTAATGGTTATAATAATATCGTAATTATTAAAAATAATATTATGTTACAATGTAAGTATTATATATTATGGAGCTTTTAAAATCAATACAATGTTTCTACGCCTATTTTTATTAATTAATTTTAATAGGCATGCTCCGTTGGTTGGGACATGTAGAAAGAATGCAGGATGAAAGAATGACGAAGCAGATATACAATGCAAAAGTGGAAGGATGTAGGAGCCGAGGAAGGCCAAGACTTACCTGCCATGATCAAATTGGTTCTATAACATGACCAATTTGATCATGGCAGGTAAGTCTTGGCCTTCCTCGGCTCCTACATCCTTCTGATAGCAGAAGGTGATGTCAGGAGCCCTAGAAACCGGCGAGCGTGCATGAAAAGACCAATGAATGTGAAAGAAGCGAGTGAGGTATGTAAGGATCGAGTCACGTGGCGCTCGGTTCTCTCTGCCTACCCCGTAAGGGATTTGGCGTGAAGTTATAGATAGATAATTTTTTAATTAAATATTAGTTCGGGCATAATTATTTTGTAAGAGAGGTCGGGCATTAAAGCAGACCGTGTGGCAAAGTATCTAGACGTCACAGAAAACCACAGCCAAATAACAACTCTCTGGAGGGTTATTATGTTCCTACGTGCGAGTGATTATTGTAGGCGTTCACAGGCTACGATAATCATTTTACATACGGGAGGCTGCATGCATATGTGCCTACGGACATTGAATATAATAAAAAATAAAAAGTATATTGAATCTTCACAATTGCATTTAGCGTTTACATGTCTTTCAAGTCGAGTTCTGAGTATCACATTCAGTAGACCAATAATAATTAATGCAATTTATTGTTTTTTTAATTTAAATTATGCGAACATAATGATTTAATATATAATTGGTAATTACAAAATATTAAATATTGTAGCCTCTCTGGCTAAACATGATGTTCTGAACGTTAAACGTAACACCTACTTATGTAACCCATACATGTTTACAATAATAAATTTGATTTGATATGATTTGATCACTTTATTTATTAATAACTAGCACAAGCCCGCGGCTTCGCACGCATGAGATTTGGGCTTTTAGTAGCCTTTATTTCTCTGTAGACATGAAATTGTTACTGTTTTTTTTTTTGACCTGACTATGTAGTTAGCCCCGAGTGGGCTGTTACTACGTCACCGGACTAAAGAGGCGGGCGTGAGGTGCCACAGCCTTTGTTACTGTTAAAAAAAAAAAACCAAAGTTCAGGGTCGTAGATGCAACCATAGAGCGAAGTCCCCCGAAGGGATATTTCCCCCTAATTTTAACAGTTTTTCAATTTTTACGCAGGAATCCTAAATATTTACGGGATAAAAAGTACCCTATATTCTGCTCTGAACAGTCCTCTACCTACCAGTGCCGTTAAAATCGGTTCAGCCATTTCGAAGATTAGCCCGGACAAACAAACAGACGGAAAGACAGACAGACAGACAAAAAGTTAAAAATGCATATTTAGGCTTTGGTAACGTGAAAATAATAATATGAGCTTAAGATAAAGGCTTTATTTTGAAATCACAGATAGACACTTCAATATTATTTATATACTACAATGAGAAGGTTTTTTTTTATCAGAAGGAGATGTCAGGAGCCCCAGGAACCGGCGAGCGTGGATGAAAAGAGCGATGAATGTCACAGAAGCGAGTGAAGTATGTAAGGACCGCGTCTTATGACGCTCGGTTCTCTCTGCCTACCTCGCAAGGGACTTGGCGTCAAGACATACATACATACAACTCCAATGAGATACAATACAGTACAAATACTGTGCAAAAAAATAAAAGCATACACGTGAGGACAGATTATATTGCTATTAAAGCAATATTATTAGGGAGCACTTTAGTTAAGGTTGTTGTTGATGTTGGCGAGCGAGATTATTTTCGCAAAAGGTCGAGTTTACATTGCACGAAGCAGGGTAAGTCCGTCGTAGGGTTTGTTTATCAGCGATTTAGATCCACGGAAACTTTTGTGTAAGCTACTCGAAACTTAGTGAAATGGAGACGACTTGATGTTGTTAGAAAATAGAAACATATACGGTGTAATGTATATATTTCCCTGACGTATATTCATCTGTAAACTTATATGTGAAGCAAAATTTTACACATCTTGGAATATCAATCATAAAGAAATTGTTATCATGCCTTCACACACATTTTAGTAAGTCACGGTTATCTGTCATATCTGTATCTGTTGTATTTACACTAGTTGACGAGCTCGGTGGCGCAGTGGGGAAACGCGCTGTTACGTTACTTTGACACCAACGCTCGTGGGTTCGATTCCCACACAAGGCAAACATTTGTGCGCATGAACATGTCTGTTTGTCTTCGTCTGGGTATTTTAAGAGAAGTATGGCGTAGTAGCCCGTCTGGGGAAGTACTTCCACCTCACAGAAAATCGCAGCCAAATAACAACTCCCTAGAGGATTATTGTGTTCGTGCGTGTGAGTGAGGTCGCCAGTAAGCTCCTATGGAGTTGCTGTGTTAGAAGCAGAGGTGGCATCGGGCGAGTGATGTTTATATGCTACTGTAACCGGTGGGCTGTATGTTTGCATGTCTCCCGACGTTGTATAAAAAAAACGCTTAAATAAGTTATGCGTACCGGGACAACGGTCAACTCTCTTTAACAAAGCTGATTAAAAGAAGACAACCAGAACGAATGCTAGGATTACGGTTGATGATATAGTGTTTGAGCAAGTGGATGAGATTCTATATCTCGGAAGAGCTTTTAGCAAGGATGAAAGGTATACCGCCGGCATGGAAAGACGAGTGAGTTCAGGGAACAGCGTAAATGGAGCATTGGGTAAACTTCTGGACAGCCGAAATCTAAGCCTTACTGTACACAACGCGGTACTAATCCCAACGATAAGTTATGGAAGTGAGCGCTGGGTATGACAGTGAGAGTATGAAAGTAGGTAGTATAAATGCGATCGAGATGCGAGCATTGCCCAAAATTTGTGGCATTACGCTTGCTGACCCATTCGTAATGATGAGTTGTATCGTGGTAACAGAGTTGGTCTTTAAGGGAGTGTCAGTGTTTTAAGATAAGAAAAGGAATGCTCCGTTGGTTCGAACATGTAGAAAGAATGCAGGATAAAAGAATGACGAAACTGATATACAATGCGAAACTGGAAGAATGTAGGAGCCGAGGTTAACCAAGACTAAACCATCATGTCCAAATTGGTCGTGTTTTATCAGAAGGCGATGTCAGGAGCCATAGGAGCCGGCGAGCGTACCTACGTGAGTGTGTGTAGCTTATTAATAAGCCACTGAGAAGTTGGTATGTTAGCAGCAGGAATGGCAAAGTGCGAGTGATATTACTTATATTGCAAGTGATCATATGCTACGATAACCACTATACATCAGGTGGATCGTATGCTTGGTATACCCTTATATACCTACCGACTAACAACTTAACAACGAATACTGAATAGTCTCGGAATACTTGAACGACCACATATTTAGAAATATAAAAGATAAAAAAATACATAAAAATTATTTGCCATTAGGCCCTCACGGTCAGTCAGCACATCTCACATTATTTAAATCAAACCCTTTTGTATGTTATTATTTTTTCATAGTTTTAGTTTTTTATAGTTTAAATTTCTCTTTTTCAAACAACCAGCATTTCGAAAATGACCATTGGCGAAGAAAAAATGCGAAAAGAAACTTTCCAATATACGTCTCTTTCAAGTCAATTTCTTTTACAATAAATTTATGTTTTTTTTTATACTACGTCGGTGGGCATACAAGCATACGGCCCACTTGATGTAAAGCGGGTACCGTAGCCTATTAACACCTGTAATATGTTAAGTATCACTTGCGCGATGCCTCCTCTGCTGCTTACAGAGCAACTCCTTGGGAGTTTACTGGAGACCTTTCTCTCACGCAGGAACACAACAACCCTCTAGGGAGTTGTTATTTGGCTGCGGTTTTCTGTGAGGTGGAGGTACTTCCCCAGACGAGCTGCTTTGATGCGCCCTACCTTTCTTAAAATGTTTTATGTCGGTAAATATCGCAAGCTATTCCTGTTAACTTATTTTTAGGTTATGTTTAAACAAAAAATGATCTATTTGGCATTGTAAAATGCCAGCGAAATTGCGCGATTTTCTTGCTCGATAATGCCGAATAGATTACAGGAAAGCCTAGGGTTTTAGTCGCTGAAGTTATCAAACCGAGTCACGACCGAGGACACCTTAGCTGTGGAAGTTTTGCCGCCATTATTACGTCATGATTTATGTTAGATCAATACTGGAACAACTTCAAACATGGCTTAATGTACCTGGAAAATATTTACTGAAGCACCGAGAATTTAAATGATAAAAATTATTTCTGGTTATTACAGCTCATAGAGTGGTTATAAAGAAGAGAGCTCGATGGCGTCCTTGTGCGTGTCATTCTAACCGAACACGCATATTAAGCAACGTCGACCGCAGCTTGTCTATGAATGGGTTTATCTATCTCGAGTTTCTCCGGTCTTCTGAGGGCACGTTAAGCCGTCGGTCCCAGCTGTTGTCGATAGATGACAGTCGTTAAACAGTGGTCCACGGGCGGCTTGAAAACACTGGCCTCCGCCAATCCGCATTTGAGCAGCGTGGTGGAGTATGCTCTAAACCCCTTCAGTTGAAGGAAGACCCGTATCCCTGCAGTGTATGAGTAACAGTTTATGTGGTGGTTGGATTAATTGTAATATATAATAGCCTTGTAGTTTAAGGACCAGCCAATTAACTGATTGGTTTTTGGTTCCTCTCGTGTACCTCACTCACTCGCAGGAACGTAACAACCCCCAGAGACTTGGTATTTGGATGCGGTTTTCTGTGGGGTGCAGTTACTTCGCCCGACCGGCTGTTTAGATGCCCCTACCTCTTCTAAAACTCCGAGATAGAGATAGTCATGTTCATGCACACAGATATTTATACTGTGTGGTAATCGAACTTACGAACATTAATATTAAAGTAGCATCTCTAACCACTCGGCCACTGCTCGTCAGTCATCAATAGAGTTATTTGGTGCAGTTTTAAAGATAAAAAAGATAAAGACTCCGAAGTCATGTTTGATACCACCCGCTGTTACATGAAAAGAATTTCGCTACACATTTTTTATTTGAGACAACATCACGGTGACTTTTAATACTTATTGTTGGCTAGGAAGTGCCGGAGCCCCTAAGTCTTTCAACGGTAAATTTACCTCTCTTGCCTTTATTTTGTGTACTCGTCTCGTCGTGATATTACCTTCAAGGAAAATGAGCTTCTTGCTATAAATTTTTGTTTCATTCTGAAGGCTAGGCTTTACAACTATCTTGAACACTTCTCTTTATTGTACAAAATATTATATACTGCATATATATATATATATATATAACGTATATACAATACAGTATCACTCGCGCATTGACATCCCTACCGCTAACATAGCAACTCCTTACGAGCTTACAGGTAACTTTCTCATTAGTAGGAAAACAACATTCCGCCACGAAGGATTTTTATATATTTTACGTACTATAACTTGTAAAAATCATTCGTAAATGATTACCGCAAAGTATAATATTCAAGAAAGGTAAATAAATACCTCAGAACAACGGTAAATACTTTTTTTAATGTGGCCTGCCAAAATGTGGTCAATACGCCTCATGGAAAGCATCAATGAGAACCATAGGAGAGAACAGCCGTTACAATGATTACCGCTGGCTGACCCCCCTCACCCTTGACGGCCCGCTACGGTGCCTCTTCACACCTCGTCTGAACAACCCGGGATTATAGGAGGTGGGGAACACATGCGCCGGAAGCGAATTCCACATTTTGACAGTCCGAAATGAATCGCTGAACTTCTTAGTACGGACGGTCAGCAACTCAACTCTATGTGGAAGTGATCTCAGTCCAGCACGAGCATTTCGGAGGAGGAAGAGAGAACGCGGGACGAGATCAGGCTCTTCAGAAAATTTCCCCATGGTAAATACGGTAGAGAACTCTCAAGCGACCACTATCCCTACGCAGCTGAAAGGGCTCAAGGAAGTTAGTGACCTCAATGCTATTTATGATGCATATAGCGCGCCGCTGCATTCTATTGAGAGCATCAAGAACATATTTGGCGGACCCGTCTCAGAGGTGAGAGCAGTACTGCGCACATGGACGCCTTGTATAAAAGGCAGCCCTGCTCAAGCGTGAAGAAATGTCTCATCCTGTTCAGGATTCCGAGTTTTTTAGAGGCCACGGAAATAACGCTCGCGATTAAGTCTTTGGGGTTGAGATCGCCTCTGATGTTGATGCCGAGGATGGTAAGGCTATCATGTATCTGCAAAGGGGTGCTCTGAAGAGAGGGAAGAGAATGGAATGGAGAGACCTCGGCACTAATTGCGTACGCCTGGGTTTTCTTGGCATGTTCAATGCCAAGTTCGACCAAGTTGTTGTAGCCCCATCGAGAACCGCGATCCAACACCTGGCCGAGCTCAACGATAAGTGCACATCTTTTATACTCTACTTCGGCCTGTCTTGCCGCGGGTCGTCCAACATATCGCGCATGTTCTGTACTATAATCTGCATAGCAATGAATATTACCAAGTGATAACATATCATTGATATGCAGTAAAAACAGAGTGGGCATCATGACTGCTCCTTGCGGGACCCCGGCGTCCACACGCAGAAACTGCGAGGACTGACCGCCACAAAGGACTCGTATGCCGCGTCCATGGAGAAAAGTAGAAACCTTAGCACATACGCGAGGTTGTAGACCATATGCTGTAAGCTTGGAGAGAAGCGCGCGATGCCAAACCCGATCCAAAGCTTTGGGTATATCTAAGTTGATTACCAAAGATTCGCCATACTTATCGATAGCTTAACCCCACAGGGGAGTTACGTAGGCTGGAAGATCACCCGTAGATCGATTTGGTCTGAAACCGTATTTACGATCATTAATTAATGCGTCATCTTCTTGCAGAGAATGGAAGTGACAAAATAACACATTGAACAAATACGTACCACCACTCAAGCGTCCCGGGAATCCGCGTTCCCAGACCCAGAAGTCAGACTTAAAAGCTTATTTGTGTTAATATAAGGTTCTTATTTGACTGATAGATGATTTTGAATGGTAATGAGTAATGTATAATATATAGTTACTGGTATAGTATTTACATATCTTTTTTATCGACAAGGTTACACCTGCAGCAGCCTCGGGTTTACATCAACATAAAATCACGTTTCATCATCGTGTTTCCTCAAGTAATAACAACTAATGGAACGATTCGAAAGCTTAAAGAAATTCAACGAAATATGAGATGCGAGAAAATTGTATACGTTGCCCTCCACCATTCATTTTAAATAGCAACTAAAGAAGGTTACAGCAAGATGTAGCAATTTTTCACGGTAAAACAGCTTCGTAGTTATTCAGGCATTTATTAATGTTTAAAGAATAAAAACCTACCCGATGGTACATTCATCATAGTGCCGGCTATCCGCGAGTATTCAAATCGTCTCTTGTAAAAAATCTTTTATTTTATTCTCGACGTCGATTTTCTCGGTTCACTGAAGACGTCTACTTTTTTCTTTCGGGATAAAGTATTCCGAGGATTTTTTATCTGTTAAGCTAATTTGTCGAGATTTTCGTTCAGCTGCGAAGAAGTTTTATAATTAAATTCGTCTTCATCGCGATGTATTCACAAAAGAAGATATCAATTAATTGATTGGACATTATGGGGTTTGAATAAAAACGTTACATAATACATAGTAATATTATAATAATATATTATCTCCACAAATTACAAGTTAGATTACCAGTTAGACAAAAGTCGTCTGTGTGGGTACCTCTGTCTCACCTATTTCTACCGCCAAACGGCTATATTTATACAGCTGTGTTCCGGTTTGAAGGGTGAGATATGGCAGAGAAACTACTGGGTACTGTGAAACAGCGTTAGGTCACAAGATTGATAGCGCGCGTGGAACATCCCCGTGGTGTTGCAAACGCAATAGGCTGGAGCGACCGCTTATCATCTGATGCGGGCCGCATTCTTGTTTGCCAATCTAGTTATTTAAAAAAAAAGATCTGTGTAATATTACTGATATCTGTATTTCACTTTGCCTCTGAAAGCTATATTCGTAACGGATTAGAAAAATTTACTCTTAAAACTTTAAACTTTTCGATTGCGATTCGAATATGGCTTTCCGATACAATCTGATTACTCGGAAACTAGGCCGAGAGCTGTGTGTCGGTCCCCTCATGTTTAAATATACTATTTGAAGGAAAGCAATTGCCTAAACATTAAATTTACAAACATATATATAATGTAATATCTATAACCCATATAATGTATAATATGACAACATGAACAATAAAAATGTAACAATTTTGCAGATTATATTTCACGCTACACAGTTCAGTAATCAAATCTTTAATAGCTTAATTACTATGTTATATAATAAATTTTATTTAAGTTCATATCAAAAATTTATTTATTTACCTACACATGAAGAAGTGGAGAAGCAAATGTATCTGATACAAGCTTTCATATGCTTGAAATGCAAATTCAAACCACAGCAGATATATAAATATTGTTAAAGTATACAATAAACAAAAAAAGATCGCTCAAAAGATTTGCGTTTGGGGGGTATATATAACACGAATATACGTGTTGAATTATGTTATGTAACGTGCATTATATGACATGATGCCAACAGTCTCGCCCCGCACTGCGCACTGCTCGCTGACGGCTAGGAGTTCAGCCTCAGACACTGATACCACAATGTTCCCGTATTGTACGGTTCCAGAAAAAAATCTTCTGAGTAATTGTGGTATGAACTCCCAGCCGAGGTTTTCCCAAGAGACAACAACACGGGGTTCGTCAAGAAAAGCGTAAAGAGGTTTTTACAGGATTGGCAACGTAAGACCGACAACCCTGGTGTTGCAAATGTCCATAGGATACGGTATCTGCTTACTATCAACCAAACAGTATGTTTGTTTGCCACCTAAGTGATTTAAAAATCCGAGCAAACATTTTTTCCTTCTTATTTAAAAAGTTGCATATAGTGCGTCAAATTTTTTGAATGAAAATAATTTTAATGTAAACTTGTTTTTTAAAACGTTATACGCATTCGACTGGATTACAAAATGTCAAGTGAGGACGAAACATCTCAATTGCAAGCCTATCGGAAAATAGATATGTTCGAAATCACCCCGAGACACAAAGAGACAAGTTACCTTCGTTCGAGCAATTTGAGCGGCTGCAGCGCGGCCGCTCCGTAAAGTGTCTCCAATAACGAAGAGCTCTTGAATATTCGGCGGTCACGTCACGAGACCGTCCTCGCAGCAAGGCTTAGTGCTGAAATATTGAATAGTTCATTACGTATTAAGGGCGGTAAAGTGGAAATTATAAACGGAGAAGTCCGATTTTGAAAGCAGAAAGCTTTAATAACTCCAGTTAGTAGTTCCAGTATTTTTTAGTGATATATATACATACCTACAATGATTTTCAACAAATTTGTATGAAAACAAATTTAAAAAGTGAAGTAACTTTACAAAGTAAAATGGTAACCGACGTCCAAGCACCTCTTTTTGTACTTCGCTAGTGATAAGTTTAAATTCATTTCTTGAAGCCATTGTAAAATATATGCTCACCAAAACTACGTCAAAACAATCGTATTACCTAATGGTCGTATAAAAATACGAGTAACATTTAGGGAGAAAGAATATATATTTTCGATATAAAGAAAAAGTAAGTCTATATTTTCCTAAAAGTGTCCTGTTCCGATAACGAAATTATGTTCGAAATGACAACACACCCCCGCAGCCTCTCACTGCCGGCCATGTCCCGGCGCGCAGCTCGAGTGTGGCTCTACACAATCTCCGTACCGGCCCTGGGCCCTGGTATCACCATACCATCTGATTTTATTCCACTCGACAACGCCTTTATTCAGTTCCCTCAAGTAGGGTCCGTGAATCACTCAACTCAACAAACAAAATTCACCAGATTTATTCTCACATTTTGTAAGAAAATATATTGTATGGGGAAAACTACACTACTTTCTCGTGTTATACGTTTCACAATCGATATTCTACTCGTATGATATTTACTGTTATAAATTTAGCAGTGTAAACATATTTTGCCTCAATTAAAGGTTCAGAAAATTCTTGAAGCACGAAAGTATCGAACCAGCTAAATAAATGAATAACACCGTTTGTATCTTTTGTACCACTGGAAACAAACGTAAGATATGCCCAATGGTAAGCAGTTATTGTAGCTTATTGACACTTAGAAAACCACAAGGCACCATCTGCGTTATTTTCGTTCAACTGATGCTCGATATCGACGGTCAGTTATAACGCACTGAGACAAATTGTAGATTATAAAAATATATTTTAAAAAGATGGGACAATCCACCCAAACGGTGGACCAACAATGTGGTGACTGTAGAGAGTCATTGGATGTAGACAAGGCCGATAGTTACAGAAACCTAAGAGAAGCCTATGTTTAGCAGTGAATCTCCCTCGGCTAAAATGAAGGTGTTTATTAAAAGTCATAAAATTGCATTTACGAAAATTCTATTTTGTATGCGATTCGCAATACTCTAATTCATATTTTTCCCCTCTGCGTTTCAACTGCTGGTTATGAGTTAACGGCTTTTACAGATTTAATTAACAAACTGTGTAGTCATCTAAATTTATGATTTTCTAGTCCTCAGTTAGTCTCCGACGCCGATACGAATAGATCTTAAAAAGTCCAATCGAAGAGAACACGAGCAAAATGCCGTACATTTTTATTTATTACAATAAAATGTCCGGCACATCGTCCGTGTTCCGTACGTATTAAAACGTCCAAAGCGTGTGTAATGTACAGGTGAATGGATTTGAATAACTTCGGCGAGTCAGCGTGTTTTTTGGCCGCGACCCAAATGGCCGGTTATTAGAACTAATACATGTCCGGCGCTGGCATGTTGCGACTTTTTATGGCATTTTATATTAGTGTACTTTACACTAAAATAAAATGACTATATAATAACCAAGCTTCAGGCGGGCATTATGGTCTCATGGTGGTTCGCCCGACTAGTGTAAAAAATGTTTGCTCTTCAATGTTTTCAATGAAAAATAATGTGTCAATTGTGTTTAATTTTTATAAATAATGATTTCTATGTATATGGTAATTTTTACTACTATCGTATCATATTTTTTCAACCGCAGCCTATCTCAGGATGGGTTTATCTATCTCAAGTTTCTCCGTGCTTCGGAAGGCACGTTAAGCCATCGGTCCTGGTTGTTGTCGATAGATAACAGTCGTTAAGCTAAGTCAGCGGCCTTCGGGCGGCTTGAAAACACTGGCTTCCGCCAATCCGCATTTGAGCAGCGCGGTGGAGTATGCTCTAAACCTCTTCTGTTGAAGGGAGACCAGCATCCCTGCATGGATGAGTAAGGGTTGGTGTGGTAGTGTGGAGGGGTGACCCACTACTACTTCTTAACATTCGTAACAATTACATTGCAACATTGGTAACCCCGGGCTATTATTGTGAACTGTGTAGGAGCACAGTGAAGTGAAGGGCAGCCACGAGTTACCGGGCGCAGACATATTTTTTTGAACGGCGTAATAATTCTGTGAAGTGGTTTATTAATAGATATGGCGACGGAGAAAACAATGAAGATAACCAAAGCGGAGGTGTGCGAAATTTCTGCAGTATCAATCGACGCACGCATACCAGATTTTAAATGATATGATTGTAAATATAAAGCGCAGAAGGCAAGGTTCAGGAATCAGAAACCCGCCAAATTAACAAACTAATCGGTGAAATGAAGCTGGGCGACAAAATACCGTCTCAACTGCTCGGACGGATGAGTGATTTATCGCGTAACAAAATTTCAGACGATACATCTGCCAGCACCTGTACGTTATGCGTCGGCCGTCACAGAGACTAAAGATATGGACATTCATAATAGCCGACGCTTATTTTTTTAAGTATTATGTTTATAATATTAATTCACTAGTTGAAACAAACGCCGGGTAATATATAATGCAACGAACTTAGGTCCTTATGTGGAAGCTAGTTTTTGCTACGACCTATCTATAAGAACAATAGACGAGAATCCCCCATATTTTGATGTACTTTCACAGCACCCACACATACTGCCTGTTTCTAGGACATGCCTAAACATTCAGGACATCACATAGATACAACGGGACCGCCGGCCAGTGAACGAGCGAGACCTTTGCCACCCGAGAGGTACGCCAAGGTGAAGGAGGAGTTTAAGGTAATGTTAGATTTAGGTATTTGTAGGCCTTCCAAGAGCCTATGGTCGAGCCCTCTACATGTGGTTTCCAAGAAGAATGGACATCTACGACCTTGTAGTGATTATCGCGCACTGAATGCCGCCATATACCGCACCTATATACTGCATATACCGCGGCCAAAATAAGAACTCCCTAGAGGGTTGTTGTGTTCCTGCGTATGAGAGAGGTCACCAGTGAACTCCCATGGAGTGGCTGTGTAAGCATCAGAGGAGGCATCGCGTGAGGCTTAATAGGGCTTAATATATCGCAAGCGTTAATAGGCTACGGTACCCGCTTTATATCAGATGGGCCGTTGCTTGTGTGCCTCCCGACGTAGTATAAAAAAAAACTGAATGCGATAGCAAAGCCGGTTCGTTATGCAGTGCCGCGATTACACGATTTCGCGTACTTACTAACCGGTAAGAAATTTTTCACCGTCTAGATATCAATCTTGCAGCAATTATCAGAGTAGCGGAATAAGATATTGAGAAGACAGCTATAAAATAACCCCATTCGGATCATTGGCGAAGAAGAAATGGCAAAAGAAACTTGCCAATAAAGGTCGTTATTCAAATCATCAATTTATATTACATTAAATATTTTTGAGTGTACATATAGTGATATCAAGCGGTACAATTATAGCTATATTAATACATGTGCTGATTTATTTCCAAAAATCTCTGTCAGTCAGATATTTATCGATTCTGTAATAACCCTTCTTGCATAGAGAATTTTTGATGTGCCTTTTGAACATATTGTCAGGCAAGGACAGAACTGTTTCAGGTAATTTGTTATAAAATCGAATACAAGTTACAACAAAAGATCTATTAGTCTTAGTAAGCCGATGTACGCAATCTATTCCTGCTTCTAAGATTGTCACTAAATTTTAAAAACGAATCTATATTTTTACGAGCATACATTATGTTCTCATAAATAAGCTGAGAGGTATCCATGAGGATATTTATTTCTTTAAATAGTGATTATTATAGATATAGTGACTAAGTGATTATTAGCTCGGTGGCTCAGTGGTGAAAGACGCAACTTTGATACCAACACTCGTGGGTTCGATCACTACGCAGGACAAGCATTTGTGTGCATGAACATGACTGCTTATCTTGGTCTGGGACGCTTGCGTCACGACCGCTTTTATACCACTTTCACGCTCTCACTCCTGTATATATAGAGTTTGAACCAGCACCACGTCGTGTATATCATGCTATGCCCACTGGCTGAAATTACTACTAAGTACCAAGAAGTTTTTCCAACGCTCCATTTACCCTACTCCCTGCACTCTTCAGCGGTCCGTCAAGGTGGGGACAGCCAGCACAGCGGTAATCACTGTGATGGCTGTCCTCTCATCTGGTTTTCCTTTACGCTTTGCATCAGGCGTACTGAAGACATTTTAGCAGGCCACATTAAAAAAAAAATGTCTCTCGCCTCGCCACATCAGCAGTGTACCTTTTATCCCAACAAAAAGGAAACATAATATAAATGCATCCTCTGTATAAACCAGAGCGATAATAGAAACATTATTTCGTGCCGCCGTAAAGTCTCACAAGAGCGGTGAAACAGTCTCGTTTTCGTCTGATATTTCAATATATATCGTAACTAAAGAGTTATGGCACCAAAAGGCGAATTAATTTTTAACACATCTATATATATATGTCACAGAGGTAGCAACACCATATTGAGAAGCCCGGAAGAAATCAATCCCCGTGATGCTAGTTTTAATAATAACGGATCAAAATGTCAAGTCGGCGCTTGGGTGGAATCGACATCGTTGGGTTAGCAACACCGGTTGTGTTTGTTATGGTTAGCTCGAAATGTCGATTGTGGTCAGTTGTCAAAAACGTCAAGATGAGATACCGTCATTGGAAGCGGGATTACGAATCGAGCAATGGAGCCAATCGCACGTGTCGCGTCCACCGCATTTTGAATCCGTTGTAATCTACGATCTAAGCATAACTTTTGTTAAAAGTATTGTGGTAATTGGCTGATTAAATATTGAGAAGATTAACTACGCTGGTATTTCGCTTTATTCGCCATGAACAACGAGCCACCTGACAACTATTACATTCACGTTCTGACATATATATAAGAACTGTTTGATAATCTTTTCAATATAACTCATTGTCCTATGTCTACATATCTCGCAGGTATTTTTCTGTGTACTCGTACCGAACGGCTTAACATGTACTCGTTAGAAACTAGAATCCTACATCGTAAACAAACGCCCTGCTGAGGTCTGCAGTTCGCACGTGTGGAGTTCAGCTTTTCAATTTGTGCACAGAAATCCTAAACATTTTGGTGATAAAAAGTGCCCTAATGAATTAGTTTGAAACATACTCTATTTGTGTGTTAAACATCATTCATATTACTTCAGTTGTTTGTGAGTGAAAGAGTCCTGAAAGTTTGTGAGATTGTTGATTCCGTATATCCTCACATACTTTCACATATATTATCAACTCAAATGGTCAGAGATAGCAGTATCTTTTAAATATGTGGATACTTTTCAGATAGTGTATGTTATATATACTCTTTCTGAAAAGTATCTATATATCTATCTATGACAGTTGCAAATTAGGAACATAAAGTTTAAAGATAATGGAGTAGGCACACTGTATAAGAAATGTATTTTGTCGGTGAATTTATTTAAACTAATTTTAGAAAAAATTATGTGTTAAATATTGTAAGGGACCATTTGTACGCGAGCCCGACTCGTAGGTGATCCATTAGCGTCGCCATTTGAAAAGGTTTTCACGGAGTTGACCCTGACTGAGGCAGTCACAAAAGATCGCAGACGACTGATAACTTCAATTTTAACTACAATTCTAGACCGTCCATATTTGTTAAGCTTCTACGAGTGAGAGTAGGCTTTCTAATAACTACTGAAGAGTTGGTATGTTAAAACGGTGGCGGCAATGCGTAAGTGATGCTGTATACTGTAATAGAAGCGTTCATAAATATATAAAAAAATGCCCAATTGCGAGTCGGACTCGCTCACTGGCGGTTCCGTACAAACTTACAGATATGTAGTTGGTCCATCACGGGAATCGAGTCTTTGTTTCTGCCAATATGTTTAACCCAACGCAAGTATTTGGTATCAATTTCAACTTGATACTTCCACGCGTTCCCTAGAAAAGGGATCTTGACAGATGGACAGATAAGGGTTCCGTCCGAACCCTAAAGGTAATAAAGAATGTGCTTGTTCTATATAAAAATAAGACGAACAAGTGGCCAGATACATTCACCGTTTGCAGACCGTACGTTCAGGTATATGTAGTTGATTATATTTTAAACACAACCTTAACATTATATATAAATTATTCACAGTAGAGTGACAGACCCGTCCATTTACAAAAACGTGTTACAAAACAAACGACAAAAATAAACAATTATACAGCGTGTTCCCTTCACGCTCACATTTGAAATTTTATCGCGAGTTATCTCAAAATGGCGGGTCACTTTTATTTTTACTCACAGTGTGTTATTTTTTAACATTTTGCTAACGTCATTACTTTGCGTACGGATCAAATTAAGAATTAAAAATAAAATTTATGACTTACGCATTTAGTTCAAAAACATTTTTTATTACTCATGCGGGATAAGTAATATCTTTGCGCCCGTTGTTACGGGTGATAAGTCGCTATTTGGCCATTTTAAAATTACAACATGAGTTTTGAGTAAAGCGCACTCCATTTGAGTGCGACAAGGAAACTTGGCGCACGCAAATTGACGAGAAAAATAGACCCCTCCATTGACAGGCTGTGGTCGACGTTGCTAAACCTGTGTGTTTGGTTAGAAAAACACGCGCAACGACGCCATCGAGCTATCTTTATGAGCATCATGCACACAAAATGTTTGTCTTGTCTGAGATTCGAAACCAAGAACCTTGGTATTGAAGTAGCCATTCCTAATCACGCTACTCACTCATAAAATATAAATATTATTTGTGTTTATTCACTAAATGACGCCATAAAATAAAACATAACAGCGAACTTAAATACTAACTAATATTATTACCTGTATAGATTTATTCCTTAGTATTTATGTATATCTTCACGGCAGGTCCCTTGCGGGGTAGGCAGAGGGAACCGATCGTCATAAGACGCGGTCCTTACATACTTCACTCGCTTCTCTAACATTCATAGCTCTTTTCATGCACGCTCGCCAATTCCTGGGGCTCCTGACATCACCTTCTGATAAAACACGACTCATCATGGTAGGTCAGTCTCGGCCCTCCTCGGCTTCTACATCCCTCCACTTTTGCATTGTACGAGTATATCTGTTCACGACGAAAACACTCAACACAAATTGACCACGTGTTGCGAGTGAAAATAAATACACCACGTGTATGTGCAAATGTATAGCCACCGTATCCAATAAGTGTGTAGCATAAGTAAATATGAATATGTAGAGTTATTGTACTTGTACGCAACGGAAAACATTTGTAGACTATTGAAAATAAATAAATAAACTAAATTGAAAACGTAAAATTGTAGATGCTAGCATAAGGAAATATAAACGTGTAGTATTGAAATAAATGCTTAGAATAAGTAGAATATGAATGTAAAACTAAATTACTAGAATTAAGAAAACTTTGTAAATAAATAGTATGAATAAATAAACGAGATATCGGAGGGGTGAGGTATGGAGAGGGGACGAGGCGGGGGGAAATAACGCCGTTAATCTATACGCGCGTTGTATGGCTAGCCGACTACCTGGCGGCGCGCCGACGCGCGCATAGACATACCGGCGCCCCGCCTCAGATTTGTCATTCTACTGATCAAGAACAACACAAGCGGACGTCTCACAAGAACTAGAAACACCTCTCTCCTAACCTCAACCAGTACAGTCTCAAGAAAGAGACCTCGCCGTAGTTATTTGGAATATTGAAGAACACCCCCACATATACAGTCCACTACTCTGGCGGCACGACGCAACCGCCAACAATATCTGTTTCATTATTCTTTCGTCCTGCATTGTTTCTACGTGTCCGAGCAACGTACCATGCCTTTTCTTATCTTAACACCTTATTTCTCAGCAAAATCTGAAAAGTTCAAACCAAGAACAGTTTAAATGAGAATCTCTCCACTTGTCTATCTATGTACAGAACGAAATAGAATCAAGTTTGTGACTGGCAAAGTTCTTTTTAGATATTATCAAATATCCTTCATGAGTGAACTGAATGACGTTAACGAAGGAGAATGTGGACTGCTCAGTGCGCAAGCTTGAGGTGCACTTCAGCTGTTGTATTGATAAAGTTTGGCTCGTCGTACAGAGAACTGGGGGTAATTTCACCCGGCGTCATGGGGGCTGAGTCAAAATTACCCGCACGGTTTTAGTTTGCCTATAATTTTAAAACTATTCATGCGACGTTCCCGTTCTTCTCAGTAGCTGGAGTTATTGAATCCCTCAACAAAGTTTGTGCCGTGAAGTCAGTCGGGCTGTAACTGCGTTGGGAGCTACAAGTGCCGTAATTTGAAAAGGGTAATTATGACCAATGCCTGTATTCAGTGTAACTGCCTTTCTGTGCCGATTGTATTAATAACGATGATTATAATTAATGCTTTATTACTTTTTTATGTTAGTAGATTGATAAAAGTACCACTAAAAATTAAAGACCGATAATTATTATAACTTAGATTTTGTTAGATGAACCCAATTTTGTTGATATTTTTAAGGGTATTTTTTGAAGCCTTGTTATTATAATTGAAAGTTTATACTTTATGATTGTTTTGGTGTTTTATTACCCTAATAACAGTAAAATAATGCTGGTAACAAATAATATTAATTTCCATAAATAAACACTGAAATATGTTACGTTATCTATTTGGGTAATTATGACCCAGCTCCCACTTCCGTGTAACAATTTTCCACCCCCATGAATTTAATTTTAGCTCTACCAAGAAGGAAACAATATCAGTGCATTTTCTCATTAATTAAGTACACAGAACTAATAACCAGCATTACTGCCAACTAGAAGCCACTAAATATCATAGTTCGTTAACAAAACTAATAGTAAACTTCCTAGAACTGCAAATTATGAACGAAAGACATTGGTTTTTAATTAGCAAACATGGACATATATCAAATACGCAACACGATGCCCACTTTTTTATATATAATACAACATCGGCAGACATACAAGCATACGGCTAACCTGATTGTAATGGTACCAGCAAATCTTATCGATAATAAGATTGCGTAATATTATTCAAAATTGGAATGGTTTAAAATTCCTTAAGATTGTTGTATGGTCGAACGCAACATGGCTGTACGCACATGTGCAACCGGGGCTCGTCGAGCTTATGCAATCAAATTAGGGTTACCCAAGAACATAGAACGAACCCACGTAAGATATGTTGATGTTTTGGTGAAATTCAAAATTGATAATGAATACAAGATCGAACCGATCTGTTGGAAATAATTATGACAAATAGATGTTTGAGAATAATTGGATTACAAGTGGTTCGACGCAATCCCTGCCTCTAAGGGAAAGCCCTTAGGTGTTGCGGCCAAGACTTATGTCTGGAGTTTATTCGGGTATTTAGGATAAGATCTAATTTGGTACTAATCACAGTTAATTAGCATGTGTAAATTATGCATTATTCGGTAAATTAAGTTAGTTGTAAGACCTAGTCTGGAGTGGATAATGCGTACGGAACCTTGCGTTTAAACAAAGATCGGCGTGGCGGTTTTACGGGGGTGAAGCGCGCGCGGGGTTTATCGTGGACTATATAGGCAATGGGGATCGTTGAGACGAGACAGAATAGCCAATACTGACTAGTGAGTCGGAGCGTTTTTCGGGAATTCTTAAAACGTTGTATTTTTTGTAACTTAAGTAATCAGTATTCGTTTGGGCTATTTGGCTATAAGATTTGTTAACCAATTCTTATAGTTTCTTTAAATTCGCGATAGTTTGTTTTAAAATGGCTTGTTATTAAGCAGTATTGACACATTTCAAGCACCGTGGTAAACTGACTGTGACAACTGAGCGGAGTTTGAAGTGTATAGAATCAAATACACGATTTAGTACGGACAGGTAAGCCGTGCCTAGATCTTCCCACATTACACTAGGGCCCCACCTCTCTAACGCGAAATAAAGCGTTCGTGAAGTGTGTACATACATCACGGAATGTCGGGGCGACTACAATCCCGCAGGCTGGTCTAACTTCACAGTTAAGCTAGCGTGAATTGTCATGAGTCTGTGACAATTACATTTTCCGTAATTGGTGGACCGTAGGGCCAGGCTTTCATTGACTCACACGTCTGCCAGTTGTCTACACAAAGTTATATACACATATATATATTTTATAACACAACTATCTATACACAACGTTCTTAAACACACTCGCGTTAGGGTGTTAGGTCATATCCCGGGTCTTGCTTCTTTGAATCCGCGATAGTTTCTGTTAGATAATTAGGATTAGGATTAGAGAATTTAAGTTGTAAGGTTCCGTATAGAATCCATTGTCGACTAAGTTATAAATAAGTGCTTGTTCGCATGAGTTTGAATGTTTATTGAATAAGGTGTTTGGTAGTATAAGGATCTCGCGATTTGGACTATATAACGCTCTCATTTTATTTTATTTTGAAAAAAAAAAAGGTACTGTAAATGTAACATCATAGTGTGCGGTAAAGATTAATCCGTGTTAACCCCGTGGTTTAAACATTGATTAATTTTGGTTGGGCGTCCGTGGCGGATCATGTCGGGCCTTAACCAGTTTGAAAGCACGCATATCAGACGGTTATTCACTCGACTGATATGGTTGGGTACCGTACACTTTACAATAAATGATGAAGTTTCTTTAAAGTACTGTAAGGTTGGAATACTATAAACACGAGAGCATAACTTGCGCGATAACGTCCCGCGTGAATAAGCAAAAGAACGCTATAAGCGTCAATAGACTTTGATTTCCGATAAGCTTGTAATTCGTTCGTATAGCGAGAAAGTAATTAACATGTCTTTAAAATGTTAAGGCAATCCGCCGAGTGTATTCAATTCACTCCCATCCAGTCCCATTAATTGGTAAAATCCGATCAGGGTTTAAGAGCTCTTACACAATCAATAATGCGCACATATAACTTATAATATATAAATTATACCAATGGACTTGGAATATTTAAGGCTTGGAGCAGTGGCTATTAGTTGCAACAACAAATATTAAATAAAAGTCGTACGCACACAAATACATGTTTATATAAATACATTGTTTCTTTGCGAAGAAACCAGATCCAAAGACCTTAGCTGTCTGTTGGAAATACCGGCCAGGGTAAATAAGCCACGATATAAATATTATAATACGAACCACACACATGCAAATAAAAGTTCGACTAATCTCGAGCTTATGGGCGCATTTCCATTATTAACTCGTATATACGACACTAGGCACTAAGACATCGAAATATCTTACATCAATATATATATATATATATATATATCAACAAATCGAAGTAGAACTGTTAATTCAACTGTACATAGGCTGGGGAGATAGGGCTTTAGGTAAATACAGAATACATAAGACGATACTAGGTAACGTAGGTAGGGTTTGATTACGAAACACATAGGTAGAGCTTAAAACTGAGATTAGGTTATCTAGGTAGGTCTTATATTAGACATACGTAGGGCATAAGACAAATAGGTATGTTATCTAGGTAGGACGTAACATTAAACACATATGTAGATCTTAGAACAAGTACATAAAATAAATATAGGTAGGCACATAAGTAGGGAAGTTAGGACATTAGGTAGGGAAGATTTGTAGAGCTTAGCAAGGCAGAAACGTTTAGTTCGTTAGGTAAGATAATAATAACAAAAATAGCAATAGATTTAGGTAGGGTTCATCAGTAGCAGTAGGTGTAGTTAAATAGTAGGTAGAGGCAATAATAGTAGGCAGATAGGCTGGACACGCTCCAGCCCATTTAGTTAGGTAGGAGCTAATAGGCATATCTGTAAGTAGGCTTAGGCACACTCATGCCCATTACATCCACATAGGTAGGGTGGATCGCGCTGCGGTCCAGTACATCTGGTGCTCGTGAGCGAGGATCGAAGACAAGTAGGGTTACTACGGCTAAACACAACGTAATTTATATATATTAATATCAAGCATATCGGTTATGTAGATAGTTTGCGGTAACTGTGTTACATCAGGCGAGGTTTGGTTTCATATGACAAGCATATCGGCTATTTAGATAGTTTGCGGTAACTGTGTTACATCAGGCGAGGTTTGGTTTCATATGACAAGCATATCGGCTATTTAGATAGTTTGCGGTAACTGTGTTACATCAGGCGAGGTTTGGTTTCATATGACAAGCATATCAGCTATTTAGATAGTTTGCGGTAACTGTGTTACATCAGGCGAGGTTTGGTTTCATATGACAAGCATATCGGCTATTTAGATAGTTTGCGGTAACTGTGTTACATCAGGCGAGGTTTGGTTTCATATGACAAGCATATCGGCTATTTAGATAGTTTGCGGTAACTGTGTTACTTCAGGCGAGGTTTGGTTTCATATGACAAGCATATCGGCTATTTAGATAGGTTGCGGTAACTGTGTTACATCAGGCGAAGTTCGTGTTACATACGACAAGCATATCGGCTATTTATATAAGTTTGCGTTAACTGCTTAACATCAGGCAAGCTTAAGCATAGACACAATATAAGAGTAAAAAGAAAACTAGCATTCAAGCTATATACCTAGGTTTCAATAAGTGGTTGCTTTTAGAATAGTAACTGATATATTCATAGACAGCGGTGTGCATTTGCCATCAGGCAAGAGGAAAATAAAAGTTAGCAATCGAATATACAAATTGTTTGTTAGTTATCGGTTCTGTAAATTAATTTAGCAAACATTAAATTGGTTGCCGCTTAACATAAAGTGGATAGATTTATCTTTGAAACAAGCATACAAATAATTAGTTAAAGTTTGCGAAGTTTGCGTTAACTGCTTAGCATAAGTTAGATAGAGATATCTTTGAAACAAGCATACAAATAATTAGTTAAGGTTAGCGGTGTGGTTGCTGCATAGCGTAAGGTATATAGAATTATCATCGAAACGAGCATGCAATTGGTTAGCTAGTTTAACGATCGTTAAACTTTACATTTCAACTTGGTGTAGGCTACGGCTTGCGTAGCAGGTCAGAATTTTTTTGTAATTAAATGTGAGCAAAAGGTCTCTCTCGGTTTCCGTGAAACCGACATATGGCAGTAATAAAACATTTTGAGACTCTCATAAGCAACATGTTTATGTGAACAGGTTAGATTTTTTTTTGTGGAAACAAGAGTATTGGGTTCGGTTTAAGTGTCAATTTTATAGTTACCACTTGTTTCGGTTTCAAGTGAGTTAGGGTTGGTATTTTGTTATACTCGTATTACAAAAGAAAGGGATTCTGGATTGTTGAAACAACTATTGTGTGAACGTTTGCATAAGAGTGTGGTAGATTGGAAGTTAGTTTATTACGGTTAGTTTAGACGGTTGTGTACGTTAGTTATTATGGCTAGGCGATGACCTCGCAAGACTAGATTGGGGGTCCAAAACGAGTTGAGCAATGATCTATTACAAAGTATACTACAGAGATTGATAGCATTAGGAGAAAGACAGACCTCAGTTAACACCACAACGCCAGATAGTGGGCTGGAGTCTAATAATTTGAACTCTTTATCAGACCAGGGGGAGACTATTTCCCTTCCAGGAACCAGTAGGCGTGATTTTGGAAGTAGTTCAGTTGAGACGAGACCAGTGTGTGTCTATAAATTTACACAGACACTACCTAAATTTAATGGTCGAGACGCGGGCAATCCGATGGTTTTTCTAAGAATCTCAACCGTTATTTAAAGATAACAGGTTTCTTTGCCTGAGATAAAAGTGACAATACAAGGTTTAGAAGTGACTGCTTTAATTGATACGGGAAGTGAGGTGACGTGTATAAGAGGTGATATATTCGGGCAGATTTCGGCAGGGGGTAGGCAGTGGCCAGACATCCCCATACCAGCGGTTAACGTTGTTGGAGCTTTTGGTGTTAGTAAAAGAAAGGTCAACAGGTTAATAATTTTACCATTAGAAATCAATGAGCGTGTAGATATTCCTATGTTAGTTTTAAATAAGTTGCCGAAAGAAATGATTTTAGGCTATGAATGGTTGACGACAGTAAAGGCGTGTATCTCTTGTAGCAGTTCAGGAACGTTATCAGTGACGTATGGAGAGCGTACTAGTGAGGTACATATGATTGGTAACGAGGGTATGAATGAACGATGTAACTTTGTACTTACCACAAATAAGAATGGTTATACCATAGAGCAAATAAGAGAGTATGTATCTAAGTTGGAATTACCGGTGGAGCATAGGAATAAATTGCAAGAAGTTTTGGTTAAGAATAAGGAGGTGTTTTCTGATAGGCCAGGGGTAATTCATAAATACGTTCATGAAATTAAAATGAAAGACGAAACGCCATTCATAAAACGATCCTATCCAATTCCACATGCGTACCGCCAGGAAGTACAGAATAAGATTTCGGAATTGGAAGCGTTAGGCGTCATTAGTAGAGCGCAAACGGCTTACAGTAGCCCATTGACGTACGCTATTAAAAGGGACGGTTCCGTTAGAGTTTGCTTGATGCCCGGGAATTGAACTCTCGAATGGTGGGAGAAACAGAGTGTGCTCCTTTGGCTAGTGAAATTTTACAGTCAGGTTACAAAATAGATTATTTAGCAGTATTAGATATAAAGGATGCGTATTTTAGTGTACCTTTGCCCGAGGAATCTAAACAGTACACAGGGTTTGTAGTGTCAGGGGAAAGTTATGTGTACAATCGTTTACCACAAGGATTGAAAACATCTGTTGGATCCTTTTCACGTGCGATGGATATTATACTAGGAAGCGAAGTTAGAAGTTATTGTTTGAACTTCTTAGATGATTTGGCTATTTTGACTAAAGGCAGGTTAGTGGATTCATATAATGAGGTTGTATATGGAGGAAGGGCAGAGTTGAGTACTGATAGGTATTTGAATATAGAGACGAATACAGTCAATGTAGAGTCAATCTGCGCACAAGTTAGCGAATATGCACGTAAGATGGCAGGACAGCGAGCCAAACGTTTTGATAAAGTAAATAGGTTGATAACTTACCAAGTCGGTGATTTAGTTAAGTTGCGGACAGTACCTAAGTCTGATAAGGCGCACAAATTGACTAAAAAGTTCGCATTACTATATAGTGGGCCGTACGAGATTGGAGCGATACCATATGCCAACTGTTACACATTGATAAATCCAAATACGCGAGAAATTAAAGGTAATTATAATACTATTAATATAGCGCGGTACTATGGTGGCAGGAAAGAAAGAATTACTGTGGTTAAGGTTTAGTGTCATGGGAGTTTAGGAGGTATTCAAGTTAGAGACGGGAAACCATTAAAGCTATGTAGAATTTATCAAGATGGGAGTTTTGGGTTAATTTTTTTTTTGCTCCTTACTGACGGAGAAGTTTATATCTTGTGAGGATGCAGTCTAACATTTACACGTTATTCAACATCTCAAGGGGGAGGTTGTAATGGTACCAGCAAATCTTATCGATAATAAGATTGCGTAATATTATTCAAAATTGGAATGGTTTAAAATTCCTTAAGATTGTTGTATGGTCGAACGCAACATGGCTGTACGCACATGTGCAACCCATTAGTTTTTTGTCTGTTGGCACGGGGCTCGTCGAGCTTATGCAATCAAATTAGGGTTACCCAAGAACATAGAACGAACCCACGTAAGATATGTTGATGTTTTGGTGAAATTCAAAATTGATAATGAATACAAGATCGAACCGATCTGTTGGAAATAATTATGACAAATAGATGTTTGAGAATAATTGGATTACAAGTGGTTCGACGCAATCCCTGCCTCTAAGGGAAAGCCCTTAGGTGTTGCGGCCAAGACTTATGTCTGGAGTTTATTCGGGTATTTAGGATAAGATCTAATTTGGTACTAATCACAGTTAATTAGCATGTGTAAATTATGCATTATTCGGTAAATTAAGTTAGTTGTAAGACCTAGTCTGGAGTGGATAATGCGTACGGAACCTTGCGTTTAAACACAGATCGGCGTGGCGGTTTTACGGGGGTGAAGCGCGCGCGGGGTTTATCGTGGACTATATAGGCAATGGGGATCGTTGAGACGAGACAGAATAGCCAATACTGACTAGTGAGTCGGAGCGTATTTCGGGAATTCTTAAAACGTTGTATTTTTTGTAACTTAAGTAATCAGTATTCGTTTGGGCTATTTGGCTATAAGATTTGTTAACCAATTCTTATAGTTTCTTTAAATTCGCGATAGTTTGTTTTAAAATGGCTTGTTATTAAGCAGTATTGACACATTTCAAGCACCGTGGTAAACTGACTGTGACAACTGAGCGGAGTTTGAAGTGTATAGAATCAAATACACGATTTAGTACGGACAGGTAAGCCGTGCCTAGATCTTCCCACATTACACTAGGGCCCCACCTCTCTAACGCGAAATAAAGCGTTCGTGAAGTGTGTACATACATCACGGAATGTCGGGGCGACTACAATCCCGCAGGCTGGTCTAACTTCACAGTTAAGCTAGCGTGAATTGTCATGAGTCTGTGACAATTACATTTTCCGTAATTGGTGGACCGTAGGGCTATGCTTTCATTGACTCACACGTCTGCCAGTTGTCTACACAAAGTTATATACACATATATATATTTTATAACACAACTATCTAAAAATTATAAATAAGTGCTTGTTCGCATGAGTTTGAATGTTTATTGAATAAGGTGTTTGGTAGTATAAGGATCTCGCGATTTGGACTATATAACGCTCTCATTTTATTTTATTTTGAAAAAAAAAGGGATATATTTATATCAGTAAATGTAACATCATAGTGTGCGGTAAAGATTAATCCGTGTTAACCCCGTGGTTTAAACATTGATTAATTTTGGTTGGGCGTCCGTGGCGGATCATGTCGGGCCTGTAACCAGTTTGAAAGCACGCATATCAGACGGTTATTCACTCGACTGATATGGTTGGGTACCGTACACTTTACAATAAATGATGAAGTTTCTTTAAAGTACTGTAAGGTTGGAATACCATAAACACGAGAGCATAACTTGCGCGATAACGTCCCGCGTGAATAAGCAAAAGAACGCTATAAGCGTCAATAGACTTTGATTTCCGATAAGCTTGTAATTCGTTCGTATAGCGAGAAAGTAATTAACATGTCTTTAAAATGTTAAGGCAATCCGCCGAGTGTATTCAATTCACTCCCATCCAGTCCCATTAATTGGTAAAATCCGATCAGGGTTTAAGAGCTCTTACACAATCAATAATGCGCACATATAACTTATAATATATAAATTATACCAATGGACTTGGAATATTTAAGGCTTGGAGCAGTGGCTATTAGTTGCAACAACAAATATTAAATAAAAGTCGTACGCACACAAATACATGTTTATATAAATACATTGTTTCTTTGCGAAGAAACCAGCTCCAAAGACCTTAGCTGTCTGTTGGAAATCCCGGCCAGGGTAAATAAGCCACGATATAAATATTATAATACGAACCACACACATGCAAATAAAAGTTCGACTAATCTCGAGCTTATGGGCGCATTTCCATTATTAACTCGTATATACGACACTAGGCACTAAGACATCGAAATATCTTACATCAATATATATATATATATCAACAAATCGAAGTAGAACTGTTAATTCAACTGTACATAGGCTGGGGAGATAGGGCTTTAGGTAAATACAGAATACATAAGACGATACTAGGTAACATAGGTAGGGTTTGATTACGAAACACATAGGTAGAGCTTAAAACTGAGATTAGGTTATCTAGGTAGGTCTTATATTAGACATACGTAGGGCATAAGACAAATAGGTATGTTATCTAGGTAGGACGTAACATTAAACACATATGTAGATCTTAGAACAAGTACATAAAAGAAATATAGGTAGGCACATAAGTAGGGAAGTTAGGACATTAGGTAGGGAAGATTTGTAGAGCTTAGCAAGGCAGAAACGTTTAGTTCGTTAGGTAAGATAATAATAACAAAAATGGCAATAGATTTAGGTAGGGTTCATCAGTAGCAGTAGGTGTAGTTAAATAGTAGGTAGAGGCAATAATAGTAGGCAGATAGGCTGGACACGCTCCAGCCCATTTAGTTAGGTAGGAGCTAATAGGCATATCTGTAAGTAGGCTTAGGCACACTCATGCCCATTACATCCACATAGGTAGGGTGGGTCGCGCTGCGGTCCAGTACATGATGTAAAGTGGTAACCATAGCCTATGAATACATTAAATATCACCCGCGCGATGCCTCCTCTGCTGCTAACAAACAACCCTCTACGGAGTTGATTTTTGGCTGCGATTTTTTATTTCCCCAGACGGGCTGCTTTAACGCGTCCTGTATATCTTTAAAACACTCAGACCAAGACAAATAGATATGTTCACGCACACTAGTGTCATGTGTGGGAATCGAACCCACCACTGCGCCACTCGATCTCGTCAATACACAACACGCCGCATACCATACACAAGTTATGCAACCAGCCCTTATGCATTTCGCTGATCCAGTAACTCATTGTACCCGGCACTATCGCCTAGTAACAATATGTGAACTGCTGATGCAGCTCCTCGCGCGGCCAGCGGACGACGTGACGACGACACTTTGCTGCTACACATCGGGCCGGTCTATATACATACAAGGCTAGAATTGATTTCAATGTAATATTTAGCTACGAGTAATATTAATTCCGCGATTCTGAGGGCACGTTAATCCGTCGGTCCTGGCTGTTGTCGATAGATGACAGTCGTTAAGCTAAGTCAGTGACACTCGAGCGGCTTGAAAACACTGGCCTCCGCTAATCCGCATTTGAGCAGCGTGGTGCAGTATGCTCTAAAGCACAGCGCGACCGGGGAAGGACCTCCACAGCAAAACTTCCTAATAACAAATCTCTGGAGGGTCAGAGGGAGATATGGTAACTACTTTACATCGTGTGAGTTATATGTTTGTATATAAAATATTTTTTATACTACAAGAGCGACAAACAAGCTTACATCCCGTAATATGTGTTCTTCCTATTGCCTTTTCACAATAGTATATTTTCCATAAGAAGCCGCAATACGCCAGCGACGGACATGTATTGGTTCTAATAACCGGCCATTTGGGTCGCGGCCAAAACGCGCTGACTCGGCCGCTGTTATTCAAAACCATTCACCTGTACATTACACACGCTTTGGAAGCTTTAATACGTACGGAACACGAGCGATGTACTGTATATTTTTATTAATCTAATTCGGTCGTTATTCTCGTCGATTGGGGTTTTTAAAATCCATTGAACCGTTTCGTTGCAACACTGAAAAAAAAAGATTAGTTGAATTTACCAAAGAAGCAAAGGTAGGCTATTTTACTAGCAAAATTTGTTAATTAATGCAAAAATTTGTAGTTAAATTTACAAATATATTACGGTCGGTCTTCATACAAAAGTATTTTGTAGCTATCACTATTTTAAATGTATAATTTACCGCTAATAAATGGATTGTACATATAATATGGTACAGTTTATCATACTAAATAATAAATTTTATTATTTTTACTGGTACTTCATTAACCTTTTTTGATTGGTAAAATCAACTTAAGTCAAAGGTAGGACCCAGTTCAACCGTCGACTTTGGTGAATTCTATTAGGAATCTGGGAAATCCAACTAAATATTTTTTTCAGTGAAGGAACAGTCGGTCCGGGCGATGTTAAAACCATAGAATTGAGGCGAGACTAGAGATGGGACCTTGCCGGTAACTTACTCAAGGCCAGTAAATTCCCGAGGAAGTTCCCGGTAACATAGGGAATGATGAGTAATTTTAGGTAAAAATGAAAATAGCAATATTTTAACAATTTAACCTTAACTTAGGTACTAATCATGCAATTAGTACTCAATAGCATTTGATAGTGCAAGAAGAAGAAAATTGATATACGGCCTATGATATATTATTACATGTTCAACCCCTTACAAAACTACTCGTACAATTTCAAGTTATGTCATCAATATATATTTTGGTACAGATCTATTTCACTAAGATGTATATTCTATTACGTGCGGCCGACATGTGCGGTTTCGGGATTATTTGTGAAATTACCTTTTAAATTACCACTTTGTATTTCATGTAATTCACTGGGAATATTCCTGTACGATAATTCACTAATAATTTACTCTATAGTAATGTTCCCGGCCGGTACATCCATAGGCTAGACGTGTTTCGTTCATTAATTATTAACACGGTAATTTTTTTGTACATTATTCCGCAAAAAAGAATGACGAGCTAGAAAACTAGCGAGAAGTCTCTACGAGCCCGGTAGCTGAGTGGTTAGCAATGCTACTTTAACATGAAGGTTCGGGGGTTTGATTCCCACACAGGACTTATGTTTGTGTGCACGTCTGTTTGTCTTGTTCTGCCTTATAAAGATAGTTAATCATACTGACACCCACATCACTAGACTCATCTAGAGAGAGCTCGCTCGACATAAGATTAGGACGGTGTTTCAATAAACATACAGCCCATGAAAGCGAACCGGCGAGGGAAGTGCCTCCACCTAACAGAAAATCGCAGAGTTGTTTGATATGATGACAACAGCTTCTTTAGAACACTCTAAAGTTATGGAACGAAGGAACGGCGGAGGGTTTTCCAAGGCAGCATGGAGTTCAAGAAAGACGTGGAGGGATTGTTATGTTTTCAGCAACGCACGAGTTTAACATGGTCTTATAACTGTTAATAACTGCTTATCATCAGGCAGACAGTATGATTGCTTGCGACCTTAATGGTATAAAAGACATGCGTGCAATTATTTGA
The DNA here is from genome assembly GCA_947507595.1 of Pyralis farinalis. Lineage (NCBI taxonomy): Eukaryota > Metazoa > Arthropoda > Insecta > Lepidoptera > Pyralidae > Pyralis > Pyralis farinalis. The sequence continues at coordinate 1,703,034 of OX382264.1, forward strand.
TAATTGACCGCATAATTTTACAGTTGGAAGCGATTCATTATTGAGTAGGTACACATTAAACAGGACCGCGGATATAAATGAAAACGAATTATAAAGCGACCTCGCGATCCGCTAATGTGGTGCTTCCATGATTAAAATGTCCGCTAATTAAATTTCATTTAACTGTGATAGCTGGCCGCCATTTTCTCGGCTTAATTGAACGACTAACTGCAATGTTGCAGTAGAAGTTAAAACATTGAGCTAAAAGATAATTTTTTGACTGACATTTGTGTATGAACAAGGGAGAATTACCGGTCGTTTAGGCGGTTCTGCAATCTATATTATTGGAATCGATGTTTTAGGTAACAACTCACAATTTAGGTCCCAATAGTGTTAGATATCTGATAAACCGTGGTCACGGCAGCTGAGCTTCACTTGACTAGCCATCTCTTTGCGGTTTTTTAATGCCTTATTTGTCATATTGCTGTCTCTCACTTTGCCAAGAGGGAAAGTCAATTCAAAAACTTCCTACTCTTACAAGTTCGTTCTGATTAAATTCGTTGTGAGTTTCAAGGCAGCTGTAGTTTAACCCCCGGGACGGCAATGGACTTCACTGTTCATTGGCGTTTTGGTGGTCGCCGCTGTTAGTTCTGGCTACACAGGAGACACAGTGGTGGGCCTGTCCCATTTGTATATGAATTGATGAGGACGAGTTAATCTCTGTTTATATATATATATTTTTTATACTACGTCGGGAGGTATACAAGCATAGGGCCCACCTGATGTAGAGGGTATTGTAGCCTATTAACGCTTGCGATAAGTTAATTGGGAGCTTACTGGGGACCTCACTCACACGCAGGAACACAACAACCCTCTAGGGAGTTGTTATTTGGGTGCGGTCTTCTGTGAGGTGGAGGTACTTCCTCAGATGGGCAAACATCCAGACAAATGACCAAAGACCAAACAGCCATGTTCATGCACACAAATGTTTGTCTTATGTGGGAATCGAACACACGAGCGTTGGTGCCAAAGACGCGTCATTCGACTGAGCCACCGAGCTCGTCGAAGATCACTGATCAAGCGTGATCCAGGTATACCAGGACTCGCATGCTTATTTCACGCGTTCATTTAAAAGATGACAGGTTTTCAGTGGTATACAATTCTCAGTACAGGGCGTAGCACCAGTATCCGTATGCAGTCTGGTCTACTCGACTTGTAAAGAGACAGCAATGCCCGCCGGACTTCTCACTGTGATATTATGATTTCTGGTATGTAAGTAGTATTCTTTCAATAGGCCAGACTGCTATCCTGGTCTCGTAGCTGATGCAAGAACGATGACAAAAGTTTCCTTTGGAAACACCAAATGTAAAGTATCAACAACTTAACATTAGGTGGACCGTTTGCTTATTTACTGTTGTTACGTTGTGTATTCAGGCTGCCGCGTACACACCGCTAGTGGATTCCGATATCCGCCAGCCTCCTAGCCATCAGCACATTGCTCCATGAGTTCTGATAACTTTACCCACAGCGCAGGAACACAACAATCATAGTGGTGTCTTACTTAGATAATGTTTTCTGAAAAGTGAATATTTTTACCCAACTTGATATTTACAGCGAGAGATTTCACCTCACCTCTTCGAAAAACATCAAAAAGGACGAAGCAAGCGCTCACGACTTCGCCCTTATGGTGTCTCTTTTACTGTGAATAATTCAATTTTACTTCATACCTAATGAATGAATGACATAGATGACATGCTAATAATTTTTTCATACAAACATTTACGCATAGACACACGCACTCACGCGCACGCAAACATACTCACTAAGAAGTAAACACATATACACACCTGGTATTTGCTATTGTATACATATATGTGGGCAATAACATTATAGTAGTACATACATATTATTTAGAAATATATTCTGTCAGGTTAGTAAATAAGTTTGTATTCGTATTATATGTATTGTATTCATGGTATGGAAGAGCGGCTCCTTCTGGCACAGGTGTCATACACTTAAAAGAAGCAGTCAACCTCTAAAATCTGTAAAATAATTCGTTCAATAAATACTTATTATTATTATTATCTTACTATGGTGCGGTAGATCCACTTCGGGATGTCGATAATACAGAGTTGTCCGGCAGGTGTTGCTCTGTTCTACCTTTAATTACGTTATTTTTGTGGTCATTCATATTTTTTAATGCATACAGATTTTAAATTTGTGCTATTTGTATGATACGAATTGCTTTTTCATCATAACAGTGGCATACCTTGCACCAATGAAATTTCACCTTAAAGCGTAATAAAAATATTTTACGCCCCAAATGACGACATCATTTATAAAAGTTAGCCCCTAAAATTAATTCTAATTAAAATTCCGCTGAGTTAATCTAGACGAGTCGTGATGGAGATGAATGCGATGTCTTTTATTAATTTTAAAAGTCCGTCCCCTTGTCTATTTACGAAACGAATGGACGATGATCTTAGACGTTTGTTCTATTCATAGATTAGAGTTCAGGAAGAATTTCTGTTGTGAAAACTTAATAAACCCTTAAATACGCTTTGAGGATTCTCGCTCGGGGTAGACGGTCTTTGCAAGCTCTGTGTCAAAAATGAAACTGATTGATGTCTGTTGCACAAAATATAAATGAACGATAAATTTATTTTGTGACACGCCAAAAACAAAAAGGAAAGGATTTAGTTGAGACTGAGTAGATCCAGTGGAATTAAATTTACTTAAAATTAGAATTCATTCGGTTTTTACTTTGTGCAACACCAAGGATTTATGGATTCGATTTCTATACAAGGCATTTATTTAAGTGTAAAGTGGAAAATGTTTGTTTGTCTTGGTATGGTCCCCATAGGCATCGCTAGTGTACTCCCGACCAGTGGAGGAACCTCTTCATGTCCAGCCTAAGAAACCTCGTGCTATAGTTCCTTCCATGTCTCGATCTCACAGATATAAACACGTATACTAAAAGGGTATCTTTAGATTGAGTCTTAAAAGACAAGAATCCGGTCAAGATGATTTAGTTTCGTATAATTAGGATTTCGTAGTATGTATCAGAATGCTATTTCAAGATTCTGTCGTTAAACCACTGTCTTATCCTCAATCCATACTTATCAGAGAGTTTCTTCTTCCTCTTCACAACATAGTTTGATTATACTACCTACCTACCTTAATCAAGTGTATCTATTATTTCCTGCGTAAAATCCGATGCTAACCTTAGTTTTTGCCGCAGCAGCTGCTAGGACACGAAATCAAAAGCTTTCGATAAATCTAGAAAGCACGCAGGCATTTGTCTGTCGTTTTAAGAAAAAAAGAAAGAAATTTATTAACAGTAACCATTGATAATACATGCTTAAAAAGGAAACGCCTCATGCGTTGGGTAAAATATACAAAAACTACAACTGCTGCCAATCTGTTGTTGATTAGCGGACAGACTCAGTACATATTTGTAATTATCACTCATTTGGTGGTGAAGAAAAAACATCTTGAAGAAACCCGCACGTCCAAGAAATTATATTTCGGATTACAAAATTGGATAATGCTAAGAGGAAGGTCTGCCTGAGACACGAAATCTCCATTTACGTGGAACGACGTGTGCGTGCGGCTTTAGATGTCTATATACATACTAATCAAATAGACCATCCAATACTTTTACAGTACCACATACCACCACTACATCAACCCTTACTCATCCCACTGCAGGGATACGGGCCTCCCTCCAACCGAAGAGGTTTAGAGCATACTCCACTACGCTGCTCAAATGCGGATTGGCAGAGCCCAGCGTTTTCAAGCCGCCCGAGGCTGACTTAGCTCAACGACTGTCATTTATCAACAACAGCCGGGACCGACGGCTTAACGTACCCTCTGAAGCACAGAGAAACTCGAGATAGAAAAACCCATCTCTACGTGTTTAGTTAGCATGACACGCGCAACGACACCATCGAGCTCTCACTTTTACAATAGTCTTAAATAATTCTATGAGCCTGTAATTGAACGCGGATGAATCGCCGGTTTTAATCTTAATCATTGGTATGCTCATAGTCGGCATACACTTACCAGGTAAGTGTAATAGTGGAGCGTCGTAAGACATAAAAAAATAAATATCTCGGAATCCAGGGCCAGTCAATGAATCTTCACAAAAACTGTTCGACTGCATTGTTAAAAAGTTAAAAAAAAATGTACGCTTTTGATTACTACAATTTTTAGCAACAATTTACTGAAAAAATGCCGTGGAACACCAATTTCGATCCTGAATCGAAATATTTTCACTCAAAGTGTATAGAATACGTGTAAAAAATTTACAAATCCGTTTTGAATATAGTTTTCCGAGGCAATGTGAAACAGGACGCAGATATCATATTGCATTGTCATCCGACTTACAAATGTGTATGAAGTTTAAGCTCGATCGAATAACAGAAAGTTAATCAACGTACCCACGTAGCAAAAAGAAAGAAAATGAGATCGTTCATCACACAGTATGACCGCGATGGGGGATACATCAAGTTGAGACTCTCTGGAATGTATAGCTAGTGGTGGAACAGAATAATAATTTGGTTCTTTATACACTTTATCACTGCCCTTGTATTCTGATTAGAACAATCTTCACTAACTGAAACTCGATTTCTTCTGTAACATGAATACATGTAGGTTGTTCTAAAAAGCGTAATAAATATGTAAAACACGATGTCGCCTAAATAGATTCATTAGAGGCTGAACTGAAGTGGACCGGACCGGTGCTCGACCGGATCGACTCATTAATATTAAATTCAAGTGGAATATTTTGCGAGTACTCGAACAGCGAACATGAGAAGGGGGGGCATTGGGAGGTTAATCGGCACATTAAGCTATTAGTGCCCCTCGGAGGTAGGAGTCCCCGTTAATGCATCGATTGGAGGGGTTTATGTTAATTTTTGGAATCGGCCTTTGAAGAATTTACATTTGAATTTAAATTCAGAGAAATGAGATTAGAGAGTAGCTATTCTCGGAGAATGATGTCCATATGGATTAAGGAGCCACTTCAGATTTAAAAAGAAAACTCACCTCCGTATTTAGTAGGAATGCAAATAATTTAGTAGGCCAAATTCTGAAATTTATAGTAAAATATATTCAATGTTATATCAATGTTTGACGAGCTCGGTGGCCAATTTCCATGAAGTAATTGCTCAATTTCTATTCCACTGCAAAAACACTTAGTAGTAAAGGTCTTCGAATTTGTAGCATGTGGACAAAGTAGCAAAACATTTTATTTGGCTCCTCAATCCTGACGATCTGCATAATAAATAATTGACTGTTTCTACCTGACATTACAACGGAATCTAACACCAGAGACACTAACATTTAGTATAAATGTTTACTAAATTGATATGTACACAACATGTATGTATTCGTTATCTGAAAAACAAATTACTTTCGGATATTCCTTAAGAATTCGCTATTAAGGGTGACCATGTTACATGAATGAAACCAAGATTACTAGTTTCTGAAATTTAATTTTAAACAAATTGAGAATATCAAAGTCAAAGTCAAAGTCAAAATCTTTTTATTCCGTAAAAATGGCTACATTTGTTTGGAATCGTCACAATTTTTTTCCCTACCGTGCAGTTTATGACTAGGTGAGCACTGATAAAAATACTGCCAAAAAACTCAGGCATCCCTCTTTTGGTGTCCAAACAAATTTACATATTTTATTAATTACATTATAATTGGATCGACTCACTCCCAGGCATTTTTATCATTAATATAGTAAGATACTTTATAATATGCCCTGCTACACAATTTGGCTTTAATAGTAGTTTTAAATTTGTTTATTGACAATTCTCTTATATTGCTGGGAAGTTTGTTATAGAACCGTATACATTGCCCCATAAAAGAATTACTTATTTTGTGGAGACGGCTTGCATGTAACACAAGATTATGCTTATATCTAGTATTTATGCTATGAGTATCACTCTTTTTACAAAATGAGTCTATGTTTTTATGGACATACAAAATATTTTCATAGATATATTGCGATGCGACTGTTAAAATATTTATTTCTTTGAATTTTTCTCTAAGGCTCTCCCGGGGACCAAGTTTGTAGATAGCTCTTATGGCTCTCTTTTGCAATAAAAAGATGGTGTTAATGTCCGCGGAGTTACCCCAAAGAAGAATTCCATATGACATAATACTATGAAAGTAGCTGAAATAAACTATTCTAGCCGTATCAATATCAGTGAGCCGTCTAATAGTTTTCACTGCATAGGCTACAGAACTTAGTTTTCCTGATAATTTTTCAATTTGTGGGCCCCATTGTAGTCTGGAGACAATTGTTATACCCAAGAACACAGTTGTCTCCACAGGGGCTAAATTAGTTCCATTAACATGTACATTGGTAGCCACCTGTCTTACATTAGGTGTTGAGAACTTAATTACTTTAGTCTTTTTATCGTTTAAAAGCAGATTATTAACACTAAACCAATGAATAACTTTAGAGAGAGCATCGTTAACTTCGTCATAATTACCTAACTGTCTATTAATTTTGAATGTCAAAGAGGTATCATCCGCAAACAATACAATCTCATGTTTATCCCTTACATAATAAGGTAAGTCATTTATATAAACTAAAAATAAGAATGGACCTAGAATTGACCCCTGTGGGACTCCCATAACTACAGGGGACCCCGAAGATCTTTTACCATTAACATCGACCTTCTGTATCCTATTGCCCAGATAAGAAGACAGAAGTTCGAGAGCCTTGTTCCTGATACCGTAGTGGTGTAATTTTCTGACAAGAGTGTCATGGTGCACGCAGTCAAACGCTTTAGACAGATCACAGAAAATTCCCAAGGCATCTTGCGAACCCTCTCATGCCGCGAATATACTTTTAAGCAAATGAATCCCTGCGTCTATAGTTGAACAACCTCTCGTAAATCCGAACTGTTTCCTATGAAGCAAATTATGTGCATTGAAATGTCTGAGCAACTGGCTAAGCATTAGTTTTTCAAAAATTTTACTGAGAATGGGCAGTATGGAAACAGGTCGAAAATTCGAAGGGTCCGAACTATCACCAGATTTAAATAATGGAATGATTTTACTATGTTTCATCAAGTCAGGAAATACACCAGATGCCACACAACAATTGAAAATTGTAGCTAAATGTGGAGCGATTGAAATAATAATAGAAGAAATGGTTTTGACAGATAGACCCCACAGATCTTTAGTGTTTTTCATATTTATTGATTTAAAAGCGTTCAAAACATCTTTTGGGCTTACAGCTGAAAATTCAAATATTGTATCGCATTCTACCACGCTCTGTTTGAGAACCAGTTCAGCAGATATAGAAGAAGACATAAGATTTCTCGTAGTAATAAGAGGAATGTTAGAAAAATATTTTTCAAACTCAGTTGCAATTTCTACATCATTTTTGATATCTATATCATTTATCTTTAACCGAAAGTCTCGACTACGTACTTTCGCTCTACCCGTCTCATTATTTATCATATCCCAAACAGATTTAATAATATTTGTTGAACCATTAATTTTATTTTTTAAATATATAGACTTAGCATTGGAACAGGCTCGTTTAAATATTTTGGCATAATTTTTTACAAGTTCTTGAAAAGTCGGATTGTGATTACAGGTCCTTTCTTCATAAAGTTCATACAATTTATTCCGACTTTTGTAAATACCAGGAGTTGCCCAATCACTGAATGTCATACGGTCACTTACAGACAGTCGTTTTGGAGTAAAGATTGTATTAAATTCACTAGTGATTAAGCTAAATAACGAGCTGTACAAGTGGTCCGGAGTACCGTGACAGGGCAACAATACAATTTTTTCTGCTATATTAGACTTAAATCTTTCTAAGCGGCTTTTACTAAATGGTATATAATTTATTTGCTTTCTTTGTATTTTTGAAGAATTTGGAAATGAAACCAACTGACCTGAATGGTCTGACTGAACTTTATTAATTATAGATTGATACAAAGGTTTTACAGTGCTAAATATGTTATCAATACATGTAGCACTTGTAGCAGTTACTCTTGTTGGCTCTGTAAAAATATGATGCAAATTGTATGATTTAAATAAATTTAAAAAGTTGTAGGTACAAGTATTTTTCTCCAAAATATTTATATCAAAGTCTCCACAAATTATAACAGTTTTATGGCTATTAGATAATTTATTTAAGGCATCCTCCATGATATTTGAAAATGTTTCAAAGGGCGTGCTAGGAGGTTTATACAGGTTCATAACAATGAATCGTTCCAATTCAATGCATGAAATCTCTACAACTCGCTCAACAGAGAGGCTCACAATGTCACCCCTTTCTTTAAATTTAAGCAACTTATTTAATAATATTATGGAGCCACCATGTATACAGTTATCTCTGATGAATGAGCTTGCAACCTGGTGGTTATTGAAGCTGAAAATGAATTGATGGGGTTTTAGCCAGTGCTCAGTTAGACATAAAATATCAATATTGCTACAATTCATAAACAACTCCAATTCTAACTCCTTTCCTATCATCCCCTGAATGTTTTGGTGCACCAGGTTGATACAATTATTATTCTTTCTATATTCTTGACACTTTACAATTGATGGGGATATAGTATTATTATTACTTTTAGTTTCATTATGAATATTGTTATTATTACTATTTACATTGCCAGAGTAAAACTCTATTGTCTCGTAACCTAATTTAAAGAATTTGGAATACCTTCCAAGGTACCATTACTCAATGTCAAATTATCTAACTGCTCAAAAGAAGCAGGGTTGTTAGCCAAACTTTTGGCTGGTTTCATAAAACAATATGATAGCGAATCTGCTATTTGTCTTTTATAAAAATTGCTAAGATAAAATTTATCTTCTGTCAAATTATAATATTTATTATTAAATATATTTATGTCAAGTATATGAAATTTGTCATCATATAATGTCAATGTATGCATTTTATCATTTAATCTATACCTAGATGCATTTTCCGCCTCGGACAACAATTGACTGTATGGGAAAGTAAATAAAAACACTTTTCCCACATTTATCTGTTGTAACATATTAAAATATTTAATCATTATATGTTTATTTAAATTTCCTCTCCTCCCAATAAAAACAATTAAAGTTGTGTTGGGGTGGTAATCCCTCTTAACTATTCTATCTACTATTTGAGTGAAACTGTCTCCAGGCAAACAATAATTGGTAACCAGTTTTCCTGATTTTTGTAATAATAATTGGCCCATGTTTTTACCTATTTCATCACTATACATTATTATGTTGGAGTTATTATTTTCGCTATTATTATTTAATGATGATGACATCTGTTGAGAAGCACTACTATTAATGGCCTCATTCACATTGTGGCTATGTACTTGACATAGTTTCGAGGATCGAGTTACCTGTGAACATTTCATCGGAGTTCTGGTTATTTCATTCCTATTGTACAAGTTACTAAGAGACGATAATTTTTGTTCATTTTCTCTCAAGTCTGCTACTAATCTATCCATACCTACACAATATTCTTCAATATCTCTTTGAGCATCCTCATATTTTTTAGTCATTAAATCTAAAGAAATATTAAGGGTTTGGATCTCAGATTGTAGGTCTTGAATGATGTTTTCTTATATCGAAATATAGGTACATATGTAAAGAGATTATTCATATGTTTTAGGTATTTAGTAGTCAATTTCGACATAAGCTAAAGAATGAATTAAACTGCTTTTACAAATTTTACAGTGAGAAGCATAGTCGTCCTAACAAAACTCATCATCATCCTTCAATAAAAAAATCGATGACCACTTTTAATGTTAGAATTTTGTGGTATCTCAGTATATTTAGTAAAAACTTTTTTGATCTTCAATATTTGCGATCTTTCGGCATAATAGTTCTGAAACAACAATATTCCGAATATAACTTATACCACTCTTTATAAAGTTGATTAAAAAGAATCGATACAAATATAGATACTTATATTGCAAACAGGAAATCAAAGTGAACTTAATTATCAGTCACTTATATTACATACCCCATATCAGTTATATCTGTCATTATATTTTTACGTAAATTTATGCGCAAATAAGTGAGCTTCATAACTAATGAATGTCAGGTTACTAAATAAATATTACTGAGGGTAAGTTAAGTAACGACATTAATTTGTTGTCTTGTGGATTTTAAAATCTAGAAGCCACGAAGCGAAATAAAAAATATAATTCATGGACACCCTTCAGAACAATTTGTTAGGAAAATAAAGGATGGCTCGTAGATATGCATTTTTTATGAAAGGATTATACGTACAAATAGTATAAATTTATACAAAATATGTTTTTTGTTCCAAATTTCGTCACAGGTTTATGTAGATTAGAGGTAAATCTATTTACCGAAGCATCTCAATTGAGGAGGCAGTCAAAATGTGCCATATCATTTACTCATTTCTAATTACTGACTTTTGTACTACAAATCTAATAATACTTACTACTAAATGATGAAAAAATAGCGCGTTGATTGAATTACTGTTTTTTTGAAAAATGACGAGTCGTATGTATGGTTTGAGGAGTAAACTTTTTACAACCGAGCTCAGAATGGGTACTTCAAAAATAAAAATATTTTCGCCCCGTGTATTTCCCGAAGTACCTAGACTCGGTCTAGTACTTCAGGAAGTAAGGTTTGGACAGCTCGGTGACTCAGTCGTGAATGACGCGACTTTGACACCAACGCTCGTGGCTTCGATTCCCACACAAGGCAAACATTTGTGTGCATGAACATGGCTGTTTGTCTTGGTCTGGATGTTTTAAGAGAGGTAGGGCGCATCAAAGCAGCCCGTCTGGGGAAGTACCTCCACCTGAGAGAAAACCGCAGCCAAATAACAACTCCTAGAGGGTTTTTGTGTTCCTGCGACTGAGTGAGGTCACCAGTAAGCTCCCAAGGAGTTGCAGCAAGGTGCAAGCAGCAGAGAAGGCATCACGCGAGTGATACTTAATATATCGCAAGCATTAATAGGTTACGGTACCCGCTTTACATCAGGTGGACCGTATGCTTGTATGTCTCCAACGTAGTATAAAAAAAATATCTACAATAATCTTATATTAAAACTTAACTAAATCCAAATGTATAGTATTTAGTTTATCATATGTGGCTTGTGTTAATACAGAAGTTCTCATTGAAAATAATATACTAGAATTCGTTAATTATGTTTCTTGAAATGACTATAGACTACAAATTGCAGTGGGGACCCCACCTAGATAAACTGGTCAGTAAGCTCATCTTCGCCAAATATACAGTTAGCAGAATAAGACATTTGGCGAATGTAACTGCACGTGGCCACGTGTGCGCGCGTAGTCTATTTCAGCTACTTTCACAGCAAGTCGTATGGTATACTCTGTTATGTGAAAAAGCGGTTGATATTGAAACATATTTTATACTACAAACGAGAGCCATTCGCCTATATCAAACATGAGGAATCACATAGAGAACATTTCAAATAAATTAATATCCTTACAGTAACCTCTCAGTGCATTTTTGAAAACATAGTATATGCTCATAGAATATAAAGTCGTTATGAAAATAGTGAAAGTTTTAGGAGCAGAAATAAATTGCGTATGCAGGTACATCGGCTTGCTGAGACCGGCAAATCGTTTGTTATAAATGGTATTCAATTCTAAATGAATTGTCTGAAACAGTTCCGTCCATTCCTGACAATATGTACAAATACACATCAAAAGTACGCTTAGTAAGTATTATAACTATTATATTATAACATAACAATAAGTATTAAATTACATTACATCATTATTTTCGAAGGGGCCTGTACGCATTGGATTCATATCCCCGCGCACGCCTATCAAATGACCGGGATTAAATCCCGTGAAATAAAAGAAATAGTAATAAATTAAAAAGTGTAATACGTATCTAAGTACCTCTGGGTCTAGTGACAAATAAAGTTGCTTTATCTTTACAGCTCACAGACAAAATTGCAGCCAAATAACAACTCCTTGGAGAGTTGCCATGTTCCTGCTTATATGTGAGGTTACAAGTTAAATTATCGAAGACTTGCAGTATTAGCAAGTCCAGTATGCCTGTATGTCCCGTTGGTAATAAAAGAAGTAAGGTGTTGTAACAAAGAAGTGGAATTCTCCCGTTTTCCACCCCATAAGACTTTACGAGGTATTCAAAGGTTAACATCGATTTAATTTAAATATGCTATGGCTCATTGATTATACAGTGGGTATATTAATCCAGAGTAATCCAGCCCCGAACATCGAGCTGGGTACCCGGCACCCCGGATTTGTGGAGGCTTATGAATATATCATAGCGGACTTCATAATCACTCGTTCGCTTAATTTTGAGATTACTGGTAAAAATGGAATATGGAGATATGAATAATGGAACACCACTTGGGCCCTTGGAGAGGCTTAGTGTTTGGAATAGATTTTAATGTAAGGGGTTCACTAAATCTGTGAAACTGCCGAAATTCACAAACGGCGCATGTGAATCTCTCATACATACATCAAATCTATGTAGAGTTTAATACAATTAATAATCTGTGACGTCGATAGATCACTAAATATTGGCGATGGTGGAACACAGTGGTTGCTCACACGGCGCCGGTCCGATGTCATTCGATGGGGAGCTGAATTTCTCTCTTCCATATTTCTAATATAATTCATATTCATATTCATTTAATCACATAAGATTTGTTACATAATTCGAACACATTGCAGGTCACGTAAGGTGGTAGTATATTACGTTAACAAATCACCTTTACAAGGTATTCGTGATTTCAGATTCTGGATGTCACAGTACAATAAATAATTATAGAATTGAAATTACATTAAATCTACGAATATAGCACTAAATTAACAATAAGAACATATAAAAATAAATGTCACAATAATAATAACCTATACAATTAATTGAAAGCCTGTAATCCTAATAAATTTAAAGTTTGTCACTAATAATATTAGTTTTTATCATGGACACACCGATGGTTTTTAGAGTCATCGTATCGCCAGCCCGATACAATACTCGAGGTATAAGCGGCACCCATCTATTTGACTAACCTCGCGGTAAACCTAAGCTTCGTCGTTTGGGAAGCGATGGTATCTTATTGAAGACTAGCTGAAGCCCGCGGCTTCACACGCATGAGATTTGGGCTTTTAGTAGGCTTTATTTCTCTGAAGACCTAAAATTCTTTCTGTTTAAAAAAAAAAAAACAAAATTCAGGGTCGTAGATGCAACCATAGCGCGATTCAATTTTTATACAGCGCCATCTATTGACCTATACGGGAGGCAACATATATTTTATTTTTATTACATAATAAATGCGTAGTTATTTTATGTCACAAAAATTATTATATATTGTATATAATAATTTTTGTGACATAAAATAACTCGTATTCTGTGAATATAATAAAAATAAAATTACAAAGTCCCCTGAAGATATTTCCCCCTAATTTTAACAGTTTTTCATTTTTTACTCAGGAACCCTAAATATTTACGGGATAAAAAGTATCCTATATTCTGCTCTGAACAGTCCTCTACCTACCAGTGAAAGTACCGTCAAAATCGGTTCAGCCACTTCGAAGATTAGCCCGGACAAACAAACAGACAGACAGACAGACAGACAAAAAGTAAAAAATGCGTATTTAGGCTTTGGTAACGTGAAAATAGCAATATGAGCTTAAGATAAAGGCTTTTTTTTTAATCACAGACAGACACTTAAATTTTATTCATATGTATAGATGTATAGATTTAATAATTTATCAGCGACGTATGTCATACACCAACATTATTGTATTGTATTTATTTATTGTATTGTATTTTAAAATGGCGCAAGTAGTACTATATCTACGTACAGTTATTTATTATGACACTTTGCTTTAACAAAGAGACAAATGATAGTACATATCTGTCGTTAGAAAGAGACGAATATATATGTTAAGACATTTATGCTTTGTGGCGAAGTACGTATAGCCGCGACGCGAGAGCGTGGCCAACTGAATGCGAGTTGGGCAATTATCCTACTTTCGTATTGCCATATCTAGAGCGCGTACGACGTATATATATATAACTATTAAAACATCTTAGAAAGTAATACATAAATGGGATTATGTGTTTATGAATGTTGTTTATTGTAATCATGGCGGCGAAGACGCACGCGATACTACTCGTATCTTCCAAGAATTTACTGGACTGGATCACCGCTGAATATCCCCTCATTATCATTTTTGTTTAAAATGAACAGATATCGTGCGAGTTTTTGTTTAGAATTAAGTTATAATGCTATGAATGTTAAACAAGCGAGGTATGTAAAGTCCTCTCTGCCTCCTCCTCCTGGCATTTTTTTTTTTTTATAAATTACACAGCGCCATCTAGCTCCAAAGTAAGCGAAGCTTGTGTTATGGGTACTAGACAACTGATAAACATACGTAAATTCATACTTATTATACATAGAAAATACTCTATATAATAATAATAAATAATAACTATTTATATCATAAGGCAATGTTCTTCATTAGGTTTTTTTTATACAACGTCGGGAGGCATTCAAGCATACGGCCCACCTGATGTAAAGCAGTTGCCTATTAACACTTGTAATATATTAAGTAGGTATCACTCGCGCGATGCCTACTCTGCTGCTTACACAGCAACTCCTTAGGAGCTTACTGGTGACCGCACTCACCCACAGGAACACAACAACCCTCTAGGGAGTTGTTATTTGGCTGCGGTTTTCTGTGAGGTGGAGGTACTTCCCCAGACGGGCTTGATGTGCCCTACTTCTCTTTAAGGTTTAGGATTGGTAAGGTCTACCATCTAAACCTAAGGATTTGTCAAAGTTACTAGATCGTTCATAGGGCATTATTTTCTCGCGATCAAAACGTTGTAAGCACCATGAAATTCTTGGCGTTTACGCGTTTCGTTCAACATAGTTTATCAACATCGCTGTTTGGTTTAAGCGGCGCAGGGCGCTTGCGCGAGTGCGCGTGTGTGTTTGAGTTTTAGAGATTGGCGATGATGATGCTGGTAATGATGATGAAATAGTCGTTGAAATTATGGATGAAAGTTAATTTTTCTATAACTTTTTAATGTAAAATAATTGTAATAGTTCTGAAGTGTTGAATGTTTAATGTAATATAAATTGTCATGTTTGTGTACGATAGCACAATAAATTAATATTGTATTTTACCACATACATGATAGTACTTTTATACTGATAAATAAAGCAATTCGTGTGAAATTATTCCCTAACCATTCCAAAATATTCAAAAATGCACAACGTTAATGTTCAAGTTTTCACTTCTGCCGGCACTCCCGGAGTGCAACCCATTTTGTTTTATACAACGTCGGGAGGCATCCAAGCATACGGCCCACCGGATGTAAAGCAGTTGCCGTAGACTATGAACGATTGTAACATATATCACTCGCGCGATGCCTCCACTGCTGCTTACACCGCAACTCCTTACGAGCTTACTGGTGACCTCACACATACGTAGGAACACAACGGACCATGAATTAACAGATTGGTATATACTTTATGCACTATCAATCATTATCATAACACCATCAACTAAATATTTTCCAAAATACATAGACATGGTGGCTTTTGATAATACTTTTAAAAAATATCGGAGAATAGTTGCAGGTTTATATTTTTTTTAATTTTTACTCTCATCTTTCTTGCGACCTGGTTTTACCAGTGAAGTTTTAAGCAAGTCGGGTAACTTGTTTTCGTAAATCCTTTTGTTTTTCAGATAGTTGAGGGGTTCAGATAAATCTTCGCCACATTGTTTTAATGAAGTAGGCGATATTCCATTCAAACCAGAGCTATACTTCTTCAGTTATAGCTTAGTTATAATGGAGAATTTAATTTTTGAATACGAGTTCCGACGCGAAATTAACGCGGCAAAAACGGCTCGCAATATCGATGCTGCGTTTGGAGACGAGACGGCTAATGAAACGATTTCGTAATGGAAATTTCGACTTGAAGAATGAACCACGTGGAAGACTGCCTACACAGGTGAATAACGCTGAATTGAAGGAGATGGTGGAAGCCGAACCGTGTCAAACTACCCAGGAATTAGTGGCATTATTTAATGTTACCGTACCCACATTATTGACTCATTTGCATCAAATCAGTAAGATCATAAATATGGAAAATGGGTGCCTCATGATTTGACTGACCTACAGAAAGAAATGCGTTATAAAACTTGTTTTGCCTTGTTGAATTAGTTCAGAAATGAAGGAATATTGGATGAAATTGTGACATGTGACGTAAAGTGGATTCTTTACTATAACTGTAAGCCAAAAATGCAATAGCTGACCCCAGGTCAAACGCCGCAACATTGCCCTAAAGCAAAGCTCACTAATAAAAAGGTAATGGTAACTGTTTGGTGGTCTCTTCATGGCGTTATTCACTATAGCTTTCTCAGGTTTAGTCAAGCCATAACAGTAAATGTTTACTGTGCCGAACTTTGAACAATGATAGCGATCTTCACCATTATTGCTCCATGATAACGTCAGATCTCAAACTGCACGATAAACCGTTGTAACTCTACAGGAGCTATAGTTAGAAAACATACGTTATTCTCCGTACTCGCCCAGCCTTGCTCCAACTGACTACCATTTTTTTCGTGATTTGGACAATTTTCTACGTAGTAAAAAATTTTCTTCCCACGAGGCAGTACAAAATGCTTTCACACAGTTTGTCGAATCTAGACCCTCAGAGTTCTATCGCAAATGCATAAATAAACTTCTTAGATGGCAGCAATATATATATATAATGAGGATAAATGTTTTGATTAAATAAATATGTTATATCTTAGAAAAAACGAGTTGCAATTTTTCGTTTCTTTTTTTTATACTTTAACCCTTTATTTGGGATATATCCAGCACGCGTCCGGTGACATCGATTGCGACGTCAAGGCACGTATTTCAGCAGCTTGGGCTAAATCGTGTGAGATGGCTGGTGTCATCTTTTTTATTTTTTAACGGGACAGGCCCACCACTCATACCCACCACTGTGTCTCCTGTGTAGCCAGAATTAACAGCGGCGACCACCAAAAAGGCAATGAACAGTGAAGTTCATTGCTGTCCCGGGGGTTAAACTACAGCAGCCTTGGAACTCACAACGAATTTAATCAGAACAAATTTGTAGGAGTAGGAAGTTTTGGAATTGACTTCCCCTCTTGGCAAATTCAGAGAAAGCAATATGACAAATAAGGCATTTAAAAACCTCAAAGAGATAGCTAGTTATATGAAGCTCAACTGCCGTGCACCACGGTTTATCAAATATCTAACACTGTTGGGACCTAAATTGTGAGTTGTTACCTAACACATCGATTCCATTAATATAGATTGCAGAACCGCCTAAACGCCTGGGAATTCTCCCGTATCAGGATCAAGATGATCACTTCTAACCACTCCTTACTTAACCTGTCTCGCACTGATTGAAAGAACAGAACTTCTACACAAGTGGCCTCCTTTAGTAGAAGTTTCCCATCTTTCTTGCCATTCAGACAGCAAAGTTTCAAGTACCTCGTCAATTGGTTTGAACAGTCTAAGTATTTTGTTATGATCGCGGTGTTTTAGAAAATCAGGATGCATGTTTTTAGAAGTGTAGTACATTAAAGCGCGTCGTTGTATTTCCAAGTCATTTGGTAACACACCAGCCAGCACTGGTAGTGATGTCATCTGTGACCCAAAAATGCCGGTTAAGCTGAAAGTACAGGTTGATGAATCCATCATTAGACCTATCCTCATATATGGCAGCGCAACGTGGCCGGTACTTAAGCGGTACAAGCCGGAGCTGTGCGTCACGGAGACGAATATGCTGCGCTGGATGTACGGAGTGAGATGAAAGGATCGCGTGAAGAACTCCCGCCTTCGCGGTAGCCTTCGGGTCCATGACACAGCAGACAAACTGCAAGAGAGTCGCGTACGGTGGTACGGCACGTCGTACGAAAACCGGCAAGTTACGTGGAGAACAAATGTCTGGCCGTGCCCCCTCCGCCGGGTCCCGGTAGAAGGGTTAGGCCCAAGAAATGCTGGCTTGACGTCGTAAGGGATGACATGCGTGCCAATGGTCTCACAGTAAGGGATGCCGAAGACCGCGCGAAGTGGAGAATTAGCGCGAAGCGAGAACTTAAGACACGACCGGGACTGTCGCTCGAATGATGATGATACTCGGAAGAAGAATCGACATCAGCAATACCAAGGGATCCCAAGCCACGTACTGTAACCGCTTCACATCTGGAGTATAAGCAGTTTAAAGTCTTGTGCTGTGCTTATATCCGTTCTAATATTAAATTTAATATAAATTCCGAGTTCGGAAGTAGCGCACGAGAATTCACAACTACGGCCAAAATCCTCTGTAACTTGCCAAGTTTATAACTTGCTCGTGTGTACTAGATTCCACAACTTTTCACGAAAACTAACATCAGAAATGGCTAACCCTTGTTTTTACACTGACGTACGACCCGACTGACGCGAAGCTGTTACCAAATTTATGTACGTATGAAATATTAAAAGTCAACTTTTTAAAGAAATTATTCCCAATACATACGCTACGCTACATAGATAGGCTACGATAACTGCTTATCATAAGGCAGGTTGCTCTCTTGTCGTATTAGTGTTATAAAAATGGAACATATTATTTTTTCAACGAAATCACAGGATTTCCTTGCCCGCAAGGCCTTCCCTAGCTTCGAGCTAACTTCGACTTTTACGCAGACACCCTAAATACCTAGTCCGGCTATAAGTTCCATTACAAATGAATATGCATTTATTTTTTTTATATAGTAATGTAATCTTAATAAAACTTATATGTACATATTTATGGAAGTCTCAGCAAAAAATAAAAAAAATGATTTTATTCTAAATGGCCACCTTTAGCTTTGACTTGGGCCTTTAATCTGTGGGGCCACGAATCTATGGACTTACGCACTGTTTCCACGGGAAAATTAGCTACTGCTTGCTCCAGAGGTTTCTTGATATACAATGTCGTTTGGAGCAGGCCATGACCTCTAGAACTGACCATAATTTGTAGTCTATGGGGCTGAGATCTGGGCTAGACGAGGGTCAGTCTTCAGCTCTTATGAAGTCAATAACGTTGGTTTCGAACCAGGCTTGGGTAGTTCCAGCCTTGTGATCAGGTGCAGAGTCCTAGAAAGTCCATAGTACATTTTTTAAAAGTGTATTGCTGAGAGGTTTCATAACACGATCCAAGTCTGTCTTTGATACACTTTGGCTGAAGTCTTCACTCCTTTTTCACAAAAACGAAGCTTTGTGATTTCTTGATAAGACATCTCCACCAAACCATTACAAACGAAGTATAGGTATGCCCAATCTGTATATGTAAATTTTATATTATAGATTGAGTACCTATTTTAATTAATTAACTATCCATGTGCTAGTGTGAGGGTCCTGACTACTGGGAGTACTGCCACTGGTCGTCAATTATAAAACATGTATTATAAAATGAACTTGATTTTATTCAGTATTTTCTTAGTACGACTACCTATGTCAACCAGTGCGCAGTAACTGGCGACCACGCGTCACACATACAATTCTTACATAAAAAACGCTGACGCGCAACCTTATGAGGTACATGTGTCCCCACATTACTCCCCTCAAATTTTTTTTAATACAACAAAAAATTTCCAATATAAAAAATTTTATTCAACTTATAACAAAAATCATTGTCACCCTATCATTCATATTTAATATCATTACAATACAATGTTCACAACTCTTACACTGAAATTAATACGACACCTGATAACAAATACCTCGAACTCTTAGTTCGAATTACGCATGACTTCCTGCATGTGGCTGTTGAAACACCGTGTGTGATACGGTAGGAATCTTGGCTACTGCTCCATTGATTTGCTTACTGAGATATTTTCTTACACTTTGGCGACAATACTTCACAATAATTAACAATATTATAATTGCCATTAAAGATATTGCAATTATCCATGCCACATTCAATTTATTTATGTGCTCTCGCACCATGTTATTCTGCGAAATATTTACTTGTTCCTTAGTATTATATTGGCCCATTTTAACTTTTTTCAACACTAATTACAATTCAACTTAACAATGCACAATACTTGACAGTAGTACGTATAATTAAATAAAATCTTGTGATCTAAAATTAATTGCAAAACGACAATCATGTTAACATGTCTGCATATTTTATTACTTGAACAAAGTCCACTACGCGATTGCATAAACTATGCCAGATTCGCGATTTACTAACACACTATTTTTATACGATTCTATTTCAATACTACTATTTAAATAAAACTTATATGATTCCTTGGCATCTAATTAATAATACACAAGTTTATGGTGTCGCCTAATAAAAAATATATGATTATTACAATATTATTTTCATACACCTATGTCTAAAAATAGCCTTTCTATATAGCTCATTACATTGTTGCACCATACCTTTAATACACAATCGAAGTACAGTTAGTCACATAATTCTCTTAAACCAACTTCAACAAATATAATTCTACAAATTTCTGTCAACCAACTTTTAATGGTGACGACTTGATGTTTTACTAAAAAAAAAAAACTAACTCGTAACTCAGGGTAGTAATCGAGGTTTCTGCTCTGTTATAAAAAAATTAATAGCCCTTTAAGCCGCGCAACATTCCCCTCGATTACGCCGCTTACAAGTACACTAAAATTACATATTTAACAATTAAATCTTACTGGCAATTTAATCACACGACCTTTCCTCGTAACTTTTTGATTTAATAAATCGTTATTATTGTCCTTTTGACTTTCCACTAAAACATTATTATCTGACCTATTACTGGGTAACCTATTACTGACCTTGGCATCACAATTTCCAAAGATATCCTCTGACTGATCATTTAATACAAATGCAGGTTTTAATCTGTCAATTGATATATTAACTGTTCTATTTGGCAACTGGACTGTAAACACTTTACCTTTTCTACTTATGACACGGTATGGACCATCATACGGTTGTACCAATGGTTTCCGTACTGCGTCATTCCTTATAAAAACATATTCGCAAGTATTTAATTCGCTATGAACAAATAATGTGCGTGAGTTCCGTACCTGTCTTGATACTGGTTTTAAATTCTTAATATTTTCCCGTAATTTTTGCAAAAAATCATTATCATCGCATACTCGCTTATCTGAGATATCATAAAAATCTCCAGGTATGCGAATAGCTTGACCGTATACATACTCTGCGGGACTCACACCATTATCGCTCCTACTTACTGAGCGTAACCCTAAAAGTACTGTAGGTAACTCACTACACCATGACTTGTTTTCATTAAGACGTGCCATTAACGATTGCTTCATACTCCTATGCCAACGTTCTATCATCCCATTACATTGAGGATGGTAGGGACTACTACGCGATTTTCTAATGCCCATTAACTTTAATAATTCACAAAATAAATTACTTTCAAATTGCCTTCCTTGGTCTGTCGTCAGCTGGTAAAATGTACCAAACCGACAAATCCATGTCTCATAAAAAACTTTAGCAACTATTTCCGCAGTTATTTCTTTTACTGGAACTGCTTCAGGCCATTTTGTGAAACGATCTATCATTGTAACGACATACCTATGGCCATGTTCACAGGGACTTAAACTTCCTACAATATCAATATGCACATGAGACAGGCGTTCAGCACTAGGAAATTGCTGAAACTCAGACTTAGTGTGTCTATTTATTTTCGACTTTTGACACTCAATACATATTTTGGCCCAACTGGCTATGTCTTTATTTAAACCTCGCCAAAAATATCTCTGCGATACTAATTTTCTAGTCGACCTAATACCTGGATGACTAATACTATGAACTGTATTAAAAGCTAATCTTCTAAAATGACTTGGCAAATACGGCCTACAGTTGCCCGTTGAAGTCTCACAATAAATTAATTTATCACAATTAGGAATGAGAATTTTCTTTAACGAAATATTGTCATTCTTTTCATTCAATAACTCAGTTAGTTCTAAGTCATCTTCCTGGGCTAATGCTAATTCAGCATAATCGATATACGTTGGACTGTATATTGTTTCAACACGCGATAAGGCATCCGCTATGTTGTTATTGTTACCTGGAATATACCTAATATCCGTCGTGAATTCGCTGATGAATAGTAACTGCCTTGTTCGCCTAGGTGTTTCGCAACTAGATTCTATTTTGTTAAACGCAAAAGTTAAAGGTTTATGATCTGTAAATACCACTAATTCCCTGCCTTCAAATTGATACCTAAAATGTTTTATAGCCATAAAAATTGCAGTGAGTTCCCTATCATACGTAGAATACTTTTGTTGAGCTGTAGAAAATTTCTTAGAAAAGTATCCTAATGGTAACCATTTGCCATCTACCCATTGTTGTAAGACCGCGCCTGCAATTTTATCCGATGCGTCGGACATAAGTGACAAAGGAACATTCGGTACTGGATGAGATAGCATGACAGCATCTCTTAGGCTTAATTTACATTGTTCAAAGGCTTTAATTGACTCATCTGCCCAATTTATTTTCCTTTTATCTTTTTTCTTAGAATTCTTTAAATATTCATTCAGTACCGACTGATACTGTGTGGCATTTGGTATACTAGCTCTGTAAAAACTTACCATTCCTAAAAATCGCCTTAATTGCTCAACAGTTTCCGGCTTAGGATATTCCATTATGACCTTAACCTTATGCTCTAGAGGCTTAATACCCTCAGTGGAAACTTCATAACCTAAAAAATCTATTACTGGCTTGCCAAATTCACATTTAGCCAAATTAATTGTTATACCAAAATCTGTAAAACGCTGAAATACTTGACGTAAATGATTCTCATGTTCTTCCTTCGTATCGCTGGCTACTATGACGTCATCAATAAATGAAAATAAAAAATCTAGACCTTTTAGTATATTATTACACATAAATCTCTGAAATGTTTGGCTACCATTACGTAGACCAAACGGCAAACGCAAAAACTCAAATAAACCTATTGGCGTAATGATTGCAGTTTTTTCTACATCCTCAGGTGCTACTCTAATAAAAAAATACGCTTTATTTATGTCAATTTTGGAGAAAATTTTCTTACCTGACAATATGTAGGTGAAATCATGAAGACGAGGCACTGGGTAACGGTCTGGCTTCGTGATCGCATTAAGACGCCTATAGTCTCCCACTGGACGAATATCCCCATCTTTCTTCGCTACTATGTGTAGTGGACTCGCCCATTCACTCTTCGATGGTCTGCATATTCCCAATTCCTGCATAGACCTAAACTCTTCCTTCACCTTGTGATACCTGTCCGGCGGCAAAGGCCTCGCTCGGGCATGAACTGGTTTACCTGTTGTCTCTATATAATGTAAAACATCATTATT
This sequence comes from Pyralis farinalis, assembly GCA_947507595.1. Taxonomy (NCBI): domain Eukaryota; kingdom Metazoa; phylum Arthropoda; class Insecta; order Lepidoptera; family Pyralidae; genus Pyralis; species Pyralis farinalis. Next base: position 1,726,371 of record OX382264.1, read on the forward strand.
AGCACATTTTTTATCCAAATTATTAAAAGATATCGGCTTTGTAATTTCCGGAAAATCCTTCAACAATTCTAATAATGGATGATCGCCATTAACTGTACCAATGGATGGCGTACTACAATTAATTATGTTGCCGAATGTCAGTAATTTGGTCTCCTTATCAATTAATTTTTTTGCACTTAAATCTACTACCAAATTATGATGAGTTAAAAAATCTGCACCTAAAATTGCCTGATTAACGTCTGCAATTACAAATGTCCAACGATAAGGACGTCTAAGATTTAAATTTATCGTTAAATGCTTAATACCATATGTCTTAATTTCACTATTATTGGCTGCAAATAACTTAAAGTCCATACACTCTTCCTTCTTTTGCTTACTATTCGCTGGAATAACCGAAATATTTGCACCAGTGTCTACTAAAAACTTTAACTGATTTTCCCTATCATATACACAAAGGCGGTGATTAGAAATAGGTACAAAATTGCCCGCCACTGTTTGCACCTCCATTAGTTTTCCGACTTATTTTCTAATGGTTGTTTCCATGCACAGGGCTGCTCACATTTTCTCGCTCTATTCCTGAACCGATAATGCCATCTGCATAACCAATTTGGATCGTTCGGCGTTGACCTTGACCTTGATTTTGACCTTGACCTATATCCAAAATTCTGTCGTCCTCGATTTGATGATCGGCGATAACTGTTTACTTCTTCCCGTAATGAAGAAACTTCTAAATTCAATTTCTGCATCTGCGACAAAATTTTACTCATCGGAAACTGACTGCTACTCGACGATGGGTCATCAATCCTTGCTACGTCAGCACTACGAACATTTTCCATTATTTTGTCTGCTATCCTGGCCAAATTGTCTAGCTTTTGGTCTTGACTCACGGTTAATACAGCTCGAACGGATGATGGTAGACGCGTAATCCACAATTTATGCAATGTTTGGTCCGAAATCTGCACGTTTCTGCCTAATTCCCGCATACGCCGCAATAAATGAGAAGGTTTTTGACTTCCCAATTCCATTTCGCCTACTAATTTCTGAAATTGCCGTTCCGCACTTTCTTCATATACGTGCAACAAGCGCTCCTTAATGGCCTTAAACTTATTTTGTTCCGGCGGCGACAGTAAGATATCGCTTACTTGTTGCAAAGCATCACGACCTAATTTTGCTATGACTACATTAAAATTAGCCTCATCACTTTGTTTTTGTGGCAGAAGTACACTCTCCACCTGTGCGAACCATAAACGTGGCATTTCCGCCCAAAACTCCGGTAATCGCGTTTGTAGGGCAATAGCAGCAATCTCCATATTCGAATTATTAAATGTACCTTTTTGTCCATTTGACGAAACTGGCACGGATCCTTGCGTGACCGGCACGGATCCTTGCGCGTCCTGAACGGATCCCGGCAGAGTAACTGGATACATATTGTCACTAACTTTGTCCTTATTTACACAAACGAGTCAAAATTGTTCGCAGTTCTATACTCACTTAATGTCTTTAACCACTTAATATAACACTGCACAACTTAATATTATACCAGTAGATTTCCAAGAACTCTCACGCATAGACACATGGGAATAACAAATATATCACGTCGGTCTGGACGTGATCACGTCGGGGTCACCAATTATAGGTATGCCCAATCTGTATATGTAAATTTTATATTATAGATTGAGTACCTATTTTAATTAATTAACTATCCATGTGCTAGTGTGAGGGTCCTGACTACTGGGAGTACTGCCACTGGTCGTCAATTATAAAACATGTATTATAAAATGAACTTGATTTTATTCAGTATTTTCTTAGTACGACTACCTATGTCAACCAGTGCGCAGTAACTGGCGACCACGCGTCACACATACAATTCTTACATAAAAAACGCTGACGCGCAACCTTATGAGGTACATGTGTCCCCACAGAAGGATAATGACCACGTTGTGTCATTCCGTCCACTTGTTCTGCTTCTTTAGAACTGTATGCGTAATTTAGGGCATGTCCTGTATAGCGACGATAAGCGCGGTGCTTCAGGTCTTATTTTATTATACGCGACAGAGTTCTAGCGGGAATCTTTATTTCTCACGATAAGATTTATTGTTTCTTAATGTGGTTTCGGCGAATTCTTAACTTAAAATCATTAGCAGCCTTTGTAGTTCTAACAGGAAGCGGTCGCCCTGATCTTTTATGGTCTTCAACAGAGGAAGTATTGGTTCATCTCTCGTTAATACGGTATACAAACATACGGCCGATACCAAGGTTTTGAAGTGTCTTGAATATGACCGACAGCTCCATACCCACTTTGTGTAATGCAATCTCTGCAATCCTAATTTCATTAACACCCCATTCCATATTGTAATTTGATAATAAACACAAAAACGTATGTAAAACGGCGGGAAATCTAAGAAGTATTTAACATAATAAACCCGTTCTAAATTAAAAATAATTAAATAGTTGAAAAAAGAAAAGTTTATATGTAACAGTATTTATGGCTACACTAGTTACATAATTATAAATATAAAAAACCTATAAAAAGTAAAAAAAAAACTATGTACTCGTAGCATACAAAGGTGTTTCAAATTTTAGGTCACATATATGTTTGAAAGTAAAGTAAATACCCATTATGCGTTTGAGATCCCTACCGCAGCTAACAGAAGAGCTGATGACCTTGAAACGGCTGAACCGAGTTTGATAAAACATGTCTAAGAACCACTACTAGAAAGTCTGCTTTCAAATAAAGAATCATTCAATTCAGTTCACCCGAATGTACAGACGATACCACAGACAGACACAAACACATTTGCAGTCAAACTTATAACACATCTCTTTTTTTGCATTCGGGGTAAAAATTGAGAGCTCAATGGCGGCGTTGCGCGTGTCATTCTAACCAAACACGCAGGTTAAACAGCGTCCACCGCAGCCTGTCTATAAGCTGTCGGTACCGGCTGTTGTGGATAGGCTGATAGAACTGGCCTCCGCCAATCCGTATTTGAGCAGCGTGCATACTCTGTATGCTCTAAAGTAAAAATTACCAATAGCACTAAGGGTAAATTGGCTTTCTGTTGGCGAAAAAATATTCCAAATCGCGCCAGTAGTTCCAGAACTTACCCTCACATCCAAACAAACAAACCGTACCCCTTTATAAGATATGTGCATGATGCAAAACGGAAGGTATTGTAGACAATGCTCCGAAAGCATTCCTCGAAGCCGGCAGCCGCCCGATAAGACGCCGTTCTCAGAATAAAATCACAATATTTTAGAGTCCTCCGCCTCGCTCTGTAATCTCCCATTCAAACGGTTAAGTGACTTACACACGAGCATTGCTTGACTTTTTTATTGTTCTTATCTCACACGGTCTTATAATGACTTTAAACTCAATGCATATGGTCTTGTGATAGCATAAATTTAGATTTTTGTTAATATAGTATCTATCTGTAACTTTATGTCACATTTCTTGCAGAGTAGGCAGTGAGAACCGCCACATGACCTAAGATATGATCTAAGATATCTCTTCGACCTTAAGCTACATATTTGAAAGGTTTGTAAATACGCCATCGGTTTATCTCCTCTGTATATTTCACCACGTGACATCATTCATATTGCACCGGGAATCTGACGTTTATTTATAGTCCGCTAAAGACTTAATTTAAACTTATATTGGAAAGTTTCTTTCACCATTTCTTTTTCAACGATGGTCATATTCGAAATGCATTTTTTTAATGAAAATATGTTAATATGATACCAGTGTATATTTGCACATTTCTACATACACATATGTAGTAAATTTACCCAACATTAGCCTCGCTTCGTGTATTACCGACCTAACATCGGCGAATGGATTTACACCAAATCTTCTGAAGCGTCCTCAACTTATAGCACTTTCAGGTTGTGCGAGGAATTCAAAAGTGAAAAATATACTAACCAGCATTGTATGCTCTTCAGGCTTTCGCTGCACTATTGCATAGAGTTAGTGCATTAGGACTTGGAACGAATGGAAAGAACTGAAAGAAAAGAAAGTTTTTTTATTTATTTTAACATATGCACATTAACTGCGTAATTTCAAACATATTGTTAGAACAAATATAGAGCGAATGATTTTTATAGTTGTTTATCTTCATCTTACAAGGAATTATCAAATGTTTTATAATTGAAAAATTCACTTGCCCCGACTCGGTAAGGTTAATGGCCCCTAAATTTGAACTTAACTAATGTAGATACATGGCGCTAGTGCGGTTTTACACAAATGGAAATTCAGTAGTTTCAATGTGAGGTCTTGCGTTATCATGGAGCAATAATGGTGAAGATCGCTTCACGAGTCGGGGCTGCTTCACTGCCAGTTTCGCCATTATCAAAGTTCGCCACAGTAAACATCTGCTGTTATTGCTTGACCAGACCTGAGAAGGCTATAGTGAATAATGCCATGAAGAGACCACCAAACAGTTACCATTATCTTTTATTGATATGTTTTGCTCTAGGGCACTGTTGAGGCGTTTGACCTGGGGTCAGCCATTGTATTTTTCGCTTACGGTTATCGTAGTCCACTTTTCGTCACATGGCACAATATATCGATTCAACAAGGCAACACAAGTTTCAACATGCGTTTCTTTCTGCAGATCAATCAAATCATGAAGCACCCATCTTTCATATTTTTTTATCTTATTGATTTGATGCAAATGAGTCAATATTGTAGGTAAGGTAACGTTAAACCATGCCGCTAATTTCTCGTTAGTTTGATTCGGATCAGCTTCCACCATCTCATTCAATTCGCGTTATTCACCTGTGTGGGCGGTCTTCCACGTGATTCGTTCTTCAAGTCGAAGTTTCCATTATGAAAGCGTTTAAACCAAAAACGCGCGGTGCCTTCATTAGCAGTCTCCTCTCCAAACGCAGCATTGATATTGCCACGTTAGTTCCGCGTCGGAATTCACATTCAAAAATTACTCGGAATTTCGAAGTATCAATCTTTCCCTCTATTCTAAGCTAAATGAAAAAAAAATATATTGAAATTCGAAAATCAAATGTTGCACATTTTTTAACATAAAAACCTCATAGGTATCATGTGACGAAAGTTTTACTGGAAAATCTCACACCATGAATGTTTAATGCCAATTCAAAGTTTCTGTTACTATAAAATGGCAATTTCATACTTTAAAACCCCACATGACTCATGACGTATTCAAAACATTATACTGACTAGACGTCACCTAGCGGTGGAAGTTCATCGTTCACTCCAAATTCACTTCATATAGATATTTAATATACATAAGTTTTATATATCTCAGCTCAACATTTTTGTTTCCTTTGGAGTCGATACCTTGAAGTCCGCGAAGTCCTAGAGCACTTCAGAAATTTCTATTCATCTGGTCGACCTGGTGACCGAAGGCCTGGCGGTTTTCTTGCATTGGTATATAGTAAGGTAACGCCATTAACAGCTTCCACGCAATGCCACGAGATTTTTAATTTAGTTACAGTTATTTATAAGATACAAATTTATACTAGATATTTAAGTTGGATGATGCAATTTGATCTAACCTGCTTTGTGTGCTTCCGCCCCCAATTAGTTCATGCGGCCTAGCGCCGGCCGGCACCCACCCACTACCGTTACTAGATGCAACATGACGACGCTGCCATGGCTGCTCCGGTAGTCTATTAACTATTTAATTTGGATCGTTTCGTGCTATGTTAATATGGAAAAAAAAAACAATTTTGATACATACACATTTTTATCACTATCCATATAAACTTTAACTGTACCAAATATCACACTCATCGCTGCGTGCAAAGTTCTTAAAGAGGAGTATAACCTTTTTATTCACGTATATATATATAGATATAAAACTTGCAAATGGATGTCTGTTATTTAATTTGTTGTGTCAATGAGCACATCTTTACAGAGTACCGCTGTGTCGGTGAATGCCAGAGCCAGTTCCCGTGCAATTTGGCAAACCAATTTTGATAACATGACTGCGGTTACAGGCGTTTGTTGCAAACGCTCACATGGATGGCACGTGTGACCAAGCACACGAATTGTGTATTGAGGTGTACCTAAGTCACTTTTGAATATTCTTTTGAATCAGCGGCAACGTCACCTGCATTTTGGCGGCAACAACACGGAGTGACAGAGAGATGGAACGTACGGCGACATTTTTGCAGTACGTTACGTTTTTTTAGTTTATGGTGTGGTGCGCGCTTTTACGCTACTTTGACACAAACGCTCGTGGCTTTGATTCCCACACAGGATGTTTGTCGTGCGTGGTAATCGAACCCGCGAGCGTATCAAAATCGAATGCGTGTTATATGGTTTGGGAGTCGTATGAACCCAGGCGTTGGCGGAAGCCTCTGTGCTGTTTAGTATAAATGCCTTTAGATGCGGCTAATCCTAAGATTCATCCTTCCCGATGTATACGATGTTGGTCTTGGTAGGTTTATATACCAAAAGTGTAAGCCAGCGCTCGCATGTGGAAACGTGAGTGCTGTATATATTTCGCGGCATTGTGCCACAGACATCACCTACGCTCGACGGGACCTATTGGTAGAAGGCTCCAATCAGACGTAAATAATGCTGACTGAATGCATCCTAAAGTCGTTCCTTGTTGTGTTCCTGCGTCTAAGTGATGTCACCAGTGACCTCGTGAGGAGTTGATTAGCAGCAGAAGCGGCGTCATGTGAGTGATACTTATTGTATTACATGCGTTTATAGGCTACGGTAGCCGCTTTTCATCATGTGGGCCGTATGCCTCCCGAGGTTGTATAAAAAAGAAATCCACAGCCATCACCTGAGAAATAGCTAGTTTACTAATCAGCAGTTGTGGCAATATCCAGACAGTTTTGAGTGTTACATTTTTAATAGTTTTTTGTTATTATTTATACAGCTAGACTGTACGCTTGTTGGTCATAGTACAAAAAATCCTCATCAGTCATGTACGTGCAAAATATGTGATTTAAATTTTATGCTATTTAACGATGCATAAATCTGATTTTGGAGCCAATGAATTCGAAAACCGTGAAAATGGCTTAAATGGGAAATTCAATTAAACGGATATTGAGTGTAAAATATCGTAATTTTTATTGCATGCATAAAATGGCGGTTAATGGCGTCTGCATTTCCATTGATAGTGATATATTGAGGTTTATTTAATAATTAATGAAGAATTATTAAATAAACCTCAATTTTTTGATCTATGAGCATATCCAATAATAGCCAGCCTCTCGACAGTTCCTTGGTTCGAATCCTGGTGGGCTGGGCCAGTACCAGTAAGCTCGCGTTTTCCGACTTATGTAAATATTAATACATATCACTTCCTCGAAGGTGAAGGAAAACATCGCGAGAGTTCCCACACTTCCAATAAATTGCAATAATTCTAAAGTTGCGTGACCGTTTTAAGACAGGGCAGGGTTCAGCCGTGCAATTCTGTAAGATCAAACATCCTTACATCCTCGGAAACATCGGCTGTTATAGCATTGAACACAAAATTGCAATTCCTTAGTGTCGCTTTTCATGGTTGTGCGACACTAGCGCCGCAAGGTTGCGTTTGGAATTGGAATTCTACAAGGCAAACAGCCTCGCGTGCGCTTACAGCCTTATAGAATACCAAATAATTTAGCCGTGATCGCAGTAGACGATGTCAAAGCTGTGACATCTGTGATCACAGCGACGCACACAGCCATTACGAGTCGCTTAGAGAATTGCATGGCTGGTCGAGAGGTCTGATGGCAGTCGCTCGACGTCAAAATAGACACTAATTTTCTTTTTCTTTCGCCAACTCTTTAACGGTTTTCTGTGAGGTGGAGGTACTTCCCGAGATGAGCTGCTTTGATATGCCCTACCTCGCTTAAAACAGCCAGATCAAACAGACACATGCACATAATTTTTTGTACTGAGTGGGAATCGAACCCACAATCGTTGGTGTCAAAGTAGCGTAACAGCGTGTTTCATTATTTCTCCACCGAGCTCGTCAACAATATAGTTTAGGTGGAGCGAATGCTTGTATGTTTTCCGACGTTGTATAAAATATAATCTCATGAGTTCGTGGTCATATCGTACGTGTCAAATTGATGTCGGTTCGTGGGTAATTTCACCCGGGTAAAGACAGGGTTGTCGCTAGTCATTACCGAGGTGGCCTCTGGTTCCGCGATCCGTGTGCCGACTGGCGGCATTAGCATGCAGCGCACATTAAGTTTCGGGTATATCTCGTTACAACAATATGACGCTCCGCTCCGCTCCACTCTTGCTGTTTGCTCTAATTAGATCTTTGGGAAATCGAGACGAAGCCGTTTTATCTGATGCTAAGTTTACTATAGAAGTTTCTAGTTTCAGGCGAGTAGACTTGAGTACAAGAAATTGCCACAAACATTGTCAATATAAGGGTGAGTTGGAATATTGACACACGGTTCTGTATTTATAATATATATTTTTATTTAACCCTAACTCATCCCACTGCAGAGTATGGATTTCTTCAACCTACGAGGTTTAGAGTGTACTCCACCACGCTGCTCGACTGCGGATTGGCGGAGGCCAGTGTTTTAAAGCCGCCCGAAGGCCACTGAGTTAGCTTAACGACTGATATCTATCGGCAACAGCCGGCTGCGACGGCTTAATGTGTCTTCCGCAGCTCGAGATAGATAAACATTTGGGATGAAGGGGGATTCACAACCGCATTATTGACAACAAGTTTTATTGGAATGGCTCCTGTTATTTTCAATAATACCTGATAAATTAAAACTGTTTTTGACTGATAAATGCTATTATAACATAAAAGAACATTTAAATGATAATTTGACTTAATCGTAATTTTTGACTATTTAATTGATTTGTATTTTTTTTCATATTTCTTTTTAATTTTGATTTATTGATTTATGTGATTGTAGTATAATTTAATTGTCATAACATTATTTAAGATCCTTTTAACCTAAGTGACTACAAAAAAGAATATTTGATTTGATTTAAATATTATTTTTAAATACAAACAAAAACCGCCTTCTAAAAACACCCAGGAACTAAAAAGCGAAAAACAACCACATAATATCAATTGATTATATCACTATACTGCCACCGACTCCAAAAATCATAAGTAATTGATAATGATAATGATAAATTGTGACTAATTACTTTTCGCTTTTTAGTTCCTGGGTGTTTTTTGAAGCCGTTTTTTTTCTTTAAAAACAATTCATAGTTTGCTTTTTAGTGGTGTAAATAACAAACCAAAACATTATCTTTGTATATATTTTGATTTATATTAATTTTCTCAAAAAATGCTCGATCAATATTGATAAAATTTATATGCGACTACCTCTGAAGTATGACCTACCAAAGGAAAAAAGAATAATCAAAATCAATTAATAATTGGCGGAATGATCGCGTAACAAACATACAAAAAAAATACAATCGAACCGAGAACCTACTCCTTTTTGAAGTCTGTTAAATACACAGGTCTATTAATTTTCAGTTTTCACAAGGTATCCATTAACTGCGCCGGTGTGTGCACACTGTAGTTAAATCGAAACGTTAACCGTAGATGTTATTTCATTAAACGAAGCGTGCTTTTGTTTATAATTACCGTGAATCTCTAAAGGAAAGCTTTAAATTATAGTTTTGATGTAAAATTATATTATTAGCTAGCATTACAGAACGAAGAAGTCTTTTGTATAGCTGTATCTAATAAATATATTTTAAGAGACGTAGGATGCATCAAAGCGGCTGCTTTTGGGTACTTCACAATGAGATTGCTTATAACATCAATACTTTGCACAGGTGGTAACTGGTTTTTTTTTATACATCGTCGCATATGATCTTTTCTTATTCTTGTTTCACAAATTTTTTGGAACAGATGAGGATTGGATTTAACAAAAATACATATTTGCATAATATAAATGCATGGTAATGTTAATAATTTAAGGGACCTAAAAATAGGTTCACAACTATCCCTTAGATTTAAGTCTGCACATCGAATGGATACATCTTTTCTGTACTTTAACAACATTATCCCGCGAGTTTCCCCAAAATATTACACCATAATTTAAATGAGATGTTACTAAACCATGATAGGCAACCAGAGCTACTTCCAATTTCACTTTATTCTTTATTTTAAATAAGGCATATGCAGATTTACTTAATTTACTACAAATTTGCACTACATGTGATGACCAATTAATTCAATTCTTAATTAACAAGTGGTATTTTGGTACAATGTTATGTCATTTACTGAAATATAATCATTTGTTTATGCAACGAATGAGTAATTTTCAGAAACCTTTCAATCTTCAGAAGTTTTCCGTATTACACGAGCCCGGTCGCGGATTGGTTAGCAATGCCTCTTTATCACCGTAGCTCGTGGGTTCGATTCTGGTCCAGGGCAAACATTTGTGTGCACAAACATATCTGTTGTCGTAAACTGGGTGTTTTAAGAGAGGTATGGCGCACCGTACAATGCCATCTGGGGAAGTAAATCCACCTCACAGAATACTGCAACCATATAATAACTTCCTGAAGCAGTTAATAGGCGTTATTTTGCGAAAGTTAAATTGATCTAAACTACTTTGAGTGCTACCAGTTAGTTCATGTGAACTAGTGCCGGCCGGCGCCCATCCACTACCGTTAGTAAATGCATCATGCCGCTGCCACGGCTCCGGTCGTCTCCGCCTCGGCTGTTGTGGTCGTCTCTGCGAGTGTTCGCTATCTGAAATATGAACCTGTAATGTATGTATGTATGTAATGAAAAATATGAGTCCTGGCTGCTGCGGCCGTCTCTGCGACACGTGTTTCTCTCCACGAGGTATCCTCAGGCGCTATTGACGTTAGTCGTTGGAATTTCATAGCATGCTATTCTAACGACTAAGATATATCTAATGCATTGAAAGCTTTCAAGAGCAGCAAGAAAAGCAATGGTAAACACTTTTTATCAGGTGGGCCGTAAGCTTGCATATGAAAAAAACCTATGTATATTCTTCTGAATATAAGCAAATTTTCACAAAAAAGCCATAACATAGTCATGAACTTCTTAGTCAGACCTCCACAATCTAGAGGAAAAAGCAGAGCTTTTTTTTATACAACTATTGGCAAACAACCATGCGGCCCCCATCAGATGGTAAACGGTCACCGCAGCCTATTGACGCTCGCAACACCACGGGGACGTTAATCTCGCGCTGCCAATCTTGTGACCTAAGGATGTTTCGTTACACGACTTTTATACAAAGTCTCCGTCTGGTCAAACCTTCCTTAGGTTAGGTCCACGTCTTTCAATATATAGTGTGTTGAACTTGCAGCTTCACTAATCACAATATACTTTGACATTATCATTAATCATTAGAAAATATAACTTAATAACGAAGCACTGCATTTATTGCTATGATTATTAATTCTAATTTCTCATTAAGCAACCTCTATCTCACGACATTATTGGATTGTCCTCATTACTGGAACAATTCAGATCGACATTTGATTCTTTTATATTTTTCATGCAGTAACAAAGAGAACGATCAAAGGGATTAAAAATGTCACCACTACTCACCACACCGCTGAATATACAAGGACGCCTATGGTCTCGGCAATCGGATGCGGGTCAATCTTGGGTCGTCTGATCTATAATATCCCTTTGAAATAAACAAAGAAAAACAGGGGGATAATCGAATCCGCAAAGCGTCATGTTCCGATCGAGAGCGAGCGGATAACGGATACTGTGCGGATACGGTACGGATATTACTCGGAAATTGTGCTCGAAGCGCGACGCGCGATGACTTCAAAGCTCATTTGCTTTATACGTGGGGAGGGATTGATTCTCACTTTAAAATTTACATAATTATAGGCAGTTACTGTAGCATGTACTGCGCAAACAACGGCTAACTATTTACTACGCTGAAGGACAACGATGCTATTGCCGCAGTGGTCATCTCCGTGATTGCCCGCATTCGCAACTCATCTGGCGTGACACAAAATCCAGAATTATCTGCAACTACAGAGAAATTCCAGACCTTTCATACTTTCAATTATACACAGTCACTGGTTAAGACATGGTAATCTGTGGTACACGGCGTCGAGTTTACATTAAAAGATCTTATTATTACACGAATGTTCCATAAAAGGAGTAATATTTTCAGGTTCATGTGTGTAAATTCCCTATCCGCCATCACAGTAATGTGCACATATATTATGCTCTCTATATAAAACTATCAATAACCCTGAGACACCCCAATATCTTCGATCCCGGTTTTCTCAAAGACAACTCCCTTCCGTTCCCAACGTCCTTGTTTTACCAATACACTGAACTGTCCCTCATCCAACACAATATTTTTCTTTCGGAGATTCAACCTCCGCATCCCACCAGGCATCACCTTTCACTGTTTTATGTTCCACGTATCCACGTTCTTTAGCACTATCCACCATACTTTCTTTCAAAACTTTCCGACAACCATCCATATCTGAGTCGGAAAAGCTTGAATTCGCAAGTCTTTCGCTTACCTACGATATACCCTTATTTGAACATTAATAGAGGAAATGTTATTTCCTTTATTAATGAAGATCTCTCTCGTATATCTGTCTGGAGAAAGTCTCACGGTCTTTTTGTCAATCCTTCAAAATCGCAAACCATCATTATAGATAGTACTCGTCGCGTATCTAAAATTGACTGAAATAATATACCTTACGTTATATTTGACGACACCCCAATAAAGTTCAGCGATAAAGTAAAGAATCTGGGAATAATTGTTGATAACTCACTATCTTGATCATCGCAGATTGCGGAAGTTAGTAGGAAATTGTTTGCTGCGTCTGGTTTCCTCAGAAGGTTACGAAATTTCTACCAGTAGACGCTAAAATTGCGCTAGCACAATCCTTTCTCCTTCCTATCCTCGACAATGCTGATTCCTGTTACTTAGATATCACCGAATAGCAACTAAATAATCTTGGGGGCCTTCAAAACTTTTGCATACGGTTCATATTTGGACTTCGTAAATATGACCATGTTTCTGAGTTTCGTTTTCAGCTCAAGTGGCTCCTTATGACTTGACTTCGTCGCAACTGGCACACCCTTTCACTTCTCTACTCTATCCTCTTTGATCCTACCACCCCAACCTTTTTAAAATAACGTTTTATCTTTCACAGCGATTCGCATGATCGTACCCTGCGTAACGCACTGTTACTCCATTTTACCATACACCACACCACTCCACTGATTTCTACACCAATTCTTTCTCGATTGAAGCAGTGCGCCTGTGGAATGCTCTCCCTTTCGATATCCGGAATGCTCAATCACTTCAATCCTTCAAACATCTTGTCAAACTTCATTATCTTTCCCTTAACATTACGTAATTAGCATTATTTTCTTGTCTTTCCCCGTAGTCTCATTTAGTGTGTGTATATTTTATTCAATGTATTCATCAATTTGATAAATTGTGTGTAGCTTAAAGGAAATAATATTATATAGTTTAAATATTTATATGATTTAGCGTAATTATCTCAAAATGGCGGCGGTTTCCTCCTCGTCGCACACGATGCATCGCAGTCCTCACTTAACAAATTCATTGATTATTTAGCTATCAAGCGGTGTTACTATTTTTTTCGACATATGTAACGTATATAAGAAGGGCAATTAATGTTAAAGACGCGAATGAGCAATATGTGAGGATCGAGTCACGTGGCGCTCGGACCTCTGCCTACCCCGCAAGGGATTTGGCCCGAAGTTATAGAAACTACAACACCATATCAACATCATCTCAGCCTGTATTCGTCCACTGCTGAACATAGGCCGCCTCTCTAGAGTGCCATTCGTCTTTACCCATAAATCTAACACCATATCGTATCCCCCGATTTGAGTATCATCGGTTTCTAACTGGCCTCCCGCTACTGGAGCAAATTTAAAGACGTATTCATCTCAAAATAATTTATTTCTATACATAACGCATATCCAGCACCCATTATATACAAGAGTCAGCAAATTATTACCTTAGTATCTAGGGCTGTGAACTTGAATTAAAAAGCATACACCAATCAATTTGAAGGCAAGGTCCTGTGTGCTCTAGAGTGTGCCGTGGGGCCGCGGCACACTGGTGTACCGTGGACATTAGCTTGTGTGCCGCAAACAAATGGCCAGTTTTGTCAGAAAGCTAAAAGAATAATAGTTACATATACATGAGAGTTATGGGAAGTTTCAAACATTGCTCCAAATTTTAATCATCTACATACGGACTCATATTTCTTATTAAACATTGTTTCATATTACATTGATTTTAATTATACATAAAAAAGTGAAATTACCCTTTGGTGTAGTCCTAAATTCCGTTGATTGCCTTAAACCCAAAAAATTTACTGAACACTGCCCTAGATCCTTAGTGCATGAGCTAGCATTGCCATTTCGACATTAACAACTTCAACTCAACGTTGGTTATTTATATTGAATACAATCGGTACTACATCATTCAATCAAACGAATCTGTTCAAACGTCACATTTGTCAAGCCGGCAGTGACGTCATGAAATTGTAACGCGATGCGCCCGACTGAATATTACAATTAAGGATGTGGGTTAGTTCCGGCTGACTCTATTTACACAAAGTACATAGACCCACTTGCCTGTACTTTTACAACAATGTATATATATCCTTTATTGCATAACAAAATATATAAAGTAGGTTATACAGAAAATGGTGTGCAAAGGTGAGCTTATCTTCCAGCTAACCCTAACGTGTGTGAAGTACGAGTAATTTTATATTGGCTGGGAGTTAAAAGTTATGCATTAATTGAATTATATTTACCACATTTATAATAATCTATAGTAATATATGTATAAATACAAAGCATTGAATATAGAAATACTATACATATAATATTACTTATCACGTGTAAGATATGCTAGATGCAGCCCCCGACTTCATTCGCGCGCTGGCCGGTATCCCGAAGAACCACTTATTCTTACTTGCTTCGTTCTTTGTTTCGGCTTCTAAGTGTAATGTAATGATGTTGAATCGCCTATAAGTTTCCGCAAGAATTGGACTATCAAACCCAAAATTATTTTTTCAAATCTGATGTTGTTGAATTTTTGTTTGCAGCGATAATCTCTGGAACTACCCAGAGATTGGCTCGTTCAAACAAACTGTTCTACTTTATGCGTGTAGCAATATATTTGAGTATTGTATCTGCAGATTGACTTCAAGGTTATCAAGCTTTTCAGGCATCCTGGATTGACTAGCTTTGACGAGTTCGGTGGCTCAGTCGTGAATGACGCGACTTTGACACCAACGCTCGTTGGTTCGATTCCCACACAAGGCAAACATTTGTGTGCATGACCATGTCTGTTTGTCTTGAACTGGATGTTATAAGAAAGGTAAGGCGCATCAAAGCCCGTCTGGGGAAGTACCTCCATCTCACAGAAAACCGCAGCCAAATGACAACTCTCTAGAGGGTTGTTGTGTTCCTGCGTGTGAGTGAGGTCACCAGTAAGCTCTCAAGGAGTTATTGTGTAAGCAGTAGAGGAGGCATCGTGCGAGTGATAATTAATATATTGCAAGCGTTAATAGGCTACGGTACCCGCTTTACATCAGGTGGGCCGTATTCTAGTATACCTCCCGGCGTAGTATAAAAAAAAGCTAAACTATAAACAGGGATCTAAGTTGAGGGTCATTAGTTTACCAAAAGGTGTTAAGTAAACTAAAGGTATACGAGAGCCCGCAAGTTTGAATTCCCGGGGCTGTAAGTTGGGCCGTTAATTGAACGGCGAGTCCCATCGGTCCTACCGAGGTCTTTTCGATCACAATAGGTCATAATGGCCAAATATTTTCGTAATATATGAGGGGAATACGCTATATTTCATAGAATAATACCGAATTGCTATCACTGCCTTTGTTAAAATCTATATAGTTTACAAGCTTGCGCCCGCGGTTCCGTCCACATCGATTTGGACTTTAAATTTTAAGTAATCGTGATAGGAACTATTGAAACTGTGTTTCGACATGTAATATTGGCTCCGTACTTTGAAGCCGACAAGTTTGCTCATTTATATTAAAATAGATGGATATGGAATTTTGACGAGCTCGGTGGCGCAGTGGCGAAACGTGCTGTTACGTTACTTTGACAACAACGCTCGTGGGTTTGATTCCCACACAGGGCAAACGTGAACATTTCTGTTTATCTTGGTCTGACTGTTTTTAAGCGAGGTAGGTGTTGTGGTTGTTGTGTTTCTGCGTGTGAGTGAGGTCCCCAGTAAGCACTAAGGAGTTGCTGTGCTGGCAGGAGAGGTAGCATCGCGCGAGTGATGCTTAATGTATTGCGAGCTTTCATAGGCTACGGAAACCTCTTTACATCAAGTGGGCCGTATGCGTATGTTATGCCTGTCAATGTTGTATAAAAAAAACTGCATGGGCCATCGAGCTTCTCGCGGTGTTTTTTTTTATTTTTTGTATAACATTGCGTAATTTTAATACCAACACATATATAGCGAAACTTAAAAGGCAAAACTTTATCTAAATATGTAATTTGATCCAAATCGTTAGAGACAAAATATATCTAATATTTATTTAATTAAACAATTTTTAACGGAAACATCGCGTGTTTTATTTATTTTGTTGAACGTGACGTTTCGAACGCTTTGCAGCGTCCGTGGTCGCAGGAAGACTAAGGTGGTATTTGCCTTAATTTTATATTAATTTATATTTGTGAGTCACATTTTACCCATTCTAATAAAATTGGACGCCTGGTTTGTATTACGCCCGAGGGCAAGAAATATCCTGGTATGTACGTATTTTATTTGAAACTGTGATGTTAATATTCGTTCACTTTAGGTGATTCACCTACATTAAAGTTTATCAAGAACAGATAACAAAGCAAGCACTTCGATAAGCATTTCTTTCGTAAATATTAGCCTTTTCGGCTTCCACATCCTTCTTCCACCACGTATTCTACATGCATGAACCGACGGAGCATGCCTTTTTTTTTATTAATAGGAACCTAAAATAAGAATTGCTTAGACTTATTGACGACATGGCTTCGTTCATAGTCGGCGAAGAAGAAATACTGAAAGTGAAAAGAAATTTGGCATACGACTTTTTTCAATTGATATTTTTTTATACCACAATCAAGCATACGGCCTGCCTGATGGTAAACAGTCACCGTAGCCTACGGACATTTGTAACACCAGGGGTGTCACTCATGCGTTGCCGATCCTCTAAAAACCTCTTCACGCAATTCTTAAAGAACCCCATGCTGTAGTCCCAGTGATGTAAAAATTAGCTAAAGTATTATAACAAATTTATTTCACTAAAGCAGCACAATAATAATCAATAAATAACATCATCAAGCGTTAATACCGGTCGCGTTCTAAACTTTCGCTTCGAAGACCAGGATCCGGTTTTCGAATTCTACCTCACCACGCGATCTTCAGCATCCCTTCCTGTGAGACCATTGGTAAGCATGTCATCCCCATACATAGGTTATTTCTGCTTGTAAAAGTTTCACTGAATATTTGAAAACGACTTTATATTTATACGAACATACATTGTTTTTCATTTCATGTTTTCATTAATGTATTGAGAGATAACGGTGAGGATATTTATATCTTTGTCTCCTGAGTGATTCGCTGGAACCCATGTTATAAATAGAATGAAGGTCTCTCTCTGTAATTTGTTTTTGCAATATCAGCTCCTTTTCCCCGCAATGGAATACCATATAGCATAATGCTGTGAAAGTATCTGAAAATAGACTACGCACGCAGTAAGCATGCCCAACTATTAAAGTAAAGTCTAAATCTTCCCATTTTGTAAGTTTCATAAGAAACGGTCGTGTCGTATCACAATACAACTTCTTCTTCTTTGATTGTCTTTAGCAAACCACTCTACTTTTAATTATTCCTACCATATCGCTAAATACAAAATCACCAGTTTTTATTTCTTGAAGTCTCAGCTCGGCAAACTCTGCTAAAAATATTCTGCTTTGTTTCATCTACCAACGCGAATTGGATTATGGATGAAATATTATTCTACCATTAGTGTATGGTATGAAATACAAGTCAAGCCAGGCCCTGGGGCCACTGCACCCAACAAAAACTAAATAAAACTCCAATAAAAAGCCGCTGGTAGCCGCAGTGCGGCGCGGCGGTGCAGCTAAATGCATTTTTATGCAATTTTGAAACACTTCCCGCGTACAAACGTATTTCCACCGCCATTCGTGTACGCTGATAGAATAATGCAGTAGTGCACTAAATGATTTTTTTAATAATTTATTGCATGTTTTGTTGTGAGGCTTTTTAGCTTCTGCTTCGGTTAATAAAGAAGCTTATGTTAGGTTTACTCGTAACTTTGTTGTGCTGTAAAAAGGTGACAAGTTACTTTTCATTTTTAATAGCAGATTTTTTCAGAAGGTCCATTAAATTTGTATACATATAGGCAAAAAGTAGAGTTCAGTAGGTCGTTTTTCTCCTGTTTATCAATCGGTTTTCTTTTATTGGTTTTGTTTTTTGGTAATTATTGACGAGCCATATTGTTATCAATAAAAATATTGGAAATAGTGGAAAAGAATATAGCTACGTGCTTTAACTATATTTTTCTTTTCGATGACGATTATGGTTCGTCCATTAGGGCACTCTATATCATCTTTAAACGTATTTTCCTAGCAAAGATCTGGTAAGTTGGCAATTTGTATTAGTAATAATATTCATTCCATAATTACTTCTTCCCTTTTCTCTGAAAGTTCTATTTCACCTTTAGCGATGGGCTGCCTGCTATCCCCGCCTACCTAGCGGGGTACTATATGGCTCAACGGGCTCAACTCTGCGAATGGAATAAATAGAAGAGAAAATTATAGTTGTAACATGGTGTACTAAAGACTAAAATCTACAACGCCTGAGGATGACTCATGGAAAAGGCGAAATACGTGTCGCAGCGTAGGGCAGTCATGGCAGCAACGACGGCGGGTGCATGCGGCTTCAGTTCCATATTTAATTAAGAGAGGTAGGATCCAGTGAGGGGTCGTGCCATGTTGCGCCCCTCCTCAGATCTTTCTGTAGTCTTGAGGTATGACATGCTCTAATTGTCCGTCTGGGGAAGTACCTCCACCTTATATAAGACCGCAGCTAAATAACGATTTTTTATATTACTATGTCACTAAATTTAACGTAAATGTATTGGCCAACTAAAAGTTTTGATTTTATCTGAATCAGACTCGACTGTTGTAATTATTTCAACGGGAGATTACTTAGTTATTTTGTTCTCGCAGAGTGCCTTGAATCAAATAAACATGGTCGGAACAAAATACTATTCTCTGTAATATTTTCCAATATTACATTTTCAATTTCGTATTATTTTATATCGGTAATTACTTTTCTCATTTTACTAGATTCTGTTTTCTGAAATGACATACCACTAAAAGTGTTTTAGTATTTTGTCACATCACTAGATCACTAGATATTTTAGTAAGTAGACGTGGAAGAAAAGATTATTCGACATCTGCCGTGATTTGGTGATGTCTCTAGGGATTTCGTGAATCACTGAAATCCTCATTTCCCTGCGACATATGCACATCCGCAGATCATTTGTTTGTCTTCCTCCCGGCGTCTCATACGATTTTTTTCAAACTTACTAATATACGTTAGACATATAGGATCCTATGTTAGTACCTATTAAAAATATTAAAGGTTGTGAGGATATATAAATGTTTGTACTCTTCCATGCTGACAGCTGAACAGATTTGAATAGAACGTGTGGTGTAATGAGTACCGTAGCCTATGATTGTGCTAAAAGGAGAATATACATATACAGGATCACAAAAGATTTCAGGGGAGTTTTATACAGCTGCGGTCTTCTTTATGGATCTCTAATTTACTTCCCCAGATGGGCTTTTATTTATGCAACGTCGGGAGGCATACAAGCTTACGGCTCACCTGATGTTAGGTAGTTACCGTAGCCGTTTGTAATATATTAGATATCATTCGCGCGATGTCTCCTCTGCTGCTTACACAGCAACTCCTTAGGAGTATACTGGTGACCTCACTTACACGCAGGAACACAACCACCCTCTAGGGAGCTGTTATTTGGCTGCGGTTTTCTGTGAGGTGGAGGTACTTCCCCAGACGGGCTACTTTGATGCGCCCTACCTCTCTTAAAATATCCAGAGCAAAGTCAACAGACATGTTCATGCAGACAAATGTTTGTCTTGTGTGGAAATCGAACCCACGGGCTTTCGTGTCAAAGTAGAGTCGTTCACGACTGAGCTTGTCAGAGATGGCGTCTGATGCGCCCTACCTACCCTCACTTGTTTAATTGGTTAAATTCCAGTCTATTTAATAAAACCTTTTAAATAAGAAAATGCATGCTCAACTGTTTCGGACACATGGAAAGAATGCAGGATGAAATAATGAGGAAACAGATGTACAATGCAAAAGTGGAAGGATGTAGGAGCCGAGGAAGACCAAGACTAACCTACCATGAGCAAATTGGTCGTGTTTTATCAGAAGGTGATGTCAGGGGCACTAGAAACCGGCGAGCGTGCATAAAAAGAGCAATGAATATTAAAGAAAGGAGTGAGGTATGTAAGGACCGCGTTCTTATAGCGTTCGGTTCTCTCTGCGCACCCCGCAAGCGACATGACGATATACATACATACTTTTAAATATAAATTTACGTCATATTGGTAATACTACCCAGTATTTTCATAAGAAAACTCTATCATTTCGCGTTCAACTACACTGAAAGTAGTTATTCAGCTTGTCTCGAGATTACGGCCGGCGGTCGTGTTGATAAAGGATCATAAGAATTTTATGACAGAACTAACTTTACCTTGTAAGCCCCAAGTTCACGTCGGGGGCACGACCTTCTGGAACGTTCCAACGGTGAACTCTCGTTGTGAATTATTAAGGCATGCTCTGTTGGTTCGAGCATTTAGAATGGATTCGGCATGACAGAATGACTAAAAAGTGAAAGGGTGTAGACGAAGGCCAAGATTTACCTACTACTATTAAATTGATTGCTTTTTATTAGGCTGTGATTTTAGGAGCCCTAGGAATTGGTAATCGTGCTTAAAAAGAGCTACGAATGTTAAAGCTCTCTGTGTGGAAGGATCGGGTCTTAGGGTACTTAGCAATCTCCGCCTACCCCACAAGTCAGCTGGTGTGAAGACAATCATAAATAGTTACGTTATCAAGTAACTAGGAATGTCTACTTTATTCTTTATTACCAACGAATTCGAGTTCAATTTCCGCACAAGATATTTATGCGCTGGTACATATCTTTTGTCTTGGTCTAGATTATCATCTCATCATCTTTTCGGCCCGTATTTGTCGACTTCCAGACATAGCCCCCCCCCCCCCCCCCCCCTAGAGAATCATTCGTCTCGATCCTAAGCCAATTCAAGAGCCTTATTTCCCACAGATCGGTCGTTCATGAGACTATTGTCTAAGTACCTTTTTTTTATACAACGCCGGGAGGCATACAAGCATACCGCCCACCTCATTTAAAGCGGACGCCGTAGCCGATGAACGCTCGTAATACATTAATTAACACTCGCGCAATACCACCTCTACTGCTAACACAGCAAGTGAAGCTCCTGAGGAGCTTATTGGTAACCTCACTCACACGCAGGAACACAACAATCCTCTAGGAAGTTGTTATTCGACTGCGGTTTTCTGTGAGGTGGAGGCACTTCCACAGACGGGCTGCTTTGAATCGCTCTCTCTAAAAACACCCAGCCCAAGAAAAACCGACATATTTATGCTCACAAATATTTGTCGTGTGTAATCGAACCCACTAGCGTCGTCGGTGTCAAACTAGCGTTACCAACCACTGGCTACTGAGCTCGTCATTATCCAATCTTTATCTTCAAGTCAGGCTCCTTGTTCACCGTCACTAATGTATAAAAAATGTGTTCACAATTAAAAGACATATCCTAGAATTTCTAATATGACATTCAGCACTCATAATGTCTGCCAGCAAGGACGATAGGATATGAGACATCACTGATATTGATGGATGTGCAAAGGCAGGAGGATGTCCTCGGAGTAGAGAGTGGGTCTCCTGACGAGGGTCGCTCCATGTTAAGTCGATCATACAATTTGAATATCAATATCGTACAAATGTGTTCAAACGTGACTTTACTTTATACCAGGACAAAACCTGATAATCAAAATTATCTTCCATTTTTAGGGTTCTATAACGTCAGATTGAATTATTGCTTTTTATATTAATATACAACGTAGGAAGGTATATAAGCATACGGCTCACCTGATGTAAAGCGGTTACCGTAGCCTATGAACGCATTGTCACTTGCGCGACGCCTCCTCTGTTGCTCACACAGCAACTCCTTAGGAGCTTACTGGTGACCTCACTCACACGTTGTTATTTGACTGTGGTTTTCTGTGCGGTGGAGGTACTTCCTCAGACGGACCGCCTAGATGCGCGCTACCTCTTTTAAAAACATCCAGACCAAGAGAAACAGACATGTTCATGCAAACAAATATTTGTCCTGTGTGGGAACTGAACCCACGAGCGTTGGTATCAAAGTCATTCACGACTGAGCCCCGAGCTCGTGGAATAACGGGAACGTAATATGATCACTCAATTGAATATAGAACGTGAGTATCTGTGGTCCAATAACGTAAATGAACATGAGTCAAGTTAGATAAGATTACATTTTGTGAGTTAAATTAGAAAATTAAAAATATATTATATTCGTCGTGCGTAACCCTTTTCCCGCGAGTTTCACTCGCGCTTGTCGTTCATGCTTCTGTTCACATACTTATTCACTCGCAGGAACACAACATCGCGCCCGGGAGCTATTTGGCTGTCTGTGAGGTAGACGTACAGGTGCTTCCCTAAACGCACCCCGGACCACATCCGCCGGAACCTCATTTGTTAAATTAGCAGGATTTTTTACGGGACAGGCCCACCACTCATTCCCACCACTGTGTCTCCTGTGTAGCCAGAATTAATTCTGGCTACACAGGAGACACTGTTTTTTTTGGAGCTGTTAACAGCGGCGACTACCAAAGAGGCAATGAACAGTGAAGTTCATTGCTGTTCCGGGGGTTAAAACTATAGCTGCCTTGGAACTCACGATGAATTTAATCAGAAGAAATTTGTAGGAGTAGAAAGTTTTAGAATTGACTTCCCCTCTTGGCAAAGTGAGGGACAGCAATAGATAAATAAGGCCTTAAAAAACCTCAAAAAGATGACTAATCAAGTTAAGCTAAATTAGCAGGATGTACCACGTGCAGGTGACGTTAGTTTTGACCATAAAGATGATAACGAGCCACTTTGACGACCTCGGTGGTGCGGTGGCTGGGAACGCTACTTTGACACTAACACTCGTGGGTTCGGTTACCACACCGGACAAACATTTATGATCATAAACTAGTCTGTTTGTCCTGGTCTGGCAGGCTTTAAGAGCAGTCTGGGGAAGTACATCCACCTGACAGAAAACCGCAGTCAAATAATAGTTCCCTGGAGGCTTGTTTCGTGAGAGTGAGATCACCAGTAAACTCTTATAAGAGTTGCTGTATTAGCAGCAGATGTAGTGTCGCGCGATTGATATGTAAGAAGTGTTCGTAGGCTAAGGTAACCAATTTACATCAGGTGGGCCGTAACTTATATTGCTCCCGACTTTGCGTAAAAAATTTTCAGCCCAAGATCAATATACGAGTATTTTGGAAGATTTTAAGTAGTTTAAACTATATCCCGTTTCCTAATGCTCTAGAATGGGCGGGGTCCGCTACCAAAGCCTAAGGATGTGGCGAAGATACTGATTTTTACACGGAACGACTGCCGTCAAACCTCCACAACCCACAGGGGAAACCAGATCATTCTTAGGTCAGGTCGCACGTCATTCGAAGTATAATTTCTTAGACGGGTGGGTTCCCTCACGATGTTTTCCCTTTACCGGCGAGCAAGTGGTAAATATGTACATAAATTCGACAATACGAATTTAGTGGTACACGCCTCCGCCAGGATTCGAACCGGTGACCTGTTGTTCACTAGGCCGGTTCTTTATCCGCTGGGCTATCACTGCTCGCGTTTCTTCTTAAGATTTCCGTAAATATCAATGTATTTTGTAAGATTTTGTGTAGTTTATACTATATGTATTTTTTGTTATTAACGCTTACTCAACGGTGAAGGAAAACATCGCGAGGATACCGCGCATGTCCCAAAAATTATATTTCAAAAAGTCATACGTGGTAACCTAAAAAGGTCTAGTATCCCTTCGTTCAGTTCCATGTCAAAATGAGTATCTTCGTAGAAGCCTTACGCTTAGGTGACGCTTAATCATGCTTTCATGTAGCATTCTTTCTGCATGTCCTAACCTACGGTGTGCGCCTTTTCTTATCACACACTATGGGTGTAATATTATATACGATGGTTTATTAACACCTAACTTTACAATGCATTTATAACCTGAAAAATATAGAGTGGAATTGAGAACACATTCCAGTTTCTAGTTTTGACCGTACGCTAGAATATCAGGCAATATGTTTCTTCTTTTGTGCAAGAGATTTCCGCAATTTTGTCCATTAATATCTAGCTAACCATAATTTTTAAGAATGTATTAGTGTATCTCTACGCTATATTAGAAACCTTGTGACAAATTCCAAGTTTCTAGACTCAGAGGTTTGAACTGTACGTTAGTATGTTAGTCAATCAGTGTAAGTGTGCCTGTGTTAAGTCAAATAGCCTTAACACAGGCACATTTATCTGTCCTGTATACAAGCTTGCCGCGCCCAAACTACAATTTTGTACTTAATTTTGTAATTATTCGCGAACAGCGCCTCCTACAAACTGCGCTGTTTGGCAACTGTTACGTAATTACGCTAAATGCAATTCAACTCAAACTGTTCAGCACTATCTGCACGGCTATAACTTGTGGTTATTTGTCCGCGAACCTACTAAACCTTGCGCGCTGCCAACTTAACCGGCTAATATACGTATCATTTGTCTTGAAGAACTTAGGTCGAAATATAAAACTAGTAACAAGCAATAAAAAACCTTAATCTCAACTGAACAGGGTCATAAAAAAATTAAAATTACGTTTCCACCACATCCATCACCACCACTCCATTTCTAGGAATAAACATGTTGCTCTAGGCTTACGTGGAAGATGAGGGCTTGATTAGCCAATCCATCAATACGGCTATTGCCGCTGTTATTCCACTGGCGATTTTTCTTGTGTATATTACACTATATCTAATGCTTTGGGTTTTGACAATAGACTGTCAAAGTGAGTCATTGAATGCCAGCCTAGATATAGCGAACTTGTTCGATCGCGCCTGGTATCTTTTGTAGAAGTTGTCATTATACGAGTAGCTCAAGGATTTGTGCTAATTTTCTGCCTTTACTTTAGGATATGCTAAAATCTATTGTCGAGTAATAAAAATATTAATATCAGTAATGAAATGATAATGTACATAAAACAAATTACACGGAGATCTACCTAGTAACTCTGAATACGCCGTCAAATAGTAGGTCTCACAGAAATTTAATCATGGACACTGAGTTAAGCTCAAGTTTTGCGTCATAAGTTTTGGGAAAACCAAGTTAAGTAAACAACCACTATATCTTAATTTATGATATCAATCAATAGGTCAATAGAGGAGATATTGAGGAGCTTAAAAATAATCAAAATATCTTCCCTCATCGCTCAACCTGCTGGCAGGTAGTAAATACAGTTACCTAAAACGCTTCTATATGTTTATTTCCCAGAAAATCTTCGTTTTCTACGCAATATTTGAGAGCTACTCGTACATTTACGAAATGCGAACGAAAGCCAGTAATAAACAAGTTTAAGTTATCTTCGATCGACTAAAGCCCGTTCACTATAAACAAAGCTGAGCTATTGTAACATAACCCAAACCACGTAATATGAAATGACTTAAAATGTCTAGGTTTCGTTGCAAAAGTGACATATAACTTTTGGATTTATGCAAAATACACGTATACAAGAACACTGTTGTGATAATTGTGATAATAATGTGATGTTTGTTCGGGAGCGTGGTTGGAGGAACATGATTCTACAATTTCATCGCACGTGGTAAATATACATTAAAAAGGATGGAAATGAAAATCGCTGAACGCCAAACTACTAGTCAAATGTTAGATAGCTACCAACACATAGTTACGATAGGTAACTATTCAACATTTACCTAACAGTATACAAACTAGTTGCATTATACGTAAATTATAGATTGCAGACTGTTGATAATAATTGTGTTTTTTTGTTAATCTACCAGCGCTTAGAAAACGACTACTGGCCAAGAAGAAATGAGATCCTGAGATCCTACATGTTTCACTTTCTCTATCACTATCAAAGTCGTGTGTGTGGTGTATATTAAATCAGATAGGTGACTAGGTCACATCCCTCATGATATAGTTTGAAAAGTACATCTCTTCGTGTTCACAGCAAACAGCAAGTTCTGCCCAAATGAACTCACTGAGTCACTGACGATTTGAATTACTCTGCACTGTACATAGTCAACTGGAGTAAAGAAACTGTGGGACGAGCAAAACCAAAAATATGAATAGTATTAAATAGGCTATGTTAGAATAGCTTTGTTCGTGGTATGGTTTGCGCTTTATGCTCGACTTTCACGATAATTCCCGAAACTAAAGCATTTTTTCAACGTCACACTTTAGGGAATTTTAAATGTCGCAGAGTTCGAATGGCTTTACAACACCATTGGAAAGCTATCAACAGCCTCCACCGATAGTACTAAAGATTTACGGGCCATTTCAATGGAAGCCAGTGTAAAAAGTAAGTGAGTTGATATATCGTCATCTCCGGTGAGCCTCGTAGGCGAGTGGTACCAACATTTGCATTTAAATTACTCTCCGGCTATTTCTAGTTACTTCCGAACTTTGTTGTTGCTTGGAGAATTTATGGCGAGCGCGCTGCCGTCCGCTGACTCTTTTTTGTGGCTTACTGAACTTCAAGGATTTTATGTAAGTATATTTACGGACATAAGAAAGTTCTAGAGGAATATACTTAAGGTTTTTATGATTAGACGGCGTGTGTGTGTATTTGATATATTGGAAAAGTTATAAGAAAGTACAGTATGGGAACGGAATAAATGTCGAAGTGTCAAACTTAGTGGACGAAACTATGGAAGTATTCATTCCCACGCCATTATAGAGCACACACATGATCACTAATAGTAGGAAGATTTGAGCTATATGTAGGTCATCGGTTCACACATAAAGGACTAGGCTGTAGTGATGTCACGTTTATTAAAATATACTGCGACACGCCGACATGTCGACCTCACGCATGTTATATGGTTTGTAGAAGAGATAATTAGAGTTACGTGTTGGATCACAATTTTATTTTCTTCTTTATACAACTTCGGAACAGCCATTTTACATGTCTTGTGATAGTTTAAGTATCGTTAGTGCGTTGTCGCCCCCGTTACTAACACTCTGGGCTACTGTTGTTTGACTACGATCTTCTACGTGGTGGAGAGTCTTCTCATTTGTTAATCAGTACAGTGCTCCGCATACGGGCGATGCTGGCTTTGACTGTAAAGATGATAGTGAACCGATTAAGCTCCATATTGTCTGTTGAATGTAAGGAGATTGGTAAAGTCGTCGCGCATTAAAATATATTTACAACACGGGTGGACACGTCGTCAGAACGACGTGGTCACTCCTCTTGTGAGGGGTCGAGGCGAGCAGAATGTCAACCATTCATATATGAGGTCCGAGGCAGACGTAAGTTTTATAGAGATATAGAGTGATTGTTCGTCAATAAACTTCTTGGCGAGTGTGACTGCGTAGCGCCGGAATCCTATATCCCTTCCTTTCTTTGTATGTCCTATTGGCTTAAGGTCAGCAGAGGAACAAAAGGACCTCATGTAAGTGCTTATTTGAATCAGGTTATATTTCAGAAATAGGTAGTCGTGTAACACTACACATGTAGTATTACTTGGTGGCGCAGTGTATTTACACAAGTCACTCCTTACATGAATGAACCCAGTATTCTACTGTCACGTCAAAGTATGTTTCAATTTATCATTAAAGACCACATTTTTGGGTTCCATGCCCGAGGACAGAATGGGAATCTTCTTCTGGTTATTATTATTCTCAACGATATGAGTGTACAAACTTCTTAATTTCTCAACTCATGTGTAGAATATGCACACAAAATCAGCACATGCTTGCATCAAACCAGTCGACTGGAGAAGTACCTCCACTTCACAGAAAACTACCCTACATTATTATCAAACATACTTCACGAAAAAATATCATAATAACGGCTATTTTGTTATTGTAAAACTTGAAAACTGATTTATGATGTAGTTTGTAAGCTGTTCGGAAAATAAACTTTTGTCGCGGGTAGTTAGAATTTCAGAAATAAACAATTATTTACGGAACATTAATAAAACGGCGCTTGTCACGCCATTGACCAATTTTTCATTTCTTTCAACCAAATTTATATGAATGTAACTGTTTCTATTTATTTATTCCTTCACGCCAAGTCCCTTGTAGACAGAAAACCGAGCGCCACATAACTCGGTCCTTCTTCGTTCGCTGCATTAACATTATAACTCTTTTCATATACGCTTGTTAATTCTGTTGTGACAGGTGAGTCTTGGCCGTCCTCTGCCAATGCACATGACTACTTCTGACATAAATATCCAACAAAACTGAAAACAATACGACAACAGCAGGCGATACCGCTGTCAACACTTCGTTCCAACAAACAAGTGCTTTTAAATTTATTACCTGTCCACGATTCAGTCGCAGAGCGGCTGAAACATCTCGGAACACGTCTTCAAAAAGTTTGCATAGTGAAGTATTATTACACAGCGGGTGCCAAGTTTCAAGAAACCTTTTATGGGAAAACATCGAGAATATATGATCTAATATAGACAACATGGTATCGGTGTCGATTTCAAAGGAATCAGCTTGAATTTAAGATTTTACATTGTTTTATTTTATGGTTTACATTATTAGATTAAAGTTATAAATGAATTACTCTTTTTATCACATGAACGGTAAATATTTTATTTACTCCGCGCACTTTCTCGCCGACCGAAGTCAAATAACAATTCTTTGCATAGTTGTTGAGTTCCTGTGAGCGAGTGATGTAACAAGTAAGTTCCTAAAGAGTTACTGTGCAGCAAAATGGGTGGTAACGTGCGAGTTGTTCTTCTTGTGTTGCAAGCGTTCGTGCGTTCATGCTGCAGCTACATTCATCTCATTTTTTAAACAACGGTTGGAGCCTAACAAGCATACTGCCGCTTTATTGTTGTATTTAATATACTTTTTTTATGTGAATGCGTCTTTAAATTTAATTCCATAGGCAGTTCAGAAAATGTTGATAACAAAATTGGTGGATACAGTGTGGTGTTGTAGTTACATATCTATCGTTATATACATTTAAAATTTATATACACCGCTTGATAGCTAAAGATTCAAAGAAAACGCTGCCATTTTGAGATCATTTAATTTAATAACTTTTGGCCGCCATTTTGATATAGTTTCACTGTATCATATAACTTTTGAGTCGGAGAATCAACGACATCTGTTTAAATTCCGATTTTCAGCTATCATCATCTATCAATCGCAAATATAAAATATTGGTGTGAAACAGTTATGGTATATATAATATATACAGTGTTAAAGTAAAAAAATAAATGAATAATACAATCTCAGGTTATACCCGTCAAAAAGCCAAATCGAAATATAGATATCGTATATCGGAAAGAGCTTCTCTAGAACAATCCAGTGATACTTATAAAACACCATACGACACGGTGACACGGTGTCGGGAACATAAAAAAATATCAGTTACGAAGACATGTTCACGTAAAACTGACGTAGGTACGTGTCTGCAACACAGATACATACGTTTTTTATTCTGAAAACATGGTACAAGTTATTTTTTTTGTTTTAGATATTGACTGTACCGGTGAGTCCGTTACAAAAAATCTCTGAAATGCTACACCGGCTATGAATTTAAAACTTCTGAAAGAAATATTTGACAAATAAATGATATATGTTAGTTATTATGCTTTAATAACAACTATTAATTCTAATATTGTGCCTCTGTGAAATAAAAAGAAATTGAAAGCTAATTTACAAAGTACTTTGTAAGCAAACTTTTTTTCGAGGGCGGCATTAAATATCCAACAAAACTGAAAAAATGCGACAACAGTAGGAAATGCTGCTATTAACGCTTCATTACAACAAACAAGTGCATTTTAGATTTATCTCCTGTTTTCAATTCAGTTGCAGAGCTGCTGAAACATCTCAGAACACGTCTTCAAAACGTTTCGATGGTGAAGTGAAGTATTACACTGCGAGTGCCAAGTTTCAAGAAAAGAAACCTTTTATGAGAAAACATCGAGAATTTATGGTCTAATATAGACAACGTAATATCGATATCGGTTTTAGAGGAACCAGCTTGAATTTCAGATTTTACAGCCCCTGTATCGAAACTGGACGGATAGAAAATGTTGTTTTATGTTTCGGTTAAAATGAATTATTAGATAAATATTTTTATCTCTCGAATGGTAAACATTTTCTTTTTGGGGAGTCATTGCTCGTGTCGGTTTAGTCGAACACGTATGTTAAGGAGCGTCGGCCGTCCTGTTTACGGATGGGATTAGTCGCGTCAAGTAACGTTTATCCTATATTCTGAAGCGGAGAAGAGAGGAAAGAAGCGGAGCTATACGAGTGTTCGAATTGAATTCCGCATTAGTAGATAGGGCATTTTGGACTGGATTAAAATTCATACATTTTAAATACAGAGTTTTGAAGTGGAGTAGAGCATAAAATGGCCGCAGAGAGCCACCGTATGCGGGTGAGAAGAATAAAGGTCCAGTCAGTGCTCCACATGCTCCGCTCCGCATACTTCCTCGCCGACCGAGGTCAAATAACAACTCAAATATTTGATTACACCCTTGATAGATAAAGAATTCGTTACGTTGAGTGAGGACTGTGATGAAAACGCAGCCGTTTTGACAACATTTCATTGTATCATATAACTTTTGACTCAGAGAGGCTACGACGTCTGTTTAAGTTTCAATCATCAGCTCTCGTCAAAAGCTATCAAGCGAAAATATTAGTGTGAAATAGCTATAGTAAATATAATACATATAGTGTTGAAAAAAATAAATGAATAATACAAACTTTTTTTGCGGGTAGAATAAATATCCAAAGAAAACTGAAAACAATACGACAACAGCAAATACCGCTGTCAACACTTCGTTACAACAAACAAGTGCCTTTAAATTTATTTAGCGGCTGAATCATCTCGTAACACGTCTTCAATACGTTCAAATCGTTTAGTAGTTGCACTTTAAGTGCCAAGTTTCAAGAAACCTTTTATGAGACAACATCGAGAATTTATGATCTAATATAGACAATGTGGTATGGGTATGGGTTTTAAAGGAACCAGCTTGAATTTCAGATTTTACAGCCCCTGTATCGAAAACTTTACGGAAAATATTGTTGATATTTTGGTTAAAATGTTTAGATTAAAATAATAAATGAATTGCAGTCCAACTCTTATTATCACTTCGACGGTAAATATGTTGTTTTTGAGGAGTCAATCCTCGTGTCAGTTTAATCGAACACGCAAGTTAAGGGGCGTCGACCGTCGCCTGTTTATGAATGGGATCTAGAAATACGACTCAATACAGAGCCGTCGTTTCGCGAGCACATCGTTGATAGGTGTAAAAAGGCGTTTAAGAACTCGGGCTTCATTTTAGGTACAGTACACGATTTTCACAATACTAATGCAATTAAGACACTTTACAACACGTTGATTAGGAGTTAATTAGAACGTAGCTATTTGGTCCCCACATGAAACTAAATATAGTGTCGTGTTGGAGAGGTACAGAATAAGCTCATGAGTTACCTGCTTATGAGGCCCTACAGCGTGTATCCGTCTAATCCTTAAATGTAACCAACGTTGTATGTTACAGGCACGGTAGGGTACAAACAACTTATAGTCAGGAGAGAATTCGCGACCGCTCTGTATATTTTTAAATTAATCCGAGCCAAAACTTATCATTCAGATATACTAGAGTCGGCGGGGCTGTGTGTGCGAAATATCTTGTCCGGCCATAATTTCATTTGTAATGTAATCTTAATAAAACTGTATATGTACATATTTATGGAAGTCTCAGCAAAAAAAAAATGATTCTATTCGAAATGGCCATCTTTGGCTTTGACACAGGCCTGTAACCTGTCTGGCCACGAATCTATGGATTTACGCACTGTTTTCATGGGAAATTTACATGAACATGGCTGTTTGTCTTGGTCTGGGGGTTTTAATAGAGGTAGGGCGCGTCGAAGCAGCCCGTCCGAAAAAACCGCGGTCAAATAACAACACTATAGAGGGTTGTTGTGTTCCTGCGTGTGAGTGAGATTACCAGAATGCTCTTAAGGAGTCGCTGTCTTAGCAGCAGTGGTGGCGCGAGTGATAATTAATGTATTGTAAGCGTCCATAGACTACGGTAACCATTTTACCGTATGCTTGTACGCCTCCCGACGTTGTATATAAGAATAGAAACATGACAGTAAGCTATCGAACGGTACTAATCGGCGTTAATGAATCTCCGCGATTACACCAATGTTATAATATATTATCATGGAAGATTAGGTAGCCTTAACTGACATCGTTTAACGAAATGCAAATGGCTCGCAGTCGCCGGCGGCAATCACCGACAATGAACAGCAAATGGAGCGTGACACTGAAATATATTAAGGGCTATTGAGTTCCTGTAAAACTTGTAGCAACTTACACTCTGTTTGAAGTCTTAGTTAACTTCTGAATTTCTCGCATAAATGATGAAAAACGAATGATTATAAACGTCAACAACCACACTCATAATGAACTGTATAGTTTATTACGGTCACAGAGATGAAACTATGGCTATATTTTTACTTACAACAAATTTAACCGGAGGAAATCAGTAGTAGATTGTGGTTGGACTTCACCCCAATCTGGCATCAATAACAAGAAGCAAAAGCTCAAAATGGGAGGTAAGATCAAGTGAACCTGTAGTTCACTCACTACGCCGTGAAAAAGTGTAAACAAAGAAAACATAGGTTTTCAAACTTGCGAATTGGTACACTGAGGTCAAGTCTCTTCTACATTATTATGTTACAGAACAGTCTCCTTTTTGTTTGAAGAGCGCACACGAGTATCCTTGAAGTGCATTTGATTTGACAAAAGTAATATGTGAGCACTGCTCGGTCCAAGTTTACTTATTTTAACCCAAAACAACATTTTGATGACAGAAACTGCACAATAACAGTATATGACAACGGGTTACAACTATAAAACTTAACAAAATCAACAACTTTAACCGAAACAATTAAGAAATTGCAAAAGGTAATCGGTGAAAAAAAACACTCGCGGTAATTTTTTTTTTTGTGTTTCGCCCATCAAAATGAAGACCCACAAAAGAAGGACAACCCACACTCCGGTGTCCGTTAGTCATTCTTCCGTGAGGTACACCCTCCGGAACCCGATGGGAGGGAGGTGGTGAACTCTCATGAGTACCCTTTCAGTACGGCCGAACGAGTAATCTCAGACTCCTACTGACTAAACACCACCTAGGGATGCCTTTAGCTGGGAAGGATTTAAAGGCTTCATCGAAGGCGATCGCCCCAGGAGACGCAACACTCACGGTGACATCTTGTCAAAAGAATTTCTGAAAAGAAAAGGATTTCTGAACATTTTATCAACTGTAAAATTAAGTTTGTTTCTCAATTGATCATTAGAGCGAGTTTGTCATTTTAGTAAACTCTTGAGTAATGTTAATTATTTTATGAAAGTAGCTAAGTTGTAGTTATACATTATGAAGACTGAATTTAACTTTTCCAAGTGAAAAGAAGCGAAATCCTCGAATAATAAATTTTCGAGATGGAGGAACTAGCAATAAACAAATGTGTATGCCACCCTTCATTTTATACGAAATCTATCTATCTATAACTTCACGCCGAATCCCTTACGGGGTAGGCAGAGAGAATATTTACGAAATATTCTCCTAAAATCTAAATGGTAATCAGTCATCATAATATAAAGAGATACATTTTCGTCATATATCTTAATTGTGGTATGTTGAAATCTTGCACGACGTGAGGACAGACACTAAACAGCACGTGTGAAGTGCATCGCAAACAGACGGCAGCGGATTGGACCAGATTTATCCGACCGTGGCGGAGAGCGCGGGTGTCGGGGCGAACCGTCCAAGTAGCGTGCATTGCGTCGCACCCAGCGTGTCAATAGCCATTATTGCTGTCTGCGGTTACGTACTCGGGGAGTATTAGGGTCCCCGTATACTACCGACTTCTCATAAACCTTAAAATATATTATATCCGTTACAACATAAAAATAATAATGTATTAAACACTCATATACATATAAGTCATCGGCACTTTGGACAACATACGTGCAGCTATCGACAATACAAGCAATTAGTAAGCAATTCCCTGTATTAAATATCTTATCGCTTACCCCTTCCACCCCCTCCTTCAAGTGTATATAAAGGACGGTACTACGATGAAAACACTGTTATTTTCCTTTAAATATTATTAAATATTTTACAAATAAATGTAAACATAATACTTACAATAAACTGTTTATAATAATATATGATACATTATGTATTCTCACAATATTTTACAATAAATTAATGTTAAAATATTGAAGCGAATAGACCTGAAATTGATAGTAATGAGATACAAAGCTCAAATAATAAACTGTTCAATAAGTTCAGTAAGCAATTATTCGTTAGAATAACATGCTAAAGTCAACAAAACTACTAACAAATCTACAGCGCCTGAGAATGCCTTGTGGAGAGAGGTTTCTCTCCACAAGGTCCGGGACAATCATGGCAGCGACGGCATGTTGCATCGGCTAACGGTAGTGGGAGGGTGCCGGCCGGCGTTAGTCCATATGATCTAATTGGTGGCAAGCACACAAAGCAGGTTAGATCACATCGCACCTTTTAATTGACTGGAATAACAAAAATAGTATTATGACGTGTTACTCGTATATCATCAAGAAAAAAAATGTTTACCAAATAACAACCAATCCTTTACCGAATTATTCTAGTATAGTAATCGCTTAATTCAAGATGAGTCATAATTTGAATACACTACCTTTAAACCTCTGTAATCCATTTTACATGTAACAGGATGAGAGTAGCTTCTCCCTTCCTCAGTACTGAAGGCAATTTGAATAATCTAAGAATATAACGTAACTTAATACTATAAATTAATTAACTGTATGTTAAATTATGATTAAATTGCGCACTTGTTGAGCTTAATAATAGATTGCTCATATTCGTTGTTTCAACCAGACGCTTTTCATTATACATTCACACATACGGCCGTGTACACGCACAAACATCACTTCGCGACAACATAACAACGGAAACAATCTTATGTGTTCATACTTAGATTATATTTACATATTGTTTACGTTTTTTTTACTATTATAAATTAAAATGCTTACTTATATAATTTGAGTACGTAATTAAATTATACGAGAGAGCGGTTAGCTGAAGTCTGTGTCACCTGTACGTCAGTACAAGTAACGACCAACTTCTGACGCAAATGGCCTCATAATAATTGCACGACTTGAGGGTAATTTCAAAGTTTTGTGTAATTTCTTATAGAGCACAACGTGACGCGGCGGTTACATACCCACTCACTTCTTTGATATTCATAGCTCTTTTCGTGCACGCTCGCCGGTTCCTAGGACTACTGACATTAGCTTCTGATAAAACACGGCCAATTTGATCATGGTGCTTAGGTTGACTATACAGCAGGCAGCAGACACCATCAATTCTATATCTATGTTATCTGGATATTGAATAGATGGCGTCTGCTGCCTGCTGTATAGTCGACAGTCCCAGAGATGCTGTAAATTAATGATATTGGGAAGTGAAAAATGTTGATCTGTGCATCCTCTTTCATTTCTAATATTATGTTACACAATGTATATCTATTATTTACGTTATTTACAGGCCTTTATTTTGTGATTCGATGTAATAAGCGTGTTTGTTGCTGTCTGTAGATCACTGTCGTCTGAAACATTGGCTTCTAATCCAATTCAGAGACAGATATCCTATTGATTATATTGGTCTATTTCTCTTAAGAATAATAAACAGACAGAGTAACAAGTCTTGCTAAAAATCAGCAAATAGCAAAGTTGCCTCAAATTGCATGCAATTTCCCAACTAGTAAGATTGTCATTTATTTCTTTTTTTTCACAGCAATGAAGAAAAAACAATTGCCTAAATAGAGAAAAGTTAATTTCGTATGTTAATTACATTTTTTGTGTAAAAAATCTATTACAGAAGACAAATATTATGAAGATTTCGTCAATCCAAACGTATCGTAATACAAAACTTTTGGGTTTATCCACCATGGATTCAAACGCACACTCGTGACTAATTCCGAGACATGTTTTGGGTTCTTTCAACAAATAAAAAAGTTCAGACAGGCTGTATTAGGACGCGTCCCTGATGGAACGAGTGAAATGTTTTGAGTATAGAATTCACGCGTTCCGTGTGAATTTTCTGCGGAATTAAAATAGGTTCTCAAGTACCGACAACTTTCTCCGTCTCTGTCACTCTCATGCTGCCCGACCTCTTGCGTTGCATTATTGAACGTTAGGAAATTGAATTGAGAGCTAGGTATGGCAGAGAGAGCATAAAAGTAAAATAAATGCTGTCGAGATGCGAGCATTGCCCAAAATTTGTAGTATAACGCTTGCTATCCGCGTTCGTAATTATGACGTAAGAAAGAGAGATGGTCTGAAAGAGAGTGTCGGTATTAAGACAAGAAAAGGCATGATCCGTTGGTTCGGACATGTAAAAAGAATGCAGGATAAAAGGATGGCGAAACATATATACAACACAAAAGTGAAAGGATGTAGGAGGAAGTAGGAGGTAAACAAATAATGAACAAATCTATACATATAAAATTCAAAGTCCTGACTTACTGATACATCAATACACAGCCTAAACCGCTGGTCCTAGAGGCATGAAATTTAAAAACAGTGTTCTTTGTCAAGTGTAGGTATCCACTAAGAAAGGGTTTTTCTAAATTCCACCTCTAAGGGGGTGAAAAAGAGTGTAAAAGTTTGTATCATAAATCGTATTCTCTGCAAGTATCAACTTTAAACTTGGTGTAAATACTCTACAACACATGTAAGTGTTTCACGACACATTGGAGCTGACGGAGCAGCCTTGTAATTCTAGCACCTGAAGGAAAACAAGAAATTTTGTTTGCAAGGAAATACCGCGATAGGTATAGTATTTAATGATCTTCAAATCGTCGTAGGCTGATGTAGGCTACACGGCCGAAGCCTCGGGTAGAAGTTAGTACGTTTTCTATAAATTTGTTCAACAAAATTTCATGGCAAAAAAACGGCAGCATATGACAGAGAACAAAATCATTTTATGTCAAAATTATACACGAGTGTACGTACAATGTGCGACCTAAGAGAGGTATGGCGCACCAAAGCCCGTTTGGGGATGCACTCTACATGACAGAATATCGCAGCCAAATAATAACTCCCTGGAGTTTTGTTGTGTTCCTGCAACGAGGTTACCAGCGAACTTTTAAGGAGTTGCTGTAATAGCAGAAGCGTTCATATGCTACGGTATCCACTTGAAATAGGGTGGACCGTATGCTTGAATGCCTCTCGACGTCGCATATAAAAAATATTGTTATGTGAGATTCTCGCTTCAATAAAGATCTCTCAGAAAATAATAACTCTAATGAAGACCAATGCCACTACATGGATCATACTGAAAAGTTGCATAAACATTGCATGTAGTGTATTACGAAACTTCGTTCAAAATTTAACAATCACTTTCATTATATTCACAAGTAATCCCTTCCATCAAACTTATCGCTATATTTTGTATACCCAGTCAAGCTTTTACTCGTGTGGATTATCTCTGAAAACGCATGTTATGTACAAGCTATTTGTTTTAGTTGTATATAATGTCACCCACTTTAAGTTCGCTGACCCACACAGAGCGACATTTTATTTAAATATTTTAATTTGTAGTGCAGTAAGTAGGCTTCATTACTTTTTTGTAGTAGGTACAAAAAAGTAATGAAGTTTTAAAATTGCCACCGGACTAATTAAACAAAACTTGTAAAGAAAGCAGCGAGTGCTGAGTCAGCGGCACGCCCGTGCAGTGCCGACGGGGTAATTACCTGCGCGAAACAAAATAACTAGTCAGCTTTGTACTGAGTTTACTGGAATGCAATTCGCCATTAACGGGAGGAATAAAAGTTTCTGTAAGTTTACAACAGATGTTCGAGTTCAGAGTTACTCGGGCACTTTGAAGTAGCGTGATATAACCTCGGATAGATAATTTATGAAATCAAATTCGTATGTAAGAGTAATGAAATTATGAATTGCCTTTAGCTCTTGTAATTTCTTATAAATGTTTTAATTACGTGATATTAATACTCTTTACATAATATAAGGTTTCAAAATTTTGCTCTACACAAAGGAAATTTATACAAAGTTCTATTAAAGGGAAGTGAAGAAATAATGACATAGTAAGTTGTAACGCCACTACTATAAGTTTTTTTATACGACGTCGGGAGGCATACGGCCCACCTGATGTAAAGCGGCTACCGTAGCCTATTAAAGCTTGTAATATATCGCGCGATGCTTCCTCTGCTTCTTAACTCCTTGGGAGCATACTGGTGAGCTTGATCACACGCAGGAACACAATAACCCTCTAGTGAATTGTTATTTTGCTACGGTTTTCTATGAGGTGGAGGTACTTCCCCAATCGGGCTGCTTTGATACGCCCTACCTATCCTAAAACATCAAGACCAAGACAAACAGACATGTTCATGCACACAAATGTTTGCCTTGTGTGGGAATCGAACCCACGAGCGTTGGTGTCAAAGTCGCGTCATTCACGACTGAGCCACCGAGCTCGTCGAACGTGTCTCACCTGTGTAACGGTTCTCTACTATGTTGTCTATGAATGATTGACATTTGTTATTTCGTTTGTGGATTGAAAAATTCTGAAAATATATATAAATATATATTTTTCTTTTTTCTTTCTGTACATATAAATTTGTTCGGTAATAATCGATAATATTTTGTAAAATTGTCTTATTACAAAACCCGGAGGATCTTGAAAAGTATACATTGAATAATAAATCAGAGTAGTATTGTGCTTGGATCTTGTACAAATTAAACTCTATATTGTACTTGTGAGAACTTAAACTTGTCCCTTGACGTCATTATTTAAAGTTAAGTTTACTGCTTGTTAAGTTCCATTCGAAGCACTCACTTGAGTGTCGTGTTACGTAATGACGTAGAGAAAGTCAACTTTATTGACGAGCGAAAGCTGTAAAACCCTTTTTACTGTATAATCACGGGACATTTTGAAATTTATTTCTTAGTA
Source organism: Pyralis farinalis (assembly GCA_947507595.1). NCBI lineage: Eukaryota > Metazoa > Arthropoda > Insecta > Lepidoptera > Pyralidae > Pyralis > Pyralis farinalis. The sequence continues at coordinate 1,765,737 of OX382264.1, forward strand.
ATAAACTTCTGATGTCGCACCTATAAAGAACATTTGTATTAGAGGAGTATTTGTAATAGAGGAAGGAGAACAATCATCCATCCACATCAACCCTTACTCATCCCCCTGCAAGGATACGAGTCTCCCTTCAACCGAAGGGGTCTCGAGCATACTGCACCACACTGCTCAAATGTAGATTAGCGGAGGACAGTGTTTTCAAGCCGCCAGAGGGCTGACTTAACTACTGTTATCTATCGACAACAGCCGGGACCGACGGCTTAACGTGCACTGCGAAGCACGGAGATACTCGAGATAGATACCATAGGCAGGCTGCGGTCGACGTTGCTTAACCTGCGTGTACGGTTAGAATAACACGCGCAATGACGAGAGGCATAATACGAGGGCAAAGAGGAGAGGGAACATAAAATGTGATAATTGAAGACCACCGTGTACGATAGTCGAGTGTTACTTTAAATATCATTTTTTTTACGTCATGTGGCATACAGACATTTGGCCCACCCGATGTAAAGCGGTTACCGTAGCCCATGAGCGCCTAAAATACATTAAGTATCACTCACGCGATGCCACCTCTGCTGGCTGACACAGCACTCCTTACGAAGTTACCGATAACTTTTTTTTTTCATTTGGCACCTTAACTTGCATAATTAGACAAATGCGTTACATAATATTTATCCGGTTTATATCCCCATAAGTTTGTTTTCAGGAACACCGTTCCTATATGAAATCTATATGTTTGTCTGTGCGTTTGTCTGTCGCTTTTTTCGAATATTCGAATTTTGACTTCAGATTCGGATTCAGCATAAAAAAAGTAGAATAGGAATGTTCAAGAACACCGTTCCTATCTCTTAAGGAACATGGGCAAAAGTACCGCAAATTAAAAAAAAATGTATTGTTATATAATTGACGAGTCAGGTGTTCCTCTGGCAATGCAAGCTTGCGTATTCACAACTGGTTATAACTGTACTGCACAAATATTCATACATGAAAGACTGTACAACAGATGATCGGTGTTCGGATACGACGAGGCACGCGTCCTTGGAGGAGACAACGATGGAACAGATATAGAACGTGATAATGAAAGGATTGAGAATCTGAGGAGGTCCGAGACTCACCTACCACAATCAAATTGGTCGTGTTATATCGGAACGTGATGTCAGTAGCTCTAGAAAAAGCGAATAGAAATAAACGAGCCAGTTGTGGGAGAACCGAGTCATCTGACGCTCAGTTCTCTCAGCCTATCCCGCAATGGACTTGGCGAGAATATATACATATATTCATACAATGCTCGCTTCTTAAAGTTACAACTGACCAGAGCATTTTTTTTTATACTACGTCGGGAGGTATACAAGCATACGGCCCACCTGTTGTAAAGCGGGTACCGTAGCCTATTAACTCTTGCAATATATTAAGTATTACGCGATGTCTTCTATGCTGCTTACACAGCAACTCCTAGGGAGCTTACTGGTGACCTCACTCATACGCAGGAACACAACAACCTTCTAGGGAGTTGTTATTTGGCTGTGGTTGTCTGTGAGGTAGAGGTACTTCCCAAGAAGGGCTTCTTTTATGCGCCCTAACTCTCTTAAAACATCCTGACCAAGACAAACAGACATGTTCATGCACACAAATGTTTGCCTTGTGTGGGAATCATACCAAGGAGCGTTAGTGTCAAAGTCGCGTCATTCACGACTGAGCCACCGAGCATTCTCCGAGCATCATAAATTTTATACGAACCAACTTTCTAGCGTGTCCTCGAATTAAAGACCACTTCCAAGATTGATCATTCTAAACAATCCCATATTCATATCGTCCATAAAATCTGTCCAATACCATCTGGATACATTGATGCTCAACCACCTCCGTCTATAACACTAAAAACTTTACTGCACATGAAGCTAAGCTTTTCTGAAATGGCGGTGTTATGGTCCCCGGTGCGCTGGTCCGCCGGTCACTCATTATTACATGACCTTTGCAATAAAAGAGGTGTACTGCCATATTACTGTGATTTCGTCCGGAACTGGTCCTTACTTACGTTATGTTACTTGTGTTATTTCGCACCATTTTTGTTTGAGATGTTATAGTCTTATTATGGGGATTTCTATATCTACACTGATGTATAAAGCGGAAGGGTATGTTTGAATGCACGGATCTCTGGAACTACTGAACGGATTTGAAAAAACCTTTTTGCATTTGATTGCCCAATTCTTGAGAAAGGTTATAGGCTACTTCTACTTTACTATACGACCTTTAGAAGCCGTGAAAAAAGAAAGAAAGTAGAAAGAGCAGGTTCCTACTGGGATACGCGCGGATGAATTCGCGGGTTGCAACTAGTTGTATATATGTATTGACAGTTTGCTATTATATTTATGTACCACACCAGATCCTCAGAGGTAAACGGTCACCGCAGCCTATTGACGTTCGCAACACCACGGGGATGTTACTCGCGCGCTGCTAATTTTGTGACCTTAGACTGTTTCCTCACAGTACCCAGTAATTTCTCTGCCATATCTCACCCTTCAGACCGGAACACAGATATATAAATATACCTGCTTAGCGGTAGAAATAGGTGAGACAGAGGTACCCACGCAGACGACTTTCCCCTAATAGAACACGCCATTTCTGAGCAACGCTGCCATTCTAAATATGGAATCTCGAAGACACTTTCATCTCGCGTTACTAATGTTTGATCTTATTAAGTATAAAAACCCGGAATACCTCTTTAATAAACTTAAGTTTTCTACATTCCATCATCATTATGGATCGGGTGTCCCTAGATTAACACAACTACCATTAGCCTACCATCATCATAGGACCGTTGCTTGAACTGGCTGCTTCCGGCACCAAGCTACAAAGTGCTGGAACAACATTCCTCCTCCAATAAGAACAATCTCATCCAACTACATTTTTAAAAAACAATTAAAATTGACCCTGCTGGAGGGTTTGAGGTTCGATCGGCGTTTGTAGCTGGGCGTTAGATGCAGTGAGTTTGTCTTAATCATCTTGTCCTCATCACTAACTTTTCTTCATTCTTTTCAATCCTGCTTCTTTTTATTGTATATTTACCGTGATCACCATATTTTTTCGCATGATATGCCTATGAAGTTTACTTGAACGTCATTAATCCTATCTGTTTAAATTGCAATACATTTCCTGTTTGAAGCTTCTTGCTTGCCTCTCGCGATTCTTCCTGCGTGATAGCTGAAAACCAGTGACTTGCGTTAACGCAAGTAATTCACTGAGCTGTAGCCCTTTCGTTTCTCTGCGACACGCACAATATTACACCAACCACCTTATACTCGTATATTCATCATGTATATGTTAATTGTGTATTTGTGTCGGTACGTATATGTTTCCTGTGTATGTTTATCTGTCTATATGTCAATTAAGTGTTCCTTTGTAGTTCCAAAACTTATTAATGTAATGCAGTGATAATGTGATAGCGTGGTGCCGACTCAGCTCTTCACTTCACATTGTAGTGTTCCTTATTGTAATCCTATTGTACTGTATTTTTTCATTATGCGTGTTTTTGTGAAATGAATAAAGTGTTATCTTATCTTATCAAGTTAAACAACACGATCGTACCCTGTCCCTGTAAGAAGACTTATGTATCCTGAGCTTCCCCGTACTTTGGAGAGCATGCTAAACTAACGGTCCCAGTTGTTGCCTATACATTTGTTAGTAGTCTTCGGTGAACTGGAATGCACTGGCTTCCGCCATAACAGAGTTGAACAGCGTGGCGCAATATGCTCTAAACCCCATTGATTAAACAGATATCAGTATCCCTGTAGGGATGAGAAAGGGTTGCTATCGTGGTAGTGGTAATACCATGAATTAACAGAAGGCTACAATCAAATAATAAGTGCGTAGAAAAGTTGTATTCCTGGAAGTAAGTGCCTCATCGGGAAGCTTCTCCGTAGCTACATTGGCAGCGGAGGTGGAACACACGCATATACAAATACCCTTCTAATGTAGATACTTACTCGCATAAATGTATACATATAAAACGATATAAATTAAATATAATAAAAAGAACAGTGATAGACCAGTGGATATGAAGCCGACCTGTTGAGCAATAGGTCACCGGTTCAAATCCTGGTAATGTACCAATAAATTCGTGTTTTCGGTTTTATGTACATATTTATCACTTGCACGGCGGTGAAGGAAACCATCGTGAGGAAACCCGTACGTCCAAGAAAATTTATTTCGAAAGTCGTGTGACCTAAATTAAGAAAATTCTGGTTTTCCCTCTGGGTTGTGAGAGGTCTGACTGCAGTTGCTCTATGTCAAAATCAGTGTCTTCGCCAAATCCTTTGGCTGAGGTAGCGGACCCTGCCGATCCTAATGGATTAGAAGACGGAATAACGCGAAGAATAGGACTCGGTAGAAATTCACGTGAATGTTTGACACAACAACACATTTTGGTAGTGCAGTAGACAGAGGACGGAAGGTAACTCCGGTAACGCATTCCAAACTCGTGAAGCTTAGAAAGTGCAAGAGACAACGTGTATACAGATTATAGTGGGATTAAGAGCAATTAATCATATGAACGTACAATCTCACGTTTTTAAAATTCTGCAAATTCCCACACATAGACATAAACCAATAACCGCGCGGATCATTAAAATTCTTCGTTCATAAATTCTTACCTTTTCGGAATGCAAGTGACGTGCCGAATACTTGCCGAATGCTTACAGCCTGAAATTAAATGAAAAAATTAAGGACACCCGCGCATAAATATTAAATAGAGGCGCGGGTCTGCCGCTTGGCCTCAAATTGACTTTATTGAACCGAAAATCTGAAAGGAAATGAGGGCAGCGATGGCAAAGGTACGACACTACACTGAAAGCTACAAACGGTAAAGCTTTCAGCTATGTAGAAATGATACAACGGTTACTGCAACGAAGACCAGGGATCGGAGTCTTCCTTAGCGATGTAGGTGTAAAGTTATGACGACCTCGGTGGCTCAGTCGTGAATGACGCGACTTTGACACCAACGCTCGTGGGTTCGATTCCCACGCAAGGCAAACATTTGTGTGCATGAACATGTCTGTTTGTCTTGGTCTGGATGTTTTAAGAGAGGTAGGGCGCATCAAATCACCTCTACCTCACAGAAAACCGCAGCCAAATAACAACTTCTTAGAGGGTTGTTGTTCCTGCGCGTGAGCGAGTGCACCAGTTAGCTCTTATGGAATTGCTGTGTTAGCAGCAGAGATGGCATCGTGCGAGTAATACTTAATGTATTGCAAGCGCTGATAGGCTTCGCTAACCGCTTTACATCAGGTGGGCCGTATGCTTGTATGCCTCCCGACGTTGTAAAAAAACTTTCAACAGTGGTTTTACAACTTACCATTTCATTATTTTTTTACTTCCCTTTAATAGAATTTTATATAAATTTCCTTTACATAGAGCAAAATTTTGAAACATTACATTATGTAGACAGTATTAATATCAAGTAATTAAAACATTTATAAGAAATTACAAGAGCTAAAGGCAATTCATAATTTAATTACTCTTACATAACAATTTGATTTCATAAATTATCTATCCGAGGTTATATCACGCTACTTCAAAGTGCCCGAGTAACTCTGAATTCGAACATCTGTTGCTAACTTACAGAAACTTTTATTCCTCCCGTTAATGGCGAATTGCGTTCCAGTAAACTCAGTACAAAGCTGACTAGTTATTTTGTTTCGCGCAGGTAATTACCCCGTCGGCACTGCACGGGCGTGCCGCTGACTCAGCACTCGCTGCTTTCTTTACAAGTTTTGTTTAATTAGTCCGGTGGCAATTTTAAAACTTCATTACTTTTTTATACAACTGACACAGCAAGCAGGCCTCAAGCTGTGCCTGATAGTAAAAACTTAGTGTATTCGTTTCATGCCAACTTGTAAGAACTTGAGAGCTCCATGGCGTCGTTGTGCGTGTCGTTCTCACCAAACACGCAGGTTAAGCAACGTCGAAGCCTGTCTATGGATAGGTTTATCTATATCGAGTTTCTACCTGCTTTGGAGGGCACGTTAAGCCGTCTGTCCCGGCTGTTGTCGATAGATGACAGTCGTTAAGCTAAGTCAGTGACACTCGGGCGACTTGAAAACACTGGCCTCCGCCAATCCGCATTTGAGCAGCGTGCTGGAGTATGCTCTAAACCCCTTCGTTTGAAGGGAGACCCGTATCCCTGCAGTGGGATGAGTAAGAGTTTATGTCAAAGTCAAAGTCAAAGTCAAAATCTTTTTATTCCGTAAAAATGGCTACATTTGTTTGGAATCGTCACAATTTTTTTCCCTACCGTGCAGTTCATGACTAGGTGAGCACTGATAAAAATACTGCCTAAAAACTCAGGCATCCCTCTTTTGGTATCCAAACAAATTTACATAATTTATTAATTACATTATAATTGGATCGACTCCATCCCAGGCATTTTTATCATTAATATAGTCAGATACTTTATAATATGCCCTGCTACACAATTTGGCTTTAATGGTAGTTTTAAATTTGTTTATTGACAATTCTCTTATATTGCTGGGAAGTTTGTTATAGAACCGTATACATTGCCCCATAAAAGAATTACTTATTTTGTGGTGTAAGAACTTCTTTTTATTTGTTCAATCACCATCACAGTCCAGAGAGAAAAACCAGAACTGTCTTAGGTTAAGTTACGTCTTTCGAAATATAATTTCTTGGACGTGTGGGATTCCTCTCGATGTTTCCCTTCACCCCCGAGCGAGTGATAATTACCAATATGTACACAAATCCGAAAACGCTAATTTGGCGGTTCACGCCCATGCCTGGATTGGAACTTAAGTTATTCTATTCACTTACTCAGGGTACTCAGGAAGGACCGAGCGCCACTTGACTCGATTCTTTAACATACATTGTTCTTCTCGTGGACGCTCGCCTGTTTCTAGGGCTCCTGACATCACCTTCTGATAGAACACGACCAATTTGGTATGTCTTCGCCTTCCTCAGCTCCTACATACTTTCAGATTTTATATATTGTTTCTTAATTCTTTCTTCTAATTAATTAATTCTGTTAATTATATTTTTTGATAAAGATATTAAGCTAAGTAATTTTATTCCTTTTTTTTTATATTGGCTCAGCATAGTGGCTCCTCTTCGCCTGTTGGTAAGCGAAAAGGGGAGCCCAAATTGCAGCGGCAACTGACAAAGGACTACGGTGTCCTGTCAGTTGACGCTACCATGCTGGCCCGCAGGGTACTTCTTCACGCTTCGTTTGAAGGATCCCATGTTGTAGGAAGGAGGAAACACATGTGCAGGCAAGGCGTTCCACTTTTTAATAGTTCGACAGAGATATATTCTGAGAAGTTTCGAAGTCTTCAGGCGTCTCAGGATAATCGTGACCTATTTGATGTCCCCAGGACTTTGACACTATCTAGAATTCTCAAACCGTAGTCTAAGCTAAAGAGCAGCTACCCGTAAAATGAATCACTGATATCGTTGACACGGCATCACTACGGTTTCTTTTGAAATTACTCCATCATCTTGACATATTGTTACTCAGACATTACAAAGCTCTATTATCTGTGTTAGGCAAATTATGTAAGTCTTTTTTTTATACAACATCGGGAGACATTCAAGCATACGACCCAGCTTATGAAACCGTTACCTATAAACGCTTGTAATACATTAAGTATCTGCTATAAGCTTTCTGGTGACCTCACACGCAGAAACGGAACAACCCTCCAGATAATTGTTATTGGGCTGCGATTTTTGTGAGGCTCCTCAGACGGGCTGCATTGGTGCGCGTGGTAAATACAGCGAGCTCGCACTCAAAGGTCTGAAACCTAAAACGTCAGCCAGACCAGACGGTCTTCCGCCGCGTGTTGTTAATGACTGTGGATCGATGTTTAAGTTACCATTGTAACAATTATTTAAGCTGTTTATCTATCTATAACTTCACGCTAAATCCCTTGCGAGATAGGCAGAGAGAAGCGAGCGCCACGTGACCTGATCCTTACGCACCTCACTCGCTTCTTTCCCATTCACTGCTCTTCCCGTGCACTTTATTTAACCTGTCTTAAGTATAAATTAAGTTTGAAAGGTTACTTGAGTGGTGCCTGCGTCTAAGTGAAAGCGTGGGTCTGATATTAATGATTTTAGATCAATAGCTCTATTGTCTGTGTTCGGTAAGTTATTTGAGTCGATTTTATTTGCCTGATTAGCAGTGAAATAGAGTGTACATGAGTAGCGCTCGGCTTTGGTTCAGAGCGAGTCACTCATATAGCTATAGTAATCTTGTGCCGGTTTTGAGTGATGGACGCTCTCGTATGATGGATGGTGGCCTTCGATGAGGTATATAATGACATACATCTTCAAAAGTTTGGTGCAACTTGACTCACTGTTTCTTTGTTGCAGTTTTTCTGTTCTTATTTTCTTGATTCGGTCAAGCATTACATGCACTGCCAAAGATGAGACTCTCATCTGTTCTGCACCATCTATTTTTTTTTTCTGGAATACATTTGCTGTCAAATATATATGTCCATATTGGAGAACCAACGTCAAAAGTTAATGTTTTCGAATTTATGTACATAGTATTGTCTTAGGTTTTCGCGATTGTTACACATTGAATTAAACAATTTTTAACGGAAGTATCGCGTATTTTATTTATTTTGTTGAACCTGACGTTTCGAACGCTTTGCAGCGTCCGTGGTCGCAGGAAGACTAAGGTGGTATTTGTCTTACATTAGTTATTCAATTATTACATCTACCGACATGGATGGATTAATTATATATGTTCCGATTCACACAAAAATCGCTGCGATGCGACCACGGACGCTGCAAAGCGTTCGAAACGTCAGGTTCAACAAAATAAATAAAATACGCGATACTTCCGTTAAAAATTGTTTAATTCAATTTATGTACATATTTAGCCAAATCCTTAGGCTTAGGTAGCAGATCCCGCCAATATTAATGGATTAGGGAACGGAATAATGCTAGGAGGAATATTAATAACATATTGATGATCTCTCTTTGAGAAGCAAATTGGTTGTGCCTGTAGTTTAATAAAGATACAGAAGGTCACAGGAAGTTCGACACTCGTCAATAAAAAGATATTTTAGATTACTTACTTACCACTTAGCAGGATAATAGTAATATTACATCGTAATGTTTCACTTATTTTTTGATCGTACTAAATATGCGCAACATTGTTATCAAAATAATCTACTTCGGCCAGCTTGTCAGTACTTTGAAAATTCATGTAAATACTTAGAAAATGTCTGTTATCACGATATAGCCAAAGAATTGTGAAAATAACATAGCTTGCTTGTTAAGCTTCACATTTATACCTCTTTACTGATCCTTATGGAAATTGGCCATGAGATAGTTTGGGAACTGGAGAGGGCCATATGTTATCATAATACCGGCATCCTCAAAGGTGTGAAACCTCGGGTGAAGTCTTACAAATAATATATCACATGAATCTTTACTCATCCCACTGCAGGGATACGGATCTCCCTTCAACCGAAGGGGTTTAGAGAGTATTCATACATACGCTACTGTACCCAACTGCGCATTGCTGGAGGTCAGTGTTTACAGCCAGCCCTAAAGTCACTGACTAGCTTAACGACTGGCATCCATCGACGACAACAGATCGATGACTTGTCGTGGGCTCCAAGCTCGGAGAACCTCTAGATAGAATAAAAACGGGTTGCACTCCGGGAGTGCCGGCAGAAGTGAAAACTTGAACATTAACGTTTTGAATATTTTGGAATGGTTAGGGCATAATTTCGCAAGAATTGCTTTATTTATCAGTATAAAAGTACTATCATGTATGTGGTAAAATCTCTAAAACTCAAACACACACGCAAACTCGCGCAATCGCTCTGCGCCGCTTAAACCAAACAGCGATATTGATAAACTACGTTGAATGAAACGCGTAAACGCCAACAATTTCGCGAGAAAATAATGTCCTATGAACGATCTAGCGCTTCATGTTTTAATTGTTTAATTAGAGGTAACTAATGTTTTAGCGCCGCAACGAACTTAAGTTCTAATTCTCACCAAAATCTTACGGTCAGGGTCACGTGTCCTGACGCGAGTTTAACATTTTTTACTCATCCCAAAAATTGCACAACGCCGCTAAACAAGTGTTCACTTACTATAGCTTCAAAAACTGGCTGCAGTAGTCGTCTCTTAGTGTACGTGTCAGATATAAAACATTAACGCATTGTGTTTATTTTCATTGCGGTATTTCTCATGTACTCACGCAGGGAAGCCGGAAGCCTCCCCGTCTAGTTACTTCCCGGCGCGGTAATTACTCCGCGCGCCAGCCCTCGCGTGCGTGAATCAGCGCTCTTGCCTCGCCTTGCCTCACTTCCACTTTTATTTTCTCTCAAGTAGTAGGTATTTTATATTCAATTTCCTTTTAGCTCGAATAGAATTGCGTTGGGTTTTCTCTACGTCAGTGCCACCATTTATATTTGTCTCTGCGCTTTTATGGTAAAGACGAAGAATTTACTATTTTCCATTCGTTTAGTGAATATAGTTTTCTAAGCAATGATTATGTTGAAATTATACGTCGAATTTGTCTTCAGCTGGCTGTTAAGTTATTACCTATTAGTGGCATGCTTTTACTTGACTACGATAAAACTAAGCCAGTCACGCGAATCTTGTACAAAATTTTATGCGCCCCTAACTGACTTTGGAGTTAACTCTGAGCGATGTTAAACTTACTTTTCGCTTAGAAATTTCTATTATCACATTTCATGTTATATTTAACTTATAGTTTGAGAAACTGTAGAGCAAACCATAAAGATTTAGAAAAAATAAATGGTATAATAAAATAATATAATGTTTTGTTCATTTATTGTACAGATTTATTTATCTCCTTTTATACACATATTTTTTTAATGTAAAGGCTATTAAAATGCTTTAAAATATATATAAAAGGGGACACCCGTCTGTAATGGAATAAAGTCTCAAACTATCGGTGATCAGAGCTCCAGTGCGTGAGGAATTTACCACAATACGGTGTCCAGATGAACCGCCTTCTGTATCTGGTTCTTGACCCAACTGTCGAGCGAGAGCCTCTCAAGGTAGCGGTCGAGGCTCATCATAAGACTGTCTGCTGTCCCAACTATCGTTAGGTACCATGATGTAATAGGTATATAATTACTTAAATACAGTATTTCCATAGACAAGACATTCATCTGCACATAAAAAGCAAAGTGAACTGTGCTTTTTGACAGAGGTTTTCTTCCTTGAATACATAGGTTTTCAAATGAACTCTACGCGGAGTTCCCAAGATACTATACATGAAATACTATGGCTGAACATATACTTCTTCTTTTAAAACAATATAACTATCTGTTAAAGTGCTGTAGATACGAATGTTGGTACATAACGATTGAATCTGTCTTACGTTTGTTGAATAAAACTTAATAAATATTGAAATTGAATGTTCTACCTTATCGAAATCGAATTGTATACGGGAGAAAATAATGATTAAATGTTAAAAAACTGCCTCTTACACCCAGTCCGGCCACATGTTCTGTTACAAATAAATATGCATTTATTTTTAATGAAGTAATTTAATCTTAATAAAACTTATATTTGCATATTTTTAGAAGCCTCAGCTTGCCATATTTGGCCTTGACACAGACATTTAATCTGTCTGTACACGAATCTCTGGATTATCACGGTTTCCATGAGAAATTTAGCGACTGCTTGCTACAAAGATTTCTTAAGAGACACAACACAAGTTATAGTTTGGCTGTATGTAACCAGAATAGTGTCTTAAATACTATAACTATTTTTTTAAGTAATAAATAACATAGTGGCGTTAAGTCAGTTTATTAGTGCGATAACACAAGTATGTATGTATATCTTCAGGCCAGGTCCCTTGCGGGGTTAGGCAGAAAGAACCGAGCGCCATAAGACATGGTCCTTACACACTTCACTCGCTTCTTTAACTTTCACAGCTCTTTTCATGCACGTTCGCCAGTTCCTAAGGTTCACCTTCTGATAAAACATGACCAATTTGGTCATGGTAGTTTAGGTTAGTCTCGGTCTTTTTCGGCTCCTACATCCTTCCACTTTTGCATTGTGTACCTGTTTCGTCATTCTTTCATCCTGATAACGCAAGTAACGAATATTTTTGTGTTTTTGGTATGCAGACCTTTGTATAACAAGGAGAAAAAAGTATTTATTGTAAACGTTTGCTAATACCGGAATTTCACTCAATAGAAATTCAGATCTATTTCTGTTTCCCGTTTTTGCGGGAAAATGTATTTCTCAATGGCTTATTGACCTCCATTAATATTCAAGTCAGAGAAACTTTCACATAAATGATTATAAATATTATTAGTTCAAACTAAAAATTACTTATTAAATTTCTAAAAGTTCATTGAATTGGATGGAATCGTTGAAGATGAACTGACACACAGACAGACATTTTTAATTGGTGGAGTCTCCCTCAGATCATTTCAGAACTAACTTCTGAGTTAAGCGAGCTGAACTTTTTAGTAAAATTTCAGATCTCTCAATAGATTTATTTTTACTATAAAATTTCGAATTCGTATAATATCATAATTACAGCCCACCTGATGTAAAGCGGTTACCGCCTATGAACGATTGTAATACATTGAGAGGTGAGAACCTGGCGTCCTGTAATACAGGCTTATCAAAGCCTACTTCAGGCACCAGCTTCTCACACAAAAATGTTTTACACAATAGTAAGGTCGCATAGTTTACATCATTCACCTTTGTATTTTATATCTATATATTTCTTATCTTTTGTGTCAAACTGTATGAGAAGAAAATAAAGAAGTTTATTATTATTATTATTATTGAGTATCACTCGCGCGATGCCACCTCTGCTGCTAACACTCCTTAGAAGCTTACTGGTCACCTCGAGTTATTATTTGTCTGCGGTTTTCTGTGGTGGAGGAGGAGGAGGTAAGGTGGAGGTACTTCTTCACACCAACTGCTTTGATAGGACGCATCAAAGCAGTTTGTCTGTAGACCTTTCTCAAAAATACCCAGACCGAGACAAACAGACATGTTCATGGACACAAATGTTTGTTCTGTGTGAAAATCAAACCCACGAGCGTCGGTGACAAAGCCACGTTATTAACCTCTGCGCTCGTCAAAATTGACCCATTAATTAATTTCATCATGATCTTCGATCACTCGAAAATAAATTTTAAAGCTAGCTGGCACTGGACGACGGCGCTGCCACACATGTGATTCAGTTACGGGGTCCAATTATTTTAAAATCGGAAAAGCCCCGCTGCCCTCGCGGTCAACGTTGATGGAATATCAGGGAATGCTGGAACTCTATAATATCGTATGGTACGTTTTTAATTTGGACTTTGGAGCTGGAAAGTGTATGGTTTCGACGAGTGGTTGACAGTGGCAACATACTTGTCACTACACTGAAGCATGGTCCTTTGCGAGCTGTATGAAGAAACAGTGAGCTATGGAAACTGTGCTCAGCTCAAAGATTATTGCTTCATGGGTAATGAAGTAACATCTGAATAGTTTCTTGGTTACCTTACTGAACACATATAATGCGAAAGTGGAGGTATGTGGGAGCCGAGGAAGACCAACAATAACTGTCATGATCAAATTTGTTGTGTTTTTTCAGAAGCTAATGTCACGAGCCCTAGTAACCGGCGAGCGTGCATGAAAAGCGCTATTAATGTTAAAGAAGCGAGTGAAGTGTGTAAGGATCGCGTCTTATGGCGCTCGGCTCTCTCTGCCTACCCCGCAAGGGACCTGGCGTGAAGATATACATACATACCTTACTAAAATTTAAGGATGACAAACCAATAGAGAATTACTGTTTATGTTACATTGTGTCCTGTGGTAAGATGACGGCGGTCTGAAGCGACTACACTGCCTATATAGATATTTGAGAAGCGTTGTTTCAGGATATAGGTATTTCGTCTGTTATATGTACGAGTAACTAATATTTTCGTTAATTTCTAATATTTAAATAACTTTTAAATGAAATTTATGAAAGTAAAATTAAGTTATTTACATAAAAATATATTAATTAATATATTTTCATTTAATCTATATGGCAAATGCGAATCTAGTTGAATCTTACCTAACTTCTCTGTATTCCAACGAATTTTTCGTTTTTCTTTATTTTTTCTTTATAAAAAAAAATGGAAACAGTTGAAAAAGGTTGGGGCCTTGTAAATTCACACACAGTTTAAGTAATGTGATCCAGAAATTTTCGACAATAATTGGGCGGATTTAGACCAATACCAAACCGTAGTTGTATAATATCGATGATATAAAAGTTAACGCCGTACTAATTAAGTGATTAGTTATCAAATAAATAACGGGTACTTTCCCAGCCAGCTGGTTATTTTCTTTCTGTATATTTTTTTTAAAGCTTTGATTGTTACTTAGGTGCACTGTAAAATCTTGATTGTTACTTACACAGAACGTCAAGTCATGCTAGACACTTTCAGCACCATTTTTAGCGTTCCGTACCCAAAGGGTAAAACGGACCCTATTACTGGGATTCCGCTGTCCGTACGTCCATCTGTCTCCAGGCTGTATCTCACGAACCGTGATAGTTAGACAGTTGAAATTACCATACAAAATACGTGATTTTTTTGCTTGTTTTTATAGATAATGGTACGGAACCCTCCGTGCGCGAGTTCGACTCGCATTTGGCCGATTTTTATAGATAACGGTACGGAACCCTTCATGCGCGAGTCCGACTCGCACTTGGCCGGTTTACTGATATAACGTGAAGCACGTTATATCACTAATAATAAGAACGGTACAATGGCCTGACAGTCTGGCTTGACGTTGTATGTACAAAAAGTTGGTCTTGCCTCTATCGAGAACTATAAGAATGGTAGGGCACGATGCCACCTCTGCTGCTAACACAGCAACTCCTTAGGAGCATACCGGTGACTCCACTCACACGCAGGAACACAACAAACCTCTAGGGAGCTGTTGTTTGGCTGCGGTTTTCTGTGAGGTAGAGGTACTTCCCCAGATGGGCTGCTTTCATGCGCCCTAGCTCTCTTAAATATCGGAAGTTCCGAGGACGGTTGCCTGTTGTCGTGCGCTACACGTCGCCGACTCCACGTGGAATTAGTTTAAGTTGAAATTAACTTTATAATTTCATATTATATTTGATGTTCTCTAAAAATTAATTATTTGCATGGAATTGAGTAACAAACAAACCTATCTAACTACCTTTGTGTTTTCATGATTTATATCTGCATCGAGGGCAACAGAGTGCCGCAGAATTGTACACGGTTAGAATAATAAATAATTTTAATAGATAATAGATTCAGGCATTGTTTTCCGAAATTCAAATTACGGACAATTTGATTCAAAATAGTAGCCTTTAATATTCGCGACGAAAGCTCCATTAATCTTTTTTTTATGTAACGCCGGGATGCATACAAGCATAAGGCCCACCTTATGTAAATCGGTTACCGTAGCGCTTGCAACACATTAAGTACCACTCGCGCGATGCCACCTCTGCTGCTAACACAGCTAATCCTTTTGAGATTATTGGTGAGGTTTGGTTATCTGTGTGGTGGAGGTACTTCCCCAGACGGGCTGTTTTGATGCGCCTTTCCTCTCATAAATCATAATCAATCAATCAATGTCTTTATTTTACGAATATGGTTACACAAATAGGTAGGTATGATAAATAAATATGAGTAATTAAGCCACTTTTCCATTCCATACAGCATTTAGACAAGCAATAGTATAGTACAATGAGATTTTGGTGAAAAAGATAAAACTT
The DNA here is from genome assembly GCA_947507595.1 of Pyralis farinalis. Taxonomy (NCBI): domain Eukaryota; kingdom Metazoa; phylum Arthropoda; class Insecta; order Lepidoptera; family Pyralidae; genus Pyralis; species Pyralis farinalis. The sequence continues at coordinate 1,781,485 of OX382264.1, forward strand.
CCAATTATAGGCCCATCTCGATCCTTACTGTGATTTCAAAAATTATAGAAAAACTTATTAATGTTCGATTGATAAAATATTTAGACAAATTTAATATTCTATCAAAATATCAATTTGGCTTTAGACGCGGTACGTCAACTGAAGATGCAATTGTAGAACTAACTTCTCTTATTTCCAACAAAATTGATTCAGGCAAAAAATGTATCACTGTATTTATAGATCTAAAAAAAGCCTTTGATACGGTCTCTGTCCCCATTCTTGTCCAAAGGCTGGTGAACATTGGTATTAGAGGTACTCCCTTAGAATTACTTAAGGATTATCTGCGAGATCGGAAACAGCGTGTTAAAATAGAAGAATTCACTAGTGAGCAGGCAGATATAATTTACGGAGTACCCCAGGGAAGTGTGCTGGGTCCGACACTGTTTTTGATATACATAAATAATTTGTGTAACTTGAAAATTGACGATGGTAACATCTTTGCCTACGCAGATGACACTGCAATTGTTTTCACTGGACGAAACTGGGATGCGGTGCGTAAAGTGACTGAGAAAGGGCTTGCCGATACAGTTGGTTACGCACAAATTTATTAACGTTAAACACTCATAAAACCAATTACATATGTTTTACCAACAACATAAAATCTCAACCTAACAGTAACTTTAAACTAAAAATTCATAGATGCGGACTTTACGATAATATCTATTGCTCTTGTAGTACAATATGTAGAATCAATAAAACTAAATATCTTGGCATTATGGTTGATCGGCGGTTATCGTGGCATGTTCATACGGAACTAATTATGTCTAGAATACGTAAATTGATATGGGTCTTTAAACAATTAAGAGTAATTGCTGGAAAAAAGCTATTAAATCAAATATATGTCACATTGACACAATCAGTTTTGGCGTACTGTATCCCAGTTTGGGGATGTGCCACGAAAATGAAATTCCTAGAATTGGAGAGGGTCCAGAGATCGTTACTAAAGACCATGTACTTTAAACCTTATAGATTCCCCACCGAAGAACTCTATCTCTGCTGCGACCTCCTAACAGTTCGCAAATTGTATGTCATAATTCTTTGAAATATGATAATAGTGTGACGAATAGAAGATGAACACATAACGTTGCACCGATAAGCCCTGTTAAAACTCAGAATGCTTGGAGACAATTCTTCAATCAATCGCCTTACCTATATAATTCTGTTAATAAGAGTATCAACATATACCCTCTTACATATCATCTTTGTAAAAAATCGCTTACCATTTGGCTCAAAACTTTAAGTTATGACGAAGTTGAGGCGCTTCTAAAATGATACCTTTTAGAATTTATCAATATTTTCATATATCAAAAACTTTCATCACTTACAGGTCAGGAACCCATATACTGTAATGGCAACAGAAGTGTGTATACGCCCAAACACGCACATATAACTTCATCAGTTCATCACACACATATTCTCTTTCTCTCTCTCTTACACACGCACATGTGTGCTTTCAGATGCACCCATACACATATACACACCCTCACACACAACCTCAGGCGCGCGTAGCCTCTCGCATATAAAGACACACTTACACTTCTCAGGCAAACATACAGGCAACCTATACTTATTTATGTTTATGTAATACTACTTAAATCTAGTTCCTAATATTCTGTAATACATAAATTATACTTAGGTACCTAATTTTAATGTTCAACTTCAAAGTTAAATTTATAAAATTTTAGTAAAATCATGCACGGTGAAATCCAAATAATTTAGTTATGTAAATAAGGAAGAGCAGGGTTTCCTACCACAAGTATATTTTTTACTTAAAAGGAGACCCTGGCCATGTTTAATGTAAGACAAATTATTTGAAATAAAGGAATTTGAATTTGAATTTTGTTGATAATGTAAGACGTGCGTAAGTGCCCGCGGGGGTCCAATCTCAAATAAAGATTTATTATCTTTTTTTTAACAATACGGAACTGACAGGTTTTCCGTAGGGACTGTAGCATGAGATTCATCAAAAGAGGCTGAAGGGTGTTACCAACCTCTTTAGTGACATCCTTGTTTACACAGGACACGGTAACTTATTTGCCCTCTGACTGGTATAAAATAACCTTTACACTAATAATGCTATTAATGTACATACTGTTGTACAGGAATCTATTTTACGAAATAAAACAACGATGGCACTGATTGACTTCGATTTAGTGTTTTTAAAGTACCGTTCTAGTCTACGTCTCGTGGCCAAGTGAGAAGTGCATTCGCTATATCTCAGTGTTGCCAGACTACTGAATCACTTGAGTAAATCACTAGTACGACACCTGTTCCGAAATATCGCGTACGACAAATACTTGCCATAGATAATTAATACACCAACCATAATGACAGTAAGTGATGGCCCAAAGGAATCTTACAATACACACCTGTGGCCGCGGCTGCACTTTAAAACTACCCTCTACCTTCCCATATTTAAAGTTAATATTTTATGGAGCAAGTTCGGTTTTATTAAAATTCGGCCAAGTCCCGTTCATAAAAGTGCCATTTTATGTAGGGTCTCGCTGAAAGTCTTTCAGTGGCTTAACAAATTTACATTTATATTGCTAAGGTACATATTTTTTCGTACTTGAGGCGAGTGAGGCGTCACTTGATATGAAATAAGTTTGGAAGAATCCACAGGTCCGAATTCATGAGTGCTTGTAAAATAATCTTTCATCATTTTGGTGATGCGAAGTCTGGAAATTTCGATAAGGTCGCCGTGTTTTACGTTTTGCGGAGTTGTTTGTTATGTTGCAAAACTTTTCGGAGTTCTGTCATCGACGTAAGTATACAGGATCGTCGAACTCACCTGTCTGCACTGGCCTGTCACAGCTGTGGCTTATCTTAGTTGAGGGTATAATAAAAAATTTTGAATACCTAATTTCAATTTATTATAATACGTATTTACTTTGCGAATATTTTAGAGAAACGTATGATTATGTCTGTGACTGACTCGACAGCATGTACCATAGAGACGTTACCATGGATGAAACGGAATGGTCGATATGAAGTTTGAAAAAAATCGGCCAAGTGCGAGTGGGACTCGCGCACGAAGGGTTCCGTACCATTATCTATATAAAAGGCAATAAAATCACGTTTGTTGTATGGGAGCCCCCTTAAATATTTATTTTATTCTATTTTTTAGTATTTGTTGTTATAGCGGCAACAGAAATACATCATCTGTGAAAATTTCAACTGTCTAACTATTCATGAGATACAGCCTGGTGACAGACGGACGGACGGACGGACGGAGCCTCAGTAATAGGGTTCCGTTTTACCCTTTGGGTATGGAACCCTAAAAATGGAAAATCAAACTAGGTGGCACCTACTTTAGGGACGCCTTCTGGTTTTTGCGTAATGTATGCTCGAAAGGCAGAAGGGTTGCGACCGATTGGAGACGCGCAGTCATCGCCTACTTGTATAAAGGCAAGGGATCACGCATGGACTGTGCCATCTGAAGGTCATCAGTTTGATCAACTTAGCAGCTAAAATATATAAAAAAAATTTGAATGGAGGATGAGGGTGAAATCCGATGGATTGTTTTGGGAATCACAGGATGGATTTCAAAACGGAGATGGTGTACTGATTAAGATTTTCTCTCCGCAATATCGTGTAGACGGAGGAGAGTAGACGTGGTGGAGAAACAGATTTTCTGCGATTATGAGGATATTGAAAAAGTGTTTGATAGGGTTGTGCAAAAGGATCTCTGGAACATTTTGGGCGGATATGGATTTGACGGTGACCTGTTCCATGATGTGCAATTCACTTATAAGGCTTGTACAGCATGCATGCGGCTAGACAGTAGCTTGTCACCCTGGTTTGAATTCAATACTGGTGTCAGACAGGGATGCGCGCTGTCGGCTCAGCTATTCATCCTGTATCTGGACAGTTATCTTCAGAGAATAAAAATGTGAATATGGGAATGCGAAAGTGGTGAACTGTCTGCTCTATGCAAACATTGCAGTTTTAATAGCAGAATCACTAATAATATAATATAACTAGCTTCCGCCCGAGGCTTCGCTCGCGTGGATATCCATTATCGCGACCAGTACGTTCATCCTCATGCTCAAAGTCCCTAGCCAAATTTATGTCCAGCGATTTTAACTTGAAAAGGTAACATGCAGACAGACAGAAAAGAATTTGTAATAACGGTATTGATTAAGTTTTCTACGTGGTTAAATATTGCTCACGCGGGAGAAGCTGCGGGCGGAAGCTAACTTTTTGGATATCCAGTCTTACTTTCTATAATAATTACAAAGAAATATTATAGGAGAATTATAATATTTACAAAAAAATATTATAGAAGAGTCTGCTCCTACAATATTTCTTTGTAAACAATATTTTCAATCTTCCTATCGGGTGGCGGTAAAACGTCAAATTTTTTTGCTGAACTCACACGCGAGCAGGCTACATAAAATTGGCCATGCGAAAAACATCTATCAACAACAGCCCGATCGATTCCCATTTGATCGATGAGCGCGATGGCGTCGTTACGAGTGTCGTTCGAACCAAACACGCAGGTTAAGCTGCCTGTCTATGGATGGGTTTATTATCTCGAGTTTCTCCGCGTCTCGGAGGGCACGTTAAGCCGCCAATACAAATAATGCAACTGAATATAATGAGACCCAGTTATAAATGCAAGCTGCATTCATCACTTAGGATAAAACAAAACTGTTGTATAGGTAACAATATTGGTCAGTGCAATTTGATCTAACCTACTTTGTGTGCCTCCGCCGCCAATTAGTTCATGCGGCCTAGCGCCGGCCGGCACCCACCCACTACTGTTAGTACGTGCTACATGCCGACGCTGCCATGGCTGCTCCGGTAGTCTCTGCCTCGGCTGCTGCGGTCGTCCGCCATCTGGAACAGAATCCGCATGCCCCCACCACCACCGTCGCTGCCACGACTGGCCTGGTCGTCGCTGCGACACGTGTTTCGCCTCTCCACGAGGCATCATGGCAGTAATTGCCGGCGGAAGCACACAAAGCAGGTTACATCAAATTGCATGTAAATTTGACTTTCGCAAAATAACGCCTGATTCTATTAAAATTGGTCAGTTTACCTGACTAACGCTTATTAATAATGTCAATATTCTGAGCAATTACAACAATAGCTTATGCATATTAAGGGGAAAAATAAATAAAAAATCGGAAGTTTTAATATAAAACATGATCCTAATATACAAAAGCAAATGTTTGATATTAATAGCACGTTTGTACAACATTTATGGACCCAGCTACATGTCCCTCATTAAATATCAAACAGAGGCGGTCACAGGTAAAGGTTTTACATTTCGTACATTTTGTTTGAATAGCTTTTACTAGTAGCAGACCTTTTCGCGCATTTGGTAACCCTACGCGTGTACAGTCGAGCAGAAACTTAATATGTATTTAATTAACTGTAATTAGTCACGACTGCTGCAGAATAAATAGTATTCGTCCACTGCTGAACATAGGCCTCCCTTTCCCTCCTTCTACCCTTCCTCCTCCGGAACACTCGTGCTAGACTGAGATCACATCCACATACAATTCGGTTGCTGACCTTCCGTACTAAGAGGTTCAGCGACTCATTTCTCTGAGGGGCTGTCAAAATGTGGAATTCGCTTCCGGCGCATGTGTTCCCCCTCCTATAATCCCGGGTCGTTCAGACGAGGTATGAAGAGGCACCTTAGCGGGACGTCGCCGCATCGTCGGCTGTTCTCTCATCTGGTTGTTATTGACGCTTTCCATCAGGCATAATGAAGACATTTTGGCAAGCCACATAAAAAAAAGAGTGCTACTTGTCTCGATCCTGTGCCACCTCCATCCATCGGCTCCCTACAAACCTCTTGAGATCGTCGCTCCATCTAGCGGGGGGTCGTCCCACACTGCGTGTACCAGCACGGAGACGACATTCGAGAACCATTCTTTACCACCGGTTGTCGGTTCTATGAACTACTTGGCCGGCCACTACCACTTTCGCTTGCTTATCTTTATGTCGGTCACCTTGATTCTACTGCGGATATCATTATTTCTGGTTCTATCACGCAGAGAAACCCTGAGCATAGCTCTTTCCATAGCACGCTGAGCGACCACGGGCTTCCCGATACGGCGCGCAGGGCCGCGTCGCAGTTCCATATGTCATCACTGGCAACACACACTCTTCAAATACTGAAGTCCGGAGAATGAAATATTATATTATACAAATTAAATGAAAAAAAAAAAAAATATGCAAAAGTATAGATGTTAGTTCTTCTACGAGTGAGTGATATTACCACTAAGTCCTTTAAACGTTACCAGCAGCGGGTGTGCCAATGCATCTTTGGTCCAAATCCAAGGTTAAAATATTGCATCAGATAAGCCACACTTTTGTTTTTGTCCCGATGTTATCATATAACAGTGATATTCCGAGTCAATTGGCTACTCTTTATACAGGGAACTTTAAAAACTACTTCAAGCAAGCGAACCTGCAGTATAATAAAAAACTACTAAATCCTTGTAGTATTTTGTTATGCCAACGAAGGACTCGCCTAACGACAAGAAGATAATCTCGAAACTTCATAAACACAAGTGCAAAGAAAGCGCTTTTATTGTTATCGGTACTGCTTGTTGTCACGGAATCTTGAAATAAAGACGAGATTCCTTTAAAATATGTGAGAACGGAATGCTAATACATTATACTTAGCGTCGTAACTTCTTTATCGTTTCCGTGCGATTTTTGTATTATTTCGAAATAAGAAGACTAGACATAACTAAGATATATAGGCAGCGACATGTCATATTAGACACCTGCAGCACCTTTCTTGCTCTTATTGCGTGCCCCATAAGATCGGCTAAGAGGTCGAACAGTTTAGCTAGAGGTGTCGCTGTGTGTACAACATACAGTGAAATAGAATGAATGAATAATTTTGACGTAGTCGGTGGCGTAGTCCCGAAACGCGCTGTTCCGTTACTTTGAGACCAGCTCGCGGGCTCGATCCCCACGCAGGGTAAACATTTGTGGGCACGAACACGTCTCGGTCTGGGTATTTTTAAAAGAGATAGGGCTCATCAAAGCAGCCCGTCTGGAGAAGTACCTCCACCTCACAGAAAATTGCAGCTAAATAACATCCGGTGGAGTTGTTGCGTTCCTGCGTATGAGCGAAGTCGCTGTGCTAGCGGCAGAGGTGGCATCCAGCAAGTAACACTTAATATATTGCGAGCGTTTATGGGCTACGATAACAGCTTTCCATCATGTGGGCCGTAAGCTTGTATACTCCTGACGTTGTATAAAAAAAACTCTTCTTCGTAGCGTTATAACATTTTCCAATCCATAGAATGGGCGTGGTCCTCTCCTTCATATGTATTTGTCGAAGATAATGATTTTAACTTGAAACTATTGTCGTCAGACCGCCACAACCCAGAACAAAAACCAGTTGAGAATGCGCAACCTTGCATTGCCAGAGGAACACCTGGCTCCTCTACTTGTCGGCCATTTTGACCATGTTCCTTAAGAGATAGGAACGGTGTTCCTGAACATTCCTATTCTACTTTTTTATGCTGAATCCGAATCTGAAGTCAAAATTCGAATATTCGAAAAAAACACACACACAGACAAACATATAGATTTCATATAGGAACGGTGTTCCTGACCAGACCCTTGTTAGTTTATGTTACAAGGCTTTTGACGTCGACGTGTATGTCACAACTGCACCTTTAGTCTATCTTTTTGGCAGTATTTTTATCAGTGCTCACCTAGTCATGAACTGCACGGTAGGGAAAAAAATTGTGACGATTCCAAACAAATGTAGCCATTTTTACGGAATAAAAAGATTTTGACTTTGACTTTGACTTAGTCCCGCCGCCAAGACGTACTGCACTAGGAGCCAACTCGCCTAAATCTCGTATGTGTCAAATAATAAATAAATGCAGCACCGTAATAGATATATACACGCTGACTCAGTGGCTAGCTTAAAGCGCAATATTTTGAGATACCTTTCATGTACACATGTTTAACGTATTTGTGTACAAAAAAGTATATAATTTTAAAACTTAGTAGCGTAATTAAGAATATTTATATACAAGTATGTGATATCTACTTATAATTAACTTGTACATTTTCACACATTTTTTATGCATGTTATGTTGTATAGTTTAGATTTTATAAGTTGTTGGTGGATAAATATATATTTTTTTTTATACAAGCATACGGTCTACCTGATGTAAAGCAGTTACCGTAACCTATTAACGTTTGTGACGTATATCACTCGCGCGATGCCTCCTCTGCTGCTTACACAGCAACTCCTTAGGAGCTTACTGGTGACCTCACTCACACGCAGGCACACAACAACCCTCAAGGGAGTTATTATTTGGCTGCGGTTTTCTGTGAGGTGGAGGTACTTCCCCAGATGGGCGGCTTTGATGCGCCCTATCTCTCTTAAAACATCCAGACCAATACAAACATACATGTCATGCACACAAATGTTTGTCTTGTGTGGGAATCGAATCCACGAGCGTTGGTGTCAAAGTCGCGTCTTTCACGACTGAGCCACCGAGCTCCGAGCTGAATAAATAAAATAAAAAATTGGCCAAGTGCGAGTTGGACTCGCACACGAAGGGTTTCGTACCATTATCTATAAAAACGGCAAAAAAATCACGTTTGTTGTGTGGGAGCCCCCTTAAATATTTGTTTTATTTTAATTTAATTATTTATTCTTAAAGTAAATATATAACTAAATATTTTGTGAATATTTCAAGCGTCTACCTGTTGCCGTTATCAATATCGAGCAAAAATGAGCGAAAAAATCACGTTTATTGTATGGAAGCCCCCTTTAATATTTATTTTATTCTATTTTTTAGTACTTGTTGTGATAGCGGCAACAGAAATACATCATCTGTGAATTTCAACTGTCTAACTATCACGGTTCATGAGATACGGCCTGATGACAGACGGACGGACGGACGGACGGACAGCGGAGCCTCAGTAATAGGGTTCCGTTTTACCCTTTGGGTACGGAACCCTAAAAACAAAGACTTTCAAAATTTCTTGGATGTGCTCGCGATGGTTTCCTTCACCGTCGAGTATTAATTACAAATACAACCTAAACCAACACACGAATTCATTGGCACATGTCCACACCAGGATACGAACAGGGACCTGTCCTGTAATAGGCTGTTTCTTATTCCACTAGGCTATCGCTGCTCTTCAAATGCAAGGAATATTACATAATATTTTGACGAGCTCGTGACGCAGTGGTTAATAACGCTACTTTGACTCCAATAACCGTGGGTTCGATTCCCACACAGAACAAACATTTGTATGCAGAACATTTCTGCTTGTCTTGATCTGGGTGTTTTTAAGAGAGGTACGATACGCAAGCAGCCCGTCTGGGGAAATACCTACACATCACAGAATACCGCAGACAAACAACACCCTGGATTTTTTGTTTTTACACGTCGGGAGATATACAAGCATACGGCCCACAGCTACACCGCAACTTCTTAGGAGCTTACCTGATTCAATCGCAGGGTAGGGATTCAGGGCAGGATCTCTAGGGAGTTGTTATTTGGCTATGGTTTTCTGTGAGGTGGAGGTACTACAGGCGAGCTGCTTTAATGTGCCCCACTTCTATTTTCGAGCGAGCGACGAGCTCGGTGGCGCAGTGGTGAAACGCGTTGTTACGCTACTTTGACATTAACTCTCGTGGGTTCGATTCCCACACAGTACAAACATTTGTGTGCATGAACATGTCTGTTTGTCTTGGTCTGGGTATTTTCTATGTATAATAAGTATGTATTTACAAAAAAAAAAAAAAGTATTTACGTATGTTTATCAGTTGTCTAGTACCCATAACACAAGCTTCGCTTACTTTGGGGCTAGGTGGCGCTGTGTAATTTGTCCGACAATATTTATTTATTTATTATTATTTTCGGTTGTTATGTACGAGTGAAGGAGGTCACCAGTAAGCTCCAAGGAATGGTTGTATTAGCACCAAAATTGGAACAGCGCGAGTTATACTTAATGTGTTATAAGCGTTAATCAGGTGAGCAGTACGCTTGAAAAATAATATAGTATTTGGGTAAAAGACTTTTCTATTCGATTGTGCATTTGAACAAGCAAGTCAAATGCAATTGTTCCAGAACTAGAAGGTTGAGAATCTCTGTGAATATTATCTGTTATGAAGGTGCAAGCTCTTTATTTGCTTGGAAAACTTTGTTACCTAACTTACGTGAGGTGTGAAATTTTGACCGTGGAAACTTAGTTTGTTTGAAGCGAACACACGCTGAGTGTGCTCGTTCGAGTGCATTATTGGAATTAGTAATGTATTTTAACACGGTTTGCGTTTAAGTTTTGGAGTGTATATAGTTCACCATTGTGTTTAGAGTCAAGCCAATCTCACCTGCACGTGACGCACCCTGCTAAAAAAGATAAAAATTCTTTATTTGCCTTTCGACTCTCACGGGCACTTAGACACGTCCTACATTTTCAATATTATATCTTATCATTCTTTTAAAGTTTTTCTCTTTTTTAATCTACCAGCATTTCAAATGGCCATTGGCGAAGAAGAAATGCCAAAAGAAACTTGCCAATATAGGTCTTTTTTTTCCAAATCATCTTATACATCTTTTATATATATAAAACAAAGTCGTGTTAGTTACACCATTTATAACTCAAGAACGGCTGGACCGATTTTTATGATTTTTGTGTTTTTGGATTTGTCTTCGTCCGGAATAGGATAATAAGTGTTAAAAGAATTTATACCATCTAATAAGTTAACACACTATTTATTGATCCTGAGGCGGTACGAAGTTCGCCGGGTCAGCTAGTATTACAATAAATATAATGATATGAGTGTACATATAGTGATATCAAGTGGTACAATTAAAGTTATGTTAATACATGTGCTGAATCATTCCCATACATCTCTGTCAGTTAGATATTCATCGATTCTATAATAACCCTTCTTACATAGAGTATTTTTGATGTGTTTTTTGAACATTGATTTGATACTAATTAAAGCGTCTCTGGTGAAAGGAAGTAGCACGCATTATAACAGACCGACTTGGGAAGTAACTCCCTTGAGTGTTCTTGCGTCTGAGTTACCAGTAAACTCTTAAATAGTAGCTATTAGCAGCAGAGGTGCAAACATGCGAGCATGAACATTTGTAAGCGTTCATAGGCTACAGTAACCAGTTTACATCAGGTGAGCGAGTATCACTGTACCGAATTGAGTCCAGAACGCATAAGCACTTATCAAGTGAGTTACAATTCCATCGAAAAGCACCTTTACGGTCATAAGCCAGTCACTGAACCGGTTCACCTCCTAGATATCATACTGAAACTCCTCGCAGAGTACTATGGCTACCCATAAGGTGCACTGGTGTAGATCAGCTTGTAGCCAATCTTAATAAGCCGGAATCTGCTGCCTTTCCACCAAGTCTCCTGCAGAAACGCCACGGCCAACTTTCGCCTTGAAGAGAACGTCGGCCAGCTCTCTCGCGCGTCCCGTCTGCGTGGCAATATTCCAGGTCGCGAAACGGATTTTCCTTTTAGCTCGCGTCTATAGCCGTGCCCGCCCACTGCACGGTAGCCCTTGTCCACTTATCACAGCGGCCGGGCGAGGCTCCTGCGCACAGAAGACCCCAAAATCATCCTGCGATCTCTCCCTCGTTAAGAATATGTTTAAGCAATGCCATTCCTGCATATAAATATACACTCTCCGAGATTTCCGCCCATGTATTCAAGGCTTGAATAAAATACCCCGATCGAGACAAACAGACATGCTCACGTGACACCCAAAAGTCACTTACTAGGCTATTTCATTACGAAAATAGAAGAAAAATTCAACTCAATTAAGGCCAGAACAGAGTCACAAACAGCGGACACAACGCACATTTGTCGAACCGGCATCAAGTACACGGAATCGTCCGTGTATCCCAGCTCATTATCTACTTGATGTATTTGCCCAGCGACGCACGCCGCTGTTGCTCTAAATAACTTGGTTGGTTAATAGTCGCATGGTCCGCCTTTCCGTACTCCCAAATTCAATTTGCTGTACAAACAAACTTAATACGCGACATAATGTCGGATGTTTATCCTGTATGCTTAGGGCGATGCAACCCGATTTAATACTGTTTGTTTCTGGCAATAAGCTTTTGGAGATAAAATGGGCGGTGTTCAGGAAGAGACGATTATTTTTTGAAATTTGCGACGCTTGTAATCTGCTCCTTGTATAAATTCCTATAGATTAATTGTACATGCATATATTCCGCACTAATAAGTAACACTGAGATTTCTCCTTATTACATTGTTATTTGATACTAATTACATATACTTTCTTCATATTTATTGCTGCAAACTTTTATTTTTTGATCCAATTCTTTGGAAAGATTACTCCAGATTCTAATGGTGTAATGTAAAATTAGAAATACTCATGTTGGTGGTGATTTCAAAATTAATATATGAAATGGTAACGATATGACTTTTATTCCAATAAACCTAATGAAATGCCATTTTGTATGTAATGTACGTAAATAAACCTATCGGAATAACAAAAAGGATTTTCGAGGAAAACCATAACATTAGGTAAGGAACTGTGGCCGTTCAAAGTCAAAGTCAAAGTCAAAATCTTTTTATTCCGTAAAAATGGCTACATTTGTTTGGAATCGTCACAATTTTTTTCCCTACCGTGCAGTTCATGACTAGGTGAGCACTGATAAAAATACTGCCAAAAAACTCAGGCATCCCTCTTTTGGTATCCAAACAAATTTACATATTTTATTAATTACATTATAATTGGATCGACTCAATCCCAGGCATTTTTATCATTAATATAGTCAGATACTTTATAATATGCCCTGCTACACAATTTGGCTTTAACAGTACTTTTAAACTTGTTTATTGACAATTCTCTTATATTGCTGGGAAGTTTGTTATAGAACCGTATACATTGCCCCATAAAAGAATTACTTATTTTGTGGAGACGGCTTGCATGTAACACAAGATTATGCTTATATCTAGTATTTATGTTATGAGTATCACTCTTTTTACAAAATGAGTCTATGTTTTTATGGACATACAAAAGATTTTCATAGATATATTGCGATGCGACTGTTTCAAAGGGCGTGCTAGGAGGTTTATACAGGTTCATAACAATGAATCGTTCCAATTCAATGCATGAAATCTCTACAACTCGCTCAACAGAGAGGCTCACAATATCAAACCTTTCTTTAAATTTAAGCAACTTATTTAATAATATTAAGGAGCCACCATGTATACAGTTATCTCTGATGAATGAGCTTGCGTTCAGATGACAAGGGGATTTTAGATCAATATCTATTAAATATATTACAGAAAACAAAATATGCTACAAATAAATAAGAAAATTAAATTGGCAGAATTTAAAACACTTTAAACAAAGCTAGAGAATATTGACTGGCAATAAATACCTCTGGGGGGAGGGGATAATCGCCTGTATAACTAGTTTTGCCATAAATAGAACATAGAAACTTTTCTTTTTTCAACTCTTAAATTGTTTTGAATTTGGAACGCGTTTATTATATTAAAAACTCCTTTCAACTTCCCGCGGTTTTACATATTTTTCGTGCTTATTATCAAATTACAATATGAAAAGCGATGTTAAAGAAAATAGGATTGCAGTGAAGGCCTTGCACAAAGTGGGTATCGAGTCATCGATCATATTCAAGATCTTTAGCCCTAACGCTGCCAGTTATTATTTATTTAAATAAATAAATAATAAATAAATGGCAGCGTTATGGCTTTGGGGTTGAAGTATGAATTTGTACTGAAAAATAAAAAATAAAAACCGTTTTTTTTCTAAGATGTAACATATTTATTTAATGAAAACATTTACCCTCATTATCTATACATTGCTGTCATCTAATCGGAAGTTTATTTATACCTTTGCGATAGAACTCTGAGGATCTAGATTCTACAAACTGTGTGAAAGCATTTTGTACTGCCGCCTGGGGGAAAAAAATTTTTGCCACGTAAATAATTGTCCAACACGAAAAAAATGGTAGTCAGTTGGAGCAAGGTCTGCCGAGTACGGAGGATGATGTATGGTTTGTAACTGCAGTTCCTGTAGAGTTACAACGGTTTCTCGTGCAGTGTGAGGTCTTGCGTTATCATGGAGCAATAATGGTGAAGATCGATTCACGAGTCGGGGCTGTTTCACTGCCAGTTTCGACATCATTGTTCGAAGTTCGGCACAATAAACATCTGCTGTTATTGCTTGACCAGAGCTGAGATAGCTATAGTGAATAACGCCATGAAGAGACTACCAGGCAGTTACCATTACCTTTTTATTGCTAAGCTTTGCTTTAGGGCACTGTTGCGGCGTTTGACCTGTGGTCAGCCATTTCATACTTTAACCCCTAATATGTTGGTATATATTGGAAATTCCGACACGAACTGAAAGTTAGTACAAATAAAAATGTTACAATACCATCGTAGCTGCGTCGCCTAGCTGATCAATTAATAGCAAAAAGACGGCGATGAAACCGCCGGTCGCGCCTAGTGAATTGTGAAACCCAAAATTGTGCCGGTGGATCAGATCGGGATAATAACCCCAAAACCCCAAGTCAAAGGTTGTGTGGATAATTGCGCTTAACGAAGGTCCGGTCCAGATCACTCGGCCTGTCTTGATTTATGACTGTTATCCGGCCTTTTTGTCTCACACCGGCTGAGGGTCGAAAGTGGACGGAACCGCACTCTTTTTGTATGGAAAATCATCTATATAGATTTCGTTTTGCTTAGTCTTAGAATTTTTTCGTAGCATACAATTTAAGCTCGTATCTATCTATAAGTTTACGCCAAATCTCATGTGCGGTAGGCAGAGACAACCGACAGCTACATGTTTTTTTTTATAGAAGGCACTCAAATATACGGCCCATCTGATGTAAAGCGGTTACCGTAGCCAATGAACGCTTGTAATACATTAAGTATCATTCGCGCGATGCCAGCTCTGCTGCTAACACAGACGCTACTTTAGAGCTTACTGGTAACCTCACTCACTCGCAGGACGCAGACGGGCTGTTTTAATGAGCACTATCTTTCTTAAAAACATCCAGACCAAGACAAATAGACATGTTCATGCACACAAATGTTTGTCCTGTGTGGGAATCGAACCCACGAGCGAGTAATATTCTGATAAAACACGATCAATTGGGTCACAATGGATTGTATTACGAGGAAAGATGTTAAATGTTATATATATATATATAGAACGTAGAGAGATTCCACCCGATGTAAAGCGGTTACCTAGCGGTAGCCTATGAACGCTTGCAATACATTAAATATTGCTCATGCGATGTCACCTCTACTGCTAACATAGGAACTCCTTGGGAGTTTACTGATAATCTCACTCACAAACACAACAACCCTCTAGAGAGTAGTTGTTTAGCTGCAGATTTCTGTGCGGTGGAGGTGCTTCTCCAGAGGAGCAGCTTTGATGCGCCCTACCTCTCTTAAAAATCTTCGGGAGACAAATACATGGATGATTATCTCAGCCTATGAACGCTTGAGAAACAAAAAAAGCACGCGCATGCCACACTCGCTGATAACAAATAGCAATTTTTTATATACTACATCTGGAGGCATAGAAGCATACGGTCCACCTGATGTAAAGCGAGTACCGTAGCCTATTAACACTTGCGATATATTCATTATCACTCGCACGATGCCTCCTCTGCTGCTTGCACAGCAACTCCTTGGGAGCTTACTGGTGACCTCACTCACACGCAGGAACACAACAACCCTCTAGGAAGTTGTTATTTGGGTGCGGTTTTCTGTGAGGTGGAGGTACTTTCCCAGGCGGGCTGCTTTGATGCGCCCTACCTCTCTTGAAACATCCAGACCAAGTCAAACAGACATGTTCATGCACACAAATGATTGCCTTGTGTGGGAATCGAACCCACGAGCGTTGGTCGACTGAGCCACCGAGCTCGTCAAAATTTCGTATTCATTTACGTTTGTGGGATTCGAACCCACAAACTCAAAACAGCGTTATTAACCACTGCGCCTCCGAGCTATTCAATATATACGGCCTACCTGATTCAATGTGGTTACTGAGTATGTGAACGCTTGAAATACAGGAAGTATCAGCCCCATCCCTTACACAGCAACTCCTCAAGATCGGCATCCTCGCTCAATAGCCGGAACGCAACAACACTCCGTGGACTTGTTATTTGGGCGCGGTTGTCTGTGTGCTAGAGTTACTTTTTCAGTCCGGCTGCTTTAATACATCATGGTAACTCTGTTAATTAATATGCCGCGTAACATACTATGTTTATTAAACCGCAGCCAAGTAACAACTCCTTAGAGGATTGTTCTGTTCCTGCGAGTAAATAAGGGTCCTAGGGAGTTGCAGTGTTAGCAGTAGAGGTGGCAACGCGCGAGGGACACTTTCTATATTGCAGGGGTTCATGTCTATGCGGTAACTTTACAAGAGGTGGGCCGTATGCTTGTATGTCTCCTGACCTTGTATTGAAAAATATATACTGTATTAATTTTAATCAACTTTGATGCTTTACATATAATGGATTTTAACCTACTTCGAAAACGGTGGATTTTTTTATCACTAAAGCGGGAAACAAGCTTACGGCCTGCCTGATGGTAAACAGTCACCATAGCCTACGGTCATTTGCAACACCAGGCGTGTCACTCATGTTGTGTTGCCGATCCTAATACTTACTTGTTAAAATATTATTAAAAAAAAGCCGTCAAGTGCGAGTCCGACTCGCACATGGAGGGATCCGTAAAAAAAATTTTTCTCAAATAATGGTCGCAAAAAAGTTTTTTTTTTTCTGTGATGGAATTGTGTGGATTTTTTCCTTTACTTATGCTACATGACATTGCTTCTTACCAGATTTCATGATTCTAGGTCAACGGTAAATATCCTATAGGTTTTGATTCCCTTGCGAGTGTCAAAATATGCGCATAAACGAGGCATAAACAGCCGTATTTTTTGATTGCGTTGACTTAGAAGTTTGATTTTTCATTGCTCGAAAGGATTACAGACTAAGTATTTGATATTTATTAATTTCAATTTGATAGCTCCACCCGTTCCTAAGAAGAAAGGTCTCGACAGACAGACAAACATACAGACGGACAAGATCCTATAAGGATTCCGTTTATCCTTTTACGGTACGAAATCCTAAAAACCAACAATTTTTCTGAATATAATGTGGTTTTTGACTAAGTCTTGACTTATTATGTCAGGTTTTGAGCAGATTTTTGTCTAGATTAAGTCGATCTTAGGTAGGTTAAATTGATTTTTAGGTCTGGTTATTTTCAGATGTATGTCGAGTTTTCATATGGTTCAGGCCAGGGAGTTTAATGCGCTGAAATTTCAATTTATACCGCGTTTTACTTAGCTTTAACTTAAGTAGCTTAGGTCCGGCTTAAGGTCTTAAGTTGAAGTTGGCTTATTTCAAGCATAGGTTCGGCTGAATCCGAACTGAGGTACAGTGTGTTTTATTTCCGGTATTGATTCCGCTTAGGTACAGTTAGATTCCGTTTGGTTTAAATAAGTTCTAGTAAAGTTCCGTTTTTGCCTACATCTTCAGGAGACAAACGCTATGAGTGCTTATCGCAGCCTACGAATGGTTGCTAAACACGAAATACTCAAGTTTGCCTAAATTCACATTACTTATAAGGCTATGAGCTATGAGCTTCGACGGATAGACTAGGATCCTGACCTACTGGTTTACAGCGACCGATAGAGGGAGCTAAGACTCTCTAAGAGATAGAATCTGGAACAAGGATATTCAATTGAGATGCAAAATTGTCCATCCTCTCAGACTCGGCAAACAGAACTGGTGACTATAAGTGAAATGGATGGGGTTAGGCGTAGAGTTATGGTACCGCAACGGCACACGAAGACTTAGGCTTTCTCATATAGATGAGCAGGTGAGCTAAAGGCTCAACGACGAGCTGACGAGCTCGGTGGCTCAGTCGTGAAAGACGTGATTTTGACACCAACGCTCGTGGGTTCGATTCCCACTCAAGACAAACAATTGTGTGCACGAACATGTCTTTGTCTGGATGTTAAGAGAGGTAGGTCGCATCAAAGCAGCCCGTCTGGGGAAGTACCTCCACCTCACAGAAAACCACAGTCAAATAACAACTTCCTAGAGGGTTTTTGTATTCCTGTATGTGAGTGAGGTCACCAGTAAGCTCCTAAGGAGTTGCTGTGTAAGCAGCAGAGGAGGCATCGCGCGAGTGATACTCAATATATTATACGCGTAGTGTGCTTGCTGTGGGCTGCTAGTGGACCGTATGCTTGCATGACTCCCGACTTTGTATAAAAAAAAGGCTAAAAAAATTAGGATTGGAAATTGTAAGCAAAGGAAAGAAGATCTATATAGATACAGATACATGCTCATTATGGTAAAAAAGATTTGTGTAGCTCCAAGTCTAGAAATTTACGGTGCACAGTGGAAACTTTATTCCTGAAATAGACAGTAAATCATCAGATGAAATAAATTGTTCTTTGTCCGGAAAAAAATCAAGCGCGTGTGAACAAGGGCGGCCATGTTTCATTTTCGTCGGGTGTTATTCATTCGGCAGCGGCCGGGGCTCTGGACATCGTGACTGATAGATTTATAGATGACAGACAAACGGCAAACGGAAATTTATTAGAATAGTCATATTTTACATGTACCTACGAGCAGTGATTGTGTAGTTGATGATGAAGCTGTTTTTTAACTGACTGGTTCGAATCCTTATGTGGATATGTGGCAACACTAAATTTGTATTTTCGGATTTATACACATCATTATCGCGAGTCTTAATCGCGATCACGTCCCAAGTTCTCGTTGATTAGCCCGCAGTCCGCTTTCCTACTTCATCTTCCCCATTTCGTATGGTCTTCGGTATCCCTTAATGTCCATTAGCATGCATATCATCCCTTTCTACGTCAAGCCAGTACTCCTTGGGTAGACCCTTTTACTGGGACAAGGCGGAGGCGGTATCCCTACATAACTTGCCAGTTTCCGTAAGAAAGAAAAGAAGAAAGAAATAAATTATTTTCATTTAGCAGAAATACATACAATTTACAACTATTATAACAAAGTTATACAAATTAGAAACTATAAGTAGACAGTGGATGCAGTGAGCTGCGAAACTGGAACCTCCATTCAGCATATGACGTAACTAATAGACACAACGTTGGTTTTCAGAAAACGTAAGAAGTGGCCGCAGCACTGTAGGCGACACTCTTGCAGTTTGTCTGTTGCGAATGCGGAAATTCCTTACGCAACACTTTCGCCAAACTCTGCACATCCAGCGGATTAAATTCACATTTATGTACATACTAGCTACCCACCCCGACTTCGCACGGGTGATCCGATGGCCATCAAACCTCACACGATCACCAGCTGGGCTAATCTCAAGATTCCCTGAAAATTTTATCAAAATCGCGCCTGTCGTTTTCGAATCCATAGATGACGTACAGACAAACATTAATTTTTATATATATAGATTTAGAATTATCATTTCCACGACGCTGAAAGAAAACATGGCGAGGAAATTATATTTCAAAAGCCGTCTGACTCACATAGTGTCCAGTAGGGACTCAATTATTTGTGCCTTGTGTTCCATGGAAGCTGTATCTTTTGCCCTTTTCTGCTGAATGTTTTTTTTTTAACAATTCAAGCATAATAGTAAGCATTTACCCTATGGACATTTGCAACACCAAACACCAAATATTTTTATAACCTCTTTTAATATTCCTTAACTTAAATGTGACGTGACCGGTAGTCGAATGGTTAGCTACGATTGCTTTAACAACAAAGCTCATGGGTTCGATTCCTACACACGACTTACATTTGTGTGAACGAATATCCGTTGTCTTGGTGCGAGTATTTTTATTAGTGGTAGGACGCATTTAGCGGCCCGTTTAAAGAAGTGCCTCTACCTCACAGAAATCAGTAGCAAATAACAACCTCCTGGAAAGTTGTAGCGTTACTGTAAGTGAGGTTAGTAAGCTCGTAAGGAGTTGCTGTGTTACCCGCGACGATGGCAACGCGCGAGCGTTACTCCCTGTATTACAAGTGTTCATAAGCGAAGACCACTTTACATCATCATGTGGCACACAAATATGCCACATGATGTATATAAAAAAACAAACACTAGTCTGTGGCCCTAACTGGTCGTGGTATCATGGAGTCAACGGTTGTGGTAATGCCGTACGGTTATCTTTCTTGTAGAAAGGCCTTAGCCTTTAGATTTTCTTAAAAAACTAAAGTAAGGTTAACTGAAAATTAAGCCACAAATAAATTTCTAATCGAATCTATCCCGTTTCCTAATTCATTAAGAGTGGTGGGGCCTGCTACCTAAGCCTAATGATTTAGCTAAGATACAGATTTTTACACGGTGCGACTGCCGTCAGATCTCCACAACACAGATGGAAAACCAGACCTTTCTTAGTTAGGTTTCTCTTCTTTCGAAATATAATTTCTTGGACTCCTCACAATGTTTTCAGTCCCCGTCAAGCAAGTGATAGTTACGAATATGTGCATAACTTTGAAAATACAAATTTAGTAGTACACGCCAGATTTCGAACCGTAGAACTGTTGTTCAAAGCTGTTTTCCCTCTTGGTTGTGGAGACATGTCGGCAGTCGCTCCATGGCAAAATCAGTATCTTCGCCAAATCTTAAGGCTTAAGTAGTAGAACCCGCCAATTCGAATGGATTAGGAAACGGTATAACGCCAGGAAGAAGAAGCTGGAATGAGATAAAATGAAATTTGGACTAAATGTAAAAAAATATGGCGCGGATATAAAATTTTCTTGAAAATTGGAACCCAAGGCTGAGTCGGCTCCGGAGCTTGTGGTACACCTGTTGCCTTATCTTTGATAAAACTGCACAAAGTCTTAAGAGTGGCAGTAAACGGTGGAAATGCATAGAATAATAAGTGTGACCAGGGAACCGTAAACCCGTTAAGCGTGCATCGGGAATTCTCTTCCAAGAAATACACTTTCCACATTTATATTCACTCTGCTTGCAAAAATATCTTCGGTGCATCAAATCAATTGAAAATCTTTTGAAAGCATTATCGAGGAATTATCATACTACGTCCGTTGTACTAACTCCGTATCTGGTTTTTAGGGGTCTGTCTGAAAAGAAAACACTGAACCCTTAATAGGATCAGTTTATTGTCCGTCTGTCTGTCTGTCAAGGTCCCTTTTCTCCGGAACGGGTAGAGCAATCAAGCTGAAATTAATATCAAATACTCAGGACTGTAATCCCTACGTGCAGCCAAAAAAAACAAACTTCTAAGTCAATGCAATCAAAAGATACGGCTGTTTATGCATTGTTTATGCGCATATTTTGACACTCGCGAGGGAATCAGAACCTATAAGGTACTTCCCGTTGATCTAGAATTATGAAATTTGGTAAGAAGCAATGTCATGTAGCACAAGGAAAGGAAAAACTCCGAAAATTTGTAGTTTCATCGTAAAAAAAATACTTTTTTTGCGACAGTAGTTTGCGAAAATATTTTTTACGGAATGGCACTTTTTTATATAACGTCGGGAAGCATACAAACATACAGCCCACCTGATGCAAAGCGATTACTGTAGTCTATGAACATTGCAATACATTAAGTATTACTCGCGCGATGCCATCTCTGCTGCTAACTCAATCACTCCTTAGGAGCTTAGAAGCTCACTCACACGCAGGATCACAACAACGCTCCAGAGAGTTGTTATTTGTCTGCGGTTTTCTATGAAGTGGAGGTACTTCCCTAACCAGACTGCTTTGATGCGCCCTACTCTCTCCTAAAATTTCCAAAATGTACTCATCGTAATTTATACTGTTAGTGGAATCATTTACAGCTAGTCACTACCACTTTCTACCAATTCGCATTGTATTTGTTT
This sequence comes from Pyralis farinalis, assembly GCA_947507595.1. Taxonomy (NCBI): domain Eukaryota; kingdom Metazoa; phylum Arthropoda; class Insecta; order Lepidoptera; family Pyralidae; genus Pyralis; species Pyralis farinalis. The sequence continues at coordinate 1,803,366 of OX382264.1, forward strand.
CTGTCAATAGCACATGATAATTATCCGGATCACTCGTCAAGTTCAAGTACGTCTCTCAAAACTTTAATGTGTGTATTTTTTATAGTTTATGTGTCTTTTTTATGTTTTGTTTGTGTATAACCACGTTTTTATTCGGGGGACATGAATACGTGATAAGGCCGACCAACTGAGCGAAATATTTTATCTTACATCGATTTATTCATTTATAATGATTTATATTAGTTTTCAGCCTCGGTATTAAAACAAAAAAGGCATGCTCCATTGGTTCGTACTATAAATAACGTTCGTACTAAAATAATGCAGTGTAAAAGAATGGCCAAACAGATTAACAATGCGAAAGTGAAATAATGTAGGCGCCGGGGAAGGCCAAGTCAACTCTCAAAACGAAATTGATCATGTTTTATCTTAAGTTAATATCAGGAACTATCGAAATTGGCGAGCGTGCATGAAAAGAGCTATGAATGATAAAGAAGCGAGCGAGGTATGTAAAAATGTATGAACATCTTTTATACATTTTTAATACTATTTCAGGGAATAAAGTGGTTACATGCTCGGGAGCGACAGTGCCTGGCAGGCGAGTCTGTGAGACGGTCATGTCCCAGAAGGAGGCCTCGGAGCGGGACAGGGAGGATGATCCCTTGGCTGTCTCGCTCCGGAGACGGTGGACGGGAGTGCGGCGGAAGCGCTACGCGCACCTCTTGCCGCCTCCCTAACCTGTGGGACTAGGGGTCAGGATGGGAACCTGGCCCCATAACGGTCCCGCCGCCGGAGGGGCTGTCCCAATTTGCCGGGATGGCCCCTAGAGAGAAGAAGTCCGGCCCCTTCTGAGGGGCTGCCCAGTCGTAGTGGTGCCCTGTTGCTGACAGATCCGGGGCACCACACCAACGCGGCCGATGGCAATTCGAGGGGTCGTTTAGTGGGTATACTGCCGGGCAGCCGACGGGGAGTCCCACACTACCACCGGAGGCCACCCAGGCGCCGGTGGTGTGCGTAACGCATTTTTCCCCGTTTCACAAAAAAAAAAAGGGAATAAAGTGGTAATATACAACGTAAAATAAAAATTTTTTTTGTCATAGTTTATAATAAATCTCAGCTATTTTAAAAGGTTGGCGTGTAAATTATATACTTTTTGAATAAACCATCGGTAATCAATACAATATCGTCCAAATAAGTTCACATATGTCCGGGTGTACGGGGTCCCACCAATATCTTCGGGGCCCAAGTCAAACTCACCTGCAAGTTGGTGCACATAGGCCTCGCCCTTAGACTTCCACAGCGATCGGTCTTGTGCTGCTTGCATCCATCGGCTCCCTGCGATCTTCACAAGATCGTCTATCCATCGGGAGGGGGTCATCCTACGCTGCATTTTCCGGTTCGTGTTCGCCATTCGAGAACCTTTCTGCCCGGAAGAAGTAAAAGCTACATTAAAAGCCAAATCACTAACATGAATGTAAGGAAAAGATCTTGCAGAGGAGGCATCGCGCGAGTGATACTTAATATATCGCAAGCGTTAATAGGCTACGGTACTCGCTTAACAGCAGGTGGGCCGTATGCTTGTATACTTCCCGACGTAGTATAAAAAAAAAATCTTGCGCCCGAATAGAGCGCCGCCGCAAAACGGCGCGCAGGAGCCTCGCCCGACCCCTGTGATAAGTGGACAAGGGCTACCAATCCAAAAGGAAATCCGTTTCGCAACCTGGAACATTGGCACGCTGACTGGACACGCGACAGAGCTGGCCGACGTGCTCTCCAGGAGAAAAGTGGCCGTGGCGTTCCTGCAGGAGACTCATTGGAAAAGTAGCATAGATCCCGGCTTATTGGGAATGGCTACAAACTGATCAATACCAGTGCACCTAGTGTAGAACAGGGTAGCCATAGTGCTCTTTCGGTAGTTTCAGGATGACGTCTTGGAGGCAAATCGGTTCAGTGACCGACTTATGACTGTAAGAGTGCTTATCGATAGAATTATGATGAGTGCCACTTGATGAGTGATTACGTGCCGCAGGCCGATTGCCTGGTCACCTGCAAGAGCAGGAGGCACACTACTCAAATCGATTTCCAACTGCGAAGTCATCCCCGGCGAGAGTCTCACTGCACAACACCGTCTCCATGTCATGGACCTCTGCGCGAGGTCCAAGGATGGCCGCCTCGAGCACTTCAGACGTCAAATTAGGTGGTGACTGCTTGATAAATCCAAGTCCCAGGAGTTCGCCTCGGCTAACTTAGACATGTGCGCAGGTATCGGAAGCGGAACAGTTCAGTACTATAGGGATAGGATTCAAGCGACCATTAACCAGGACGGCCCTGGCGGAGCTTGGAAAAACTAAAGGGGGCGCATGTGTGACAGGGAGACTTGGTGGTGAAACGACACAGTCCACAGGGAGATTAGGGTGAAGAAAGCCCTCTTTAAAAAGTGGCAAGCGTCCAGTAGGTCGATTCTACTAAAAAACTGCAACTGCACTGCAGCGCGGCGTGTGTCAAAATGCGTACATGCGACGTTTCGTTAAACGTCGCTGCTGTCAGATTACTTAACGAAACGTCAAAATATACGCATTTTGACACACGCCGCGCTGCAGTGCAGTTGCAGTTTTTTAGTAGAATCGACCTACAGATCTTCTGATGTCCGTGACGCACATAGGACTGCCGCCGTAGCCTAACGCTTACAATATATTAAGTATCACTTCACGATCACTTGCACGATGCTACCTCAGCTGCTAACATAGCAACTTCTTACTGCTTACTGGAGAACTCATTCACACGCAGAAACACAACAACCCTCTATGGAGTTGTTATTTGGCTGCGGTTTTCTATGGAGTGGACGTACATCCTCAGGCGGGTTGCTTTGAGGCGCCCTACCTCCCTTAAAAATACCTAGACAAACAAACATGTTTATGCACACAAATGTTTATCTTGTGTAGGAATCGAACCCACGAGCTTCTTTCTCCACCATGCTATCTCTGCTCTAACTTTACTTAAAAATACTCTTCATTGGTATCTACAGTACCGGGTCATATCTGAAACTATTTCATGTTTTATATTATAAAAACATTTACGAGTATATACAACATCAAATGCAAATGCGAGAGCTTGAATTTTGAAGCGCTCGTACGGTCGCGTACAGGTTTACCACGGCTTGGAAAATAATAAATACGTGTACAAAAATATCTAACTAAATGTCCAGTTTTTGGCTAAACCTAAGCACACGGTGGATAATAATTAAAATATTTTTTTATAAGTTTATAAACACGTTTCATTTTGAAGTACCTAATATTGAGTAAGTAATATCGCTCAGTCTATTTCTTTAGTCTACTACGAAGTCATAAGAGAACAAAATGTTTCCAGATTTACGTTATGTGGCGTAATATAGAAAGGTACTGAATAATAATCAGTAATTCGGTAAAGTGAGTTCTGCTGTTGTGAGCATTGAAGACTATATTGAGAGACTATAGCCTTAAAATTGCTTCGTGATAAAAAAAAAATACTTATTGGCGAAATTCTTCAATAGTTTAACAATCATTAACAATTTAAATTTCTAAACAATGAACGTACAGTGTAGTCCTGATATATGTCATTTTTTTATACTACGTCGGGAGGCGTACAAGCATACGACCCACCTGATGTAAAGCGGGTACCGTAGCCTATTAACGCTTGCTATGCCTCCTCTGCTTGACCTCTTTCGAATTTCCCAAAAGCCTCTTTCTCGAAGTTGGATCTTCCTACCTGGACTGTCTGTCCTAGGTAGACATACTCATAAACAACTTAAAGAACCGAGCTCCCAACTGAAACTGGAGTGGGTAGAACATGAACATTCGACATGATCTTCGTTTTGTCCATGTTCATTTTAAGACCCACTCGTTAGGATGCTCTGTTGAGATCTTCAACCATTGTGTTCTAGTCCTCCAGCGATCTCGCCATGATTACTATATCATCGGCAAACCAAAGCTTAGTAAAGGTGAGTGAATACTCGCCTTTGATATTGGTACCGTTGCTTTCCAGTCCAGTAGCTTGAAAATGCTTGCATGCTATGCAGCCGTGAACAGTTTCGGAGAAACAACGTCTCCCTGTCTCCATCCTCTCTGCAATTGAATAGGTCTCGTACCTCTGCTCCTGTAGTCGGATCGACATGGTCGCGTTTTCGTACATACTTCGATATACCTGTAACAACATGAAAATAACGAGTTCCATTTCCAATAATTATAAATATGCATATAAATCTGAAAACACGAATTTAGTACATGCGGAAATTCTACCCGGGGACCATTTGATCAATAGGCCCGTTTCTTTATCCACTGTATCACTGCTCCGCAACATCAATCTGTCGACCGATTCTACTAAAAATCTGCAACTGCACTGCAGTGCGGCGTGTGTCAAAATGCTTAAATTTTGACGTTTCGTTAAGCGATCTGACAGCAGCGACGTTTAACGAAACGTTTACACATTTTGACACCCGTCGCGCTGCAGTGCAGTTGCAGTTTTTTAGTAGAATCGGCCTATTGTATCCCCGATTTTATTATCATCAATTTATGAATTGCCTCCCACAATGCAAGCAAATTTAAAGACGTATTAACGTCGGAAAAACAACATTTTGCTTGTGGCTGGTGAGAAAATAGATAATTCGTCTCTCGCACACTCTCTTCGCCACAAGAAAGCTCTCCGACAGAAAAGTAATTTCGCGGGCACACTAGTTTCGCATTCATCCGTCTTAATGAAAACACGGAGCAGTCTCACCAGTGCGTTTACACAGTGCACTCTCTGAAATATTAAATTGTTACGCTGCCATTTTGCTAGTCACATTTTCTGACGTAATATTCTTAGCTCGTATAAGCTTGCTAATTTGATGGTATTACCTTTAGTTCAGTTCAAACAGTCATTACTTTTATTTTCTCTTTTCAGTGAAAATATCAACTTTTTTTATATACGATGTCGGGAACCGTAAAACCATACGGACTATAATATAAAGCGGTTACCATAGCCTATGACAATTACAATACATTAAGTATCACTCACTCGCCACCCCTGCAGCTGCGGGTTTCTGTGAGGTAGATGTACTTTCCTAGAAGGTCTGCTTTGATGCACCCTACCTCTCTTGAGTTTTGACATCTATCACTGCGTAAGTAATTCGTTGGTGAAGAGAGCAAGTGAGGTAAGCAAGCAAGCAAGTCTAGTATTACCGACACCACATTCGCATAGGCTTAGTAACACAAATGGTATTTTCAACCGTAAAGGTTATCTCATAAAAAAAATTAAGATGTGGAATGTGGAACGAGCTCGGTTCGAACTCGAGCTCGGTGGCTAAGTCGTGAAGACGCGACTTTGACACCAACGCTCATGGGTTCAATTCAAGTCTCCACACTTGTGTGCATGAACATGTCTGTTTGTCTTAGTCTGGATGTTTTAAGAGAGGTAGGGCGAATCAAAGCCTGTCTGGGAAAGTACCTCCACCTCACAGAAAACCGCAGCCAAATAACAACTCCCTAGACTGTTGTTGTGTTCCTGCATGTGAGTGAGCTCACTAGTAAGCTCCTTAGGAGTTGCTGTGTTAGCAGCACCGAAAGCATCGCGCGAGTGATACTTAAGGTATTAGGTACATGCGTTCATAGACTCATAGTTCATTGATGTAACTGATTTACATCAGGTGAGTCGTATGCTTGCATACCTCCCGACGTTGTATAAAAAACACCGTTATAAAAATAAAATCGACACATGTTTAAAGAAACAAAACGATGCCTTCGCTATACAGGATGCGAATTGCTGCCTATTGACAGAAAATAGGCTGCTCTCAGAAAGCTGTACTTTATGCAATATGTAACGGTCTAGACAACCCCAAATATAGACACTGGAGTTCAGTCCACCAGCGAGAACACAAAGTAACGTGGAAACTTATGTCGCAAGTTTGTTACATGAAAATAAGTTATTAATATGCTGTGAGTTCAGTTCATATTCTAACTAGTCCGGTCATAAATACTGTTACGTAGAAACTTTTCTTTTTTTCAACTCTTTAATTATTTTGAATTTGGAACGCGTTTATTATGTTAAAAACTTCTTTCGATTTCCCGCCGTTTTACACATTTTTTTCGTGTTTATTATCAAATTACAATATGGTAATGGATGAAAGAAAAGAGGATTACAGTGATTGCCTTGCACATTCAAAAGTTTGGTATAAGCCGTATCCTACTATCGTCAGATATATCAACACTTCCTCTGTTGAAGACCATAAAAGGTCGGGGCGACCACATGCTGTTAGAACTACAAACTTTATAAGAGCTGAAGACTGGCCCTCATCTAGCCCTGATCTGAAACCCTTAGACTACAAATTATGGTCAGTTTTAGAGGACATGGCCTGCTCGAAACGACACGCCCACATTATGTCTCTTAAGAAATCTCTGGAGCGAGCAGTCGCTAAATTGCCCATGAAAACAGCACGTAAAGCTATAGATTCGTGGCCAGACAGATTAAAGGCCTGTATCAAAGCCAAAGGTGGCCATTTCGAATAAAATCATTATTTTTATTTATTGCTGAGACTTCCATAAATATGTACTCGTACATATAAGTTTTATTAAGATTACATTACTTCATAAATAAATAAATGCATATTCATTTGTAACAGAACATATGGCCGGACTAGGTACAATCACCATTACTATTTTATTAACATCTTATCTTTATTTTCTTCTTCTTTCTAGCGTTATATTGTTTCCTAATCTATTAAAATTATTAAGGAGTTAGCGAAGGTACTGATTTTAACATGGAGCCGCGGCCGTCAAAACGCCACTGCCATAAAGAAAAATATAGACATTTCTTAAGTTTGGTCACACGTATTTCGAAGTATAATTTCTCGGACGTACGGGTTTCCACGCGATGTTTTCCTTCACCGCCGAGCTATTGATAATTACAGATATTACAAATAAGTACATAAATCCGAAAACACGAATTTAGTATGCTCACACTGGGACTCGAACCTGGCACCAGTCTGTTAAAAGGCTGGTTCTTTATCCGCTAAGGCATCACTACTCCGTTTATATTTATGTATTATGAACTATATTAATTTCTTTTTCAGCCCATGGGACTGGCGAGCGTGCATGAAAAGAGCTATGATGGAAGGGAGTAAGGTACGTAAGGACCGCGTCTCAATGCGCTCAGTTCTCTCTGCCTACACCGGAAGCGACCGGGCGTGATATGCATACATATTTTTTCATACGGATGTGTGTATCCGAAAAATAAATACAGTATTTATTTATTATAAAACCCATAACTAACTTTTGGCGAGCTCGGTGGGGCAGTGGTTAATAAAGCGACTTTGACACCAACGCTCGTCGGTTCGGTGTGGATGAACATGTCTGTTTGTCATGATCTGGGTGTTTTTAAGAGAGGTAGGGCGCATCAAAGCCCGTCTAGGGAAGTTCCTCCACGTCACAGAAAACCGCATTGAAACAACTCACTGAAGGTTTGTTGTGTTCCTGCGTGTGAATGAGGTCACCAGTAAGCTCCTAAGGTGTTGCTTTGTTAACAGCAGATGTGGCATGATTGCGTGATACTGATAGATAGCGTCAAAGATTGATCAATGTATTACAAACATTCAGAGGCTAGGGTAACCGCTTTACATCAGATAGACCGTACATCTGTGTGCCGTTTTCTGTTTTCGACGAGTTCGGTGGCTCAGTCGTGAATGACGCGACTTTGACACCGACGCTCGTGGGTTCGATTTCCACACAAGTCGAACATTTGTTTGCATGAACATGTCTGTTTGTCTTGATAGGATGTTTTACGAGAGGTAGGGCGCATCAAAGTAGCCCGTCTGGGTAAGTACCTCCAAGTCACAGAAAACCGCAGCCAAATAACAACTCCCTAGAGGGTTTTTGTTGTGTTTCTGCGTGTGAATGAGGTCACCAGTAAGCTCCTAAGGAGTTGCCTTATTGTTGAATTAGCAGCAGGAGGCATCGCGCGAGTGAAACTTAATGTATTACAAGCGTTCATAGGCTACGGTAACCGCTTTACATCAGTTAGGCCGTATGTCTGTATGCTACCCGACGTTGTATATAAAAAAACCAAGTACTTTACAGAAACGTCGATATATTTTAGGGCAGCGACAAAACTGGGAGTGATAAATAGAAACGGTAGGCAAGCTCGGGAGCACCGCCGTCTGTGTAATCCGTATAAATCTGAAGTTGGCGTCACCCAGCCTGTACCCATGTCAAATATACTTACCAGTAAGTACTGCGGACTTAACTCACAGGATACCGTGCACAAATAACAATCCCCTGGTGTTCTGATGTAGTTCTGTGCGTGAGATAGGATAAGTTTTCACTCTATACTTGACGATTGCAATCTATATTATTGGAATCGATGTGTTAGGTAACAACTCACAATTTAGGTCTCAATAGTTTTGGATATCTGATAAACCGTGGTGGAGCTTCACTTGACTAGCAATCTCTTTGAGGTTTTTTAATGCCTTATTTGTCATATTGCTGTCTCTCACTTTGCCAAGAGGGGAAGTCAATTCCAAAACTTCCTACTGTTACAAAGTTCTGATTAAATTCGTTGTGAGTTCCAAGGCAGCAGTAGTTTAACCCCCGGGACAGCAATGGACTTCACTGTTCATTGCCTTTTTGGTGGGCGCCGCTGTTAATTCTGGCTACACAGGAGACACAGCGGTGGGAATGAGTGGTGCGCCTGTCCCGTTATATTTGACGAGTTCGATGGCGCTGTGGTTAGTAACGGTCCTTTGATACCAACGCTGTTCATAAACATGTTTGTTTGGTCTAGCAAAACCCTAGAAGGTTGTTGTGTTCCTGCGTGTGAGTGAGGACACAAGTAAGCTCCCAAGGAGTCGCTGTGTAAACAGCAGAGGAGGCATCGCGCGAGTGATACTTAATATATCTCAAGCGTTAATACGCTACGGTAGCCGCTTTACATCAGGTCGGTCGTATGCTTGTATGCCTCCCGACGTAGTATAAAAAAAGATGTTAATACTTAATGTACTGTAAGTGTGCATAAGGATAAAAAAGCCGTCGAATGCGAGTCAAATATTTTTTGCAATTTTTTTTTGTGTTGTACCTAATTACAAATTTACGGTTTTCGGAGTGTTTCTTTACTTATGCTACATGACATCGCTTCTTACCAAATCTGGTGATTCTAGGTCAACGGGAAGTACCCTGTAGGTTTTGATTCCCTTGCGAGTAAACAGCCGTATCTTTTGATTGCGTTGACTTAAAAGTTTGATTGTTTTCACTACTCGAAGGGATTGCAGATCTGAGTATTGATTTCAGCTTGATAACCCCATCCGTTCTAAGAAAAAAGTCTTGACAGACGGACAACAAAGTGATCATATAAGGGTTCCATTCTTACTTTTGAGGTATGGAACTCTAAAAAAGATAAAAAAATATTAATTTGCCATTAGTCCTTACAGGCTCTTATACACGTCTTACATTCTTTAAATCAGGTCATATTGTATACTATTATTTTTTCATTACTTTAATCTCTGTTTTTTAAGTATACCATTTTTCGAAAAATAATTAGCGAAAAGAAATGACAAAAAAAAAACTTGCCAATATAGGTATTTTTTCAAATTGCAAATTTCTATTACAAAAAAAATATGTCAGCACAATATTATGGTGTAAAGTGGCACATTAAAGATATATTAATTCATGTGCTGAATCATTTCCAGGTATCTCTATCAGTCAGATATTCATTGATTCTGTAATAACCCTTCTTACATAGAGTATTTTCATGTGCTTTTTGAACATATTGTCAGGCAAGGACAGAACTGTTTCAGGTAATTTATTATAGAATCGAATACAATTTACAACAAAATATCTATTAGTCTTAGCAAGCCGATGTACCGGCAAACGCAATCTATTCCTGCTTCTAAGATTTTCACTACATTTTGAAAACAACCCGAGCATACATTATGTTCTCATAAATATATTGAGAGGTAACCGTGAGGATATTTATTACTTTAAATAGATCTCTAAGTGATTCCCTGGAGCCCATGTTATAAATAGAGCCGATGGCTCTCTTTTGTAATATAAAAATAGTTTTGTTGACGCACCTTCACTATATGTCAAGGCGTTACGGGTGGCCGTCAATTTGTTATTGCGTGTGTACCTACATATGGGTGAATTATATTTGTAACGGCTCACATTCGCTATAAAACAGTGGCATCGCTAACAGCTCCGTGGTTTTAATTTCTCTGACACCTCATCGGCCTTGCTTTTAATCGTCGAGTTGGACGCACCAACAGTTTCAATGCCGGCCACTTTTTCCCACAACAGTATATTTTATATATATTCAAAATATATAATATGTATATATATAAATATATATATATATACGTCCACCTGTGTTGAGGGTACCTTATCACCACAGTAACACTTACTCGCCACGCTGTTCAACTGTGCATTGGCAGGGGCCAGTGTTTTCAAGTCATCTATCGACAACAGCCGGGAACGACGACTGAACGTGCCCATCAAGCACTAAGAAACAAGAGATAGGTAAGCCTATCTACAGACAGGTTGCAGTCTATGTTGTTTAACCTGCATTTTCAAGTATAGTGACACGCGCGACGGGTGTGCGGGATTGGAGAGCTTTGTCTTCCTCTTAAGACAACAATCTTATCTTTTCCTATATATACAACGTCGGGAGAAATTCAAGTTTGTGAAGTGACAAGTGGCTTGTAACCAATGATATTGTATTTAAAGAATACGTATATTCATACTGCGCGTCGTTTTGTTATTGTTCCACTACGACATTATAGTACTTACTAAGGCGTATATAGATTACAACAATGAAGGGGATAGATAATACGGAACGCATGATATAGAGAGAGATAGCTATCTGTCAAGAGTTGCGCTTGAAATACGTCAGCGCATCAAAGAATAGCGCATATTAGACCAATTGGGTTAATTTCATTGCCTCAGTTTTTGCGCGCTAGTGCGACATCTACCTCTTTTTAATACAATATCATTGCTTGTAACACATTAAGTCTTAACACAGCTACTCCTTAGGAACTTACTGGTGACCTCGCTCACATTCATATACACGACAACCGTCCAGGGCTTAACTGGCTGCGGTTTTTTGTGAGGAAGCGACTTTTTTATACGGGCTGCTTTGATGCACCGTACCTCATAAAAACACACAGACCGAGAGAAACAAATATGTCATTGCACACAAATGTTTGTCCTGTGTGAGAATCGAACCCATGAGCGTTGGTGTTAAAGTAACGTAACTAACCACTGCGCCACTGAGCTCGTCAAAAATTATGTATTTAACATACTATAACTTTTCTAAAGTCGAGTTAAAACTTGAAGTTATTTCACAACCAAGATTACTGATAGACAAAATTCCCTTCCAGCGCTGTCTATCATAACAATTTGTAACGTTTTAACCAAATAAAATGCTAGTTTCTGCCTGCTTTGCACATTGACATGATATTAAATGTCTCCAGGTATTGCCGGTAGATGGCGCTATAAATAAAAATGAATAATATTTCTATTTGTAAGTAATTCATTCCAATAAAAAACGTGGCTGCAACTGCTTGAACTACGTCTAAATTTTACTTTTTTTTTTAAATTTCATTTTAGGGTCGGCAACAAATGAGTGACACCCCTGGTGTTGCAAATGTCCAAAGGCTACGGTGACTGTTTACCATCAGGCAGGCTGTATACTTGATTGGCACCTTAGTGGTATAAAAAAAACTCCAAAAACCCAAGATGACTTCGAATGTTTACGTAGTAGCTCTTAAAACAAAAAAAGTGTGTGTGTATTTATATAAGACTAATGTATGAGCACGTGGAACATGAGAATCATTGCCCATTAACTTCTAATCGTTCCACCAGGATCGTCCTCACCATATCAATCGTTACTCATCCCAGTTCGCAGGTGGCGCAGTCGCAAATGACGCGTCTTTCACACCAACGCTCGTGGCATCGATTCCCACACAGGACAAACATTTATGTGTATGAACATGACTGTTTGTCTTTGTGTGTTTTTAACAGAAATAGGACGCATCAAGTTTTCCCGTCAGGGGAAGTACTTCCATTTCATAAAAACCGCAGCCAAATAACTCCCTAGAGGACTGTCGTGTTCCTGCGTATGAGTGAGCTCCCCAGTGAGCTACTAAGGAGTTGTGTTAGCAGCAAAGGAGGCATCGCACGAGTGATAATTAATGTACCTGTTACGAGCGTTCATAGGCTACGGCAATCACTTTACATCAGGTGGGCCGTATGCTTGAATGTCTACCGATGTTATATAAAAAAACATACCACTGCAGAGGAACGAATCTCCTTTGAACCGAAGGTGTTCAGAGCATCCGTTACACTGATATCCTGCGGATTAGCGGAAGCCAGTGGTTTCAAGGCATCCATAGACCATTGGCTTAACGACAGTCATCTAGCGACAAGCCAGGACCGATAGCTTAACGTATCCTCTACCGCACTGACAAACTCTTGACAACTAAAGTCATAAACTTTATGTTTATCGGCTGCGGTCGACGTTGCTTAACCTGCATGTTCGATTAGAGTGCAATCGAGCTACTCCATTATCCATACGGCGAATATTTTTACTGGAATAAAGGTAAAACTCACAATATTTGACCGTCTGTTTACATCGTCACCATCATCTCAATCGTCCACTGCGGAACACAGTCCTCCCCTCTAGAGTGCCATTCGTCTCGATCCTGTGCCACCTGCATCCATCGACTCCCTGCAAACCTCTTGAGGCCGTCGCTCCATCTAGTGTGGGGTCGTTTCACATTGCGTGTACCAGTACGGGGACGCCATTCGAGAATCTTTCTTCCCCAGCGGTTGTCGGTCCTACGAAGTATATGGCCGACCCACCACTTCAGCTTATGCAGCAGCTATGAGTTCTACTGCGGATATCCTCATTTCTGATTCTATCACGCAGAGAAACCCGAGCATAGTCCTTTCCATGGCCCGCAATGAAGGGTCACATCTAAGTTCCGTATGTCACCACTGGCAACACACGCTGTTCGAAAACATTGCTCTTCAGGCATTTTTTTGGATTATTTACCTATAGAGAACCGATGATGATTCACCGCTACAGGTCAGTAAAGTAGAACGCACAGCTCTTATTGGTTAGTTAGCGGACCAACAACGCGGCACTTATCGTCTTATAGGTTAAAATTTTCTTCCATTGATCAATAGACAACGAAATATTTAGGCGCTAAAACATAACGCTGTATGACCGCGGGTGCCTTCATGTGAGTCAAGCATTAGGTCAGCTGTTTGTTCTAAACTTCGATACTGCTATATTAAAAAGTATCCGTTTATTTATTTGAGTTAAAACAATATTTCTTACCGCCGAGTCAATATTGGCAGCGTGCGGAATTTTAGCCCCGCAAACATTTCGAAGGCAGTGTTTGCGGGCCGGACTAGTCAGTTGTTTACTGGGATTACTGCTTTTGAGACTGAACTGTGACCGGAGACACAGGATCATTCTGAGAACACTCCAAGTAACTTCCTTATCAGCATACTTTTTATATAAAATCGGCGTGCAAACATACGATCTACATTATGTTATGTACCTACGATACTTGTGATAATGCTTGCAATTCTGGAAGTAGTTCGCGTTGCTGCCTCTGCTGCTAACACAGTGACTCCTTAGGAGCTGACTGGTGATTTCACTCACTCGCGGGAACACATCCAGGAAGTTGAGAAAACCACAGCCAAGTAACAACTGCCGGGAGGGTTGTTGTGTTCTTGCTTGTGAGTGAAGTCACCAGTACCATCCAGTACGAAGGAGCTGCTGTGTTAGCAGAGAGGTGGCGTCCTGCAATCTACGAACAAATAGCCTGCAACTGATACTTAATGCATTGAAAGCATTCATAGGCTACGCAAACTGCTTTACATCAGATAGGCTGTATGATTTTTTGCCACCCGACGTTGTATAAAAAAATATTATAGCGCAAATATGCTAATGTAGTATTGGGTCGTGTCGTGGTCGTGTCGGATAGTGTAAGAACAAACGTCAAGTTGAGAGACTATAATTTTAATACAAACTATGCAATTACAGAGCTTTTCGACGGAGACGACGGACCGCAAGTACTACCACAATGCTTACTCCACTAATATCGGTAGGGGGTGTACAATGAGCTTGAAAGCACCACCTACGATATAGTCGAGGGCCCTAATTCTGAATACCGATGACATTTTTTTTTTTTTTTTTTTGACCTGACTATGTAGTTAGCCCCGAGTGGGCTGTCACTACGTCACTGGACTAGAACCGATGACATTACATGACATTACATGTTGTCCTACCCATGTTTTGCTTGGAGCGTAACCATAACGCGATTTAGATACAGCGTGATATGGAATAGCGCCATCTAGCGTTGGGCACGGCAACTACTATAAGTGGTAATACTACACTAACGTAAATTTGTTGTAATATCTAATTGACGATTTAAGAATAGACCGATATTGGCAAGTTTCTTCCGGCACTTCTTCTTCGCCAATGGTCTTTTCCCAAATACTAGTACATACACTAAAGGAGAAAAATAATAACTTACAGATTTCAATAATATACAAGCAAAATTAAAAAAAATCTAAGACGTGTCTAAGTGCCCGCGCTCGCCCAATCGAAAAAAAAACTATTTTAATCTCTCTTTTATCTTTTTATACGTAAACTCGATTGTAGAGAATAGCATGCGTGTGTCGTTCTAACCAAACACACACGGTTTATCTACCTCGACCTTCTCAGTGCTTCGGAGGGCACGTTAAGCCGTCGATCCCGGCTGTTGTCGATAGATGACAGTCGTTAAGCAAAGTCAGTGGCTCTCGGTCGGTTTGAAAATACTGGCCTCCGCCAATCTGCAGTTCAGCTGCGTGGTGGAGTATGCTCTAAACCCCATCGGTTGAAGGAAGACCCGTATCCCTGCAGTGGGATTAGCCAGGGTTGGTTTAATATTGGATACGTAATCTAGCTGTTCTCCTTGGCTTCAACTGCCCCGTAGCCTATAACCTTCCTCAAGACTTGTGCTATTAAATGCATAAAGAATTTTTCAAATTCGACCGGTAGATCCAGAAAGTATCGCGTTCAAACAAACGAGAGAGGTAGGGCGCATCAAAGCAGCCCATCTGGGGAAGTACCTCCACCTCACAGAAAACCGCAGCTCTCGCAACAACTCCCTAGAGGGTCGTGGTGTTCCAGTGTGTGAGTGAGGTCACCGGTAAGCTCCTAAGGAGTTGCTGTGTAAACAGCAGAGGAGGCATCGCGCGAGTGATACTTAATATATTATAAGCATTAATAGGCTACGGTACGGACTACTTTACATCAGGTGGGCCGTATGCTTGAATGCCTCCCGACGTTGTATAAAAAAAAAATAGAAATAAATTAATAAGAAATAAGTTATACGATACAACAACGTTTGCCGGGAATATTTGCTCCATTCTTTACACGACTAAAGATGTTCGATTGTTTTATGGAGTGTTCCACTCAGCGCCAGTGAATCGTATCGCGTATTCACTTGTACAATGGAACGACTCGGCGCTATCTCGAGACTTGTTCAAAGAAGGAAAGTAATTGTCCTAGCGCACAATGACGTGCGCTTGTTCCTGCATTTTGTAAGATAAAGGTTTTTTTTATGCGAGGTCGGGAGGCACCCGATGTAAAGTGGCTACCGTAACCTATGGACGTTTGCAATTCAGAAGCTACCGTTTCGTGACACCGGTGCTACGAACACAGCAACTCTTAAGGAGTTTACCGTTAAGTTAGTTCACTACTATTTGGTTTTCTTTGAGGTGGAAATAGGTTTAATGTTATATGGTTGCGGTTTTCTTTGAGGTGGAGATTGGTTTGATGCGCTCTACCTCCCTTAAATTAAAATAAAAATCATATTGGTATTAAAAAGATTTTCTTTCTTACCACGCTGAATGGCAATTAAGCCTACCTGCAGCCCGCATGATACATAGCGGTTGACGTGTTCGTAGCAAATAGAGAGTATCACTCGCACATTGTTGCCCAGAAGTGAGGACCTTAATTGAAACCTGACTAAGTCTCTAGCATTGAATAGACAATGTTTCCACTTTTTTAGAATCTAATTATGTATCTTATTCTAAACAAGAAATCATCCTTGAATTACATTTTTGTGTACCACTAAGAAGGCAAACTGTCCGATTATAAGCAGTTACCGTAGCCTACGGACATTTGCTACAACAGCGGTGTCACTCATGCCGATCCTGTAAAAACCTCTTCAAGCCTTCTGAAGAAACCCATAAGTTCCAACTTCTTTTAGAATTTTTTTTGGGATGCAATTTGATCTAACTAACGCTTTGGTGGCGGAAGCACACAAAGCAGGTTAGATCAAATTGCATATAAATTTGACTTTCGCAAAATAACGCCTGAATCTATTAACAATTTTTTTGGGAGCTACGATATATTAACAAAGAAGAAATCTTAATCCTTCAGTCTTCTATTCTTTCTCCGATTTTAGTACGAAATACAAAACTCGCAAACGGAAATATGTGGTTTCAATAAATCAAAGTGCATTTTAAGCAGAAATCCAATAAAGGAGCGCAGAGAATGCATTCGACCTGTAGCGCTGGCTGCTCTCGATTGCATATTTGCCGGCGGATGGAGCCGCCGCGAGGATCATCTCGATCATCTCGCCGGGATTCACCCGCAGCGAGACGTCTACATTCACGACTTTACGGAAAATTTTGTGCAACAAACTATTCTGCATAGAATATTGTTAACCTGTATATACACAAGGTTGGTGGTGATCTCACTCGCAGGAACATAACTACCTTCCAGGGGGTTGATATTTGGCTGTGGTTTTCTATGAGGTGGAGGTACTTCCTCAGACGATCTACTTTGATGCGCTCTACCTCTTTTAAAAACACCTAGATCAAGACAAACAGACATGTTCATGCTTGTCTTGTGTGGGAATTGTACAAGTGCCCTGGAGCCACTGCCCCACCGAGCCAGTCATATCAACCACTTCGCCGTCTAACTCCTCTGTGACCAGACATGACATTTTTAAGAGAGGAAGGGTGCGTCAAAGCAGCCCGCTTGGGGAAGTGCTTACACCTTAGGTTGTTGTGTTCGTGCGAGTGAGTGAGGCTATCAATAAACTCCCGAGTAGTTGCTGTGTTAGCAGCTGAGGTGGTATCGTGATCGACACTTAATGTATTGCAAGCGTTCCCAGGCTACGGTAACCGTTTCACATCAGGTAGGCCGTATGCTTATACGCCACCCGACGTAATATTAAAAAGAAATAGACGGTTCAACCCATGTTATTTAGAAGGAGGGTAGCTTGCCTTTGAATTAATGGTTATGTATATCTTCACGAAAGTGTCCTTGAGGGTTAGACGGTGATTCAAAACATAAATGATAAGAACCTAAATTAAATATGCTTATTTATTAAATTCCTAATGAGAAAATAATATTTCAATAATGAATTACGACATTAACTGAGTACTGGGTATTTAAAGCGAGTTACTCTGCCGAGGTCGAGTACTACGTAACGTGCCCAGTAGGCCGATTCTGCTAAAAAACTGCAACTACACTGCAGTGCGGCGTGTGCACACACCGCGCTGCACCGCAGTTGCAGTTTTTTAGTAGAATTGGCCTACAGTACGACGAGTACAGAGTAATTATCCTAGTACTCGGCGCATCTCTACTGGTTACCTGTTTATTATTGGAGGATCTCGGTGGCGTCGTTTCACTTTTCGTTTAAATCGAACACGCAAGTTAACCAATGTCGACAGCAGATTGCTCGCGGATCTGTTAAGTCATCTCGAGTTCCTCCGCGATCACGTTCAGTCGTCGGTCTCGGCTGATTTCGATAGATGACGATCTTAATGATCGTCAGAGCAAAAAGAGAGGTTTTCCCAAGGGTAGGCCGATTCTACTAAAAACTGCAACTGCACTGCAGCGCAGCGTGTGTCAAAATGCGTACATTTTGACGTTTCGGTATTCTGATAAGCGATCTGACAGCAGCAATGCTGCAGTAAATGACTCGCTATTCTGTTAAAAAACCTGCACTGCACCTGCACGTTTCCTACAATATAACCGTATTCTGTTAAATTGTTTTGACATTTGTATTGCGATGACAGAAGTTTTGAAGGAGTTTATGTGCAGTTTTGCTTACGTTAGTCTCAAGCAACTTTTGCGAAGAGAAATTAATATTCTGAAGCTGTGATTTATATTGCAAAATATTTGTTTTGTTTTGTTTTGGGAAATGTTTGTAGGAATATATGATTAAGTAAAGCTTCTTTTCGGTTAGAAATACCTCTACGCCGGCAACGAAGGGCAATCCGGCCATTTTATTAGTTTGAAAGATGGTAACATGACAGGAGTTAAGTAGTTCATTTGCAGGATACGCACAGTTGCAGTGTAGTTCCAGCGTAGTTGCAGTGCAGGAAACTTTAATGGAGTACACGTATTGGCAATGCAGTATTCCTGCACGATTCAAGGTACAGGTGTAAACGTGCAGTTACAGTTATTTAGCAAAATTGGCCTACAGGTTCTTCAAGAAAGGCGTGAAGAGGTTCCTACAGGGTCGGTAACGCAGGAGTGATACCCCTGGTGTTGCAAATATCCATAGGCTGCGGTAACTGCTTACCATAACACATGCCGTATGTTTGTTTGCCACCATAGTAGTATAAGACAAAAGAGAGTCCGGGCTGGAGAATTAATTACCTTCTCATAGAGAATGATAGGCAAATAACAATTCTCTGTGGGTTGTGAGTGAGGTCACTAGTAAGTTCCCGAGGAGTGACTACCAGTACGTCAGTGGCGGGGGTGGCAACGCGGGAAATATATTTTCTTTGTAAGAAGGGATATTACAGAATTGATGAACGACTGACTGACAGAGATGGAAATGATTCAGGACATGTATTATATGTGTATAGTATCTTTAATTTTAGAACTTGTCATTGTAACAGAAATTGACGTTTTTTAAAAAAAACCCCTACCTATATGGAAAGTTTCTTTCGGCATTTTTTTTTATACGACGTCGGAAAGCATGCATGAAGCATACCTACTGCCCTCTTGATGTAAAGCGATTACCGTAGTTTATAACGCTTGTAATACATTAAGTATTATTCGCGCGATGCCTCTTCTGCTGCTAACACAGCGACTCCTTAGGAACGCTCTTCAAGCAGGAATACATCAACCCTCTAGCGAGTAGTTATTTGGCTGCAATTTTCGGTGAGGTGGAGGTATTTCACCAGACGATCCAGAAGATCCAGACCAAAATATACAGACATGTTGGTGCACACAAATGTTTGTCTTGCGTGGGAATCGAACCCTCGTATCGAAGTTCGTTAAAACTTCTTTTTCACCAATGGTCATTTCCGAAATGCTGGTAGATTAAAAAATAAATATTAAAGCTACGATCGAGACACGATAAGAATGGAAAAGAAAACCTTTTATCTCATCATTCAAAAACATTGCTTAATTTGTTCAACAAGAATGATCGCCATTAAAATCGAATGAAACATCTGTAAAAAGCCACAAAACTGATTTGAGGAACGTACCGAGGCACCGAACACGCGACGGCCTGTGCCGAGCTGCCGTTTGTGGATTCAATTATATTCAAAGGGACCACAACTCGTGTCTTATTAAATATAGTGGGTTTTTATTAACTGTCGTCACGAAAGGGGTGAACGTACTCACAATTATGACAACGTTTAATGTTACCACTAACTCCGATTCGTGGAAATACAACGACACGGTAGAAGGAAATTATTGTATTTATTTCGTTTGTGCTAATGTGACATAGCAGAGTTTTTCACATGTTTTATGATAAGTGCAGCTTCATTTGCCATCGAAACCTCCTTACGGCTTCATTGAGGAACTCATATTGTAGTATTGAGATAAAACCTTCACAGGAAATTCACTCTGTAGCATCAGGGCTAAAGCATGGATATAAACCTAAGATAATTGAGATTACAAGTGCGACTTTGTCACCGACAAACATTTGTGTGCATGAACATGTTTGTTTGTCTTGGTCTGGATGTTTTAAGAGAGGTAGGGCGCATCAAAGCAGCCCGTCTGGGGATGTACCTCCACCTCACAGAAAACCGCAGCCAGCTCGTGAGTAAGGTTACCAGTAAGCTCCTAAGGAGTTGCTGTGTTAGCAGCAGAGGAGCCGTATGGTGGGCCGTGTGCTTGTAAGGCTCCCAACGTTGTATAAATAAAGGAGCTGTTTTACTCGTAGGTAATAACCAACTCACAGCTACCGGTCGGGATCGGGAGGTACAGTAGAAATAAACTAATTGGCTAGTTCGCGGGTCAACATGGCCCTACTTGTAGACTATTATGTAAAAACGTCTCCCATTATAATAATATTTATTTAAAAATAACAGTCAGATATGATAGTTATGGCAGGAGTCCGTCCCTCTTCTGCAATAGCCCGGTTCTAATAATACCTCCAAATCTCACTTTAATAGCCCACTTTTCCCGACATATTTCCAATAGTCCCAATACCTGCCGTGGCCTGTTCATTGGTATATTGCCCCATTGATATCCCCTGGAGCGGATCACGGCAGGTGTACAACATTACATACAATCTTTTCTAAGGGGCCTCTACGCGTTGGATCTTTATCCCCGCGCAAGCCTATCAAATGACCGGGATTAATACCCGTGAGTAGAAAGATAATAATAATAATAATATTTATTTGTCAGAATACGGGTAAGATACATATAGTTGTTTAAACAAATACAGAAGCCAGTCGTATTCGGCTGTATTTCAGCGTACAAATATTGCGTAAATGAAAATTCGGACAGTGCGTCAAAATAAATATTAAATAAAAAGTGCACTACAAATACTGAACATACTTACAAGAATGCCCAATTACACTGTAACTTCAATACAACTTTTACATTACACACAAAAACTATATGTTCAATGTTCACGTCACTGATAATAATCATATAATATCTTAACTTCACAATTTGGTTAATTGTTTTATTCGTTTAAATATCCATGTACGGAATAATAACACTTTTCTAAAAGCCACGTATTGATCTGTTTTTTAAATTGTTTTGCATTTAAATCCTTAAAGTGATTCGGAAGTTTGTTATAAATCTTGATAGCCATGCAATGCACATTATTTGTGTATAGGGTGAGTCTTTGCTTTGGTATTACAAGCCTATGTTTATTTATTTCTCGTTTACTTAATGTGTTGCTTTTTTTGAATAAGTTTATGTGAGTATGGACGAAGATACATATTTCATAAATGTATAGCTCGGGAAGTGGAAGTAATTTCAATGCTTTAAATAAATTTCTACAACTGTCTAATGGATCTGCACTGCAAATAGCTCGAATACATTTCTTTTGAGCTTTAAGCAGTCCCTATATTTACAGAATTGCCCCAAATAATGAGGCCATATCGTAAAGTTGATTCTACATATCCGTGATAAGTTAGTATAGCTGCTTGCAGCGATGTAGTGTTTTTCATGCGATTTGAAACATAAACAAATTTATTTACTTTTGTACACACTTTATTTACGTGATCTATCCATTTACAGTATTTATCTACCGTAATGCCTAAAATGTTGTCGAATTGACTTTGTCTATTTGTGTTTGATTGTAGTTTATGTGAAGATCTAGTGTACTACTTTTGTATGTTCGAAATTGTATTTCTTTAGTCTTCATCATATTTATGTTTAAATTGTTTATTTTAAGCCATTCTATTGTCGCATTTAGTACGTCATTTATTTTATTTTCATAATGATTTATATTTGCACCATCTATTACTAGCGTGGTATCGTCTGCATATAATACACATTTTTGGTTAATAGACGTGGGTAAATAGTTGATGTAAATAATGAACAGTAGTGGCCCTAAAATACTTCCCTGGGGCACACCACAGTCATTTAAAGAAAAATGTGACCCAAAATTTTTTTTACGATTTCCTACTGTTCTACAAATTTCTACACACTGTTTTCTACCTTTTAAGTAGCTTTCCAGCCAATTATTGGCTAAACCTCATATACCATATCGATTGAGCTTGTCTAACAATTTGTCATGAGATACAAAGTCAAATGCCTTAGACATGTCAAGAAATATAGCAGTTATCGGAACCTGATTATCGAGGCTCTCAGTAATTATTTTAATCAGTGTGTAACAGGCTAAGGCAGTGGATCTGTTTTTTTCTAAACCCAAACTGTTCATCTCTTAATAGACCATATTGAATAAGGAAACTATACAATTTTTTGTACATTAAGATTTCGAGAACCTTTGATAATATTGGTATCAACGATAAGGGTCTAGTTATCTATATTATTATTCCCCATATTTTTTAATAAGGGCCTTACAATCGTGTATAATAGCCTTGATGGGAATTTTCCTTCAACGTATGATAGATTAATAATATGTTGTAAAGGTTGAGATATATATTTTTTACATCTTTTTAAGATATTTGTATTTATTTCATCATAACCAGATGACTTTGTATTTTTTAAACAATCGATCGCTTTTTCAACGTCGCTAGCATTTACAGGAGTTAAGTACAAGCTATTTATGTGATGAGGTATACAGTTTGAGGAACTTCTTAAATTGTCATTGTTTTTGTTCGTCTGATCTATAAAATGACGATTAAATTGTGACAATTGCATTTGCATGCATGTTACAGTTGCATTGGTTACAATTAAAAAACGTTTTTGTGAGCGCGGGGCGCATTCAGCATTCATGTAATTTATTGATTTGTGGCTAAGATGTTTTCGGGAACACCGTTCCTATATGAAATCTATATGTTTGACTGTGTGTGCGTTTGTCTGTGCGTTTGTCTGTGTGTTTGGCTGTGTGTGCGTTTTTTTCGAATATTCGAATTTTGACTTCAGATTCGGATTCAGCATAAAAAAGTAAAATAGGAATGTTCAGGAACACCGTTCCTATTTCATAAGGAGCATGGTCAAATTGGCCGACAAATTAAAAAAAAATTGAATTGTTACTCGTATTTAATTGACGAGCCAGGTGTTCCTCTGGCAATGCAAGTTTGCGGTTTCTCAACTGGTTAAGTTATAGATACGAGTATGTACGAATATAGTAAAGAGGAAATATGGAAATCAAAATATTATATGTCTATTAATTCAGTAACATATAAACCAAGAGACACGGTAAAAGGTACGGTACGGTAAAAAGTTATGACGCTTTGCTCTAACAAACAGACAAATGATACCTATCGTTAGAAATAGATGAATATATATATTAAAACATTTATGCTTTGTGGCGAAGTACATGTAGGCGCGACGCGAGAGCGTGGCCAACCAACTGAATACGAGTTTGACAATTTACCTTACTTTCGTATTGCCATTCTAGAGCGTGTACGACGCATCTATAACTATAAAAACGTCTTAGCATAACATATACCTGAGATAAATATAACAATCTTAAAGTTAGGTAGTGTGCATCTTAGTTCTATTCTTATGTACTATCATTTCTTTATTATTCACAAGTATAACTACATTTGGTTCTATTTCTTTTATAAGTAAATATGGTCCATAGTTTAATGGAGCTAGCTTTGTTCCGGTTCCATTTTTTAGTAACAACTTGCCTCCTGGTTTATATGTTACTGAATTAATAGTATTTCCTCTTTCATTATTAAATTATTCTTAGCGTCCTTTATATTTTACGTAGACATAATCTCCATAATTAACTTGCATTGTATACATGAATTGGAATTTGTAACAAGTGTGCAAGTGATAACGCTATATAAAAATATAATGTTGTCTCATTTTATTTTTCGAAGCAGGTCATGGCAGGCAACTATTCATTCCTTTCACATCTCTCAGCCGCATTAAAACAATATTGCTTTCGAAAGTTTATAGTACGAATTAGAGTAATATTAATTTAAGCTTGAAAGAAAACGTTTCTGACCCATGATGGTTTAATAAAAGACTAGCTGTGCCCGCGACTTCGCCCGCGTGGAATATTATTTATTTATATTAATAAAAATAATTACATCAGCTATCTGCCAGTGTAAGTTCCGTCAAAGTCGGTCCAGCCATTTCAGAGATTAGCCGGAACAAATAGACAGACAGACAAAAATTTATACAAATAAATAAAATTGAAGTGTCTGTTTTTAATATTAACTTGGACAGACGGACAAAAATTGTAAAAATATTCATTTTGGTATATGTGGCGTGTATACATTCCATATGCATTTAGTAAAAAGCGGTTATTTTATTATTACAAACAGACACTCCAATTTTATTTATCTGTATAGAATGTGGTTGGCCCCCTGTTGAGACTTCTGTACTCTAAATTTAAATTCTGACACAGTTATGCAATGGTTATATACTATTACATAGGATACTCGGCAGTGTACATGCTTGTCCAAATACTAGTTTGTATGGAGGGTGTTTAGTTTCGGGATGCACCGACGTATTAAATGTAAAACTCTAGGCTGGCTTAACCTTTCGTTAATAGACGTCTCTTCTATATCTATATTCTCGCTACGGTTTTCTTAGTTTGGGTTCTAGTTAACAGACACATGAAATTATTTCTCAATCCATTCAATTCTTCACACGTTAAAATAATCTTTGATAATACGTCGGCTACGACGTTATCCTTCCCTTTAACGTACATTATTTTAAAGTCATATTCCTCTAAAGCCCAACGAAATTTTGTTAGTCTATTTGATGGATTAGTCATATTGAACAAATATATCAATGGGCGATGCTCAGTTTTAATAATAATCATTTTTACATATAAATACGGCCTAAAATGCTTTATCGACCGAACGATTGCCAAGAGTTATTTTTCTATTGTTGCATAATTTAATTGCAATTTGATCTAACCTGCTTTATGTGCTTCCGCCACCAATTAGTTCATGCGGCTAGCCAGCACCCACCCACTACTGTTAGTTGATGCAACATGCCGACGATACCATGGCTGCTCCGGTAGTAATTGCATGTAAATTTGACTTTCGCAAAATAACGCCTGAATCTACTAGGGAAGTTAGGGCCTGCGGCGCAAACGCAAGCGCGCTTTTTATCTTTTAAATAGGTAACAGCAAGCTGTGTAGCAAGCGCGCTTGGAAACTTAGTGCGTCAATCTAAAAAATGCTTGGGCATTTCATTTTATAATTAAATAAAATTAAAAAAAATAAGTTAAAAAAGATAACTTAGTAAAAATTACCAAAAAAATGTTGAATATTCAAAATTTAATATTTAAAAAAATAAGTTACTTTTTAAAAAATAAACTGAAAAATTTTGATATCGAGTGCTGCGATTACTGCGACGGCCTCGAGGCATCTTGATGAAATTAGAATTAAAAACCCAAAATTTAATATAATTTAATAAAAGACTAATTTATTAAAAAACTAAAAAAACAAAAAGGAAAAGATGAAAAAAAAATAAAAAAGAGGAAAAAGGAAAATTTAGTACTACCACTGCAAAAGCACTGCTCACAGTAGGGACAAATCTTCTTGGACCGATTTTTCTGGAACAAAACTTCTTTTTTTGAAAAACAAATTTCAACTGGCACAACTACGACATCTAGGCTACACGATCACGAAAAAAGGGGGTTTCAAACTATTTTGGTTTTGGAGAAGTAGAGCGTACAAAATACCGAGAAACTGGAGGTCGACCTCACATATTGCTCGCTTGCTATCGCGCGCTTGCAATTAACTGCATAATTAACTCTGCATCAATCAAACCTCGACTGGCGTATGCAACTGGTTCCATTTGAGTTGCTAAGTGTACTACCAAGAGCACCACTACTATCTTTTTGTAACATAAACTCGTTTTCTGGAGAAAAATTCGAAAAATCGAGAACAGATATACACTCTATACACTGGGATATACACTCAATAAATTACTTACTCTACAATGTTTAACAAAATAAATAAATCTGAATTTGAACTAATTCAATTAGTAGCAATCAGTAAAGATAGGAACTTATGGATGTAGGCATAAAAGACTTTGATATCGTCAGTTTGTGTAGTGTGACATACTGCTGGTCATGATAATGCCATGAGTTGCACCTCCAGAGTTGAAATATTTTGTACGGCGGATTTCTCAGCATATATTAAAATTTCCTGCAACGCGACAGCTTTATGTTCCCTATTTTCAATATGGCAATGGTTCGTTGGAACTTTGGCATGTATTACTTTAGAGTTGGAGCTCACAATAAATAATAGCACGAAAGTACCTGTGCTATATACAAAGGAATTTCACGTACACCCACAACCTGCTCATGGCTCCACCGAGCATCTCTCGCTTATATCCAGTTGTGAAATATCGAAATATCAAGAGTTACCGAGAATCCTCATACGCCTTGTATCTGATTTCTGAGCGCTAACAGCTGCTTTACGCTGGAGTGACAGAAAAGTCTAAATGAGTCAGTAGCTTGTTTTCTGCTTGTTGAATTTTTAATTAAAATTAAATATAACAACAAAGAAACCTGTAACATGACACCGAAGATACTGGTTACATGCGGTGCTAGTGATATCCATTTTTTTGGTAATCAAATATACGGAGTCATTTCTAGTATCTGTCAACGTATTTTGACCTAGTTCTATATTTCAACCCAGTACAGAAAATTTTAGGTAGGTAAAAAAAAACTCTGCAAGCAATTATTAAAAACTGAACAAACAACAACAGAAGTGCCTCTCTACTAAAAGATGTAACTTTATAAAGATAGTTTTCATGTTTCCAGGTAAAAACATATCGTCCATCTAGCTCCTCTGGAATATCCAAATTTAGATGATGGATCGAGTTAGTGTGGGCATAGTTTTATTTTTCCCGCAACAAGGGTAAACTGTGTAATATATGTAGATTATCCATAAGTGGGACCGCGGCTTATTATACGGGCCGGGAACATGAACGACCTACTTACTCCGACACCCTTCATTTAAACCCAAACAAACCGATTTAGCAGAATTGAACGGGTTTTTTTGTTTATAATACTTAATTGGCTAATGTATGTATTGTTTAGTGAACACTGACAGCCAATGGATAAGGAACCGGCCTATTTAACAACAGGCCCCAGGTTCGAATCCATGACACACGTTTGGGTCACTGAATCAGATTGGTAAATTTTATTTGTCAACTTCCTCGTTTGAAATTCGCGTCAATGCGTCGAAGTTCCATTCGGATTTTTATCTGCTTTATAAAGTTTAAAAAATTAAAAAGAAAAACACTCAATATTATATTTAAAAATGATATTTCATTATACGCAATCGCGGCTAAATCTGTACATATGGATTCCAATTCGAAGGATATTAATTATTCTCATGATTAGGTATTTGTACGTAGACGAGGAATGAAAAGACCTTAGAGCTAGGAGCCGTGCGTGTCTGCCGTGATTCGGCTCACCTGATCGCGAGGTCGATGGAGCCTCGGGTCGTACGAACTTTGATTATGTAACTAAACACAATTGCGACATTGAAACGCCTGAATATGATTAGTGTAATTATTTAGGTTAACAATACACAATCTATTCTCTGTAATGTGCCTAATGCTAATTAATCAGCTCGTTTCCTAATTGAAATTCAATAGTTTCCTAATTGAAGCAGGCATTGATCATGGTTTAGCTCAATTGGACCAAACGAATGGAAAATGTATTATAGGCTCAGTTTGTACAATGTTGCAAATTTTCAACATTTTCTCTCCGTGAACTGTGAACTAACATAGTCTCATGATTTCAGTGTGCAATCTTGCCAGGTTCTGGGCAAACATATTTAAGCCACACTGACAGATATCTACAGTCTTTAGAAAAGTACCTCACAAAAAAACAGACCAAATAGCAATACGCAGGTACGCAGGTCATATTTGTTTTACTATTGTATATAGAGTCAGTGCTATATTAAGTTTTTAAGCTATTGCATAGCTTTTATCGCGGGCTTTGCGGCGACCGAATCAAGAAATTCCGTAACGAAAATAAAACCTAACACCTCCCACTCCGCCTACCGTATAGCTCGTTTTTGTTTTTCATAATCATCAGATGATGATGATGATCCGTCGGGTGGCAAACAAGTGTTCAGCCTGCCTGATGTGAAACTGTTACACAGCCTATGGACACTTTTAAACTCCGTCGGGTGGCAAATTCGCTGGACAGATGTTGCGTTCATGCGAGTGAGTGACGTTACTACCTCACGGAAAACTGCAGCCAAATAACAAATCCCTGGACGGTTGTTGTGTTCATGCGAGTGAGTGACGTTACTACCTCACGGAAAACTGCAGCCAAATAACAAATCCCTGGACGGTTGTTGTGTTCAGGCGAGTGAGTGACGTTACTACCTCACGGAAAACTGCAGCCAAATAACAAATCCCTGGACGGTTGTTGTGTTCAGGCGAGTGAGTGACGTTACTACCTCACGGAAAACTGCAGCCAAATAACAAATCCCTGGACGGTTGTTGTGTTCAGGCGAGTGAGTGACGTTACTACCTCACGGAAAACTGCAGCCAAATAACAAATCCCTGGACGGTTGTTGTGTTCAGGCGAGTGAGTGACGTTACTACCTCACGGAAAACTGCAGCCAAATAACAAATCCCTGGACGGTTGTTGTGTTCATGCGAGTGAGTGACGTTACTACCTCACGGAAAACTGCAGCCAAATAACAAATCCCTGGACGGTTGTTGTGTTCATGCGAGTGAGTGACGTTACCACCTCACAGGCAACTGCAGCCAAATAACAATTCCCTGGACGGTTGTTGTGTTCAGGCGAGTGAGTGACGTTACCACCTCACAGGCAACTGCAGCCAAATAACAATTCCCTGGACGGTTGTTGTGAGGTAGTAAATAATTGTAAAAACTGCAGCCAAATAACAATTCGCTGGACAGATGTTGCGTTCATGCGAGTGAGTGACGTTACTACCTCACGGAAAACTGCAGCCAAATAACAATTCCCTGGACGGTTGTTGTGTTCATGCGAGTGAGTGACGTTACTACCTCACGGAAAACTGCAGCTAAATAACAAATCCCTGGACGGTTGTTGTGTTCATGCGAGTGAGTGACGTTACCACCTCACAGGCAACTGCAGCCAAATAACAATTCCCTGGACGGTTGTTGTGTTCAGGCGAGTGAGTGACGTTACCACCTCACAGGCAACTGCAGCCAAATAACAATTCCCTGGACGGTTGTTGTGAGGTAGTAAATAATTGTAAAAACTGCAGCCAAATAACAATTCGCTGGACAGATGTTGCGTTCATGCGAGTGAGTGACGTTACTACCTCACGGAAAACTGCAGCCAAATAACAATTCCCTGGACGGTTGTTGTGTTCATGCGAGTGAGTGACGTTACTACCTCACGGAAAACTGCAGCTAAATAACAAATCCCTGGACGGTTGTTGCGTTCATGCGAGTGAGTGACGTTACTACCTCACGGAAAACTGCAGCCAAATAACAATTCCCTGGACGGTTGTTGTGTTCAGGCAAGTGAGTGACGTTACTACCTCAGGGAAAACTGCAGCCAAATAACAATTCCCTGGACGGTTGTTGTGTTCATGCGAGTGAGTGACGTTACCACCTCACAGGCAACTGCAGCCAAATAACAATTCCCTGGACGGTTGTTGTGTTCATGCGATTGAGTGACGTTACCACCTCACAGGCCCTGGACCGTGGCTGCAGTTTTCCGTGAGGTAGTAACGTCACTCACTCGCCTGAACACAACAACCGTCCAGGGAATTGTTATTTGGCTGCAGTTGCCTGTGAGGTGGTAACGTCACTCACTCGCATGAACACAACAACCGTCCAGGGAATTGTTATTTGGCTGCAGTTTTCCCTGAGGTAGTAACGTCACTCACTCGCCTGAACACAACAACCGTCCAGGGAATTGTTATTTTGCTGCAGTTTCCGTGAGGTAGTAACGTCACTCACTCGCCTGAACACAACAACCCTCCAGGAAATTGTTATTTGGCTGCAGTTTTCCGTGAGGTAGTAACGTCACTCACTCGCCTGAACACAACAACCGTCCAGGGAATTGTTATTTTGCTGCAGTTTCCGTGAGGTAGTAACGTCACTCACTCGCATGAACACAACTTCCCTTCAGGGATTTGTTATTTAAAAAATAATTATAATTGCATAAGTTGATAAAAAAAAATGCTATGCAATAGCTTTACCGCGGCAGTCCCCGAGTGCCTCACGTTTTTTTTTATACTACGTCGGGAGGCATGCAAGCATACGGCCCACCTGATGTAAAGCGGGTACCGCAGCCTATTAACACTTGAGATATATTAAGTATCACTCGCGCGATGCCACCTCTGCTGCTTACACAGCAACTCCTTGGGAGCTTACT
Organism: Pyralis farinalis; assembly: GCA_947507595.1. Taxonomy (NCBI): domain Eukaryota; kingdom Metazoa; phylum Arthropoda; class Insecta; order Lepidoptera; family Pyralidae; genus Pyralis; species Pyralis farinalis. The sequence continues at coordinate 1,833,568 of OX382264.1, forward strand.
GGTGACCTCACTCACACGCAGGAACACAACAACCCTCTAGGGAGTTGTTTTTTGGCTGCGGTTTTCTGTGAGGTAAGTACCTCCATACTTCCTCAGAAGGGCTGCTTTGATGCGCCCTACCTGTCTTAAAAAGTTCTCTTTAAAAGTTTCATTTCATTCAGTGTTATTCGTCCGTGAGTCCCTGAGCCGGGACTTTGACAATTAGCGGCACATTCTGCTTATTAGTTTGTCTGTTTTCATTTGTTTCTAATATTTAATGCGCATTACAAAATTTGCTGTGGCCCACAACGACGCCCGCTATGTCAAACGGTAAGTTACCGACTTGTTTATTAACCGAGTTCAAAAAAAGGAGTTTATCAATTCGACTGTACTTTATTTTGTTGTCTGTTACCTCAGAACTTCATAATTTATAAACCGATTTGAAAAAGACCATAGAAATGTTATCGAAATTGATTTAGTAGTTTGATTTTAAATCAAAATAACTGGAAAATACGTCATTCAGCGGTGTTTGCGCTCACTATTTTTTTATACCACTATCAAGCGTATGGGCTATCTGATGGTAAGCAGTTACCGTAACCTAAACTGCCTCAAAAAGCTTACTGTAGTGGATTGCCTCTCATCAAGATGGTGAGGGTGAAATTTTAGTTTGTGGCGAGTGGTACGATAGAGGAACTCAGCGGCTGGTATTAAGTTGAACACTCCCCATGATACAATTTGTATAGTACACAAAGAGAAGCAACGTCTCTTCGTGAACAAAGCGAGTTCTGTCGAACGGAGGTCACTGGATCGCCGACGATTCGAACTGCTCTACGTTGTATACGATCAAATGGAGTAAGCAAATATTGCGGCACGCCGGCCCAAAGATGTGAACAGTATTTCATGTGAGGCCGGACCTGGGCCTTATAAGGTTGAAGGCGATGTTGAGGTGTAAAGTATTGTTTAGCTCTATTGATCACATCAATCATCTTGAACGCCAACTTAGCCTTGCTCTTCAGATGATTGCGAAACTGTACATCGCCCGATATGACGACACCCAGGATACCGATGCTAGGCGCAACGCTGAGGGGTATACCTTCTAATCGAGGAGCTACGATAAATGGGGACTTTTTCGCGGTAAATACGTGTATGTACTTGTGTCTTTACTCTTTAGGGGATTAAGTTGAACTAAATTCAGTTTAACCCTATTCTAGTGATGTCTCAGTTTCAGACTCAAGCTGTGATCGGCGCTCATGGACGCAATCCCGAGAGATATTGGCTTTACTAGTGTATCTTGCCTCCACCGTACTGTCATCCGCATAGCAATGAATGTTAGGCACGTGCAACAAGTCATTGATATGCAGAAGGAATAGAATGGGAGACAACATACAGCCTTGCGGGACGCCAGCGTTCAGGGGCAATGGATCTGAGCACGCACCGTCAATTACGACCTTGATGCTCCGCTTAATGATAAAATTAGTAACCCATGCAAAATTCTTCGGGTAGCCCAAAAGAAGGAAGCTTCGAGAGAAGTGCTTTGTGCCACACCCGATCGAACCTCTTTGCTATGTCCAAACTAACAGCTAAAGCCTCGCTTTGCTTTCTACTGGCTCCGCACAGTGGTGGGTCCAATATACCAGAAGATCGCCCGCCGAGCGGCCACGGCGGAAGTTGTATTGACGATCACTTATCAGGTGGCAAACCTCTAAGTAGTCTAAGAGTTGCTGATGGATGATATTTTCCATGATTTTGGAAAATATGGGAGTTATTACTATAGCCCTATAGTTGAACGGATCCGAGCAAACACCCGATCCCTAAAAAAGTTTAATGATCGGGTACACCAAAGCCTCCTTTCATAAGCTGGGAACCACGCCAAGCGAATAGGAGTACCGAAAGAGGCGCGTTAGAATCAGAGCTAACTCCGGAGCATACACATTCAACACAATGGGTGGAATTCCATCCGCCCCGCTCAACTTATAAATGTCCAGGGAAACACGGGCTCTACGGACAGCTTTTTGCAAGAAATGAATTTCAGACATAGAACTCTTACACCACGGGATGGTCGGTGGTGTCCCTCCCTGGTCATCGAGGATCGACTTGGATGCAAAAAGAGAGCCCAGGAGATTGCCTTTCTCCTTTGCAGTATGGGCCAGCAATTCGTCCACTTTGCGTAACAGAGGAAACTATGACTGACAGAAGTTACCCTGAATAGCTTTGGCGAGAGACCAGAACATACGAGTCCAAGAAAGTACGAGGGCAAGCGTTTGAGTTTTGCTAACAAATTCTGTATTTGCCTTCGCGATGCAACTCTTCAAAAACCTGGAGGCAGCGTTGAAGCTTTTTTTACGTGGACGCCAGAACAACCGCCTGAGCATTGGACCAGGCTCAATATGAATACTTTATATGTCGAGTCGCATCCTTGTAAGATCGATCGAACCATGGGCGGGACCTATCCCCTATGAGCACCACAGAACTAGGAATAAAAAGTTCCATACCCTGCAGAATTCCATCAGCAACAGCGACGGCACAGGCGCTGGGATCGTCCAGCGAGTAACAAACCTGTCCCCAGGGGTAGGAGGAGAAAAAAATGCCAGAGACAACGGCAGGCTGCTGTACGAGGCCGCGTTGGGAATGCAAGTGGCACCTCATTACGTATCAGGCAGTGATCAGAGGACGCCAGGCGGGCGCCAATAAATACATGATAGTTTTTAGAGTGAGAGGTCAGCAGAAGATCTAAGAGGGAGGGCGCATGTTCCTCTATGTCTGGCGTGGGCGAAGAAACCAGTTGCGTTAGTCCATATGCTACGCTTGGCCAGTAGAACGTGACCCGAGCCATTCCATATGGTGGGCATTCAAATCGCGAAGAACCACAATTTCAGCGAAAGGGATGCGGGAGGGTTAGGATATAAAATCAGTCGTCGTTTGAATGTGCTCCACAAGATACTTCGATTCGTGTTACCACTATGAGACCTGTAGAGGCACGGACATATACGGATATGATCCCTAAAATCTGCGCGTAACCATATAATAGACAGGTCCCTCTCTTCAAGTCTGCCAAGGCGACGGTAACAGATATCCTCAAGAACGTGAAACTTGTATTCCACTTTATTACAGGCAGGTACGAGACGTCATTGGGAGAGGATATCTGTGTCTCCGCCAAAAAGAACAAGGCTGGTTTAGCTGTCTCTAGGTGCTGATAGGCAGCATTGAGGTTAGAGAGAAACCCCCTCCTGTAGTTGATCTATGTATGACGGCAAATTGCGAATATGTGGAACAACAAAACAAGATATAGAAAAGTTAAAAATTCCGTCCATCTGCGCTTCCTGGATCTGAGACGACCCACTTATTTTTTTTTATTTTCGATGAATCCCAAGACCGATGTGTGTATGCTGCCTGTGTAATAAAGTTAGATTGTGAACCAGAGTATTAAAGGACTCGGACTGTGTGAGCTCGATTGTGTGCATCCAAAAACTCTTATGCGCGCGGTAGAAAGAAAGACCGCCTTATGTATTAATTCCGGCCCGGCTCGGCTCGCTGAGTCGGGTGTCAAAGGTCATATGGCAAAGGTAATTGCGAGTCGTTAGGGTCCTCTCCCGTTTCCACCGCCACGTGTCGCCAATGTCTCGCCGCGTAACAATCCGACCACCCCCTTTTTATCCAATATTGATACGAAGAGCGGTCGTTTTGCCTAGGTGCTGGAGTGTTGAAACGTCGCTACTGACCTTGTACTGGACGCGTGCTGTCTTGCCACGCCGCAATACGCCACGTGCCGGCCGGCGCTGCTGGGCTTGAATATTCTAAAACTCCTTCTGGGTTTTGAAGCCTCCTGGGGAAGCTCCTGAGCTCCGTCGGTGTCACCAATGTGAATATGCGAAAGTGGCAGGATGCGAATGAGACATTGACTTTTATGTAAATCTAATACGCCTTTATTACTGGCGATCTAAGCGGTCGAAAAAGGGCCGGGCGCTTGTCTACACCAGTCTTTCTTAAAGTGGGCGATAACGCCCCCTTGTGGGCGCTGAAGGCCTAGAGGCCCCCCTCTAGGCCTTGGTAAGGGGCCCAAAAAAAAATGGGGGTCGTTGGCGTAGTTTAGGGGGGCGATGGTTTATTTGTAATTTCATTTACTTTATATTTTAAAATTCGCTGTAATTAAAACCTACACAATATCTATTATTTAGCTTATAATTCTGCCCTGTATGATTGAATGAAAACTAAAAATGACATAGCATAGCTTTCGTAGGATAGCCCGTACTCAATCAAGTTGTAACAAGTTTTTGTTAAATAATACGATTTGTGCTATCCTGCAGCAATCGGCTGGTTCATCGATACTTGTTCTAACTTGCTCAGTATGATTGAGCGTCAAAAAAGATAAACGAGTTTGTGCATGTTTGTTTTATTCCTGTCGGTGCATGCTGTATTTGAATTCTATATAAAAGCTCGTAATATTTCTTTGAGCAATAATTCTGTGCAAAGACGAATTGATGAAGTGGCTGAAAATATTAAAGAGTCATAGTGCAATCTGAAGACTAGTCAATTTTCAATTCAGTAGGAATGCACAGCTTGCTGATCCTTAGAGACAAATCTATCTCGTAGAGAAACTCCGAGCATGGCTCTCTCCATCGCACGCTGTGCAACCTTGAGCTTCCGTATGAGGCCCACAGTAAGCGACCACGTTTCTGTGGCGTAAGTCATCACTGGCAACACATACTGGTCGAAGACTTTCGTCTTGAGACATTAAGGTGTTCTGGACGAGAAAATCTTTCGCAAAATTCGAGTTGGATTCTTCGAGAAACCTCTTTCTCGAAGTTGGATCTACCTATCTGGACTGTCTGGCCTAGGTAGACATACTCATCAACAATTTCATGAACCGAGCTCCTAACTGAGACTGGAGTGGGTACAACATGTACGTTCGAAATGATCTTCGTTTTGTCCATGTTCATTTTAAGACCCACTCGTTGGGATGCTCTGTCGAGATCTCCAAGCATTATATTCAAATCCTCCAGCGATTTTGCTATGATTATTTATTATGATTATATCATCGGCAAATCGGAGGTGTGAGGTGTCTGATATACTCGCCGTTGTATTCATTCCGTATCCTTTCCAGTCTAGTAGCTTGAAAACATCTTCCAATGCAGCCGTGAACAGTTTCCGAGAAACAACGACTCCTCTCTGCAATTGTAAAGGTCTCGTACTTTGGTCCTGTAGTCGGATCGACATGGTCGCGTTTTCATATATACTCCTCAACATTTCGATATACTCGTACCTATAATCAATGTGGCACCGCTGGAGAGACATAGTGGCCGATTATACTCTTCGGTCTTCTGTATAACCTGCCGCAGCGTATGTATGTGGTCTATGGTTGAGAAGCCTTTCCGGAAACTGGCTTGTTCGGGAGAGATATTTTCTTATACACGCTATGATATTCTATTACAATAGGTGGCGCCTGAGTAAGAAAATTTGTTTTTGTATTAATCGTTTCGTAATAATATATATTACATATATTGTGTTCATATTACGTATAATATGTGGGTGGGCCGTGTGTCAACACACTGATAATTATCACTAATTTACCTATGCGCAATTCTGCATTCGTAGGTCACAATTTTTGCAGACAAATATCAAGATACAGGATGAACAGTCGAACTGTCGAACTGACGACATTAGTCTACACATTATGTTATACTTGAAAGCTTCTAAAATAAATTCCTTGAACATAATAGCTTTATAAGGACATTTTTTGGATTTCTTTTCATAATAGCCGACTCACAAGAAGAAAATCATAACATAGAAGTGAAATGTAGTTGCCAATTAATATAAAAGAAGAGGAAGCATTTCCAATTTCTACCGATAACCTACAAACTTGTTTTGTTTTCTTTGGAAACCGAGTACTTGTATATCAAAAGTTTGAAATACTTTTGAACAAAATATACACTTAAGTCCTCGAATTAATATTTTTCAGCAAAATGAGTGAAAAGAAACAATACAGATGTGTAAATTGTGGAAAAACACATAACGCTCTTTACAAAACCTATGGACCTTGTGTTTTAAAATTAACCAAATGTGTAAGTAGTGGTTGTTTGATTAATATATAGCTCTATCAACAGAAAATATCCTATGTACATAGATTCAGCTTAACTTTTGCCGTCTTCTAATAAATTTCCCTTTAACAATTTCAACACTTATCGGTGGTAGGTGTGACGGGCGAACTAGATTATCTACTCAAAGATAACATATTCTATATTTTTTACTAGGTACCTATGACTAGTTGAGCTAGAGCCAAATTAATGTGTATGGTAGGCTGAGAAATCCAGGATTGTCCTGGAATTTTGTGCATTGTCCCTTCTCCATTAGATTTTACTTTTACAAATACCCCTATAATTATCAATAAATTGGTATTGAATATTATACATTTCTTTTCCCTTTTAAAATGTCAAGTAAAAACATTATTGCAATGTAGTTATATGTATAATATTTTCACTCTGTTCCTCTGGAATAGAGAATCATAGTTGGATAACATTTCTAAAAGTGATTCAATTATGGATATTTATGACTATAAAAAGTAATTATTTAAATGAATAATACCTTTAAATGACCTAAGACTATGTCTAAGGATTATTTATTTTAAAACTAGCTATCCGCCTCGGCGTTGCACGGGTGATATGATTGCTACCAAACTTCACAGGATCACCTGCTGGGCTAACCTGAAGATTCACTGAAAATTTCATCAAAATCAGCCCAGCCATTTTTGAGTCCATAGAGGACATACAGACAAACATTCATTTTTATATATATAGATGATACATAAACGGCACTTTTATCTCAGTACATTGATGTCATTTCTGTGTAAGCAAGCTACCTGCCTAAAAGCTATTATTGCTACAAACAAGTTAGTTATGTCCTACATCTGCAACTTAATTGCTTTAACATCAGGAATAGCTTTTACTCTGGTACTTTGTTTACCCACACATGACTTCATGCATTCTGAGAGCACAAATATGCTGTTTATGCTGCATTTTTAACCCTTTAATATTTAACCTTTTTCAACTACAAAAATATTTGTACTTCGGCCACTGTGACTTAGTGCCGACTATGATTATTTTCGTAGATTTTGTTTGGACGTCTATACAAAAAGTATTTATTGGCACTACAGATAATGTTAATATTTGAAAGCTTAGCATTAGTAAAGGAAGCACATATTAGAATTAAATATCTGGCTTTATTGGAGAAAAAGATAGGATTTCTTAAACTTTTGACGAGCTTGGTGGCTCAGTCGTGAATGATGTGACTTTGACACCAACGCTCATGGGTTCGATTTCCACATAAGGCAAACATTTGTGTGCATGAACATGTCTGTTTATCTTGGTCAGGATGTATTAAAAGAGGTAGCACGCATCAAAGCAGCCCATCTGGGGAAGTACCTCCAGCTCACAGAAAACTGCAGCCAAATAACAACTCCCTATACTAAGAGGGTTGTTGTGTTCCTGCGTGTGAGGTCACCAGTAAGCTCCCAAGGAGTTGCTGTGTAAGCAGCAGAGCAGGCGTTAATAGGCTATGGTACCCGCTTTACATCAGCTGGGCCCTATGCTTGTATGCCTACCGACGTAGTATAAAAACATAAAAAAAAACTGAACCATTCTTCTAATTAGGTTGATTAGATTAACAAGTAATCTAGCTATGGTAAACTTTAAATCATTTAACTATGCGCATAATAGGCTAAAGTATCTAGTTTCCTTTCGAGTTTTATTTTTGTGCACTGTTACTGTATATTTGTACCTTCTATTCCACTATGCCAGCTACAAATTATCTCATAGTTAATCAAATGTATGATGGTTTCTGAGGAAAAAAATTGAAAAATAATCTGGCGCGGAAAGGGTTAAACAAGTAATTTTAAAACATAGTTTTGGACCCTTTAACGGTACTCTTTATTTACAATAGTATTTTTATGGTGATACTACTTACTATGACATGGAGCGACTGCTGTTTGGCCTCCTGACACTGAGGGAAAATCACTTTTTTCAAATTATTCACACCACTGAATCAATTAGGGATCCTCACAACATTTTTATTTACAGCCAAGTAACTGATATAAATATGTGCAAAAATCTGAAAATATGAATTTAGTGATAATTGCCCAATTGGCCAGTAAGTAGGTTCTTTCTCCATTGGCTTCTTACAACATTTAATATCAATATTGTCATACAAATAATCTGCATGCTCTTGATTCTGGTCTTCAAAAAATTATAATCTTGTTGTAATAAATTGCAGGATAAATGCAAAGGCATTGTTGATAAGTATATAGAGTATGATCCAGTTATTATAATGATAGACATTGTTCTGATGTCCCAGAAGGCACAGAGGCATGTTCTCTACAATACTGATTTTAAGGTAAGTGCAGTTATGAGCTTGATTGTGTTCTTGTGCATGTGTGTCTGGTTGGAAACACAAGTCGTCTGTAACATTACCTTTAGCCTGTCTATGGATTTATGTAGCTTAAGCTTTTCTATGATTTTCACTATTAGTTTTATGTACGATTGTCATCTGAGGGTGTTTTTGATCTCAAAACATAATGACATGACCTTCTCTCTTCTTCTTCTTAGCATTATCCCATTTCCTAATCCATTAGGATTGGTGAGGTCTACTGCCTAAGGCTAAGGATTTGGATTTGGTGAAGATACTGATTTTGACACGGAGTAACTGCCATCGGACCTGCACAACCCACTGGGGAATATTAGACATCCTTTGAAATAATGCTGGTTCTGTATCCACTGATCTATCACTACTTCTAATACAATAAATTTATGTAATACAATTAAAATTATTTAATTGAAATTCTATTAATAATGTATCTATTAACAATTCTGGTAATAATGTCAATAGTAAAATTGCAATTTAACTATATATAGCTTCGAACATTAATATAAAACTAGATACACAAGCGCTATGTAAAAATGTAAGCAAAATTATTGTCCGCAATAGGCATAATCGACATATACATGTTTACATTTTGTAGTATATTTCTTATTATAGCGTGTCAATGTAACATATACTGTAATGTTTACAATAATATGACTTAAAAAAGGGTAATCAATGAAAACAATTGAAAGAAAGTATCTCTCATTGCATGCATTGTAAATTTGAACTGTAAAAAAAATAACTAAATAAAATAACTTAATTATATTTGAAAAATTTGAATTTGGTTTTGTTTTAAGATTATATCATTAGCATCAATGATATGACAAGGACAAACATATTTTGGAAGGTAAGATAAATAGAGAACAGGAATGGTGTGATATCAGTCATAAAATTTTATAACATTAGGGGTTAAAGTACGAAATTGCCGATTGGTACGGAAAAATTAAACTTGTTTTTTTCTAAGATGTAACACATTTATATAATCAAAATATTTACCCTCATTATTGCTGCCATCTAATCGGATGTTTATTTATGCCTTTGCGATAGATTTCTGGGGATCGAGATTCAACAAACTGTGTGAAAGCATTTTGTATGGTTTGTAACTGCAGCTCCTGTAGAGTCACAACAATTTCTCGTGCAGTGTGAAGTCTTGCATTATCATGGAATAATAATGATGAAGATCGATTCACGAGTCAGGGCTGTTTCACTGCCAGTTTCGCCTTCATTGTTCGAAGTTCGGCACAGTAAATATCTGCTGTTATTGCTTGACCCGACCTGAGAAAGGTATAGTTAATAACGCAATGAAGAGACCACCAAACAGTTACTATTACCTTTTTATTGGTAAGCTTTGCTTTAGGACACTTGCGGCGTTTGACCTGGGGTCAGCCATTGCATTTCCGCTTATCGTTATCGTAAAGAATCCACCTTTTGTCACATGTCACAATTCGATCCAATTATTATTCCTTCATTTCTGTGCCGATTCAACAAGGCAACACAAGTTGCAACACGCGTTTCTTTCTACAGATCAGTCAAATCATGAGGCACCCATTTTTCATATTTTTTTATTTTATTGATTTGATGCAAATGAGTCAATATTGTAAGTAAGGTAATGTTAAACCATGCCGCTAATTCCTGGTTAGTTTGACTATGATCGGCTTCCACCATCTCCTTCAATTCAGCGTTATTCACCTGTGTGGGCGGTCTTCCACGTGGTTCGTTCTTCAAGTCGAAGTTTCCATTACGAAATCGTTTAAACAAAAAACGCACGGTGCGTTCATTAGCAGTCTCCTCTCCAAACTCAGCATTTATATTGCGAGTCGTTTCTGCCGCGTTAGTTCCGCGTCGGAACTCGTGTTCAAAAATTACTCTGATTTTCGAAGTATCCATCTCTCCCGTCTAAGCTGAACAAAAAGAACATTTGAAATTCGAAAATCAAAAACCTCATAAGTATTATGTGAAAAAAGTTTCACTCGAAAATCTCACACCATGAATGTTTAATGTCAATTCAAGTACCTATTACTATAAAACGGCAATTTCATACTTTAACCCCGGGATTTTAGGTGTTTAATGATGATAACAATGATAGGTCACTGTAAAATTTTCGAAGCTTATTAAATATTCGGATAGGCATCAGGACGTTGCTTACTTTTATTGTATAAAGTCGTGTATCTCAGGCATTACAACTTGATCATGATTGTCTACCACGATAATCAATCACTGAGCACATTGATATAAAATTCTACCAGAGGGAGACTTTGTACAAAAGTCGTCTGCGTGGGTACCTCTGTCTCACCTATTTCTACCGACAAGCAGCTATATTTATACAGCTGTGTTCCGGTTTGAAGGGTGAGATATGGTAGAGAAATTTCAGGGTACTGTGACGAAACAAATAATAATAATATGTACCTCAGGCGAATGGTCAGTGTCAATTCAAACCTGAAAAGGTTTTCTGGCACGATGACGCGATAATTGTAAATTATAGTAATATAGGTTGAAATAAATAAAAAAAAAAAACAGTCTTAGGTCACTAGAATAGCAGCGCGCGAGTAACATCCTCGTGCTGCCGCGAACGTCAAAGGGTGCGGCGCTTAACATCTGATGCGGGCCGCATGCTTGTTTGCCAATCAAGAAGTAAAGTAAAATCGATATAAAATTTAATATTTTAAAGTCTTATTGTGGGATAAGGATCAGCAGGATTAAGTTGCCGTGGGCTCGATAAACCAATGACTACCGGTTTCAAATGGTCTCGAATAGCTACCACGATCTAGAAAACTCCGCATAGATCTACACACAATGGACCAACAGTCTGGTGAAGACCGCAGGGAACCCATGCAAGTGGCACAGGAGCGATCACTGGAAGTCTAAGAGTGTGGAGGCCTATGTCAGCAGTGAACATCTTTCAGCTGAAATTATGATATATATTTTTTTTTATACAACGTCGGGAGTCATGCAGTCATACGGCCCACCTGATGTAAAGCAGTTACCGTAGCATATTAACGCATGTAATATATTGAGTATCACTCGCGCGATGCCTCCTCTGCTGCTTACACAGCAACTCCATAGGAGCTTACTGGTGCTCACTCACACACAGGAACACAACAACCCTCTAGGGAGTTGTTATTTGGTTGCGGTTTTCTGTGAGGTGGAGGTACTTCCCCAGACGGGCTGCTTTAATGCGCCCTACCTCTCTTAAAAAAATAAATAATATGATGCCTATCATCAAGTAGAAATGTTTCAAGGTCCATCTGTTAGTATATACATGGGGCACACTAAAAGTTTTGCACTTCTAGCTAATCGGAACTATTTGAATTTCGAATGTTATATTTTTTGAAACGTTGCAACCTACTTAGCAATAAAAAAAAACAATTGGCGGGAAATCATTTGTCAATTGTTTTTTATCACACAGCAAAGTTCTACGTACGCAACGAAAATGGAATTGAGTCGAAAAGATTTTAGAGCGATGATTTTTTATGATTTTAAAAGTTCTCTCTCTCCGCAAGACTGTGCTGCTCGTCTTCAAAATGCTTTTGGGAGAGAAGCACCTTCTTTGAGCACCGTGAGGCGATGGTTTGCTGAATTTGAGAGAGGTCGAGTTTCTTTACATGACGAATTTCGTGAAGGGCGGCCTTCAACTGCCGTCAACGTAAATAATGTGGCTACTGTTAAGCGGCTAATTGAAGAAAACCCGCGGATTACCTATGAGACAATTCGAGAACTATTGGGGATTGGTATGAGCCAAATTCAGAAAATTTTACACGAAGAATTGAAAGTTCGGAAACTTTGTTGTCGTTGGATCCCTCATGAACTGACAGCGGAGCAGAAGCGGGCTTGCGTGGAATGGTGCTCACAGATGCTACTGAAGTACGACCACGGACATTCTCTCTCATTCATGGGTGTTTGAAAATGAGAACAGGCCAACAAAAGTGAGGCAGGCGAGAAACGTTGGTAAAAAAATGATCGCGTTTTTTTTCTCAGCTACGGGTCCCATCTGCACAATTCCACTTGAAGATCAAAAGAGTGTTAATGCCGAGTGGTATTCTACCATTTGTGTGGGTGTTAGAAAATGTTCGCGAAAGACGACCAAAAAGCCGCGTTCTCCTACATCATGACAACGCTTCTTCACACACGGCCAACAAAACAAAATCATTTTTAACTTCCGTAAAAGTACAACTCGTTACCCAACCTGCGCATAGCCCCGACCTAGCACCCTGTGATTTCTGTATTTTCCCCAAAATCAAAGATTTGATGAGAGGTTTCACTTTTACCAACTCCGAAGAGGCAGTGATAGCGTTCAATCAGCACGTAGAAAACATCCCTTCAGATCTGTGGTCCTCCTGTTTTAAAAAATGGTTCAATCGCATGAAAAAATGTTTAAAATGTAAAGGAGATTATTTTGAAAAGCAATAAACATAATATTTTGGTTATAACATGTTGTTTTTTTTTTTTTTTTTTTTAAGTTACGCAAAACTTATAGTGTGACCTACGTATACCTGCAATGTAATCTATGTCAATGTATTCAATTTTAATTTCAGTCATATTGGAAGCTGTTCATTATCCTGGTGATGCTGGAGACGTACGGGATGTGGAGGCGAGATAGCTTGTTCAACATAGCCGTGGACTATTTCTGTGACATGCAAAATGGCTCCAGCAATCTGACTGTTTTGTAAGTGGCTTTTGGATTTGTAATCATCTCCCTGCTGAGCACAAGGTACCTGAATAGTGCGGTAATATTCAGGTACCTTGTGTTCACCAGGGACCCATTTCCTGACTGAGGTATAACATACAACCACTATTTGTCGAAATCGGTGGCTCAGTCGTGAATAACGCGACTTTGACACCAACGCTCGTGGGTTCGATTCCCACACAAGGCAAACATTTCTGTGCATGAACATGTCTTTTTGTCTTGGTGTGAATGTTTTAAAAGAGGTAGAGCGCATCAAAGCAGCTCGTCTGGGGAAGTACCTCCACCTCGCAGAAAACCGCAGCCGCGTGCTAACACAGTAACTCCTAAGGAGTTTACACTCTGAACTGACTGACACTCGCTACGACGTCATCAAGCTTCTAACACTTTACAACATTTAGTAACTGATGCTGTCAGAGATGTAAGAATTACAGACAGCTGCCACGCTAACCAACACACTGAGTAACCAACCTCACTTCAAATCACATCCTCGCACCCTGGAAGCACAATTGTCGTGTACTGTGCGGCGCCAGACTAGTTCTCTATCAAGAACTTTGAAATTGTGAAATGAAATGCTGTTATCCCTAGAGAAGACAATAAGAGGTTCTTCATTGACAGGGTCGGCAATGCCCGATTGAGACCGCTGGGGTTGCAATATTCGATAGGCTACTTTAATTGCTCATCATCAGACAGGCCGTATGCTTGCTTACTATCCTTGTGGTATAAATAAAAGCTATGCGCTGGCCCACCTTCATAATACATATTTTTTTTATTCTTTATACTACGTCGGGATACAAGCATACGGCCCACCTGATGTAAAGCGGGTACCGTAGCCTATTAACACTTGAGATAAGTATCACTCGTGCGATGCCTCCTCTGCTGCTTACCCAGCAACTCCTTGGGAGCTTACTGGTGACCTCACTCACACGCAGGAACACGGCAACCCTCAAGGCAGCTGTTATTTAGCCGCCGTTTTCTGTAAGGTAGGTACTTCCTAAGACGGGCTGATTTAATGCACCATCATCATCAGCTCGAAGGTCAAGTATTTGATACAACCTACCTGTCTTCCGTACCCGTTGAATGGCGTTTGTCCCAAAGTACCGTTAAACCACTGCGCTACCGACCTCACCAAAAAATCTTTCCCGTACTAAAATATTTAGAGAATTTCTGCCAAGCTGTGACCTATACAAGTATAAAAGAGTATATTTTAAGAGAGGTAGGGCACGCCAAAGCAGCCCGTCTGGGGAAGTACATCCAACTCACAGAAAACCGCAGTTAAATAACAACTCCTTGGGGGTTGTTGTCTTCCCGCGAGTGAGTGAAATCACCAATAAGCTCCTAAGGAGTTGCTGTGTTAGCAGTAGAAGTTGCATCGTGCGAGCGATACTTAATGTATTGCAAGCGTTCATAGGCTACTGTAACCGCTTTACATCAGGTGGGCCGTGTGCTTGTGAGCCTCTCGACGTTGTAAAAAAAAAATTGCTGCCAATCTTTGTGGCTAAGGAACTTCAACTTTTGCCCCCGATTTTATTTGATCATTGATTGTTCTCGTTTACTAAAAGATTTAGTAAATCTGCAAAGCTAATTTCCAAAGATTATTATTATCTATAGGCTACAGCTACAGTAACCGCTTTACATCTGGTGGGCTGCATGCTAGTATGTCTCCCGACGTGATATAATTATATATGTGTCCATATATTGTTTTCAGGAGTGCCATCGTACCCAGCATTCTGATGAACAAGTGTTGGGCTTGGGAGCAGCAGAGCAAGTCCGCCGACAACGACCTCTTCATCATGGAGAAGGACTTCTACGTGCAGGTCACCTCTACCTTTAGTGGTGCGCATTTTTATATTGTTACCAACTGACCACAATTATTGATGAACAGGCGCTGTCAAAGTTAATCTTGACCATCGAAAAACCGCAGCCAAGTAACAACTCCTTGGAGGGTCATTGTGTTCCTGCGAGTGAGTGAGGTTACTAAGCTCCTAAGGAGTTGCTGTGTTAGCAGCGGAGATGGCATCGCATAATATCGGGTTCGATTCCCACACGGGACAAACATTTGTGTGCATCAACATATCTGTTGGTCTTGGTCTGGTTGTTTTTAAAAGATGTAAGGGGCATTAAAGCAGACCGACTAGGGTAGTACCTCCACCTCGGGAGATCGTAGACAAATAACAACTTCCTGGAAGGCTATTGTGTTTTTGCAAGTAAGTGAGGTTATCGGTATCTTCTGAGCAATTGCTGTGTTACTAGCATGAGTGGAAACGGGCGAGTAATACTTCATATGTTGCAAGCGTTCGTAGGCTACAGGGTGCACCACGTGCAGCTGAGGTTGACTTCGATTCCAAACATAGATAATGAGCGACTTAACGGGACAGGCCCACCACTCATACCCACCACTGTGTCTCCTGTATAGCCAGAATTAACAGCGGCGACCAACAAAAAGGCAATGAACAGTGAAGTTCATTGCCGTCCCGGGGGTTAAACTACAGCTGCCTTGGAACTCACAACGAATTTAATCAGAAGAAATTTGTAGGAGTAGGAAGTTTTGGAATTGACTTACCGTCTTGGTTGTAATGTAATAGCGACTAAGAGTCAAAAACTGTTTTTGTACCTGTCTGCTTGTTATAATGGCAATCTGGATTATGTTTTTTTTTATACAACAAGCGTACGGCCCACCTGATGGAAAGTGGTTACCGTAGCCTATGAACGCTGGTAATATTGTAATATTTTTTTTATACAACAAGCGTACGGCCCACCTGATGGAAAGTGGTTACCGTAGCCTATGAACGCTGGTAATATTGTAATATTTAAGTTAAGTATCACTCCCAGGAACTCAAAAACACTCCAAGGAGTTGTTGGTTTTCTGTGAGGTGAAGGTACCAGACGAGCTGCTTCCATGAGCCTTACCTATCTTAGAAAAAACCAGACCAAGACAAACAGACATGTTCATGCATACAAAGCTCCTAAGGAGTTGCTGTGTTAGCAACCGAGGTGGAATCGTGCGAGTTACACTTAATGTATACCAAGCGTTCATATGCTACGGTAACTGCTTTGCATCAGGTGGACCGCATGCTTGTATGCCTCCCGACGTGACGTGCCAGGTCCCTTGCGTGGAAGGCAGAGAAAACCGAGCGCTCGCTCCTTTAACATTCATACCAACAAGACATGTGGATTCGATTCTCACAAAGGACAAAGATTTATTTGTATGAACATTCTTATATGTCTTGGTCTGGTCTATTTAATAGAGGTAGCTCAAAGCATCTCGACCGGGGAGGTACCTCCACCTCACAAAAATCTACAGCGAAATGACAATTCTCCTGTTCCTGCGAGTGATCCACATTGCCTAAAGGGAGACTGTGTACAAAAGTCGTCTGCGTGGGTACCTCTGTCTCACCTATTTCTACCGCCAAGCAGATATATTTATATAGCTGTGTTCCGGTTTGAAGGGTGAGATATGGCAGATAAATTAATGGGTACTGTGACGAAACAGCCTTAGGTCACAAGATTGGCAGCGCGCGAGTAACATCCCCGTGCTATTGCGAGCGTCAATAGGCTGCGGCGACCGATTACCGTCTAATGCGGGCCGCGTGCTTGTTTGTCACTCTAGTAGTATAAAAAAAAAATGCCCAGTAAGCTCTTAAGGAGTTGCTGTGTTACCTAAATTTCATCTATATATATATAAAAGGAGAAGCTGACTGACTGACATATCAACGCAGGGCCTAAACTATAAGGGTTAGAAACTTGAAATTTTGCACAGGGGTTCCTTTTATAACGTAGGGGAGCACTAAGGAAGGATTTTTGGAAATTCATCCTCTAAGGGGGTAAAACGGGGGTGCAAATTTAGTATAAAACTTTGCCGTTTTTGAAGTTATTCGAATGAAATTCAGCATGTAGGTTCTTTACTGAAAGGCATGAAACATGAGTAAAATATTTTTTTCAAAATTCATCCCTTAGGGGGTTAAACGGGGTCGCAAAGTTAGTATGAAACTTTGCCGTTTTTGAAGTTATTCGAATGAAATTCAGCATGAAGGTTCTTTATTGAAAGGCATGAAACACGAGTAAAATATTTTTCTCAAAAATAATCCCTTAAGGGCGGTAAAACGGGGATGCAAAGTTAGTATGAAACTTTACGTTTTTGAAGTTATTCGATTGAAATTCTATATTAAGGTGTTTCATTGAAAGTCATGAACCAAATGTAAAAGTAATTTCAGCGTTTTCAAAAATTCCATACCTTAAAGTGTGTAATGGGGGGTCAAAAGTATTTCTTGAACTAAACGTTGAATTGTTAAGAAATTGTTTTTATTTAAAGTGAGTTGCTTTAGACTTTGTAAGTATACTCTCAATCAAGAAATCAATAAAGTAATTTCAGTGTTTTTCAAAATTCCACCTTTAGGGGGCTGAAAATGGAGTTTTACAGTTTGTATGGAGCAGAATAATTTTTTTCATTATTATATATATAATTAAGTTAATGACTTGAAACTTTGCACACATACTCTCTATTAGAATCCATAAAAAGTGATTTCAGCGTTTTCAAAAATTCCACCCCTTAAAGGGTGTAATGGGGGTCAAAATATTTTTTGAACTAAAAGTTGAATTGTCAGGAAATTGATTTTTTTTAAAGTGACCTGCTTTAGGCTTTGTAAATAAACTCTCAATCAAGGCGTCAAAAAATTAATTTCAGCGTTTTTCAAAATTCCACCTTTAGGGGGCTGAAAAGGGGGTTAACAGTTTGTATGGAGCGGAAATTTTTTTTGAAGTTAGTGACTTGAAACTTTGCACAGATACTCTGTATTAGAGTCCAAAAAAAGTAATTTCAGCATTTTCAAAATTCCACTCCTTACAGGGTGTAATGGGGGTCAAAATATTTCTTGAACTAAAAGTTGAATTGTTAAGAAATTGTTTATTTTTTAAAGTGAGCTGCTTTAGACTTTGTAAGTATACTCTCAATCAAGGAATTAAAAAAGTAATTTCAGCGTTTTTCAAAATTCCACCTTTAGGGGGCTGAAAAGAGGTTGACAGTTTGTATGGAGCAGAAATATTTTTTGAACTTAGTGACTCGAAACTTTGTACAGATATTTTTTTATTAGAATCAAAAAATAATAATTGCCGCGTTTTCAAAAATTCTACCCCTTAAATGATGTAATAGGGGTCAAAAGTATTTCTTGAATTAAAAGTTGAACTGTTAATTTTTTTTTTTTAAGTGATTAGACTTTGTAACTATACTTTCAATCAAGACGTCAAAAAAGTAATTTCAGCGTTTTTCAAAATTCCATCCTTAGGTAACTGAAAATGAGGTTAACACTTTGTATGGAATAGAAGTATTTTTGAAGTTAGTAACTTGAAACTTTGACACAGATACTCTCTATTAGAATTTAAAAAAATGGTTTCTGCGTTTTCAAAAACAAATTTCACTCCTTAAAGTGTGTAATGGGAGTCAAAATTATTTCTTGATCTAAAGTTGAACTGTTTAAGAAATTGATTTTTTTAAAGTGAGCTACTTTAGACTTTGTAAATATACATCAAGACGTCAAAAAAGTGATTTCAGCGTTTTTCAAAATTCCACCCTTAGAGGGCTGAAAAGGGGGTTGACAGTTTGTATGGAGTAGAAATATGTTTTGAAGTTCGTAACTTGAAACTTTGTACAGATACTCTCCATTAGAATAAAAAAAGTGGTATCAGCGTTTTCAAAAATTCTACGTCTTAAAGTGTATAATGGGGGTCAAAAGTATTTCTTGAATTAAAAGTTGAACTGTTAAGGGATTGTTTTTTTTAAAGTGAGCTACTTTAGGCTTGGTAAATATATTCTCAACCAAAACACCAAAAAAGTAATTTCAGCATTTTTCAAACCCTTAGGTGGCTGAAAAGGGGGTTGACACTTTGTATGAAGTAGAAATATCTTTTGAAGTTAGTGACTTTGTACAGTTATGTGTTTAAAATAGGCAATGTTGTGTATTTAATAGAGAGGTGCTTTGAGTGTATTCAGTCAATATCAAATAGTTAATGAAAACCGAACAGATCGTGACATATCTTCATTACTACACAAATACGAATATTTGGTACTTTTACTAACTATATAATGCTGACTGTACCAAAAAATAAGAAGTAAAATAAAAATCAGTAAAACTGTCGAAATTCCAAAAACTACGCGTGCGAAGCCGCGGGTATAAGCTAGTATTTATATATTTATCACGCTCGTGTACACCAAGGGCTCCCGTTGACCCTTGGCTCCCGTATCCTTGCGTTGCGATATGTTTTGTCATTTTGTCCTCTCGAATTATCCCTACATGGCAACAATTCTTTTTGTATACCATTAAGGTCACAAACGAGGGTATGGCCCGCCTGATAGTAAACAGTCACCGTAGCCTATGCATATTTGCAACACCAGGGTGGTAATTTGTGCGTCGCTTACCTTAAAACTGAATTGATCGATGTTGAATTTATTGTTAATAGATTCAGGCGTTATTTTGCGAAAGTCAAATTTACATGCAATTCAGATCAGATCAGAGACAGAAAGCAGGTTAGATCAAATTGAATGAATTTATTGTTGGTTGTTGTGGTTTCGTTTTGCAGGCATCGTGATGTTCATCCTGACGCTGCACGTCCTCATGAAGAGGATGAAGGCTTACCCGTCCCGGAACGAAGGTACCAAAACACGCGAACAGTACTCTCTGCTACCAGTAGCCCAATGCTACTAAAAACCTGCAGCTGCATGTTTACGCTTGTCATTTGAGTCGTGCAGGAGTAGTGCAGTGTCAAAATGTACGTAATTCTATTAAATTTTCCTGCACTGCAACTACGCTGCAACTGTGCGTATCCTGCAAATGAACTACTTAATCCTGTCATGTTACCATATTTCAAACCAATAAATTGGATTTTTACTTAATGTTGACTCCTATAGTTTCACACCCGATTGCCCTTCGTTGCCGGCGTGGAGGTATTTCTAACTGAAAAGAAGCTTTACTTAATCATATATTCCTACAAATATTTCCCAAAACAAAACAAATATTTTGCAATATAAATCACGGCTTTAGAATATTAATTTCTCTTCGCAAATGTTGCTCGAGACTAACGTTAGCAGAACTGCACATATACAAATATCAAAGCTATTTATCAGAATATGATTATATTGCAGGAAGCGTGCAGGTGCAGTGCAGGGTTTTTAACAGAACAGCGAGTCATTTACTGCAGCGTTGCTGCAACGTCGCTGCTGTCAGATCGCTTGACAGACTAACGAAACGTCAAAATGTACACATTTTGACATACGTCGCGCAGCAGTGTAGTTGCAGTTATTTAGGAGAATTTGCCTACAGAATATTCAGTGATTGGCCCTGGTTCAAATCCTACTGTGGACATGTACCACATTTTTTTTATACCACTAAGGTAGAAAACAAGTATACGGCCTGTGTGATGGTAAACAGTCACCGTAGCCTATGGACATTTGCAACACCAGGGGTTGCCGGCCCTCTAAAAACCACTTCACGCCTTTATTGAAGAACCCCATGCTGTAGTTCCTCGGCTGGGAGCTCATTCCACAACTAAATTCAATATCCACGCCATATCCTTAGGGTTAGAGGGGTATAGATAGGAAGCAGATATACAATGCAAAAGTGGAAGGATGTAGGAGCTGAGGAAGGCCAAGACTTACCTAACAATACCAAATTGGTCGTGTTCTATCAGAAGGTGATGTCAGGAGCCTTAGGAACCGGCGAGCGTGCATGAGAAGACCAATGAATGTTAAAGAAGCGAGTGAGGTGTGTATTTGGTATCGTTAATACTTAAGAAAGAGCGGAGTCTCCTGGCACAAGCACATTTTTGCTTAAATGGAGACTTCAACATCAGCTTTTTATAAATATTGTATTTACCCAATAAACATATATATATATATATATGACGGCACGTGGATATAATTGTCGTCAGGTGGCCCGTTGTTCATGGCGAATAAAGCGAAATACCAGCGTAGTTAATTTTCTCAATATTTAATCAGCTAATTACAAAAATAGTTGTAGCAAAAGTTATGCTCGGATCGCAGATTACAACGGATTCAAAATGCGGTGGACGCGACACGTGCGGTTGACTCCATTGCTCGATTGGTAATGCCGCTTCCAATGACGGTCTCTCATCTTGACGTTTTTGACAACTGACAACAATCGACATTTCGAGCAAACCATAACAAACACAACCGGTGTTGCCAATTCAACGAAGTCGATTCCACCCAAGCGCCGACTTGACATTTTGATCCGTTATTATTAAAACTAGCATCACGGGGATTGATTTCTTCCGGGCTTCTCAATATGGTGTTGCTACCTCTGCGACATATATATATATTTGTTATATAAAAAAAACCCGTTAAATGTTCCAGTGTCATTGACAAGGCTGCTGAAGTCGTTCTCGCTGGCCAACATGAGCCAGCTGTTCACCCTGCCGATGCTGGTGTGGGGGACCACGGAGACCTCGTACGACACCAAGACCGTTCACTACTTCCTCGTGTTCGGGTACAGCTTCGTGGTCTTCTTCAATGTCTTCACCGGTGAGGGCAACATTTACACACGATTTTTTTATATGTCGCGAGGTTATACAACGTCGGGTTCCATACAACCATATGGCCCACCTCATGTAAAGCGGTTACCGTAGCCTATGAACGCTTGCAATACATTAGTGTCACTCGCGCGATGTCACCTCTGACGCTAATACAGCAACTCCTTGGGAGCTTACTGGTGACCTCACTCACATTCAGGAACATAACAAACCTCTAGAGAGTTATTTGGCTGCGGTTTTCTGAGGTGGAGGTACTGCCTCAGACGAGCTGCTTTAATGCGCCCTACCTCTGGCAGCTAACGTGTGTGGAGAGCACATCGCTTATTGTGTGCCCAATAATATTGAATTTTTGATGTGAAACCATTTCATTTACCAGAGGGAGACTGTACAAAAGTCGTCTGCGTGGGTACCTCTGTCTCACATATTTCTATCGCCAAGCAGCTATATTTATATAGCTGTGTTCCGGTTTGAAGGGTGAGATATTACAGCGAAATTACTGGGTACTGTGACGAAACAGCCTTAGTCACAAGATTGGCAGCGCGTGAGTAACATCCCCGTGGTGTTGCGAGCGTTAATAAGCTGCGGTGACCGCTTACCATTTGATGCGGGCCGCATACTTGTTTGCCAATATGGTTGTATAAAAGAAAAAAAGAACATCTATTGGCGCGCTTGGCAGTAAAATCGAACCGTATGCCGTGACGGCAAATGGCGTGACGCTCTCTCATGCCGTCACTGCCCTCTACGCCGCCACTCTCGACTCCCTCGCGCGTGTGCGTGCGCATACTTGACACTCCGTTGCTTCGATGAATGAGCTGTTTACTATATTTGATTTTTATTTATTAAACATTTGAATATTCATTAAGATGTTTCCCATCTGCCGGGAGTCCCGTGACGGCCGCCTTTTTTTTCACCAAAACCGTTCACTACTTCCTCGTGTTCGGGTACAGCTTCGTGGTCTTCTTCAATGTTTTCACCGGTGAGGGCAACATTTACACACGATTTTTTTATATGTCGGTAGGTTATACAACGTCGGGTGCCATACAACCATATGGCCCACCAGATGTAAAGCGGCTACCGTAGCCTATAAAACGCTTGCAATACATTAAGTATCACTCATGCGATGCCACTTCTACTGTTGACACAGCAACTCGTTAGGAGCTCACTCACACACAGGAACACAAGAACCCTCTTAGGGAGTTGTTATTTGACTGCGGTTTTCTGTGAGGTGGAGGTATTTCCCTAGACGGGTTGCTTTGTTGCGCCCTACCTCTCTTAAAACACCCAGTCCAAGACAAACAAGCATGTCCATGTACACAAATGTTTATACTTTGTGGTAATCGTCAAATCCTCTCCTCTACATCCAAACAAACGTACGTTCTTATTTTTAACATTAGTTGTGATGATGTATTCCAGTGCTGTACGAGCAGCCAGCGCTGCCCACGTCGCTGGCGCTGGTCCTCGCCAACTGCATCAGATACTTCACCAGCTTCCACGTCACGCCCTGGCTCAGGAAACACTTCCTCTGAGCACGTGTACAGGACATCGCCCTTATTCATCCCCTGGATATTTGGGGATGCAGCCCTCCCGCCGGCCATTTGTGATTCAATACAGAACCTTGCTTTGCTGTGAGCTTTTTATTTTTGACGAGCTCGGTGGCGCAGTGGCGTAACGCGCTGTTACGTTACTTTGACACCAACGCTTGTCGGTTCGATTCCCACGCAGGGCAAACATTTGTGTGCATAAACATGTCTGTTTGTATTGGTCTGGGTTTTTTTTTACAGAGTGGTAGGACGCAACAAAGCAGCCCGTCTGGAGAAGTACCTCCACCTCACAGAAAACCGCAGTCAAATAACAAGTCACTAGAGGGTTGTCGTGTTCCTGCGTGTTAGTGAGGTCACCAGTAAGCTAAGTGATAATATATCGAAAGCTTTAATAGACTACGGTACCCACTTTACACCAGGTGGGCCGTATGCTTGTATACCTCCCGATGTAGTATAAAAAAAAAAAAATTTTGGAAGCTCTTTCAGTTAATGAGCCGGTTCCTTTGCACACCACGGATGGAGCTCTGCGTACTAAACGGTCTGTCTGTGGCTGCTGGTGGACAAGGCGCAGTAAGTATTCTAAGCGCTATTTTACTCAGAGAAGATCCACAAATTCGTACAGTAGTCAAAATATTAGGCATGAAGATTTACAGGCGTCGAATAGTAATTAATTGATTGTAAATGTTCGCTAACACAACCGAATGTCTTAATGGTTTACGTCAGCGCACCAACAGACGAAGAGCGGAAAGTCTGCGAATGAAATGTTTGGTAAGTGTGTAGCTCACGGAATTTCAAATATTCTCATTTTTTGAATTCTCAGACGGATTGTTATGTGCGAAATTACAACACGAATAATAAATGATTTGATTTGAAATTATTAAAGTCATCATACGAGCATTAATCCCGGTCGCGCCCTTCGCTTTTCTGCTCTTACTCCTCCATTTCGTGCGGTCTTCGGCATCCCTTATAGTGAGACCATTGGCACACATGTCACCCCTCATGACGGCAAGGCAGCACGTCTTGGGTAGAAGGGGTATGTACCGTGACCCGGCGGAGGTGGCATGACCAGACATTGGTTCCCCACGTAACTTGCCGGATTTCGTAAACCGTACCAGCGTAGACGTCACTTGCAGTTTGTCTAAAACTATGGAAAATTATTAAGATACAATATGATCTAATTTAAAGAATGTAACACGTGTGTAAGTGTCCGTAAGGGCCTAATGGCAAATAAATGATTTTTATCTCTTTATCTTTTGTCTGCTATGTCACGGACACGAAGGCTGCCGCGAGTGCGGGAGTTCTTCACGCGATCCTCCCGCGTCACTCCGCACATCCAGCGCAACACGTTCATCTCCGTGACATGCAGCTCCTGCTTATGCCGCTCAAGTACAGGTCACGCTTCGCTGACATATAAAAGACAGGTCTAATGATGAAATTATAAACCTATCCTTTTAGCTTAACTGACATTTTTGAGTCACAAACGACACCAGCGTCACGTCACTTGGACCAAGCTGCTGATAGTACCTTGACGTCGTAATCGATGTCTCCGTACGCGTGGAAGAAGTACCCTAAATACCCACAGCGGTCCGTGCGCTCGACCGTGTCTTCAACAATACAAACGTATAGGATCTGAGACATTGCAGGCCAAGTACTCTCTCTTCGCCACATTTACTAAACTGCTGTCCCATGTATCTAAATTTAATATAAAATTAATGAACATTTTCATTAATTTTATAGATATATCAATATATCCGCTGCAATGGGCCGGGTGTCACTGATCGTGGGTATATGCGGTAGATATGCGAGCGTTAAAATAAAACTCAAAGAATAATAATTCATTCTATAGTTATAATATCAGGCATCAACGTCCAACAAAATATTACAAAGTCAAAGATATAGGAAAAAATGAAGCATTTTTCAATAGAAATGTGTTCACAATACTTATGAATATAATTACAATATTTATTTACCTCCATGCAGTTCTTTTTTATTTTTACTTCCAGAATAAGCTTAATTATAGCGAGCATGTCCGTCCGTCTGCAACACACACGAAAACAAACAATGTGACTATGAATGCAATTGTCAAATTAATTCTCAGTTGATCGGTATTGTTTTAACTACACTCTAATCCAATTACGAAGTTCTATAACGATTCTATAGACGAATGTATTATGCACGTTTCACGTATGCTAACCTTATTAATACTTATGGGACTTCGTAATAGGAATGGAGGATAGTCCATATCTTCGTACACATTTTCGAAGTAGTTTGCTTCGGCCTATAGTTTATTTATCGATAAAAAAATAGTATTTCGTTCTCAAATAACAAGATATGGACCAGTTAAAACAATGCCGATTGGTAGAAAACGCTACGTAATTACGCCAATAAAATTAATTTAGAAATACTTGGAAATGACCCATACGCCGGGTCCTGTGCAGTTATTCTGCAAAGACAGAGGTGTTCATAAATAATTGTTTGTAATCATGAACTAGACTTGCTCTCAACTTTAAAATTACATGACGATATAGGGTGTTCGGAAAAATTACATATGGTTACGATATAATCAAACCGAAAGAGGTGATTCTATTCTGAACTTATACTATGGAACCAATTACGAAATTGTTAAATATGCATTAATACAAATTCTTCCATCAACTCGTAGTCAGTGGATAGACAAGTTATTATTTTTTAATTCGCATTTGGTCGCATAATCGTTGTTAAACTTTATTTTACAATAAGCGACTTTATATTACATACAGTATTGCCGTAAATTAAATTGTAGAATTCGATATACTTTTGATTCTCCTCTAAATTAATTAATCACAGAACGAACCATATAGTTCAAATTAAGGCATCGCCCACTTTCGGTTTGATTATAGTTTCTAGGACACCCTGTAGAACATTTTGAATTCCATATATACAAATAATTTATATTCATAAAGATACAATACTGGGTAAACAATAATTCAGTCTTTGGCTAAAATTGAGCGTAAGCAACTAATCACAAAATTCATAATAGCGTCTATATGATTAAATAACTGTCATTAGTAAGGAGTATATGTCGTTACATATATATGACTCAATAAGATACATAACAATTTATTATCAGCTCCTAGAACATACACTGATAACTAAGACGAGACGGCACGGGAGTGTAAAGCCGGCTTCTCATTGGCCAATATCGACATCGTCGGCAACGGCAAACTATTCCACTCAACTAAGGTTAATGAATATTTTGTAGTAAGTTTTTGATGAGCGATAATAAAAAATACATAATTTAACAACATGAGTAATAAAATATTTTTCATCCGCACATTGAAATGAAAAATCCTCCGTTTCGAATTTCAGTATCAGTTAGGTATAAATCCATCTATATATATAGTAGTTCCATCTCACTGTTATTTATGGAAAGCTCCATTTGTGAATACCAAAGAGACATTTGACATTACAGAACTGCGAGTAGGTGCACCTTTTTTCAATTTCGGTGTCTGTCCCATAGTTAATGTTGTTTATATTGATAAAAAAGAAAGAGGCTGGTTCTAGCAGCGTCTTTCGTTTTGACCCAACTCTTCGGGGCCATCCTGTATTACTCGTAGTTATACAGTCAAGTGCATAAGTGTACACACAGTTGCCTATATTTGAATAATATAGCGTCATTTTCCTATAACCAAACCAACATACATTCAAATGTTAACTCCATATTAGCTTAATTTTGAATAAAATTCTTCTTTGAGAATTTAACATTTTCTTACATTATTGTACACAGTGTTGGTTATTGTTAACAAAGATTTGAGTAATTGTAATACTTAATGAAATTTTATTAGTTGGTACTGGGACACACTTGATATTACCATACAGGAAAATAATCCCTATTTCTATGGGTGGTTACACCGTTATCGGGATACCTCGATATCGTATCTGATAATTAGTCATCGTGTCAGCGGATACCATATGATGGACAAAAATAAAGCTTCCAATAAATATCGACGCTATTGCCGTATATGCCCGCTTCCGGTTCGACGCATTTATTTCGGTAGGGCAGATGGGGACATCACAAGTACTCTGCCCACTAAGTTGTTTGATTTTTGACACACAAAATCTGTAAAAGCGTCAGAAAGAGACAGCGGTGCGATATATCTCACGCATTCGAAAAAGATAGAACGATCTGTCCAAAAGCTATAAATTTTGTGGACAGTGTAGTTTTTGCCTGTAGTTTTCTGTTTCAGCTAGTGCGAGTTGTGACTTGTGACATGCTTGTGCGTTGTGAGGCGCTTGTGCAAAACTTTCACAACGACCGAGTGGAATGGAAGGAAGAATGTGGATGATACTTCATTTAAGACGTGATAGTACTCAACATTTCTATGGGGATCCCTGTACAATGGGCCCCAAGTTTTTGTTAATAAGATTACAAAGTTCAAGAACAATTAAGAAGTATTTAAACTTATGTAATTTGTAGTTAGTTTTAATGTCCAAGTACATTCCACCTTTCTGTCTATTATTTTATACACAGCCCACAGCACAGGTCGGTTGCAAGAAAAATTTGAAAGTTAAGCTCGCCATTTCGAAATTAATTACAATTACCACATATATTTCTTTACAATTAGTTATATATTATCACATTAATTCAAACTTGACTCCTAAATTTAGACCTCTTCAGTTTGGTTACTCACCAGTATGTGATGCGCTATTGCAGTTTGGCAGATGCCAGTGTTGAAGCCTCTGATTTGGCTTAAATCCATAACTCATCGGCAGCATTCGAAACCGACAACTTCACATATCCTCTGAGCATAGAGGAGCGTGAGATCGACAAGCCCGTGTAGATTGGCTACGGTCAATATTGCTAAAAATCTTTTATGTAAACATTTTAAATGTAGACTATAATTGTTCTGTCTATCAGCTATAGAATAATCTTATAATTCATATCAACAAAGAAAACAAATCTAATAAATAAAGGCAACGTTTAGTGTAACTACATTATTTACAAATTGCCTTTATAAAATATATGTTGGAGGAATATTACACAGTAACGCAATGCAGTATTCCTAACAGTACTAACCATGTAGGCTCGCAGTCATGAGCCAAAGTAACCAATACCTTCAGCCCCCTCTGTGACGAATATGTAGCCAATCGGCGACGCACGAAACGACGATGTATCGTTTTATATATAATGTATCATTGTATTCTCTCTGATATGCTCCGAATGAGCATAACTCCATGGTCAGATAAGCATAACTCCATGGTCAGATGAACATAACTCCATGGTCGGTCACAGAGCAGACACGATATAGAGGGTGATGCAGGCTGCACATATTATGTACCACAAATATACTGACGTCAGTGAGAACATATTAAAATGTAGTTGATTACAGTAATTAAATAATACATTTAATACAAGATTGAGTCAAACAGATCGACTTTATCAAAATAGAGTAGGTAAACATGGGCATTACAATATCAATAGTAGGACAATGTTGTAGTGTTGACACAGACACGCTTTTGTATCATAGTTTTATATTGTAGCATATAATATCCTCTCATTTCAAAGATCATAGTGATGTTAGGTCGCTATGTCGACTGTGAGTCTTATATTAAGGCTATTTGTACACTCATAGTAGTACCAAGTAAAAAGTTTATTTGTATCATTCTATGATACAAATAAACTTTTTATCTATCTATCTACCATGTTTATATTTTTCACAGTACATAATCAAGTACAGAAATAGTATCAATGTACACTAACATTGTTTACTGATCGAGAGCTCGATGGCGCTGTTGCGAGTATCATTCTAATCGAACACGCCAGGTTGATCAACATCGCCCAGTCCATGACTGGGTTTTTCTATGTAGAGCTTCTCTGAGCTCGGAGGGTACGTGAATCCAGCTGTTGGCGACAGATGATAGTCGTGAAGCTAAGTCAGTGGCCTTCGGGTGGTTTGAAAACACTGGCCTCTGCCACTCCGCAGTTGAGCAGCGTAGTGGAGTATGCTGTAAACCCTCTCAGCGTACAATGTCCTTTTCTCCAAATGGCCTCACATAGAATGTCCTTTCTTAAAGTGTCCTTTTCTCTAAATGTTCCTTTACAGACAATTTGATCTAAACTACTTCGTATGCTTCCGCTCCTGATTAGTTCATGCGTACTACTGCCGACCGGCACCCACCCACTACCATTAGTAGATGCATGCCGCCGCTGCTATGGCTGCTCCGGTCGTCTCCGCCTCGGTTGCTGCGGTCGTCTTTGCGAGTGTTGGCCATCTGAAATATGAACCCTAGGCACTTGCCACTGTTGCTGCGCTGGCTGCTCCGGTCGTCTCTGCGAGACGTGTTTCGCCCCTTCACGAGGCATCCTCAAGCGCTGTAGATGTTAGTCGTTAGAATAACATGCTACGAATGACCCATCTACATATACCATGAACAATATTGAGTTGCGCGGGCTAGCGACATCGTACAACTAATGCTCTAGACTAGAAGGTTGGCATCAAACATTGAACATTTGTATACCAAAAACGCCAAATTTGTATTTCTATCTACGTACATTAAAAAAAGAGGGCAGACATTGGGATAGTCACATAAACAACTCTTTGTTTACCAACATGATGAGTAAGAGACGAATTAGAGACATTGTATTCGACAGAAAGTACAACAAATGTTTGGAACACTTACAAAAAAAATATTTAACACACAGTTTATAAGAAAAATAATATACTTACGCCTTTCTCTGTTTAAATAGCATGTGAATGACTAACACAATTTGTATAAGTTGATTTTTTGTGTAAACATTTTTTTATATATGTACTAAGTATATCTCAATTGATTATTTAAAAAAATTACTGACTGTATGTATAAGTATAGAAATTAGATTTTTTTGATGTGAAGAAATGTTTAATTCTTTTTATATATTATCTCATGATTATTAAAAAAAATGACTGATCAATACATAATATAAGGATTTATTTTTATTGTGTGAGGTTGAGTGAGGTTAGTTGCAAAAGAACTACATCTCAAAAAGTTTTTAATTAAATATCTAGTAAACAAAACACATTTTGTTTGGAATCTAACATGTTTATCCAAAAGTTTCTTATTATTACATTAAATCGCTTTTAAAAGGGGGCTACTTTAAAAAAAAAGAAATAAAAATACTGTTTACTATTTATATCACAGTCAAAGAAGGCCTAGGAAATCGAAATGTGTACCTTTAAATATATATAAATTGCACTTGCACGTCGTCCACTCCTGCAAAGAATTAAATATTATGAGACATGGATGTTTTGACACTTGAATGTTCTGAAACTTAAACATTTTGAGATGTAGATAATTTGCAATTTGAAGGTTTCGAGACTTGCATCATATGAGATATGAATTTCTACAACCGCATGTTATTTTACACATGTTGAAACCGTTGAAAGCTTGATGTGCACTTGACTGTACAAGTGTAGTGTAAACCTGTTGTGTACATTTTGAGATAGGAGCATTCAGAGAAAAGAACATTTAGATAAAATGACACTTTGGGGAAGGACATTCTAAGAAAGGACATTTTGAGAAAGGAAGGACATTTGGAGAAAAGGACATTATGCACTGAGACTCTCTAAACTCCTTCGGTTGAAGGGAGACCCATATCCCTGCACTGGGATGAGTTACTGCACAGTTGGTGTGGATTGTTTAATAGTTAATTTAGGTATCTCAAACTCAGTCATTGCACAACATGTAATTTTTTATGTTGCCATTAGTTCTATTTGGGTAACTAAACAGTTCGCAACTAGCCTCGCAATTTCCTTCCTTATGCTGGTCTTGTTTTTGGCATTTATTTTGTGCATATATATAACGTAATCTCTCACCAAGCATTTGGCATATTGGCAAGGACAAATCTTTAATATTTGGGATATATTTTATCTACTCTTCAGCTAACATCTCTAGTACGAAAGCAGATTGCAAGCTAACGCTCAGAGGATACACATTTTGTTCATTATGTTCTTGGTGTAAGTGAATATATCTTCAAAATACGAACTAAACACTTGTAAGTGCACAAACGCCGCGGAAAGGTATTGCTGTATCACTTACTTCATAACATAAAAATGTACAGTAAAAATCACATGAAGCTTGTGACTTCTGCATTCTTCTGTCGCATACAATAAGTTTTAAAATGGCACTACAAGTATCTAGACTATACAGACCTAACCTTTTCAATAGATCAAATACTTAAAAATATCTTATATGCCTTCCTAGAGGTATATCTACAATCTAGGTCCCAAAACTTGACACTTGCAGTCAGATTATAACTCATACTGCGTGGAGTGAAACATTAAAGCATTGAGTTTAAAATTAAATATACCAATTGAAACCAGCAGACAAACCAATAAATTCTCACTTTTTTCTTTGAAATGAAGAGTAACATCTAAACTACTGCTTACATGGCCAATCTGGCATCAATTTCATCAACCAGTCTGGCACAATGTTGGAAAATTGTCAATAAGTGCAACATGAAAGTTGACCTTGATTATTATCTATTGTATCCCAAACAAAAATTTAACTGACTCAATGTGGCAAAACTGTGCCAGACTGAGGAATGAAACTGACATCACAATAGTCATGTTACTGGGTGATTATAAAAATATCAATGTAGATGTTGATTGCGCTCATTACCTTGAATTACAATAAATTCGTTTCTATGAGTCAATGATTCTGCGCACTGTACAGTTCTTTTGATATTATTTTCCTTATGAAAACCCCAAAGGTCAACCAGTGTTAATCAAACTTGTTTCAGACTGTATCTTAGTCTATATATACATGTACATAAAACAAACTTGTTTTTCTTTTCATTATTTGTGATCATGAACCTAGACAAATCTTAGCACACAATATTGTACAGTCTGTATCTAACAACAATGAAAAAGGCATTGTGGATTACAGTACAGGGAATTCTGTACTTGTTATCTCAATGTTTTTCATTATGTATATATTTTTGCTTTAAATTACTTGTGTTATTATTTTATAAAAACTAGTAATTATTGAATTTGCTCACAATCTAAATAATGCATTTAAGCGGCTGTTATTGATTCTTAATCATAATATATAAATAACTACTAGGACTTCAAGAGCATGGCAATAACAAATTATAAATAGAAACATAATCATCATGTAAACAATATGAGAAAGCCAACAAACAGTGCTACTTTGTGCCACTTTCCTGCCATCCTAATTCAAAATGTTACATGTGAAAAACATGCAGAAGTAATGATGAAACAGATATACAATGCAATATTTGAAAGATGTAGGAGCCAGAAAGCGAAGGCTCACCACCTACAACCAAATTACGATTATGTGTTATTAGAGTGTGCTGTTAGGAGCTCTAGGACCTGGCTAACGTTCATGAAAAGAGCTGTAAACAATAAATAACCAAGAGAAATGTGTATAGAATGAATCATGTGGTGCTTGGTCATCGTCGTTGTCAACCTCACCTTTCTCGCGCAGGGCATGGCCTTTAGATTTATAAAGACTAATTGTAACAGTAATGTGTGGTTTATGTAACAGTACAGTCTTAGTACAAGGGGTCTGAACTACACTGGACCCACCACGGCCTGATGTGTAGCATTTCATGTGGGGTTCATTATAATTGCAGGTTGTTTCATCTCTCCTCATAGCTGTAGAGGTAGCACGGAAGGCATTGATTCTTGTATTGTTTGGTGTTGATGAACATTCTTGGATTGACTAGGAGGTATTTGTCTAACTTTCAAATTGTGGAATGATTTCTGTTGAGTTTCTATTCAGGATTTCTTACAATATTGGCTTTTTAAAATGCCATAATATTATAATTTTATTATTCCCGACTAGGACATCCTTGTCGCTAGTAATAAAGCATTGTATCAATGGGCTTGTAGTCTTTAGATTGTCAATTATTTCACTTCTTTCTTCTGGGGGTATACTGCCGAAGACAATTCAGATCAGATTTACTAATGCCAAAAACTAACCTCGGTTTAGGTCAATAGATATCATCTACAGCTATGGTGTCAGAGCCTGAAGTATCTAAATCAATATGTGCCATAGAATCAAAAAATTAGTTCTGTATTGTATTTGTCTCAAGTCATAGACCCCTATTTAACGTATTTGCCCATTAAGTGAAGATAAATTATGTTTAGTTGTAGTAGTGTATGTGTGTTGTGACTGGACTGTTCAGAGAATAATTCACATCAATTAAACCAATTTCTATATTGATCTGGACTTACCTAAATATATAACAATCATAGACTAACTACACAAATAAATACAACATCTTAATTCAACCACTTGCTTCATAGCCGACATTTTGTGCCTAAACCCTAACTTTAGACATTGAGAAAATATCATGTTATCATTTATTATCAATACTAGATAAATATAAATTTATTATCACATTAATAAGATGGATAAATAAAGGGTTTCCTTTACCCCCGGCTATAAAACAAGTATTAAACCTAGTAGGCATTGTGCAAGGCTTGGTCAGAGTTGCCCGGGCTTAAGGGCTGAGCGGTGGGTCGTCTTGTCCAATCATAACGTCTTCATACATGACGTCATTGTTCCTTCTCATATTGATCCTTTGTCGAGCGTATTCTATTAGATTGTACTTTCTTATTACTAACACAAGGCCACAGACGACTAGAGCACCTGCAAATATCGTAACGAGGACAGCAGTGGTCGCATGGCTCTGCGGCGCAGTCCTAGAAAGTTCGCAGTCACCGGCTATCATCGTAAACCCAAATGCACAATCGCAAAGGTGCGTAGTTTGATTACATATCTGATTGCTCCCTGGGCATGTCTCTAGAGTGTTCACATTGCAGGACAGGATGTGGTCTGTTAAAAAGAATAAACTCCTCGCATAACAGGTTCGAATAAATTGATTCAATTAGATAATTGTCGGCTACTTACCAGAGTAAGCGTAATGTACCAGGTTCAATATCAATGCGGCGATATCGAGAGTTCTCAGGCCCATGACGAATGGCACTCTTCAAAAATTCACATCACAGGTCTTGAAGAGAAACAAAAGTTTTTCGTTTTTAGCGGACAATGATTTTCAGTTCCACGAATCAAACAAGCAAAACAACGTCAATCTGTCGATGCAAATGCAATGCATTCTCTAAAAGTCCGAGACCAGTTGTCAATGTCAACATCAACTGTCATGTTTCTTATTTTCGTTTGGGCAAGGGATCCTCTTTCGAAACCAGTATTACAGTATCAATTAGTTTATACCTTATTCACTTGCAGTTTGTACGAAATGTAAACAAACCATAAAAAAATATTATTTTAGGAGTCGTCTTTGTAATAAAACTTTCATCAAACACAGTACAATCAGTGAAACGTTTAAGTTTACTTGAAGAACGTAAAAGGTACCTACACACAAACAATAACAGCGTTTACATTGATCCAAATTATATTCGCCATTATTGGTTTTTGATGATGTTGAGGTGAGTGGTTTCTTTCGCCGATTATTGTCACTATTTCTTATTTTTTTGTGTTTAAATTGTTGTTGGAGTTTACTCCTAAGTAATGATTTTGAGTTATAAGGCCCGATACGAAAATTTTATGGGGAGTAAAATCAAGTGTTAACTAAAAGTGATGGGGTAACGCTCGTCCGCTTAACCCATTAAGCGCCAAAACAAAGCTATCGGAATATTTTGCATGAATTATATATTTTCTGATTGGTAATAACACAAATAAACATAACAGTAATAAAGAAAAAAATATTATTTATAGGTTTTAGAAGGGTGTACTCGAACGAGTACAGCGGCAACTTAAAGAGGATATTTTTCTATGTACTCTCTTTCACTGCAAAGCGTCATCAAGCACACTTTACACTGCCAACGAACTATCGTATGACTAACTACATACCGTAGTTGCTTCTCCATTTTTTGAGGACAGTGTCCCAATCGGCCAACAGATTTTAACTAGAAAAAAATTGACATTAACGATCTTGTGACCCATTGTATTTATATTTAGTTTTCCTAAGAATGTCTTGACAACTCTTGATCCAAGAGGTTCATTAGTGGATGATTTTACGCTGTAAAACTCAAAAGCAAAACCGGTAAAACTAGCTGCTACCCAGTTCGTATAGCCAAATCTAACTGGCTTTCCTCTTATGAAGTTTTGCGGATCTGCAGTCCCTTCGAGCAGTGAAAAAAACAAAATTCTAAGTCTCAAAGATACGGCTGTTATGCCCATAATATTTTACCATAGATTCGTCTATAGAAATGTTATCCTCTATCACACCCCACTGTTTAAATTTGACCATAAGCATATCAGATCTTACTTTGAACATTTTATCGGTTGTACTCGTAGATGTTGCTTGATCATTGTTGGCCAAATGAAGATTTATTTTTATTTCGCGAAACTTTTGTCTTGTTAGCTTCCACCCACATCCTCATCCAAAGACCAAAACAAAATCTACCTAGGCAGTTTGTGATATCCGGACAATATCAAAATACCAATGAAATTTTTCAGATCATTTGCATCAAACTGAAATGAGTGCCTATTATTTTGATTCGCATATAAATTAGTATTGACAACGATTAGTTCAAAATTATCAAACAATTTTTCGAATATTTGAACAGGGTTCAGGTTTTGAGTTCCTCTCTCACAGTCTCTTTTCTTTGAAGTACTTCAGAAAATTGTTCAGGCCTTGAGGAATAAATTGGATCACACTTACGCCAATTTGGGATTCCTTTCTACTGATGACGTCGAAAACGTTTAGCAGCTAAGGATTCATCGTTACTACTATCATCGTCACTACCACGTGTATGTACAAACACATCAACATTTCCTGGAACGTCATGTGGTAGTGATGCGGAAATAATATCCTCTTCGGATCCTTCTTCTTCGTCTGTCACGACACTTGATGGTGGTGGTATGATGGCTAAATCATAGTTGGCCTCATCGTCACTCCCATCAAGCACAGCCTGAATGGCTTCCTATAATCCTTTATAATTGTTAATAGCCATAAAATGTAAATATTTAAATGAGTTTGTTCTTTAAAAATAAAACATACCCACAATAGACATACAAAGCGCGTAAGTGTCAAATCTATGTTGCGATGTTTAACTGTACTTACGTACGGCAGCGCTAAATGGGTTAAAAGAGACAAACATTACATCTGTAGGATTTAATATACGAGAGACTGAGATGGAATACCGTAAAACAGGGTAAATAGCTATTATGTATTTCTAACTTCAGCTATTAAACTAGATCTTGTGATTGTTTATTTTTATTAATTAATGATTTTGAATTATGTCCGGTACATAAAAGGGCCCTGTTGCACTATATAATAAATTTGAGGTTCAGAGTTTTCATAAAATTAATAAAATGTAACATTATTTCTATTCGCCAACCGATTGGGGTTAGTAGAAATGTCGGATGGGGAGAATAAAAAAATTGCCAGGGCTACCAAAATTAAATTATAGTTTTATTGATCAAAAAAAGGTAACGTCTGAAATGTTACACGCTGTTTACAACATTTAAAACGTATACACATACGCACACACGTCCTTTTTCTAGAAAATTGCCCACAGGGTGTTTTCTATGAATGGGCATTTATCCTTGTAAAGATCGGGACTAGACGATGGCCAGTCTTCAGTTCTGATAAACATTTTTCTTCGCTAGTGGACATTTTCGAAATGCTAATAGATTAAAAAGTATTTCGCAAACTGATCACTATATTGAAAAGTGATCTTCCCACATACTAAATGTTTTTAAAAAACCTATGTACGACATCCCATACCATGGGGTGGGCGCGAATAAAAAAAATCATCCCCACTTTACGTGTAGGGGTCATTTTGGCATTTATATACATTATTAACTGTATCAGCACAGTTAATATGTATATACATGCCAAACTACAGCTTTCTAGTATCAAGCGTCTCTGAGTCTGACCGCGGGCAGACAGAACATGGCGAAACTATAAGGGTTCCTTATTTACTACAAAACCCTAAAAAGAACAATAAGAAGTAAGATAATTGAATAAAATACAATAACAGTATATTTTAATCATAATAATCATAATCATAAATGCGAGAAATGTAGGTACAAATAACGGATGATACATGTATAGATAGGCCCTAGTACATTTCGCCTTCGATAAGACATGCAAAAATTTAAAATATAGTGATGAAAGAAAAATAATATTAGTAATGTCATTCAAATCCTGTCATACGAAAAAATATAGGTAAGACATGTCTAAGTGCGAGGGCCCAATGGCAAATAAGGAATATTTATATTTATCTTAACTATCATTTATGAAATCGGCGCGTTGGGACAGACCGTTTCAAATCAGCGTCCAATTCAGGTGCACACCGTTTTCTAAAAACTAAGCAAAACATATGGATTACGAGACAGTATTTAATTGGAAAATCTTAAGTACTGCTTTCGTCAGCATGATCCGTACTACAAAGACGTAGCATTTTTAATATTTAGTTAGATGGCTTAACAACATAACACTTCAAACATTTCAACTATTTCATTGATTGCATGCTTCAAATATGGATACTTTAAAGGCAAGGGAAGATAATACTCGTAAAAGTTTGAGCAGTTTTAATGTTTAAAAACTAGTCAATACAATATTAAAATAAAATTATTACTTTCGTCATAGATCTATTTATAAAAATATCTTTCTTCTTGGCGTTATACCGCTTCCTAATCCATTTGGATTGGCCGGGCATCGCTACCTAAGTCTAAGAATATATAAAACCTAAACCTATATAATAATATCTTTAAATCTCATTAATAGTTCATTCTTTTCGAAAAAATCCTATTGGAATATGCGGATGCCAGCACGCAGCTACGCTAGATGTCTAACTATTTCTGAAATAGATGCCTGTGATAAAAAACAGCCGGGCAGAGATATATGTGAGTCTTCATATAGGTAGGTAAGTATTGTTTTTATGTTTTCAGGTACGGTAAAAGGGATGAGGTCTGAATTAAGGCTCTGAATTCCTTTAACTTGAAAATTTTATTACAAAATTCTTACATGTAGCACGTAGAAAATGTTAAATACTAAAACCTATCAGTCTAGAAGCATTGGAACTACACACTTGAATTACACTAAAAGTTGAATTCTTCTCCCGAACCGTATGTATATTTTTCGGGCAGAATGTAGTCTTTAGGGTCGTGGCCGTGGGCTTCCACTCCACCGTTGCCGTCAGGAGCGCCTTCTCTGCAAAAGAATAGTTTTATGAGCTTATACAATCATCATTAACATATACATGTGGCGCGCGTCATTACTGCCTATCTGAGATATAGCTATCTATCTACATAGGAAACTTTAACTTCATATTAATATATTTATTTTAGTTAAATTCTGCTTATTTAATAATGATATAATAAGTCACGCAGACACGCAGAGCGTATTGTGTAAGGAGCATAATACGTATAAGCTTGAAAATTTGCACATACGTATACTTTATGATTTAGATAAGATGAAAAAGGACGGACTTTTCGTCCATGCAGTGATAGCCAGTGGATGAAGAACCGGCTTGTTGACCGAATGGTCCCCAATACGAATCTTGGTGTCGGCATTAAGTTCGTACTTTTGTAATTATCCCTTCACTCAGTGGTGAAAGAAAACATCGTAAGGAAACCCACACGTCTCAATAATTATATTTCGAAAAACGTGTAACCTAATCTGAGGAAGGTCTGATTTTTCCTATGGTCTATATTGTTGAGGTCTAACGGTAATCGCGCACATGTAATAATCAGTATCCTCGCCGAATTCTTAGCCTTAGGTAGCGGACCACGATAATCTTAAAGGATCCTGCTTGATAATGCTTGGAAGTAGGAAGGACGGGGTTTTCCAGAGAATATGCTCAAACAAAGTTGCGTCGTATCCACTAGTATGAGTTATGCGACCTCCGGTAACTCGGGCAGCTTGCCGGAGGCAACTGATCCCGCCCGAAGGCTTGATGACTGCCACTAGCATCTCGAAATAATGTAATCCACTCAATGATCGACTGCAGTGGATCTACAATATGTCGTAAGCCCAAGTCTATCCGATGTGCATGCGATGAACTTTGTACATCAGACAACGACATTTTTTTGTCAGTCTGCTTCAGCAAATAATTAACAATACTTTAAACATATATGTTACGTGTCACAGAGTGAATACTTTGTACTCACCAGTATTTTGACGAAGTGTAGGTACTGTGTGTCAGCGAGGGTGGCAAACATGGTTAACAAAAAAATTCAAAAATCTTGGAGTGACTTACTTCAAGTCTTCGTGTTCAATTTCTGGAAAATCATCGAGAGGCCTCTTCTCTTTGCGATTTTTTTTAGTTTCTTCAATTTCTTCTACATCATCTGGACGTCTGCGATAATCGGCTGTTAAAAATTATAGTTTCAGTTAGTTATAACATCGACACTGTTTTGTATTCCAACCCGAGCCTGCTCTTCAAAAATTTAACTAAGTTTTCATGTTCCTCTAAATTCTGTCGCAGTTGAAGTTTTTTTCCCGTGATACATTATTTGCTATAGCAAATAAATGCAAAGATAGTTACTGTTTAGCCACAGTTACCTATAAAGAAACTGCTACGGGTCATGCTAATGTTTTCGAAAGACTTAATGAAGCTCTTATGACGTCGAAATATTCATTTCCAGAGTTTCTCGACTCGACTACCCCGAAATCGCCATAACTTTCATCAAAATTGAATTATCTACGACCAATGTCACAAAAACAAATATGGGTTCATCGGTAAATTTTATTATTTCCGTTACAATAAAGACCTTTATTCAAAATATCCACTTAATAAGTCTCCTAATAAATTTAAACGGTCTTCTAATAAACTTAGCTGGTCTACCCCTGAGTTCACCTTTCTGTTCATCTCTGTGGCTGTAGGCGCCGTCTTGCTCTTTCTTATCTAGACCGTAGGAGTCCTGCTTCTCGAATTCATAGTTGTCACCGGCCTTCTTGTGGTAAGAGTCGAAATGTTGATAGCCCTTCTTGCCGCCACCTGACTTTTTTCTGGAGTATCCGATCTCACCATCGCCCTCGCTCTCATATGATTTGTGCCAGTCTTGTGGCTGTAAAACATTTTATTTTGTGAACTTCTATTTTATACAAAGACAAATCTACAACACAAAGAAAAAGCCAAATATTTTCGAGAATCTAGCCACTTGAAAGTCATTTTCGTGATACAAAACAAATTTCCGAATGTTTGCATGAATGCGTATTATACTCTATGCAATTTGATCTAATCTGCTTTGTGCGCTTCCACCACCAATTAATTCAAGCGGAGTAGCCCACTACCGTTAGTATATGACCTGTACTTGTCATTTGTAGCATGTTATTCTCGCAGTCGTGTCGCAGCGACGATTAACGCAGTCATAGTAGCAAAGGTGGCGGGTGCACGCGATTTCAGTTCGAGATGTCGGGCAATCGCGATTACGACCGCAGCAGCCGAGGCAGAGACTACCGGAGCAGCCATGGCAGCGACGGCATATTGCATCTACTAACAGTAGAGGGTAGGAGCCGGCCGGCGCTAGTCCGCATGAATTAATTGATGGTAGAAGTACACAAAACAGGTTACATCAAATGGCATGCAAATTTGACTTTCGCAAAACAACGTCAGAATCAATTAACTGTTGTACTCTAATCGGTCAAATGCCAATACATTATTTCGCGAAAACCGCACGGTCTCGGTTACCGAGTTGTAGCTTTGGAAATTGCACACGGCCCACCGGATGTAACTACAGCCTAAAGCTCGCTATACACGAAGTATCGCGAACGCAGCAATACCTCAGGAGCGTAGAAGTAACCTCACTTACTAGCAGGAACATAACACCTCTCGGGGGAGTTGTTATTTAGTTGCCATTTTGTGTATGCATGTATGTAATTCTACCAATCGAGCTGTACCATATAACTTGAAATAGAACATTACATCAAAATAAAGTCGTTATCTGCAAAATCGATATTGCGTAATGAGGGTGTATGACGTCATGAAAAATGATTTTTTTAATGTTCGTATATGAATGAAAGTTCCATTTACTTGAAGTTGTAAAAAGATATAGTTTAAATTTAAATTGTTAAAGATTTCTTCGAATCACACAGATTTCACTCGTTGTTTCACCTTTCTCCACGTGAAAAGAGGATTTTTGTTTGAAGCTATTCTTATTGTTCAGACATTGTTTTACCTAGAATTTCAATATTAATTTCTAGATCGAATTTGTAATAAACATCTAAGAGAGTTGGTCTGAAAGAGAGTATCGGTGTTAAGATAGGAAAGGGCTTGCTCCGCTAGTTCGGACGTATAGAAAGAATGCAAGATGAAAGAATGACGAAACAGATATACGACGCGAAAGTAGAAGGACGTAAGATCCGAGGACGACCAAGTATCTACTACCATGAGCAAATTAGTTGTTTATCAGAAGGTGGCGTCAGTAGCCTAAGAACCAGCGAGCGTGCATGAAAAGAACTATAACTGTTAAAGAAGCGAGCGGGGTGTTTGACCACCGAGTCGTAT
Source organism: Pyralis farinalis (assembly GCA_947507595.1). Classification (NCBI taxonomy): domain Eukaryota; kingdom Metazoa; phylum Arthropoda; class Insecta; order Lepidoptera; family Pyralidae; genus Pyralis; species Pyralis farinalis. The sequence continues at coordinate 1,875,183 of OX382264.1, forward strand.
GGCGCTCGGCTCTCTCTGCCAACCCCTCAAGGGATTAAGCGTGGGGATGTAGCAATGGTATATAATTTGATATTCTTACTGATTTCTTATTCAGTTTTATAAAATGTTGTTTATGTAGATTCTTTCGTTGGTAGATTTCTTTTGTAACATGTATTTTCAGGAACACCGTTCCTATATGAGTTGTATATGTTTGTCTCTGCGTTTGTCTGTGCGTTTGTCTGTCGTTTTTTTTTTCGAATATTCTAATTTTGACTTCAGATTCGGATTCAGTATCAAAAAGTAGAATAGGAATGTTCAAGAACACCGTTCCTATCTCATAAGGAACATGGTCAAAATGGCCCACAAATTAAAAAAAACAATTGAATTGTTATATAATTGACGAGCCAGGTGTTCCTCTGGCAATGCAAGCTTGCGCATTCTCAACTGGTTCTATATAAGTTCATTCATTTTGTGACCATCAAGTCTCGTTGGTATCCTATTTAATTCGATAAAAAATAATATTGTGTAAAAACTTTTCAGGCACACAGATTTTTGTTTAGATTATAGAAGTGGTAATCACTTCTCCACAGGTAAAGATACGCTTTTAACATAAAGAGCTCACGTATTGCCTATATTGTCGCTAATACAACTCTTCAGAAGTTTTTTGGCGGACAAAATTCTAAATCTGTATGTTATTTGGCGGTCTTTAGTATCGTATTTTTTTTTTAAATCAAGAAATGTTTATTTTCATAAAGTAAAACACATACAAAAACAGAGTATTATATTGATACAGTTGATTGTAGGCGCTTGGTGGAATTTTGAAGACATCTCGTTAATGTTAACACTTCCACTTCACAATGTTATTTATTATTTAATTTTCCCGACCGGTTTCGCCTTTACCGCATTACCCAAAAAATATAAAAGGATAATACCGTAAAGGCGAAACTGTAATTACCAGACGAATCGCTCTACTTTTCCGTTCTGTCATAGTTTAATTCGTAAATCCGTAAAGAATAACAAAATGAAACTTAGTATGTTTTTTAAGAAATCTGCATAACTGACAAAACAAATATTAACAATAACTGAACTAACTTTAAACCAAACAGGTATCCATATTTGGGGAGCTATTTCTGCGAATGATGAAATAAGCGGACCTTCAATTTACTGAAATTGTAACGGTGTCGTGGTTACTTACCGCCGCTGCCCGCACTTCCCGTATATAAGAGCCAATGGACATCGTGTCGTCTGCTATTTCTAGGTCTTGGAGTGTCGTAGCAGGTAACGCTGCAGCGATCGTCACCACACCCAGTATCAGGGGCAAAATCTTTGCAGCCATGGTCAACTTATCTAAAAGAAAACTACAACTTCGAACTTCAGCACATGATAAAAGCAATATCGACATGTGCTTGTCTAATTTCTAAATCAGAAGAAATTCCAAAGATGACACATTACATAAACACCAATGAAATTGAATATATTTTTTTACGCTCCTGAAAAGCATAGATAACTTTACAGCGGGACCATCTTATCCTTAGGTAAGATAAGATTGATTGTGATTTGATTTGTCTAAGTTGTCATGAAACATTTAAATAGATAATGTTATTGAACAACACATTTACAGAAACTTATAATCTGTAACTAATAATGATATATAAACCAGTGCTAAATTACAAAAAGAGAAAACCAATAATTACGGAACAATCCGTGATATTGTCAATTACCTTGAGCTTATGAGCAAAAACCACCACAGCCTCACACCTTGTCCGACTCTACACAATAATTCACAGTTTCTGTTTTATATAACTAAGATTGCAATCGTCGCAGTCTTTCACAATGCCTCGCAGAGCTGCCGACTGACTCTCGACAGACTTCTTCACTCAATCGTCCGCCGCAGCTTTACTTGGATCATTTAAATCAGCCGGACTCGTGTTTTTTGTACACATTGCACCAATTTCCGATATCCCATTGTGGTTACCATTGCGTAGGCTGGTTTATATTTCTTTTGTCAAATTACTTGTGAATAGTTTTATACCGAGCACTTAATTACTTTTTGCCTCTGCCGCGAGTCTTTCGAGAATTACTGAAAGCAAGACTGTTCTGGTCTTAACCCTTTTCTATATTGATCGATTTAGTAACTGTCTACTGAATGTTGTCTCAATGGTAACTTTGAAATGTTCATGCAGAAATTGCCGTTTAGTAACCCGCTTGCTGAAATTAAGAACTTTCGAGGACGTTATTTCGATATTATCGACAGAACTAATTATTTAGAAATCCACGGTCTCTGGTACGGCGTGAAATTGATTAATTCTTAACTAAGTAATTACTGTTAAAGATACGAAAGTACGTCTGGGGGATGTGTAGTAAGTAAAGAACAAGCTTATTATAGGTGGTATTAATGTTTTGGTTTGTGCTTATTTTTGTTAGTATTGTCTTAGGTTTTCGCGATTGTTATACATTGAATTAAACAATTTTTAACAGAAGTATCGCGTGTTTTATTTATTTTGTTGAACCTGACGTTTCGAATGCTTTGCAGCATCCGTGGTCGCAGGAAGACTAAGGTGACATTTGTCTTATATTGGTTATTCAATTATTACATCTACCGACGTGGATGGATTAATTATATATGTTCCGATTCACACAAAAAACGCTCACGGTGTCCGAACGTTTTTGAGTAGATCTCTGGGTTTGTTGATTATTTTTAGAACTAGATCCCAAGCAGGTGGTACTTGCCAACCATCTTCTCTATTGAAATTGGGGTGTTTTCTTATTTCTAGGCATGTAGCGATTCTCCTTGGCGAGGATTTATGGTTTATCGAACCGCATGTAATGGTTTGGCTGGTCCAGTGTATGTTCAGATACTGCAGAGTTTTTATCACGCCTGTTCTTCATGTCAGCAATGTGTTCTTTCACTCGAGTATCTATGTATGATAATTAAACCACATTCGCAGTCTATTTTGTATACTTCTGCATCTTCATTTACGTTTACGTCGTCAACGGTAAATGATTAAGATAAACATATAAATTTTTAATACTTGCCATTGGGCCCACGAGGGCACTTGAAATAACAAAACAATTGCATGGGCACCAATTGAATGGGAATAAAAAGGAAAAACGTTATTTTCAATACAAATTAATTTAACATTTTGCTCATGTATGTAGTAAAGCTAAGGCTAGGTCAATCAAGTGTTACATTTTTATGTTTTTAGTGATCTTATACAGATTTCTTCTATGACATTAAATTCTAACAGCTAATCACAGATTCAGAGCAAATTGGACGATCATGGTCTTTCTTCATGTTAGTAGGTAATTATGTAGGCTAGATAGTACGAGACACTACGAGAATATGATATTATAAATAAAACAAGTCACATGTACTTATGTCACATTTTTTTATAAGAGACTACAATAACAACTCGTGTTGACATTAAACCTTTTTAAGAAATAATAATATATTTTTTTTTGTGTTTTATTTCCCTTCTAGTATACATAAGAAGAGACGAGACCATCGTCATACCCACGTCACGTAGGAGTTTACTGGTAACATCATTGATTCAGGAATTGCGGTCTTCTGTAACGTGGAGTCGGACGGCTTAGTAAAATAAACCTGCGTGCTACCTTTATATTGCCAGAACCAGTACTAGCCCGGTGGATCATGAATGCATATTGACCTACTGGTCCCCGGTTCAAACACTAGCGTGTATTACTAAGTTCGTGTTTTCAGATGTACATATTTGCAATTATCACTTGCTCGATGAAGGAAAACAGCGTGACGGAACCCGCGCGCCCAACAAATTATATTTCGAAAGACGCGTGACCTAACCTAAGAAAATTCTGGCTTTCCCTGGTGATCGTGGAGATCGGACGAAAGTCAATCCATGTAAAAAAATACTTCGGCTTGGCTACTACCTAAGCCTAAGTATTTTTTACATGGAACGACCTGCTGATTATAATGGATTAAGAAACGGGACGACGGTGAGAAGAAAGATTGCTTATTAAAAGAAGTCTGTGTCAGACGTTTATATTACCACAACCTGGTTTACTAATTGGCATGGTGTACCACATGCAGGTGAGTTTATCATTGATTGTGAAGTTGATGGCAAGCCACTAACAACCGCTTGTGTTCGATCTCAAAGAATTATCTAAAACTGGGTTACATTTGCGTTAAGAAATAAGTCGTCAATATACTGTAACCACTGAATAAATCTATATTTTGTTTATCGATATCGATATTTATCAATGGCGACGGTACACTCCTGGGATATTTTTTAATACCGCTGCCATATGGGGTAATGGGTTCCGAATCTCTCACTCTCCGTACGAAACGCAATAACATGCTGTATCAGCAATATCAGCATGTCACTACTTCACGCCGGTTTTCTGTGAGAGAGTGGTACTGGTGGTGGCTACCCCGGACGAGCAGGTACTACCCCGGACGAGCAGGCCCAATTACGAGCTATTGTCATTCAAAGGTCATGAGCTACCCGCAGACGACGACGAGCTCGGTGGCTCAGTCTTGAATGACGCGACTTTGACACCAACGCTCGTGGGTTCGATTCCCACACAAGGCAAGCATTTGTGTGCATGAACATGTCTGTCTTGGTCTGGATGTTTTAAGAGAGGTAGGGCGCATCAAAGCAGCCCGTCTGGGGAAGTACCTCCACCTCACAGAAAACCGCAGCCAAATAACAACTCCCGAGAGGGTTGTTGTGTTCCTGTGCGTGAGTGAGGTCACCAGTAAGCTCCCAAGGAGTTGCTGTGTAAACAGCAGAGGTGGCATCGCGCGAGTGATACTTAATATATCTCAAGCGTACGGTAGCCGCTTTACATCAGGTGGGCCGTATGCTTGTATGCCTCCCGAAGTAGTATAAAAAAAAGCCATGCAGTGGCCACTAATTGACAACAGCTTGGCTCTACCACTTCTAACATCGTCAGAGGACGCTCAATACTGGCACTGTAGAACCATGTTTATGTTTTTAGTATTATTTACGTACAATTGGTCATAATTTTGATTATTGCTATAAGTGGCCACACTAAGCAATAATTTAAATTTTGGTTACTTGTACATAGATAATAAATGCAAGATATGTTTCTAAAACCCAAAAATATGATTCTTCAGCGCCGGTATTGAGCGTTTTTTGGGATTGGTCTTAATTTCAGCGTTATTAATAAAAACAACATGAGGGCGCCACTTAGCTTGATGCCGCCTCTTAAATACAAAAATTCCAAGCCAGAAATAATAGTAAGTACACGATTGTATTTAATGTTTATTAGCAGCCGTCACTGAGCCATCAATATATCAGTATTTGGATTCATTTTCAAAACTCCACTACTCTTTATTAGGCGGCAGGCGCGAGGTATATACCGCGACGAAATGGTTTGGTATACTGTCTGGTTTGCTGGATCTTGTCTCCTGTGTCTCGCCGGGCTGGCTGTCAGCTTTTCCTTTTGTCAAGCCATTATTATTTTTGTCTGTTATGTTATCCGGGAGTACTTCGTAAGACATTTGCCATTCTTTTTTAAGTTCCAATAGTTCCAATGCCTTTGCTCTGCAACGATTAGAACAGCTTAAAAGGCAATATTTATAAATTTCGGGCCAGTCAAGATCTCCGACGAAAACGGTGCACAAAGTGCAAGAAATGAAATACGCTTATCTGTATTGTTATTTTCTATTGCTAGGCTATAAATATGGAAACTTGTTTTGTATATATTAATGGGATCCGATACGTTATAAAAGTAATAATAAATATCTTGTGAACGTAAAGAACGTAAAAAAAAATCACTCGTGGGTTCCATCCTGCTGCGAACACGGAAGATGGAGAAAAAGCTTACTGATAACCTCATTTACTTGCAGGAACACAACAGTTGTTAGTTATTTTTTGGCTGTGGTTCTCTGTGAGGTGGAAGTACTTCCCCAGTCCGGCTACTCTAACTCGCGCTACCTATCTAAACTTTGTTAACGACTATTGTCTATCGAAAACAGTCGGAATCAACGACTTGACGGGCTTTCCGAAGCTCGGAGAAACTTGAAATGACTAAATTCCATAGACATTGCATACCAGTGTAATTCACAACGCAAGTTAAGAGACGCTCCTTTTTTTTTCATTTATTCATAATTATTTCATAATATATTGTACATAAAACCGCACCCTAGAAGCCACACAGGGCTTATCTCAGTGTCTTGAGCAGTGCATTACACTGGCACGCACTATTGGCACTGGCATTTCCTCAAGTGCAACTCAAGAGGTTGCTAGTAACATTCGACAACTACTGATATCTTGGGCGCATCAAAGCAGCCCGACTAGGGAAGTACCTCCACCTCACAGAAGAAACGCAGACAAATAACAACACCCTGGAGGTTTGTTGTGTTCCTGCGTGTGAGTGACGTCACCGGTAAGCTCCAATGGAGTTGCTGTGTTAGCAGCGGTACGGTGCCTGCTTTATATCAGGTGGTTCCGTAACCTTAAATATCTCCCAACATTGTATAAAAAACCACTTACATGTGAGAGTCGCTGACATCAAACCGTATCAAGGGTAGCCCCTCGTCTCGACTTCTTTGGATTGAGTTCCTGGCTAACATGTTGATAATTTCTGATGTTTTTGGTGTATCAAATGGGATTATTAGTGTCACCTGTAAAAAATTAGAGCATCTTCCTATTTTTTTTATACAACGTCGGCATTCATGCCCACCTGATGTAAAGCAGTTAACGTAGCCTATTAACACTTGTAATATATTAAGTATCACTCGCGCGATGCCTCCTCTGCTGCTTACACAGCAACTCCTTAGGAGCTTACTGGTGGCCTCACTCACACGCAGGAACACAACAACCCTCTAGGGAGTTGTTATTTGGCTGCAGTTTTCTGTGAGGTGGAGGTACTTCCCCTGACGGGCTGCTTCGATGCGCCCTACCTCTCTTTAAACATCCAAACCATGACGAAACAGATATATTCATGCACACGTATGTTTGCCTTGTGTGGGAATCGAACCCACGAGCGTTGGCGTCAAAGTCGCGTTATTCACGACTGAGCCACCGAGCTCGTCAAAATTCATCAAAAAGTACCTAATTATGTTTAAAACTGGTTCGCTGACTAATTGATCAACACATAGCCAAGACTACTACATTGAGAAGTATGAAATGTTTCATACGTTCCCCCTAAACCTTTGATGAACTCGGTGGTTCAGTGGCTCAGTGGTTGGTAAGGCTACTTTGATATCAACGCTCGTGGATTTAATTCCCACATAGGAGAAACATTTGTGTGTTGAACGGATATGTTCACTGACTGTTAATCTTGATCTGGTTGTTTTTACGAAGGATAGGGCGCATCAAATCAGTCCGTCTGGGGAAGTACCTCTACCCCACAGCAATAACGTAGCCAAATAACAACTCCCTAGAGGGGTTATTGTGTTCTTGCGTGCAAGTGAGATCACTAGTAAGCTCCTAAGGTGTTGCTGTGTTAGCAGCAGAGGACCAGGTGGCAACGCGCGAGTGATACTTAATGTATTGCAAGTGTACGTAGGGTGGGGAAACCGCTTTACAACAGGTGGAACGTATGCCTGTACGTAAAAAAGGGTTTCTTGTGAAATCATCTCAAGAATGGAGAGAGAGTCGCCTACGCTGGTACGGCCACGTCTTACAACAAGCGGCAAGTTACATACAAAGAGAAGGTGCGAGTCGGAATTGCTGCCTGAAGGTCCCGTACAAACTTGCAGGTATGTAAATAGATACCGTTACTTCATAGACAACCGCATATAAGCAATAACTCTTTGGAGGACTATTGTGTTCCTGGGAGTGAGATTACCAGTAAGTTCCAAAGGAGCCGTGTTAGCAACAGTGGTGCGAACACGCGGGCCATACTTTCTGTATTGCAAGCCTTCATAGGCTACGGTAATCACTTTACACCAGGTAGGTCATAGGCTTGTATGCCTCTTGACATAGTATTATAAAAAGCCGGTAAGTTCGAGTCCACCTCGCGCACTGAAGGACGTAAGGATGTAAAAGAATATTTTCGCAAATTATTGTCTCAAAAAAGTATATTTTTTGTGATGGAACAACAAATTTACTATTTTAAGATTTTTTCCTTTACTTGTGCTACATGACATTGCTTCTTACCAAATTTCACACGGGTGGAGCTATCAACCTAAAATTAATATCAAATACTCAGCTTTTTTTTTATATTAGTTCAGCATATGGCCCCTCTTTGCCTGATGGTAAGTGAAAGAGGAGCCCAAATCGCAACTGCAACTGACAACATACTACATACCGTATCCTGTCAGTTGACGCTGCCATGCTGACCCGCAAAATGCTTCTTCACGCTTCGTTTGAAGGATCCCATATTGTAGGAAGGAGGGAACACATGTGCAGGCAAGGCGTTCCACTTTTTAATGGTACGACAAAGATAGGAGTTGCCGAACTTTTTGGTACGCGAAGAGATATTCTCAACCGTGGAACTATGACATCGCAAGCCCGCACGTGTGGTTCTATGACGGAAGGGTGAGGGTGGGATAAGGGAAAACAGTTCTTCAGAGCACTCGCCATGGTAAAGGCGGTAAAATACGCTTAGAGAGCCTATGCCCCTACGGAGTTGAAGAGGTTCTAGGTTTTTGGTGACCTCTTCGTCGTCAATTATGCGGATAGCCCGTCGCTGCAACCTATCGAGAGCCTCAAGATTCTTTTTTACGATTACAAACTTATTTGCAATTGGTTGGTTGGTGCTCTGCCATCGAGCTCGCTGAAAAAAATTTAAGTAAGAAAAACTTAGCGAATCAAGCAACTTTTCACTACGTACACTTTTGGGTACATTTGCCCTTCTGCCGGCGTAGGATCCATGACCACCAACCTGCAAGATGTTGTGTACTCTGTACTTGTCGTGAAGGGCGGGCGCGCGCAGGCAGTGCGCCGTGAAGTTGATGAGCCGCCGCGAGCGGGTGCACCGCACGCAGCGGGCCCAGTGCTCCAACATCATCGGGTCCCATGGGCACACCACCGTGTTCAGCGCCAGCCCGCGGATCTTGCTCCACCCATACCTCGCCTCCTGCTGTTCAGCCAGCATCGAGTGTCCTAACAAGATGTATTTATAACAACTGCCGACCTCGGTGGCTCAGTCGTGAATAACGCGACTTTGGCACTAACGCTCATGGCTTCGATTCTCACACAGGACAAACATTTGTGTGCATGAACATGTCTGTTTGTATTGATCTGGATGTTTTAAGAGGGCGCATCAAAGCACCCGGGGAATTATCTCTACCTCACAGTAAACCACAGTCAAAATAACAACTCCCTAGAGGGTTGTTGTGTTCCTGCGTATGAGTGAAGTTACCAGTAATGTCCTGAGGAGTTGCTGTGTAAGCAGCAGAGGAGGCATCGCGCGAGTGATACTTAATATATTACAAGCGTTAATGGGCTACGGTAACTGCTTTACATTAGATGGACATTGTGGACTACCGACATTGAATAATAAAAAAAAAAGAATTGCCATGTACAAAAATTTTTTTAACTGGTGAATTGTGAGCATTTATGGATATGCTTTAGAATGTATCGCATGTTTTTAGCGTCTGTATGTATGAATAAATTTTTATTTCTTTTTCATCTTTATGTATGTATTGTTTTTTTCAACAGTCAATGCATAATATGTATTAGGTAATGTTGATGCGAGTTATATTGGAGAATGACCAAATATGGGCCCACCTTGCGTCTTAACTATTTATACTCTATAAAACCTTTACCAAATTGATAATGTTCATGATTTTTTTTCAGTCCTATTGGAATAGGGGTTTAAAAGTTAAATATTAAAAGTTATTTGCATTTTCGCTTATGATTACAAATGGATGAAATGACAGGTAAAAAAGAATGAGTTTAGGGTTGCGATGATTATGTAATCGATTATCGATTATAAAATATACGAAATAATTGTTTGTAATTAAGAACCTTAATAATTCATTGCTTATATGAAAAGCTTCTAATAATTTTAATAGCTAACCTTCATATAAAAATATTTGTAAATAATCATGAAGCATGAATAACTCCACTACTCGAAATATTTCTTTAACAAATGTTATTCATGATAACATAATCGATTTAACATTATTCGGTTAAAGAAGCGAGTGAGGGAATCATGTGGCACTTGGTTCTCTCTGCCTACCCCGCAAAGGATTTGGTGTGAAGTTATAGATAGACAGAAGTCCTGTTAGTCCCATTAGTAGGAAGATACAGGCCTTTGTTCCCGTTTGTTTTGTTTGTTTTTTTGGCCCCGTTCATACTATGTCAAAGTGTTAGATTATTAAGTTATTAATAAGACGTAAGTATTACGTAGTTCTCAGAAGGTACTTTACGTCATGTCATCACAAACAAACAACTTGCAACATTATTGTATTTACGTGAGATCAAAAGAAAAAGTAAAGGGATAACGGTATATTCCATTTTATTTCATGGTAGCACTGTATAGAAACAAAAACACAGTAGGAACTGAGATCTATGCCAGATATAGTAAAAAACTGCGTACTATTATTATGTTTTCGATGCGTACAACTAATTGTATATTTCAATGCCGATTGAATCGATTTTCTTAACCCATTGAAATCGATCTCCAATCGCAACCCTATAGAGCGACGTGTCCATAGACAAGAGTCAAATCTTGAATCTATTCTATTCCATATTAAATATTATTTTGTTTAATTTCTGTACATGGGAAATTAATTGTGAAATCAACGTGTGGAAATATTATAAGAATCCATTCATTGATCATACCAACAACTAGTACATTCCTTGAATGGTGCTCAGTCCGGTAATTGTTATGTTCTTTTTAAGTTCATACATATATTGGTAATTTGGTAACCTTTTATTAAGTACCTATATGAATAAAAGTATAGACCGCTCCTAAACAAGAATTGTGAACACATATCTACACTCGCCCAAATTAGAAGCTGCACCACTGATTGTTTATAAAATACAGCGGTATATTATGTTATATAAGCCCCGCGCGTTGATATTGCGATGGAACCTTGTCACAATAACAGCTGCGTGACGTCATCCATAGCAAAAAAATACAGATAGCAAAAAAAATTTTCATAAAAAGTAAATGCTATAAATACCTAAATGTCCTCGGTAGTGTCCGAAGCACTTTTTAAGGCACGGTTTATATTTTGAATAACTAACTTAGAGTCCTCTCTCTCTTTTACAAAATAATTGTCCAATTTAATAATCATTTCACGAGCACGACTGTTAATTAATTTCTTACTCATTTTAACGGGTAACAGGTAAGAAAACTCAACAGTAAAACAGGATAACAAAAACAAAAAGCTATAGTTAACAAGTACTCGATGCGCGTAAGCACGTAAGCGTGGGCTGCGAACGGTACTGACGGTGCGACTTCGACTACGTCACCAAGATGGCCGCCAATCGCAATATCAACGCGCGGGGCTTATAATAACTGGGATAGTAAGACAGTACATACATGTTTTTAGATTATTGTGTTTATCAATTAAACAACTAATTTTTAATTGTTACAGATCACAGACGGTAGCATCTTCTGCCGGGAATTATATATACATTTAATACGGGCTTAAATAACATTTAAAGTCAAACCTTCAAATGAATTTAGACATCAACAAGTATGCCTTGAATGTGGGATGTTGACATAATGATAATAAGATCTCAATTATACAGAGTTATCACAAGAATAGCAAAAATCGAATGTTATAATTACATGGATTCCAGTTCATAATGGTACTTAATTTCTTAAACATATTTTTTATGGTGTTTCCCTAAAATAATATTTTTATTTTTTTATAACTTTGTACTTTATCTAGCTGGGATCTTTATATTTTCATACAAGTCATTTTAAGCTTTCTGATACTTATAGTATATGTATATACATATTTAATTTTCTTCACCTAACATATATGTTATTCTAGGTATCAAGACTGAAAATAGTTTGTGTGTAGTAGTAATACAAAGACAACAGTACCATGATGATAATTTGCCCACTGCTAGAGGAAATTAACTGGAAATTCATAAATTCATCGAGGCCGTACCTAAAATTCCAGCACCTCCAGTGAAAAATGTCACATATATATGTCAAGCCGCAAGATCTATAATTGCACAGATTTCATTAGTCATGTATTTGAGGGCGAGAAACTGAATGTTTAATGGTCCCAAAAACCATTAGAGATATATTATTAATGTACAACATATTATATGTACCTAGCTGTGCTAGAATATGCTGTCATCAGTTAGACAATGGAAATTAGCATGGATTGACATTAAACATATGTATTATGTGCCCTTGGGATAGCAGTATTTACTTTGGAGAACATATTCCTAATGAACTAACTGTATGCTGTGGAGATATTCAAAAGTAGAAAATGCTCCCCTTATATTAGGACAAAATTAATATCAGAACACATATAAAGTGGAGGCACATCAGTTCAACAACATTTGTTTAAATGTCTAGAGAGGTATTGGTCGGCTACTGCTGCAATTGCTTTGTAGGAAAATTGCAATTAAAATTATTACTGATTATGAAACGCGGGCACATAATTTTGGTAATTTGGTATTTAAGTTAGGGTAGATTTAATGATGTACAGGCTCCTACTCCATTTTTAGATTTTTTTTTAATGTATTTATTGACGATGAAAATTCTAATAAACAATTAAGAACCTAATAAATATAATTTAAAAAGTGTCAATATACTAGGTGTTGTTCTTATTTATATCCAATGAATATTATGTGATTAAGAACAATGTAAGTAATTATATCAGCATGCAATCAGCCTGATGTTAAGTAGTTACCATAGCCTGCCAATGCTTACAACTAAATAATGTAAGTCACACATTGCCACCCTGACTGCCAATGTAGGTGCTATATGGTTACCACACTCACCCGTGGGAACAACAGTTCTCCAAAGAATCTTTTGTTGTGTTCTTCCCCAGTCAAGCTATCGTCCCATCAGTATTGTGGAGTGCACAATGTGCAGGTAAGGTTTGTTTTAGTCGAAGGTGATGTTGGGCTACTTCACCCCAAACGAAATGTATAATAGATGTATATGAACATAAAAAGTTGAAATTAAATATCTACTTCTTGTCCTGTGGTTTAATTTGAAGATGCATTTTACGTAGGTGTACAGTGCGATTGATCTATGCACATAGCATCGTATTTACAAATCCATATAATCCTTACTAATTACCTTACCAAGCAATGATATTGTATTAAAAATAATATCATTGTTACCAAGCCTTTTGGGTGCGGTAGTACTTGCTAGTAAGTACTACTCTATGTGACTATCTTTCAGATCTATGTATGGTTATTCCTTCATTTGTTGTAGGTCTGTTTAAAAGGCTAGATATATAAAAAAAACTCCATAAAATATAACATGCTCTCTGTATAGGTAACCTTGTAGTTTTACACTCGCAAAACATAACCTCAAAATGCCCAATTTGATTTGAAAATACTCGATAACCCCTATTCACATTTAAATAATATTTCTTTTGAGTCATCTACAATATATGTCCTATGTTTTGCCGATGGTTTGATCAAGACGCATGACTGACGCAAGTGGGCCGAGCTCCTATACAAGTTTGGTCATTCTCCTTTGTGACATTGTTGTGGTAAACTGGTGGAAGTTTGTTCTCTCTCCCATGTATATTATTCTGTCAATAGCTCTAAGTTGGCTGGAAGAGATCACTTTTAGGGATAAGTCCGCCTTGATAACACTAAATTTCATCATCATCATATCATGTGAAAGACGTCCACTGCTGAACATCGGCCTCTCCCTTAGACTTCCACAGCGATCGGCCTTGTGCTGCTTGCATCCAACGGCTCTTGGCGATCTTCACAAGATCGTCTGTCCATCGTGTGGGGGGCCGTCCTACGCTGCGTTTTCAGGCTCGTGGTCGCCATTCGAGAACCTTTCCGCCCCAACGGCCATCGGTTCTACGAGCTATGTGGCCTGCCCACTACCAATACAGCTTGCTGATCCTTAGAGCTACGTCGGTAACTCCAGTTCTGCTAGGGATGTGCTCATTTCTGAGCCTATCCCGCAGAGAAACTCCAAGCATGGCTCACTCCATTTCACGCTGTGCAACCTTGAGCTTTCGTATGAGGCCCATAGTAAGGGACCACATTTCTATGCCGTAAGTCATCACTGGCAACACGCACGAAGACTTACGTCTTGAGACACTAGAGGTATTTTTAACACTAAATTTTATTTCCTTGTATTTTATTTTTAATTTAATGTACAATAAAGATACATATAACAACAACAACTAACAAGTCCGGCCATAAATACTATTCCATAGAAACTTTTCTTTTTTTCAACTATTTAATTATTTTGAAATTGGAACGCATTTTTATATATATGTATATATATATATATATATATATATATATATATATATATATATATGTTGCAATAGTGTTGCTACTTTATGCCAGTGTCAAAGTTTTCAGTTTTAGAACCATTTGAAAATCTTAATTCTATGTTCCAGCTTCAGGAACTGTGCTGAAAAAATACTTGGGAAGGGTACCTAGACCCAATCAACCCAATTTAAATATCACCCGTAAAACGATAGTGATTTTTACAAGGTTTTCTTGAAGAACTTATTCACGTCTTCCAAAAAGTGCATAAACGTGTTATATTTGAGTTTTTTCATTACTGTACAATTTCACTAGCACTTATGTTACAAAATACTATCGAAATTGTCACACAAAACTAATTTTATACTGAATTGTAAAAATTTCAAGTAAAACAACAATGTCTCTCGTCAAAAGCGCGGGAAGAAGTCCCTCATTTATTATTTTAAAAACTTCTGTCGATTTCCCGCCATTTTACATATTTTTTTTCGTGTTTATTATCAAATTACAATATAAGGAATGCGGTGTTAAAGAAAATAGGATTGCAGTGGTTGCCTTGCACAAAGTGGGTATGGAGCCGTCGGTCATATTCGAGAAACTTCAAAAGCTTGATATCAGCCGTACTGTCGATAGATATACCAACACTTCCTCTGTTGAAGACTTTAAAAGATCGAGGCGACCGCATGCTGTTAGAACTACAAAAGCTGTTAATGGTGTTAAAGCCAGAATTCGCCGAAACCCCATTAGGAAAGCTAAAAATCTCATTACGAGAAATGAAAATTCCTGCCCATCGTCAATATACAGGACATGCCCTAAATCAATCCCTGCAGTTGAAGAGAGTGAATCGATCAAAACGATACGCAGGTGAAAGGCACAGAAATATCCTCTTTACTGATGAAATAATTTTCATGATTGAAGAATTCAGCCAAAGTGATACACTTTGGCTGAATTTTTCAACCATGGGACTGTCTTGGATCGTGTTGTGAAACCTCTCAGCAATTTACTTTTTAAAATGTACCGTGGACTTTCCAGTAGGAGCCTGCACCTGCTCAAAAGGCACGAACTACTGACGCCTGACGCGAAACCAACGTTTCGGACTTTATAAGAGATGAATACTGGCCCTCACTGGCTTCTAACTCCTGCCAGGACATTCTGAAGAACATTGAGGACGAGAAACTGGACAGAATGTTTGTACTCCAGCGAAGTGCTGGAGTATGAACATCAACTTTTTTTTTATACAACGTCGGGAGACATACAAGCATATAGTCCATCTAATGTGCCTATGAACGCTTGCAAATTAATATTATTCATGCGACGTGGGCTCTGCTGCTCACTCTGCTACGCCTTAGGAGCTTGTTAATGACGTCGCTCACTCGCAGGAACTCAACAACTCTCCATCGAGTTGTTATTTCGCTACGGTTTTCTAAAAAATCGGCCAAGTGCGAGTCGGACTCGCGCACCAAGGGTTCCGTACCATTATCTATAAAAACGGCAAAAAAAATCACGTTTGTTGTATGGGAGCCCCCATAAATATTTATTTTATTCTATTTTTTAATATTTGTTGTTATAGCGGCAACAGAAATACATCATCTGTGAAAATTTCAACTGTCTAACTGTCACGGTTCATGAGATACAGCCTGGTTACAGACGGACGGACGGACGGACGGACGGACGGACAGCGGAGCCTTAGTAATAGGGTTCCGTTTTACCCTTTGGGTACGGAACCCTAAAAATCGGCCAAGTGCGAGTCGGATTCGCGCACGAAGGGTTCCGTACCACTATCTATAAAAACGGCAAAAAAATCACGTTTGTTGTATGGGAGCCCCCTTAAATATTTATGTTATTCTACTTTTTAATATTTGTCGTTATAGCGGCAACAGAAATACATCATCTGTGAAAATTTCAACTGTCTAACTATCACGGTCCGTGAGATACAGCCTGGTGACAGACGGACGGACGGACGGACGGACAGCGAAGTTATTGAGACTTCGCTGTCCGTCCGTCCGTCCGTCCGGAACCCTAAAAAGAAGGTATTTTCCAGTTGGGCTGCTTTGATGTACCTCACCTTTC
The DNA here is from genome assembly GCA_947507595.1 of Pyralis farinalis. Lineage (NCBI taxonomy): Eukaryota > Metazoa > Arthropoda > Insecta > Lepidoptera > Pyralidae > Pyralis > Pyralis farinalis. Next base: position 1,891,577 of record OX382264.1, read on the forward strand.
CTTATAATATATATTCTTTTTAAACGGTAGCGGTAATCATTGAGGACATGTATTTTTTTAGGGTTCCGTACCCAAAGGGTAAAACGGAACCCTATTACTGAGGCTCCGCTGTCCGTCCGTCCGTCCGTCCGTCCGTCCGTCTGTCACCAGGCTGTATCTCATGAACCGTCATAGTTAGACAGTTGAAATTTTCACAGATGATGTATTTCTGTTGCCGCTATAACAACAAATACTAAAAAATAGAATAAAATAAATATTTAAGGGAGCTCCCATACAACAAACGTGATTTTTTTGGTCATTTTTGCTCGATATTGATAACGGCAACAGGTAGACGCTTGAAATATTCACAGAATATTTAGTTATATATTCACTTTAAGAACAAATAATTAAATTAAAATAAAACAAATATTTAAGGGGGTTCCCATACAACAAACGTGATTTTTTTTGCCGTTTTTATAGATAATGGTACGGAACCCTTCGTGTGCGAGTCCGACTCGCACTTGGCCGATTTTTTTTTATACTACGACGGAGGCACACAAGTATATGGCCCGCCTAATGTAAAGCGGGTACCGTAGCCTAGTAGTAGTATGTAGGAAGGTATTTTGTACTATACATATTCTGTTTAGTCTGTATCTAGTTAATTTTCAAAGTCAAAGTCAAAATCTTTTTATTGCTTAAAAATGGCTACATTTTATTGTCTTAGGTTTTCGCGATTGTTACACATTGAATTAAACAATTTTTAACGGAAGTATCGCGTGTTTTATTTATTTTGTTGAACCTGACGTTTCGAACGCTTTGCAGCGTCCGTGGTCGCAGGAAGACTGTATAAATAAAACACGCGATACTTCCGTTAAAAATTGTTTAATTCAATGGCTACTTTTGTTTGGAATCGTCACAATTTTTTTCCCTACCGTGCAGTTCATGACTAGGTGAGCACTGATAAAAATACTGCCAAAAAACTCAGGCATCCCTCTTTTGGTATCCAAACAAATTTACATAATTTATTAATTGACGAGCTCGGTGGCGCAGTGGTGAAACGCGTTGTTACGCTACTTTGACACCGACGCTCGTGGGTTCGATTCCCGCACAGTACAAACATTTGTGTGCATGAACATGTCTGGTTGTCTTGGTCTGGGTATTTTCTATGTATAAAAAGTATGTATTTGCAAAAAAAAATGTATTTACGTATGTTTATCAGTTGTCTAGTACCCATAACACAAGCTTCGCTTACTTTGGGGCTAGATGGCGCTGTGTAATTTGTCCGACAATATTTATTTATTATTTATTTAATTACATTATAATTGGATCGACTCACTCCCAGGCATTTTTATCATTAATATAGTCAGATACTTTATAATATGCCCTGCTATACAATTTGGCTTTAATAGTAGTTTTAAATTTGTTTATTGACAATTCTCTTATATTGCTGGGAAGTTTGTTATAGAACCGTATACATAGCCCCATAAAATAATTACTTATTTTGTGGAGACGGCTTGCATGTAACACAAGATTATGCTTTCGAACTGTGTTTCGTAGCATTATAGCAACTAACGTTTACAGCGGCTGATGATGCCCCGTGAAGAAGAGAAACATTTGCAACCTACAATGGAGAATAATAGCTCGATGGCGTCGTTTCGCGTGTCATTCTAACCGAACACGTAGGTTAAGCAACGTTGACCGCAGCCTGTCTATAGATGGGTTTATCTACTTCGAGTTTCTCAGTGCTCGGAGGGCACGTTAAGCCGTCGGTCCCGGCTGTTGTCGATAGATGACAGTCGTTAAGCTAAGTCAGTGGCCCTCGGGCGGTTTAAAAACATTGGTCTCTGCCAATCCGCCTTTGAACTGCGTGGTGGAGTATGCTCTAAACTCCTTCGGTTGAAGGGAGACTCGTATCCCTGCAGTGGTATGAGTAAGGGTTGATGTGGTATGGAGAATAGAGGTAACAATGGTGGCGAGCGTATGCGGTTCCTATTCCAAATGGCGGACAATCGCGGGTGCGACCGCAACAACCGAGGCAGAGACGACCGGAGCAGCCATGGCAGCGACGGCATCTACTAACTAACGGTAGTGGGCGACTGCCGGCTTTAACTAATTGGTGCCGGCACACGAAGCAGGCTCGATCAAATTACATGTTCAATTTAAACTATGCAACATACTTAACGAACCTTGAGCCAAGGCCCTAGCGACGTAGTCGGAAAGCAGTAGGTGCGCGGCGCTGGGCGGCGGCGCGAGCCCCGGCCAAGCCGAGCGAGCATGCTCGCGAACAAACCGGAGTACCCTGGGGACGTCTGCAGCGCGCGCTCGCCGCACGCGCACTCGCTGCTCGTTCTCGGGGCCTTGCTTCTGAAATAGTAAACATTTTGGAATGACGTGACCATCGTTAAGACTACAGCTATTTTATTATACTATGTCGGGAGGCAAGCAAGCGTACCACCCACCGGTTACTATACCCTATAAACCCTTGCAATACAGGAATTATCACCATGTTGCTACTACTGTTGGTAATTATTAAGAGGCTAATTATTAGAAGAATAAACAGTTAATGTTAACAGGAATAGACAGTTGTAAACCACTGTTTAAGAGGTACTCAATTTTACCTGTCTCGTGCTTGTGTCTCTTTGTCCAAAAAACCAAAAACTATTCAACACTTATGGACAAAATGCTAATTCGAGGATAAGACACAAAAACAGACTGGTGTCACCTATAATACGATCGAGACTATTTCAAAAACATGTTTACTGTACGATTATAAAAATATATAATCATCTACCTGATAGTCTTAGGCATTTTCAAAAAAAAAAATGCACGCCATGTTGTTAAATAAACGTTATTATTCATTGATGAATACTTACGTAATAAACTATAAATTAATTCGGACAAAATTGGGTAGAATACGTGCAATATAACATATCACTGTAACATGTATATTACTTTATTTTAGTGAATAAGTGGATAAATGAATCTTTATGCTACCGAAGCTAGTCTTTAGGAGGTGAGGTTACCAGTAAGGTAATCTCACTCACTCACAGGACCACAACAACCCTCCCGGTAATTGTAATTAAGCTATATTACCCTCCAATTACTTCCCCAGTTGGGGTGCTTTGTACCTTTTAAAAACACCCAGTCCAAAGCCTAATAGACATGTTCATGCACATAAATGGTTGTCATGTGTGGGAATCGAACCCGAGCCTTGATGTTAAAGTAGCATTGTTGACCACTCTGCCAACGAGCAACATCATAGTCCTTCCGGACCCATGACACCCCTGGATGTCATCCTCGGTAGTGCCATGGGGACATATACTCGGACCCGTGGAGATTTCGGTATGGACCGCCCTGGACACACACATACAGATCAAATTGGTGATGTGTTGGAAAAGGGCCAAATTAAAAGCACCCAAAAGAGCATGCATGAAGAGGTCGATGAGTGCGGAAGAAGCGGGAGAGGTATATTTGAATAGGTCCATCTAGCGTTCCATAGTCTCTGCCGACCGCAATAATAATAATAATAAGACACCACGGGTACCCGAGTGCTCCAGAGAGTCGATCAGGGCCTTCGTCTCCGGCGTGTCTTCGTCGGTCGGAGTGGAAAACTAAGAAGACCCGCAGGACTCTCAGCTCTGGCTTGCCTTCATTGGCCGTCCAGAGAGGAGTCGATAGAGTATATTGCTCTAGCAGGTGATATGCTCCAGGGGTGGAAGTGTTAAAGGGCATAACGCCGCGAGTAACTTCGGAGAAAGCGCAGCACACCTCTCGACACCCCTGAGTCACTCACACCGGTGTTGCCCCCAGCCGAATTTCTCTGGCATTTCGGGGGTCCATCCAGTGAGTGGCGAGCCACCGCCTGCCGGAAGTAACGTCAGATATGATAGTTATGGCAGGTGTCCGTTCCTCTTCTGTAATAGCCCAGTACTAATAATCCCTCCAGACCTCATTTCAATAGCCCAATAATTTCCAACACATTTACGATAGTCCCAATACCTGCTGTGACCTGTTTCATGGGTATATTGTCACATTGATATCCCCTAGACAAGGTCACGGCGGCTATACAACATTACATCAATCTTTTCTAAGGGGCCTCTACGCGTTGGATCCTTATCCCCGCGCACGCCTATCAAATTACCGGGATAATACCCGTGAAACAAAATAAAATATAATAATAAATAATAAATATTGTCACACAAATTACACAGCGCCACCTAGCCCCAAAGTAAGCGAAGCTTGTGTTATGTTATTATAATTATTATTATTATTTTATGTACTAGAAAACTGATAAACATACGTAAATATTTTTTTTTTTGTAAATACATACTTATTATACATAGAAAATACCCAGACCAAGACAAACAGACATGTTCATGCACACAAATGTTTGTACTGTGTGGGAATCGAACCCACGAGCGTCGGTGTCAAAGTAGCGTAACAGCGCGTTTCACCACTGCGCCACCGAGCTCGCAATGGGAGACAGGCGTGATGATATGTATGACATCTCCCCTGTACTTTCTAAATCATTGGTATGATGAGTTTTTTTAATAGTCTCAATGGCACTAACAAAATAATAGTGTTGTCCGATAGTGTACAGTGAAACAAATAAACTTTTCATTTGATTTATATTATTATTAGCCAAAAACAGAACATCATATTAAACAAAATCGAAATTTATTATTCCGTTCACATTATCATAGTAATTTAATTTTACTATGACATTATGGACTGTAGTACACACACATTGACACATTACTATTGTACTTATTGTTTTGTATCAAAGGTGCATCAACTTATTCCGCGCGGTGCGCACAGCCAGCACGGAACTAATATTATTTATTGTTTACATACCGACTTTTTGTTCGCGTCCACTAAATGTATATTTGTCATTATAAGTGAATGTTTGTAGATTCTTTTATGAGAATAAATGTCTTTAACCGTAAATTTAGATCGCTACGGACTACCTACGTAGATATAGAATCAACGCAATTTCTCCAATACGTGACCTATTGTGATTTCACCGTTTAATAATTATCTCACCGATTCGAGCGTACTGACCAAACCGACCATAACTGACCAAATTGAAACCAATAAGTGCCGCGCCGCTGATCCATACTAGCCAATAAGAGCAGCACGTTCTAATTTAGCCCCTGAATCGTAATGGTGAATTGAGTTACTACATAATAACGCTCTCACCAGGCCTCCATAGGTCTATCCTTCATGACTCGGAGTGATAACTTTTCAATATTCGTCTGATGACGCTAAAAATCGGAGATATATGTTCCTGTAGTCGAATCTTTAACATATGTTAAAAACGTTTCCATTTGGATATTACCTGTACTTTCAGATTTTACAAAATGCCTATATATGGAAATTACAAGAAATAGAAAGAGTGTGCTGGTGTTGAAATAAGAAGAGGCATGCTCCGTTGGTTCGGACATGTAGAAAGAATGCAGGAGGAAAAATTAAGAAACAGATATACAATGCGAAAGTAAAAGGATGTAGGAGCCGAGGAAGGCCAAGACTTACACAGCATGACCAAATTGACCGTGTTTTATCAGAAGGCATGTAAGGAAGAATTAATGTAAGGAGCCTTAGAAACCCGCGAGTATATATGAGAAGAGCAATGGATGTTAAAGAAGCGAGTGAGGTGTGTAAGGATCGAGTCATGTGGCCCTCGGTTCTGTCTGCCTAGGGATTTGGCGTGAAGTTATAGATAGACAGACAGACAAGAAATGGTACTGCACTACTTATACGGTGTCACGGAGCCGATTTTAAGTTCTCATGTCTCCCCCGAGGGTGTCTTTTAGGGGTGTCATGGGTCCGGAAAAGCCAGAGTAACGTTTAATGCTACTACTGCTTTATACGTACACTATGAACACAGTTATTTTTTCATACTGCTAAGTTGACAAACATGCAAACAGCCTACCTGACGGTAAGCAGTTACCGTAGCCTGTGGACAGTTGCAACACCAGGGGTATCACTTATGCGTAGCAGACTCTAAAAAACTCTTTACGCCTTTCTCGACGAAATCCCTCCTGTACACACAATATGAGAGTTTTCGGAAGAAAACTTCTCTGGAATCGTAACCATTGCGGTTTTAGTGTGTGAGGGTGAACGGCGCGGTTGTAAATAGAAGCTGTCGGCATCGAACAACTCCTCAGAACACAACCCGTTGTACAATTGTATTATACTCACCACCACCTGTTTTGAACTGGCATCAGCGTTTGGCGTGTCTGAGAAGTACCGTTCAAAGTTACCGGTGATGCAGGCAACAGCTCGTGGTCTCGATGGGGACCATCCCGACAGACTTTTGAGGATTTTCAGTACTGTAACCATGGTGGGTACCCGATGAATTTGTGTGTGTTACGCTGTGAATATCATCTTAGATCTCCTGTTCATGGTTGAGGCTTGATAATTGGGTTAATTTTTAAAATTTCCTATAAATATACTGGTGTGACATAATGGCGGCTGCTACCACACAATTGTTTCGTTGTTAATGACTGTGACAGTGGCTGTCAATGTCGTATCAACGAGGGAGTATCAATGGGTTAGTTGGCCAGTAATTATTATTTATTTATCGATCTATACCTTCACGCTAAATCTCATTGCTGAAAGGCAGAGAACAATCGAGCGCTGCATGTCTTGGTCCTTACACCCTTTTTATTCCTTCATTAGCTCTTCTCATGCACGCTCGCCGGTTCCTGGGGCTCCTGACATCACCGTCTGATAAAACACGACCAATTTGGTCATGGTAGGTAAATCTTGTCCTTCCTCGGCTCCTAAATCTTGTTAATAAAAATATAGGTTGTTTTTAATTTATCACTAAAGTAAACCTTTTTTTTATACTACGTCGGGAGGCATTCAAGTAGCCTATTAACGATTGCGATATTATGTATCACTCGCGCGATGATTCCTTTGCTGCTTACACAGCAACTCCTTCGGAGCTCACCGGTGACCTCACTCACACGCAGGAACACAACAACCCTCTAGGGAGTTGTTATTTGGCTGCGGTTTTCTGTGCGGTGGAGGTACATCCCCAGACGGGCTGCTGTGATGCGCCCTACCTCTCTTGAAACATCCAGACCAAGACAAACAGACATGTTCATGCACACAAATGTTTGCCTTGTGTGGCAATCGAACCCACGAGCGTTGGTGTCAAAGTCGCGTCGTTCACGACTGAGCCACCGAGCTCGTCGTCGTTGTGAACGCTCGTCGATTCCCAGGACTGCGACATCACCTTCTAATAAAACAATTTAGTCGTAGTAAGTGAACCTTGGCTCCTACATCAGTTTACTTTCACACATTTATTTCATTATGTTCTAATAAATGAAAAATAATTTATTTGTTTAATAATTGGCAGAGCTGCGATAGCCAGCGGAGCCACATTACCCTCAAAATTGCCGTTTGGGGTAGACTGATGTCATCCAGCTAGTGTTTAGACGGTAATAGTGAGAAACTCCAAAATCGACACACTAATAGCTAACATATTGTAGTTTTGTATCCTTTAATTTGAAATTTAAATGTTCGTTGGTGAGGAAGAACGGTCTAAAATCGTTCCAATTAGAAAAAAAAACATATGGGAAAACGTATGGCCGGCCACTCTGCAGTGCAGAGTCTGCACTGCACTCCCATCAACCGAAAAAGTAACAGCACTCGTCGCTAGATGTCGTACAGGGTTCCATTTATATTTTTAAAAAATGAAAAAATTAAATATAAAATATTTAAATATTTTTTAAATTTAAAAAATATCAGCTCTGCCTACACAGCTTGCTGTTATTTACTAGTGTTAAAATCAGATCGAGTTCATTACTCACAAGATCACAAAACCCTGCAGAGACTTGTTGGTTAGAATTGTTCTAAGGCCAATTATTTGCCAAGGCCAATTATCTACAAAGTAGCAGTACCATCTGCAGGTGAGTTATCTTTGAATTGGATGATGACCATGTTAAGGAAATATCAATCAATTTGTTATTGTAGGTATGTTTTTGAGTTAACGTTTCAGTGTCGTGCCACATACAGCGCATTCAGTCGCTTTCACATTATCCGATCCGATTCCGATATCGAAGGTTGGTGTAGTATGTCCGATGGTGTAAAAAAAAGTTGAATATTGTCCGTACAACATAATAAGTTCGGCAGATCAGTTTATACCAGAGATGAGTTATTTCCTTTATTATGATTATGAACTATTTTTGTTAGGAGCCCTAGAAACCGGCGAGCGTGCATGAGAAGAGCAATGTACGTTAAACAAGCGAGTGAGGTATGTAAGGATAGAGTCATGTGGCGCTCGGTTCTATCTGCCTACCCCGCAATGAATGTGGTGTGAAGTTATAGATAGATAGAACTATTTTTGGCAATTTTTTGCACCAGTTACTTCTTTTGTTTTCTTTCATTTTCGTTTTTAAAATTATAAAAATCGGCCAAGTGCGAGTCGGACTCGCGCACGAAGGGTTCCGTACCATTATCTATAAAAACGGCAAAAAAAATCACGTTTGTTGTATGGGAGCCCCCTTAAATATTTATTTTATTATATTTTTTAGTATTTGTTGTTATAGCGGCAATAGAAATACATCATCTGTGAAAATTTCAACTGTCTAACTATCACGGTTCATGAGATACAGCCTGGTGACAGACGGACGGACGGACGGACGGACGGACGGACGGACGGACGGACGGACGGACAGCGGAGCCTCAGTAATAGGGTTCCGTTTTACCCTTTGGGTACGGAACCCTAAAAATGTACTAAAGTACAGTTTCACAGAACGGCTGTAGAATAATGTAGAATATGCCGAGAGTCTTAGGTAGTACGAAATATATGCGAATATATTTTAATTATAATTGAGTGTATTTAATATATAATTGAATTTATGTGTACCTAATAATGAATGAATAATGTCAATTTTTGAACAATATTGAGCGCATTGGATTTATCTGTAAGGCTCAATATGGTATGTAAATAATCTCTGGCAATATTTTTCGAGGCAATGTGAATACGGCTACAAATCTACCAAAAAAGGCTCAATTTAGTCGTTGACTTTTGAAATTAAACACTTAAAACTTGTCAACGGCTTTGCACTCGAGATAACGCAAACATTTGGAGCTGTGGTGATGTTGTAAAATGTCGGTTAATGTGAAAACACCCGCTTAAGAAAATAATTTTGTTTTAAAATCCTTCAAATAACTCGGCCGGACATTTGTCAGAAAATTCTTCTGTCATCAAATTACGCATTAGATAAATTTAGTTATAAACTCACTAAAAGGAAACTAAAATTATAGCATGAGATAATAACATAAAAATTCAAATCGTGTCCTAAAAATATTAAATGCCGAAACATCGAACATGAAATAATACTTGAAGAAGAACAAATCAATGATCATGTTCAAAACGGTAGCATGGGATGTAGGGAAGAAATTCCTGGCGCCACTTCTAGGAGCCAGCCCTGGTCAGCCTGTCCGGTTCAGAAGACCGTCTCCATGTTTCACTTCCTTTCGTCCACGGGAAAGAAAGCCAGTGAGTTAGAGTTCCTATCCTTTATCATATCCCTTACCTATGGTAATGGCATATGGGAAGAAAATTCGAAGCCGAGAAAGGCAACGACTCGTCTATCACGACCAAATTAGTCGCCTTTGATCACAAGTTTTCTTTATATATAAACATTGAGAGGCGTTAAAGTATACGGCTTACCTGATGAGTAATAGCTATGAAGGCATGCAGTCCAGAGAGTATGGCTTGCATGTTGCCACCCATGTTGTTAATACAGCAACTTCTTAGTAGCTTACTGGTAACGTCACTGACTCAGGAACACAACAGGGAGTTGGTTGCGGTTTTCTGTGTTGAAATCGAAACCACGAGCGTTGGTGTCAACGTAACGTTAGTAACTGCGCCACCGAGCTCGTCAATGCATCTCATCTGCCAAACGCAGATCTCGGTTTGTTCATGAAGCGTCAGTTATTGAAAACATGGTATGGACTATAAATATGATAAAATAATTAATGATATGCTCAGCCTCATGGTAGTGGTCATCGATAGCTACTTTTACACCTAGGGTTCAATTCCCGCACGGTACAAACACTTGTGTGCTATGTAGTACAAGTATGTATTTACGAAAGAAACATTATTGTTAAAGTAAGAAGAGGCATGTTCTATTGATTCGGATATACGGAAAGAATGCAGGATGAAACAATTACGAAACAGATATACAACGCAAAAGTGGAAGGATGTAGGAGCCGAGGAAGGCCAAGACTTACCAACCATGGTCAAATTGGTCGTGTTCTATCAGGTGATGTCAGGAGCCTTAGAAAGAGATGAGCAAAGAATGTTAAAGAAGCGAGTGAGGTGTTTAAGGATCGAGTCACGTAGCACTCTGCTCGCTCTGCCTATCCTGCAAGGGATTTGGGGTGAAGTAGTTTATACATATATACATACATGCGAAAGAAACATATATATTTACTTTTATTAATAAGTTTTATATCATTTTTTTTATACTACGTCGGGAGGCATACAAGCATACGGCCCACCTGATGTAAAGCGGCTACCGTAGCCTATTAACGCTTGTGATATATTAAGTATCACTCGCGCGATGCCTCCTCTGCTGCTTACAAAGCAACTCCTTTGGAGCATACTGGTGCCCTCACTCACACGCAGGAACACAACAACCCTCTCGGGAGTTGTTATTTGGCTGCGGTTTTCTGTGAGGTGGAGGTACTTCCCCAGACCGGCTGCTTTGATGCGCTATACCTCTCTTAATACGTCCAGACCGAGGCAAACAGACATGTTTATGCACACAAATGTTTGCCTTGTGTGGGAATCGAACCCACGAGCGTTGGTGTCAAAGTCGCGTCATTCACGACTGAGCCAACGAGCTCGTCAAAAATGTCATATGAATGGAGTATCGTTGGAAACTTATAGGCATTCGAAATCTAAGTTGGAAGACACGGCTCGCTGTACACAGCGCTGCGCTAGTCACAACGATAACTTATGGAAGTGAAAGCTGGGTATGGCAGTGAGTATGAAAGTAGAATAAAGGCGGTTGAAATGCGAGCATTGCGCAAAATTTATAGCGCAACGTTTACTCACCTAGAGTCTTGAAGAGATGGTTGAAAAAAAAGTGTCCGTGTTAAGATAAGAAAAATCGGCCAAGTGCGAGTGGGACTCGCGCACGAAGGGTTCCGTACCATTATCTATAAAAAGGCAAAAAAATCACGTTTGTTGTATGGGAGCCCCCTTAAATATTTATTTTATTCTATTTTTTAGTATTTGTTGTTATAGCGGCAATAGAAATACATCATCTGTGAAAACTTCAACTGTCTAACTATCACGGTTCATGAGATACAGCCTGGTGACAGACGGACGGACGGACGGACAGTGGAGCCTCAGTAATAGGGTTCCGTTTTACCCTTTGGGTACGGAACCCTAAAAAGCATGCTCCGTTGGTTCGTACATGTAGATAGAATACAGATGAAAGAATGACGAAACAGATACACAATTCTAAAGTGGAAGGATGTAGGAGCTAAGGAAGACCAAGACTCACCTGTCATGAACAAATTGGTCGTGTTTTGACAGAAGGCCTAGAAATCGGCTAGGAGCGTGTATGAAAAGAGTTATGCATGTTGAAGAAGCGAGGGAAGTGTAAAAGGAGGAAAGAGGTCCTGCAAAGGACCTTTTTTTGTGACGCGGGGAAAAATTCATTACGCACACCACCGGTGCCTGGGTGGCCTCCGCTGGTAGTGTGGGACTCCCCGTTGGCTGCCCAACGGTATACCCACTGAACAACCCCGCGAATTGACCCTGCAAAGGACCTGGCGAGCATACATAAATACAGTTTTCTAGTTCTGATGGCACGCATACAGCTTTGCTTAGTTTGGGACTAGATGTATATTTTGTAGAAATGTTTATTTATAATTCATATCAATTGCAGTGTTTCGACATTAACAATGTGACCATCGATTTCGGGAACCGGTGCCATGCTAATATGATCCGCTCGTTCCTCTACAACCACCACTGGCCGCGGGAGCCCAGCGTCCTTGGTCTTTGGATGCCCCTCCAGAGCCCGTATCTGAAAGTGATCACAGACAAATATGCTAAATCAGGTTCGTACCATTAAGTTTAAGGTCATCATATCAGCTGAAGGACATCCACTGCTGAATATAGGCTTCCTCATGGACTTCCACAGCGATCGATCCCCGCTTGCATCCAACGGCTCCCTGCGATCTTCACAAGATGTGACGTCTGTCCATCGTGAGGGGGGCCGTCCTACGCTGCGTTTTCCGGCTCGTGGTCGCCATTCGAGAACCTTTCTGCAACAACGGCCATCGGTTCTCCGCCCACTGCCACTTCAGCTTGCTGATCCTTAGAGCCACGTCGGTACCTCCAGTTCTGATACGGATGTGCTCATTTCTGAGCCTATCCCGCAGAGAAACTCCGAGCATGGCTCTCTCCATCTCACGCTGTGCAACCTTGAGCTTTCGTATGAGGCCCATAGTGAGGGACCACGTTTCTGTGCCGTAAGTCATCACTAACACACACTGGTCGAAGACTTTCGTATTCAGACATTGAGGTATTTTGGAGGATTTTTTCTGGTCCAAAATACCTCAAGTTTAATATGTGTAGGTACCACTATTTTTTCATTGAACTTCAAACTGAATGTATATATAAACCTAGGAAGGCTTTTAAGTACAACTTTTTTTTATACAACGTCGGGAGGCATGCAAGCATACGCCCCGCCTGATGTAAAGCACTTACCGTAGCCAATGAACGCTTGTTATACATTACATATCACTCGCGCAATACCACATCTGCTGCTAACAGAGCAACTAATTTGGAGTTTACTGACGACCAGAAAGACAACAATCCTCTAGGGAGTTGTTATTTGGCCGCAGTATTATGTGAGGTGATAGTATGAGCATTTGCAAAAGTTCATAGGCTACGGTAACCGCTTTTCATCAGGTGGGCCGTATGCTTGTACGCCATCCGACTTTGTATTAAAAGAAACATCAAAAATTATTTTACAGGCGATAGGCTAGTCGCTTATGAATATATTCCACGCACTGGAGAACGGAAAATGGTAGGGGTGACAGTTGGTAACAAGATATATCCATGGGCTACCGAGGAGCTGGAGGCCTGGGCACACAACACGCCGTCCAGACCTGAGCGGCACCGCATGTACTTCATCGCCCACTGCTACCGGAGCCCCGACCTCTTCACCAAGTACAACGTCGACTATATTTATGATGTAAGGAAACATTAAAAATATATATAATTAATAGTAGACGAGCTCGGTGGCTCAGTCGTGAATGACTTTGACACCAACGCTCGTGGGTTCGATTCCCACACAAGGCAAACATTTGTGTGCATGAACATGTCTGTTTGTCTTGGTCTGGGTGTTTTAAGAGAGGTAGGGCGCAGTGTCAGTTCCGACGGACGACTTGAGTTTACTCCTTACGAATGATAATTATGATATATATCGCATAGAAAAATATAATCTATTATATTTTAAAAAATAAAAATAGGGAAAATGAACACTCTAAAATAATAAAAATCGGCCAAGTGCGAGTCGGACTCGCGTACTCCGTACCATTATCTATAAAAACGGTAAAAAAATCACGTTTGTTGTATGGGAGCCCCCCTTAAATATTTGTTTTATTTTAATTTAATTCTTTATTCTTAAAGTGAATATATAACCAAATATTCTGTGAATATTTCAAGCGTCTACCTGTTGCCGTTATCAATATCAAGCAAAAATTAGCAAAAAAAATCACGTTTGTTGTATGGGAGCCCCCTTAAATAATTACTTTATTCTATTTTTTAGTATTTGTTGTTATAGCGGCAACAGAAATACATCATCTGTGAAAATTTCAACTGTCTAACTATCACGGTGCATGAGATACAGCCTGGTGACAGACGGACGGACGGACGGACGGACAGCGGAGCCTCAGTAATAGGGTTCCGTCCTAAAAATGAAGTTTATATTATTCATAAATGTGAACGCTTATCAATTAACCTAATCCACGTGTTTTTCGAATTCTTCTCCATTACCACTCGAATCACTTGATGATTTGTTTAATAGTATATACAAATATACCAAGCTTCGTAACACGCAGGCGCGCAGTAGTGTCCGTTTACACACGTACTGACACACGTACATCTCATTCTCTCGCACCTCAAATCCTACAGATGTATGTGGTTGTATCTTTTTAATACTTCTATCATTCTCTAGTACATCAAATTTTACAGATGTATATGTTTGTCTCTTTTGAGCCGAACGAGTGTAACGCCATCTCTTTTAGTAAACACTTGATTTTACTCTTAATAAAAGTTCCGTACTGTAAATTCCAAAAAGTCTCTTTCGGCGTTTCTGCATGATTTCATAGGTTAGGCAACCACTTTACATCAGGTGGGTCGCATGCATGCCGGCGGCGCCGGTGTAAAAACGTCATGGAACAAACTAACCCCAACATAAAAGCGTTAGTGGTAAGATAAGGTAATTTATTGGTTTTTTCAATATACGACCATCATTAACTGATATGTGTGCGACATTTTTTATTTCTATTTTACTACGGAACTTCACACCAAGTCCCTTGCGGGGTAGGCGGAGAGAACCGAGCGCCACATGCAACAGGATCCTTACAAACCTCACTCGCTTCTTTAGCATTATCATGCCCGCTCACCATTTCTATGTCTCCTAACGTAACCTTCTGTTAAAACACGACCAGTTTGATCATGGTGAGTGAGTATTGGCCTTCCTCTGTGCCTACATACTTCCACTTTCGCGTTGTACATTTGTTTACTTCTGAAGATTCCCTGCAAAATGTCATCATAACTGGTCCAGCTGTTTTGGAACCCATCATACACACATGATTGATCAATTTTATATTTAAGAAGATAAAATTGTTTGGTCCTTAACCTGCCAAACCACCGTTACCATATTACATCAGGTCAGTCACATAATTGGTTTCCTCAGAAGTAAGGATTCATTTATTACTTTCTGGTATAGTACACTAAAAACTGATACTCAATCATCAGGTGGAAATATTAGCTACGGCATCCGAGGTGACGGCCCAGGGCGTGGGCACCAAACTGCTGGAGACCATCTTGAAGCATTGCCTCGAGCTACGGCATCCACTCGTCCAAGTCATTGCTTTCAGCCAGTATACGTGAGTATTACGTTATTTTATTTAAGAGGTCTCCACGCCGGTCACGGTTGGAAGCACTAAGCTCGAAATTGTGGACGAATAATAAATCAAAGTTGGACTTACCAAACTGAAAAACCTTGGGCAGGTTATTCAGTTTGGTAAGTCCAACTTTGACAGAGATGTCAACAGACGGATCCCACTCGGCTGGGCAGCGTTCGGAAAACTTCGACATATCTTCTCGTGCGGAATACCTCAACGCCTGAAGAGCAAGGTCTTCGAACAGTGTGTGTTGCCAGTGATGACATACGGAACTGAGACGTGGCCCTTCACTGCGGGCCGTATGAGGAAGCTCAAGTTCGCTCAGCGTGCTATGGAAAGAGCTATGCTTGGGGTTTCTCTGCGTGAAAGAATCAAAAATGAGGATATCCGCAGTAGAACTAAGGTAACCGACGTAGCCCACAGTATAAGCAAGCTGAAGTGGCGGTGTGGGCCAGCTACATAGTTTGTAAAATCGACATCCGGTGGGGAAGAAAGGTTCTCGAATGGCATCCCCGTACTGGTACACGCAGTGTGGGACGACCAACCACTGGATGGAGCGACGACCTCAAGAGGTAGGGAGTCGATGGATGCAGGTGGCACAGGATCGAGACGAGTGCCACTCTAGAGGGGAGGACTACGTTCAGTAGTGGACGAATACAGGCTGAGCTGATGATGATTAAGAGAGGAAGGTCGTATATAGCAGCCCGTCTGGGGAAGTACCTCCCCCTCACAGAAAACCGCAGCCAAATAACTACCTAGAGGGTTGTTGTGTTCCTGCGTGTGAGGTTATCAGTAAGCTCCTATGGATTTGCAGTGTTAGCAGCAGAGGTGGCATCACGCGAGTGATACTGTGTTGCCTTTATAAGCTACCGTAACTGCTTTACATCAGGTGGGCCGTACACATGCTAGCATGCTTCCCGACGTTATTAAAAAAAATTGAAGTTGCAAACAAGCATAAATTTACCTAATGGTAAGCAGTTACCGTAGTTTATAGACACAACACCAGAGGTGTCACACTTGCGCATTCGAGCATGCAGAAACCTATTCGTGCCTTTTTTGAAGAACCTCATGCTGTATGTGTTCCTTGAAAATACCTCGGCAGGTTCATTCTGTAACTTAATAGTTGTATGTAGAAAAATTCTCTGGAACCGCACAGTACGCGACCATTGCTGTACCAGCGTGTGAGTATGAATTCCCAGCCCACAGCCGTCGACGATCGTTACTACTGAAAAATGAAGCTGTTGGCATCATGTCCAACAACTCCTCGGAACCCAACACATTATACAAGCGGTAGAACATACAAAGTGAGCCAATGTCGCTGCCTAAAGGTTTCCCACACCACACACAACCATTTTTTTTTATACAACGTCGGAAGGCATACAAGCATACGATCCACCTGATGTAAAGCACGATGCCTCCTCTGCTGCTTACACGGCAACTCCTTAAGAGCTTACTGGTGACCTCACTCACACGCAGGAATACAACAACCCTCTAGGGAGTTGTTATTTGGCTGCGTATTTCTATGAAGTGGAGGTACTTTCCCAGGCGGGCTGCTTTGATGCGCCTTACCTCTTTTAGAAACTGGTAGCTGGTAACCAGGTGCTCCCGCCCGTAGGTGACATTACTTGAGACTTTGTATAACAAAAATATCATTATAGTCATCAGCTTAGCCGATACAGGTACGTTGCAGCTTCACATACCATTTTATGTGTACGTCGGGTACAATAAAAAAACCACAGCCCGACTAATGTTAAGGTATAATCATAAGTTTTAAACGCTTGCAAACACACAGCGTATCAGTAACGGGTTGGCACCCTGTTGCTAACGCGGCATTTCATCAGCTCTAATTACTCGAACGAGCTCTACTTACACAACAATCCTGCAGGGAATCGTTATTTGTGTACGATATTCAGTTACATGGAAGTACGTCCTTAGTCCCGCTGCTTGTTATTAAATATAACGTTACTTCTCTTTCCCCAGAGTCTCGTTTAAAAGTTGGCAAGGTGCACTATGTGCAACCATGTGCAGCTGAGGGTGGCTAATGACTCATGATAAAGTATGATGATGTTACTACTGCAGCATTATTAGTCAAGGTGCCAATGGGCGTCCGATATCTTTTTATTGAAAACGTTTATAGGCTACTGTAGACATCTTCTCTCTAGCGTTATTTAACCTAGAATTAGGTCCGCTGCCTAAGACTAAAGTTTTGGCGAAGATTTTAATGCTTCGAGCGATGTCAGATATCCGCAACCCATAGAGGAAACCAAAATCAAACATTTCTTATAATTTATTTTGACGTGTTTCGTTACTATATTTTCATATATATATATATAACATAATATATACATATATGCGAAAACACGAATTTAGTGGTAAGTATATATTTAATTAATGTTAAAATAAGAAAAGGCATGCTCCGTTACAGATACAATGCAAAAGTGGATGGATGTAGGAGCCGAGGAAGGCCAAGACTTACCTACCATGACCAAATTGGTCGTGTTCTATCGGAAGGTGGTGTCAGTAATGAATGTTAGAGAAGCGAGTGAGGTATGTAAGTATCGAGTCACGTGGCGCTCGGTTCCCTCTGCCTACCCCGCAAGGGATTTGGCTTTGGAAGATATATAATTAATTCAAACCAGGAATCGTTCGGTTCATAGGTTCATTAAACACTAGGCTACCGCTGACTGATAGGCTATCCGCTATAAATCAGGCACATCACTTAATTGTATAAAAAATATTATTAAATTGACTGAAATGATAGTTTTCTTGTTTTAGAGCGAGAATTTGCGAAAAATGCGGTATGAAGCGAGAATGGTCCATGAATTATACGGCGTTCGTTGATGACGCTGGGCAAAGTGTGTTCTTCCCGCGCAGACCGCACGACACGGTGGCCATCTACGTCAAATACAACGACCCCAAGCTTGGTGGAGTACTGCCCGTGAAACCAATATCTGATTAGGGGACGTATGGACGATGGTAAAGCAACATTGAATTGTTTTGAAGAAATGAGATTGTTTTCTTTGGAAATGGTAGTGCCGTTTTACATCCAAAATTATATTTATTAAAACCTTATATTATAAAATTTCATGTGATTTTATTTCAAAAAACATGTGAAATAGTTCTCGGTTGAAATTAATGGGCGTTACTTTTCTCGCCGTTAAATTCTATTTGGGGGGTCATGTGCCAGAAGCGTGCTCGTTCGCGACCCCTGCCAATCGAGTAGATTGCAATTCGCACTGATCCGCCCCCGTCGGTGCGAACATAGGTGCACGCGGCGGTGGGCGGGTCGAAGAGAGCCGAGTGCTGCATAGGCACGTGGAATGTGAGAGGTGGACTGAGTGATAAGATGAATGAGCTGATGGACCTAATGAATGAGAGACGCTTAGATGTTTTGTGTGTGACAGAGATTAAGCGCAAGGGGAGCGACACCGATGATCTGCCCGATGGGATGATGGCCCTATGGTCTGGTGTAGACCGGGACGATCATGCCCGTGCTGGTGTAGGTGTCATACTCTCCTCTCGCTTAGCCCCTGGTGTGAAAGATTACTGTTTGGTAGGGCCTAGACTTCTCTGGGTTCGTATAAAACTGGGCATCACGCGAGTATTTCTGGTTGCAGCATACGCTCCCGTAAGTTCAGCGTGTGCCCAAGAACTAGAGAAGTTTTGGGAGTCTGTGAGGGATGTTCTGGATTTAGCTGAAGGGAATGAAAGAGTGATTATGTGTGGAGATTTGAATGGATGGGTTGGGACCAAACGAGACTGCTATGAAGCTGCTCTTGGTCCCTATGGAGATAAGAGAGTTAACGAAGCAGGTAAGTCGATTCTAGATTTATGTATGGAACGAAACCTCCTCGTGTCGAATACTTTATTTCGTCACAAGGATATTCACACGTATACATGGAAACGGAATGACCAAAAAAGTGTGATTGATTTGATTATAATTGATAGACGTCTCCGAAATACTATAATGGATACAAGAGCCTTTAGAGGTCCCACTCTTGAAACGGACCATTACCTGGTGGTAAGCCGGTTTGTGGGACTTTTCAAGAAGTGGAGGCATTGGCGAGTGCGTATCGCTTTCGGAGATCATGAAAGGATAAGGAGTGAAAAATTGCAAGATGAAAGTGTAAGGAGAATGTATGTACATCTGGTAAGCGAAAGACTTGCAAATGCAAGGCTTTCCGGCACAGATGTGGATAATTGCTGGAAAGTTCTGAAAGAAAGTATGGTGGATAGTGCAAAAGAAGCATGTGGATGCGCAAAGAGGCATAAAACATTGAAAGGGGATGCCTGGTGGGATGCGGAGGTTGAATCCTCCGTAGCAAGAAAGAGAAAAGCGTGGCTGGATTATGTATCATCTTTGCCCTTAAATGAAAGTATGAGAGAGAAGAAGAAAGAAATGTACCGTCAATGCAAGAATGAAACCAAGGCTTTAGTGAAAGAGAAGCGTGAAAGACAAATTATGAATGAGGAAGAGAGGCTGACGAGAAACTTCGAGGCAAATACCAAACTCTTTTGGAGAGAGGTAAAGAAGTCTCGGCGTCGTTCGTCGGCATCCAGTATGAACAAGATTAAGTCTAAAGCTGGTATCATTCTTGCAAACACTCAGGAAGTGTTAGAACGGTGGAGTGAATATTTTGAAGAAATGTACGAATATGCCTCGGACGCTGACAATGAGAGTGAGTCTGATGCTCACTCCACGTTGACGGCGTCCGATGAAGGTATAACTATGGATGAGATAGAATGGTCGATACGAAGTTTGAAAAATGGAAAGTCTGCGGGAATTGATATGATTGCAGCTGAGATGATCAAACTAGGTGGCACTTACGTCCGGGACGCCTTCTGGTACTTATGCAACCTATGCTGGAGAACTGGAAGGGTCCCAATGGACTGGGGACGCGCAGTCATCGTACCCTTGTATAAAGGCAAGGGATCACGCATGGACTGCGCCAACTATAGGGCCATCAGTTTGATTAGCTTAGCAGCAAAAGTATATGGAAAGATAATTGAAAGGAGAATGAGGGTGAAATCTGACGAAATGCTGTGGGAGGCACAAGGAGGATTCCGGAATGGAAGGGGATGTACGGATCAAGTTTTCTCGCTCCGCAATATCGTAGAGAAGCATCTGGCCACAGACCAGAAGGTTTTCTGCGGTTTTGTGGATCTTGAGAAGGCATTTGATAGGGTTGTGCGAAAGGAACTGTGGTGCATATTGCCGAGATATGGGATTGACGGCTCACTGCTGCGTGCTGTGCAGTCCACCTACAAGGATTGCTCAGCATGTGTGCGAATAGATGGCAACATGTCACCCTGGTTTGATGTCAAAATTGGTGTCAAACAGGGTTGCATGTTGTCTGCTAGGCTGTTTATTCTGTATCTCGATAGTTATCTACAGAGAATAAGATCGACGAATGTAGGATTACGCATTAGTGGTGAACTGTCTGCTGTATGCAGATGATGCCGTCCTGTTAGCAGAAACACCATCTGAGCTGCAAACACTAGTCACAATGATGAAAGACGAATGTATGAAGGAAGGCTTACTATTGAATGCGAAGAAAACAAAGATTATGGTATTTGAAAGAGAAGAAACCAGAACCAATGTAAGAATTACGGTAGATGATGAAGTGTTGGAACAAGTGAATGAGTTTGTATATCTTGGATGCGCTTTCAGCAGGGATGGAAGGTACACCGCAGATGTGGAAAGGCGAGTGAGTGCTGGGAATAGTGTGAATGGAGCGTTGGGAAAACTTCTTGGCAGTAAAAACCTGAGCCAGAAGGCGCAGCTGGCTATACACAATGCAGTGCTGGTCCCAACGCTTACTTATGGAAGCGAGAGCTGGGTATGGCAGAGAGAGCATGAAAGTAGGATAAACGCGGTTGAAATGCGAGCGTTGCGCAAAATCTGTGGTGTAACGCTTGCAGACCGTATCCGCAATGATGAGGTTAGAAGCAGAGTTGGTCTGAAAGAGAGCGTCGGTGTTAAAATAAGAAGAGGCATGCTCCGTTGGTTCGGACATATAGAAAGAATGCAGGATGAAAGAATGACGAAGCAGATATACAATGCAAAAGTGGAAGGATGTAGGAGCCGAGGAAGGCCAAGACTTACCTATCATGATCAGATTGGTCGTGTTCTATCAGAAGGTGATGTCAGGAGCCCTAGAAACCGGCGAGCGTGCATGAAAAGAGCAATGAATGTGAAAGAAGCGAGTGAGGTATGTAAGGATCGAGTCGTGTGGCGCTCGGTTCTCTCTGCCTACCCCGTAAGGGATTTGGCGTGAAGTTATAGATAGATAGATAAATTCTTAGCCGGCGGAGTCATTTGTACTCGAATATCTATGAAACTTCGTATGAAGACTGAGTGCCACATATGAACGAAGAAGAAGATGAAAACGCCGCAGTAACTCTATCCAACGCCATTTAGCCCAGTAGCTTTTTAAGATTCCGTAGCCAAAGCATACCGAAAAAGGACGCTATTACTAAGACTCTTCTATTTGTCTGTCTGAAAAAATGAAACTACTAAAAAAGTAAAAAATCTAATTTCGGCATTTTTTTACATGAAAGTACGGAGACTTTCGTCTGCGAGTCCGATTCGCACTAGACTACTCGTAGTTTATTTCTTTATTCAAGATGACGGTAGGGGGCAGTTTTTAACGACAATATATCGCCAATTCCAAAACATTATGACAAATAATAAAACTGGACAAAAATTCGTACGTTTATTTATAAAAAAACATAATTACTACATCATTATAACCTAAACGATCAGTAACTATAATAAATATGAACATTTTTGGCATCGCTACCAAGCCATGAATGCATGATGGAGTAAGATAACTTCACGAGATGTTAAAGGAACTCTCGACTCGTTCCAACGCTAAAAGCTGTATATATGCACAAAATTTCACTTTTCTGTTATACAGTTTCGCGAGTAACAGTATTCTTAAAGTACTGCTTACTGCAATCCATCAAATTAAAAAAATACATTTTGAGAAATAATTCTATCTCTTTTGGATTTATGAGATTTGCAACATTTGACAGCTATCTGTCTGATTCGATAGAATTTATTCTCAAAATGTATTTATTTATTACATTATTACATTTTGTTAGACTGTTAATGAACAATATCTATAGTAATGTCCAGAAAATAATCAAAATATATGTATATATCTTTTTTGCTAATGATTTTATTGTATAACTTCGATATTTGTTTTTGTACAATTTATGTTTACAGCGTAGGCACGCATAGCAAAGTAAGTAGAGAGATTCTGAGTCAACGATAATCTGTTGATACAAATGGAAGACGTGGCGCAGCTCGGGGGTGAGCGCTCAAAGACAACAGCAGCTAATACGTTGGCACGTCAGTTATACTGTAGCTGTCACATTGTTTTACGAAGTGATCGGATCACATCTGTCGGCGTACGAGAAACCCGTGGTGTTTGCCCGAGGGCCGGGACCGCTGACAGGTTTTTAATCATAATCTTTCATAGTAAAATAATGTTATTCCTATCTGATAATATTATTTAATTATATTTCAAATAGGCCAGTAAACAGGTAAATCTCACGGTAGTCTGCTGTGTAGGTAGGTATTTGTGTCAAATGTAATAATAATATGTAGACTAAAGTCAGTAAGTCTGATATGAAAGGTCATATATCTTTAAAATTAAATAACTTTTAAAATATATTGTTGTACATATAACTACGATCAAGTTTGTTTATATTGACATTTATGCGAAGTCGACAAGTCTACTCGTACATACGTTAAAACATGAACTCACGTTAGTAAGAAAGACGTTCTGCTTACTCTAGTTACCGCGTGTAGGTACTCCACTTACTTTGCAAATAGTGCAATCAGTTGTTGTTAATAAAAATACTGGAAGGTAGCTACGTAAATTATCACATTTAATTTCTGGTCATGTTTATACTTAAAACAGACTTTTAAACCACGTTGTGATTTTTCATAAAACTTTATAAACAACAAAACAATTAGACAAGAACCCTGTTTAAATACATTGACAGCAAATTATTTATTACGACGAAAACGTCGTAATAAATAATTTGGAGTTAATTTTACAGCGTGAAATGCAAGAAATATAGCTATAAAAAGTAAAACTAGACTTTATTGATTGTCAGTAGCAATGACAAAATAGCGTTAAAATTGATTATTGCATTTGTAGCTGTTTTCTGAAGCAGATTTAGAAACGTATATTTTTTGTGGAGATGACCTTGGTTTGTAAATGACTGAATGGCTTTTTTGCTTGAAATGGCTTGAAATTTATGTACAAAAAAGTCTTCAATTGAGTTCGATATGGCTCGAAATGATTGACATATTGTTATAAAGACAGCAAAAACAACGTGTTTTCTTAACCCGATCACTGGGGCGTTATACGATTTGATACAGAAGGCTACTCAACCAAAACCTTTTTGCCTGCATAATTTAATGCGGTATGATAGCGTTGCAATTTAAATTAGTTGGTTTTTGTTGTTTATTTGGAAATAGATATGGCCCTATCTAATAATGCTAACGGAGTGAAGATTTGTGAACTCGATTCACGCAATCGAAAGCGAAGTTGAAAACGAAACAATCATCATGGCTGATTTAGTGATGTAATATTACCTAAATGTTGCATGGCGTATTCATTTATCTAAAAACTAAATAAAGGATCAGCAGATTACAATCGGAATATGTTTATAAGGATCAGGTAGTCGCAACTTCTGTTTGAATTGGAAGCAAAGACGTTATTGAAATGAGCTTAGGCTATCCTTGTAAATAAGTTTATACTCAAAGGATTGATTTGAAATTTAGTTTAGTTAAAGGTTCACTTTGATGGATTCTTAGAATCAATCAAAGTGAAGGTAAGAAATAAACTAGATAATCTATTTCTGATTTAAGAATCAGAAAGATGAGAAACTGGAAACTTAGGTCCAACATTTCTATGTCTATGACCTATACTTTCGGTACATAGCTACAGTTTTTTGCATGTATTATGAGGATCTATTAGATGATAAGGTTAAGGTTGTACTAGATGAAACTATAAGCGTGGATTTGGGTACCGTAAAAATTGAATATGATAAACTTAAAGTAATGCTGGCGAAGACGACGTCATAGTCTCAAACTCTCGATGTCAACCAATACAAAGTTATGGCTGTGCAGACGCTGAACAGACATACTGAATCAACTGTTCACCAATTAAACATATTACAGTAAAACATCCTTCCAGCGGCGTCGATGGCATAACTATGAAAACTAAAGAAATACAAGTCTTTGCACTCAATGGCTCAATTTCTAATGTTTCTTCTCATGTCCCCAGTGTGAACCACCTTCTTTGCCACCCTTCTTGCCATGCTGCTTGTGATGTTCATGATGCTCCTCATGACCGTGGCCTGCTTTGTGGCCTTGGTGATTTTCGTCTAAGTGACCTTTGTTGCTGTGAAAAGAAACAAATTCATATTAATAATTACTGATTGTGAGAAAGTTCCCTTTACAGAATTTGCCTACGGTTTTACTTGTTCATATGACTGATGACTTCGTAAATAAATTTAAACTCAGCGTTGCCGTAGCTATTTTAATATTAACTAAAATAGATATGAACGCAACGTGCGTAGATACTTAACGGAAGGGACAAGCGACTTTTCTTTGCAAATTCTACTCGCAATTCTTGAACGCGTGACCGAATATTGAAATAGAAATAATCACAAACTTTTCTTAAAATGTTGACCTATCATGTCTGTTTATTTGATTAGTAGTATATATTTATTTTACTTCATTGATTAGGCGCTTGCATAAATAAGATTAAAGGGTTGCAATAGCCCCTTCTCTCTGTTATCTTTCTTGGATGTATCCACTTTTCGCCTAAATACGACTATTTCCGAATTTACTTACTCGTAGTTTTTCTGCACATTCTCAGTACAGTGCGCAAAATTGAACGAAATGAAAATGAAATATTTATTTTAATTTAAAAGTAATGGTAGTGTACAAAAGCAACGTACTGATATCCAGAATAGCTTGTATCGAGTGGTTTTTACATTATAGATATTAACTACTGGAGGTGAAGCTAACTTTAGCTCGAGGTGATGGTGAGTCAGTAAGTAATGCCTTACCTGTATCCCTTCTTGCCGCGTTCGACGAAATCATGTCCAGCGTTGACGTGGTGCGCCTTCTTCTTGCCGCTCTCGTTGCTGGCGTGCTTGGCGTGGAACTTGCCGTAGCGGTGGTGCTCGCCGCCCTTGTGGAAGTCATCATAAAACTTGTGCTCTTTGTGGAATTCGTCCTTGTGATACTTGTTGTGGTATCCTGCAGAGTGATATCATGGTTACTTATAAAATAGGAATCAAAGATATTAATTACGATGTTTTGCACTTTCGAGACAAACGATGACTTAACAGTTTAGATTTCCACGGTCAATCCGCCTCATCATCTTTACAAGAAAAGTCCCTGTCATATAAGATTTACGTTGACAGATGCATATATATATATTGAAATTATATTATTTGTATGTATGTATAGATACTTTAAAAATAATTTATGTATCATACATACAAGTTGTAAAATTGATATTACTATATAAGCCATATTATCTATCTATAGTAAAAGAATATCAAGGTCCTAGCTGAACTGAATGTTACATGGCTTGTCCCTAAACATTCATAATGTTTAGATGTTTGGATCTTACTAAATATGGATGTTCTATTTAGAAACATTTAGGGCTGCATGCGAGGTACTAATACTGTCAAAAGGAAGCCGTGCTCTGTCGATCGCCAGCAAGAGTTAGAAATCTGTTTGCTATTTTATTAAGCACGTGCGATTCACTGATATTCCCGGCAAATGCCCGGCCCCTGTGGAATAGAACTAGAGCGGAGGCAATCATAGACTTCACAGAGTCATAGAGTCTAAATGTCTTAGAGGGGTTCGTACTATTATGAAAGTAAAAGCATATTTATTTGTCGGTTCGTCCTTTTTTTTTCAATCAAAACTTAGCGACGGATTGATGTGTTGTTTTTGTATGGAGATTTATTTTGTATGCCCTCCGTACAAAAAAATTAGCCTATGGCACTGTCGGGCATGTAGCCCGACAGTGACATAGGCTAATTTTTACCTTACTCCGACAGGAAAACGTGCTTTGTTTCCGTTTGAGGCCGCGGGTAACAGCTAGTCTGTTAATATAACACGGTAAACATGCTGTTTTTGAGATTCGTAGGATAATTACGTAAAAAGATCGAAAAAATAAAAAGCTCCATTGTAAAAAAATATATTTCCTGGGCTGTTTGTTTGCGCGTTGAAAAGGAAATTGTATGACCGTGTAAAAAATATGATGTGACATTGTAGACATATGGTACTCTGTGTTATCAAGGGGTTACTATCTTGGACGAGCTGACTTAACATCGAGCTATTCTCTATAAATCACGACACCTTGTCTATAATATTAAAAAAAACGACTCATAGAACATATTCCGCCTGTCTCCCATTGGGGTAATTAGAGAATATGAAACGCCAGGTGCACCGATCGAAACTTACCTCTCTCGCTTCTTTCACTTTGATCAACCTATTATATGCTATTATGCTCTTCGGTTTTGAGTGCGTTTGATTTTTTATTTACTTTGTATGTTTGAACATTTCATGAGCGTCTTAAAATATTTAGAATTAAAACGTATTTTTAATGTTTTTAAGCAAAAAAGAAAATAAATAAAGAAAATCTATATATATAAAATGAATGTTTGTCTGTATGTCCTCTATGGACTCGAAAACGGCTGGACCGATGTTGATGAAGTTTTCAGGGAATCTTCAGATTAGCCCGGCGGACGATCCTGTGAAGTTTGGTAGCGATTGGGTCACCCGTGCGAAGCCGGGGCGGGTCAATAGTTTTAAATAAAAGTGAATCTTCGTGTTTTTTGCTCCATTGTTTATACCGAATGAATCTCAAAATGAATTGTGTACAGCCAACGTCCTACAAACGTCTACACAAAAGTTATAGACTAACGACCGTGGTCAGGCAATCGAAAAGTGTGCCGGCTGGGTGTACCGCCAGTCTGGTAAAGATCGCAACCAGCCGACGGATGAAATGAATAGTTATGAAACTCTGTTAACCTTCAACTGATGACAGGATTGTCCTGCGATCGACCCGAAGGTCACTGCTCAGAAAACTATTTTTTGGTGTCGCTTAAAGTTCAAGATCGAAGAAACTCAGTGTGCTTAATAGAGTGGAACAGTACTTCAGTATTGTTACTCTTGAAACTAATTTCGATACCTCAGAATTGGACTTGGGTTCTTAAATGACGACATTAGCGCTGAAGTGGTATTTTGTCTAGCTCTACACTAATATTAATGAGATTCAACCCCATGTTGATAAAAATATAGTCGAAACTACGAGGCATACAAGCATACGGTCCACCTGATGAAAAGCGGTTACCGTAGTCTATTAACGCTTGTAACATATATCACTCGCGCGATGCCTCCTCTGCAGCTTACAAAGCAACTCCTTAGGAGCTTACTGGTGACCTCACTCACACGCAGGAACACAACAACCCTCTAGGGAATTGTTATTTGGCTGTGTTTTTCAGTGAGGTGCAGGTACTTCCCCAGACGGGCTGCTTTGATGCGCCCTACCTCTCTTGAAAGTTACTTTTTTATATAGCACTAAGGTGCCAAAAATGCGTATGACCTGCCTGATGGTAAGCAGCAATGGGCATTTATAACACCAGGAGTGTCACTCATTCGTTGCCGACTTTCAATAAACCTCCTTACGCCTTTTTTAAAGTACCCCACGCTGTAGTCCCCAGGAAAAACCTCGGTAGTCAAGCACAAAAAGTAATTTCACCGTCGCGTACCGGATTATATCGGAATTGTTCCGATTTTCACCTGCTTATTGAATTTTACGGCGTTTACCGCCATTGTCATGACTAACTGCAGTAAAAACGCCGAGGGCAGGTTGTAACAAATAACCTTATGTAATCGCAAACTGCTTTCACTCACCGCAAATTGTAACATTTTCCATTACCTATAACTACTGGGTAATCGGTTTGCTCTGCTACTGATTTGATTCGGATTCGCTGTATAGAAAAGGAAAACGGTAAAGTAGTTGGCAACTACTTTAACTGTAATGCACGTTGGTTTGATTCCCGCTGATATTGGTGTGAATGAACGCCTCGAGTGGTATAAAGAAGTGTAGGCACCCCAACGGGGGAATTTCGCCTTTTCAGGAACACCGTTCCTATATGAAATCTATATGATTGTCTGTGTGTGCGTTTGTCAGTGTGTGCGTGTTTTTCGAATATTCGAATTTTGACTTCAGATTCGGATTCAGTATAAAAAAGTAGAATAGGAATGTTCAGGAACACCGTTCCTAACTCTTAAGGAACATGGTCAAAATAGCCGACAAATTAAAAAAAAATGAATGGTTATATGATTGACAAGCTAGGTATTCCTCTGGCAATGCAAGCTTGTGCATTCTCAACTGGCTTGTTAAATACGTCGGCAGGCATACAAGAATATGTCCCACCGATATATGATGTAAAGCGGTGCCACCTCCGCTGCTAACACAGCAACTCCTTAGGAGCTTACCGGAGACCTCACTCACACGCGGGAATATAAAAACCCTCTAGGGAGTTGTTATTTTGCTGCGGTGTTCTGTGAGGTGGAGGTACTTCCCCAAACGGGCAGCTTTGAAGCGCCCTACCTCTTTTAAAAACATTTAGACCAAGACAAACATTCATGCACACAAATGATTGTACTTTGAGAGAATCGAACCCACGAGCGTTGGTGTCATAGTAGCGTAAAAACGCGTTTTACCATTGTGCCAACGAACTCGTCCGCCTCGCTGAATATCGCAGCCAAATAACAACTCGTATGTATATAAAAAAAGAACCAACGGAGTATGACTTTACTTATTTTACCAAACCAACTCTACCTCTCACCATCATCATTGCCAACGCGGTCTACAAGCGAATTTGTAATGTCACTGGAAAGTTTATATATGACACATAAACATTTATATATGACACGGGAACATTTATATGTGACACGGGAACATTTATATATGACACGGGAACATTTATATGTGACACGGGAACATTTATATATGACACGGGAACATTTTTTTTTACACCTAGATTAGCAAACAAGTATGCGGCCCGCATCAGACGGTAAGCAGTCACCGCAGCCTATTGACGCTCGCAACACCACGGATGTTACTCGCGCGCTACTAATCTTATGACCTAAGGATGTTTCGTCACAGTACCCAGTAATTTCTCTGCCATATCTCACCCTTCAAACCGGAACACAGCTATATAAACATAACTGCTCGGCGGTAGAAATAGATGAGACAGAGCTACCCATACAGACGACTTTTGTACAAAGTCTCCCTCTGGTGAAAACATTTATATATGACACGGGAACATTTGTGTATGACGCGGGAAAGTTATATGTTGATATGGTTGACTTCTGTATTATTTACTCATATCTCTGACATTTTATCAAGGTATACCTGACGATAAACACGAATAAATTCATTAAACACCACGTATTTGTAAAGAAAACATACTGATATGAAAGTAAATACCGGCGTCCATGTAAATATCAGAATCAGATGTAAAATATTTAGTTTGTGAGTGCGTGCATCCGTCGGTACAATATTTACTGAATGCTTCTTATTTGCATTGGTTTATTTTCTCAACTACTAGAATCCAACACTCTATGCAAATGTTTGAGTGGGTCTATAACGCCGTGTCTAAGATAGCTTTGTTAAGGAGATACAATTTGAAGTAAATATGTCTAAGTAATAAATGTATTTTTCAAATTAATGTTTTCTTCTTAAGACGGCGTATAAAGTTAATAGGTGTTACCTTAATATGGCATTATTGTTACCATAAACCATACTTGTTTTTTACAAGTAACCAAAATTTTTGTTGAAGTTTTACTTCTAATGCGACTTCCAACAAGGTTGCGTTAAACGTTTAACGCTACCATGGAGGGAGAATAGAAAGATAATGTTTTCCTTCACCGCCGAGCAAAAATGATAATTATACTCGTAAATACATAAATCAGAAAACATGAATTTAGTGAATAAATGAATATTATAAATGGTAATGCACGCTACCATAATATGGAATACACCGTACTCATTCCACTAGAACCCAATGCAAATAACAGGGTAATATATCCAAACGCTGGCACCCGCCCAATTATTGGCATCCATACCTCCATAGACAAATAATAGGATTCCAGAGCTTAAAAAAGTATAAAAAATAAACAAAACCAAAGAGCATTAATTGTTTCACTGGCTATAACTCTTTGATGACATATCCGGCAACATGGCGGCTCAGGTTGAGTTGTTGAAATACTGTATGCAAAAACTTGTCTCGAATCGGCCATTTTGTTAAGTTTTTCTCAAGGTAAGTCACAAATTCATCTGCTTATATTTAACACATCTAAATGCTTTATTTGTAGTTTAGTTTAGGCGTTTACTTACCTTTGGCTTTATGCCCCTTTTTGTGTCCCTTCTTCTCGTCGAAGTGCGCGCCTCGTTGCCCGAAGGCCTCTTCTTCGTGGCTGCCCTTGTGGTCGGCCCGGTCGTGGTGCTTGCGTTTCTTGCCGGCAGCCTCCTCGTACTCCTTGCGGTGCACCTCGTCCGTCTTGTGACCCTGGGCTCCCTTGTCTGAGTGGTGGTGGGACTTGTAACCTTTGTGGCCCTGGAAATATCAGCGTACACATGTACATACATATCATCACGCCTGTCTCCAATTGGGGTAGGCAGAGATTATAGAACGCCAGGTGCCCCGATTCAAACATGCCCCTCTCGCTTCATCCACACTCATCAACCTCTTCATGCATGCTCTTCGGTTTTGGGTACTTTTGATTTGGCCCTTTTTCAACACATCACCAATTTGATCTATATGTGTGCGTCTAGGGCGGCCCCTCCTGACATCACCATTCACGTTTGCTTGATAAATTTCTTTTGTAACTCTTTTGTCATTCATTCCTTCTAAATGACCATCATGACAGCATACCCTTTAAAATTTTTGTCACTACATCAACTTTCATTCCACAAAGTTCTCGCATCGTGCTATTTTTTATTCTATCAACCGTTCTCACTCCACACATACTCCTCAGCGCTCTCATTTCTTCGGCATTCACCCTGCTTTCATGCTTCGTACACATGTACCGTTGGATATAGCCGATTCACATGAGAAAGGTCATATTTTGAAGATGTAATATATTTAGTGCATGCTACAAGTGATATCGTCAGGACAGTAAAGAGGATGATTCGCTAATTTCACGCATTCCTTATATCCAGCCAAATGTATTTAATATTCGGTCGTCCATCTCGTGGATTGAACCCACGAGCGTTGGTGTCAAAGTCGCTTTATTAATCGCTGCGCCACCGAGCTCGGTAAAAGCTCGCAGTTTCGCTGTATATTAGAATCCATTAGATGGTAAGCGTTCACCGCAGCCTATTGACGCTCGCAACACCACGGGGATGTTACTCGCGCGCTGCCATACTTGTGAGGTAAGGCTGTTTCGTCACAGTACCCAGTAATATATTTTACTTTTATACACCGCCGGGAGGCATACAACCCACCTGATGTAAAGCGGTTACCGTAGGCAAAGAACGCTTGTAATACATTAAGTATTACTCGCGTGATGCCACCTCTGTTGCTAACACAGAAACTCCTTAAGAGCTTACTGGTGAACCTCATTCATTCGCAGGAACACCACAACCATCTAGGGAGTTGTTATTTGGCTGCGGTTTTATGTGAGGTGGAGGTACTTCCACAGGCGGGCCGCTTTGGCGCCCCCTGCCTCTCTTATGGTTAGGGTTCCGTACCTTAAAAGGAAAAACGGAACCCTTATAGGATCACTTTGTTGTCCGTCTGTCTGTCTGTCATGACCCCTTTTCTCAGGAACAGGTGGAGCTATCAAGCTGAAATTAATATCAAATACTTAGGTTTGAAATCCCTTCGAGCAGTGAAATAACTAAAGCAATTAAAAGATACAGCTGTTTATACCTCGTTTAAGCGCATATTTTGACACTCGCAAGGGAATCAAACCCTATAGGGTACTTCCCGTTGACCTGGAATCATGAAGTTTGGTAAGAAGCAGGGCCATGTAGCACTAATAAAGGAAAAAATTCGAAAACCGTAAATTTGTAGTCATTTCACAAAAAAATGGCCAAAATAATTTGCGAAACTAATTTTTAGGGAACCCTCAGTGCGCGAGTGGGACTCGCACTTGGTGGCTTTTTTACAAGCTTTTATTTAACTTGCAATGTAAGTATGTATGTATGTTCGGGTGAAATCTTGCAACTCAATTTTGAAGCAGATATCTTTAACCGATTGAGCTGAAATTTTGTATAGACGTTCAGTTTGGATGACAATGCATGATTATCTGTGTGACGTCATTCTACATCCAACATGGCGGCATACACAAGATGGCGGACCAACTATTTTTAATGCACTCCTACAATATGGGTATCAAATAAAAGGGCTTGCTAAGAATAAATAGAAAAATAATGTGACGTCACTCTTAATCCAATATGGCGGACTTCTAAAGCTTGAAAATCTATTTCGAAGCAGATATCTTCCATCGATTGAGCTGAAATTTTGTATACACGTTCAGTTTGGATGACAATGCATGGTTAACTGTGTGACGTCATTCTAAATCCTACATGGCGGAACACCCAAGATTGCGAATATTTTTTTCAATTCGTTACTACAATATGGGTATCAAATGAAAGGGCTTGCTGAGAATAAGTCAAAAATTAAAGTGACGTCACTCTAAACCAATATGGCAGAGTAAGTTTTAAGTGCTTGCTTATAATATGGGTATCAAGTGAGAAGGACTAACTGAGAATACGTATCCGAGTTTAAAAAAAAAGATGCTGAATATCAACTCCATTGCTCAAATAAGTCTGGAATTTTGGTGTACTGGGGTTTTTGGAGTCGTTGATTATAATATTGAGGTCGAATTGTTACTCCAAAATCAAACCCGGAACTGTGTTTCGTAAGGCACAAGTAAGCTTCAAACTGAATTAAGTGGCACATTTCTCTAGGACTGAGTGGCATCAGGGTATAATATGATCTTTCTTTCTTTCAATATCTTTATTGCGTCTATGGGTTACAAAAGTCACAACAAAAAAAGTTCAGATCTTCGACCATAAACTGCCTTGCGGCAGTTTATCATAATTGAATTATTATTACTTATCTATATAATGTCAACTTGATTAATATTTATAAATGTCAATTTACAATCATTAGTTACTAAATTCTGATGAAAATCATTCAATTTAGAACCTATCACCGAGAATGTCTGAGAGAATGATGTCGCGAACGTACCACCTCAGGGCACCGGGGCGAACCCTGTTGTATTTTAGCTCTTACGCTTCTAAACGAAGCTCTGGGAGGGTGAACGAATATTTCTTCGGTACTCGTGGGAATAACATGGGAAAAACAGAAACATCAACACAAAGGAAGAGAAGGCGGAAGAAAAATAAATTGAAACGGCAGGAAAAACTTGCTACTGAATGCAATGATGCAAAACGTCGACGACTCAGCAGTAGCCGTGATCAGTACAATAACGAAACATGCACTCAACGGCGGTTGACACTTAATAAAGCGAAGCAACGCATGCAACGGTTAAGAGCAGTGGAATCGCAGGAAAAACACGATGCACGAATTGCAAAAAATCGTAAACAAATATCTGAAATAAAAAAAAAATAATCAGTTGAAA
Organism: Pyralis farinalis; assembly: GCA_947507595.1. Taxonomy (NCBI): domain Eukaryota; kingdom Metazoa; phylum Arthropoda; class Insecta; order Lepidoptera; family Pyralidae; genus Pyralis; species Pyralis farinalis. The sequence goes on from OX382264.1 coordinate 1,925,448, forward strand.
AACGAGAGGTTCGTTTGAGCGCTTTACGAGAGTATATATATATTCTTTATTGCATATTATTAGTATGCCTCTCAAGTTAGAGCAGATGAATCTTCTGAACAGCGAGAGGTTCGTTTGAGCGCTTTACGAGAGTATATATATATATATTCTTTATTGCATATTATTAGTATGCCTCTCAAGTTAGAGCAGATGAATCTTCTGAACAGCGAGAGGTTCGTTTGAGCGCTTTACGAGAGTATATATATATATTCTTTATTGCATATTATTAGTATGCCTCTCAAGTTAGAGCAGACGAATCTTCTGAACAGCGAGAAGTTCGTTTGAGCGCTTTACGAGAGTATATATATTATATTCTTTATTGCATATTATTAGTATGCCTCTCAAGTTAGAGCAGATGAATCTTCTGAACAGCGAGAGGTTCGTTTGAGCGCTTTACGAGAGTATATATATATTCTTTATTGCATATTATTAGTATGCCTCTCAAGTTAGAGCAGACGAATCTTCTGAACAGCGAGAAGTTCGTTTGAGCGCTTTACGAGAGTATATATATATTCTTTATTGCATATTATTAGTATGCCTCTCAAGTTAGTGCAGATGAATCTTCTGAACAGCGAGAGGTTCGTTTGAGCGCTTTACGAGAGTATATATATATTCTTTATTGCATATTATTAGTATGCCTCTCAAGTTAGTGCAGATGAATCTTCTGAACAGCGAGAGGTTCGTTTGAGCTATTTACGAATGCATAACTCTAAAGTACGATCAGGAGAAAAATCGCAAATAGAAACTTTTAATAAAGTCATAAATATATTCTGTGACAAGGTGTGCGAGATTTGTACTTTGTTTTTAAAAAGGTTTTTTTACTTTTAATTTATTAAATATAATCTTATTGTACATTAAATTATATTATATTATATCAGCCCACCTGATGTAAAGCGGGTACCGTAGCCTATTAACGCTTGCGATATATTAAGTATCACTCGCGCGATGCCTCCTCTGCTGCTTACACAGCAACTCCTCGGGAGCTTACTGATGACCTCACTCACACGCAGAAACACAACAACCATCTCCGAAGTTGTTATTTGGCTGCGGTATTCCGTGAGGTGGAGATGCTTCCCCAGACGGGCTGCTTTGATGCGCGTTACCTGTCCTAAATTGTATGTTTACTACTTTATGTTCCTATTTCTTTGTGATGCATGGCAGGCCGCTGGTGTTCGGCCAATTGTTCAATGGGTCACAGGTTCTGTAGCATTTGTCTGTTCAACATTTTCCGGTTCATCATCGCATGTTAAGAGTAAGACCTCGCCTCGCCTGCCACGACCAAATTGGTCATGGTTTTATGAGATAATGTCAGGAGCTCCAAGAATCCGTGAGAACGGTGTAATGTACGACTTTAGTTTCTGTTTGCCTACCCCGGAATAGACACGGCGTGAAGATATAGCCTTCAATTAAATGCAATAGTTACATATATATATATATATATATACATAGATAGCCTGTTATAATTATAATCCTCCAACTTCATTGCATAAGTAAGCTTAGTTTATTCTTACCGATGTCCATTTGTCCGTATGTCACAGTCATGACTACCTACATATTAACATCAGCATTTTTATGGTTTTTTTATACAACCTCGAAAGGCACCTGATGTAAAGCGGTTATCGTAGCCTGTAAACGGTTTCTATACATTAAGTATCACTCTCGCGATATCACCCCTACTGCTTACACAGCAACTTCTTAGGAGCTTACTGGTGACGTCACTCACACGCAGGAACACAACAAACCTCCAGGGAGTTGTCATTTGGCTGCGGTTTTCTGTGAGGTGGAAGTACTTCCCCACGGGCTGCTTTGATGCGCTTTTCCTCTCTTAAAAACACCCAAATCAAGACAAACAGACTTGTTCACGTACACAAATATTTGTCCTGTGCGGGAATCGAACCCACGAGCGTCGGTGTCAAAGTCGCGCAACAGCGTGTTTCATCACTGCGCCACCGAGCAGGTCTGTTATTTTTTTATACAACTAGCAAACAAGCATGCGGCCCGCATTATATGGTAAGCGTTCACCGCAGCCTATTGACGCTCGCAACACCACGGGGATGTTACTCGCGCGCTGCCATACTTGTGAGGTAAAGCTGTTTCGTCACAGTACCCAGTAATTTCTCTGCCATATCTGACCCTTCAAACCGGAACACAGCTATATAAATATATCTACTTGGCGGTAGAAATAGGTGAGACAGAGGTGCCCACGCAGACGACTTGTACAAAGTCTGCCTCAGGTGGTAGCGAGGGTGACAACGCGAGCCACACTTCTTACATTCTTAACGTTCATAGGCTATAATCACTTTTCATAAGGCGGGCCGTATAATTCACCTGACGCTGTTCGAAAAACCTTTGCATATTGACATGGCTAACAAAACAAAACAAAAATTCGTGGTCTAATTAACCACTTGATTGCGCACGAAGGCACCCCGCACTCATGAAATGTTGTGTTTGAGTGTCCAAATATCTCAATGATTCGAGCCGACTGACCAATGGGTGAATATTTGAACCTATAAGCCGATAACTGACGCGATGTGGATCCATGAACTAGCCATCTAGCCAATAAAAGCTGCGCTTTGTACTTAACTCAGTGATCTTACTTTTACTACATAAAAACGGGCTCAATGCTCATCGGTTCTCCATGGGCTTTTTATTTCCTTCATGACATGAATTTTACATAAAGAGTTGTGGGTTTAATTCCTGTACTTTTGAAAACATACGATTGTGTGCATGAACATGTATGTTTGGCTCGGTTTCGATGTTTTCTAAGCATAATAAGTAGATATCTAAAAAGTATAGACGTATGTTTATTAGTTGTCTAGTGGCCATAGTTCAAGCTTTATATTTGATTTGTAGTGTAGAACGCGCAGCGCTTATTGGCTAGTCCGCGATTCAACATTTCGGCTCTTATCGACTTGTTGGCCGGTGAGCTCAAACCGCCGAGATGTCTAGCCGCTTGTGTTTTACACAACGTTTTGTGGGCCCAGTTGGCCGATTCTACTAACAAACTACAATTGCACTGCAGCGCGGCGTGTTTCAAAATGCGTACATTTCGACGTTTCGTTAAACGTCGCTGCTGTCAGAGCGCATCCTACAGGGAATCGGCCTCCAGGGCGTCTTCAAGTGGTTTTGGTTTGTGTATATCCTAGACCGCACTTGAACTATTGTGATATAAATTCCGCATTTGCAGTCTCGGAGAGTCTGCAACTCTGAAGGCAACTTCAGATATTTTCGATGAAGTGTAATATTATTATTTTAGTGTTGTAAAACGTATCACCGACTACAATTTTACCGTTTTTTTGGTATATGTATTATGAGTTATTCACAGCGCTGCGTAGCTATTCTTAAGAGGGGGCATAAAGCTAAGTGGCGCCCTCATTTTGTTTTTTATTAATTTGTGTTATTGTAGGCAATGTATTTACAGAAATGCACATACACTATCCGTATTATCAACGCGGCACACATACGTAAGTTTAGAGAGAAATAGTTTGTGTCTCTGCCGTTAAGCTCCCATTGCGGCGCTAGTGTAGCACACCGATGTAGAATATGACTCAAAAACATAAATAAAAAAACTTCATGATATACGGTGCTGAATCATTTCCAGGCATTTTTTTTATACGACGTCGGGAGGCGTACAAGCCTACGGCCCACCTGATGTAGAGCAGTTACCGTAGTCTATTAACGCTTGTAAGATATATCACTCGCGCGATGCTTCCTCTGCTGCTTACACAGCAACTCCTTAGGAGCTTACTGGTGACCTCACTCACACGCAGGAACACAACAACTACTCTAGGGAGTTATTTGGCTGCCGTTTTCTGTGAGGTAGAGGTACTACCCCAGGCGGGCTGCTTTAATGCGCCCGACCTATTCGTGAGTCAATTCTATTGGAGGCCTTTTTACAAAAACTGTAATATTTCCGTTTGAAGATATTGTTAGGTAAGACAGAACGATTTCTGGCATTTATTTACAGAATCGAATACAATTTACCTGCAACAAAAGATCTAATGGTCTTAGCTTACTGTAAAATTTGATCTACAGACAGTCAAACACAACGGTGGCATGCCTTCCAGCGTGATTTAAACGATTCAAGCGGAACGGCATTACGCTTCCAAGAGTACCTAATTTGTTTTGGATGTACACCGCGGCAGATGAATATACACAACACACACACCTATGTAGTCTTCTAAAGTCATAACTCTAATTTTAGGTCCGCCGTAGTTGGGTAAAAGTAGTCTTTACATACTTTCCACACGACAAAAATTACGATTGCCTCTTGCATTATTTAATCATGAATTAGTACAACAAACTAACATATTATGTATCCCTAAAAGGGCTGGCAACGGATCAGTGACTCTTCTGGTGTTGCCGATGTCTACGGGCGGTGGTGACCACTTACCATCAGGTGACCTACATGCTTGTTTGCCTCCCTATAATAAAAGAAAAATCATACAACGTCGGGATGCATACGAGCATACGGCCCGCATGAACCCCGCACCGATGGCCAGCGGTGTGATTATATACCGATGGTGAGCGGAGTGACGTGTCTTATGAGGTGTTATGTGAACACTATTAGACGGCTCACTGATGTTGATACGGCTAGAATAGTTTATTTCAGCTACTTTCATGGTATTATGTTATACGGAATTCTTCTTTGGGTTAACTCCGCGGACATTAACACCATCTTTTTATTGCAAAAGAGAGCCATAAGAGCTATCTACAAACTTGGTCCCCGGGAGAGCCTTAGAGAAAAATTCAAAGAAATAAATATTGTAACAGCTGCATCGCACTATATCTATGAAAATCTTTTGTATGTCCATAAATACATAGACTCATTTAGTAGAAACTTCTATAAACTTTCCAGCAATATAAGAGAATTGTCAATAAATTTGGATACTCGTTGCGTTTTCTGGTAATAATGGCTTTAAATTTGTTATATCTGAGACGGGGACTAAAAGGACCTCCTTTTGAATCGTCGGACGAAAAATCGAGAACATTGTTATTATTCTCCACTACATTAACATTCAGTTCAAAAAGAAAAATAATACTATCATTTTCATTTTGTGTTGATACAGGTTCCAAAACTGATGTTTGTAACAAATTTAGATGTTACATTTTCGATTTGTCTTTCTTGCTCTAATACTTCTGATAATAGGACAGGAACTATTTGTAATGCTGGTTGATTTCGATAATTACGTTTATTTTAATATTTCCCTCTCTTTTTTCAGCAATATTTATCTTCTTTCAGAGTTAGTACGTCACCATCAACATCAGCATTCTCTAAAAAAGCATCATTGTCTTGGTCCTCCAAGGTTATGTTTTCATGTTACTTCAACGTTTTATCTAAAAATATTTATTATTCTATGATGCAGTACCGCGTTAATGTGCAACATTATCGTAACTTCAAGTCCGCGTAACTACATGTTAAGAGGTTATATTGGTCAGAACAATTAAAATATTAAAGAATTAGACGTGGCGTTATCATCTCTGTATAAACATAATTACTTAAGCTACAATACAAACAATAAAAACTTACATGGCTGTTATTCACGGCAAAATATTTTTTTTTCGGGAGCACGCAATTATCTTGCTATCCTTATCGAATTGGTAATACGCGGACTTGCTGCCATCTTCAGGCAGACTACTGTTCCGCGGTATTGTTTTGATAGCATAAATGAGGATTCCTATTGATTTAATTCGAATCGTGTCAACGTTTGTATAATCGAATCCGCGTTATGGATCTATTGAAGCGATATTTAAATTTTGCTGTTACGCGGTATTTACAAACTGCTGTTCAATTAAATTATTCCCGTATATCAATAATATCACCCGTAAATTAAATAATGTATCTATATATATATATCGGACAAAGTCGGACAAATTACACAGCGCCATCTAGCCCCAAAGTAAGCGAAGCTTGTGTTATGGGTACTAAACATACGTAAATACATTTTTTTTTTGTAAATACATACTTATTATACATAGAAAATACCCAGACCAATACAAACAGACATGTTCATGCACACAAATGTTTGTATTGTGTGGAAATCGAACCCACGAGCGTTGGTGTCAAAGTAGCGTAACAGCGCGTTCCACCACTGAGCCACCGAGCTCGATATATATATATATATATATATATATATATTAAATTTGCGATAACAGTGTCTATGTGACATAGTTATGTGGCTGTGATATGTACCATGCCGGTGAATGATACCAAGTGTCACAGGTTCGATTAATAAAGCACCTGTGCTCAGGCAGGCACCATTGCTCTTGATTGAAGTAAAAAAATGTACAACTAACATGCGTATACAGAAAACACTGTACTGGCCAAACGACATTTTGAATGAGCACAAATTATTTTGAGGTATTTAATTTAACGGCGCAGTAAACCTATTGCTAATAATGTAGCTGAATAAGTTAATCCAATAATTTGTACCCATCGCGACTTAGAAATTTTAAATTTTTTTATACGACTAGATTGGCAAACAATCATGTGGCCCGCGTCAGACGGTAAGCGGTCACCGTCATCCATTGACGCTCGCAACACCACGGGGATATTACTGACCTAGGGATGTTTCGCCACAGTACCCAGTAATTTCTCTGCCATATCTCACCCTTCAAACCAGAACACAGCTATATAAATATAACTGCTTGTCGGTAGAAATAGGTGAGACAGAGGTACCCATGTACGACATTGATTGTTACATTACTACAAATATCCCAGTTATAAATCAGCATACCTTAATTATACTATATCGGATATTATTTTTTTTAATTTAGGTTAAGCACACAGTCAGGACACAAAACTTGAACACAAAAATAAAAAAAATCATAGTCTTACCCCGCCGCCGTTTTCGCCGTAGTGATCACCGTGGGCGCTGTGTCCTCCACCATGAGTGTAGCCACGGTCATGCTTGTGGTGCTTGTGATGAGCCGCCGATCCATACAAGTCTCCGCCGGCCAGCTTCTGCAAGGTCTGAGACGGCACAGAGGCAACAGGCACTGGACCATGCACCGCGGCTTCCGCCGCCGCCGGCGCCGGCACAGATAAGGGCACAGAAGCAAGGTTAGCGGGCGCGACAAACTTGACATGACCCTTAGCATCGGCACCGTTAGCGTCAACTGGCACATTAGAAGCGACAAACTGGGCGACATTGACAGGCGCGTCGGCGACAAACCGAACAGGCTGGGACGCCACAGGCAACACACCGATCGGAGATATCACTCCTGGACTCACTTCTGGGTTGAGATACCGAGCGGCTACCGGAGAACCTGGCGATCCATACACTCTATGGTAATGCTCAGCACTGGCCGCCAACATCTCCTCGAACGGGGGAGATGACGGGAACGTATCATCGGTGAACTCGTGGACTTCATACTGGTGGACTTGGCGAGGGACCCTCACATAATCCTCCGACCGCCGCACTCTATATTGCGGTTCCTCGTCGTAACATCTCTTAACTCTGACGTGTTCTTCGTACGGATCTTCTACGTAAACATCTCGTCTTCGCCTGTCGTGTACTTCTATGTCCTCATCGTACGGTTCCTCTACATCCTCCTCCTCGACCCAGGGGTCTTCGAACGGTTCGGCGACGGCGAGCGCCGCGAACGCCAACAGCCAGATTACCGCCGGCCGCATCTCGTCGGAACTGCGCAAAAACCGACCGTTTTTTTGTTATATACTTATTAAGACCTTTCACTGTTTTGTTCGCTGTGGAAAAGGATTTGTTGCTAAATAGTGGGTACGCGGGGTAGCGGCGGGCGTCTGTCAGGCGGTAACCTCGGCGGCGTCTTATATCGGGCGGTATGTAAACACGGCGTGGGTCGGCGGGACGAGCGAGCGAGCTGGCCGCGGGCCGGGCACTGCGCCCGCGCAGCGCGCCGCCGCCGCCCTCCTAGAAAGCGTTCAAATCCGCCTTCGCGAATTGTTTTTCCGGCGATTATTTTCGAGATTTTCCCAAACGGAGAAAACGGCGGCCGCCAATTATCAGATTGACAATTTTACTAGTCGTCTGCGGCCGTGACACTTGCTTGCACAACGACACGCAATCGGCCCGACGGTATAGCCCGATTAGTTTGCAACTATATTTTGTTAATTTGTATTTGAAAAAAAGATAAAATGTCTTTATTTGCCATTGAGCCTTCGAAGGAACTTCACATGCCTTTCATGTTTCAAATCTTACTGATACTACACTCGTTTTATTAATGTTTAATCTAACCTAACAGTATTTCCAAAATAACCATTAGCGAATGAGAAATCCCGAAAGAATCTTACCGATGCAGTTTTTTTTTCTCAACTTCTCAATTCATATTATAATATATGTACAATGTACGATTTAATATTTTGGAATGAAATTGTGTAGGGTCGGAAACTGTGGTGTTGCAAGCGTCCGTTGAATGCGGTCACTACCTATCATAATTACGCTACGATTGTTTTGCCATCTTAGTGGTATAAAAAAAATGTGTGAGCAGTACTAAACATTGACGCAAGTAAAGTTCGATGAAGCTATGCGACTTCATAGAGGTTGGTTTTACTATCATTTAAAAGTTTTCACCAGAGGGAGACTTTGTACAAAGGTCTATCTCACTTATTTCTACCGCCAAGCAGCTGTATTTATATAGCCGTCTTCCGGTTTGAAGGATGAGATATGGCAGAGAAATTACTGGGTAGGTACTGCGACGAAACAGACTTAGGTCACAAGATTGGCGGCGCGCGAGTATCATCCCCGTGGTGTTGCGAGCGCCAATAGGACCGCTTGACCATCTGATGCGGGCTGCATGCTTGTTTGCCAATCTAGTTGTATTTTATGACTAATTAGACAGTAACATATCCCAAAAATTAAGGAAAGAGTAGACGATTTGGATCAATAATAATGGAAATGCAAAGATGTACAGTTAAACTCTGCAGACCCCGCGGCGCTGGTGTGTGCCCTACTAACGCTTACTTAATAAGGTGTTTACTTTATTTCTGGCCACAGAACTTAGTTGCATAATTACCTAATGCTACGTTTGTTACACGGGTATATACTACTCTGTGTAAAAAGTATCGGGAATATGTCAATAAAAAGACCCGCGTAAAAGAGGTCGTTCTAATTTTTTTACTGCATGTTGGTAGCACTGTACTGATTTAGCGCGCAAAATTTGAGCGGGATCTGTCATTTAATTTGTTTTAAACTACACTTTTTGTTGGTCATAGTTTTGAGTCCTCGGCGATTTTTACAATGGAAAATATTGTTGAACAAAGAGTGTGCCTTAAATTTTGTGTTTCAAATGATATTTCATGTGGTGAATCACTAAAAATGTTGCGAAATACCTACGGCGAATCGTGTATATCGAAAACAAGGGCTTATGAATGGTATAAGGCTTTTAAAGAAGGCCGAGAAGTAGTAGTAGACTTGCCTCGTTCTGGTAGACCTTCAACCGCTACGACCAGAGAAAACATCGACAGAATCAAGAAGCTAGTGCTCGAAAATCGACGTATGAGTCTGAGAGAGTTGGCTAGTGAGGTGAACATATCTTTTAAGTCCGTCCACAACATTCTCATTGACATTTTAGGCATGAAACGCGTCGCCGCTCGACTAGTTCCAAAAGAGCTCAATTTTGTTCAAAAAGCGCAGCGAAAGCATGTCGCTGAAGACATGGTTTCCCGAGCTTCTACGGATCCGACCTTTATGAAACGTATAATAACTGGCGACGAGACATGGGTTTATGAGTACGACATGCAAACAAGCCAACAGTCTTCAGAATGGCGTCTCGAAAACGAGCCGAAACCCAAAAAACCGCGGCAAAGTCGCTCCAAAATCAAGGTGATGCTGACAGTTTTTTTTGACTACCGTGGTGTGGTTCACTCCGAATTCCTTCCAGAGGGAGAAACAGTGAATAAAGAATATTATTTAGGCGTCATGAAGCGTTTGCGTGAGAGTATCCGCCGAAAACGTCCAGATTTGTGGCAACACAACTCATGGATGCTGCACCATGATAATGCACCATCACACACAGCCATTATAGTGAAAGAGTTTTTAGCGAAAAATTCAACAAAAGTTCTCGACCAAGCACCGTATTCACCTGATATGGCTCCGTCTGACTTTTTTTTATTTCCCAAGTTAAAATTACCACTTCGAGGAAAACGTTTTGAGTCGATAGAAGCCATAAAAGAAAATTCGCTGAATGAGCTAAAGGCCATACCGCAAATAGCCTATGAAAAATGTATGGAAGACTGGGTGAAGCGGTGGAGATGTTGTATTGCAAGCGATGGGGCCTACTTTGAAGGCGATAAAATAAATTTAGATGAATAATTTGTATTTTTTGTTTTATTGACAAATTCCCGATACTTAGTACACAGAATGTATTGTTTGTGGCAGGTGCCTGCACCGGGTTGGTAAGAAACCAGTATTACTTCTTCTCTCTATTTAGTTTTATACCATTTCCTAATCCATTAGGATTGGCGGAGTTCACTAGGACTAAGGATTTGGCTAAGATACTGATTGTTATTTGGAGCGACTGCCGGCAGACCTCCACGACCTACTGTACCGCGGAAACGGAAACAAAATCGATGGTAGGATCAGATCGGTGGTCCACAGTTCATGACTATCCCAATGGACAATGGACCGATGGTCTGGTGAAGATTGCAGGGAGCCGATGGCAAACAGCATCGGACCGTTTTGGATGTCTAAGTGGAGCAACATTTTCTGCAGTGGACATCGTTTGGCTGAAGCAATAATGGTGATGATGAATAGAACAATATTATTAAAGCTAATTAACAGATCAGATTGTGGAGATAGGGAGGTAAAGCAACAATCACTTTGAGGAGCTAAAGTAAGCTCCTGAAGAGTTACTGTGTTAGCAGCGGTAATGAAGGGCAGTGCTCCTAATGTCGCAAGCAGTCATGTGGTACGATAACTACTACACACCACGTGGGCTGGTTGTCCGTTTGTTTTCCGACGTCGTATAAAAATATATAATCAGAGACTTGGAGAAGAATGTAGAATAGATTCTTAAATATTACACCGACAAAATTTCCCTCATACAAATATCTGTCAGTATTTTTTTTTATACAACGTCGGAACGCTTGTAACATATATCACTCGCACGATGCCTCCTCTGCTGCTTACACAGCAACTCCTTAGGAGCTTACTGGTGACCTCACTCACACGCAGGAACACAACAACCCTCTAGGGAGTTGTTATTTGGCTGCGGTTTTCTGTGAGGTGGAGGTACTTCCCCAGACGGGCTGCTTTGATGCGCCCTACCTCTCTTAAAACATCCAGACCAAGACAAACAGACATGTTCATGCACACAGGTTATCTTGTGTTGGAATCGAACCCACGAACGTTGGTGTCAAAGTCGCGTCTTTCACGACTGAGTCACCGACTCGTCATTTGTATAGCATTGTTGATAAATTTATAACAATTACTATGAAAGTTATGCTTTACGACATTAGCATAAGACTTACCTTGTCTGGGGAACATTACTCATATTTGTACAGTAGGTAAGTAATGTGCAAATTACAAAATCATACACAAATAGATTAGTAAATACATCTCAAAGAAACATTGCACTTATTTTTTATATATCGCCGAGTGGCAAACAAGCATACGCTCATCAACGGTCGTATAACAATTCGCTGGAGGGTTGTTGTGTTCTTGCTAGTGAGTCACGTTGCCAGAAAGCTCCTAAAAAGTAGCAGCAGCTACGGCAACGCGCGGGCGAATTTTCCTTTTTTTTATATTGGCTCAGCGTAGTGGCTCCGCTTCGCCTAATGGTAAGCGAAAAGAGGAGCCCAAATTGCAGCGGCAACTGACAAAGGACTACAGTGTTCCGTCAGTTGACGTTACCGTGCTGGCCCTACCCTGGCCTGGCTTTCCTGCATTGCTGGCGTTAAAAACCACTTTACATCAGATGGCTAGTGTGTTTGTATGTCTCCGGACATTGTAAAAAACTGACGTAAAGTACCGTACCCTGTGGGCACTTGCAATATCGAAAATATCCTACCAGTAAGCTTACCAGAGCGAGACTTTGTCGAAGCATATGCCATTGTATCCAAACACCTAAGTTATTACATATTTCACCACAGGGCAACTTTGTACAAAAGTTATCTGTATGGGTACCTCTGTCTCACACATTTCTACCGCCAAGCAGCTATATTTATATAGCTATGATCCGGCTTGGAGGGTGACATATGGCAGAGAAATTACTGGGTACTGTGACGAAACAGCTTTACCTCACAAGTATGGCAGCGCGCGAGTAACATCCCCGTGGTGTTGCGAGCGTCAATAGGCTGCGGTGACCGCTTACCATATAATGCGGGCCGCATGCTTGTTTGCTAATCTAGTTGTATAAAATTAAACACCCAGCTCTTATTTGCTATTTCGCGGTTCACTTATCGGCTTATTGTTTAAAATATCCTCCCATGGGCCATAGCCTCGAATCGCTTAGATATTGACGAGCTCGGTGGCGCAGTGGTGAAACGCGCTGTTACGCTACTTTGACACCAACGCTCGTGGGATCGATTCCCACACAGTGCAAACATTTGTGTGCATGAACATGTCTGTTGTATTTAAAAATAAAAAAAATATTTACGTATCTTTATCAGTTGTCTAGTACCCATAACACGAGCTTCGCTTACTTTGGAGTTAGATGGCGCTGTGTAATTTGTCCGACAATACTTATTCAATATTTAATTTAAAATTTAGGTGCCAAAGTACTACGTTTTGGTGATTGAACGGCGGCTTCATGTATTCATCGATTGTGGTGCCGACTGACAATTTTCATGTACCATTTGGTGGAGAAACTACAGAAAGTAAATCAGATTGATGGTGAACAAGCCACTTGCAACACCGAGGGTGTCACCCGTACGTCAACTGCCATATAAGAACCTTTTGGCCTTTTCTAACGATCCCTATACTGCAGCCAAGTGGGACATCCTCTGTAGGGAGATCTCCAGGATCGCACAGTACGCTACCATTGCGGTTCTTATGGTGCGTGAGGATGAATTCACTCCCGATGGCGAAGAAGAAGCTGTTGATGCTATTTCGAACAACTCTTCACAATATAATCCATTACACAATCTCTTTGATTCTATAGTTCGTCTTTGAGCCATAAAGTCCCAGCTGCGATCCAGATAGAAAGAAAAGAAAGAAATAGTTTATTTCTGTTCTAACATATTTCTGCAGCATTACAATATTATGTATATAATCGACAAGAAAACTAAAGATAAGCTTAAAAAATAAATAAAATACAAAGTAAAAAGTTGTTTTTTTTTTTCCATTTTTTTTTTGTAAATTCCACGAAACAGTGTCATGGCAGCAGAAAATTGTCCAGATGTTCCCTGACTGCAGTAGGTAGGTACTCCATGAGTATAAAAGAAGGTTTTAATATAAAAGGACGTAAACAAGCACAGTGATTACCGTAGCTCATGAATGTTTGCAAAGAAATATGATTCACGAATTGTCACCGTTGCTAGTAATACAGGAACTCCCCAGGAGCTCACTGGTAATCTCGCTGGATGGAACACAACAGTCCTAGAATTTGTTGCTTGGTTGTGGTTGTTTCGTGGCAGTACTTACCTAGTTGGACTGACATCTCGTTTGTCAATTACCACGGTGCACCACGTGCATGTGAAGACTCCTTTTCATCGGTCGTTAGGGCCCGGATGCGAGGTTTCGGTTGACGCATGATATGAACATGTTGAAATCGTTTACATTGATCGGTGGGACCCACATGTTCTGTTTGTACAACGTCGGCAGCCATACAATCATACGGCCCACTTGATGTAAAGCGGTTACCGTAGCCCATGAACGCTTATGATTTTTTTTTTTACACTACGTCGCGAGGCATACAAGCATACGGTCCACCTGATGTAAAGCAGTTACCGTAGCCTATTAACGCTTGTAATATATTAAGTATACCTCTCTTACAACATCCAGACCAAGACAAACAGACATATTCATGCACACAAATGTTTGTCTTGTGCGGGAATCGAACCTACGAGCGTTGGTGTCAAAGTCGCGTCATGCACGACTGAGCCGCCGAGCTTGTCAAAAATCACTCACGTCAGTGTGAATGGAACGTGGGCAAAACTTCTTGGCAGTAAAAACTTGAGCCGCAATGCACAGCTACACAGTGCTGGCTCCAACGCTAACATATAGAACCGAGAGCTGAGTATGGCAGACAGAATATGAAAGTAGGAGTCAAAATGCGAGCGTTGCGCAAAATTTGTGGCGTGCGTGACGCTTCTACACTGCGTTCATAATGACTACTACTACAACTATAATTTCACGCCAAATCCCTTGCGGGGTAGGCCCGAGCGCCACATTGCTCGATCCTTACAAACCTCACTCGCTTCTTTAACATTCATTGCCGTTCTTATCACCCACTGATAAAACACGATCAATTTGGTCATGGTAGGTAAGTCTAGGCCTTCCTCATAATGACGATGTGAGAAACAAAGTTGAAAGACAGTGTCGGTGTTACTGCTCCGTTGGTTCGGTCATGTAGAAAGATTGTAGGAAGAAAGAATCACAAAACAGTTATACAACACGAAAGTAGAAGGATGTATGAGCCGAGGTAGGTCAAGACTTGTTTAAGCACAGAGTAATGTAGTGCTCGGTTCTCTCTGCCTACCCGCAAGGGATTTGACGTGAAGTTATAGAAGTTATGTAACGTTTATTGAAGCAATTTCATAATCCTATAGCAGTTTTGCTGTTGCGTGACGTTGACTCTTGAACCCGACCTTACTATGGTGAAACTATGAAATTATACATTGAAGATTTCTGATATAATCTCTTTTTCTTTTCAGTTTTTCGCGTAAACAATTTTTTTTATGTAACGATTCACCTGATGTAAAGCAGTTACTGTAGCATATGAACTTTGCAATACATTATTATCTATCGTTCTGTGTCACCTCTGCTGCTAATACTGCGATTCATTTAGAGTACCTACTGGTTACTCACTTACTCACAGGAACATAATTAACCGACAGGAAGTTGTTATTTGGCTGCAATTTTCAGTGAGAAGGGTGAGGTTTTGATGCGCCCTACTTCTCTTAAAAAGCCCTAATTAAAAATACAACTACAAACTAAAATTATCTAAACTTAAACTACTAAAAAATATTTAAAAAAATCGGTCATTTAGGTAAGGTATAACGCAGGCAGCGTTCCCGCGCTGGATTGCTAAGGAACGCCTTTGCGCGGGGATCTCCAGTAGCCTCTATCAGCCGTTTACTGAGCTCTTTGAAGAGCCCGTGCGCGCCTCGACCGCACATATGTTTGTCCAGTGTGGGAACTAACGAGCCTAGTTAGTTTACTAACTACTGCGCTACTGAAATCGTTGAAAATTCCTACCCAGGGCAATTGTATTATTTGTTAGCATGAACATGTCTGCTTGTCCTGGTCTATTTCGAAGCCGCCCGACTGGGCTCCCTGAAGGGCTGTCGTGTGTGAGACTATCAGAAACCACCTAACAAGTCGTCGTATTAGCAGCAGGGGTGGTAATGCACCAGAAATAGAGGAGCTATCCTAAGTAAAAGTCTTGCTCCATTTTGGTATTAATTAAAACTAATGTCCGCTGCAGCGCTGAAATAATTCACATGTCTATCCCAAATATTCGAAGATAGCACTAAATCGCTTTGAAGGGGTATTTTTCTCGCGACCAAAAAGTCAAAACCGCCGTGATTTTCATGGCGCTTACGCGTTTCATTCAACGTAGTTCAGCAATCAAGTTGTTGCCGATCGGCAACAAAGCATGGCGCAAACATTTCTTCCGCGGTGTCGGTTCCAGTACACTACTAATAATTCAATGGTTGGGTGCCATATTAAATTTTGATTACCGTTATATCTTTGCCGACACTCGCAAGATAAGTCAAACCCCACAGGGGCGGGAAAAAAGGGGGAGCGGGAGTCCCGGAGGACGGGATTTTTTGTAGCATTCGTGTTTGTATGCACCCTGTCACACAAAAAGCAAGCGCGACCCGCGCGCGGTGCGGTCGCCTTGTGACGTTACATACTCGTACAAACACGAGTCATACAAAAAATCCCGTCCCAGATCGCCCCGGCTTTCCTGCTGCTGTGAGTTTTAGTTTTAAGACGAATCGCTTGTTGTAAAGATCATTGAAATATGTCCTTTCGTTTACTTCTAGAAACCTACAAATACAAATTAAAAAAAGCACTTAACGGCGCACGAAGACCTCCCAAAAACGTAGTAATTTAGCTCCTAAATATGACAGCGATTCAAGCCAACTGACCAATGGAAGGACATATTAACCAATAAGCCGATAAATGACGCGATTTTGAACTGTGAACCAACCAATAAGAGCTGCACGTTCCCCTTTTCACATACCCCGCAGCGGTGAGTTTATTTACTACGTAAAATCGTATCATAGCCGCTCCATAGGCTATTTTCTTCATGCCTACAAAGGATCTGAAAAATTCCAAAAAAAATGTAAAATAATACATTTTATTAATTGTATTTTTGACGTGAAACATCTATTGGCACGCCTTGTCGTGACGGCAAATGGCATGACGCTCTCTCATGCCGTCACTCCCCCTCTACGCCGCCACTCTCGACTCCCTTGCCTGTGTGCGTGCGCATACTATATAATATCCGATGGTTTTTGATTTTCATTTATTAACAATTTAATTGACTAAGATGTTTCATATGACGAGCTCGGTGGCGCAGTCGTGAAACGCGCTGTTACGCTTCTTTGACACCAACGCTCGTGGGTTCGATTCCCACACAGTACAAAAAATGGTGTGCTGGGTATTTTCTATGTATAATATATAGAAGGTATTTACAAAAAAAGAGAATTTGCGTATGTTTATCTACACAAGCTTCGCTTACTTTGGGGCTAGGTTGCGCTGTGTAATTTGTCCGACAATATTTATTTATTTACAATATTTATATTTATATCTGGCGGGCCTCCCGTGACACCGCCATTTTTTTGTCCGCCTTCCTCCCTGATCAGTAATCAACGAGCTGAGGTTCATAATACAACGTAAATATTATAAAATAAAATCGGTCAAGTGCGAGTCGGACTCGCGCACGAAGGGTTCCGTACCATTATCTATAAAAACGGCAAAAAAATCACGTTTGTTGTATGGGAGCCCCCTTAAATATTTATTTTATTCTATTTTTTAGTATTTGTTGTTATAGCGGCAACAGAAATACATAATCTGTGAAAATTTCAACTGTCTAACTATCACGGTTCATGAGATACAGCCTGGTGACAGACGGACGGACGGACGGACGGACGGACGGACGGACGGACGGACGGACGGACGGACGGACGGACAGCGGAGCCTCAGTAATAGGGTTCCGTTTTACCCTTTGGGTACGGAACCCTAAAATCAATTAGTTCTACTATGTCAAGGGAGTTCAGTCCGCCAAGTATTTCGTTACACTTTTCTAATGCGACCTTAAGACTTACAGTTATAATGTCATCCAGTAATTAGGGTTCCGTAACAGCATCCTTGACCAGCTCGGAGGTGGAGCAACAATTCGCTTTTTCACCAGCACGTACTTGATATAATTGTTCAGGCAGCGATATCGAAAACAATGTTGATGTAATTGTCTACTTATATATCTATATTTTAACGACAAGACACTTGCGGGATAGGCAGGGTAGGCTAGGGTAACTACAGTACATCAGGTGGGTCTTATGCTAGTACGCCTTTTGACGTTGAATAAAAAAAGATAGGTAGGTAAGAGAGCCAGCCAGCCCGTCTGGAGAAGTACCTCCACCTTACAGGAAACTGCAGCCAAATAACAACACCCTAGAGGACTATTGTGTTCCGGCGTGTGAGTAAAATCACCAGCAAGCTCCTAAGGATTAGCTGTGTTGGCACTTGAATTGCGAGATACTCAATGTATTACAATTGTTCATAGGCTACGATAACCGCTTTACATCAAATGGGCCGTATGCTTGTATGCCTCTCGATGTTGTATAAAAAGTCGTCAAGTGCGAGTCCGACTCGCGCTCTGAGGGTTCCACAAAAAAATATTATTTTTTTGGTGATGAAACTATAAATTTACGGTTTTCGGATTATTTCCTTAACTTGTGCTACATGCCACTGCTTCTTACCAAATTTCATGATTCTTGGTCAACGGGAAGTACCCTATAGGTTTTTATTCCCTTGCGAGTGTCGAAATATCCGCATAAACGAGGCATAAACAGCTGTATTTTGATTGCGTTGACTTAGAAGTTTGATTTTTTCACTGGTCGAAGGGATTACAGACTCGAGTATTTTTAATAACTCCGTTGGGAATTGTTACGTCTCCCAACTTGGCAACAAAATGACGACTTCCTACTATTATACCCTGTGACTTGGAAGCGTTCATATGAAGGCCATAGTGCTCAGACCATTCAGCAATAGTTGCCAGGTTCGTATTGCACTTAAGGAGTTATTGTGTATACAGCGGCTTCCCCCAGTCGGGCTTCTTTGAGCCTTGCCTCTCTTAGGTTAGCTAACGATTGTTATCCATGGACATTAGCCGGTGGCGTGCATAACGTGCCCTCTGAAACACGGAGAAACTGGAGACGACTAAACCCATGTGTAGGCTGGATCGACGCTGCATAACATTTTTTTTATACAGCTTGATTGGCAAATAAGCATGTGACCCGCATTAGGTGGTAAGCGGTCACCGCAGCCTATTAACGCTCGCAACACCACGGGGATGTTACTCGCGCGCTGCCAATCTTGTGACCTAAGGATGTTTCGTCACAGTACCCAGTAATTTCTCTGCCATATCTCGCCCTTCAAACCGGAACACAGCTATATACATATAGCTGCTTGGCGGCAGAAATGTGTGAGACAGAGGTACCCATACAGATAACTTTTGTACAAAGTCGCCCTCTGGTGAAATATGTTAATAACTTAGGTGTTTGAATAAAATGGCATGCTTCAACGCCATCGAACTGCTTTTAACTTCGCATATTTATGACAAATGTTGCAATTAGAGTTTGTCCCGTTGTATACAAAAAAAAAGCTTACCTACTCAAACACCAGCCATACTGTGTCCAACGGTTCACTTTCTTCACCCCACTTATTCGTGACAACACAGCAACCCTTATAGGAGGTTGTTACTTGGCTACGGTTTTCTTTGAGGTGGAGATACTTCCCCAGTCGGGGTGCTTTGATGATTCTCTTAATAACGTCGAAATCAAGAGAAACAGAACAAACGTGTTCATGTACACGAATATTTGTCCTCTTTGGGAATCGAAACGGCGAGCGTTGGTATCAAAGTACTAACCACTGCGCTACCAAGCTAATACATATATATTTTTTAAATAACTAATTAAACATAAAATATTAAATTCATTTCAAAAATAAAGATGGCAGGTATGTTTATCAGAATTTGTTTAATAATGTGAAAAATTAGTACTTGTAAAAGAATGTTTTAAAACGATTATTTTATTACTTATTTACTCGTGTTTATTGAGGCAGCGTTCGGGAAATTGTGAAAAATCTCTCGTCCAAAAGACCTTAATGTCAAGACAAAAGTCATCGACCAGTGTGTGTTACCAGTGATGGCTTACGGCACAGAAATGTGGTCCCTTACTATGGGCCTCATATGGAAGCACAAGGTTGCACGGCCAGCAACGGACAGTCGCTTTACGTACTAGAGTTACCAATGTGGCTCTGGGTGAACCTACTATTGGCCGCTGGGGCAAGGTTCTCGAATAGCGACTACAAACCGGAAAACGCATAGTATGCCCTCCACACGATGGACCGATCTGGTGAAGATCGCTGGAAATTGAAGATGGAAGCCTATGTCCAGCTGTGGCCATCCTTCGTCTGTTATGATGATTTATTTATTAATCTTCGAAGTCTTCTGTGTCTCGCTTTCGTGATCTCGTTCCAATTGCACCCTGATAAGCAGTATCATCTGGCGACGCCTATCCATGGTATCTCTAATAAGCATAATATTTTGTTAGACCATGGCGAACGTATCTACTTATTAAGCTTAGCAGTTATGTATTCTTGCTAGCTTCTATACTCATATATTCTTCTTTATTTAACGCCCTGGTGTGATGTGGTGGTTACCGTAGCATTTAAGCGGAGCATACAGCATCTCATCAGGAGCTTAGGAGAGCTGTTATTTGGCCGCGGTTTTCTGTGAGGTGGAGGTATTCTTAGGATGGACTGCTTCCATGCACCCTACCTCTCTTTCGTTTCGTTTGTGAATGAGCAGGCTGCACCACGTGTAAGTGAAGTTGGGTTTGCGGTAACAACTTAGGTACTTACTGGTAACCTCACACTCGCAGGAATACCTTAACCTTCTCAGAGAGTTGTTACTT
This sequence comes from Pyralis farinalis, assembly GCA_947507595.1. Lineage (NCBI taxonomy): Eukaryota > Metazoa > Arthropoda > Insecta > Lepidoptera > Pyralidae > Pyralis > Pyralis farinalis. The sequence goes on from OX382264.1 coordinate 1,945,777, forward strand.
GGCTTCGGTTATCGATAGAAGATAGGCCTTCATTCACCGGATCCGTGTCTATGTACGATATATTCATTCACATGTTTTAAGAGAGGTAGTGTACAGCGAGACTGGGGTAGTAACTCCACCTAACAAAATTCAGCAGGCAAATAACAGCTCTCAAGAGGGTCATTGTGTTCCTACGAGCGAGTGATTTTTCTTATAAGCTCCTAGGGAGTTGCTGTCATCAGCAGGGGTGGTAACATCTGAGCAGGCAACAACTCGCACGCGGGAGGTGAAAGCCTCCTGTCAATGTAATAAATGTAACCTCATTCATGACCCCGTATTCATGGAGGAATGGAGAGAGGAATGTATTATCATCATCAGCCTGTATCTACCCACTGCTAGATATAAGCCTTCCCCAATGTCTTCCACCATATGCGATCCTCCGCTTTCCGCATCCTGCCGAATGTATAACCTCGTCATATTTTATCAGAAGGTGGTGTCAGGAGCCCTAAGCGAGCGTTAAAGAAAAATAGTTATGTTAAAGAAACAGGTGAGGTGTGTACCGACAGGGTCATGTTGCACTTCTCTGCCTATCCCGCAAGATACTTGTCAAGAAGGTAAACATATATAAAAAATCGGCTAAGTGCAAGTCGGACTCGTGCACGAAGGGTTCCGTAACACTATCTATAAAAACGGCAAAAAATTCACGTTTGTTGTATGCGAGCCCCCCCCCCCCCCTAATATTTGTTTTATTTTAATTTAATTATTTACTCTTAAAGTGAATATATAACTAAATATTCTGTGAATATTTCAAGTGTCTACCTGTTGCCGTTATCAATATCGAGCAAAAACGAGCAAAAAAATCACGTTTATTGTATGGGAGCTCCCTTAAATATTTATGTTATTCTATGTTTTAGTACTTGTTGTTATAGCGGCAACAGAAATACATCATCTGCGAAAATTTGAACTGTCTAACTATCACGGTTCGTGAGATACAGCCTGGTGACAGACGGACGGACGGACAGCGAAGTCTCAGTAATAGGGTTCCATTTTACCCTTTGGGTACGGAACCCTAAAAAACGAGAGAGCCATATTGCAAGCGATCATCTTTACATCAGATGGGCCCCGACGTTGTATAAAAAAAATATACGAATTCTTTGACAATCCAATCGGCCAGTTCCGCTTTTCGCTTCCTCTAACGCAACTAATTACCCAACCTCATCAACTTTTTCTGTCTGAACTCGGTTGGTTTCATCAGCCGCCGCCGTGCAGACGGGTAATTGAAAAATTACCAACTTGTCTCATATCGTTTATTTTTTGTTATAAACAAACGGACACCTAAAGCGAGTCTGCTTACGTTACCTATGTAGGTTACGTTGGGTAATGTACATGCGTTCGATTTTGTTACAACTTTGTTTGCATATTGTTAGTGTAATTACATTGATTAGAATAGGTTTGCGTTTTATTTTTATATACTTCTGTCGCGGTTTGTATGCAATAGTTTATATAATGATTCCATTGGGTCCACGTGAATGTATTAGTTAACAAAATATATAGAACTGTAAGGGCACTCGACCCGCGGTCCGTATTATTTTTAGAAAATACGTTAGGATTTTAAATGGATATATTTTTGGAAAATACGTTAGGATTTAAAACGCTTCTATGTGTATAATTTTAAGATACTATATTTTTGAATTTGCCTAAATATCACACTGAAAGGTACATATAAAAAACGTTGCGCGGTAAAAAAGCAAGATGTAACTTTGTAGCAAATATGCTATCTTTTTTATACCATAAATATATTTAGGTAAAACAGCTAGAAAGACTGCAAATGAAGTATTATGAGTTATGTAATGGGGAACAAATATTTATTTTGACATTCTTATATTGGATTTAAATAGGTTTTTATTATTTATTTTCATCATTTTGACCTTAAGGTGGATTATTCCCGCATTGTATAAAGAACTAGTTTTTGTTGCCAGGATTTTGACCAGATAATGGTATTTGAAAGAGAAGAATCCAGAACTAATGTAAGGATTACGATTGATGATGAAGTGTTGGAACAAGTGGATGAGTTTGTATATCTTGGATGCGCTTTCAGCAGGGATGGAAGGTACACCGCAGATGTGGAAAGACGAGTGAGTGCTGGGAATAGTGTGAATGGAGCGTTGGGAAAACTTCTTGGCAGTAAAATCCTGAGCCAGAAGGCACAACTCGCTATACACAATGCAGTGTTGGTCCCAACGCTAACTTATGGAAGCGAGAGCTGGGTATGGCAGAAAGAGCATGAAAGTAGAATAAACGCGGTCGAAATGCGAGCGCTACGCAAAATTTGTGGCGTAAGGCTTGTAGACCGTATTCGCCATGATGATGTTAGAAACAGAGTTGGTCTGAAAGAGAGCGTCGGTGTTAAAATAAGAAGAGGCATGCTCCAATGGTTCGGACATGTAGAAAGAATGCAAGATGAAAGAATGACGAAGCAGATATACAATGCAAAAGTGGAAGGATGTAGGAGCCGGGGAAGGCCAAGACTTACCTACCATGACCAAATTGGTCGTGTTCTATCAGAAGGTGATGTCAGGAGCCCTAGAAACCGGCGAGCGTGCATGAGAAGAGCAATGAATGTTAAAGAAGCGAGTGAGATATGTAAGGATCGAGTCACGTGGCGCTCGGTTCTCTCTGCCTACCCCGCAAGGGATATGGCGTGAAGTTATAGATAGATTATAGATAGATTTTGATCAGAAAGGGTAATAAGCAACCCATATGATGTCTCTCTTTTCATCCACCCGACCGTTTGTCTATCACAGACACCATCTCAACCCCCGTTGTTCCGAAGTTCATAAGAAAACCTTGAAATAATTACAGTATTGAGAATGCTATTATTTCAAAAAAAAATATTATTCTTCCTTTAGAGTTTAGAAACAATAATAATAATTTATTATATTAAAATATTATTATTTCTACAATTCTAATATTGACGTGTATAAATGTTGCATTCTGTAGATTATAATTATTTCAACTACTATGTATTTATAAGTATTTTCCATGTAAACTTCTGAATAAAGGAGACTGAAATGCGACTTTTTACAAAATATTCACTTGGTCACAGTACCTACAGGTGTATGAGAATTGTAAAAAAATGACAAAACATTTTTTTTTATACTTGATGACATGTAATCATACAAAATCTCATATCTCTATTCCGTTTGTATTTTGTTTTAGATGATTTATAAACAGTGCAAGTTATAATGGATATCCAAATAAATCGCGTCTTTTGTCTTTGTGACAAATTTGTACGTGAAAGATAAAATCTTGGCGCGCACCCTTTCTCACAATCTCGTAGACATAATAAAGGGGACACAGTTGTGCCGTAATATTCAAAGTTGCTGGTTTGCGTCTGCCCTTACCTACAAATTGTGAAGTTTTTTTAAGTTTCGAGAAAATTTTAATATAAATTATTATCTGTCAAATATTTTCAGGCCCTTGTCTGAAAGGCTTAGCTGAAATTGACAGGACTTTTTATGCCTTTTATCTTTGTCAGAAATCTAAATAAGGCTAGCAGTTACCTCAATATTTATTTAGTTTTCAACGAATTCCGGTATTAGATACGATTGCATGCAAGTAAATGAATATTTCCGACCCTTAAAGAATATTTAACATTTGAAATCTGCAGGCCAACTTCTACCATGCGAGCGCACAAACGTATGGTATATATCTCGTGCTTAGCGATTAATTATAAAAACTGTAATCATGTTACGACAAATTTATCATTTTCTTTTTATATTAAAATTAATACGCGCCATTACAGCATGAGATCTCCGCAAGAATTTACAATAAGTACAAAACCAAACGAAAGCCTGTCGGCATATGTGTCAAAGAAATAGATAACGTCAAATCTTTTGTCATCAAAACACAGATTATCATGATATTTATGTCATAGAAGCATAGCTTACCTCGGCAACTTTGTCACAGAAGCATAGCTCACCTCGGTTATTTTGTCATAGAAGCATAGCTTACCCTTGACTTTTTTGTCATAGAAGCATAGATCACCTCGACAATTTTGTCACAGAAGCATAGCTTACCTCGACAATTTTGTCACAGAAGCATAGCTTACCGCGACAATTTTGTCACAGAAGCATAGCTTACCTCGACAATTTTGTCACAGAAGCATAGCTTACATCGACAATTTTGTCACAGAAGCATAGAGCACCTCGACAATTTTGTCACAGAAGCATAGCTTACCTCGTCAATTTTGTCACAGAAGCATAGCTTACCGCGACAATTTTGTCACAGAAGCATAGCTTACCTCGACATTTTGTCACAGAAGCATAGCTTACATCGACAATTTTGTCACGGAAGCATAGCTTACATCGACAATTTTGTCACAGAAGCATAGCTTACCTCGACAATTTTTCACAGAAGCATATTTCACCTCGACAATTTTGTCATAGAAGCATGTTTTATCTAGCTATTTATAGATATATGTATTTTTTTTCATTGGAATATAGCTCACCTCGATATTTTTGTACTAGAAACTCGGTTCGTCTAGTTACGGTGAACAAGTGTGTGAAAATTTTATGTATAGATTGTAGTTGTCTGAGTTATGCAATAGTAAATGTGGGACGGTGTCCCAACGCTCTCAACTGGTTCTGAACTTCATGTTTCCTGAACATGAACTCGTATATTGTCGTAGAAGTGCATATTAAAATTAAAGAAATATTTGAATAAAAATAAGGAGTAATATAGAAACACAATGATGCAACATTATAAATAATTAACGGATTATTACTGTACTGGTGGTAAATGGATAAGTAGTCGTTAGTTTACAAACACACAAAAAGTAAATATACTTAAGATATAATTCGTTCATTTACAATTATACAGGGCTTACTTAATTTCAGGTCAATTATTTAAGATACATTGGTTATATACTGCATGTGTTGCTTTCTCAGAACATGTAGCTGATATCCAACTAACAACCAACGTTCTATTAACAACCACATTCATAATAATATGGAAATTTTTGATGATGTATGGATGTTTGTTATTCTTTTAAAAACGAAAAACGGCTGAAGGGATTTAGATGAAGTATGCCACATAAATAGAGTATGTTTTGGATGGATACATATGATACTTTGAACCCCAAAAAAAATATTGTTCCCGTGTAAAACCAGAGAAGCTTAACTACAGGCTATTAGAGCAGGCAATGGCTAGTTTCAACATATAGATCAATAGACATATTTTACAAATGTTTGTGTGCATTCTGTTTTAGGGTTCTGTAACATATTTGACAGAATGCTACTTTAAATGTGATGATTGTTGCGACAACTCTGAATAAAAAATTACTTCATAGCTATCTCCATAGCTATATTATGCATAGGGAATGACGTTTCTCTTAGCTATAAAACTAAGATCCAATCGGAGCCCTGGTATTTAACAGTGAAGTAAAAGGCATTTATTTATATTAATAAACATTATCGATCACAAAACAATAATACAAATACTTTAGGAAAATCAGAAACAAATTTAGGATAAATGTATTAAAGGGAGGGGATCTGGATGAAAGTGTCTGTGTTAAGATAAGAAAAGACATAGGTACTCCGTTGGTTCGGACATGTAGATAAGAAAGCAAGATGAAAGAATGACGATACAGGTATACAATACGAAAGTAGAAGGATGTAGGAGTCGAGGAAGACCAAGAGTAACCTATCATGACCAAATTGGCCGTGTTTTAACATAAGGTACAGGTAGTAACAGGAGTGCTAGGAACCGGCGAGCGGGTGCGAGAAGAGCTATGAAAGTTAAAAAAAAGGGAGCGGCATTTGTAAAGATGGCGTTTCATGGCGTCGGGTCCTGTCTTGATACATATTTAGGACTACGATGATTATTGTGCGGATGAGAGAAAGTTTGTGTTTGAGATATGTTATTGAGATGAACTTTTGAAATATGACTCAAACATGCCCAAAACGAGAAATCCGACGAAAATAAACAGAAGCTGGCAACAATAAAAGTATTAGCCACTATTGAATGCAAACAGTAGTGGCACAACTATAATCGATGAATAGCATCTCGATAATCTGAACGTAACGAATCCGATTTCATTAACCAAATTTTATTCGAAGTGCGTGATCGATTGATTAACCAAGTTTTTCGTGATAACATTTTCAAATTACACAGTTTCGCGATTAACTTCGCCATCGTGGGTTTACCTTAAACTTTATGTCACGATAACCGTTAAATCATATTAAGACGAAAAAATCTTGTAAATATATAAATATATTACGTGTATCTTTGAAATGATTTTCTTTTTAAACAACGTCGGGTGGCAGACGTTCTTATGCATGCGTGGGCTTTATAGCTCACCTGAAGTAAAGCGGTTACCGTAGCCTATGAACGCTTGTAATATATTACGTATCACACGCGCAATCACTCTGCTGATAACACAGCAACTGCTTAGGAGCTTACTGGTCTAACGATTTAGATCAAATTTTGTGTCTTTACAGAAAAGAAACATAACTATATAAAAAAAAAACATAAAAACCAAGAGCGTCCATAATAATATGGCACAGTTGAGCAATCCTATATGGCACAGTTCAGCAAATATATACGACATAGTTGAGTAAGTCTGATAATGAACATTGGAGGCGACCGTATCCCTACGGATACGGTACGGTATCAAAAGTTTTTTGACTAGTCATGAAGTTGACTGGTTAGCAATGACCACTTTACTCTCTCTCGGCTCTCTGCCTACCCCGCAAGGGACCTGCCTTTAAGATATACATACATACAATGTACGACAACGGAACCCTCTAACTATTTCCTACTTATTTCTTTTCTAGACACATTCTAACTCAAAGTGATCAGGCAGATTTGCAATTAACTTATAACATAAATAAATATATGTAAAATATAAAATAAATTATAGCATAAATAATCTTCTGTACTTACACGTTCTAGGTTTCGACGAATTTAATAAATGTTGTGTTAATTTTCAAATTGAGATTAATAATAGATAATCAGTATTTAGATTTTGCCTGCAATGTTCAGAATTTGAACACATGGAAATCTCTCAAATAATAATTCTATTTATATTAATTTATTCTAGACACATGTCAGCGGTCCTTCAAAAGCGACACACGCAGCTGGTATATCGTCAAATGTGGCACAAATCGTTGATAACATCTAACTATGAAATACTATCTTACAGTTTGTTTTCGTTAGAAAATATTACAATTAACGTATTATTGAACGGCGCCGTCGATGTTGATGCTTGTTGCGAAAATGTTTTAATAACGTCTGTTAACCAACGTCGCCCGAGATTATTGTGCACTGTATAATTGGACTCTTTTGTTGTGCGTTGCTTTTCGTTTCAACAGTTCGAACTGATATTAAGAAATGTATTGTGAGATATATTTCCTTATCCGTGTCTTAAGTTTAAGTTGAAAATATTTATTTTTATATTTTTATTATAAATGACTTAAGAGGGGGCATAAAGCTAAGTGGCGTCCTCATTTTGTTTTTATTAGTAACGCTGAATTTAAGATCAATTCCAAAATACACTCTGTATTGCACTGAAGAACCATATTTATGTTTTTTGAAACGTATCTTGAATTTATTATCTATATACAAGTAACCAAAATTTTAATTATTGCTTATTGCGGCTACTTATAGCAATAATCAAAATTGTGACTAATTGTACATAAATAATAAAAACAGAAAATGTTTCAAAAAGTGCCTATATTGAGCACTTTTTGGAATTGATCTTAAAGTCAGCGTTACTAATAAAAACAAAATGAGGGCGCCACTTAGCTTAATGCCCCCTCTTAAGTTTAATGTTTTAAGAGAAATATTTTAAACATAAAACAAGTACTTGTAAGAAAATAATGCTTCATACTCGTATTGCGATGTTTTGGATTGTGTATCATTGTGTAGACAGTAATTAATGAAAGTAAATATTCAAACCCTTAGAATGTCTTTTTATTACAGTAATACAAATACTTTAAATACAAGTCAAATTGATCACTAAATGGTAGTAGGTACTTATATAAAAATGTTAACTGGAAAGGTACAAACAATACTCCAATATAAGTATATTTTTTGTTGGTGTTTACTCCTTAAGAAACGATTTTGAGTTATAAGTTATAAGGCCCGGTACGAAATTTTATGAGGAGTAAAATCAAGTGTTATCTAAAAGTGATGGCGTTACGCTCGTCCGCGTTAAAAGAGACAAACATGTACATCTGTACGTGCGAGAGAATGAGATAGAAGAACACGTTTTAGTGTTTATTACAGGGTCCGATGTTGTTCGTATGCTAGTACGTGTGCGCATGCCTATTACGAAGCTTGGTATATTTTACTTATATATTAATGTACTATTAAACAAAGTGATTAAAGTTAAAAAAACATTGGAAAATATGGAAGAAATTGATTCGTGTAGTAATGAAGAAGAATCCCAAAAACACGTTGATGCGATTAATTGGTAAGCCTTTATGAATAATATAAACTTCATTCTTAATATTTCAGAATATGCATTCATTTACCATCTTCTTCCATTCGATATATATATCATAATTATCATTCGTAAGGAGTAAACTCCAGTCGTGCGTCGGAGCTGACATACACACATTTTTATAATTATAAACAATTTAAAATATGTATAAGTATTCATATGAGTAGATTGTAATTAAAATAGAAGTTGAGTTAATTTAGACATAGTCACACGTCATTTCTATGAATTGTATGAATTTTTAATTTACGAAATTTTAATTAATTTAAAAACTACCTTTATTTTAATTATAAACTGCTCATATAGATAGGCTAATATTATATTTTAAATATTTATCAATCACAATAAAAATATGTTTATATTTAAGTGTTGTTTATATATTTTCAGTTGGTATATTTTTGTCGTAGTCGGGTTTTAGTTCATAACTTTATTTCACAATTGTCCACATTTTGACAACAGCATCAAAACAGCCACCAACATTTTTAGCAATTTAAAAAAATTCTAAACTTACATCAATAAGCTTAACACTAATAAGTCTTTATCAAATGGTCAGAGACGAACGGCGTAAATGTTTCTGGATCTTTGATTTTCTTTTTCTTGTGTAACGGGCAACTCTTCTGCTTGTGCCCCGTCTCCGATTTGTTGTGCGTCGGTTTGTACTGAGCTGATATCGACACGCTCTTCTTTGTATATTCGTTTGTTTTGTGGCAACTATTTTTTACATCACCTGTTTCGACTATTTTGTCTATATCACGCACAGGTACACTTTTGTCTATGAAAGTCCTCGAGTGTTTTATTTCATTATGTTTTTGAGCTACGTACGAGTCTGGCGACACTTCTAGTTGGCTGTGGTGTAGACAGGTCGATGTTGCCTGAAAAATAAATTAAATTTGATGACAACGGTAGATTAACTAGAGACATTAAAGTGAAATATCTCTGTGATAAAGAGACGATACAAGTGAGAAAAGGCGGTGTGATGTGAGCTGAGAATGAGAATCGGCAAGCAACGTGCGAGTTACCTAAGCATGTTGCTCGTTGGCGCATCACATCCTTTTTGTTTGCATATTATTTTCCTTAAGATATAGTACTCTTTAATTTGTAAAATCAGCGTTGTAATAAGTGATACTAGCACTTGTGGCCTTGGTACTTAATGTTTTTTAACACGCGGTGCGTCAAGTATTTTTATAGGGCTTTGCCATGATTCCTAGTCGTATCTATAGTTCAAAGACAATACTAGAATAGCAATATCTGTTGAAATATTACAGGCTGTTGGTGAATCCTGGGTCTCGCATACAGCGCGGCGCGGCCCGCTAGCTCGGTCCGCAGGCGCCAGGCCGCCGCAGCCCGCGCGCGGGCTCCGGCCGGCTGCCTGCCGCAGCGAGCCGCTTGCCATCTGTTGCCAAAGTATAACCTTGAAGTTCTACATTCAACTAAAAGCTAAGGAAGTGAATCAACACTTATTAGACTCGGTTGTGCTGGAGGATTACTCCGATATAAGTTACATGTGGCGCCCGACGTGGGGCTCGAACCCACGATCTTAGGCCCCAAAAAAACAATCGTATATGAGAAATAGAAGTGAGCTTCATAAGAATCATTAGATCATGCCAAGCAAAGCTTTTCTACGTATAGATTTGTCTATCTCGGACCTCTCAATGTTTGTGAGAACAGAGAAGAGCGATAAACTGTTTCACACAGCTGCTGGATTACATTCGTTAAGGGCTTGAATAACTGACCTCGGTAAAGCCAGAGCGAGCTTTTGACGAGCTTGGAGGCACAGTGGTTAATAACGCTACTTTGACGCCAACGCTCGTGGGTTCGATTTCCACACGGGACAAACATTTGTTAACATGTCTGTTAGTCTTGGTCTGAGAATTTTTAAGAGAGCACATCAGAGCAGCCCATTTAGGGAAGTACCTCTACCTCATAGGTAACCGCAGTCAAATAACAACTGCTGGAGGGTTGTTGTGTTGTTGGCAGTGAGCGAAGTGCCCAGTAATCGCGCGAGAGAAGCTTAATGTGTTGGTGCATGCCGGGAAATCTACTCATGAATGGTACCTAGTAACCAGCTGTAACATCTGCGCCCGCTGGCCAGTGCTGCGCAGCGCCAGGCACGCAGCGCGCACCGACAGCATCTTGCCTCGCTCTTGACTCTGCGCGCCGACCGTGAATGACAGCCGCATTGCTGTCGTGTAGAACTGCAGAGACAACGGCAGTAGTCCTGGGGAGTCATTACGTCCGTTGTTAGAAAGACTAAAAAAGTGGTTGGCATTGGGACCTTACGGGTACTTAGACATGTCTTATATTTTTTAAAGAAATTATTATTGTATCTTATTCAATTCTCTTAGTTACCGTATTTCTGTTTTTGTAATGTTAGCAGTTCAGAAATTATCATTGGCGAAGAAATGCTGAAAGAAACTCGCTAACATAGGTCTCTTTTCAAATTGCCAATTAGGTATTGCAATAAATTTAGGTCAGCATTTGATAGATACATACGAGTACAATAATAATGTGGTAGAAATTAGAATTACAGATTTATGGTTTCTCGTGCTGGATTATTTCCAGACATCTTTGTCAGTTTCTTAAGATATTGTCAGGAAAGATTTTCATTGAACTTTGAAAACGACTTTATATTTTTGCGATATATTATGTGTGTGTGTATATCAGGAGATATTGTGAATAACTCCCTAGGCCTTCATATTTCTATGAGTGAGTCGGTTTACCAGCGAGCTCTTTTTGAGTTTCTAGTAGCAGTGATAATTTCAAGACTTTTTAAAGGACGGGAGGAATACAAACATAACCTGTCATAAAGTGGTTACGTATCGCTTCTGCTGCTAGCACGGCACCTCTTTAGAAGCTAAAGAGATTCTGTATTGCAAGCTTTAATAGGCTGCGATATCGGCTTCAAATACACGTTGGCCTAATGTTTTTTTTACACCATCCCACCTGATGAAAAGTAACAACCGGAGCCTTAGGAATACTTGAAATATAATAACTACCACCATGCGGCGGCGTTGGCGATGCTTAAATATTGTTGCCACTACCACTGGCAACAGAGCAAATTCCGTTTGTCATCCGACAACTTTTGGGAAAAAAATACACTCACCTCTATCTTTCAACCAGTTTCCGTACAAGATGTGGTGCTCCCAGTTGGTCGGCTCCAGGTCCAGCAGCTTGTCTAGTATGGCTCTCTTGTCTTCATCCTCGGTAATCAGCAGCAGCTCTATGTAAGCCTGTGTGAACCGAGGCTCGAGGGTGATGCAGCGCTCCAGCATTTTGAGAGATTCACTGATGCGATTCTTTTTCCTGAAAACAAAACACGACTGATAAACGGTAGGTTTCGACCAACTTGACGATGGTGTCTTTACTTTAACACCAACGTGGGTTCGATTCCCATCATACAATACAAAAACATTGTGTACATTCATGTCTGTTTGTCTTGGTATGGGTGTTTTCAAGAGAAGTAGTGCGCACCAAAGCAGTGGGACTGTGGAAGTACCTCCACCTCACAGAAGAACAGAAAACCGTAGCCACATAACAACTCCCTGGCGGGTTTTTGAGTTGTTATATGTATGGAGCAGGGAATGTGTTACAAGCATTCATAGGCAACGGTAATCGCTTTACATCAGGTGGACCTATGCTTGTATGCCTCCCGACGTAAAGGAAAAAAAACATATTTCTGGAAACTAAAACATCTAACATCAATTCGGACAAATGTTGAAAGAATTTAAAACGTAAGCCATTCCAAAACAATGGTAATCAAAAAACGGAATTTGTCAATGTAACTGAAAAGTAACTGAACTTAAAAGCCAAGTGCGAGTCGGACTCGCGCACGAAGGGTTCCGTACCATTATCAATAAATACGGCAAAAAAATACGTTTGTTGTATGGAAGCCCCCTTAAATATTTGTTTTATTTTAATTTAATAATTTATTTTTAAAGTGAATATATAACTAAATATTCTGTGAATATTTTAAGCGTCTACCTGTTGCCGTTATCAATATCGAGCAAAAAAATCACATTTGTTGTATGGGATCCCTCCCTTAAATATTTATTTTATTCTGTTTTTTAGTATTTGTTGTTATAGCGGCAACAAAAATACATCATCTGTGAAAATTTCAACTGTCGAACTATCACGGTTCATGAGATACAGCCTGGTGACAGACGGACGGACAGCGGAGTCTCAGTGTTTTTGTTTTAAAAATTCTTTATTCATATCATATTTTTCATTAAACATATACTTAGACACTAATCTAGGTACTGTACAAATATTATTACACGTTACTTAGGTTAATTATACCTTTCTAAACACATAATCGCTATTAATTCAAAAATACTTACATATATTAATACAAACACCAGCTTATAAATGTATGGGAGGTTTGGATTTACCTACATAATATAACACTGTTAAAATAATAAACATTGCTATTTTATGAGCACTCAATCGAAAATGTGAACTCTTTAATTAGGTATATTAATATTTTAAAATTTATTACAATTACGCGGAACGTAGGTAATTTCGAAACAAAATAATGTATCGGATTTGTAGGCAGTTGTGAGTCAACCGGTCAGCAGGTAAGCGTATTATTGTTATTCGCCAAGGAAATAGTGATGCGGCAGTCGGTATCGATTGTATGTACCAGAATAAGGTAAGTTTGTAAATCTACTTTTACCAATAGATGATATTAGCACATTAAAGTGTTGTGGATTTTTATAGAAATAAAATTTACGGGATAATTTAAGAACATAATTTTTAAGAGAAAGGAATTTTATTTCTATGTGCAATTTCTTTAGGTTTGTATAATATGGAGTATTATTATATGCAATTTTGATTGCCTTATTTTGTACAGTTTGTAATTTATTATAGCCAGTCTCGGTAATACTACACCAGACTGGTGCTGCATAAGTCATACATGGCCGGACTAGCGCCGTATATACGAGTATCTATAGTTTTATTTTAGGACTGAGGTTAGACCTACGATTAAATATCGGACTTAATACGTTCATTGCTTTAATGCCTCTTGTACAGAGGGCCTCAGTATTTTGATCCAGTTTATTTTGCTATCGAGAATGGTACCTAGATACTTTACAGACTTACTCCAGGGAATCTGATAATTATCAATTTCAATTAATTTTTTAGGTAGTGACCGTTTCCTAGTGAATATTATAGCTTCCATTTTAGATGAATTTAGTTTCAGCTTCCATTTGTGCAAGTAAGTATCCAAAAGTTCCAATGAGAGTTGAAGTCGGCTTATGATAAGATCTGTATCAGGAGATGATGTAAAAGTGGCAGTGTCATCAGCATAGATAGCAAGGTGGGTGTGTGGTTACTTTGGCATATCATTAATGAACAAAACAAAGAGGTATGGGCCTAAATGAGATCCCTGTGGCACGTCAGATGTTACTGTCCTGGGTTTAGATAGTGATTCGCCTACACTAACACAGAAAGAGCGATCGCGAAGATATGACTGGATAATTTTTATAAGACTTAGTGGGACTATATTGGTGGTAAGTTTGTGGAGTAGTCCTTCGTGCCAAACTGTGTCAAAACCTTTCTCCATATCCAATAAAACCATACCTGTCGATTCCCCTAAATTAAGAGAATGTGTGATATGTTCAGCAACTCTGGCCAATTGCTGGGTTGTTGGATGCATTTTGCGAAAACCAAACTGCTCCGGTATTATTAGGTCTTGAGTAACTTTGAGTAAACGTGATAAAATAATTCGCTCGAAAAGTTTTCCCATTGATGGTAAAAGACTAATAGGTCGATATTAACATTTTAAATTGTATTAATATTTGAAAAAATATAAATTATATTTTAATGTAAAAAACATAAACAGCTGGATTACTTTTATTTCTGAACGGCTTCTTGATATTCTGTCTCGGAGACTCGACAAAGGAGAAGTGTCGCAAGCTTTGTTTATTTATATATCGTATAAATAATCAAAGGTCGCAAGGTATGCATTTAATAGTCTCAAGAATTTCAAGTGCTCGTCCTAAGTATAATATATAAAAAGTCATCAATCGCTTTCGTTCATGTCGCAAATACCTTATCAGTATTTTTTTGATTGTTTTTGTGACGGAGTGTGAACTCAGATTTTGTTTTAATTTATTTTGTTTTATTGGGTCAAGGTTGGAGCTCCTTTAAAAACAACACGATATGCATTAGGCAAATATCTATAGGGCTGCTAGTGGCACTGGTGGAGGGCTGGTTGTTATCATTAAAGGCAAAACTATTTTTAAATTCAGTTTCTATCAGATCTAGCAGTTTTGTTGATTTTCTTTGTTAGCCCTGCGACTTACTTCTGTGTAACATAATCAATAAATAAAAATAACGGTAGGTACATTAGTACAAATACATATTTTTTTCAATTATGTATTAGTAGAATGAAATATAAACTATATATTTAATATATAAATTTATTATTTACAAATGTTTATTTCATGCTACTAATAATTGAAAAAATAGGTTTATTTTTCTATATTATTAGTATAGGTTTTCTATATTATTGTTCATTTACTGGGTGTTCAATAAGTATTGTAGTAAGATAATAAAATAACACACTAAACTAAAACATTAGTCTACTATTGTTTTCAAGCGAAATACTACCAAAAACACTGAAAATAATGGTCAAATACTATGTGTTCACAATTACGCAAGTTGTTTCATCCACAATTTTTACGTGAATAAATATTCGTAAGTTTCGATAGCCAGCCTTCGAGATTGTCGATACCGTACGTCAAAACAAAGTTCGTGCCCCCAAATTTCATACAAATATGTCAAGATACGTACACGTTACGATACGAGCTCGATACGAAAGTAATTTGTGCTTCAAAATGTAGTTACTTTTACGTCCGATAGAGGCGCTGCTCAATTTTCATACAAATTGTATACGATGACGATACGAATGTTTTTTCGCAAAAGATTCGTGCTTGCCCTACTGTTGAGTATTCTATTAGATTCTTTGACGGCAATTTCAGTGTCATTATCGCTGACAGATTGACCGGTTAGATTCATATTACAAAGAAATGCCTCACCGAGAGCTTCGCACTGTTCATCCACAGACTTGGTTGTGTTGTGTTCCTTTACTATTTTTAACTCGGAGCGGAGTCTCAGTAATAGGGTCCGTTTTACCCTTTGGGTACGGAACCCTAAAAATGAGTTACGACCGCGGGCGTTACAGTGGCCTTGTGGCTACCTTCGTACATGTTGCGAAGCTGTCAGAGCAAGCGTGACAAATTAAATTAATTATAGACACGTAGTAAATACAAAGTGTGTCAGCAAACATCTTTAACAACGATAAGACCTGGGCTGCAGACATCCTGCTGATGCGCTCTGCGATAAGGAAGACAATAGAAATGCATGCATTCGTTTTAAGGCCACTTGTCTATTATTTGATGGAAGTGGAAATTGCTGCGCTGCAGAATTCAAAACGCGATGATTTCATAAAGTGTGGCAATGAGATGTGGCTTTTCAAAAATATCCAATGTTTATGATACGTCGATGAACATCATGTTCTCTGGGAGTGCGATCTCTGGCGTCGGGAGCCGGACGATATGTTAAATTCCTTGCGTGTCACATCCGGGGTAGTATACTATTCTGATTTGGTGGCAACAAGGGAGAATTACCAGGTGTTTAAGCGGTTCCGCAATCTATATTATTGGAATCGATGTGTTAGGTAACAACTCACAATTTAGGTCTATTGGGTGTTAGATATTTGATAAACCGTGGTGCACGACAGTTGAGCTTCACTTGACTAGCCATCTCTTTGAGGTTTTTTAATGTCTTATTTGTTATATTGCTGTCTCTCACTTTGCCGAGAGGGGAAGTCAATTCAAAACTTCCTACTCTTACAAATTTCTTCTGATTAAATTCGTTGTGAGTTCCAAGGCAGCTGTAGTTTAACCCCCGGGACAGCAATGGACTTCACTGTTCATTGCCTTTTTGGTGGTCGCCGCTGTTAATTTTGGCTACACAGGAGACACAGTGGTGGGTATGAGTGGTGGGCCTGTCCCATATACGTATACGTCGACGACACGCCCGTACGTATTGTCGACCCATAAAATATTATGGGTTAAAGTATGAAATTGTCGATTGGAACTCGTACGAAAAGATTACTCGGATTTTCGAAGTATCCATCTTTCTCGTCTAAGCTGAATAAAAAAAAAATCGGCCAAGTGCGAGTCGGACTCGCACACGAAGGGTTCCGTACCACTATCTATAAAAACGGCAAAAAAATCACGTTTGTTGTATGGGAGCCCCCCTTAAGTATTTGTTTTATTTTAATTTAATTATTTATTCTTAAAGTGGATATATAACTATATATTCTGTGAATATTTCAAGCGTCTACCTGTTGCCGTCATCAATATCGAGCAAAAACGAACAAAAAAAATCACGTTTGTTGTATGGGAGCCCCCCTTAAGTATTTGTTTTATTTTAATTTAATTATTTATTCTTAAAGTGGATATATAACTATATATTCTGTGAATATTTCAAGCGTCTACCTGTTGCCGTCATCAATATCGAGCAAAAACGAACAAAAAAAATCACGTTTGTTGTATGGGAGCCACCTTAAATATTTATGTTATTCTATTTTTTAGTATTTGTTGTTATAGCGGCAACAGAAATACATCTGTGAAAATTTCAACTGTCTAACTATCACGGTTCGTGAGATACAGCCTGGTGACAGACGGACGGACGGACGGACGGACAGCGAAGTCTCAGTAATAGGGTTCCGTTTTACCCTTTGGGTACGGAACCCTAAAAAAGTAAAGTACACAGCGACAACTCATATTAGATATTTGCAACACTATTTTTAATCTTATTCCGTACGCAATAAGAACGGTACAGAGGTCAAACCGCAAATCAAAAAACCATTCGACGACGCATGAAGGTACCCCGCGTTCACAATATCGGAGTGTTTTAGCGCCTATATATCTCAGCGATTCGCGCCTACTGACCAATGGAAGGATATTTTAACCAATAAGCCGACAAGTATCGCGATGATGATCCGAGAACTAGCCAATAAGAGCTTCGCGTTGTACTTTACCCCCGGAGTGGTGGCGGTGAGTTGAGTTACTATGCAAAATCGTCTTCATTGATTCTCCACAGGTTATTTCCTTCATAGTCTAACAGCTCGGTTAAAGATGTTGCTGTGTGTACAATTGTGGTTTAGTGGATTTTTATTTCTTATATAGCTTAAACTAAGTTAATTGTGATTAACAAATTAAAAAAAAACAGTCGAGTTCAAATAGGACTCGCACACGAAGGGTTCCGTACCGTAAACACTTTACCTGTATTTTAATTTTTAAACTTTGTTTTATTATTATATCGGACTTAGTAGACACTGTGAAAATTCCAAATATCTAGTCTTAAATCAGAAATCTCAATCTCACTGAAAAACTCCCTGTTGTTCTGAGTGTGAGTGGAGTCACCAGTGGGCACTTGTTTACAGCAGAGGTGGTATCGCGAGTCATACTTAATGTATTGCAAGTGTTCGTAGGCTACAGTAACAGTTTCACATCAGGTGGGCCATGTGCTTGTACGCCTCCTACATGCCTGTACATACCTGTATAGTTTGGCGAGGTTATAGTGCGCGTTGACGTGGTCCCGGTTGTACTTCAGCGCCTGCAGGAAGTGGTGCTCGGCGCGGCTCCAGCCCGCGACCAGCGTGCCCAGGTTGTTGTGGGCGCTTGCGTAACTCGGCCACAGCCTGCCCACACGTCCAAATATAACATGAGCGTAATGGTATACATGGTGAGGTATTTTTTTTTTATATAAGTTCAGCATGGTGGCTCCGCATTGCCTGATGGTAAGCGAAAGAGGAGCCCAAATCACAACTGCAACTGACAAAAGACTGCACGGTGTCCTGTCAGTTGACGCTGCCATGCTGACCCGCAAGATGCTTCTTGACGCTTCGTTTGAAAGCGATATAATACCCATAATGCTACAAATACCCACCACCTTATGAAGTTTTTCGACCATGGAAACGTATTTGTCTTCAAATGGGTTCCAAAGAAAGAAAGAAAAGAAAGAAAGAAAAACGTTTATTTGGACATAACAAAGGGTGGTATACCTTGCTAGTTAACAAACGAACCTCTAGCGAAAGAGAAATAGAGGACATCTAAGATCTTTTTGGGTCGGCTACGCATGAGTGACACCTCTAGTTTCGCAAATGGCCGTATGCTTGTTTGCCACCTTAGTGGTATAAAAAGCATCTAAGAACGTAGCAAAATAACTCCGTGGACGGTTATTGCGTTCTTGCGAGTGAGTAAGGATGTAATTTAGCTCTAAGGAGTTGCTGCGGCAGCGGCGCTGTCGCATCGCGCAAGCAATACGCTTCATATTGAAGGGTTCATAGCCTTTTTCTGTACAACGTCTAGTATACGGTGTAGTGGGAATCGAACCGACGTGCCTTGGTATTATAATAGGATTGGTATTCATTCCGCTACCGGGCCTGTCAAATGCCGCCTGAGAAACTACAGCGTGAAATTCAAATAGGCAGTGAAGAGGTTTCGCCAACGCACGAGATGCTGCTGTTGCGAGTCTCCACAGGCTGTAATTATTTACCATCAGTCAGGCCATATGCAATTTTGCATCCTTAGTGGTAGAAAAGTGTTGTTATTTAACTTTATTTTCCGTACACTCCCCAAAAGGTACGATTGACTCCCTTCATAGATTCTTTAAAAATCAGAGGGAAAAAAATTCTTGCTGGTGATTTGCGTGCATTTATGTATGCTACCTTAGAATGTATCTCATGTCTATCTATGTTATTCAGTCCATTGCGCTAGGTTCGCTGTAGATCTGTTTAGGGATATGACCGCATGTGTACCGCTATATAATGTATTTTTAATATAACGTATCTACAATAAAGATATCACAACGATTTGTGTTTTAGAATTTTTGTACATATTTGTAATTATCACTCGCTCGCCGGTGAAGGAAAACATCGAGAGGAAATCCGCGCGTCCAAGAAATTATATTTCGAAAGGTGTGTGGCCTGACCTAAGAAATTACTGGTTTTTTCTCTGGGTTGTGGAGGTTTAACGGCAGACGCTCCATCTAAAAGTATTTCGCCAAACCCTTAGGTTTAGGGCGCCGATCTTAATGGATTAGGAAACGGAGTAATGTTAAGAAGAGGAAGAAAGATATTACAACAATAACAAAACAACACACACACACACATCAACCCTTACTCACCCACTGCAGGGATACGGGTCTTCCTTCAATCGAAGGGATTTACAGCATACTCCACCATGCTGCTCAACTGCGGATTGGCGGAGGCCAGTGTTTTCAAGTCGCCCGAGGTCCACTCACTTAGCTTAACGACTGTCATCTATCGACAACAGCCGGGACAGACGGCTTAATATGCCCTTCGAAGCACGGAGAAACTCGAGATAGATAAACCCATCCGTAGACAGGCTGCGGTCGACGTTGCTAAACCTGCGTGTTCGGTTAGAATGAAACGCACAACGACGCCATCGAGCTCTCAACGAAACAACACAGCAACTAAATGTAAATGAACCTACTTCAATGCCTCTTTATAGTGCTTTATGGCGATCTCGTGCTGCTCGATGTCCTTCAAGAAGTTGGCGAAGTTGTAGTGCAGCTTGGCGTTGTGCGGCAGCACGGCCAGGTCCGCCCTGGAACACACACAGACCTTGAAAACATCACACGTTTCCCGACATTCAACGCACACGTAGAAGATTACAGAAAGAAATAATAGTTTCACGAGTTTTTTTACCACTACCATGTTGCCATCCCTGACAGCAACTCGTTGGAGCTTACTGGCAACCTCACTCACTCACAAAAACACAAGAATCCTCAATGTAGCTGTTATTTGCCTGTAGTTTTCTGTTGGTATTCCCCAAGTAGCAATGGTGTGTTTAAAATCACCCAGATCAAGACACACAGACATGTTCATGCATGCAATTATTTTGTCTGGGAATTGATTTATTCTGTGTAGGAATTGAATCCATGAGCTATTGTTAAAGTAGCCAATACTAGCCATTCCAACACCGGGCTGTCGTGTGCCTATACGAAAGGATCTCTTAAATGAGCGAGTAGAGACAGACTTATGTAGCGGTTGACACTCTCTGTCTACCCCGGACGGCTATTGATTTGAAGATTTATATAGAAAGATAGAAATTTACGTGAATTCATTCACAACACCTCATCGTCGCGTAGGGCGCATCAAAGCAAAGTCTGAGGTAGTACTTCCACGTCACAGAAAGTTGCAGCCAAATAACAACCCCCTAGAGGGTTGTTGTGTTCCTGTGTGTAAGCGAGGTCACTAGTAAGCTCCTAATTTGAATCATTGAAGGACAGATAGCCTAACAGTTTAATGTTACGAACATAGCATATTCTGTCGTAGAAAAGTAAAATAAAACTTTATTAGGAGATAGATCAAATTATAAAAATACTTTTTTGCATCTACTAAGCTCACAGACCTTTTTTACGGCCTACCTGATGTGAAACGGTTACCGTAGCCTATTAACGCTTGCGATATATTAAGTATCACTCGCGCGATGCCTCCTCTGCTGCTTACACAGCAACTCCTTAGGAGCTTACTGGTGACCTCACTCACACGCAGGAACACAACAACCATCAGTAAAGAGAGTTGTTATTTGGCTGCGGGTTTCTGTGGGGTGGAGGTATTGCCTCAGACGGGCTGGTTTGAAGCGCCCTACCTCTATTAAAAATACCCAGACTACGACAAACAGGCATGTTCATGCACACAAATGTTTGTCCAGTGCGTGGGAATCGAACCCACGAGCGTCGGCGTCAAAGTAAATAATAAAAAATATAAATTCTTCAAGAAATGCGTAAAGAGGTTCTTAGAGGGTCGGCAACGCATGGGTGACACCCCAGGTGTTGCAAATGTCCATAGGCTACGATGACTGTTTACCATCAGGCAGGCTGTATGCTTAATTGCCACCTTAGTGGTATAAAAAAAAGTAGCGTAACAGCGCGTTTCACCACCGCGCCACCAATCTCGTCAAATTAATATTCATTGCAGATACTGAAGCGAAAGGGGTTGCATGCTTATAATAATAAGCTACAGCTAAGCAGTAGCTAGGATTTATACAAATTTGCTTGTTGATGGCGGAAGCACACAAAGCAGGCTAGATCAAATTGCATTTATAATAATAATAATATTCCCCGCAGGGCAGCTTGTGGCGAGCTGTTGGTGCGTAACGACACCACGGGTACCCGAGTGCTCCAGAGAGTCGATCAGGGCCTTCGTCTCCGACGTGTCTTCGTCGGTCGGAGTGGAAAGCTAAGAAGGCCCGCAGGACTCTCAGCTCTGGCTTGCCTTCATTGGCCGTCCAGAGAGGAGTCGATAGAGTATATCGCTTTAGCAGGTGATATGCTCCAGGGGTGGAAGTGTTAAAGGGCATAACGCCGCGAGTAACTTCGGAGAAAGCGCAGCACACCTCTCGACACCCCTGAGTCACTCACATCGGTGTTGCCCCCGGCCGACTATCTCTGGCATTTCGGGGCTTCATCTAGTGAGTGGCGAGCCACCGCCTGCCGAAATAACATCAGATATGATAGTTATGGCAGGCGTCCGTTCCTCTTTTGCAATAGCCCGGTTCTAATAATACCTCTTAATCTCATTTTAATAGCCCACTTTTTTCCGACATATTTCCAATAGTCCCAATACCTGCCGTGACCTGTTCATTGGTATATTGTCCCATTGATATCCCCTGGAGTGGGTCACGGCGGGTGTACAACATTAGGTACATAGTCTTTTCGAAGGGGCCTCTACGCGTTGGATCCTTATCCCCGCGCACGCCTATCAAATGACCGGGGTTAATACCCGTGATTAAAGAAAAAAAAAAATCTTTATTTTCAGGCAAAACACCCATTATACAAACATAAAATATAAAAATAGAGAATATAAAATACAGTAAAAGGCAACATAATAGGTACATTATTATTGTCATAAGTTCTAACTTCTTCATAAAAAAATGTACGTCATTTGCTATTTTCATTTATGCAAATTGTCCAATTTACCTCAAGAGTGTTTCTCGAGTCCGCCAGTCCCTGTTCCTCAGATGCGTGCGCGCGACCCCGGCAGCCACCAGCGCCGCAGCAGCCAGCAGCAACAGTCGCCGGCTGCCAGCGAACCGACGCCACGCCAGCTCGATGCCGTACACCGTCAAGATCACAGAGCCCACGCTGGAACACGACTCAAATTATCCAGCTCAGTCTGTAGTCAAACTGCATGCGACCCGCCTGATGTAAAGGTGTTACTGCAGTATGTGTGGCACCATTATGAGCACGCCATCCCATTCGCAATTAGTCCCAGGTTCGCAATTCGTTCCATTCGCTGTACGACCCGGGTTCGCAATTCGTCCTATTCGCCATGGCCATTCACGGTTCGCCCTATCCGTTGTTGGTCGTATTCGTAATATGTCCCATTCGCAATACGCCCCATTCGCAGTTCGTCCCATGCATATGTTTCAAAAGTCGCATAATACATATTTTTAGGGTTCCGCGAGTCTGATTGGAAAAAGCAAAACCTTTATAAAATTACTAATGATGTCTATGTCTGTCCGTCTGTCACAGCCACACATGCACACACAGTTATTTATTATAGTAAAAACTATAACTATCACTCGCGAGTATTCTTTATTTTATATCACTTGCGAGTGATCATTGCAGCTATAGTAGTAGGCCTGCCTGGCGTCCGCACTCGCAGGAACGCAACGACCTCCTAGAAAATTGCCTAATTTCGCTTCCTTTATAAAGTGGAGGCACTTCCTCAGTTCAGAAACACTAGCTGCTCTCAGCTGTACTTAAATATTTTCGAGATATAAACTACGCAACATGGTTACGTGACTTCACTAACACCCAGGAACACACCAACTTTTCAGGGAGTTGTTATTTGGCTGCGCAGGAACACAGCAACCCTCTAGGGAGTTGTTGTATGGCTGCAGTTTTCTGTGAGGTGGAGGTACTTCCCAAAACGGGCTGCTTTGATGCGCCCTAACTCTCTTAAAATTTTAAAGCTATTTCAAACCCATTAGGTTGTTCTATGCAATATATCTGATTACTTCACAACCTGGCTACCGCAGCTACTCTGAGCACAGTTTATGGCTGGCTCTGGTATTCCTACCATGAATTCCCGTCGGAATGATGTGAATTCTTTGACATCATTTCTATTAATAGGAATTATGTGAAATCCGTACCTATATCAACATCCCTGTCACTACACATTGATTTTTGTTATGCAACGTTGGGAGGCATACCTATGCGACCTTAAGTGAAACGTTTACTTAGCCTAATAATGTTTGCAATACAGGAAGTATCACTCGCGCGATTCCACCTCTCTGCTAACACATCAACTCTTTAGGTGCTTACTAGGGACCCCAGTAACACGTAGGAACATAACAACCCTTCAGGGAGTTCTTATTTGGTTGCAGTTTTCTTTGTACAAAACACAGGTACAGGTAATTCTCCAGTCGGGCTGCGTAGTGCACCCTTCCTCTCTTAAAACGCAGACCAGGATAAACAGAAATGGTCGTGCACACAAACATCAGTTTTGTGTTGAAATCGAACTCTTGGCTTGGGGTCAAAGGAGCATTGTTGGGTATTTCATCACTGACGTGGTCGTCAGATGGTTTTAGTACATACCTAGGGATATAGAGGAGCCTCTCAGCAACCACGAAGCCGACCGTGACGAGCAGGTTGGAGGCCGGCAGGTACGGTATCACCAGCAGCATCAACCCCACCACCACGGGGGTGTGCCGCTGCAGCTGAAATTTCATAACGATATTTTATAGTTAAGGTTGCAGAAACTCGGGAAGATAGAGAAAGAATAAGAAGTGTCACAAAGTACAAACATGTAGATGTACAGAAGGGCAGAATTACTGTCGCGTTTATAATATTAGGTCTTTACATATGATATTGGCGTTTTGTCACACTGGTCACTTTGATCTCAAATATCTAGCGTTTGGTTAGAAATTCCATATTCATATTTATTTCAAACTAGCAGAAGCCCGCGGCTTCGCACGCATGAGATTTGGGCTTTTAGTGGCCTTTATTTCTCTGTAGACATGAAATTGTTTCTGTTTAAAAAAAAAAAAACAAGTTCAGGGTCGTAGATGCAACCATAGAGCGATTCAATTTTCGTACAGCGCCATCTGTTGACCTTTACGAGAGGCAACGTATATGTATTTTATTTATATTACATAAAAAATGCGTAGTTATTTTATGTTACAAAAAATACGTATTCTATGAAAATAATAAAAATAAAATTGCAAAGTCCCCCGATGGGGAAGATATTTCCCCCTAATTTTATCAGTTTTTCATTTTTTACGCAGGAACCCTAAATATTTACGGGATAAAAAGTACCATATATTCTGCTCTGAACAGTCCTCCACCTATCAGTGAAAGTCCCGTTAAAATCGGTTCAGCCATTTCGAAGATTAGCCCGGTGAAACAAACAGACAGACAGACAGACAAAAAAGTTAAAAATGCGTATTTAGGCTTTGGTAACGTGAAAATAATAATATGAGCTTAAGATAAAGGCTTTATTTTGAAATCACAGACAGACACTTCAATAGATGTATAGATTTAGGCTTCTGTATTTGTGTTTCGTAATTAGTGATTCATTTCGTTTTACGGCATTTGATTTTTCTTTGACATCGGTCTGTTCACAGTATGGAAAACTTAAAATGTCGCGTTATTTACGGATACGAGTTCCGCCGTGTCACCGACGCTGCAGAAACATCACGGAGGATTAATGATGTGTATGGGGAAGATACTGTAAAATAATACATGGTACGGTTTTGGTTCCAACATTTCATTCTAGAAATTTTGATCTACAGAACGATCCCCGTGTACGGCCGGAGACCCTAGTTGACAACGAAGAAATAAAGGTGATGGTGGAAGCAGATTCATCGAAATCCACGTCAGAGTTAGCGGCAGTGTGAGTGACAAAACAGTTTTAATTCACTTGAAACAAATTGGAAAAGTGAAAAAGCTCGACAAATGTGTACAACATGAATTGAGTGAAGCACACCAACAAACACGCAATGAGTGCTGCGTTACGTTACTCAATCATCACAATCACGAGATAATTTTGAATCGTATTGTTTTATCGTATGAGAAAAATGGATCCTGTACGACAATCGAAAACGCTCATCACAGTGGTTGAACACAGGAGAACCGGCTAAATCCTGCCTCAAGCGAAAGTTGACTCTGGAAAAGGTACTGGTGAGTGTTTGGTGGACTGGTGTCATACACTACAGCTTCTTAACATCTGATAACGATTACGGCAGATCTGTATTGTCTACAATTGCAAACCATGATGGAAAAGCTCGCTATTCTCTTATCGAGCCTGGTCAATTGTTCTAGCCCACTGCTACTTTAGGACAACGGTGGACCTCACACTTCACAACAGACGGTCGCTAAATTAGAAGAGCTGCGATTGGAAAGTCTCCCACCTGCCATCCTTGCTTCAATAAATTACCACTTTTTTCTCGCTCGCAATTTGGACAACTACTTGCAAGGAAAAATATTCATTTCCAACGGGGCAGTCCCAATCGGCTTCAAAGATTTTATTGATTTTCGCTCCCACATTTATTTCAGCAATGGAATCAATGAACTATCTTGTCGCAGGGGTTAGTGCCCCTGGAGCAAGAAGGGTCGGTATTTACAAGAGTAGAAGTAGAAAAAACGCAATGTAAACGTAACTACAAGGTCTACAAGGTAAATGTAACGAAAAGGTTTATTAAAGGAAGAAAAGAATTATAAGAATTAGAGGGTCGTGGGTGAGGTTGTGTTTTCTGCTACGTTTGCTCACGAGACACTGATCTTCTCTCAGAGGCTACAAAGGGCACGCTGTAGATGGAGATTGGCGTGGTGCAATGTGGCGGAGTCGCAGTTCCCAAATCGACCGTTGTGCGCTGTATCAGCAGCTCTTCCACCCGTACGAGGAACCCCAATTCCTAATAATGGGGTCTCTCTGCTCAGGCGTCGTTGTAGATTAGATTGCACCGGCGACAATTGTTTCGACTGTTAGGTACTATTATAGAGCCTATTATGGCAGCTAATATACGGGTAACTGGTATCTATTAATTATCACAGTGAGACCAATCAGTCCGTTTTCGGCTATACCACCCAAGAAATGGACGATATTACGTTGTTCTGAGCAATATTATTCAACTCGAGACCGAGTGAGTGATTCTATAAAAACATTCAAAAAGAGGTCGCTGACCGTACCGTAACTGTAGTTCTTTCTAGAAGTTTCTCAGATGTAAATCTGTTTAATTAATTATTTTAGAACTGAATGTTAGAATTGTATATTTTTATGGGTAATTTCGTAAATTTAGAATTCCGATACTAAACAGGTTTTTTTTCCCCGGAGCGACATCTAGCGGTATATAGTAAGTAGATGTCAATGGTACAATACTGTGTGGTGTGTTTTAAACCCACTAGATGGCGCTAGTTGAAGCATTTTTAGATAGTTAATATTGAGCTATGTTAAGTGGTAACTATAAACCATTACAACTACAAAATGACGAAGTGCATAAATAATAATGGTACATACTTCGATTGATTAAATATATAATTTCATATATTTATTTTGGTTTACTTTTTCCATTTAAAATGCCAATTTCATATGTAAGGACCTAATATTTTTTTTTTCTTCACAGTAAGTTAGGTATGTTTTTAATTTAATTTACTTTTCAGTTTTTGATAAATTAAATTTTTGACGAGCTAGGTGGCTCAGTCGTAAATGACGCGACTTTGACACCAAAGCTCGTGGGTTCGATTCCGACACATGACAAACATTTGTGTGCATGAACATGTCTGTTTGTCTTTATGTTTTTAGATAGGTAGGGCGCATCAAAGCAGGCCGTCTGGGGAAGTACCTCCACCTTCCAGAAAACCGCAGCCAGATAACAACTCCCTAGAGGGGGGGTTGTTGTGTCACAAGTAAGCTCCTAAGGAGTTGCTGTGTTAAAAGCAGAGGTGGCATAGCGCGAGTGATTATGCTACGTAACCGTTTTATATCAGGTGGGTTGTATATTTATATACCTCCCGACATTGTATAAAAAAATTAGGTGGAGAGAGGGAGGCAGAACCCAATATTTTTTATTTCACATCGGGAAGAATATGACCCACCAGATGTAAATTCATTAGTGTAGAATATGAATGATTGCAATACAGGAAGTGTGGCTTTCGCGTTACCACCGCCGTTCCGTACACAGTGCCTCCTGAGAAGACACGCTATGTATTGCAAGCTGTCATAGGTAACTGTAACCAATTTACACCAGGTCAGTCGTATGATTGTTTGCCTCCGGACGCTGTGTAAGGATCGTGGGGAGCTCGCAAGTTCAAATTATTATATTTTTAAAGGCGTGTGACCTAACAAAGATCTGGTTTCACAACTGGGTTGTGGTGTTTTGAGGGCAGTTTATATCAAAATCAGTCTCTCCGCCAAATCCTTATGCTCAGGAAGCGGACACCGCCAATTCTAATTGATAAACGGCATAACGCTGCAAAGATTAAGCCGTTTAGAATGCAATTTGATCTAATTTACTTTGTGTGTTCTGGCGTGTTCGTGTTAACTAGCGCCGGCCGGCACCCACCCACTACCGCTAGTAGATGCAACATGTCGTCGCTGCCGTGGCTGCTCCGACATCATGCCAGAAACGGTGGCGAGTGCATGCGGTCTCTGTTCCAGATGGACGAGGACGACGATGACCGCAGCAGCCGAGGCAGAGACTACCGAAGCAGCCGAGGCAGAGACTACCGAAGCAGCCGAGGCAGAGACTACCGAAGCAGCCGAGGCAGAGACTACCGAAGCAGCCGAGGCAGAGACTACCGAAGCAGCCGAGGCAGAGACTACCGAAGCAGCCGAGGCAGAGACTACCGAAGCAGCCGAGGCAGAGACTACCGAAGCAGCCGAGGCAGAGACTACCGAAGCAGCCGAGGCAGAGACTACCGAAGCAGCCGAGGCAGAGACGGCATGTTACATCTACTAGCGGTAGTGGGTGGGTGCCGGCCGGCGCTAGTTAACACGAACTAATTGGCGCCAGAACACACAAAGTAGGTTAGATCAAATTGCATTCTAAACGGCTTAATCTTTGCAGCGTTATGCCGTTTATCAATTAGAATTGGCGGTGTCCGCTTCCTGAGCATAAGGATTTGGCGAAGAGACTGGTTTTGATATAAACTGCCCTCAAAACACCACAACCCAGAAGTGAACCTAGATCTTTGTTAGGTCACACGCCTTTGAAAATATAATATTTTGAACTTGCGGGTTCCCCACGAACTGGTTGTGAAGCACACAAAGCAAGTTAGATCAAATTGCATGTAAATTAGACTTTCGCAAAATAACGCCTGAATCTATTAACTAGAGACTAGACGCATAAAAAATCTTACCTCCAAATCCACGATGCACCTATACGAGAGAGCAAGCAAGGTTATGATGGCCGCGCAGGTCAGCAGGTTCCGCGGGTCCCAGCCGCTGGTGAGGAGCGGCACCGAGCCCATCTGCCAGTCGTGGCTGAGGGTCCAGGGGCACAGCAGCAGCCACCAGTTGAATGCGGCGAGGTAGCAAAACGTCATCAATCTGAAATCAGATTATGTCTTTTGAAATACGAGGAGGGAAGCGGAGGAAGCCAAAATCACTTACCATAATTAAATTAGTCATCAGATGTCAGTAGCCATAGCAATTTTAGAGGATTGTTATGTTATGTTGAGAGCACGATGGCGTCGTAGTACGTGTCATTCTAACCAAACACGCAGGTTAAGCAACGTCAACATCAGCCTGTCTATGGATGGGTTTATCTATCTCGAGTTTCTTCGCGCTTCGGAGGGCATGTTAAGCCGTCGGCCCCGGCTGTTGTCCGTAGATAACAGTCGTTAAGCTGGCCCTCGGGCGGCTTGAAAACACTGGCCTCCGCCAATCGGCATTTGAGCAGCGTGGCGGAGTATGCTGTAAACCCCTTCGGTTGAAGGGAGACCCGTATCCCTGCATTGGGATGCGTAAGGGTTGATGTAGTTATGTTCCTGAGATTTACTGTGAGCTTTAGAAGTGTACGCGAACGATATTCCTTGTATGGCAAGTGGTAATAGGCTGAGGCAATAACTTCATATCAGGTGTAATGTATATTTATATTCCTACCAACGTTGTGTTAAAAAAGTAGGAACCGGCGCGCGTATATAAGAGCTATGAATGTCAAAGAAGCGAGTGAGGGGTGTAAGGACCGAGTCATGTGGTGCTCGGTTCTCTCTGCCTACCCGCAAGGAATCTGGCGTGAAGATACATGTTTTAAATAATTCAATGTGAAGCTCTATCAGCTTATTCAACTATTCACATCTAATTCAGATTTGAAAGTTAAGCTACACTAACTGCAGCATATAATTGGACTAATTTCGATGTCTAGAGGAACACAACACTTGCAATTATAGTAGGAATATTACCCGCGCGCTGCCAGTTCTGCTGCGTTTACTTGTTACATCATTCACTCGCAGGAACATAACAACTCTCCAATGAGATATTTGCCTGTCATTTTCGGTGAAGTGGAATTACTTCTCCCAGTGCGTTCTATTCTCCTAGTTTAACAACTACTGCTTTTTTTAAACAAGGGAGGCATTCAAGCATAAAGCTCATCTGGTGAAAAGTAGTTATCGTAGTAGAACGTTTGCGATGCAGAAAGTATTACTCGCGCGTTGCCACCAGCAACTAGTTAGGAGCTTACTGGTTATTGCGGTATTAACCCGACAACTTTCCGGGGAGTTGTTACTTGATTGCTATTTTCTGCGAGACAAAGAATGTTCATGCACACAAATGTTTGTACTGTTTGAGAATTGAACCCACAAGCGTTGGAGTTAAAGAAGAATTGCTCACAACTGAGCTCTTCATCTAAATCAAAAAGTAAAGAAATAAACGTAAGCTAGAGCACCAACCTGACGGTAAAAGACGGATGGAACGCTGGTGGGTTGTCTTGCGGTGAGAACGCCGGCAGGGAGCCCTGCAGCAACGCCAACCTGACGCTCACCAGCACGGCCAGCGCCCCCAGGACCCGGACCGCCCGCCCCCAGACACTGTCGCTACTCCAGCGATTTTTCATTCCTGTTGATAACCTGGGGAACATAAATAACATAGATTGTACCAACGTACGTAAGACCTTACCCGAATATTTTAGCGTTTGTAGAGGTGCCGCAGTATTAGCAGCGGAGATAACAACACGCGAACGGATTTCCTCGCGCTGCACGCGTTTGTAGGCTGCAGTAACCGTTTTATATCAGGTGAATTGTATATTTGTATTCCTCTCGACAATTAAAAAATGTAAAAAACGTTAAAAAAGTGCGAGTGAGACCTTTCAAGAGAGGTGGAGCAAATCAAAGCAGCCTATTTGAGGAAGTAACTCCACCTCATAGAAAACTGCAGCCAAATAACAATTCCCTGGAGGGTTGTTATTTGTTTGGAGTTGCTGTGCTAGCAGCAGAGGTGGCATCTCGTAAGTAATACTTAATGTAGCGTTTATAGGCAATGGCAATCGCTTTCCATCAGGTAGGCCGTATGCCTCCCGACATAGTATAAAAATAAATCTTTCGATACAATAATGTAAGTCTTGTTACCTAGCCATAGGGTTCCAGCATCTATAAAGGTCGAAGGCTATATTGAAGAGCAGCACGGTGAGGCCTGTCTCCTTGGCGAGCATGCTGAGGGCCGCCAGCACCACGCTGCACCACACGCGGTGGCGGCCGGAGAACCTGCAAAACAGAATACCCCCGTTTTATTATCTTCTTTTACAGTTATTTCAAGCCAAGTTCCTTGTATCTCGCTTCGCCTGTGAGTTTTTGTATATACAGTTAGATTGGCAAACAAGCATGTTACCCGCATCAGATGGTAAGCGGTCACCGCAGCCTATTGACGCTCGCAACACCACGGGGATGATACTCGCGCGCTGTCAATCTTGTGACCTCAGGCTGTTTCGTCACAGTACCCAGTAATTTCTCTGCCATATCTCACCCTTCAAACCGGAACACAGCTATATAAATATAGCTGCTCGGCGGTAGGAATAGGAACTTTGAAAATGGTGTGAATTGAAATCGTGCGTTTGCTAAAGTATGACTAGATTTTGAAAATCATTTTGGATTATTTCAGATATTTTTTTTATACAATATTGGGTGGCAAGTATTTATACGGTCTTCCTGATGTAAACTGGTTTCCGTAGTACCATGAACTGAACATAAGTAACATCCGTCGCGCATTGGAACCCCCGCTGCTATCACATCAACTCCTTAGGAGCTTACTGGTGACCTCACTTACATGCAGGAACACATAAACCCTCTAGAAAGTTGTTATTTGGCTGCGGTTTTCTGGGAGGTGGAGGTACTTTCCCAAGCGGGCTGCATGGATACGCCCTACCTCTTTTAAAAAAAAAATTACTCTGTTTCCCCGCTTTGTTTGCTCCGTTCAGCGCAGCAGAGGTGGCATCGCGCGAGTAATAATTATGTAATATCGCAAGCGTTCATAGGCTACGGTAACCGTTTACATCAAGTGGGCCGTATGCTTGTATGCCTGCTGATGTTGTGTAAAAAAAACCGCAGACAAATAGCAACTCTCCGGAGGATTGTCGTGTTCCTGCGAGTGAGTGAGGTTACAAATAAGCTTCTAAGAAGCAGCATCACGTCAGTGATACTTAATGTGTTGCGAGCGGTTATTGGCTACGGTACTGATTTACATTAGGTGGGCCGTATGCTTGTATCCTCCTGATGTTGTATAAAAAAAATGGCGAGGGTGGAGGCTGCCGCTACAGTCTGGTCTATGTTCCACACACTCCACTGCGCATGTTCTCTCGCTTCGCTTCGCTTTCTCGCTCTGCATCAATGGACAGGCAACCAACAATCATAGCTCTGTTCATGCACGCTCGCCGGTTCCCGGACGTCACCTTCTGATAAAACACGACCAATTTGGTCACGGCAGGTAAGTATCGAGATCTTGTGCTTCCCCTCCTACATCCTTAGTAAGAGTTTACCCTCACACGCTGGAAACGCAATAGTCTCGTACTGGGCGGTTCTAGAAAAGTTTTCTTCCAAGAACTCCCATGCTGTGGAATGAGCTC
This sequence comes from Pyralis farinalis, assembly GCA_947507595.1. Classification (NCBI taxonomy): domain Eukaryota; kingdom Metazoa; phylum Arthropoda; class Insecta; order Lepidoptera; family Pyralidae; genus Pyralis; species Pyralis farinalis. The sequence goes on from OX382264.1 coordinate 1,978,357, forward strand.
CAAGCCGAGAGGTTGTTCCAAGGGACTGCAGCATGGAATTCTTCAAGAAATACGTGAAGAGGTTTTTAGCAAATGTCCATAGGCTACGGTGACTGTTTACCATCAGGCAGGCCGTATGCTTGATTGCCACCTTAGTTTAAAACCGCCGCGTTTAAAACTAACGCCGCGTTTAAAACCGCGGCCGCGCCGCGACCGCGTTTAAAAGTATTAAATAATAATATATAATCTATTCCTCTTCTTTTTAGCGTATCCCGTTTCCTACTCCTTTAGAATTGATGGGATCCGCTACCTAAGTGGATTCGACCAAGATACAGATTTTGATTTTTGGCAGAGCTGCGATAGCCAGCGGAGCCACATTACCCTCAAAATTGCCGTTTGGGGTAGACTGATGTCATCCAGCTAGCGTTTAGACGGTAATAGTGAGAAACTCCAAAATCGACACACTAATAGCTAACATATTGTAGTTTTGTATCCTTTAATTTGAAATTTAAATGTTCGTTGGTGAGGAAGAACGGTCCAAAATCGTTCCAATTAGAAAAAAAAACATATGGGAAAACGTATGGCCGGCCACTCTGCAGTGCAGAGTCTGCACTGCACTCCCATCAACAGAAAAAGTAACAGCACTCGTCGCTAGATGTCGTACAGGGTTCCATATTTTTAAAAAATTAAAAATAAAATATTTAAATATTTTTTAAATTTAAAAAATATCAGCTCTGCCTACACAGCTTGCTCTTATTTACTAGTTAACATGGACTGCCGTCTGAACTCCATGATCCAGAGGGAAATCAGACGTTTTTAGGTTAGGTTATACGTCTTTCGAAAACATATTTTCTTGGACGCGCGGCTTTCCTCGCGTTGTTTTCCTTCACCGCCGACCAAGTGATAATTACCAATATGTACGTAAATCCGTACACGCCAGGTTTTGAAACGGGGACCAGTTGCTCAATAGATTCCTAATCACTGGGAAATAAATCCTGTATAATGTATTATTGATAGAATATTATACTTTACGTCGTACTCAAACCACGGCGGTGTTAGGTACATTTGAAAGCTCGTTAATGGATGCAGAGGAAACATAATTATAAACGTAGCGCCTACTCAAACGAAATCACGAGCTGTTTAATAAAACGCATTACTTCAAATTGGACGGAACATTCCCGCCGTGGCTGGAATCATTTTCATAATTCTGTTATATCAGGAACGGGAGGGGAGTCTGCTTTTTTATTTTATTTTTTTACACGACGTCGGAGGGTATTTTAGCATAAGACTCACCTGATGTAAAGTTGTTATCGTAGACAAAGAAGTATGTTTGAGCGTTGCCATTCTTGCTGCTAACACAGCAACTTTTAGACGAGGCAGATGGCGCAGTGGTTAGTAACGTTACTGTGATACCAACGCTCGTGGGGTTGATTATAAAACAGGACGAACATGAATATGTCCCTTTGTATTTTCTGAGTGTTTTTAAGAGAGGTAGGGTGAATTAAAGCATCCCGTCCTCACAGATTTGCGAGTAGACAGAAAACCATACACACGCCACTTGCTTCTTTAACATTCATAGCTGTTTTCGTGTTTGTTCGGTCTCAAGCAGGTGTGTTCACATCGACACGGAATATTCTCATTGGAATAGAAAAGTTGTTACACTGAATCGGAATTATTTCCCAATGAAATGTATGTTAGATACCGGGATAAAGCGGGCGAAGTCAAGGGCTACAGCTAGTATGTACATATTGGAAGGCGTGCTTACGGCCCACCTGATGTTAATCGGTTACCGTAGTCCATGAACGCTTACCTCTGCTACTAACACAACAACTCCTTAGAATGGTGATCTCCCTCAAACGCAGGAACACAACTACCCTCTAGGGTAGTGTTATTTGGCTGCTGGTTGAGGTGGAGGTACTTCCCCAGAAGGATTGCTTCGATGCGTCCTACCTCTCTTAAAACATCCAGACCAAGACAAACCGACATGTTCATGCACACAAATGCTTGTTTTGCGCGGGAATCGAACTCGCGAGCTGGACTTTGACACCGTCAAAATCGCGTCATTCACGACTACGAGTACGTCAACGAAAATACGAATTTAGTGGTACATGCCAGGAATCGAACCGCGGACCGGTAATAATCACAGCTAGTTCTATATGCGCCGACCAAAATAAAGTTATTGGTCTATTTTGTAAACCTTTCAATTTTATTTACTCATCGTTTATTTCTAGGAAGCGAAGATCTTTCCATTGTCGGAAAATGTATTTCATTTTTAATATCAAATTACCTTTATTATACAAAATGGCGTTTGATTTTTTATCAGAAAATTTGTTGCTTGCTTTTTTTACAAGCAATCAATTTGCCACACTTCTAGTTGGGATTCCCGCAGTAATTACGAGGTATTTTTCATGTAATGAATAGTTTTTATACTCGAAATCAACAAAATCATCGTTTATTTTTCATTGACTTATCAGATATACTGTTGAAAAGTTTGTTGTCGCAGTGGTTACCCACGCTACTTTGGCACCAACATTTGTGTGCATGAACATGTCTGCAAGTATGCATTTATAAAAAATGTACCTATATGTCGTATTCGTATGATTTTTTCGGTCTATCCGACATTATGCGGGCGTATGGTGGGTAGCTGTGCAATGAGAAATACAATGCAATTCGTATCACAGTATAGTTTTAAATCTTTTATATTCACTTGTAATCAATGTTCAGGAAAATACGAAACGAGAGGACAGTCCCAAGACGTCGTCACTTGCCGCCGTTTGCACTGACTCTCCCTTTCTCCCAGGCTCGACCTCTTGATTGTGCAAAGGCACGTTCGCGCGCTTTCGTTTCGTTTTAAACATCCATACTCATGACCGGATACGACATATTTTTTTTTATATAACGTCGGGAGGCATACCTGCATACGGCCCACCTGATGTAAAGCGGGTACCGTAGCCTATTAATGCTTGCGATATATTCAGTATCACTCGCGCGATGCCTCCCCTGCTGCTTACACAGCAACTCCTTGTGAGCTTACTAGTGGCCTCGCTCACACGCAGGAACACAACAACCCTCTAGGGAGTTGTTATTTGGCTGCGGTTTTCTGTGAGGTGGAGATACTTCTGCTGCTTTGATGCGACCTACCTCTCTTAAAACATCCAGACCAAGACAAACGGACATGTTCATGCACGCAAATGTTTGCCTTGTGTGGGAATCGAACCCACGAGCGTTGGTGTCAAAGTCGCGTCGTTCACGACTGAGCCACCGAGCTCGTCAAACATACATTACATAACAGTAGATAATATAACACTTGTTTGTCAGGTGGAAGTGCCTCGCTATCAATTTGGAGCCAAAATCTACCTCACCTGCATGGTGTACCTTGCTAATAAACAAAGATGGATCTGGTGAAGAAGTTAATTAAGTATTCTTCGAAGGATCCCATCACCTCACAGAAGAGCGTAGCCATATAATAAATGGAGGGCTGTTCGGTTCCTGCGGTCGAGTGAAGTTACCAGTAATCTGTTGAAAACTGACTGCATTTGAAGCGGGTTTGGCAACACGCCAGCTATGATAGATAACTGTATTTCGCGCATTTATATTCTAAGAAAGGTAGGGTGCATTTTAAGAGTGGGCACATGAAGCAGCCCGCCGGGTGAAGTACCTCTACCTCACAGAAAACGGCATCCTAATAACAACTCCATAGAGGGTTGTTGTGTTCCTGCGTGTAAGTGAGGTCACCGGTAAGCTCATAAGGAGTTTTTTTTATACTACGTCGAGAGGTATACAAGCATACGGCCCACCTGATGTAAAGCGGGCACCGTTGCCTATTAACGCTTGTGATATATTAATTATCACTCTCGCGATGCCTTCTCTGCTGCTTACACAGAAACTCCTTAGGAGCTTACTGGTAACCTCACTCACTCCCAGGAATACAACAACCCTCTAGAGAGTTGTTATTTGGCTGCGGTTTTCTGTGAGGTGGAGGTAGTTCCCCAGACGGGCTGCTTTGATGCGCCCTATCTCTCTTAAAACATCCAGACCAAGACAAACAGACATGTTCATGCACACAAATGTTTGCCTTGTGTGGGAATCGAACCAACGAGCGTTGGTGTCAAAGTCGCGTCACTCACGACTGAGCCACCGAGCTCGTTAAAAGTTGCTGTGTTAGCAGCAGAGGAGGCATCGCGCGAGTGATACTTAATGTATTACAAGCGTTCATAGGCTACGGTAACAGCTTTATATCAGGTGTGCCGTATGTTTGTTGTATTTGTCGTATTGTTGTTGTTGTTGTTGTTGTTCGCCTGTAATAAAAAATAGTTTACTATGTATTCAGGTACTTCTTCATTCGTCCTCCTAGTGTTATTCCCTTTCCTAGTTCATTAGGATAGGCGGGGTCCGCTACGTAAGCCTAAGGATTTTGCGTAGATACTGATTTTGACTTGGAGGACTGCCACAGACCTCCACAACCAGCAGGGATACCAAACCACATTAGGTTACACGTTATTTGAAATATAAGCTAAGAGCTCGATGGTGTCGTTGTGGAGAGCTCGATGGTGTCGTTGTGGAGAGCTCGATGGTGTCGTTGTGGAGAGCTCGATGGTGTCGTTGTGGAGAGCTCGATGGTGTCGTTGTGGAGAGCTCGATGGTGTCGTTGTGGAGAGCTCGATGGTGTCGTTGTGGAGAGCTCGATGGTGTCGTTGTGGAGAGCTCGATGGTGTCGTTGTGGAGAGCTCGATGGTGTCGTTGCGCGTGTCATTCTAACCATTCATTCAGGTTAAGTAACGTCGACCGCAGCCTGTTCATGGATGGGTTAATCTATCTCGAGTTTCTCCGTGCCTCGGAGTGCACTTTAATCCGTCGGTCCCAGCTGTTGTCGATAGATGACAGTCGTTGAGCTAAGTCAGTGACACTCGGGCGGCTTGAAAACACTGACTCCGCCAATCCGCACTTGAGCAGCGTTGTGGAGTCCCTGCAATGGGATGAGTAAGGGTTGATGTGGTGGTGGTCCTGGAGACATGTGGGTTTCCTCACGATGTTTTCCTTCACCACCAAGCAAGTGATAATCTATACTAACATACAAAGTTTGATTGTTTGCTAGATCTCGCTAATATCTGGATCTACTAGTCGGATTAAAAAAAAACTTTTCGCGTTTGACAGCCCAATTCTTGAGGAGGGGTATAGGCAATTTAACATCCCGCTCTGGAGAAGGAAGCCGCGGGCAATAGCTAGTTATAAATATATGCATTCCTAAGTCCGAAAACATGAACTCAATGCTACCTACCCACACGGGATCCAAACCAGCCATCAGTCAATACATTCTAGACTAAGCTATCACTGATCTTAAGGTAAGATTCCATCATGGCCGTCAATAATAACACTCTAAAAGTAAAATCCCAAGTGTACGGTGTCCATAAGTGTCGAAACCAATTCAGAACTAATTCGAAAGCTTTTTATGCTCTAATAGAACATGTCAAAACAAGTTTCCAACTCCGAGGGGAGTTTAGGCAAAAATGCGTCACTCGGCTAAGTACCGAGGAAGTTACAAGCCGCGGAACCGTCAACAATGCGGCAAAGTTACACAAGTACACCGAACTATGCGTGGTGGGCGCACCGCCCGGCGCCCGGCGCCCGCACAAAGCCGGCGCTAGGGAGGGGACGCCCGCTGCCTTTTACACGGGAATGTGCGCACGGTGAACTATGCGCGGTCCGGTGGTGCCACGGGAACTTCATGGACCAACATTTGGCGTCTCTTTCAACTGACTGCATTAGTGTTATGTCGCTTGTATTAATGGATCTACAGGGTCAGCAAAGGGATTGGTTCGTCTGGTGCAGACAGCGTTCATAGGCTACACTGCTTATGATCAGTAAGTACGTTTGTTTACTACCTTATTAAATAACAATACTTAGGTACATCGGCTGTAACTGCACATTGCTAAAAACTGCTTAATTCATCAAAATACTCCCAATGAAGGGCAGTGCTGACCGAGTGGATGAAGAACCTGCCTATTTATCAACTGGTACCCAGTTCGAATCTGGGAATGCACCACTAAATTCGTGTTTTCGGATTTATGTACCTACATATTCGTAATCATAACTTGGTCGGCGGTGAAGAAATACGGGAAATCGCACGTCAAGAAATTATGTTTTCGAAACACGTGTGACCTTACCTAAGACAGGTCTGGTCTCTCGCTGGGTTGCGGAGGTCTGCCCGGCAGTCGCTCCATGTAAAAATCAGTATTTTCACCAAATCTTTAGGCTTAGGTTAGCGGATCTCGCTAATACTAATGGATTAGGAAGCAAAATAATCTTTTATTAAAATTATGGGATAATAGTCTGAGCATTTAATCATTTGATACCTATTCCCAATTTATCCCCATATATATTTTATACCTATTTTCAGCAATCGAGAGATCGTGGGTTTAAAGCTCACCTACTCGCAGGGATGATGAATTTTTCCATTTTAAAAGCATGAATTCAAAAATTGAAGACCGAGACCGTGACCAAATTGTTCGTGTTTTCAAAAGGTGATGTCAGGAGCCCCAGGAACCGGCGAGCGTGCATGAAAATAGCTATGAATGTCACAGAAGCGAGTGAAGTATGTAAGGCCCGCGTCTTATGGCGCTCGGTTCTCTCTGCCTACCCCGCAAGGGACCTGGCGTGAACATATACATACATTACAAATATTGCAACGGGTGGCTTACAGCCTAATGTGTCCTTCCAAATGTTTATTTTTTTACTTCGAATATCGCAGTTCGTTTTAGATTAGTACTAATCGTAACTATCATAAACTCAATCGACAGAACTTGTCGATTTTAAGGAAGACGATCTGCATTAATCTGAACCGAAGTTCGATTTTCCAGCACAAATAACTAATCGGAATCACCTCCACCTTGGCCGGTAGGCCCCATAACAGGATACAAAGAACGGTGTATTCATTCATAAGCCTATTCCCTCATTCTCGTTTCCCATCAAAACATTATGCTTTATAAATGCATTTATCAAAATAAATCAAGATGGTACAGTCAAAGAAAAGTACTAGTAATATATTCGTATATGTAATTTAAATATATATTTTTATGTAGAATATGTTCTGTAGGAACGAGCATATCCGTGGAAGTAGTGGCAGTGATCAGGCCACATGGCTCGAAGAATGGCGGCCACGAATCGGAAAAGGCAGCCTGTATGAGGGTTCCTACACGGTGGGTCTACGATGGTAATGGATATAAGTGGCACAGGACCCATCACTGTGGAGTATAAGGGGGAGCCCTATGCTCAGTGTTTTTCACGAGTTCGGTGTTTAGTAACAGCCCGGCTGGGAAAGTACCGCCACGTCACAGAAAACCGCAGCCAAAATAACAATTGCCTGGAGGGTTATTGCGTTCCAGCGTCAGTGTGGTCAGGAGTAAGTTCCTAAGGAATAACTGTGTTAGCAGCAGTGGTGGCATGGCGCGAGTGATACTTAATGTATTGTACGAAAAAGGTGGTCAAAGCAGTAAGGGAAAGAATTCGAAGAAATCCTGTCCGAAAGCAAAAGATTTTATCTCGGGAGATGACGATAGCACCTAGAACCATGTCGCGTATTTTAAAAGATGACTTAGGACTTGCAGCCTATAAGAGACGTACTAGTCATTACTTAACTGATAATTTAAAAAAGAATAGGGTGGTAAAATCGAAACAACTACTGAAGCGGTACGCAAAGGGAGGTCACAGAAAATGTTTGTTTACGGATGAGAAAATTTTTACAATTGAGCAACATGTTAACAAAATGACCGTATTTATGCTCAAAGCTCTAAGGAAGCTTCCCAATTAGTCGACAGAGTGCAACGTGGCCACTATCCGACTTCAGTGATGGTTTGGTGGGGTATTAGCTATGAAGGAGTGACTGAGCCATACTTTTGTGAAAAAGGTATCAAAACATCGGCACAAGTGTATCAAGATACCATTCTTGAGAAGGTAGTGAAGCCCCTTAACAACACCATGTTCAATAATCAAGAATGGTCCTTCCAGCAAGATTCGGCGCCGACCGAGACCGAGCTTTATGACCATAAAGCTCGGTCTACGCAGTCTTGGTTGGAAACGAACGTTTCGGACTTCATCAGAGCTGAAGACTGGCCATCGTCTAGTCCTGATCTTAATCCGCTGAATTATGATTTATGGTCAGTTTTAGAGAGTACGGCTTGCTCTAAACGCCATGATAATTTGGAGTCCCTAAAACAATCCGTACGATTGGCAGTGAAGAATGTTCCCATGGAAAGAGTGCGTGCTTCTATTGATAACTGGCCTCAATGTTTAAAGGACTGTATGGCAACCAATGGAGACCACTTCGAATAAGCTTTTTATATTTTAAATTGTTTTATATTTATGTATGAAACTAACACACTGTAAAAGTAATAAATATTATTTGCAATAGAAAATATTTTTTTTCTTTGTTTCAGTATTTATGGCAAGACTAGGTATATTATCGCCAGGTTAACTGAAAAAAAAAACGAGTGTGCTTTAGACCACTCAACTGAAGTAAATCTTCTTTAGCTCCATAGTGTGATACAGACAATAGGCCTGCACTGTGTCTTACATATACGAAACTTCACTCGCTATGAGAGAAAAAAAAATGTGTGCTCGCACCCCTCTCTCTTGTCCCTACAGTAATATACGAAACGTAACTCTCTCTCTTTCTATTTTCACTAACTTATAACCTTCTCAACTTTCGTTCGCCTCGTCCGATCACACTTTTCGTAACGCTCTCGTCATGCATTCACCAGCGTACTCCCCAAGTCAAGCGTGCGTAAAGAAGTCTTACTTCAAAAAACTAACAAAAAGTGTTTAAAAAGTGAGCGAAACCATTTAAAATTGGTAGGAATGGATAAAGAAATTAAATTATATTTTTATAAGGAAACAGGTAAGGGGGAAAAGCATGTACCCACTAAAATGGTCACCGTTTGTTGGCCGTGTTGCGCCCATCCCTGTGCCGTCACTAGCGGCCGACGTAATTGGGGCACATCGTCCGTGGACCGGCTTAGACGAGCTTGTTTATGTTTCAAATATTGTTCATACCGCCTCCCGCCCAGGCCGGCCCGCCATGCCAGCCCGCCAGCCCGCCAGCCCCCCAGCCCCCAGTCCGCCAGCCCGCCACTATGTGTCTTTGTAGTACTTGGCCAAGCGAAGTTATTTTCTTGTTTGTGTTGATGTCAACCAAAATTAAAATACCATTAGTATTGTAGGCGCGTTCAATGTTAAATAATCAGTGAGTGAGTCATTAGACTCATGCAATTTGATCTAACCTGCTTTGTGTGCTTCTGCCACCAATTAGTTCATGCGGCCTAGCGCCGGCCGGCACCCACCCACTACTGTTAGTACGTGCAACATGCCGACGCTACTAACTACGACGTACTAACAGTAGTGGGTGGGTGCCGGCCGGCGCTAGGCCGCATGAACTAATTGGTGGCGGAAGCACACAAAGCACGTTAGATCAAATTGCATGTAAATTTGACTTTCGCAAAATAACGCCTGAATCTATTAACTATTCATTGGACTCGCTCATTAGAAATTTTGTACTTCAATCCATGCATCCATTAGGATTGGCGGGATCCGCTACCCAAGCCTGAGGATTTGGCGAAGATATGGAATCTTACATGGGGCGACTGTTATTCAGACCTTCAAAAGTCAGGAGGAAAACCAGCCCTTCTGTAGATTACAACACACGTCTTTCGAAGTACAATGCCTTGGACGTGCGGGTTTCCTCACGATGGTTTCCTCCACCGCCGTGCGAGTGATAAATATGTACATAAATCCGATAACGCGAATTTAGCGGAAACATGTCTCGCCAGGATTCGAACCGGCGACCAGGCGGTCCACAGGCCGGTTGCTTAACCACTGGACTATCACTGCTCTTAATTTTCTATATCAAATGTTCATTTCAAAGACCGTATGAAAAACGGATCTTTTGTATGATCATTGGTGTCTGTCCGTCACAGCAAAAGGAGAATACCCATTGTTGTACGGAGTTTAGGTTCAATATTATTCTTGTTGTACACAAATGTAACCTGCTGCAATCTGTAGAGCTTCAACTACGTATCCGAGTAAAAATAACATTGTTTATAAATAGCTCCGGAATTACGAGAAAACGATAATAAAATTCTTCATTTTAGGTGCATGAGCAATGAGCATGCCTCTTTGTATTGGTCTGGATGCATTTAAGAGGGGTAGGGCGCACCAAAGCAGCCCATCTGCACTTCCCTCATCCTCACAGAAAACTGCAGCCAAATAACAACTCCCTATAGTGTTATTGTGTTCCTGCGTGTAAGTGGGGTCACTAGTAAGTTCCTAAGGAGTTGCTGTGTTGACAGCAGAGGTGGCATCGCGCGTGTGATACCCAATGTATTGCAAGCGTTCATAGGCTGCGGCAACCGCTTTACATCAGGCGGGCTGTATGCTTGTATGTCACCCGACATAGTATATATAAAAAATAGACCTGTTCGAGACATGCCGCATCACTATTACCTATTATGTGCATAGTGTTGTGTATATGCTTCAGTACTTTATTTCAAGTGAGATTCCTTGCTGGGTAGATTGATAAAACCGAACGGCATATGACTCTGCCCTTATACATCTCGCTGTTTTGTTTATATAGGTGTATATAAATAGTTTCTTTGTCTCTTTGTAAGTGCCCGTGTCACCTGTATTCATAAACATCATCGTCATTTCAGTCCATATTCATCCACTACTGGACATTGACACCACCCCAGAGCTACTTGCCTCGATCCTGAGCCTACTGTATCCATCAAGTCTCTACAAATTTCTTGATGTAGTCGCTACATCTAGTGGGAGCCATCTCACTGACGACGAGCTCGGTGGCTCAGTCGTGAAAGACGCGACTTTGACACCAACAGTCGTGGGTTCGATTCCCACACAAGACAAACATTTGTGAGCATGAACATGTCTGTTTGTCTTGGTTTGGATGTTGAGAGGTAGGGCGTATCAAAGCAAGTCTGGGGAAGTACCTCCACCTTAAAGACAACCGTAGCCAAATAACAACTCCCTAGAGGGTTGTTGTATTCCTGCGTGTGAGTGAGGACACCATTAAGCTCCCAAGGAGTTGCTGTGTAAGCAGCAGAGGAGGCATCGCGCGAGTGATATATGTTACAAGGGTTAATAGGTTCCGGTAACTGCTTTACATCAGGTGGACCGTATGCTTGTATGCCTCCTGACGTTGTATAAGAAAAAAACACTAAACTAGTACGGAGATACGGTCCGAGAACCTTTTTTCCCCAGCGGTTATCGGTTCAACAAGCAATGGCCGGCCCACTGACATTTCAACTTGCTCGGTTACATTAGTTCTACAGCGGATATCCTCAATTCTAATTATATCACGCAGGGAATCCGCGAGCATAGCTTTTTCCACTGCACGGTGATCGACCTTGATTTCTCCATTCTGTCCGTAGTGAAGGGCACGTAAATTATGAAGCTTTAATCGACTAGTTGTTAGAATAAACAGTCAAAAGTACTAACCCATGGTACAGGAGAAGAGAGGACAAGAAGAACACGCAGGCCAGGACATCAGCTCGGCCTACTACGCCGGTTACCTGCAACAAATGATAACACAATTGTACACAACACCGTCATTTGATGAACTTTTTATTAGGCGTTAGTGCTTGAGTATTTTGAAGTGAAAACTTCTGTAGATACATTGGGTAATTTGAGATGGAGAAATAGCAGTGAACTCGAGTGACCCTCACGCTCAGATATATACATATATATATATATAGATGTGTGTGAAAAATTATCTCGCTATTATTGAATTTTATAATATTAATATGTGTTTATAAATTTCTTTGTATTATGTTGATAATAATCATTCTTTTTCATTTAAAACTGCGCAATAAATGAATAATATTATATTAATACTTTGATGAAAATAATTTCTAATAAAAAATACTTCCTAAAAATATATTTCTAATTTTGACAAGCTCGGTGGTGGATAGAATAGTAATGGCGATTTTAACACCAAGGCTGTTGGTTTGAAAATTGAAAAGGATATACTATACAAAAAATAGGTACATAGCCTATTATCGCTTGCGATAAATTAATTATCACTCGCGTGATGCCTCCTCTGCTGTTTACACAGCAACTCCTTGGGAGCTTACTGGTGACCTCACTCACACGCGGGAACACAACAACCCTCTAGGGAGTTGTTATTTGGCTGCGGTTTTCTTTGAGATGGAGGTACTTCCGCAGACAAGCTGCTTTGACGCGCCCTACCTCTCTTGAAAAGTTGATGAGTGTGGAAGACGCGAAAGAGGTATATTTAATAATATATTTATTTATTTAAACAGTATTTACCATATATAGGGTACAAAGGCGGATTTAATAGCATTCTCTACCAGACCACCTCATGGAAGTGTACAATACAAGAAATCGGGGCACAAATGAAGAAAGCAAATTCATTAGATATAATTAATTAAAATTACTACAGACAGTAAATATACATACATATTAATAACTGTATAATACATACGGTAGTATACACATACATACTTATACATACATATAGATAATATCAATCTGACGATGATTAATGGCAAATTGTCCAGAAGGTAGGCATGGATTTTCTTCTGAAAACCTATGTTCGGATCGATACACCTGGCGTGCGATAGTCATTGCCTACCCCAATGGGAGACAGGCGTGATGTATGTATGTATGTGTATGTAGGCATGCTCGTGGGTTCGATTCCTACACAAGTCATTCGTGTACATGAACATTTCTGATTGTCTTGGTCTGGATGTTTTTAATAATGGCTAGGCGCCTCTAAGCAGCCCGACTGGGGGACGTCACAGTAACCCGCAGCAAAATCACAACTCCCTGGAGGGTTGTTACGTTCCTGCGAGTGAGTAAGGCTAGGAGTAACCTCCTAAGAAGTCGCTGTCGCTACTTATAACAATCCTCCAGGGAATTGTTACTTTGCTGCGGTCCTGTGTACACTTTCCCAGATGAGCTGCTTCGATGCAGCTTATCTTTCTTAAAAGTTAAAAGTGTTCAGTGAGACTACATCAAATCAATAATGTCTTGTATTCGCAATTGAGTCCTCGCGGGCACTTACGCAGGACGTTTTCAGGAACACCGTTTCTATATGAAATCTATATGTTTGTCTCTGTGTGTCTGTTGCTTTTTTTCGAATATTCGAGTTTTGACTTCAGATTCGGATTCAGCATAAAAAAGTAGAATAGGAATGTCTGAAAAACCAACCTCCTATCTCTTAAGGAATATGGTCAAATGGCCGACAAAGTTTAAAAAAAAATAATTAAATTGTTACATAATTGACGAGCCAGATGTTCCTTTGGCAATGCAAGCTTGCGCATTCTCAACTGGCTTTTTATTAAATTTTATCGCGTCTTACTACCAGCATTGCGCAAATGACCATCCAATCGGGCGTTTCTGCCCTGATTAAATATTTTAATACCTATTCCGATTTATCAAATTGATTTCCAGAGGAAGCCTACTGGTTCCCTTGCTTCCTATTGCCCTTATGCAATGTATTCCTTGCTATATCACAATTAAAAAAAATTAAAATATCTCTCAATGCAAAATAAAGGTTGATTTAGCAACGTTTAAAATCTTGAAATAGCTTTAGTTAAATCACTGAGGTTAGAACCGATCTGCGCGCTGAGTCCTGTGTCCCCTAAACATTTAATCTATGCGCACATTAGGCTTGTATCAAGCAATTAAGGAGCCTTAACTGCATAAGGATTTGGGTTATTCGTTTTAAACGAGAGAATTTCCCCTTAAGTGCCCATTACGCGTATAATCGAAGCGCTAGCGAGCTTTAACGTTTAACATAGTTCAGTGCGAGTGATAGCGGCTAGAGGGCAACAAGGAATGTGGATCAATGTAACGAAATCATTATCAGGCAACTGGTTTATAAAACTTTGCGCCCGGCAGATGTGAAACATCTTAGAGAATATTCGAATTTTTATTAAATAAAAATCAATAACTAGATATAGGATAGATATAGTAAACAGCTCATGCAGAGAAGTAATGGAGAGTTTAGTATGTGCACGCACTCACGCAAGGGAGTCGAGAGTGGCGGCGTAGAGACGAGGAAATGAGAGGACGTCATGCCATTTGCCGTATACGGTTCGATTTTACTGTCAAGGCGCGCCAATAGATGTTTTACATCAAAAAACAGGTCCGGAGATAAATACCTTAACCTAACATACAACATACGTCGCATTCGACGTTATAATATCATAGTCTTAATCTCCTTTAATTCCGTGTCGTGTTGGTGACGTGAAGGCAAATGTCCTCGGATCTTCCAAAGTACGATTGTCTGCAGTCAGAATTCGGCCTTCATGAAGATCGGCAGATGATTTTCTTTATACAACATCGGAAGGCATACAGGCATACGGCACACCTCATGTAAAGTAGCTTATGAACGCTTTTAATACATTAAGTATTACTCGCGAGATGCCGTCTCTGCTGTTAACACAGCCACTCCTTGTGAGCTTACTGGTCACTCACAAGCATGAACACAAAAACCTCTTGGGGAGTTGTTATTTGGCTGCGGTTTTCTGTGAGTTGGAGGTACTTCCCCAGACGGGCTTTGCTTTGATGCGTCCTACCTCTCTTAAAATGTGTCGGAACTTTGACCACAAACGAGCCGAAATTTACTTTCTGACGAGATTTCAATCGCTGGCCTCTAAGAGCGAAGCTGATCTTCTTCACATGCTCTGCAACCTCCTCGCCCTTTGTAGACCAGTGTAGTCAGGAAATGTGCAACGGCGTCGATGGTACGGGTGTTTCCATGCGCAACTGATCCATCCGTGCGGTGCCGCAGTAGTTGCGACTGAACGGTTTCTTCCTCTTCTTTCTTTCTAGTTTTATAAAGCCCTTCTTATTACAATTGCCCGGCTTTAACATAGATAAATAGATGAAGAATCAGATTTTAATGAGCTCGGTGGCGCAGTGGTGAATGCGTCGTTACTTTTTCATTAATGCTCGTGGGTTCGATTACCACACAAGGCGAACATTTGTGTGCATGAACATGTCTGTTTGTCCGGGTCGTTTTTAGGAGAGTTAGAGTCCATTAAAACAGACCGTCTGAGGAAGTACATCCGCCTCGCAGAAAACCGCTACCAAATAACAACTTTGTAGAGGGTTCTCGCGTTCCTGCGTGTGAATGAGGTTACCAGTAAATTTCTAAGGAGTTTTTTGCGTTTGCAGCAGAGGTGGCATCGCGCGAGTAATACTTAGTGTAATACAAGCGTTGATAGGTTACGGTAACCACTTTACATCAGGTAAACCGTATGCTTGTACGCCTCCCGTCGATGTATAAAAAATCTAGATTATCAATCTTTGAAGATAACTGAATCTTTTTTGAGTTTGTCTTCTTCCGTCAGTGGTTGATCATGTAAAACTGTCGCTGTATCCAACTATTAACATTTGGCGACGCCTGTCACGGCATTTGGTGTCCTGGCTGCTCCAGTTACACCATGCCACATAACTGACTAGACCAGAGGGAGACTTTGTACAGTCGTCGTCTGCGTGGGTACCGCTGTCTCACCTATTTCTACCGCCAACCAGCTATATTTATATTGCTGTGTTCCGGTTTGAAGGGCGAGATAATAATATGGCAGAGAAATTACTGGGTACTGTGACTAAATATCCTTAGGTCACAAGATTGGCAGCGCGCGAGTAACATCCCCGTGGTGTTGCGAGCGTTAGTAGGCTGCGGTGACCGTTTACTATTTAATGCGGGGCGCATGCTTGTTTGCCAATCTAGTTGTATAAAAAACCCCTGCCGCACGAGAGGTACAGCATATCAAAGCATCCCGGCTGGAAAAGCACTCCCAACTCACGGACAGGCAAATTCCAACTTCGAGAGTATTTTGTGGATCTTGTATTGGAAGCGTTTATACTCGTATCAACCCTTATCAAGCGGGCTGCATGTTTATTGTCTCCTGACGCTGTATAAAATAAATAATACTTCTCTAAGCAACAATTTCAACGCCGTCAAAACATAAACGCGTTCGTTTATAACTTAGACCACGCCAGAGACAAAAGGTATTAGGCAGTTTTTAAGAAGAAACAGTCGGAGCAGATTACGCCCCATTTTGATATTTAATTAATACGCAATTAGCCCGTTATCAATGTAAACGGTTATAGAGAAAGTTCCAGTCATTAACTTTAATTTCACTGTTGTTTCAGAGCGAAATAATATTACAAAAATTATCTTGACTTAGCCAAGATAAGTGCTTTGTGTGAGACAAGATATAAAGGTTTTATCACTACTTCAAACACAAACTGTTGTACCACTTTGTTTACACTGCCTTATTATTTTATTTACGCTGTTTTATCACTTCATTTACAGTTGAGAAGGTTTGAGATGCTTTTGACGAGCTCGGTGGCGCAGTCGTGAATGACGCGACTTTGACACCAACGCTCGTGGGTTCGATCCCCACACAAGACAAACATTTGTGTGCATGAACATATCTCTTTGGCATGGTCTGGATGTTTAAAGAGAGGTAGGGCGCATCACAGCAGCCCGTCTGGGGAAGTGCCTCCACCTCACAGAAAACCGCGGCCAAAATAACAACTCCCTAGAGGGTTGTTGTGTTCCTAGGTGTGAGTGAGGTCACCAGTAGGCTCCTGAGGAGTTGCTGCTGTGTAAGCAGCAGAGGAGGTATCGCGCGAGTAATACTAAATATATTACAAGCGTTTATAGGCTACGGTAACTGCTTTACATCAGGCGGGGCGTATGCTTGTATGCATCCCGACGTTGTAATAAAAAAAATGGTTGTCTGTAAAGTCGGTTTACGGACAATAATGTTACGTGATAACGTCATAAGAAAACATTCAACAGTTGACAAAACAGTTCACGTGTAGGTTGTGTGCTGCCGCTGTCTCTCTTCTACTCGGACGCATCGGCCGATGGAGTGGAAGAGAGATAGATGCGTCACAAGCCGAACGTTTAGGTCGATCGTGCCTCTCTATCGCTTGTTCCGCGCTCTCGCTTGCACGCTCGGCTCAGGCGGAACGTGACACTTTTTCGTGCATGCAGTCGGCGTTCATCGATTTATAAGATGCTATCACGTCAAAAAAACTACTTTATCTTTTCATTTACAGTAAATGTACTCGTATAGCTTTTGAGTAAACATACATTTTCAATGTGATTTCTAAACTCTAGAGGTTATTGTTACGTCACATGTAGCAATTATTTTAAATTCTGTATAATTTTAAACTTTCACAGTTGAAAATATCCCAATTTTCGCTTGTCACAATTAAAATAGCTCACAGTGATGGGGCGGCGTCCACGGCACAATTAATAAATCCGGCTGATTGTCCTAATTAATATTGCGGAACGTGCCACACGTACAGTCGGCAATTAGCTCGCGATGGCAGCTCGGAGTGTTGTTAATTGAGGTCATTTTTTATTGATTGGAAATTGGACGTTTCTTTCAAAATAACAGTGTTTTTGTCGCGAAGTGTGGCTAGCTACATATTGAAAACTTAAGCTCACAACAGCAAAAACATTTTTGTTTGTACGATGTCGGGAGGCAAACAAGGCGATGTAAAGTGCTTGTGGTAGTTTACAACTACTTACAATAAAAGGAGCATCGCTCAAGCTTTGGAATTCCCGCTGCTAACTCACCGACCGCCTATGAGCTTACTGGAAATCACACGCACTCGCTCTGTGATACAAGAACCTTGCACTTTTATTTGGCTATGGTCTTTTTGTTATTATTATACCACCAAGGTGGCAGACAAGCACACGGCCTGCCTGATGGTAAACAGTCACCGTAGCCTATGGACATTTGCAACACCAGGGGTGTCACTCATGCGTTGCCGACCCTCTAAAAACCTCTTCGGGCCTTTCTTTAAGAGCCCCATGCTGTGATCCCTCGGGAAAACCTCGGCTGGAAGTTCATTCCACGACTTGCAACTTCTCGGAAGAAAACTTCTCTGGAACCGCACAGTACGCGACCATTGTGGTTCCAGCATGTGAGGGTGAACTCCCAGGCGTCTGCGAGCGGTGCGGTTATAAAAAGTAGCTGTCGGCATCATATCAAACAATTCTTCTACAAGGTGGATATACTTCCACAGTCGGGTTGCTTTGATGGGGCTGCTTTCATGGTCTTACCTATTATATGCGTTTTAGCGATACCATACTGTACAATCGTATTATCTCGAAAACTAAATAAGTCGTTTCCGAGATATCATATCTTAGAAACTGCCCAACCAGTGGACTACTTAGAAAGCACAAAATAAAAAATAGTTTAAACTGAAAGAATTGGTTATGTTTTATCAGACCGTGATATAAAGAGCTCTGAAGACCAGCCAGCGAGAATGGGAAGACTTAAAGAAGGGGGTGAGTTATGCAAGCGTTGAATAATATGGCACTTGGTTCTCTGAATGGTACAGATAGATGGATAAACCTTTCATAAAGACTAACATTTTTTTTTTTTGAGAGAGTAGTCCTATCGAGTAAGAAATAATTACGAAAAATGTCAAATAATTGCAAACTGCAATGCTTGACTTATAAGGGAGGCGCATGCCACTCTTCAAAGGCAAATATCGATCACATAAACAGGTTTTGTTAATTGGAAAAGTTGACAGAATAACATTTGTTCTCTCCTGAAACATACATTGAAATTTGATTTTTTAAGAAACTAACTAGGTAAAATTATATTTAAAGGTGATTAATATATTTAGGCGGTATGTTGCGAATATCATATTAGATTTAAAATTAATATTTGATTTAGAGGTCATGCGAACTAGCGCTGGCCGGCACTACGTTGTATTCCGACGCTGCTATGACTGCTCGGGCTGTCGCTGCCTCGACACTCGTGGTCGCCTCTGTGATTGTAAGAATTGCTGTGTTCGCAGTAGGGACATATACGAGCGATACTTCTTAGCGTCTGTAGGATATGGAAACAACTTCCTTTCTTCCTTGTTTCGTTTGTTTGCCTTGTTACCATCTGGTATAAAAACATGGTAGGAATCCAAACAGATCTGGCAGGACGGCCGCAACTGCGGTGAATGCTACTCCACGAAACTTGGTACCCCAATCACCGATCATCTATCTGTAACATTTATTATCGCTTCACCCCTTTTATTCCCCCCATAAATCTCTCATCCCAGTTTAATGGGCGATTAACTAAAAATGAAAGTCTAGCTCGAAGTCGCCTGATATAAATTGCATCGCTTAACTTTTCAAATTAAACCCTCTCGGGGACTCTGCAATCGGCTGTCTAATAGGAAAACTTGTAGGATCATTGCCTGCCGATAGCTCACCTATATTGTTTGTCTTGTCCTCTTGTTTGTTCATTACTGTTTTAAAAGTTCTATTCTAAGCTGTGGTGGAGTGTGAAATAGATTTTCTGCCTCACTACTTGGTAAAAAAAAACGAGGTGTGGCTGTATCGTGGATGGTTGTGAGTTTTACGGGAATACGTCTCGTAATTGATAAACCTTTTCACCAGAGGGAGACTTTGTACAAAAGTCGTCTGCGTGGGTACCTATTTCAGTCGCCAGGCAGCTATATTTATATAGCTGTGTTCCGGTTTGAAGGGTGAGACATGGCTGAGAAATTACTGGGTTCACAGAACCCGAAACAGCCTTAGGTCACGAGATTGGCAGCGCGCGAGTAACATCCCCGTGGTGTTGCGAACGTCAATTGCCTGCGGTGGCCGCTTACCATCTAATGCGGGCCGCATGCTTGTTTGCGAATCTAGTTGTAAATAAAAAACGGAAGTAAGTAACTGGCGGCGCTTGCCACCGACGCGCGCGATGTTTTTTTTATACTACGTTGGGAGGTATACAAGCATACGGCCCACCTGATGTAAAGCGGGTACCGTAGCCTATTAACGCTAGCTATATATTAAGTATCACTCTTGCGATGCCTCCTCTGCTGCTTACACAGCAACTCCTTGGGAGGTTACTGGTGACCTCACTCACACGCAGGAACACAACAACCCTCTAGGGAGTTGTTATTTGGCTGCGGTTTTCTGTGAGGTGGAGGTACTTCTCCAGACGGGCTGCTTTGATGCGCCCTACCTTTCTTAATAAAATATCACATAAAAAAAGTATCACAGTCCTCACTTAACGTAATGAATTCTTTGATTCTTTAGCTATCAAGTGGTGTAATTAAATTTTGGATGTCAATGACAGATATGTAGCTACGACACCAAACACTATCCTCCGATCTTGTTATCATCAGTTTTCTGACTTGCCTGCCACTACGGAAACAAATGATAATATAAATAATATAAGCCATAAGGAACACGGTTATTTAACCTTCTGTCATTATCATCCATTTGGATGAATATGATAGAGAGATGTTCTAAAATATTACATGAAATGGCGACCATAGTCCTCGTCTCCGGCTTGATTTTCAATTTAATATCTTGTATACCGATCAACGTAGGTAACTTGTATCACAGTACATGTATGGCTTTTGCAGTACAGAACTTTTCATTGACAATAATATACTTGAATTTATTAATGATACTGTATTTCTTGGAAATACAATAGACTCACAATTGCAGTGGGGCCCCCACATAAATAAATTGGCTAGTAAACTCAGCTCTGCCGCATATGGAGTTAGGAGAATTAGACAATTGATGGATGAGGCTGCTGCTCGCTTAGTCTATTTCAGCTACTTTCACAGCTTTATGTCGTATAGTATACTATTGTGGGGAAAAGCGGCTGACATTGAGACATTTATTATATTACAAAAGAGAGCCATCCATTCTATTTATAACATGTGCTCCAGGGAATCACTTAGATAACTATTCAAAGAAATAAATGTTCTCACTGTTACATCTCAATACATTTATGAGAACATAATGTATGCTTGTAAAATATAGTCGTTTTCCAAATATAGTGAAAATCTTAGAAGCAGGAATAGATTGCGTATGCCTGTACATCGGCTTGCTAAGACTAGTAGATCTTTTGTAAATTGTATTCGACTCTATAATAAATTACCTGAAACAATTCTGTCCTTGCGTTACAATATGTTCAAAAGGCATCAAAAATGCTGTATGTAAGAAGGGTTATTACAGAATCAATGAATATCTGACTGACGGAGATGTCTGGATATGATTCAGCACATGTATATCTTTAAGAGGGTGTATCCGAGATATTGTTGTTTTACTCATTTTTCAAACACGATTAGGAAGCGATGAGCGTAATTGATTAAAAAAAATTGCTACTTTCGAAAGATAAACTCTTCCTTAATTGCAGTAAAGAGTAAAAACATTAATTTTATTGACGGTTTATTAATAACCTCGAAGACGAGCTCGGTGGCTCAGTCGTGAATGACGCGACTTTGACACCAACGCTCGTAGGTTCGGTTTCCACACAAGGCAAACATTTGTGTGCATGAACATGTATGTGGGAATTTTGAATTGTATCCGAATGTATGAAAGGTTGTATAATTGATGATGCGTGAATCCGAATGTGCTGTGTGAAAGAGATTGAAAGGTGTGCGAGAGAGAAGGAAGACGAATGGACGACGAACACGACGAACGACGTACTAGTTTAGCTCCGCTGTGTAAAATAGTAATAATACATTTCTGAAGTCTTTAATAAATCAGTTATACGTGCGCGATTTGTTTTCTATATAATTCCCGCTCCCCACATGTATGTTTGTCTTAGTCTGGATGTTTTAAGAGAGGTAGGGCGCATCAAAGCAGCATCCTGCGTGTGAGTGAAGTCACCAGTAAGATTTCAAGGAGTTGCTGTGTAAGCAGCAGAGGAGGCACTGCGCGAGTGATACTTAATATATTGCAAGCGTTAATAGGCTACGGTATCCGCTTTACTACATGAGGTGGGCCGTATGCTTGTATGCCTTTCGACGTACTACAAAAAAAAGTTGAGAGTTTGATGGATCATCTTTCCATCAAAACCTGGAGGTCGAAGAAAATTACCATCACGATTCTTGATTAATTGGAAATAAAACGCTACAAACTACTATAAATATAATTAGATTCTTGAATTATTTATCTAAGCAGTAGAGTATGTAGGTAGTAATTCAAAGCCTTAACGTTCTTCAAATTCTATATTAACTTGAAATTAATAATACAACGATAACCCGCACAACAATAATAAACTTAGCGTAGCTCTCTCTGGACCAAAAACAATGACCCCCTCTTTTTTAATTTTTCTAGGAAGCACTCAGTGTTGACATCACAAAATGATTTTTCTACATAATGACAAATATTAAATTCTTAACAGTCGGCCATCCTGATAGCTCGTCTGACCCAGACGAGAGCAAATTACTATGGCAATGTCACTTACTGTATCATATCAGAGCTTAATTATTATTTTTACTAATGTGTAATACAAATGTATAAACTTAACACACAAACAGAAGGATGAACCAAAAATTAACAGTTATACCTAACATTATTCTAAATATTTTCTCATAATAACACAATAAAATTAACAGTATGTTTTTTTTAAATCTTACATTATAAAGACATCAATTCAAATAAAGACTGTAAAATGATGAAACTTATATGGTAGTTAACTTATTTAACTAACAGTATAAATGTAAATAACAAATATCTAATCAACATTTCTATATTTTCTGCTCTCTATCTTCATGTTCAATTATTGTGTATCAAAGTGGTTACAACATTTAAGGTTAATTTAAATTTTAGTATATAATCTTCTTCCTTAGAAGAAAATAATAACATAAAAATTATAAACACATCCTTCTTTATTGCTATTCAGTCTTATTCCCATTTATATTATACTAAAACAAATTCGTCTCCGGCCATCCTTTCACAATAGAATGTCCTCATTCTCAGTGATTACCAAAACCATATCAAACATACAATATTACTAAATTGAATACAGATTACAATGTTAATACTTATACATCTCTTCTGATTTTCTAATTACTGATTATTATTAAAATATGATAAACACAACAATTTTCTACAAAATAGGATTCACTGTGATTTATATGTCACTTTATATCACTTTGCACGTACATTACACTTTCTATCAATTCACATTAATTGGCCATGTGAGCTGCTACAATGTTGCAATGGTAAATATCACTTGCAGTAATACTGGAAAATTCAGTATCGGGCATCATCATCACGATACTGCATCACGTGAATATACTTGGCCGCACAAGAACTGCAGCCTCAACCCAAGTAGAGAAGTATGAATATGGGCGCCGCTTGCTCACATAAAGAGCTACGACCTCAACCCATGTAGTAAAGTATGTTATGGGCACCGCTTGCCCACACAAGGAGCTACGGCCTCAACCCGAATATTGAGATATAAGGGCACTGCTTGCCCACACAAGGAGCTACAGCCTCAACCCAAATGTAAAGATATGTGGGCACCACTTGCCCACTTGGGACTATGGCATCAACCCAGCAGCAGGCTGCTGTCACTCAAATGACGCGACTTCAACCCAGCAGCAGCAAACTTGTTCGATGTTGCCTTTTTATTACCTTATTCATATGGATAGGATATGACAGGGCTAACATAGGGGTTAAGATAGGAATTACAATTGTTAATATTAATGATTTAATAAGGATGCACTGAATATTGAAGTGTGGAATTTATTTATATAACACTATTCACTCTCAACTCCTTCACTGTCTGACTCTTTACTGTTAAAACTTATCCAAGGTTTAATTTTATCCACTGAAAAGATATTTCGGTAACTTTTCTTTGAATAACCTTCTATGCTGGTCACTTCATATCGATCATGATTAAACACTGCAGTCACCTTGTATGGTCCACTGTATGGAGGAATCAATTTATTACTTTCACCTGGATTCCTTGTATTCTTTTGAACCATTACTAAATCTCCAACACTGTATGTCAAGGGTTTGGACCTTTTCTTGTCGTATCTTAATTTCATATCATTCTGTTTTTTCTTTATAGTTAAGTTAACTTGTTCTCGTATCTTTTCAATTTCATCCACCTTAATTTCTCCTGGACTATTTATATCATATAAATGACTTTCACTTACATTGACACTTGTTCTACCAAACAGAACCATACTCGGACTTTTTCCTGTTCCCTGATTAACAGTGTTATTTAGACTCCATTGTACCTGTTGAAGATGCAAATCCCAATTCTTATCATTCTCTCCATGACATATAGCCATTAATGACGTAAGAATTGTCCGGTTATACCTCTCGATCTGACCGTTAGCTCTGGGCGTCGCTACTGCATTAAGGATATGCTTTATTCCTAAAGATTCCATGAATATTTTGAAGTCTTTAGAAGTAAAACTTGTACCTCGATCTGAAATTAGAGTTTGAGGTATTCCAAAGATGCCAAAGACCTCTTTTAGGACAGCAATGGACGTCTTGCTCTTCGTATTCCTAACAGCTCTCAAAAGAATAAACTTCGAAAAACTATCAATTATACCAAGAATATAACAATTGCACTTTTTACTTGTGACAAATGGACCTAAATGATCTATATGAAGACATTGAAACGGAATCTCTGGCTTCGGTACTGGGTGAAGAAACCCCTGTTTTTTGCCCCCGGGCTGTTTTGAATATGCACAAGGAATGCAAGCGCGTACGTATTTTTTGACAAATTGAGTCATTCTCGGAAACCAATAGTCCCGTTTCATCTTAGCTAATGTTTTATCATAAGAAAAATGGCCAGCCTCATCATGGCACAGTTGACAAATTTTCCACCTAGCATCAGAAGGCACAGCCCATCGTAAGTCCCCGTCAACCTTACGAAATATTTTTCCATCTTTTAAATCATAGTTAGCACGAATATCTTTTGCTTCTTGACTTTTTATATCCAAAACTGCTTTAATACTTTTTAAGTATGGGTCACTTAGCTGAACTGCCTGCAACCAATGCACTTCACCTATATGTTGCACCAATAGTATTTCATTATCTTTGCTTTGTATTGAGTTCCGGCTTAATGCATCTGCATGGGCAAGTTGTTTACCGGGCCGGTATTCAATTGAGAATTTGAATTCTTGAACAAGCAACCACCAGCGAGCAATTCTCGGTATCAAATCTCTTTTTGTAAGAGTTGTGCGCAAGGCATTGCAATCAGTCACAATTTTAAATTCAACGCCAAGTAGGTAAACTCTAAAACGCTTGAGTGATTCCACCACAGCAAGTGTCTCCAGTTCATAAGAGTGAAACCGCTGTTCTTCGGCAGTTGTTTGTCGACTAAAGTAGGCAACGGCTCGCAGAGCAGATTTATTGTTCTCTCGTTGCAAGAGAATACCTCCCAATCCAGTTGAACTAGCATCTGTATGCAATTCAGTTTCAAAATCTGGGTTGTAGATTGCCAATACCGGTCGCTTAGTGAGCAACTCTTTCAATGTTTCGAAAGATTGAGTTTGTGCTTCACCCCAGTTCCATTTTGTGTTTGCTTTAGTTAATAAAGTCAATGGTCTAGCAATAGATGCAAAATTGCAAACAAATCTCCTAAAAAAACTACATAGACCAATAAACTGTCTCACCTCATGTACATTTTGTGGTGTTTTAAATTTAATTACAGCTTCAATCTTTTTTTTACCAGGTCGAACACCTTCTGAAGAGATTTCAAAACCTAGGTAGTCTATGGATCGTTTAAAGAAATTACATTTTGCTAAATTTAAAGTGAGATTAGCTTCTTTCAATAACTGGAGGACAGATTGCAACCTATCCATTCCTTCATGTACTGATTTGGCAGCCACAATTATATCGTCCATATATGCCAAAACGCCAGGGACTCTGTTTTTTTTAAGTAAGGAGATTATCATCCTTTGAAAAACTGCTGGTGCATTCGTCAAGCCAAAGGGCATCCGATTGTATTCATAGTGCCCATCTGGAGTCACGAATGCAGTCAGCTTTTTAGATTCCTCAGCAACCGGAACTTGATGATACCCAGAGGTTAAATCCAAGGTTGTGAAGAATATATGGCCAGAAAGGCTGTCTATCTGGTCATCAATCAAGGGCATTGGGTACTTTTCTTTAACGGTCTTCCTGTTTAATGCCCTATAATCAACGCACAGCCTTATATCTCCATTTTTCTTGGCTACTGTTATTATGGGACTTGCATATTCTGATGTACATTCCCGAATAATACCATTTGCCAACATATCACTTATAATTACATTCACTTTGTTTCGTTCACAATGTGAAAGCCTGTAAGGTCGATGAATTACCGGAATAGAATCTTTTAATTGAATATGCATTTCAGTAAGGGATGTTTTGCCTAGTTCGGCCAACTCGAATGCAAAACAGTTGCGGTATGAATTAAGAAGATGACATATCTTTTCTTTTATTTCAATCTCTAAGTCTTCATCTACATTAAGCTGTTCTACACCTATTGATTGTTCTGTTAACTTATCAATATCAATCTTATTAACTAGTGCTGTTGTATTAGAAGGTACCACTGGCATTTGTTCGTCAGATATTCTAGTAGTCCTGGCTAAAAGTGTTTTGCCGGGTAATATAAATGGCTGCGAATTAAGTCCTATTACTAATATCGATCCATTGCCCTCGGTAATTGAATAGACTCCGGGTAAAATAAAATACTCCTTATTCTTTTTCATGCAACAATCTGTTGTCACATATACAGATCCATTTATTTTATCTGAGGTATAAATAGGAACAGTTGTTACACCAAAAATATTAACATCTTTGCAACTGTAGATTAGTAATTTATCAGACTTTATAACCTTTTCCTTATAAAATATCAAAAAATCATCTGTCTTGTATGCTCTCACAACAGAGAGGTCAGTTAATGATTGACCAATAAGAATATCAGTACTAAGGTAACCTGATCCTACTACATAAGCATCTACAATTTCATCCAACCCATCTAATTGTATGTTTATCTTCACATGACCAATAGGAACAATAACACCATTTGCAAACCCTTTTAACTGTGGTAATCCAACTGTATCTATAATTAAACCTAACTGATTTGCTAAACTTTCTTTTAATAATGTGCACTGACTACCCAAATCTATGAAAGCTTTCACATTTTGTTTATTAACAACAACATTTTTATAATATTTGTCATTTACTTTGTCATCTTGACTAATTTTCAAGATATTCTTAACTGCACTGGTGCTAGTCTGCCCCTTTGTCGAGTTGTTATCTTTTAAAAGGTTACAATTTTGTTCCTTATGACCAAAACGGCGGCATTTCCTACATTTTAATATTTCCTTCTGGCAATTTGTTACTATGTGCCCTACTTCTCCACAATTATAACAGGACACAATAGGGCTCCTTTTATTAACTAAATCATTGGTTTTTTTTGTATGGTTTACTTCTCCCGAATAGGAACTAATAAGCGAGTTTTTTCTGGAATTATCAAAATAAGTTTTTGTTATATTTCTGAAATATTTCAGAACTTCTTCAGGCTCTTGAAAACTTGCACCCTGTACATTCATCCGAACATGGTGATCATAAATGCCATGACTAAGGCAGTCAACGGCCTGCCTGCCCTTCAATTCGCAACGGTTAATTAACATAATTTTGTCATAATAATATTCTTCCCATGATTCATTCCGCCTTGATTTTCTTGATAACATTTCAGATAATAAATCCCCATAATTCTGTTCACATGGAAATGCAGCTAACAATTTGTCCTGCCATTCGGCCCAAGAATACTTGACACTTGTCAGCCCATCATACCAGCGCTTAGCTAATCCTGAAAGCTTTGGTAAAGTATAAAATATTGTTTGACGTTCTGACCAACCATATACGAGAGCAGACTCATTGATCTTTCCTAACCAATCTTTCATTGTTTGTGATTTAGCCTGAGGGTCAAAGTTTGGAATAACGTGAGTTCCTTGAAATCCCAAAGCACCAGACGGCCCTGCACTATTCCTTTCACTTAGAGCACTCACTAGCCGTTCCAACATTGAAACATCAGAGTTACTATTATTGTATCTGCTTGAAGAATGCGAACTCGAAGTACATGATGAATGGCGACGATGATGATTCCTACGTTTTGTTGATTTTCTGTATCTATCTACAGACGAATCACTTGACGAGGATGATTCTGTGCTTGTAGAGAGGTGCTTTCTTTTTTTGTGTCTTTTTTTGCTATTTACATTTCTTCGCTCTTGTTTTTCATTTTTCTTAAATGGTGGCGGAGGTGAAGGAGTTCTACCTTCTGTTAATTTGTTGCTCATGATAACAGGAGTTAGGATATAAAGGATATGAACAAGAGTAAACAAGGCAAAGGCAATGGCAAAACTCTTACGGCGTGCGTTCCAAATTATCCAAGCTTCTGAACTATAAATATAATTAGATTCTTGAATTATTTATCTAAGCAGTAGAGTATGTAGGTAGTAATTCAAAGCCTTAACGTTCTTCAAATTCTATATTAACTTGAAATTAATAATACAACGATAACCCGCACAACAATAATAAACTTAGCGTAGCTCTCTCTGGACCAAAAACAATGACCCCCTCTTTTTTAATTTTTCTAGGAAGCACTCAGTGTTGACATCACAAAATGATTTTTCTACATAATGACAAATATTAAATTCTTAACACTACATAGGAATTTAGTCAAAACAATACAAATCTCTTTACGGGCGAAATGTAATTCCAAATGATTCGCGCGGTAACTGTCAGTAAAGCGATACAGTATTAATCATTAGGAACGTCAATTAAGATGATATCTCATTACGTAGCGAGAGATTACGTTAATTTACTAATAAATGAGTTTACACCCGATCCCGTCGTAAATCAGCGGTTACGGCGTCGCAATTTTCTCGCGCCTCGTTCGGCTCCCGTAACGAGCAGACATCGTGCTGAATTATAAATGCTCGGGACACGATGATGATTCACTAACAGGTGCGCTCCTTATAATTACTTGTATTGTAAATGGCGAGTGCGTGAATAGCAACAGAGGTAGAATTCTGTGGCAATTGTCTGATTATTGAAGTAATAAAAAGTATTGTTTAGCTGTAATCGTTAGCTGTAATATGTATACCTACACAATTTTATAGTTTGAGTACTGTCAAAATTGGTTCCGTGAATTTTTATATTAATGTGAAAATAATATATATAGGAACAGCAGATCAACATGCAATTTTGTTGATAAGTAGGAAGCAAACATACGATATTCTAGTTTTTTTTATACCACTAAAGTGGAAAACAAGCATACGGTCTGCCTGATGGTAAGCAGTTACCGCAGACTATGGACATTTAGTAGTCTTTAAGTTTTAGAAAGTATTTTTTCATAACTGTGAAAGTTTGTGGCATTAGAAATGAGTATTGCGCTATTATTTTATTTTATGACAAAAGAAATATATACAAAACATATTTGTCAAAAAAAAATTAACAATATATTATTGCATGCTCTGAACTTGGCTCACCTTTAATCTTAATCTTGCCACCTTTGTTTGTGCGAATTGGCGAACAATTGTGCATTGATAAGGTGAGTGAGACGATATTTTGCCATTTCATTAAATCTGTACCTTTCAAATTCCTTTTTCTTTTCTTTATGTACTGTTTGTCAATAAATGACTATTTTATAAAATCTACCGGTTACCTTTTAACAACTAAATATTGTATAAGTGACTATGTAATAGTTTACTTCAATGGACATTCTGTATTTCCTTTTCTCTTTGAGCTGAGCAGCTCATGTCTACAAATTAATTTTAAAATGTATACATATTTAATGAGGCTTTATGTTGTAATGAGAAATTAATAATAAAGATTCTTTAAACTGAATCGTGCTGGTTCCAGTCAAGATCGAAATTGAGAAAGAATTCTGATAAGATGGCCCAAAATCAGTTATTGAACAGTGATAGTCAAGAGGAATAAGATCCGCCCTTGTGACCAACAGGTCCTCGGTTCGAATCACGGCATGTAGCACTAAATTCGTTGGCATGTAGCACTAAATTCGTTGGCACGTAGCACTAAATTAGTTGGCATGTAGCACTAAATTCATTGACAGGTAGCACTAAATTAGTTGGCATGGAGCACTAAATTAGTTGGCATGGAGCACTAAATTCGTTGGCGTGTAGCACTAAATTCGTTGGCGTGTAGCACTAAATGCGTTGGCGTGTAGCACTAAATTCGTTGGCGTGTAGCATTAAATTCGTTAGCGTGTAGCACTAAATTCGTTAGCGTGTAGCACTAAATGCGTTGGCGTGTAGCACTAAATTCGTTGGCGTGTAGCATTAAATTCGTTGGCGAGTAGCACTAAATGCGTTGGCGTGTAGCACTAAATTCGTTGGCGTGTAGCATTAAATTCGTTGGCGTGTAGCACTAAATTCGTTGGCATGTAGCACTAAATTCGTTGGCGTGTAGCACTAAATTCGTTGGCGTGTAGCACTAAATTCGTTGGCGTGTAGCACTAAATGCGTTGGCGTGTAGCACTAAATTCGTTGGCGTGTAGCATTAAATTCGTTGGCGTGTAGCACTAAATTCGTTGGCATGTAGCACTAAATTCGTTGGCGTGTAGCACTAAATTCGTTGGCGTGTAGCACTAAATTCGTTGGCGTGTAGCACTAAATGCGTTGGCGTGTAGCACTAAATTCGTTGACGTGTAGCATTAAATTCGTTGGCGTGTAGCACTAAATTCGTTGGCATGTAGCACTAAATTCGTTGGCATGTAGCACTAAATTCGTTGGCGTGTAGCACTAAATGCGTTGCGTGTAGCACTAAATTCGTTGGCGTGTAGCATTAAATTCGTTGGCGTGTAGCACTAAATGCGTTGGCGTGTAGCACTAAATTCGTTGGCGTGTAGCACTAAATGCGTTGGCGTGTAGCACTAAATTCGTTGGCGTGTAGCACTAAATTCGTTGGCATGTAGCACTAAATTCGTTGGCATGTAGCACTAAATTCGTTGGCGTGTAGCACTAAATGCGTTGGCGTGTAGCACTAAATTCGTTGGCGTGTAGCATTAAATTCGTTGGCGTGTAGCATTAAATTCGTTGGCGTGTAGCACTAAATTCGTTGGCGTGTAGCACTAAATTCGTTAGCGTGTAGCACTAAATGCGTTGGCGTGTAGCACTAAATTCGTTGGCGTGTAGCATTCAATTCGTTGGCGTGTAGCACTAAATGCGTGTGTGTTCCTGCCTATGAGGGAGTCCATCAGTAAGCTCTTAAGGAGTAGCTGTGTTAGCAGCAGAGGTAACCAATATACATCAAGTGTGCCGTATGTTTGTATGGCTCCTGACGTTAAATAAAAAAAAAGTGACTAAATTGACTAACAATTGTTTTTTATACTACGTCGGGAGGCAAACATGTGGCGCATTTAAGCAAGTAAAACTTTCACTTTATATATTATACGCTTACCTACAATGAATTACACTTTCTAACGAATTAAAAAAAGAGAAGGAAAAATAAAGTAGTAAAAACATGTCAGAAGACCAGAACATACAATAATATTTACATAAAGGTAATGACAATTAAATATATACAGTATTATAGTTACATGGAGAGGTAGTAAGTTTTTACCATATTTTTAAACGAGGCTAAGGATAGTGCACTCTGAGGTATAGACCTGAAATTTGGATATATTGTGTAGAATGTGGACCCAAAACGGAGTATACAGTAAAAAACTTTTTTAATTGTTTTCATGACGGGTACCTTAATAAAATATACTTAAACATATTTTTTTCTTACCTGAACATGTCATTATTTTAATCCATCAGCATTTCGAAAATGACCTGGCTGACGGGCAAAGAAAGAATGTGGAAAGAAACTTGCAGGTTTATGTATTTAGACATTAGAATAAGTAAACATCAGCGCATCGGTACAACAATAGTAATATTAAATAGTAAAAATAAAGACATATGGTTGCTTGTTTTGAACCATTTCCAGAACTCTAATCGCTTAAATATTCATTAATAATGAAAATTTAATGTCTTATCAGTAAGAGTTTATTCATGTTTTTTTGTTCTCTTTATCCCCGAGGGGAAAGGCAAAGGGATCTAGCTCATACAGCCAAGTCTTCAGTTCAGAACTATTTCAAAATTTTAATTCTAGCTTCAGGAATGGTGGTGACAAAATTCTTGGAAGGGTACCCATACGCAATCCTGCAGTTAAATACCACCCATAAAACGATAGTGATATTTAAAAGTGCATAAACCCATACGCAATCCTGCAGTTAAATACCACCCATAAAACGATAGTGATATTTAAAAGTGCATAAACGTATTATATTTGAGTTTTTACATTACTGTATAATTTCACAAGCATTTATGTTACAAAATATTATAAAAATTGTCACATAAAACTAATTTTATACTGAATTGAATAAAGTCAAATATAACAACAACGCCAGTACATAGTCAAAAGCACGGGAAAAAGCCGAGTTTTTTTTTTAATATATATATGGCAATAGTGTTGCTACTTTATGCCAGTGTCAAAGTCTTCAGTATAGGACCATTTGAAAATCTTAATTCTATGTTCCAGCTTCAGGAACTGTGCTGAAAAAATATTTGGGAAGGGTACCTAGACCCAATCAACCCAGTTTAAATACCACCCGTAAAACGATAGTGATTTTTACAAGGTGTTCTTGATGAACTTATTCACGTCTTCCAAAAAGTACATAAACGTGTTATATTTGAGTTTTTTCATTACTGTATAATTTCACTAGCACTTATGTTACATTATTTTATACTGAATTGTAAAAATTTCAAGTATAACAACAATGTCACTCGTCAAAAGCGCGGGAAGAAGTCAAAAGCCGAGTTTGTTAATGTCTTTGTCTTTTTGTATTTTTTTTTATTGAGAGGGCCCTAGACTCCAACTGACATCATAATTAGGTATTATGAAGTTATTTGGTATCGTTCCCGTTTCAATAAAACTGGATGTCACTGTTCTAAACTCTTGTAAATGTAAGTTATTGAAAATATGTAAAATGAAGATTGGTTTAATGTCAGCAGACTTGGGTCTTAACCTTGGTGTCAAGACAATGCTGTGAAAGTAGCTAAAATAGACAAGGAAGCACAGTTGTCACGTCTCTCAATTGTCTGGTTCTTCTAGCTGTACAGCGGTACTAAGCTTCCTGGAAAAAAAATATGCAAAAACAAAGGTTAGCTCAGTATCGAGCTTAATTTGTACCTTCCGGAAAGTTTGAGGTGAATTGATTTGCGACATCTTTGGCAAAGAAAATCTTACATGGTCTTTTTTTATACCACGTCGGTGTCAAAGTCGCGTTATTAACCTCAGCGCCACCGAGTGATACTTTTTATAATTACACGTAAAACTGTACTAATCAAGTTCGATTATTAATTACGAAGTCACTAGTTCTAACTACTAAAATTAAAGCTCTGGGGGTAATTAAACACTCAAAATACATCTACGTGTTCATCAAACAGCAGCACATTGTTAATAAGGCCCCAAGAGCACTTGGGTTTCTCATTAGATCATCTCCAGATTTAAAAACATATAAGCCATGAAAATCCTGTATTACTCTTTCGTGCGTACTATTGTCGAATATACTTCAGAACTATAGGATTCCATAGTTCTAAAGCATACTAGTATATATGAGCTATATGTGAACAGAATTGAATCAATTCAGAAAGATTTCAGAGATACCTTCAGTACAAATGCAGAGATTTTTCTCCAAATAATACCGTTTCCTCCCTCTTGAATTCCGCAGAAATATTGCTGATATAGTCTTCTTCAGTAAGGGACTGAATAATAATGTAAATTCTCCCCAATTACTCAGAGATATTAATTTCCGCATCCCCAACAGGCAACCTCGAAGATTTCAAGCTTCCCATGTTCCTACGTAGAATACTAATTATGGACAAACTCATTTATCTGTAGAGTCAGCGCGCAATTCAGTACTTTGTCATGTACCGTACCTACCGTAGATGTTGGTACCCTGTGGTAGAAATCTGTAAGCATCAGGCATTTGATGACCAATTCGTATTTTTAACCTTAAACAGAATTTTCGTTTACCTTGGTTATAGTTACATTAATAATTGTACCAAATAGATTATACAACTGTAAGTTATCCTAAGCAAATAAATAAAAGCGTTATCTAATTGTAAACAAAAGGTTCTAAAATAACTAATTACATACTCTTTTATAAACATTATTTTGTAAATATGTACTTGTAATACATATAAACCGCATAGCTACCCGTACCGCACTACCATGTCACCGGAAGAAATTAAGCCGTTGCGAGCCGGCTCGCAAGGCTTTACAACCGGAATCTCGCAAGGACCTGTACGATGAACGGGGCTTCATACAAGTGGACAGGAAGAAGAGGAAGCCCTCCAACCGCAATTACTGCGGCACCGCACAGACCGGATCGTCACAACTGCGCGTGGAAATACCAGCGATGCCGTTGTACGTTTCCAGACTACACTGGTCTACAAAGGTCGAGGAGGTTGTACACTATGTGAAGACGAAGACCACCTTGAGGGTCGAGCGACTGAAATCTCGCCATAAAGTAAATTTTGGTTCCTTAGTGGTGAGGGTTCCAACTCATCATCTGCCGGCCTTCACGAAGGAAGAATTCTGGTCGGAGGGAACCGTGTTTCGGAAGACCGTTGTCTAACATCACGCGCTACACTCTACACGGAATTAGTTTAAGTTAAAGTTAAGTTTATAATGTCATATATATTTTAAGTTAAGGTATATATCTATGGACCCGTGTTGTAAAACCTGTTCATTGAAAATAAAATTATTTGAATTTGAATATAAAACACCCAGTCTAACAGACAGACGTGTTTGTCAGATACTTAATTTGATATTTTGAGGGAATCGAACCCGTGGCACTTAAAGTTCTAGTAGACATCACCTGCTACTCAACTACTTGGTCGTAATGTTCCTACGAGTGACCAGTCAAGTTCTGGAGGTGCGTTAACAGCGAGGCTGTTACCGTATCGACATGGATATTGAGCCGTGTTCATGTTAATTCATCAATTTAACTACATACACACAATTTATATTACTTTCAGTGTTATTTCTGTAAACGCCTATTTATTTGATAACGGCAACAAGATTCATATTTTATAATTAGTTTACTCGCACTTGTTAAGACATTTTTCTTAGTGAACGTTAAAACATCTGTTTCTTTCAGTCCTATTTTGACGGTCTTCGAATACAAGTGGTGCGTCCTGTTAGCAATTTCGCTAGTTTCATTACCAAAAACCTAGATACTTCCGTACACGCCGTTTATTGCAAATACTCATAAGATTAGAAAAAAAATAACAAACGCACCCACACACACAGTCTAAAATATCATAATCTAATTTCTCATTTATCGACGATCTTCAAATGTCCACAACGCACTACCCTTAAACTTGCACTCTGAGTGAAGAAAGGGAACTGGTGAACCTATAAACAGGGAGGCTTGCACTTACCTAGCTCAGACACCAGGTTTCTCTTCAAAGTTAGACATTATACTTAGATACATCAATTATCTTGAAGAGAAAGACGTTAAACAATTTTTGTATTTGTGTTTCATCATTCGAACGACATTTGCCACCCGAAAAATAGTAAAGAAGGTCAACAAAATATACGTAAAATAATACATAAGGAAAATTCAGCTGTTCTTTGCCCTAAAAAGAGATTCCACCACATACACTATCATTTCGCTAGTCTGGTAAAATGTTGTTCACGGAGACCTCGTAAAAATGATAGAGACTGCCAGATAGGAGTTCTACGTTATACACCTTATCATTCGGAGGCACTGGGCGGCCTCGATGAGGATTTATGTACCATAAACGACACAGACAGGTAAAAGGAAAGTTGTGTCATGTCGCCGATTACATAGAAAAAAAATATCTGATTAGGAAATTTCATATTTTGTAGAGATTCGCGACTCTAAATGACAGACTTTTCCATCAGTTACCTGATACGTTTGTCAAGTACAAAACCTTTTGCCCAATGGCAAATGAAAAGTTAATTACAGACTTTGGAAGAATATTTCAATTTGTATGAACTGGCGTAATAACATAACGTGTTTAATTATTACAGAAATTTCGTAGTAAACTTATTTCAATTAATCCTAAACGGAAATGAGAAATTTCAGGTTCTCTCTGGGAATAGAAACAGATACGCGTTTTATTAATTATGTTTTTCTATATGAATGAGTTAATCGAAATAATTTATTAAATAATGATCACAAGGGATCACAATATCCGCTTTTTCCGTTGTTTCGAATAGAAAAAGTTGTTTAAACTTTTTCCAGGACAATCTTAATAATTTTTTTACGGTCTCTTACGGGTCGAAATAATTTGAAGTTCGTATGCGAAGAAATCTTTCAAATGGTAAAACATCGATTTAAAGCGTATTACGAATATAAACAATTAGGACGAATTTGAGAAGTAAATCTAAAATCTACTTGAAGGAGATGGCTTTTGATGGAGTTTCTCGGGAGCAGGTGTATTCGGCAGAATTCAATCACAGCCGCGAGCCGTGCCAACAATAGGGTTCAGCTTTTGTTAATTATAGCAGTTTCGAGTTTGGGACCAACAATGAAGGCGGTAATCCTGTTTGGTACAATTTTGCTTGCGTAGAACTTCGCTAGATGCAAATCTGGTGTATGGTACAAGTTAAGGTCAAATTGGCGTTGAAATACGTTGTAATATTAATTTTTGAAGATAAAAGATATTAAATGATATAGTGTATCTACCTTCATTGAAATTAACGCCTACGCCATAATACCAACTTGAATAAAGTCAGCTTCATAATTTTTACCTAAAACATTTGATTATTATTGTAGATAGAGGCCTTATCGCGATTTGTTTAAGGGTCAGTTAATGGCAGACATGTCTGCTTTTAACTGATATCTGCAACGTCGCCGAAATATCGGGGAAATATAAAAACAAATCGCGATAAGTCCCGTACATACAATAATAGTGTAAACAATTGGGAAAGTTTAAAACATTTGATTTTTTAAACAATAATTTATGTGGGAAGTTGGATTTCCTTTGTTTATAACGTCAACATCGGGATGCATACAAGCATACGGCCCACCTGATGTAAAGCGGTTACCGTAGCCCATGACCGCTGGCAATACATTCAGTATCACTCGCATAATGCCGCCCGTGTTGATTCCTTACATGCTTACTGCAGACCTCACTCGCATGTGTAATCCTGGATAGTAAAATTCTATACAGGGGCTACGAGATTTACAAAATTATACAGAGTATAGTTATCGGCTGAGCTTACTATATCTTTTTTAGGAGACACTGTTTCTAATTATTCTGTCATTACTTGAAAAGTATTGTGTCCTTCCGATAGCAAGTAGTATTTCCTTGCCACTTTTACTTTTATAGTTTTTATCTTTATTTTCTTTTACTTTGTTGAAGTCCTTAGTATTTTACTTATTTAATTTTCCTTGTCCATCCACACATCAACCCTTACTCATCCTACTGCAGGGATACGGGTCTCCCTTCAACCGAACGGGTTTAGAGCGTACTCCACCACGCTGCTCAAATGCGGTGTGGCGGAGGCCAGTATTTTCAAGCCGCCCGAGGGCCACTGACTTAGCTTCACGACTGTCATCTATCGACAACAGCCGGGACCGACGGCTTAACATGCCCCCCGAGCACGTAACTGTCCATCCAAACATTACATAAGATATTATTTCCTAATTTCTAATAAAACTGAGTTTTTGTTTCTAATATAATTTTTTCCTACTGCTTCTTTGTATAAGCTGTTTATTCTCTTTTATATCATAATTCCTATCTACTATCTCGACACCTCAATAAATAGTTACGTATTTAGGTGTACCTATAGGGATATTCGTAGTTATGCTAAGTATGATGCATCAGTTCCATCATGGATGGAACGAAATATATCCACGACTACTATTCATCAATTATAGAAGTGTGTAATCATGAGTCTGAAATATCAGGAAATTTTGGATCATTACTATAACTTAGTTTAAAAGTGCTTCACGCGAAATTAATTTTGACACTGCCATGTAACTTTAATTAACATGATCTTTAATAATTAAGTTTGTGTATGGTAATTTATCTATACATTGCAAAATAGATTTAAATTATGATTAATTGTTATGATGAAAAGTAGACTATGTATATTCGATAGTGCGTAATAAAGCGCAGTAAATAAATAAACCAGTTCGATGATATACTAAAACAATATAATACTTAACTAAATTATTATATTTAAGAAATTAACTATAATGTAAGTTATACTTCATTACTAGCAACGTGTTGCATTCAGCTAGCTTCGAATAACTCTGCTGCATTGATTCTAATGATAAGAGATATGATAAAGCAAGGACTAACATTTAAAAAGGTACTATTTCCTTCTTTGTGTTTTACATAAACTACTTTTTATGAGTAGGAACTATTAACACTATCCCTTTTATTTCTTATCGACTACTTTATATCTTGAGATGCGAGCATTGCGCAAAATTTTGTGGCATAACGCGTGTAAGGACCGAGTCATGTAGGGTACGGTTCTCTCTGCCTACCCTACAAGGGATTTGGCGTGGAGTTATACATAGAAAGTAATATAATATTCAGCAAATAGAGATGTCCTAATCAAATTACTTAACAGAATTCTAAAAAGCTAAATACATGCTTAAACAAGATGGGCGTGTTTTAACCTAAATATATACCATTATATTTGAATAAGTTTGCAGGCGAGTTCCATATTAAAATGAGTGAAGTTCCAAGTTTACAGGCCGACAGCTTCCGAACTCATGGATAGGCAGTGAAACGCGGTCGTGACTCGTATCCAAATGGTCTGCATCCTCCAAAAGTGAACTCATTTATTTTGATTATAGAGGAAATTCCTCTAGCGTACACTTTCTGCCACGCATTTACAATGTGACCGGTTCGAATTGACGCCGACGCTGGAAGTTCACTGGGCTCCGAAAAATTAACATTAACTTGGGAAGGGATGATTTCTCTCAGTAAATTTACGCAAGAGGTTACGTCATACGAAAATAGATTAATTTTTGCAACTCCTGATTAATATGGGTATCATAAGTCTGAACAGTAGATACAATTAGATTAACCTGCTTTGTGTGCTTCCGCCACTAATCTGGGGGCACGGCCGTGCCCCCACCAAGTCGAGCAAAAAAGCGTCACGACCGTACCATCCTTTTCTCGAAGCAATTCAGACCATTTTCGACCCCCTGTAACTTCGTTGTGGATAAAACTAGAAGACTGAAATTTTCAGTAACCATGCAGGCATTGTAAAGACACGTATATTTCAAATTTCATTCAATTTGAACCAGTATTTTAAGAATTATAACGGGTCAAATTTTTTTAATTTTGTCACTCACTGACTCACCGATCATCAAAATTCTAAGGCACTTCTAGCAGACCTAGAAGCTTCAAATTTGGAATATAAGTAGTGTTTGGTGTATGAATCAAGGAAAAACTAAAAAATCTAGAAAAGACCGCAAAGAAAATTAAGCCCATACAGCCAAGTCTTCAGTTAAATTTTTCAATATTGGCTTTATTCGTAACGATATTTTATTATGTTTTATTTATTTTACGGCAATTATTATTATTGCGTGCGAAGCCGCGGGTTTAAGCTAGTCCCATATAAATATAGGCGCATAGTAGTGCCCCTGCCAAATCGAGCAAAAATGGGTATTCCCGTCATGAAAACACGTGTATTAAATTATTTATTAATGCAAAAAACGTAACCTACGTGCGTATTCGTACTTATTACGAGTGCGTAAGGTTGTATAATTATATACCACGCGCTGCGAAGGTAGCGAGTGAGCGCGGGCCGTTACTACGCGCTGCGCGGTACTAGCGCGAGGGCGCGGGGCGGGGACAGTGGCGGGGCGCGCGGAAAGGTGAATGTCGCCGAGCAAGCAGCAGCCGCGCTCATACGCGCGAGCGACCCAATGCTGTTCGGATGTGCCCAGAATTCTTACCTATAAGTTTGCGATTTTCATTGATATATCGAGTAGAGAGTGCGGCTCTTTGGAAGCCAGTGATACTCTACTTGGTATTCCTTTGTACGGTACAGATCCTATCACAACAATTCGATGGCTAGATGTCAACATCTTTCGCAACCGGCGCGTTAAATCTAAATCTGATATGATGATGCTAGAACCGGAGTCCACCGATATTTATTATGAGTCTTGGATTGATGACCACTATCCTAAACGGCCTAAAGAGTTGGAGACTATTAACTTGTACAGTTTCGCACAATATTACGATATTGTTATGACACGCCCAGTCTCCTCTAAAGTCAAGTGCTACGAGATAAATGAAGGTAAAAAGTTTTTGAAAAAAAGAGCTTACCCATATTTGATCAATCACTATTTCTACGACGGAGAACAAGTACCAGAGAAATATTACTTCTCTTTACTTATTTTATTCAAGCCATGGCGTTGCTTTGATGAACTCAAATTAGGGTGTGATACTTACACGGAGGCCTTTAATTTGGCGAAAGAAGATCTAAAAGAAGGAGTCGATTATGGAAATTCAATGATAGAGTCAAGATACAAGATACAAAAAGCATTTGAAATGATAGAATCTAAAGTAGCTGAGATAAATGAAGAAAGGAAAATTGTTGATGATGACGAAGGTCCTGAAAACCCTCTCGATTTTGAAGCTGTGGAAGCTGCAAACGCGATGGATGAGTTTCAGAGAATCAATCTGGTAGAAGAAGAGCAGACTGATCTTCAAAGTATGATCGCAAAACTTAATGCCGATCAAAAAAGAGTCTTCGATATGATCACAAAAAAAATGGACACAAGTGATAATAACGCTGACGTTCTACGTTGTTTTGTGAGTGGAACTGGTGGCACAGGAAAAAGCTTTTTAATAAAAACTCTTAAAGTTTGGGTAAAGACGTATCTAAACAAAAAAGTGGCGGTTAGTGCTCCGACAGGAATAGCTGCATTTAATGTGAATGCATTAACTATACACAGACTATTGCAGCTGCCTGTGGAACACAAACAAACACCAAAGTACAAGCCACTTTCTGATGAAGTGCTCAAAGTTTTGATTTGAAAGAAGTAGTGTTGTTTATTATAGACGAAGTGTCGATGATATCCAATGTTACTTTAACTTATATTCATTTACGCTTGTCTGAGATATTTGACACAAACGACGATCAAAATGGGTGGTTTGGAAAAAAAACACCTTGTAGTTTTCGGGGATCTCTTACAGCTTCCTCCGGTAAGAGAAAAGTCCCCTTTTGAAAAACTAACAACTGCTGAAACTAACAAGTTGTTAGGTTCCCTCAGTATACCGAATCTGTGGATCGAATTGTTCATATACGATGAACTTACAATTAACATGCGACAGCTCAATGATTCTCACTTTGTTGATATGCTTAACAGGATAAGATTAGGTGTGACTACACAAAAAGACCGTGACTTACTCTCAACTAGATTAATAACTCTTAAATCCGATTCAAATGAAAACAGGTTGGTTGAAATAATCGAACACCTCTCGAAACTTCCTAATGATACCGTTTGCTTATTACCTACAAAAAACATGTGTCAACAATTAAATACTGCAATGCTTAGATCTCTCCCACATCCCGAAATAAAACTTACAGCTGTAGATAGCTTAGATTGCCCCAAATACCTAACAAAAAGAGCTCGTGAAAGCATAAAAAAATATGAAGATGATGCTTCTATGACAGCAGGCCTGGAAGAAAACATAATTATAAAAATAGGAGCAAAAGTCATGCTTAGGCGAAATATTGACGTGAGTCTTGGTTTAGTTAATGGTTCTATCGGTATAGTGCAAAGAGTAAAGGTTGATCCGGATAATACAAAAATCATTAAGAAAATATACATTACATTTAATAACGAACATGTTTACGAACTTTGTCCGGTTAAAACTAAATTTGAAATTATTAATAGAGCTTATGTTCATCGCGAACAGTTTCCCATATGTATAGCCTATGCTATAACTATACATAAAAGTCAAGGACTAAGTCTACATAATGCACTGATGGATATCGGTTCTACAGTATTCACATCCGGTCAAGCTTACGTGGCACTTTCGAGAGTTACAAGTCTGGGCGGTTTACATCTAATTAATGTCAACTTTGGAAGTGTTAAAGCGCAGGAATCCTCAATTTGTGAATACAACAGACTAAGAAGCATTTACCGTCCAGATTTGACAAAAATTGTAACATCAAAGCCTCCCAGAAAAACGCATAGAGACAGGGAGTGGGCTCTTAGAAAAACTGTAGCTGAAGCTCAAGAAGTAGTACCGGAAAAGAGAAAACGGAAGGCTACCTATAAAAATAAGAAAAGTTCATAAGTCAGAGAGAGGGCTTTAAGAAAATTCGTTGCTGGTAGATATACATATATACAATAAGTAGAAGGTACCGAAAAGGAAAAAAGTAGAACTGTCTACAAAATACAAAAAGAAATGAGATCCCATCAAAAACAATACTTGTCAAAAAAACCAAGTCTCGCAACTCAGTTGTTCTGCGGTAAAAAGTTGTGAGATCCATGTAATACCAAGTCGGTTATTAATTTATTCAGTCTCTACTTAAGCGACTTTCTGTCTTAATACGTCCAGCCTCTAAGACCACGATCGTGGTCCATAACAATTGAAAATCAATTGTGTCTGGAATCTCCGTACTCGAAGCATTAAGTTGTTACGTAATAATTAACAGCATCTTATAGTGACGCATATCAATATTAAAATTCTTTAATGTTTTATATAAATATATTGAGACTTGGCCATCGCACTAAATAATTGAATTTACATGTGTTTTCAGGCGATTGAATTTACACGTGTTTTCAGGCGAACATGGAACATGGATCTCACAACTTTTTACCGCAGAACAACTGGGTTGCGAGACTTGGTTTTTTTGACAAGTATTGTTTTTGATGGGATTATACTGACACAACTGCAATAACACAAAAAAATCTTCAAATAAAAAAATTTACCAACTCACGACTTCACAAAACACGATTAAAGGGTAATATGATTATTATATAGAATATTAAATAGATATCGTGCGTAACCTGTGTTGTTGACGGTACATAGTAGTATGTACCAGTAGCTTTGCTGTCAATTTATGTGCATGTAATAATCTATAATAAATCTAAAATATTTTGTTTCATGTCACAATTTTCCGTTGTGGGTTTTTTAACTTACGTTTTATTTGTGACTAATGTAATTTAAATTTTCCTGGTAAAATTATTGTATACATATCCATATTCCGTTTTACAATAAAGAAAAAAAAATAAATTTAACCATTTTGGAGAAACATGTGACTGTAGCGCCCCATGGTGTCTGTAACATTAAAATTTAGCAAAGAACATGCTCAAGAAAGAAATGTATACAATGTAAAAACAGTTTTGAAATCAGCCTAGCGTTTCCGAGAAAAAATGAACAACAAACGCACATACAACCACCTCTTAACTTAAATGCATATACCGTCTAAAAATAGGTTAGATCAAAAAATAACGACTGTACTATTTATCTAAACAGTAGGTTATGAGATTTCTTTTTGTGGTTCCTGTACCTGCCTCTGTAATTTAACTATTTCTAGTCAACTTATCTGATTGGCCGCACAAAGCTAATCATAATAGCCAACCTAAATAATATATAAAAATGAAAAAAGGCACACTAAAATGGTTTACGAGTTGTATGGTGGGTTATATCGCATCAGTCTTAAGGGGCTCACCACTCCCCGAAGGCATAAAGTTTTGATGGCCCGGTATTACGAAATATCGCCGATGACCTCACGCCAATCGAGATAATGCCTTCGAGACAATAATAAGATTACTCGGTACTAAACTAGTAATTCATAACTTTATGGATATTTCATTAAATACGAAACTTGGGCGATCTCGTTAAAAGCTGGCCACGTTTTTCATTTCTCCCGATGCCTTTATCCTTCTTTACGATATCGTATCGGGGTTGTATCGCAATAAAATGTAATATCTCGCAATAATAATCATCCCACTACTTATTGAGGATATTCGGTTAGGGCATATCGTATTTTATAGGCCAAAGTGGGCTTTTGTACAACGAGAAATATTTTATGTCCCTCAGAACCTACGAGTATATATAATACTGTCACTAATGGCATTGCGTTCGTAAAAACTGAACTGTCCGGTTGATTTGCAGATCAACGCACAAAAAATCGGTAGCACTAAGAAAATGCTTTCGAAAACATGTTTTCTAAGTGGTGAATATATAGGATGAAAGTTCGTGAATGATGAAGTTAGACATGTCTAAAACTAGTACATTATGCTAACGGTTTAGCAGCTCCCTCCTTGTTTTGCATCTGCGAGTGAGTGGGGTAACGAATAAGCTCATAAGGAATGCTGTGATAGCAGCAGGGGTGACAACGAAGCACAACGATGCTTCCGGTTTTGTTTTATTAAAAAAATGCATAAATAACGTACAAAAAATAAACAATATGATATATATTAACACATCTAGTAACGTATGTAAAGCATCATGGAATTTAATAAAACTGAACAATAACATACAAAATAAATATATTAAACAAATTGTACTTAATGGTAAAACCACTAGTAAACCTGAAGAGATAGCCGTTGCTTTTAATGACTGGTCTTAATTTGAATAAAAATGTCAATAAATAAACATTGACATAATCTAATAAATCTATTATAAATGAAAGATGACATAAAGAATATGTTATATTTAATTGATTGTGTATTCATTCAATAGTTTAACAGAATTGTATAGAGATGAGCTTATTTTTTATAATTGTTTTGTTTCTTTTTGTAATTAACTTTGTATAGTTACACATTTGACATTTGTGAACATTATTTATAACATTGACATTTATAGTATTAACATC
Organism: Pyralis farinalis; assembly: GCA_947507595.1. NCBI lineage: Eukaryota > Metazoa > Arthropoda > Insecta > Lepidoptera > Pyralidae > Pyralis > Pyralis farinalis. Next base: position 2,023,019 of record OX382264.1, read on the forward strand.
TCTCGCTGACTTCTTTAAACATTTGCATACCTTTAGAATATAAGGTGAACATACCATACCAAATTTGTAACTTAACTCACCATCTATGTAAACCATTGTATGTTCAGGCAAATAAATGAAATTTGAATTTGACTTTTTCATATCTCTCGTACACATTAAAAGGGGTACTCCTCAAAAAAAAATTACACATTAAGTAATCAGCATATCAGTGACAGTCTTTTTCTCTTACCCACAGACAGCAGCGAAATACGTACAATAATCACAAACTTAAAGAAATACCAAGGCTGTGGGTTATGATCCCACAAATATTATTAAAGAGTCTAAAAACTTCATAGCGCCTGAGCTTAGTTATTTAAACAACTTATCTTTTGCGCAGGGTATTTACCCTGATAAATTGAAAGTAACCGTTGTAAAACTAATTTCTAAGAAAGGTAATACCGACAATTTTAGATCTATATAATTAATATATATTTTTTATTATTATCAACAAAAATTGCAAATTTAACTTTTGTTTAAAAACGAGCATGGTTTTCAAACAGGAAAATCTCGAATGTTCAACTTTTAAACTGGTGAGTAAAATTTTAGATTATATAGATAAATCTATTGATGTTATAGCTATATTTTTAGTTATGATTAAAGCTTTCGATAACGTATTACGTCAACATCTTTTGAACAATGTGAAGGATATGGTCTCAGACAAAATACTTACAATTAGCTTTAGTCATACCACAATAACAGAACACAATACGCGGAGGTATCAAATATTAATCAGTACTTTAATGAAAATGCTTATAAATCTGTAGAGAAAATAAATAGCATGGGTATACCTCAGGGAAGCATTTTGGAGCCATTATTATTCTTATTGTAAATTACCTAACTAAAGCTACCAGCTCTTTTTGCACATTATTTGCTGATGATGTGTCCATAGTCATTCCAAACTTGTTTAACTCAAGGCATGATTATAATAACAACATAAACAAAACTATTGAACTAACTAGTGGACTCCACATATAACGAAACTGCGGCATATAGTTAACAGTTTCTCGTATACGCTATGGTGACTAGCCAATATACTGTTATATTATATACTAAAAAACAGCTTTGTTAAAAAACCATGGATATAACTTGTATGGGTCAATTCATCTGATAAATAAAGAGTCTTTATAGCACAGAAACAGTGCATACGGTCCTTACGTAACCAATTTCCTAAAACAAGTTGTAGAATATATTTAAAAAAGATTTAAATCTATCATTTTCGTACATATATATTTATGAAATATGTCAATTTGTAAAGACTTACATCAATTTTTTTAACGGACTTCAAAAAAGGAGAGTAGGTTCTCAATTCGATTGTATTTTTTTTGTATGTTTGTTACGCGACCATTCGTCAATTATAAATTGATTTTAATGAGTGACGAGCTCGGTGGCGCAGTGGTGAAACGCGTTGTTATGTTACTTTGACACCAACGCTCGTGGGTTCGATTCCCACACAGTACAAACATTTGTGTGCATGAACATGTCTGTTTGTATTGGTCTGGGTATTTTCTATGTATAATAAGTATGTATTTAGAAAAGAAATGTATTTACGTATGTTTATCAGTTGTCTAGTACCCATAACACAAGCTTCGCTTAATTTGGGGCTAGGTGGCGCTGTGTAATTTGTCCGATAAATATTTATTATTATTAATGATTCTTTTTGTTTGTTAGATCATACTTCAGAGGTAGTCCATATAAATTTTATCGAAATTGATTCAGCGTTTTTTCAGAAAATGTACAAAAACAAAAATATATACACAGACAAAAATATATGACCAAATTCAGAAATTGTATAGCAGAGCTTGGCTTTCGAGATGTCTATAATAGTACAGATCCAAATTCCGCATTTAATACATTCTATGATGAATTTAAATTATTCTATGATTTATGTTTTCCGATAGAGAGAAAAAGAATTCCTACCATACGCAAACAAAGATGGATATCACGTGGTATCAAAAAATGCAGCAAAAGAAAACGGCAACTACTTTGGGAGTATAGATTAAATCCTAGTGTATTGGCTAAAACCAAATTTAAACAATATTCATATCGTCTTAACAAAATAATAAAATTGACAAAAAAGGCACAAAATACTCAATACATTAATAGTTCTAAAAACATATCTAAGGCAACTTGGAACATTATAAATAGCACAAAATTTAACCTACCTAGAGACGACATAACGCATATCAAAATAGATAACAAAAGAATTGACAATCCAAGAGATATAGCACAGGCATTCAATGACTATTTTATTGATGATGTTGTTTTTAAAAAAAGTACTCAATGTAAAATGACGCTGAGCAACCACAATGCTAAATCATTGTTTATGAGACCAGTAGTAGCACACGATATTTACCAAATAATTAAATCTTTGAAAAACACTAACAGTACTGGTTACGATGAAATCCATACAAAGGTCCTAAAATACGTCGCTGATATCATTGCCCCTGTATTGGCTCATATCGTAAACATCTGTATAGGCATAGGAGCATATCCTGAACGACTGAAATTAACAGTTATCAAACCGGCTTTTAAAAAGGTGGATAGAGAAAACATGAGCTTTTACAGACCCGTCGCCCTAATACCAGTACTCTCGAAGGTATTCGAAAATGTTATCTATGAAGCACTTTATACATTTTTTGAAAACCAAAACTTGTTTGCTGAAGAACAAAAAGGCTTCAGAAGAAATAAAACTATAAATATGACAATCTATGACTTTCTATATAGAATACTATCGTGCATGGATAAAAGGACACAAGTTATAGCATTGTACATGGATATGACTAAGGCCTTTGATTTTGTAGAGTATGACTGTCTATTTGATAAATTATATAAATATGGTATTAGAGGCAATGTACTAAATTTGATTAAATCGTATTTAAGTAATAGGACACAAATGACACAAATCAAAAGAATATGTTTCCGAACAAAACAGGAGGAAACATTTACTTCCAATGTAAAGGAAATAAAATATGGAGTCCCGCAAGGGAGCGTGCTAGGTCCACTCCTGTTTCTTATATATATAAATGATCTACCAAAATCTATAGATCGCCCTATGGTATTATTCGCGGACGACAGCACTATCGTGTTTGAATGCAATAATGCTAATACATTTGAAAATGAAATAAATGAGACATTAAGTAGTGTAATTCAGTGGCTGCAAAGTAACAATTTAATTATAAATCTTGACAAAACAAAATCAATGAATTTTATACAGAGACCACGCAAAAATGCAATCGGAATTGACATCAAATACTTAGGACATTTAATTAATGAGACACACGTTACGAAATTTCTTGGAATACATATTGACAAAAACATGACATGGCAATCACAAATTAATCATATCTGTACAAAGATCAATCAATTCTCGTACGCTTTATATATGCTAGAGAAAGTAGCTAATAGAATTGCAGTTCTTACAGCATATCATGGATACGTTGCATCCACTTTGCGATATGGTCTTATATTTTGGGGTAACGCCACAGGAAAAGAAAAAGTGTTCAAGGCGCAAAAAAAATGCATCAGGGCAATGTGTAGGCTTCAGCATACTGAATCTTGCGAACCATATTTCAAGAGCTTAAATATTCTTACTTTTCCTGCAATGTATATATACGAATTATCTGTTTTTGTAAAGTCAAACTTAAACAAATTCGATTTTATAAGTTCCGTGCGAAATAATCACAAAATTCGACACATGTCGCACAACACAACTATGTTCAGCGGGAGCGTATTTGGAATGGCTCCTAAAATATATAATAAGCTACCAAAAAATATCAAAGAATTGACTATAAGTGAATTTAAGCAAAAATTGTATTTAATTTTATCGCAGAAATGTTATTATTCAATTAATGACTATTTAAATGACATTCTTTGATTTATATTGGACATTACAATGTATTAATATCTGACAACAATTTAGACTAATAACAGTATTTAGTTTCTTATAATTTGCATGCCTTTACAAAAGGCAAAATGTACACGGGAAACAGTTCAAATGTCACCTTATATGTACCTACATTTTTGCGCAAATAAATATTATTGATTGATTGATTGATTGAGATAATGTTTTGGTTTGTGGTTCCCTTCAGCAAAGAGTTTGATGAGGACTTTCAATCTCTGTTTTTATTTGCACCACTAAAAAGGAAAAAAAAAAAAATTATTTTTACATAAAAAAAAACCATAAAAAAAAGTACTGGTATACTGATATTATCGATTGATACTCGTATTATGCGGCTGGCACCGACTAGAAAAATCGTAAGTAATTGTGACCAATTATTTTCGCTTTTTAGTTTCTGGGTGTTTATTGAAGGCGGTTTTATTTCTTATTTAAACATGTTCAATAAAAAAGTATGCTTAGTAACTACCGAGGGAGATACCCAAATAAATTAAAGTCGCTGCGTAATATAATTACAACATTATACCACAGTAGTTGTTATCCGATGACTATTCAAGTATTAAACAAATTACTAAAGAACATAGTACACTTACCGTGATGCTCGAAGAAAGCATGTTTGAAGATACCCGCGCGGAACACGAGTAAAGAGTATCGCAAACGTCACCTGGCTGTATAAATTGCTTTGAAGGTACTTTAAAAAAATATGTCGCATAGTTTAAGTACCGATAAGGGTCATTTCCCACTGAAAGAGCAGCGGCCGTGAGCTGCCGCGCGAATCCGCGCGATACCACCTTTGACAAGTCGGTGCAAGGCTCCAGCGGCCTCGCGGCTGCTCCTTGCGCCGAGCTACCTCTTTTATCACATCAAATAAAATCTAACTTTTTGTGTTAGTAAACAAGATTCAATATACTCGGTCAGATTTTGAAAAGTCGCTGCGAGCCGCTGCTCCTTCGTTGAAAAATTACCCTTAATGTCAAGTTTATGTAATTTATGTTAAGATTCACTCAGGATAGGCCAGTAGGTCGATTCTACTAAAAAAACTGCAACTGCACTGCACGTGCGTGCGTGTGTCAAAATGCGTACATTTTGACGTTTCGTTAAACTTCGCTACTGCCAGATCGCTTAACGAAACGTGCAGTTGCAGTTTTTTTGATCGGGCTACTGGCCTGGTGAGGAAATTTTAGACTTCGCAACAAGTTTGTAAATTTTTTATGTGGTAAATAAAGAATTGTTATATTATATTATCTTTTTATATGAGAATAGTGATAACTCATAGATAAAGAACCGACTCACAATCCGACGGAGCGGGTTCAATCCTGGTGTGGGCATGTATCAAATTTGTAGCGAAACTGTGTACTTGTCCTTAAGACGACTAATATTCGTAGTACTCATTTCGCGTAATTGAATACCACTAAATTCCTGTTTTCGGATATATGTACATATTTGTAATTACAATTATTTTTCAAATGTAACTGGTACTTTCTAAGATTAGCGCGTTCAAACAAACACAATTTTCTGCTTTATGTATTAGTGGACATTTTTAATTATCACTTGCTCGGCGGTGAAGGAAAACACCGTGAAAAAAACCCGCGTGTTCAAGAAATTATATTTTGAACGTTCTTACGTTCAAGGGCTGGTTTCCGTCTAGGTTGTGGAAGTCTGCCGGCAGTCGCTCTGCATTAAAATCTTGTATTATCTCCAAATTCTTAGGTTTAGGTACGCCAATCCTAATGGATTAGAAAAAGGTACAACTTAGCGTTATCCTGTGAGAATATCTTTTTATAGATTTTTGTATCAGTGTCAACAAATGTCCTCTGTCAATAAATCCCCATTGCTCATAAAACTTACTATTAAATATCAACTCCTTCACAAAGGAATCCAAAAATAAGACATTACCAAATACACTTATTTCTCTGCTCGTCGTGGACTCACTTGATGGTCAAAGATCTCTAATTACAGTAAAGCAAGTCAACTGAACTGATTTCTGGCAGCTTGGTTTATTTACGTTCTCTCAGTTCAGTTCCCTCAAACCATTGTTATCTGCCCCCTTTATGTTGTTCTCGAGAGCGTCCGCAGTGAAATGATTTGCCTTGCATTTAGTAGTCCGAGAGCTTTCTTAAACAATGGCACTTGTTGCTGCATTTGTCTCTGTACATTCTCTACTATATTATTTTACAGAAAACCCTTTGAGTGCACAAACTGCTTTTGAATTGCTTGTACTGTTTTATTATCTCGACGGCCATGTTGTTAGATGCAGTTTTTGCTCCATACTGTTGGCTTTTCTCTCATCTGTAATTTTTATTTTATCTTGTTCTTTATTCTGTCAATGGTTTTTTCTTCATTTGTAGCCTGGGGCACATAAAGATGCTCGTTTAGTTCCATTATATTTAGTGTATTTTCCAGACGCACTAATGACGACGAGCTATGTTTAGAGAGGTAGTGTGCATCAAAGTAGCCCGTCTGAGGACGCACCTCCACCTCTCAGAAAATCGCAGCCAAATAACAACTCTCAGGAGGATTGTCGTGTATCTGCGTGAGAATGAGGTCACCAGTAAGCTCCTAAAGAGTTGGTGTGACTCGCACGATGCCACCTCTGCTTAGCAGCAGTGATACTTAATGTATTGCAAGCGTTCATAGGCTACGATAACCGCTTAACATCAGGTGGGCCGTGAGCTTATATTTTTTTTATGTAACGTCCATATGTGTAATAACTAGATTTCTACGTCCAAATCTAGTTTTTCTTCATCTATTTTCGTCGTCTCGCGTAGATTCTGATCAAATGTGTCTGTCTGTATGTGCACATTTTTTAGTCGCGGGTGGGGGGTGTTTATTAGTGCGCCCCGTCGTGTGAAGTATCGATGAATAGGTTTTGTAAAAATATTGGGGGTTACATCTTTTTTAGAATATTTTTCTTACAATTATGTGAGTGTGTATGGGAGGGCAGCCTTCTAATAATTATACTGTTCTATAACCGACTTATTATTTAATATTAGCTTCTTCCTCCTAGCTATATCACGTTTCCTAATCCGTTAGGATTGGCGGGCTCCACTACCTAAGTCTAAGAATTTGGCGGAGGCACTGATTTCGACTTGGACTACCGCCTCTATAATCTAGTGGGATAATCAAGTTTATCTCAGGGGAGGCCACACGCCTTTCGAAATATGATTTCTTGGACGCGCGGGTTTACTCACGATGACTTCTTTTACCTCCCAGAAAGTGAGGTTCCAAAATAAAACAATAAAAACCACATCACATTTCAAACCATGGACAAATCAAATAATAGGCTGGTTCCTTGTCCACTAGGCTATCGCTGTCAAAAATACTTGTGAATAAAGGAAGAAAAGACTAATTCAGAGCAACTATTTCATTTCTAAATTGCAATATACCAAAATAAAAATATACTTGTTCCCAACCCGTATCTTTTTATGTGTGAGCACACATAAGGGTATTTGTATTGAAGTTTTTTTTTTTATATACAACGTCGAAAGGCATACAAGCATACGGCCCACCTGATGTAAAGTGGTTACCGTAGCCTATGAAATACATTAAGTATCACTCACGCACTGCTACCACAGCAAGTCCTTAGGAGCTCACTGATGACCTCACTCACACGCAATCAATCAATCATTTATTTATTTGTGGAATGCAGTATACAAAAAAGGTGGTTGTACATTCAGTCTACATGGAGGCGTGCAAATATTTAGGTTTAAAATTTCTTAAAACTTTGCGATAATTCATTCAAATAATAATCACAAACATAAATTGAATAAGAATAATCAAGTTAGATACAATAAAATTATAATACAATATGAAATTTAATTTAAATATCAATGTCATGTAATGAATATAAAAATGTGGCCAATTAATTAAAAATTAACTATGTATATTAACGATATAATTATATAATTAAGTAAGAATTTTTTCATATAATATGTATTTATGGCAGGAACGTTGATGCAATCTATTCATTACTCTTGCTCTCGTCTGTCAACAACCCTCCACACAACAACCCTCCTGCCATTTGGCTGCGGTTTTCTGTGAGGTGGAGGTATATCCCCAGACGGGCTTTACTTTGATGCACCCTATCTCTCTTAAAGCACTCAGACCAAGACAAACAGACATGTTTATGCATACAAATGTCTGTACTGTATGGGAATCGAACCCACGAGTGTCGATGTCAAAGTCGCGTTATTTACCGCTGCACCACCGAGCTCGTCATTTATTTGAACTGATGTTCTATTTCAAATTAATTATTACCAAAACAATTTTCGCGATGAAAGTACGCTACTAACTTATTGGCGGGTGATTGAAAACACGATTTCCTATTCGGCGGCATTCCAGTAACACTAACGGGACAGTAAACCAATTGGAACGCTTGATCCAATGAATGGGAAACATCCACATTTATCGTCACTAATGCCAACTGCAGTTGGAACGTAAGTATTTGCAAAACTCTCACACAGACGTGAGAGTTGCCCGGACACGTATCTACCCAGATCCTTGTATACGTTTTTATTGCGTTACAGCTTTAATAACTTATTTCTTCGCTGGATGTTTTTCTTGGACTTTGATAGCCCCTCAGTCACTATCTTAACTTGGTTAGCAATAAAATTCCCAATACAAACTTAGATTGAGTTGGCAACACCGCCCGTTAGAACAAGTTAAATTGCGAACGGACAGACAGTTGCATTCGAACGTGAGTCTGCAATTGGTTGCCCGAACTGATAAATCGATTTAGAATTGAGCAGTAACCAGTTAGTTTTAGTGAAGTAATTACATAACACGCGGGTAGTTGTAAAGCGTTATGTGCTGTCCGACGGAGTATTAGATATCCTGGCGTTCGTGTTGCGCCACTGACGAAACTGCGTGACGCGATCTCGTGGAACGTTGCCTAAATGGCGATGCGTTCCGTATTTGAGGTGTTTTAAAATTAGTTTTTTCTAAATGTTTACGACCTTTAATTTTTTTTTTTTATTTTTTTTATACCACTAACGTGGCAAACAAGCGTACGGCCTGCCTGATGGTAAGCAGTTACCGTAGCCTATGGGCATTTGCAACACCAGGGGTGTCACTCTTGCGTTGCCGACCCTGTAAAAACCTCTTCACGCCTTTCTTGAAGAACCCCATACTGTAGTCCTTTGGGAAAATTTAATTTAATTATTAAATTAAATTTAATTTAATTTAATTTAAAATTTAATTGGTTAATTTATATCACGTTCATTATGATTAATTCCATACTCGTACTGTTTATCTTCACCCCAAATCCCTTGAGGGACAGGTACAGAGACCGAGCGCCATGGTACTCGGTTATAATTGTCACCAGATTAATTCCTAATCGTGAATAGTGCCAAGAACAGTTAAACTACTGAGGTTTTCCCACGGATAATCCTTTGCCCTGTGCAACTGTGTCGGCAACGCAAGAGAAACAGCCCTGATCTGAATCGATATTATATTTTTATATATTAATTATTTTTATTATATTACCCCAATGTCCATCGTCTTCCAAATGATCCGATCTGCTGATAACGCTCGCCCTGGACTCCCCGTCAACAAGTATCTAAATGTATAATCCAAGATAAGCCACGTAGTCCTGAGCCGGTGCACGGTGAGCTGATTAGGATGACTTAAACATTAACTTTTAGATAGGTAATATTTTATGCTACTTAGATTGAAAAGCTGTAGTATTTATTGTGTTATAAACTACTGGCAACACCAGCTCGCCGTAAATAGTACACTTAAGAAGTTATGCAGTAATGAAAAAACTCAAATACAACACGTGTATGCACTTTTTGGAAGACGTGAATAAGTTCATCAAGAAAACCTTGTAAAAGCCACTATCGTTTTACGGATGGTATTTAAACTGGGTTGATTGGATCTGGGTACCCTTCACAAGTAGTTTTTCAGCACAGTTCCTGAAGCTGGAACATAGAATTAAGATTTTCAAATGGTTCTAAACTGAAGACTTGGCTGTATGGGCTAGATCCCTTTGCCTTTCGCCTCGGGGATAAAAAGAACCAAAAAAAATAATTAAGAAGTGATTAGGAAATTATACTTTTAACTAATTTATAATAGTGATTAAATATTGTAGTGATTAAATAAGAACATTTTAGACGCGTAAATAATCTAGTGCATAAGACATTTATTTATATCGATATCTTGAGTTTAGAGTTACAGAATTCGCACATTTTTATGTTTCTGTTAAATTATCATAAGGAAGCAATGGATTTAATGGCAGTATTGGTTCTTGAAGTATTGTCTGACAATCTTGACTTCTATCTGTAAGAATCGGATGTACGCAATTACAATAACAGGAGAGGTTCTGTGTACGTTACGTATTACTTTTTATATGTATTATCGGAAATTTTGATGTTCAGTTAAGGTTAAGGTTGATCGAAGTCTGATTTCACACACAAATAATTAATTAAAGAGTAATTTATATACAAAACCAGTTGAGTATGCGTAACCTTGCATTGCCAGAGGAACACCTGGCTCGTCAATTATATAACTATTCATTTTTTTTTTTTAATTTGTCGGCCATTTTGACTATTTTCCTTAAGAGATAGGAACGGTGTTCCTGAACATTCCTATTCTACTTTTTTATGATGAATCCGAATCTGAAGTCAAAATTCGAATATTCGAAAAAAAGCAAGAGACAAACATATAGAATTCTAGGAACGGTGTTCCTGAAAACACTGCCGTTATGTTGTTTATGATCCCGTTTTAACATTCACACGCAGAAACACAACAATTCTCCAGGGAGTTGTTATTTGGCTGCGGTTCTCTGTGATACGGAGGTACTTCTCCAGACGGGTTACTTTGATGCGCCCTAACCTCTCTTAAAAACACCCAGATCAATACACACAGACATGTTCATACACACAAATGTTTGTCCTGTGTGGAAATTGAACCCACGAAGGTCGGTGGCAAAGTAGCGTTATTAACCATTGCACCATCGAGCTCATCAAAATCAAAATAGTCGTCGTTTTCTTTCATGAATTTAATCCTACTAGTGATAACCTGGTGGCCGAAATACGATCATAATTCATTGAATTTTCAAGTTTGAATAATTTATATACCACATCAACCCTTACTCATCCCACTGCAGGGATACGGGTCTCCCTTCAACCGAAGGGGTTTAGAGCATACTCCAGTGTACTCAAGTGGCAGAGGCCAGTGTTTTCAAGCCGCCCGAGGGCCACTGACTTAGCTTCACGACTGTCATCTATCGACAACATCCGGGACCGACGGCTTAACCGCCCTCCGACGGAGAAACTCGAGATAGATAAACCCATCCATAGAGGCTGCGGTCGAAGTTGCTCAACCTGCGTGTTCGATTAGAATGACAAGCGCAACAACGCCATCGACCTCTCAATAACGTATATATAAAGTACAAATATCTATTAGATAAACTATGAGTATATTACCATAAATATTTTTGACATTCAGTAAGACCATAGACAAGTAATACTATAGACCAATAATACTAATCTCTTCTCAATTTGAGCACAGACTTTAACCACAAATAACAGAGTACCTAGAAGCTTCTTCCCGCGCTTTTGACTAGTGACATTGTTATACTTGGGATTACATTGGGATACTTGAATTTTTTACAATTCAGTATAAAATTAGTTTTATGCATCAATTTCGAAAGTAGGACTTCTTCCCGCGCTTTTGACATTGTGTGTGACATTGTTCTTATACTTGAATTTTTTACAATTCAGTGTAAAATTAGTTTTATATGACAATTTCGATAGTATTTTGTAACATAAGTGCTAGTGCAATTATACAATAATGAAACTCTCAAATATAACACGTTTATGCACTTTTTGGAAGACGTGAACAAGTTCATCAAGAAAACCTTGTAAAATTTCTATCGTTTTACGGGTGGTATTTAAACTGGGTTGATTGGGTCGAAGTACCCCTCCCAAGTATTTTTTCAGCACAGTTCCTGAAGCTGGAACATAGGATTAAGATTTTCAAATGGTTCTAAACTGATGACTTGGCTGTATGGGCTAGATCCCTTTGCCTTTCCCCTCGGGGTAAAAAGAACCAAAAAAAAAAATCAGTATAAAATTAGTTTTATGCATCAATTTCGATAGTATTTTGTGATATAAGGGCTAGTGAAATTATACAGTGATGAAAAAACTCAAATATAACACGTTTATGCACTTTTTGGAAGACGTGAAAAAGTTCATCAATAAAACCTTGTAAAAATCACTATCGTTTTACGGGTGGTATTCAAAGTGGGTTGATTGGGTCTAGGTACCCTTCCCAACTATTTTTCAGCACAGTTCCTGAAGCTGGAGCATAGAATTAAAATTTTCAAATGGTTGTAAATTGAAGACTTTGACACTGGCATAAAGTAGTAACACTATTGCCATATATGTATATAAAAAAAAAACAGAGTAGATATATATTTGGGTGTATGTGTGTCTGTGTGTCAAAGCTACGGTAGTGTGTCTAATACCTTTTTTTAATTTTAATTTAAAGTATTTTCTTATCATTATTATAATAAAAAAAAAGCTTTCTGCACGGCACTTCTTATAAACTTTAACTGTGCCAAATTTCACACTCCTCCGTCCGTACAATTTTCATAAAAAGGTGTACAAAGTTTTTGTTTCACTTATTGATATATTAATATGCATAACATGGACATGAAATTTGGATGGAATTAATAAAAGTTCGATGACATACCCACGAGATGACAGGAAGTGTTACACACTTCATTGAGTAGAGAGAGTTTTCTAAGAAAGGTAGGACGCATCAAAGCAGTCCGTCTAGGGAAGTACCTCCATCGCACATAAAATCGCAGCCGAATAACAATTCTCTGGATGGTTGTTGTGCTTCAGCGTGTGAGTGAGGTCACCAGTGAGCTCCTAAGGAGTTGCTGTGTTAGCAACAGAGATGGCATCGCGCGAGTGATACTTAATGTTATATAATGCAAGCGTTCATAGGCCACGGTAACCGCTTTACATCAGGCGGGCCGTATGCTCGTATGCCTCCCGAAGTTGTATAAGAAAAATCCGAGTCAGTGAAGATACTCGTAATACAATTACATATATGAATAAGCCTTCGATCGAAAAAGAAGTCCTCAGTAAACTTATATATTTCAATGGCTTTTATTATAACACCGTTTGCCACACAAGTATACGGCTTAAGTATCTGATAGAACATGCTACCATGGCCTGTAGCTGATTAATGTTAAAGTGCATTATTTATTTACCGATTTTACATATTTCACAGTTTAACACAGCAATGGCTAGAGCCCTGGGGATGGTTACGTCAGTTTTCCGATTTCGGAAAATTCCCCAACGGACCTGCGGCCGGAAATAAGTCAGCATAATAATATTCAGTATATATGATATACTAGTATAGTAGCGAGATGTAAGAATACGTCGAGATAGACCTTTTTGCCATAATTAAATACACCGGTCGTATCGACGCTTTTTAAACTCTAGTGTTGCACGTGACACATTTGTTGTAACGCTCTTGTCGTGCCGTGGGCAATTCTTCGCTTTCTTTGCTTATAAATAATGTATTTCTCTGTTCTTGTCTCTATTGTTGGATTTCTCCCCTTTCTCGGGCAGCAGCAAGCACTGTACGCCTTCGCCGCCCGCCGTTAGTGTAATGTGATCTGTCATTTGCTCAGCATTCTCCTCGGCCTTCTGTACTTGCTCTTCCGCAGGTCTCCGCTCGTGCCACGTTAAAAAATCCGCACCATCACAAACTTTGCTGCTTGCTCAGCTAGAAAATCACTAGATTTTGACTCGGTTTGAATTCCGCCTAGGTTGGAGACGAGATCGTTTCGACTGTAATGACAATTAGGAATTTTAAACACAACAAATTTGGTAAACAACTATAAAACACAAAATATAATAAAAAAAGCTATCGAGTTTAGTAATATCAGCCTTTATATTGCAAAAAGAAAAAGAATTATACTCAATAAGGTAAGAGCGACGTTTGTAAAAATCTCTTCTCACGCTGATTTGGTGAACTCGACCCTTACACTGAATAAGTCATCAAATTTCGTGAAATCGACCGTTATACTGAATAATCAAAAAGACGTCCGCTTTGGTGAAACCGACTCTTAAACCCTAAACCTCCCAAATATCACTTACCTTCGATTTTCTTATGATACAGCAATCATGGTAAAATCGCTGAAAGGTACAACGAAAACCTTAATAGAGCGTTCCAGCGAAAGGGTGTTAAGCTAAATATGAATAGAACGAAAATTATATCAGATATATATGTTACAATTGGGAGATCTGTTTTCAAAGTTGTTGATGAGCACTTTTACCTGGAACACAGTACAGCAGGTTCAACTCCGAGACAGAGGTCTCCTCGAATGGTCAGCATTTGGGAAAATGCAAAATATCTTCTTATTCAAAATACCTCAATGTCTCAAGGAAGTCATCGATCAGTGTATGTTGCCAGTGAGGGCTTACGGCACAGAGATATGGTGTCTAACTATGAGCCTCATACGAAAGCTCCAGGTTGTATAGCGTGCGGCGAGAGAGCCATAGCAGATAGCTACCGCGAACTGGAAACCGCTGCGTAGAACGTCTTTCAACCCGATGGACCGCCGATCTGGTGATGGTCGCCGGAAACCGATGGATATAAGTGGCACAGGACCGATCGTTGTGGAAATCAAAAGGGGAGGTCTATGTTCAGCAGAGGACGTTTTCGGCTGAAATAAAGATGAACTACTAGACTAAACAAAGTAGTAAGGCTTTGGCAAAATCGGCCTTCATACTGAATAAGGAAACAGACGTCGAAGCTGTTGAAATCGAGTCTTGCACTGAATAACGTAATAATTATAAAAAGATACGCTGAAACGGTAAACAATCGTCGATTTTTGTAAAATCAGTCATGATATTGAATAGACCAGTGGTAGCCCAGAGGATAAGGAATCACCTATTGACCACATGACGAGCTCGGCGGCACAGTGGTGAAACACGCTGTTACGTTACTTTTACACCAACGCTCGTGGGTTCGATTCCGACACAGAACAAACATTTGCGTGCATGAACATGTCTGTTTGTCTTGGTCTGGGTATTTTCTATGTATCATAAGTATCTATTTACAAAAAAATATATATAGTTACGTATGTTTATCAGTTGTCTAGTACCCATAACATAAGCTTCGCTTACTTTGGGGCTAGATGGCGCTGTGTAATTTGTCCGACAATATTTATTATTTACTTGGTCCTCAGTTCGAATCCTGGCGGGGGTTGTTCCACTAAATTCGTGTTTACTTGCTCGGTGGCGAAGGAAAACATTGCGAGGAAACCCATACGCTTAAGAAATATATTTTGAAAGACGTGTCACATAATCTAAGAAAGATCTAGTTTTCCCTCCGGGCTGTGGAGGTCTATCGGCAGTCACTCCATGTAAATAGCGATTTTCCCGTTATCCCGTTTCTGCTATTAGCATTAGCAGTGTCCGCTATCACCAATTAGGAAACGGGATAACGCGAAAAAAGAAGCCGTGATATTGAATAACATAAGACGTTGCCTTGGTGAAATCAATTTATGCACACAGTAAAGTAGTAAGATATACCTTGATCAAATCAAGCCCTGAATAAAATAAAGTTGCGTCATTTTTAATATCAACGATCAGAACACAGAACAATCAGAACACCATGCTGTAGTCCCCTGGGAAAATTTCGGTATTGAGTTCTTTATGCAGAAACTAGAAGCAGAAGATAGAAACTAACTTAAGGACTTGGAACATGAAATTCACGAATATGTTCATATCCAACATTAAATAATATATCGTCGGACAAATTACACAGCGCCATCTAGCCCCAAAGTAAGCGAAGCTTGTGTTATGGGTACTAGACATCTGATAAACATACGTAAATACATTTTTTTTTTGTAAATACATATTTATTATACATAGAAAATACCCAGACCAAGACAAACAGACATGTTCTTGCACACAAATGTTTGTACTGTGTGGGAATCGAACCCACGAGCGTTGGTGTCAAAGTAGCGCAACAACGCGTTGCACCACTGCGCCACCGAGCTCGTCATAATTATATAGTGGATACAGACGCTAAGGAAAGGAAAGTGAAAAGTTTGCCATGGTCTCTGGACTGTAGAGATCTGACGGCAGTCGCTATTGAAAAATCGTTAGGCTTAGACAGTGGACCTCGCCAACCCAAAGAATTACGAAAATAGGATAACTATAGAAAGAAGAAGAAGAAACTTTTTATGTTGTTTACTATTAATTATAATATACCAATAACAACAAACAAACAATTTATTAATAGATAAATTACAGAGAATCGAAATTAAATTTTGTCTATAAATAAATTATTTTAAATGCACTCCGTAATTTACCCGCGTAATAAATTTATCTTTAAACAGTAAACAGTGCGGTGGCAATTATTGGCGGTGCGCTGGAGTGCGACCAAAAATGTAATTACCAAACAAAGTTACAAATTACGAGTGTGTTGATTGTGCTATGTAAACAATTTTGTCGCCATATTTGTTAACAGGTTTCTGTTTATTCATTACAATGACTTTGCATTGTGAACGGGTTTAAATTGCATCGCAGCAAATATTTAGTTAATCCGAAAATATTTGTTTGAAATGTAGCGTCATTATCAAAACATAATCAAATGTTAATAAAAAAATGGTTGTTTTGCAATCATACATAATAATTTATTACATCGTCTTCCTTGCGTTACCCGGTCTCCTAATCCATTAGGGATAGTGGGATCCGCTACCTAAGACTAAGAATTTAGCAGATGCTGATTCAGACATACTACTATTACTGCCGTCAGAGTTGCACAACCAGGAAAGACCAGTGTTGCCATCTTTATCCATTAGGGTAACACTTCTCTTTATATCATAAGGGATAATAGTAAATCAGACCTTTTTAGATTAGATCACACGCTTTTCGAAATATAATTTCTTGGGGATGCAGAATTCATTTCGATATTTTTCTTCACCGCCGAGCAAGAGATGCTGTCTACTATCCAATGAAAATGGATTAAATTCGTTCAGATAAACAGACCCGGTTGGAAATTAATCTCCATTTAAGAGGGGGCATAAAGCTAAGTGGCGCCCTCATTTTGTTTTTATTAATAACTCTGAATTTAAGACCAATCCCAAAAAACACTCAATACAGGCACTAACTAAAGAATCTATGTTTTTTGAGACATATTCTGTTTTTATTATTTATGTACAATTAGTCATTATTATGGTTACTTGTACATAGATAATAAATACAAGATAGGTTTAAAAAAAAAACAATAATATGATTCTTCAGTGCCTGTATTGAGCGTTTTATGGAATTGGTCTTAAATTCAGCGTTATTATTAAAAACAAATAGAGGTCCCCCTCTTTGCGTTTTGCGCCCTCATAACAGAAGATCACAAATTGCAATTTGTCGGTGAATCCTTGTATGACTGCGAGTGTGTATGGCAACGTGCTGCGAGGCGTAGTAGTGTCCATTAGATCAGCTAGGGACGTAACGATGGCTGCTGCATGCGGTTCCTGTTACAGATGTTTTCAATAGCCTTGATACTTGCCGCGGCAGTAGCAACACGGACGTGTCTTCTTCGTGATTCCTTGTAGCGTATTCATCTACATGGGACAGTAACCCTTTGATTAAAACAAAATAGCGGAAGATAAGTGACTAGCCTCTAGCGCATGGATCTCTTAAATTAGGCCAACGTCGCCTAATTTAATGCCCATGCGGTGACGTAGTCACGGCCCACAGGGGCCAACTACATAGTGAGGCCAAAAAAAGACCCTAATTTAATGCAGTCGCAATCCGAGTAGCATTTCCTTCGCACGTCACATCCGTGTGTTTGAGATACTTGTACTTTTGTGGTTTTCGGCGAAATAAAAGTACCTACCACAATGCCTTCGTGTGCTTTTAATGATTGTACAAATTATTCAACAATTTGTTTGAATCAGTTTTATTTTGTTGGCCATTTTGCAAAACGAGACAGAAGTATACGTAGGTAATATAAGTCGATAGTATCGTCTTAGGTTTTATTGATTATTATTCATTGAATTAAACAATTGTTAACGGAAGTATCGCGTGTTTTATTTATTTTGTTGAACCTGACGTTTCGAATGCTTTGCAGCGTCCGTGGTCGCAGGATGACTAAGGCGACATTTGTCTTACATTGGTTATTCAATTATTACATCTACCGATATGGATGGATTAATTATATACGTTCCGATTCACACAAAAATCGCTCACGGTGTCCGAATGTTTTTGAGTAGATCTCTGGGTTTGTCTCAACGCGCCACGCGCAGTCGGCTAATACTAACAAAATTATAAGAATAATGATACAATATTATCATTAGTTTGTGTGAGTAATGTATCTGTGGTAGTGTCCCATCCATTGTTTGAGTACCTAATGTAGGGACGTTACTTATCTTCCGCTATTTTGTTTTAATCAAAACAGTAACCGCATCAAAACTTTCGTACACAAAATTGAACAATTTGCTACAATAGTGAAATATGGAACAAAAAAGTCTGTCTTAATAATCTGATTGCGATCGACACAAACGCAATTTAGAACGTACGTCTCTGTGTGAATAAGCAATATTCCCTTTTGATTAATCCCCATTGATTTGGTATCGAACAAAGAACATCGATTCTGGCATCGAAACGGTTTTCAATAAAAACTCGATAGGTACAGACGCGTTGGCAGTGTTGGCACTCGTTTTCTTTTTAACCCTTTGAACGGAATACTCTTTCGTTTCGGTCTCGATTGCTTCGCAATTGGGCATCGATTACTGTACTTAGAGTTATGCTATTGAAGCTACTTGGAGAATTGTTGTGTTTGTCGAACAATGCGCGCTTGTTTGAAATTGTTTTATTTTGAAAGAACAACAGCGAAATCGTTTATTTAATGTCACGACATTGTAATATCGGTGGTTCTTGTTTAACCGCATATTCGATTGCAGTGACATGCGTTACCACACCAAACTCCAAATGTTGTACAGTATGTTCATATGTTAGGTATCTATATTTATATAGATGATTAGAAATGTATTCAAGTAAAATATATCATACGTTAACAGATATTTATATAATTTATATATTAGTATTAGCATGGAATTCTTCAAGAAATGCGTGAAGAGGTTTTTAGAGTGTCGGCAACGCATGAGTGACACCCCTGGTGTTGCAAATATCCATAGGCTACGGTGACTGTTTACCATCAGGCAGGCCGTATGCCTGATTGCTACCTTAGTGGTATAAAAAAATGTGTATTTATTAAGAATCATGTGGATTATCCTACTAATATTATAAATGCGAAAGTTTGTATGTATGGATGGATGTTTGTTGCTCTTTCACGCTTAAACGGCTGAACGGATTTGAATGAAATTTGGCACCTAGATAGATTATGATCCAGATTAACACATAGGCTACGTTATTTAACTCCACGCGGGCGGAGTCGCGGGCAGCAGCTAGTTTGTATATAAAATAAGAAAGAGAAATAATGAAAGGTGTTTTTCTTTCTCGATAACACTATCAGTTATCAAAATTGTGTACAATGCACTTGTTCGAAGTCATCTCGAAACAGGTTCAATTATTTCGAATCCCCCTGAGGAGAAATATAGTCCTATGATCGAGAAAGTTCGAAATAAATTTACTCGATTTTAATATCGTAAAGCGTACGGGACATATCCCTACTACCCGCTGATGTATCCGAGTCTGTTTGTCATAGGCATGGTAGGGTACAGCCGACTAGGGGCGAGGAGGGATGTTGCACTAACAAAATATTTAATAAGTGTTTTACGCGGATGGGTGCTTTTGCTTTTAGCGATGATCCGGCTTGCGAGTGCCGGATGGGTATGTGGGCGCGTGTCGCCAACCCGCTACTTTGAAAATGCCTTATGCTAGAACTAATCTGCTGAAATTTGCACCTTTATCAAGGGCTATTCGAATTTTAAATGACATTACAAAAGATGTAGATATTTTCCACACTAGTCTGCCGAAAATCTTGGAAGTGGCACAGAAATAGATAGAAACCCTTTAGTATGTAAAAGTAAGATTGTACTCATATTGTACTATAAATCTCTTATAAATACTTAACTTAGTATCGCATTGGTGTAAATAAAGTTATAAAGGTTGCATATACACGTATTCTATCATCATAACTTCACGTCAAATACCTTGCGGGGTAAGCAGAGAGGCCCGAGCGCCGCATGACTCGATCCTTATTTACCTTGCAAAAGACTTAAATCATTCGGACACCGTGAGCGATTTTTGTGTGATTCGGAACGTATATAATTAATCCATCCATGTCGGTATATATATATATATATATATATATATACATATATATATATATATAGAAATAAAATCATATTTAAATATAAAAACTTGATTACTAAAAGAAACTTTGACTCCTTTAAGTTGAAGTACTTATATTAATTAAGACTTTTTCATAACTTTTCCATTTTACGAGCATTTTGAAAATTATCCTTGGCGAATAAGAAATGCCAAAAGAAACTTGCAAATAAAAGTTTCTTTTCAAATCGTCAATTTCTATTACAATAACTATATATATATGTATATACATATTCAAATGTAAAAATAGAAGATATAATAATAAAAGTGATAAGTCATTCCAAAAAGATATCTGTCGGGCAGATATTCATAAATAGTATAATATTTAATGGTATAAATTAACACTTATATAAGAAAATGGATAGATATTAGGTAGTTATTGCATATCTGATAGAGTCTAACTGTTTATCATCGATATACCGCAATTATAATCATATTTAGCCTAAAAAGCCCACCGAATAATCACCGATATCATAATTATATTCACATTAAAATGTAGCTAATTAATTAGTAGATAAACTTTATTCTATTCTGACTGGCAAATACCGCCTAGGCGTATATAAAATTCAAGGAAATGTTAGTACTAATATTTCCTTGAATTTTCAACTTTATTTGATTTGCAAATTTTAGAATGAAAAGAAATTCTTTTAATTTTTATAGAAAAATTTTTTTCCCTCTATGCTCTATGCAGAAGTCATAAAGGGACTTCACTTAATATTTATTTAGAGAAAATTAAAAAAAAAAACCAAACATTTACAACAAACAGCCAGCAATTTCAATAGAGAAGATGGTTGGCAAGTACCACCTGCTTGGGATCCAGTTCTAAAAATAATCAAGTTACAAACCCAGAGATCTACTCAAAAACATTCGGACACCGTGAGCGATTTTTGTGTGATTCGGAACGTATATAATTAATCCATCCATGTCGGTAGATGTAATAATTGAATAACCAATGTAAGACAAATGCCACCTTAGTCTTCCTGCGACTACGGATGCTGCAAAGCATTCTAAACATCAGGTTCAACAAAATAAATAAAACACGCGATACTTCCGTTAAAAATTGTTTAATGCAATGTGTAACAATCGCACTAACTTGTCAATAAATTGAAGTCAAAAATTTTCATCGAAATCATGACCACGATACTTTCACTAGGATCATTGATCACTGAAAAGTGCTATATCATATTTCGTCTTATTTCTTACATAATCACCGTGAAGTAAAACTTTTCCCAATGCTCAAAGTTAACGCAACTAAGCGGCGGTAAAAAGGCCATATCTGCAATATGTACGAGACATCAAAAACATGTGTGCGAAAATTCATATCCGAGTTTCAGGCAAGCTATTGTTGCCAAGACGTGGCCCCATTAAGCGTCCCTATGGAACTCCTTTCACCAGTTCATTTGTATACTTCTCATTACGATTTTACCAATGTCACCCAAATAATCCGTAGTAAACTGTTTGTTGAATAATTCAGCTACTGTTAAGGCTGTATTGTTCAACCCTTAAATAGAAGAGATTTCTTGCGGCGGAAAAAGCAGGATGAATATTCATAAGACGGGGACGTAAGAGGGAACCTCTTGTCGAAGCCTTTTATTGGATCAGAATATCGTGCGGGATGTGCTATTCAGAGTTAGTAAACAATTTGTAAATAATCCTGAGGACATTATTTAGAAATTAGCACAGGTACTTCCTGAGCAGTCTTTTTTATCGGATTCAAAGAAAGACCAAATGAATTACGCTTAAAATAGGGTTTCATAAGCATTTAGGCTGCTGGGTAGGCCTTTGTTAAACTTTAAGGTACCTACGAACATTTATGCCGCATTCAGAACTTTTCCATAACGTCGGTACTTTTTATAAAGGGGTTCAATCAAAGCAGTGGGTCTTAAAATATGTCGAGATCGTGATCTCAACTTAAAAAGTTTCAGGAGTTTGATAAACTTCGGTCAGGTGTGATTTGGGGACGCTCATTGTGTGTTTTGTAAGAACGTATTGTTAATTGTACAAATATTTCGTCTTATCATTAAATGCGAATAACTACTTTTCTACTTTACACTTGATTACTTCACTTTTCTGTAAAATTTAAGACATTTTTGATTGAGTTCATAGTTACAGTGACAGGGGTTGATTTTCAAACGTTTTGCAAAAACTATATAACATTACTAACTACTACTCTTTGGCGAGCATAAAGTTAACATGTTATTGTTTACACTCCGTAGATAACAGTGCTTTAAAATTACTTTGGATTATTATACCAAGATTACTAAATTTATATAGTGGAAGTGAATATTCATAGTGGTTAATAAGCAGTTTAACATTTAACTTAAATTAGATCTGGTAATCGGTAGAAATAAATCAGTCTATAACTTTAACAAAATATTGCGCGGTCATCTAATAACTTTATTGTGGCGGTGGCGTATGTGGATCTTGTGTGAAATGTGAATCTTGTACTTCTTCTTATACTTCTTATACTTTGTAATCGCGTGAGAAAATATCTCGTAACGCGAGACGTACACTGTGCGATTGATAAAGTAACGCAGACGAGTTGGTGGTGAACTTTGATGCGTGGGTGGTTGCATCTGAGAGGATAAGCGAATCCGCGTATTTGTTTTTTTTTAACATTGTATTATAGTCTTCCTGTTTTGAATTGAAATGGCCGAAGCTAAATGTCCTGATTGTATCCGTGTTGCACCCAAAACTACTAAAACTGGCAATACTCCGATTCATAACATGGCTACTACAAGAGATAACAGATTAAAAGAAACAAACATGTGTATACACATGAATGTTTATCCTGTATGGAAATCGAACCCGCAAGCCTTAGTATTAAAGTTGCAGTTCTAACCTCTCCGCTACCATGCGAATCAAAATCACAATAGCTATCTATCTATTATATAATACGGGGAAAGCAATTACAAAAATCTGTTAAGCCACGTTACATTTACAAGCAAAGATGTACAAGGACACAAAGGGAATCCAGAGCCACATGACTCAATCCATTACATATTTGGTAACAAATACATTATATATTTGGTAACATATTAAGTATTTTTTGTTAAAGATCGAATTAATTATAAAATGTAAACGATAAATAAAGGAAAGTAATAATTCTACCGAATAAAATATTAATCTCGCCGACCAAAAATCCGATCTACCAAATGATTCGTTCTAGGAATTGCGGGAAAATTAGTATTTGAGTGAGGTAAATTAGATATTTGGTTAGACTAGAACTTTTTGTGAACGTATTTATTAATTAAACGAGTAAAAGAATTTATTGTATTGGCATCTAAACATATTTAATCTTCTCCCCAGCTTTATCCTGTTTCATAATCCATTATGATTGACGGGGATCCGTAACCTGAGCCTAAAGATTTAGCTAAGATACTGATATTCGCATAGAACGACTGTCGTCAGACTTTACACAACCCAATGTAAAAACCAGACCTATTTTAGGTTCAAATCAAATCAAATGTCTTTATTGCTTCCATAATGTTATATACATAGGTGGTGTAAATAAGAAAACACATTCAGACCATTATGGACCCTGATGGGCACTGTAATAGAAGAGAGAAGGAAACCAAATACATTCAAATCAGAACATAATTTTAAATTAAATTATCCAATCAAAAAAAATAGAGATATAAAAAAAACAGTCAATAAATAATTTAAAAACATTAATTTTTTAGGTTAGGTCTGTACATAGTTAATATTTACATGTAATTTGATTTATCATGCTTTGTTTGTACAAAAATCGTCTGCATGGATACCTCTGTCTCGACTGTTTCTACCGCCAATCAGCTATATTTATATAGCTGTGCTCCGGTTCGAAGGGTGAGATATGACAGAGAAATGACTGGCCTGAGACCTGCTCTGTGCTGTGCAATCCACTTATGAGGATTATACAGCATGTGTGTGGGTATTGTGACGAAACATCCAAGATTGGCAGCGCGCGAGTAACATCCCCATGGTGTTGCGAGCGTCAATAGGCTGCGGTGAACGGTTACCAACTAATGCGGGCCGCATGCTTATTTGTTTGTAGTTGTATAAAAAAAGGTAAATTTTGCGTAGAAAGGATGTTTAAAATTTATCAGAACTGAGGGCTTAAGCAACTTCCATCTATTAAATATCTTTTCACTCATCCCTTCCAACCCCATCTACAGCACAATATGGAGGAAAGACGGCGGCCGGGCAATGGATTTAGCACGTACACACGTGTCACAGAGACGACCGGAGCTACCAGAGCAGCAACAGCGGCGGGTGCATGCGGTTCATGTTCTAGAATTCTAGATGGCCGGCAATCAGGAATTGCAGCAGGCGAGGTGAAGCCTGCACACATCTACCAACCTGCCGGCGATAGTCCGCATGAACCAATTGGTGGTGGAAGCACACAGAGCAGGTTAGATTGCATGTAAGTTTGACTTTCATCTTTTAACTACTAGTGATCCATCTTGGATTCACGCAAGTTGACCGGTAAAGATAACTCAGTAGGCACTTTACAAATAAGACATAACAACTATTAAAACTCTTTGATTAATTAAAAAATGGTTATTGGGACTTAACTACAATAGTTAGATAAATAACATCACGGATTTTTTTTGTGGCTAATGATTAATACTAAATATTTAACTTGTTTGTATCTTTTATGTGTTTCTTCAATAATTTTAGCGGCGCACGCCAAATAAAGACTGTGACAGGCAAATTTTAGGTACTTGCGTTATATTATAGCAATTTTCGTATGGATCTCTAATTTTTTCCATCTATCTATCTATAACTTCACGCCAAATCCCTTGCGGGGTAGGCAGAGAGAACCGAGCGCCACGTGATCCGATCCTTACACACCTCACTCGCTTCTTTAACATTCGTTGCTATTCTCATGCACGATCGCCGGTTTCTAAGGCTCCTGACATCACCTTCTGATAGAACACGACCAATTTGGTCATGGTAGGTAAGACTTCGACTTCCTCGGCTTCTAAATTCTTCCACTTTTGCGTTGCATATCTGCTTCGTCATTCTTTTATCCTCCATTCTTTCTACATGTCCGAACCAACGGATCATGCCTCTTCCTATTTTAACATGAATTTTTTTAAAGTAAAATATGGCCAATGTTAGAATTTTTAAAATTGTTTTAGTATTTTCGAATTTATTAATTACAAACAAACATACAAAAATCAAATCTTGTCTTTATAATACTCGTATTAGTATAGAAGTATAAATTGATTTATGTAGCATTCTATAGCTATCTACTCAAAGACTTAAGTTTTGGTTAAAAGTAAACATACAAAGTTTGATAATAAAATTTGATTACGAGTTTACGAGTGGGTAACGGTATTTAAAACATGCAAACAAACAGTTCTCTGTATTCCGCATTTCGAGAAATTTAATTAAACTTTAATGATATTTGCTCACGAGGCTGACTGTACCGATGTAGGGTGAGAGAGTTAATTGTCTGTCTCATCTGCTGTTTGAGTATACCGGAGCCGTATACTGTAAATACTTCGTAAATACATATACAGAGAACCTACAAATACATACAAACAGGTAAATATTTGTCTTGTGTGAGAATCGAAGCCATAATCCTCATTGTTAAGGCTTTGCTAACTACTCCGCCACAGGCTCATCAAATTATTGCTAGTTTACTAACTTTCAGAAAGGCGTGTATCGAGTGACCACATGTACAATGCTTTATAGGATATTTTTCGTCGAAATTTAAAAAAAAAAATTACGCCGAATGTCAGGAAATTACTAATTGCCGATTCCTTGCTGATAGGGTCAATGACTTTATTTTGTACTAGCTTGTGCCCGCGACTCTGCCCGCGTGGAGTCAAATAACGTAGCCTATGTGTTAATCCAGATCATAATATATCTACGTACGAAATTTCATTCAAATCCGTTCAGCCGTTTAAGCGTGACAGAGCAACAAACATCCATCCATACATACAAACTTTCGCATTTATAATATTAGTAGGATTCAACGTCGGGAAACATACAAACATACGGCCCCCCTGATATGATACAGCAATGCTAATACAGCAAATACTTAGAAGCTTACCTATTGTCACGCAGAAACACAACAACAATGTATGTATGTATGTATATGTTCACGCCAGGTCCCTTGCGGGGTAGGCAGAGAGAACCGAGCCTACCACAACAATCCTCCAGAGAAGTGTTGTTTGGCTGCGGTTTTCTGTAAGATGGAGGTATTTCCCCAGTCGTGCTGCTTTGAAGCGCCCTAACTCTTTCAAAAATATTCATAGTAAGACAAACAAACATGTTCGTGCACACAAATGTTTGTAATTCATTGAAATTGATTCCACGAGCATTTGTGCTAAAGTAGCCACTGCTAACGACTTGACCAATGGGCTGGACTCCTGACCTTTCAAGAAATAGGTCGAGTTTCCAGTCCACCACGACCCGTGGTCGAGAGCCGCAAGCGTCTCCACACAGTAAGTGTAAGTTAACATCAGGCAGGCCGTACGATTACTGACAATATTCCAGGTCTACTACTACTTATATTACACCAAACCTTATTCATCCTACTCCAGGGATATAGGGGCTCCCCTCAACCTACTTCACCACGCTGCTCAACTACACATTGGCGGAGGTTTAGCTTAAGGACTATCATCCATCGACAACATCGGCTTACCGTGCCTTCTGAGCACGGTGAAGCTCGAAATTGATAAATCCATTCATGAACAGGCTGCGTTCGACGTTGCTTAACCTGCATGTTCGGTTAGAATAGACCCAACGACGCCATCGAGCTATTCCAGGTCCTAATGTATTATTCAGAGATTGCACCAGGTAAGGATGTCCTCGTACACCCTTCAGTTGATGGTGTTTGTTTTCCAAACAGCCGGCCGCGTGTCATCACTAATGGAGCTTTCGAGTTCACGTTTAATACAATCAATAAGCAAATTTCGGGCTCTGTATTATGTTGGGAGACAAACAACCATGCGGCCCGTGATATAAAGTGGTTACCATAGCCTGTGAACGATTGCAACATCTTTTTTTTCTTCTTTTTTATACTACGTCTGGAGGCATACAAGCATACGGCCTACCTATTGTAAAGCAGTTACCGTAGCCTATTATGCTTGTAATTTATATTAAGTATTACTCGCACGATGCCACCCCTGCTGCTTACACAGCAACTCCTTAGGAGTTTACTGGTGACCTCACTTACACACAGGAACACAACAACCCTCTAGGGAGTTGTTATTTGGCTGCGGCTTTCTGTGAGGTGGAGGTACTTCCCCAGACGGGCTGCTTTGATGCGCCCTATCTCTCTTAAAACACGCTATTCCCTGCACTCACTCGTCTCTCCACGTCAGCGGCGTACCTTCCATCGCTGTAACTTTAAGTAAAACAAAAATTGATATTTATGGATTATGTAAATGCGTATAGAAAAATACTCCGGTGGCTCAGTCGTGAATGACGTGACTTTGACACCAACGCTCGTGGGTTCGATTCCCACATAAGATAAACATTTGTGTGCATGAACATGTCTGTTTGTCTTGGTCTGGATGTTTCAAGAGAGGTAGGGCACATCAAAGCAGCCCGTCTGGGGGAGTATCTCCACCTCATAGACCACAGCCAAATAACAACTCCCTAGAGGGTTGTTGTGTTCCTGCGTGTGAGTGAGGTCACCAGTAAGCTTCTAAGGAGTTGCTGTATAAGCAGCAGAGGAGGCATCGCGCAAGTGATACTTAATATAATTACAAGCGTTAATAGAATTTATTTACAATGGCGTTGATTAAAAAATTAAGTATAGAAAATCAGCGTGGATCGAGGAAAAACAACTTTATACTCGTAATAGTTTCTAACCTTCCTTTCACTAGGATCCACATTCTAGATCTACAAGTGAATCATATAATATTTTTATTTCCACTTCAATCCACATGTAGATACTTTTATCTCTTCTTCAATCTAAAGGTTGATTAGCACCCAAAAGCTGACAACGTGGACGTGCCAGGGCCAGGCCGTCTGTCCGTCCGTCTTTTTTGTTGATGGAAAGTGGTTACGTAGCCAATTTATGCTTGCAATGAAGAAAGTATTGCTAGCGCGTTGCAACCCCTTGGCTTACACAGCTACCCTTTAGGAGCTTATTCGTCTCGTACGGGAATCGAATGAACAATCGTTAACCTTTCCTGACAATATATTCAAACAAAAGTACCTACATCAAAAATACTCTCTGTACAGACTTATTAAAGATTTGATGAATATGTAACTGACAAAGATGTCTGAAAATAATTCAGCACAGTCAACCTTTTCTTTATACTTAATCTATATCTTTTCTCAATACTAATTCCATTACCATTTAACATCATTATTACTTATTATAATTACATAAACTGGCCAAGTAACTCCTCGGTCGATGTGACCCGCCGCCCATCACTACACTGGTAATCCGTGACACTCCGCTAATTAGTGTGACAATACCTCCCAGAGATCGATCTGCGAATGTACTTACGAACTTACATATTATAAAGTAAAATATATTATATTATACTTATTACTGAACCAATATGCTGACATGAATTTATTGTATTATCTAATTGGCAATTTGAAAAGAGTCTTGTATTGGCAAGTTTCTTTCGGCATTTCTTCTTCGCCAATGATCATTTCGGAAATACTAGTAGATTAAAAAGAAAAGTAGTAACATAAGAGAATTGAATAAGGTACAATAAGATTATATTTTAAAATGTAAGACATGTCTAAGTGTCCGCGTGGGCCTAACGCACAAACTAAAAAACCAGTTGATTGCACCTGAAAGCACTAAGGTCACAAATACATTGTACTTGAATCAAGTAAATGGGTGCTTTCATATGCAATCAACTACTAGTACTACTAAGAGGTCTTCGGATTTTTTCCTACAACTAGTGCTACATGACATTGCTTCTTACCTAATTTCATGATTCTAGGTCAACGGGAAGTACCCTACACGTTTTGATTCCCTTGCGAGAGTCAAAATATGCGCATAAACGAGGCATAAACAGCCGTATCTATTATGTATTAACTTAGAAGTTAGAATTTTTCACTATTCGAAGGGATTGCAGATCTGAGTATTTGATATTAATTTTAGCGTGATAGCTCCACCCGCCCCTGAGAAAAAGGATCTTGACATACAGACTGACGGACAAACAAACAACAAAGTGATCCTATAACGGTTCCATTTTTCCTATCGATATATGGAATCCTAAAAATATACAATACCTGAATGTTTCACAAACGAAAGCCTCTTTTGAACTCCCTAAGTCAATTCTGCCCCCAAAATATTATATTAAGCGATTACCTGAACGCACCTTGCATTTTAAGCAGGAAAAACACCATCTTCTAATTTGAACCGGAGCGGATTTCCGAGGAATTCGGGTCACATGGAGGACACAATTAGCACCCCCCCCCCCCCCCCCCCCCTCTAAGCAAGGCGGCAAGATGAAAGGAAACCATTAAATGGCTGGGGCAACTCTCATTGTTGAACGCGTAGTTTGCCGGAGTTTTCGCTTTATCCTCAGCGGGCATTGTTTCCCAAACTCACCCGTCCGCAATTCGGCATAAATCAAAATTAAACACCAAGTTCACGCGCAGAATAGACAGCTACAGTACTCCCAAGTTTGACTTCTTTGAACTGCTGAATACACTTATGTCATACTTCTCGCTTTTCTTACCTGAATGTTATTAAATATTTTTCTGCTTTCACCTGAACAGACCTCGCATTGGCGTAAGAACATACATCCTTTTTTTTTGTATACAACGTCACGAGGCCAAGCAAGCATACGGCCCACCTGATGTAAAGCTACCGTAGTCTATAAACGCTAAATACAGTAAGTATTACTCGCGCGATGCCACCTCTGCACACAGTCACACGCAGGAAACAACACTAGCGAGTTTTAGGTTGCGGTTTTCTGTGAGGTGGAGGTACTTCCCCAGACCCTGCATCTCTTAAAAACACCACACGAATGTTTGTCCTGTGCGGGAATCGAACCCACGAGCGTTGGTGTCAAAGTCGCGTTATTAACCGCTGCCGCACCGATTGTTGTGTTCCAACATACAACCTTTTGGAATATAACCTATTGTCATGATTCAAAAAGTTGGAAATACAAAGTGATTTGGTAGGAGGTAGACATAATAGATGGACAGATTTCATTCCCATTTCTACATCGGGATACATACGTAGAATGCGCACTGATTGCAGACGTCGGAATAACAAAGCGACGTGACATGCGTGACACGTCGCTGGGATAAATATTGTCAAATTAACCGGATTCCCGACACGCGGGAGTGACGTGTTCACGTCGCGTGTCACTCTCTCTGCGGATTCCCTGCGTGTTCGAGAAGCGCCGCCTGCTGGCTGTCAAGCAGTTTATGTACGGTTAGCTAATACGTTGGTAATTGTCACTTTTGATTAATTTAGTTAAGGGTTTGTTTGCTTTGCTTTTATTTGTGTAAGGAGTATTTTTTTTAATAAATGCTATGTTTAATATATTTTTTATTAATAGATCTCCGAGAGTAGTTTATATGCCACTACTGGAAGCAATGATTGGTTTTGAATGGAATTTTGGAAACATGCATTGAATTTGAATAATATTATAAAACTCGAGAGTTACGTTTCGACAGTCAATTTTACAACGTTCTGAATTACTTTGCGTGTACTTATACAACGTGAAAGTAGAATGTAGAAGCCGAGGAAGGCCAAGGCTTACCTACCATGACCAACTTGGTCGTGCTTTATCAGAAGGTGATCTCAGGAGCCCTGGGAACCGGCGAGCCTGCATCAAATGAGCTATGAATGTTAGTGAGGTGCGTGTGGACCGCGTCTTACGGGGCTCGGTTCTCTCTGCTGATTGTTAACGAATTTAAGAAAGACAAAATATATATCAGACTAACAATGCAATAATAACGATATCAAATGATAAAATTTTTGGTTGATTGGTTTTATGGTTACCTGTACTGAATGATTTCCAGACATCTTTGTCAGCAACATATTAATTTGTCGACTCCATAATAAGCTTTTTTACACAGAAAGCATTTATTATTCTTTTTGAAGATGTTGACGGGAAATCAACAAATAGTTTAAATACTCAACTGTGTCAGACAACCGTACATAGAATCGAAAACAATTTACGTCCAAAGACTGGTTCCTACTTACTGGTCCTAACAAATCGGTATACTGGCTTCTAAGTCTTTAAAAACGTCATTAAATTTACCAGAGCATACATGTTTTCATAAATATACAGATAGATAAACGGTGAGAATATTTATTACGCTGAACAGTTCCCTTAGTGATGCCCTGGGGGCCATATTATAAATAGAGCGGAGCCCTATTTCGTATTATTGTAGTTGCTCAACATCATTCGCTTTTTCCCTAAAGTTTAAGTCTACTTCTAGCCTGCATATGCTTACTAAAGAGCTTAAAACTTAGCGTTATAAAAAAACCACGACAGCGCAAATATATTAAGTTAAAACAAGTTAGGATTTATGCTATCAAATGCCATATACATCGCGATGGCATGGAAAAGTGTGTATCCGAGGAAAATCTTCAGGGAGCCGAAATCAAAGTCGGAAGGCACAGCGCAGTGCTAATCCTAAAGTAAAGGGCAAGTAAATACTCGTAGAATAATCGCGGTCGAGATGCGAACACCATTTGTCGATTCGTTCGTAACGATAATGCAACTTTCGGTCCGAAAGAGTGTCGATGTTTGAATAAGCGAAGGCATTCCGTTTGTTTGGTCTTAAATAAAGATACAGGTCAACGATTTACGAAACACAAATACAACGGTGATGTGGAAGGTTGTACGAGGCCGAGGAAGGCCAAGACGAATTGGTCGTATTTTATCAGAAGGCGAGGCGTGGAATCAAAAACATATATCATGTAGATATCTTATTGCTTTAAATCAGTAACTCTTGTATATATCTAGATTGATGTAAGTGATGTATATAGTACCTACAGCAGATATACAATGCAAAAGTGGAAGGATGTAGGAGCCGAGGAAGCTCAAGACTTACCTACCATGGTCAAATTGATCGTGTTCTATCAGAAGGTGATGGATATGGTAGGGCTCCTGCCCTAGAAACTGGCAAGCGTGCATGAAAAGAGCAATGAATGTTAAAGAAGCGAGTGAGGTATGTAAGGATCGAGTCACGTGGCGCTCGGTTCTCTTTGCCTACCCCTGCCTAGGGTTGGTAATATAAAAAGAGGAGTGTTAGCCTAATGGATAAAAAACCGGCCTACGGACATGTGGCTGCCTGTGACTGTGACAGTCCCAATTACTATAAATGAAAGAGTGACGGAAGCCCGAATACATGCGATCGAACAAAAATTAATAAAACCTAGGCATGTTCAAAATTTGCCAATTGCAAATTTACATACATTCACCAGTAAAATGCCGTTTCCACCATACATTCGAACACGATTTATTATCTCGTGAAAGCATTCATACGATACGCGATATTATTAAATCCGGAAATATTTCCGGTGTGATGCGAAATTTTCGCCATAAACATTAATAATGCGGGCTCCAGTTTCAGCGGCTCCAATACATCCGCAAACACAGCGATGTCATTTATTAGTCGTTTGGCTGTGTTCATAATTTATTTTAATCGCAAGTATTGCGGTGTTATCCTAGAATTTATATCGCCAGTAAAACATGGAGCTACTCGTCGAGTTGGACGATTTAATGCACTAATGAATAACTCGTTTTCATCAAAACTAAATGGGCCCTACCTTATTGTACATTTACACTAACGTGACATATTTATGCAGCACTTCTCCATGAATTATCTAATATTCGTAATACATCTTTAAACGTTTGTAATTAATTTAATTAAGTTTAAGTTGGCCGATTCGCGATTTAATCAGTTGTGAACTAAGATAATGTATATAAAGGACGTTCAACGAAGCGAGATAAAAATGGTAAACACACTGGCCGTTACTAAGTCTCGTTACAAATCGAGCGATAAATATCCCCGTCTTTTTCTTCCGCAGGCAGCCACGGCGGTGTACAGTAACTACCGCTAAGGGTGCTATCTAAATTTTGGTACGGGAATCATGTCTGGACATGAATTCATCACATTTGGCAAGTCAAGTAATAATATGGGTTAAAGTATGAAATTGCCGTTTTATAGTAAATAGATACTTTGAATTGACATTAAACCTTCATAGTGTGAGATTTCCGAGTCAAACTTTTTTCACATGATACCTGGGGCTATTCTTTTAAAAAATATGCAATATTTGATTTTGGAATTTCAATTGTTTTTTATTCAGCTTAGACGGGAAAGATGGATATTTCGAAAATCCGAGTATTTTTTGAATACGAGTTCCGACGCGGAACTAACGCGGCAGAAATGGCTCGCAATATCGTTGCTAAGTTTGGAGAGGAGACTGCTAATGAACGTACCGTGCGTTTTTGGTTTAAACGATTTAGTAATGGAAACTTCGACTTGAAGAACGAACCAAGTGGTAGACCGCCTACACAGGTGAATAACGCTGAATTGAAGGAGATGGTGGGAGCCGAGCCGAGTCAAACTACATAGGAATTTAGCAGCCTGGTTCAACGTTACCTTACCTACAATTTTGTCTCATTTGTATCAAATCAATAAGATAAAAAAATAAATTAAAATGTGTGCCTCATGATTTGACTGATCTGCAAAAAGAAATGCGTGGTGACAGTAGTGTTGCCTTGTTGAATCAGTACAGAAATGAAGGAATTTGAAAAGGAATATGGATTGAATTGTGACATGTGACGAAAAGTGGATTACGATAGTAAGCGGAAAATGCATTGACTGACCCCAGGTCAAACGTCAACCGTGCCCCAAAGCAAAGCTTATCAATAAAAAGGTAATGGTAACTGTTTGGTGGTCTATCTGTGGTGTGGTTCTGGCGTTATTCAGTATAGCTTTCTCAGGTCTGATCAAGCAATAACATCAGATGTTTACTGTGCTGAAATTCGAACAATGACAAAACTGGCAGTGAAACAGCCCCGACTCGTGAATTGATCTTCACCATTCTTGCTACATGATAACGCAAGATCTCACACTGCGCGAGAAACCGTTGCAACTCTACAGGACCTGCAGTTAGAATACGTCATCCTTTGTACTCGCCAGACTTTGCTCCAACTGACTACCATTTTTTTCGTGATTTGGATAATTTTCTAGGTGGTAAAAGAATTTCTTCCCAGGATGCAGTACAAAATGCTTTCAAACAGTTTGTCGAATCTAAATTCCCAGAGTTATATCGCAAAGTCATAAATAGAGTTTCGATTAGATGGCTGCAATGTATAGATAATGCGTGTAAATATTTTGTATAAAAAAATATGTTCATCTTGGAAAAAAATCTATGCAATTTCATACTTTAACCCCTAACATTTACATCGCTCGTCAAATTTAATTGAATTGAATAGAAACTACAAATGCTTTGATCTATGTCTGTCTAATTCTAGATACACGTCATGTTCAGTAATGACGAGACTATGGCTGAACAAAACTGACATTTATTTTAATTACAATCTACTCATATAAGGGTAATATTATATTTTTATCTTATATATATTAGATATTTATCGTTCGTTAATTGTAATGAGAAACATGGCTACATTGAAGTCATGTAACACAAATATGCCTACAATGAAGTCTTGCGTAGCTTTCCAGTAGACAATTTTTGTCTAGATTTTACTTTAATTGTTTTAAAGTAAATGCATAACAATTTACGCTAAAATAGTAGTGATATCGTAGTAGTGGTAACGCTAGGAGAAAGAAGAGTGTTATGCACACCTGAATGTTTGTTTACATTCTTTGACTCTGCTGCCTGAACGTACTTTAGGTGATGCTAGTAATGGTACAATGTAGATTATACAAGATGCAGCCATTACTACGGTCGCCATCGTTGGCAAAATTAGAGAGCTATTTAGATATAAATAAATATAAATATTGTCGCACAAATTACACAGCGCAATCCAGCTCCAAAGTAAGCGAAGCTTGTGTTATGGGTACTAGACAACTGATAAGCATACGTAAAGACATTTTTTTTGTGTAAATACATAGCTTATTATACATAGAAAATACACAGATTAAGGCAAACAGACGTATTCATGCACACAATCGATTGTACTGTGTGGGAATCGAACCCACGAGCGTTGGTGTCAAAGTAGCGTAACACCGCGTTTCACCACTGCGACACCGATAGTTGTCAGATAGAGACGATTATATATAATAATAATTATAGACACCACATAAACTTTTTTTCAGAAGGATATATTAGATAACGCATCTGCATTTTCTAACAAACTGTCTGACTTTAATACGCGGCATGTCAATTTTAATAATACATATCAGTATATAATATTTGGTAATGACTACTCAGTACTCACCATAATCCGCCCAAATGTTGGCACCCAGCCAACTAATTGGAATTCTTACATTTTATAGACATATAATAAGATTCCAATAGTTTGCATAGAACGTGCCAATCGTTGCATGTGAACATACCTTAATTATTTTTTATTATTTAAATCTGAAAGTAAAGTACTGAAAAAACGTTTAAAATATTTGTCCATATTCATGATAAGTAATTTGAATTGTATTAGATTCCATTCGACGTTAAATATTTCTAATTATCGAAGTAAAACACACACACACTTGATTTAAGCTGGTGAATGCGTGACGAGAGCGTTACGAAAAGTGTGATCGGGCGAGGCGAGGAAGTTGAGAGGGAGATATAAGTTAGTCAAGATAGAAAGAGAGAGAGAGTTACGTTTCGTATATTACTGTAGGGGCAAGAAAAAGAGGTCCGAGCACACATTTTCTTTTAGTTTTTCACTCATAGCGAGTTAAGTTTCGTATCTAAAACACAGTGCAGGCCTATTGTCTGTATCACACTATGGAGCTAAAGAAGTTTTACTTCATTCGTGTGGTCTAAAGCACACTCGTTTTTTTCTAGATTACTTCTTAAGTTAAGAGCCAATAATTGATTATCTCTCTATATCCTTACTAATGTAATAAATGCGAAAGTAACTCTGTCTGTCTGTCGCGATTTCACGCCAAAATTACAGAACCAATTTAAATGAAATTTGGTACACAGATAGTCTAGACCCTGAGAAAGGACATAGGTTACTTTTTAATGCGAAATTTGATGTGAAACACTGCAAATAGCTTATTAAAATATGTGTTTAATTTGTAATTTAATTAGCCTAAATAATTAAAAATGCTATCCAATGCCACTATTCTACGCGGACGAAGTCGCGGGCACAGCTAGTAATATATATATATAATTATGATGTACTGTTTCCATGTATAACGCATACTTAATACTGACAAAGTAACATTTAGACAAAACGAGGAAAAATATCGTCGAAAGATCACAAGTGCCTGCTATCTATAAATCTTTCCTCGATTATTTTGCAAGTTTAGAAGGCTAGTTATTTGTATTTTAGAGAGCCCATGCGCGTGTCATACTAACCGAACATGCAGGTTAAGCAACGTCTACCGCAGCATGTCTATAGATGGGTTTATACAACTCAAGTTTCTCCGTGTTGGAGGGCACGTTAAGCCGTTGGTCCCGGCTGTTGTCGATAGATGGCAGTTGTTAAGGTAAGTCAGTGGCCCTCGGGCGGCTTGAAAACACAGACCTCCAACACACCGCATTTGAGCAGCGTGGTGGAGTATGCTCTAAACCCCTTCGTTTGAAGGGAGACCCGTATCCCAGCAGTGGGATGAGGAAGGGTTGATGTGGTATTTGTGTTTTATTTATTTTTCCGTATTTTCAGGAACACCGTTCCTATATGAATTCTATATGTTTGTCTGTGCGTTTGTCTGTCGTTTTTTTTCCAATATTAGAATTTAGACTTTTTGAAATGGCCGACAAATTAAAGAAAAAAAATGAATTGTTATATAATTGACGAGCCAGGTGTTCCTCTGGCAACGCAAGCTTGTGTATTCTCAACTGGTTATTATCTATATTCATAAATAGAGTGAAAGTAAAAAATATAGCTGAGATAGAGATATCAGTGACGTTACAAGGAAGCGTTCCTGCTGGGAGATATTAGTTTATCTAAAGCAATATCTGATAGTTCAAGTAGAAAAGGCATAAAATATTTATATTTAAACATAAAATGGTGTAGTAAAGGGATCGGTTCGGAGTTGAGAACATAAAACGCTATACGGTTCACCCGAGTGCCGAGCACCTATACCTTTATGGGGGCGACGTGACGCGAGTTTCTGATCTCGCGATATTGGCTCCTGGCTTTCATTATCTATACAAATATTTGACAAAACGAAGATTTTTGAAGTGAAAACTTCTTTAGCGGCGTTGTGCACTTTTTGGGATGAGTAAAAAATGTTAAACTCACGTCAGGACACGTGACCCTGACCGTAAGATTTTGGTGAGAATTAGAACTTAAGTTCGCTGCAGCGCTAAAACATTTAGTTACCTCTAATTAAAACATGAAGCGCTAGATCGTTCATAGGGCATTAATTTCTTGCGACCAAAACGTTGTAAACGCCATGAAATTCTTGGCGCTTACGCGTTTCGTTCAACGTAGTTTATCAACATCGCTGTTTGGTCCGCATATTCAAGTTTTCACTTCTGCCGGCTGGTTTTTTTTTATATAATACGTCGAGAGTCATACATGCATACGGCCCACCTGATGTAAAGCGAATACCGTAGCCTATTAACGCTTGCGATATATTAATTATCACTCGCTAGATGCCTCCTCTGCTGCTTACACAGCAACTCCTTGGGAGCTTACTGGTGGCCTCACTCACACGCAGGAACACAACAACCCTTTAGAGAGTTGTTATTTGGCTGCGGTTTTCTGTGAGGTGGAGGTACTTCCTCAGACGGACTGCTTTGATGTGCCCTACCTCTCTTAATGACGATATAAATATGTAGGTGGAACATCAACACCAAATACAATGTTACATTGTAGAGTACTGATTAGAAGCACTGATAGCTGAGTGGATGAAGAAGTGGCCTGATGACCGACTGGTCACCGGTTCGAATCCTGGTGTGTACCGCTAAATTCGTATTTTCGGATTCTATCTGTTCTATAACTTCACGCCAGATCCCTTGCGGGGTAGCCAGAGAGAATCGAACGTCACGTGACTCGATTCTTACATACCTCACTCGCTTCTTTAACATTCATTGCTCTTTTCGAGCACGCTCGCCGGTTTCTAGGGCTCCTGATCACCTTCTGATAGAACACGACCAATTTGGTCATGGTAGGTAAGTCTTGGCCTTCCTCGGCTCCTATATCGTTCCAGTTTTGAATTGTATATCTGCTTCGTCATTATTTCATTCTGCATTATTTCTTCATGTCCGAACCAACGGAGCATGCCTCTACTTATTTTAACACCGACGCTCTCTTTCAGACCACCTCTGTTTCTACCATCATCGTTGCGAATACGGTCTACAAGCGTTACGCCACAAATTTTGCGCAACGCTCGCACTTCGACCGCGTTTATGCGTGTTCCGTAAAAAAATTGTTCGCAAATTATTATCGCCAAAAAAGGTTTTTTTTGGTGCAACTACACATTTACGGTTTTAGGAGTTTTTCGTATACTTATGCTACATGACATTCCTCCTTACCAAATTTCATTAGTCCAGGTCAACGGAAAGTATCCTATTGGTTTTGATTCCCTTGCGTGTCAAAATATGCGCATAAACGAGGCATTAACAGCCGCGTCTTTTGATTGCGTTAACTTAGAAGTTTGGTTTTTCACTGCTCGAAGGTATTATATACCTGAATATTTGACATTAATTTCAGGTACGGAAATTTTAAGGTACGGAACCAAAAAAGAGTGCTAACTAACTTCAAACTATTTTTTTTCTAGATACATACATAAATACATCTAAACTGACTTTAGTTCTGATAAGCATACCACATTCTTTAGAACCGCATTGACTATGAAACTCTTTGCACAGGCACAGAATAATCAAAAACCACATCAAGACAGCTTCTCGAGGCTTTCCACTGTCATGAACTTGGTGTACAGAAGTGGGGCGGCAGATAAATTGCGAGAAGGGTAGCCGCGCCAATGACCCTCGCTAAGTACCCTAATGTCCCATTAGCACACGCGCTAACTGCGCTCTGCAAGTATCACCATTGATAGCACATTTAAATGGAACAAAAGGTCACATAATTGATTGCCCTGCATTTGGCAATCACTGATAGCCCTCAAAGTATGATTGCCTGGCCCCAACCTGCCTATTTATTATCAAAGTTGTATCATCAATTACTATATAAAGAGTATTAATTAATTTTCTTGGTTTGGCAATGCATCAAACTCGATGAGAGATCATCGGAGTGGACTGACCTGATTGCAGGTGTGCCACAGGGCGGTATCTTATCTCCACTTTTATTTTCTATTTTTATAAATGATATATCCAAAGTTTTCTCTGCGCCCTTCCACCTATGTGCAGACGCCTTACAGATTTACAACCATTTCTCAACTATTGAAACTGATGAAACGATTGAGGCTTTAAATCGCCAACTATGTGCTATCCAGGGTTGGGCTGAAAACCATGGTTTGCTGTTAAATCCATCGAAGTATCGGGCTATAATCGTAGGTAGTGCCACCAATTACGTAATAGGCTCAATGAGCACCAACATAGGTCATATATGACCAGGCTTATGGCGGTATGCGTGTAAAAAGTACATAGCGGGCCTCGACGGGCTTGCCTAAGGTTTACTACAGTGGTCTACAGATTCCCTTTGTCGACAGTACTAAAAACCTTGGATTGATCATTGACGGAACCCTGTCCTGGAATGCGCATGTTAGTGACGTTAGTAAATGCATGTATTATACATTTCACTCTCTCAAGCGACTTCAGAACGTTTTGCCTTTTAAAACTAAAGTTATGTTGGCTCAATCTCTCTTACTCCCCATTCTCGACTACGCAGACGTTTGCTATTTGGATGCAACTGAGGAACTACTTAACAAGCTAGAAAGATTGCAAAAACTGGCTATACGTTTTATATTCGGTCTCCGTAGTTTAATTTCGACAAAAACCAGTTCAGAATGTGCAAGCTTGCATTGCCAGAGGAACACCTGGCTTGTCAATTATATAACAATTTTTTTTTAATTTTATTTGTCGGCCATTTTGACCATGTTCCTTAAGAGATAGGAACGGTGTTCCTGAACATTCCTATTCTACTTTTTATGCTGAATCCGAATCTGAAGTCAAAAATCGAATATTCGAAAAAAACGCACACACAGACAAACACACAGATAAACATATAGATTTCATATAGGAACGGTGTTCCTGATAATTACAGATTATATTTCAAAATGAGGCAGGCCATAAATTAAAAACCTTTTTATTTTTATACAGGTCGGGGTCACAACTTATTTTGTATTTTATAAATAAAAAATTGTACTAAAATCTCTTTGGTTGTACTATTTGTATCTGGCCGGTTTTGATACTATTAATTGATGACATTGTGAAAACAGAAAAATAAAAAGTAAAAGCGGTTTCCCGCCATTTTTCTATTGTTTATCTGTCCGCTAAAATGAGTTAATCTAACGAAGATATTCCACAGATTTTGAAGTTTTAAAACCAGCAAAATACGATGCAAGCCGCGAAGAAAAGATGTGGTGTTTATGGACTTAACGCAGCGTCAGTAAGGGCAGCATAAAACTGGATCAAGCGTTTTAAGTCCGGGAATTTTGATGTCAAAGATGAAGCTCGCTCTGATCGACCTGTTACCGATAAAGTTAATTATTTTTTTTATACTAGTCGTGAAAACAAACCTGAAGACCTATGCCAGTTTCGATACAATTGAAAAAGTCTGGATATAGAAAAAACGTTCGATATTTTAATACCAAGCGAGGTCATTGAAAGAAATCGTCTATCATTTGCGATTCTTCATCGAAACTTAATGAAACCAAATCATTTTTGAAACGATAGATCACTAGTGAGATCATGATCAAGCGCCACATAGTAAGCGACCACAACCGTAGATTCCTAGGAGTACAGAAAGTTTCCAGAAGTTGTTCTGTTAAAGAAGCGAGTGAGGCGGGCCGCGTGTTATGCGCTCGGGTTTTTTTTTTACACTACGTCGATGTAAAGCAGTTACCGTAGCCTATTAACACATGTAATATATTAAGTGTCACTCGAGCGATGTCTCCTCTCCTGTTTACACAGCAATTCCTTAGGAGCTTACTGGTGACCTCACTCACACACAGGAACACAACAACTCTCTAGGGAGTTGTTATTTGGCTGCAGTTTTCTGTGAGGTGGAGGTACTTCCCCTTGCTTTGATGCGCCCTACCTCTCTTAAATGCGTAAGAGACCTAGCGTGAACATATACGTACGTACATCCGTGAACACGAAATTACCATACTTTTTTGTTAATATTATATCACAGAAATCCACATTACATTAACAAGACAAGAGAATCGGATCTAGTTAGCAGAATAATGAGAGTATCTCATTAGTCTGCTAACTAAATCTTATCCTGAAATTCTGAAAAAGACAAAAAAAAAGATAAATGTCATTTATTTACCATTAGACCCTTACGGGCACTTAAACACGCCTTACATTCTTTAAATTAGATCATATTGTATCTTAATAATTTTCTATAATTCTCTTCTTTTTTTGCTTTAATTTTTTAATCTACCAGTATTTTGAAAATGACCATTGCCGAAGAAGAAATGCCAAAAAAATCTTGCCAATATGTATCTTTTTTTTTTCATCATCAATATATATTACAATAAATATATGTCAGTGTACATATAGTGATATCAAGTGGTACAATAAAACATATATTAAGAGAGTTCAAAAATACGGAAACCCTTCGAGAAAAGGTTGGTACGTAGAGCTCTGTGCTCTTTGACTAGGTACTCTTAGAGGAAGCACTATGTGCCTTCAGATGCGTGAGTTGTTTCGTTTTTAGGATTCCGTACCCAAAGAATACCTATGAGACCTTATTGCTAAGGTTCCGCTGTCTGGCTGTCCGTCTATATATCCGACTCTCACTCCGTCTGTCTGTTCATTTGTTTGTATGTGTAGGGAGTTGATTTTTACACAAAGTGTGTATTACTTCAGTAACAATAAATAATAAAAATAAAAAGGTTAAAGTTAAATGTGCCTTTATACACGGAACGAGTTGTTACAAGACCCGTCGTGTGCAACTTGGACTGTTTATATGTATATAAGATATTATTATCCTAAAATCGAACGTAATCCTAAAATCATAAATTAATTATTTCAAAGTGCTTGTCATTTTATGTATCTACTTGCGATGTAAATATACAGCATGAAGGAAATAATTTGTGGAGAACTAATGACTTTGTGTAGTAACTAAATTCACCGCTACAGCTACGGGTCGGGGCTTTGTAGCCAAATTTCTGATATTTTGAGTTACATTATCGTAACTTTGTGGAAAATCTCGATTTTTTGAAAATAAATGTATCCTGAGTTACCCACTGAAGCTTTCTATTTGAGAAAGAATTTTTAAAATAATATATAAACTCAAAAACACACATGCAAATAAAACAAATCTTTCCTTTTTATCTATCTGTAACTTCACGCCAAATCCCTTGCGGAGTACGCAGAGAACCGACCGCCACAGGACTCGATCGCACGCTGGAACGCTCCTGACACCACCTTCTTATAAAACAGTCTAATAACAATCTTTCTTTTTATAATATTAGTATACATGAACTGGATATAAAGCATCAGGCAATTTTGAATGAAGGCCTGGTCTTTTCACTTGCCATACATCCGTTTATGTTTAAATGTAGAGCAGGCGCGAACGAATAAACCTTGTTTGCAGACAATGGCGGACGCCTAAATGGATTTCTTTAGTGTCACAAAGCGGTTAATTCGGTGTCTTTGTATGAATTCTCTTTGGTTAATGTAATTTAGGGTTTATTCTCCCCGTCGTATATAAACTAACACCTTGGGCTCTCCCAGAGGAGAAAAGAATTACGCTGTCTTATGTATGTTTATAGCTTTATTTTTGTTTACAAAAGGCGGACTTGATGCTAATTACAATAAATATAAAGATACACATGAGCGTTGGTGTCAATGTCGTGTCATTCACGACTGAGCCGCCGAGCTCGACGTTGAGGCACCAAGTCGTCAAAATACGCTTGTCTGCTACTACTTTAATGATATAAAAAATAGTTATTTAAAGGCACACATGTCGAGTGGCGGTTGTGCGCGAGTGTACCGGCAGCCGCAGTGCAGTATTCCGAATGGAAGCTGTATCGCGGGCCGGCGGCCGGCGGGCGGAGCACTTCATTTAAATATTCACCGACCTGGCGTGCGGGAGGTGCCGCCAACTTCGCGCCGCTGGCAACACCCTCTGTTGCGTAACTAGTACACTTCAACAGATATAATTGTTGTTTTTGAGTACCATCTATTTTCAAGAACACCGTGCCTATATGAAATCTATATGTTTGTCTGAGCGTTTCCCTGAATATTCGAATTTTGACTTCAGATTCGGATTCAGCATAAAAAAAAGTAGAATAGGAATGTTCAGGAACACCGTTCCTATCTCTTAAGGAACATGGTCAAAATGGCCGACAAATTAAAAAAAAATTGAGTTGTTATATAATTGTCGAGCCAGGTGTTCCTCTGGCAATGCAAGCTTGCGCATTTGGTTGCGCAACTGGTTTTAATTGAATCGCAACGAGAGGGATGTTGATGAGGTCGGTGGCTTAGTCGGGAATGACACGTCTTTGACACCAACGCTCGTAGGTTCGATTCCCACACAAGGCAAATATTTGTGTGCATGAACATATCTGTTTGTCTTGGTATGGATGTTTTAGGAGAGGTAGGGTGCATCAAAGCATCTGGGTTAGTACTTCCACCTCCCAGAAAACCGCAGCAAAATAACAATTCCCTAGAGGGCTGTTGTGTTCCTGCGTGTAAGTGAGGTCACCAGTATGCTCATAAGGAGATGCTGTGTAAGTAGCAGAGGAGGCATTGCGCGAGTGACACTTAATATATTACAAGCGTTATTAGGCTACGGTAACTGCTTTACATCTGGCGGGCATCAGCTAATTCACTAATAACATAAATCAGATTCTTTCTGCCTGTCTGCGTCTTCCTGTCAGTGTACTTGCCGGTTTGGCACCAATATTTCCACACGGGATAAATATTTGTGTTCATAAACATCTTGGGCTGTTGGGTGATTTTAAGAGAGGCTCACCATCTGGGAAAGTGCCTCTACCTATCAGAAAACCGCAGCAACAACTCCCTGGCGGATGAGTCAGCGAGTGAGATCAGCAGTCAACTTCTAAGGAGTTGTTGTGGTAGCAGCAGAGGTGGCATCTATTGA
This sequence comes from Pyralis farinalis, assembly GCA_947507595.1. Taxonomy (NCBI): domain Eukaryota; kingdom Metazoa; phylum Arthropoda; class Insecta; order Lepidoptera; family Pyralidae; genus Pyralis; species Pyralis farinalis. The sequence continues at coordinate 2,067,550 of OX382264.1, forward strand.
GGGATAGTTAATGTATCGCAAACGTTCACATGTTACGGTAGTCGGTTTACGTCAGGTGAGCCTCTTGCTTGTATGCCTCCCGACATTGTATAAAAAAAATGGTTTAAATATATTTTTTGTATCTGAGAAACGACTGTAACGATTTCCATCAAATTTCGTATTAGGATAAGGTTTTGATTTTAAATTTATGTGACGTTTAGTTTAAGGGATGAAGGAATAATGCAATTTTATACAAAAAACATAAAAACACTTAAAGGTACTATAACTTATATGTTGTTCGAGTTCCATCTTCCAAGACGACCGCACTTTTTGTAAGATTGGGGTACTTCTTCAGCCAGGCTGCATAGTAACTATCGCTGGGCTATAGGTAGGTACCTCTGTTTTGCTAGTTGGCCGGGTGGAATACGAGCGGGGCAATTAGCTTTAAATCTGAAGATAGTAGTTAATAGATTCAGGCTTTATTTTGCGAAAGTCAAATTTACATGTAATTTGATCTAACCCGCTTTGATAGCTCCTTTTAAAATATAAAATGCTTTGATTCATTCACAATCCAAGTTTTTTATTCAGCGGCGATGTCAGTTTCAAGCACTATGCGCCGAGTGTACATAGTAGAGCGTATTTATAATTGGAGGCAGACTGTACTAGTTTTGAACTCTGAAACCGGAACCCTGCAGTTTTAGCTCTGCCGTCGAAATCTCACACGTGGCGATGCACAAAACAGTTCGGCTGTTCGCCTGTGATCGTCAGCTATCTCCAAATAGCTGGTCTTGTTTCAGAGATTTTGAACGAAAATATTTTTTTAAGTGAAGACTTCTTTAGTTTGGCACTTTTGGAATGGGAAAAAAACACCGGTGACAGTCGATTTTTCGCCCACATCTGAAAAATCTGTATGAAAAATTGAATTGTTGTAAATTTTACAAAATTTATATGTATTTATAAATTTGTTTGTACTATGTAGATAATAATCATTAATCTGAAAGAGAGCGTCGGTACTTAAATAAGAAGAGGCATGCTCCGTTGGTTCGGACATGTAGAAAGAATGCAGGATGAAAGAATGACGAAGCAGATATACAATGCAAATGTGGAAGGGTGTAGGAGCCGGGGAAGGCCAAAACTTACCTACCATGACCAAATTGGTCGTGTTCTATCAGGAGCCCTAGAAACCGGCGAGCGTGCGTGAAAAGAGCAATGAATGTTAAAGAAGCGAGTGAGATATGTAAGGATCGAGTAACGTGGCGCTCGGTTCTCTCTGCCTACCCCGCGAGGGATTTGGCGTGAAGTTATAGATAGATAGATAATCTTTAATTTTCATGTAAAACAGCGCAATAAATGTAAATTTGATCACTATATTAATACGTTGATAAAAAATAATATCTAATAAAAAATACTTCTTAAAAAATGTTTCTTAACAATCCAAAAATAATGTTTGCAAGTTTGTGAAGCTAAGAAGTATTTACTTCTGACGTACACAGTTTTACGAGTGACAGACTTTTTTTTTAATTGGCGGACTGTAGATTACAACGCAGAGCTTTTTCAACGGTCATCGAATTTTGTAGAAACTATTTTTAAACGTTACTTATGAATCTATATATTTTTAGAATTATATACTTTAGTTTTTCTTTCTTCTTCGCCAATGGTTTTAGAAATGTTAGTAGATTAAAAAAGAAAAACGTAAAATAAGAGAATTGAATAAGATACAATAAGATTATATTTCAAAAAATGTAATTGCCCCCGAGGGCCCAATGGCAAATGAAGAAATTTAATCTTTTTTTTATCTTTATCTTTAGTAATATTATAAATCTTTACCTTTAGTAATATTTATAAACGCTGCTCCGGTATCTACTTGAGATTAGCTCGGTTTTTTTATGATATTTACATATAAACATTAAAAGGAGAGTGCTGTTAGTGGGGTTCGAACCGGAGACACATGTGACCGTATAAGATAGACTGAACATACGGTGGCAATAAATACGCAATAATCCTAATATAAAATAGATGATATTAGTGCATAAAATTCCTTTTTTTTAGGAAATACACTTAAGTAGATAAACTTAAAAAGCAAAACTTTTTCTTAACATTAAATTTGTTTCAAATCGTTATAGCCATTTTCAAGATACACGAAATATATTTATATATACAAGAATTGCTCATTTAAATATATGAGATTACTTCTGAGAAGCAATAAGAACAAATTAAAAGAGATGTGAGAGTTAAACAAGTAAGTTGAAGATGTGAGAAGGAGTCATGTGGCGATCGGTTCCCTCTGGTGACCCCACACTGGACTTGGTGCGAATATATACATAGAATAATATTACTTTAACATCACAAATAAATATGTCTTCGTTAAATATGAGAAAAGTAATTCTGATGGAGAGCTTGTTTGGATTCCTAGTTTCCCAAAAAAAAAAAAGATATCCAAAACTATTCATGTAAGAAAATTATATCTAACCATTTGAATGCGCAAGCTTACATTGCCAGAGGAACACCTTGCTCGTCAATTATATAACAATTCAATTTTTTTTGTTAATTTGTCGGCCATTTTAACTATGTTCCTTAAGAGATAGGAACGGTGTTCCTGAACATTCCTATTCTATTTTTTTATGCTGAATCCTAATCTGAAGTCAAAATTCGAATATTCGAAAAAAAAACGCACACACAGACAAAAGCACAGACAAACATATAGATTTCATCATAGGAACGGTGTTCCTGAAAAGCAGAGAAAAAATCGTAACATATGTAATTCGTAAAACATATGTCACGACTTTTCCTCTTCTATTACCTCTCTATTTCATTCGAGAATATTTATATATCTATATGTACGTTCTGAATAATTTTAAATTTGCAAAAACCCTTTTTTCAGTACATTACGTACGTCCGGGAAGTTTATTCGTGAAACGTACAAGGATATTTATGTTATTGTTGTGGGTGAGTTGAAACAAGCATTTTTTCTGGTGTCCGGTGCCCACAAAAGGCCCAGGGGGCGCCATTATTCACAAACCCCTCGGAATAACTTGCGCGTATTATGTACGTTAAGAAATGTACACATAAGGCGCTAAGTATGATAAACACGTACGTAATATGCGTATATTATGATACAGAACGTCCATTGAGCTGGATAAAGAACTAATAGACTTGTCGCTAGTTCGAATCCTAGCGTGGGTATGCACCATTAAATTCGTGTTTTCGATTCGGCAGTGAAGAAAAATAATAATAACGAAGCCTTCACGTCCAAGAAAATTTGTTTCGAAACATACTATACTACTATACTATACTATAACTTCACACCAAATCCCTTACGGGGTAGGCAGAGAGAACCGAGCGCCACGCGACTCGATCCTTACATACCTCACTCGCTTCTTTCACATTCATTGCTCTTTTCATGCACGCTCGCCGGTTTCTAGGGCTCCTGACATCACCTTCTGATAGAACACGACCAATCTGATCATGATAGGTAAGTCTTGGCCTTCCTCGGCTCCTACATCCTTCCACTTTTGCATTGTATATCTGCTTCGTCATTCTTTCATCATGCATTCTTTCTACATGTCCGAACCAACGGAGCATGCCTCTTCTTATTTTAACACATATGTTTCGAAACATGTGTGACCTAACCTTAGAACGGTCGGTCCCTCTGAATACGAAAAGCTAGGAAACTTTGTAAAGCAGTTACCGTAGCCTACAAATGCTTGCTATACATTATCACTCGCGCGATGCCACCTCTACTGCTAACACAGCAACTCGTTAGAAGCTTACTGGTGACTTTGCACGCAGGAACACAACAACCCTCTTTGGAATAGTTATTTTGCTGCGGTTTTCCGTGTGATGGAGGTACTTCCTTCTCCCGCTCCCGATTAGTTGGTGCGAACTAGTGTCGGCCGGCACCCACCCATTACCGTTAGTAGATGCATGCCGCCGCTGCCATGGCTGCGGTCGTCTCTGCGACACGTGTTTCTCTCCACGAGTCATCCTCATGCGCTGTAGATGTTAGTCGTTAGAACAACATGCTACGAATCACGTATCACTAAGCAACACCCTAGGAGTTAATCCCTAGTAGTTTGCAGGAACGAACAGGAGCGGAAGCACACAAAGTAGTTCAGATCAAAATACCTGTAAATTTGACTTTCGTAAAGAAACGCCTGAATTTATTAACTATTGAATTTGAATTTGTCTTGTTTCTGTAGCGCAGGGTATGATTGCAGTGCCGAGTTAATATGTATGGCGCCCATCACGGTCAAGTATTTACCTCAAAATATATATTAAAAGGAATACACAAACGTGAAAATACATTGATATGAAGAGATAGGACTTTCGGGGAATATATAGATGCATGTATTTTAAGAGAGGTAGGGAGAATCAAAAAGAACTACCTCCACGTCACAGAAAACCGCCGCCAAATAACTAATCGCTGGAGGGTTGTAGTGTTCCTTCAAGTGAGTCACTACTAAGCTCCTAAGGAGTTGCTTAGTGATGCTTAATATGTTACAAGCGTTCACAGGCTACGGTGACTGCTCCCGAGACGTCTCGAATAATATAAACTAGAAAGACGTGATAAATATATCTATACCATAAAGAGAAACAAGAGAGAGACCCCGTAGCGATACGTACTATAAATCCCTAATAGCATTTCTAAAAGTCTTAAGATACAAATAGGAAATTACGTAAGTGCCGGATTCGAACCTGCTTCACTTATTTATGGAGTGCTTTTAGCGGCACTTCGGACAGGAAGCGGACATGCGAGGTAAAACGCGGGCGTTCCGGGAAGGCTTCAACATTAACTGACTTGGAGGCTCACATTAAATATATATACATTACATGTTTATAGCTAAAAAGGCTTGAAAACGGTTCTCTCGGTACAAAGTTGTTAATAACAAATAATAAGTTTATTTAATATTGGGCTTTTGTTATAATCTTGATGAAGAGTTTGGGATAATTACATAGAAATACGTGTAATTCTTGGTAGAAATATATTTGTTTCCTAATCCATTACGATTGGGGGATTAACGGGGACCACTACCTACGCCTAATAATTTGGCAAAGATACTAACTTGGACATAGAGTCGCTGCCGTTAGACCTCCCCGAAAAGCCCGATGTTTCTTCTTGATGTCCTGGACATGCAGATTTCTTCAAGATATTTCCCTTCACTGTCGAGCAAGTGACACTTACAAATATTTTTTAAAATACAACTCATATTGCTGACGTAGACATGCTTTGTATGTCTAACCGAACACGCAGGTTAGGCAACGTCGACCGCAGCCTGTCTATGGCTATTGGCGATAGAAGACAGTCGTTAAGCTAAGTCAGTTGAAACACTGGCCTATTCATGAAAAAAGAAGGTTAAGATTACTTTGGAGCTTCGGGAGTTAATTTGATTTCAAATAATATTTTCAGCCAAGGAAAATGTTGTTCGCAATTAGTTACATTGACGTCAAAATTGCACAAAGGCTAAACAGAAATTTATCAAACATTGAGCCAGACGTACTTCCTGCCTCGGTTCTCGGTTTCCGGTTTGGTTGCCAGTGGGATTGTGCGAGGCGAATATTTTGGTCTTCTACAAATTATTTATTAGCCGATTGACATTTTGGCGAAATCTCGGCCCCGTTCTTCCGACAGAAGATTTGTTTGTTGTAAACAAAAAAAAATGGAGATTCAACTATCAGAATTTAGTTTTAGAAATCTGTAGTTTTTCAGACGCATAATGCTGCTGCTTAAATAACAGCCAAAGTTACAATAGATACTGGAACCAGTGATAGATAGCTCATTACTTGTATAAATCTTCGTACTAGGTGTTTTGCGAGGTGTTAACTTCTTTCGCGTGGCGCTCGGTTCTCTCTGCCTACCCCGTAAGTGACTTGGCGTGAAGTTATAGATATAGAGATATAGATTAACTTCTTTAATATTCGTTGCACATTGGCTGTTTTTCAGGGTCTCAGTAATCACGTTAAAATAAAACCCGACCAATTTAGTCGTGACAGAGTTTAGGCCTTCCTCGATGCGACCTTTTAATCATGGTGCTGATATCTTATATATGCTATTAATGGATCTGGACAGTACAAACTGTATTCTGGTTTACTTAGTAGATTAGAATGCGGTCCAACATAATATTTTCAGGCCAGGTCCCTTGCGGGGTAGGCAGAGAGAACCGAGCGCCATAACACGCGGTCCTTACACACTTCACTCACTTCTTTAACATTCATAGCTCTATTCATGCACGCTCACCGGTTCCTAAGACTCCTGACATCACCTTCTGGTAAAACACAACCAATTTGGTCATGGTAGTTTTTATTTATTTATTTATTGCACATGTCAGTTTACAGTAGGTAGCAGTTATAATAATACTAATATACCACAACTTCACAAACATGGACCCTGGCTGGGTGTTGCAATATACAGCTACAGTTAACATACTAATTAAGTTACATGTTTATTTTCCACTCTACAGATATATTCCTTGAGACTTTTATCGTTCATGTATTCAGCAACAGAGTAATAGCATTTTTATAGTAGTAGGTTTTTAAATTCTTTTTGAATAGATTTACTTTTTTTTATGGTTTAAATAGTTATTTAAAAAAAAAAACATCAAATTTGTAAAAGTGTAATAATAGACAACATTTCTATATATCTTTAAAATAATTATTTATATTGATTCTACTAATTTTACTAGAGGGAGACTTTGTACAAAGTCGTCTGCACGAGTACCTCTCTCTCACATATTTATTTTCTAAAGCTTGAAAATCAATTTCGAAGCAGATATCTTCAATCGATTGAGCTGAAATTTTGTATACACGTTCAGTTTGGATGACAATGCATGGTTAACTGTGTGACGTCATTCGAAATCCTACATGGCGGAACACCCAAGTTGGCGAATATTTTTAAGCTATTGCATAGCTTTTATCGCGGGCTTTGAGCGCGGCGACCGAATCAAGAAATTCCGTAACGAAAATAAAACCTAACACGGGGGGTGTCCGCCTACCATGTAGCTCATTTTTTTAGGGTTCCGTACCCAAAGGGTAAAACGGAACCCTATTACTGAGGCTCCGCTGTCCGTCCGTCCGTCTGTCTGTCACCAGGCTGTATCTCATGAACCGTGATAGTTAGACAGTTGAAATTTTCACAGATGACGTATTTCTGTTGCCGCTATAACAACAAATACTAAAAAAGAGAATAAAATAAATATTTAAGGGAGCTCCCATACAACAAACGTGATTTTTTGGTCATTTTTGTTCGATATTGATAACGGCAACAGGAAGACGCTTGAAATATTCAAAGAATATTTATATTATATTTTCACTTTAAGAACAAATAATTAAATTAAAATAAAAGAAATATTTAAGGGGGCTCCCATACAACGAACGTGATTTTTTGCCGTTTTTATAGATAATGGTACGGAACCCTTCGTGTGCGAGTCCAACTCGCACTTGGCCGATTTTTTCATAATCATCAAATGATGATGATGGTCCGTCGGGTGGCAAAGAAGTACGAAAATTGGTAGATTTTTTTTTCATAATCATCAAATTTTGATCCGTCTGGTGGCAAAGAAGTGTTCAGCCCGCCTGATGTGAAACTGTTACACAGCCTATGGACACTTTTAGACTCCGTCGGGTGGCAAACAGTAAGAAAATTGGTAGATGAATTTTTTTTTTTCATAATCATCAGATGATGATGATGATCCGTCGGGTGGCAAATAAGTAAGAAAATTGGTAGAAGATTTTTTTTTCGCAATCATCAGATGTTGATGATGATCCGTCGGATGGCAAACAAGTGTTCAGCCCGCATGATGTGAAAATGTTACACAGCCTATGGACACTTTTAGACTCCGTCGGGTGGCAAACAAGTGTTAAGCCCGCCTGATGTGAAACTGTTACACAGCCTATGGGCACTTTTACTTATTGCATAGCTTTTATCGCGGGCTTTGAGCGCGGCGACCGAATCAAGAAATTCCGTAACGAAAATAAAACCTAACACTCCGCCTATATAACGTGTATGTATATGGTACGACAGTACGAAGCTCGCACGGATCGAGACGAGCTGCTCCGAAATCGGACGAATACGTAAGCAGCTGTTTGTGAGAAAGTATATAGGTGTCTGGTCTGTCATATCTTTATAATGCCACACTCACCGCATGTGCGCCCCGTAAGTATACATGTAGGTATATATGTATACATAGGTGTACCTATGTACAACAGTGAATAGCAGTTGCTGGTGAATAGCTATACGTGTAAAATTTGTGTATAAAGTGTTTTAAATATGAATAAAACAAAGTCATTTATTAATGAAGAAAGTGATGAAAAAATAATTATAATTGCATAAGTTGATAAAAAAAAATGCTATGCAATTGCTTTACCGCGGCAGTCCCCGAGTGCCACACGTTTTTTCAATTCATTCCTACAATATGAGTATCAATAGAAAGGACTTGCTGAGAATAAGTCAGAAAATAAAGTGACGTCACTCTAAACCAATATAGTGGAGTAATTTTTTAGTGCTTGCTTATAATATGAGTATCAATTGAAAGGACTTACTGAGATTACGAATGCGAGTTTAAAAAAAAAGATGCTGAATATCAACTCCATTGCTTCAATCCGTCTGGAATTTTGATGTACTGGGGTTTTTGGAGTCGTCGATTATGATATTGAGGTCGAATTGTTACTCCAAAATCAAACCCGGAACTGTGTTTCGTAAGGCACAAGTAAGCTTCAAGCTGAAATAAGTGGCACATTTCTCTAAACACCCAAGTCAAGGTGAGGCCGTGCCGAGGACTGGGTGGCATCAGGGTGTAATATGATGTCGCGAACGTACCACCTCAGGGCACCGGGGCGAACCCTGTTGTATATTAGCTCTTACCCTTCTAAACGAAGCTCACGACCATGCAACAATGATGCGTTGAATGAGATGAACAGACTGAGAAACGTGTCCAGTGATAACTAAAAAGTAAAAAATAAATTAAAAGTAAAAAACCTTTTTAAAAACAAGCTTTTATTTAAATGCTCTAAAAAGAAAAAAATAAAATTTTATACTCAAACTTTTACTGTTAACTTATAAGGTCATTTCACATTTGACACAATTTATAGGATATAAAAGCTTGTCGCGAGATTTACTTGTGTAGATTAACAAGTAAATTAAATAATTTGATGTGAATAATATTATCTATTAAAATTTTCAAACTAAGTAAATACGAGTACTTAAATTTCGCGACAAGCTTTTATATCATATAAATTGTGTCAAATGTGAAATGACCTTATAAGTTAACAGCAAAAGTTTGAGTATAAAATTTTATTTTTTTCTTTTTAGAGCATTTAAATAAAAGCTTGTTTTTAAAAAGGTTTTTTACTTTTAATTTATTTATTTCTTTGTACGTGGTTTTTTTTTTGTGTGTTGTTTCTTTGTAGTGTGTGTTAGTGTGAGTACAAATAAATCATTTATCTATCTATCTATGTAATGATGTTTGAAAAGTGAGTGAAACACCGATATTATAGATGCATCCTCGTGAGTCGCGTACAGTGCGGTTCCAGAGAAGTTTTCTTCTGAGAACTCTCAAGCTGTGGAATGAGCTCCCAGCCGAGGTTTTTCCAAGGGACTACAGCATGGAGTTCTTCAAGAAATCAGAAAGAAGAGGTTTTTAGAGGGTCGGCAACGCATGAGTGACACCCCTGGTGTTGCAAATGTCCATAGGCTACGGTGACTATTTAATATCGGGCAGGCCGTATGCTTGATTGCCTCCTTAGTGATATAAAAAAAAATGATGTGCATGTGTATACAATTTTTAATAGATTCAGGCGTTATTTTCCGAGATTTAAATTGACATGCAATTTGATCTAACCTGGTTTGCGTGTGCTTCCGCCACCAATTAGCTCATGCGGTCATCTACTAACGGTAGTGGGTGGGTGCCGGCCGGTGCTAGGCCGCATGAACTAATTGGTGGCGGAAGCATACAAAATAGGTTCGATCAAATTGCATATATATTTTTTCTAAATAAGTTAACTATTTAGTCAGTAGTTTTTCCTGGATACCATCCACTCGTAGTTTATTTATTTATCGACATATTTAGTACCGCGTATAGTAGTTTTTTATAGGTTATAGACAATTTGTCGATGGTGGGTTTGGTGTAACCGTTTGATTTCGCGATCTGATATGATGTCATGTTGTTGTCATTATTTAAAATGCTCATCAAACGGTGTACCGCAGGTTTAGGCTTACTGCTTCTCAAATGGATAAAATTATTACGTTTTACTCCGTATTTTCCTCTCGATTAGAAAAAATATATTGTTTTTACTCATCACTGCCACCTTTTGCAATGGATAAAATTATTACTTTTAATTCATCAGTTGCATTTCTTGAATGTATAAAATAATTACATTTTACTCAGCGTTTGCCCTCTCGATTAGGAAAAAGAATTATTTTTTGCTCATCACTTCCACCTTTTGTAATGAATAAAATTATTACTTTTAATTCATTAGTTGCATTTCTTAAATGTATAAAATAATTACATTTTACTCCGCATTGCCCTTTCGATTAGAAAAAAGAATATTTTTATTCTCATCCTTTTAAAATTGATAAAATTATTACCTACTTTTAATTCATCAGTTCAATTTTTTTAAATGGTAACTCTCTCTCGCATAAACTTGCTATTTTTGACTTATCACTTTCCCCTTCTGAAATAGATAAAATCGTTACTTACGAGTATAACTGAACATATGCCTCTCCACAAATGGTTACTTTTAACACACTGCCTTGTTAGTTTGCAAAATTAGATAGGTTTGGTTGGCGCAGCCGTCAAATGTTAAACATATTAGGTCGAGACGAGGGTTCCGCAGCACCGGCCCTGGAGGGTTAATTGCCCAAAGTGAATTAAACTGATAAAATCTCGACGAAACAACTGATTTATTACTATCAGTTGAGGAAACTTTGTCGTTTATGTATCACGGCTTATGGCGTCGTCAAATGAGAATATATGGCAACTCCCGACTCTAAAGTGTACAAATTATGAGAGATGGTACACGTACGTGCTGTATCGAGCTGGGAATAAAAGAATTGGCAACTCTTGAAGCCGTTTATGAAGGGTTAATGTTCAAAGCTGTTGTAGTGAACAAATAATCATTCTCGTATTTCAAGTAACGATATCAAATCGCATATTTAGCCTCAATTATTTTTTATTACATGCGTTCATTTAATATTTTAGTATCTTTGGAACATTTTAACGAGCTCGGGGGCACATTGTTTAGTAATGTGAAGTACATTACACAGTAACACCAAGTCTCGTGAATTCAATTCCCACACAGGACCAACATTAGTGTGCGTAAAAATGTCTGTGTATCTTCCTCTGGATGTAATTAAGAGAAGTAGGGCGCATCAAAGCAGATTGTGAAAGTACCTCCATCTCACAGAAAACCGCAGGCAAATAAAAACTATCTGAAAGGTTGTTGTGTTCCTGTTGTAAGTGAGGTCACCAGTAAGCTATTAAGGAGTTGCTGTGATAGTAGTATAGGTATCGCCCGAGTGATACTTAATGTATTACAAGCGTTCATAGGCTACGGCAACCACATCAGGTGGGCCGTATGCTTGTACTCTATATACCTCTCGACGTTGTGTATAAAAAAAATCCCGAGTGCGCCGCTGGGCTCGTCGAAAATGTACGTTTGTTTGGAACTTTAACGATATATAGATACAACGCTCATCCCCAGAAGACGCTGATGCTGTTCAAGTCGTCCTAACTGCATTTAGCTTTGACCGTGCATTCGGTGACTTCGCAAATAATTTCAATTACTTAGAGAGTCTCTTTGACGCAAGAGGGTAGTCGAACGGAAGACTTATCTGAAACTCGAGCCACCTTCGAATATCGAGACTTGAACGAAACGAACGAAAATAGATAATAATTTATATGGATCTAGACTTTGTAACAATTTAATTCCTACATACCTAAACCAGCTACCAGAAGAACCACATAAGATGTAGGTACATAAAAAATGGCAGGTATGTAGTTAAGCTAAAAAAATATTACATTTCTGAACAAACTCTGCTAGGTGCTATGGTTTGTTTATAGATGTTTTCATTCCATTCTAACTGCGACTCGCCGTGGCACAGATAGACCCACCGGTGGGAGACTTTGTACAAAAGTCGTCGACATGGCTACCTCCGTCTCACCTATTTCTACCGCCAAGCAGCTATATTTATATAATTGTGCTCCGGTTTGAAGGATGAGAAGGGTGATATGGCAGAGAAATTACTGAGTTCTGTGACGAAACATCCTTAGGTCACAAGTATGGCAGCGCGCGAGTAACATCCCCGTGGTGTTGCGAGCGTCAATAGGCTGAGGTGACCGCTTACCATTCAATGCAGGCCGCATGCTTGTTTGCCAATCTTGTTGTATAAAAAAAGAAGACCCTCCGGATTTTCATGATAAGGCTGTATATGTTACATGCTAATATGATGTGAATAAATAAATACAACTAAAAAAAATATGAAATTGAATATTACAGATAAATATCCTGAAGTGAGCTGTTATTTGGCCGCGGTTTTCTATGACGTGGAAGAACTTCCCCAGACGGGCTGCTTTAATACCTCTCTTAAAAATACCTAGACAAGACAAACAGACATGTTCCCGCACACTGAAGACAAATGTTTGTCCTGCGTGGTAATCGAACCCGAACTAGCGTCGGCGACAAAGTCTCGTTATTAACCACTATGCCACCGAGCTCTTCAAATTATCTATTTTTATTAAGCATAGAAAATCGTCTTTGGCTTCAAAGATGACCCCCAATTATTAATTTAAAGCCGTAAAAGGGCTCATTAAAAGAAATACTCCCAGGGTCAGCGTGATCCGCGGAGTGGCCTGGCCGTTCAATTTGCGGGCCCACTGCCAGCTTTGCATGATAAAGGAATTGCGCTTTCAGCGGCCCTTTGTGCCGCTAAATAAGTTTGTGGTTTCTTGTCGATAATGTTTTGTTGAAGGGATCGGTGGCGCCTTTGATACCATCGTGGGTTCGATTCCCACACAAGACAAATGTTTATGTGCTTGAATATGTCTGTTTGTCTTTGCCGCGAGTGATACTTACAACGCAATAAGTGTATATATATAACAATTCATTTTTTTTTTAATTTGTCGGCCATTTTGACCATGTTCCTTAAGAGATAGGAACGGTGTTCCTGAACATTCCTATTCTACTTTTTTAAGCTGAATCCGAATCTGAAGTCAAAATTCGAATATTCGAAAAAAACGCACACACAGACAAACATATAGATTTCATATAGGTACGGTGTTCCTGAAAATTACATACTTTAATATATTAAAAAAGCAAACAATCTGCAATCACGTTTCGAAAGTCAATTTTTGTCGTTCTTGGACTTCTGGACACGGCCAAAGGAACCATCGCCGAGGACAGCGAATCTCCATTTCACCGACGGCAGGTCTAATAGTATAACCACCATCAATATGCTTTTTGCTAAAATACTGTAAGTCTGCCGATCGCTGGCTCTTAGACCATTAATGTATTACCAGCAGTCATAGGCGACTGTACCCGCTTTACATCAGGTGGATCGTATGCTTGTATGCCTCTTGACGTTATATTAAAAAAAATGTTGAGCTCATTAGCGCAGTTTTTTTTAATACTACGTCGGGAGGCATACAAGCATACGGCCCACCTGATGTATAGCGGGTACCGTAGCCTATTAACGCTTGCGATACATTAATTATCACTCGCGCGATGCCTCCTCTGCTTCTTACACAGCAACTCCTTGGGAGCTTACTGGTGACCTCACTCACACGCAGGAACACAACAACCCACTAGGGAGTTGTTATTTGGCTGCAGTTGTCTGTGAGGTGGAGGTACTTCCCCAGACGGGCTGCTTTGATGCGCCCTACCTCTCTTAAAACATCCAGACCAAGACAAACAGACATGTTCATGTACACAAATGTTTGCCTTGTGTGGGAATCGAACCCACGAGCGTTGGTGTCAAAGGCGCGTCATTCACGACTGACCCACCGAGCTAGTCAAAAGGTGTGGTTAATAACGCTGCTTTGATACCAGAGCTGGCGGGTTCGATTCCCACGCAAGAAATTTATGTGCATGAACGTGTCTGGTGTTTTTTAAAGAGAACATCACATCGAACAACTCCTCGGTAACAACAAATTGTGCAATCAGTAGAACACACAAAGGTGGGCAGTCTCTTTTTAAATTCGAAGGTTCAACACCGAATGGATGTCTTTAACTCTTAACAAGGTAACTACAGTGCATTAATTCGCTGGCTTATTTGAGGTTAGTGTAACATAATGACTGTCGAATATACCAAGGTTATTGGATTCCAGCTTGAATTTGTTTTTTTTTAATACTACGTCGGGAGGCATACAAGCATACGGCCCACCTGATGTAAAGCGGGTACCGTAGAGTATTAACGCTTGCAATATATTAAGTGTCACTCGCGCGATGCCTCCTCTGCTTCTTACACAGCAACTCCTTGGGAGCTTACTGGTGACCTCACTCACACGCAGGAACACAACAACCCACTAGGGAGTTGTTATTTGGCTGCGGTTTTCTGTGAGGTGGAGGTACTTCCCCAGATGGGCTGCTTAGATGCTCCCTACCTCTTTTTTTTGAGGTTTGTATAACATAATGACTCGAATGAATATACCAAGGTTATCGGATTCCAGCTTGAACTTTTCCTGTAGATAACATTGATGACTTTGAGTTCGATCAATACAACAAAGGAGTTAGCTATAAATAACTTGCGAGCGCCTACAGTCAATTTGATTGAAGCGAGTGGTTAAACATTCATTGACGTCAAATGCGTGAAATACAAATAGGAGAAAGCCTATACAACAATTAACGTTACGCGCGTCGCCAACTCGGTAAACGTGAAACTTCTTGTTTATAAGGCTAATTAACAATTTGTTTAAATTATACAGCGCAGAGACAACAATTATTAGCATTGCAAAAACCGCCATGTTCAGACATCGCCAATTCTCATTGGTACGTTCAAAATTGGCTCCGCGTTCCGCAGCCAATTGGAAAGCTTGTTTGTATAACGGTATTTTAATTATGCTCTGTTTGAATTTTGGTTGAATGGTGAACGTTAATCAAGGTCGTTTCTCTTCTGTAAACCATTTTATTATTCGAAGAGAAATTATGGAAATGATCGAGCGACATATTGGATGCTTTTGTGCGGTCTCGTGCATGGCGCTAATTAGCGATGCCCTGTGTTACAGCAAAACAAATTGCTTTTTAATTACACTTTGCTGCTAGTATATTCTTTGTAATATATTTGTAGTTCTGCATGTCATAATGAAAACTAATGACACAAGTTTAAAAGCGGCAATGCTTCGTGAAACTTTATTTGTTGTATATTTTGTATATTATAGTGATTAAACGCTATTTATACGACGAGTAAGTACGAGTCCCGCGGCCCTAAGATCATCGCTGGGATCGGTCGCGGTCATATCGTGATGTTAAGTACTTCATCCAATTTGATATAACATGCTTTGTGTGCTTCCGCCACCAATAAGTTCATGGTCCTAGCGCCAGTTGGCACCCATCCACTACCGTTAGTAGATGCAACATGCTGAAGCTGCCACAGATGATGCGGTCGTCCGCCATCTGGAGAAGAAACCGCATGCACCCACCACCGTCGCTGCCACGACTGGCCTGGTCGTCGCGACACGGGTTTCGCCTCTCCACGAGGCATCATCAGGCGTTGTAGACGTTAATCGTAAGAATAACATGCTACAAGTGACAAAGCCATCGCAGTGCCGTCCCTTATATTGAATTGAGGGTCTATTAACTAGTTAAGCACTTTTTCAAAGGATACTAACGTACTGTACTATATAAAATACACGGAATCTTCGAAAGATACAAATGTGAGAATACTCTACTCGTGTAAGAAAAATTAAAGTCGTATCGTAAACAACAGAAGCACAGTAGCAAAGTAGATTTCGGAAAAAATATTTGTTAAATACTTTTCTTACCTATCGGATCTTTTCATATTTTGTATAACATTAAACGCGAAGCCAGCTCTTACCTGTTATATAAATCTAGTATGTCGTTCCAAGGATTGAAGTAAGTCGAGAGGTTTTTTTAATGCTGCCATAGAGATATGAAAAACAGAGGTGAAGTGGAGCAAATATGTTCCAAACAAACAGAATAGTTTCGCAACAATCATGATATTCCCCAAACACTCGTTTATTAACTACGAAAAACTACACACAATTTCTCGCATCGCACTCTGGGGACGAGGGGAATCAACGAGTATTATTGTAAACTTACATTCGGGAACCAAACACGGAATGTTGAAATCCCAGCCTTGTCATCTGTACATACCTATTATATACAGTAGAATAACAACTAAGAAATCTATAATCGATCAACACACACACATTCACAGCGTTGATTGCCGTCAAATTAATCACGGCTAGCGTGAAACGGAAGACACGTACGAGCGTACACTTTTTGCAATCTTTACAAGTGTCCACCCCGAGGTTCTACGCAAGCATTAATCATTGTATCCAAAAAGACCTATGTGCACTAGTTTACACACTGTTATGTCTGAAATGTGGTGAGCGGTTGTAATAACTATTTCTCGTCGAAGCCGTACTACGTGCGGTATCTCTACTACTAATCCTAACTCATAACACTGCAATGATACGAGTCTCCCTTTAACCGGAGGGGTTTAGAGTAAGTATACTTTACCATGCTGCTCAACTGCGGATTGGCGGAGATCAGTGTTTTCAAACAGCCTGAAGGCCACTGATTTAGCTTAACGACTGTCATCTATCGACAACAGCCGGGACCGACGGCTTAATACCCCATCAGTATATGTCAGTAATTAAATAACTATTCCGTTTAAGATTTTTTAATGTCTAACTCCCATCTAATATCATTCTAATAAAAAATAAAAAATGCTGGATATAGAGAGACAGGCCAATGCCGCTCTCGAGCATGTGAGGGCGTGGGGTGTCAAAAACCGGTTGAGGTTTGCGCCGCATAAAACCAGCGCTATGCTGATCACGCGCAAACTTCGGTATGACACCCCGCGGCTTACCATGGGCGGGATAGGCATTGGCATGTCTCGGCAGATCAAACTGCTGGGGTTGACGATTGACGCGGGTCTGACGTTCAACGCGCACGTGGCAACGGTCTGTAGAAGGGCAATAGCCATATACGGGCGCCTTGCGCGTACGGCCCGCGTCAGTTGGGGACTCAACCCTGAAGTAGTGAAGATCATATATTCAGCCGTAGTGGAACCTACGATATTGTACGCTACCGCCGCATGGGCTCCAGCGGTCAATAAGCTGGGTATCCAGAAACAGCTCAACAGCGTACAGCGGGGCTTCGCTCAGAAGATCTGTAGAGCCTACCGCACGGTCTCCCTGAACTCCGCACTGCTGCTGGCTGGGGTGCTGCCTCTTGACCTCAGAGTGCGCGAAGTCGCCTCTTTATACGAGGCCAAGAGGGGGCTACCCCATCCGCTGCTCGGGGACAGGGAGATCGAGCGGATGGCCTCGAAGATCGAGGCCCCGCATCCCGCGGAACTAGATAGCTTGGAGTTCGGCAGCCTGGTGGACGAGGAACAATGCAGGGCACATTCCAACTTTGCCCTGCGAATATTTACGGACGGCAGCAAGATTGAGGGCCGGGTTGGCGCCGCTGTGTCCATATGGAACGGTGACGCCGAAATCAAGGCCCTCAAGCTTGCTTTGTCGTCCTACTGTACCGTCTACCAGGCGGAACTCCTGGCTATCTGCACGGCGGCCGAGTACGCTTTGAGCTGCGATGGACCCAGTATCGGCATCTTCAGCGACTCCATGGCGGCGCTCCAGGCGGTGGCGAGCGTCGAGTCCCCCCATCCCCTGGCGGTGCAAACACGGGACGCTCTTAAACTGTGCAAAAGCCAGGGTAAGAGCGTCTCGCTGTTCTGGATTAAGGCACACGCGGGGTTGGAGGGGAACGAACGCGCCGATGAACTCGCCAGGAGCGCCGCACTGGGGTTGCGGAGGCGGCCAGATTATGACCGCTGCCCTGTCTCATTCGTCAAAGGTATGATCCGCAAGGGGACCATTGACGAATGGGACAGGAGATACACATCGGGAACTACAGCTTCGACAACGAAGATGTTCTTCCCGAGTGCGGCGGCGGCGTACGGCATCGTGGGTAAAATGGTGCCGTCGAGCATCACTACGCAGGTCCTCTCGGGACACGGTGGGTTCTCCGCGTACTTGCACAGATTCAAGTGCGCGGATGACCCATCGTGCTTTTGCGAGCCCGGCGTGGACCAGACAGTGCAGCACATATTGTTTCGGTGTCCCGCATTCTCCAAACAAAGGTACGATTTGGAGCAGGAGTTGGGAATGCGGGTCACCGAAAACACAGTCTCCGAATTAGTGGTGGGCAAAACTCGGATAAAATTTTTAAAATACTGCGTCGGTCTAGCCATGGTGGTCATTGACCGTAACAAGCAGAGCGGCTCCACCTAGGACTAATGCTGTATACCTCGCGATCGCGGTGGCTAGGTGGAGCTGTGAAGCTCTCTGTCGCCCGTGGATGGACCGACGCAGTATGGGGAGGGAAATTTGGAAAAAGTTATAATCGTTTTACCGGCGTTCTAAAATGGGCCAAATCAACTTCTTTTTAGAAAATATAACTGAAAGATGATGAATGAAAGATGAATTGTGGAATGAAAGAGAATGTGATGTACGAATGTGTTTATTTATTTATGTGAATTGTGACAAATTACAAAAAGTACTAATTTGAATGTAAGAAAATAGCCTTGCCCACGGCAGGGGTGCTAGAAATATAAAAAAAAAAAAAAAAAAAAAAAAAAAAAAAAAAAAAAAAAAAATATCATTCTAATAATCATCAGGTGGGTAGTATGCTAAAAATATGTTTAAATATGTTTACAGAACCAACCTGTGCTGGTAATATGCAGTACAAATATTTCCACGAGTACTATCTCACTGCATTACGTAACTCCCCCAGGACCCGTTCATTAACTGCCGCTAACTGGTATTCGACACGGCATACCCCATGTACGTTTATTTGTAACTGTGGGACAAAACGTAGTTATGATCATGATTCTCGCGATGAGGTATTATAAACCAAAAGGTACGCCGGCGCCGTGAGAACAGAGAATTATCTTTTTATTAAGCCTTTATTTTTCAAAATAAAAAAGATTAATATTCTTTGTTTACCGTAGGGCCTGTGAAGACTCAAGTGGCGACACTTGGGTTCCTTTAATTTTTTTATGAAAAACCTAATTGTATATTAAACATTAGTGAAGAAAACTCACTTCTCATAATTTAGAATTGACCATTAACAAAGAAGAAATACCGAAAGTAACTTTTTCAAATCTTCAATTAGATGTTACAATAAATATATGTATATTTAATTGATGGTTTAAGAAAGCATATCTATTGTAAGAATCTTAATAAAAGTATGTTGTCGTATATTTGAAGGTATTATAGGGAAAGGATATAACTGTTACAACCAATTTTCTACAGAATCTAATACCATTTACAACAAAAGATCTACCGGTCCTATCAAGTCTCGCCATACATATTTTACATCTGTTTCTAAGACTTCCAGTGAATTTTAATATCGACTTTATATTTTTAGAAGCACATGTCAGGTTTACATAAATTTAAAGAGCGGCGAGTGTGAGGATATTTATTTCTTAGAATAGGTCCCAGAGTAATTCCTTGAGGCGATAAGGTTTTCATAAATAAATACAAATATACGAGTAATGGTATTTCTTTATGATTTTCTGTAATAAATCGCCAAGATATGTACTACTTAGTTTCCAAGAAGCCGGCATTTGCTAATTGGAATGGAGAAGTCTAAAGCCTTTAACCTTCAGGTGAAATTGGCTTTGAGTTTTTGCAATTTGCTTTAGTCATCTAAGTTTATCTGTTGCACTATATAAGTTGTTAATCAAATGAATAACTTCTGTAGTAATGAATTAAAATCCCAGACGTGTCTGCCTAGTTCATTCGTTATTATCATTTACCAGAATTACATACATAGCTGTAAGAAGAGCCCAAGGCTAGTTGGGGTACTATTTTAACCTCATTCAAAGCCATCGGGGCAGTATCGCCATTATGCCGGCCGACGGGACAATTACTGAGAACAAAGTTTCCGCCACCGCACAATGGAGCGTTAATAGCATTTATTTTTAACATTAGCAGTTAAACATTAATCGCGGTGTAACAATCCGGTCGTTAAGTAAAACCCGGTGAGTTATTGTGGGCCAGGTAAATCGTGTTAACGAGTTTAGCCGGGTTCCGTGGACGATAAATAACCTCTGATAACGCGCTGTCCCCGCTTTATTCTCAAATAAATCGGCGGAAAATTGAAGCCTTGCGAAATGTAAATTAACATGAAAATGTTGTCTTCCGTCGAGATAAAAAGCGTTGATTATGACGCGTGTGCCTCTCGCAGCGCTTTATTTGGGTTAAACGCTGCAGGGAATTTAGGTTAGCATTTCAAAAGGAAGTTTAAGCGATTATTAACTTGATAAAAGATTGGACTCTACTTGTTGTCTATTTCATGAGCCTAATTCCGTTTTTCATGTAATTTTATGGATGGAAATATGAAGCTTTCGAGAGAATATAATGTGTTTCACCTAAGTGGGTAGTTAAATCAAACAAATTACTACGCAAAAGAATTTATAAGGGTATTAAAGACATAACAATGAATGAAGATCTTTCTATTCGATGGGTTTTATCACCAGAATCAGTTGATCAGAGCGTTTTAGGGCTTCTTTGCTTTCCTTTGTGTGTTTTGTCGATTGGACATTTTGCGAGTATTACAAGAATTTGTTCGATAGCTTTCATCTACAACCGCAGAGCTAACCGTCGGCGAGGAATTCATCCTTACACGCTGGAACCGCAATGGTCACGTACTGTATCGTTTCAGATAAACTGCCCGCTGAGGTTTATCCAAGGGACTACAGCATGAGATTCTTCAAAAAAGGCGTGAAGAGGTCTTAACACGATCGCAACGCACGAATAACGCCCATGAAGTTGAAATTGTTCATAGACTACGGTGATTGCTTACCATTAGACAGATTGTATCGCTTGTATTCCACCTTAGTGCTATAAAAAGAAAACGTAACATCATCATAGTGCTGGGATAATGCTATACGGAAAACTCAATCGCATTTTCCAGCAAATACAAAATCAAATTTTATTTTCATCTTCACAAAGGCACTCGGAGCTGTCCCGAAAATACCTTTTCGTTCAACCGCACAAGGATAACGTTATCAAAATAACGCATATTTCAGCTATTATGTTCCCAATATCGAATACATTGGCAGAAATATATAATACACGAAGTTATCGGAACACTCCAACTGGAAACCCAGTCTCAACATTTTTTCCCGCTTACAGAGCAAATAGATGCGAAATCATTTGCTCGGCGGTTGTGAAGTAAACATAAATATTGTTATTCTTCCGATAAAGCAAACTTGCGAGCAACACAACAAACAAGGTTATATAACAACGCAAGGTTACGCTCGTCTATGTTGGAACACGCTCGGTATCGTTGGAAAATCGAAAAAGATATGAACGAACACTTATGTTATAAATAGAGATATGTGAACTAACACTGAATTGAGTTATTATTCGAGAGGAACGGCAACTCTATTTGTTTAAGATCAATGAAATTTGTCATGACGCGCAGTATGGTCGTACAGCAAGTACGGTTGCACGTATTTCATTGGTTAAGCGCATCCTTAATGTACGTTAGAGATAAATAAATAATAAATCCTGCGATGGCGTTTCCTGTGATACTTTTTTTTATACAACGTTGGGTGGTATACAAGCATACGGTCCTGTGAAGGCCCCACTGCAATTTAATGTCTGTATTTCCAAGTAAGTACAGTACTGTATTTCCAAGAAATGCAGTGTCACTAAAATTCTAATTTATTATTCTCAGTGAGAACTTCTCAAGGGATAGAAGCCACATTTGAAATACTCAAGATTTGGTTTTTGCTATACAGTATATATGTATGTATATTTTCACGCCAGGTCCCTTGCGGGGTAGGCAGAGAGAACCGAGCGCCATAACACGCGGTCCTTACACACTTCACTCGCTTCTTTCACATTCATAGCTCTTTTCATGCACGCTCGCCGGTTCCTAAGGCTCCTGACATCACCTTCTGATAAAACACGACCAATTTGGTCATGGTAGGTTAGTCTTGGTCTTCCTCGGCTCCTACATATATTGCATATGAACCAGTTTAGAATGGCAGACAGAAGAAAACAAGACAATTTGTGTAACAACTTTTTTTTTTGCAACGTCTGTAGGCATACAACTATACGGCCGACCTGATGTACAGTGGTTATCGTAGCCTGTGATCGCTGATAATACATTAAGTATCACTCGCGCGATGCCACCTCAACTACTGACACAGCAACTTCTTAGGAGCTTACTAGATACGTCACTTACTCGCAGGAATGCAACAACCCGCCAGTGAGTTGTTGTTTGGCTGCGGTTTTCTGTGAGGTACAGGTACTTCCCCAGAAGGTTCTCGACGAATCGGAAAACACAGCTGAAATGATGATGAAATATGCCTGGAAAAGTTGTATTAACATTTACATAGCGGTTAATAAAGTGTCTTTGTCACCGATGCTCTGAGTTCGATTCCCACACAAGATAGATATTTGTGTGCATGAACATGTCTGTTTGTATTGATCTGGGTGTTTTTACGAGAGGTTGGGCGCATTAAGGCAGACTGTTTGAGGAAGCACCTCACAAAAAAAACCGCAGGTAAATGACAACAATCTGAAGGGTTGTTGTGTTCCTGCGTGTGAGTGAAGTGACCAGTAAGCTCGTGGGAGTTGCCGTGTAAGCAGTAGAGGGGGCATCGCTCGAGTGATACTTAATGTATTACAAACATTAATGGGCTATTCACGGTAACGCTTTACATCAGGTGGGCCGTATGCTTGTATGTCTCCCGACGTTGAATAAAATATAACAAGTTACACAAATTGTTTCTATGCGTAGTATATTTACAAGGTTTTGTTTTGTATGTTATTCTAACCTGATTCATATGCTCAGCTAAAACCAAATCTCAAATCTTCCAAATGTGGCTTCTATCACTTCAGAAGTTCCCATTGAGAATAATAAATTGGAGTTGGTTAATGATACTGCGTTTCTTGGAATTACAGTAGACTTTAAATTGCAGTGGTGCTTTCACATAAATAAACTTGCCAGTAAGCTCAGCACGGCCACACATGTTAGGTGAATTAGACAATTTACGGGCACGGCTACTGCGCTCCTAGGCTATAATAGTTACTATCTCAGTGAGGGAGAAACAGCTGATTTTAAAACGATTTTTATTTTTAAAACCTAACGCTTTCCCTCTAGTTAATACATAGGCTTCAGGAAATCAGAGAGTAAAATAAATATCTTCATCAAAGAATCTTCAAATATTTATGAAAACATAATGTATGCTCATAAAAACATAAGGTCCTTTTCTAAATTCTTATTTATGTATGCAGGCCCCTTGCGGAGGTAGGCAGAGAGAACCGAGCGACATAAGACGCGGTATTTACACACCTCACTCGCTTCTTTAACATTCACAGCACTCTTTTCACATTATTTTCATGCACGCTCTCTGGTTCCTAGCGTTCCTGACATAATCTGCTGATAAAACACGACTAATTTGGTCACGGTAGGTTAGTCTTGGTCTTCCTTGCTCCTACATCCTTCCATTTTCGTATTGTATATCTGTTTCGTAATTCTTTCATGCTTCATTCTTTCTACATGTCCGAATCAACGGAGAATGCCTTTTCTTATATTAACACCCGCACTCTTTTTCAGACCTACTGTTTTTCTTATAACATCATTACAAACGCGGTCAGCAAGCGTTATGTCACAAATTTTGCGCAAAGCTCGCATTTCGACCATATTTATTCTACTTTCATGCTCTCTTTGCCGTACCCAGCTGTCACTTCCATAAGTTGGGATTTGGGATATGGGCGTTGTGTACAGCGAGCTGTGCCTTCTGGGGTAGCCTCATAATTTGGCTTCAATTCAAACCGTAAGAATTCTTGTGGACCCAAAATAATTCTGGATCTGATTTTTTCTGAAAGCCAAAATACATTTTCCTCAGTAGAATTTGAAGGAATTTATTATAAAACATAGCCGCGAAACTCGTGTAGGTATTTTATGCTTATAATAGTTTTAGTATTACTAAAGATCATAAAATATATTTTCATTACATTTCTATATTATGATATTTCTGTGGATTTTTTTCATAATATAGACCTCAATGTAGTGCGAAAATAAGAGAAGATAATGAAACTCTAGAAATAATTTCGTAATGTATTTTTGAAATGGATTCAGCATTACATTAGGTATATTAAAAAAAATGTTAATCTCCAATAACAAATTGTGACATACGAATATATACAATTTGGTTTTCAATCATAAATAATATCAAATCGCACTTCACTTAATAAGAATCACTATAATTAATAAAAGCAGCTTAGTATGCCTATGTCGCTAATGAAATTCGAGTCCGATAATAGCCGTCACCGATTATAGCTGCTTCATTTACTTGACATAATTATCACTCGTTCTATTAACAGGATTACTAAGTTTCAACGTTTCCAAGTAATTACCAACACATATGCAAGGAGAACTCTCAGCGACTGTTAAATTATTCAACTGAGCAACCATTGCGAGGGAAACTTTCGCTTGCAAATTTAAAATAGCTATTTAAAGCACGTACGTCTTGTGCATTTACCGCCGGAAATCTGGCTTTTGAAATTTATAGGAACGCACTTCGGTAAGATTATACTAAGTAACACATCGTTAAAAGGATCTGTGCAAAGTTTAACATAGTCTGCGGGCTTGCAATCAACGAATATTTTTATTTTTATGCAACGTCGGGAGGCATACTTCATGACTTTGAGTGACAACTTTTCAATATGCATCTGTAGACGCTATTCGAAGGCGATAAAAATCTGAGGTGTAAGTACCCGTTGTCAATATCTTTTTACACATATTAAAAACTTTTCCATTTTGATATTACCGATACTTTCAGGTTTTACAAAATCAAAAGCCAGATGCTCACAGATTGGATATTGATTTTTAATAATTTCAGTGCAACTTCATCTAGGCTGTCTTCTCAGACTAAATTGAATACGGTGAGTCATCATCGATCAGCGACCCCTTTGAGCTGGGATTTTAATTACAGCAGATGAAGTGAAGAAACATATTGAGTCTTGAAGTCTAAGACATATATTTAATTATGTTCGAACCAATCACAGATCTAATAGCTCTCATATTAGCATACCAGTACATTGCCAGCGTTGCGGAAGCGGGGCTATGTGATACCTCTTCCAAAAGAATCTAATCCTTCCTCCTTCATTGGTTTCCAATCTATTACTATACTACCGTTTCTTTGAAAAGTCTTGGAACACTTTGTGCACCAACGACTGACTAGATACCTTCCACTAAATAATATTTTGAGTCAATATGGATAGCACTGTCACGGCACTTATCAATATTACCGACGATATCTGAAAAAGTATTGATAATTAACTCCAAACTGTTCTCGTATTACTTGATTTCTCTAATGCCTTCAACATGGTGGTTCATGATATTTTGCTGGCGATACTTTATCAATTAAATTTATCTTCTACTTCTCTCTCTTGGTTTCAATAATTTCTCTCTGATCGACATCAATTGGTAATACCTAATGAGTGCAGGTCTGACTGATGCGAGGTCAGAGTTGGGGTCCCGCAGGGTAATGTGCTATCACCCGTCCTATTCTCTATTTTGATTAATGGCATTATGTCATCTTTAACCTCCTTATTCCATTTGTGCTGATGACTTACAAATATATGCTGTTGCCTCACTCCAAGACTTCACAAATACTATTAAGTCTATTCTATTAAAGGTATTAATTCGGACCTACTGCAATTGGTCAGTGGGCTGAGAACTTCGGCTTAAAAATTAATGCAGCAAAATCTCAAAGTATTGTGATAGGCAGTCCCTACTTTATATCAATGTTCCAAACTGGTGCATTTCCGAGGGTAGATTATACCGGTACAGTACGATATTGATCTACGGCAAGGAACCTGGGAATTGTCATGGACCAGACACTATCATGGGGGCTCATATCAATGAAATAAGTCGCAAAATTTTCGCCTCGCTTCACTCATTGAGGCGTCTTCAAAACTTCCTTCTTATCGAGAACAAAACGATGCTAGATGAAGAAGGGTACGGTCTTCTGCCCCTTCTTGACTATACCGACGTAGCCTTTCTAGACCCTTTATAAGAGTTATTGGATAAATTAGACTGACTGCAAATCAAGCGATACGTTTTTGGTCTTCGAAAGTATGATCATGTATCAGCAGCTCAGTTTCGGCAACAGCTTAACTGGCTACCTATAAGACAGCGTTGCATAGTTCACATTCTCCTTTGTCTATACAATGTCCTTTATAACCCTTTTTCTTTAAAATATCTCCGAGAGAGGTTGCACTTTCGGCAACTGGACGAACGTCTGCGGCGTAGCGGAAATCCTTGACTGAAAGTCCTGGCCTCATTTACAAATACTTCCTGGCATTCATCTGTACATGTAACATCCAAACACACAGTTAAAAGGTGTGTAATAGTTTTTATGAAAAATCGTATTCCCTGTGTGTACTTGAAACACATAATTTAGGATTTTATAAAATCAACCCCTAACTGTGTAAATGGAGTTACTCAACAATATATATGGTTGTTGATACGAGATACGTATTTCGTGGCATACAAGTTGTCGTAGGCTGATGTAGGACACGCGGGCGAAGCCGCGCGCAGAGGCTAGTACTTAATATATTGCAAGCGTTCATAGGCATAGTTCATAGTTTTGACGAGCTCGGTGGCTCAGTCGTGAATGACGCGACTTTGACATCAACGCTCGTGGGTTCGATTCCCACACAAGGCAAACATTTGTGTGCGTGAACATGTTTGTTTGTCTTGGTCTGGATGTTAAGACAGGTAGGGCACATCAAAGCAGCCTATCTGCGGAAGTATCTCCACCTAACAGAAAACCGCAGTCAAATAACAACTCCCTAGAGGGTTGTTGTGTTCCTTCGTGTGAGTGAGGGTTTTTTTTTTTTGCACCCTTGCCATGGGCAAGGCTCTTTTTATGACATTATCATTTATTATTACAAAAACAAAATTTTTACACGTATAAAGAAACACATTCATACATCACTCTCTCTTTCATTCCGCAATTCATCTTCCATTCATCATCTTACAGTTTTATTTTCGAAAATACTTTTTGGCTCATTTTAGAACGCCGGTGAAGCTATCATAACTACATATTTCCAGTTTCCCTCCTTATACTGCGTCAGTCCAGACACGGGCGACAGCGAGCTTCACAGCTCCACCTAGCCACCGCGATCCCATCGGCAGTAAAAAATATAGCCGAGGTATACAGCATTAGTCCTAGGCGGAGCTGCTCTGCATGTTGCGATCTATAGTAGCCGTAGCTAGACTGACGCAGTATTTTAAAAATTTTGCTCGAGTTTTCCCTATCACTATTTCGGAGACTGTGGTTTCGGTGACCCGCATTCCCAACTCCTGCTCCAAATCGTACCTCTGTTTGGAGAATGCGGGACACCGAAACAATACGTGCTGCACTGTCTGGTCCACGCCGGGCTCGCAGAAGCAGGATGGGTCATCCGCGCACTTGAATCTGTGCAAGTACCCGGAGAACCCACAATGCCCCGAGAGGACCTGCGTGGTGATGCTCGACGGCACCATTTTGCCCACGATGCCGTACGCCTCCGCTGCACTCGGGAAGAACAGTTTCGTCGTCGAAGCTGTTGTTCCCGATTTGTATCTCTGTGTGAGTGAGGTTACCAGTAAGCTCCTAAGGAGTTGATATGTTTGCAGCAGAGGAGGCATTGCGCGAGTAATACTTAATATATTACAAGTGTTAATAGGCTACGGTAACTGCTTTGCATCAGGTGGGCCGTATGCTTGTAAGACTCCCGACGTGGTATAAAAAAATATATAAAAAAATAGGCTTCTGCTTCCCGATGTGTGAAACTTTTTAGTTTACAACAACATTTCAAATTGATATTCGAACATGTGTTTTTCATAGTGACTTGTGTCATCTAGTTATAGACACAATAAAGAAAATTTTCCCTGTGCAAACAACGTTTTTACTTATAATATCCAGTCATCTAGTTTTACATCATCAAAAGGTTATGGGCCTTTTCAATAAATTCGCCATTAAGAACCTCTGCGGCCTAGATGACTACTCTACGTGGAAATTCGCGATCAAAATGATTCTCATACGAGAAAAGTTGTTCACGTATACGTCAAAGTACCCGGATTCTAAGGACTCTACTGCCATCGAGAAGGACCAAGAGGCACTAGCTTTGATTTGTCTACATGTGGAGCCTACATTGTATGCGTATGTACAAAATTCAAAATGTGCCAAAGATGCTTGGGATAGCCTAGCGAAAGCGTTTGAGGACAAAGGCGTAAATCGCAGGATTACCCTCATGAACGCGTTGCTAGATGAGAAGCTAGGGAGACACGCGTCAATGCACGATTATGTTGCTACGGTAATGTCTCTTTCTCAAAAGTTGAAGGATATCTCCACCGGATTTGATGATGATCTTGTAGCTGTGGTGTTACTGAGAGGACTACCTGAAGAGTACAGGCCTATGCGAATGGCACTGGAACACTCTGGGATGAAGTTGACTTCAGAGAACGTACGACAGAAGTTACTACAGGAGGATTCACGTCAAGGTTGTAGTATATCGTCTTCAGCGGACTCGGCATTGGCTGTGAGTAAGAGTAAGAAACGAAATGGGAATAATGACAAGAATATAACCAAAGTTAAATGCTTTAAATGTGGAAAATATGGACATAAGAAGCCGGACTGTCCTGAAGGAAAGAAAGCAGATTCGACCTCGAAACCGAAAGACGTCTTGAGTCTGTCTTCATTAAGCGTCGGGGACTCCTTCAATCCGACGGACTGGTACATTGACAGTGGGGCATCTTCACATATGTGTTTCCAAAAACACTGGTTTAAAGATTTGGTTATGAATGTCAGTATAAGTAACGTGACATGTGCGAATAATGATAAGATGAAATGCGTGGGTAAGGGTGACATCATGGTGAGTATAAATGGACGAATGCTTGCTATGAGGGATGTCATGTATGTACCAGGTTTGCGTGTTAATCTATTATCTGTTTCTAAATTAGTAGAGAAAGGATGGAAAGTAAGTTTTGACAGGGATGGTTGTAAGCTAATTCACCATTTGGTTCCAGGCCATTTCAAGCAAAATCTTTTGGCTACTGCAACTGAAGTCTCAGGTATCTACAAGCTTGGAAGTTGTCAGGCGGTTGTAGATGGGGCTGCGTTGACGTCATTGAAAGTAAGTAATCCTTTGATGTTGTGGCACCGGCGACTTGGACACGTAAATGAACGAGATTTACGTAAGCTTCCGGGTATGGAATTTGGAAAGAGCATAATGGAGCCTTGTGTCGCCTGTATTAAGGGGAAAGCACATCGTTTACCTTTTCCGGTTGGTGAGGCTGAGAAGGCAGTTGAGAAACTGCAACTGGTTCACGCTGATATCTGTGGCCCTATGTCTGAGCCCTCATATGGTGGATCTCGGTATATGCTACTTATTTTAGATGATTTTACACGTAAATCTTTTGCATTTTTCCTTAAATCGAAAGATCAAGTTTTGGATCATTTTAAAATTTTTCTAGCATCTGTAGAGGTTGAGACTGGATTGAAGGTAAAGTGCATACGCACAGACAATGGAACAGAATTTGTGAACAACATGTTTGATGGATTTCTACGCCAAAAGGGGATTAAATATCAGTTGACTGTTCCCTATACTCCAGAGCAAAACGGCGTAGTGGAGCGAGCAAACCGCACAATCGTAGAGATGGCTCGTGCTATGTTGGCGGAAAAGGATCTAAGTGTAAGGCTGTGGGCAGAAGCTTGTAATACTGCTGTGTATACGAAGAACAGGCTGCCTCACAGTGGTAACAACGGTATTATTCCTGAGGAGTTATGGACAGGGAAGGCTCAGTCATTCGATCATTTCAGAGTTTTTGGAACAAAGGCATTTGTCCACGTTCCCAAAGAAACTCGGAAGAAATGGAGCCCTAAAGCAGTAGAACACATATTTATTGGTTACTGTGAAGAAACCAAAGGATACCGTTTTATGAATCCCAGTAATCCATGCGTCATTGTTAGAGCAAGGGATGTAGTTTTCTTAGAGGACTCTCCAGCTATTTCAGAGGATCCTACTCAACTCGCAGGTAGCGGTGACAAAGGTACTGAAATACTTTGGGAACTTGTAAAGATTTCCTCCTCTGGTAGTGTAGAAGCTTCTCAAGAGTCGAATTCTACAGATGATGCTGAAACTGAAGACGCGGAAGTGGTTGAAACGGGTGATAGCGGAGTAGAAAACGTCGTGGTGGAAAATGATGAAGTTCAAGAGGCTTTTGATAGAGGAGAGTCAGACGAGGTTGAATGTCGTTATCCTCTACGTAACAGAATCTGTCAAGGAAAAGTTCATGGACTTGCATGCTGTACATAAGAGCAAGAGCCTTTGACAGTTAAAGAAGCATTGAGTCGGGAAGATAAAGATAACTGGAAAGAAGCCATGAAGAAAGAGATGGATTCTATGTACGAAAATAAGGTCTGGACGCTTGTCGATAAGCCACCTGGAGCTAAAATTGTGGGAAGCAAGTGGATCTTCAAGTATAAGTTTGATGCAGATGGGAACAAGACCCACAAAGCTCGACTCGTAGCAAAGGGTTTCACTCAGTCCTATGGTGTCGACTACTTTGAAACTTACTCACCAGTCGTGAGAAGATCGACAGTTAGACTCCTGCTATCGTTGGCTGTTGTAAAAGATATGTGCATCAGTCACCTGGATGTAAACACCGCTTTTCTAAACGGTGATTTACAAGAAAGAGTTTATATGCGACAGCCGGAGGGTTGCATAGAAGAAAACTCTAAAGAAAAAGTTTGCTTATTAGAAAAAGCGATATACGGTCTAAAACAAGCTTCTCGGTCATGGAATGAAAAAATAAATGAAGTGTTATTGTCTTTGAACTTCAAACGCTGTGACTTTGATAGCTGTCTATACAAAAATAATAATTTTTATATTGCTTTATATGTTGACGATATTTTATTATTTTATAAAGACACATTGCAGAAGGAAGTATTATTAGACAATCTTCGTAAGCATTTCAAGATAAAAGATTTAGGAGAAGCGAAACAAGTTTTAGGTATGCTTTTGTATAGGACAAATAACGGAATATATTTGAATCAAGAGAGGTTTATTTCTAAAATCTAGGATGAATATGGTATGTCCAACTGCAAACCAGTGAAAACTCCGATGGAAATGGATTTCCATAAAGCCTTGGCGGAAGGGGAAGGAAGTAAGCTCTTGTCCAGCCAAGACTCTCGTAGTTATCAAGCGCTCATAGGATCGCTAAACTATTTGGCCTGTATCACACGCCCGGATATTGCAGCTGCGGTAAATTTCTTGGCGCAATATAATTCTTGTTGTGAGGAACGCCATTGGAAAGCCGCTAAACATATCTTGAGGTACCTTAAAGGTACAAGGGATCTCTGTTTGATATTTCCCAAGACACCGGTGCAGGAAATCACGGGATTCGTAGACGCTGACTGGGGAGGGAATATCAAAGATAGGAAATCTTATTCTGGATTTATTTTTAGATGTGGTAACTCGTTGATTAATTGGGAATGCCGAAAACAATCTTGTGTGGCACTGTCGTCAACGGAAGCCGAATACATTGCACTTTCGGAGGCAACCAAGGAGGCAGTTCACTTGCGGCAGCTAAATGCATTTATAAGAGGTGAATCTCTTATGTCTATTTGCATATTCGTAGATAATCAGAGCGCCATTAGACTTGCGTACAATTCTGTAGTGCATAGGCGGACGAAACATATAGACATAAGGGCGCATTATATTAGAGATTGCATTGCTAAGAATGTTGTATGTCTGGACTATGTGTGTACGGAAGATAACCCAGCAGATGTGTTGACAAAACCATTAGGTCGTGTGGCATTTAACAAATGTGTGCGCGATCTGAGTTTGGGTGTGTGTGGAGTGGTGTGATGTGAGGATATCTGATGATGGATGTTGTTTGAGGGGAAGTGTGAAACTTTTTAGTTTACAACAACATTTCAAATTGATATTCGAACATGTGTTTTTCATAGTGACTTGTGTCATCTAGTTATAGACACAATAAAGAAAATTTTCCCTGTGCAAACAACGTTTTTACTTATAATATCCAGTCATCTAGTTTTACATCATCAAAACGATGCTATATAAAATAAAAAGTACATTATCTTCATGATATATAAAATACACAATAAGTACATATTTTTATGTTCAATACTAATTCTGTCAATTTTTGTTCACACGAAGCCCAGGCGGATTTTTCGTTCCCCCCCTGCTAACACGGCACCTCCTCAGACACTTACTGGTGACCTCACTTACACACAGGAACACAACAACTGGGGAGTTGTTATTCGGCTGCGGTTTTGAGGTGAAGTTACTTCCGGAGACGGGCTGCTTTGATGCGCCTTACCCCTCTTATTCATAATATTATCTTCAATAGCTACTTTTTTTACATCGACCCCAACTCATCCCACTGCAGCGATACGGGTATCCCTTCAATATCCGTAGCACTCCACCACGCGGCTCTACTGCGGTTTGGTGGAGTCACTGTCCTCCACCAGCCACCCGAAGGACACAGACTTAGCTTAATGACTGTCATCTATTGACAACAGCCGGGCTTAACTAATAATGAATAGAGGAGAACAAGGTACTCAACTGTTTCATATTTGCATGTCTATGTATATAAAAGATCAGCCAAGTGCGAGTCGGACTCGCGCACGAAGGGTTCCGTACCATTATCTATAAAAACGGCAAAAAAAATCAAGTTTGTTGTATGGGAGCCCCCCTTAACCCCTCGAGCGTGGCGGCCCGGGCGACTTAAAGTGCCTATAGTGTGGCCAAGCATTCTCTCGCGTTAACTAATGCGCGACCGCGGTTAGAAAAAGTGAAATTTCTCGAGTAATTGATAATTATATTTTATGAAATATACATCGTTGGAAAGCTGATATTCCAATACTACTAATATAAAAAGAACTCGTAGATAAAATACCTTTATCATTCCTTAGATGTACGATATATCGAGACATTTAGCTTATAAGTCACGACGCCGCGAACATTTTTACTTCATACACTGCATTCCAATTCACTTTGTACTTTTCGGGAGATATATTCAATTGAACACTCTTTTATAACCACGTGAAACTATTCAAATGTCTAATGTATTTATTATAAAAATGAAAACAAGCACATTCTAGTGGGGGAGTTTAGGTGACTTCAGTCCACTTCAGTCCATTGATATGAACAGATATTTATTACACGAAATTAATGAACAATCGCTAAAAAGTAATTTTAGAAATAGATTCCTGGATAAATTTGCCACAAGATAATATTTATTACACTCCTAATAATAATTAAACATAAACACATTTTACAAATAAATTTCGTACGACGGACATGTCGAAAATGCCGGCTTCACTATTTTTGAATGTTTTTTCACGAATAATATCCCGTTATTCACTAAAAGTAATAGAATAACTTGAAAGAACACAAAATTTCCAAAAGATTGAAGCTTATTACATGTAAAAAGCACTGACTGTTTATTTATAACAAACATTTTTATCGGAATCCATTACACACACAGCAATATCAAAATGGCGCGAAACGGAAAAATGTACCGACTCACTCTGATTTCATTTTTATACTGGTCTTCGGAGCAACAGGTTGGGCAAAACCGACCTTATTATAAACTGAAATAACCATAGACATGGTACAAACATTTACAAGCTAGCCAAACGAATAATACGGAAGAATCAATGAAATAAAAGTGGGCCTAACCGTTACGCACGAATACGGGACCAGTACACTACAGCCACTTTTACCTCATGATCGAATACGGGCCAAACACGCTCGAGGGGTTAAATATTTGTTTTATTTTAATTCAATTATTTATTCTTAAAGTGAATATATAAATAAATATTCTGTGAATATTTGAAGCGTCTACTTGTTGCCGTTATCAATATCGAGCAAAAAAATCACGTTTTTTGTTTGGGAGCCCCCTTAAATATTTATTTTATTCTATTTTTTAGTATTTGTTGTTATAGCGGCAACAGAAATACATCATCTGTGAAAATTTCAGCAGTCTAACTATCACGGTTCATGAGATCCAGCCTGGTGACAGACGGACGGACAGAGGAGTCTCAGTAATAGGGTTCCGCATTACCCTTTGGGTACGGAACCCTAAAAATGAATGTTTGTCTGTATGTCCTGTATGGACTCAAAAACGGCTAGGCAGACTTTGATGAAATTTTCAGTGAATCTTCAAGTTAGCCCAGCAGGTGATCCTGTGAAGTTTGGTAGCGATCATATCATCCGTGCTAAGCCGGGGCGGATAGCTAGTTTATATATACATATAGCTGTTTGCGTGTCTACCTGAAATTTCACGAAGTTTCCTGTGTTGCGGACTTTTCAGTTAAATAAAGTTACGTTAAAGGGATCTTTAAGATAATAAGGAAAATAATGTGAAAGTCAAATGGAATGAAAAGATAGGGGTCATCAAAGCGGCCCGACTGGGTGAGTGTGTCCACCCCAGACGTGACCAAGCGAAATGATTACCAGTAAACTCCTGGGTTTATATGTTTCACGTACAAATGTTAGCTATAGTAACCACTTCGCATCAGTTGGACCCTTTGGTTGCTTGTCTCCCGGCTTGTATAGAAGAACATGTGTTGAATTTATTCCCAAACGATATTATTCACTATCAGCCGCCTGCATCGGGCTTCGGTATGCAGTTCCACTCCGGGAATGCAAGTAAAGCTTTTCTTTTCGATATAACCTACTATCAGGGGTTAAGAATGTTTGACGAGCTCGGTGGCGCAGTGGTGAAACGCGTTGTTACACTACTTTGACACCAACGCTCGTGGGTTCGATTCCCACAGAGTACAAACATTTGTGTGCATGAACATGTCTGTTTGTCTTGGTCTGGGTATTTTCTATGTATGATAAGTAAAAAAATGTATTTACGTATGTTTATCAGTTGTCTAGTACCCATAACACAAGCTTCGCTTACTTTGGGGCTAGATGGCGCTGTGTAATTTGTCGGACAATATTTATATTTAAAAAAAAAAAAAGTGAAAGTGAATGCAGTTCCAGATCTATATGAAACCTCTACATTCAATATCTTGATACTGATAGTATAAGGTGAAAACAGTAATATTAAAGAGAGTGTCTGTGTTGAGATAAGAAAAGGCATGCGCCGTTGGTTGGGACATGTAGAAAGAACGCAGGCTGAAAGAATGACGAAACAGATGTACAATGCAAAAGTGGAAGGATATAGGAGCCGGGGAAGACCAAGACCTACTATGATCAAATAGGTCATGTTTTATCAGAAGGTGATGTCAAGAGCCCTAGAAACCGGGGAGCTTACATGAAAAGAGTTAGGAATGTTAAAGAAGCGAGTGAAGTATGTAGGTATGTCTCTGTCTACCTAGGAATTTGGAGTGAAGTTATAGATAGATATAATAAGGTAAACCTAAATAATGTTTTCCATCCATTATTAATAGATAAGTAATAATACTTTGCTAAGATTTACTTTATTTACTCCGTCATCAAGGCTTTTAGAATGCATAAATATATCTTCTTCTTCTTCGTGTGATCCCATTTTCTAATCCATTAGGATTGACGGGGTCCGCTACTCAAGCCTAAGGATGTGGCGAAGACAGTGATCATGACCAGTTGGTCAAAAGGCTGATTCCTTATCCACTAGCTAGACTATCACTGCTTGACATATATATATATACATAAATATATATAAATACATGTACCTACACATTACACATTGTAAACTTCAGACACAAACAGACATAAGGCAGCAATCGCAAGTATTCAATTCACGTAAGCTACACGCAATATACTGAGGTGACTGATGCAGTCGCGGCAGAGACTACCAGCCAGCCAGCAGCTATGGCAGCCACGGCATACAGTAGACAAGTCCAACATAGGGCGGATGGCAAAGTCTACATTAACACCAAGGTTCTGCGTTCGATTCCCCACAAAGCAGACATTTATGTACACGAATAAGGCAATAGAAATATGCGTGCCTATTGTCTTGAATGTATTCCATGTATGTTAAGTATGTACCTACAAAATAATATATTTACGTATATTTATCATTAGTACCCATACTATATTACATAATAATTTAATATTTTATCGGTTTATAGAACTGTATTTCTCATTAAGACAATTGTCACTTACACGAGAACAATATTTTATAAATATTAGTAAAACTATTACTACAATTATTTATCTCGGTGTGGGTAAGAGAATAATAAAATGTTAGTATTGTTACGGTCGTTCTTAGACGAAGCGAGTCCTCTATATAGCTGCATTCCTATTATAAGGCGGTGATCCAAGTTATAAGAAATAGCTGTTATAAAATCAATTAAGTTTTTCATTATTGTAAATATGCGTGAATAATTTATTTTTAAAAATATTAAGAGAATTCGCTTGCTTTACAAATTTTGGCAGTTTGTTATAAATTTGTGCTCCCCTAAACGTCATATTCATCGTCATCGTCAATAGTTTATAAAATAGTTATCATCATGCATGTATATAATTAATTTAATATGAATTCGGTAATTATAGCATTTAATTTAAAATTACGATATTAATTATATATTTTGCACGTCACAAAATTGTGGCAATATATGCGGACTTTATGTAGAATTATGCAATAAGATCTAAGTAATTGTAACCATATTTTATGCAAATAAATTATTATTCTCTTCTCCATTCTCTAATCTCATAATAAAAGCTTCTTTTAATTTAGGGCTAGCTGGCGCTGCACAAATTGGCAAGTAATATTTTTTATTATCATTATTAATGTTATTTATGTATGATAGAGCCTCCGCCAATCCGCATTTGGGCAGCGTGGTTGAGTATACTCTAAACCCTTTCGGTAGAAGAGAGTCCCGTATCCCTGCTGTGGGATGAGTATGGGTCGATGTGGGATAGAGGCAGGGTGCCGACCGGCGCTAGTTCGAATGAACCAACTATTGGTGTAAATACTTAATATTAGTTTGCACGTGATGTTTAATTTTAATTATTAAGAATGCGAAAGTAAATCTGTCTCGTTTCAATTAAAATAATATAAGAATCCTCCATAATTTAGTAGCCCGGAAACTTGAGAAGAAAATAGTAGGAAGCTCCGGATGGAAACTTGTTTAAAATGTACTAGACTAGGTAACAAAGACACAGAACTATATATAAAGAGAACAGTCTATAATAATTAGCCATTACTGGAGGCGGCCCTCATTAAATAAGCCTTTGAGCTAAGTAAATACAACATAAAGGCAAACAAGATTAAAATATTCATATTCAGACAGAGCGTGTCTGAGAACTTTTATTACGACTTTTATGTACGAGACCTTTTTATAAATTTTATACTAGCGAATACACGTGACTTCGTTCGTATTTTGAAAATAAAATAGAGTTCGCTTTTTTTTATACCACATATACAGGTATACAAGCATACCCATCTAATGTAAAGCGGCTACCGTAGCCTATTAACGCTTGCGATATTTTAATTATCACTCGCGCGATGCTTCCTCTGCTGCTTACACAGTTACTCCTTGGGAGCTTACTGGTGGCCTTACACACACGCAGGAACACAACAACCCTCTAGGGAGTTGTTATTTGGCTGCGGTTTTCTGTGAAATGGAGTTACTTCCCCAGACGGGGATATAATGAGCTAACATGAATTTTAGTTGTTTTTTTATATGTATATGTCTTATTGGAGGCTATGTTATGAAATGACTGGCAGATCGAGAGGTAGGGCGCATCGAAACAGCTCGAATGGGGAAGTTTCTCCACCTTACCATACCACCACATTACCACCCGACCCGTAGCGGTGAATTGACTCATTACACAATTAGCATAAATATTTGTGCGCGTGAACATGACTGTCCTTGTTGACTGTTATTTTGGTCTAAATGCTTTCAAGAGAGGTAGAGTACATCAAAACAGAAGTACATCCACCTCACAGATCAAATAACGACCTCTTGGAGAGTTGTTGTGTTACATCGTGAAGAAACTCACGTCCCAGAAGTTATATTTTGAAAGATTTAACAAAAAAAGAAAAAGCCCCATTTTCCATCTTTCTGGTTATGGAAATCTGATTCCATGTCAAATCTTTGCCAAATTTTTCCTCTTAGGTAGCGGACTACGACAATAGAATGACCAAACAAACACATATAAATGTTTGTAAGATAATTACTTTAAAATTTATGTACGTCTATCGTGACTTAACACAGTAAACTTATAGAAGAGAATAATTTAACTAACTTTTTCACAGCTACTTTTCATAATTTGGAATAATTCATAAACACTAATGTTCTAAATTAACACTGAAAGTTGATAATTTATTTTGTTTAAGACAAGTTGGGTACTGTCCCAATTAGATAACTTTGCAAATTAAAATTAGCAGAATCGTATTTTATAGAGATACTGGGGGAGATAACAACATATTACGGATATGTCTGCAGCGTCTTAAGATATGGTATTATTATATGGGGTCGATCTACTGACTTCGACAAGGTATTTATAATGCAAAAAAATGTATACGTGCCATATTTAACATTGAACAAACTGACTCTTGTCGACCGTATTTTAGAAAATATAAAATATTGACACTATACTGGACGTCTGTATATTTGTACGAAAAAATTGTCAGCTTTTTCAACATACTAAAGATGTGGATACTCATATTGTTACTCGCTCACGATATAGGAACCGTCTTATTAGACCACTAACTAGATTGACTATCACATCTAACAATAGCTACATAATGTCAATAAAAATATTTAACAAATTGCCTGATGTATTTAAAGAGTTGCCACTGCCTAAGTTTCGCAAACTATTGACAAACTGGCTTTGCGACAGGTGTTTTTACAGTGTTCCTGAATATTTAGAATATAAATGAATATTATTTTATTTAGATACCTTATAGTTTATTATTTAATTGACACACAAGAATATTGTTGACATAATAATTATTATTTAACTGTGGTAATTCCATATTGACATCACGTAATTTCATATTTTAATTGTTGCTTATTAGATGATATTGTGTAAATATTCTAGTTTGCTATTATTCATTAACATTACATAATTAATTGATATTAACTATTATTACATTATTTCCGGAAATTGTTATTTACTAATTATTACTCATATTAAACGAAAAGTAACATTTTGACATTACTATGATTGTTATTAGCTTTTTTATGCATGTAATTTATTGTACGCCTGGAAAGGTATGATTTGGTGAAACAAATCACTTTATTTAAGAACTCATTGTACCCAAATTAATACAATAAAGAATGCTTCTTATCTTATCTTATAAAGAACACGGTTTCTATTTTGTTTTATTGTTTGATATAAAACTATAATTTTTATTAAAATATATTTTTTTGTTTATATAATTTTAATTAGTATTTTCCATACTCGAAAGAACGTGAGAACGAATCACGTCTAAGCACGCTAATGAGGATTTTTCGTAAGAAATAAAATTTGGAAGATTTTCACAAATACCATACACGAGACGAAAAGCAATTTCTTCAAGACCATATTTTTCACCAAATTTGTATTGGACTAATCTGGAACGTATTCGTATGATATTAATATATCATTTGATCAGGGCCATATATATTTGATATGGACGTATATGCATTAAAAAACTAAACGCAGTAGCTTTGAATTACAGTTTAATTATGTAAACAAGAAAAACAAATAAAATAAAATATAGTTAAAAAAACCAAAAATATACGCTTTAATAGTAAATTGAACTAAAAAGCAGATTATTAATTATAAGTGATAAAAAGAAAATTAATTTCGTTGTAAAAAAAGCGTGGGGTTAGATAGCTGCTAGATTTTTGACAATGTAGAGCCGTTACCGTAGCCTATAACTCCAGGGAGTTGTTATTTGGCTTTTCCATGCGAGGTAGATGTGCTTCTCCAGATGGGCTGTTCTGATGCACCCTGCCTCTCTTAGAACACCCATACCAAGTAAACAGACGTGTTCCTACACACAAATATTTGCCCTATGTGGGAATCGAACTCACGAGCATTGGTGTCGAAGTACCGCTATATTATATGTCATTTTACAAATTGATATAACCCTATATCATTTGAAGTATATTCTCACTCTTTTACTAAATAGGAAAAATACGCAGATACAAAGGAAGAGGTAGATGTAAAAATAATATTTTTTCATTTACATATTTTTAGCTGTAATTCTTTTTAGGTTTTGTATAAACAATTTCCATAAAGATATTAAATTATACAGAAATGGCGGATTATTTTTCTAAAAGAACAAAAAATATACTTTGTTAGGTTCATTCGTAAATTTTAGTTTCATTTCGTCAGACACTTCGCTAGTTTCAAAAGCAATTAGATTATGCAAATTTTCTATCTTAATTTTTTTAAGTGTAATTCTAAAGCGACCTCTTTGATACATTTTTTGCCAATTGTGCTCTATCAACGTTCATAATAACAATAAAGTAGTCGAATAACGAGCGTTGAATGAACGTTAATGATGCGCCTAGATGAGCAAACGCCCATAGGCTTGTAACTGGTTACATGCCACAAATCAATAATACAAAATACAAAAAAATACAAAATAATTTATTTCAGTAACTTGAGATACAAAAACAATGGTAGATGCTGGGTCTCCTTTTAAGCAAAAATTTATGCTTGTGCCAGGTGGCCCCGCTCTTTCTTAGCGCTAATATTTTTAAGATTAGGTACTACTATAAAAATAAGTTGTGTATGCCGGTACATCGGCTTGCTAGGACTGGTAGATCTTTTCTTGTAAATTGTATTCGATTTTATAATAAATTGCCTGAAACAGTTCTGTCCTTTCCTGTCAATGTATTCAAAAAGCACATTAAAAATACTCTCTGTAGAAGGGCTTATTATAGAATTGATGAATATTTAACTGACAAAGATATCTGGAAATAATTCAGCACCGTCTATCTGTCTTTAATAATCTTTAATTTTACCATTTGATATCATTATTATACCAATATGCTTATGTATTTTTTTTTTGTAATATCTAACTGACAATTTTAAAAGAGACCTATATTGGCAAGTTTCTTTCGGCATTTCTTCTTCGCCAATGGTCATTTCCGAAATGCTAGTAGATAAAAAAAAGGAAAGTAAAATAAGTGAATTAAATAAGATACAATAAGATTATATTTCAAAACTGTAAGACGTGTCTAAGTGCCCGCGAGGGCTCAATGGCAATTAAAGAGTTTTTATCTTTTTAAACAAATTTTGAGAACTATGTACAGTAAAATAATGAAAATTTTAAACAATACTACCTGACACAGCATAAAGATACCCCTTACTCACATAAACGTAGTGTTATAGCACTTAAATATCTCAGTGATTTGAGCCTATTGACCATAAGTGACGCGATGCCAATTCGTGAATTAACCAATCAGAGCTGCGTGTTCTACTTTTCGCTTACGAATTTGAATGTCGATTTCCACACAGGACAAACATTGTCCATGAACATGTCTCGGTCTGGATGTTTTAACGAGCGGTAGGGCGCATCCAACCATCTCGTCTAGGGGAAGCATCTCCACCTCACAGAGAACTAAATAACAAGTTCCTGGAGGCTTGCTATGTTCCAGCGTGTAAGAGAGGTCACCAGTATGCTTGATTGCCACCTTAGTAGTATAAAAAAAAAAAATCTCCTAAAGAGTTGCTGTGTCAGCGGCAGAATTGGCATAGCGCGAGGGATTCATAAAGGGGGATAATACAGTAACTGCTTTTCATCTACCGCTAGACATAAAAATTATTAGTAAAATATAAATTGAATATCGTTGAGACTTTGTCGAAATTGGCTGACATAGTTTTACTTTTTATTTCAGTGCATATGCCACGACAACCCTTTTGCAAGTCTCATCTCCCATTCTCATACAGTCGGAGAACTTTGAGATACACATTTCGCAAAGCTTTATTACAGTACGTGCAAACAAATGTTTAGTATTGTTATAGTAACATATGTCGGCAGAGTAAACCTTCTGCTCGGGAAGGTTTATCTGAAGTTTGAAGCCCCCGCGCGCAGTTTGATTACGAATCACTTCATTCCCATCCGTGTGCTCAACTTAAACTCGGTGCCTGCATCTAACGGTGCACTGAGTTACATGCACGCTGCAATATGTGGGCAACTTAAATACGGGACCGTCGATTCAAATATTAATAAACTGTGACGGGAATTTCATCTTTATATATAGGTACACATATGATTGTGTCAGCGTTTTTGGAATATTGCTGATTATGATGTTAGGAGAGGGCGCGCGGGAGTGGCCAGGCTCCCTCGTCACCTCGTATGGCTGTAACATATTCGTGTCTGTTATGTGACTGAATTGTTATATTGAATGTCGAGGAACCTAAAAATGTATCTCATGTTTGTTCGCTTTTAGTTTATGTATTTAATGTATGTTCATATTTTTGTTCTTTTTTATTTTTATGTATTGTTTTGTTTATTA
Organism: Pyralis farinalis; assembly: GCA_947507595.1. Taxonomy (NCBI): domain Eukaryota; kingdom Metazoa; phylum Arthropoda; class Insecta; order Lepidoptera; family Pyralidae; genus Pyralis; species Pyralis farinalis. The sequence goes on from OX382264.1 coordinate 2,110,217, forward strand.
GTAAATTCGGTATACGTATTAGATAACCTTGTACTTTACTTTTAAGTAATTTATGGTATTGTTGTAGTGAGTGGGTTGTGCGTGTGTTCTTTTGCCCATGTAAATTGTTCTGTCAAAGACTCTAGGTTGGCTGGAAGAGATCTCTTTCAGGGATAAGTGCGCCTTTGTAACACTAGCTTTATTGTTATTGTAATTTATTTTGAATGTAACGTACAATAAAGATATTACAACAACAACAACAACTATTATATTTTGGTAATTTCCATTGAGTTATTATGTACTAGACGAGCTATCCTAAGTAAAAGTCTTGCTCCATTTTGGTAATAATTAAAACTAATGTCCGCTGCAGCGCTGAAATAATTTAGATGTCTATACTAAATTTAAAAAAAAATATTAAGTACAGCGATACTGTCAAGAATCTTGGTGTGATTTTTGATAAAACCTTTTCCTGGACAGGTCAGCTTGCTTCAGTTAGTAGGAAGATGTTCTCTGCGGTTGGCTCTCTAAGAAGACTGCAATACTTTCTACCGACTGACACCAAGGTTGCGTTAGCACATTCATTGCTACTTCCGATTCTTGATTACGCCGATTCTTCGTACCTCGATCTTACTGAAGAACAATTGAATAAACTTGAGCGTCTCCAAAATCTTTGCATCCGGTTCATATTTGGACTTCGCAAATATGACCATGTTTCTCAATTTCGCTGCCAGCTCAAGTGGCTTCCTATTAGACTTCGCCGTAACGGGCACATCCTGTCTCTCCTATACTCCATCTTGTTTAATCCTTCAACACCAACCTATCTACAGGAGCGCTTCACATTTCACACTGGAGTACAAGGTCGTAGCTTGCGATATACACTGTCCCTCCGGCAGTCCACGCCATCATACTCTACCAATTATTACTCGAAGTCTTTTACGGTACAAGCTGTACGCCTCTGGAATGCTCTGCCATTATATATCCGACGTGTTCAAACGTTATCGACATTCAAAAACCTTGTAAAAGCTCACTATCTCTCTCTTGACTCTGTTTAACTTTACCTGTCTATAATCATTCTGTATTCATTTCTGTTATGACGCCTGATTACGTAATAACTTTTATTAGATTATGCTTACGGATATACTTTTATATATTTATACGTGTTTATATATGTAGTTATGTATATATATATATATGTGTGTGTGAGTGGGTATATGTATATATTTGTGTATGTAGTGAATATGTAAGTAGTTTATGCGCCTCCTACCCGTTCCGTGTCATTATCGTTTCCTCTACCTCAAGGTTGTCTGGAAGAGATCGCTTTGCGATAAGACCGCCTTTTGTGTTTTAATGTTTACTTCATGTAATTTGTCTTATTTGGTGCAATAAAGTGTATTGTATTGTATTGTATACCAAAGATTCGAAGATACAGCACTAAATCGCTCCTATGGGGTATTTTTTCTCGCGACCAAAAGGTCGAAAGCGCCGTGATTTTCATGGCGCTTACGCGTTTCGTTCAATGTAGTACAGCAATGAGTTGTTGCCAATAGACAACAGAGCATGATGCAAACATTTGATTCGCGGTGTCGGCTCTAGTACACTAGTAAATAAAAATTCAATGGTAATTTCAAAATTGTATTAAACGTGTGTGGAAATAAGCCCAGTTTCAGTATACGAACTTTATAATTTTCACAATCCGCTAAGCGCACCCTGACACACAGACTGAACTCTGTATCATCCGCTAGTCATACTCATACAGCACACTAGGGGTGATACATGTATATACCTATATACATAATTCTTCTCTACCAGACCAAGTGTTTCTGTCTATGTACTGTCTCCTGTGTGTTGAGCAGTAATAGGGGTTCGAATCCTGGCGGGGACAAATGTATATATGTATGTATGTATACCTTCACGCCAGGTCCCTTGCGGGGTAGGCAGAGAGTACAGAGCGCCATAAGACGCGGTCCTTACATACTTCACTCGTTTCTGTAACATTCATAGCTCTTTTCATGCAAGCTCGCCGGTTACTGGGGCTCCTGACATCACCTTCTGACAAAGCACGACCAATTTGGTCATGGTAGGTTAGTCTCGGTCTTCCTCGGCTCCTACATCCTTCCACTTTTGCACTGTATATCTGTTTCGTCATTCTTTCGTCCCGCATTCTTTCTACATGTCCGAACCAACGGAGCATGCCTTTTCTTATCTTAACACCGACACTCTCTTTCAGACCAACTCTTTCTGTCTAGAAATAAAAATAGAAAAAAGAATGCAGGAGAGAAGAATGACGAGACGGATGTACAACGCGAAAGTGGAAGCCGAGGAAGGTCAAGACTCGCCTACTATGACCAAATTCGTCGTGTTTTAACAGAATGTGAAGTCCTAGAATGGGCGAGTGTAAATGAAAATCTGTGTTAGTATTAGTGAAAGAGGTATATAAGGACTGCATTTTACGCTCGATTCCGTTCGATCTGCCTACCTCGCATGTGATGACTTGAAGAAGTAGAAACTTCATATTAAATGCATCACATGTACAAAGTTCGCTTTAAAGTCCCGCCCATTTCGTTAAGTACCTCCAGATACTCCGCCCAAGAGTATTTGAGCACCATCGCAGTGGACGTACTCAAACAGAGATAAATCCACCAGATTTAAGGAGCGTTCAGAAAGAAACACTGCCGCCATTTACATTTCAATTACGCAAATGCTGTTTGTTCAGTTCGTGTTCCAGCGGGTTAACTAGCGTTAGAGCAACTACAGAGTCTATGTGCGGTTATGGGACGTGCTTCCGAACGTTTCCGCTGCGATTTCGTCATTAGCATAATTATTATTTCCAGTGCTATTGGGATCTGTTGATTTATTGTGTTCTCATTCAACATTAACTATGTTGGCAATAAAATAATTATCTATACTAATATATAACGCGGAAAACTTTGTTTGATTGTTTAAACGCGCCAATCTGTAGATTAAATAAATCTTTTTTTCCATTTGATAGCCCAATTTTTCCCACGGAATACCGCGATACGTGCGAACGAAATCCCGGATGCAGCAAGTATAGCATATTACTATTGTACTCGTATAACATTATTCCATGAATATATATCACGTTTTTAAGGTGTTAGCAGTAAGTAAGCAGTCCTCTGTTGGCATGTACCACTAAATTTGGATTTTATGATTTGCTTCTCTAATTATAAAGTATGAAATTGCCGTTTTATAGTAATAGATACTTTGAATTGACATTAAACATTCACGGTGTAAAACTTTTTCACATGATACCTACTACCTATTAGGATCTTCTTTTAAAAAAAGTGCCACATTGATTTTCGAATTTCAATTGTTTTTTTTTATTCAGCTTAGATCAGAAAGATGGATACTTCGAAAATCCGAAAAAAAATTGAAGAGGTGACTGCTAATGAACGCACCGTGCGTTTTTGGTTTAAACGCTTTCGTAATAGAAACTTCAAGAACGAATCACGTGGAAGACAGGTGAATAACGCTGAATTGAAGGAGATGGTGGGAGCCGATCCGAGTCAAACTACCCTGGAATTAGCGGCATGGTTTAACGTTACCTTACCTACATTAATGACTCATTTGCATCAAATCAATAAGATAAAATAGTATGAAAAATGGGTGCCTCATGATTTGGCTGATTAAATCATGCAGAAAGAAACGCGTGTTGAAACTTGTGTTGCATTGTTAATCGGTGCACAAATGAATAAATATTGGATCGAATTGTGACATGGGACGGAAAGTGGATTCTTTACTATAACCAACCAAGGTCAAACGCCGCAACAGTGCCCTAAAGCAAAACTTAACAATAAAAGGTAATGGTAACTGTTTAGTGGTCTCTTCATGGCGTTATTCACTATAGCTTTCTCAGGTCTGGTCGAGCAATAACAGCACATGTTTACTGTGCCGATTTTGAACAATGATGGCGAAACTGGCAGTGGAACAGCCCCGACTCATGAATCGATCTTCACCATTATTTCTCCATGATAACGGAAGACCCCATACTGCACGAGAAACTGTTATAACTGTACAGGACCTGTAGTTAGATACCATACGTCATCCTCAGTACTCGCCAGACCTTGCTCCAACTGACTACCATTTTTTTCTTGATTTGGACAATTTTCTACGTGGTAAAAAATTTTCTTCCCAAGAGTACAAAATGCTTAACACAGTTTGTCGAATCTAAATCCCCAGAGTTCTATCGCAAAGGCATAAATAGACTTCCGATTAGATGGCAGCATTGTATAGACAATGAGGGTAAATATTTTGATTAAATAAATATTTTAGAAAAAACAACGAGTTTTAATTTTTCAGTACAAATCGGCAATTTCATACTTTAACCCCTAATATATGTACTTGACATATTAGTAATTATATTTCGAAAGATGTGTGACCTAACCTATAAATGTTTTCCTTCCGGTAGTGGAGGTCTGACAAATCAGTATCTTCGCAAATACTTAGTCCTAGGTACCGAACCCCGCTAATCCTAATGGATTAGGAAATGGCACAACGCTAAGAAGAAAAGTTAGATAGATGTAAGTTAAGTTTGTATAATGGATCGATAATCTGTTAGGACTCTTTCAAGTATTATATTTCATTTATATTTTCTATGTAAATACAATAAAAATGCTAAATGATACTCGAAAGGAAGTGAATTTAAATCAAGGGATGTGAAGAGAGGTAAGTGTAGCAGTAGCAGTGTCAATAAAGAGTGAGCGAGATGTCAAATATCAAACACATCGTGTACAGAATAACAAGATTTGGTATGAACCTACTAATTACGGGACTTAACTATGCGGTTAATTAGTTAGCACTAGAACAGTGAATATGTATGAAATTCTTGAGCACAATAGGTACACGAATGTGGCACAATTATTAACGTAGTATGTAATTACAATTTGCGATGTTGTACACAACGAAGACAAAATAGTATTGCCAACTTCAAAACCTCTACGCGATTATTGGGAAAGCGGGTATAGTTCGTTTATTAATGTTGTTATTAATATTTCTATTTATATAGTCAGATAGATAGAATACACTTATAATAAGTACAGTATCAAAAATATATATTTTGCCCGCCTGATATAAAACGGTTACGGTAGCCCATGCACACTTGCATTGCATTAAGTATCACTCGCGCGATGCCACCTCTGCTGCTAACACAGCAACTCTTTAGGAGCATAAACACATCAATCCCCCATGAAGTTTGTTATTTGGCTGCGATTTTCTCTAAGGTGCTACTCACTTACTTTACCTCCCCAATCGGACTACTTTAAAGCGCCTCACATATTCAAACACCCCGTCCAAGACAAACAGACATGTTCATTGATACTAATTTTGTTGAGAATCGAACTAACGAGCATTATTAAGTAACATCACTAACTATTACACTAAAAAGGCTCGTCAAAAAATCAAAAAGCGATTCCATTAATACTATTTATAATGAAGCAAATTTACCAAAATCCAAATTCGCTCATCTTCTCCCCTGGACTCCCCTTAGCTAAGAGTTCGCGATCACAAACGTAAAGTATTTCACTATAATATTATTTATATTATAAATATATAAACTTTTGTGTTGTATGATTTTAAGACATTTGTTCCGTCGATAAATAAAATATTCATATGCCTTATTCGTCAGACGTGTATTCCAACTTGATAGCAACGCCGCCGTGGTCACTGGCTGACAGTCTCATCAAGTTTAATCAGTTTGTGCCGTTTACAAATCTTCATCTAACCACAGGAAATTGACTCTGTATTATAGACACACTTCATGGCAACATGGCAGGCACATCGAGGTCATTTTCGCACTACAATCCAAAGGTGTGTATATAAAAAAAAACTACTACGAAACATAACTACAGATAATGGTATGGTATAAACAAGGCAATTTTTATTATAATTGCTAAACCATTAAAAATTAGTACATTAGGAATGAAATATAGGTCGGATCCGTCATTACTATATATGTATATTTGCATATTATTGAAATATTAAGAAACTAACAAAGCCTTGCCGAAAAAAGTGCATGCTTGACAGAACACACATACATGGCCTCCTGAAATCGAACCCTCTCTTTGATTTCGCCGTAGTCGAGTAAAACAAGATTATAAAGGAATTCCTATATCGGCCAATCGACGCGGAGCGGATCCGCTGCAATAGTACCGACAGATAAGCAAATCAGCGATTTCAAAACATTATCTCGAGTCGGACATTCCTCACTAGGGTAGCTTTCCTCGCACTCATGTCTTATCTATAAATCACCACTTCTATTCAATAACACAATAAAGCTTCTTCTTATGGTTATGCCGTTAGGATCCATTAGGATTGGCGGGGCCCGCTAAATAAGCCGGAAGATTTGGCGAAGATACCGATTTTTACATGTTGCGTCTGCCGTTAGACCTCCGCAACCGTTTCGAAATATAATTAATGACATGCGGGTTTCCTCACGATGTTTTCCTTCACCGCCAAGCAAGTGGTAATTACAAATATGTACATAAATTCGAAAACACCAATGTAGTGGTACACGCCGGACTCGAACGGGGGACGGGTCGATCACTAAACCGGTTCTTTATCCACTGCTTCTAAATAATCGGTATTACGGGTACAAATTACTATCAGCATGTGTCGGTGCATCACTATTGTATGACGCAGCCTGCGGGGTGGCGTAGTGCGGATTCCTCGGCACTCGGTCCGCGTCGCCGCCGCACTCAGCCGAACTACACGCCAGGCACCGGTCGTCGTACTTGTCGGTTTAATACCTCATTTAAGATACACCGAATTACAGTCCACAATATCGAAGTATCAATTATCACCCGTTAGGGCCTAAACAGCATGAAATCCAGTGTATAATGTTACACAACGATGTCCCTATTCTGCAAGTCAGCGCACGTTGGCTTGCAGAATAGGGACACCATCAATGTTGTATATCGTGGGGGGTGGATAACGAACCGTGGGAGGGTAGATGGCGATTTATCGACCTCGCAAGCGACGTAACATCGCTGTAAATGTCGGGCCGTGCCAACGGCTGGTGCAACCTGGTCGAAACTGTCTGCCAGTTTTACACAGGATATGCTAAATTTCTGACACAAAGGCGATCTTTGTTACTTTGTTGACGAGGGCATCAACTCCTCAGCTTCCCAAGAGAGTTGATTTTGTTTGTGTTAACAGAATAGGTTGTTACTCGTAGATACGAATTTCACGGTATGCTCTCATTATCACCGAATTTCCTGCAATTCCAGAATTTACTAATTCATTAGGATTAGCAGAGTCCGTTGCGTAAGCTTAGGAATTTGGCGAAGATAGAAATTTTGACATGAAGCTACTGCCGTAAAATCCACAATTCAGAGGGAAGACCTGACCTTTCTTCGGTAAGCTCACTCGTCTTCCGAGATATAATTTCTTGGACGTGCAGATCTTCTCACGAAGTCTTCCTTCACCACCGAGTAAGTGATAAATATGTACATGAATCGGAAAATATGAATTTAGTGGTACATGCACCTGCACCTGCATGCACTTACGGTCGAAATGTATACGTAACACTTTGGTTTAATGATTTATATATAATATACTAGTAACAGTTTTTATACATATATCATCTCTAGCCTGCTTGTGGCCGCATTACTGCGTCACTTGCGAACCTTCCCGCGAGTGATGGGAATATTGAAGTTTCTGTGTATTCCTCCGTTTGAACCAGAATTCATCAGTTATTTCTGTGATACTGCTATTTTTGCGTATTGTATATGTAATTGGCTACAAAGTTATGTATTTTTGTCATTGTACTTATCAATAACTGAGAGGAGACTGAATGGTGTAGTACGAGTCACGATAAATGATGAAATTTTACAATACTCACTGATTTAAACTTTTTTTTTAATTCCTAAAGCTTTTTGTCTACGTCTAGTAATAATGAATCAAAAATATTCTGAAGCCTAAATATTACTTGCGGAGAAGGAAAACATGAGGAAAACCACACGTCCAAGAAATTATATTCGAAAGGCATGTGACCTAAGAAATATCTGGTTTTCCCTCTCTCTCTCTCTCTCTCAAGTTTGGAGGACTGACAGCAGTCGATCTATGTAAAATACAGTATCTTTGTCAAATCCTCAGACTTAGGTAGTAGATGTCTCTAATCCTAATGAATTACGAAATTTGATAGCACTATGAAGAAGATGAATCATAACTATTCTGAAATATACTCGTATTTCATCCACTACTCACTATAACCTCTTTTTAACTATTGATGTATAGTTTTTTTTTATACGGAAGGCATACAAGCATACGGCCCACCTGATGTAAAGCGGGTACCGTAGCCTATTAACACTTGCGATATATTAAGTATTACTCGCGCGATGCCTCCTCTGCTGCTTACACAGCAACTCTTTGGGAGCTTACTGGTGACCTCACTCACACGCAGGAACACAACAACCCTTTAGTGAGTTGTTATTTGGCTGTAGTTTTCCGTGAGGTAAAGGTACTTCCCCAGACGGGCTGCTTTGATGCGCCCTACCTCTCTTAATAAATAGTGTAGTGTGTGCACCTACGCAAACATATAGAGCATGAGTACATGACGAATGTGCATGTATGCGTACAATATCGAAACGTCACGGATTGGTCACTAAGAGGGTGTGAAGGAAGTGACGGGAGGGAGCTGTAGAACGTGTCTAAGTAATCAGAGTTAACGCTAATTACATAGCGAGTCATTATCACCACTGAATAGTGCTTGTACAACAAAATAATCTTCGATCAGTACCTACAAATTCTATAATATTTATGTCCAACTAACCTGCAAGCGAAGATACCTGGCATGGCTTCCCATTGTATCGACAACAAAAGCCGACATATTTCTATACCCGCTGCGGCACCGGACGGGATATCCAACCGTGTAGTCGCTGTATTATTTCCTATTCTATTTACAACTGCATAGAGATTTACAATAGACGGTGCTTGCATCTCCTGTATTGCAGATATCTCGAGCAAAGGTTGTTTAATTTATGTCTTCTCCCGCGTCTGGGCATTGAAACATGCAGCCTCCACTGGTTTAGTAATTTTACAATTCTTTACATTTGTTTAGAAATGTATTGTGGGATTATTAGGAATTTAATCTGATTTGTTAATACTAATTTGGCGGCAAATTGATGGTGACACAGACGGTTTTAATACAATGTACATCACTTGCCATACTGCCGATGCAAACAATGCCTAAAGAAACAATATCAAAATATCTACAATATTGTCATTGAATTATACCGCGTATTGTTATTATTTGATATTGAATAAGCGATGGCAAAATATTTTATTGTCGTATTGAGAAAAGATTAATATTATTGACTACCTTTGTATGTATGTATATGTATGTATATGTCACAGAAGCGAGTGAAGTATGCAAGGACCGCGTCTTATGGCGCTCGGTTTTCTCTGCCTACCCCGCAAGGGACTTGGCGTGAAGACTACCTTTGTTCTCAAGTTATATCTATTTGTATATATATATATATGTATGTATATCTTCACGCCGGGTCCCTTGCGGGATAGGCGGAGAGAACCGAGCGCCATAAGACGCGGTCCTTACACACTTCACTCGCTTCTTTCACATTCATAGCTTTTTTCATGCACGCTCGCCGGTTCCTAAAGCTCCTGAGATGCTATCAGTAGATATCATGATTGGTTTTGCTAGCCGTAAGTTTCCCGAAGTAAATCCGTAAGTTAGCCTCCGCCAATCCACATTTGAGCAGCGTGGTGGAGTATGCTATAAACCCCTTCGGTTAAAGGGAGACCCGTATCCCTGCATTCGGATGAGTAAGGCTCGATGTGGTTTTATGTGATAAGTTTCTCGAAAACAATTAAATAAAATAAGATGTAAAGGTAAACTAAAAAGTTAAGAAATAAAATAAATATTGTCTGACAAATTACACAGCGCCATCTAGCCCCAAAGTAAGCGAAGCTTGTGTTATGGGTACTAGACAACTGATAAACATACGTAAATGCATTTTTTTGTAAATACATACTTATTATACATAGAAAATACCCAGATCAAGACAACATACATGTTCATGCACACAAATGTTTGTACTGTGTGGGAATCGAACCCACGAGCGTTGGTGTCAAAGTAGCGTAACAACGCGTTTCACCACTGCGCCACCGAGCTCGTCAAATGTTCGGTAATATCGACACCAATGTAGATAGTTCTTATTTACATGCTGGCGTTGATACCAATGAAGTCGGTTCCACCTTTTTTATAGGTGTCTTCGTAGAATTTACGTTAGCGGAATTTAAATAGTACATTCATATACATACAGATAGGCATGGTAATAATATTTTAAATTTCCTGAAGAGCCATACAAGAATCAGTACATAATAAATCAAAACGCTTTAGAGTTCCAAACGGCATATTTTTCTGTAGAATTAGGCCAAAGTAATCGTATCGGAGCGTTGAAGGAATCTAGCCACGATAGGCAGTAATTCCTTTTGACAATTTTCCTCTATATTTCCCCGTGTTCATCTCTGCTGTCGTTATCGCCAATTGAAGCCTCATTTCCTGCTCGGAGGAGTATATGTGAAGGCGAGTTTAGTATTAAGTTAATAGGTACTGTGTACTGAAAGTTATCAACAACATACCTAATTAATTTCAGGTTACGACCGCCACCTCATCAATTAGAAAATAAATGCGTATCTCTTCGGTTTATACTCCGCGGGGAATTCTAAATAATTGAACAAAACAAATACTATATAGCCCGCCTTTGATATTCTCTTTGGAGATATATTTATGATGAAATATTTCAATTTGCATGAACTTAGTACGAATTAATTCAGTTTGTTTGAAGAATTGAAAGTCGTAACGAATATTATATTAACAAATTTGCAACACAATTATTATCGTGTAATTTGCTCACGCGCTGAGTCGAGCGAGGTTGAGTTTTACAAGTGATTGAGTCACCACAGTGTACAAATTTCAAGAATTCAAAGTCATAATGTATAATGGTAAACAATTCACAGTGTACACTGGGTGGAAGGGCATGCGTGCCAGTTTTGTCATAATAAGACGAGCTCGGTGACTCAGTCGTGAATGACGCGACTTTGACACCAACGCTCGTGGGTTCGATTCCCACATATGGCAAACATTTGTGTGCATAAACATGTCTGCTTGTCTTGGTCTGGGTGTTTTAAGAGAGGTAGGGTGCATCAAAGCAGCCCGTCTGGGGAAGTACCTCCACCTCACCGAAAACCCCAGACAAATAACAATTCCCTAGAGGGTTGATACTTAATATATCGCAAGTGTTAATAGGCTACGGTACCCGCTTTACATCAGGTGGGCCGTATGTTTGTATGCCTCCCGACGTAGTATAAAAAAAAATACGGGATGCCAAAGACTAATGTGTAAATCTAACGTTCCCGAGGAAGTAACGACATATTTTCAGTCCTTTTCCCTTTTGGGCTTGTCGAAACAATGGATTAGTTTTAAAATGCAGATGATTAAATAGCTCTGCTTCAAAAGTGCGGAAAGTTGTGACCCTTTTAATGAAGGTAAAGTGGTTGTAACATGTTGTTAAATTTAGACACATTCCGCGGATGAAGTCACAGGCGCAGGCTGAGAACATACTAGACATACAGACCGATAGGAGAACCTACTTCGCCATAAAGTCGGTTAAGTTGTAACATGGAACTTGTAAACGTAAAGTAGAACAAAGTTGCTAAAGAAACGCAAACCCAGTGCATTTGACAAGTTGGAAATTTCTTATGAATAAGTATTTGTGCATTTCTCTGGACATTCCTATTTATTTCTTTGGACAAAAGTAAATGTAAGACGATCTTGAAGTTTGTTCAAGATACTACTTATTTTCAACTTATTACTATAGAATTTAAACAACTTAGTTCGCGGAAAGCTTTCCAATTCTCACCGTACACATAATATCTATTTCTCTATCTATATCTCAACGCCAGGTCCCTTGTGTCGAAGGCTGAGAGTATGAGAGAGCCACATGACTCCGTCCTTAGACGTGCCTTGACGTGCGGGTTTCCTCACTTCTTTATTGAGCAAGTGATCTATCTATCTGTAGCTTCACGCCAAACCCAGGCAGCGTGAGCCAAGCACCACGTGACTCGGTCCTCACATATCTCACTCGCTTCTTTAATATCCATTGCTCTTATCATGCAGGCTCGCCGGTTTCTAAGGATCCTACCATCACCTTCTGATAGAATACGATCAATTTGGTATATGGTAGGTAAGTCTAGGCTTTCCTCGGCCCTTACATTCTTTCACTTTTGCGTTGTGTACAAGTGGTAAGTACAAATAAGTATGGATACATCTGAAAGTACAGATTTAGTGATACATATCTACACATGGATTTGAAAAATTATACTATTATATTGATGAGACTCACTATAGATCACATATCTTCAGGCAATCACGTAAAGCCGTCAGCTGTTGTGGATGAAAGAAAGAAAGAAATAAATATTTATAAGATGAGACTCGTTGAACATAGTCAATGGCCATCGGGGGCTTGAAAAACACTGACCTCTGCCAATCACTGCAGTGTTATAAGTTAGGGTTGGTGTAGCAGTAGTAATTTATAAGAGAGGTAGGGCGCATCAAATCAGCCCAACTGGGGAAGTACCTCCACCTCACAGAAAACCGCAGCCAAATGACAACTTCCTAGAGGGTCGTGTTCCTGAGTGGCAGTGAATCACCAGTAGGTAAGCTCCTAGGTAGAGTTGTATAAAAACCAGTTCAGAATGTAACATTGTTATATAACAATTTGATTATTTTTTTTAAACTTTGTCGGCCTTTTTGACCAAGTTTCTTAAGATATAGGAGGTTGGTTTTTCAGACATTCCTATTCTACTTTTTGTGCTGAATCCGAATCTGAAGTCAAAATTCGAATATTCGAAAAAAAGCGACAGACAGAGACAAACGTATAGATTTCATATAGGCACGGTGTTCCTGATAAATCCGCGATTCGGTGGCGATCGGGTTGCCCGCGCAAATACGCGCCAGTAGGTACACCATAAGACTCACTCGTTCGATCAGTTACCTCGATCAACAATCACAGGCACACCTGAGACACGGGATTCTGATTGCGTCCCGTGCACCAGTTTACGAGTGGCCGCGATGGCTCCAATAAAAGTGTTTTATTGTCCGCCGGCGACATTGTCTGCGATATTGAGCCGCGCGGGGGGCGCGTGTGATTTTTTTATGAGCCAATCCGATAGAACGGTGAGTTATTGAAATGCCGCGAGCATCTACTACACGTTGTACTATTGGAACATTCGTTTGATTGATCCGGTCGTTACGGCGATGCTCGAATTTTTCAGTGTTACAACATTGAAATTTTTGGAAGTGAAAACTTCTTTGGCATAGTTGTAATTTAAAAACTCGATTAAATGAAAGAGCGACAGGAAAAATAAATTATTTTTAAATGAAAATAACCTCTTTAAATATTACCACGGAACTAAAATGCGAAAAATAATTTTCCACAATTAGTTACGATCTTTGCAGTCGGTGCCAGTATACTGATATTATCAAATTGATTGATTGATTTGAACAAGGACTAGAAAGTAACTTCATTTTTTTTACAGTTTCACTATCTGTCTATAACTTCACGCCAAATCCCTTGCGGGGTAGGCAGAGAGAACCGCGCGCCACGCGACTCGATCGTTAAAGAAGCAAGCGAGTCGCTTCTTTAACATTCATTGCTCTTCTCATGCTCGCTCGCCGGTTTCTAGGGCTCCTGACATCACCTTCTGATAGAACACGACCAATTTGGTCATGGTAGGTAAGTCTTGAGCTTCCTCGGCTCCTACATCCTTCCACGTTTGCATTGTATATCCGCTTCGTTATTCTTTCATCCTGCATTCTTTCTACATGTCCGAACCAACGGAGCATGCCTCTTCTTATTTTAATACCGACGCTGTCTTTCAGACCAACTCTGTTTCTAACATCATCATGGCGAATACGGACTACAAGCCTTACGCCACAAATTTTGCGCAGCGCTCGCATTTCGACCGCGTGTATCCTACTTTCATGCTCTCTCTGCCATACCCAGCTATCGCTTCCATAAGTTAGCGTTGGGACCAACACTGCATTGTGTATAGCGAGTTGTGCCTTCTGGCTCAGGTTTTTACTGCCAAGAAGTTACCCAACGCTCCATTCACACTATTCAAAGTCAAAGTCAAAATCTTTTTATTCCGTAAAAATGGCTACATTTGTTTGGAATCGTCACAATTTTTTCCCTACCGTGCAGTTCATGACTAGGTGAGCACTGATAAAAATACTGCCAAAAAAATCAGGCATCTCTCTTTTGGTATCCAAACAAATTTACATAATTTATTAATTACATTACAATTGGATCGACTCACTCCCAGGCATTTTTATCATTAATATAGCCAGATACTTTATAATATGCCCTGCTACACAATTTGGCTTTAATGGTAGTTTTAAATTTGTTTATTGACAATTCTCTAATATTGCTGGGAAGTATGTTATAGAACCGTATACATTGCCCCATAAAAGAATTACTTATTTTGTGGAGACGGCTTGCATGTAAGACAAGATTATTCCCAGCACTCACTCGTCTTTCCACATCTGCGGTGTGTACAAGTATCCACCAGGGGCTAAGCGAGAGGAGAGTACGACACCTTTACCAGCACTGGCTTGATCGTCCCGGTCTACTCCAGACCATAGGGCCATCATACCATCGGGCAGATCATCGGTGTCGCTCCCCTTGCGCTTAGTCTCTGTCACACATAAAGCATCCAAACGTCTCTCATTCATTACGTCTATCAGTTCGTTCATCTCATCATTCAATCCACCGATCACACTCGGAATGTGATTGTAACTTTATAAGAGAGGTAGGGCGCATCAAAGCAGCCCGTTTGGGGAAGTACCTCCACCTCACAGAAAACCGCAGTCAATAATAACTCCCTAGAGCGTTGTTGAGTTCCTGCGTGTGAGTGAGGTCACCAGTAAGCTCCCAAGGTGTTGCTGTGTAAGCAGCAGAGGAGGCATCGCGCGAAGTGATAATTAATATATCGCAAGCATTAATAGGCTACGGTACCCGCTTTATCGGGTGGGCCGTATGCTTGTACGACGTAGTATTAAAAAAAAATGCTAATGGATTGGCAAACGGAATAAGTGCACTGCACTCTGCTCTATTTTTCTTATCAGTATACTTCCTACATTGAATGCTGGAAATAAATAAAATACCTAATCATTAGTAAAATCAGTTCAATATCTAACAATATAGCATAAAATGTATTATGATATTACTTCCATACATTAATTTGGTATGGCAGTAATATCATAATACATTTTCTCGAAATCTCGAAATGGTAAGATCACATATTCGTCTACGAATTCCAATAATTAATACCCGAGACTAATATCAATCCAATACTATTATTACAGCAAATACATTTCAAACACGCTTTGATGTACAAATATGGCGTACACACAAGCAACATTAGCGAAACATATCTCATATATTAATATGGTGGGACAGGTAATGGAATGTCAGGGAAGAAAGAGTATGATACAATGCAAGAACTGTGCATTTGTTACTGTCGTCTGTCGCATCAGCCACAGCAAATGTATGAAACAGTACGACCAAACTGTCAAGCAAACATCTCACTGAATTAAACCACTGGAAATGAAAACATATCAATATGTGTTCTAAACTTCCCTCCCCATACCGTGTCAGTCCAGCCACGGGTGACAGCGAGCTTCACAGATCAACCTAGCCACCGCGATCCCATCGGCTATACAGAGCATAGCCGAGGTATACAGCATTAGTCCTAGGTGGAGCGGCTCTGCTTATTGTGATCTATGACAGCCGTCGCTAGACTGACGCAGTATTTAAAAAATTTTGATCTAGTTTTCCCCATCAGTATTTTGAGACCGTTGCTTCGGTGACCCGCATTCCCAGCTCCTGCTCCAAATCGTACCTCCGTATGGAGAATGCGGGTTTAGAGTATACTCCATCAGGCTGCTCAACTGTGAATTGACGGTGGCCAGTGTTTCTCAAGCCGCGTGGAGTCCATTGGCTTATCTGAACGACCGTCATCTACCGAACAGCCGGTACTGAAGGCTTAACGTGCCCTCCGAAACACGGAAAATCTATAACGTTGCTTAACCTGTGTATTCTATTAGAATGACTCGACATAAACTGAAATGTTATATACTAGGAGCACTCAAATATGGATCTAGTAATGAGTTTTCAAATAAAGTACACTAACTTCATGCCACTCCAGCCCATGACTTCATCCGCGCGTATCTCGCTATTTCGTTGAGATCGCCTATTCTCATTTTCTTATTGTTCTACAGACCCTAACGTGATGTTGAATAACCTATAACCTTCCACAGAATTGGGCTATAAAATGCAAAAAAAAATCAAATCCGATGGGTAGTTCCAGAGATTTCTTCAAACAAACAAACTGTTCTGCTGTATTGATAGATAACTGAATTTGTTTTCTAACTTTGTGCAATCGTTTGATTAGTGCATTGTTTTTTTTTATACTACACCGGGAGGCATACAAGCATATAGCCCACCTGATGTAAAGCGGGTACCGTAGCCTATTAACGCTTGCGATCTATTAATTATCGCTCGCTCGATGCCTCCTCTGCTGCTTACACAGAAACTCTATGGGAGCTTACTGGTGACTTTATTCACACGCAGGAACGCAACAACCCTCTAGGGAGTTGTTATTCGACTGCTGCGGTTTTCTGTGAGGTGGGTCTTCCCCAGACACCGACAGGCTGCCTTGATGCGCCCTCCTCTTTTGAGATAGTATTATTGTTGCGTCCATGGTGTCGCAACAAACTGGTCTCAACTGAAAATCAGTGTCGGATGCAGCACACGGGCTTCCAAAACGATCCACGGACCTAAAATGTTACGCTACAACGAACTGAGCCGAGACTATTTGTGACATCGCGTCATTCCATCTGCATATTGATTTTATGTCTGACACCAAAAAACAACGACCATAGCTGAAAGACTATATCATACAGCCTTGTCCGAGCTTAAGACTAAAATGCTTTCACAATAGCTTTCAATTCTTTATTTGCGTCCTGTAGGCCACTTTCTACTAAAAAACTGCAACAGTACTGCAGCGCGGAGTGTGTCAAAATGTATATTTTGACACACTCGGCGCTGCAGTGCAGTTGCAGTTGTTTAGTAGAATCTGCCTACTGACATCTCTAACTACTCGAGAAACATTTAGTTGTCCTTCATTTCACCTTGCGTGAATTTTTGTCAATGTGACCTTACCTAAATAAGATAGGGGGTTTCCTCTGGCGTATGGAGATATGCCGGCAGTCGCTCAATGTAAAATTCAGTATCTTCGCCAAATCCTTAAGCTTAGGTGGCAGCGGACCTCGCCAATCCCTATGGAAAAGTAAACGGAATAACCCTAAGGACCCGTAAAATTGAAAATATTAATAGCTTGCAAAGTGGATACCATAAACCCTCACTGGGTTCCATCTGGAGTTCTCCTATGCCCATCATACTCTTCAGATATTGACGAGCTCGGTGGCGCAGTGGTGAAACGCGCGGGTTCGATTCCCACACAGTACAAACATTTGTGTGCATGAACATGTCTGTTTGTATTGGTCTGGGTATTTTCTATATATAATAAGTATATATTTATAAAAAAAAACATTATTTACGTATGTTTATCAGTTGTCTAGTACCCATAACAACCGCTTCGCTTACTTTGTGGCTAGGTGGCGCTGTGTAATTTATCCGACAATATTTATTTATTTACATTTATATTGCCTAAAGCTGGTCCTTAATAGATTCAACAGTTATTTTCCGGGAGTACTTCTAAATAATACATAAATATTGTATCTTGTTTTAAAGCCTATAAATCTGATAACTTTTCTGTTAATTCTAGGTACATTTAATATTTACATGCCTGCCATTTCTGTGAGGTACTTTCCTAGACGATGCGCTTCGATGCGCCCTACCTCTCTTAAAAAGACGCAGACTACGACAAAAATTTTACAATAAAAAAAATCAATTGAACAACAGCAATAAAACTCCTTTAAAGAGCTCGTTGATTACTGTCTTCAGGTTTTCTACACCGTCTATATATTATAAAGATAGGATAGTTATAAAATGAAATCTGAGAAAAAAATCCAATAATATATTATAAAGGCAATTAGATAAGGAGCTAATTCTAACTAAGCCAATCGTCTACGTCACGTAGGATTATAAGTGGAGGCTCAGATGTTCAAATAATTAGATCACCGACTTAATTAAATTGTGAAGCTTAAGAGATAAAGAGATAAAAATCCTTGTATTTGCGAGAAGTTCGCAGTACATCTGTCCCGTATGCCGCCGAGAGCTGTACTGTCTGCACTCATTTATAAAGCGTAAGAGTTTGTTTGATCACGCTTATCTCTCGAAATACTAGTTGGATGTGAAAACTTCTTTTTAATGATGACAGCCCTATCATTGAGGAAAGTCATAGACTATTCAGCACTATGCTTCAATATATAGAAGTCGAGGAATAAGAAAGAAATAAAAGAAGCGGTTCCCACATGATACCGGGACACGCGCGGACTATTCCCAGTCTGTACACTTGCTGTAACATTTTAGAACTCATTAGATTAATATTTACTAATAATAATAATAAATAAGTAATAAGTAACATCAGATAGGATAGTTATGGCAGGTGTCCGTCTCTCTTCTGTAATACCCCAGTACTAATAATCCCTCCAGATCTCATTTCAATAGCCCAATTGTTTCCGACACATTTGCAATAGTAATAGATATCCATCAGACTAGGTCACAGCTGGTATAATACATTACATCATTCTTTTAGAAGGGACCTCTATGAAAAAACTCAAATATTACACGTTTATGCACTTTTTGGAAGACGTGAATAAGTTCATCAAGAAAACCTTGTGAAAATCACTATCGTTTTACGGGTGGTATTTAAACTGAGTTGATTGGGTCAAGGTACCCTTCCCAAGTATTTTTCAATACAGCTCCTGATGCTGGAACATAGAATTAAGATTTTCAAATGGTTCTAAACTGATGACTTGGCTGTATGGGCAAGATCCCTTTGCCTTTTCCCTCGGGGATAAAAATAAACAAAAAAAAAACTCTATATCGTATGGTGGGTAGTAGTGCAATGAGAAATCCAATGCAATTCGTATCACACTATAATTTTAAATGAACACTTGTAATCAATGTTTAGGAAAATACGAATCGAGAGGACAGTCCGAAGACGTCGTCACTTGCCGCCGTTTGCACTAACTCTTCCTTCCTCTCAGTGTCGACCTCTTGATTCTGCCAAAGCGCGCCACCGTTCGTCCGCTTTCGTTGCATTTTAAACATTAATACTCATGACCGGATGCGATATACATTCTGTGTACTAAGTATCGGGAATTTGTCAATAAAACAAAAAATACAAATTATTCATCTAAATTTATTTTATCGCCTTCAAAGTAGGCCCCATCGCTTGCAATACAACATCTCCACCGCTTCACCCAGTCTTCCATACATTTTTCATAGGCTATTTGCGGTATGGCCTTTAGCTCATTCAGCGAATTTTCTTTTATGGCTTCTATCGACTCAAAACGTTTTCCTCGAAGTGGTAATTTTAACTTGGGAAATAAAAAAAAGTCAGACGGAGCCATATCAGGTGAATACGGTGCTTGGTCGAGAACTTTTGTTGAATTTTTCGCTAAAAACTCTTTCACTATAATGGCTGTATGTGATGGTGCATTATCATGGTGCAGCATCCATGAGTTGTGTTGCCACAAATCTGGACGTTTTCGGCGGATACTCTCACGCAAACGCTTCATGACGCCTAAATAATATTCTTTATTCACTGTTTCTCCCTCTGGAAGGAATTCGGAGTGAACCACACCACGGTAGTCAAAAAAAACTGTCAGCATCACCTTGATTTTGGAGCGACTTTGCCGCAGTTTTTTGGGTTTTGGCTCGTTTTCGAGACGCCATTCTGAAGACTGTTGGCTTGTTTGCATGTCGTACTCATAAACCCATGTCTCGTCGCCAGTTATTATACGTTTCATAAAGGTCGGATCCGTAGAAGCTCGGGAAACCATGTCTTCAGCGACATGCTTTCGCTGCGCTTTTTGAACAAAATTGAGCTCTTTTGGAACTAGTCGAGCGGCGACGCGTTTCATGCCTAAAATGTCAATGAGAATGTTGTGGACGGACTTAAAAGATATGTTCACCTCACTAGCCAACTCTCTCAGACTCATACGTCGATTTTCGAGCACTAGCTTCTTGATTCTGTCGATGTTTTCTCTGGTCGTAGCGGTTGAAGGTCTACCAGAACGAGGCAAGTCTACTACTACTTCTCGGCCTTCTTTAAAAGCCTTATACCATTCATAAGCCCTTGTTTTCGATATACACGATTCGCCGTAGGTATTTCGCAACATTTTTAGTGATTCACCACATGAAATATCATTTGAAACACAAAATTTAAGGCACACTCTTTGTTCAACAATATTTTCCATTGTAAAAATCGCCGAGGACTCAAAACTATGACCAACAAAAAGTGTAGTTTAAAACAAATTAAATGACAGATCCCGCTCAAATTTTGCGCGCTAAATCAGTACAGTGCTACCAACATGCAGTAAAAAAATTAGAACGACCTCTTTTACGCGGGTCTTTTTATTGACATATTCCCGATACTTTTTACACAGAGTAGTATATAAAAATTTACTTGAAAAATTTTAATTAAAGATCTATACGTTAGTAAGATTGTATACTATATTAGAAAAACAGTAAGTAAATGTTTTACTATATCATATACCTACGGGGCACTCCGCGCGGGAGACTACAAGCTTACAATCGTCCACCTTCTGTTTCAGTCATCGTCCGAAGGTAGTGGCTCAGTAGAGGCGCACGAATATCTTCAGCAACAGTATTTGAGTACCCGAACTACATAAGGTTTACAGCGAAGCAATTAAAAATTAAAAATTAAATTTTAATTAAAAATTTAAATTTAATTAAAATTTTTTTGTAAATTTTCATTTTCAATTAATTACCCCGCAGGGCAGCTTGTGGCGAGCTGTTGGTGCGTAACGACACCACGGGTACCCGAGTGCTCCAGAGAGACGATCAGGGCCTTCGTCTCCGACGTGTCTTCGTCGGTCGGAGTGGAAAGTCAAGAAGGCCCGCAGGACTCACAGCTCTGGTTTGCCTTCATTGGCCGTCCAGAGAGGAGTCGATAGAGTATATTGCTCCAGCAGGTGATATGCTCCAGGGGTGGAAGTGTTAAAGGGCATAATGCCGCGAGTAACTTCAGAGAAAGCGCAGCACACCTCTCGACACCCCTGAGTCACTCACATCGGTGTTGCCCCCGGCCGACTTTCTCTGGCATTTCGGGGGTCCATCTAGTGAGTGGCGAGCCACCGCCTGCCGAAGTAACATCAGATAGGATAGTTATGGCAGGTGTCCGTCTCTCTTCTGTAATAGCCCAGTACTAATAATCTCTCCAGATCTCATTTCAATAGCTCAATTGTTTCCGACACATTTGCAATAGTCCCAATACCTGCTGTGACCTGTTCCGTGGTATATCCTCCCATTGATATCCATCAGACTAGGTCACAGCTGGTATAATACATTACATCATTCTTTTAGAAGGGGCCTCTATGCGTTGGATTTATATCCCCGCGCACGCCTATCAAATGACCGGGATTAAAACCCGTGAAATAAGACAGATAATAAATAAATCCATCCCTCTTCTGTAATAGCACAGTTCTAATAATACTTCTAAATCTTATTTTAACAGCCACTTATTTCCGACATATTTCGACAAAAGTCTCAATACTTGCTTCACTGCTGACCTGTTCATGGGTAAATTCTCCCATTGATATCCGCCGGGTATAATACTTCATTCTTTTCAAAGGAGCTTCTACGCGTTGGATTCATATCCCCGCGCACGCTTATCAAATGACGAGCTCGGTGGCGCAGTGGTGGAACACGCTGTTACGCTACTTTGACACCAACGCTCGTGGGTTCGATTCCCACACAGTACAAACATTTGTGTGCATGAACATGTCTGTTTGTCTTGGCCTGGGTATTTTCTATGTATGATAAGTATGTATTTACAAAAAAAATATGTATTTACGTATGTTTATCAGTTATCTAGTACCCATAACACAAGCTTCGCTTACTTACTTCGCTACTTACTTACTTTTGGGGTCAGATGGCGCTGTAATTTGTCCGACAATACTTATTCATTTATTTTATTTAAATGACCTGGGTAGACGCCGTGACTTTAGAGACAGATAATAATAATATTTCTTTATGATCGGCAACAAGATCTATACGTTAGTAAGATTGTATACTATATTAGAAAAACAGTAAGTAAAGTCAGTAAAAAATCAGTAAGTAGGGGTCGGTACCAGAAGCGTGCACGTCGCGACCCTGCCAGTCCAACACTTGGACTGCAATTCTGGACCCAAACCGCACAGACGCGCGGATTAGGGCGTCCCCCGGAGGCGACGCGCACCGATCCGCCCCCGTCGGTGCGAAATCTAGGGCATGCGGCGGTGGGGGCCGCCACCCACCACGCAACGCCCATCCCGGCGGGTCGAGGGGAGCTGAGTGTCGTATAGGCACATGGAATGTGAGAGGTGGTCTAAAAGATAAGATGAATGAGTTGATAGATATAATGAACGTGAGATGCCTAGATGCTTTGTGTGTGTCAGAGACCAAGCGAAAGGGAAGCGACACCGAAGATCTGCCCGGTGGCATGATGGCCCTGTGGTCCGGGGTGGACCAGGACGTTCATGCCAGCGCTGGCGTAGGTGTCGTGCTTTCATCTCGCTTGGCCGCGGGTGTGAAAGATTACGATTTAGTAGGTCCAAGACTTCTCTGGGTTAAGATAAAACTGGGGATTACGCGAGTGTTTTTAGTTGCAGCATATGCTCCTGTGAGCTCTGCTGATCCCCAGGAGCTCGAGAAGTTTTGGGAGACTGTAAGGGGTATTCTGGATTTGGCCGAAGCGAATGAACGGATAATTATGTGTGGTGATCTGAATGGATGGGTTGGGACCAAGCGAAGCAGTTATGAGGCTGTGCTTGGTCCATACGGAGATAAGAGAGTGAACGATGCTGGTAAGTTACTTTTAGACGTATGTATGGAACGAAACCTCCTTGTGTCGAACACGCTCTTCCATCACAAGGATATTCACACTTACACATGGAGACGGAATGAACAGAAAAGTGTGATTGATTTGATTTTGATAGATGGACGTCTCCGAAAGTCGTTAATGGATACAAGAGCCTTCAGAGGTCCCACTCTTGAAACGGACCACTATCTGGTGATAAGCCGATTTGTGGGGCTTTTCAAGAAGTGGAGGCACTGGCGAGTGCGTATTCCTTTCGGAGACCATGAAAGAATAAGAAGTGAAAAATTGGAAGATGAAAGTGTGAGGAGTACGTATGTACGTCTAGTCAGTGAAAGACTTGCGAACGCGAGTCTTTCCGACTCAGATGTAGACGAATGTTGGAAAGTTCTGAAAGAAAGTATGGTGGACAGTGCGAAAGAAGCATGTGGATGCGCAAAGAGACGTAGAACACTAAGAGGAGATGCCTGGTGGGATGCGGAGGTTCAATCCTCCGTGGAAAAAAAGAGGAAAGCGTGGCTGGATTACGTATCATCTTTGCACCAGAGTGATGGTATGAAAGAAATGAAGAAAGAAATATACCGTCGATGCAAGAATGACTCCAAAGCTTTAGTGAAAGAGAAGCGTGAAAGACTACATATGATTGAGGAAGAGAAGCTGACGAAGAACTTCGAGGCAAATACCAAACTCTTCTGGAGAGAGGTAAAGAAGTCTCGAAGTGGTTCGTCAGCATCCAGAATGGACAAGATAAGATGTAAAGCTGGTGGCATTCTTGCTAACACTCAGGAAGTGTTAGAACGGTGGAGTGAATATTTTAGAGAAATGTATGATTATGTCCATGACGCTGGCATTGTGAATGAGTCTGTGATAGACTCGGCAGTGCCAGCGTACCATGAAGACATTACTATGGATGAGATTGAATGGTCGATACGAAGTTTGAAAGATGGAAAGTCAGCGGGAATCGATATGGTAACAGCTGAGATGATCAAGCTAGGTGGTACCTGCGTTAGGGACGCCTTCTGGTTTTTGAGCAAATTATGCTGGAGAACCGGAAGGGTCCCGAGCGATTGGAGACGCGCAGTCATCGTGCCCTTGTATAAAGGCAAGGGCTCACGTATGGACTGCGCCAACTATAGGGCCATCAGTTTGATCAGCTTAGCAGCTAAAGTGTATGGAAAAATCATTGAAAGGAGAATGAGGGTGAAATCCGATGGAATGCTTTGGGAAGCACAGGGTGGGTTTCGAAGCGGCAGAGGATGTACGGATCAAGTTTTTTCACTCCGCAACATCGTAGAGAAGCATCTGGCTTTGGATCAGAAGGTTTTCTGCGGTTTTGTGGACTTTGAGAAAGCATTTGATAGAGTCGTGCGAAAGAATCTCTGGAACATTTTGCCCGGATATGGGGTTGACGGTGACCTACTCCGTGCTGTGCAATCCACTTATGAGGATTGTACAGCATGTGTGCGGGTGGACGGCAGCTTGTCGCCCTGGTTTGATGTCAATATTGGTGTCAGACAGGGATGCGTGCTGTCGGCTCGGCTGTTCATCCTGTATCTGGACAGTTGTCTTCAGAGAATAAGAAATATGAATGTGGGAATGCGAATGGGTGACTCAGTGGTCAACTGCCTGCTTTATGCAGACGATGCGGCATTAATAGCAGAATCACCATCCGAACTGCAAACACTAGTTACAACAATGAAAGATGATTGTATGAAGAAAGGCTTACAATTGAATGCGAAGAAAACCAAGATAATGGTATTTGAAAGAGAGACAACCAGAACAAACGCTAGGATTATGGTTGATGATGTAGTGTTGGAGCAAGTGAATGAGATTGTATATCTTGGAAGTGCTTTTAGCAGCAATGGAAGGTACACCGCTGATGTGGAGAGACGAGTGAGTGCCGGGAATAGGGTGAATGGAGCGTTGGGTAAACTTCTAGGCAGCCGAAATCTAAGCCAGAAGGCACAGCTCGCTGTACACAACGCGGTGCTAATTCCAACGCTAACTTATGGAAGTGAGAGCTGGGTATGGCAGAGAGAGCATGAAAGTAGAATAAATGCGCATTGCGCAAAATTTGTGGCATAACGCTTGCTGACCGCGTTCGTAATGAAGACGTGAGAGAAAGAGTTGGTCTAAAAGAGAGTGTCGGTGTTAAGATAAGAAAGGGCATGCTCCGTTGGTTCGGACATGTAGAAAGAATGCGGGACGAAAGAATGACGAAACAGATATACAATGCAAAAGTGGAAGGATGTAGGAGCCGAGGAAGGCCGAGACTAACCTACCATGACCAAATTGGTCGTGTTTTATCAGAAGGTGATGTCAGAAGCCCCAGGAACCGGCGAGCGTGCATGAAAAGAGCTATGAATGTCACAGAAGCGAGTGAAGTATGCAAGGACCGTGTCTTATGGCGCTCGGTTCTCTCTGCCTACCCCGCAAGGGACTTGGCGTGAAGATATACATACATACATACATACAGTAAGTAAATGTTTTACTATATCATATACCTACGGGGCACTCCGCGCGGGAGACTACAAGCTTACAATCGTCCACCTTCTGTTTCAGTCATCGTCCGAAGGTAGTGGCTCAGTAGAGGCGCACGAATATCTTCAGCAACAGTATTTGAGTACCCGAACTACATAAGGTTTACAGCGAAGCACATTCTTCACAGTTGCCTAACGGGTTAATTGGTACTAATATAATGACAGTTTTTGGTTAATGTTTTCATTTGTAATTGAAAGACGAATAATTTACCAAAATCGTTATTAAATTAGTTTTACGTGACAATTGTGACAATATTTTATAACATAAGTTCTAGTGAACATATACAGTAATGAATAGAGTCAAACATATAACGAATTATGTAGTTTTGGAACGTGTGAAAAAAGTATATGATGATAGAGTTGTAAAATTCACTATTGTTTTAAGAAGTTTTGTAATGGTTTTATGCCGTATGGGGAAGATTCCTGTGCCTTTCCCTCAGGGACAAAAAGAACCAAAAAAATCTTTTGGTGTAGATATACTCTATATCTGGACTTCTACCCGCGCGTTTGACGAGTGACGTTGTTGTTATACATGATTTTTTTACAATTCCGTATAAAATTAGTGTTATGTGACAATTTGGATAGTATTTTGTAACATAAGTGCTAGTGAAATTATACAGTAATGAAAAAACTCAAATATAACACGTTTATGCACTTTTTGGAAGACGTGAATAAGTTCATCAAGAAAACCTTGTGAAAATCACTATCGTTTTACGGGTGGTATTTAAACTGAGTTGATTGGGTCAAGGTACCCCTCCCAAGTATTTTTCAGTACAGCTCCTGATGCTGGAACATAGAATTAAGATTTTCAAATGGTTCTAAACTGATGACTTGGCTGTATGGGCTAGATCCCTTTGCCTTTCCCCTCGGGGATAAAAAGATCCAAAAAAAAAACTCTATATCGTATGGCGGTTGGTTGTGCAATGAGAAATCTAATGCAATTCGTATCACACTATAATTTTAAATCAACACTTATAATCAATGTTTAGGAAAATACGAATCGAGAGGACAGTCCCAAGACGTCGTCACTTGCCGCCGTTTGCACTAACTCTTCCTTCCTCTCAGTGTCGACCTCTTGATTCTGCCAAAGCGCACCACTGTTCGTTCGCTTTCGTTTCATTTTAAACATCAATACTCATGACCGGATGCGATATATATAAAAATTTACTTGAGTAAGTAGATATTAGGTTTGTAATCCAGACATCATTTTCTCGGCCTGTGCCCGATAGTTTACAGCACAACCCAACAGGCCATTTTGTCTTTCTATTAATCATATTTGTACTATAATGTAAAGATACTGCACAGTATATTCACCAGGCTTCAAGAGAGTGCATTGAATTATTCATACCGCCGCCGTGTTCACTGAAATGTACGCAAATGAAAATATTCGAAAGATGCCTCTACATTTTAGCATGTACAAGATATGTTTTTTAATGCCGCCTTGTTGTAGCCACTAAGTCTTTGAGCAGAACTAGCTTTACCATGTGTAGTTCGTTGAAAGGATTCCCAAGTTCCATATAAACAACTTGCGTGCAAGTCCACAACTAAATTTCTTGATAATTATACACTCCAAATCATGTTTGTTGTGGTCTAATTATTTAACGAACAATTGTTGCGCGGTATCTTCTTCTTACTTCCTTCTTATGTCTTCTTTCTCTCACCTGTCAAACTATATGCAGAATTCATGTTTGGTTTTATAATTTATCTCTTTCATCTTGAAGAGGAAAGGAGACAGTGGGAGATTTTGTAGAAAATTTGTGTATCCCACTACGTCCCATTTCCCCTTCATCTTTCCTTCATATCTTTTTTTGAATTGTTTGGCGAGCTCGGTGGCGGGTGGTTAGCGGAGTGCTTTTACACTAACGAGCGTTAGTGTTAAAGCAGCATTGCTTGAGTTCCCACGCAGAATAAAAATTTGTACGCATGAAAATGGCTGTTTATCTTGTTCTGGATATTTTCGACAAAAGTAGGGTGCACCAAAGCAGCCCGACTGGGGAAGCACCTCAGAGAAAACCGCAGCCAAATAACAAACTCTCTGGAGGGTTTTATTTTTTAATACAAAGTCGGGAGTCATGCAATCATACGGTCCACATGATGTAAAGCAGTTACCGTAGCCTATTAACGCGTGTAATATATTGAGTATCACTCGCGCGATGCCTCCTCTGCTGCTTACACAGCAACTCCTTAGGAGCTTACTGGTGACCTCACTCACACACAGAAACACAACAACCCTCTAGGGAGTTATTATTTTGCTGCGGTGTTCCGTGAGGTGAAGGTACTTCACCAAACGGGCTTATTTGATGCGCCCTACCCCTCTTAAAACAATCAGACCAAGACAAACAGAGATGTTCATGCACACAAATGTTTGTCTTGTGTGGGAATCGAACCCAC
Source organism: Pyralis farinalis (assembly GCA_947507595.1). Classification (NCBI taxonomy): domain Eukaryota; kingdom Metazoa; phylum Arthropoda; class Insecta; order Lepidoptera; family Pyralidae; genus Pyralis; species Pyralis farinalis. The sequence goes on from OX382264.1 coordinate 2,138,233, forward strand.
GAGTGTTGGTATCAAAGTCGCGTCTTTCACTGAGCCACCGAGCTCGTCCGGTTGTTCTGTTCCTACGAAGGAAGCTCCTAAGGAATTCCTGTGTTAACTGCAGACGTAACCACAGATTACTTATTAGTTACTTCGTAAACGTAACAATGATAGATACATACTTAGTTTTTTACAACCATAATTACTTTTCATCAATTCATAAGGCCCACGCCTTACGCTTGTATGCTCCCTACGTAAAGAAGAAACACATGAAATGCTCGTGCGTACATAGCGTGGGCGTACTGAAAGCGCAGCGTCGGGTACGATTAATTAAAACGCACATTTCTCTCTGAAATGTGACCCCAGAGGCCTTTATAATACATTTTACAGAAGCAATGTAACGTGTAGCGAAATGGCGTCCATCAAGTACCAGCCAAACTTCAGGAAATCGACTCTTGTAAGTATTCAAAACTGTCATTTTTTTATATAATTGTCACCATTTTTAACAGGCGTTCGTCACCTACAAGTCACAGAAAACCGCAGTCAAATAACAACTCCCTTGAGGGCTGTTGTGATCCTGCGTGTGTAAGGTCACCGATAAGCACCTAAGGAGTTGCTGTGTTAACAGCAGCGGTGGCATGGCGCGAGTGATACTTAATGTATTACAAGCCTTCTTAGGATACGGTAACCACTTTACATCAGATGGGCCGCATACTTGACTTGTATGCCTTCCGACGTTGTATAAAAAAGTCGTGTCCTGCCAATCTGCTATTTTTTTTATACAACGTCGGGAGACATACAAGCATACGGCCCACCTGATGTAAAGCGGTTATCGTAGCCTATGAACACTTGCATACATTAAGTATCACCCGCTCGATGCCACCTCTGCAGCTGCCACACTGCGCACAACAACTCCATAGGAGCTTGCTGGTAAGCTCACTCACACGCAGGCACAAAACAACCCTCTACAGAGTTGTTATTTGACTGCGGTTTTTTGTGAGGTGGAGGTACTTCCCCAGAGAGGCTGCTTTGATGCGCCCTACCTCTCTTAAAAGCATCCAGACCACGACAAACAGACATGTTCACGCACACAAATGTCTGTCTTGTGTCCTATTGCAATTATAAAGGAAAAATGTATACGTAAGTCATATTTTTTTTTAATTACGTCGGAAGCCTAGTAAGCATACGGCCCACCTAATGTAAAGCGGTTACTATAGCCTATGAACGCTTTCAATATATGAAGTATCACTCGCGCGCACGACCTGTTCATGCACATAAATGATTGTCAGGTGTGGAAATCGAACCCACGAGCCTTAGTGTCAGAGTAGCATTGCTAATCACTACACCGAGGTCGTCAATGCAATGCTTGCATAATAGTATTCCTTAGTATAATTGCTACTATGTAGGTATGTTGGCGTGAAGGCAATGATTCATAATTCTTTTTCGCGTTATCCCGATTCCTAATCCATTAGGATGGGCGGGGTCCGCTACCTGAGCCTAAAGATTTGGCGAAGATACTGATTTTGACATGGAGCGACTGCCGTCAGACCATCACAACCCAGGGGGCAGTCCAGATCTTTCTTAGATCAGGTCACATGTATATCGAAATATAATGTCTTAGACGTACGGATTTCCTCACGATGTTTTCCATCATCTAGCAAGAGATAATTACAAAATATATACATAAATACGAAAAAATCATTTTAGTGGTACATGCCAGGATTGGAACCGGGGGCATGTTGCACAATATGCTGGTTCTTTATCTAATGGTTTGTCACTGAACCCATACATTTGTATGTAAACAGCTGGCTGCACACCACGGCTTCTTCCGCGCTTATCCTGGTATCTCATAGTAACAGCTTTTCTACTTTCCTTCATTTCACTCGGCTTCTGGTCGTATGGTGATGTTGCTTATATCCTTAAGGGAGGTATGGCGCATCATAGCGGCCCGTCTGGGGAAGTACCTCCACCTCACAGAAAACCGCAGCCAAATAACAAATATATCGCAAGCGTTAATAAGCTACGGTACCCGCTTTACATCAGGTGGGCCGTATGTTTGTATGCCTCCCGATGTATTATAAAAAATAAAAAAATTCTTACTCAAGAACTAATCTAAAAATTTTTTTCAAACCCGATTATTAGTATTTCCAGAAGTTACCGCGTTCAGACAACCTATTCTACTTCTTTATTTTTACAACGTAGGTATATAAGCATACCCACCTGATCTAAAGCGGTTACCGTAGTCTATAAACGCTTACATTAAGTATCTCTCGCGCCACCTCTGCTGCTAACACAGCAACTCCATTGGAGCTTAATAGTGACCTCAATCACGCGCAGTGCACAAAGTCTGGACGTCGTTAAAGGCGTAGGTGCCACGATGAAGGAATGTAAAACAGACAAAGACAACTGTAAATAAAAATACTATAGAGGTCGTCGACGTCAGATATCAGTACTATTATACAGTTTATTTTGGCAATAAGATCAGACATTTAACATCTAACATCAAAGTGCAATACAGGCAGTTGATTAAAACGGTCCAAATTATTAAGACAGATAGCGCTGAAGTACAGATTTGGTCCAACTCCATTAAAACGTAATTTAAAAGCTAATTGGTAGGTTTCAATTGGGACATTACAAGGACATTGATCGTCCTTTGGCATAGAAAAAGTATTTGCTTAACTCACATTACAAGTCATTATAGTCAAGGTAAACTGATTCATGTGCAAATATAATAAATAGATTATGACTTATGTGACAATATTCTTGAATAAAATATGGGTAATAATAGCTCATGTCTTCATCTTGTCTGCAGAGAATAAGGTCAACGAATGTGGGATTGCGCATGGGTGACCAAGTGGTGAACTGTCTGCTGTATGCAGACGATGTCGTGCTATCAGCAGATACACCATCTAAACTGCAAACACTGGTCACAACGATGAAAGACGAATGTATGGAGAAAGGCTTACTACTGAATGCGAAGAAAACAAAGATAATGGTATTTGAAAGAGAAGAATCCAGAACTAATGTAAGGATTACGATTGATGATGAAGTGTTGGAACAAGTGAATGAGTTTGTATATCTTGGATGCGCTTTCAGCAGGGATGGAAGGTACACCGCAGATGTGGAAAGACGAGTGAGTGCTGGGAATAGTGTGAATGGAGCGTTGGGAAAACTTCTTGGCAGTAAAAACCTGAGCCAGAAGGCACAACTCGATATACACAATGCAGTGTTGGTCCCAACGCTAACTTATGGAAGCGAGAGTTGGGTATGGCAGAAAGAGCATGAAAATAGAATAAACGCGGTTGAAATGCGAGCGCTGCGCAAAATTTGTGGCGTAAGGCTTGTAGACCGTATTCGCAATGATGATGTTAGAAATAGAGTTGGTCTGAAAGAGAGCGTCGGTGTTAAAATAAGAAGAGGCATGCTCCGAAGGTTCGGGCATGTAGAAAGAATGCAAGATGAAAGAATGACGAAGCAGATATACAATGCAAAAGTGGAAGGATGTAGGAGCCGGGGAAGGCCAAGACTTACCTATCATGACCAAATTGGTCATGTTCTATCAGAAGGTGATGTCAGGAGCCCTAGAAACCGGCGTGCGTGCATGAGAAGAGCAATGAATGTTAAAGAAGCGAGTGAGATATGTAAGGATCGAGTCACGTGGCGCTCGGTTCTCTCTGCCTACCCCGCAAGGGATTTGGCGTGAAGTTATAGATAGATAGATAGATAATAATAGCTCAAACAACCAAAGTGCCATAAATTTGTAAAACGCTGATTGTTTTAAGTTCATTTGCTTCAACCTGTTGTAATCTCAGAAAACGGAAAAATGCTTAAAAACTAGTTGAATTTAAATTTGAGAAAGGCAAACTAGCTCAAGTAACAAACAATAATATTTTGTTGTAGCTTAAGTCCACGTTACTAAGGAAACATCAAAATTTTGTTTTGGTTGAGACAATGGCGGTGTGGAAAACAGGGTTCAAATCTGATCGCATCAAGCGACAAAAAGTAGCGATTTGCATGAAACCCAGCTCAAACGACGAAGAAAAATTCGCTGATTCTGAATATATAACATAACCCAATATGGCCAATGGTGTCGCTTGAATCCATTAGGCTTACATGCACTGAGAGCATTAACTTCGTATAAATTGATACTGTGACTTAGCATAACTCAACGCGCTTTGAATTGACATAAGTCGACGTTTGACTTAGAATAACTTCAGGCTTATACACAGCATACACACATGTGATACTTTCGGAACTTAATACGCTCAAATTTCCTAATTTTTGCTTAATAACTTTCAAGAAATAATGAATGAGATATTTGAAGTGTTTAATTAAAAATTACTACAATATAGTAAGCAAACGGGTGAATTAACTAACTGATAGTATTTTATTTGTAAGTTTAATATCCGGCCAATGTACGGAATCAACTAATTCACTCTAAATAAATAAGTGATGGTAAATTATTCTCGTGTTAATCCCCACGTTCTCCCGAACGGAAGGATTATGTACTTACACGAACAGAGGGTATTCGCTTCAATGTGGGCTTTTATTATTTGATCCCTTGTTATTCAAGACTTACCTACCATGACCAAATTGGTCGTGTACTATCAGGTGATGTCAGGAGCATGAGAAACCGGCGAGCGTGCATGAGAAGAGCAATAAATGTTAAAGAAGCTAGTGAGGTGTGTAAGGATCGAGTCACGTGGCGCTCGGTTCCCTCTGCCTACCACGCACGGGATTTGGTGTGAAGTTATAAATAGATTATTGATATTAATATATCCAGATACATATATGCATATATGTTTTATGTATATTAATATACAAAGCGGAAGAGTTTGTTTGTGTGTACACGTTAATCTCTGGAACTACAAGTCGGATTTGATTTGAAGGATTCGCGTATTCCACTCATACCTTATTGCCGTCCACTAACATCTTGAGATGGCACAGCCCAGCTCTTCCTGACTGACACACAGATCCAGCGTCTAGCGGACACGTTCTACATCCAGTATCCCGGTTACGTGCTTGAGGAGAATTCCCTCGCGAAAGCCGGTATCAGTTTGTTAATCCGCTCGGATGTATGTTGTCGCCGTCTGTGCTGCCTAGAGGATTTCTTTCCCGTCCTCTGGGTGCATGTAAATCTGGGCCTTCAGAACCGTATTTACATGTGGTTTTTTTAATACATGAGTCGGGCGGTAGATGAAGGGCGGTACCCTACTGCGGAGATGGTGTGTATGAGTGACTTTAATTACGACTCCTGGTTGGGATCCTCAATATAAATAACCATGTAAGTAGGACCGCCCACGCGTTCGCTCTGACCTGACCTGACCAATTGGTAGATCAACCTACCAGAATAACAGACATCGCTGGTCAGGCGCCATCTCTATAAGATCTACTGGGTAGTCAGCTGCTGCTGGCTACTGGGTTGAGGTCAGGGCGTCCCTGGGGACATCTGACCACTGCCTAGTATCCAACACAGTGCCGTGCACTGCTACATCACAACCCACGGCTGTTAAGCGTCGTGTCTGGCACTAATCGTTAGCAGATTGGGACGACATACGCGACTGCTTTACTTTCGTCACACGGGGGCAGCGTTGTTTTAATGAGAAGGATCTCACGGCGAGTGCACGGCCATTGTTGACGAGATCTATGTTGGCATAGAATACCACATTACGCACTTCGATGTCGTCATCCAAATGCGGAGACGCCCTTGATTTAATCGTGAGTGCGCTGAAGCTGTTATTAACAAACAGGCGGCGTATCGCGCTTAGACACACCTTTGGGGGTAGGCAATCGATAAACGTGGCGAAGGACGTGCGTAGGAACATTTCCTCGCTAAGCGCTGAGCACAAAATTTGAGTGATGGTGAGTGCTCTGAAGAAATGTTATCCCTTATCCCACCCTTCCGTCATAGAACCACACGTGCAGGCTTGCGATGTCATTATTCCACTGTTGATGACATTTCTTCTCGTACTAAAAAGTTCGGCAACTCCTATCTCTGTTGTACTATTAAAGTGCAACGCCTTGCCTGCACATGTGTTACCTCCTTCCTACAATATGGGTTCTTCAAACGAAGCGTGTATATGCACCTTGTTGGCTAGTATGGCAGCGTCAACTGATATGATACTGTAGTCTTTTACCAGTTGTCGCTGCGATTTGGCTCCTCATTTCGTTTAACATCAGGCGAAGCGGAGCCACTATGCTGAGCTAATATAAAAAACAAAAATTGCATTTATAAGAACTATCCAAATTCCTGAACTCAAAATATGTATCGCGTACGCACTTGAGACTTCAAATATATATATTTCAAATTAATTGTGTTTTTTGTTCTATTATAATTTTACTGTATGGATAATCCCAGCACCATAATCTGCCTAGATCTCATATCAATAGTTTATTAATTTCCGACACCTCGCAATACTCCCAATACCTTCCTAGTGATATTTTATTCCATTGACATCTTCCGTAGTGGATCACAACGGGTGCACTACCCCTAGCTACATCTCTTCAAAGCCTCACGTGTTGGATCAATATCCCCGCGCACGCCTACCCCATACCCGTGATTTTTTAGAGGTAAATAAACTAATTAGAGTTTAGAACAAAATTGTTCAATATAATCAGTACTATTATTTCTAGATTAAGTCATGAAAAGTAACTAATTAACTACTTAAACTACGTCGCACGAGTTAGTTGGATCAGATACCAAGTTAAGTTGGCAATAAGTTTGTGCCCAGAATTGCCTATAATTTGCTAATATACCAATGTCTAAATAGTGGTAATATTTTATAAAGATTTCAAAATGTGTAAGTCAATGCAAAATATCCTGATAGTAACCAGTCAGAATAAAGGACAGTCAGGATTACTGCAATATGAACCGGTGACCTCATTAACATGTACCGTTACCTCTGTTAAGTCTGAAATAAACTTATCAAGATTGGAAAGATCAACAACTTGTCCAAACATGTGAAAATTTCGTTTCATTTCGCAGGTACCCTGGGTACTATGTTGTTGATAATATTTATTTAAGTTGTACTTCTTTTGGCGCGTTAGGGAAAAATTTCGATGTGTGTCTTGGTCTGGTTGTTTTTAAGAGAGGTAGGGCGCATCAAAGCAGCCCGTCTGGGGAAGTACCTCCACCTCACAGAAAACCGCAGTTAAATAACCACTAGGTACCTATAGAGTCGTTGTGTTCCTGCGTGCGATTGAGACCACCTAACAAGCTACGGTAACCGCTTTAGGTCAGGTGGACCATATGTTTGTATACCTTCCGACGTTGCATAAAAAAAGTTATATACATGTATATATAAATATATGTGTGTGTGTGTGTCCTTAAATTATATGTGGTGTTGAATGATATTTATTGATATTTTATTATCGTTTCGTTTTACAAACGCGGAGCATTCGCACAAGGGACGACATCTTTGGAGTTATTTTTGTTTTGATACGCCTGAAGAAGTATAACTTACGAGCGTACATAAAGTACATACACACTTTTTTATTTAACAAAGTATTTACGTAACAAGTCACGCACAATATACATTCTAGAGGATTCTATAATAGCAATGGCTTACCGCTTCAGTGTGAACGGGGTGCACGGCAAATAGCAGCGCGGCGAGCGCTGCAAATGGCCGCTGCAGCCTGGCGACCAGCGCACCCGTGCGAGCGACAAGAGCGCAGCACGCTGCGTGAAGCGCCACATTGCAGGCGTGCCACCACCATGGCGAGAAGCTGCAGAGCGCATGGTTTAATCTGAAATAAAAAAGAATACGTTCATAGGTTTAAGTTGTACCTAATGATATATCTTGAAACCACTTCTCTTCTTTAACAATCATAGCTATGGTAACTGACACCATCTTCTGATGAAATATGACCAATGCGGTCGTGATATGTAAGTCTTGGCCTTCGTCGGCTCCTACATCCTGCCACTTTGACGTTGTATATCTGTTTCGATTAGTGTGGTAAAAATTAAGAGTCTAAATTTTACGTCTCTGCTCAATAAATTGAACAAAAAACATAACATTTGAATTCTACAGATTATTGAACTGATTTACTGTTTTCAGTCACGGTTAGTTTTTTCTTTCGTACTAAGCTGGTAAACGGGCTTTTTACCCGACTACGGAGGGTATATGTCTTTGACCGGTATGTACGTTTGTATGTATGCTTGTCTGTTCCCTCATAACTTCTAAACCATTTATCATAATTTGACAAATGAAGGATCGTTGGAAGCGTATTGATCGTCCGCTGATTATAGGCTATGTGACGTCACATTAAATTGAATATGGCGCCCACTAGTGGATATAAAGTCATAAACTAAAAACAAAATTAATGATGTCGTGTGAGGTATCAAATGAAAGGGCTTAATTGGCACATTTCAAATATATTATATATATAATATGTATACCCACAAAGTAATTTAATTAAAAAGTAAGTTCAAAAACTAAAACCCGACTACTGAAAAATCACACTCTAAAAAGCATGAAACAAGAAAATATATTAATCAAAAATTGTTTTCAATATTTATTGTCTATTAAATAAACAATTTACACGTTACATAATTCAACGTTTTTAATACATAACATATTCATAGTGATGGTCAAATAACTGACAAAAGAATGCCTAAAGACTATGTATGACCACATAGTCTTTAGGGTTAGTTAGTACAATTTGTGTCAAAATAAATGTTATATTACATTTTGTATATATTTTATGCACCCAAACTCCAGTAGTAACTAAGGGTTAAAAGATTGCATAGGAAACTTGAATTATGCTCAGACGAATGAGTAGGAAATAATAGATGATTAGTAAAACTAAACTCTGCTCGACGTACTCGAGAGTTTGTTGAGTAGAAGTTGCTTCAAGTCTGATTTTCGAACTCGAGTATTGTTCAGAACTCGAGTCATGTTTACTACTAGAGTTCCTTTTCGACTGGAGTCCGTGCTTCGATGACTGAGGATGATGATTGAGGACTCGTGAACGTGACGCGTTTTAGTCAACCAAACGCGCAAAATTAAGGCCAGTTGACAAATTTAGACTCCAGACTCGAGTTTTTTACAATACTAGTTTCGACGTTCTTTACACTTGTCTGAACTACGGAGCAAGCTTATTCTTATTTAAACGCCGATACACTCTATCAAGATGGTTACATCACCATTACGGTCTACAATTACGCAGCAGAAATCTCAGAATCGTAGAATCTGGTCCAGCGGCTGCTGCTTCTACGCGATATCCCGGGGTGAGAAATCTTAATTCATACATCTCTTCCGTATTGGAATCCTCTATCTCGGGAAGTATAAACAGAAGTCTTTAAAAAGTTGTGAAGAAGATACTACCAGCTCGGCACCTGCACCATCATCAACATTTACGCATCCTTCAGCAGGGATAAGGGTCTCACTTCAACGGAAGAGGTTTGTAGCATACTCCGCCACGCTGCTGCGTCTCAAACAAGGCCAGTATTTTCAGCTGTGTTTCACTGACCAATCTTAACGACTATCATCTATCCACGACAGCCAAGATCGACGATTTAACGTGCTCTTCGAATCACGGAGACGTTGGAAATAGATAAATCAATCCAAAGACGTTGCTTAACCTGCGTGTTCGATTGGAATGACACGGGCAATGACACCATCGAGCTCCTGGTCCAATAACACATGACAAAGTCAATATCCTACATAACTCTACACATCGCATCGTCGGTAGAACTAAGACAAATTGTACCCCATTCCATAATAGAAAAAGAAATGTACAGAAAAACTATATGTTTTCAATTTATTTCATGAAGACTTCTCACAAAAATACAGTCTGTAGTTTGTTTCAAACAAAGGAAACACGTTTATATCAATTTTTTAGATCTTAAGTAAAAGTCTTGTACTATTTTGGTAATAACTAAAACTAATGCCTGCTGCAGCTCTCAAATAATTTAGATGTCTACCCCAATAATTCGAAGATACAGCACTAAATCGCTTCAAAGGGGTATTTTTCTCGCGGGCAAAATGTCAAAAGCGCCGTGATTTTCATGGCGCTTACGCGTTTCGTTCAACGTAGTACAGCAATGAGTTGTTGCCGATCGGCAACAAAGCATGGCGCAAACATTTGGTTCGCGGTGTAGGTTCTAGTCTAGTACACTAGTACATAATAATTCAATGTTTTAGAGCGATGTTAACAGAATGACGTCACATTGAATGCAAAAATAAACTGAAAATGCCTCTCCTGTACCGTTGTCCTTTCGGAGGTTGTACTTACTATATGTGTGATGTTCTCCGGACGTGTAAAAAATGCAACTTTCTTTTTCACGTTAATTGGAAAGGTTCAGGAAAAGAAGGGGCTCAATTAGTGTCTTGAGAGAAAACGACCAATTAAGGTTGTAAGGAAAAAACACTCCGATAATTCAGCTTAGTAGAAAATATCATATGACGATCATTAACTGATGAGATTATAAATCTATTTGTGCTTCTTAGAGTTATCCCATCTCTTATTCCATTAGGTTGGCGGGCTCAGCTATCTAAGCCTAAGGATTTGGCATGATTAAAATAATAGACTTTATGTAAATGTACATAAGCAGTAAAATGCAATGAATACCATTTAAGTCTATTTGCCGATAGATTTTACAGGCAATGAATCTTTGGTTTTAGAGATGTTATAATAAGAAAGGCCATATTTACGAACTCTGAGGTGCGGTGTGCTTTGACACCAACGCTCGTGGGTTCAATTCCTATAGAGGACAAACATTTGTGTACATGAATAACTTTGTTTGTCTTGGTCAGGGTATTTTTAAGGGAGGTAGGGTGCATCAAATCAGCCCGTCTGGGGAAGTACTACCTCCCAGAAAGCCACAACCAAATCAACTCGCTGGAGGGTTGTTGTGTTCGTGCGTGTGAGTGAAGTCACCAATTAGCTGAGAAGTTGCTGTATCAGTAGCCGAGGTGGTATCTCGCTGGTGATACTTAGTGCGTTTATAGGCTTCGGTTTTAAAAAAAAATTAAGACTATCAACTGGAATCGTAGCTGATTTTTACACAAAATACTAAGGAATCCCTTCCCTTCCCATTCGCTTCTCTAAAATGTTCAACGTTTGTTTTATATGGTGATTACAGCACCCAGTTCGGTTTACGAGGCATTGATAACATCCAATCATGTATAGTTTGGCGAACCACGTAGACGATATTTCTTTCTTTTCTTCATTTATTACAATACTGAAAATAAAATAAGAGTGCCAAATGGACTCAATGGTAAAGGGCTATCTCTACCAGTCAGTCTTTGCGAAAAGAATACCTGAAAGCCAGCTTAGTTAGCGGACCCCGCCAATCCTAGTGGATTAGGGAATGGCATAACGCGAAGCGGAAGAAGTAGTCACAGATGTAAGAGAGGTGGAGCGCATCAAAACAGCCCGTCTGGGGAAGTACCACCACCTCGAAGAAAACCGCAGCCAAATAACAACTACCCGGAGGGTATTTGTGTTCCTGCGTGTGAGTGGGGTCACTAGTATGCTCCCAAGGAGTTGCTGTGTAAGCAGTAGATGAGGCATCGCGCGAGTGATATAAGCGTTAACAGGCTACGGTACCCGCTTTACATCAGGTGGGCCGTATGCTTATATGCCTCCCATATAAAAATAAAATATGGGTGCGAGTCTGCCATTTGACAAAAAAATATCAATCCATTAATCAAACAGCTGTTCATATATTTAATATTTTACTATTAGATTTGTGAAACTTTCATTTCAGAAAGTTAAGAAAGTTATTCATTTTACGAATTTTCGTTTCAAAACTTTTCACGTTCAGTGAAGTATTCATTAGCTAAACATTTGTTTGCCAAATGTTCATTTAACAAGTTCATGTCTAGTAAAGTGTTTCATCATTTAGCCGCTGTAATATTTCGGAAAAACTAGCTGAAGTCCACGAATACGTTCGCGTGTCACCGCTTTTTCTACTTTCTTTTTTTTCCTCGGTTTCGGGTTGTATCTACTATTACACTAACCCATTGAACATCCCACTGCAGGGATACAGGTCTACCTTCAACCTGAAAGGGTTTAGAGCGTACTCCACTACGCTGCTCAGCTGCGAAATGGCGGAGGCCAGTGTCCGTCCGAAGGCACTTAATCGTAAGAATAACATGCTACAAGTCACTTGTAGTATGTTATTCTTACGATTAAGTGGAGAGGCGAAACACGTGTCGCAGCGACGACCAGGCCAGTCGTGGCAGCGACGGTGGTGGTGGGGGCATGCGGCTTCTGTTCCAGATGGCGGACGACCGCAGCAGCCGAGGCAGAGACTACCGGAGCAGCCATGGCAGCGTCGGCATGTTACACTTACTAACAGTAGTGGGTGGATGCCGGCCGGCGCTAGGCCGCATGAATTAATTGGTGGCGGTAAGACACAAAGCAGCAGATCAAATTGCATGTAAATTTGACTTTCGCAAAATAACGCCTGAATCTATTAACTACCAATTTTTTTGATTGTATTTTAAAATGGTGCAAGTAGTACTATATCTACGTACAGTTATTATAACATTTTGCTCTAATAAAGAGACAAATGATAGGGCATACCTGTCGTTACAAAGAGATGAATATACACACATCAAAAGTGTCTAGGGATCAACATATATTTTTGCAATAACTTTTCTCCTGATTGATATTAATTAAAATTTTCTTTAAGGATTCATCAAATAAAGTGTTTTCGTTTGTCTACAGTAACGATAAACCAAGTCACCTTTGCATTAATAAAGAAATTTGCCATTTTCATAATAAAAGGATTTTTGACATTTGAACCACTAACATTAAAGTTGGAAAAAAAGACTGAAATAACAGTTTTCTTTAAAATTTTATTGGGTAACTTAAACAATTAATAATCCGTGTTTCTACCGCGAACACTAACAACACAAGAACATCGGTTTGGCATACTCAAAATGAGTTCATCCAAATCACGCTGTGGAATGGCCGCCCATGTTCGTTGCAACAACAAACAAAGGTCTTCTTGCGACTGGATACCCTCCATATTCGGCAGAGCTCTTCTCTGTAGCATATCCCATGCATGCTCAATCGGGTTCAAGTCTGGCGACTGAGCAGGCCAGGGCATGACATTGATGTTAGCTGCGGCGAGAGTCTGTCTTACAACTCTTGCGGTGTGCGGTCGTGCATTATCATGCATTAACTGAAATAAGGGACCGATTTGCACTTGTAGAGGAACGATGACGTCTGATACAATCGTCTCAGCATAAATTTGAGCGTTGAGGTTGCCTCTGATCCAAATCAACTCAGTTCTTCCGCCGATCCAAATACCCGCCCATACCATGATGGTTCCACCACTATAAGGATGGACTTCCTGGCAGGATTTTAATCGCTGTTGGCGTCCAGGGGTTCTCCAGTGTCGTATACGTCTTGTATCCGGTCTCATACCAAAACGAGACTCATCAGAAAAGCACACGAAACGCCATTGTTCTTCTGCCCAATTTCTGTGTTCAAGAGCCCATTGATATCGAATCCTACGATTGTGCATTGCTATAGGTGGTACCCTTAGCGGTCTTCGGGAATGAAGGTTCACTTCATGCAAGCGGTTTCTGACTGTTTGGTCGCTAATTAAGTTCCCTGAAGAGTGATGAAGCGTCACGGCTAACATCATGGCGGTTATTGTTGGAGCTCTTCGAGTTGTGATTTGAATGTATCGGTCTTGTCTCCGTGTGGTGCAGCGATACCGTCCTCCATGGCGCTCAGCCACGGTACCAGTGCTTCGGTAACGTGTCCAAAGTCGACTGATAACACTCTGACTTGTATTCAGAGCTAAAGCCACAGTACGTTGCCGGGAACCAGCTTCTATCATTCCCACGGCTCTGAGCATTTCTTCCCTGCTTAAATGACGTCGCCGCTCCATAATAACGTTGGTTTTAATCAGTAGTAGGGAAACAGTAGCACTAATAATGTCTTCAATGCGTTGTATGTTTTTATAGGGAAAATATTGACAGCTGATTTTCATCTTTTACTCGAATTTGATTGACAGTTCCTGTTTCAAATTATGAAATGCACCAAAAAGGATCCATATAAATTTATAAAATCATAAATTTATTACAAAGCCACATCTCAATCTCAAGAAATCCGCATAAAAATGCTTGATCCCTAGACACTTTTGATGTGTGTATATTTTAAGACATTTAAGATTTGTAGCGAAGTACGTGTAGCCGCGACGCGAGAGCGTGTCCGACTGAATCCAAGTTGGCCAATTACCTTACTTTCGTATTGCCATTCTAGAGCGTGTATAACGTATCTATAACTATATAAACATCTTAGATTCAAACATATACAGTAAACCATATAAATTCAACCAGTCCTGACTGCAAGACCCCAGAGAACTTGTGAAACACAAGCAATACTACAATGTGGTGTACCATGAGAGCTGCGTGGAGTCATGTGGAAGGTCTGCGTCAGGAACTCTCGCATTCACGGTAACCTTCTTGCAGCTCCAGCGACGTCTTATGGGTACCTGTAAGTTACGAGGGGAATCAAAGTCCAGTCAGGCAGCCTCCTCTGGACAGAAGCGATAAACATGACAAATAGATTCTTGGCATAAGAAATCGTATGCGTGCCAATACTCTCATTAAAGGGCTGCTAAAGACTGCTCGAAGTGGAAAACTAGAAGTCTGAAAGCTAACGCTTTGAACGCGACCGGAATTAACGGTGGGATGATGATGATAATGATGAAGACATTCATCATAGAAGTTCTAACGTCAACTTCCGTCACCAAAAGAGTAGTTTCCTTTAAAACGCTAGTAACAAATCCGTGACACTTTGATCTCGATGGTATCTATGGGTAGATAGACTCTTACCATTTGATAATAGCTTGGCCTCCTCCTCCCCCTCCTCCCTACCTCTTCCCCCTCTTCAATCCTCTAATCTAAAAAACATAACATTCGTACATTTCCTAACTCACGCTGTGTTCGGATACACTTCCAAATGGGCTCTGCAGTAATTTGGCAAGGAAAAATATTTTCGTTTCGTTTGGCATACGAGCATGTGGTGCGTGATTTGTAACTGTACGTTTGTTTGTCGGGCGATAATGTCTTTTGTTTTAAAATATGCTCACTATGGCTTCCAAGGAAAATTCTAAATAATTCACTTGTTTCAAAGATTTATTGTAAAAAAGCATGTAGAGACTTTGTAAAAAAGTCGTCTGCGTGGGTATCTCTATCTCACCCATTCCTACCGCCAAGAAGCTATATTTATATAGCTGTGTTCTGGTTTGAAGGGTGAGATATGGCAGAGAAATTACTGGGTACTGTGACAAAACAGCCTTAGGACGCAAGTTTGGCAGCGCATGAGTAACATCCCCGTGGTGTTGCGAGCGTCAATAGGCTGCAGTGGCTGTTTAACATCTAATGCGGACCGCATGCTTGTTTGCCTATCTAGTTGTATAAAAAAATTGTATATTGTCCAATACTTCTTCTTAGCGTTATGACGTTTCCTAACCCATTTGGATTATCGGGGTGCGCTACCCTAGGATTTGACAAAGAGACTGATTTTGATACGGGGCGACTGCCGTCAGACCTCTGCAACGCGGTGGGAAAATCAGACATTGCTTAGTTTAAGTCTCACGACGTTTTCCTAAAACACAAATTTAGTGGTACAGGTACACGGCAGAATTCGAACCCTGGACCGTGGGATAATATGCCGGTTCTTTCTCCACTGGGCTATCACGGCTCTTCATGTATATTTTTCAATGTACGTATTTCCAGTATTGTACAAGATGCTGTAAATACTTGTATCAGGCAACCATTCAATCGCTCCACCGACCTCGTTGATATTTAAGCCGAATCGTTAAATGTTAGCACCGTATTTGGCTTTATCGATAATGTAAAGTAATCCTGATCATTACATGCATGTGTATAATGTGTAGTGAATTATCTGCCGTATAATTAGCAGAAACACCATCCGAACTGCAAACACTGGTCACAAAAATAAACACGATAGTATGGAGAAGGGTTTACTATTGAATGTGAAGTAAACAAACATATTATACAGAACGCAGTGCTGGTCCCAATGCTAACTTAAGGAAGCGTGAGCTAGGTAGGCACAGAGAGCATGAAAGTAGGATAAATGTAGTAGAAATGCAAGCGTTGAACAAAATGTGTAGCGTAAAAGCCGCTATCAAGCAATGACGACGTTAGACATAGAGTTGATCTGAAAGAGAGTGTCGGTGTTAAATTAAGACGCGGCATACTTCGTTGGTCCGGACATGTAGAAACAATCCAATGGAAGAATCACAAAACATAAGCGCAAAGCGAAAATACAAGGATGTAGGAGCAGAGGAAGACACTCACCTATCATGACTAAATTGATTGTGTTTTATCAGAAGGTGATAAGTGACAAGAGTCGCAGAAACCCGGGAGCGTGCACGAGAAGAACTATGAGGTGAGGTATGTAGGGCCGAGTCATGTGACGCTCGATTCTCTCTGCTGCAAGGGATTTGGCGTGAAGATATAGATAGATAGATGATATGGTACGTATTTGTTGTCATGTAGTGTTTGAAGGCACTCAGAAGACAACGGGACAAAAGAGCTTATGGAATTATTCGCCAATCTACCCATATATGGCGCCCGGCGGGTACACCGGTGGCGCGATACTTTTGTTCTCCTGGTGTGTTGTTGAAAAGAATTCCATAAGCTCTATCGTTCGCGACAAAATTAATCGTCGCTGACGTATACTGAGTATCTAACAAAAGATCTAGATTGAATTAAAATCAGCGTCTCAAAAATTAATAATATTCTACAAAACATAAATGTGAAAAGGGAGTCACGGGAGAAACGAGTTTCGGGATAGGCGATCTCACCGTTATCCGTTGAGTTACAGAATTGATATCTAATCGGCATGAAGTTCCATAGCAATTCCATTAATCAAATTTGTAAGGATGTACAATATTCTTCAAATAATTTAACAAGCAATATGTTACTTTCTTTGATATTGAATTTCTAACATGTCAAGTCTGAATTATGTTCGAAAAAGAAAAAAAAACCGGAATGAACACGAGGATTACGGTTGATAATGTTGTGTTGGTGAAAGTGTAAGACTACACCGATGATGTGAAGAGACGAGTGGGACAGAACAGTGTGAATGTAGCGTTGGGTAAACTTCAGAAGCCCAAACCTAAACCAGAAGGTAGAGCTCGCTGTATATGATACAATAGCACCGTATCATATACAGCGATCACAGCGCTAACTTGAACTGACGCTAAGCGACAACTGAAATTGAACACTGGATTTAGTCTACTTTCATGCTTTCTCTGCCATAGAGAGAGAGCATGAATTTAGAATAAACACGGTCGAGATGCGAGTATTATACAAAATATGTGACGTAAAGTTTGTTGACTGCTTTCATAACGACGTAAGAAAAACAATTGGGAGATATATTACCAGTGCTCCGATAAATAACCAACGGAATACACATGAACACAACAACTCTCCAAATGTTATTTGGGTGCGTTGGAGATGGAGGTATTTCACCAGACAGGCTGCTTTGATGCGCCCTACTCTCTCAAATAAGTAGTATTTTTATACACTATTCTATTTGTTGACGATTGTGACTCCAAATTGTGACTAGACCAGCCCATTTCCCTTATTTTTCTATCCAACTATGTATCGGTTCCGCATTGTGCTAATTTGGACATCAAAACATTTGTTACGTTGAACAATCCGTTTATAAAACAGTATCTTTTGTACTTAAACGTTTGGATAAAACCTACCCTCACATATCACGGTAGCCATAGCGTGTATCCGAACTGTGTACAGTGAGCCGCATAAATACGTATTCACCGCGCCCTAAATACCCTCGTAAACGTTCCAGGAAGCACGCGAGACATCTCAAACTGGCTCTATTGTCTGCTTACGACTGCTTTTGCTGCGGCAAATACATTCACCAGTATCTCCTACGTCAATAAATATGAATCTCCTAGCGTTGTTCCGTACGCTAATCCATTGGGACCCTGATCCTGATAGGACCTGAATTTAAGGATTTGGCAAAAATACTGATTTTGACACGGAGCAGTGATAGCGATAAAGAGCCAGCCTAATGACTAAATGGTCCACGGTTCGAATCTTGGCATGCACAACCAAATTCGTGTTTTAGGATTTATGTACATATCTGTTATTATCAATTGCTCGGTGATGAAGAAAAAACATCAATGGAAACAGGATAACGCTAAGGAAAGTATTGGCAATAAGAAATAAATATAAATCCTAAAACACTATATTGAAAAAAAAAAAAAAAATGAAAAATATATTTATTTCCTACAAACACATATTATTACAATTTAAAAGTACAGTAATAAAGTGGATGTAGATTTAAATTAAATAAACAAGATTTGCATTGGTTTCTCCACTAGGCAAGCCTGTATCGGAGAAACCTTTATACCAGTTTACACTTTTATAAATATAAAACGTTCGCCTCAGCACTTACAGAAACTTATGCATAAAATAATATACTAAAATTAACAATGAAATGAAAATTAGGAAATAATTTTCAGCATATCCTCTGTGCTCTCGTATGATAGTGACTTTAACCATGTGCGTATGATATATTTTGTTTCATTAATATTTTTATTTTTAATGTTACATGCCTTTATAACTACACCATAAACCTTTGAAATAAGAAAATCTCCAAAACGTTGAGCAAAACTGGTTTTGATGACAGGTTTAGGTATTTTATTATATTGACTTAGCTTAACGACTGTCACCTACCGAACAGTCGAGACAAGTGGTTTGACGTAGGTACCCTCCGGCCATGGCAGAATCTCGAGATATATAAACCTTTCAATGGATACGCTGCGGTGAGCGTTGTTTAACCTGCGTGTTCGATTATTTCGACATTAACACGCGTAACGACGATATCGATGTTATTATCTTCTATAACTTCATGGTAACTTATACGGCGATTAAATTAAATTACGATGGATACTTAAACCAGCGTTTAACTCGAGTCTGAGGCTCCCCTGCTCCAAATGGTAAAAGTTTAACTATTTATATCTTCGTGCCAAGTCCCTTGCGGTGTAGGCAGAGAGTACCGAGCGTGACAACTAGCGGTGGTTACACACCTTTCTTTGAAATTGAGACAAGATCAATTTGGTCGTGATAGGCCAGCCTTGGCCTTCCTCAGCTGAATACAATCTCCTATTTTATGTATCTCTTTCATCATTATTTCCTCTGGCTTTCGTTCTGCAGTGCCGAATCAGTCGATCCCTTCATATCTTAACACCGTATTTTCTTCTACACCAACCCTTTTTATTATATATTTATTGCAAACTCGTTCTACAACCGTTACGTTGCAAATTTTGCGCAACTCTCGCATCCTGACTCAGTTTTACTTTCATACGTCAAATCCAGCTTTCGTTTCCATACGTTAACGTTACGAATCCACTTTCTGTACATCGAGTACATTCTAGCTCAAGTTTCAACTGCCTAAAAGTTTTACCAACGCTCTATTCATTCAACACCAGCGGTTGTGAACAACATCATCAATCGTAATTCTTGTTCTCGTTCTAGTTTCCTATCCTTCGTATTCATTTATAAGCCTTTCTTCATATAATTGTCTTTTATCACTGTGACTGTGTTTACAGTCCATATGGTGTATCTGTGAGTAACACGATATCGTCTCCATAAAGCAGACAATTAGCCAGTAGGTCACCCATGCATATTCCCAAATTCGTAGATCTAATTCGTATTCGTAGATCACCAGAGGGAGACTTTGTACAAAAGTCGTCGGCGTGGGTACTCTGTTTCACCTATTTCTACCACCAAGCAGCTATTTATATAGCTATGTTCCAGTTTGAAGGGTGAGATATGGCAGAGAAATTACTGGTTACTGTGACGAAACAGCCTTAAGTCACAAGATTGGCAGCGCATGAGCAACATCCCCGTGATGTTGCATCTAATGCGGGCCTAATGCTTGTTTACCAATCCAGTTAAAAAAATCTAATTCTCTGTAAAAGTTTGTGTACTGTTGGTATATATTTACGCCCGGCCCGGGATCAAACGGACGCATTTACATGACAAGCGGTTGTACGTCTGACTTAAAAGACAACGAGGCTTACAATTATCAATGTATGTAAGTTGACAACATGCGTCACTCATAGCGACCTAAATACGGGCCCCTCGGATTACTTTACGTTATCCTCTATTGCTATATTGTACATACTAATAGTTGTTCCGACTATGTGTATGTAAGAGAAGCTTGTGATACAATTAGCGAAAGAGGCCGAAAGCGCGGTAAGAGGGATTTTGCTCAATTTGAAGAATGGAAAAAATATCATCATTGTAGCGTTAATTTTGCTAACTAAACCTGGTGTTTTCCCGTTTCTTAATTGATTAAAGTTGGCGAGGTTCGTTACCTGAGCCCAAGGTTTAAGAGAGATTAAGATTATAATATTGAGCGATTGCCGTCAGACCTTTCCAATTCAGAGAGACAACCTGACCTCTGTTAAATTCGGTGGACGCGTGGCTTTCCTCACAATGTTGCAAGTGCGGAGCAAGTGATAATTATAAATATAAATCCAAATCACAAATTCGAAAATATGAATTTAGTGGTACATGCGCTTACTATTCGAAGCACGGATCCGTTTCCTAATGATACTACTGGAAAAAAGATTTTTTAAGGAATAGATGTTTGTAAATAATTATATGCTGCACTCAGTCCGCTGGAATTGGCGCTGCGTAATGAGTGCCGGTCCCCAACGCCGCATGCAGCACCGAGAGGGGCGGATCGGTGCGTGTCACCTTCGGGGGACGCACTAATATGCACATCGGTGCGCTTTCGGGCCAGAATTGCAATGTAATTGATTTGCAGGTGTCGCGAACGAGCATGCTTCTGGCACATGACCACCAAGTGATGTCAGGAGCCGTGGAAACCGGCGAGCGTGCATGAGAAGAGCAATGAAAGATAAAAAAACGAGTGACGTGGCTCTCGGTTCCCACAGCCTACGCCTCAATGGATTTGGCGTGATCTTATAGATAGAAAAATAATAACATATTTTTATTAACACTACGTGCATCAAGTACGTGTACAGATATGTTTGCCTACGTGATATGAAATAGTATCCGTGGCTTACCAATGCTTACGATGTAAGAATTGTCACTTATTAAGTCGCTATCACAGCGAAAACGCAGTCATTTTCAGGAGCACAACAAGTCGCTAAGGAATAATTCGACACCTGCAAGGAAAAACACAGTAACTCATTTTTCGTAACTTTAGAGGAGAGTACGTCAAAGATTCAAAAAAATCTTATTATGCTATGTTAAGCCTTATGCCGAACAGAGAATAATACGATTTTTTTTAATCTTTGACATGCTCTCTTCTAAAATTACGAAAAATGATATTTTTCCCTGCAAGAGACGATTTTATCTGTATTCATTAGTCTCGTTTGCTAGATCTTCTTGTCAGCAGAATGCGCCACGCGCAGGGGAGATTGACATTAGCTCTAAAGGTCATGTCGAGCCGTTTCCGTTCATTATATACTTATGGACAAATTGATTTTTGTTTCTGACCTTTGTTCGCTCAATAAATATCTCAATTCCTTCAGCGGTGCTCGAAACATTGATCTAATCTTTTATATAATTACCCACGGAGGTACATGCACATGCTCGCACATACTCACAAATACACACACACGCAACTCCAAAAATGTTGTAGAATGGACTCAAGAGATCTACAACCCAAAGTATATCAACAACATATGATTTTCGACTTACGCTGAAATCACAAACACCTTCCCTTGAATAAAAAGTTGGCATTGACCCAATTATTGGTATCCTTACACAGATCTATAAATGCAGATAATAAAATTCCAATACTTTTGACAGAATGTGCCAATAGTTTTAGCATGTGCATACCATAAATCTTTTTTTATATTAACTAAGTAATGTGTTGATAAAAAAGTTTGACAGACTTATCCACATTAATTATAAGTAAGTTTAACCGTTTTAGGTTCAATTTATCAATAAATATTTCAAGATTATTCTAAGATAGCTTCATAAAGTTTGAATAAATGAGTGCAATCGAAGCTGTTTTTATAGTTATAGATACGTCGTACACGCTCTAGAATGACAATACGATAGTAAGGTAATTGCCCAACTCGCAATCAGTTGGGCACGCTCTCACGTCGCGGCTATACGTACTTCGCCACAAAGCATAAATGTCTTAAGATATATATTTATCTCTTTCTAACGATAGGTGTGCCCTCTCATTTGTCTCTTTCTTAGAGCAAAGTGTCATAATAAATAGCTGTACGTGGATTAGTACTACTTGCGCCATTTTAAAATACAATAACCTTTTGATACGTCGCTGAGTGCAATACCCTATATGAGTAAGCAGCTATACAAATCCTAAATAATAGCTAGAATTTGTATAGCAGGGTTCATCCTGTATGGACAAATGTAGGAATCTCAATTTGGCTCGATTCAGTGCTGTTATTTATGAAGCCTTGATTAACCTGAATATATGAGAGGCGGTAGCCAAAGCCAAGTATGGGATCGCAGCACGCGGCTAATAAACTTGGCTTCTTGCCGCAAACACCAATCTGCATCAATATTCTTTATTAATTTTAGCAATCTGTTTTCAATATAGGTATATACTAATGAAATTGAATTGGTTGGGAAATTGCGAAACATTTTCTCGTCCAAAATACCTCAATGTCTCAAGACGAAAGTCTTCGACCAGTGTGTGTTGCCAGTGATGACTTACGGCATTGAAACATGGTCCCTTACTGTGGGCCTCATACGGAAGCTCAAGGTTGCACAGCGTGCGACGGAGAGAGCCATGCTCGGAGTTTCTTTGCGAGATAGGCTCGGAAATGAGCACATCCGTAGCAGAACTGGAGTTACCGATGTGGCTCTAAGGATCAGCAAGCTGTTGTGGCAGTGGGCAGGCCACATAGCTCGGAGAACCGATGGCCGTTGGGGCAGAAAGGTTCCCGAATGGCGACCACGAACAGGAAAACGCAGCGTAGGACAGCCCTCCACACGATGGACAGACGATCTTGTGAAGATCGCAGGGAGCCCTTGGATGCAAGTAGCACAAGAAGTCTAAGAGGAAGGCCTATGTTCAGCAGTGTACGTCTTTCGGCTAATATGACGATGTAATTAAATGTCATGTGAAAGAAATGTATTGAAAGAAATGTAATCGAACCAACGCTCGTGGGTTCGATTCTTACACAAGACAACCATTTATGCGACAGCATGTCCGTTTGTCTTGGTCTGGGTGTTCTTGAGAGAGGTAAAGGGCATCAAAGCAGCCCGCCTGGGGAAGTTCATCCACCTCACAGAAAAATACCAGCCAATAACAACTCCCTAGAGGGTTGTTGTGTTCCTGCGTGTGAGTGAGGTCTGGAGACCTCAGAAAGAGTTCCTGTATTACCAGAAAACGTGATTGCAAGCGGTAATAGGCTACGGTAACCGCTTTACATCAGGTGATCCGTATGCTTGTATGTCTCCCGACGTTGTATACAAAAAAATATGTACGAAACACATTCCTTGTCTTGCAACATCTACGCTACCGTAACAGCCTTCAGCCGTATGCTAACTTGTCACCTGACGTGGCAGAAAAACATATATCCATGTTCCGTGGGGAGTGGTTCAGAAGTATACCACGTTATTCCATTAAGGGTCGGCATAAACCGGCTCCTGAAAGCAACAAGACCGGAACGGACAGATTTATTAGCCCGAATTCGGCATAAAAATCGCTGGCAAAGAAATTCACTCGTGTATTTTTACGTACTTGTTCCGTGTTTAACTTGCTGCTATATTGATGTTTGATGATCGATGAGGTCGTCGAAATTGCCGCTTTAATCGAACACGCGGGTTAAGCATCGTTGACCGCAGCATATCCTCGGATGGGTTTACTTTTTTTATTCAACGTCAATTGACATACTAGCATACGGCCCGCCCGATGTAAAGCAGTTACCATAGCTACTTTCCCAGAAGGGTTGCTTCCATGTATGCTACATCTCTAAAACCTATTTCTAGCTTCAGAGGCCATTGTTAAACCGTTGGTACCCGCTGTCAATAGATGGCAGTCGTCAAATCACATGACCTTCGAGTGGCTTGAAAACACACGCCTCCGTCCATCCAATTGAGCAGCGTGGCGGAGTGTGCTCTAAACCTCTACCGTTGATGGGAGATCCGTAGCCCTGCAGTGGAATGAATAAAAGTTCGCGTGGATATCGATGTTTACGAAAATACAAAATGTTTTAAACTTTTAAGAGAGGTAGGGCGCATCAAAGCGTCCCGTCTGGGGAAGTACCTCCACCTCACAGAAAACCGCAGCCAAATAACAACTCCATAGAGGGTTGTTGTGTTCCTGCGTGCGGGTGAGGTCATCATTAAGCTCCCAAAGAGTTGCTGTGTTACCAGCAAACGTGATTGCTAGCGGTTATAAGCTACGCTAACCGCTTTACATCAGGTGCGCCGTATGTCAGTATGCCACCCGATGCTGTATAAAAAAAAACCCACGATGAAACATGAAAGGGAAATTCTGAAAATTAATTCGAATATTTTATTTAATGGCTAATATAACGGTAAAACAGAATTGTCAACATGACATCATATTTCTTTCTCAATAAAGAACCAAACAATTAAAAAATGTTAGAAGGGTCGATGTGGCCCGAGGGTGCAGACCAAAATTTAAATGATTAAAGGATGAAAAGAATTTAATTTCTGATTTTCATTTCATTTTTGACAAACTCACTGACCACGGCCAAATAAATCAGAAAGTGATGTCAGAAAGTGAAGCCACAGGAACTGGCGTCTGCTGTGTATGTAAATATTTTGACGAGCTCGTTGACTCAGTCGTGAATGACGCGACTTTGACATAAACGCTCGTGGGTTCGATTCCCACAAAGACAAACATTTGTGTGCATGAACTGAACATGTCTGTTTATCTTGGTCTGGATGTTTAAAGAGGGGTAGGGCGCATCAAAGCAACCCATCTGGGGAAGTACCTCCATCTCACTGAAATCCGCAGCCAAATAACAACTCCCTGGAGTGGCAAACGGTGGACGTAAAGCATTAAACTATCAATAACTGGGGATCCGTTCTGATTAAAGTTAAATTTTCTATGGAACTGTCAAGCAAATACTTAATTTTTATAATTAAGTACAATTTTTTAAACGTATGGACATATTCAATTAAACAATTTTTAACGGAAGTATCGCGTGTTTTATTTATTTTGTTGAACCTGACGTTTCAAACGCTTTGCAGCGTCCGTGGACGGACTTTATTCAATGTGTAACAATCGCGAAAACCTAAGACAATACTGTATGGACATATTTTAAGCTTTCAAGGATGCTAAGATACACACATCAAAAGTGTCTAGGGATCAACATATATTTTTGCAATAACTTTTCTCCTGATTGATATTAATTAAATTTTTCTTTAAGGATTCATCAAATAAAGTGTTTTCGTTTGTCTACAGTAACGATAAACCAAGTCACCTTTGCATTAATAAAGAAATTTGCTATTTTCATTATAAAGGGATTTTTGACATTTGAACCACTAACATTAAAGTTCGAAAAAAAGACTGAAATAACAGTTTTCTTTAAAATTTTATTGGGTAACTTAAACAATTAATAATCCGTGTTTCTACCGCGAACACTAACAACACAAGAACATCGGTTTGGCATACTCAAAATGAGTTCATCCAAATCACGCTGTGGAATGGCCGCCCATGTTCGTTGCAACAACAAAAAAAGGTCTTCTTGCGACTGGATACCCTCCATATTCGGCAGAGCTCTTCTCTGTAGCATATCCCATGCATGCTCAATCGGGTTCAAGTCTGGCGACTGAGCAGGCCAGGGCATGACATTGATGTTAGCTGCGGCGAGAGTCTGTCTTATAACTCTTGCGGTGTGCGGTCGTGCATTATCATGCATTAACTGAAATAAGGGACCGATTTGCACTTGTAGAGGAACAATGACGTCTGATACAATCGTCTCAGCATAAATTTGAGCGTTGAGGTTGCCTCTGATCCAAATCAACTCAGTTCTTCCGCCGATCCAAATACCCGCCCATACCATGATGGTTCCACCACTATAAGGATGGACTTCCTGGCAGGATTTTAATCGCTGTTGGCGTCCAGGGGTTCTCCAGTGTCGTATACGTCTTGTATCCGGTCTCATACCAAAACGAGACTCATCAGAAAAGCTCACGAAACGCCATTGTTCTTCTGCCCAATTTCTGTGTTCAAGAGCCCATTGATATCGAATCCTACGATTGTGCATTGCTATAGGTGGTACCCTTAGCGGTCTTCGGGAATGAAGGTTCACTTCATGCAAGCGGTTTCTGACTGTTTGGTCGCTAATTAAGTTCCCTGAAGAGTGATGAAGCGTCACGGCTAACATCATGGCGGTTATTGTTGGAGCTCTTCGAGTTGTGATTTGAATGTATCGGTCTTGTCTCCGTGTGGTGCAGCGATACCGTCCTCCATGGCGCTCAGCCACGGTACCAGTGCTTCGGTAACGTGTCCAAAGTCGACTGATAACACTCTGACTTGTATTCAGAGCTAAAGCCATAGTACGTTGCCGGGAACCAGCTTCTATCATTCCCACGGCTCTGAGCATTTCTTCCCTGCTTAAATGACGTTGCCGCTCCATAATAACGTTGGTTTTAATCAGTAGTAGGGAAACAGTAGCACTAATAATGTCTTCAATGCGTTGTATGTTTTTATAGGGAAAATATTGACAGCTGATTTTCATCTTTTACTCGAATTTGATTGACAGTTCGTGTTTCAAATTATGAAATGCACCAAAAAGGATCCATATAAATTTATAAAATCATAAATTTATTACAAAGCCACATCTCAATCTCAAGAAATCCGCATAAAAATGCTTGATCCCTAGACACTTTTGATGTGTGTAGTTTGCATATTTAAAAAGAATAAATGACAAAACAGTTACCAAACGAAATGTATCAAGCAAGAGAGAGTGGAGATGTCGGCAGAAGCCATTCGCACAATTTGACAAATTAAAGAGTACCTACCTGTATGGAATGAAGCACACGGTCCACGGCAGTGAAGTGATTACCGTAGACTATGAACAATTGCAATACATGACGCTTCGCACGTGCTGTCAGCATCGCTGTTACCAATCAACTCCTCGGGAGCTTACTGGTAGGCTAACTCGCAGAAATACTACAACCATCTAGGGAGTCTCGCTGCGGTCTCCTGTGAAGGTATTTCCCGTTGGGTGGCTTTGAACACGCAGGATAAGCAATGTCGACCGTAGCCTGTGTACGATTAGCTTTATACATATATTTCTAGTTTTAGTTTCTCCGAGTTTCGGAGGACATGTTAAAGCCATCGGTTCCGGCTGTCGCCCGTCAGTGGGTTTCGTGCGGCTTGAAAAATACAAGCCCTCCAATCCGCAGCTAAGTAGCGTGGCAGAATATGCTTTAAACCCCTCGGTTGAAGAGAGACCCGTACCCCCGCAGTGGGATGAGTAGGGACTGATATGGTGGGTGTCAAATAGATATTTTATAAATTTTGTGAAGTTATGTGTCAAACATCTGGTTTACTGATCTCAAAACTTTGTTACTATAAAAAAAAGTTTTAAGTGTTCAACTTGTCCTATATTTATTTTCATACAAGTTACACAATGTCATCCAGTCCCCTAGACGACTGAGAGACATACATAAATACATTTTTTAACGCTTGCTTAGTATATGATCGGTGGCATTGCAGTTAATAACGCGGCTTTGATACCAATACTCGTGGGTTCGATTCCCATACAAAACAAATATTTGTGTGCCTGAGCATGTCTGTCTCTTGGTCTGGATGTTTTTAAGAGAGGTAGGGTGCATGAAAGCAGCCCGACAGTGTAAGTACCTCCACCTCACAGAAAACCGCAGCCAAATAACAACTCCCTTGAGGGTTGTTGTATTCCTGCACGTGAGTAAGGTCATCAGTAAGCTCCCGAGCAGTTGCTGTCTAACACCAGCCGAGATGGCATCACGCGAGTGACACTTAATATATTATGCATTCATAGGCTACGATAACCGCTTTACATCAGGAGGGCCGTGTGCTTGTATGACTCCCGACGTTGTTTAAAAAATATATATACATAAGTTGGCTAAATAAGAACTAGTTTGGAAGCTTACGTCTTCAATTATGTAGATTTATTCAGTTTTTTCTCCTATGTTATTATTTTAACTAAAATAACTTATTCCCATTAGTATTCATACATAAGTAGAAGGTGAGTGTTGTTGTACGGACTTCAGGCTCACCAGTATATAAAGGCTGGCTCGGCCACAATATACGGGAGTTAGAAGCCAAGTGCATGTACGGGCGGTGTCGTAAACTTGGCTCGCCGCAAACTCTAATGTGGGACATCTCTACAACTAGACAGACAATGAGCACAGGCGCGTTTATATATGAGGTTATTACTGCTGTTGGATCGTAACAAAAATATGTTTAATAGAAACATCTGTGAAGATGAAAATAGTGGTAATCTGCCTTTCATGTAGCTCATCCTGATATACGAAGAATGACCTGAAATGCAAGCATGAAACCAAGGCTGAAAGAGAAGCGTGAAAGACAAATTATGAATAAGGAAGAGAGGCTGACGAAAATACCAAACTCTTTTGGGGAGTGGTAAAGAACTCTCAGTGTTCGTCGGCATACGGAATAGACAATATAGAGTCTAAAGCTGGTGTCATTCTTGCTAGCACTTAGGAAGTGTTAGAACGGTGGAGTGGCATCAAAGCAGCCCGTCTGGGGAAGTCCCTCCACCTCACAGAAAACCGCAGCCAAATAACAACTCCCTAGAGGTTTG
Organism: Pyralis farinalis; assembly: GCA_947507595.1. NCBI lineage: Eukaryota > Metazoa > Arthropoda > Insecta > Lepidoptera > Pyralidae > Pyralis > Pyralis farinalis. Next base: position 2,166,992 of record OX382264.1, read on the forward strand.
TTGTGTTCCTGCGTGTGAGTGAAGTCACCAGTAAGCTCCCATGGAGTTGCTGTGTAAGCAGCAGAGAAGGCATCGCGCGAGTGAGACTTAATATATCGCAAACGTTAATAGGCTACGGTACCCGCTTTACATCAGGTGGGCCGTATGCTTGTATGCCTCCCGACGTAGTATAAAAAAGTGAGACAATGCCTCGGACGCTGGCACTGAGTGTGATGTAACCATGGATGAGATCAAAAGATCGATACGACGCTGCAAAAATGGAAAATCAGCGGGAATTGATCTGATCACAGCTGAGATGATCAAACTACATACGGCACGCCTTCTGGTACTTAAGCAATCTTTGCTCGAGAACTGGAAGAGTCCTAATGGACTGGAGACGCGCAGTCATCGTGCCTTTATATAAACGCAAGGAGTCACCCATGGACTGGGCCAGATATAGGCCATCAGTTTGATCAGCTTAGCAGCAATAGTATATAGAAAGGTAATTGAAAGGAGAAAGAGGGAGAAATCCGATTGAATACTGTGGTAGGATTCCGAAATGGAAGGGGATGTACGGATCAAGTTTTCTCGCTCCGCAATATCGTAGAGAAGCATCTGGCCATAGACCAGAAGGTTTTCTGCGGTTTTGTGGATCTTGAGAAAGCATTTGATAGGGTTGTGCAAAAGGAACTAAGGATTATGATACATGATGAAGTGTTGGAACAAGCGGATGAGATTGTATGTCTTGGATGCGCTTTCAGTAAGGATGAAAGGTGAACCGCTGATATGGAAAGACGAGTGAGTGCTGGGAGTAGCGTGAATGGAGAGCAGAGAGAGCATGAAAGTAGGATAAACGCGGTCGAAATGCGAGCGTTGCGCAAAGTTTGTGCCGTAACGCTTGTAGACCGTATTCGCAATGATGATGTTAGAAACAGGGTTGGTCTGAAAGTGAGCGTCGGTGTTAAAATAAGATGAGGCATGCTGGCCGTTGGTTCGGACATGTAGAAATAATGCAGGATGAAAGAATGACGAAGCAGATATACAATGTGTAAGCAGAAATAAAATGCAAAAATGGAAGGATGTAGGAGCCGAAGAAGGCCAAGACTTACCTACTATCTATCTATAACTTCACGCCAAATCCCTTGCGGGGTAGGCAGAGAGAACCGAGCGCAACGTGACTCGATCCTTACATATCTCACTCGCTTCTTTAACATTCATTGCTCTTCTCATGCACGCTCGCCGGTTTCTAGGGCTCTTGAAATCACCTTCTGATAGAACACGACCAATTTGGTCATGGTAGGTAAGTCTTGCCCTTCCCCGGCTCCTACATCCTTCCACTTTTGCATTGTATATCTGCTTCGTCATTCTTTCATCTTGCATTCTTTCTACATGTCCGAACCAACGGAGCATGCCTCTTCTTATTTTAACACCGACGCTCTCTTTCAGACCAACTCTGTTTCTAACATCATCATTGCGAATACGGTCTACAAGCATTACGCCACAACTTTTGCGCAGCGCTCGCATTTCGACCGCGTTTATTCTACTTTCATGCTCTTTCTGCCATACCCAGCTCTCACTTCCATAAGCTAGCGTTGGGACCAACACTGCATTGTGTATAGCCAGCTGCGCCTTCTGGCTCAGGATTTTACTGCGAAGAAGTTTTCCCAACGCTCCATTCACACTATTCCCAGCACTCACTCGTCTTTCCACATCTGCGGTGTACCATCCATCCCTGCTGAAAGCGCATCCAAGATATACAAACTCATCCACTTGTTCCAACACTTCATCATCAATCGTAATCCTTACATTAGTTCTGGATTCTTCTCTTTCAAATACCATTATTTTTGTTTTCTTCGCATTCAGTAGTTAGCCTTTCTCCATACATTCGTCTTTCATCGTTGTGACCAGTGTTTGCAGTTCAGACTTACCTACGATGACTAAATTGGTTGTTTTCTATCAGAAGGTGATGTCAGGAGCTCTAGAAATCGGCGAGCGTACATGAGAAGAGCAATGAATGTTAAAGAAGCGAGTGAGGTATGCAAGGATCGAGTCACGTGGCGCTCGGTTGTCCCTGCCTACCCCGCAAGGGATTTGGCGTGAAGTTATAGATAGTTAGATTTTTACACAAAAATGTTGTCTACGTGCCTAGTCTTGATGCTCCAGACTACCAGACCCTTGTGGGTTGATGTTCAGAGTACTCCGCACGCCTGTGATCATGGTTTCGACTCACAAGGTGATATCAGCTTCACACAAAATTATTTAAGTGTCCCTCTCTTAAATAATTTTGTGGACGCATCAAAGCGGCCCGTCTGGTGAAGTACCTCCACCTCACAGAAAACCGCAGCCAAGTAACAACTCCCTATAGAGTTGTTGAGTTCCTGCGCGTGAGTGTGGTCTTGCAAGCGTTTATAGGCTACGGTAACCACTTAACATCAAGGTGGGCCGTATGCTTGTATTCCTTCCGACGGTGTATAAATAAAATTACAAACAAGTTTTGTTTTGTTCAACTTAGCTTAGAAGCATACAGCCAAGCTCATGTAAAGCGGTTACCGTAGTCTATGAACGCTTGTAATACATTAAGTATCACTCGCATGATGCCAATTCTGCTACTAACACAGCAAATACCAAGTTCCATGTCTAGCTTCTATAACTAACATGAGTTCCGCCTATTTATCTTGGAGTAAAAAATAAATGAGTTCCCCGTGCATTGATGGATCACCTAGACCCCTTTATACTCGGGAGATAGCTATATTTTATCTTGTCTTGCTGCGGGATTTAATTAAGTGCTTTGGTGTTCCCTATTTCTTGGGAGAATCCATTAATTATCCATAGTGCTAACATAAAATGAGGCATAAAAACTTGAATAAAAGTCCGTTTCACTATTTTGCATGGTTTGGTATAAAGGAGTACCTTAAAATGGAGGTAGTATTATCTAGGGGGGGAATAGAGATAATGCATGATCACGTATTTATTTTATGGTTTAATCTGAATGGTAGAATTAAAATTTTAAGCTTGCAATATTATTTCAATAATCTGGCAACACTCAGTCGTCCTCTCATGGAGGATTTAATAAAAAACACTCTTTTTAATATTGGATTAAAAATTTGCGGAATTTGCTGCACAAAACATTTTAATTTTGAGTATAAATATTGAAATTTATGGCAAGTGAAGTGTTCAGCATTAAGTTCAGTGTTTTGGGAACATCATAAGCTGACAACTTGATTAATCTACTTTGTGTGCTTCCGCTACCTATTATTTAAATCCAACTAGTCCCGGCTGGCACCCACCCACTACCATTGGTAGATGCATGCCGTCGCTGCCATGATTGTCCGGTCGTCTCTGCCTCGGCTGCTGCGGTCGTCTCTGTGAGTGTTCGCCATCTGGATGAGATCCGCATGCATCCGCCGCCGTCGCTGCCCTGGCTGCTTCGGTCGTCTCTGCGACTCGTGTTTCTGTCCACGAGATATCCTCAGACGCTGTAGATGTAAGTCGTTACAATAACATGGTACGAATGTAGTTCGTATGGACAAATCGAGAGCGGAAGCACACAAAGTAGTTTATATCAAATTGCAAGTAAATTTGATTTTCGCAAAACAACTCCTGAATCTATTAACATAATAAAGCTATAGTGTAATTTATATATAATGACATTTTTTCATATAGTTTAACAAAATCCTAATAAGTCTCATTTTAGAATAGAATGGGATAAAAAGGTAGAACAATGGTATGTTTAGGTTCGTAGTTGAGGGAAGTCGGTTCGTAGAGTGAGTTTAATAGGGACTAGACTGGAGTGAATCGGGACGGCTATGGATCAATTGAGTTACTGTTATAATAGTATTGTGACAATACTAAATAGCTGGATGTTTTGTAGGCCCAACAGCTTGTTTTTTTAAATAAAAATATCCCGAAGTGGTCCCACACAAAATTACCCATATTTATTTCTAATAGTATGTTTTTAGGGTTCCGTACCCAAAGGGTAAAACGGAACCCTATTACTGAGGCTCCGCTGTCCGTCCGTCCGTCCGTCCGTCCGTCCGTCCGTCCGTCCGTCTGTCACCAGGCTGTACCTCTTGAACCGTGATAGTTAGACAGTTGAAATTTTCACAGATGATGTATTTCTGTTGCCGCTATAACAACAAATACTAAAAAATAGAATAAAATAAATATTTAAGGGGGCTCCCATACAACAAACGTGATTTTTTTACTGTTTTTATAGATAGTGGTACGGAACCCTTCGTGCGCGAGTCCAACTCGCACTTGGCCGATTTTTTAAACTTCAGTACTGTGGTAAACAAAACAAAAACGCCGCCTATTGCGAGTCCGACTCGCGCACCAGGTTGCGCGGGCGCAGACGGTAGCACGGCAGGGAGCTCATTCAACAACTTAATAGTTCTCGGCAGAAAACTTCTCTGCAACCGCAGTACGTGACCATTGCGGTTCTATTGTATGATGATGAACTCCCAGCCGTCGGTGAGTTGTACAATTGTAAAACGAGGCTGTAGTCATAATGTCGAACAATTCCTCAGAACACAACCCGTTATACAACCGGTAGATCACGCAGAGGGAGGCAAAATATCTTCTCAAACTCAAGGGCTCAATACCGTATGTGAGTTCAGGATCATCGATGATCCTCACAGCATGTCTCTGCACCGAGTCACAAGGTCCTAACTGGTATACAGGTGCGCCCGCCCAAAGATGGCTACAGTACTCCATATGCGGTCTAACTTAGTACATATATAACATAAGTCTTTGCCCCGAGCTGAAGTACTGTTTGGCTCTGTTGAGCACACCGAGTTTCTTTGACGCCAGCTTGACCTTCTCCTCCAGGTGACCTCGATACTGAACATCGTTGGAAATCTCGACACCGAGACTTAGAAGTTTGATTTCTTCACTGCTCGAAGGGATTGCAGACCTGAGTGTTTGATATTAATATCAGCTTGATAGCTCCATCCGTCCCAGAGAAAAAAGGTCTTGACAGACAGACAGGCAGACAGACGGACAACAAAGTGATCCTACAAGGGTTCCGTTTTGCCTTTTGGAGTAAGGAACCCTAAGAAGTGGGTAATATACATATTTGCTGTAGCCCCGCCAACTTTATATTATTTCATATTCTGCCCAATACACAAAATCCGACTCAATGGCTTTTAAACTATGCTTATGCTCAAGTACACCGTACACAGGCGAGTGTGACGTGAGGCAGCGAGCGTACACCGGCATGCAGGACTCTCTCGACAGTGACATACAATGCTGTCTGCCCAATAAAAGCCGAATTTCCCCACAAAGGAAGCGACAATCCTCGGATGTAGGGCGCGTGATATGATACGTGACAGCGATCGCGAAGGGAGACGAGGAATGGCACGCGTGTCGCACGCACACCTTGATTGAGGATCGGAGATTATTTTGAAAGAACTTAAATATGTATGTATATCTTCACGCCAGGTCCCTTGCGGGGTAGGCAGAGAGAACCGAGCGCCATAAGACGCGGTCCTTACACACTTCACTCGCTTCTATCACAATCATAGCTCTTTTCATGCACGCTCGCCGGTTCCTAAGGCTCCTGATATCACCTTCTGATAAAACACTACCAATTTGGTCATGGTTGGCTAGTCTTGGTCTTCCTCGGCTCCTACGTCCTTCCACTTTCGCATTGTATATCTCTTTCGTCATTCTTTCATCTTGAATTCTTTCTGCATGTCCGAACCAACGGAGCATGCCCTTTCTTATCTTAAAACCGACACTCTCTTTCAGTCCAACTCTCTTTCGTACGTCATCATTTCGAACGCGGTCAGCAAGCGTTATGCCACAAATTTTTCGCAGTGCTCGCTTAAATACCCTCATAATAACCTCATAATACCCTCATAAAGACAAATCTTTATGTGCATGAATATGTCTCGTGTTGGTTTGGATCTCGCGACGATATCTACCTACGACCCAACTGATGTTACCGTAGCGCATGAACGTTTGTAAAACATTAAGTATCGGCAGCGCGACGCTATCGTTACTGCTGACACAGCAACTCCTCAGGATCTCACTGGTAACTCACTAGCAGAAACACAACAACCCTTCAGAAGGTTCTTATTTGAGTGCGGTTGTGAGATGGAGTTACTTCCCTAGATAAGTTGCATGAACATGCATGCAAATGTTTGTTTTGTGTGGGAATCGAAATCACGAGCCGTGGTGTCAGAGTAAAGTGATTCCCACAGCCACATGCATACAAAGACCATCACTCGCGCGTTCTCACATTCGCCGTCGATACATCAACTCATCAGGAGCTCACTGGTAATCTCACTCAATCTGAGAAACATATAAAACTCCAAGAAGTTGTTATCTGTCTGCAGTTTTTTTTTTTGTAGATTTCTGTGTTGTGTAGGTAATATTTCCTCAGTCAGGCTTGCTTTGATGCGCTATATTTTCTTTAAATGGTAAACTATGCCACCCTTAACATTTTAGGTAGAGCGAATACCTCTTCCTCACAGAAAACCGCAGTCTAATAACAACAGCCTAGAGGATTGTTGTGTTCCTGCGTGTGAGTGAGGTCACCAATAAGCTCCTAAGTAGTTGCTGTGTAAGCAGTAGAGGAGGTATCGCGTGAATGATACTTAATACATTACAAACGCTAATAGGCTACGGTAACTGCTTCACATCTGGTAGGCATACGGCCTACTAGATGTGAAGCTCGTACGCCTCCCAAAGTTGTATAAAAAAAAGCGAATCGTTATAATTTTTGCTGCAATAGTTAGTGAAAATATGGCTTTAGGTACATTAAATTAAGAGTAATCAAATTTGTTTCATATTTTTCTTGCCAGCAAAGGGCAGCAGAGGGTTTGTTATTCCTCCCAGCCGCCCTCTTTTGACACGGAGGGATACTAATTCGATTACCCTTTTCGTGTTGTTTTATACTTTATACGTGTCGCGCTTTGTTTTTTTTAATATTATATTTGAATTTATTTCGTAACGGCTAATACTTGCGGTCACCTGCTACTTTATTCATTTATTAGCGTGTATACCGATATCCCGACAGTGTGGAATAATCTTTTGTAGCGGATGGATATCACCCTGAAATGTACCAGGGGGTATTAGCAATCTCGCATCATCACCCGCTTGTACTGCTGCCCTCCCTATTTTACAAACAAATATTTACTTTATCTATTATATGCTCGCCAAATTATTTGACAGTTTGTTGGTGACAATTTCGCCAATAAATTGCACTTTTCAAGAACACCGTTCCTATATGAAATCTATATGTTTGTCTATGTGTGTGTTTGTCTCTGTGTGTGTTTGTCTCTGTGTGTCTGTCGCTTTTTTTCGAATATTCGAATTTTGACTTCAGATTCGGATTCCGCATAAAAAAGTAGAATAGGAATGTTCTGGAACTCCGTTCCCATCTCTTAACCTGTCAGTAACCGCGGGCCTCCTTTAAGCCTAGAAATGTATGGGAAAACGTATTCAAGGAACATAGTCTAATTGGCCGACAAATTAAAAAAAATAAAATTAATTGTTACATAATTGATGAGCCAGGTGTTCCTCTGGCAATACAAGCTTGCGCATTCTATTCTATAACTTCACGCCAAATCCCTTGCGGGGTAGGCAGAGAGAACCGAGCGCCACGTGACTCGATCCTTACATATCTCACTCGCCTCTTTAACATTCATTGCTCTTCTTGCGCATTCTCAACTAGTTTATTTTAATATTATACAAATTGAATAGTTAATATTATATTTACTGAAATTATTCACCCCTTCTAGTCCCTCTTCCAATACTAGGGGCAACTCCAGAGACGACGGCAGCAGCCAAGACTTCAACACCATCCATCTACAAACTGTAGGGAGTGGCCGCTAATCGCATGAACTATTTGTTGGCGGCACACAATGTGGTTAAAACCCAATTAAATAAGAATTTACTGCACTTTGAAACACAAGGTAACAGTTAAATAAGGCGATATCATTTAATCGTGAGTTCAAGTTAACAATTTCTATTATATACTATTGTAGCATACCACCTGCCCGATAATAAGCAGCTCCGTGGACGATCATGTGAACATCTCTTCGCGCTTTTCATGAGTTCATTTCCCAATTTGTGACCTTAAAAAACAAATTGTTAAAGTCACTCAAATGAGAAACAAACCAATCCTATAAATGAAGTCAACTAAAATGGATAATGTTTACATTACGGAAGCGAATATGCACACGCAAGCTAGCAAAAGCTATTCATGTCTGCCCGCAGAGGCTATCACGAGAAAGATGACGTAGCCTGAATAGCGAAATATCCCTGTATAGAAAATAGTGGTCCAATGATAGCACGATGATATCGCTACCCATATCGGTTTATTATTTAAACAATACGCAAGCATACCAGCTAAAGTGTGTGCCAGTGGATTAAGAACCGCCTTTCGCAAATTGATGGTTCGTATCCTGGCGTAGGCATGTACCATTAAATTTGTGTTTCCTTTATGTCCATATTTGTAATTATCATAATATTGTCTTAGGTTTTCGCGATTGTTACATATTCAATTTAACAATTTTTAACGGAAGTATCGCGTGTTTTGTTTATTTTGTTGAACCTGACGTTTCGAATTAATTATCACTTGCTCGGCGGTGTACGAACACCGCACCCCAAGAAATTATATTTCAAAAGACGTGTGAACTGACCTAAGAAAGGTTTGTTATAATTAAGTACTCATATTAAGCAATAAACTATTGTGTTATGTGAAATTCGTACCTATAATTGGTGTACACATGTGAATGCAGCTGTATATATATTTTTATATGTAATTGTGATGTGTATGCTGTTGGTATGTCCAAAATAAATAAATAAAGTTTTGCTTTGCGCCGCCCTACCTTGTTTCCTTATTTCTCCTCTACCCAAAGGTTGTCTGGAAGAGATCGCATCGCGATAAGACCGCCCTTGTACTGTTACTTTATTGTTTTTGTTTTTATGTACTTTTCTTTTGGTGCAATAAAGTGTATTGTATTGTATTGACATCGGATGATTCGTATCTTCAATTCTTTGTCTTCGAGTAATACTCGTACCTCGACCGTTTCGTAGTTAATTTGTTGCACTTCCACACACACGAGAGGTGAAGGGGAACTCCATACTACGACAATAAGAATATTTGACGGCACTATCATTATCCTATTTATAGTATGGGGATGCTCAAAGAGCAAAAGTCCATTTATAGGTTTCGTGCCTTTTGAGAGAATTGAGGGGAAAGAGTCAAAGAGTTGTCTATCAATAACCTATCTATGACTTCACACCAAATCCCTTGCGGGTTAGGCAGAGAGAACCGGGCGCCCTGTGACTCGATCCTTGCATATCTGACTCGCTTCTTTAACATTCATTGCTCTTCTCATGCATGCTCTCCTGTTTCTAGGGCTCCTGACATCACCTTATGATAGAACAAGACCAATTTAGTCATGGTAGGTAAGTCTTGGCCTTCCTCGGCTCCTACATCCTTCCACTTTTGCATTGTATATCTTTTTTTTATTTTTTTTATTTGAAAGACTGCTTCGTCATTCTTTCATCCTGCATTCTTTCTACATGTTCGAACCAACGGAGCATACCTCTTTTTATTTTAACACCGACGCTCTCTTTCAGACCAACTCTGTGTCTAACATCATCATTGCGAATACGATCTACAAGCCTTACGCCACAAATTTTGCGCAGCGCTCGCATTTCGACCGCGTTTATTCTACTTTCATGCTCTTTCTGCCATACCTAGCTCTCGCTTCCATAAGTTAGTGTTGGGAACAGCCCTGCATTATGTATAGCGAGTTGTGCCTTCTGGCTCAGGTTTTTACTACCAAGAGGTTTTCCCAACGCTCCATTCACACTATTCCCAGCACTCACTAGTCTTTCCACATCTGCGGTGTACCTTCCATCCCTGCTGAAAGCGCATCCAAGATATACAATCTCATCCACTTATTCCAACACATCATCATCAACTGTAATCCTTTGTTAGTAGTTGTAGTGTAGTTCTGAATTCTTCTCTTTCAAATACCATTATCTTTGTTTTCTTCGCATTCAGTAGTAAGCCTTTCAAAGAAATGTCTGTTATATATATATGTGTACAATAAGGTGAAAACTGACTGATTTATGCAGACTACGCAGTGTTATTAGTAGAAACATCAGCCGAATTGCAAAGATATTAATGAAACACGATTGTATGGAAAGGGGCTTACTACTGAATTCGAAGAAAATAAAGATAATAGTTTTTGATAAGAAGAAACCAGAACCAACGTAAAGATTACGGTTGATGATGAAGAGTTAGAACAAATAGATGAGATTGTATATCTTGGATGTGCTTTCAGCAGGGATGGAAGGTACACCGCTGATGTAGAAAGAGGAGTGAGTGCTGAGAATAGAGTGAATGGAGCGTTGGAAAAACTTGTGATGCAGATGACGCAGTATTAATAGCAGAATCACCATCCGAACTAAAAACACTTGTTATAACAATGAAAGATGATATACCTACAATTGAATGCAAAGAAAACCAAGATAATGGTATTTGAAAGAGAGACAACCAGAACGAACACAAGGATTACGGTTGATGATGTAGCGTTGGAGCAAGTGCATGAGTTTACATATGTTGAAAGCTCTTTTAGCAGCAATAGAATGTATACCGCTGATGTGAAGAGACGATTGAGTGTTGGGAATAGTGTGAATGGAGCGCTGGGAAAACTTATTAATTAAATTAATTAAACATAATGCAGTGCTGGTCCTAAGGCTAATTTATGGAACTGAGAGCTGGATATGGCACAGAAGGCATGACAGCAGGTTAAACGCAGTCAAAATAATTTGTCACGTAACGCTTGTAGACCGCGTTCGCAATGATGATGTTAGAAAAATAGTTAATCTGAAATATAGCGTCGCTGTTAAAATAAGAAGAGGCATGCTCGGTTGGTTCGGACATGTAGAAAGAAGGCAGGAAGATTGAATTACGAAATAATGCAGTGCGAAAGTAATAGGATGTAAGAGCCGAGTAAAGGCCAAGATTTAACTACTGTGACCAAATTTACCGTCTTTTATCAGAGGGTGATGTCAGGAGCCCTAGAAACAGGCGCGCGTGCATGAGAAGATCTATGAATTTTAAAGAATCGAGTTAGGTATGTAAGGACCGAGTCATGTGGCATTTGGTACGCTGTACCTACCACGCAAGGGAAGTGAAGTTATATATAGATAGGAGGTGAAACCTATAACTCATACACATACATGATACACGGACATAATGCGACACAGTCCACGGAAGTATGTGTTTTCTCGTACACATCCATTACAATTAAGGATAAAACATATCGCTCCTCAGAGCCGAAAGCGGGCGTAACAAATTTTCATACGAAACGGAATGGGGACGTAAAATGTATTTCACTGGAACACGAATACGAATTTGGGCCATAAAATTTTATTTGTGAGCATTCGGGGCGTATTCTTGAAGCGTTCGAGACTCGAACGCCCGCGTGGCGGCAATTACCGAGTGTTATGAGAATACGTTATCTTCAGCTTAGAGAATACTAGATACAATAGGAAAGTGAACGAAGAGGGTTAAAGCGAGGCCAATGTGGGTTTCTATTCAGGATATGATTAGGCAAGAAGTTCTCACTTAGTAGTTGGATACATTAGGCGCATGAATGATTATTCGATGATGATGATGAGGGAGGAAGTGGAAGGGCCAACGCTTGTGAGTTCGAATCCCACATAGGACAAACATTTGTGTGCATTAACTTGTGCGTTTGTCTTCGTCTGGAGGGTTTTAGAAGGACGCATCAAAACAGCATGTGGGGAGGTACCACCACGTCACAGAAAACCGCAGCCAAATAAAAACTCCCTAGAGGGTTGTTGTGTCAGCAGCAGAGGTGGAATAACGCGTAATTAATGTGTTTATTAATGCTTGCATTACGTCAATCATCTTTCGCGCAATGCCACTTCTACTGATAATATAGCAATTCCTTGCCTGGTGACCTCACTCACACGCGGAAACACAACAACCTTATAGGAAGTTGTAATTTGGTGGCGTTTTTCTACCCTACCTATCTTAAAAACATCCAGGCCAAGACAAACAGGCATGTTCATGAACACTAATATTTGTCCCGTCTGGGAATCGAACCCATAAGCGTTCTTTATCCACTGCTATTATTATAAAATACCTGGAAATAATTCATCATAGGCATTTCCATCTTTAATTTTACCATTTAACATCATTGTTGTTGTACTAATTGCTATAAATTTGTTATAGTAATATTTGCAAGTTTCTTTCTGCATTTCTTCTTCGCCAATAGACATTTCCAAAATACTAGTATATTAAAAAAAACACAACAGAAATATTTTAAAAATATAAAACGTGTCGTAAGTGCCCACAAACAAAATTTGATTTATCTTTTATTCCCCGCGAGTCCAGATCGCACTTGGTCGATTTATTTATTTATTACTAATAACGTAACTTTATAAAGTTTCCGTTCTATTTATATTCGTATATCCATCGTAACAGGTTGGCCGTTGGCCTCTCCGTGGCATACAATCCCGTATAAAATGGGGATCAAGATTTTGGACTTCGCTAGTTTGTTATAATTGTGTAAGAGAACCCTGCCAATATAAGTTATGGACTCATTCAATAAGCCCCTAAGTTTTATGTCTCTGCGAGTTGCCAAGTTACTTTCCAGTTTAGTATTATTCCAAACAGTCGGGGAACGCTCGGTTATCTCCGCTGAGGATTCGTGCCAGTTGTGAGCTGAGGAACAATAGGTCCCGAGCCAGCGGAGCACTTCGCTTGCTATAGTTTGTCAGGAAAAAGAAAATGAAAATAAATTTTCTCAAAGAAGTTAAGAGAGGCAGGGCGGCCAGAAAATAGCACTCAAATTACAACTCTCTGGAGTTATGTTCCTGCTTGGGAGTGAGGTCACTGGTAGTCACTAGCTCTTAAGGAGTTCCTGTGTGCAGCAGAGGTGGTTTTTGACGAGCTCGGTGACTCAGTCGTGAATAACGCGTCTTTGACACCAACGCTCGTTGGTTCGATTCCCACACAAGGCAAATATTTGTGTGCGTGAACATGTCTGTTTGTCTTGGTGTGGATGTTTTAAGAGAGGTAGGGCGCATCAAAGCAGCCCGTCTGGGGAAGTATCTCACAGAAAAACGCAGCCATATTCCCTAAGAGGGTTGTTGTGTTCCTACGTGTGAGTGAGGTCACCAGTAAGTTCCTAAGGAGTTGCTATATTAGCAGCAGAGGAGGCATCGCGCGAGTGATACTTAATGTATTACAATTCATAGGCTACGGTAACCGCTTTACATCAGGTGTTGTATAAAGCAGACCTAGCCTAGGAAAGATCTGGTTTTCCGTTTGGGATGTGATGGTCTGACAGCAGTCGCTTCATGTAAAATTCAGTATTTTCGCCAAATCCTTAGTCTTAGGCAGCGGGCCCTGCTAATCCTAATGGATTCGGAAACGGGATAACGCGAAGAAGAAGAATAATAAACAACAGTTCTATATTGACCAAGGTCTCCCTACAGCTTGGCTGTGTTTAAATCAAACCACAATATTGGGATAAAGCGGTTCTGTATAAATTTGCTAAGGATTTCATTATTAATTGAACAAATATTTAAAATACAGTTTTCCAACGGCAATTGGGAGTCGAATTCCTGCTCGAAGATCCTCCTCCCACCCTATTATCGTATAATATTTAAAAATATATATTTTATAACAACATTATATTATTTTTAACTGTCTTTCGTCGATATTTTTATGTAAATTGTAATGTTATATTTCTAAAATATCTATCTATCTATAAGTTCGCGCCAAATCCCTTGCGGGAGGGGCACAGAGAACCGAACGCCATATGACTTACACAATTCACTCGCTTTTTAATATTCATTGCACGAAAATAAAATATATATATAAAAATTGTGACTTCGTTGAATTTTATGGTTAATCCGTTAATAAGTTTCGTTTGTTATAATGATAGAATCTAAAATAACGTAAAAAAAACCTGGAACACTTGGCTCGTCAATTATATAACAATTTAATTATTTTTATTAAAACTTTGTCGGCCATTTTGACCATGTTCCATAAGAGACAGGAACGGTGTTCCTGAACAATCCTTTTCTACTTTTTTATGCTGAATCCGAATCTGAAGTCAAAATTCGAATATTCGAAAAAAAGCGATATAGAGAGAGACACACACGCACAGACACGCAGAGACACACACAGACAAACATATAGATTTCATATAGGAACGGTGTTCTTATACTGCCGCGCTTACCTAAAGTTTTTAGCGAAATACAGTGAACACAATAGCTGAAACCAGAAAAACGAGATCTACAAGTTTCTCAAAGTGGGATGACTCCTTCATTAGACACAGTTTGTCGGTCTCATAAATGTATTAATTAAAACTTCGATTGCAATTTCAATTGTCTATAACTTTCATGCTTGAATGTTTACATTTTTATATTTTAGTCTTCTCTTAGTTACGGAGATAAAAGTTCGTTCGTTCGTATCTGCACGGACGCCAGCAGCGTGTACGCATTGAGGATTCGTTATCTTCTTGGTGTTCTATAGCTGCAGGTGTGCCGCAGGGTGGCGTGCTGTCTCCGATTTTATTTGCTTTATTCATTAGCTCCATCACTTGTAAACTTCGCTCCTCTTACCATCTGTATGCAGACGACTTACAAATTTATAATCATTCTTCTTTGGAACTAATGTCTAACGCAATTTTTAGTATGAATGAAGATCTTAAACTCATATCGGAATGGAGCAAATCGTGTGGACTTATCGTTAATCCAGCTAAGACGCAGTCTATTGGCTGGCCTAATTTTCCCTCCATTTCTTTTAATGGGACTTTTATTAAGTACAGCGATACTGTCAAGAATCTTGGTGTGATTCTTGAGTAAACCTTTTCCTGGACAGGTCAGCTTGCTTCAGTTAGTAGGAAGATGTTCTCTGCGGTTGGCTCTCTAAGAAGACTGCAATACTTTCTACCGACTGACACCAAGGTTGCGTTAGCACATTCATTGCTACTTCCGATTCTTGATTACGCTGATTCTTCGTACTTGAGCGTCTCCAAAATCTTTGCATCCGGTTCATATTTGGACTTCGCAAATATGACTATGTTTCTCAATTTCACTGCCAGCTCAAGTGGCTTCCTATTAGACTTCGCCGTAACGGGCACATACTGTCTCTTCTACACTCAATCTTATTTAATCCTTCAACTCCAACCTATCTAAAGGAGCGCTTCACATTCCACACTGGAGTACAAGGTCGTAGCTCGCGATATACACTGTCCCTCCGGCTGTCCACGCCATCACACTCTACCAATTATTACTCGAAGTCTTTTACGGTACAAGCTGTACGCCTCTGGAATGCTCTGCCGTTATATATCCGACGTGCTCAAACCTTATCGACATTCAAAAACCTTGTAAAAGCTCGCTATCTCTCTCTTGACTCTGTTTAACTTTACCTGTCTATAATCATTCTGTATTCATTTCTGTTATGACGCCTGATTACGTAATAACTTTTATTAGATTATGCTTACGAACATACTTTTATATATTTATACATGTTTATATATGTAGTTATGTATGTATGTATATATATATATATATATATAGGTATATATATATATATATATGTGTATATATATATATATATATATATATATATATATATATATATATATATATATATATATATATATATATATATATATATACACATCAAAAGTGTCTAGGGATCAACATATATTTTTGCAATAACTTTTCTCCTGATTGATATTAATTAAAATTTTCTTTAAGGATTCATCAAATAAAGTGTTTTCGTTTGTCTACAGTAACGATAAACCAAGTCACCTTTGCATTAATAAAGAAATTACTACAAGTGCAAATTGGTCCCTTATTTCAGTTAATGCATGATAATGCACGACCGCACACCGCAAGAGTTGTAAGACAGACTCTCGCCGCAGCTAACATCAATGTCATGCCCTGGCCTGCTCAGTCGCCAGACTTGAACCCGATTGAGCATGCATGGGATATGCTACAGAGAAGAGCTCTGCCGAATATGGAGGGTATCCAGTCGCAAGAAGACCTTTTTTTGTTGTTGCAACGAACATGGGCGGCCATTCCACAGCGTGATTTGGATGAACTCATTTTGAGTATGCCAAACCGATGTTCTTGTGTTGTTAGTGTTCGCGGTAGAAACACGGATTATTAATTGTTTAAGTTACCCAATAAAATTTTAAAGAAAACTGTTATTTCAGTCTTTTTTTCGAACTTTAATGTTAGTGGTTCAAATGTCAAAAATCCCTTTATTATGAAAATGGCAAATTTCTTTATTAATGCAAAGGTGACTTGGTTTATCGTTACTGTAGACAAACGAAAACACTTTATTTGATGAATCCTTAAAGAAAATTTTAATTAATATCAATCAGGAGAAAAGTTATTGCAAAAATATATGTTGATCCCTAGACACTTTTGATGTGTATATATATATGTGTGTGTGTGTGTGATGTGTATATGGGTATATGTATGTATTTGTATATGTAGTGAATATGTAAGTAGTTTATGCGCCTCCTACCCGTTCCGTGTCATTGTCGTTTCCTCTACCTCAAGGTTGTCTGGAAGATATCGCTTTGCGATAAGACCGCCTTTTGTGTTTTAATTTTTACTTCATGTATATTTGTCTTATTTGGTGCAATTGTATTGTAAACTTGTCAGAATAGTTGTCAATAAAACCATTTAGCGTTTAAATCTTATGTTATTGCTTTAACCGATAAATTCTTCTATATATATTTAAGGAAGAAAAGGCTAACCATTTATTGTTTAAATTTATTGTTTAAGGTTTCGCTTTTTAGGTTTTATATGTTAAAAAAGTAAAACCATGATATAACTCAAAAAGTAACGACCAGCTACACTGGGCGGGCCAGGTAGTGAGCCTAGAAAGTACAGTTGTCCGAAAATCTTTGTGATAAACCTGTTATGTATTTCTTATGAGTAAAAACATTACACGAGATAGTGGGCGACCATAAACGTCGGCGACCAAAAAAGACCTCTTAGGTATTTCTAAAATCCCGGCTATTTGATAGGTGTGCGTGAGGATATAGAAGCAGCACGTAGAGGCCTCTTTGAAAATATAGCAAGTGGGATAATACCCTTGAGCAGATCACAACAGCCACTTGGACTATTGCGAAATGCTACAGAAGTTAAAAGGCAATTTATATGAAATCTGGAAGAAATATATGGATATTACGAATGAGGGTTTGCCATAATTATCACTTCAATTATTAATTATCATCGATTCATTCATACATCGATTAATTATAAAATTTCCAATTACATTTTATTATTTGATAAATAAATTTCCAATTACATTTTATTGATTGATTACGAAATTACTAATAAAATTTTATGAATTAACTGAAAAACTGTGTAATTTAATTATACTATGTACAAATGTACATTAATAACCTAAATGTTTATTGATGTGCATTTGTATATAGATAAATTTAATTTCTGTTTTTGGAGCCCTAAATCTGACTTTGATTTTATCACAACAAACGGTAAACAAGGAGGCAAAGTGGAAAGCCTTTGAACAAGCATGGCGTCCTCCGGGGAGCATTAGAGGGTCTATAGCGGAGGATCGGGTAAGAGTAACTATTGTGAAATGTTTATAGTTCCCGGCGTCCCGGCGTCCCGGCGTCCCGGGGGCCGGCGGATGGCGATTGAATAAAATGCCTCGCAACCGTCACATATGTTGAGATTACAACGCTAACTCGAGCTAAATATTTATTTTTCACTTAACACTACAAGGGAGAATTACCGGGCGTTTAGGCGGTTATGCAATCTATATTATCGGAATCGATATGTTAGGTAACAACTCACAATTTAGGTGTCAATAGTGTTAGATATCTGATAAACTGTGGTGCACGGCAGTTGAGCTTCACTTGACTAGCCATCTCGTTGAGGTTTTTTAATGCCTTATTTGTCATATTGCTGTCTCTCACTTTGCCAAGGGGGAAGTCAATTCGAAAACTTCCTACTCTTACAAATTTCTTCTGATTAAATTCGTTGTGAGTTCCAAGGCAGCTGTAGTTTAACCCCCGGGACAGCAATGAACTTCACTGTTCATTGCCTTTTTGGTGGTCGCCGCTATTAATCCTGGTTACACAGGAGACACAGTGGTGGGAATGAGTGGTGGGCCTGCCCCGTTAACACTTTATTGCCCCCATTCTCCTTCATAGCTTTATCTCATTTCATCCATTAGCATTGCCGGGGTATGCAGCGTAATACTAAGAATTTTGCGAAAATACTGATTTTTAAATATACCTACTGTCATCAGACCTTCATAATAATTCACATGGACAACTATTCATTTCTTAGGTTAGGTCGCATGTACCGAAATATAATTACTTCGACGCGCGGGTTTCCTCACGATGTTCCTTCACCGCCGAGCAAATGATGATTACATGCTACACACTACATGTTGTACATAAATCTAAAAATATAAATTTTCGAATTTATGCTTATTTCTTATTGTCAATATTCTTCTCAGCGTCAT
The DNA here is from genome assembly GCA_947507595.1 of Pyralis farinalis. Taxonomy (NCBI): domain Eukaryota; kingdom Metazoa; phylum Arthropoda; class Insecta; order Lepidoptera; family Pyralidae; genus Pyralis; species Pyralis farinalis. Next base: position 2,185,503 of record OX382264.1, read on the forward strand.
TATGTTTCCATTAATGTTTTTCTTCATTGCCGAGCAATTGATAATAACAGATATGTAAGTAATAAATCCGATAACACGAATTTAGGTACTTTATAGGTAATTTATTTAATTTAGGTACATGCCAGAATTCGAAGCAGGGACCTGTCGATCACTGGGCCGGCTCTATATCCAATAGACCTTGGCTATCGCTGCTCAGCCATCTCTAGGTCGTATGGTTTAAATTAAAAATCTAACTTCTGTTTAGTAATTGACATATTATCAATTATGGGGCAATGTATACGGTTCTATAACAAACTTCCCAGCAATATAAGAGAATTGTCAATAAACAAATTTAAAACTACTACGAGTATTAAAGCCAAATTGTGTAGCAGGGCATATTGTGAGGTTTTCAATATTCTCACGTACTCTTCTGCTTGTTTTATTATGAATTGAACTACTTATTGCTAAAATAAACATATTATTTATAACTAGTTATGCACTAATAAACACGTACTTATACATTGCTGTTACTTTGGGCGGGAGTGTAAGGATTTACATAACCAACCAACTAGTTCCGGTACTGAATTGTAAATTGATTTACTTGTTATTAAAATGTATTGTACACGTTTATAGTCGTTACTTCTCATAAGGATTCATTTAATTTGGATGCTGTAATTATTTATATAACTATAAGTTATTGGTATGGTTTTGACTACTATCTCCTTGTGGAGGGAACACTGTTGTAATAGCTATAAAACGGATTGTCAAATGGACAGAAAGGCGATTTTGTAATCTAACATTCAAGAGAGCAGAGGTTCTGCTCAGATAATTACCGGTCATAATTACTGTATAGTATTAAAAGGTTTATTGTTGAATTATATTGTTGTACCATTGGGTGATAATAAACAATAATCCAAGTGACGCTGGCTATTTATAGACTCTCCTATAATATTATAAAGTATCTGACTATATTAATGATAAAAATGCCTGGGATTGAGTCGATCCAATTATAATGTAATTAATAAAATATGTAAATTTGTTTGGATACCAAAAGAGGGATTCCTGAGTTTTTTGGCAGTATTTTTATCAGTGCTCACCTAGTCATGAACTGCACGGTACGGAAAAAAATTGTGACGATTCCAAATAAATGTAGCCATTTTTACGGAATAAAAAGATTTTGACTTTGACTTTAAAAAAACTCGTCATAAGCAGTATTTCTAACAAATATCTCTAACTATTCAACACGTATGTACTAGATATATTTACAATAAATTACTTTTACCAGCTTTTTTACAACGTCGGCAGGCATACAAAAACTATAGTAAATAAATCTAAAACATATAAAAAATAAATATTTCGCAAGAAAGCAGATTACTCCTTGCCAACAATAAAACCCTCCAGGAAAGCGACGCAAATCCGCTTAGATGGCGATTTGTCATTTAACTTTGATTTCGCGTTAATTAGAGTGCTTTTCATTTTGAAAATTGGTATACGGCAAAGAGTTGCGCGACGTACAAATAAAATGGTGGCCAATAAACAAAATTAATGTCGACTTCAGTATAAGATTTTACGTAAAATCTACGAAAATATCTGAAACATTTTTGTTTAGATACTCGGGGAGCAAAATGGGAGAGAATTAATTTGATTGTGAGTTCTCCGAATGGCATTCCACATAATGAAGCCGTGACGAGTTTTATTGTTTTAATAAACATAAAATGCCTTTGAGAGCTCAATGGTATCCTCGAACACGCTAGTTAAGTAGCGTCGACTGTAGCCTCTCTGTAGATGGGTCTAGTCATCTAGAAGAGTTAATCTTGCTTTTAGGTCGGACTATAGATGACGTTAAGGGAGGTAAGATGTATTACCTCTACCTCACAGAAAACCGCTTCCGATAATAGTTTAGGTTCTAAACTAATATTATGAATTATTTTTTTGTATACTTGTTTGTAATGGAGAATATAAAATAAAGTCTTAGCCGATTATTAAAATTCTTTCACATATTAATAGCTGTATTAGAAACGAACAACATGGGCTATATTTTATTCAAAAATATAATAGATATCCCAATGCAATTTGTAATATTGTATCAAATGTTGGTCCTGTGTGGGAATCGAACTCGCGAGGGTTGCTCTCAAAGAACATACCTACTCTTAGTCTATTACTCATACTTATCTACACATGTATATTTTATATTTTATGAACTAGAAACAATTGAATAGTAATTTTGGAATATTAATTAAAATTAATTGTAATATTCTATTATTTAAAACTTTGAACGTTGTATAAAAAATTAAGGCATTTTCGTGTTCATTCATGTTCTATTTGTTCAAATAAAGTACTGATTTAACACAAATTTTCGAGGGTCGGGGTCACTAGTTCATGAAAAGTTTGAAGAATGCAACCACTTGCGGCATTGTGAAATAGTTTCACCGTTGTATAACTTTCATGAATGACATGAATCCGAAGGCCAAGACATACCTACCATGACCAAATTGGTCGTGTTCTATCAGAAGGTGATGTCAGGAGCCCTAGAAACCGGCGAGCGTGCATGAGAAGAGCAATGAATGTTAAAGAATCGAGTGAGATATGTAAGGATCGAGTCACGTGGCGCTCGGTTCTCTCTGCCTATCCCGCAAGGGATTTGACGTGAAGTTATAGATAGACAGATGAATTCGAAAAATGGATTCGTCAAGGATAGACATATTTGGCTGCCCTCTTTCTGGGTCGTTTATTTCTCGGGTCCTTACTACGCCCGCATTGTCCTCTTAGAGACTCCTACTCGAAGCCCGCAGATAACGTTTGCATAACTCGATCACGGATTCCATGTTCCCGATAACTTGAAACTACGACGACGGAAACGACGCTTCTTTATTTCAATCGTTTCTCCGACTAGCCGGAGTAAGGAGTTGATTTTATCGAATTAGATTCATTTCATTTCTGTTTGTGTATTCAAAGTTATGGGATTTTGTAAATACACATGTGGCTTGTTGATCACCTTGGAAGACTGTTCAGTGCGCGTATAGCATATCAAACGTTACGTTCGTTCATTTCAATACTGGAGTTAAAAGGAAAAAGCACACTCCGCCGTATTTCTCTATTATCAATTGGCAAACGCCAGGGTTTCAAGCTTCTCGAAGAGTTCTGACTTAAAGACTTTCATCAATCGGCAACCGGCGGTACCGACAGCCTAGCGTAACATCCAAGTACGGTGGAGCTCGAAATAAATAAACGTATCGATGAATAAGCCTCGGTCAATATTTCTCAATTTGCATTTTTGGTGAGGCTGACATACATAATAAAGAAGTCAACCGCCTCGTGAGAACCAATAACAATATGATTTATTTGATGAACATAGGTTGAGTAAAATAGTTAAGATGTTGATTTACATTATCAACTTTAATATTATAGTAGCAACAGTAATTTTGCTCGTCTTTGTGTTTGTGTTCTTTTCATAAATTAATCCCAGAACTCATCATAATAAAATTTGTTAAAAAGAAAACCTGGAACGTGAAAAATTGCAGTATATCACGATAACAGAGTATTCAGACAGATGAAGATGTCAAAAAAAAAACTAGAAAATAAAAAACTGCAAATTATTGCATGAAATAGTAAAAATATACATGGCTATTTGAAACAGAGCCAGCTAGCTATCAGCACGATATTTTAAGGAACACCTCGCTTATTTTTACCTGAGAAATTAATTTAACTTGGCGAGAGGATTGTGAAACTAGTTTAAACTTGCATCTGAAGTTGGACGAGTTCGTCTCATTGCCTGACGGAGATACTACAGTTATAATTGCAATATACTGATGAACTTTTACCTGAAGACGCAGCATTTCATTTTTCACTTTCATCACAGAATTTCAAACTGGAATAATTAAACCGAACACAATTAACACAATACTGCGAAACGGAGAAGCAGCAAGCACTTCGCGAGTCAGTTCACTCAGTTTATTATGTTCATATATTAAATGCATGCGATAAAATAGTTTGAACTTCAAAAACTTTTCTAAGATAATGCATTCGTAATGGGCAATTCTGTTGAAAATTTCTTAGCTGACGGCTGAAGTTCCTAAAATTCTTTTGCTGTTTCGAGCTGAATAAGCTTTTGTTCGGTTCATTTCCTGTCTATGTACTTAGTGGGGTATATCGATGGATCCAATATTACTTATCTCTCCTTCGACCCTTTGATTTCCGAATATAATAACGTAAGCCTTAATATGGGACCAAAACTATTTGTATGTGGAATTTTACTGGCTCGTAAAACGATATGTTGTGCGGAAAAGGACCGTACAAAGATAAATACGGGGACTGCTTACTAAGGCTTCTAAAGATTAGCGAAGAGTTTGCGATACTTAGACATATCTTCATCAACAGAAATAGAAAAGTTATGATAGCCGCCGTGGGAGAGGATATATTTCCCGAAATTTACCTTGATATTTTTGCAGCAACATTTCAAAGTTGCTATGTCGTCTCCGGAATTCTCTGAATCATTTATCATCGACTCCATCAAGAAAACCGTCAGAACTCGCAGCTCTGACGGAAACTAAACCACGTATAAAATGTGCTTTTATCAAAATGTAATCTTGAAAATATGCAGCGAGAAGTGGAACATTTCAAATGTCGAGTTTTCAGCACATTTTTCATTCACCTATAGATATTGTTATTCGTATATTTGAACTTGCTTCCCGGCGCCACGTTTTCTACTTTAAATTTAAATTTACTTGTAACACCATAGACATGAACACTTTCTCGATTACATTTTTTAATATTATATTTTAGTTCTCTTAAATAAGGGATGTGATCATTTTTAATATGTTGCACAGCGCAATAATATGCTCGTTTGTCATCTGCTTCTACATTTCACGCACTAGTGACTTTCAAATTGCAGTTTGAGTGCAGATTTCTTTTCTTCTACAATACATTAGGTAAGGTTTTCATAATGTTGCTTTATGTACATTAAAATATTAAAGAACTTTTCTAGCTCTACAAGTGACTAAAACTTGTGTTCGAAACTTATAGCAAGTAGAGAACGAGTTTCACAATTTACGGAACACTAAAATTGTAAAGTGTGTAATATATAATAATTTATTGGGTCCTAATTTATTGGGTCGTGACTTCTCGAGAGTTGCTTGATGACGAGTTCAGTGGCGCAGTGGTGAAACACGCTGTTACGCTACTTTGACACCAACGCTCGTGGGTTCGAATCCCACACAGGACAAACATTTGTGTGCATGAACATGTCTGTTTGGCTTGGTCTCGGTATTTTCTATGTATAATAAGTATGTATTTACAAAAAATATATATATTTACGTATGTTTATCAGTTGTTTAGTACCCATAACACAAGCTTCGCTTACTTTGGGGCTAGATGGCGCTGTGTAATTTGTCCGACAATATTTATTATTTATTTATAGAGTTGGATTTTATTCATTAAGCTATTGTAGGATTTGCCATTTCCGCTGTGCTATGTCTTCTGTGTTATGCGATTATTTGTGGTATCGAAGCTGCTTATAAATACTTAATATACTTCGATCTCACAATAAGCAACTACTCGTCGTAAGAAAATACCTTCAATTATTAAGTATTTACACTTAACTTTCTGTATAACAGCCGGCGAGCGCTTTATACATTTAGTACTTAATTGCTACCTTATTTAGTCCAACTCACTTATTTTTTCGCAATTAAAATTAACCTAATACATGTTATCCTACCGAAACTATTAAAGATGTACAAAAGAGAGGTACAAAAGGCTGAAACAGGCTACATATACCCATTAATAGCCCTGGTGTAATTTAATCAACGCAGACATCTTTGGTACAAACACGTAGAACTGCGCTCATGAAAATTAATGCCGGCCGTGCAAACAGTCGTTTAGGCCAATAACCGGCCGAGAGATTATTTTCCCTGCAATTAGTTGGGTGCGGTCGTCGGGAACCCTGTTCTACACTTACTTATTCATTTATGTTATTTGCGTGGAAATTATTGATCGAAGTTGCCCGCCCTGCGATGGAATTTATGTTGTATTTCTATATAATTATTTTCTCTATTAATTATATTGTCTTATTTTAAGAGACAAATTATAATATAAGATAAATTTAAATCCGTCATGTTTAACTGCAAAATGTTTTACGTACATTTAATAAGGATTTTTGTTTCTATTTGCGTGTTATGAAAATTGAATAAAATATATTTAATGAAGATTGAGATAATAGAGAAGAAAAATAGAAGAAAATGCCTAAAAAGTAAACCCAATTTCATATAATCCACAAGTCAATTATTTTTTTAATTGATAACTTTTTAATCAAATTTTGGTTATTCACTAAAATACGTGGATTCCTTATACAAGAGTACTTTTGTAAAATAATTAAATGATAAACTATGCCGATATGCCGAAATAAGTTAATATAAAAGTCAGTAAATGAAACTTTTATATTTTTTTTATTACTCAAACCAAGCAGACGAGTATCTCTTCAATTTTGTTATTGATAAAGAATGTTTTACTAGATTTTAATCAGATCACCTCTTAATTCAATCATATTTAAACAATCTAATTGCTAAATATAATTGAGTTAGATAAGCTCGTTGCGGACTATAAGCTCGATCAAGTTTTAGTTCAGGAGCAATACCAAGGAGCCCAACTAACTAGTAAATTTCTACAGCTCAGTAACAGGTCACGCGCGGGTATTTATGTTCCAAAAAGCGGTTTAACTACAACAGCAATAAATGACTTAATGTCCACGCACTGTGCGGTAGCTGAAGTAACATCGTCCTATCTAAGAGTGTTCATAGTGAGTTGTTATTTTCAATATTCAGACCCAGTAGGTCTTCATTTACACCATCTGCGTAGAGTTTTACATGCGCTTTCTGGTCATAAAGTAGTTATAGGAGCAGACGTAAATGCATCATCGCCATTATGGTACGGTAAGCTGAGAGCAACCGATGCTGACAGACGCTCTGCTGTTGAAGAGTTCATTGCTGAAATGAATCTTCTTATTCACAATACCCCTGAAGCCCCACCTACATTTAGCAGCCCAATGGGCGAGTATTCTATTGACGTCACACTTTCTAGTGTAGACGTCCGAATAAAAAAAAAACTGGCGCGTTTTACCTGAGGCTTCTTGCAGTCATCACCGTCTGATAGTTTGTAACTTCTCCCGGTTGTTGACAACTTACACCCGCACCAGTATACTGGATTTCAATATAAAACTAAGAATGTCGATTGGGCAGCCTTTGCTTCTCTTTTCGCTTCTCGCGCCGGGGATTTCAAACGTGCTAAACTTGCAGTCACATAAAGTGTTCATGTCTGATACGTTCATATATTGCGCTGACGTTATATTGAGCCGGAAAGCTAAAGTAAATAAGAGACATAGTATTGTGTTCGCGATTGTTACACATTGAATTAAACAATTTTTAACGGAAGTATCGCGTGTTTTATTTATTTTGTTGTGAACCTGACGTTTCTCTCTTCCTGAAGACCACGGACGCTGCAAAGCGTTCAAAACGTCAGGTTCAACAAAATAAATAAAACACGCGATACTTCCGTTAAAAATTGTTTAATTCAATAAATAAAAGACGCTGTTACTGGTGGAATGATACGCTTGTCAGGTTGTGTAGGAGTCTCCGCTGTGCTCGACGTAAGGTTTCCAAATTAAGAAAACGTAAAATCGAAGGTGAACCATATCAAACAGCTCATAGTAACATGCGTATTGCTAGATCTCACTATCGCGCCGCCGTCGAAATATCGAAAGGTAATTTGTTAAAACGAATAGTAGAAAGATTAAATTTTGAGGGACCGTGGTCTTCCATGTATCACAAATTTAAGGCAAATAGGCGCATTGATCAGGCCCTTGTTTTTAATATTAAACTTGATAATACCCACACCGGTGTAGAGGAGACTACTGATGCACTTCTGCATGCTTTAATTCCGGATGACTGTAGTGATAATGATAGTGTCTACCAGGGCCGCGGTAGATCAATGCCCTGCCACTCAAATGCCAACCGTGGTATCAGTGGATGACTTTCTACATGTTATTAAAACATTACCAACAAATAAAGCTTCCGATAATGATAAAATTTCAAACAAAATGCTCAAGGAAGCTTGTAAAGTAGCTGGTGAACCTATTTTAAAGGTATTAAACCGGTATATTGTAGAAGGTAACTTTCCTGGCGTTTTGCGCGGTGGTATTATAAAGATAATACCAAAAAGCGGTCATAAGCAACCCGAAGATCCGAAGTCTTATCGCCCTATTACCCTACTGCCATCGTTGGGTAAACTACTTGAACGGTTAATTGTACCACGTTTGTTTCCCGGTGGGCCTCAATTTCATAAAGATCAATACGGCTTTACCATCGGCAAGTCTACTGTTGATGCGGCACTCGCAGTGCGTAAAATTGTGGAACTCTTGGATAGTAAATACATTGTAGGTATTTTCTTAGACATTTTAGGTGCCTTCGATAATGCTTTGTGGCCAATGTTGTTGCTGAAAAGGCGAGAGGTGGCCATAGCAACATATACTCCCTTATTCGATCGTACTTTTTCTATGGTACAATTAAATTAAAAATTGGCCATTATGCTGCCTCGAAGGTGCTTACGCAGGGATGTCCTCAGGGTTCGGTTTTGGGGCCGTATCTTTAGAATATCGGTTTTGATGACTTTCTTAGCCTACCCTTGCCAGAAGGGTGCTCGATAACTGGCTACGTCGATGACGGCCTCTTATTAATAAAAGCTAACTGCAGATCAAGTATAGAAAAACTAGCCAGAGCGTTGGTCTCATGTCAGATTGGGGTTATAGTAACCGTCTCGATTTCGCGCCCCGCAAAAGATATCAGCTGTTTACTCAAGGGAAATTTACAGGTTCTGTCGCGGTTACATTTCAATGGAGTATCAAATTCAAATAAAAGCTCGGTTTGTTACTTGGGATTATAACTTCACGCCAAATCCCTTGCGGGGTAGGCAGAGAGAACCGAGCGCCACGTGACTCGATCCTTACATACCTCACTCGCTTCTTTAACATTCATTGCTCTTCTCATGCACGCTCGCCGGTTTCTAGGGCTCTTGACATCACCTTCTGATAGAACACGACCAATTTGGTCATGGTAGGTAAGTCTTGGCCTTCCCCGGCTCCTACATCCTTCCACTTTTGCATAGTATATCTGCTTCGTCATTCTTTCATCTTGCATTCTTTCTACATGTCCGAACCATCGGAGCATGCCTCTTCTTATTTTGTTAAAATCCTACGCTTTCTTTCAGACCAACTCTGTTTCTAACATTATCATTGCGAATACGGTCTACAAGCCGTACGCCACAAATTTTGCGCAGCGCTCGCATTTCGACAGCGTTAATTCTACTTTCATGCTCTTTCTGCCATACTTGGGATTACTGTTAGACAAAGGTTTTATTTACATTGAACACATAAAATAGATTGGAGAAAAAGCCAAAAAGAACTTTTATGCGTTAACTCGAATTTCCAAGTGGATCATCCTGTTGCGCAATTTTTAACAGGACATGGAAACTTTAGGGTGAAGCTCTTTTCGTTTAGACTTGTGTCATTGCCTTTATGTGAGTGTGAAGACTTTTGAACGAAAGAGAAGTAAAGTCGAAGAATTAATGAGAAAATGGTTGCTTCTATTTTCTGCTAATCAGGACATCAGTATCACTAGGAGACCAAAAGTAAGACTGCAGATTGGTATGCCAACACTTGCTTGCCTAGAGTTATTAGATAGAAAAGCTATAAGTATCCCGGAGAATTGTCGCCATTCACCATGATAATGCGGTACATCATATTCTGTTAACGCGTCTGTCATATCTAAATCTCGCAATTTACGACCTAATGAAGAAAAACTTAAGGACACACGTTTTACTAGCACCATATCGGCGATGAATGTTACCTGCCAAACTATTGCTGACGATCTTAAACTGCTTTTTAATGTATTTCAGTTAAAGTTAGTAAAATATGTATATCCAATATGTCATGAAAAACATAAATGAATCATAAGTCTAATAGTGACTTAAGTATCAAAGGCTAAATCAATATCACAAATATTAACTCTTTTTTTTTTCGAATTTTGTTGTAACTAATTATCTGTGTTTTAAATCTAGATGCATTTATTCTAGGTTTTCAATTTAATGTGGCATAATTACCTCCGATTACGATACGAAATGGCCGCTGAAATACATATGGCGAATTAGGCCCTACCACGCAATGGCATACTTTATTGGTAAATAAATTATTATTTATTCTGGCCCCCTAATGTCACCATTGAATGCTGACTAAATGGAAAATCTGAATAAAAGTGGTAAAAGTCGTATAATATACGAGTACCTTACTAATAAGAATATATACACCTAGTACGGCAATAAGTTTTGTTACAAATGAATATGCATTTATTTCTTTATGAAGTAATAAAGCTTATATGTACATGTTTATGGAAGTCTCAGCAAAAAAAAAAAATAGATTTCATTCGAAATGGCCTACTTTGGCTTTGTTGCAGGTTTTAAATCTATCTGGCCACGAATCTATGTATAAAAATGAAGCTTTGTTACTATTTGATAAGACACCCCCCAATAAACCATGACAAACGCAGGATGATGACCACGTTGTATCTTTCCGACCACTTGGGCAGCTTCTTCAGAACTGTGTGCGTAAACTTTGTCATTTTGCTTGTAGTAGTGATCTTCAATCGTGAATTTTTTTTCATCAGTAAAGAGGATATTTCTTTGCCTTTCACCTGCGTATCGGGGCAGAAGGCATTTTGATCGACCCAAGTAAGTTTAATTAAAATAATAACTTACGACAAGAGACAATAAAGTAAATTATGCTAGAAAGCATAATTTATTGTCCTTATCATTATGCTCTCTACGGTACCTCAAAGACAATGTACCGTTATTAGGTACATTCTATATTAAGGACATTAAGAATAACAAACAAGAGGCTATTTCAAAACCTGAGGGTGCAGGCTTTTAGAGATTCAAGTTTGTAGTTTCTACCGTCTGGGTTACATATTATTACATGTGCGACGATTTGAACAAACATAATCTATACTCTTTTAGTCGTTCTTATTCCTAACTCCTGTCCCAACAAGTGGTTTATTCTGTATCTAGGGCGTCTTTGGAATTCTCTCCTAATTTATATTAAATATTGTCATTTTCTAAAATTAAGTTTGATTTTGAACTCTATTTTTATTTTTAATAAAAATGAAATTTTAGTAAATACTTAATTAAAATTTTTATTGTTGAATTATAATTCCTACATTTCTTATATCACGGGTTTATCCCGGTCATTTGATAGGCGTGCGAGGGGATTTGGATCTAACGCGTAGATGCCTCATTGAAAAGCTTGATGTAATGTTGTATACCCGCTGTGACCTGCTCCAGGGGATATCAATGTGACAATATACCCATGAACCAGGTCACGGGATGTATTGGGACTATTGCGAATGTGTTGGAAATTATTGGGTTATTAAAATGAGATCTGGAGGGATTATTGATACTGGGCTATTCAGAAGAGCGACAGAATAAATAAAAATAATTAATAATCATTATTTTTAATATATTTCGATAAAGTTTAGACATAGCTATTTTAGCAAGTATTTCCCAGTTTATTGACGCCATATGACTAGTCTGACAGTACTCTTACTGTTACATAGAAACTTTTCTTTTTTCAATTCTTTAATTATTTTGAATTTGGAACGCGTTTAATATGAGTATGTTATAATATTCTTTCAATTTCCTGTCGTTTTACCTATTTATTATCAAACTACAATATGCCATGGGGTGTTAAAGAAAATTGGATTGCAGTGATTGCCTTGCATAAAGTGCGTATAGAGACGGCGGTCATTTTCAAGACACTTCAAAAGATCGGTATCAGCCGTATGAACATAACCGTATGAGTATAGCGTACTATCGACAGATATGCCAACACTTCCTCTATTGAAGACCATAAAAGATCGGGGTGACCGCGTACTGTTAAAACTGCAGAGGCAGTTAATGCTGTTAAAACCAGAATTCGCTGAAACCCCATTAGGAAGCAAAAAATCTTATCGCGAGAAATGAAGATTCCCGCTAGGACTCTGTCGCGTATAATAAAAGAAGACCTGAAGCTAGGCACTTATCATTGATACACAGAATATGCCCTAAATTAATCATTACAGTCGAAGAGAGTGGATCGATCAAAAGGTCTTCTGTAATGTTTTGGTGGGAGGTATCTTATCAAGGTTCCATTTTCGTGAAAATGGAGCGAAGACATCAGTCATAGTATATCAACAGATTGTCTTGGATCGTGTTGAGAAACCTCTCAGCCATATACTTTTAAAAATGTACCGTGGACTTTCCAGGAGGGCTCTGCACATGGTCACAAGGCACGAACTACCCAAGCCTGGCTCGAAACCAATGTTCTATAATTTATAAGAGCTGGAGTCTGGCCGTCGTCTAGCCCAGACCTGAACCCCTTAGACAAATTATGGTCAGTTCTAGAGGACAAGGCCTGCTCAAACGACACGCCGACGTTGTGTCTCTTGAAATCTCTGGAGCAAGCAGTGGCTAAATATTCCATGGTAACAGTGCTTAAATCCATAGATTCGTGGTCAAGCACATTAAAGGCCTATATCATAGCCAAAGGTGGTCATTTGAATAGAATCATTTTTTATTTTTTGCTGAGACTTCCATAATATATGTACATATAAGTTTTATTAACATAACATTAAAAAATTGTAACAGAACTTAAGGCTTAACTAGGTATATCGTGATACTGTCGGTAAATGGCGCTAGTACTTACACAATTAAGATAGATCTAACACACACTAAAACTACACACTAATTATTAAAATTCATCAGATCTTCTTTTTCCTAGCATTATCCAATTCTTAGTCGAATAGAACTGATGGGGTCTGCCTAACCCAAGCCTTTGAAGAAGATCCTGATTTTTTATTGCGACTGCCGTCAGTTCTTCACAACCCAGAGGGAAAGTCAGACCAATCTTAGGTTAGGTCACACGTCTTATTCGAATTTCATGCTCGAGCCAGAATTCAAACCAAGGATCATCGGATAATAGGCCGGTACTCCATCCACTGGGTTATTACTGTTATTCTCCAATCACTAGATCATTCATTCAGACTAAAAATCGCGAAGAACTGGTATTTATAGAAACAAAAAATATCACGATTCTTCCTTTAGCAGCAGGGTAGTAAACGTTACCTTCAAAGCTATATTTAGCTGGTAATCAAAAAAACAACTTGTGATAAAACGAATCCAAACTCCACAGTCGAATTAATTTGGAAGGCTTTATTGTACAAAAAGGGTTATTTGACCTCGTAAAAATCACTGAAGCTGATGCCGGTGAGTATATTCTAAATTCCAGGAAAAGTTAGTAAGGGCTTTATTCAAGCGTATTGCATGAATAAAATACCAAACAGTAATGCTCACAATAATCCATAAATATGTAATGGCAAACAAATATTACGACTTATGAATAATATGAACAAATTATAGCAAATGAGCACGAAACTTCGGTTACTGACATAAATAAACAGAATACTCGTAATAGTGTAAACAACCATGAAAGTTTAAAATTATACCTACGTATACAAAGAAGGTTGATATTCGTAGTGGTTTTGAAGATATTAGATCGATGTGTCTCTTCATCGCTTTTGAGGTCTCACTTGTCACTGCTTAACGTGAGGTTTACATATTAAAAAGTAACTACTGTTTTTTGCCTTTATTATAATTTAGACTTCTTCATGAGTATGATATTCTTACAAGTCAAAATGTGTAACTGGTTATTTCGAATTTTTCAAGGTGCAACTGTTTGTGTACAGATTTTTGAATACCTACTTTTGTTAGATCCTGTTTTGGAATATAAGCCCGTACGGCTTCTGTACGAGTTGTTTTGAAAGATTGTACCGGTTCTAAGCTATATAAATATAATATATAATATATAAAGCCTGTCAATTCATACACATATACTCGTATTATTATCATATAATTATTCACATATATTAAAAATAAAATCGAAAGCCGCAGAAGTCGATTTTATTTGGATTGGGTATATGTGAATGAGCTGCCCTACATGGTGCAGAAAATGGCGGATATACACTGTTTGCCGATGACACTTCTTTAATTTTTAATGTTACTCACCTGTGCGAAAATATATAGTAAGACTAAGAGAGCCTATCTATCTATCTATAACATGGGCTCCAGGGAATCATTTAGAGAACTATTCAAAGAAATAGTTATCCTTACAGTTACCTCTCAGTACAATTGTGAGAACATAATGTATGGTCGTAAAAATATAGGATCGTATTCAAAATTTAGTGACAATCTTCGAAGCAGGTATAGATTGCGTATACAGGTACATCGGCTTGGTAAGACTAGAATAAATAGATCTCTTAGTATTGTCTTAGGTTTTCGCGATTGTTACACATTGAAATTAAACTATTTTTAACGGAAGTATCGCGTGTTTTATTTATTTTGTTGAAACCTGACGTTTCGAACGCTTTGCAGCGTCCGTGGTCGCAGGAAAGACTAAGGTGGTATTTGTCTTACATTAGTTATTCAATTATTACATCTACCGACATGGACAGGTTTCAACAAAATAAATAAAACACGCGATACTTCCGTTAAAAATAGTTTAATTTCAAATAGATCTCTTGTTGTAAATTGTATTCGATTCTCTAATAAATTACCTGAATCAGTTCTGTCCTTGCCTGATCTTTAATTGTATCAATTTATATCACTATATGTACATTCAAATATATTTATTGTAATATAAATTGATGATTTAGAAAAATACCTATATTGTCTTAAATATTAATTTATGTATATATATATATATGTATATATATATATATATATATATGTATATATATATATATATATATGTATATATATAATTGAAATTTAACTATCTCTTATCGTTAAGTCGTTGAGAAATTTGCCAATTTCTGATAACACTGTAGTACTATTGAACTGGTATGATGATGAACTTTTCTCAATAATTTACACTACCTTAATACTTTTGATAGGATTTAGTGAGGTCTTTGTGGCCTTTTTAGATTTAAACTACGAGTAAATCTATTAGTAGTTTGTAGATTCTAATACATACGTTAACATAGTAATTTCGTTACGATTTCTGTGAAGTGTAGATTGCATAAAGTTTGTAAAACTAGTAATAATTGTGGTACAGGTTATTAGGATTACTCGGTTCCCGTACTATAATTAATATTCCGTGGAATCGTCTAATAATGCTCTGTTCGTGAAAATGTACGGGGTGAAACTAAACAGTCAATGTTACTGAATGTTTGTGAAACATTTGTAAATTCACTATTAAAATAATTCAAGGAAAAATTGCTGGTAACAAGTGTATGGCTACTATCCTCATCTATTTTCATTAGTATTTGTTTTAGGTATGCTTGGCATTGACTCTCTAGAGTTGACGAGATATTTTGCATTACTATTGCATTACTCTTAGTATTCTGAATAGCAAAAGTAATTAAGCAAAACTGTCTGATGCGCTGCGCTCCTGCATATGTTACGCCTGATCGTTTCAGCATGCTGCGGATGTAGCCTTTGTTTGCCGTGACCGTGGCCTGGACTTTCACCGCAGGACATGCAGCTACGAGTACCTTTTCTGCACTGGCACTGCTCAATGCTCTGGTTACTTCTAATCAAAGTATTCATTATTCCATCTTAAGAAACTGAAATTGAATAAATATGTAGAACTTTTCACAAATAATGTTACGTTGAAATAATTAATAATCAACATCTATATATACAAACACATTGGTTATTAATAATTTGCTTAAATATTTGTATTCTGTTACTTTGACTGGCTTTTGACTATACACATTTTATCTTAATAACTGTAGGCGTGTATGCATAATAAATAAATGTGTGCGGAATCATGCGTCAGTATACATTAAAGATATTGCTAGTGATATTGTTGAACCGGAAGCCTGCAGCGATGTATGTAGATCTCAGAACAACACGAACAGAGGAAGATAACTAATTAGAAACTGGTACGTACTATGCAAACCAAGTGTAGACGGAACTTGAGGTAGTTAATACGGTTAGCTAATGGAATACAGAAATAGACGTACAACATATACATTTAATAATTATTTAGTTCAGAACCTACAAGATAGTATAAGTCTGATATTTCCAAAGTAATATCGTTGAAAATATAGTACAAAATGGAAAGTTGTGAAGTGTATACATTGAGAAAGGTCAAGAACTTTTTATCGTGACGTAGGCTTTAGCAATATCAGACAATATAAAAACAATAGATGCTCGCTAGCTACGCAATGGACAATCGTGAATAATCGTAAACAATCCAATATAACTAGTAAATAACAGCAAGCTGTGTAGGCAGAGCTGATATTTTTCAAATTTAAAAAATATTTTAATATTTTATTTTTAATTTTTTAATTTTTTTAAAATATATGGAACCCTGTACGACATCTAGCGACGAGTGCTGTTACTTTTTCTGTTGATGGGAGTGCAGTGCAGACTCTGCACTGCAGAGTGGCCGGCCATACGTTTTCCCATATGTTTTTTTTTCTAATTGGAACGATTTTGGACCGTTCTTCCTCACCAACGAACATTTAAATTTCAAATTAAAAGATACAAAACTATAATATGTTAGCTATTAGTGTGTCGATTTTGGAGTTTCTCACTATTACCGTCTAAACGCTAGCTGGATGACATCAGTCTACCCCAAACGACAATTTTGACGGTAATGTGGCTAAAATATAAAGAATTTAATTAGCTGAGTGATCTGTGATATCATTATTTCCAGGGTAAACAAATTTTCAAGAATATAATTATGTCAGATCCTTTTGAAATATTTCGGATGGTCGCGAAACTTTAACTGCATTTTTCTCAAAATCTTTCTGTTTCCAGCAAATCCAAAGCTATACTATGAAAATGCCCCAGAGTAGCTAGATTAACACGAACAATATTTACGTTTAGGCAATATTTCATCCCGGCAGTGGCGTCCATTTTTAATACCCTCTTCATAATCTGGATAAAGCACTGAACCAGACTCCGCTAAATAATGATTAGGGCCCGGCTCCATTAATCCTTTCTGTTGAAATTTTCATGCTCTATTTGAAGGGTTTAAATGGATTTCGCCTTTTGTTATAACAAGTATTCGGGCAGCCTTCAAATCTGTTGCGTTAATATTGTGCGAGCCAACCGCAGAGCCTTAGGTATGCCGTGAGAGATTATTATGCTCATATAGAATCATATGTGCGTTTTTATTTGGGTTTACCCGCATATTTTCTGTAATGGGGTCTTGTGTAATTTTACGATTATTGTTGTGTCCAGCTTTGGGTGTTTTGTTACTACCGTAGGAAGTAGCATTGTGGCATTAATTTGATTATGTGAATCAAAATAATAACACACGACACAGTGAACAAAAGGAACTGTAATAAAGATAATTACAACATTGTATTCTTATCATTAGGCAACAGACAAAGACATAAGAGCCTGCAGCGATTGGAGAGGATAACGTTTCCGGTGGTCATTGACTTGCGGAAAATAATAAACATGTATCTCGATTTAAATAGCGTAATAACAAAACACTATCTCTGTTAATCTTATTCCCCTTCGACAACTTTCTTGTTGTCAGAGTGCAAGTGTCTAAAATAATTAAGTCACTTAGAAAAAGATGTACATTTATTGTCACTGTAATACATTTCCATGTGTGTATTTTATATTCGTAATTCATATGTATCTTTTAGTAGAGAATCTGCAATCTGTTTTTGTCAGGCCACCGATACAACAATAACTAAACAGTATTTTGCATTCCAAGAAAATGACTGGGCTGCGATGGAAATATAAGATACTGTATTAAATGATTATAATGATACAAAACAAACTGGCAAGAGAACGTGAATCCTTTGTAAGCATATCGGCCGAGCTGACAGGCGGTTGAAGTGCAAAACGGTTCGCAGTGTAAGCAAAGTCAGACACAATTAATATCACGTGGAATTCTTAGGTAAGATGTAAATTTGTACGAAAAACAAAATTAGTAAAAATTCAATGAAAGAATGAATGAAAAAAAGAGTTACGAAAGAAGTGTAAGACGGGCAAGAGTGAATGGAGATATCGGTAGGGGCCACCCTAGACGCACACATATACGAGTATATTAAATTTTTGATGTGTTACATATGAGGTTGATAAGGGTAGATCTCTGCTTACCCCAATGTATATATGTATATGTATAGTTATTACTATTATATCACCTATTTGGCGTATGTGTTACATATTTTTTTTATATACTCGTATAAGTTCAGCATAGTGCCTCCGCTTTGCCTGATGGTAAGCGAAAGAGGAGCCCAAATCGCAACTGCAACTGACAAAAGACTACACAGTGTCCTGTCAGCTGACGCTGCCATGGTGACCCGCAAGATGCTTCGTTTGAAGGATCCTATATTGTAGGAAGGAGAGAACACATGTGTAGGCAAGGCGTTCCAATTTTTAATGGTACGACAAAGATAGGAGTTGCCGAACTTTTTGGTACGCGAAGAAATATTCTCGACAGTGGAATAATGACATCGCAAGCCTGAACGTGTGGTTCTATGACGGATGGGAGAGGGTGGGATAAGGGAAAACAGTTGTTCAGAGCACTCGCCATATGTATGTGGTGTAGGGAACCCTAGGGATTGGCGAGCGCATATAAAAAAAGAGATAGAATGTTCAAGAAGCGAGTGAGGTGTGTAAGGACAGAGCCATGTGGCACTCGGTTCTCTCTGCCTACGCGCAACGGATTCCGCGTGAAGTTATAGACAGATATACTATGCTGATTATATATATATATTCTAAGCACACATTCATGATATATAGCATAGCGTTAGTAAAAAATTCGAATTGAATATTACAGAAAGATGAGGTAAATGAAATGGAAAATATAATATGTATATATAAAATTATGAAAAAATACCTTAATGTAGGTAATACTTTTTATTAAGAATAGTAATTTCGAAAATGGTAGATACCTACTTTTGAAGAATACCAATATAGTATCAAAAAATAATCGAGGATGGCGTTAAAAGCATACCGCACTGTTACTGGACTTAGGACAAGTTCACATACATTTGACGAGCTCGGTGGCGCAGTGGTTAATAATACGACTTTGTCACCGACGCTCGTCGGTTCGATTTTCACAAAGGATAACCATTTGCGTACATAAACATCTCTGTTTGTCTTATTACGGGGGTTTTGAGACCTCACAAAAAAAAACCGCAGCCTCCTGCGTGTGAGTGAGGTCATCAGAGGTGGCATCGCGCGAGTGATACTTAATGTATTACAAGCGTTCATAGGCTACGGCAACGGCTTCACATCAGGTGGACGGTATGTTTGTATGTCTCCCGACGTTGTATAAAAAAACTTAGAATTTATAAATACTTAGGAGCTGTTTTGAGCGCCCTAGGTCAAAAGAGTCGGGTAATTATATTTATTTTTGTTTATGGTACAAGAATATTGATTTATTTGTTACAAAGTCTGTCAAAGTATAGACCGCTAATGAACTGATAATGATAAATCAAGTTTAATATAAAAGATTAAACTTATTTATTTGCAATCTTAGAAATCCAGCGTTTTGGCATAAGCAACTTGTTTCTGCTTGTAATATTTTAACTGAATTTTGATAACTACTTTATATTTTTACATGCATACATTTTGTTTACATAAATATATATAGAGATATAAGGATTTTTATTTCTTTGATCATTTACCCAAATGATACCCTAGGACTTTTTTTTATAAAAACATTGGATGGCTCTCATTCATAATATTAAAATTGTTTCAATGTTAGCCGCTTCTCCCACTTTCACACAATGCCGTGAAAGTAGCTGAAATATACTAGGCGGCATCTAAGACATAACCCTCTAAGGTAATGTTGGTTAATAACTTACCATCTTCGTAAAAGTACAAAGACAAAACCCTGGTTAGGCTGTTTCTTATCTTCCCCAATTTTATCAAAGCTTAGTTTGCTATTCGAGTTGCTCCACGTGCATCTAATTTAGACTGGCTCTCTACTACGACATTTCGCGAATACTGCAATCTTACACTACTTTAAAATGAGTCAATGATTTCCAATCGAAAACATATAATATCAAACCCAGAGCCATGTGAACGTACCTTTACCTTATCGCCCTGCATGCGATGCACTGCGTCCCACCTGCATTTGCCGCGATGCACTTTACATTTAAATTTCTCCCCTCTCGCACTAAAATTTGCTCACCGCGGAGATGGTTTCATTTTCATAATTATTTTTGGAATTGTGCGAAATATTATTAAAGTGGAAAGCTTTTTAATTTTAAAGTAACATTGCTGTGTTCTAAATATTCATCAAATTTGTATGTTTGTATGTATATCTTCACGCCAAATCCCTTGCGGGGTAGGCAGAGAGAACCGAGCGCCATAAGACGCGGTTCTTACATACTTCACTCGCTTCTGTGACATTCATAGCTCTCTTCATGCACGCTCGCCGGTTCCTGGGGCTCCTGACATCACCTTCTGATAAAACACGACCAATTTGGTCATGGTAGGTTAGTCTTAATATTCATCAAATTTCACCTTTTAATATATAATTAACCTGAAGTTAACGTTAACTTATAGACTCAGATTGAATAAAAAATCGAATTTTATCTTTCAGACAAATGTTGTGTTGTTTGTACCATACCAATAAGTGGAGCATCCAGTTTGTTAACAAAGACTATGGAAGTTCATGTCGTAACACAGGTTCACCGGGAGTACGTATCCAGTGTGCTTCTATACTATGATAATTGATTTCCTGATTATGTCTGAATAGCTATCGAGCGAAATAACGCCACCAAAACGACATCAAAGACAGCTCTCCTTAGACTTGGAAGTAATATCGAACGTAAACGTAGACTCATCAACATTTCGCATAAATTACATTCAAATAGAGTTTCTTCAGTCGAACTGAAAATATATGTATCCGTACATGTCTTCTCACTCACTTCTCAAGGTCACTCAGGGTGCTATGGAAAGAACTGTGCTCAGGGGCAGAGGTGAGGATATCTGCAGTAGAACTAAGGTAACCGACATAGCTCAATGGATAAGCAAGCTGAAGTAGCAGTGTGCCGGCCTCATAGTTCGTAGAACGAACAATCGCTGGGAAAGAAAGATTGTCGAATGGTGCCTCATATGGGTATACGCAGTGTAGGACGAACCCCCACTAGATGACGACTTTAAGACGTTTATAGGGGGTCGGATGCAGGTGGCACAGGATCGAGACGAAGGGTATTCTAGAGGAGAAACCTATGTTCCGCAATGGACAAATACGGGCTGAAATGATTTATTTATTTATTTATTCATACATACACAATATTGAACATCACAAAATTAAAAAATGCAATGCTTTCAACAGTGTTCAAATAAAGAAACGAAAAGAAAAAAAAAATACATATCATTAATTCATAATTCTCAGCGAACTTTGTAGCTTCTATATGAAATTCACTCCTAGAGCAACTAAATACATCAAATGTTGGGTTTTTTATTAACATTTCATTAAGGAGGCGCAGCGCTCTAGTCAATGGAGCGTGACTCACCGCTGTCGTCCTCGTACCCGGCAGGCCAACAACTTGTGGGATCGCGCTCTAATATAGTACTCTAATATAGTAGTAATACAATCTGCTCCAACACTGCTGGGTTGTGTGTGAATCCCCTGACAGGGCCGAACACAAATTCCATCAGTGCGACGGTCTGCCTCACTTCTAGAGAATTGTATCCGGTCATACCCAGTAGGAAAGCACTGGGATACACGGCTGGGAACCCGACATAATACCCATAATGCTTATGGTACAACCACCTTATGAACTTCTTATGAAGTTTATCGACCATTGAAACGTATTTGGCTTCAATAGGGTTCCACACTACTGCGTTAAACTCTAACTTGCTTCGTACGTATGCATTATATATTAGCTTTATACGCGTAGCTATAATGCAGTCGAGATGACTCGCCTGTCGCAGCACAAACCCTAACGCTCTGTAGGCACTTTTACAAACATTATCGATGTGATTGCGAAATGTAAGGTCACTGCTAATTACGATGCCTAAGTCAGTTATTGACGATACTCGTTTCACACAGTCGCGACCAACATGATAGTCAGCTATGTGGGTACTTGGTGACCCACTGTATGAAACAAGGAAGCATTTGTCTATATTAAAATGCAGGTCATTGTTTACACTCCACCGGACAACATTATCAATGTCACGTTGGAGATGATGAGGTCTTCACATCAAGTTGCGTGCGTATTGCGGGGTAGGCAGAAATAACCGAGCGCGACATGACTCTGTCCTTACACGCCTCACTGGGTTCTTCATCATTCATAGCCCTTCTAATGCACACTCGCCGATGTCTAGGATGAGTGTTGGTAGGTGAGAGAGAGGCTTCCTCGTCTCCTATATTCTTCCATTTTCGTATAGGTATATTTGTTTCGTAATTGTTTCCTCCAGCATTATTTCTACATGATCGAATCAACGAGACAATGTCTTTTATCCTTATTTCAACGTCGATATTCTCTTACATCATTGTGAACGCAGTATACAAGCGTTATATTATGTTTCCACTCCAAAGTGTTTCATTATACGGGCACAACAAGTTCCTTTGACCTCCAAACTGCCATCGCAGGAACGTGTTGATATTGTTGATGTTCATAATTGAATGTAGCTGAAGTTTCTCTACAACAAAGTATCTTAATGTTTTGGCAATGGAGGCGTGTTCTGGGATTGTCTATCGGCGAATAGTTTACGGTAAACATATAGACTTCAGTCTCGATGGTGGTTTTATTGACTTAAAAAAGGATTGACTATACGTTTTTTCTGTACGTTACTAGTAACTTTGCCAATAGCGAAGATAATTCTATTGTTTATTAAGAAGGTCTTAACAGCCGAGTAGACCGTTATAAAATTGAGTTTATCGATGTCTGTTTTGAGGCCTTTTAAAACTTTGTGTGTTAAAGTTTGTGGTATAATTTGAACTGTGGTAGGAACGAAGGGTGATCAAGCACAACTGCTCAATGTCGAGGTTCGACACGGAGTGAATCAGGAATATTCTTGTTTATACTGAGCGTGTAGCTCTTCATTGTGGCGTCACCGGATTAGTCAAGCGTGAACCGCCACGGTCTGAAGATAAAACAAAAGCAGTAAACCCAAGAGCTCCCGAGGGGTGTAGGGTCTCGGCTTTAGACATTGTGTGAATATAAGGACATGCGATTTCCATGCCTGAAAGGCCTACTACGAGCAGCGCCTAGTTACCCGGGTTAATCAGTACATGGTGCATCGCGCTGAAGACCTGTCTCCTTACACTCGGATCCGCCGAGTGTAGTGTCGATGGGGGAATGATGGGACAAGTCGAAAATGTAAAGAGCAATCGCAATAGTAACGCGATCGTCGAGACGAAAGAGTGTATATTCTTCTTCTTCTTCACCTTCTTCCATTCCCTAACCCATAAGGATAGGCGGGTTTTTTTTTTATACAACGTCAGGAGGCATTCAAGCATACGGCCCACCTGATGTAAAGCCGTTACAGTAGCCTATTAACACTTGTAATATAGTAGCAT
Source organism: Pyralis farinalis (assembly GCA_947507595.1). NCBI lineage: Eukaryota > Metazoa > Arthropoda > Insecta > Lepidoptera > Pyralidae > Pyralis > Pyralis farinalis. The sequence goes on from OX382264.1 coordinate 2,209,069, forward strand.
TGGTACGATGCCTCCTCTGCTGCTTACACAGCAACTCCTTAGGAGCTTATTGGTGACCCCACTCACACTCAGGTACACAACAACCCTCTAGGGAGTTGTTATTTGGCTGCGGTTTTCTGTGAGGTGGAGGTACTTCCCCAGACGGGCTGGTTTGATGCGCCCTACCTCTCTTTAAAGACCAGACCAAGACAAACAGATATGTTCATGCACACAGATGTTCGTCTTGTATGGGAATCGAAGCCACGAGCGTTGGTGTAAAAGTCGCGTCATTCACGACTGAGCCACCGAGCTCGTCTAGCTACCTAAGCCAAATGATTTGGCGAGTATACAATTTTCTACATGGGGCGATTGCCGTTAGACCGTCACAACGCAGAGAGAAAACTATTATAGGTCTATCTATCTAGGTTATCTATATATCTACGAGTATTTTAGGTTAGTTCACACGTCTTTTGAAATATAATTTCTTGGACGTGTCTTCTTTACAATATTTTCGTTCGCCGCCGAGCGAGCGATTAATATGTACATACATAAACCCGAAAACACAAATTGAAATTTTGAATTGAAATTTAAAAATCGGCCAAGTGCGAGTCGGACTCGCGCACGAAGGGTTCCGTACCATTATCTATAAAAACGGCAAAAAAATCACGTTTGTTGTATGGGAGACCCCCTTAAATATTTGTTTTATTTTAATTTAATTATTTGTTCTTAAAGTGAATATATAACTAAATATTCTGTGAATGTTTCAAGCGTCTACCTGTTGACGTTATCAATATCGAGCAAAAATGAGCAAAAAAATCACGTTTGTTGTATGGGAGCCCCCTTAAATATTTATTTTATTCTATTTTTTAGTATTTGTTTTATAGCGGCTACAGAAATACATCATCTGTGAAAATTTCAACTGTCTAACTATCACGGTTCATGAGATGCAGCCTGGTGACAGACGGACGGACGGACAGCGGAGCCTCAGTAATAGGGTTCCGTTTTACCCTTTGGGTACGGAACCCTAAAAAGTGGTGCATGGCCCCGCTAGGATTCAAACCGGTGACCAATTGTTCAATGAGCCGGTTCCTTATCCACTGGGCTATCACGGCCCGATCGAAGTGTATATGGAATTAAGAAATAACAAGTCACTTATTTATAGTATAATTAATATAAATAACCATTAAAGTTCTATCTGTGAGGACCTGTAATTGGCTTCATTAGCGACTAATATTGTTACTTATTGTGTCACCTGTAACTGTTGGTCTATCTATCTATAACTTCACGCTAAATCCCTTGCGGGGTAGGCAGAGAGAACCGAGCGCCACGTGGCTCGATCTTTACATATCTCACTCGCTTCTTTAACATTCATTGCTCTTCTCACGCAAGCTCGCCGGTTTCTAGGGCTCCTGATATCACCTTCTGATAGAACACGACCAATTTGATCGTGGTAGGTAAGTCTTGGCCTTCCTCGGCTCCTACATCCAACCACTTTTGCATTGTATATCTGCTTCGTCATTCTTTCATCCTACATTCTTTCTACATGCCCGAACCAACGGAGGAACATGCCTCTTCTTATTTTAACACCGACGCTCTCTTTCACACCAACTCTGTTTCTAACATCATCATTGCGAATACGGTCTACAAGCCTTACGCCACAAATTTTGCGCAGCGCTCGCATTTCGACCGCGTTTATTCTACATTCATGCTCTTTCTGCCATACCCAGTAATATATAACATAGCTGTTCGTCTTCCTAGCAATAAATAAATAAATACACAATATTACCTAACTACCCACCTAAGTGTATCTTAACCTTTGATATCTCCAACACTTAAATAAGTATTTGTTTATGATAATTTAAATATTATTTCGCTTTTCAACTATATAGACACAATAGATCAAAGGGTATCGTGCTTAAAACTTAACGGCCTTTTTTATATAACGTAGGCAGGCATACAAGCATACGGCCCACCTGATGTAAAGCGGTTAGCGGCCTATGAACACTTGCAATATATTAAGTATCACTCGCGCGATGACACCTTTGCTGTTAACACGATTACTCCTCAGGCGCTTATTGGTGACCTCACTCACACGCAGGAACACAGCAACCCCAGAGAGTTGTTATTTGACTGCGGTGTTCTGTGAGGTGGAGGTACTTCCCCAGACCTAGACCAAATACCTTACCCTACCTTATCCTACTCTATGGATTAGAATTAAGGATGGATTTTTTTTCGAACCCTCCATATATCATAGTGATTCTAACGATATCGCGCACATCTAAATCGGTTCAGGCATTTAGAAAACATTTGTGTGTCTGTTTGTGTTAGTAGTAGTAGTAGTTTTAAAAATACCAACGGGCTTTTTTTGATGCGTTTTTAGAAATACCAATACAAACAGACATGTTCATGAACACAAATGTTTATCCTTTGTGGAAATCGCACCCACGAGGGTTGGTGCCAAAGTAACGTAACAGCGCGTTTCACCACTGCATCACCAAACTTGTCTTGTTTTGAGGGTATGTAAGTTTTAGAATTTATTTGATGCGCCATACCTCTCTTAAGACGGCGCATTAAAGCAGTCCGTCTGGAGAAATACCTCCACCTCACTGAAAACTGCAGCCAAATAGAGGGTTGTTGTGTACCTGCGTGTCAGTGAGGTCACCAGTAATCTCCTAAGGAGATACTGTGTTAGCAGCAGAGGTGGCTTCGCGCTAGTGATGCTCAATTTTTTTTAGCAGCGTTTATAGCCTCTGTACCTCTCGACGTTAAAAAAGCGCCTTTTACGAGGCAGTCGTTATAAAACGTGCGACTTAGATGTCTTGAACAATATTCTCTGTTATCGTATGTTCACCAAATGTATCATTACCGAGATTCCTCCACCACCTCCACCACCCTCGCCGCCGTGAATGCACGCCACCAAAACAAGAATGCGGACTACCCCCTCACAAAGGCCCGCACAGTGGACCGGCCTGCCAGGAATTCGGGCCATCGGAGTTTGAATTATGTTCCAGACGCTTTGCGGCGGTATTGTGAACTCAACACTCCGAAATATCCACGTCGAAATTGTATCGTGTCGTCGGCCGCAGTGTTTTATGTTGTTTATGAAGTATTTGTTGATGTCGGCCAGTTGTCAAAGGCTGTGAGAATGTTGTGTTGAATACCTATTGTTACCGTTCGGCGTTGATTGTATTTCCATGCAACGTCGCTAGTTAAAACAATACTGCCTGTGTATTGTAAAGTGGTTGCCTATGAACGCTTGAAATAAAAAGAGTGTCGCTCGCAACTCTTATATTCATTTAATCACATAAGATTTGTTACATAAATGGAACACATTGCAGGTCATGTAAGGTGGTAATATTTTATGTTAACAATGATGTCACAGTACAATAAATAATTATAGTATTGAAATTACATTAAATTAACAATAAGCACAAACAAATGACGCAATAATAATAACATAATACAATTAATTTAAAGTTTACAACCCTAATAAATTTAAAGTTTGTCTCTAAAATATTCTTTGATATTTTAATAGGCTTTCACGATTAGCAACTTTAATTAAAAAGTAGTTTTGAACATAAAGGTTCTATTTATTATTATTGAGATCACCTTTCAAAACCCAATATTTCGATATCTCTATAGGTGCGGAACATTTCTTCAGGCTGTACAATATCGAGTACATAATCAGCCATATTGATTTTATTATGACGTCATATAGCCTATGTTACTACGGATATCGTAAGACATCTAACTCGTACATCTGAATCTGTTAAAGCGTTTAGTAATAGCGCAATAAAGAAACGTTCATACATGAACCCTGAAAACAGCACTTAATTTTAGGAGAGGCATGTAAAGAGATAGTGAAATAAAAGCGCAGGAAGTAGTTTAGATCACATTGTCTGTGAATTTTCCACGGTCTTTAACCGGATGCCAGTCGACTCGCAGCCGAATATCAAAAATATGGTCGTATTTTCTAAGACCAAACATCCACCAGTCTATCCAAATCAAACAGTTGTTACGCCGACTGCTTTTTTTCATGATTTCCATTTATCAAAGGAACGCTATGATATAAAGACGTTTTTGTTCTCTGTTACCAACATATATTTTCTTTGCATTTTATTTTGACGTTTACCTATGCCGAGTACAAATCAAAGGACATGTTGATACACGTTCTATCTTAGTTTAATGTAGGGAGCAGTTAGTTTTGTGTTCGCTGGTCCGTTTCTGATCACACGTCATTACTAACTCAGAATATGTTATATGAATGAATATGTTATGACGAAACATCAAAGAGGGAATATTTATAATAAATCTTGCCTTAGAAATGATATTGAACATTAAGAACTCTAAATGTTATATAGCAATTGAAGATAACGTATTAGCTTGTGAATGTTTTTGCTTGCTTCACGTCGTGTGAAATGTAAGGGTGAGGTTGGGTATTTTGTTCAAATGTTATGTTACAAATTTGTTCATGTGTAATTTGAATGATATAATTATTTTATAGACGTAATTCGAATTTTAAGGATTTATTTTCGTAATAGTCATGACGCTTGTTGTAGTGCTTGCGATGACAATGATCAGTCATTTCTGTAAGAGCAAACATCCTTACATCCTCGGAAACATCGGCTGTTATAGCCTTGAACACAAAATTGCAATTCCTTAGTGTCGCTTTTCATGGTTGTGCGACACTAGTGCCGCAAGGCTGCGTTTGGAATTGAAATTCTACAAGGCAAACAGCCTCGCGTACGCTTAGAGCCTTATAGAATACCAAATAAAAAGCCGTGATCGAGGTAGACGATGTCAAAGCTGTGACATCTGTGATCACAGCGACGCACACAGCCATTACGAGTCGCTTAGAGAATTGCATGGCAGATCGCCACTCTCGGCTTAGTTATTAAGGTACATATTGTACTAGGTTTTTGATAATATAAGTAGTATTGTCCTAGGTTTTCGCGATTGTTACACATTGAATTAAACAATTTTTAACGGAAATATCGCGTCTTTTATTTATTTTGTTGAACTTGACGTTTCGAACGCTTTGCAGCATCCGTGGTCGCAGGAAGAGTAAGGTGATATTTATCTTATATAAGTTATTCAATTATTACATCTACCGACATGGATGGATTAATTATATATGTTCCGATTCACACAAAAATCGCTCACAGTGTCCGAACGCTTTTTAGTAGAACTCTGGGTTTGTTACTTGATTATTTTATTGACTGGATCATAAGCAGGTGATACTTGCCAACCATCTTCTCTATTGAAATTGGGGTGTTTTCTTATTTCAATAGCCTCGCGCAACTTTCTCGGCATGTAGCGATTCTCCTTGGCGAGGATTTGTGGTTTATCGAACCCACCCATACAGACAAATATCTCAATGGTAACTCATACTACCATCAATGTCAGTTAGCGCGCTGCCTCTCTTAAAACATAAACAGTCATGTTCATGGACACAAATGTTTGCCTTGTGTGGGAATCGAATCCACGAGCGTTGGTGTCAAAGTCGCGTCATTCACGACTGAGCCACCGAGTTCGTCAAATACCAGTAGATCCCTGAAGAATTGCTGTATTAACACCGAAGGTAGTTACGAGCAAGTACTACTATAAATCATTCATTACATGCACATTTTAACCACTTCATATTAGGCGGGCTCTATGTTTGTTTTCCTCCCGACTCTATATAAAAACATTTGTGTTACACCAGCTGACATATACGTGCTTAATGTAATTATTTATAAGCTTTATTTCCACACACTCGCAAGTAGTGGGGGCGGTAAATTAATTAAAAATACTCCGTGTAAGGTAAAACGCTGCGTCACGTGATTGACGTGGACTCGCGGGACGCAGCAGGGCGATGCGGGGAGGCGAGCGGAACGTCGCGGGCCGTCGCGGGGAGGCGAGAGGGACGTTTGATTAATTCGTTTAATTAAAAGCGGGGAGATCGCTGAATATATGCTCTCGTATTTAGAATAAAAATTATTCGCCTCGAAATTTTCCAGCGAACGCTCCGGTTCTCAATATAATTAATGGGAGAACTATTATTTCGTGGAAATTTTGTTTTTGTGCGAAAGTTACAAGTCACCCGGCGATATTGGGGTTTTGTTTAACCCCTGTTTATCCAACCAGCTCGTTACGTTTGTAGGTTTTCACACCAACCCTTTCTCATCCCACTGAGGGGATACGGGTCTTTATTCGTCCGAAGGAGTTAAGAGCATGCTTCGCCACGCTGCTCAACTGTGAATTGATGAAAGCTAGTATTTTCAAGTCACCCGATGATCACTGATTTAGCTCAATGATTGCTATCTGTCGACATCAGCCAAGACCGATTGTGTTTCGTCTTTAAAATGACTACGGTTAATGACTTGTTAAAGGTTGTATCAAGCGTTTAATATTTTCGGACAATAAGTCTAAATTTGTTCGTCTTTTTCAGTCAAAAACCAGTCTTTAATTAAAATTCGAAGTCATAGTCATCGTCGTCTGTCAACGTACAGGCGGCCAGGGTCGACACTCCGTGCAGTCTGCGACAGATCGCTTGACATGCCCTCCAAAACACGTAAAAGCAGCTCCAAGATATAAACCTATTCATATATAAGCTGCAGTTTTGCACAACTACGCCATTGAGCTCCACATCCGTAGATTAATAAATTGTAATAAGCACTTATACTCGTATTTAACCATTCGGATACTCTAAGCAAAGGCTAGCTGGAAGAGATTAAGGGTGTTAATGTTTTATTTTATTCTAATAGTAAGCAAATATTAGTTTGATAGTAAGCATTTACCGTAGCGTACGGAAATGTTTTGCCTACTTGTACAAACTATGTTACTTTTATACGTTTATGTTAATCATAGAAAATGTAATAAAGCTTTGCAATGCTAGTTTTAAAAAATGGTATTAGAATTATCCCTAAAGATGTACGTTTTGAGAATGTATCTTTGCTCAGTTCAATAGCCATTTAAACCAGAGTTCTTTCGCTCTTTATTATATAAATACCTTAGTTTATACACTGTCGGAAGACATGTAAGCATGCGACCCACCTGAGTAAAGTGGACACAATTTTTTTCATAATACATAATTCATAAAAAAGTATTTTTTGATTGATGCGTGCACAATGGGCACACAATATCTCCAGCGACTATCTGTTTTACGCCAAGGCCCTGGTGGGATAGGCAGAGACAAGAGAGGTTTTACGAGAAGATGGCTATTCAAGTGAAGCTCAACTGCCGTGCACCACGGTTTATCAGATATCTAACACTATTGGGACCTAAATTGTGAGTTGTTACCTAACACATCGATTACAATAATATAGATTGCCGAACCGGAAATTGGTCTGGATGTTTAAAAAAATGCAATATCGAATTGACGATTTGAAAAGAGGGCTATAGTTTCTTTCGCCATTTTTTCATCGCTAATGGACATTTCCGAAATGCTAGCATATTAAAAAAAGAACAAAAATAGCTAAGGGAATTGAAAAGATCGTACTTTAAAAATGTATAAACGCCGCTACGCTTATTTGACACCAACGCTCGTGGATTCGATTTCCACACAGGACAAATATTTGTGTACATGGACATGTCTGTTTGTCTTGGTATGGGTGTTTTTAATAGAGACAGGATGCATCAAACCAGCCCGTCTGGTGAAGTACCTCCACCTTACAGAAAACCGCAGCCAAATAACTCCCTGGAGCTGGAGGGTTGTTGTGTTCCTTGGTGTGAGTGAGGTCGCCAAAAAACTCCTAGTCAGTTGCTGTGTAAACAGCAGAGGTGGCATCGCGCGAGTGACACTTAATGAGTCACAAACGTTCATAGGCTACGGTAACCGTTTTACATCAGGTGCACTGTATGCTTGTATGCCTCCCGACGTTGTATAAAAAATATGTAAGACATGTCTAAGAGAACGCGAAGGCCCAATGGCAAATGTATGTTGATCTCGCTCATGGCTGGGTTTTCTAATGTGCGTGTCAGGATCACAGAGCCCTAAATTGAAGGGAATTATGTGAAAACATGTCCACAGGCGCCGGTTGTCGCCGCTCGCCCGCGACGTCGCGCGAGTTCCTGGAGGAAATAGAATTTTGTGCGAGCGTCGTGGCGTTGACAACACAGTGTGACGGGATCGACTTCCGTTGATAACATGGTCCATTTGCCGTTTTTTTTAATGTTAAATGTATGAGGTAGGCATTAAGAATGTATGTTGCTTTTTTATATACGACGTCGGCACGCATACAAGCAGCCCACCTGATGTAATCCGGTTACCGTAGCCTTATGAAGGCTTAAAATACAGTATTACTCGTGCGATGCCACCTCTGCTGCTAATACAGCAATTCCTTAAGGAGCTTACTTACTTACTAGTGATTTTATTACACGTAAGAACACAACATCACTCTAGGGAGTTGTTATTTAGCTGCAGTTTTCTGTGAGGTGGAGGTACTTCCCCAGACGGAGAAATTTGATACGTCCTGCCTCTCTTAAAAAATGTATATTGTACGACTAGCGACGTTCCTTTTAATTGCATTTATTGGTATAAATATTGTACACACAGCAACACCTCAACGCTTGACCTGCTAAAAAGCTTGACTGTTTGATACTTGTACCGGTCTTATGAGCAAAAATGGTATGTATAAAAGATAGAAAGATATATAGCATATAAGATAATATATATATATGTCGTATCCGGTCATGACAGGGGCGTAGCTACCGCCGTATTTGCCGTATCAATTATACGGGGCCCCCGGGCCACGGGGGCCCCCAAAGTGTGTAAGGAAAAAGAATAAAAACTTTCTAATTTATTTTATTTTACAAATGACAAAATTCTATAAAGCAATTCCTTTTTTTCCCGCCTTAAGCGTGCGTTCAAAAGTTGGCAACACTACATCGTTATGGCGGGCTGCGGGACTTCCACGTTTTACTTACTTCATCTTCAACTCAGCGGGGAATCCCCGGGAATCCTTCATCGATATCGCGATGTACGTGTACGTTGTTGTACTTTGCATTGGATGTTAAACCACGGAGTGCAGTGCACTGTTTATTTACGCGCTTTATATAAATGTGCATTACATTGTAATTCAGTACAAACAATATTGTTCTTCTGGTTTAGCAGTATTAGTAGCGATTTGTAAAAGAAATGAGTGAAAGGAAAAGAGATTATCCCAGCGGCGCTGAGAAAAGAAAAATTAAACAGAAAAGGGACGAGGTTATAAAAAAAGTGCCCAAAATTTCTTCATTTTTTCAGAGACAAGATACTGTGAGTGATTTAGATTGGAAAGGTAAGACTACACTACTACCCAACCCATTTATTAGGGGCCCGTAGTGATAAACAAGGAAATCTTTTAATTTCGGTCTGTCCATCTGTCCGTCACAAAAAGTTGTCTCCCCCCTCGATTTTCACAATTATACTGTTTTTAGGGTTCCGTGCCTTGATTAAAAAAAAACAAAATTCTAACTTATCTATATGATCGATTTGTTTTGTTGTTTGTCTATCAGTCCGTATCGTATCGTTAATTGCGTGTTGAGAACTTCAGATGTGCAGACTCGCTTTCGGGTTCTCGTTTTGTATGGCCACTACACTACGCGCTGCGTTTAAATAGCACGCAGGTGTATAGTAATGCACGGACGGGCTGCAGGTGATTTTGTATCTACTAATAGGTACGAGCACAATCCGCGTAGAGTCTGTGTGCGTCTGAACTGAACACTCTCTAACTGTGACCCTTAGTAACGTTATTTATTTATATATAACTCTTTTTAGTTTAGTATCAAAGCATTCGTATTTATTTTTTAACAATTACTCGTTTATTTTTAGATTCTTCTGAAGCATGTTCTTCGTCACATATCCATCCGGAAATAGAAGAAAGCCAAGCACATACTTTATCGGATGTCCATCCAGAAATCGAGGAACCCCAAGTCAACGATTCTGATATATCTGCAGATAATGCAGATTGTAATATAATTTCATCAGATAGAGGAAATTTTGGTGACAATTTAACTGAATGCGAACGAAAAATAATTTTTAAATTGGGTCCATTTAAACCACAAGGACCATTTCCAAAAGTTTCAGAAAATAACCGACCTTTTTCGGCTTATTATTATTCATATTTCAATCAGGCAGGCATAAAAATTATAAGACCATGGTTATGTTATTCTAACGTTTTAAACAAAAAGCGTGCATGAAAAGAGCTATGAATGTCACAGAAGCGAGTGAAGTATGCAAGGACCGCGTCTTATGGCGCTCGGTTCTCTCTGCCTACCCCGCAAGGGACTTGGCGTGAAGATATACATACATTTAAACAAACCGTACTGTCACTTCTGTTGGTTATTAGCAGATCGTCAAAACAAATCGTACTCCTCTGCTTGGGTTAACGGTGTTTCGGTTAGAAGCAATTTCACACAAACTATTCTTGACCATGAAAAGTCACAGCAGCATATTAGTGCCTCACTCTCTTATAATAATTGGTTGCAAGGAAATACCATCGATACTCGATTGAAAAGTGAAATCGATAGTAAAATTACATTCTGGAGAGATGTACTGTATCGTATAATTAATGTTATAATTACTTTAGTATCTTGTAATCTACCTTTGAGGGGGCATGATTCTGATTCTGGCAATTTTATGGCAATTTCACGTCTGCTATCTAACTATGATGCAACTTTAAAAGAACTTCTTCTAAAACCGAAAGGTGAAATAAATTATTTAAGCCCTACGATTCAAAACGAAATTATTAGTTTGCTTGGTACTAACGTTAGGAACAGTATTATCTCAGAAATTAAAAAAGCTCCATTTCTGACAATAATTCTGGATACAACACAAGACTTATCAAAAATTGACCAACTATCTGTAGTTTTTCGATATATCTCGGTTACAGAAAATGATGATAATGTGCCTAAAGAAATAAAAATCTGTGAGTCCTTTTTAGGATTCATAGCAGTAACCGATTGCAGTGCTGCAGGTCTGAAAACTGTCATTTTAAATTTGACTAAAGAATATGGAATTGATTTGACTAAATGTAGAGGACAGGGATACGATGGAGCAAATGTTATGTCGGGTGTGTATGGAGGATTACAAACCCTAATAAAAGAGCATGCTCCAAATGCCGATTATGTTCATTGTGCTGCGCACGCTTTAAACTTGGTTTTGAACGATGCTGCGAGACATGTTCGTGAAGTATCGACTTTTTTCGATAATTTAGAAAAAATATATACTTTTTTTGGCAATAGTATAAAACGCTGGGCTATGCTAAGTGACGATTCATCTGAAAAATATTTGATTACCCTTAAAAAGGTATGTCCTACCAGATGGTCTTCTAGGAACGACGCTTTATTAGCAGTAAAGAAAAATTTTTTACTAATCATGAAAACTTTGTACCAACTAAATTTAATTTCAAATAAAAAAGATGAACGTGAAGAATGTAAAAGTATAATTAACATTTTAGAGAGTTTTGATTTCTTAGTGCTCGTTACATTTTTTTCTTCACTATTTGAAATTATTAATCCTGTTTCTAAAGCTCTACAGCATGAAAATAATGACTTACAGAAATCTAGTATTTTATTAAGTAATCTTTTAAATAGACTGTGCCAATTAAGAAATCAGAATTCATTTAATAGTTTGCTAAATGAATCCAAAGATTTAGCAAAAGAGTGGGGGGTAACAACTGTTTTTAAAAACAGTAGGCGAAAGATAACGAAGCGTTTTTTTGATGAGTTATCACAAGATGAGAGAATTTCCGACCCGGAATCCTATTTCAAAGTCAATGTATACTATTGCTGTTTAGATATATTAATTTCTCAAACTAAAGAAAGATTTCAGAGCCTTTGCAACCTGAGTAGTATATTCGAAATATTACAACCGGAGAAACTCCTATCTTCTTCAAGCGAAGAGATATTAAACGCTTCCGGAAAACTGTCTGCTAAATACAGTAAAGACATCTCACTTAATCTTTGTGACCAATTAAAGGCTCTAAAAACATACTTAAATTCTGAAATTAAAAAAATTTATTCCATTAAAGAACTCATTGAATTATTGCTAGTAAAATTCAATAGTCTTGCATCCAGTTTTCCCGAGGTAATCACAGCATGCTTTTTATTCTTGACCCTTCCAGTTACAACCGCAACGGCAGAAAGAAGTTTTTCAAAATTAAAACTAATAAAAAATTACTTAAGAACTTCGATGGGACAAGAACGGCTGTCAGACATCTCACTATTGTCCATAGAGGCAGAAACTTTAGAAAAACTAAAATCATCATCAGCCATAAATGATTTAATAAATCAGTTTGCCGAAAAAAAGGCAAGGAGAGTGAATATTTAAAATTCGATTTTTATTTGTAAAATGGGTAAATTATGTGATAAATAAATATTTCTTCTCACAATATTTTTTTTCTTTTGTGAAAAATCTTTACCTCCATATAAGGGCCTCCAAAAAAATTTTTATACGGGGCCCCGACAAGGCACGCTACGCCACTGGGTCATGAGTATGGATGTTTAAAAAGAAACGAAAGCGCGCGAACGGTGACGCGCTTTGGCAGAATCAAGAGGTCGACACTGGGAGAAAGGGAGAGTTAGTGCAAACGGCGGCAAGTGACGACGTCTTGGGACTGTCCTCACGTTTCGTATTTTCCTAAACATTGATTACAAGTGTTGGTCTAAAATTATAGTGTGAAAAAATGATCATGATCAATTTCCTTAGTTTTTTCTTGTTCTTTATTAATCTGCTTCCTGCATTCGGAAATGTCCATTGAATATCAGTCGCAAGTAGTGCTTGCAAGTAGAGCTTACTGGTGACCTCACTCACACGCAGGAACACAACAACCCTCTAAGGAGTTGTTATTTGGCTGCGATTTTCTGCGAGGTATAGATACTTCCCCAGACGGGCTGCTTTGATCCGCCCTACCTCTCTTAAAACATCCCGACCAAGACAAACAGACATGTTCATACACACAAATGTTTGTCTTGTGTGGGAACGAACGCACGAGCGTTAATGTCAAAATCGATTTATTCCAGACTGAGCCACCGAGCTCACCAGAATGTCTGTCGAACCCACTAATTAGAATATGTAAATTACGCATAACAACAGCTAATTCATTAGGTACGAGATATAAATAAGAAATAATATTTTAAGACTTTACATTCCAGTTCTCCAGTCAAATGGAAAATTAGGTTTAGACCGAAATCAGGCGTCGAGTGTAGCCGAATAAACATTCCGCTGTTTGGAGTCACGACACTAAATAATTCGCCGAAAGTCCTCTGTGTGTCTGTGGCCGGGATCGCTTCTGATTCAGCGAGTTGGAAAATAAATGTATATACGTAACGTCTGAAAACTGTTAATTAATCTTTGCTGAGACTGAAAAATTTATTTTAAAAAACCGGCCAAGTGCATGTCGGGCAGTCTAGAGTTCCGTACTTGCTTCGTAATTTGTGAACAGCGCCATCTAGTATAAAAATTGGAACTAAAATTATGTATGAAATTCAATTGAAATTGCCTATGTATCCAAAACTACTACCATGATTTACTTGGTCTAACACAAATTTTGTTATGTTTGTTATATCTTTATTGTACATAAAATAACAATGAAAAATGTAAATTAAAATGCAACCCATTAAGGACGGACTTATTCCTATAAGGAATCTTCCAGTCAATTTATATGTTTAATATAAATATTTCGCTCACCCTCAATGTTTTTATAAAAAACTATCTAACAACTACTCACATAATTGGGTGGGGGCGAATAAAAAAATACATCCCCACTTTACGTGTACGGTACCTAGGTACCACAAAAAAAAATCCAAGGTTTCATTCTACCAATTTGTCAGCATAGTTAATGTGTATATACATGCCAAACTACAGCTTTCTAGTATTCTCTGAGTTTATTCTTTTAAATTTTAATTAAATTACATTTATTCTCTAAGCGTCTCTGAGCTAGGCCACAACAGATAGACAGACGGATATGGCGAAATTATAAGGGTTGCAAATTGTTTACTACGGAACCCTAAAAAAAGTCTGATATATTTTTACACAAGTTTGAGTAGGAAACAAGCATACCGCTCTTCTGATGAGCTAGCCTAGTACTCGTATCATTTAGAATTTTAGACGGTAATACCTTTTTCTTTTTTTTGTGACGCGGGGATAAATGCTTTACGCACACCACCGGTGCCTGGGTGGCCTCCGGTGGTAGTGTGGGACTCCCCGTTGGCTGCCCAACGGTATACCCACTAAACAACCCCGCGAATTGCCATCGGTCACGTTGGTGTGGTGCCCCGGATCTGTCGGCAACAGGGCACCACTGCGACTGGCCAGCACCTCACAAGGGGCCGGACTTCTTCACTCTAGGGGCCATCCCGGCAAAATGGGACAGCCTCTCCGGCGGCGAGACCGCTATGGGGCCAGGTTCCCATCCTGACCCCTGGTCCCACATATTAGGGAGGCGGCAATAGGTGCGCGTAGCGCCTACGCCGCACACCTGAGCTCCGAGCATGGAGCGGACCACGCTCGGGAGCGAGAGGTCCGCGCTTCCAAGCGCGGACACTAGGTCGTGGCGCTGCCGAGACCACCTGGGACACTGCTCCAACGTGTGTTGGGCAGTGTCCTCGGCCGCGCCACAATCGTGGCAGCCCGGCTCCTCCTCCCGTCTCGCAACCCGGTGCAGATACTCACCGAAGCACCCATGCCCGGTGAGCATCTGCACCATGCGGAAGGTGAGGGGTTTGCGTTTTCTACGCATCCACGTCTCTAGGACAGGGCGTAGCGCCTCAGCAACGCGGGTTCCGTACCGCGGCTGCGCCAGGTCCTCCCCCCACCTCCGCATCATCTCTGTATGCCCTCACCGGCGATACCGCCCTACTTCCTCCAACGTGGGGCGGTCGCCGAGTGCCCTCCTACTAGCAACGAAGCTACTCCGGCAGATGCCGGAGTACAGCCGCATGCACGCGGCGCTAGGCCCGCCCAAATTGGGCAGGAGGCGACCCAGCGCCGCCGCAGCTCTGATGACCTTCGGTCCCAATATATCCCAACGGTAATACCCTGCTTAATAATGTTTGATTTCATAATGTTAGGATATTATGCGTTGTTTTTAGGATATTGACCAAACAATTAATATGATCTGCTGGGATGATCAAAGTAGGCACTTACGTCCGGGACGTCTTAATAATATATGATGTATGATATCATAACATGTATGAATTTCATTATGTATGTATTCTGTACCTTGATCGCTGTCTGCAGGGAACAAGGCCAACAATGTAGGATTGTGCATGGGTAACCTAGTGGTGAACTATCTGCTGTATGCAGGCGGTGCCGTGATATCAGCAGAAACACCATCTCAACTGCAAATACTGGTCACAATAATAAAAGCACGAATAATAAAAGATGTGTTCAAGCAAACAAATGTTTGTCCTCTGTGGGAATAGAAGCCAAGGGCGTCAGTCGGTGATAAAGTCGCGTTATTAACCCCTGGCCACTGAACTAGTCAAACAATTCAAGTACCTCAATTTTTTTTCTGTTGCCATATGGCGATGGATGTACATATTTATATGTTACCTGTTATCCAGTGAAGAAAATGTTGTTCGCACCAGTGTAGGTCCAAACCACGGTTATAAATGTGCACAACTACATTTTGGTGACACATGCGATGTGGATGGGGATAGCATTTCTTGTTTCCTAAGTGGCAATTACTCGGACATTGGTCCTACATGCCCAGAATATGGCAGGTAGAAGACATTCAAATTGTAATGTCTTGAGAAAATCAGCTACACTTAGCATTGAGAAGATTTCCAATTTGCAAACGCTCATATATTGAGGTAACCTCTAGCGACATATCCCTAACTCAACCCCTATTTACTTCTGCTAAGTTTCAAAACCATTCTTTTTTATTACTCTTCAAATACTTCTCCACCCGAAAGTCCTATAAGAAAACCCTATTCTGTACTCCTAGTTCAAAGCCCTCCCTCGGATAACCCTATGTCTATGAAGCGCATAATCTCATCACCGGATCCCCGAAGACTGTGCAGCCTAACGGCTGTCCCTTACCAGATAACCCTATTCCTGCATCAGTTCCAAAAGATAATCTCGTATAAATCTTGTTATGCTCACTCTTAAATATTAATTTTTGGAGTGAAAACCTCTTTAGTTCGAACATGTAGAAAGAATGCAGGATGAAAGAATGATGAAGCAGATATACAACGAAAAGTGGAAGGATGTAAGAGCCGAGGAAGGATAAGACTTACCATGTTCAAATTTGTCGTGTCCTATCAGAAAGTGATGTCAGGAGCCTTAGAAACCGGCGAGCGTGAATGAGGAGAGCAACGAATGTTAAAGAAGCGAGTGAGATATGTAAGGATCGAGTCACGTGGCGCTCGGTTCTCCCTGCCTACCCCACAAGGGATTTGGCGTCAAGTTATAGATATATAGATAGAATACTTCTTTAGCATCGTTGTGCTTTGAAACTCGATAAAACGAAAAAGTGACAGTAAAAAGAGACAACCACATAGAGAAGTATCTATAGGATTTAACTTGCGAGAGAATGAGATAGAAGACGTTGTACTGTTTACAGGGTCCGAGCGTTGTACATGTGTTAGTACGTGTGCGTGCGCGCGCCTGCGTAATACGAAGCTTGGGTTAAGGCGTCATAACAACGGTGGTGTATTGTACACATGTATTGTTTACATAAATACTTCATTATTTTAATAAAAACCATTTTTCAAGTTTGCCGACAACGAATGGAAAATATTGTCGTGATTATTAAGTTCACATTTATGAAGGTTTCACTTCAATCGCATGTGAACTGCACATATTTTTCATTATACCTATATCCATAAATAATTGCATCCTACTTGTTCAATGAAATAAACTGAGGTCTTCATCAACACAAAACACTCCCATACACTTTCACTGTAAGTTATAACAAATCAGCGAAGTCTATCGGGGATGAAATAAATAAAGTTCGCTCAAGTCGTCCGGCGAGTTGCGCAACTTCCCAACTTATTTACGTGTTACGGAGAAAGGATCCGGCGGTCTGTGGTGTTCATCGGAGGAGGACCGCGGGGCCACGAACTTGAAACTCCGGTACGCTTTTGGTTTCGTCGATTGCAGATGTCAGGTGATGTTGCATTCTCGTTACTATTTTCCAATGAAGATTGTAATCGAATTTGGTTTGAGGTACAAGTCAAAATTATTTATATTTTTTTGAAGTGATTACTTCTTATGGGAGGATAGACCGCTTCGTTACGTAACGCGTTACGGCGCGAGTCTGTATGGCTTCCCTTTCTCTCACGCATACGGCAGCGGTAGGCAGGCTCAATTGTAACTAACAATAAAATATATTTTATAATCAATAAAAGATTTTATTAATAAATAACCTTTCCTTACATTATCATATTAATATACATAAAATTTAAGTAATAACCTAAGCTTTTCTCAAGTTAAACAATTTCAATATTAAATAGTTCAACTTAGATTAGTTTAAGTTATCACTTCTGTCGGGCGTCCCGAGACGCACACTTTTTTTTTAGATAAGCAGCCCGTCTGGGGAAGTACCAAGACCTCACACAAAATCGCAGCCAAATAGCAAATCCCTAGAGGGTCGTTGTGTTCTCGCGTGTGAGCTCCTATGATCTTAAGGAGTTGCTGTGTTAACAAGAGAGGCATCGAGCGAGTGATACTTAATGTATTGCAAGCTTTTATAGGCTAAAGTGGAAATGCAACAACTAAATGGTAATTTGTTGAAATTGTAATAGCTTGACAGTAAAAAAATACTGTGAAATGAAGATGTGGTATTATAGCTCTCATACATCAGTTGTCAACGTCCTCTGACAGCTGTCAAATATCTGACACCTGTCATTGCATCGATTTATTTCAGAACTGTAGGTGTATTCACATTGCCTCGAAACATACTATTTTCGAAAAGGAATCGAAAACTTATCTCTCGAAAGGGAATAATAATGGAATTTGAGGAGGCATTTGTAATTGCATCCTACTTGTTCAATGAAATAAACTGAGGTCTTCATCAACACAAAACACTCCCATACACTTTCACTGTAAGTTATAACAAATCAGCGAAGTCTATCGGGGATGAAATAAATAAAGTTCGCTCAAGTCGTCCGGCGAGTTGCGCAACTTCCCAACTTATTTACGTGTTACGGAGAAAGGATCCGGCGGTCTGTGGTGTTCATCGGAGGAGGACCGCGGGGCCACGAACTTGAAACTCCGGTACGCTTTTGGTTTCGTCGATTGCAGATGTCAGGTGATGTTGCATTCTCGTTACTATTTTCCAATGAAGATTGTAATCGAATTTGGTTTGAGGTACAAGTCAAAATTATTTATATTTTTTTGAAGTGATTACTTCTTATGGGAGGATAGACCGCTTCGTTACGTAACGCGTTACGGCGCGAGTCTGTATGGCTTCCCTTTCTCTCACGCATACGGCAGCGGTAGGCAGGCTCAATTGTAACTAACAATAAAATATATTTTATAATCAATAAAAGATTTTATTAATAAATAACCTTTCCTTACATTATCATATTAATATACATAAAATTTAAGTAATAACCTAAGCTTTTCTCAAGTTAAACAATTTCAATATTAAATAGTTCAACTTAGATTAGTTTAAGTTATCACTTCTGTCGGGCGTCCCGAGACGCACACTTTTTTTTTAGATAAGCAGCCCGTCTGGGGAAGTACCAAGACCTCACACAAAATCGCAGCCAAATAGCAAATCCCTAGAGGGTCGTTGTGTTCTCGCGTGTGAGCTCCTATGATCTTAAGGAGTTGCTGTGTTAACAAGAGAGGCATCGAGCGAGTGATACTTAATGTATTGCAAGCTTTTATAGGCTAAAGTGGAAATGCAACAACTAAATGGCAATTTGTTGAAATTGTAATAGCTTGACAGTAAAAAAATACTGTGAAATGAAGATGTGGTATTATAGCTCTCATACATCAGTTGTCAACGTCCTCTGACAGCTGTCAAATATCTGACACCTGTCATTGCATCGATTTATTTCAGAACTGTAGGTGTATTCACATTGCCTCGAAACATACTATTTTCGAAAAGGAATCGAAAACTTATCTCTCGAAAGGGAATAATAATGGAATTTGAGGAGGCATGCAATTATATGACCCACCTGATGTAAAGCGGTTATCATAGCCTATGAATGCTTGCAATACATGAAATATCACTCGCGTTGCCATCTCTACTCCTTAGGAGGTTACTGGTAACCTTAGTCACTCGCAGGAACACAAAACCCTCCAGGAAGTTGTTATTTGTCTGCGGTTTATTAGTCTTAGTATAGTCGGGCAGCTTTAATGTGATCTAACTCCCTTTAAAATACCTAGACCAATACATAGACACCTGCTTATGCACACAAATATTTGCCCTGTGTGGGAATCGAACCCGCGATCCTTGGTGTTAAAATAACACTACTAACCACTCCGCCACCGTCTCCGCTCGTCAAGAGTAGTACAAATACTAGGGGAGCTGGGCCTGCGGCGCATTGGCAGAGCTGCTTTTGCACAATAAGTAAATAACAGCAACCCACCGCGCAGACCACCTTAGAGAATCCAAGTTCAGTAGTAATTATATGATGTGTTCGCTCAGATGAGATGCCTACAGTCTTAGCTATCTCCTCGACAGTCAATCTTCGATCAGATAAAATTAAATTACAGATTTTTTCTTTGTTTTGATCAGTGGAAGCAGTCGAAGGCCGGCCACTACGGGGCTCATCTTGAATGGTCTCACGACCACGTTTAAACTCTGCCACCCAGTTTTTAACAGTCGCATACGAAGGAGCGGACTCACCCAAAGTAGCAGACATGTCTTCATGTATAGCTTTTGGAGTTAAACCTTTCAAATTCAGGTATTTTATCACTGCACGATGTTCAATTTTATCCATTTTCAAAAATAGCTCTGACTTGACTTACGGTATCACGTGTAAACGAACAATAAGTTACTGTGAATAAACTAAACTGTGCATACTTGTTGCTAAATAATGTAACTACAAAATGAGGGTAGTTATAAAAAAAACCAATGACTTTAACCATGTCAGGCTAAGAACTTTTCAAATGACCCTCGTATATACATATTCGAAAACCGCTCATCTCTTGGCTCAACATATAACGGTATCAGGTTTTTATACCATCTCCCTTCGCCAGGTGGCAAAGGTTCGATTACCCTTCGGCGGAAAACTTGGGAGAATTCGTTCAGTCACGCATAAAAATACCGATATTGGCGATCCCTCATCTCTGTGGGGCTATTTAGGCGATTTCTGAGCATTGTGAGGTCAGCGAGTGTTCCCGGTATCAAGAGCTCGGCGGTAACGTTTTTTTAAGGGAACCTTATTAAGCACCGTAATATATAGGATTAGAGGAAAGGAAGACGCATCTTATCTGATTTGAAGCAAGGAGTTTAAGAATCATAATCTCAATATCTTCAAAAGGTACATCAAAAATACTCTTTGTAAAAGGGGCTTATTATAAGAGTTGATGAATATCTAACTGACAGAGATGTCTGGAAATGATTCAGTACACGCATTATACAGTTTATTTTATTTTTTCACTTTTCACTTAAATTACTTCACTAAGATTTCATTTAAAAAATGTTAGTCGTGTCTAAGTGCTCGCAAGGGCCCAATGGTAAATAAAGATTTATTATCTCTTTATTTGTACATTTAAGAGCAGATCACGCTTGGCAGACGCAATGTGTACTAACGTACGGCATATGAAAGGTACAAAAGCCAAAGTGTCAAGCTTGATGTACATTTCGCTGTACTTAAATTGAATGTAAACCTATTTTTATGTGAAGTAATTCTAGAAACCGAGCAGTTTCACAATTAATGAGAAAAAACGTATCTCTCGTACGTTTTTTATGCTACAGTCAGTTGGATAACAAGCATGCAGCGGACGGCCTGATATGAATTAATTTCGGTCACCTAGAGACATCAGCGTTTAGGAGTACCGTTAGCACGAGCGAACGTTTTTGACGAGCTCGGTGGCTCAGTCGTGAATGACGCGACTTTGACACCAACTGAAAGTATGAGTAGAAAAAAATGTTTGAAACATACAAGATTCTCAAATTTTCTACAATGATTATTGTCGAATATAGACCATTAGGCGAACACTAGTAGCTATATCACTGAACCACGTAATATACGCAAACGTATAAATATGATGATGATTGATGACTTCGAATTCGCGTAATGGGTGGGTTTTCTTTTTCATGTTAAGTTTGTTCGATATTCCCCCTAAAAGCGGTAGAGTATTCCAGAGCCGCGACGCTTGTAATGCGAAGGCTCCAATGTATTAAGACAACGAAATATCCCTGTAACGAAATAACCACATACAGAATTACCCTCTCCGTAATCCCGACACACATTTCCACACAACAAATGACAAGCCTCCAGATTTAGTAATAGCTAGCATGACAAAGTTTAATGGCCCAAATCCGCCGGAGAAAGGGCGTCGCGACGAAACATCGACGTCTTATTCTCACACAATCCCCACACTCGACTCAAAATTGACGCCGGCTCCCTCGAACGGGTGACAAATGACGCGTGCTCATTCCCGTCAATACTGACGCGTCATTATCTGAATTATTCGACGCAAACAAGTGTGTGACGGCCTCGTCGCTGTAATGATCGTATTTTCTATGACGGCATGCCAACAAAGGGTGAAGCCGACTGTGTTATTGGAGATAAACGCCTCCTATTTAATGAAGTTAGGGAGCGAACGAGGGCTTATTCACGCAGGCGAGGTGTCAGGTTCAAAACCCAACGCTAATGAGTTCATTCTTGATTCTGTTTCATGCGAAACCACGGCTTATGACTAGTGAAGGATAAGCTTAATGTACAGGCAACCTTTTGATTTGGATTTAGACAGCAGTCTATTAATTCCGTAAGTCAAGACCCGAGAAGGTCTTTTATAGATCCCGCTATACTTCCGACAGTAAAGGAATTATTGTGCTTATGTACAAAATGTAGTGTCCTTATCTTAAACATAATCATTTAAAAAGAACTTGCCCCCTGAATTTAAATAATAATTAATTTGAACCGTGTGATTCAATTCAGAGACGAGCTGTGAGAATTGTCGACAATCCTAAGCTTACACACGGTATTGAACCCTTAAGTTTAAGGAGAGACTTTGCCTCCCTTTGTGTGTTCTACCGATTGTACAACGGGTTGTGTTCTGAAGAGTTGTTCGAAATGATGCCGACAGCTACTTTTTATAACCGCACCGCTCGCCGACGGCGGGGAGTTCACCCTCACACGCTGGAACCGCAATGGTCGCGTACAGTGCGGTTCCGGAGAAGTTTTCTTCCGAGAACTCTCAAGCTGTGGAATGAGCCGAGGTTTTTCCAAGGGACTACAGCATGGAGTTCTTCAAGAAATGCGTGAAGAGGTTTTTAGAGGGTCGGCAACGCATGAGTGACACCCTTGGTGTTGCAATTGTCCATAGGCTACGGTGACTGTTTCAGGCAGGTTTACCGTATGCTTGATTTTCATCTTAGTGGTATAAAAAAGAAAAGAATACAGCAGTTTTTTTTAATTTAGATAAATGCTCCATATACCACTGCTCTACAAGTACCGTATTTGCGACTACAAATGATAATTTAATCATTTCTGGCAAGTAATATTGCGTATACAGCAGTGATAGCCAAGTAAAAAAGAAGCGCGGTATTGACAAACTGGTCCCCGGTTCGAACCAAGCAATTGTCTCTTGTATGGCGATGAAGGAAAACATCTTGAGGACACCAGCACGGCCAAGAATTTAGTTACGTTAATTTGACACCAACGCTCGTGGTTTCGATTCCCACATAAGGCGAACGTTTGTGTGCAAGAACATGTCTGTTTGTATTGGGCTGGGTGTCGAGAGGTAGGGCGCATCGCAGCGGCCCGTCTGGGGAAGTGCCTCCGCCTCACAGAGGATCACAGCCAAATATTAACTCACCAGAGGGTTGCTGTGTTCCTGCGTGTGAGTGTGGTCACCAGTAAGCTCCTAAGGAGTTGCTGTGTTAATGAATTGCAGGCATTTACAGGTTACGGTAGACGTTTTCCATCAGATGGCCGGATTAGATGCCTCTCGATGTTGTTTATACATAAAAAAAAAAGATTCTGAGCACCACACCACATCACATCAGTCCTCATCCCACTGCAGGGACACGGGTCTCCCTCCAACCGAAAGGGTTAAAAGCATACTCCATCACGCTGCTCAAGTGTGGACTGGCCAGCATTTAAACCGCCCGAGGGCCACTGACTTAGCCTAACGACTGACATCTGTCGACAACAGCCGAGACCGACGGCTTAACGTGCCCTCCGAAGCACTCGGAGAAACTCGAGATAGATAAACCCATCTATAGACAGGCAACGGTCGACGTTGCTTAACCTGCGTGTTCGGTTAGAATGATCCGCACAACGACGCCATCGAGCTCTCAGATTCTGACACATAGAGTGACAAATACGACCAGCCTGATGTGATCATGGCTAATGAACGCTGAAAATACAATCACGATTCCGCTGCCGAATCAACAATTCCTCAGGGGTTACTGGTTACCTTGTTCACGGACAGGAATTGCCCTCACAGGACTTGTTATTTGTCTGTGTCTACTATAAGGTGGATGTACTTCCGTGATCAGACAGTGCATGTTTAAGTATCTCTATATTATGCCTATATTAGTTCTAATCTACAAATACAAAGCATATGTTCTTTCTTATCTCTATATATAGCATTACCTAAAACGTACCTAATCTATTATTTCTACCACAAATCCGCAGAAAACAGTAAAAAGCGTTGTATATATAAACAGAAGAAGCAATAATAAGCCTAGTGGGTAGGGAACTAGTCTATTATATTATTAGTTTCATTTTTTTCGCAAAACCATATTTCCATTTCTAAAGTAAAAGTGGCTTTAGTTACTTCTTAAGACGTTTATTATCTATTTATATATATATATATATATATATACATATACATTTTTTTTAAATAATTTAACTGAAATATGTAATGTTAATGAAATAATGGAACATAAAAAGTACTAAATTTCGAGATTATATATGTATGTTGCGGGGTAGGCAGAGAGAACCGAGCGCCATAAGACACGGTCCTTACACACTTCACTCGCTTCTTTCATATCCATAGCTCATGCTAGCTTTTCATGCACGCTCGCCGGTTCCTAAGGCTCCTGACATCACCTTCTGATACACGACCAATTTGGTCATGGTTGGTTAGTCTTGGTCTTCCTCGGCTCCTACATCCTTCCACTTTCGCATTGTACATCTGTTTCGTCATTCTTTCATCTTGCATTCTTTCTACATGTCCGAACCATCGGAGCATGCCTCTTCTTATTTTAACACCGACGTTCTCTTTCAGACCAACTCTGTTTGTAACATCATCATTGCGAATACGGTCTACAAGCCTTACGCCACAAATTTTGCGCAGCGCCCGCATTTCGACCGCGTTTATTCTACTTGCATGCTCTTTCAGCCATACCCAGCTCTCGTTTCCATAAGTTAGCGTTGGGACCAACACTGCATTGTGTATAGCGAGTTGTGCCTTCTGGCTCAGGATTTTACTGCCAAGAAGTTTTCCAAACGCTCCATTCACACTATTCCCAGCACTCACTCGTCTTTCCACATCTGCGGTGTGCCTTCCATCCCTGCTGAAAGCGCATCCAAGATATACAAAGTCATCCACTTATTCCAACACTGTTTTCTTCGCATTCAGTAGTAAGCCTTTCTCCATACATACAGTCTTTCATCGTTGTGACCAGTGTTTGCAGTTCAGATGGTGTATCTGCTAATAGCACGGCATCGTCTGCATACAGCAGACAGTTCACCACTAGGTCACCCATGCGCAATACCACATTCGTTGACCTTATTCTCTGCAGACAACTATCGAGATACAGGATAAACAGCCTAGCAGATAGCATGCAACCCTGTTTGACACCAATTCTGACATCAAACCAGGGTGACATGCCACTATCTATCCGCACACATGCTAAGCAATCCTTGTAAGTGGACTGCACAGCACGGAGCAGTGAACCGCCAATTCCATATCTCAGCAATATGTCCCACAGTTCTTTTCGCACAACCCTATCAAAGGCTTTCTCAAGATCCACAAAACCGCAGAAAACCTTCTGGTCTATGGCCAGATGCTTCTCTGCGATATTGCGGAGCGAGAAAATTTGATCCGTACATCCCCTTCCATTTCGGAAACCTCCTTGTGGGTCCCACAGCATTTCATCGGATTTCACCCTCACTCTCCTTTCAATCACCTTTCCATATACTTTTGCTGCTAAGCTGATCAAACTGATGGCCCTATAGCTGGTGCAGTCCATGCGTGACCCCTTGCCTTTATACAAGGGTACGATGACTGCGCGTCCCCAGTCCATTGGGACCCTTCCAGTTCTCCAGCATAGGTTGCATAAGTTCCAGAAGGCGTCCCAGACGTAAGTGCCACCTAATTTGATCATCTCAGCTGTGATCAGATCAATTCCCGCTGATTTTCCATTTTTCAAGCTTCGTATCGACCATTCGATCTCATCCATAGTTATGCCTTCGTCGGACGCCGTCAACGTGGAGTAAGCATCCGACTCACTCTCATTGTCAGCGTCCGAGACATACTTATACCCAGACCATACATTTCTTCAAAATATTCACTCCACCGTTCTAACACTTCCTGAGTGTTCGCAAGAATGACACCAACTTTAGACTTTATCTTATCTATTCTGGATGCCGATGAACCACTCCGAGACTTCTTTACCTCTCTCCAAAAGAGTTTGGTATTTGCCTCGAAGTTTTTCGTCAGCCTCTCTTCCTCATTCATAATTTGTCCTTCACGCTTCTCTTTCACTAAAGCCTTGGTTTCATTCTTGCATAGACTTTACATTTCTTTCTTCTTTTCTCTCATATTTTCATTTAAGGGAAAAGATGATATGTAATCCAGCCACGCTTTTCTCTTTCTTGCTACGGAGGATTCAACCTCCGCATCCCACCAGGCATCTCCTTTCGCTATTTTACGTCTCTTTGCACTATCCACCATACTTTCTTTCAAAACATAACTTTCATCTGAGTCGGAAAGGCTTGCATTTGCAAGTCTCTCACTTACTAGATGCACATACATTTTCCTTACACTTTCATATTGCAATTTTTCGCTCATTATCCTTTCATGATCTCCGAAAGGGATACGCACTCGCCAGTGCCTCCACTTCCTAAAAAGGCCCACAAACCGGCTTACCCCCAGGTAGTGGTCCGTCTCAAGAGTGGGGCCTCTAAAGGCTCTTGTAGCTTCATCGCTTGGTCCCAACCCATCCATTCAAATCTCCATACATAATCACTCTTTCATTCCCTTCAGTCCAGAACATCCCTCACAGACTCCCAAAACTTGTCCAGTTCTTGAGCACACGCTGAGCTTACGGGAGCGTATGCTGCAACCAGAAATACTCGCGTGATGCCCAGTTTAATACGAACCCAGAGAAGTCTAGGCCCTACCAAACAGTAATCTCTTACACCAGTGGCTAAGCGAGAGGAGAGTACGACTCCTTTACCAGCACTGGCATGATCATCCCGGTCTACCCCAGACCATAGGGCCATCATCCCACCGGGCAGATCATCGGTGTCGCTCCCCTTGCGCTTAGTCTCTGTTACACATAAAGCATCCAAACGTCTATCATTCATTACGTCTATCAATTCATTCTTCTTATCATTCATGCAATTTGATATAACCCGCTTTGTGTGCTTCCGCCACCAATTAGTTCATGCGGCCTAGCGCCGGCCGGCACCCACCCACTACTGTTAGTACGTGCTACATGCCTACGCTGCCATGGCTGCTCCGGTAGTCTCTGCCTCGGCTGCTGCGGTCGTCCGCCATCTGGAACAGAATCCGCATGCCCCCACCACCACCGTCGCTGCCACTGGCCTGGTTGTCGCTGCGACACGTGTTTCGCCTCTCGACGAGGCATCATCAGGCGTTGTAGACGTTAATCGTAAGAATAACATGCTACAAGTGACTTGAGAGTGAGTGTTATTGTGTGGGCGAATCAAGGCAGCCCGTTTGGGGAAGTACCTCCACCTCACAGAAAACCGCAGCCAAATAACAACTCCCTTGAGGGTTGTTGTGTTCTTGCCGCTCGCAAGTGAGGTCACCAGTAAGCTCCCAATGAGTTGCTTTGTAAGCTTAATATATCGCAAGCGTTAATAGGTTACTGTACCCGCTTTACATTAGTTCGGCCGTATGCTTGCATGCTTCCCGACTTCATATAAAAAAAAACGGGTTGCACTCCGGAAGTGCCGGCAGAAGTGAAAACTTGAACATGCGGACCAAACAGCGATGTTGATAAACTACGTTGAACGAAACGCGTAAGCGCCAAGAATTTCATGGCGCTTACAACGTTTTGGTCGCGAGAAAATAATGCCCTATCGATTTAACTCTTCATGTTTTGTTTAATTAGAGGTAACTAATGTTTTAGCGCTGCAGCGATCTTAAGTTCTAATTCTCATCAAAATCTTACATCAGGGTCACGTGTCCTGACGTGAGTTTAACATTTTTTACTCATTGAAATTAAACTATTTTTAACGGAAGTATCGCGTGTTTTATTTATTTTGTTGAAATCCACAAATCCTCGCCAAGGAGAATCGCTACATGCCGAGAATGTTGCGCGAGGCTATTGAAATAAGAAAACACCCCAATTTCAACATAGAAGATGGTTGGCAAGTACCACCTGCTTGGGATCCAGTCCTAAAAATAATCAAGTCACAAATCCAAAGATCTACTAAAAAATGTTCGGACACTGTGAGCGATTTTTGTGTGTATCGGAACATATATAATTAATCCATCCATGTCGGTAGATGTAATAATTGAATAACTAATGTAAGACAAACATCACCTTAGTCTTCCTGTGGCTACGGACGCTGCAAAGCGTTCGAAACGTCAGGTTTCAACAAAATAAATAAAACACGCGATACTTCCGTTAAAAATAGTTTAATTTCAATGTGTGACAATCGCGAAAACCTAAGACAATACTATTTTTTACTCACCCCAAAAAGTGCACATCGCCGCTAAAGAAGTTTTCACTTCAAAAATACACCTCAACAGCTCACAGTTCTACACGAAGCACGGAAAAAGATCTATAATGCACAAAATACCCCTGACTTTGCAAACAACCATAATCGGACGTACATTTACCATATCCGTACTAGAAAGGTCAGATGTGGAAAAACTGATTTACCATCTGTTTTTCTTCCGCCGAAACGAGAATAAAATACCCACATTAGAATGTGGTTTCCTGACGGACGTCCTACATTATAATGTGCCGCAGAATGTTTTTTTCCGAACCGCCAAGTTCTTTGAAGCGTTACGGTTTCATTTCAAAAGAAATATCCATCCCCCGGTCCCCGAGCCGTGTTTATAAACAAAAAGATGGAAAAATGGGAGTGAAAAATTATTTCGAGCAAGGCGAACGCTCTCTGATCATATTTTATGCGGAATAATTGCCGGAAATACGCGAATATTTAATATTTATGAAACTTGTTTGATGTTAAATCTGCATTATAAATGGAATGTTACGTCATTTGCCAATGTGTTACGAGTATTACACACCGGGTTACATGGCGACCGAGCTTACGAGGAGATCATCTGTGTTTCTGTCGAGAAGAGAGGTAGTTCGTATGTAAACAGTGTAGTGTGAACCTACTATAGTAAGTCATGGTAGTATATAATGTCTTATTGTTTGTAATAGTGGACAGTATTATTAAATCACTCCTGTTGTACACACATATTGTTTTCGTTCAATTCCCCTCGCGCCCCGCACACCTCATGGCGACCCTGCCTTGCGCAGGCGCCGCGTCGTCGTTCCGGTGTCGAGTAGCGGGCGAATAGTGCAAGTCGGCGGATTCCTGTGTGCCTCGGTGTACCTAACTATTGAACAAAGACGAACATTGTAATGAAATATGAATTCATTCCGTCACGATCGAACTTTGTGGAAACTTCGGCGGCCTCTGGTGCGCTACGCCGTGGGAACGAAATGTATCTACGTGCTTCAAGATGGGCAAATCCTACTCGAAGACCGAAGACAAGGAAGTGATAATCGCGCAGACTGCATCGGGAGGCAACAATAGAGCAACGGATTCTGAGATCGAATCACATATTTCAACGAACAACATATTGCTAACCGCGGCCATGGTGATTTTACTAATTATTATGATTGTCATACTGTACATGAAGATTAAAGACCGGCAGAAACGGTGGATTCAGAAGAAAATAGATTCGGAATTTGTTAGAAGACTTCGTTATCGGCTGTCTGGGAGGCGAGAATGTGAAGAAGAATCAGTTGGTGTGTGAGATGAGATTTCTCCTGTATTCCTGTGTCGTAAGTCAGTGCGTGAGTCAGTGCCTCCAATAACGAGATGAAACTTTTCACCTAAGTAAACTTTCACCTCTAGTGCTCAGTAAGTGTCAGTGCGGAAACATCGTAAGTGTGAAACATTTTTCGGGATTATTTTACAATTCTAACATGAATAACCATTATTAAGTTTAACATTTTATCACGACATTGGTTCTTGGTCTTAAAATATGAAAATTATTTTTGTCATTTATGGAAAAGAATTTAGAATTAATTTTAAGGGATTTAGACGATATTCGAATTAGTTTAAGAAAATTGGGTAAAGATAAAAGATTACGTTATAAAAATAAGGTAAATGAGAAAATACAAAAGGCTAAAAAATTATATGCAACGTATACAAATATTATTAGTGCTTTTTCGCAGCAGGGATGCTCTTTACAATTAGCCGAATATATTCATGAAATTTTACAAGATAAGATAGAATCGAGTTATAGAACAATACTTACCTATAGTATTTCTAATGAGTTAGGGAAAACATTTTCAAAAATGGATACATTTGATATAAAAACTGCGGCGTCTCTGATTCCAAATATGGACAATTCAGAGGAGACTACGGAAAAAATTATTGCAGGTCTAGAATTGTATAACGATTGTCTTAAAGATGTTAATTCAAAGAAATTGTTAATTTCCTTTGTTTTGAAAACAAGGTTTACGAATATTGCCAGATTAAAATTAAAATCTGAATATAATGACGTAACAAGTCTTATCAGTGACATAAAAACCTATTTGCTTACAAAAAAATCTGCAAATTCTATACTCTCACGGTTAAATAACTTATGTCAGAATAATATGTCTGTAAGTGAGTATGGAAATAAATTGACAGAATTATTTATAAATCTGACTATTGCACAAGCCGACGGTAATCCGAAGGCCCGTGAAATACTAACACCTATTAATGAAAAACTCGCTATAAAGAGATTCTCTGATGGCCTTAGGAATAGGAGGTTAAGCACTATAATTTCAGCTCGAGATTATATGGAACTAAAAGATGCGGTGCGTGCGGCAGAAGATGAGGAGCTGGCCCAGCCCTCAACATCTAACATGATTTTCAACGCGAGGGGTAAGTCAAATACAAATAATAGATTTTGTAGTCGTCCAAACAGAGGTCGGAATAATTATTACAGTCGACGTGGTGGTGCTAACTACTTTCCTCAAAATCGTGGAAATTTTTATAACAATCACCAACAACGGGGTTATAACAACCCATCTAGAGGCTTTATTCGTGGAAATGGACGTGGTTATTCGCGTGAAAACTATAATAGATTTTCCAACCAATATCGCAAAGAAGGAAATACTCGTGGTAGAGGTTTTCAGCGCAATAATGTGTTTTCAGCACAAGCAGAAGATAATGGCAAGGTAGATCATGACAACTCAAATTTAGAGGAGAAGCAGTTTTTTCGGACCTAAGACTTATAACATATTGACTTGCGATAAAAATGTTAGGTACGTTCATTTTAATGTAAACAATAATAGGCGCTCATGGTTATTAGACACTGGCGCATCTCTTTCGGCTATCACTAAGAGATCGTTATCAAAACACATTCCAGTATATAAAGACAACATTGTAATCAATGGGATTGGTGGCAAAATTTATTCAGAAGGTTATGTTTACCTTGTACTACAATCTCATGAGGGTAGTACTTATAAACATAAATTTTATTTGTTCGATACATTGCCATGCAAATCAGATGGAATTCTCGGCTTAGACTTCTTATTAAATTTTAAATCAAATATTGATTTGGAAAATAGTATTTTGAGTTTACGACATGGTGCGGAATGTATTCCAATTTATAACTCGCCTAGAGTTATTAGTCAAGTTTTGACTATCCCTGCAAGATGTGAGTCAATTCATTATATTAAATTACAGAATGATAGTTTATGTGATGACTATGTGGTATTACCAAAACAACTTCAAGAAAATTTGTTTTTAGCAGCATTGATAGTAAAACCTATTAACAATATAATTCCAATAAAAATTTTAAACGTCAGTGAAGAGCCAGTAAATATTCCTACTTTTCAACCAGAATTACATTTACTAAGCAGATATCAAATATGTAACTTTAGTAAATCAAAATCAAGCGCAGACCGAGAAAAAACCCTATTATCATTATTAAAATTAGACCATTTACATTCTACTGAACGGGATACAATTAAAGCTATTTGTTCAAAATATAATGACATTTTTAACTTACCAGGCGACAAACTTACAACCACTAATGTACACGAACATAAAATTTATCTCAAACCAAATGTTACTCCTGTTTATACAAAACCTTACAGATTACCAAAAAGCCAAAGTTATGAAATAAATAAACAGATTAAACAATTGATACAAAACGATGTGATAGAAGAAGCTCGTAGTGAATGGTCTAGTCCTATTTTACTTGTACCAAAAAAATCGGATAACGGTGATAAAAAATGGAGGCTAGTTGTGGATTATAGAAAATTGAATAACGTTATTCAAGATGACAAATTCCCATTGCCAAACATTACCGATATTTTAGAATCACTTTCCGGTGCCGTCTATTTTTCTCATTTGGACCTAAGTCAGTCATATTATCAAGTCACCTTAGATCCTGAATCAAGAAAATTTACTACCTTCACAACGAATACTAACACGGGACAAACCGGCCAATATCAGATGAAGCGAATGCCGATGGGTCTTAAGACTAGTCCCAGTTCCTTTTCACGTGTTATGACAATTGCTATGTCGGGTCTAACGCATGATAAGTGCTTCATATATTTAGACGATCTTGTTGTTTTTGGGCGTAATTTTGAAGGCCATAACAAAAATTTAATAGACGTTTTTGAAAGACTTAGAAAAGTTAATCTAAAACTAAATCCGAACAAGTGTAATTTTTTGAAAAAAGAATTATTATACCTTGGTCATACAGTGTCGGCAGAAGGAATCATGCCTGATAAAGAAAAAATAAAAGTAGTTGAGAATTACCCCACACCAAAAAGTACAGACGAAGTCAAACGGTTTATTGCATTCTGCAATTATTACAGAAAATTTATTAAAAATTTAGCCGAAATAACACTACCATTAAATAATTTATGTCGAAAAAATATTCCTTTTGTGTGGTCTGATCAATGCGAAAATTCATTTAAATTCTTAAAAAGTGCTCTGTCATCTCCACCCATTTTACAATATCCAGATTTTTCGGATGACAATGAGTTTATTCTACAGACCGATGCTTCTGGCTTAGCAGTAGGAATAGTACTTTGTAATAAAGATATGAGACCTGTTTCTTATGCAAGCAGACCTTTAAATAAGGCAGAGAGAAACTATCCTACTATACAGAAAGAATTACTTGCAATAGTCTGGGGTATAAAATATTTTAGACCGTATTTATTTGGCAAAAAATTTACAATTATGACCGATCACAAACCATTATTATATTTATTCGGAATGAAAGATCCTTCTAGTCGTTTACTTAAATTCAGATTAATATTGGAAGAGTACGATTTTAAAATAGTTTACATTCAGGGTAAGGATAATGTCGTAGCTGACGCGTTATCTAGGATCGTAATAACTTCTAGTGAATTGAAAGATGTGAATGAAAAAATTATGACTGTAATGACGAGAGCGCAGAAAAGAGTGGAAGATATGAACAGTACTCGTATCCTTAATAATGACACTGACACTCGGCCTGATCAACCGAGAGTCGTGGAAATATTGCGGATACCGAGTGATGCGGTAGAAATGATTTTAACGGAAGGAAAAGATATAAATCAACGGGAAATAAATGTAGAATCTGAATGTTTCGCTTTCTCCCAAAATAAGAGGGTTATATACGTAAACCTTGATTTCAAAACACAATTCACGCGAGCCGTATTTGTGTCGAAGTTAAGTGAATTTTGTAAAAAAATAAATGTTTCCGAAATATGTGTAATAAAAAGAGATAATAACGCGTTATTCATAAAAGATTTAGTTGATGAAATTAAAGGAAACAAAATATGGACCGGTCCTCGTATTTGTATATTAAGGGGAGTTACAAGAATATATACGGAACAAGAAAAGAGATTTATAATTAATGACTACCACTTACTGCCTACCAGTGGGCACGCTGGTATACGCAGAATGGTTAATAATATTAGGAGAAAATATTACTGGCCAGGAATGGAAAAAGACGTGACAGACTTTATAAATAAATGTGAGAAGTGTCAGAAATCAAAATATTCACGAAAAACAAAGGAGCCTATGGTTATAACAACCACGGCAACATGTGCATTTGAAAAAATATTCTTAGATTTAGTGGGCCCTTTAGATAAGGATATAGATGGTAATAATTATATACTAACACTGCAGTGTGAGTTAAGTAAATTTGTCGAGGCTTATCCTCTTAGTAATAAGGAAACAGTAACAGTAGCTAAGGCTTTAGTTAATAATTTAATTTTAAGGTTTGGAATTCCAAAAACAATCGCTACAGATAAGGGAACAGAGTTTATATCATCAACTATGACAGAGGTATGTAGTATTCTAGGTATCGAAAAATTAAGTTCAACTGCTTATCACCATGAGTCAATAGGCTCTCTCGAGAATGCTCATAAACACTTAGGTGCATTTTTAAGAATCCAATGTGATCATTTTCCTGAAACTTGGAGTCACTGGTTACCCTTTTGGTGTTTTACTTATAATAATACTATACATACTGCCACAAAATATGCTCCTTATGAGTTAGTTTTTGGTAAACCATGTAATATCCCTAGTAGAGTAAGTAGTTGTGTAGAACCTTTGTATAACCCAGATAATTATAGTTTGGAATTAAAATACCGTTTGCAAATGGCGCATAAAGACGCACGAAATAATTTGCTAAAAAGTAAATTTGCTAGAAAAATAGACTATGATAAAAACGTTAATAATGTATTTTATAAGAAAGATGATTTAATACTGTTAAAAAATGAAGCATGTGGGAAACTAGATGATTTGTATGTTGGCCCATATACTGTAATTGAAGACCAAGAACCTAATGTTAAAATTGTAAAAAATAATAAAGAAGTAATAGTACATAAGAATAGAACAAAAATGTTTAAAAGATAATAGCGTATAACATTAAATTTGTAATAGAATATAAGTTTTCTCGTATAGAAAAAAAAATAGTACTTGTATTTTTTTTTCCTCTTGCACCCCTGTGGTGTAGTGTGAACCTACTATAGTAAGTCATGGTAGTATATAATGTCTTATTGTTTGTAATAGTGGACAGTATTATTAAATCACTCCTGTTGTACACACATATTGTTTTCGTTCAATTCCCCTCGCGCCCCGCACACCTCAACAGCCTGACTGGGGACATAGCTCTACCTCATAGAAAACCGCAGCTAAATAACAACTCCTTGGAGCGTTACTACGTTCAGCAGTGGACGGATAGAGGCTGAAATGATTTGATTAAAATAAGACCTAAATAAATAATAAATATTTTTTTTGATAAATCTTAATAATATTGCAAATCTTTAAGAGAGGTAGGGCGCATCAAAGCAGCCCGTCTGGAGAAGTACCTCCACCTTACAGAAAACCGCGGTCAAATAACAACTCCCTAGAGGGTTGTTGTATTCCTGCGTGTGAGTGAGGTCACCAGTAAGATCCTAAAGAATTGCTGTGTTAGCAGCAGCGGAGGCATCGCGCGAATGGTACTTAATGCGCTCAATACTACAAGCGTTTATAGGTAACGGTAACCGCTTTACATCAGGTGGAGCGAATGCTTGTATGCATTCCTATCTATACATATAAATAAAATTGAAGTATCTGTCTGTGATTTCAAAATAAAGCCTTTATCTTAAGCTCATATTATTATTTTCACGTTACCAAAGCCTAAATACGCATTTTTAACTTTTTGTCTGTCTGTTTGTTTGTCCGGGCTAATCTTCGAAATGGCTGAACCGATTTTAACGGGACTTTCACTGGTAGGTAGAGGACTGTTCAGAGCAGAATATAGGGTACTTTTTATCCCGTAAATATTTAGGGTTCCAGCGTAAAAATTGAAAAACTGTTAAAATTAGGGGGAAATATCTACCCCTTCGGGGGACTTTGCAATTTTATTTTTATTAATTTTCATAGAATACGTATTTTTTGTAACATAAAATAACTACGCATTTTTTATGTAATATAATAAAATACATATACGTTGCCTCCTGTAAAGGTCAATAGATGGCGCTGTACGAAAATTGAATCGCTTTATGGTTGCATCTACGACCCTGAACTTTGTTTTTTTTTAAACAGAAACAATTTGTGTCTACAGAGAAATAAAGGCTACTAAAAGCCCAAATCTCATGCGTGCGAAGCCGCGGGCTTCTGCTAGTGTTCTATAAAACGTTAGAACGTTTATTGTTTTAGAGTAATATTTAATATACATGATACCCGCCCCGTGCCCCCGAGGCACCAGGCACGGCCACGTGAGTCTAAACCCCGTGCCTCCAGATACGACAGTCAGGTTTATCAGTAACGACCTTCAGGATCCAGGACCATCAGGATCCTATTGCTCCCCGGACTCTGCGTAAGACAGCATGAAAGTCTTTTGTCTGCTCCACCTTAAATGTCCTCGATGAGCTGCAATATCGGGAAAGCCCCAATGAAGATGATTATATCTTATAAATGTAGTAAATTTTATTATTTATACTAGTTCTGTAAACAGCTTTCAAGTGAGGTAGGGCGCATCAAGCAGCCCGTCTGGGGCTCACTCACACAGTAAACCGCAGCCAAATAACAACTCCGTAGGTTGTTGTATTCATGTGTGTGAGGTCACCAGTAAGCTCCCAAGGAGTTGCTGTGTAAACAACAGAGGAGGCATCGCGCGAGTGATAATATATCGCAAGCGTTAATAGGCTACAGTAATTGTTTTACATCAGGTGGGCCGTATGCTTGTATGCCTCTCGACGTAGTATAAAAAAAGAAAAGAATACATAATTAACAACATTACTACATCTATACATAAATTATGCAATAGAAAGAAAATTGTGATCACTCAATAAAACAATATTACACAAGAATATAGGAAAATGGTATCAAAATTACGAATAAAATTAATAACAATAAATTAATTGATCGACTACACATTGAAATATAAAAATTGAGCTCAATTGTTGCTATTGTATAATTTAAAAGACGGAATTTAAAATGTAATGAAGAAGAGGATTCCAGAGCCTTGCGGCTTTTGCAGTATGAGCTGTAGGCTTCCACAAGATCGAAACCGACTGTCTACGTCGCGGAACTGGACTCTATCTTTTAGGTATGGAGGGGAAGATGGATTGACGAGGACGTCGTACAATAAGCATAATATGTGAATAATCCTACGATCTCTTATTGGAAGCCAGTTCAACTGTTTGAGATATTCAGATATCAAATTTACGTGAGACAAATATTTTTGAAGTGAAAACTTATTTAGTGACGTTGTGCACTTTTTGGGATGAGTAAAAAATGTTAAACTCGCGACAGGACGGCAGGCCGTCAGGACACGTGACCCTGACCGTAAGATTTTGGTGAGAATTAGAACTTAAGTTCGCTGCAGCGCTAAAACATTAGTTACCTCTAATGAAACAATTAAAACATGAAGCGCTAAACGTTCATAGGGCATTATTTTCTCGCGACCAAAAGTTGTAAGCGCCATGAAATTGTTGGCGTTTTCGCGTTTCGTTCAATGTAGTTTATCAACATCGCTGTTTGGTTTAAACGGCGCAGGGAGCTTGCGCGAGTGTGCGTGTGTGTTTGTTTGTACTACAGCCTGCTACGCGTATCCACGGATGGTGACTGTGATGGCTCGAGATAGTACTTTTATACTGATAAATAAAGTAATTCGTGTGAAATTACTCCCTAACCATTCCAAAATATTCAAAAATGCACAACGTTAATGTTCAAATTTTCACTTCTGCCGGCACTCCCGGAGTGCAACCCGTTTTTTTTATACCACTAAGGTGGAAAACAAGCCTACAGCCTGCCTGATGGTAAGCATTTGCACCAGGGGTGTTACTCTTGCATTGTCTTTCTTGAAGAACCCCATACTGTAGTGCCTTGGGAAAACCTCGGCAGGGAGCTCATTCCACAACTTAGTAGTTTGTGAAGCGCACAGTGCGCGACCATTGCGGTTGCAGTGTGTGCGGATGAACTCCCAGCCGCCGGCGAGCTGTGCGATTGTAATATAAATCTTATACACACATTTTGCAAGTTTGTCCAACAGTTCTTCAGAACAATCAAGATAAGCCACTCTCCGTAATCTATTATAGGGAGAAAAAGAAAACACGCCTGTATGACTTCAGTATTCAGCGGTAAAAAGTTCTGGAGACGCAGGGAGTGAACGGAAGCGAAACTTTTTGTCAAGTATGTATGTATATATTCGTGCAATAAATTTCAATGTTTAGATAAACTAATGAAATGGCTATTGAGCTTGTCATATGAAGGGACTTGAAAGTTATTGGAGGTAGTAAAATAATCAAATATATTATTATAAATCAAAGATATAAAAATAAAAATTACCACATTCACAAAATAATTCAAATATTCCAAAAATATACACACACCCAAAGGCACACAAGCAAACACACATGTCTAAATAGTTTAACTTCCCTAGTTAGTATAATTCCTATTATACGAGGAAAGCCTGGAGATCTGTAGTACAGCCACATCCACCACATCAACCCTCACTCATCCCACTGCAGGGATACGGGTCTACCTGCAATAGAAGGGCTTTAGAGCATACTCCGCCACGCTTCTCAAATGCGGATTGGCGGAGGCGAGTGTTTTCAAGCCGCCCGAGGGCCACTGACATAGCTTAACGACTGTTATCTATCGACAGCCGGGACCGACGGTTTAATGAGCCCTCCCATGCATGGAGAAACTCGAAATAGAAAAGCACATCCATAGACAGGCTGCGGTCGACGTTGCTTAACCTGCGTGTGTTAGAATGATACGCGCAACGACACCATCGAGCTTTCGATCTTTTTATTTTGCATTTATTCAAAATTGTTTTATAATATATCGTACATAAAAAAATCGGCCAAGTGCGAGTCGGACTCGCGCACGAAGGGTTCCGAACTATTATTATTACATCTATAAAAACGGCAAAAAATCACGTTTGTTGTATTTGAGCCCCCCTTAAATATTTGTTTTATTTTAATTTAATTATTTATTCTTAAAGTGAATATACCTATAACTAAATATTCTGTGAATATTTAAAGCGTCTACCTGTTGCCGTTATCAATATCAAGCAAAAATGAGCAAAAAAATCGGCCAAGTGCGAGTCGTACTCGCGCACGAAGGGTTCCGTACCATTTTCTATAAAAACAGCAAAAAAATCACGTTTGTTGTATGGGAGCCCCCTTAAATTGTTTTATTTTAATTTAATTATTTATTCTTAAAGTGAAAATATAACTAAATATTCTGTGAATATTTCAAGCGTCTTACCTGTTGCCGTTATCAATATGAAGCAAAAATGAGCAAAAAAAAAATCGCCCAAGTGCGAGTCGGACTCGCGCACGAAGGGTTCCGTACCATTATCTATAAAATTGGCCAAGTGCGAGTCGTACTCGCGCACGGAGGGTTCCGTACCATTATCTATGAAAACGGCAAAAAATCACGTTTGTTGTATGGGAGCCCCCTTAAATATTTATGTTATTCTATTTTTTAGTATTTGTTGTTATACCGGCAACAGAAATACATCATATGTGAAAATTTCAACTGCCTAACTATCACGGTTCGTGAGATACAGCCTGGTGACAGACGGACGGACGGACAGCGAAGTCTCAGTAATAGGGTTCCGTTTTACCCTTTGGGTACGGGACCCTAAAAATGACGTTTTTTGTATGGGAGCCCCCTCTAATATTTATTTTATTCTATTTTTTAGTATTTGTTGTTATAGCGGCAACAAAAATACATCATCTGTGAAAATTTCAACTGTCTAACTATCACGGTTCATGAGATACAGCCCGGTGACAGACGGACGGACAGACGGACAGCGGAGCCTCAGTAATAGGGTTGCGTTTTACCCTTTGGGTACGGAGCCCTAAAAACCGCACCCTAGAAGCCTCACAGGGCTTATCTTAGTGTCGGTTGGTCGCTGACATACAGTGTTTAAAGTAATTTTTTCAGTACAAACATTTTACTTTTTGTATACATATCTTGAATTTGTGGTGCAGATTCATTTATATATATATTATATAGATAGTTAGAAGTTCGTGTACCATACGTATTGATAAATTTAGGCAGTACATATGTGTTTGATCTGTAGTACAGGTTTCGATCTAATCCAGACTGCCAGGCTCTCACAACGACCACATTGTATAGTAACTTATTTCAATACAACTAGAATCTGTTACTTTTATAGTTCTTTGTGAGAAGTGACTAAAGATTATAAATTATTATTATTTATTGGACATAGACCTTATTTCAGACCATCTGTTATGAATATTCCCTAACTCTAAAGTAACTTCAGTAAACGCCATTTTCCGTGCTGTGCATAGGACGACTCAAGTTAAATTATTGCAAAGCGGATATCGCAATGCGGTAATAATTCTGGGACACGCGAACCGTTTCCTTGTTTCATTCAGGTCTTAATAGCGAACTTCTGAACCCATTTAATACTTCGTTCTGTAGTTCATAAGTCATGCAATCCACAATTTTAGTTGGCTCTTTGTCTGTGTTGGATTAATGCTCTGACATTGTGAAGGTATGGTAATTTAATTTAATCTATCTATCTATAACTTCACGCCAAATCCCTTGCGGGGTAGGCAGAGAGAACCGAGCGCCACGTGACTCGATCCTTACATATCTCACTCGCTTCTTTAACATTCATTGCTCTTCTCATGCACGCACGCCGGTTTCTAGGGCTCCTGACATCACCTTCTGATAGAACATGACCAATTTGGTCATGGTAGGTAAGTCTTGGCCTTCCCCGGCTCCTACATCCTTCCACTTTTGCATTGTATATCTGCTTCGTCATTCTCTCATCTTGCATTCTTTCTACATGCCCGAACCATCGGAGCATGCCTCTTCTTATTTTAACACCGACGCTCTCTTTCAGACCAACTCTATTTCTAACATCATCATTGCGAATACGGTCTACGAGCCTTACGCCACAAATTCTGCGCAGCGCTCGCATTTCAACCGCGTTTATTCTACTTTCATGCTCTTTCTGCCATACCCAACTCTCGCTTCCATAAGTTAGCGTTGGGACCAACACTGCATTGTGTATA
Source organism: Pyralis farinalis (assembly GCA_947507595.1). NCBI lineage: Eukaryota > Metazoa > Arthropoda > Insecta > Lepidoptera > Pyralidae > Pyralis > Pyralis farinalis. The sequence continues at coordinate 2,249,589 of OX382264.1, forward strand.
GCGAGTTGTGCCTTCTGGCTCAGGATTTTACTGCCAAGAAGTTTTCCCAACGCTCCATTCACACTATTCCCAGCACTCACTCGTCTTTCCACATCTGCGGTGTACCTTCCATCCCTGCTGAAAGCGCATCCAAGATATACAAACTCATCCACTTGTTCCAATACTTCATCATCAATCGTAATCCTTACATTAGTTCTGGATTCTTCTCTTTCAAATACCATTATCTTTGTTTTCTTCGCATTCAGTAGTAAGCCTTTCTCCACCTGATTCGTTCACTCTCTTATCTCCATACGGACCAAGAACAGCTTCATAGCTGTATCGCTTGGTCCCAACCCATCCATTCAAGTCTCCACACATAATCACTCTTTCGTTCCCTTCAACTAAGTCCAGAACATCCCTCACAGACTCCCAAAACTTCTCCAGTTCTTGAGCACACGCTGAGCTTACGGGAGCGTATGCTGCAACCAAAAATACTCGCGTGATGCCCAGTTTAATACGAACCCAGAGAAGTCTAGGCCCTACCAAACAGTAATCTCTTACACCAGTGGCTAAGCGAGAGGAGAGTACGACACCTACACCAGCACTGGCATGATCGTCCCGGTCTACCCCGGACCATAGGGCCATCATACCACCGGGCAGATCATCGGTGTCGCTCCCCTTGCGCTTAGTCTCTGTCACACATAAAGCATCCAAACGTCTATCATTCATTACGTCTATCAGTTCATTCGTCTTATCTTTCAATCCACCTCTCACATTCCACGTGCCTATGCGGCACTCGGCTCCCCTCGTCCCGCCGGAATTGGCGCTGCGTGGTGGGTGGCGGCCCCCACCGCCGCATGCAGCTGTATTCGCACCGACGGGGGCGGATCGGTGCGCGTCGCCTACGGGGGACGCCCTAATCCGCACGTCGGTGCGCTCTTGGTCCAGAATTGCAATCGACTGATTGGCAGGGGTCGCGAACGAGCACGCTTCTGGCACATGACCCCCTAAATTAATCATAGTTTTTAGATATAGAGGCAACATTCTTTATCCGTGGTATATCCTGCCGAATAGCCTTTCGAATGTCCGGTGGTCGAGTGGTTACCACTGTCTATATTAACACCAACGCTCGTGAGTTCGATTCCCACAAAGGACAAACATTTGTGTGGACAAACATATCTGTTTGTCTTGTTCTGGGTGTTTTTAAGAGAGGTAAAGCTCATCAAAGTGGGCCCTTTATGGAAGTATCTCCACCTTTCCGAGTCGGCAACGCATGACTGTTTACCATCAGGTAGGCCGTATGCTTGTTTGTCACCTTAGTGGTATAAAAGACTTACTGAAAAGCGCTGCCTAATAACAACTCCCTCGTTGTATTCCTGCGACTGAATGTAGTCACTAGTAAGTTCTTGAGGAGTTGCTGTGTTAGCACTAGAGGTGGAATCGCGCGAGTGATACTTAATGTATTGCAAGCGTTCATAGTAACGGTAACCGCTTTACACCAGGAGGACCGTATCCTTGTATACCTCCCGCCATTGTATAAAAAAGTAACACAGCAACTCTCCTGTATCTTACTGGCAACCCACTCACTCACAGGTACTCAGTAGTCCTCTATAGAGTTGTTATTTGCCTTAAGTTTTATGCGAGGTGGAACTACTTCGTTAGGGGAGCTATTTCGGTATACCCTATCTCTATCTATTAGTTTAACGAACATCATCTATCGAAAATATCTTGGACCGTCAGCTTAACACACTCTCCGAAACAAAAAAACTCTAGAAATAGATGAACCGATCCATAGACAGGCCGCGATCGACGTTGCTTAAGCTGCGTGTTTGATTACAGAAGCACCCTCGACCGTGCCCCAGTTAGTAAATATTTCCGAATAAATTACGCGACAGAGGAAGTCGCGAGAACTACACCCATCCATGCACAGGTTACGTTTGATGCCGCTTAACTTGTACGATGCGTATCGATACATAATACGAAAAAGATTTTCATAAGTCCAAAGTATCCCAAAATCCCAAATCAAATTGCATTGATCGAACAATTCTTAAACAGTCGTTCAATCTTCGAAATTATATTTTCTCCTGGCAACCCAGCGGCCATCCATCATTTGGACTCCTTTTAATTTACACGGGAGCATTTTTCAGCCACTCATCCCTGGCTCGTTTATCACATCCAATGTTTCCGACGTCCATTGTCTTGTGCGAATCTTTGTGACCCATTTCCTCGTGTGGCTCTTTGTATAATTTTAGTTTGTAACACCATTCGTTCTTTGTTCATGTCTCGACGTTTAAACGCTTTGAGTTGAATATTACCGCGTTTAGTTTTTGATGTATCTATGTGTGTATATGTGTATTTCTTTACGCCGGGTCCCTTTCGGAGTAAGCAGACAGAACCGAGCGCCACAAGTCGTGGTCCTTGCATACTACACTTGCTTCTTTAACATTCACAGCTGTTTTTTCGCACGCTCACCGGCATTTAGGCTCCTGACATCACCTTCTGATAAAACACGACCAATTTGAAACACGGTAAACATGATAGTCTTGGCCTTCCCCGGCTCCTACATCCTTACACTTTTGCGTTGTATATCTGTTTCGCCTTTCTTTAGTCCCACATTCTTTCTACATATTCGAATCAACGGAGCATGCCTTTTCTGAACACCAATACTCTCTTTTAGACTAACTCTTTTCTTAAACCATCTTTGTGAAGGATTCAGCAAACGTTCCACCACAAATTTTGCACAATGCTCGCATTTCGACCGCATTTATTTCACTTTCATGCGCTCTCTCTGCCATACCCAGCTATCACTTTCATAGCCTATCGTAGGATTAGCACCGCATTGTGCGAGCAGCGAACAGGTTTAGATTTCGACTGCAATAGAAGTTTAATCGAGCGCTCCATACATACTATTCCGTGCACTCACTTGTGTCTCCATATTAGCGTTGTCCCTGCCAAGCTTCTAAGTTAATAGTTCATTTAGTATTTGATGAATCTTTAAATTTAACTCTGAGATTGCATTCGAACTGTTGCTAACTCAATCGTGAGAGTAGAGTATGAAACTTTGCAGTTTAATCAATTCTTTCTCTGCCGTTACAGAGAAATAAATCGTATTTTTTTATTATCCAACGACGAAAGCCACACAGGCATACGGCTCAATTGACGTAAAGTTACCGTAGCCTATGCACGCTTACTATTAAGTATCGCTCGCGCGTTACCACCTCTGCACAGCACGGCAACTTCTTAGTAGTATGCCGACAACTGCACTTACTCGCAGGAACACGACATGTTTTCTATGAGATGAAGGTACTTTCTCCGTACAGGCTTTGAATTGCTTTGATGCACAATACTTCGCTTAAAAACATTCAGACCAAGACGAACAGACATGTTCGTCGTTTGTGAGAATTGAACATTTCGTATCACGCTTCACGCTTCCTTTCCATTTTCCTATCATGACAGCGCAATTAAGACACACATATGGTTGATACGACACGACACGCTATGCTCTTCCTGACGGAGACACAAATCCAGCATTCAGTGGACACGTCCTACCTCCAGTGCTCCGGTTACGTGCTAGAGGAGAATTTTCTCGCGAAAGCCGGGGACTGTTTGTTTGTCCGCTCGGATGTATGTTATCGCCGTCTGCACTGCCTAGAGGATTCCTCCTTTCCCGTCCTCTGGGTGCATGTAAACCTGGGCCTTCAGAGCCGTATTTACATGTGCCTATTCCGACCCCATACTAGGAACACGGAGTCGACTCTGCTCTTTGAATACATGAGCTGGGCGGTAGATGATACGCAGGAGAGCAGGACCTACTGCTGAGATGGTATGTTTGGGTGACTTTAACTCTCACCACGACTCCTGATAGGGATGCTTCATAACTAACCATGCAGAAAGGACTACTCAGACGTTCGCTCTTTCGCACAGCCTGACGCAATTGGTAGACCAACCTACCAGAATACCAGACATCGCTGGTCAGGTGCCCTTTCTACTAGACCTACTGCTGACCACCCAGCCTGCTGGCTACCGGGTCAGGGTGCCCTTGGACACATCTGACCACTGCCTAGTATACAGTGCCAAGCACTGCTCCATCACAACCCACAGCGTCGTGTCTGGCACAACTCGTCAGCAGATTGGGACGGCATGCGCGACTACTTTGCTTCCGTTCCAGCGTGGCAGCGCTGTTTCAGTAAGGAAGATCTTACGGCGAGTGCTACGGCCATTGTTGACGAGATCGGCGTTAATACTATATTCCTCACGCCGATGTCGTCTTCAAAAGCCAGAGACACCCTTGGTTTAATTGCGAATGCGCTAAAGCTGTCAGTAACACGCAAGCAGCGTAACGCGCTTGGACTAGGGGTCGCGCCCTCATAGATCCGAATATTAACTTGCTCAAATCAGTCAATAATACTGCCACCAAAGTCTGCAAGAGGGCATACATAAGAGCCTAGCGCGTTACACGAATCAGCACGGAACTAGTGGCGCACCCTACTGGGTCGCGTAACTACAGGCGACTAACCAAAGGCCAACTTCTGCCTCCCTCGCTGCCTCCGCTGAGATGCCCCGATAGTTCACTGGCGCATCAGCAGCAGGAGAAAGTCGATCTTATGGCCAGTCTCTTTGCGGATCGATGACTGTGGCACGGAACCACCATCGATATCCTCCTGTGGTCCCGTTATGCCAGATATTTACATCAGGCAGCGAGATGTGCGTTTTGAATCACAGTCACTTGATGTCCGTAAAGCCAGTAGTCCTGATGGTATCCCAATGTTCTGATTGTTCTGAAAAATGTTGGCGCACGGGTTCTGATTCTATAGCGCTTAAGGGATATTGAGGTCGATGGAGCCTTAGGCCGTGGTGGGTTGACCGATGTCTGTACACAGGAGATATTTAAGAAAAAATAATTTAGAGGAATATATGATATAATTAGTGTCTGGTATTGTTGTGGAGAGTAAGTAAAGCCCCAATGAACGACACAAATGTGTTATTTCACTTAAAGTTACTTAAAGTTACTAAATTGATTTAAACAGCACTACTAGTAGTTATGAAGTAATGTAAGGATGCAACCAACCAATTGTATAGCGAACGCAGACCGAATGGCGAGCGTGGCCGGGAATGCATGGTGTGATATATAAAATTGCTAATGTCGCTACAGTAAGCTCCCTGCCGAGGTTTTTCCAAAGGACTACAGTATGGGGTTCTTCAAAAAAGGCGTGAAGAGGTTCTTACAGGGTCGGCAACGCAAGAGTGACACCCCTGGTGTTGCAAATGCCCATAGGCTACGGTAACTTCTTACCATCAGGCAGGCCGTACGCTTGTTTGCCACCTTAGTGGTATAAAAAAAAAAGTAATATGAGACGATTTATACGTGTAGATGAAGGAAAAACAATTTTTAGAATTTTTGTTATTCCGTCTTTTTGTATGCCCATAACGTAAGAAATACTGCACAAATTGAATACGCGTTTGAAACCTGGATTCCTAACATAAAATTTGATACGTGTTTTATATTGATATGTCGCCAAGAAACCGAATTATTGATTACTAGCGGTAATGCGAGTGAAAAAAAAAATATATATTTTTTAATAAAAAGTATCCTATTTTACTTCTGATATCTCCAAAAATATTTGTACGAATTTTCATAATGATCGGTTAAGTAGTTTTCGCGTGAAAGCGTAACAAACAAACGGACATTCACATTTATAATATTCGTAGGATTATTATCGCAAACTATTTATCCTCAATGGCACCGTGAAAAAATAGTGAAAAAATAGCTATACCTATAACATCTATTATCTTAAACAACTTTAAACCTTTTTCATGATAAGTGCATTTTGCGAAACTTAATTGAATTATGTGCACTCATATGCTGCTTAGGTTTCTAGTAAATGTAATTCTGCTACTAACTGTTTACAAAGACTACAATTTTGATTTCAATTCCGTTGTCTCACGTCACTATTACACTCGACATTTCATATTACATTTGACTACTTCTGTTTACACAGAACACGATTCACCTTCGAATTTAAATTCTCTTAGATATTTGACAGTATATTTTTGTTTTGTTTTATCCGATAAGTACTTTTTGTTATGAAGGTATAACACAATTTTGTGTAAACGGACTACAATTTACATTTTGGTTTATTTACATTCGCTTTGACGATACTATCTCATGTTTTTTCGGCGATTCTGTTTTTACATTGCTTTATATTTAAACGAATGACGATTATAATATGATTAATATCAATAAGGGCTTAAAAAAACCATTTTCAAAGGAATAAATAATTTACAGTATTGAGAAGGCGTTATTAATATAAATCAGAATATAATAGATAACTACAATATTTCGGTATCGCATTGGCTACAGAGAGAGTCGGTGTTGAGATAAGAAAAGGCATGCTCTATTGGTACGGACATATAGAATGAATGCAGGATGAAAGAATGACGAAACAGGTATACAATACGAAAGTGGAAGGATGTAGGAGCCGCGGAAGACCAAGACTCGTCTACCATGACCAAATTAAATTGACTGATTGAAAAGCAGATGTCAGGAGCCCTATTAACCGACGAGCGTGCAAGAAAAGAGCTATGAATGTTAAGAAAGCGAGTGAGGTATATATGAATCGCATCTTATGGCGCTCGGTTCACTCCACTTACACCGCAAGGGACCTGGCGTGAAGATATACATACATACACTCATTAGCTATACTTGTTTTGTTAAAATTCGTATTAATTTAAAAGTAAACGAAGTTTATTCGAACTAACTCGCAGTTAGACAACTTTTATTTATATACAATATAAACTCTGTAATGTTTCAGTTTTATAATTCTTAAATTTAAGCTAGCTAGCCCCTACATTCTTACGAAACCTTTGAATCGTACAGAGCGTGACGCTTTGATGTTTTTTCATAAAGAACCGAGGTAATGATAAAGAATTCAGCGAAGGCCCCAGGTAAGACAGACATAGTACAAGATACAATAGCAAAAATGTAACTTCAGTTGCAAATTTTACAAATCGACGTAAATGTGGTGTTTATTTATTTATTTGTTTACATCTATCGAGTGCAGTCAATATGGTATAAAAATTGGTCGATTATTTAGTTTTTTTTAATAACAACCGATCAGGCTGAAACAGGATGAATTCGACGGGGAAAATATGTAGCCAAAAGGACCCCAAATTGTTTTTGCCTAAAACTTATTTTCCCCCCAATACCCTTAAATTAGCCAATTTCTGGGGGAGCTTATGGGGCAATAAATAAAAATTAGTTAATAGAATCAGGCGTTACTTTGCGAAAGTCAAATCTATATGCAATTTGATCTAACCTGCTACCAAGTACTAACAGTAGTGGGTGGGTGCCGGCCGGCGCTAGGCCGCATGAACTAATTGGTGGCGGAAGCACGCAAAGCAGGTTAGATCAAATTGCAAATAAAAATTAAGAAAATAGTTGAATAATACTGCCGAAAGGCCTGAAAATGTCTACTCGGGAGTTTTCAGGGTCGCTGATCAGGCTCCCGTCATCAGATTTACCAAATTCCTCTTCCCCCTTCTCTAATTCAAAAAATACTGGATGAACAGTATGGGGGGTTACCCCCATGCTGTACATCCAGCATTTTTTTTACGATCCCGACTTCAGAATTCTGAAATATCCCTTGAATGATCTGATTTGATGATGAAATATCTAGTTAATAGATTCAGGCGTTATTTTGCGAAAGTCAAGTCACTTGTAGCATGTTATTCTTACGATTAACGTCTACAACGCCTGATGATGCCTCGTGGAGAGGCGAAACACGTGTCGCAGCGACGACCAGGCCAGTCGTGGCAGCGACGGTGGTGGAGGGGGCATGCAGATTCTGTTCCAGATGGCGGACGACCGCAGCAGCCGAGGCAGAGACTACCGGAGCAGCCATGGCAGCGTCGGCATATAGCACGCACTAACAGTAGTGGGTGGGTGCCGGCCGGCGCTAGGCCGCATGAACTAATTGGTGGCGGAAGCACACAAAGCAGGTTGGATCAAATTGCATGAAAGATGAAATATCTATCTGAATATCTGCTGTTCATCTCGATCTCATGAAAGAAATGTGGAAAATGAATGCTGGATGTACACATGGGGGGTTAATTAGAGGAGGGGGATGAGGTATCTTTCAATTCTGAATCGGGATCGTAATCAGCGACCCTAAAAACATCCGAGTCCACGGTTTCTCCGTACTCCGTATGGATTTTTTCAAAAAATGCTGGATGAACAAATGGGGGTTAATTAAAGGATGAAGTAATTTTTCAATGCTGAAGTCGGGATCGTAATCAGCGAAACCCAAAAACTCCCGAGTATTTTTCAATTCTGAAGTCCGGGATAAGCTGTGGACAATAATAATTTATGATCTCTTCGTAAAAAATCTGGATATTTTTCCAGTCGAATGCATTTTGTTTCACCCCGATCCGTTGTTATTAAAAAAAATATATTTAAAAAATACCGTATTACATAACTGCACTATTGTGTTTTTCTATAAACCTGAATATTTTTCTGCTCTGAGTTTAGTTGGTCTTAGCTTTATATACACTCTGAATTTTAACAAACTCATCGACAATTATACGTTATTTCTGTGACATTGATAATATTATTAAATGCAACAAATTTAGAAATTCCGACATACACAGAACACAAATCACTGCGCCACAGGTAGCAGTACCTTCACCATTAAAAGGGAAGCGTATTTTCGGTATTATGTATACATTTGTAATTGTCACTTGTTTGTCGGTGCAGAAAACATTGCGAGGAAACAGGCACGAAAAGTCTGGTTTCCTATGAGTTTTGGAGGTCTGGCGGCAGTCGCATCAAGTATCAGTGTCTGCGCCAAATACTTAGACTTAGGTGGCGAACCCCGCCAATCCAAATGGACTAGGAAACGGGATAACGATAAGACCATTACTACTCCACCAGAAATATGTATCTACATTGAATGGGTCACAAAATAATAATAATAAAATGAATTTAAAAAACACCAAACAGAAGTTCAAGTTACTCCAATACTGTTTATAGGGACACCAAGAAGCCAGTCATTGCCGTGGTATTACACATTCATTGTTCGCATTATATCATGAATATCTCGATTGCTCATATTCCCCTACAATAAGAAACGACGCTCCATCTAAGTTTTCTTTTAAAAAACAACACAATTCTGCTTTGCTGAGCTCACAATTACTAGAAATTCCATCTTCGTCGCCCAGGTACCTTTTCTTTCTGTACCGGCCAATTTTGAATAAAAAATAACATAGGTATTTAAAAGTAAACTTTCAGTTGTTTTGTCTACAATATACAATTTAATTTAAGAATTTACTAATTAATCTTTTATCTTTTATGTACAATGTTTATTATATTTATGCATATTTAAATAGTTATTTTAATTTATTATGTAATATTATAATTACACAGCTTAAAAAAGCAGAAAAAGCTGGATAAACTAACTATTATTAAAATTAAAATAATAGTGAGTTTATCCAGTAATCATAATTATATATATAAAATAACATATAAGCAAATCTTGTTTAGTTTGGAGCAGGATTGGGTACCTAATTATTAATTAGTACAAAAGATGTGCTTATGGTTGTACGAGTATATTGACAACCCACTGAGCTACTGGCTGTTTGTGTCTCTGCGACACACATGCTTGAACATCAATGTACATTGTACTATATATATGTTTTTTTTTAATCTAGGAACCTATACTCTGTAAAAACTCAATCTCAATCTTATTTCGTGTTTGTCATCTATTTGAGTAGAAAAGAGGGCATGAAGTCCTGGAAAAAAAAAAATTAACCTTCTACGACTGACGTGATAGTCTGTCACGGTGTCTGTCAAATAGAAAAGTGAAAAATATATATAGTGATGTTAGTTTACAAATTTAGATTCACTCGTTCCGAGTCCCTCCCTATAGCATATTCAAATGTACCTATAACAGTTAGCTGTGAGATATCGGGACGGGCTTAAATGTTCTTATACGAAGTGAAAATAAGGCCAAAAACGTGTGATTTCAGAAGCGGGTTATTTTAAATTGAAGTAATCAATATGGTTCAATTCCGTCTGACTGAATAAGAGTTTTAGCTTTGATTGATGTTGATTTCTTTTTTGTGCATCAAAGCCAATTTTTGGGGACAAATTTATGTCATGTCAATAAAATTTACACTTAACTCGTGTTTTATATATTTTTTGTGCAATAATATGAAGAAAAAGGGGTCATTTGAAAATTTAAAATTAGGGGGCATGTGCCAGAAGCGTGCTCGTTGCGACTCCTGCCAATCAATCAAACTGAGATTCTGGACCAAGAGCGCAACAATGTGCGGATAAGGGCGTCCCCCGGAGGCAACGCGCACCGATCCGCTCTCGTCGGTGCGAATGTAGCTGCATGCAGTGGTAAGTGTGTAGGCGTCGTACTCTCCTCTAGCTCAGCCAATGGTGTAAGAGATTACTGTTTGATAGGGCCTAGACTTCTCTGGGTTCTAAACTGGGTATCACGCGAGTATTTCTGGTTGCAGCATACGCACTCCCGTAAGCACAGTGTGTGATCAAGAACGAGGAGTTTTGTGAGTCTGTGATAGATGTTCTCGATTTGTCTGAAGGGAATGACTTGATTTGTCATAACGAGACAGCTATGAAGCTGTTCCTGGTCCGTATGGAGATAAGAGAGTGAACGAAGCAGGTAAGTCGATTCTAGATTTATGTATGGAAAGAAACCTCCTCGTGTCGAATACTTATTTCATCAAAAGGATATTTACACGTATTCATGGATGCGAATAGCCAGAAAAGTGTGATTGATTTGATTTTAATAGACAGACGTTTCCGAAATAATATAATGTATATAGTAAGTAGCCTTTAGAGATTCCACTCTTGAAATGGACCACTATCTGATGGTGAGCCCGCTTGTGGGACTTTTCAAAAGTGGAGACACTGACAAGTGGAGTGGTTTAGAGATCATAAAAGGATAAGGATCGAAAAATTGCAATACTTTTTTTTATTTTTATTTTTATACTACGTCGGGAGGTATTCAAGCATACGTCCCACCTGATGTAAAACAGTTACCGTTTAGCCTATTAGCACTTGTAATATATTAAGTATCACTCGCGCGATGCCTCCTCTGCTGCTTACACAGCAAATTCTTGGGAGCTTACTGGTGATCTCACTCACACGCAGGAACACAACAACCCTCTAGGGAGTTATTGTGTTCCTCGTCATTTATTGCAGAGAGGTAATTAGCTGCTAAGTCCAACCGTTTAGTTTTACTTGTAAAATATTTGCAATGTAAAACCATATATATTAGTTTTAGGACGGACTAAGATGAGATCTTAATATAACGATGAGACCTTGGACAAATACGGAAGCCAAAGAAATGTGTACCCAAGGTATTACGTAATTTTAAATGAGCTCATGAAAGGGGATGACGGACCTAATATTATCCCCAGCAAGTCCATAATAACATGTAATCTGCTCTGAGTTTTAACGAAAGTAAGGGTTTTAAAAAGTTCGTTTCACCTGTGGGACCTTTAGACTTTAAGAAAGTAATTATTTACGTAACTGATACGTTAAACAAGAATGTGGGTTCATGGAACGAGCCGAACTGAATGAAGGCATGTTCCATTACAGTATCACTAGAGTATATTTAACCGGGACTTCTTCCCGCGCTTTTGACGAGGGACATTGTTGTTTTACTTGAAATTTTTACAATTCAGTATAAAATTAGTTTTGTGTGACAATTTCGATAGTATTTTGTAACATAAGTGCTAGTGAAATTATACAGTAATGAAAAAACTCAAATATAACACGTTTATGCACTTTTTGGAAGACGTGAATAAGTTCATCAAGAAAACCTTGTAGAAATCACTATCGTTTTACGGGTGGTATTTAAATTGGGTTGATTGGGTCTGGGTACCCTTCCCAAGTATTTTTTCAGCACAGTTCCTGAAGCTGGAACATAGAATTAAGATTTTCAAATGGTTCTAAACTGATGACTTGGCTGTATGGGCTAGATCCCTTTGCCTTTCCCCTCGGGGATATAAAGAACCAAAAAAAAAAAAGTATATTTAACCGACTTTAAAAAAACTTACCCAGTGCGTTTCGGGCTCGCATACGAGGAGTTCCTTAACACTGTAGAAATATTAATCATAACGTATATTTTTTTTAATGGTTTAGTTATAAAATCGTCGAAAAATATACGCTTTTTTATGGGGGATGCTTTATTTTTCACTTTAATTACAATTTTAGTATAATTGAGGCCATAGTACACACTCAGTGAATTAAATTGCAATTGTCTTGTATACAGCCTGACAGATGGACAGACAGACAACAGGCTCTTAGTAATTTGGTTAGGATTTGATGATTATACGAGTATTATGTCATGTAAAGCAAAACAGCATAAAAGTAAAAAATGAACTTAGATTAATTATATCTCGATATTCCCGTACACCACAATAACGCCGAGAGAGATTTAGAGGTAGGGCGCGTTAAAGCCACCCATCTGGGGAAGTACTTCCACCTCACAGAAAACCGCAGCCAAATAACAACTACCTAGAGGGTTGTCGTGTTCGTGCGTGTGAGTGAGGTCACCAGTAAGCTCCCAAGGAGTTGGTCGCGCGAGTGATACTTGATATATCACAAGCGTTAATAGTCTACGGTACCCGCTTTACATCAGATGAGCCGTATGCTCGTATGCCCGACGTAGTATATATAGAAAAAAATATGCCCGTTACGTCAACATAACTATAGATCTAAAGCTTTAAAACAAAGTATGTGTCAGCTTTGTGCGCCGCCATGGGGTTATTTCCACAGTAAAAGGTCTCAGTGTCATTTCGCCGTGTGATATATCAAATAAATTATATATTTTATAGTAATGATATGTGTGGTTAGTTTGATGACGCGTAGTACGTCGTCATTAAAGAATAACCCATGGATATCTAATGATACAATTTTACGTAATAAATAAAAATCTTTTATTTCTTTATCCATTTTTTTTGTACCAAATCGGGAGTCCTACAAGCATACGGTCCACCCGATATAAAGCGAGTGCCGTAGCCTATTAACACTTGTAATATATTAAGTATCACTCGCGCGATGCCTCCTCTGCTGCTTACACAGCAACTCCTTGGGAGCTTACTGGTGACCTCACTCACACGCACTAACACACCAACCCTCTAGGGAGTTGTTATTTGGCTGCGGTTTTCTGTGAGGTGGAGGTGCTTTTATGCACTCTACCTCTCTTAAAACATCCAGACCAAGACAAACAGACATGTTCATGCACACAAATGTTTGTCTTATGTGGGAATCGAACCCACGAGCGTTGGTGTCAAAGTCGCGCCTTTCACGACTGAGCCACCGAGCTCGTCAAAACTTCGTCGTAGCTTACCACGAGTGAGGAAATTCACGACGCTATATTTTTACAGGAAGGGATGCGTGCTTTAGATGAGAGCTAGGAATATGAGGTAGGGATGTGCGAGTGGTGTAGCCATGTGCAAAGCAATAAACCAGTTGACATCGCATGAAGGTCACCCACACTCACCGAAACTTAGGTTTTTTTGAAGTAAAACTTCTTTACGCACGCTTGACTTGGGGAGTAAGCTGGTGAATGCGTGACGAGAGCGTTACCAAAAGTGTGATCGGGCGAGGCGAACGGAAGTTGAGAGGGTTGGATTGTGTGCATGAACATGTTTTTTCTTAGCCTGGTTGTTTTTAAACGAGGTAGGACATCAAAGCAGTCCATCTGGGAAAGTAGTTGCAACTCAAAAAAAAACTGTGAAACAGCAGAGGTAGCACATCTCAGGCGAAAGCAACCTCAGAGCGTCCAATTCACCTTTCTGCCACAGGAGTCATAAAAACGCATAAATACTACAGTACATTCAGAATTAAATATTCTGCGAGTCGAGATAACCATCTTCGCATTCTCCCGGCCTGTCTCGGCGGCATCTCGCACAAAAAAAAAAAGATATTCCGCCGGGTGTAATTAGTTTAGGATCCGTCCTGTAATTTGTCCATTCTGTTGTCTGTTTTGTTCCCAAAATGAATGCTCTCTTTAATTTATACGGAGTTATAAAGCACCGGGAATTACTTCATTATAAAAGCCCGACGGCGTTTCTTCATACGAGGCTGAGAGGTATACATACGGGCTATATTAAGTGGTTACAGTCTCTGAACGCTTCTAATAGTAGAATCACTCGCGTTGCCATCCCTGTTGTTAATTCTGCAACTAATTAGGAGGTAGTTAATTGATTCAGGCGTTATTTTGCTAAAGTCAAATTTGCAGGCAATTTGATTTTAACTGCTTTGTGTGCTTCCGCTACCGATTAGATCATGCGAATTAGTTCCGGCTGGCGGCCACTACCGTTAGTAGATGCATGCCGTCGCTGCCATGGCTCTGGTCTGATCTCTGCGACACATGTTTCTCTCCACGAGACATCCTCAGGCGCTGTAGATGTTGGGCGATAGAACGTATGTTATTCTAACGACTAAGGAAGCATTAGATCAAATTGCATGTAATTAGGAGCTTACTAACCTCACATTCTGTCTTCGCGATCTCACTCACACGCAGAAACGCAGTAACACTCTAGGGCGCTATTTGGTTGCGGATTTCTGGGAGGTGGAGGTACTTCCCTAGGCGAGCAACTTTGATGCACCCTACCTCTATTAAAAACACCCAGACCAAGAGAGAAGAACAGATATGTTCATGCGCACAAATGTATTTTATGTGTGGGAATCGAACCCACGAGCGTTGGTGTCAAAGTCGCGTCATGTACCACTGCGCTAGCGATCTCATCATAAGTCTCGCCACCGAGGTCTTCCTCTTCTCTTCCTCCCGGTGGTAGCCATGAAAAGGCACTGCTACACGATATGATTATCCTGCCTTCGTATACGTAGTATGCATTTTCATAGAATGAAATCTCTGCTCGTGCGTTGTCTTAACAGTCCAGGTTTCGCTGCCACGTAGTAAGGCTTTTTTTATACAACTATACAACTTCGGGAGGCATACAATCAAACGGCCCACCTGATGTAAAGCGGTTACCGGAGCTTATGAACGCTCACAATACATTATGTATCACTCGCGCGTTGCCACCTCTGCTGCTAACACAGCAACTCCTTAGGAGCTTAGCGGTGACCTCACACGCAGGAACGCTATAACCATCTAGGGAGTTTTAATTTGGCTGCGTTTTTCTGTGAGGTACTTCGCCAGATGGTGTACTTTGATGCGCCCTACCTCGCTTAAATAAATTTAGTAAAGCAGTCCAATGAAGTTTGAAATCTCCATCAGTTGGTGTTTCGGGTTTGATGTTACAGAACATACATTTGGTCATAGTGAAGCTGATCGCAATCCATTCTTCTCCAGGGTGTCTCGCCACCGTTGCATTTTTGCTTAGATTTCATCTTTACAATCGGATATAAGGACCATGGCCTTGGTTTTCTCTCTGTCTGTATGATGGTACTAAATTCAAAAATACTAATTTAGTACCACTATTTTAATTTTAACAGGGGCTATTAAAATTCCGTTTTTGTAATAATCATTTAGACTTGTCATAAGAACTTGAAATGTTATTTAAATGTTAACTTCAATTGGAAGAAAGAAGAAGTACAAAACTATGTAGCATTCTATTCTTTTATTATATAGAACTATTATATATAATAAAAGAATACTCAAAACAATCTTGTAATCCAAGATGGAAGGCATAACATTATCAATAAATATATAATAATAAGATATACGTGTTCGTCTTGAGCAGAGCCTGCAAGCCGATACCTTGGTTCACATGTGATATTGATTTCCTAAATTAATTAGACAGGCGGAGGTGCCGCGAGGTGGCTGGTTCAATTCTCAAAGGTCGCTTGTTCATTCAAAGTTAATGTTCAAAGATTTCCAATTTACTTTGTGAGTTCTCGTATATTTTCTCGCATATTATTTATATCGTAATTGGCAAAATTTGTGCAGACTGTCAGCTTAGGTTCTCGGTGATAAGGGCGTTTTGTAGCTCCGCGCTGATTTCTTGTACTCGCTTGTTATATAGGCTACAGTGACTTACTTACTATAATAATAAAGCGAGATAAATAATTCGCTCTCTCTTTTGCAATAACCTCATTAAAATTACCCATTAATTCCTGATATGTTCACAATAGTCTACCGAGTCCATTAATATACCATAAGGAGTTGCTGTGTAAGCAGCAGAGGAGGCATCGCGCGAGTGATATATGTTACAAGCGTTAATAGGCTACAGTAACCGCTTTACATCAGGTGGGCCGTATGCTTGTATGTCTCCCGACGTCGTATAAAAAAAAATATTACGCAAAATCTGTGGCGTAGCGCTCTCTAACCGCGTTCATAACTAAGATGTAAGAAAGAGAAATACTCTGACAGAGAGTACAGGTGTTAAATGCATGCTTCGGGGTTTCGGGCATATAGAAAACATGCTGTATATATAATACACAAAAATTGTTTCTACCTATGACCGTTATAGACTTTGAAACCATTCAACCGATGTACTCGAAACCTTACATTTGAAGATGATTTTAGACCATTAAAACAATGCATTAGGCATTAGGTCCATTCATGAAGTCGATTTTCGACTTTTCCCATACAAAAATTTTCCGTCACTCGCAAATAAATTAAAAATATTAGTGTGAAGTTGGCACATAATACAGACTGTCAACACAAAAACGCTGATTTGTCATTCTCATCAGAAATTATTTTTGATTATCGCGTAAATCATGTCAAATAACCGAATTAGAAAATATGAAAAACCTCAAAAATAATAAAAAAATATTTGTTATCGTGAAATTTGGCGGTGATTTTGAGTATTGTTTGCAATTGTTAGTGCTCATTCAAGTTTATCTCACGTCAATAGGAAAAATCATCGATGGAAAAATGCACTAAGAACCAAATCTTAATCCGAAAGTAAATATTATTTTTAGCGTACACGCCGGGTATCCGCTAGTATATATATTTATAAATATAATATATAAAGCCAACCGACGTCACTATTATAGATATACTGGATATTAGGCACTTTACCGATTAAGTTGTAGACATAAGTAGCTGATCCTACTTTCATCATACATAAAGTTTCATCAGAATATGTGATCGTACATATTCTGATGAAACTTTATTCTTCAAAATATATTTTCTAAATAAAGAGAGTCAAGGCACAGGGACATTAATAGGAACAGCCTAACCTCCGCCGAACAAAATATATCTACTTACTATTCATCAGCGCAGGCATAAGCGGCTGCTTTGTTCACTTCACTCTATTCTTTATAATCCTCTCTCTCCTGAATACTTGAAGTGCAAATTTCAATATCTCTGCATCTCCCGTGATCGACAACTTCGATCTGAGAGTACTCTAACCCTCTCTACGCCTCTTTATCTTTCTGGCTTTATGTCGAACTCCTTTATGTTACAAACTACAAGTCTCTGGAATGCGCTGCCTGATTCTCTTAGAGGTATCTCCAACAAATTCTGTTTCAAGAAGAAAATTCACGCCTACTTATTGGACAATTTGCCAAAACTATGATCCATTAGTCATCATCAGATTGATATTATGTTTATGTATGTGTCAGTATATCTATGTATACTACCGTATGTATTATACAGTTATTATGTATGCAATGTTTATGTATGTATATTTACTGTGTACAGTAATTTTAATTAAGAATATCTAAATAATTTGCTTTCTTGTCTTGTGTACCGATTTCCTGTATATGTACTCTTCCATAAGGTTGTCGGGTAGAGAATTCTATCAGCATTAAGTCCGCCTTTGTGACCTATACATGTGATAAATTAAGATAAATAAATAACAAAATGTACCAAGTAACAATACCTCTGAAGATTATTGTGTTCTTAGGAGTACATACATGAATGAATCAGGAAGGTTATATACAAGTGAGAGGTAACAAGCTAGCAAAACGTTCCATATCACAAGTCTTCAGGCGACGGTGATCACATGAGGCGAATCGAACGTTTATTTACCACCAGATATAGTATAAAAAAGAGATAGATTTAGGCTCTATTACACACCGAACCCTCACAATAATATCTGTAATCGTCAAAGGACCCTTAAATCTACATATCATACGTTCCATTTCCCTTCTCATCCTCGCAAGAACTTTAATACAAATAACAAAAATACATCAACGCAACAATTCGAAATAGGGAATCTTTACATCGAGGGAAAAGGGTTTAAATTCCGACAGCTCTCGGATTTCAAAGCTGGTGGTTTCAAGTTGTCGCTCAACGTGCCTTTTCTCCGTTTATATCAGACATCATAGTAAAAAGGGGATACACAATTCGATGGCGGTAATTTCCCAAAAAAGTCATATTGAAACCCGTATCCCGGCCCCAATTTCTTTGTAGCTGTGTTCGCGCTGCGAATGGTTGTTGATCGGTTTGTTTTGTGAAACGTAATAACATTTCTTCCGATATAAATAGCACGTATCTACGTTGAGTGTGTAACGGGTTGAATCCAAAGTCAGTTCCCCTGTAGCCAGTGACTGTTGAGCTCTGATTGTAACTAAAGGTAAAGATTAAAAAGGTCAATCTACAGCTTGAACTGCGTAAAGACACAAGGAATTCTAATAGAGCTATCAATTAAAGTTCCTTTTGCATCTTTTTGAAGTGAAAACTTCTATAGTACCGTCGTGATTTGAAACTCGATGAAATGAATAAGCGACAGCAAAAAGAGACAACTGCATATATCTATAGAATTTAATGTGCGAGAGAATGAGATAGGAGGCATTATACAGTGTTTATTACACGGTCCGAGCATTGTACGTGCATAAGTACATGTGTGCGCGCCTGTGTCGTTATACACGAAGCTTCGGATGAGGCGTCATAACAACCGTGGTGTATTGCAGACACAAATATTTCATTATTTTAACAAACATTAAAAAAAAGTGTGGTCAATATCATCATAAACAAACCCTAAAAATTCTACATGCGTATCATTATCTTGAGGTTCACATTTTTAAAGTTTCATTTCTATCGCATGTGAACTGCACACAATATTTGTTTTTGTCCTAGGACTTATAGTATAGCATATAGCTTATAGTATAGCATATGGCTTATAGTATAGCATGATAATGACAACGAAAACATTTTATCATGTCTCACAAACGATCTTAGGAATCGTCGAAATTATTATTTGGCACCTATATAGGGTAACGAGAAACACAGTAAAAAAGACAGATTATGTAACAACACTTTTCACGAAGAAACTATATTTTTATTATTAGCAGTTTTCACAGCCATATAAAAGCGATATGCCCACCCCTAACGTCAGCTCTTACCGCGTCGAGCGTCAATTACGCGTCCGAAATGTGTCAATGACGGGGCACTTCTTTGAACGGTTCCTTGAACTCGCTCGATTTCCGGTGCTTGAAGAACGTAATACCTACACTTCAAACTAATAATTCTTTTCGTATTATCAAAACTTCACTAATAACTCCAAAATAAATAATATCCTATTATTATATCATTATTAGTTAATTTACTACAGAGTTTAACTATGTCAAACTCCGAGTGGTTTGATTAAATCATGCGCGTTACGGCGGAAAGTATATAATGGAGTCTGAGGCCTTCAGAGGTGAAAAAAAAATGTGTGCGTCTCCGGACGCCCGACAGAAGTGATAACTTTATTATTACATATAATTAAAGCTGCCGTATGCGTGACAGAAAGGGAAGCCAGAAAGACTGGCGCCGTAACGCGTTACGTAACGAAGCGGTTTACTCTCCCATAAGATATTTTATTTTTATTTTTAATATCATTATTTTTTTTCTCACCGCCATTCATTGCTCCATTCAAGTTGTAATATGAAATAAATAAATAAATAAATAATAAATAAATAAGTACTCGAAAGCAATGGTTGACTGGAAGAGATTCCTTGAAGCCTTCAACTTGAAGGAATAAGTCCGCCTTTGCAAATCATGTAAGTTTTATACTTTATAATTTATGGATAATGTATGTATGTATGTATGTATATCTTCACGCCAAGTCCCTTGCGGGGTAGGCAGAGAGAACCGAGCGCCATAAGACGCGGTCCTTGCATACTTCACTCGTTTCTGTGACATTCATAGCTCTTTTCATTCACGCTCGCCGGTTCCTGGGGCTTCTGACATTCTTCTTCTTCTTCTTCGGCTTCTCCGTTGGTTCGGACATGTAGAAAGAATGCGGGACGAAAGAATGACGAAACAGATATACAATGCAAAAGTGGAAGGATGTAGGAGCCGAGGAAGGCCGAGACTAACCTACCATGACCAAATTGGTCGTGTTTTATCAGAAGGTGATGTCAGAATTTATGGATAATGCAATAAAGTTATACAAACAAACAAACAAACAAGAAGTTATCACTTCAAAAAAGAATTAACCCACATGCCGTGGCGCCGGCTACTGCGACAGTGGCACTTCGATGCGGCGATGAGCGCGCAACTCGGGTGATTCGCGCGGTCCACAGACCGGAAGTCCGCGCCGCGCAGCTTCCCGCACATATTTTTATATTAGTTCTGTAATAACTATAGCTAATCGTAAATTTTAAAGTAGCAATAATGTTATGATAATAGTGTAAAGTGAAAATTCTTGTAATTGTGGAAGAAAATACGCTCAGAGTCCTTTCATTTTCACACCAAAATGGAGGATTGTTTGAACATCGCATTTAAAATTAAGCACCAAACTTTTAGTTGGTTTAAACTTTATATCCGTGAGTTAGGCAGGTACAGTTAAGTGCACGTTATGTGTAACACTTTGACCCATGTACCGTCCGTAAATCGTACATATGAAATACAACAAACATCAAATGTTAAGCGTGATCTTCTCTTAGCTGTACTCCTACTTTATTTTATTTACAAGTGTGTATTTTCGTGCTAGATTTCTGCACTGCCTTAAAAATAAAGGGTTATCAAAGGGTATAGTTATTTACCTACATCTTTCAGTTAGTTCCATATCAACATAATATTGTTTGTATGTATACCTACGTATGTATGTATGTAACATATATGTAGCATGTTCTGCTCGCGTAGAGTAGGCGCGCGCGCGGGTGGATATGACTTAGGGTTGTCAGAGGAGAGAAAATGATAAATTTTAAAGATGAAAATTCCAACGAAATATTTTTTTTTATGCAACGTCGGTAAACATACAAGCATACGGCCCACCTGATGTAAAGCAGTTACCGTTGCCTATTAACGCTTGTAATACATTAAGTTTCGCTCGCGCGATGCCTCCTCTGCTGCTAACACAGCAACTCCTTAGGAGTTTACTGGCAACCTCACTCACACGCAGGAACACAACAACCCTCTAGGGAATTGTTATTTGGCTGCGGTTTTCTGTGAGGTGGTGGTATTTCCCTAGACAGGCTGCTTTGATGCGCCCTACCTCTCTTAAAACATCCAGACGAAGCAAACAAACATGTTCATGCTCACCACACAAATGATGACGAGCTCGGTGGCTCAGTCGTGAATGACGCGACTTTGACACCAACGCTCGTGGGTTCGATTCCCACACAAGGCAAACATTTGTGTGCATGAACATGTCTGTTTGTGTTGGTCTGGGTATTTTCTATGTATAATAAGTATGTATTTACAAAAAAAAATGTATTTACTTATGTTTATTAGTTATCTAGTACCCATAACACAAGCTTCGCTTACTCTGGAATAGATGGCGCTGTGTAATTTGTCCGACAATATTTATTTATTTTTTCGGGAATGCCAATGGTTGGCTTCCTCCCGGTATACCTTTGTCCGGTCTGAATATTTTTAAGAGGGTTAGGTAGCATTAATGCAACCCAGCTGGGGAAGACTCTTCTACCTGCATAAAACCACCACCAAATAACAACTCTATGGAGTGTTATGGTGTACCTGCGGGTGAGTTACCAGTAAACCCCTGGGTATTGCTGTTTTAGTAGCATTAGGGGGTCGCGCGATTGGGTGGTAGGCAGAGAAGACTGACCGCCATAAGACACAATTCTTACACGCTTCACTCGCTTCTCTAATATTCATAGCCGATGCCAAGGCATGTGTTTTAATTCTTTTCTTTTCACCTCTATTAACATAGTTAAACTCTGTAGTAAATTAACTAATAATGATATAATAATATGACATTATTTATTTTGGAGTTATTAGTGAGGTTTTGATACTACGAAAAGAATTATCAGTTTTAAGTGTAGGTATTTAGTACCAAAAATTGAGCGAATTCATGCACGCTCGCCGGTTTCTAAGACTCGGATATAGTGGCTTTAGATAAACCACTGTTTTATAAATTTATCTGTCTTTCTTGACAAAAGTATTTTTTTGTAAAAGACATAAACAATTATCTAATATGGTACTTTATAGATAAGAGATTTCTAACAGAGGTAGAGCGCATCAAAGCAGCCCGGCTGGGGAAGTATCTTCACCTCACAGAAAACCGCATCCAAATAATGTGATACTTATGTGTTTCAAGCGGTTATAGGCTACGGTAACCGCTTTACATCAAGTGTGCCATAAGTTTGTATGCCTCCCGATGTTGTATAAAACAAACGTGCTTACAAACGGCGAGCCTGCGTAGCACCCGAGTGACATAAAAAGCGGCTGTAATATCCAACAGAATTGATGCCATCTCTGAAATTATTCTCAATGCCTCTCCATTCAATTTACATAATCAAGTTGAGAAAGGTCTACAAGTAAATCAAATTACGATTCATAGGCCATTACAGTTTTCGAGATATCTGTTTACAAACACGAAACAAGATCGTTCCGTGATTTGTGAGGGTCCGAGCCCGCTCATGTAAATGGGTCGCTCTCGTGCGTCGCGAACGCGACCGAAATAAAAAGCTCTATGATTGAGCTGTTCCTTCCAAGGTTCATCGTCATCCATCATTGGTAGGATTATAGCAATCCCCCGTGGTTTACGCAAGTTAAGCGTGGCGCAAATATTTGCATCTTATTTCGATATATTTCGACGTTCAAAAGTTTTCTATCAACTCAATTTTCATGAGCATTAATTTCTTTGAACCTTTTTATTTTTGGATGGGCTTTGTTTCTGTTTTTCGTAATGATGTGATTAGACTAAATAAAAAGGAAGAAAAAACAATGTCAACTGTACACTGAATAATTTATAATCGTATATAAAAAAATTGTAGCACGGCAGAGTTGGTAGGTACGTGGATAAAATACAAAAACGATTCTGTTTTAAATAAATTCAGAGAGATATTTCATAGATATTTCGACTGTAGTAAAAACAATGCTAACCATATAGAAAAGACTTACACAGACAACTTAATACAATGCCTACTATTTCTGCTGGTAATTAAAAAAACGGAAACTATGAGAAATTAATAAAATATAATAAGATTTGATTATTTTAAACTTTTAAGACGCGTCTAAGGGCCCACGAGGGCCCAATGACCGATAAAAAATTACAAAACATAAAAATTGTAGGTATACAAGGCGGTCTTATTGCTAATGCAATTTTTCCAAGGCAGTCTTGAATTAATGTAGAACTGACACAAGTAAACATACAGATCTTAGGCAATTTTAAGAGAGGCAGGGCGTATTAAGTCAACCCGTCTGGGGAAGTACCTCCACGTCACAGAAAACCGAAGTTTCCGCGTGTGAGATCACCAGTAAGTAGTTGCCGTATTAGCAGCAGAGGGGGTATCGTGCGAGTGAACTTAATGTACTATAAACGTTCATCCACATCAACCCTTACTCATCGCAATGCAGGGATACGGGTCTCCCTTCAACCGAAGGGATGTATATATATGGTTTGACGGAGGCCAGTGTTTTCAAGCCGCCTGAGGGCCACTGACGGTCATATATAGACAACAGCAGGGTACCGACGGCTTAACGTACCCTCCGAAGCAACCCGAGATAGATAAACCCATCGATAGACAGGCTGCGGTCGCCGTTGCTTAACCTGCGAGTTCGGTTAGAATGACACGCGTAATGACGCCATCGAGCACTCAACGTTCATATACTACGGTAACCGCTTTCCATCAAACACTGCCGACAATAAAAAACTATATACAATAAAGTAAATAAAAACTACCTATATGAGGAACATAAAGGTTGTATACAAGGCGAACACATTATTTTTACATATTCATTATTAATACAAATTCTTTCTGGAAATCTTACTATAATTGAGAAGCACCATAAATAAAGGTTGGCGGCGCATGATGACAGCTCTCATACACTTATTGGTAGAGGATGAAATTAGCCATAAGTCCGCCTTTTGTACAGCCAAGTGCACGTCAATTATTACACTTTGATATTCCTACTGTTTTTATGTTTGTAATAACAGTTACAACCGAATTTCGAGTGTTAAGCGTGATCTGCTCAAAGCTGTACCTATTGTATAGTATTAAGCCAAAACAAATGCGATCGAGATGAGAGCGTTGCGCAAAATTTATAGCATAACACTTGCTGACCGCATTCCTAATGATGATGTAAGAGAGAGAGAGTTGATCTGAAAGAGAGTGTCGGTGCTAAAATAAGAAAAGGCATGCTCCGTTGGTTCGGACATGTGGAAACACAATGCAAAAGTCGAAGGATGTAGGGGCCGAGGAAGACCAAGACTTACCTACCGTGGCCAAATTGGTCGTGTTTCATCAGAAGGTGATTTTAGGAGCCCTAGTAACAGGCGAGCGTGCATGAAAAGACGTATGAATGTTAAAAAAGCGAGTGAAGTATGTAAGGACCGCGTCTTATGATGCTCTGTCGCCTCTGCGTACCCCGCAAGGGACCTGGCCTGAAGATATACATATATATAAATATAGTAATCCATCCTAACTTTGGCACCCACCCAATTATTGGCATCTTTACGTTTATAGATAAACTAGCTACTCGCCCCGGCTTCGCACGAGTGATCTGATCGCTACCAAACTTCACAGGATCACCCGCTGGACTGATCTGAAGATTCCCTGAAAATTTCATCGAAATATGCCCAGCCGTTTTTGAGTCCATAGAGGACATACAGACAAACATTCATTTTTATGTATATAAATAACAAAATTTCAATACTGTGGATAGAATGTGCCAGTAATTGGGTATTAAAACTAACTAAGTATTAAGACTGAAAGTAATATATTAATAAAAAGTTTGAGAGGCTTATCCACATTTATTATAAGTAATTTTAATAGTATTAGATTACATTTCACATTCAATATTTATAATTATTTCGAGATTGCTTCTTAAAGTGCCAATAATTGGGTGAATTACCCTACATAAAGTTAAAATTACTCAAACGTCGTCACTAATACCTACGATGTAAAACAAATGTATGTTTTGTAATGTACACTTAAGTATAAGAAATAATAAATAATAATAACAAAAATATTTAGCGTACATTAGAATTTTATTTTTTAACTAGTAATAGGCATAAAATACCACACGATAAACTTTTATTGTATATATTGACTATAAACACATTGTGGCACTCACATATTTAAGCATTACGCACGTACGTACGCTCCTACGCACGTACGCACTCAGCACGCACGCACACACGCATAAAGCCATGAAAGTGCCGCGTACGTTATTTAAAATTAGACCTCATTGATTTTCAAATAATATCAAGTAATTTTCTTTCTATAAAACTACAATATATAGTTATGACGTTCAATATTTACATTGGCTTTTTTTGACTTTGAAAACCTTTGCGAGGGCAATATCTGATAATAATACAATGGAGTTGTCATTTGACTAAAGCCGACTGTAATGCGAGGCGCTATCTCAATTGCGCAGTAGTTCTCTCAAAATAGATACAAAATATAATTATACTAGTATAATAATTCCAATATCAATATATAAAATTAATGCGTGAAGAAAAAGCATTGTACAATACAATACCCTTTATTCCACGATAATAAAAATACGTAAAAAAAAAAACAAAAACAAGACAGTGATACTACAACGGCGGTCTTATCGAGACGCGATCTCGTCCAGACAACCTTAGGGTAGAGAAAATGTAAAGAAACCCTTTGCACGTTGTACCCCTTTTTAAGCATATTACGCGCACGGAGGAGTGTAAGATTTGGCATAATTAAATTTCACATGGAGAAGATTCGCAGAAAGATATATGTACAATACATATTAGAAATATATTAGATTTGACAAAATAAGATTCTTCGAAGTGAAATATAAAATGCGGATAATTTAGATGTGTTAATGTCAAATGTGAAATTCATATTAGTCTGTGATCAAACAGGCTCACTGATTATTATAGATCGCTTAATGCTGGGGCCGCACCTGCGTGTACGTCACTAAGCTTCGTGCCATGACACGATGCATGCAGATGTGACCGGCAATTATCGGCTATCGTCGCGAAAATTCAAGCTGCCTGTGCATTACCGTGCGGGTGGCGGTATATCAGTGGGTTTTAGCGCACTAACGTAGCACGCTGGGTAGTCAGACCAGCATTGTTCAATTCGGCGGTTGTTTTTGACTAACTTACACACATGCCATAGAATTTTCACATAATTTTGACGCTGAACCCATCACGTAGAATTTAAAAAGGCTTGAGTTGCCTTGAGAGCCATCTTGGATTATCGCACGATATTTCATGCAAAATAACGAAGCCGCTAATATGACCACAGCATTATCGCTATAAGATTTTAGTATGCATGCAACGTTCAAAACGTATGAAGCTTCGGCACGCATTGCTTCGGGACGATAAGCGCAGATGCGGCCGAAGCATAACAAAGCGGTTAGCATACGAGTATCGTGCGCTGACGGCGTACGTAGGGTATCCGCCCCACGATTCATTGTCGGAACATGTGTAGACAGACGAGCAGACCTGGCGACAATACCTATTAGACTACTTGCCCAATTCGCGAACCACGCAATTTCCACTCGTTAACTACGCGACGTACACTGGTTGACAACGCGGCTTGCATCAATGAATGCCCATGGACCACGTGTCGATAACGAGTGGATGCCGAGCTACGAAGCGATACTGGTCGGGTACCAGATGTTTCTGATGAGCTTTAACGGCAAGATTAGCTTAAAATCGCGACCCATTTTAGCGAGGATTGTGTCAAATTTTCTTTGAAGTTATACTTCTGTTAATATCCCTCTGTACGGTCACAACTGGTTTGCACACTTCTAAAGTTATCATATCGTTAGGAACATTTTTAGGTTTTCAAACAATATAATATCGACTCACCTGAACGACAAGGTAGTTAGCGGACGGTACGACTTATGGCTGCCAGGATCAGCCATTGGCGTCCCCCAAAAGTCATTCTTGAACACTTGCACCACACTATTACCACCGTTCACATCTCTATTGGACACTATAGCCGGTATGTCGTCATGCACGAATTCTCCATTTAAACTATTGGCGTATGTCAACGCCCCGACTAACGCTACTAAACTATAAACAGCCCATTCGTTCTCGCAAATATTTCGCCACGTCTTCACATTGGTGACTTCCTCCCTCACGGGTGGCAATGGACGACGCCGCATGATGGCTACGACTTAACACAAACCTACATAATATCACTAAATCTCCATTTAATTCGCAAGCGATTCCGCAACTTCATGCATACTCAATTGGCAAACAATTGAAGTTTGGCACACAAAAGGTTTCTAACCGTTGTTCTATCAAGCAAAAGTGGCTGTTTGTAGGTTCGGGTATCCGGTACCCGTGTGATGGATCACCGGCGCCGCATAAATCAACATCGCGGGTCGGCGGCGACCGCTGATGTCATATTCATGAGTGCTCGGCTCTGTCCGGGCCACGATAACCAGGAAACGAACGACGGACGGTCGGCCCCTTTTTCTTATTCCTCTTTTAAAGCGTCCCCACGTGTGGACGTCCTTCCACTTTTGTATACTTCACGACCTGTAACAAAGGAAAGGTTAACAATCAGTCCAAATGTATTAGTTGCTGTTATTATCAACATGATAGCTACATATTGGTAAACGTTGTTAAAACTATCTTGTTTTTGAAGTTCAACTTATTTACGTACTCTTGACTTGGGGAGTAAGCTAGTGTATGCGTGATGACAGCGTTACGAAAATTGTGATCGGGCGAGGCGAAAGGAAGTTGAGAGAGAGATAAAAGTTAGTGAAGATAGAAAGAGAGAGAGTTACGTTTTGTATATTACAGTAGGGGCAAGAGAGAGAGGTGCGAGTACATATTTTCTTTCTCTCATAGTGAGTTAAGTTTCGTATATGTAAGACACAGTGCAGGCCTATTGTCTGTATCACACTATGCTAAAAAAGTTTTACTTTAGTCGTGTGGTCTAAAGCACACTCGTTTTTTTTATTAAAAGTACGAATATATGTTTATTTAACAGTATAATAGCAGTAATCAAAAAGTGGAACTCCTTGCCTGCACATGTGTTCCCTCCTTCCTACAATATGGGATCCTTCAAACGAAGCGTAAAGAAGCATTTTGCGGGTCAGCATGGCAGCGTCAACTAACAGGATACGGGATGTAGTATGTTGTCAGTTGCAGTTGCGATTTGGGCTCCTCTTTCGCTTACCATCAGGCAAAGAGGGGCCACTATGCCGAACTAATATAAAAATAAAAAAAAAAGTAATAGGGCAGTGGATAAAGGGACCGCTTATTGACAAACCGGTTGTCGGTTCAAATCCTGGCATATCCTACTAAATTCATGTATTCAGATTTATATACTCGTATATATTTGTAATAATACTTGCTCCGCAATGAAGGAACACATCGGAAGGAAACCCGCACGACGAATAAATTATATTTTGAAAGGCCTTACCAATGAAAGATTTGATATTCCCTCTGTGTTGTGGAGGTTCATGAGTGAATGACGCGACTTTGACACCAACGCTCCTGGGTTCGATTCCCACACAAGACAAATATTTGTGTGCATAAACATGTCCGTTTCTCTTGGTCTGGATGTTTTGAATGGCCGACAAATTAAAAAAAAATTGAATTGTTATATAATTGACGAGCCAGGTGTTCCTCTGGCAATGCAAGCTTGCGCATTCTCAACTGGTTTTTTTGTACAGCGTCAGAAGGCGTACAAGCATACGCCCCACCTGATGTAAAGCGGTTACCGTAGCATGCTTGTAATACATTAAGTATCACACGCGCGATGCCTTGCCTGATTCTAAAACGTAGGAACATAACAACCCTCCAGGGAGTTGTTATTTGGCTGTGGTTTTCTGTGAGTTGGAGGTACTTCCCCAGTACTTACTTGCTTTGATGCACCCTACCTCTTTTAAAACCTTTCATGCTACTAAAAATGTACGCATCTGAAAAAAACGAATAACATTTGTATCCGAGATAAGTTCTCGGGCCCTGGGCTACTGATTCCTATCTAATTTCTGAAATTTAATCACTCTCTTAGATAAGTCCCTTCGCAGGGAATTCTTTTAACTTTGTTTTGTTAGCGACTTCACAAAGCGTCTCGTTTTGTTAATTTCGCTTTATTAAGTCCTTGGGAACTAGAGGTTCCTAAATTTACCTATCTTAAAATCTCATTTCGTCTGAGTATAAAATAACATATTTGATCTAGTTTTCTATCTATATTTTTTTTTATTTTATACAACGTCGGAAGGTCGATTACCATAGCTTACTAACGCTTGTAGTATCACTCGTGCGATGCATTAGGAGCTTACTGGTTACTACCTTACCTTACTCACATGCAGGAACACTATAATCCTCTAGGGAGTTTTTATTTGACTGGGGTTTTCTGTGAGGTGAAGGTACTTCCCCAGACGGGTTGCTTTGATGCTCCGTATCTCTCTTAAAACATCGAGACTAAGACAAACAGACATGGTCATGGACACAAATGTTTGTCTTGTGGGAATTGAATCCACGAGCGTTGGCGTCACAGTCGCGTTATTCACGACTGAGCCACCGAGCTCGTTACTATAACTTCACATCGAATGCAGCGTAGACAGAGAAAAGCGGGCTCTCACGACTCGCTTCTTATATACCTCACTCGCTTCTTTAACATTAATAGCTTTCTCATCCACGCTCGCCGGTTTCTTTTCAGGAATATATGACTAATTATCATATAGGAAAGGTGTTCACCTTTCCTATATGAATTCTATATGTTTGTTTGTGCGTTTGTCTCTGCGTTTGTCTGTCGCTTTTTTTCGAATATTCGAATTTTGACTTCAGATTCGGATTCAGCATAAAAAAGTAGAATAGGAATGTTCAGGAACACCATTTCTTTTTCATGAACATGGTCAAAATAGCCGATAAATTTAAAAAACGATAATTGAATTGTTATATAATTGACGAGCCAGGTGTTCCTCTGGCAATGCAAGCTTGCGCATTCTCAACTGGTTTTTAGGGTTCCGTACCCAAAGGGTAAAACGGAACCCTATTACTGAGGCTCCGCTGTCCGTCCGTCCGTCCGTCTGTCACCAGGCTGTATCTCATGAACCATGATAGCTAGACAGTTGAAATTTTCACAGATGATGTATTTCTGTTGCCGCTATAACAACAAATACTAAAAAATAGAATAAAATAAATATTTAAGGGGGCTCCCATACAACAAACGTGATTTTTTTGCCTTTTTAGGGCTCCGTACCCAAAGGGTAAAACGGAACCCTATTACTGAGGCTCCGCTGTCCGTCCGTCCGTCCGTCTGTCACAAGGCTGTATCTCATGAACCGTGATAGTTAGACAGTTGAAATTTTCACAGATGATGCATTTCTGTTGCCGCTATAACAACAAATACTAAAAAATAGAATAAAATAAATATTTAAGGGGGCTCCCATACAACAAACGTGATTTTTTTTTCCCGTTTTTTAGATAATGGTACGGAACCCTTCGTGCGCGAGTCCGACTCGCACTTGGCCGATTTTTTTATATATATTACGTCGGGAGGCATACAAACATACGGCCCACGTGATGTAAAGCGGCTACCGTAGCCTATTAACGCTTGTAATATATTGAGTATCACTCGCGCGATGCCTCCTCTGCTGCTTACACAGCAACTCCTTGGAAGCTTACTGGTGACCTCGCTCACACGCAGGAACACAACAACCCTCTAGAGAGTTGTTAATTGGTTGCGGTTTTCTATGAGGTGGAGGTAGTTCACCAGACGGGCTGCTTAGACGCCCTACCTCTTCTTGTGCAGAAAAATAACGAAATTATCTATTATTTTCTTCACATTCTGTAGTGAGCCCTTCTCCATACAATACTAAGCATAATCTTTAAGAGAGGTAGGGTGCATCAAAGCAGCACGCCTGGGAAAGTACCTCTACTTCACAGAAAATCGCAACCAAATAACAAGTCTCTGGAGGGTTGTTGTGTTCCTGCATGTGAGTGAGGTCACCAGTAAACTCCTACGAAGTTGCGTCGTATCGCGCGAATGATACTTAATGTATTACAAGCGTTTATAGGCTACGTTAACCAATTAACATCATGTTGGCCGTATGCTTGTATGCCTCCCGACGAAAAAAAATTGATTAAAGGTTTGTTTGTTTGGAAAATCTTAATCGTACTATAATCCACAGTATGTTGAGAGCTGTCGCAGGGTTCTAGATTTGGTGTTGTAACACAAACTTACTCATGTCGTGATTGATTGTCAGGATGTTCATACTAAAATAAGATTATCTGTATCTAAGTCAAATTCCCGGAGAGGGCTAAGTGAAGCAAGCGCGAACTTGAATCTCTCCGAGAGGTAACACGGCGCTGAGGGATTAAACAGAATTTAAAAAATTAACATGACAATATACATATTCCTGATACTCGTATGTCTGATAGGTTGTAAGATTAGTTTGAGACGAGATTCAGTTATATTATCAAACTTTCTTAAAGGTGTTATTTAGCGGAAGTGTCTGTGCTACCAGTTAGCTCGTACAGTGTAGTATCGCATTAACTGGCGACAGAAGCACAAAGTAGTCTCAATCTTAGAAGCAATTTGATATTATACTACTTTGTGAGATTTTATTAGGTGGCATAAACATACAAAGTATACTTCGCGTGCAACTACAACTCACTATATGTAAGTATATCATCTGATCTGATGATACATAACATATTATCATCATCATCATTAGCCAAAGGGGATCCACTGCTGAACATACATAAGCAAAGGAAGCACTCGAAGATCAAATAGCTTTCTAATTCATTAACAATTTATGTGACAAAAATTGAAAAGTGTATCCTGAGATGGTTTGTTAATTTAGAAAGAACGAATAACAAAAGAGTTACGAAAAAAGTGGAACTGAGAATGGATATAGTGTAGTGGTAGGGGCCGCCCTAGACCAGAAGGCCCCCTGAAAATGGTGATGCCTTGGGCTAAATCAAAAGCACACAAAACCGAAAAGCCTGTGTTGTTAGTTAATAGTTTTAATATGGCATGTGGGGTTATGGGCCCAGTCCATGCCTGTTAGTTGTAGATTGGCGGAAGATACGACAGCAGCGGCGGCAAAATCGGCGAGAAGGAAAAGTGAGGTTATATCACTGCAGTCGTGGTGCTTGAGCAATTTGGTTGAGCACCGCGAAACATCGTCGAGGAGAACGGAGACAGGAGTACTTGTTCTTAGTTGGCAAGGACAAGGTCAGAATGGAGAGCAATAATAACAACGTCAATGTGATCAAGCTGGAAGGTTCCAGAAATTGGAATATCTGGAAATTTCAAACAACAGTACTGTTGAGGAGCAATGGCTGGTTGGACATAGTGGAGAGAAGAAAGCTGAAGCCTGAAACTGCCAGTGAGATACCTGCATGGGAAGCTAAAGACGCAAAGGCGCAAACACTGCTGGTTACTCGGATGTCGGAGGAGGCCATGTTACATATTATTACATGTACGAGTTCTGCTGAGATGTGGAGAAAACTGCAGAGCGTATATGAACAAAAAACGGAGACGAGCGTGCATATAATACAACAGAGATTCTTCCAATATAAATATGAAAAAGGCACTGACATGTCTGTTTTCTTATCCAAAGTGCAAGAAATGCAAAATCAATTAAAACAGATGGGTGAAGAGATTTCGAATAAATTTGTTATTACAAAAGTATTAATGTCATTGCCGGATGAATACAAACATTTCGTTTCTGCTTGGGAGTCCGCGCCTGACGACAAACAAACGTTCGATAATTTGGTCGCCAGATTATTAATTGAAGAGGAAAGAGTTAAAGGGAAAAATGAAGAAGCGCAACAATCCTCATCTTCTGCTTTCTTTGTGAAAAATAAGAAGAATATTAAATGTTTAAAGTGCGGTAAAAGTGGACATTATCAAAGTGACTGTAAAAATAACAAAAGTAACAGTGAAGGGAACATGAGTAAAAATAATAACTGTTTCTATTGTGGGAAGTTTGGACATTTCAAGTCTCAGTGTCGTTTTCGTAAACAAAAACTGGCTAAAACTGAACATAAAGTGGACAGTAACGCGTTTGTCGTGTCTGACTCGTCGCATAAAATGCAAAATTCCAAATGGCTCGTTGATTCTGGTGCTAGTGAGCATATGTGTCGGGATCGTACATTATTTACATCTTTCACTCCAACGGCGCCAAAACCTGTAATAGTCGGTAATGGCGCAGTGATTAGTGCACTTGGTTACGGACAGATGGCAGTTCAAGTTTCGAACGGAAGTGAATGGATTGACACAGTGATTGACAACGTGTTGTACGTTCCTGAACTGAAAACTAACTTATTTTCGGTCAATCGCGCCACTGATAAAGGTTATGTCATGATGACAGATGTCAGTTCGTGCAAATTTTACAAGTCAAACAGCATTTGCGCGTTAGCAAAAAGAATTGGAAATTCCTATTATATGGATTTACGATATATCAGTAAATGTGAGATCGCGAGTACTGCGAAATTAGTGCCGAACGATCTGAATGTGTGGCACCGACGATTGGCACATCAGAACTTCACTTACGTCAAAGATATCTTGCGGAAAAACAACATTGAGGTTAAACAAACATCCAAGCCCGAGTGTGAGAGTTGTTTGGTCGGAAAAATACACAAATTGCCGTTCGGTAAAAGTGAATACAAGAGTACTAAGACATGTGTGCTGATTCATGTTGATACCTGCGGCCCCATGGAAGAGCCGTCAATTGGTGGTTCAAGATACTTTGTCCTGCTGAAAGATGATTATTCGAACTTCAGATATGTGCAATTTGTGAAGACAAAAGATAAGATCAAACATGTCATTGAAGATTTCCTGAATAAGGCTGAGAACATAACAGGAAACAAAGTGAAAACAGTCAGAAGTGACAATGGCCTGGAGTTTGTCAATAGCGATGTGAAGGAGATTTTTGCGAGACGAGGAATAACACACCAAACTACCGTGGCTTATACTCCAGAACAGAACGGGAAAGCGGAGCGTGAGATGAGAACATTGGTGGAAGCTGCCAGGACTATGATTCATGAGAAAAATTTACCTAAGAAGCTATGGGCTGAAGCTATAAGTACAACAGTGTTCGTGCTGAACAGAACTGGAAAGAGTCATGAACATGGAAAATCACCATTTGAGGTTTGGACGGGAAAAACATATGACATTCACGAATTAAAGGCCTTTGGTACAGAAGTATATGTACACATCCCAAAGGAAAAGAGGAAGAAATGGGATAAGAAAGGAGAGAAGGGCTTGATGGTCGGTTATGGGGAGGATGTAAAAGGATATCGCATTTATATTGCTCAGAAGAATACAGTGGAGACAAAGAGGGACGTTGTCTTCTTACAGGAAGAAGGAAAGGATAAACCTCAGATGAAGGGAGGTGAAAGTCAAATTGAAGTGTCATTAAACTGGGAAGAGGAGGAGAAAATGCCAGAGAGCAGTTCCGAGAACCAGGTATCAACTGTTGATGAGATAGTTTCCCTAGAACCTGAAGAAACAACCCATACAAGCAGCACACTCGAGGATGATGAGGAAAGTGACAGCGATTACTTGCCATGCAGTGAAGAAGAACACCTACTGGAAGAGAACAGCCCACCTAGGGAGGAAAGAAGCAGAGTGGCGCAGTGGAAGCGTACTGGGCCCATAACCTGTAGTTTTGGCAATAAAAGAAGCTTTCCAGAAGAACTTTTATTTTATTACTTGACACCACGTTTACAAAAAAACGTGGTGTCAAGTAATAAAATAAAAGTTCTTCTGGAAAGCTTCTTTTATTGCCAAAACTACAGCCTGCATGAGGCGGTCATATCGGTGCACCTGGCGTGCGATAGTCTCTGCCTACCCCAATGGGAGACAGGCGTAATGATACGTATGTACATTTGTATGTGGATATTTACTACCTTCTTCTTCTTAGCCCTTTCTCGTTTCCTAATTCATCACAATCGGCGGCGTCCACTACCAAAGCCTAGTATTTGGCGAAGATACTGTTTTTTTCATGAAACGACTACTCTCAGATCTTCACAATCCAGAGGGAAAACCAGACCTTTATTAGATCATACTTATGTCTTTCAAAAAATAATTTCTTGGAATAAATCCAAAAACACAAATTCATGGGTACGTGCCAGGATTCGAAACGGGGCCCTTCTGGTCAAGAGGCTGATTCTTATCTACTGAGCTATCCTGTGCCTCACTGGGCTATTATTGATCCATAAACGGCTTATTATTGATCCATAAATTTGATATCTACTACCTTATGCACCTAGTATTGTTAGTGGCGGAAACAAACAAAAATCCAATAGCTTATAATTAAAATTTATAAGCTATTTGAGCTTTTCTACTTTTATCAAGATCCAATTGTCGATGATAATAATATCTACGAGTAGTTAAAAGATTCAGGCGTTATTTTTCGAAAGTCAAATTTACATGCAATTTAATATGACTTGTTTTGTGTGCTTCTGCCACCAATTAGTTCATAAGAATTAGCGCTGACCGGCACCCACCCACTATCGTTAGTAGATGCAACATGCCATCGCTACCATGGCTGCTCCAGTAAAATCTGTCTCGACTGCTGCGGTCGTCATCGGATTGCCCGTCGTTGTAGCATGTTATTCTAACGGCGCCTGAGGATGCCTCGTGGAGAGGCGTTACACGTGTCGCAGCGACGACCAGGACAGTCATGGCAGCAACGGTGGCGGGTGCCTGCCGTTTCTATTCCAGATGGCAGGCAAACGCGAGGACGACAAGCAGCCGATGCAGAGACTACCGAAGCAGACATGACAGCGACGGCATGCTGCATCTACTAACGGTAGTGCGTGGGTACCGGCCGGCGCTAGTTCTCATGAACTAACTGGTGGCGTAAGCGCGCAAAGCAGGTTATATCAAGTTGCATGTAAATAATAATATGTAATGCTACATATTATTCTCTTAATATGTAGCATATTTTTCTGTTTTAGTGAGATATAATTAGAGGGTTCTGTTTATTGTAATAATACCGGTGTAATCAGAAAGCCTAATTAGCCAATGTATCGTACGCATTTGTCAAAGTCAGGTCTTGAAATGATAATTTGCTACAAAATATGAGACATCACAATCTAAATGGGGTGGAAGTGATTCATTAATGCATTTAGCACAACCCTCAAAGCTCATTTGTTGAATGCTCAAAAATGTCAATAGTCTACAAGTTTTTTTTTATACAACGTCGGGACGCATAAAAGCATACGGCCTACCTGATGTAAAGCAGTTACCGTAGCCTATTAATGCTTGTAATATATTAAGTATCACTCGCAGGATGCCTCATCTGCTTACACAGCAACTCGTTAGGAGCTCCTGCATGTACTGAGTTTTTAAGTGAGGTAGGGCGCATCATAGCAACCCGTCTGGGGAAGTACCTCCACCTCACAGAAAACCGCAAATACAACTCCCTAGAGGGTTGTTGCGTATCTGCGTGTGAGTAAGGTCTCCAGTAAGCTTCTAAGGAGTTGCTGTGTTAGCAGCAGAGGCATCCTGCTAGTGATACTTAATGAATTGCAAGCATTCACAGAATGCGGCAACTGCATTACATTAGGTGGGTCTTATGCTTTATGCTAAAAAGCTATGAATGTTAAAGAATGAGATACGAACTGCGTATTAAGGCGATCGGTTCTCTCTGCCTACCCCGCAATAGCTGTGAAGATAGGCTGTGAATTGCACACATAAACAATGTTGGAAAGAGCCAAGAGTGGACAGTCTCTACATGCTGTTTTGACGTAATTATTGAGCTTTTAATTCGTAAAGCCCAGGCCCAGGGAGAACTAAGGATCAGTTTAATTAGCATTTCAAATGTTGGAGTTGGCCTGCGTGGTGACAGGGACGCAACGTAGAACGCTGTGAAGATTTTTTGTTCCACTATCCATTAGGTATTGTTGACAGGTTGCCCATTAGGCGGGCTATTTGTCTTGTTCACCACGCGGTGGTGAATGACGGGTAGCGATTACGAGGGCCCGCGAATTGTTTCGCTGATGATTCCCAAGATGAATGTTGGAGGAAAAAATGTTGTTCTGAATTCTACCCTAATAATGGAATAAATGCATATGGCTCATCAATCGCTCGTTGATCCGGTGAGGAAACTACCAGCTTGCTCCCTGACATAATTTTAATAAGTTTTATTTTGTTAAGTACTTTGACGAGCTCGGTGGCTCAGTCGTGAATGACGGGACTTTGACACCAAGGCCTGTGGATTCGATTCCCACACAAGGCAGACATTTGTGCGCATAAACATGTCTTGATCTGGATGCTTTAAGAGAGGTCGGGCGCATTAAAGCAGTCCATCTGGGGAAGTACCTCCACCTCACAGAAAACCGCAGCCAAATAACAACTCCCTAGAGGGTTGTTGTGTTCCTGCGTGTGAGTGAGGTCACCAGTAAGCTCCCAAGGAGTTGCTGTGTAAGCAGCAGAGGAGGCATTGCGCGAGTGATACTTAATATATCGCAAGCGTTAATAGGCTGCGGTACCCGCTTTACATCAGGTGGGCCGTATGCTTGTATGACTCCCGACATAGTATAAAAAAAATTGCGCCCTGCCATAGTTTTTAATTAGTTTTATTTTGGTAAGTAGTTATTTTTTTGTAACCGAATACGATGAAAATACGAAGGTTAATGAATGTTTCAGTCTGTATGTGCATATGATGGGGTGAGCAACGGGTAATACTTCCTATACTGGAAGATTTATAGACTATGGTATGGTATTAGAAGAGAGGTATAAATTCCAATACTCAGACTACGATAAACAGATATGTCCATGAATATAAATGTTTGTGCTTTGTGCGAATCGAACCCACGAGCGTCGGTGTCGAAGTTGCGTTATTAACCACTGCGCTCGTCAAATTTGACAAAACACGACCAATTTGGTCGTGGTAGATGAGTCTTAGTCTTCCTCTGATCTCACATCCTTACTTGCTTTGTATATCTGTTTCGTAATTCTTTCATCCGGCATCGTTTCTTTATGTCCGAACCAACGGAACATGTATTTTCTTATCTTAACACTGACACTCTCCTTTACACTATCTCTCTTTCTTACACTATTGTTGCGAACATGGTCGGCACGAAAACGTCACAAATTTTGTTCAATTGTCGCATCTCAACCGCATTAATTCTATAGAAAATGGTCTATACATTACTCTAAAACAAATTTTATTTGTGTGCTAATCATGACCCAAATTCATTCAGTTGTTCTTGTGTGAAACAGTAACATACATCCTCACAAACTTTCATATTTATAACACTAGTAGGATAATTTAAATGAATACCTTCGGACAAACGAGCATATAACTCGCATGATGTGATGGAGTGAACCATGACCAATAATGTCTTGTAACGCACTGCATCTTATGACGCTCGAATTTATCTGTCTAACCTGCACGGGACCTGGCTTGAAGATATAGACAGATAAATGGATAAATGTGAATACCAATTACAAGTAAACGTGTAACAAACATCATGACATGACACAACTCTCAAACAATTCTGCGACACAAGTGGCGACGCCATTAATCGTCCCCGAGCAACGGCGGCCGACGGACAAATATTGGATTATGTATGATTGATTGGACCCAAGTTTTGTGGACAGCGAACTAATAGCGGCAGGAATCGACGCGGCAGACACCAGCGCAAAGATTAACGATAATACAAACGAGGAAATCAATCAAGTTTTAGAGATGACAACGGCTTCTGCTAGACGGAGATCTGGAAAACTAATGCACGCTGCAAAAATGAGATTCTCAGAATTTAGTGGAGCGGATTCAGCAGTCTCGAAGGACGAACGGGTAATCTATCAATGTCTTGAAATTGCAACTTATAATATCATCAGATTAAATTAAGTTATAAGTTTCTTGCTGTTGAATAAATATCTCAGGGTATATATTAAATGTATCCGCTGTCACTGTCGAGAAAAACAAACGACGAGGAAAGAATATGTGATAACAGCGATATTTGTGATAACTGAGTCATACGGTGATTCAGTTCTTTCTGCCTGTCCCGTAAAGGACTCAGTTTAAAGATATAAATAGATGAATTGATATGAGATATAAAGATAATTTAATATAATGATTAAACTAACGATAGGTAAAGCCCCTATATTTCCAAACTATTATTATATGTTTGGGGATACTCTATTCAAACACTAGTCAATGTGTACGCAGAACCAAACTTTGCGTTCAGATGATTAAGGTTGCAGTGATTCATATATAACTGAATGCCCTGAGATAATATGTTGGTTATATTTCTTGTTATAATGTTATCGTTTGCCGTAATGTTACTTTCATTTGGGGGGTGATATTGTGATTCCCTGAAAGTGAAGAATTGTTGACATGTCTGCGTTTCATGAACCCTTGAGACATATTGCGCTGTGTATTTTTGAGAGGATATTGTTACGGTACGTAGTGCAGGGCAGTGATAGCTTAGTGGATAAAGAACCACGCGGCACAACTCACTCACAAAAACGGAAGAATTCTTTAACCAATAAGCCTTATTTGTTAAAGAATTCTTCCGTAGGCAAGTGGGTTCGAATTGTTGAGACGTTTAGGCGATAATATACAAGGTTTTTGTGAGTGCGTTGTGACGTCATGCGCGGTCAAGTGGTTTATAAGTTTGTGGACCTACCTCTCTTAGACTAACGACAATCATCAACTGAAAACAGCCAGGACATAGAGCTTTACGTGCCCTTGAAGGACAGTAAAAACAAAAACGACTTAACGCATCCACAGACCAGCTAAAGTCGACGATGCTGAACTTGCGTGTTCTATCAAACTGACACTCGTACCTTCTCAAACGTTCAATATTTGAAAGAAAAAAGAGACCAAAAACGTATGTATAAGGTCTTGTACATGTATTTCCTTCAATCTTCGTAAATTAAGTTACCTAAATTCCATTCGATCGTAGAACATCTATTGGAATTTACGTAGGTAAAGACGACATAAATGTATATATAGGTACTAACTCCATTATCCTCAATTAAAAAAACAAACACGTTTACAGAACCCAAAAGAAAAAAGCACCTCCGCAAATTGTTTTTAAATATCGCTTATCAAGATAATGCGTAAAGTTCGTGAAAAATCTGTGAAGCCGGATCCCGGGAAGGCGCCGGGAAAGTTGTGTCTCTCGGGGCTATCCGGCGTGTGAAATATGTCGATTACATTACGTCGCGGAGTGGGTTCCGTGCCTTTAAATGTACGCAGATTGAGGTTTTGCGTCGCGAAGGGATAGTTACGGCTTTTGAATTTGTTGGAGTTAATTTTGTCGAAGTAATTATCTAAATTCTCGAGTGTTTTCAGAGTAACCACAGAATAATATATGTGTATACCTTTACGTCCCTTGAGGGGTAGGCAGAGAGAACAGTTACATGATATGGTCCTTACATATATTACCGATATCTAATGCTAATTTATAGGTACTAAAATATACAAAAAGTCGCAGAACATGACTGAAGTTGGATTGATGGTGTTGCTGTAAATGATAAAAAGGTTCTCAATTGAAGACAGATCGCCGACATACAAAAATGTGATATAATGACAAAAGCATAATTCTGACAAGCGTATGAGATAAAATGAGGATGATCAGAGGAAGACGAGGAAACCGAATTCGAAACATATATTTTTGGATGTACGATCCAAAAATATATGTTTCGAATGACTGACACCGAAGAAAGTTCCAGATTGCCCTGTGGGCTGTGGAGTCTGATGGCAGTCGGTCCTCGTAAACATTAGGATCTTGGTCAAATCCTTAGGTAGTGGATTCCGTTAATTATAAGGGGTATGCAAACTGGATACAGCTAGAAATAAGAAGACCCCATAAGTTTTAAGGATAAACCTTGTTCCTACGCTTGTCAAGAATACTACTTAGTTTAGGGGGAAAACTGTTTTAGGACTAATGATTAATTTAAACATGTCTATTGAAACACCCCAGTTCCTGATGACATCCAACTCCGGGGAGTTGAGATCTTTAGGAATAGCTTTCTAAGCCTAAGTTTTTGGCGAAGATAGACTGTCGTTATATTGTTGAAGTCTGACGTCAGTAGATTCATGTCAAGGGATCCAGAGAAAATCAGACCGTTCATAGGTTAAGCCACACGTCTTTCGAAATATATTTTTCTTGATGTGCCGGTTTCATCACGGCGTTTTCCATCACCGCCGAGCAAGTAATCATTACAAATATGTACGTAAATCCTGAAATACCAATTTAGTGTTTCATGTCAGGATTAGAATCGCCCGCCAGTTAGCCAATAGGCCGGTTCCTTAATAACTGGGCGATCACTGCTTTATTACAAGCGATTTAATGGTAAGAAATACCTCAAAGTTATCAATGTGAAATAATGTCGGTGTTAATAACACTTGCTCCGTTCGTTCGGGCATGGAGAAAGATTACAGGGTGAAATATGACGAAACAGATGTACAAGGCGATAGTTGAAGGATAAAGGAATTGAGAAACGGTAAAATTCTTCTACCATGACCAAATTGTTCATGTTTTATCCAAAGGTGAAATGAGGAATCAGAGAGCGTGTATGACAATAGCTAAGAATATTAAATAAGCGAGTGATGTGAACATGAATATTTAAGGATTGCGCAATGATGAGACGTGGCGGAGAAAGAGAGTTGGTCTGAAAAGGTGTGTCGGTGTTAAAATAAGAAAAGGCATACTCTTTGGTTCGGTTCGTTGGTTCGGACGTGTAGAAAAGTGCGGGATGAAAGAATTGCGAAACAGATATCCAGTGCAAAAGTGAAGGGATGTAGGAGCCGAGGAAGGCCAAGACTAACCTACCATGACCAAATTGGTCAGGTCATGTTTTATCAGCAGCAGAAGGTGATGTCAGGAGCCCTAGGAACCGGCAAGCATGCATGATACGAGCTATAAATATTAAAGAAGCGACGAAGAGTGCGCTTATGGCGCTCGGTTTTCTTTGCCTACCCCGCAAGGGACCTGGCGTGAAGTGACATATATGTGTCTTGTTGCGCCCGATTTTCTCTGCTTCCCGATTTTTTTTTTACAACGTCGGGAGGCATATTAGCATGCGGCCCACCTGATATACCGTAGCCTATGAACGCTTGCAATATATTAAGTGTCACTTGTGCGATGCCACCTCAGTAGTTAATATAGCAACTCCTTAGGAGCTTACTGGTGACATTCTCAGGCAGGAATACAACAACCCTTTAGGGAGTTCGCTGCGGTTTCAAAGCCCTACCTACCTCTCTTAATAATACCCAGACCAAGACAAACAGACACGTTCATACACACAATTGGTTTGCCCTGCGCGGGAATCGAACTTACGAGCGTAGGTGTCAAAGTAACGTTACTAACCACTGTGCTCCCGAGCTCGTCAAATCTGCAAGGGATCTGGCAAGAAGGTACACATAGACAGTTTCCCCGAATAATGTATGAGACGCTGTCTATCATCTTTCGAAGGCGTTTCAGTTTGGCCTGTCACTTCTGCAATAAGCGTGTATTCTCTCGTCGCCCGTCATATGAATATGAATTCTTTTATGAACACTACACGCTAGAACGAGGACGTAATAGAATCAGACAAGTGGAATGACTATTTTGTATACACCCGCGATAACTTGCTGTGAGGATGACAGCCGGTTCATTAAGTTGCACATGACTGACGTAACGTAATGGAAGCGCGAAATAAACATACCGAAATAGAGGTGCCAAGTAATATACAGGGTAATATCGAGAACTTGCTGTGTGGGAAACTATGATAATGTTCTGGATAAAAGAGTATACAGAGGTCTCACTCTTTAAAACAATCAAATTAAACATCTTTACTTGGAGTAAAATGGTAGAGATTCAGAAGTAGAAACCTAGAAGGGTAAAAGTGCATGAAAATAACTCTGAATACTAAAGAAGCAAGTGAGATATGTAAGGACTGAGTCAGGTGGCGCTCTACTCTACAAGGGCACCTGGCGTGAAGGTATAGACAGATAGACAACTTAAAATAATCATAAGGATATGGATGTACAAGTAAATGAATTGCAGACATTAACGTCTTTAATACTTGTCATAGAAACTGTATAGACAAGCAGCCTTATAAATTTCTTTCTGTGTGTTGATTTTTGCAATGTTCACATGTCGATGCCCGTCATTCCCACGACCGTCCAGCGCCACACGCCGCGCGTGATCGATTGCCTCTCGACTCACACGTACACTTGTTATTTCCGATATAAGAACGTATCAAATTACCAGAATAGTTTCGCTCATTAGTCCCTATCCTTAATTTGGATTAGTTCTGATAGTTGGCCATCTATGTATATATCTATGCCAAATCTTAAAGGCAGGTAGAAGAGCGCTGAAGTATTGTAAATAGTATAAAGTGATATAATTTAAGTAATGATGCTTTGGCAAATAAAAAGTAGAGCACACAGATATTTATCAATGAGCAGATAGCTTGTAAGTACGTCCACCTTACCCAAAACTGTAGGTGAATAACGAACGTATAATTGTTGTGTTCCTACAAGTAACTATATAATAAAGGAATAATGAATTGTTAAATTCGGATCTATGTACATATCACTTGCTCGGTGAAGAAAAACATCGTGAGGAAACCCGTACGTCCAAGAAATTATATTTCGACAGATGTGTGACTTAACCTAAGAAAAGTCTGATTCACCTCATCACTCCGTGTAAAAATCAGTACTTTCGCCATATCTTCAGGCTTAGGTAGCGGAGCCCGCCAATTCTAATGGATTGAAAATATGATGACGCTAGGAAAAAGAAGTGAATTGTTAAATTAAAGCTGTTGGTATTGCAAATGAAACAAAATGAAGTAAAGGTTTTAATTTAATGGTACACAGATATTAACACCTGTCAGAGGATATTGACATTTATTAATTCGAAAAACTTTTATCAAAGTCTCGCTACCTAAATTCATAGCTCGTTTCATGCACGCTAGCCGATAAATTTGATTGTAGCAGGTGGATCTTGGCCTTTCTCAGTTGCTACTTACTTCCATTGTGGTGTGGGTAAGTGTTTCACCATTATTAGTACTGCCGTCAGATCAGTAGGTACACCCTTCTGATCTGACGGCAGTCGCCTTTCATCGCAGTTCATGTCAAAATCAGTATCTTCCACAAATACTTAGTCTTAGGCAGCGGTCTCCGCCAAT
This sequence comes from Pyralis farinalis, assembly GCA_947507595.1. Lineage (NCBI taxonomy): Eukaryota > Metazoa > Arthropoda > Insecta > Lepidoptera > Pyralidae > Pyralis > Pyralis farinalis. Next base: position 2,293,960 of record OX382264.1, read on the forward strand.
ACTAATGAATTAGGTAATAGGATAACGCTAGAAAAAAGAAGAGGTATACCATTAATTATGCATACGTATGTACTATGAGCAGTCGTGGGAAATGTGAATCATTGAACTGCCAGTACAACTCTCGGTGTATTGTCCTCGTAAATACGAGGATTTGTAAAAATTTCTAGTGTTCTAATACTACGGTAGTCACTAAAAATATGTTGGGCCGTGTATTTGCTGAGAACAAGAATCCGTGCAGTTTGCGCTCGATTTGTCTTAGTAAGCGATTGGACAATATCGGTTATTATTAACAAAGGGTGCATTATTCTTAGCGCCCCATCTCTTTTGGAATGTACATGGTTGGATATTTTAGTATTATCAATATCTACTTTTTTCTCACGGCAAGTCCCTTGTAAGACTTCGAAGGAAGGAGAATCGAACGCAAAGAGTTTCAGTCTTTGTACCCGAGAGGTCATACGTTTCTTTACAGAAGCCAGTGAGTGAATGACAGAGTGAGACTTTGGAGTGAGTACCACTCACCTAATCATGGTGCATCTTGGTTAATAACAAATGACCAGCCTGACAGGGGAGGTACCTACACCTTACAGAATAGTGCAGCGAAATAACTACTCCCTGAAGCGTTTTTCTGTTTCTAAGATTGAGTGAGATTATCAGTAAATTTCTGAGGAGTTGCTGTGTTAGCAACGGAGGTGACAAAGTGCGAATTACTTATTATATTGCGAGCTTATACGAACTAGTGCAGCCAATTTATATGTGCGTCAATTATATAACAATTCAAAAATGTTTTTTTAAACTTTGTTGGCCATTTTGACCTTGTTTCTTATAAGATAGGAACGGTGTTCCTGAACATTCTTATTCAATTTTTTTATGCTGAATCCGAATCTGAAGTCAAAATTCGAATATTCGAAAAAAACGCACACATAGACAAACATAGATTTCATATAGGAACGGTGTTCCTGAAAATGATATATATGAATATATATATTTTTTATAATATAACGTACATATAAATAAGTATTACATACATATACATGAGTATATATACAATGGCACAGGCTTCACGTGCCTTTACTCCTTAAGTTAGAAAACTTGACGAAACGTAATTAGAAGTCGACGAAAGTCGACAACTTTAATTGCGTTACGGACAGAGGGAACATCCATCGCCGCGGAACACTAAATATTTATCGGCAAATTTTCTTTTGTCCTCAGAAGACAGGAAATGTATTGATGAGCTTTGAGAATATCTGAACTACGGAGATTTCATAATAAGTTCGCGAGTTGTTTGTTTTAATTATATTGTTCTAATATTATTAATGTGAAAGTTTGCGAGGATGTTTGGTTGTTTGTTTGATGTTTGCGTGAAAGCAAGTAAATATTAATGGGGTTTTAATTAAATTAACACTCAAATAGTCTCTTCTGGTTTAACAAAGGTTTATGAACCTAGAGTAAAACTAGAGTAGTATACGGCCTGCCTAATGGTGAACAGTCACCGTAGCCTATGGACATTTGCAACACCAGGGGTGACACTCGTGCGTTGTCGACCCCCTAAAAACGTCTTCACACCTTTCTTGAAGAATCCCACAAGGGCCTACCACTTGGTAAAACCTCGGCAGGGAGCTGATTCCACAACTTGAGAGTTCTCGGAAGATAAATTCTCTGGAACAGCACAGTACACGGCCATTGCGGTTCCAGCGTGTGATGGTGAACTTTCTGCCATCGGCGAGCTGTGCGTTTATAAACAAATGCTTTTGGTATCATATCGAACAATTCTTCAGAACACAACCCGTTGTACAATCGGTAGAACACACAAAGGGAAGCAAATTCTCTTTTAAACTTAAGTGATTAATATCTTGTGTAAAGATCGAGTATAGGATCGACGATTCTCAAAGGTCGTCTCTGAGTCGAATCACACGGTCGAAGCTAGTATCCAGGTGCGTCAGCTCAAAGGTGACCGCAGTACTGCATGTGCGGTACGACTTGAGACTTATATAACATAAGTCATTGAATTAAACAATTTTTAACGGAAGTATGTATCGCGTGTTTTATTTATTTTGTTGAACCTGACGTTTCGAACGCTTTGCAGCGTCTGTGGTCGCAGGACCACGACTTCCTGCGACCACGGACGCTGCAAAGCGTTTAATTCAATGTGTAACAATCGCGAAAACCTAAGACAATACAATATAACATAAGTCATTATCCCGCGCTGAAGTACAGCTTTGCTCTGTTGAGTACACCAAGTTTTTCGGACACCAGCTTAACCTTTTCCTCCAGGTGACTTCGATACTGAACATCACTGGAGATCACGATTGTAAGAGGTGTGTTCTGGATTTCAGAAACAATAGCAAATGGCGATCCTTAGCGATGAACGCGCAAACTTGTGTCTTCATAGGGTTGAATTCGACCAAGTTACGCCGCCCCCAGTCAGATACTTTAGTTAAATTACCCTCCATTTCAGACACAAAAAAAGGGTAGCAGCTAACCTTCAATATTCATTACACTGAGTTACTAATAGCGGGGTAACTTTTTGTCGCGGCGCAAAATGTCGACAAATCAACAATCTGCTACTAAACACTAAAAATACGTCAGGGTTATCACAAAAAGATGCAAATTTTCTTTTTTTTTAATACATAGTCGGAACACATACAAGCATACGGACTACCTGATGTAAAGCGGTTACCGTAGGATACCGGTGGCACGGGGTGGAGACGAGTGTCTAGTGGGGAGGCCTATGTTCAGCAGTTGACGAATACGGACTGAGGTGATGACGATGATAATGAGATAGCATATCCCGCCAAGCCTAATGGCATAGGAAACGGGATTAACCCTAGCGAGAAGAATTACCTTCGTGATTTTGTATCTCTACTTCGCGACTGGCCAAAGTGATTGATGAAAACGTAGGTTAAAATATGCATTATGTTTATTTTACAAGCTTTTATTTAACTTGCAATGTAAGTATGTAAGTATGTTCGGGTGAAATCTTGCAACTCAATTTTGAAGCAGAAATCTTTAACCGATTGAGCTGAAATTTTGTATACACGTTCAGTTTGGATGACAATGCATGACTAAATGTGTGACGTCATTCTAAATCCAACATGGCGGCATACCCAAGATGGCAGACCAACTATTTTTAATGCACTCCTACAATATGGGTATCAAATAAAAGGGCTTGCTAAGAATAACTCGAAAAATAATGTGACGTCACTCTTAATCCAATATGGCGGACTTCTAAAGCTTGAAAATCAATTTTGAAGCAGATATCTTCAATCGACTGAGCTGAAATTTTGTATACACGTTCAATTTGGATGATGATTGAATGCATGGTTAACTGTGTGACGTCATTCTAAATCCTACATGGCGGAACACCCAAGTTGGCGAATATTTTTAAGCTATTGCATAGCTTTTATCGCGGGCTTTGCGGCGACCGAATCAAGAAATTCCGTAACGAAAATAAAACCTAACACCTCCCACTCCGCCTACCATGTAGCTCGTTTTTATTCATAATCATCAGATGATGATGGTGATCCGTCGGGTGGCAAACAAGTAAGAAAATTGTTAGAAGAATGTTTTTTTCATAATTATCACATGATGATCCGTCGGGTGGCAAATAAGTAAGAAAATTGGTAGAAGATTTTTTTTTTCATAATCATCAGATGATGATGATGATCCGTCGGGTAGCAAACAAGTGTTCAGCCCGCCCGATGTGAAACTGTTACACAGCCTATGGACACTTTTAGACTCCGTCGGGTGGGAAACAAGAAAATTGGTAGAAGATTTTTTTTTTTTTTATAATTATCAGATGATGATGATTTACTTTTGTGTCCTGTCAGGGTATGTATGCACGGTGGTCGGGGTGTTTACCTGATGTGATACTGTTACACAGCCTATGGACCCTTTTAGACTCGGTCGGGTGACAAACAAGTGTTCAGCCCACCTGATGTGAAACTGTTGCGCAGTCTATTAAAACTTTAATACTCAGTTGGGTGACAAACAAGTGTTCAGTCCGCCTGATATGAAACTGTTACACAGCCCAGCCTATGGACACTTTTAGACTCCGTCGGGTGGCAAACAAGTAAGAAAATTGGTAGAAGAAATTTTTTTTTTTCATAATCAAGGCAACTGCAGCCAAGTAACAATTCCCTGGACGGTTGTTGTGTTCAGGCGAGTGAGTGACGTTACTGCCTCACGGAAAACTGCAGCCAAATTACAATTCCCTGGACGGTTGTTGTGTTCATGCGAGTGAGTGACGTTACCACCTCACAGGCAACTGCAGCCAAATAACAATTCGCTGGACAGATGTTGCGTTTGTACGAGTGAGTGACGTTACTACCTCACGGAAAACTGCAGCCACCGTCTAGGGAACTCACTCGCATGAACACAACAACCGTCCAGGGATTTGTTATTTGGCTGTAGTTTTCCGTGAGGTAGTAACGTCACTCACTAGCCTGAACACAACAACCGTCCAGGGAATTGTTATTTGGCTGCAGTATTCCGTGAGGTAGTAACGTCACTCACTCGCCTGAACACTACAACCGTCCAGGGAATTGTTATTTGGCTGCAGTTGCCTGTGAGGCGATAACGTCACTCACTCGCATGAACACAACAATCCTCCAGGGAATTGTTATTCGGCTGTAGTTTTGAGCATATTTTTCGTGAGGTAGTAACGTCACTCACTCGCATGAACACAACAACCGTCCAGGGAATTGTTATTGTTGATAAAAAAAGATGCTATGCAATAGCTTTACCGCGGCAGTCCCGAGTGCCACACGTTTTTTCAATTCATTCCTACAATATGAGTATCAATAGAAAGGACTTGCTGAGAATAAGTCAAAAAATAAAGTGACGTCACTCTAAACCAATATAGTGGAGTAAGTTTTTAGTGCTTGCCTATAAAATATGGGTATCAATTGAAAGGACTTACTGAGAATACGAATGCGAGTTTAAAAAAGAAAGATGTTGAATATCAACTCCATTGCTCCAATCCGTCTGGAATTTTGATATATTGAGGTCGAATTGTTACTCCAAAATCAAACCCGGAACTGTGTTTCGTAATGCACAAGTAAGCTTCAAGCTGAAATAAGTGGCACATTTCTCTAAACACCCAAGTCAAGGTGAGGCCGTGCCGAGGACTGAGTGGCATCAGGGTGTAATATGATGTCGCGAACGTACCACCTCAGGGCACCGGGGCGAACCCTGTTGTATATTAGCTCTTACCCTTCTAAACGAAGCTCACGACCATGCAACAATGATGCGTTGAATGAGATGAACAGACTGAGAAACGTGTCCAGCGATAACTAAAAAGTAAAAAATAAATTAAAAGTAAAAAACCTTTTTAAAAACAAGCTTTTATTTAAATGCTCTAAAAAGAAAAAAATAAAATTTTATACTAAAACTTTTACTGTTAACTTAGGTCATTTCACATTTGACACAATTTATAGGATATAAAAGCTTGTCGCGAGATTTACTTGTGTAGATTAACAAGTAAATTAAATAATTCGATGAGAATAATATTATCTATTAAAATTTTCAAACTAAGCAAATACGAGTACATAAATCTCGCGACAAGCTTTTATATACTATAAATTGTGTCAAATGTGAAATGACCTAAGTTAACAGTAAAAGTTTTAGTATAAAATTTTATTTTTTTCTTTTTAGAGCATTTAAATAAAAGCTTGTTTTTAAAAAGGTTTTTTACTTTTAATTTATTTTTAAAGATGTTGACCTAACAAATAAAAGGGATAAAATTGTTCAATTTTATTTTAAGAGGTATTTATGACTAACAGATATAGACAAAACGAGTCACGCAATATAAGTGCAATATCAAAATGTTATGTTATAGGTACTTCAAAATTTTGTGCAAATACCAAAAATTCGCCTCAAAATTGCAGTAAATAAACTGGCCAGTAAGCTCAGCTCTGCCGCATATTCCGTTAGGAGAATTAGACAATTGACGGATGTGGCTACCGCTCGCTTAGCCTATTTCAGTTACTTTATGTCATGTGTTATATATACTATTGTGGGGGAGAGCGGCTGATATGGAAACTATTTTTATATTACAAAAGAGAGCAGCTCTATTTATAACATACAACTTGTCACCATTATACACTGTCATAAAATGTATTATAATATAAAATGACGATTTGAAAAGAGACCTATTTTATTTAAGGCAAGTTTCCATTGGCATTTCGTCTTCGCCAAGAGTCATTTGAAATGCTGATAGATTAAAAAAGAGAAATCAAAACTATGAAAAATTAATAAGTTACAACATTGCGAATGCAAGACGTGTCTAAACGTCCGTGAGGGTCTAAAGGCAAATAAATATTTTTTATCTTTTTACTGTCCGCGGTTTCGCTCGTGCTGAGTTCATCTAATCAAGTTTTACACAGAATCCAAACACAAAATATGTCTATTTGTGTGCTGAACTTCATTCAAATCCTTTCGGTTAAAAGAGAACTCATTTATCACCCACACATTCACATTATGTATACATAAAACCCGAATTCTTAATTGCACATCAACGCATTGAATGTCAAAGGTATTCAAAGGTGAGCTTATCTTACAAGAGATCTCTTCCAGGCAACACCATAGGTGGTAAAAGAAATAGTCATTAGCCGGGTGACAAAAAAGGAACAACAGGTTCAATATATTGCTGTGATTACCTAAAATAATAAAAATATTACATTTTTTGCTTACAAATTTGATTCATATTATAGACTGCTAATATTACAATTTATGCCAATAGCTAGATATATACCAACACTACTTACATACACATTTACAACTATTTGAAAAAACTGTAATCTTTGAAAAGGATTGGGAATACTTTGAATTTCCGCTTACCTTACCCTAAGCATAAAAAAATAACCATTTCCTTCACCGTCGAGTAAGCCATACATTTTTTTTTATACTACGTTAGGAGGCATACGAGCATACGGCCCACGTAAAACGGGTACCGTAGCCTATTAACGCCTGTGATATATTAAGTATCACTCGCGCGATGCCTCCTCTGCTGCTTACACAGCAAATCCTTGAGAGCTTACTGGTGACCTCACTCACACGTAGGAACACAACAACCCTCTAGGGAGTTGTTATTTCATTGCGGTTTTCTGTGAGGTGGATGTACTTCCCCAGATGGACTATAATTACAAATATATACTTAATTCGAAAACATTAATTTTGGTACCAGTCGATTAATATACTGGTTTTATTCACTGAGCTATCACTGCTCTTTGTCATTCCTGGTAACGTCACTCACTCGCAGGAACAACAAAATCTTTCAAGGACGTATTCTTTGTCCTGTGATTCGGTCTCATTAAATTATATCTCGCCGTATCCTAACTTCATCAGAAGTTCGCTTGTCAACAGGGTGCACCCCCTACAGTTGTGGTTGACTTTGACTTTAAGATAATTGCAGGCCACTTACTTACGTGAGATATTCGGCCCCTGTCTTCACTCATATGATTTATTATTTTCACGGGCTACCCTTCAATATCCCAACCTTATCTATCGAACAATATTTCCCGGGGGATGAAACAAATTGTCTCAGATTACACGCCCCTGACAATCTACGTAACGCTCATTTATATCTCTCTATTACGAGTATAACGAATTATCCTCCCCATATCCGCGATCATCCCCCCGAAATGAACCCCGACATTCAATTGACTTTTTAATTAATCGGGTCACGAGGGCGGTATTTTCCTTGCGAGCTTCATTATTTGCTATTTATATTGCCTTTTGTGTGGATCCTGCGAATAATTCTTCTGTTTGGAAATCTGAAATGTCAAGGAGGCTTTGTGTGCCAGACGGAAGTGGATGACCATCGTTTCTTTAATTCAAGATTCAGTATTACGAATGAAATTCTGAGTACAAAATCAATTATTCCTTAGATTTGGACCAAAGGTGATCCAATCAGTAAACAACTTGTTCGCCAACTAGAGGATCACTCTTTAATTGCCGACCATCAATATGGCAGCAGGCTTGAACCATTTCCAGTTGATTGTCACGAACGTGTGAAGTAAATCTATGGACAGTCATTGCGACGTGTTGATTATTAGATTGGACAACAGTAATAGTTTGGCTATCCAAAACTTTTTCTTTTTATACAACATCTGGAGGCATACTTATCTGATGTAAAACAGTTACCGTAGCCGCAATGGTTACCGCAATGGTCGCTACACATTAAGAATATTAGCCACCTCGGCTGACTTCACTTACTCACAGGAACATCATTATATTGTAGCTCCTCTAGTAGAAGGTATACCCCTCAGTGTTACGCCTAGTATTAGAATCCTGGGTGTCATCGTATCGAGCGAAGTACAGTTTCGCGGTCATCTGGAAAGCAAGGCTATGTTAGCGTTCAAGAAGATCGGTGTGATCAATAGAGCTAAACAATACACCTCAACATTTCAACAACTTTACACCTCAACATCGCCTTCAACTTTATAAGGCCTAGGTTCGGCCTCACATGAAATACTGTTCACATCTTTGGGCCGGCGCGCCACAATATTTGCTTATTCCATTTGATCGCATGCAACGTAGAGCAGTTCAAATCGTCGGCGACCCAATGATCTCCACTCGGCTGGACTCGCTTTGTACACGAAGAGACGTTGCTTCTCTTTGTGTACTGTAGAAATTGTATCCTGGGGAGTGTTGGGAGAACCTGTTCAACTTAATACCAGCCGCCGAGTTTCACTATCACACCACTCGCCTAAAACTTAAATTTGACCCTCACCATCTTGATGAGAGGCAATCCACTATAGCACGTTTTTGGAGGCATTTTCTACCACGTACGGGAAATTGTGCAAAAAATTAGTCTCAGCGGTGTTTCCGAACAAATACGACATGGTGTCTTCAAGAAAAGAGCCTATGTTTCCCTAAAAAGGCTGGCAATGGATCAGTGACACTTTGGTGTTGCTGATGTCTATGGGCGGTGGTGATTACGTACCATCAGGTGACCGTTATGCTCATTTGCCCCTCCTCTAATATATGTAGAAAAACAGAACGACCCTCACGGGAGTGTGACTACGGTTTTCTGTGAGATGGAGATACTTCCCGAGACTCCTTACGAGGTGTTACAAGGTTAGCATAATTCTCTGCTCTTCAAGTTTTCAGCATGCGGTCTGCCAATCAGCTCACGTGACCAGTTGCTGGGTAAATGCAAGACATAGATCTAATGTGAGGCAGTTTACAGTTTAGGGAAAATGGTAGGATTTTGTCATTAAGCCAATTTGGTTTTAAGCCAAGTGGCGTAAGTGCAACCAAGGAGATAGTGTTTCTACCCTCCATCGTTGTGACCTGTCAGAACCCGTTATATACGTTTTCCCATACATTTCGCGGTCGTATTCGACCACCCGGGTTTCGAAGGGGTATACAAGGGGTATTTTAAGACTATGGGAGGTATAAGCCCAATTAGATCTTAAAAGGTGTAGGGCGCATCAAAGCAGCCCGTCTAGGGAAGTACCCCCACCTCACAGGTGTGAGTGAGGTCACCAGTATACTCCCATGGAGTTGCTGTGTAAGCAACAGATGAGGCATCGGGCGAGTGATACTTAATATATTACGCTAATAGGCTACGGTACCCGCTTTACACCAGGTGGACCGTATGCTTGTATGTCTCCCGACGTATTATATATAAATAAATTAATACAACAGTATTGTTTCCATATGTAACACATGGAAATCAGATTCTACGTTAAGCTAAATATTCTAATTCTAAATTTTAGGCGGTGTACGGGTACATATGTGTGTATGAGCGTTTTACCGCGCGGCTGTCTTTATTTCATATTGTATAAGTAATTCAGTTGTGATTTTATATAATTAGTTTGCTATCAGTTATCAAAGAGACCGCGCGGCTCCGTGAGTGATAAACAAGTTTGAATTCACATAGTATTTCACTTTGAGAGAACAACACCAAGAGACCGCGCGGCTCCGTGAGTGATAAACAAGTTTGAATTCACATAGTATTTCACTTTGAGAGAACAACACCAAGAGACCGCGCGGCTCCGTGAGTGATAAACAAGTTTGAATTCACATAGTATTTCACTTTGAGAGAACAACACCAAGAGACCGCGCGGCTCCGTGAGTGATAAACAAGTTTGAATTCACATAGTATTTCACTTTGAGAGAACAACACCAAGAGACCGCGCGGCTCCGTGAGTGATAAACAAGTTTGAATTCACATAGTATTTCACTTTGAGAGAACAACACCAAGAGACCGCGCGGCTCCGTGAGTGATAAACAAGTTTGAATTCACATAGTATTTCACTTTGAGAGAACAACACCAAGAGACCGCGCGGCTCCGTGAGTGATAAACAAGTTTGAATTCACATAGTATTTCATTTCGAGAGAACAACACCACATGTATGAATCGACAAGAAGCCCATACGTTCCTTCGAGCCGGATTATTGTTTTGTGTATCTCGTGTGCAGTAGCGAATCGGTGCGTTGCTTGGCCTCTAACATGCGGGTCTCGCCAACGTCTTGAGAAGGCGCATATATAGTATGCAGCTATTGCAAATTCACTGTATCCTACCAAGCTATCAAGAAAGTTACTCAACATATTTCTCAAGCAATTCAAGTACTCTCAAACAAATATTTATCAAGCTACCAAGCAAGCCATTCAACCAACAGCATCTGACATCGCTGTAGCGAAATCAAACATCCGTTGTCGAAGCTGAAAAGGCTTCTTTCAATAAACAGCATAAACAATCAGTTGCTAAAAATAGAAAACGTGAACACTCTGAATGCAGAGGTTCTCAACATTTCTCAAGTTAATTGTTTTATATTAGCTGCTATGACTACGAGTGATATGACGAAGACGAGAGCATCCTCAAGAGTAGGCCTGATGTCAACGTCGGCTTTCCTCTACACGTAATTATTCATAAAAATAACATCATCAATGTATCTGTGTCGACGTCCCCAATAGTCGACGATACGGGAAACGAGGGACGCAGTAAACTTTTGGAAGTGGAGAAAGATCTGAAAGAGTTGAAGGAAAATGCATCACTGGCTAGTGACGTCACATTTCATGACGTACATCATTACGCTCTCATTTACGTCATCATTAGTGCAGCAGCTGCTGTGGCGGCAATCCTTTTGTGTCACATATTGCAGGTACAACCCGTGTTGACATTACGATGAAAACGGTTATGTAAAAATTTCAAGAAATATCGGAAAATTAGAATTTTTGACATTTACATTTTATTTACATAGACGACAGAGATACGTATTGTCCTAGGTTTTCGCGATTGTTACACATTGAATTAAACAATTTTTAACGGAAGTATCGCGTGTTTTATTTATTTTGTTGAACCTGACGTTTCGACATTTGCAGCGTCCGTGGTCGCAGGAAGACTAAGGTGATATTTGTCTTACATTAGTTATTCAATTATTACATCTACCGACATGGATGGATTAATTATATACGTTCCGATTCACACAAAAATCCTTTTTTCCGTTAAAAATTGTTTAATTCGACAGAGATACGCTTATTTTAAAACCATTTTTTTTTCTTATTGCATATTTAAAATTAACTTACACTCTTCTTCTTCTTCTTAGCGTTATCCCGTATCCTAATCCATTGCGATTAGCGGGGGACCCAGAGGAAAAACAGACCTTTCTTAGTTAAGGTCACGTCTTACCAAATATAACTTCTTAGAAGTACGTGTTTCCTCACGACGTTTTGTTTCATTGCCGAGTTAGTGATAATTACAATAATTACAAACATGTACGTAAATTCGAAAACATGAATTTAGTACACGCCCGGACGCGGACCGGGGACCAAATTATCAATGGACCGTTTCTGTGTATATCTGCTCTACAATTAACTTACATATAAGTTAATTTTAGTGCAGATAACATAGTACATAAATAGCATCACAGATCTGTTAACACAATACACTGTACATGTAAGCAGTTTCTCAGAAATATCCTGCCAAAACTGACTTAGTTTCAAAGCCCGCCACACCCAATTACGGTAAAACCATTGACAGATTGAGGCGGGTTAATCCCAATTAAATGATATAAATGTACTCCCTTCGTTTATTCAATCAACATTTGATCAGTAATTAGTGTATTTACTGGCAAACTCATCTTTTTATTATAAAATAACGCGTATAATCTTTAAAATTTGGTTATATCGCTATTGCAAATTAGACCATGTGTGAGTACATATGCGTTGCAAAGGTAAGTCTCCAATTTTAGACAATATGATCTTCCCTTGCACGCGGCGATGTCGTACACAGTTGTGAACTGTAGTCCTGTCAGCCACTCAACCCTAGATACCAGTCGGACTCTTTGTCTAACTATCGCTAAAAGCAGTTGAGGAGATCAGTGTTTTCGTAATGGTTGCAATGTAATTACTGGGTTTGGGGCTCAGGAAGGCGTTAAATTTAACTTCATCCCCTCTTACGCTCTTCATTTTAATGGCATTTGGTAGGCCGGAGTAAAACCCACGAAATATCATACAACTCTTTTTGAAGAAGTGAAAAACATACTTAAAAGCCGCCCCCTTTGTCCTATGTCATCTTCGCTCGACGATTTCCTCTATCTATCCCCAATCAGTAAATCTGACATCAAAAACGTCACTGTAAGATCGGGACGATATAAAAATAAACCGAATGACGTCCCATTTATAGTTATATAATAATGATAAAAATATAAAATCGAGCAAAGTTCACTCAATTTCGTGATATCGGTTTTAATTGCGTGCAGTATAAGAAAGATACAAATACGAAATAAGAAGAACATATACGGTAAAATAAGAACAAACATGCTCTGTTGGTTCGGTCATATAAAAATAATGCAGGTGGAAAGAATTACGAAACAGATATACAACGCGAGATATCCGGCGGGCCTTACTCTCTCTCGACATTCGTAAATCGAGTGGGCCGGAGGGTATACTGGCAATGGTGCTGAAGCTGTGTGCTCCTGTGTTGTGTTCTGTACTAACGCGCCTTTTCGTGCTTTCCTACTCCACTGGGCAGGCCCCAACTTCATGGAAGACCGCCAATGTGCACTCGGTGCCCAAAAAGGGCGATAGATCAGACCCATCGAATTGCAGGCCTATCGCCATAACCTCCTTTCTCTCCAAGGTGATGGAGCGTGTGATAAACACACGACTCCTAGGATACCTAGAGGATCACGACTTGGTTAGCGACCGTCAATACGGTTTCCGCCATTGGCTGTCAGCCTAGATATGGCGAAGGCATTCGATCGGGTCTGGCACCGGGGTCTTCTATCGAAGTTACCATCATATGGGCTGCCCGAGGGTTTGTGCAAATGGGTCGCCAGCTTTTGATCCAACAGATGCATAAAAGCCGTGGTTGACAGTGGATGCTCCGATAGTATGGATATCAATGCTGGCGTCCCTCAGGGTTCTGTACTGTCTCCGAAGCTGTTTCTGCTGCATATCAATGATATGTTGTCAATTGATGGCATTCATTGTTATGCGGACGACAGCACCGGGGCACTTATTATGCAAACATCCCTCGTTCCCTTGTGGAGGAAAGCTGCGATAAATTTGTGTCTGAAATGGATGGTACTTTAGCTAAAGTATCTAACTGGGGGCGGCTTAACTTGGTCGAATTCAACCCCAAGAAGACACTAGTTTGCGCGTTCACCGCTAAGAAAACTCCATTTGCTGTGGTCCTAAATTCCAGAACACACCTCTTACTGTCACCAAAAGTATTAGGATACTTGCGTCGAGATCTCCAGTGATGTGCAATATCGAAATCACCTGGAGGAAAAGGTCAAGCTGGCGTCAAAAAAACTTGGTGTGCTCAACAGAGCAAAGCAGTATTTCAGTGCGGGGCAAAGATTTATGTTATATAAGTCTTAAGTCAGACCGCACTTAGAGTACTGCAGTCACCTTTGCGCGGGAGCACCTGGATACCAGCTTGGACCATGTGATTCGATTCAGAGACGAGCTGTGAGAATTGTCGACAATCCTAAGCTTACACACGGTATTGAACCCTTAAGTTTAAGACGAGATTTTGCCTCCCTTTGTGTGTTCTACTGATTGTACAACGGGTTGTGTTCTGAAGAGTTGTTCGAAATGATGCCGATAGCTACTTTTTATAACCGCACCGCTCGCCGACGGCGGGGAGTTCACCCTCACACGCTGGAACCACAATGGTCGCGTACTATGTGGTTCCAGAGAAGTTTTCTTCCGAGAACTCTCAAGCTGTTAAAGGAGCCGAGGTTTTTCCAAGGACTACAGCATGGAGTTCTTAAAGAAGTGCGTGAAGAGGTTTTTAGAGGGTCGGCAGCGCATGAGTGTTCCAAATGTCCATAGGCTACGCTACGGTGACTGTTTACCATCAGGCAGGCCGTATGCTTGATTGCCACCTTACTGGTATAAAAAAACGCGATAATGAAAGGATGTAGCAGCCGAGGAAGGCCAAGACTTACCTACGATGATGAAATTGATCGTGTTTTATCAGACGGCGGTATTAGGAGCCCTAGAAACCGGTGAGCGGTTTGCATTTTATTTGTAACCATTTTCAGAACATTATAATTATAAAACGACACCAATTTCAATTTAGTACAATAATATACAGCATCATCTAGTATTAGAAAAGAAATTAATAAATAGTGGCGCTAGCTGTAATACATTTGGACAGTATGTTTGGATCGGTGCACCTGGCATTTCATAAACTCTGCTTACCTCAATGGGATACAGGCGTAGTGATATATACATATACATATATATATATATATATATATATATATATATATATATATATGTACGCCCGTGATATATGTAGATGTGACCGTGAGCTTAACATGACATGTGTAGAGGTGAGAATATGTAACATTAAATATCATATTTTCAGTCTGACATCGACTGCAGAATGATCGGTTTCATATAACTTTCATTGAACATGAAAACAAATGACCTAAATAAAAAGCAATACCATTGGTTTCGGTATCTTAACAGGAGTGCACTCCGCCGCCTTTGTAATGCATAAAATGCAGTGTTCGCCAGACTCGGGTCGCTGTAGTTTTGCAATTCAAACTTCGTCTCATATCGGTTTACGGACGAATGATTCGGGTACTGTCAAAGTGTTTGGTGCGCGAGAGAGGAGACAGCGGAATTAATAATGAGCAGGTATCGTTGGAACTAGGTAAATTATGTGCATCTAAAGCGAGGAGATCAAGGTAGTTACACGAGTATGTCTAATCGAATACGCAAAGTTAAGTAGTGTAAATCGTAGCCTATTTATAGGTTAATTTATTTTTAGACCCTGTTATTGTCGAGAGATGATAGTTTTATCGACAAGTTAGTGGCTTTTGAGCAATTTGAGAATAACTGATTCATAATAGAGCAACGCGACTAACTATCCTTTGCATCCTAGATCCGTGTCCCAGAAATAGGACGTGTAAGGTTTGAAGTGATGATGATGGTATGGTCTAAAATGCAAATATCTAGAAATGTAAGAAAATTTAGGTAGCTTACAATCTAGAAAGAAATTAAACTGATAACCGAGATGTGCATTTGGGGTATTGAGCCGTTATGTTACACACAATTCGGTGTATAAAAACGTGTACGACCCACTCGATGTGAATTGGTTTCGGCAGCCTATAAACGCTTGCAAAATAAATAGAACATGATTAAAAATAAATATCATCGATGGAGCTAATTGTACAAAGAACCGAAATTATAAGTACTCTAATGCGCAGTTCAAAAAACTAATATAAAACGATTAGAAAGTTATGCGAAAGATTATCATCTTTGTAATGCATAAAATAATAATGTGGAAAAATATCTCGTATAAATATAGAGATGGAGTTTGTCATTTTAAGCATTCGAGAATACAGTTTAAATATGTCACAACAATCTTGAAAATAGTAATAGCTGCTGATGTACTTAACATATGTTCAGAAATTTAGAGGTGTTCTGTAGTAAATATCGTTCGCTACCGCTTATAACACAAACCACTGCAAAACTCTTGTATGACTTTCTGATAGAGTGGGCACGAGCGTGAATATTTGTGTAAGCCCGGAGTAAAACGTGACCATTTCATTGACCAGCCTCACTCGCCCCTCG
This sequence comes from Pyralis farinalis, assembly GCA_947507595.1. Taxonomy (NCBI): domain Eukaryota; kingdom Metazoa; phylum Arthropoda; class Insecta; order Lepidoptera; family Pyralidae; genus Pyralis; species Pyralis farinalis. Next base: position 2,310,007 of record OX382264.1, read on the forward strand.
CCAGAACACCGCCATAAAATCCGAACAAAAGAAACGGAAGCGGACTCAATACCAATGTACTGGAAATTGTTGTACAAAGAGATATATTCGAACGTATATTCAGATAAGGAGCTTTGAAAGAAATATTGCGGTGAGGAATATTCAGCGCTAAAGAGTAAAAATAACCGAAGGAAATTGTCTCCTTTTGGATATTTATGGCATTGTATTCGGTTTAGTCGTCGGCTGCCGTTTTATTAGAAATTTAGTTTGAATGTTGTTGAAACTATTTTTATATACGTGAGGTGGCAAACACGACCTTCCTGATAGAAAACAGTTACTGTACTATGGACACTTACTTAATTACATGCGTTTTTAAGAAGGAAAGTAGAGACCTTATAACCAAAGAAGACGTGAAAGAAACTTCCCCTGAAACCGCTCAATGCACGACTTTCATACAAGCATTACAGACCATCTGATGAAAAGCGCTTACCGTAGTCAATGAACGCTTGTGATATATTAAGTATCACTCGCACGTCACCTCTATATACCAGAGGAAGACTTTGTACAAAAGTCATCTGCGTGGGTACATCTGTCTCACCTATTTCTACCGCCTAACAGATATATTTATATAGCTGTGGTCCGGTTTGAAAGGTGAGATATGGCAGAGAAATTGCTGGGTACTATGACGAAACATCCTTAGGCGACAAGATTGGCATCGCGCAAGTAACAACCCGGTGGTGTTGCTAGCGTCAATAGGCTGCGGTGACCGCTTCCTATCCGATGCGAGCCGCATGCTTGTTTGCCAATCTAGTTGTATAAAAAAACCTCTGCTACTAACACAGGTACTCCTTAGGAACTTAGTGGCGACCTCACTCACACGCGGGAACACAACAACATGGAGTTATTTGGCTGCGGTCCTCTGTGAGGTAGAAGTACTTCCCCAGACGAGCTGCCTTGATGCGCCGTACCTATCTTAAAAACACCCAGACCAAGAATGACAGAACAGACATGTTCATGCACACAAATTTTGTCTTATTTGGGAATCGAACCCACGAGCTTTGATGTCAAAGTCACGTTTTTTACCGCAGCGCCACCTAGCTCGTCATTAGTTCCAGTGTTGGAAGATGAATTCCCTGATGACGGCAAGCGGTGCGCTTGCAGAACACATCTTAGAAATCGAATACCTCCGAACGGGTTGCGATATCAACAGTCGGTAGAACACAAAAAAAATCCTACCACTTTTTTACAACAAAATTCCTGTTTTCAGATTTATCTTATATATAAAATTCTCGTGTCACAATGTTAGTTACCATACTCCTCCGAAACGGCTTGACCTATTTTGATGAAATTTTATATGCAAATTCAGTAGATCTGAGAATCGGCTACTATCTATTTTTCATACCCCTAAGTGATAAGGGTGGTCCACCCCAAATTTTTTATTTTTATTTTTTGGACATTTTTTTTTTATGATGTGGCAATAAAAATACATACAACCCTAAATGTTCACTCTTCTAACATCAAACCCTATTTTTATAATACTAAAATAATCCTAGGAATAATTTATATGGCAAAACAACGTTTGCCGGGTCAGCTAGTATATATATATATATATATACTACTCTGTGTAAAAAGTATCGGGAATATGTCAATAAAAAGACCCGCGTAAAAGAGGTCGTTCTAATTTTTTTACTGCATGTTGGTAGCACTGTACTGATTTAGCGCGCAAAATTTGAGCGGGATCTGTCATTTAATTTGTTTTAAACTACACTTTTTGTTGGTCATAGTTTTGAGTCCTCGGCGATTTTTACAATGGAAAATATTGTTGAACAAAGAGTGTGCCTTAAATTTTGTGTTTCAAATGATATTTCATGTGGTGAATCACTAAAAATGTTGCGAAATACCTACGGCGAATCGTGTATATCGAAAACAAGGGCTTATGAATGGTATAAGGCTTTTAAAGAAGGCCGAGAAGTAGTAGTAGACTTGCCTCGTTCTGGTAGACCTTCAACCGCTACGACCAGAGAAAACATCGACAGAATCAAGAAGCTAGTGCTCGAAAATCGACGTATGAGTCTGAGAGAGTTGGCTAGTGAGGTGAACATATCTTTTAAGTCCGTCCACAACATTCTCATTGACATTTTAGGCATGAAACGCGTCGCCGCTCGACTAGTTCCAAAAGAGCTCAATTTTGTTCAAAAAGCGCAGCGAAAGCATGTCGCTGAAGACATGGTTTCCCGAGCTTCTACGGATCCGACCTTTATGAAACGTATAATAACTGGCGACGAGACATGGGTTTATGAGTACGACATGCAAACAAGCCAACAGTCTTCAGAATGGCGTCTCGAAAACGAGCCGAAACCCAAAAAACCGCGGCAAAGTCGCTCCAAAATCAAGGTGATGCTGACAGTTTTTTTTGACTACCGTGGTGTGGTTCACTCCGAATTCCTTCCAGAGGGAGAAACAGTGAATAAAGAATATTATTTAGGCGTCATGAAGCGTTTGCGTGAGAGTATCCGCCGAAAACGTCCAGATTTGTGGCAACACAACTCATGGATGCTGCACCATGATAATGCACCATCACACACAGCCATTATAGTGAAAGAGTTTTTAGCGAAAAATTCAACAAAAGTTCTCGACCAAGCACCGTATTCACCTGATATGGCTCCGTCTGACTTTTTTTTATTTCCCAAGTTAAAATTACCACTTCGAGGAAAACGTTTTGAGTCGATAGAAGCCATAAAAGAAAATTCGCTGAATGAGCTAAAGGCCATACCGCAAATAGCCTATGAAAAATGTATGGAAGACTGGGTGAAGCGGTGGAGATGTTGTATTGCAAGCGATGGGGCCTACTTTGAAGGCGATAAAATAAATTTAGATGAATAATTTGTATTTTTTGTTTTATTGACAAATTCCCGATACTTAGTACACAGAATGTATATATAACATTCATCTCAATGAATATGTAGCGAAGCAATGAACAATTTGACAATGTAATCATTTGAAAAATACCTATATTGGCAAGTTTCTTATGGTATTTTTTCTTCATGTTTTTCTTCACCGACGATCTAGGGATAAATGTATATCAGTCAAATCGAACTTGCAGTTCTGGTATTTATGACATCACAGCCACTCTACCACCGGGCTCTATGTAAATAGTCTTAGAAAATATGTGAGCAATACAAATGTAATAGTGACAAGCCACAAGTACTAGAATGACCTAAATTCGCCGTGACCTAACTTAGCGTCTAGCCGAGAGGAGGTGCCTGGCGTGAGCTGCCGCGTGCAAATATAACTTGTCTGTCGGCAGATTTAGACCACTCGGTCGAGATGTGGGCTAGACTTTTACTTAGCCGTACACTTAGCCTGGTATAACCTACTTATTTCTCTTTTGTTTTGATACTTTAGCATTATTTTAGGGCTCCGTAGCAAACAAGGAACCTTTACAGTAATGTATTATTTTATACAACGTCGTCAGACAAATACATAGCATATGGCACACCTGATGTAAAGCGGTTACTGTAGCCCTACCTCTATTTAAAGCATTCAGATCAAGACAAATAGAGCTCGGTGGCTCAGTCGTGAATGAAGCGACTTTGACGCCAACGCTTGTTCGATTCCCACACAAGGCAAACATTTGTGCGCATGAACATTTCTGTTTGTCTTGGTCTGGATGATTTAAGAAAGGTAGGGCACATCAAAGCAGCCCGTCTGGGGAAGTACCTCCACCTCACAGAACCGCAGAAAAATAACAACTCCCTAGAGCGTTGCGTGTGAGTGAGGTCACCAGAGAGTAAGCTCCTAAGGAGTTGCTGTGTAAATAGCATAGGGGGCATTGCGCGAGTGATACTTAATATATTACAAGCGCTAATAGGCTACGGTAACTGCTTTAGCTCAGGTGGGCCGCATGCTTGTATGCCTGACGTTGTATAAAAAAAACCATGTTCACGCGCACAAATGTTTGTTCTGTGTGGGAATCTAACCTACGAGCATTGGTGTCAAAGTATTCACGCGCACAAATGTTTGTTCTGTGTGGGAATCTAACCTACGAGCATTGGTGTCAAAGTAGCGTTACTAACCACTGTGTTTCCGAGTTCAATATAATAGATATCGTTTAGAGCAGGCTTCGCTACTTAATCATTGAGATAAATGTTTGTCTTGAGCAAGAATCGAATTCACTACCAGATTATTCAGTAACAGAATAGCGACAGTTAGTTTCTTGACTACCGAGTTCGTCACTATTTTAATCGTACTAATAATTCCAAGCCGTCTCCTACAAATTATTTCAAGGCCAACCTCAAAATAAAAAAAAAAACACTTTACAGGTAGGTCATACGATTGCTTGCCTTACGACGTTATATAAAAACTACAAGGCGCACAAAGTGAAAACTAATGTTAAGGAAACAAAAAATATATACAGGCTGCGAGTAGCTTTTGATCCGAAGTGAATTACATGTAACGAGCCGTGAAAACTCTGATCCATCTCAGCCGGGCCCAATGACACCTCCACATTTCCCGGGAACAATACTGATGGCCCGATTAAACGCATTCCCTCCGCGTATACTGCGGTATACACGTGTATATATATGTTGCAGGGAAATGGCGATACCGGTAATATCACGAAATCCCTGGGGATACCACGAAATCACGGTAGATGTCGAATACCTTGTCCTTTCTTTTACATTTTTTAGGATTCCGTAACCCTAACGGGAACGGAACCCTATTACTAAGGCTCCGCTGTCCGTCCGTCCGTCCGTCCGTCTGTCATCAGGCTGTATCTCATGAACCGTGATAGTTCGACAGTTGAAATTTTCACAGATGATGTATTTCTGTTACTGCTATGACAACAAATACTTAAAAATAGAATGAAATAAATATTTAAGGGGGCTCCCATACAACAAACGTGATTTTTTTGCTCATTTTTACTCGATATTGATAACGGCAACAGGTAGACGCTTGAAATATTCACAGAATATTTACTTATATATTCACTTTAAGAATAAATAATTAAATTAAAATAAAACAAATATTTAAGGGGGCTCCCATACAACAAACGTGATTTATTTTGCCGTTATTATAGATAATGGTACGGAACCCTTCGTGTGCGAGTCCGACTCGCACTTTTTACTAAAAATGTCTAGAGATATGGCAAAATTCTAACATATTTTCAATGATACTAAACAGAATCTAATAAAATGAGTACTGTATAAAATTTAGAATGAACAAATGAAAAAATTTTAGATATAATAGTATTTTGTTTCGACCACTACGTCCGTTTGATTCATGGCACTCTACAAGTACATCATAATAATCGTCTGCTGAACTAACTTCAACAATTGAATCTGATTTAGCACAGTCAGAATATTTTACTAAGAAGACGCTATAGAAAAGATTATTCTTTTTTTTTATACAACGTTGGGAGGCATTCAAGCATACGGCCCACCTGATGTAAAGCAGTTACCATATTACTCGCGCGATGCATCATCTTCTGCTTACACAACAACTCCTTAGGAGATTACTGGTGACCGCACTCTCACGAGGGAACGCAACAAACCTCTAGGGAGTTGTTATTTGGCTGCGGATTTCTGTGAGGTAGAAGTACTTCCCCAGACGGGCTGCTTTGATGCGCCCTACCTCTCTGAAAACTTCTAGAAACAAACAGATGATTCTTGCACACCAATGTTTGTCTTGTATGGGAATCGAACGAGCGATGGTGTCAAAGTCGCGACTGAGCCACCGAGCTCGTCAAAATTGACATCTGTCGTGACATTTCCAGCGATTTCGTGAAATTCCTAGTATCCTCATTTTCCTGCGACATATAGAAACACTTTGGGGATTTAGGGCTGCGTAGAGAGGATGAGACCTAAAATTCCGTAGTGAATTTGCAGATATCGATTCTCGCACTGAACGTAATCAATATGTAATGACTGCGTTCATTCAAGATGATATTGTAGGTTGCCCGCGACTAGATTTGGCAAAGAGAGTATGATAACAGAATAAATGCGGTCGAGATGCAAGCGTTGCGTAAAATTTCCTGTATTTTTGACCTGTCGCGAAGTAGACATACTAAATCATGAAGGTAATCCCTCTTCCTAACGTTATCTCCGTTTCCTATGTCATTAAGATTATCGGGGTCCTCTACCTAACGACTAAGGGTCTGTTGATAGTGATGGAGATACTGACTTTGACGTGGAGCGACAGCTGTCATACCTCCACTACCCAGAGGAAAATCAGACCTTTTTAGGGTTCCGTACCCAATGGGTAAAACGGAACCCTATTACTGAGGCTCCGCTGTCCGTCCGTCCGTCTGTCACCAGGCTGTATCTCATGAACCGCGATAGTTAGACAGTTGAAATTTTCACAGATGATGTATTTCTATTGCCGCTATAACAACAAATACTAAAAAATATAATAAAATATATATTTAAGGGGGTTCCCATACAACAAACGTGATTTTTTTTTGCATTATTTATAGATAATGGTACGGAACCCTTCAAACGAGTCCCACTCGCACTTGGCCGATTTTTTAGATTGAGCCACACGTCTTACGAAATATAATTGGTTGGACGTGCGTGTACCTCACGATGTTTTCCTTCATCGCCGAGCAACTGGTCAATACAAACAAGTAGATAAATACGAAAACACGAATCACCGTCAGAGCGCGGGTCGGACTCGCACTTGACGGTTTTTTGTACATAACGTCGGGGCGCATACTAGCATAAGCACCTGATGTAACGCTGTCATCAGAGCCTATGAACGCCTGCAATACAAGTATCTCTCGCGCGATGCCTCCTCTGCTGGTGACACAGCAACTCGTTGAGAGGCTTACTGGTGACCTCACGCAGATGCAAGAACACAACAACCCTCCAGGGAGTAGTAAATTGGCTGCAGTTTTCTGTGAGGTGGAGATACAACTCCAGACGGGGTGCCTACCTCTTTTAAAACACCCTGATCAAAACAAAACGTTATGTTTACGCATCGAAAACACGAGCGTTGGTGTCATCAGCACTGCGGCACCGAGCTAGTCCAAAGTGTGCGTGTGGAAAGACCAAATCACGTGACAGTCGACTTACTCTGGCTATACCATGGACTTGGCATGAAAATATTGATAGATAGGTTTAGAATTTTAAGAAAATATTACAATAATAATTTTTCACAGCATCTCGCCCGACATCGAAATAAACGCATCATATACACGATCCGCCAAGCCCGTTTGTTAGACTATAACTTCCAGCAATTTTCCTAGATCATTAGATAAGTCCAAGAATGAGTTTTTTCCTTGTAACGTGTTCTGGAACATCGTAATTTAGTATTACCTTCATATAAATAAATCTGACTTTCCTATAATCCATTAATATCCTGATGTACGAGGTAAAATATACTCAAACACGAAAAAGCTCTTTTCAATTTTTCTCCTTTAGAGTCCGTGTTAGCCCGTGATTGTAAGCTAATGTTATTATCGAAAGCCAGTTGGTTCGTGCCTCGTCGTAATATTGAAGTACCGTTTAATAACCAATACGAAGCATTTCACTAATAAATATGGGCATAAATTTTGTATTAAATTAGGTTCACTTTGAATGAATATACAAAGATACTTGATGTTCTTGAAAAAACTTTTGGGAACTTGGTAGGAACCATAGGTATCTTGTTTTGTCCTGATTTCATTGTCTATTCCGTTTAGATTTCTTTTCAATTAGTTAATAGACGCGAGCGTTGCTTTGCAAAAGTCAAGTTTACAGTTAACTTGATATAAACTAATTTGAGTCCTTCCGCCACCAAACTTTCTAATTGAGTTTAAATGTTTTTATGTTAAGGTTGGCTATTTAATTATGGAGATTTCAATACAGGTAGTTTTGCTTTATAATATTTGGGTGTGTTATTCATAACTTTGAATTTGATAGAGATATTTGAGAGGTAATAAATAATGTTGAATGTATCTTGCAGTGGACTTGATTTTTGAGGTTATCACAGTGATATTGATGTTACAAAGACGTATATAACAAACGAATTTTCTTTAAGCACCTACTAGTTATAGAATAGAATAGAAAAGGGCCGATAGGAATGTCTGTTCGAATTTTGATTTGTTAGAATTTGAAAACTTTATACATCAATTTGGGTCTTAAAACCGGATGGCGCTGTGATGTTTTCGTAAGATATTGAATATTAAAGTTTATTTCACTGTGCCAACAAATTTCTTGTAGTATTAATTATAAACAGCCTGTAAAATTAATGACTGAGAAGATTGAGATTACCAGGCCACTCAGAAAGTATTGGGAAAAAAGTTTTTATGTACGAGAGGCTGGCCAGTTATAATATATTACAAGCTTTTATTTAACTTGCAATGTAAGTATGTAAGTATGTTCGGGTGAAATCTTGCAACTCAATTTTGAAGCAGATATCTTTAACCGATTGAGCTGAAATTTCCTATACACGTTCGGTTTGGATGACAATGCATGACTAAATGTGTGACGTCATTCTAAATCTAACATGGCGGCATACCCAAGATGGCGGACCAACTATTTTTAATGCACTCCTACAATATGGGTATCAAATAAAAGGGCTTGATAAGAATAACACCAAAAATAATGTGACGTCACTCTTAATCCAATATGGCGGACTTCTAAAGCTTGAAAATCAATTTCGAAGCAGATATCTTCAATCGATTGGGCTGAAATTTTGTATACACGTTCAGTTTAGATGACAATGCATGGTTAACTGTGTGACGTCATTCTAAATCCTACATGGCGGAACACCCAAGTTGGCGAATATTTTTAAGCTATTGCATAGCTTTAGAATCAAGAAATTCCGTAACGAAAATTAAACCTAACACCCCCTACTTCGCCTACCATGTAGCTCGTTTTTTTTCATAATCATTCATAATCATCAGATGATGATGATGATGTTGATCCGTCGGGTGGCAAACAAGTCTTCAGCCCGCCTGATGTGAAACTGTTACACAGCCTATGGACACTTTTAGACTCCGTCGGGTGGGAAACAAGAAAATTGGTAGAAGAAATTTTTTTTTCATAATCATCAGATGATGATCCGTCGGGTGGCAAATAAGTAAGAAAATTGGTACAAGATTTTTTTTTTCATATTCATCAGATGATGATGATGATCCGTCGGGTGGCAAACAAGTGTTCAGCCCGCCTGATGTGAAACTGTTACACCGCCTATGGACACTTTTAGACTCCGTCGGGTGGCAAATAAATGTTCAGCCCGCCTGATGTGAAACTGTTACACAGCCTATAGGGTGTTGTGGAAGGACTCGACCATGGGGTGTCCGCAGGGATCCGTGCTCGGGCCGACGCTATGGAATGTCCTCATGGACGATCTGATGCGTTTGCCCTTACCGAAAGGAGTAAAGATGGTTGCCTACGCCGATGACGTGACGCTCATCATTGAGGCCAATTCACGATCGGCCATTGAATCAGCCGCGAAAGCGGCTCTGAGCCTATTGGCGACCGGGGCGCCCGTAACTGACTGGGTTTCTCCCCTACAAAGTCGCTATTTATGTCTGTGAAGGGAAAACTACAGACGCCACCTTTAATCAAGTTCGGCCAGGACTCAGTGAGGAGCGTCACGTCTGCGACGGTGCTCGGCGTGGAGTTGGACTCAAGCATGTTGTTTGTGCAACACGCCACCCGGATAGGAGAACGAGCCGCTGCATGTTTTGGTAAGATGTCGAGGGTTACGGCATCAACTTGGGGAATTAAATACCAAGCCTTAAAGGTCCTGTACAAGAGAATGTATGTGGCTACGCTGACGTATGCAGCTGCCATATGGTGCCACCGATTAACAGCGTATGTTCTTCGTAGTGTCGTACTAAGAAGTCAGCGACAGGCACTCATACTACTGACCAAAGCATATAGGTCCACCAGTACCGTTGCCCTGCCCGTACTGGCTGGAGTACTCCCCTCAGACCTGGAGGTGACTCGTGCTGGACGAATAGAGGGAGCGCGTAGATCCGTGACCGGTAGGGAGTTGAGCCAGCGAAAGCGCGATATTTGGGACGCTACGATGTGCGAGTGGCAGGATCGCTGGACTGCGGATACGAAGGGGAGGAAACTTTCCGTTCTTCCCGACTGAGCGCAAGCTGGGTCGAGCCGGATTATCAGACCTCCCAGATCCTTGGAGGACATGGCATATTCAGGAAGAGACTGAATGCGTTGGGACGACATGAAAGTAGCATGTGCGAGTGCTTAGTGCTTGCTTATAAAATGGGTATCAAGTGAAAGGACTTACTGAGAATACGAATGCGAGTTTAAAAAAAAAGATGCTGAATATCAACTTCATTGCTCCAATCCGTCTGGAATTTTGATGTATTGGGGTTTTTGGAGTCGTCGATTATGATATTGAGGTCGAATTGTTACTCCAAAATCAAACCCGGAACTGTGTTTCGTAAGGCACAAGTAAGCTTCAAGCTGAAATAAGTGGCACATTTCTCTAAACACCCAAGTCAAGGTGAGGCCGTGCCGAGGACTGAGTGGCATCAGGGTGTAATATGATGTCGCGAACGTACCACCTCAGTGCACCGGGGCGAACCCTGTTGTATATTAGCTCTTACCCTTCTAAACGAAGCTCACGACCATGTAACAATGATGCGTTCAATGAGATGAACAGACTGAGAAACGTGTACAGCGATAACTAAAAAGTAAAAATAAATTAAAAGTAAAAAACCTTTTTAAAATCAAGCTTTTATTTAAATGCTCTAAAAAGAAAAAAATAAAATTTTATACTAAAACTTTTACTGTTAACTTATAAGGTCATTTCACACTTGACCCAATTTATATGATATAAAAGCTTGTCGCGAGATTTAAGTACTCGTATTTACTTAGTTTGAAAATTTTAATAGATATTATTTATTATTCATATCAAATTAATTAATTTACTTGTTAATCTACACAAGTAAATCTCGCGACAAGCTTTTATATCCTATAAATTGGGTCAAGTGTGAAATGACCTTATAAGTTAACAGTAAAAGTTTTAGTATAAAATTTTATTTTTTTCTTTTTAGAGCATTTAAATAAAAGCTTGATTTTAAAAAGGTTTTTTACTTTTAATTTTGAAAATATTATTATTTATAAGTAAAAATAGGTACGTTCCAATTTCTAAATTTCCCTCCATATCTTTTGCGAGCGATTTAAATTATCGTATCTCATTGAAAAATGGATCTGCGCCGGGAACATTTTCGCGCTATAACTTTTTACGATTTCAAGTGTCGCCTCAACCGACGAATCGTACGATAGACTTCAAATGGCATTCATGAATGAAGGTTCTTTCAAGGCAACCGTGTATCGTTGGTATAACGAATTCAAGCGCGGTCGACTAACTTTGGGGGATGAAGAAAGAAGTGATCGCCCTTTGACGGCTGTTACGGGAGAAAACGTGCTAACAGTGAAAAATTTAACCCAAGGCAATAGGCGAGTTACATATTAAGAGATTCAGCACATAATGCATATTGGATCGGGAAGCCTTCACGAGATTCTACACTTGCATCTTCGCGTGAGGAGGATAGCTTCACGCTGGGTGCCGACAATCTCACCGTAGCTCAAAAGCAGGCCTGGCTGGAATAGTGCCGTGATATGATAAACAAATTAGAAGTAGGCTCATCTCGGCGTGTTTACGACATCATTCAGTGACCAAACACAAGGCTCCGCGGGCTACTGCTCCACTACGACAACGCGCCCCCCGCGCACACCGCGCTCAAATCGGGGGACTCCCCGGACAGCACGCCAGTCAAACTCCAGGGTTACCCTCCTTTCAGCCCTGAGCTAGCACCGAGTGACTTATTTTTATTCCCGAAAATAATCAGCTCAAAGGGACAAAATTTTCGTCGCCGGAAGATGCGCTGTCAGCGTTCGAGCAGGCTGTAATTGAGGTGTCTGCGGCGGACTGGAAAAAGTGTTTCGAAAACTGGTTCAGACGCATGAAACTTTGTATAGAGGCTGGTGAAGAGTACTATGAAAAGATTTAGTAAAAAAATGTTTTTTTTACTAAATCAAACATTTTTTTTTTTATTTTCGCTAAATTTTCTGTCCCGCTTATTTGTAAAAAAAAAAAAATAACCGCCATTGATACTTCAAAATATTAAAGTTTCTTTAATTTTAAAGCAACGATCTAATAAAAATTCCGTTTCATCAATGTTGTGAGCAAAATTTAATTAATCAATATTATTATAATTTCTTTTAATTGTTTATTTGCTGAATATTTCGCCATTTATTTCCACTTCAAAATATCAACTGACAACTAATGTCGTACTAGCGACCCGCCCCAGCTCGCATTCATGCTGTTTACAAGTGAACAAAATGAAAAGTTCGTTTAGTAAAAGACGGTATGTTTGTTTTATGACATGTCGCTATCTCCAATAGATTAGGCTGTGCCTTGTGTGTCAGTCTATCAGTCGATTCGTTGAGAAGGGTCCAACGAAACTTTCCTTGAATTCTGATTTGTCTACGCGTCACTGTTGACAATTTTTTTAAATAATATACCAATATTAATCCATCTATGTCGGTAGAGTAGAGAATCTTTTCATTTTGTTCATTTGTAATAATTGCATACCAATGTAAGACAAATATCATATTAGTCTTCCTGCGACCACGGACGCTGCAAAGCGTTCGAAACGTCAGGTTCAACAAAATAAATAAAACACGCGATACTTCCGTTAAAAATTGTTTAATTCAAATATACCACCAATCGAAATCACCTGTATTTTTGCAACATACCAAGCATAATATCAATATTCAATGGAATTTGTTTTTAAAACCATGTGACAGCTGATCTGTAAAACTGAACTTCACTTCTTTTTTATTCTTTTAATTGACATTTTCATACAAAAATACAAACCAATTTTTCGACTTCTTTGGTGGACATTCAAAAAAATTCTTATATACAGGAGATTTCTGGTGACCTCAATCACTTCCAGGGATACGACAGCCCTCAAAAGAGTTGTTATTTACCGCGGTTTATTGTGAGATGGAATTTCTTCGCTACCAGTGCACTACCTCTTTTAATTTAGCTTAACAACTGTCATCGAAAACAGCCGATGCCAAGTTAATCTGCGGTCGACGGCACTTGACTTATGTGTTTGATTCGATTGACACAATGTACGACGCCATCGATCTCCTCAAATATCTACAATAAGAAGCTATCCGTTCACGCAACCGGAGTCGTACACAATCTAATCAGGGTATGAAATGGGGAAAAATTAGAGGCATGGTACATCACTATCGGGGATTGGACGGAGCTCGCACTACTCGATCAATTAGCACCAGACACGACCCTTATTACGTTACCGGTCCCTTATTATTATGTCGGAAACTACCCCTAGAGCGCAATGTAATATAGATTTATATTTTTTTATTATATTTGCTGAAAGTTTTCCTGAGTTGAATTCTTAAGGTACAGGTGTCTAGAGTCTACTAAATCTCATTTATTCGTGGTGCATCCTAGGGATTAGCATTCATGACTCTAACAAAATCGGGGTAGAATACATTTAAAAAGAAAATAAAAAGATTTTTTGTATGTAAAACCAGGGTCAGCACTAACGCATGATGTGTAGGCTAATTCCGACTTCACATGTGCACATATGTTTAATGTGTTGTGTATGATGTTGAAATAAATGAAATTATGTTTCTATACCTTCACACCAGGTCACTTGCGGGGTAGGCAGAGAACCGAACACCATAAGACGCGGTCCTTACATACCTCGCTCGCTTCTTTAACATTTCCTTTTTATGTACCCTCACCGGTTCCTAGAGCTTCTGACATCACCTTCTGATAAAACACGACTAATTTCGATCATGGTGGGCGAGTCTTCCACGGCTCCTACATTCTTCCACTTTCGTATTGTGTATGTATTTCGTCATACCCGGACCAACGGAGCACGCCTTTTCTTATGTAATTAGTCCTTACACTCTCTTTCAGACTCTATTTCTTACATCATCTTTGCGAACGCGTTCAGCAAGTTTTACTTCACAAATTTTGGGCTACGCTCGTATCTCGACCGGATTTACTCTACTTTCATGCATTCTTTGCTATACTCAGCATTCCATTCCATTATTTAGAGTTGATATTAGACTTGGCATTGATTACAGCGAGCTGTTCCTTCTGGCTTTTAGCTTTATGACATGTTTTTTTTCCCCAACATAGGTGATATTTAATTTAATAGTTTTGCTTCTTCTTCCTGGCTTATCCCGTTTCCTAATCCATTAGGATTGGTGGGGACCGCTACCTAAGCCTAAGGATTTGATAAAGATAACTATTATTATATGGAGTGACTTCCGTCAGACACCTCAACCCAGAGGAAACTCAGATCTTTCTTAGTTCTGGTCCCACATCTTTTAGTAACAAACTTCCTTGGACATGCGGGCTTCCACACGATGTTTTCATGCACGACTGAACAAGTTATAATTAATATGTACATAAATACGAAAACACGAATTCGTGATACGTGATACTTGCATCTCGTCACGATTCAAACCACGGCCTGTCAGTTAATAGGCTGCTTCTTTACCCACTGGGCTATCATCACTTCTTAATAGTGACAGTTCTACTATCAAGTGTTTAGTTACCTGATGATGAAAAACGGAAACCTAACAGAATCACCTCGTTGTCACTCTGTCAAAATCCTTTCTCTCAGAAACCTGCGAAGGTATTAAGTTGAATTTAATATCAAATACTCAAGTCCGTAATCATTGAAGCAGTGGAAACTTTCGTGTAAACAAAAGGTCCAGTCATTTATACCCGGCTTATGTCACACATTTTGACCCCGGCAAGGGTATCACTTATATGGTAGGTACTTCCCGTTGACCTAATATCATGAAATTTCGCAAGAAGTAGTGCCATGGAGAGCTCGATGGCATCGTTGCGCGTGTCATTCTAACACGCAGCTTAAGCAACATCGACCGCAGCCTGCCTATGGATGTCTTTATCTATCTCGAGTTTCTCGGTGCTTCGGAACGTTAACCCATCGATCCCGGCTGTGGTCGATAAATGACAGTCGTTAAGCTAAGTAGGGCCAGGTAGGCCTAGGTAGTAAGGGCCCTCGGACGTATTGAAAACACTGGCCTCTGCCAATCCGCATTTGAGCAGCGTGGTGTATGCTCTAAATCCCTTCGGTTGAAGGGAGACCCGTATCTCTGCAGTGGGTTGATGTGGATGGATGTGGAATGCCATATAATATCTACAGGTAAAGGAATAAATCCAAAAATCGTAAATTTGCTGTTACATAAAAACAAAAGTCGGAAAAGTAACCGCGGCCAACGATGTATGGAGACAAAAGTTTTCTAACAGCAAAGCTAAGTTTCTCACTCAATCCAGTTTATCTTTTCGATAGAGCAATGTTCGGAGGTTTCATAGTTTACTGTTTTTTTTTACAACTAGATTAGCAAACAAGCATCCGGCCCGCATCAGATGGCAAGCGGTCACCGCAGCCTATTGACGCTCGCAACACCACGGGAATATTACTCGCGCGCCGCCAATCTTGTTAGTTAAGGATGTTTCGTCACATTACCTAGTAATTTCTCTGCCATATCTCACCCTTCAAACCGGAACACAGCTATATAAATATAGGTGCTTGTCGGTAGAAATATGTAAGACAGAGGTATCCACGCAGACGACAACTGTACAAAGTCTTCCTCTGGTAAAATGACGACGAAGCACTATTCTCATTTATATTAGTAAACTGTAGCCGTATTCTGCAGAGTATTCCAGAACAGCAGCATGTTACTATTGGTTATTTTCACATTGAAACTGTAAATTAAAACCGACATGTACTGGAATCGAACAGGTTTAGTAATATATTCTACAGACAGTTATAATTACGAAGTCATTAGATACGTTAACATCCTCGTAAAGTTATGGTGAGTTTGTTCAGAGGTTCTGTTTCAGACTAAAAGCTGGAGCTTGTAGAGTTATTTTATCAACAGTCTGGCTTGTTTTTAGCTAACAAAGTTTGTGACCGTTGGTTTGTATTGATCATTTTATTGTTCCAGGCTAAAATTGGTTTATAATATAAATGATGTTACCGTAGGGTACGTCCGTCCGTCCGTCTGCCCGTCAAGGTCAAGCCACGCCGACCATAGGTGACAATTTGCCGCTTCTCTACGACCGCCTGTGTTGTAAAATTGTCACTGTAACCTATGAACGCTTGTAATACAGAAAGTATCGCTCGTATATCCTCCTGAGAAGTTGCTGTGTTAGCAGCGGGGATTTCAACTACTACATATTACAAGCTACAAGTAAAGTAGTCTTCCTATAGACTACTTCTCTTGCTTATTTATTGCCAAATTAGTATTCAATACTTTTAGCACAAAGATATTCTCGTAGACAGCTGAGTCCCGATTAGAGCTATTCCCGGCGGATTTACACCCCGCTTGCGACAGGAAGTATCGGCTAATACTGAGAGGGGGAGGGGTCGTTAGCGAAGGTAATAAAATTTAACTTCCCCTGGAATCTGAAGCTTCCGAACTGACTTAGCGAGGGCGGCTTGATGTACGTTAGGGAGTAGTGTTAAAAGTTACTCAATATTGATCCTTATTACTGGGAACTCGATGGAGTCGTTGCAAGTCTCAGTCTGACCGAAAACGCAGGCTAAGCAACGTCAACCCCTGCTGGTATTGGTCTCCACGAATCCGCAATTAAACAACATGGCGGAGCGTGTTCTAAGTCCCTATTCGGTTTAAGACGGTTTAACACGTATCTTAGCAGTGCGATAAGTAAGAATTGATATGTATAGAATAACTTCACGCCAAATCCCTTGCGAAGTAGGCAGGTAGAACCGAGCGCCACATGACTCGATCCTTACATACCTCACTCGCTTCTTTAACATACATTCTAGTTAATAGATTCAAGCGTTATTTTGCGAAAGTCAAATTTACATGCAATTTGATCTAACATGCTTTGTGTGCTTCCGCCACCAATTAATTCATGCGGCCTAGCGCCGGCCGGCACCCACCCACTACTGTTAGTACGTGCAACATGCCGAACACGGCCGCGAGGTTTACGTGATCGTAACGTTTTCGTAACGGGTAAACGGAAGTAAGTACTATGAGGAAATTATGTGATGCAGCGAAATGATCTCGAAATTACGGCGCTTTGACCGTCCCAGTCCTCACTAGATGTAGACGAATTCTTTGATTCTTTAGCTATCAAGCGGTGTAATTAAATTTTGAATTTAAACGGTACATATTTAGCTACAATACTAAACTACACTAAAAGACGTTTTTTTTTGTAATCTAGCCACCTATAAAAGCTCTATCTCATTGTTTTACATGTGTGTTCTTTGACGAAAATAAACTTTTATCTATCTATCTAGCATAGCATTATCGTTAGCCAAGAGTGTGAAGTTGCAGTTTTTTTTTCATACACATGAATCTGAACAAAAAATATACACCAAGTAGGGCGCTTTATTCAAGATTATATAAATATATTGGATACGTCTTTGTAGTCAGGTAGCGCCGCCTGCAGCTTCATCTGGCCACCTAAAAATTGTCGAGCCATTTATAACGCGCGCGCCTCAACGGATACGGCTTAGTTTTCGGTTGCCAAGAAGTTTCCCCAACACTCCATTCATAATATTGTCCCCATTCAAAATGTTTGCCACGCCAAAATTAGACGATATTTTATTATCGTTAAATGAAATAAATGTTCATCATAACAAGACTTCAGAGAATGTTCCTTCCACCTTCCATTCCCCTTCCATCAGTCCCGCGTTCTTGTTAGTCACCACATATGGAATTATAATGTACTGTTATTGTAATATCTCCAAAACATTTCTCTTCCCCACTCAATATACTCGTATCCTTTGCACGATATTCCATTTATCTCACAATGTAACACACTCGATGGCCCTTACAGAATATTAGAGACAATGCAATACAATATAGCAAGAACACAATACTCGCATTAATTACGAGAGATTTTAATTAAAAGAAATTAATAATGGCCGCTCTGAGTATCGCGAACAAAAGACACCGCCGCGGCCGAAGACGCAACGAAATTAATTTCACTGCCCTCGCTAATTTTAGGCCATTAACTTTTTAGTATTATATCTAGTTAAAATTCTATTATCATAATATTAAAAGTGTCTAAATATATAATAACTCGTTTAAGCGACTCTATATATAAACGTTCGTTTACAAACGAAACTGACAAACGTATTGTAAAGTATTTTGGTGAAATGAAATGACACATAATTACTTGACTTACACATGTCGTATACAAAACATCAATATAAAAGTTATAGATCAATCACTAGAGACTTCAGCCTTACAATCATAACAGTCGATAGAAAAAGATGTAGAACGCCTAAAAAACCTAGAGGGGCAAGGCTAGAAAATATAGATAGCACAGAGAATGAAGAGAAAATAAAGCTAGAAATCGAAAGTACTTTTAATATTTTGTGTAGCATAATCTCACTATTTGAGGATAAAGGCACAAAGTAAAAGCGAAAATAGGGGTTTATTCAGTTAATAAATTTATTTTTACCAATAAATTTAAGAAGTTTTTTATGTGCAATATGATTTAAAATAAATATAAAGAAAAAACAACAGAAGAATCAAATAGAAAAATTTAAATATATGATGAGCTCATACAACAAATCCTAATAATCCAATTGCTATTAGAGCATAAATTATTCCCAAAGAACGAAACATTTTACTTTTTACCACCAGAATATGAATACTCGACGACCGTACAATAAAAATCATTATAAACTAATTACTTAACAAAATATGGATGGAGTTCTTCAAGAAATGCGTGAAGAGGTTTTTAGAGGGTCGGCAGCGCATGAGTGACGCCCCTGGTGTTGCAAATGTCCATAGGCTACGGTGACTGTTTAACATCAGGCAGGCCGTATGCTTGATTGCCACCTTAGTGGTATAAAAAAATAAATAAAAAAAAAATGTATTTTCAAAATGCATTTGACAGTCGTCACATTGGTTTTAGCAACACCAATATTAGGTACTAGCTTTTATCCGCGGCTTCGCTCGCATTTTTTTAAAATAAAGAGTATCCTATGTTACGTCTGATACCACCAAAAATATGTATACAAAGTTTCATGATGATCGATTGCGTAGTTTTCGCGTGAAAGCGTCACAAATAAACGGACATTCAGTTTTATAATATTATTAGGATTGTATAAGAATATTAATATAAGAAGATTTTATAGTACCATAACTTGTGAACTTACTGGAAGAATATATTCTGGCCATTAGAAATGAATCTTGAAAGTTACAAATGTAATACAACGGTGGATGTCTCTTGTTCCCTTGTACTTTTGAACTCATCGCCACGCCATACTCATTCCATTGCACTTTGGGATTTTAATCGCATGGTGCAGCTAGATTTTTTTTACAGAATTAACAAGACCTTTCAAGCTGACGCAAAGATGTCAGACGTTGTGGAATTATTGAAAAATAAGATTTTGAGACAATGGATATATGTTTATTACAAAAGGATACAGAGGATAAGTAGGGTCTAAGTCGGCTAATGCTATCGTCAGGCAAAAAGATTAAAGTCACTAACTCCTACTAATATTATAAATGCGAAAGTTTGTATGTATGGATGGATGTTTGTTGCTCTTTCACGCTTAAACGGCTGAACGGATTTGAATGAAATTTGGCACGTAGATAGATTATGATCCGGATTAACACATGGGCTACGCTATTTGACTCCACGCGGGCGGAGCCGCGGGCAGCAGTTAGTATTATATAATTTTCTACAACATAATCAGTAAATAGATATGAGCAACGATAGCCCAGTGGATAAGAAACCGGCCTGTTGACCACCTGGTCGCCGGTTCGAATCCTGGAGGGAGCATGTACCACTAAAAATTGTTTTTTCGGATTTATGTACATATTTATCACTTGCTCGCCGATGAAGGAAAACATCGTGAGGAAACCCACGCGTCCAAGAAATTATATTTCGAAAGACGTGTGACTTAACATAAGAAAGATCTGGTTTTTGCCACTGGGTTGTGAAGATTTGACGGCAGTCGCGCCATGTAAAAATCAGTGTCGTTAATAGATTCAGGCGTTATTTTGCGAAAGTCAAATTTACATGCAACTTGATCCAACCTGCCTTGTGTGCTTCCGCCAATTAGGTCATGCGGCCTAACGCCGGCCGGCACCCACCCACTACTGTTAGTGCGTGCTACATGCCGACGCTGCCATGGCTGCTCCGGTAGTCTCTGCCTCGTCTGCTGCGGTCGTCCGCCATCTGGAACAGAATCCGCATGCCCCCACCACCACCGTCGCTGACTGGCGTGGTCGTCGCTGCGACACGTGTTTCGCCACTCCACGACCCATCATCAGGCGTTGTAGACGTTAATCGTAAGAATAACATGCTACAAGTCTTGTAGAGACAGCCGAGACAGAGACTACCGGAGCAGCCATGGCAGCGTCGGCATGTAGCACGCACTAACAGTAGTGGGTGGATGCCGGCCGGCGCTAGGCCGCATGAACTAATTGGTGGCGGAAGCACACAAAGCAGGTTGGATCAAGTTGCATGTAAAATCAGTGTCAAATCCTTATTGACACTATATTTGACACTGATTTTACAATGTATTACAAGTATATCACTCGTGCGATGCCTTCTCTGCTGCTAACACAGCAACTCCTTAGGAGCTTACTGGTGACCTCACTCACACGCAGAAACACAACAAGGTGTTGGGAGTTGTTATTTGGCTCGGTTTTCTGTGAGGTGGGCGTACTTCCCTAAATGGGCTGCTTCAATGCTACATCTCCACGTACCTCTGAATGAGCTGGTGACGACAGCGTAGACAGTTAGTCAAAGGTATGTAACTGTTTTAAAGTTTTTCTATACCACTAAAGTGTCAATCAAGCATACGGCCTGCCTGATGGTAAACAGTCACCGTAGCCTATGAACATTGTAACACCAGAAGTGTCACTCATGAGTCGCTGACGCTCTAAAAAGCTCTTCACGCATTCCTTGAAGAATTACATGCTGTAGTCCCTTGGAAAAACATTGGCTGGGAGCTCATTTCACAGCTTGAGAGTTCTCGGAAGAAAATTTCTCTGGAAACGCACAGTACGCGACCATTGCGGTTCCAGCGTGTGAGGGTGAACTCCCCGCCGTCGGCGAGTTCTTCTACAGCAGCAGAGAACGAGCCAATAAGAGGGTTAATATCGAAACTACTAGGTTCGTCGTGACGATGTTACCCAATCCCAATTAACGTCAGCACCTTCATAACTTTGGCTGGCATTTCATATTAAACTGATTTTTAACCGTCGCTGTGTGCCCGAAGACATCCTATTGCAGGTGTAATGAATATACCTATCTCAATACCTTAGCCATGGCAATATGGAATGCTATTAGAGTTTTCATTTCTTCCGTCAGTCAACGTAGGATGGTAAAAGTGAATAACCCTGATGTACAAAAGTTAACTCGCTCGTAGTTGATCCAACTTACTTACAATCCAATCGATATTACGTGCGTTATTATGATAAAGATACAGATGAAAATACTTTTTTTTATATACAACTAGATTGAGAAATAAGCATGCGGCCCGCATCAAATGGTAAGAGACAGCCGAGACAGAGACTACCGGAGCAGCCATGGCAGCGTCGGCATGTAGCACGCACTAACAGTAGTGGGTGGATGCCGGCCGGCGCTAGGCCGCATGAACTAATTGGTGGCGGAAGCACACAAAGCAGGTTGGATCAAGTTGCATGTAAAATCAGTGTCAAATCCTTATTGACACTATATTTGACACTGATTTTACAATGTATTACAAGTATATCACTCGTGCGATGCCTTCTCTGCTGCTAACACAGCAACTCCTTAGGAGCTTACTGGTGACCTCACTCACACGCAGAAACACAACAAGGTGTTGGGAGTTGTTATTTGGCTCGGTTTTCTGTGAGGTGGGCGTACTTCCCTAAATGGGCTGCTTCAATGCTACATCTCCACGTACCTCTGAATGAGCTGGTGACGACAGCGTAGACAGTTAGTCAAAGGTATGTAACTGTTTTAAAGTTTTTCTATACCACTAAAGTGTCAATCAAGCATACGGCCTGCCTGATGGTAAACAGTCACCGTAGCCTATGAACATTGTAACACCAGAAGTGTCACTCATGAGTCGCTGACGCTCTAAAAAGCTCTTCACGCATTCCTTGAAGAATTACATGCTGTAGTCCCTTGGAAAAACATTGGCTGGGAGCTCATTTCACAGCTTGAGAGTTCTCGGAAGAAAATTTCTCTGGAAACGCACAGTACGCGACCATTGCGGTTCCAGCGTGTGAGGGTGAACTCCCCGCCGTCGGCGAGTTCTTCTACAGCAGCAGAGAACGAGCCAATAAGAGGGTTAATATCGAAACTACTAGGTTCGTCGTGACGATGTTACCCAATCCCAATTAACGTCAGCACCTTCATAACTTTGGCTGGCATTTCATATTAAACTGATTTTTAACCGTCGCTGTGTGCCCGAAGACATCCTATTGCAGGTGTAATGAATATACCTATCTCAATACCTTAGCCATGGCAATATGGAATGCTATTAGAGTTTTCATTTCTTCCGTCAGTCAACGTAGGATGGTAAAAGTGAATAACCCTGATGTACAAAAGTTAACTCGCTCGTAGTTGATCCAACTTACTTACAATCCAATCGATATTACGTGCGTTATTATGATAAAGATACAGATGAAAATACTTTTTTTTATATACAACTAGATTGAGAAATAAGCATGCGGCCCGCATCAAATGGTAAGCGGTCACCGCAGCCTTTTGACGCTCGCAACACTATCTTGTGAACTGAGGCTGCTTCGTCGTAGTACCCAGTAATTTCTCTGCCATATCTCACCCTTCAAACCAGAACACAGCTATATAAATATAGCTGCTTGGCGGTAGGAATATGTGCCCACGCAGACGACGACTGTACAAAGTCTTCCTTTGGTACATTTATTTGCTATTGGGCCCTCGCGAGCCCTCAGACGCGGCTTACATTTTCGAAATACTATCTTATTGTATCTTATCATATTATTTATGCGGGTCTCACCATATAAATAAACTTGTTGTTTTCATGTTGATGATGTTAGAAACAGAGTTGGTCTGAAAGAAAGCGTCGGTGTTAAAATAAGAAGAAGGATGTAGCAGTCGAGGAAGGCCAAGACTTATCTACCATGACGAAATTGATCGTGTTCTATCAGTAGGTGATGTCATGAGCCCTAGAAACTGGCGAGCAATGCTAAAGAAGCGAGGGAGGTATATAAGGATCGAGTCACGTGACGCTCGGTTCTCTCTGCCTACCCCGCAAGGGATTTAGCGTGAAGTTATAGATGGATAGATAGATTGTATTCCATTATATTCATAGAAATTCCAAAAAACACAGTATTATTACTAAATTCTAATGTATTATTCTCAATGTTAACTTCTGTATTGGCAGAAGTCAGGTATGGAAGACAATATATTATCGCCTTTGATATTTTTCATCAGTCTCCGATATCATTTCCTTCAATTCCATTCACTTGTGTGTCTTAAAAATTTAATTAACGTAATTAGTGCTGACGTTTACAACCTCTATTGCTGTTGTATTATTAACTAGGTAGGTAATCAGCTTTATGATATTAAGGACATAGAAATCCGACCATAAACTATAAAACCAGAGAATCACTCCGCCATCAGGGCGGCTATAAACCGGCCACAAACGATATAAACTTGTACCTAGACCGCTGACAGGCCGAGCTGGGACAATTAAATCGAGTTGGTTAATGGCACGTTAATGGCGATTTCGAGGGCCAGGATTATCAATAAAGGGGTGTTTTAACAGAAGTTTCTAGTTTATGGCATATAATAATCAATTATTATGGATGTTTTACGGTTTAGCATAACCTCTGTAAGTTATGTATATCTGATTTGTAGATCCGATGCTTGAACACGGGAAGATCACTCAGCTATAAAGATGCTATAAAGATTTTCGACCACTTCAGTTTACTTCAGTGAAATGCGCGCGAAATGTCAGGTGTATGTCTGTGTGTTGGTGAAGTTATCTAAAACAAATTACTGAGACATAGTTTACCTTGACATCTACCCCAAGTCCAGCTGAAGGGATTGACCAGCTTACATA
The DNA here is from genome assembly GCA_947507595.1 of Pyralis farinalis. Taxonomy (NCBI): domain Eukaryota; kingdom Metazoa; phylum Arthropoda; class Insecta; order Lepidoptera; family Pyralidae; genus Pyralis; species Pyralis farinalis. Next base: position 2,334,068 of record OX382264.1, read on the forward strand.
TGGTAGAAATAATATCCTTCACAAATTAATTATTTGTGTAAACGTATTTTCATCCATTTTCAATTTTTGCGTTGCTTCCCATGTACACTTCATTTTTGCTTCATTTATGTACTTTACTACGTCTTACATGGTTGTTTTATGTCGATAGGTTTTTACATTTTCTTATAATGCTTTCTCATCCACTAATAAAATGTTTGCTCTCGTGATTAACACTAAATATCTCGAACTTCCTAACTTCAAGTTTACTGCAAATTAAAGTACCCACGATCTAATATCACATCTAGATCATTGTATACTTTTATTTCCTCTTCAATCCACATGCCGGTCCTTGGATATTATGTTTAATACACAAATACATTGAATTTGCATAACAAGCAAGTTGCAACATCAGCCTAGTATGAGCGATTGCTTACAGATGCTTGCAGATTAAGGAGAACCACTCGCGCGTCACCACCCCTTCAGTCAAGCACATCATAGAAAACCCTTGTGATAACAGCAAGTAAGTTCACTTTAAGTTTGCTACCCCTAATTAAACATCCCCGTATGTTTCTTTCTTTTTCTAGAAGCTCTTTTATCTCATGTACAAATAAATGTGATTGACTTTTGCTCTAAAAATGGCTGTGAGCCAATTACACTCCAAAAACATTATTTTTTCAATAATCATACAAACTCACACGTATGTAATACACGTCTGAAGCCTAGTTAGAAGTTATGGTGGTCTCCATTGGCCATCAATTTGACAAATTGACTCAGCCGTGATTCGCATCTCGTACAACTATTGAGGCCGACCGGCGCGTGCTCGGACATAACGATCGATCCACCATAATAACAGCTCCATGTTCAGATACGATTGTCTAAGGTAAGATTTATTTAAGTCATTCTGACACATTCAAATGAGAGTTAAGTTTGGTAAACTCCTAGTTTATTAAACGGAACGAGAATAAAAGGATTAAAGGCATGAGTTTGAATACACTCGTAACATCCCTGATCTTGTTTCTTTTTGTACAACGTCGGGAGGCATTCACTTTGATAACAGTCTGACTTATTTATCCCCATCTGAAATATGTATATTAAACCACAAACTCAATCTGGTTTAAGAACCGCACCAAATCCTTTTTTTAAGATTCAGACGTCTATCATACCTAATATCATACGTTCCAAAATTTACTTTTAAAAATAGCTATCATGGCTCACGGAACATACAGAGACACAGATTTGCGAACCCAGCTCGCAATTATTCGATATTATTTTATTATTTTACGAATGCGTTTAAAATTGCACATGTTTGCAAAATGAAGTTAGTTTTAGCCTCCTGAGAAGCTCATAACCCATGCTGCACATACATTGCATTTCTCGCGCAGTAATTTATTTATTTTCGCAAATATGAAAGAATTGGAGAGAGGTTTGACTTTATGAAGTCATGACAGGTGATGATTTTCAATTAAAAACGTACCGTCCAATCACCGGTTCTCGTATTTTGACAATAATGAAAAGATTGAAAAAGAAAATATATTATTTTGCTGTTAACTTGTTTTATTTACAAGTTACGCAGAACTTTCAGTGTGTACAATGAACTAAACAACAGTTTTACAAAATTTTGAAAAAAAATCGATAAATTAAGAAAAGCTTCCTAATAATTAGATATTCTTAATTTATCGTAATTATTCTAAAACTTTGCAATAGTTTAGTGATTTATGCTAATATTTTAGCAAAATATTTTAGGTTTTTTATACTCATTTTCATTTCAGTTTAGTTAGGTACTTAAGGTATTTTAAATTTCTTCTTCCTAGCATTATCTCGTTTCCTAATCCGTTAGGATTAGTATTCTCTGCTACCTGATGCTGAAAATTTGGCAGAAATACTGACTTTGACATGAAGCGACTACCGTCGTATCTCCACGACCCCAACGGAAATCCAGACCTTTCTTAGGTCAGGTCGCATGTTTATCAAAATATAATTTCTTGGACGCGCGAGTTTCCTCACGATGTTTTCCATCACCCCTGAGCAAGTGATAATTAGGTACAAAAATGTACATAATACCGAAAACACAAATTGGGTGGTACATGCCAGGATTCGAACCGAGGACTTGTTGATCAATAGGTCGATTTCTTATCCACTCGAATGTCACATAGGTATTTGCAATATCCTATATGATGAACTTATCTTTATTATTACATATGTAATAAAGATAAATTAATGTTACAATAAATTATTATAATTAATTATTATTATAAATCAAAAATTACTATAAATTAGTTCATCAATAATTTGTCACCATGAAACTGTATTCATTATTTTATGCAAACATTCCAACAATAAGAAAATTTTAAGCGAGAAAAGAAATTACGGCGTAGAGTACACATTTAAGAGATTGGCCTATAAAATGAATATTCCAGGAGTCATTTACTTCAAACGATTTTTGAAGAAATCCCACCGACCGATATAAAAAAAAATCTATTCGGCCGCCAAATTGGCTCCAATATTTTTTATACTAGTAATAAAGGCGACTCAATCAGAACTGGTTTCGACGAAGACCTATTCTGTGAAGGTTTGCCTGTCACCAAGTTTACGTTTAGGTTTTGTATAATGGTAATAAAATAATGGTCCAATTCTTAGGGGTATTCCATTCTGCGATGTAGGTGATTGCCATCTGGAGAGGGTAGCATTTGCAAATTTATATTCCAAGGCGGCATTGAGCAATGATAACGCAGTGGATAAAGGACTGCCCTATTGAGCACATGGTCGCCAATTAGAATTCTGACATGTACCATTAAATTCTTGTTTATGTACATATTTGTATAATTATCTATGGGAATTGACACGTCTGACACAAGAAATTATATTTCTTACACGCACGTGTGTGTGACCTTAGCTAAGAATGGTCTGGTGTTGTCTTTCGGTTGTATAGGTCTGACGACATTCGCTACATGTAAAGATCAGCATTTTCGCTAAATCCTTAAGCGTTAACTTAGGTAGCGGATCCCATTGATCATAGTGGATTAGGAAACGGGGTAACGCTAGAAAAAATAAGGTTCTAGGGGTCACTACTGAATGTAGCCTATAGGCTCGGTTTCCTACAATAAATAAATAATAATTAATATTGTATGACAAATTACACAGCGCCACGTAGCAACTATAAACAGACAACTGACAAACATACGTAAATACATTTTTTTTTGTAAATACATACTTATTATACATAGAAAATAACCAGACCAAGACAAACAGACATATTTATGAACACAAATATTTGTACTGTGTGGGAATCGAACCCACGAGCGTTGGTGTCAAAGTAGCGTAACAGCGCGTTTCACTACTGCGCCACTGAGCTCGTCAATATGACTGCGTTTTCTACAATAAGTATATACTCCATCGAGGTAAGCAGGCAACAACAGTTTGATACCTATTATTATTGGTACGTAGGTATAGCTGCAAAGCTAAAATGTTTTCAATTGCTGTTTCAATGAGCTTAATAGTCCTGTAACATCGTTAAGTAATTTAACGCATCGTCAAAGTGGAAGGATGTAGGAGCCGAGGAAGGCCAAGACTTACCTACCATAATCAAATTGGTCGTGTTCTATCAGAAGGTGATGTCAGAAGTCTTAATAACCGGCGAGCGTGCATGATAAGAACAATGAATGTTAAAGAAAAGTGTAAGGATCCAGATAATTATATGACGCTCGAGTCTCTCTGCCTACCCCGCAAGGGATTTGACGTGAAGCTGTATATAGATATAGATGTTATTTATATAGATATAGATGTTATTTAACCTCATACTTCGACTGAGCGATTCATTGCGCGCAAGTACATAAAGTACAGAAGTCTTATTTTATGAATGAGTTTCAAGATTTTAAATATGAGATTTTAAAATTCATTACAATCTATAGTCTAGTGGCAACGGGTTCCTGACAGTAATTGGCCAAATTTAACGAAGCAACCGCAAGTCATACTACTAAACTGAGGGTCCCATATAACCATGCTGTAGTAATTTGACTTTGGCTGACGCTTGTACCTATTGAGGTTTTTTTTTACTACGTCGGGAGGTATACAAGTATACGGCCCATCGGATGTAAAGCGGGTACCGTAGCCTATTAACGCTTGCGACATATGAATTATCACTAGCGCGATGCCTCCTCTGCTGCTAACACAGTAACTCCTTAGGAGCTTACTGGTAACCTCACTCACACGCAGGAACACAACAACCCTCTAGGGAGCTGTTATTTGGCTGTGGTTTTATGTGATGTGGAAGTACTTCGCCACACGGGCTGCTTTGATGCGCCCTACCTCTCTTAAAACATCCAGACCAATATAAACAGACATGTCAAAGACAAGACAAACAAACATGTTCATGCACACAAATGTTTGCCCTGTGTGGGAATCGAACCCACGAGCGTTGATGTCAAAGTCGCGTCATTCACGACTGAGCCACCGGCCTCGTCAAAACATTTCAACAATAATAAAATTTGAGGCGAGAATACAAATAACGGTGCAGAGTTTCAATTTTTTTGTTTTGCAAAAAAATGCTTTGAGTTCGGTGAGTACTCGTTGGTAATACAAAACAATGGTTCTGATAAATTCCACAATACCAATCGGTAACATTGAATCATTTCATCAACCTCAATACAATGGATACAGTACGTACGGTGGTACTGTTTATTTTACATGCAATTTGATCTAACCTGCTTTGTGTGCTTCCGTAACTAATTAGTTCATGCGGCTTAGCGCCGGCCGGCACCCACCCACTACCGTTAGTAGATGCTACAAGTGACAAATCCATTGCAGTGCCGTCCCTTGTCAGTGTAGGGTATGTCCACTACCCTCATAAGTAAATGTTAATGCATGATAGTCGATAGTGAATAAAGCAGTCTGCCTCTAACGCTTGTTTAATTGACACAGTCCACCTGACATGGCGCAGCCGGTAAACGAAAAACCAATTTTGGAATAATAGAAATTAATAATTCTACATAGTTTAAAAGGAACAAATAAAATGGAAACAATATTATCACCTCCGCTGCCGTTTAATTTTGATGAAAGTTTGATCAATATTACGAGTGGCAGTTTAAGTGACGGTTGGAAAAAATGGAGCAGAGGATTTATGATATATCACGAGGCGTGCGAGTTATCCAAAAAGACTCCAGCAATTCAAATAAATATTTTGCTACACGTCATCGGTGAACACTGCAGAGAACTTTATGATCAGTTTCATTCGAAGGGCACCACGTTACAACAAGTTCTACAACAGTTTAAAAACCATTTTGAACAAAGAAAAAACGTAACCGTTGAGAGACACAAATTCTTCACAAGAAATCAAAGTGAAGGTGAATCAATTGAACAATATGTGCATGATTTGAAGAAATTAGCCAGTACTTGTGAATTTGATACATTATGTGAGTCGTTAATACGCGATAGACTGATTTGTGGCGTGTCGAACAAGGCCATAAGAGAGCGATTACTTAGGGAAGCAGACCTTACATTAGAAAAATCTTTAGACATATGTCGTGCAGTGATCGTTTCAAAGTTGTATTCCGAAGAGATAATAACGCAAAAAAGTGCTACATCGTGTAATAGCATTAATAACTATAATGGTCAGAGTTGCGAAGAAAACGTATTTAAGTTACAAAAACGAAGAGCATATTCGAAGTATGAGTCACGCGGTAGAGGAAGCGCGGGCCGCGCGCATGCGGCCACGATACCGCCCGTGACGGCGAGGCTTGGCGGTTACGGCTGGTCACGAGAGCGAGGCGCGGGCGCCGCGCGCGGCGGCTACGTGGCTGGCGGGACAGCAGGCTCGGCGTCGGCGGCAGCAACTATACAGGGCGATACATACAAGCGCCGGGCCGCCGGATGCAATCGATGTGGATTATTGCATTCACGATATGAGTGCCCTGCGTATGGCAAGAGGTGTTTAAAGTGTTCCAGACCAAATCATTTTTCACGCATGTGTAATATATATTGCGTACAGGAGTCTGATGAACAGGTAATTTGTAATGTTAATATTACCGATGATAAGTGGTCGGCCACGTTGATTGTTAACTCTGTTAATGTTAGATTTAAGTTGGACACGGGGGCCGATGTTAATGTTTTGCCGGAGAGGTATATTTCGAGGTTAGGTATAGATCGTGAACACCTGCTGATGACAGGCACGAGGTTACACGAATATTCGGGAACTCAAATAAAAGTGTTAGGAAAGTGTTTTTTAAAGGTGGTATACAAGGGATTAAAGTATGTATTAGAATTTAAGATCGCAGATGTCAACTCATCTCCGATACTGGGTAAACATTCCTGTGAGCAGTTAAACTTAATAAAAAGAATATATAGTGTTATTGCGGCAGATACTCGACCAAGTTTGGTAAATGAATTTAAGGATGTATTTGAAGGTCTCGGTTGTTTGCCAGGTTCTTATAGAATTATTTTAGATCCGAAATGTAAACCGGCCGTGCATGCACCGAGAAAAATACCGATACCTATTAAGGACCAGGTTAGAAGGAAACTGGAAGAAATGGAATCGCAAGGAATTATATCCAAAGTAGAGGGGCCTACAGATTGGGTGAGTAGTACAACTATTGTAAAGAAATCTAATGGCGACTTAAGAATTTGCCTAGATCCCAAAGAGTTAAATTTAGCAATAAAACGTGAGCACTTTAGGTTACCTACACTTGATGAAATTTTAGCAAAATTATCAGGTGCAAAATTCTTCTCCACTTTAGATGCTTCTAACGGATTTTGGCAATGTAAATTACATGACGATAGCACAGATTATTGTACGTTTAATACGCCCTTTGGCAGATATAAGTTTTTGAGAATGCCGTATGGTATATCTTCAGCTAGTGAAATATTTCACAGAAAGGTGTTTGAAAATTTCGATGACATGGCAGGTGTTTGTATGTACGTCGATGACCTCTTAGTATTTGGGAGCACGAAAGAAATTCATGATGAAAGGCTACGGATGGTATTAGAGAGATGTAGAAAGATAAATTTGAAATTAAACATTAGTAAATGTAAATTTGGTCTGGGAGAACTAAAATATTTAGGTCATAAAATAACTAAAAACGGCTTATATCCCGATGACGGTCATATTCAAGCGGTACTAGATATGCCAAAATCGAAAAATTTGAAAGATGTAGAGCGATTTTTGGGTTTAGTAACATATTTGGCAAATTTCATTCCAAATTTATCGACTAAAACTCAGCCATTAAGAGAACTCTTACAAAAAAACGTTGAATGGCATTGGACTGATGTACATAATAAATCTTTTGAGCAATTAAGAAAATGTTTGGTTAAAAAACCAGTTTTACAATATTACAATATGAAAGACCCTATAACGATTTCAGTAGACTCAAGTAAAGACGGATTGGGTGCTGTTTTACTGCAGAATAATAAGCCGGTGTGTTATGCCTCCAAAGCTCTAACTAAAACCGAACAAAGATATGCGCAAATAGAAAAAGAATTGTATGCTTGTGTGTATGCGTGTGAGAGATTCTATGTTTATATATACGGACGAACTGATGTTACTATAGAGACGGATCACAAACCGCTCATCACAATAATAAAAAAACCTATTGTAGATACACCGTCGAGACTACAGAGAATGTTATTACGCCTACAGCCTTTTACATTTAACTTAATATACAAGCCAGGTAAGCAGTTAGTGATAGCAGACACGTTGTCGCGAGCCTATCTACCTTGTAGTGCTACGTCTAATACGGAGTGTAACAAAGATGAGATTGAAGCTGTACACTTTGTGACATCTACACAGTCTATTAGCGATAAACAGTTTCAATTATTACAAAAGGAAACGGAGAAAGATGAAGAAATGAGAGAGTTAAAAAGGAGTGTTATGAAAGGATGGCCTGAAAACAAAAAACAAGTAAAGGAATTAATTCTGCCATATTGGCAATACAGGGAAGATACTACGGAAAGATATGGGATATTATGGAAAAATCACAGAATGGTAATTCCAAAGTCGTTACGAAAAAATATATTGACAAAGTTACATTCTAGTCATTTAGGATATGAAAAATGTTTTGAGTCGCTGACGCTCTAAAAAGCTCTTCACGCATTCCTTGAAGAATTACATGCTGTAGTCCCTTGGAAAAACATTGGCTGGGAGCTCATTTCACAGCTTGAGAGTTCTCGGAAGAAAATTTCTCTGGAAACGCACAGTACGCGACCATTGCGGTTCCAGCGTGTGAGGGTGAACTCCCCGCCGTCGGCGAGTTCTTCTACAGCAGCAGAGAACGAGCCAATAAGAGGGTTAATATCGAAACTACTAGGTTCGTCGTGACGATGTTACCCAATCCCAATTAACGTCAGCACCTTCATAACTTTGGCTGGCATTTCATATTAAACTGATTTTTAACCGTCGCTGTGTGCCCGAAGACATCCTATTGCAGGTGTAATGAATATACCTATCTCAATACCTTAGCCATGGCAATATGGAATGCTATTAGAGTTTTCATTTCTTCCGTCAGTCAACGTAGGATGGTAAAAGTGAATAACCCTGATGTACAAAAGTTAACTCGCTCGTAGTTGATCCAACTTACTTACAATCCAATCGATATTACGTGCGTTATTATGATAAAGATACAGATGAAAATACTTTTTTTTATATACAACTAGATTGAGAAATAAGCATGCGGCCCGCATCAAATGGTAAGAGACAGCCGAGACAGAGACTACCGGAGCAGCCATGGCAGCGTCGGCATGTAGCACGCACTAACAGTAGTGGGTGGATGCCGGCCGGCGCTAGGCCGCATGAACTAATTGGTGGCGGAAGCACACAAAGCAGGTTGGATCAAGTTGCATGTAAAATCAGTGTCAAATCCTTATTGACACTATATTTGACACTGATTTTACAATGTATTACAAGTATATCACTCGTGCGATGCCTTCTCTGCTGCTAACACAGCAACTCCTTAGGAGCTTACTGGTGACCTCACTCACACGCAGAAACACAACAAGGTGTTGGGAGTTGTTATTTGGCTCGGTTTTCTGTGAGGTGGGCGTACTTCCCTAAATGGGCTGCTTCAATGCTACATCTCCACGTACCTCTGAATGAGCTGGTGACGACAGCGTAGACAGTTAGTCAAAGGTATGTAACTGTTTTAAAGTTTTTCTATACCACTAAAGTGTCAATCAAGCATACGGCCTGCCTGATGGTAAACAGTCACCGTAGCCTATGAACATTGTAACACCAGAAGTGTCACTCATGAGTCGCTGACGCTCTAAAAAGCTCTTCACGCATTCCTTGAAGAATTACATGCTGTAGTCCCTTGGAAAAACATTGGCTGGGAGCTCATTTCACAGCTTGAGAGTTCTCGGAAGAAAATTTCTCTGGAAACGCACAGTACGCGACCATTGCGGTTCCAGCGTGTGAGGGTGAACTCCCCGCCGTCGGCGAGTTCTTCTACAGCAGCAGAGAACGAGCCAATAAGAGGGTTAATATCGAAACTACTAGGTTCGTCGTGACGATGTTACCCAATCCCAATTAACGTCAGCACCTTCATAACTTTGGCTGGCATTTCATATTAAACTGATTTTTAACCGTCGCTGTGTGCCCGAAGACATCCTATTGCAGGTGTAATGAATATACCTATCTCAATACCTTAGCCATGGCAATATGGAATGCTATTAGAGTTTTCATTTCTTCCGTCAGTCAACGTAGGATGGTAAAAGTGAATAACCCTGATGTACAAAAGTTAACTCGCTCGTAGTTGATCCAACTTACTTACAATCCAATCGATATTACGTGCGTTATTATGATAAAGATACAGATGAAAATACTTTTTTTTATATACAACTAGATTGAGAAATAAGCATGCGGCCCGCATCAAATGGTAAGCGGTCACCGCAGCCTTTTGACGCTCGCAACACTATCTTGTGAACTGAGGCTGCTTCGTCGTAGTACCCAGTAATTTCTCTGCCATATCTCACCCTTCAAACCAGAACACAGCTATATAAATATAGCTGCTTGGCGGTAGGAATATGTGCCCACGCAGACGACGACTGTACAAAGTCTTCCTTTGGTACATTTATTTGCTATTGGGCCCTCGCGAGCCCTCAGACGCGGCTTACATTTTCGAAATACTATCTTATTGTATCTTATCATATTATTTATGCGGGTCTCACCATATAAATAAACTTGTTGTTTTCATGTTGATGATGTTAGAAACAGAGTTGGTCTGAAAGAAAGCGTCGGTGTTAAAATAAGAAGAAGGATGTAGCAGTCGAGGAAGGCCAAGACTTATCTACCATGACGAAATTGATCGTGTTCTATCAGTAGGTGATGTCATGAGCCCTAGAAACTGGCGAGCAATGCTAAAGAAGCGAGGGAGGTATATAAGGATCGAGTCACGTGACGCTCGGTTCTCTCTGCCTACCCCGCAAGGGATTTAGCGTGAAGTTATAGATGGATAGATAGATTGTATTCCATTATATTCATAGAAATTCCAAAAAACACAGTATTATTACTAAATTCTAATGTATTATTCTCAATGTTAACTTCTGTATTGGCAGAAGTCAGGTATGGAAGACAATATATTATCGCCTTTGATATTTTTCATCAGTCTCCGATATCATTTCCTTCAATTCCATTCACTTGTGTGTCTTAAAAATTTAATTAACGTAATTAGTGCTGACGTTTACAACCTCTATTGCTGTTGTATTATTAACTAGGTAGGTAATCAGCTTTATGATATTAAGGACATAGAAATCCGACCATAAACTATAAAACCAGAGAATCACTCCGCCATCAGGGCGGCTATAAACCGGCCACAAACGATATAAACTTGTACCTAGACCGCTGACAGGCCGAGCTGGGACAATTAAATCGAGTTGGTTAATGGCACGTTAATGGCGATTTCGAGGGCCAGGATTATCAATAAAGGGGTGTTTTAACAGAAGTTTCTAGTTTATGGCATATAATAATCAATTATTATGGATGTTTTACGGTTTAGCATAACCTCTGTAAGTTATGTATATCTGATTTGTAGATCCGATGCTTGAACACGGGAAGATCACTCAGCTATAAAGATGCTATAAAGATTTTCGACCACTTCAGTTTACTTCAGTGAAATGCGCGCGAAATGTCAGGTGTATGTCTGTGTGTTGGTGAAGTTATCTAAAACAAATTACTGAGACATAGTTTACCTTGACATCTACCCCAAGTCCAGCTGAAGGGATTGACCAGCTTACATATGGTAGAAATAATATCCTTCACAAATTAATTATTTGTGTAAACGTATTTTCATCCATTTTCAATTTTTGCGTTGCTTCCCATGTACACTTCATTTTTGCTTCATTTATGTACTTTACTACGTCTTACATGGTTGTTTTATGTCGATAGGTTTTTACATTTTCTTATAATGCTTTCTCATCCACTAATAAAATGTTTGCTCTCGTGATTAACACTAAATATCTCGAACTTCCTAACTTCAAGTTTACTGCAAATTAAAGTACCCACGATCTAATATCACATCTAGATCATTGTATACTTTTATTTCCTCTTCAATCCACATGCCGGTCCTTGGATATTATGTTTAATACACAAATACATTGAATTTGAATAACAAGCAAGTTGCAACATCAGCCTAGTATGAGCGATTGCTTACAGATGCTTGCAGATTAAGGAGAACCACTCGCGCGTCACCACCCCTTCAGTCAAGCACATCATAGAAAACCCTTGTGATAACAGCAAGTAAGTTCACTTTAAGTTTGCTACCCCTAATTAAACATCCCCGTATGTTTCTTTCTTTTTCTAGAAGCTCTTTTATCTCATGTACAAATAAATGTGATTGACTTTTGCTCTAAAAATGGCTGTGAGCCAATTACACTCCAAAAACATTATTTTTTCAATAATCATACAAACTCACACGTATGTAATACACGTCTGAAGCCTAGTTAGAAGTTATGGTGGTCTCCATTGGCCATCAATTTGACAAATTGACTCAGCCGTGATTCGCATCTCGTACAACTATTGAGGCCGACCGGCGCGTGCTCGGACATAACGATCGATCCACCATAATAACAGCTCCATGTTCAGATACGATTGTCTAAGGTAAGATTTATTTAAGTCATTCTGACACATTCAAATGAGAGTTAAGTTTGGTAAACTCCTAGTTTATTAAACGGAACGAGAATAAAAGGATTAAAGGCATGAGTTTGAATACACTCGTAACATCCCTGATCTTGTTTCTTTTTGTACAACGTCGGGAGGCATTCACTTTGATAACAGTCTGACTTATTTATCCCCATCTGAAATATGTATATTAAACCACAAACTCAATCTGGTTTAAGAACCGCACCAAATCCTTTTTTTAAGATTCAGACGTCTATCATACCTAATATCATACGTTCCAAAATTTACTTTTAAAAATAGCTATCATGGCTCACGGAACATACAGAGACACAGATTTGCGAACCCAGCTCGCAATTATTCGATATTATTTTATTATTTTACGAATGCGTTTAAAATTGCACATGTTTGCAAAATGAAGTTAGTTTTAGCCTCCTGAGAAGCTCATAACCCATGCTGCACATACATTGCATTTCTCGCGCAGTAATTTATTTATTTTCGCAAATATGAAAGAATTGGAGAGAGGTTTGACTTTATGAAGTCATGACAGGTGATGATTTTCAATTAAAAACGTACCGTCCAATCACCGGTTCTCGTATTTTGACAATAATGAAAAGATTGAAAAAGAAAATATATTATTTTGCTGTTAACTTGTTTTATTTACAAGTTACGCAGAACTTTCAGTGTGTACAATGAACTAAACAACAGTTTTACAAAATTTTGAAAAAAAATCGATAAATTAAGAAAAGCTTCCTAATAATTAGATATTCTTAATTTATCGTAATTATTCTAAAACTTTGCAATAGTTTAGTGATTTATGCTAATATTTTAGCAAAATATTTTAGGTTTTTTATACTCATTTTCATTTCAGTTTAGTTAGGTACTTAAGGTATTTTAAATTTCTTCTTCCTAGCATTATCTCGTTTCCTAATCCGTTAGGATTAGTATTCTCTGCTACCTGATGCTGAAAATTTGGCAGAAATACTGACTTTGACATGAAGCGACTACCGTCGTATCTCCACGACCCCAACGGAAATCCAGACCTTTCTTAGGTCAGGTCGCATGTTTATCAAAATATAATTTCTTGGACGCGCGAGTTTCCTCACGATGTTTTCCATCACCCCTGAGCAAGTGATAATTAGGTACAAAAATGTACATAATACCGAAAACACAAATTGGGTGGTACATGCCAGGATTCGAACCGAGGACTTGTTGATCAATAGGTCGATTTCTTATCCACTCGAATGTCACATAGGTATTTGCAATATCCTATATGATGAACTTATCTTTATTATTACATATGTAATAAAGATAAATTAATGTTACAATAAATTATTATAATTAATTATTATTATAAATCAAAAATTACTATAAATTAGTTCATCAATAATTTGTCACCATGAAACTGTATTCATTATTTTATGCAAACATTCCAACAATAAGAAAATTTTAAGCGAGAAAAGAAATTACGGCGTAGAGTACACATTTAAGAGATTGGCCTATAAAATGAATATTCCAGGAGTCATTTACTTCAAACGATTTTTGAAGAAATCCCACCGACCGATATAAAAAAAAATCTATTCGGCCGCCAAATTGGCTCCAATATTTTTTATACTAGTAATAAAGGCGACTCAATCAGAACTGGTTTCGACGAAGACCTATTCTGTGAAGGTTTGCCTGTCACCAAGTTTACGTTTAGGTTTTGTATAATGGTAATAAAATAATGGTCCAATTCTTAGGGGTATTCCATTCTGCGATGTAGGTGATTGCCATCTGGAGAGGGTAGCATTTGCAAATTTATATTCCAAGGCGGCATTGAGCAATGATAACGCAGTGGATAAAGGACTGCCCTATTGAGCACATGGTCGCCAATTAGAATTCTGACATGTACCATTAAATTCTTGTTTATGTACATATTTGTATAATTATCTATGGGAATTGACACGTCTGACACAAGAAATTATATTTCTTACACGCACGTGTGTGTGACCTTAGCTAAGAATGGTCTGGTGTTGTCTTTCGGTTGTATAGGTCTGACGACATTCGCTACATGTAAAGATCAGCATTTTCGCTAAATCCTTAAGCGTTAACTTAGGTAGCGGATCCCATTGATCATAGTGGATTAGGAAACGGGGTAACGCTAGAAAAAATAAGGTTCTAGGGGTCACTACTGAATGTAGCCTATAGGCTCGGTTTCCTACAATAAATAAATAATAATTAATATTGTATGACAAATTACACAGCGCCACGTAGCAACTATAAACAGACAACTGACAAACATACGTAAATACATTTTTTTTTGTAAATACATACTTATTATACATAGAAAATAACCAGACCAAGACAAACAGACATATTTATGAACACAAATATTTGTACTGTGTGGGAATCGAACCCACGAGCGTTGGTGTCAAAGTAGCGTAACAGCGCGTTTCACTACTGCGCCACTGAGCTCGTCAATATGACTGCGTTTTCTACAATAAGTATATACTCCATCGAGGTAAGCAGGCAACAACAGTTTGATACCTATTATTATTGGTACGTAGGTATAGCTGCAAAGCTAAAATGTTTTCAATTGCTGTTTCAATGAGCTTAATAGTCCTGTAACATCGTTAAGTAATTTAACGCATCGTCAAAGTGGAAGGATGTAGGAGCCGAGGAAGGCCAAGACTTACCTACCATAATCAAATTGGTCGTGTTCTATCAGAAGGTGATGTCAGAAGTCTTAATAACCGGCGAGCGTGCATGATAAGAACAATGAATGTTAAAGAAAAGTGTAAGGATCCAGATAATTATATGACGCTCGAGTCTCTCTGCCTACCCCGCAAGGGATTTGACGTGAAGCTGTATATAGATATAGATGTTATTTATATAGATATAGATGTTATTTAACCTCATACTTCGACTGAGCGATTCATTGCGCGCAAGTACATAAAGTACAGAAGTCTTATTTTATGAATGAGTTTCAAGATTTTAAATATGAGATTTTAAAATTCATTACAATCTATAGTCTAGTGGCAACGGGTTCCTGACAGTAATTGGCCAAATTTAACGAAGCAACCGCAAGTCATACTACTAAACTGAGGGTCCCATATAACCATGCTGTAGTAATTTGACTTTGGCTGACGCTTGTACCTATTGAGGTTTTTTTTTACTACGTCG
The DNA here is from genome assembly GCA_947507595.1 of Pyralis farinalis. Classification (NCBI taxonomy): domain Eukaryota; kingdom Metazoa; phylum Arthropoda; class Insecta; order Lepidoptera; family Pyralidae; genus Pyralis; species Pyralis farinalis. The sequence continues at coordinate 2,349,303 of OX382264.1, forward strand.
GGAGGTATACAAGTATACGGCCCATCGGATGTAAAGCGGGTACCGTAGCCTATTAACGCTTGCGACATATGAATTATCACTAGCGCGATGCCTCCTCTGCTGCTAACACAGTAACTCCTTAGGAGCTTACTGGTAACCTCACTCACACGCAGGAACACAACAACCCTCTAGGGAGCTGTTATTTGGCTGTGGTTTTATGTGATGTGGAAGTACTTCGCCACACGGGCTGCTTTGATGCGCCCTACCTCTCTTAAAACATCCAGACCAATATAAACAGACATGTCAAAGACAAGACAAACAAACATGTTCATGCACACAAATGTTTGCCCTGTGTGGGAATCGAACCCACGAGCGTTGATGTCAAAGTCGCGTCATTCACGACTGAGCCACCGGCCTCGTCAAAACATTTCAACAATAATAAAATTTGAGGCGAGAATACAAATAACGGTGCAGAGTTTCAATTTTTTTGTTTTGCAAAAAAATGCTTTGAGTTCGGTGAGTACTCGTTGGTAATACAAAACAATGGTTCTGATAAATTCCACAATACCAATCGGTAACATTGAATCATTTCATCAACCTCAATACAATGGATACAGTACGTACGGTGGTACTGTTTATTTTACATGCAATTTGATCTAACCTGCTTTGTGTGCTTCCGTAACTAATTAGTTCATGCGGCTTAGCGCCGGCCGGCACCCACCCACTACCGTTAGTAGATGCTACAAGTGACAAATCCATTGCAGTGCCGTCCCTTGTCAGTGTAGGGTATGTCCACTACCCTCATAAGTAAATGTTAATGCATGATAGTCGATAGTGAATAAAGCAGTCTGCCTCTAACGCTTGTTTAATTGACACAGTCCACCTGACATGGCGCAGCCGGTAAACGAAAAACCAATTTTGGAATAATAGAAATTAATAATTCTACATAGTTTAAAAGGAACAAATAAAATGGAAACAATATTATCACCTCCGCTGCCGTTTAATTTTGATGAAAGTTTGATCAATATTACGAGTGGCAGTTTAAGTGACGGTTGGAAAAAATGGAGCAGAGGATTTATGATATATCACGAGGCGTGCGAGTTATCCAAAAAGACTCCAGCAATTCAAATAAATATTTTGCTACACGTCATCGGTGAACACTGCAGAGAACTTTATGATCAGTTTCATTCGAAGGGCACCACGTTACAACAAGTTCTACAACAGTTTAAAAACCATTTTGAACAAAGAAAAAACGTAACCGTTGAGAGACACAAATTCTTCACAAGAAATCAAAGTGAAGGTGAATCAATTGAACAATATGTGCATGATTTGAAGAAATTAGCCAGTACTTGTGAATTTGATACATTATGTGAGTCGTTAATACGCGATAGACTGATTTGTGGCGTGTCGAACAAGGCCATAAGAGAGCGATTACTTAGGGAAGCAGACCTTACATTAGAAAAATCTTTAGACATATGTCGTGCAGTGATCGTTTCAAAGTTGTATTCCGAAGAGATAATAACGCAAAAAAGTGCTACATCGTGTAATAGCATTAATAACTATAATGGTCAGAGTTGCGAAGAAAACGTATTTAAGTTACAAAAACGAAGAGCATATTCGAAGTATGAGTCACGCGGTAGAGGAAGCGCGGGCCGCGCGCATGCGGCCACGACACCGCCCGTGACGGCGAGGCTTGGCGGTTACGGCTGGTCACGAGAGCGAGGCGCGGGCGCCGCGCGCGGCGGCTACGTGGCTGGCGGGACAGCAGGCTCGGCGTCGGCGGCAGCAACTATACAGGGCGATACATACAAGCGCCGGGCCGCCGGATGCAATCGATGTGGATTATTGCATTCACGATATGAGTGCCCTGCGTATGGCAAGAGGTGTTTAAAGTGTTCCAGACCAAATCATTTTTCACGCATGTGTAATATATATTGCGTACAGGAGTCTGATGAACAGGTAATTTGTAATGTTAATATTACCGATGATAAGTGGTCGGCCACGTTGATTGTTAACTCTGTTAATGTTAGATTTAAGTTGGACACGGGGGCCGATGTTAATGTTTTGCCGGAGAGGTATATTTCGAGGTTAGGTATAGATCGTGAACACCTGCTGATGACAGGCACGAGGTTACACGAATATTCGGGAACTCAAATAAAAGTGTTAGGAAAGTGTTTTTTAAAGGTGGTATACAAGGGATTAAAGTATGTATTAGAATTTAAGATCGCAGATGTCAACTCATCTCCGATACTGGGTAAACATTCCTGTGAGCAGTTAAACTTAATAAAAAGAATATATAGTGTTATTGCGGCAGATACTCGACCAAGTTTGGTAAATGAATTTAAGGATGTATTTGAAGGTCTCGGTTGTTTGCCAGGTTCTTATAGAATTATTTTAGATCCGAAATGTAAACCGGCCGTGCATGCACCGAGAAAAATACCGATACCTATTAAGGACCAGGTTAGAAGGAAACTGGAAGAAATGGAATCGCAAGGAATTATATCCAAAGTAGAGGGGCCTACAGATTGGGTGAGTAGTACAACTATTGTAAAGAAATCTAATGGCGACTTAAGAATTTGCCTAGATCCCAAAGAGTTAAATTTAGCAATAAAACGTGAGCACTTTAGGTTACCTACACTTGATGAAATTTTAGCAAAATTATCAGGTGCAAAATTCTTCTCCACTTTAGATGCTTCTAACGGATTTTGGCAATGTAAATTACATGACGATAGCACAGATTATTGTACGTTTAATACGCCCTTTGGCAGATATAAGTTTTTGAGAATGCCGTATGGTATATCTTCAGCTAGTGAAATATTTCACAGAAAGGTGTTTGAAAATTTCGATGACATGGCAGGTGTTTGTATGTACGTCGATGACCTCTTAGTATTTGGGAGCACGAAAGAAATTCATGATGAAAGGCTACGGATGGTATTAGAGAGATGTAGAAAGATAAATTTGAAATTAAACATTAGTAAATGTAAATTTGGTCTGGGAGAACTAAAATATTTAGGTCATAAAATAACTAAAAACGGCTTATATCCCGATGACGGTCATATTCAAGCGGTACTAGATATGCCAAAATCGAAAAATTTGAAAGATGTAGAGCGATTTTTGGGTTTAGTAACATATTTGGCAAATTTCATTCCAAATTTATCGACTAAAACTCAGCCATTAAGAGAACTCTTACAAAAAAACGTTGAATGGCATTGGACTGATGTACATAATAAATCTTTTGAGCAATTAAGAAAATGTTTGGTTAAAAAACCAGTTTTACAATATTACAATATGAAAGACCCTATAACGATTTCAGTAGACTCAAGTAAAGACGGATTGGGTGCTGTTTTACTGCAGAATAATAAGCCGGTGTGTTATGCCTCCAAAGCTCTAACTAAAACCGAACAAAGATATGCGCAAATAGAAAAAGAATTGTATGCTTGTGTGTATGCGTGTGAGAGATTCTATGTTTATATATACGGACGAACTGATGTTACTATAGAGACGGATCACAAACCGCTCATCACAATAATAAAAAAACCTATTGTAGATACACCGTCGAGACTACAGAGAATGTTATTACGCCTACAGCCTTTTACATTTAACTTAATATACAAGCCAGGTAAGCAGTTAGTGATAGCAGACACGTTGTCGCGAGCCTATCTACCTTGTAGTGCTACGTCTAATACGGAGTGTAACAAAGATGAGATTGAAGCTGTACACTTTGTGACATCTACACAGTCTATTAGCGATAAACAGTTTCAATTATTACAAAAGGAAACGGAGAAAGATGAAGAAATGAGAGAGTTAAAAAGGAGTGTTATGAAAGGATGGCCTGAAAACAAAAAACAAGTAAAGGAATTAATTCTGCCATATTGGCAATACAGGGAAGATACTACGGAAAGATATGGGATATTATGGAAAAATCACAGAATGGTAATTCCAAAGTCGTTACGAAAAAATATATTGACAAAGTTACATTCTAGTCATTTAGGATATGAAAAATGTTTGTTAAGAGCCAAAGAATTATACTTTTGGCCAGAATTAAACAATCAACTGAAAAATACAATTGCTACATGTCAGGCTTGTTTATCCTATAAAAAAAGTAATACAAAAGAAAAATTAATATCACATAATATTCCTAATAAGCCATGGTTTAAAATAGGTGCTGATATGTTTTGTTTTGGCAGAAAGAATTATCTATTGGTGGTAGATTACTATAGCAAGTTTATAGAAGTAGCCGAGTTAAGAAGTACGCTGTCCGAATCAATTATTGAAAACTTGAAATGCATATTTAGTAGACAAGGTATCCCCGATACTTTGATCACAGATGGTGGGCCTCAATTCACTTCCAGAGATTTTTTTACCTTTACACACGAATGGTGCATATCACATGTAAGAACATCGCCTTACCATCATCAGTCGAACGGTCAAGCTGAGCGTGCTGTACAAATAGTAAAAAACATTATGAAAAAATGTTCACATTCCTCAACTGACTACCGTTTAGCATTATTAGAATACTATAACACTCCATTGAGTGATAAACTTCCCTCTCCGAAATTTTACAGTCAAGAAAATTACGTAGTACATTACCTGATCCTGGGTATTTCATAGAATACACCCAGTACTAATATTCAACTGAAACTAAAACGTAAACAAAACATGTACAAGGCATACTACGATAGGGGTGCAAAAAATATGCCCCAACTGCGATTAGGTCAAAAGGTTAAAATTAGAGACTTTATCAATAAAAAGTGGATATCCGGAGAAATAATACAAGTATTACGAGAACGTACATATGAAATATTGCTTTATAATGGTCGAAAGATAGTGCGAAATAGAAAATATATCATTGTGGATTCACCTTTGAAAAACACTTCATATTCACGTGATTACGAAGATTACGACGACGTAACACCTTCGTCGAGCGCAATGCATTCGGCCCCCTCTCCCGTTGGTAACAATGTGCAGTTAGGTCAGCCTGAGCAACATATAACTAATGACAACGCAACTCTTTGTGGCAGGACAGTGAGACCTCCGGATAGATGGACCGTACCGCATTCAATTAGACAACGTCGTAGATAAGTAAAGTACATGTACACAATATTATTAATTTTACTACCTACCTGTCAAGTAAGAGTAAAGTTTATAAGTAACTGGGTATGTAATGGCCACGTTAGTTGCACTCGGTGCTCTCTGCCTGCACCGCAGTGGAACTGGCGTGAGGATATATGAGTAAGTATTTTTTCTGCACGTGTAAGCTAATGTTATTGTTTGTACAATGAAGATAAAGCAAACAAATAATAAATAGCCTAAATTAATTTTATCAAATTATTTGTTTTGTTTCCGCTTGCAAATCCATGTACACAGAATTTGAACCACTGATATGAATTATTGTAAGGAATGTTTATTTTTGTAAATGTTTATAAGTTTTTATTTTATTGATATATTTTTTTTGTGAATTATGATTGTAGTTTTCTAATTTAATTATTGAAATCATTTTATTAATTCCCAAATGATTGCATGTGAAAGTAATTGAATGAAACAAAGATTTTATTAATTGGTTATAATATTGTTCAATTCAAAATAGCACCATACAATTTTTTTATTACGATTGTAACTTAGTCTAAAATTAGATAAAGTTTATGTTTGAATATTTGTATCAAATGTTATAATATAATTAGATTTTTTTCCTTTATTGGAGATCATCATACCTTAAATGTATTTTGATGAGCAATTATTTTACGAAATATTTATAACGTTCTGGTATATCAAGGGCTGTTCAAAATTACGTATCATATCTAAATTTGATGTAACAACAGTAATAATTATTATTCATATTTTTATTTTTGAAAAGGGAGATGTCAGTGTAGGGTATGTCCACTACCCTCATAAGTAAATGTTAATGCATGATAGTCGATAGTGAATAAAGCAGTCTGCCTCTAACGCTTGTTTAATTGACACACGCCACCTGACACCTTATATTGAATTGAGGGTGGGGGTGGATGGTGTGAGTGAAAAGATATTTAATAGAGCAAAATTGCTTACGTCAGTCTGTTTGTTCAAGAGAGTAATTTTAGGATTTTAGAACCAACAGACTATTGTAAGCAATTCCCCTCTAGTAGATATCATTTCACTCACACCCACAAATTTGACATTCGCAAAGTAACGCCAGAACCTAATAACAATTTATTTTATTGAACGATATCAAACTAGAATATAACCTCGATGCAAATAACAGTTATTGATAACCGTCATCATCATTTCTAACTATATTAGTTCACTATTGGACACAGGCCATCTCGCCCCAATCCTGAGCCATCTGCATCCATCGTGCATACCGTATGATCTTAGAATTGGCCGGCCCATCTCAACCAGTGGGTATCGTGAAAGGGAAATCCAGAGGGAGATTTTGTACAAAAGTCTGCGTGGGTACCTCTGGCTCACCTATTTCTACCGCCAAGCAGCTATATCTATATAGCTGTGTTCCGGTTTGAAGGGTGAGATATGGCCGAGTAATGGGTACTGTGACGAAACAGCCTTAGGTCACAAGATTGGGAGCGCGAGTAACACCCCCGTGCTGTTGCGAGCGCCAGGCTGCGGTGACCGCTTACTATCTGATGCGGGCCGCATGCTTGTTTACCAATCTAGTTGTATAAACTGAACATATTTGTCAGTGAAGACATCGAATTGGTGAATCGTTGGGCGTACTGTATTTGATATCGGCTTAAGGACAACCTCCGACATTTATTCTTACCGGGCTTCGCAAGTGAAGTGATATTCTCGAATTCTCGCCGACAGATCATTCGAGAATCTAAAGGCAGACTGTGAGAGATAGAGCGCATCAAAGCAGCCCGACAGTGGAAGTACCTCAACAATACAAGAAACCGCTGCCAAGTAACAGTCCCCTGCAAGGTTGTTGTATTCCCACGAGTCAGTGAGGTTACCATTAACCTCCTGATAGAGGAGTAATGGAGAAGTATTCGCAGCGGGCAGTGGCATTAAGTCAGGCCATCCTTGTATGTTTCTCGATGTTATATAAAAATAAGTAATAATAAAATATTAGCTCAAGCCCCAACTCGCTAGAAAATAACCCGACAGCGGGGAATTGCGGCTAAAATCATCCATTTTCGTCCACAAATTCCTATGAAATTCCGTCGCCTGTAATTTGGGTCGCAGCGGGCTGCTGCTGTGTGCATGAACTCGCATATTTTATCGATTCTAATTTAATGCCACTTTAAAATTTTGCCAGTAACATTGTATCTTTTACGTTCCCTCTTATTACAAGGAGCTAATATAAAATTTTATGCTTATTAAGTTGCTAAAGGAGCGATGATAACATATTTATTATCATTTTCTTCTGCGATCATTTTCTCGTGGATTTTTCTTTTCGCGTTTGATTTCTGAAGTTTAATACATATTTATATGTTTATAAGATAAAAATAACTGCATCTTCGTGTAAGAGTTATAGATTAGTGGATATGTCCTCATTATCAAATGATTTTATTGCTTTTATGAAACGTGGATTATCTGCTACTACTAGCTATAATAGATCCTTGTGACCTTGTCGGGCTTGCAACATAGGTTTCTTAGGGGTTTTATTTTTACAATGTAGATTTAAACTGTTATCATTAAATAAATGTCCAAATTTTACAATTCACGTCATCATAAGGCTTAATCTCTTCTATACTCATTGTAATTCATATATATATGTAATTCTTATATATACCTATATATTTAATAATCCATTTTATGCCAGAAATACATACATGCATATAAAAGCAAATGTTATATATTTATTTTATCATGTCATATTCTATGTTACCATATACCATTGGCGTGCACTCCATATAGGCAAAAAGACATTGCCTACCCTATCAATTTGATAAATATCATCCGATGTTTCATTCTTAAACATAGTTTTTAACTAATATTTCGTATCAAAAACAAAAAATTAAAAGCTCCATCTATCGGTATCGGTAAGTTATTATAGTCATCGCTAGTCATATTCAAATCGCAGCTAGGCGCTACGCTACACTAGCGCCGCATTGGCAGCTTTTTACGGCAGAGACACTAACTATATCTGTCTAAATTTACGTATGTGTGCCGTATTGTTTATACAAATACTGTAGTGTGCATTCCTATAATTACATTGCCCACAATAACACAAATAACGCACACAATCGCAAAGTATAGACAATGTCTTTTCAGCTGAACTATAACGTAAATCACCGAAGTGTCGCGAGCATTGCTACGTAACTATTTTAAAAAGTAGTTTGCTGCATATAATTATAGTGAAAGATATTGCCATTTCTTTTTTTTGTATAAAATTGATGTTCAATTTTATTTTGATTTTAAAACGGCCGCCATTGTTTTTGTTTTGAATCGATTGACTGGTAGCAGACGAAATAAGATTTTAAAGTTTTAAAGTTGATAAATATGATGATATTCACTGCGAAAGTTGTTCATGTGGTGTGTGTAGGGAAAATAAATGTTTTCAAAACTATCTTTCGGTGAAAAAAAACAAGTGATCACATACATCATTATTTCCACAAGATTGGGTAACCAAAATCAACATTCTGTATTTTTTGGTAAGTTAATAGCTTTAAAAAAATTCTGCCTACCCTGTCAAAAATCTCTGTGCACGCCACTGCTTATACATAGTCCGACCGTAAGTTCTGTTACAAATGAATATGCATTTTTTATGAAGTAATGTAATCTTAATAAAACTTATATGTACGTATTTATGGAAATCTCAGCAAAAAATAAAAAAAATATTGTATTAAAAACAGCCACCTTTGACGTTGATACAGACCTTTAATCTGTGTGTGTGGTCACGTATCTATGAGTAACGAAATTTAGCCACTGCTTGCTCAGAGATTTTTTCAATAGTACGGCAGAGATAAGAGTTGCCGAACTTTAGAATCTTTATAGGTACTATTACTTCTTAAATGATCTTTCTCGCTTACACTTGTACGTTGCTAATTACCTTACTCTGTCAGAAGCCGCTATTCTCCGAGTTATTTCGCGTGCTAAAACGAGACGGAACGAGAGTAGCAGTAATAGGAGTCAGTTCATAGAAACGAAAGGAATAGATGCTCTGTATGAGATATTGTAGTATGAAAAAGTAACCCGGTATTTTTCGGCTTGTAATTTGACAATTGCTATTTAAATTTTTTAAGGCGTTTAGTCAATTCAAACTATTCAAAGTGAGTGGATAATATAACAAACTAAAAATGTCGTTAGCCCATAGATTAGATTTTTCGTAAGGGAAGCCGATGGGAATCGGGTTATATGGACTCTTCGCCACTGAAACGGGCACATCTGAGTTTTCTTGGCATTAAACTCAATCAGGCTATTTACTAATGAGATCCAAAACTCAATTCAGCTTAACGACAAGACTCCCGCGCTTCTCACCGATTTCTGTCCGACCAGCACCAGGCCGACCGAAATATCGCCCATGGACCGTACTGTCATCTGCATAGCAATGAATATTACCAAGTGGCAGCATGTCATAACATTCCCTCATAGAGAATATACTCACATAACTAGAATTAAATGAGTAAAAGAAAATAAAAACGTTAAAATAAAACAGTAAAAGCGACTTCATTGAAGTCGTCGCCTGTAAATATCAAAACAGTGAGTGAAAAAGCGTCGATTTCAGTTGTTAGTTTCACTTTTTATTTAAAAGTTTTTTATTTAATGTGTTTAATGATTTTTGTTCATCATCAAAGCTTCATCAAATGTTCACCGAATTTATATGAGTCCAACTATTAAATAAAAAAAAATGCTATTAATTAAAAAATAATAATTGAAATCGGTTAAAAATTGATGTTACATAAAAATACACTCAATTAAAAGTCACCTCCTTTTACAAAGTCGGTTCATAAATATGTACGTAGTATATGTAGTTTTTTCAAAATCTTCTTAATTCTGGATGTCCCAGTTTAAAATATTTTTTTCAATGGCCACATATTTTTGTGTGACCTACGTTTTTCTACAAAACGGCAATATTATAGCATAGAAATCAATACATTACACTCTGGTTTCAGAGTAGTGTGTTCCCGCCAAAACAGACGCAGCAGCACTCACAGCGTGCCAATTCCACAAAGATATTGATGTTCAACGTCGGGACACTAATGGCATTTAGTGCAGCCATCAGTTGCACAATTAGACACTTTAAAGGCTTTCAGGAACAGTACTATTGTGTACATAGTGCACTCGAGCCTGTAATAACTTTAAACATTGACATTTGTATGCATCAGTAATGTGTTTGTTATAGTAAAATACACAACAAAAATAAAATAAAAATAAACAAAATTAACACGTGTAAAAAAACTCTGTAAAGCAATGTCATGTTTTTTTTAAACAACGTACACCTGAAGTAAAGTGGTTACCGTAGCCTATGAACGCTCGTAATATATTAAGTATCACTCGCGCGATGCCTCCTCTGCTGCTAATACACCTTAGAAGATCACTGGTGACCTCACTCACACACGTAGCAACAACCCCCTTTGGAGATGTTTTTTAGTGAGGCGGAGGTACTTCCCCAGACGGGCTGCGCCCTACCTCTCTTAAAAACATCCAGACCAAGACAAACAGACATGTTCATGCACACAAATGTTTGTCCTGTGTGGAAATCGAACCAACGAGCGTTGATGTCAAAGTCGCGTCATTCACAGCTACCGGTGGCGCAGTCGCGCATCAGAAATGACAATTTAATAACAAATATTTAAGAATTAATAGAGTTGAGGGGGTGGGGTGGAGGTAATATTTTAGAAGAGTATGTTCATGCATCGAATAAACTTTACTTGTGTCATGTGTAGTCATATTTCAAAATGATTGATTGCAACATCTTCTTCAAATATTAGATATACAAAAGTCCACAGACATTTTATTCATATGCACGACCCCAGCGATTACCACTTTTAAATACAGGGTATATTATCCTTTTGCGTTATAAAGTAAATTAAAAATAAATTGTAGAACTGTTTAGGTTACATACAGTGTTTAAATTTCATTATATGCTATGTATTTTATACAGAAAATATGTTCATTTAAACACAAAGAGCAAATGTTAATAACATTAGCTCTTTGTTTTTGTATAAAGATATTTCAACGAATTTTATAAATGTGAAACGAAATACTCTGAAGTTTATATTTGAAATGGTTAACATTAATGTGAAAGAATCTTTTTCGCCAAAAAGCAACGAAAGGAAATTTTAGAAATCTCAAATTTAGTCTATTGTTAGACGAGTAGATAGGAAAGATCAACTTGTCAAATTGAACGTAAAAGGAGAGCAGCTTAAATCTCTAACGTATAAGAAAGTGAAGATTTATTATTTTGATAACATACAAATGAAAGGATCATTAAGATCAGTAAGTTTATTAGTTTTTAGATCTATTACTGAGAATCCGCTGTCCGTCCGTTCGTCCGTCACCAGGCTGTATCTCATGAACCGTGATAGTTAGACAGTTGAAATTATCAAAGATGATGTATTTTTGTTGCCGCTATAACAACAAATACTAAAAAATAGAATGAAATAAATATTTAAGGGGGCTCCCATACAACAAACGTGATTTTTTTTGCTCATTTTTGCTCGATATTGATGACGGCAACCGGTAGACGCTTGAAATATTCGCAGAATATTTAGTTACATATTCACTTTAAGAATAAATAATTAAATTAAAATAAAACAAATATTTGGGGGGGGGGGGGGGGCATACAACAAACGTGATTTTTTTTTGCCGTTTTTATAGATAATGGTACGGAACCCTTCGTGCGCGAGTCCGACTCGCACTTGGCCGATTTTTTTTATACAACGTTGGGAGCATACAAGCCTCCACAACCCAGAAGGAAAAATCAGTTCTATTTTATGTTAGGAAACACGTCTTTCAAAATATATATTTATGAAGGTGCGAGTTTCTTCACGATGTTTTAATAAGAAAGAAAGAGCGAGCAAGCGTGTACCGCTTGTATCGCGATAAAAAATATATTAATTTGCACGACATTACATCTCCAAGCAAACAGATTATTAATATTAAAAAAATAGATGCATGACATGCATGATCAAAATGTTACTGTTCAATTGATGATCGAAATAAATTGTACTTTGTTGATAAAGAATGGAGGACGAAAGAATGAGGAAACAGATTTACATTACGAAAGTGAAAGGATGTAAGAGTCGAGGAAGACCAAGACTGACCTATCGTTACCAAACTGGTCGTGTTTCATCAGAAGGTGATATTAGGCGCCATAGGAACCGGCCAGCGTACATGTGAAAGGCTATAAATGTTAAAATAGTGACATGTGTCAAGACCGCGTCTTGCGGCGCTCGATTCTCTCTGCCCATCTGACATGAAGTGAATACATTATTAATGTAACTGAAACATCCGTAATATTTTTGTTAATAAATAAATATTATCTTATCTGAAGCGTGTAAGGACTTTCCATTTAAAGGTGAAAAATTAAGCTCTCGTCTCGGAGTCGAGTGCAATTTTCCGCGTCGTCTCCGGAGACTGAACACGTTGAACGGAGAGTTACGACGAGTCATACGTGATATACAGCCTGTTGTCCGCGCCCCGCTGCCGTGCGGAACACGCTGCTCGGTTTACTACGCTCGTAACTAAATTAGGATTCCCTATAAAGACAAAAGTGGAGCCATTATGCTTCGTTGTCCGGTTGGCTTGTTCGAGATATTCTTTTGGCACGATAGGGAAAAAGAGTGGTTTTGTATGACACAGACGTCTAAAGTCGACACTGTGACGTTGGTCGCAGGCCGACGTCGAAAATCAACTTTCAACATTAGGAGTACGGGAATAGCGTACCCTTCTGATAACAGAGTAACTCATGACAAATGCTGTAGATATATGTCGATAAGTAGAAAACGATGGGAGTTGTCTCGTTTTGTGAACCAATTGAAGGCACCGACGTAAACATGTCGCAAATTCAAATGGACTCGAAAGCAGCTGTTTTGTTTGAATATATAGTGATCCTATGCTGGTGAAATTCAGTACAGATTCTTGAGACCCAGCATAATAAATACTGCAGAAGTATACTACTAACTATAACTTCACGCCAAATCCCTTGCGGGACAGGCAGAGAGAACCGAGCGCCACGTGACTCGATCATTACATATCTCACTGGTATTAAATATGGTTATACAAACAAACTCCGTATTTGCTGTCAAATATTCCAGTTTAATGCTCCCAGTAATCTTAATATTTCTCATAAGATTGTTGCCGTCTCCAAAGCGCTCACTCGAATGGCCGCCCGTCCCGTCCCGCCAAACACCGCATGGTTTCTTTGGCGCCAATAGTCAAAACCGATACTTATAATATTTATTGTGTAAATTACGTTGTGTTAAGCTATATTCATTAAAGTTTTATATTTAAATAATTAATTAATTTACTTAATAATACTTTAATTACTTTAGACGAGCTCGGTGGCTCAGTCGCTAATGACGCGACTTTGACACCAACGCTCGTGGGTTCGATTCCCGCACATGGCAAACATTTGTGTGCATGAACATGTCTGTTTATCTTGGTCTGGGTATTTTCTATGTATAATAAGTATGTATTTACAAAAAAAAAATGTATTTACGTATGTTTATCAGTTGTCTAGTACCCATAACACAAGCTATGCTTACTTTGGGGCTAGATGGCGCTGTGTAATTTGTCCGACAATATTTATTTATTTATTTGGTATTGCTAACACACGCTTCTTTCACATTCACAGCTCTTCTCATGCACGCTCGCCGGTTTCTAGGGCTCCTGATATCACCTTCTGATAGAACACGACCAATTTGGTCACGGCAGGTAACTCTTGGCCTTCCTGCAGAAGTATATTATGGAGAATTGCAAATAGTCATGGATACCTTCGCTGTCAAACAACCGCGACTTGTCAATCACTCTAGTTTACTTCTTCTCCACTGACCGTTATAGTTTTTGACAGAATTAGGATAGGATTCTATATTACATTCTTTTTTTTTGTACGGCTATCTTTTCGGTCACACCATCCACCCCCACCCTCAATTCAATATAAGGGACGGCACTGTGATGGATTTGTCACTTGTAGCATGTTATTCTTACGATTAACGTCTACAACGCCTGATGATGCCTCGAGGAGAGGCGAAACACGTGTCGCAGCGACGACCAGGCCAGTCGTGGCAGCGACGGTGGTGGTGGGGGCATGCGGATTCTGTTCCAGATGGCGGACGACCGCAGCAGCCGAGGCAGAGACTACCGGAGCAGCCATGGCAGCGTCGGCATGTTGCACTTACTAACAGTAGTGGGTGGGTGCCGGCCGGCGTTAGGCCGCATGAACTAATTGGTGGCGGAAGCACACAAAGCAGGTTAGATCAAATTGCAAGATGAACCCCCAACCGTCGGTGAGCTGTGCGATTGTAAGACTAAGGTGTTGGCATCATATCGAACAACTCATCAGAACACAACCCATCGTATAATCTAGAATAATAAGTAGAACACGCAAAGAGAGGCGGTAACGGTACTTCCCCAGTCAGGCTGCTTTGATGCGCCCATCCTCTCTTGAAAACATCCAGACTTACACAAACAGATATGTTCATGGGAATGAATCGAACCCACGAGCATTGGTGTTGAAGTAGCATTACTAACCATTTCGCTATCGACCTCGTCTAAATTATTTTGCAACGGAATTAATGTCAAGTCATTTTAGTTATCAGGAAAGAAACATCGTATATTAAAAGGAAACAACATACATTTTACGAGAGGTAGGGCACATCAAAGTAGTCTAGGGAAATACCTCCACCTCACAGAAAACTGTAGTCAAATAAAAATTACCTGAAGGGTTGTTGTATTTCTGCGTGTGAGTGAGGTCACCAGTAAACTCCTAAGGCATGGCTGTGACATCGCACGAGTGATACTTAATGTATTTACAAACGTTAATAGGCTACGGTAACCGCTCTACATCAGGCGGGCCGTGTGCATGTATGTCTTCCGACGTTGTAAAAAAAAGTTTAATAATTAAAATTACCGAGTTAGGTATATTAGACAGCGAATATGGTAGTAATACGCCATATTTGCAGTTCGATGTCATATCATTTCTGTTCAATCGTAATGGCAGCAATCGACGTAATGTCAGGCATTACGGGAAATTGGTAGGTAAGTTATTGTCGCAGGGAATGACTGACTTATGGATTTATGAATACTTAGAGTATCGATTGAATGGTAACTTAGGTACTCAATTTGATGTGATTGAGCTATAGATAGCAAGCGGTTATGTAAAGATAAGATAAAAAATATTTATAGAGACGTGAAAAGGGTAATGGGAGATGCTAAAGATGGGAGTGACTAATTTACTAACTCATTTGTTTATTTCATCTACATAAAACATATTTTATGTGTAACATCCAATTACTTTAAACTTCCAATTCCTATACATATATATAATTGTAAGAAGAGGCATACTCTGTTGGTTCGGACATGTAGAAATAATGCAGGAAGATATAATTACGAAATAGATTGTTATTTGGCTGCGGTTTTCTGTGAGGTGGAGGTATTTCCCCAGTCGAGCTGCTTTGATGTGCCCTACCACTCTTAAAACATCCAGACCAAGACAAACAGACATGTTCATGCACACAAATGTTTGTCTTGTATGGAAATCGAACCCACGAGCGTCGGTGTCAAAGTCGCGTCATTCACGACTGAGCCACCGGGCTCGTCAGTTGGTGTTTATGGGCGGTGGTGGGATGGTGATTGTCAGGAGTCCTAGGAAACGGCGAGCGTGCATGGAAACATGATGAATGTTAAAGAAGCGAGTGAAGTGTGTAAGGACCGCGTCTTATGGCGCTCGGTTCTCTCCGCCTATCGCAAGGGACCTGGCGAGAAGATATACATACATATTCATCCAAAATATATTTATTTGCTAGGCCCCACTAATAATATAAGGCCCCACGGGAACTAACATACGTATTACATACTTTAAATAAAATCTTATTGTATATTATTAATTTTACATGGTTTTAGTTCTTTAAGATTGTATTTTTTCTTAGTTTTATAAGACCTCGATTGCATCGTTGCGCACAGCATTCTTACCGAAGACACAGGTTAAGCAAAGTCGATTGCTGCGATCGATCTATATTTATCTCGAGCTTGTCCGTATTTCGAAGGGCACGTTAAGCCGTCGGTCTTGGATGTTGTCGATAGATGATAGTCGCTAAGTTAAATATTGCTCTTCGGACAGTTTGAAAACACTGTCCTCCGCCAATCCGCAGTTGAACAGCGTGGCGGAGAATGCTATAATCCATTTCGTTTGAACGGAGATCCGTATCCCAGCAGTAGTATTTATTTACAGTTTTTCTTTATCTTTTGAATCTACCAGCATTTCGAAAATGACCACTGACCCAAAAGTGACTTGTCAATGTAGGTTATTTTTTTTTTATACAACTAGATTGGCAACTCGCAACACCGCGGGGATGTTACTCGCGCGCTGCCAATCTTGTGACCTAAGGCTGTTTCGTCACAGTACCGAGTAATTTCTCTGCCATATCTCACCCTTGAAACTGGAACACATCTATATAAATATAGCTGCTTGGCGGAAGAAATAGGTGAGACAGAGCACATGACTTTTGAACTAATTAAAAGTAAATTAAAGTACGTGCTGAACATTTCAGGACATCTCTTTCAGTTAGTTTTCAGCACATCAGCTATTTGGTCCATGTGTGTGCCTCTAGAGCGGCCCCTGCCGGTATATCTGTTTCGTAACTCTTTTGTCATTAATCTATATATATAAAAATGAATGTTTGTCTGTAAGTCCTCTATGGATTCGAAAACGGCTGGGCAGATTTTGATGAAATTTTCAGTGAATCTTCAGGTTAGCCCATTAGGTGATCCTGTGAAGTTTGGTAGCGATCGTATCACCCGTGCGAAGCCGGGGCGGATAGCTAGTTATTTCTAAATTACCAAACCATCTCAGCACATTTTTAAATTTTTGTCACTACATCCTGTTTCATTCGGCATAGTTCTCGTATCGTGCTATTTCTCAATCTATCAATCATACTAATTCCATGCATACTACTCAGCGCTCTCATTTCGTGCACTTTCATAAACTGAGTTTAAATTCAAAACTATATATTACATTTTCGTATTGAGACTTGTTTGATTAGGTTTGCCAAAGTTCTTGTTCAAAAAGGTAGGCACTTTTGATTACCGTTCTGGTCTCGTGAACTCTTGTCCGAAATCGTTATCGAACTAAGTGTACTACGAAATAAGGTCCATTCAATGTTAAAGCTATAGCTTATGACAATAAGAATAGGCTTAAAAGTAAATCTATATATATATATATATATATATATATTAACTGCAGGCTTATTCATGACTGACAGCTCGCAAACTTCACGTTATTCACGTAACGTGAAGTTTGTGAGCCGTTATAGTCGAGAAGCCAGTTAAGTTTTTGATACACTGTAGGGAGGCATACGGCCCGCGGATGAAAAGCAATTTGTGTAACCTATGAACGCTTGTAATATATTGAGTATCACTCGCGCGATGCCACCTCTGCTGCATACACAGCAACACAATAGGAGCTTACTGGTGACCTCACTCACACGCAGGAACACAACAACCCTCTAGGGAGTTGTTATTTGGCTGCGGTTTTCTGTTAGGTGGAGGTACTTCCCCAGACCAGAGGTACTTACTGCTTTGATGCGCCCTACCTCTCTTAAAATTATCTTTATCTGTTGCATGAACGAAACTTCCTAACAGAGAATGATCTCTGTTACTCTGCATTGGTTAACGGCGACGACATCTCAGTATCATAGGTAGCGATAAAGGAACCCTTTTTAATAAAGGCCTGCTTCTCCCGCTCAGCTCCTCAGATGCTCCTCCTTTCCAGGGCCATCTCAAACAAATGCTCAGAGGGGAAGCTCTCGCGTTCTTTTGCATTTGTAAATTCATAATCGAAAACATACATAATGAATCTGATACCGTAATATTTATCTCTCTGAAGCTTAGCTTATGGAACGTGAGCACTTTAACTTCTTACTTGATGGTCATACAATACATAATCAGTGAAAATTTTAAATCACTACCAATTTCGATTCAAAAAATGCCTTATTACAGATGGACGGCAGAGCCTTATTAATAGATTATCGATTGCACTCAACTCTAAAATCATATATATATATTTCACCCCTCTTACGGCTTCTATAAGAGAATATCTGTAATCTTATAAATCAGATATACATTCGTACCAAATTGGTCGTGTTTTATCGAAATGTGATATCAGGAGCCCTAGGTATTGGCGAGAGTGCACGAAAAGAGCTCTGAATGTTAAAGAAGGCGAGTGAGGTGTGCATGGACCGCGTCTTATGACGCTCGGTTCTTTCTGCCTATCCCGCAAGGGATCAGGCGTGAAGATATACATACATACCGTACCTATAAACTGAGAACTTTCTATATGGCGATATTGACAAAGTCGACTTATTTTCCTTGAGTTAGGTTACAGCAAGTCCTCGGTAGGAGTCCATCTTTATTTATTTCTCTCAACTTACAGCTATCATTAAAGGTCAGGCTTAATGCGATAATACAGCACAATATTTATTCGACAAAGAGCAGAAATGAAATTCTTATAAACGGCTACTTAATTTTTATTTTTGTAACTAATCATGTACAGTGCTACCTTCGTGAATTCACGAGTACCTACATGAGAAAAGGTCCCTTTACCGTTTAGAGTACGGAGTATGCGCGTTAAGGGTGATTTCTTGACCAGCTTGGTCCTGCCGTGGGGTTCCGCGAGAAGCGGTGGTTGGAATCACCGCTACACATTATCTATTCGGATAACTACTCCGCCGACTCTAATATGATAAGTTATAGTAATTTTAAAATATACAGAGCGGTTGCGAGTTCCCTCCTGGCCCCAAGTTGTCGATACCCTACCGTGCCAGTAACTTACAAAGTTCGGTACATTAGAGGATAAAACGGATACACGCCATAGAGTCTAATATAGAAGTATCTTACAAACGTATTATGTGCCTTCTCTCCAACACGACACTATATTTAGTTTGAAATAAGGACCAAATGACTGTGTTATGTTCTAATTAACTCCTGACCAACGTGTTATAGAGTGCCTTAATTGCGGTAATACTGGCAAAATCGTGAACTCTACCAAAAACGACGCCCAATTGAAAGAAATTGTACTATGTACTATAAAAATAGGTGAAAAATTCTTAGATACGTATAATAATACGCACTTTCCTTAACAATAGTATCTCAGGACCATAGGCAATGTATCCAGAAACCATTATGAACCCACATAGCGGGCGCTATCGCGGCAATAGGCAATAACTCTGCCTGTGTAGGCATAATGGGCTCTTACATTATGCCTCATATTACCGACCACACAATGGAGGGACAGGCTTAATTTTGTAAGCTGTATTTATGTTGGTCCTTTTCTGGGCTTAATAACTGGTCCCCGGGGGACGCACGAGTGATGTCTCTGCGCCAGAAACAGCGGCTATCTCCTCGCAGGGACTTTTTTGACAAGTAGCCGCGCTGTGAAATATGTGGGGTGTCTCGTGTGTTCATTTCGCCTTGGTGTGTGTTTGGAAGTTTAATTATCATTTAACATCTTGAAATCGTTAGGTTTTATATATGTACTTGATAGAGGAAATCGGAATTCTTTATGAGTTCGCTCAGACATCTATCAAATAAACAAAACAATTTTTGTGTGATACGAGTATATTGAAACTCACGTGCTCCGGTTTTAATTTTTAAAGTAAAAAAAGGTAAATAGATTTGCATAATACTGATCGTATTAAATACAATATATATTAAGTTGTGGAATGAGCTCCCTGCCGAGGTTTTCCCAAGAGACAACATTACCTATGGGGTTCTTCAAGAAAGGCGTGAAGAGGTTCTTACAGGGTCGGCAACGCAAGAGTGACATCCCTGGTGTTGCAAATGCCCATAGGCTACGGTAACTGTTTACCATCAGGCAGGCCGTACGCTTGTTTGTCACCTTAGCGGTATAAAAAAAAAAACAATACTATAGATTTTTACGAACAGAATACATACATAATTATGCAAGAAGGCGGCCTTATTACTAAAAGTACGATGATATGAGTTATTACTAGTTTTTTGAAAACGGCAGTAGATTTTGCTATCATGTATATTCAGTTCTGATAAGTACTGAGTTAGAAATCCATAGGCTAATAGCTCCAACAATTAAAGATTTGTCGACGAATTTAAAATGCTGGGTTAACAGCTGGATACGGAAGGTGCTAACTTCAGCAACTGCACGGTCCTTACTCCTCAGGGGTTCCTCAATCGCTCTGACCGCTCGTGTACATAACTAACAGCTCTAACATACCACCGGGGCGTCTTATATATCTCGGTGCTCCTCCATTGTTTGGAGGTTTTGATATTTAAGATATTGTCTATCTATCTATCTATAACTTCACGCCAAATCCCTTGCGGGGTAGGCAGAGTGTGCCGAACGACATTAGACGCAGTCCCTACCTCACTCGTTTCTTTAACATTCATAGCTCTTCTCACGGCTCCTATATCCTCCCACTTTTGCGTTGTAAATCTGCTTCGCCATTTTTTCATCCTGTATTCTGTCTACATGTCCGAACCAACGAAGTATGCCTCTTGTTATTTTAATACCGACGTTCTCTTTCAGACCAAGTCTGTTTCTAACATCATCGTTGCGAATACGCTCTACAAGCGTTACGCCACAAATTTTGCGCAAAGCTCGCATTTCGACCGCGTTGGTTCTACTTTCATGCTCTCTCTGCCATAGCCAGCTCTCGCTTCCATAAGTAAGCGTTGGGACCAGCACTGCATTGTGTATAGCGAGTATGTGCCTTCTGGTTCAAGTTTTTACTGCCACAGAAGTTTCCCAAAAATTCACACTATTCCCAGCATTCACTCGTCTCTCCACATCAGCGATGTACCTTCCAACCCTGCTGAGAGCGTACCAAAGATATACAATCTCATCCACTTGTTCCAACATTTCATCACCAACCAACATACAAGATATTGTGTTTTTTATTAAAGTTGTAAGTAATAAAAAACAAATGAAAAAATAGTTATAATATTTTCGTATCCTCTGCGGAAAAGAGGTAGGACGCACGAAATAATGTTTCGGGAAGGAGCTCCACCTCACGAAAAATCTCAGCCGAGTAACAACCCCTGGAGGGTTGTCGCGTGAGGGTTGGCGGCGATCGAATTACCTGTGTGAGATCAAGCCTGGGCGGGTCACTAGTATACTCGTAGATAGGTGAAGTGAACAGTAGAAACATTCCAAAGCATCTCAATTACTTGCCGTCTAAATCACGTATTTCTTTCATCATAAAAATACCACTTAGTTATTCGAGCTTCACGTTTCCTACAATAATAACAACATAAAACCGCCAGTAACTGCCCAGTAATTTATTAAGCCCTTCTGTCTCGCCCTGCCTCTCGTTTAACATAATTTTCGGGAATGAAATAAAGGATACGGGGTCCGGCGAACGCGTAAATAATCCCGCTGGCGGACGTCATTTCGACTATTGTGGTAGTAACGTTCAGCGTATTTCGTTTCTTTCATGAGAGCTCTCTTGAACTTCAAATTCCTTTATTCTGTCAATCACATGTTAGACACTGCAAATACAAAATTGGTTGTCTGTAAAGTCGGTTTACGGACGATAATTTTACGTGATAACGTCATAAGAAAACATTCAACAGTCGACAAAACAGTTCACGTGTAGGTTGTGTGCTGCCGCTGTCTCTCTTCTACTCGAACGCATCGGCCGATGGAGTGGAAGAGAGATAGATGCGTCACAAGCCGAACGCTTAGGCCGATCGTGCCTCTCTATCGCTTGTTCCGCGCTCTCGCTTGCACGCTCGGTTCAGGCGGAACGTGACACTTTTTCATGCATGCAGCCGGCGTTCATCGATATGTAAGACGTTATCACGTCAAAAAAGTGTGTGTGTACTTATGTACGCACGTATGATACTTGTTTCGCGTAACAAAACAATAATATAATACCACCACACCACATCAACCTTTACTCATCCCATTCCAGGGATACGGGTCTCCCTTTAACCGAAGGGGTTTAGAGCATACTCCACCACGCTGTTCAAATGCGGATTGGCGGAGGCCAGTGTTTTCAAGCCGCCTGAGGGCCACCGACTTAGCTTAACGACTGTCATCTATCGACAACAGCCGGGACCGACGGCTTAACGTGCACGGGGAACCTCGATATATATAAACCCATCCATAGACAGGCTGCGGTCGACGTTGCTTGGCCTGCGTGTTTGGTTAGACTGACACGCGAGACGACGCCATCAAGCTCTCATAATATAATAAGTTCTCAATAAATATCTTTCACCACCGTCTATAATTTAAAGACACACACAGTTGTTGTAAAACACATGTTGTGAATTCAAAAATAAATATTTTTAACTATCTTTAATATAGTCACGAGCGAAACTGATAGATAGCGTATATTTTAAATGACCGCGGTGTAAACCACCGGTAGGTTAATCGCAGCTTGGTCACAACAAGTAACGGCAGGCCCGCTGCACAATCATTTGGCCGCAGCGGGACTTGTTGCTTATAGTTTACGTCTTATTTGTACATTATCTGATGGTTGCTACCACTAGCCGTGAATTTTGTGTCGAATCCATGTAACTAAACTGCTGGGAGACTGGGGACCCCTTCTTCCCCTTCAGAACACCCTCACACACAGGAACCGCAATGGTTTTTTTTTTTTTAAATAAAAGGTTATCCACAGGCTCTTTGGCCCGTGCTAGTCTGTTTGTCTTGGTCTGGGTAATTTCTATGTATGATAAGTATGTATTTACAAAAAAAAAAAATGTATTTACGTATGTTTATCAGTTGTCTAGTACCCATAACACAAGCTTCGCTTACTTTGGGGCTAGATGGCGCTGTGTAATTTGTCCGACTATATTTATTTATTTATATTTATTTATTTATTTGTTTGAGAGGTTGTTTGTCGGGTTGTTAGTCACTTTAGTGTTTATCGCTCCGCAAGTGCGATAACCGCAATGGTTACGTACTGTGCGGTTCTAGCGAAGTTTCCTTCCGAGACATTTCAAGTCGTGGCATAAACTCCCAGCCGAAGTTTTCTCAAGGGACTACAGCATGGAGTTCTTCAAGAATGGCGTGAAGAGGTCTTTACAGGGTCGGCAACGCATGAGTGGCAGTCCCGGTGTTGCAAATGTTCATAGGCTACGGTAACTGCTTACCATCAGGCAGACGGTACGGTTAATTGCCACCTTAGTGGCATATAAAAAACATAATTATTATAATTGTACATATATAATTTTTATAGTTACGTATTTTTTCGACTCGATTTGAATCAAACTTTTTCACAAAAAAGCTAGAAAAAGGTACTCCTACTAGACAACTAAAACCTTTTTTAAATATTTTTTTTTATTACATAAATTAAAGGAGCAATCCTTGCATATATAATAATATATTTCGTGGTGCTCGAAATGGTGATGTTGAAAAACGATGGATCTAATTAAACACCGGTTATTCTATTCTATGACTATTACGTATTTGTTCCCGCCGTTTGTACAGTCTATCTTGTACGGTCATATAGTTCTATTGACATTTTTGCCTATAGCTTTATACAAGAAATTCTTCTACATATATGAATAATACAAAAAATGCTGAGCGAAGCTCGGTCGCCCAGCTATCCCGTTTACTAATCCTTAGGATTGACGAATCCTAAAAGATATATAACGGGATAAATCTTGTGAAAATAATTAATTGTGTAATTACAATATGTACATAAACATAGAAATATCAGTTCACTATCGAAGAATATACTTCATTTATTGTTAAGATAAGAAAAGGCATGTTACGTTGGTTTGGACATTTAAACAAGAAAGCAAGAACGAAGAATTACGAAATAGATTTAGATGTCAGAAGCCATAGAGACCGGCGATCGTGCATGAGAAAAGCTATGACTGTTAAAGAAGCGATTGAGGTATGTAAGGACCGATTTATGTGACGCTCGGTTCCTTGTATCTATCCCGCGAGGGATTTGATGTGTTATACTATAAATTATTGTTAATATCCATTCAAATTTCTTCAGTTATTTTTGAGAGAAATAATAACAAATATCCATTCAATATTTCACATTTCAGTAGAATTTATTATGAAATTGTTACTATATGTTCTACGTATACTTTTAAGAAACACAAAGTACATATTTTGTTTAACCAATTTCGTACAGTGCGTGCATCAGCCGCGGTGCGTTTATAGATCCCCGCGGCGTGCTCCCGGGGGCTCCATTCAGCTCGACGCTATTGGCACGGAGTCGAGAGCCGCAAATTGCAGAGGAACACCCATACATATACCTACGGTTTGATAAAACGCTGATGGAAATTGAGATCGAGGTGGTTGATATTTAGGGACACGTATCATCAGGAAACAAACCATGTAGTCCATCACCCTGTGCTAACTAGATTAAGTTTACCAGTAATGGTGACCACACACACAGGACACAACACAACAAGCCTCTAGCTAGGCAGTTGTTATTGGTTTTTTTCTATGAGGTGGAGGTACTAATCCAGACGGGCTACTTTAAAGCACTCCACCTCTCTTAAAAACTCCCGAGCCGAGACTAACAGATATGTTCACGTACACAAATATTTTTTTACCAGAGGGAGACTTTGTACAAAAGTCGTTTACGTGGGTACCTCTGTCTCACCTATTTCTACCGCCAAGCACCAATATTTATATAGCTGTGTTCCGGTTTGAAGGATAAGATAGGGCAGAGACATTACAGTACCTATGACGAAACATCGTCCCAAAAGCAGCGCACGAATAACATCCCAGTGGTATTGCGAGCGTCAATAGGCTGCGGTGACCGCTTACCATCTAATGCGGCCGCACGCTTGTTTGCTAATCAAGGTGTATATAAAAACAATGGGCTGTTTTGATGCGCCCTAACTCTCTTAAAATATCCAGACGGACACAAACAAACATGTTCATCCACATAAATGTTTGTCGTGTGTGGCGATCAAGCCCACGAGCGTTGCGTCAAAGTACCGTCACTAACCACTGCTCCATCGAGCTCGTCAGAATGCTACTTAAACACCAAAGCTCGTGGACTTTCCACATACACATATTTGTGTGCATGAATATGTCTGCATATGTTTTGGACTGAGTGATTGTAAAAGATTGAGCATGTAAAAGCAGTCCGTTACCTCACAGTGATCCGCACATAAATAACATCTCTCTGGAGGGTTGTCGTGCTCCTTAAGAGTGTCCGACCAAGCTCCTAAGAAGATGCTGTGTTAGCAGGGGTGGCATTGCGCAGGCGATACCTTCCCGTATTGCAAGTGTTTGTTTGTTTGTATTTGTTCGCAAGTGTTTACAGGCTACGGTAACAGCTTTACATTAAGTGGGCAAGCGACAAACGGCTTGTATGGCTGCCGACGTTGTATAAAAAAAAATTACAGCCGTATTATTCTCTGAATTATATAAATTTCATATTTCCTTTCGATTCTCCATATATGAAGAAAGTTTTTTTTGTTTTTAACTTTGAACTTCGCCGAGTATTGCGGTCTTAGACTGCTCATATAACTGAAGGAGCATTCCTAAATTTAGAATAATATACTAAAACAAATAAAAATAGAGAGATCAGAATGACTAACAAATATGCACGCAATTTTTTGCAGGCAGTTTGTTTGAATATACTGATATCTAGGACTACTATTCGGATTAGAAAAAAAAACACATACACTTGTAATAACAAAAGACTACAAGTTGCACAACAACAATCAAACAGTAGCGACGTACTGTAAAAACAGTAGTTATTTTATGACACGCAATTTTCTTCTTAATCCAATACTGGCTATGAGCTATCAATATTCATTAGCCGTTAATCAATCACCCTCATCCCCAATGATTCTATTGCGGTCATCAACATGAAACGCCGAAGCGGTAATCCCCTGCAACTCATCCGGGATCAAATTATCATTTCGGAAACAGACTCCAGGCCGGTTAGATAAAGAATCCCAATGTTCGGCAGCGGACATAATTCCTATTACGATTATGCTCTCAATGGGCAAAATTATCTGATCTAAATGCATATGCGCCGTTTAAGTAATACTAGATTGGTTTCCTCAACTTTTGAGGACATTATTGAGATTTAGATGACTTAATTGCACATTTCCCGGATAATAATAAATAATCATTATTACTTTTTCTCACATATGTTATAAAAGTGTTCGACACTTCTTGTAAGTATTGTATACCTGTATTAGGGAGCCCCGCTCTTCGAAATCTAATATTAAAGTATGATCACCAATTTCGAAAATTAACAGAGAAGAATATAAAAGAAGAAAAAATGCAATGATAATATGACTTCACAGTTAAGATTAAACATTGTTGTTGTTGATAGCATTACACAGTTTAGACGATTGGTTTACGAACTGCCTGCCAGCAAATACTTGCGATTGTGGAGGCAACGGCATGACTTCATTTCTTTGTAATTTTTTGAGGATCATATTCTAATGATTTATGTAGCTTTGAGACCATTTTTAATATATAGAGCTATCTAATTATAAGCAGGTCCCATAAAGAGTTTAAATTATTTGTGGAAAACCAGCGGGGCTTAAAGATCATTATTTTCAGTAATCCCTTTTGGGCACGCTCTAGATAAAAAAAAATAGTTTAGCCTCACCTCAGATTGGCATGCAGTATACCAAAACCGATTGAGCCAGTGACAAATAAATTTGCTTTAAGAGACACTTCTAGGCACCATGTCTCAGGGCATTGAATACCCACATCAGTTTACGATGGTATACTCTAACCATGGTTAGTTCCAAATGTGCATGCAAGGATAGTCGATGATCAACCACTACACTCAGGTATTTCATATGGTTCACTTTATTGATTACGTTGCAGTTACAGGTAGTTTATGTATTTTCAAGCAAAAGTTGGATTCAGGTTGAGAACTATCATATATAAAAAAAAATTACCATCGGGATATCCTAGTCCTTCCTGTCTTTGCAGCTACTCGTACGCAGAAGTGTCCTGTAAACACAACCGCAGTATCATCCGCCTATGAGAAGACTTTTCTATGATTGATTTTCATATTGCAGAGGTTGTTTATGTATTTGGAACAAGGTAGGTCCTAAAACACTCTCTTGTGGGACACCGAAAGTGATTTCATATTGTTCACAGATATTTTTCCCAATTTTGATCCACTACTTGCGATTTTGAAGAAAGAAATTTTCTTTGAATAATGCCAGAGGTGTACCCTGTATTCCAATTTGTTCAAGTACACGTAGTAGAATGGGAACAGAAACAATATCGATGGCTTCTTTATGTCGAGTAAAATCGTTGCACATTTTTTTCCACTGTCCATTTCTTTTACTAGAAGAGTTGTCAGTACTGTGATAGCATCTTCTGTTGAAAGTCCACGTCTATAGCGAAATTGTGAGTCCGATAAAATTTTGAATTTTTGGAAATGAATTATTAATCTATTGTAAATAAGTTTCTCCAAAATTTTTGATATAGCCGGTAATATTGAAATTGGTATATAATTTTCTACTACATTTTTGTCCCCACTCTTATACACCGGGGTGACTACAGCTATCTTGAGGGAAGATAGCCATTTTTTTTTGTGACGCGGAAAAAATGCGTTACGCACACCACCGGTGCCTGGGTGGCCTCCGGTGGTAGTGTGGGACTCCCCGTCGGCTGTCCGACGGTATACCCACTAAACAACCTCGCGAAATGTCATCGGCCGCGTTGGTGTGGTGCCCCGGATCTGTCAGCAACAGTGCACTAGGGAAGATAGCCTGCCTGAAGCACAAATTAGTCAAATGTGTTATAACTGGGACAACTGTTGCAGTTTCAGAAACCTGGTGGACATACCATCCCATTCAGCCATATGGTTAATTACAATTTCATGTACTTTTTAGGACTGATTTCTAAAAGCACAAAGAAGCTACGCTGTGAGATCGGTGAGTTACCTTTATCAAGTTTTGATTCTGAAAGTGTACGTTGACGATTATATCTTCAGCTAGTGTTTTACCTAAATATACAAAAAAAAACTTACTTGCAGAGTTTACCGCTAGTTGAGGGGATTGATGAATATCTAACAAATGTATGTTTTTGGATTCCTGGGGTTAGTGCGGCTGTTGCATGATATTTTTCTTTTTGTAGCATTGTCTAATATGCATTATCCAAGTTTATCTATGATTAATTTGGTTATAGAATGACACGCGCAACGACGCCATCGAGCTCTCCACCTTTATATACGCAGTGATATCTTCTTCTTCCTAGCTTTTTCCTATTTCCTAATACATTAGAATTGGCGTGATCCGCTATGTAAGCCTAAGAATTAGGCGAAACAGATTTCGACATGAAGTAACTGCCGTCAGACCTCTACAACCCACAGGGAAAGCCAGACCTTTCTTAGGTTAGGTCCCACGTCTTACGAAACATACATCAGTATAAAACGTTAGAGCTTCATGGCAGTGTATATTTTGCTTTTTCTCTCTCTACCGCCGGTATCTATATTTCTTGATACGACACTACTTCCATATTCTCCTTCATATTCTTCAGGTAACTTGTGGTCTTGGTCTTAATATATTTTTTTTAATTAAAGGTAAAATAGCAGTAGAACATTTGGAATAGTCTGGCCGTATCTTAACATTTCATTTTCTCTATATTGTCATCGTTTCTCTTACTCTATTTAGGACTTTCCCATTAGACTTACTCTATTTCGAACTTGTCCGTCATGGTAATCCTCCTATTTTTTATATACAACTTCGGGAGGCATACA
Organism: Pyralis farinalis; assembly: GCA_947507595.1. Taxonomy (NCBI): domain Eukaryota; kingdom Metazoa; phylum Arthropoda; class Insecta; order Lepidoptera; family Pyralidae; genus Pyralis; species Pyralis farinalis. Next base: position 2,378,078 of record OX382264.1, read on the forward strand.
AGCATACGGCACACCTGATGTAAAGCGGTTACCATAGCGTTCACAAACGCTTGCAATAAGTATCACTCGCGCGATGCCACCTGTGCTGCTAACACAGCAACTCCTTAGGCGCTGGCTGGTAATCTCACTCATACGCAGGAACAAAACAGAGAGACTTTGTACAACAGTCGTCTGCATGTATACCTCTGTCTCGCCTTTTTCTACCGCCAAGCAGCTATATTTATATAAATGTGTTCCGGTTTGAAATACGGTGAGATATGGCAGAGAAATTACTGGGTACTGTGACGGAACAGCCTTAAGTCACAAGATTGGCAGCGCGCGAGTAACATCCCCGTGGTGTTGCTAGCGTCAATAGGCTGCGGTGTCCGCTTACCATTTGATGCGGGCCACATGTTTATTTCCCAATCTAATTCTATTTAAAAAAAACAACCCTCTAGAGTATGCGGTTTTCTGTGAGGTGGAGGTACTTCTCCAGAGGGGCTACTTTGATGAGCCCTACCTCTCTTAAAAACACCTAGACCAAGACAAACAGACATGTTCATGCACATAAATGTTTGTTGTCTGTAGGATTCGAACTCGAAAGGCGTCAAAGGAACGTAACTGCGCGTTTCACCACTGCGCCACCGAGCTATATATATATACATATATGTATAATCCCATTCTTAGCCCACACTACATTTCAATAGCTTCTGACTTATACCTTTCTCTTTTGACATGAGTCCATGTCTCACATCCGTGCAATGCTAAGTCGTTTTCAGGATGATTTTGCGAATTTATTGCTAAAAATGTTTTTCTCTAAATGGATTTTCAGTACAGCTAAGAGCACATCACGTTAGATAATAAAAGTGCGATAGTAACTCTTATTACATACGTGATAAGAACGGCACAAAAGTAGAAATTGATTTTGACATGACATTGCCGCGCTAAAAGATACATTACTATAAAAATCACTGTAGATCCTTTGCTGTGAGAGTATAAAGCCCATAATAAATTAGGCGTGGGGTTTCAAATCGATTCTAAATGTAATTTTTCCTCACCTAGTTAATATAAGTTCGTGCCAATGTTTGTGAGTGTGTGCGAAAAATTTCGTACCACATCGTTTAGTGGGAACGCGAAATTCACGCGTCATTTACGCAGAGCCGTACCCAAAAACTTGTGAAGGTACATTTACATCTACTAGCACGTAGCTTGCCCCTTAATGTTTCTTAAGTAAAAATATCTTATCCATGATATTTTCAGGCAAAGTAATTTTTAAGTGCCTGAAGATACTGTCCGTATTTATTCAATATAGATTGTTTTTATAACCAATTCATGGCTCTCTACAAACTGTATAATCCCAAATGATAAAAACGTGTATATCGAATACTTTTAAATAATAATACGTGTGATACGTCTTACCCAAGAAAGTGTCATTTTCCTTCCGGGATGTAGAGGTCAAACGGTAGTCGCTCCGAGTGAAAATCAGTATCATTCCATTCTAACGGACTAGGAAACGTGATGATGCTAAATAGAAGAGATCATTATTATAAGCAATCTATAGGTCTCTATAAACATCATAAATCCAAAGGAAAAAATAGTGAAAATTAGTTTCAAGAAGTGTTAACTCCACCAAATTTATAAAGGACAAAACGGACGCTAAGATCTTTTAATAAAAAAAATATGAAAGTTGTTTTTATGAAAAAATTCTCAAAATCAGATCATGACTGCCGAAAATATCGTGTAACATGCACAAATTGAAAACTTTCCACATATTGAAGATACTAAAAATGGTTTTTTCGCTGAAGACAATTGAAAATCATTTGTTAAAAATTTGAAATAATATTGACTGTTATCCTATTTATGATGAGAAAATAAACGCTTTTTATTATTATTATAATAATATTTTTTGGTATACTATTCTCAATTACTGTCCTGTATGGCCTGCCAGTTGCGGTAACAATGAGACTAGTTGTTGCTAGTCCAGATTATATTGATCTTATAAAACTAAATACATAACAATGCTTATGTATAATAATTTCGACAAAGAGGTATCTTAAGATAATAGGAAATATAATAGCCACGTTTCCTTGATACGTACCAGTCTGATTATATACTAATTGAACCTCACAGAATATTTATAAAACAAAATAATTTTCTGGATTAAAGGCACGTATTAACATAAAATTACTTAGTTGGGCTTGGAAAGAAAGAGCGAAACGAAACTGAGATAACTGTTAGTATAAGATTATTCCGTAGTAAGTTTACAGCTTAGAGGGTTCTTTAATAAGTCCACAAAAGAAACAGGATTTTCACTGTAGGTTAATAATAAAAAAAACATACATTTGGATAGCGGAATATTATCCCTTACTTAGCAAAACTGGTACTACTGATGACCATACTTAATTATAATAGAAACAAAAAACATAAACGAAAATAAATAGATATTGAGAAACAAATAGAAAATGAATAGATAATCAGCGTGTGCTCAAGAACTAGAGAAGTTTTGAGAGTCTGTGAGGGATGTTCGGGACGTAGCTGAAGGGAATGAAAGCGTGATTATAAGTGGAGATTTGAATGGATGGGTTGGGACCAAGCTATGAAGCTGTTCTTGGTCCGTATGGAGATAAGAGAGTGAACGAAGCAGGTAAGTCAATTCTAGATTTATGTAGATTATATAACGAAACCACCTCATGTCAAATACTTTATTTCATCATAAGGATATTTACACGTAGGTAGGAATGACCAAAAAAATGTGATTGATTTGATTTTAATAGATGTCCTACTTTTGAGACAGAATATGAATCCGGATCAAAAAAACTTAAAGGAAAGGAAAGGAAGCTTGAAAAATGGAAAATCAGCGAGAATTGATATTATCACAGCCGAGATGATCCAACTAGGTGGCACTTACGTCTGGGACGTCTTTTGGTACTTAAGCAATCTATGTTGGAGAACATGAAGGGTCCCAATGGACTGGAGACGCGCATTTGTCGTGCCCTTGAAAAGGCAAGGGGTCATGGCACGCATGGCACGGACATCCTCTGCCATTTCTAAATTCACATTGTGCTTCCCAAACCATTGAATAAAGGTCAAATCTTCATTGTCTTCATACTTAGTACACTTTTGCTGCTAAGCTAATCAAACTGAACCTATAGTTGGCACAGTCCATGCGTTAAGATTAATATGATGTAGTCTCTTGGAAAAACCTCAGCTGGGAGTTCATTCCACTTGAGAGTTCTCAGAAGTGAAGAAGAAAACAGACAGTCCAGCGATTCCAACGTGTGAGAGTGAACTCCTCACCGTCGGCGAACGTTGCCGTTGTAAAAGGAAGCTGCTGACATCCTATCGAAAAATTCTTCGAGACATAACCATTGTACTAATCGGTAGAATACAGAAAGGTAGGCAAAATCTTTGTTTAAACTTAAGCGCTCAATACGGTGTTACTGTTACTTAGTAGCTCTTATCACTGCATGTCATCGTCGTCTCATCTTGTCTCACATCACGCCAAGCCCCTTGCCGGGTAGGCAGGAAAACCCAATGAATAAATGAATGTTGGGAATCGGTCGCTATTTGGGAGTGTAAATGGAAATTATGACATACACTGAGAAAGACAACTAATATCAACCCATGCCCGTCGTCTGCGCGGAAAATAAATACATTATTTTTATTGCGTCTGTACCGGTGTCTGATACGCCATTATATACTGTGTCTATAGATATGAATACACCATAATATAAGCCATCGACTATGCCATGAAGACCATAGTAGCATAGCAAATACTAAGATTAGTTACTCAATGAGATTGTATCCTTTTTTAATAACAAGAGAGTGAATCGATGGTTTTTGAAAAAAATATCAGGCTTCTAAAGATGAGTCGGTGGGAAATATGCAGGTGGCGTTTATGAGTGGGTTTATTTGCGAGGGAGAAATTTTAGTAAATGATTTGCCAAACATGAAGAAAGTACCGCGTTCTTATGTTTTCGTTACCCGACCGCGAGGTCATATTTACCGTGCCTATTTCTATGCCTATTTCTATATGTATGTGGTATTTTCATTGATCGCAGAGTTTTTCTGTGATAGTAGAGTATATCTGGGTAATCTATATATTAATACGTAACCCTTCTAACATGGTTAACAATACAGGTACGATGGCGTAAGAGGTTTGGAATTATTGAAGTTCAGGTGGAGAAATAGTGCAGAAAGATACCGCTCATAAGATACTGCGTCATCGCCGATAACATGTCAAACAACGCGCTCGCTATTTTTTTTTTTAAATATAATATACAGAATTAATCACACAACATCAGAGGATATCGCATACGGCATAACCCATTAGTTCGCGATCATTAGGGAAACGAGAGATGGGGTAGTGGGTAGGGGAGAGGGAGGGGAGGGTCCATAAGCGATCTAATGACAATAATTACGCTCACGATACCAGTGATATGCAATTTGATAAGCGGGGATTAGAAGTCGTTAATTCATCATAGATTTAACGACCAATGAAATGGAGGGACCATTTAGTGATATTATTCGATAGTAAAGAAAAAAAATATGTATACAGTTCACACGCAACGGAAGTGAATTCTTAAAAAATATGAACTTAACCCTTCGAAACCCGGGTGGTCGTATACGACCGCGAAATGTATGGGAAAACGTATATAACGGGTTCTGATTGCTCAATGGTTACGACAATATTCTGCATTCATTTTCGGCATACCTTAAAAATGTGTTTATTAAAATAATGAAATATTTATGTCAACAACACACGTGTACAATACACCACGGTTGTTATGACGCCTTACCCCAAGCTTCGTAATACAAAGGCCCCCACGTACATGTACTAACACGTACAAAGCTCGCACTCTGTAATAAACACTGTATAACGCCTTTTATCTCATTCTCTCGCACGTTAAATCCTATAGATGTATGTGGTTATCTCTTTTTACTGCCGCTTTTTCTTTTCATCGCGTTTCAAATTACAACGACGCTAAAGAAGTTTACCCTTCAAAAAGTACAGAAAACGTGAGAAAGTATTCAGTATGTTGTTTAATTACGTTCTGCTAGCAAGTTTATCATCATCATAATTTCAGCCCATATTCGTCATATTTGAAATTGCTTTTGCCGTAGTTACCACGCTTGGCAGGCGGATTGCCAACCGCAGTAAGCTATGAAAATACAAAGAGGACGCTGCTGTCTATTTCCCTTAGTTGCCTTCTACGACACCCACGAGTAGAGATGGGGTGGCTTGTTCTCAGACCGTGGCCTCGGTCACCACCCGATACCAAATTATATTGCATATTTAATGCAACACTACCCCTTATTTCTAAATTGTTATCCTAACTTACCAGTCACATTAGATCTTTATGTTCGTGACGGCGGGATCCTCCGAATAAGAACTAACGAGAGCGGACGAAGACTAAACTAAAAGGAATGGGGGTAACGATGAGACATACGGTGATCCAGTGCATTGAATTCTCGGCAGCTATAATGGTGTCCTCGCCGCCGTGATTCGGATAAATACACAGCAAGTTTTTGAATCACAATCACAATAATTTTAGGAAATTTATTATTGCAAGATACCGCTCTCTGAATATTTAAAGCATAAGCTCGCCTCAGATGGCAATATTGCGAGTGGAAGCGGAGGTTGATGAAGTCAAACGAGTGGTTACAACTTGATGAACTTGATTCACTCGAATCTTTATAAAATTAATATTGAATGTGTCGGCTTTTCAACACATGAACAACTATATAATTACTAGGTTTTACCCACGACTTCGTCCGCGTGGTAGCCGACATCAGACATCGGGTTTCATACAAACTTTCAACCCTCGCTTTAGCCCCTTAGGAGTTCAATTTCCAAAAATCTCTTTTTAGTGCACACTTACGTGATTTAAGGAACGTTAGTGCAAAATTTCATGCTTCTAGACTCAACGGTTTCAGCTGTGCGTTGATTGATCAATCAATGAGTCAGTCAGTCAGTCGTTTCTTGCTTTATGTAAAATACAACTTAAAAATAAGCAGTTGAGAAAGCGCAAGCTTGCATTGCCAGAGGAACACCGGGCTCGTCAATATAACAATTAATTTTTTTTTTATTTGTCGGCCATTTTTGTTCCTTAAGAGATAGGAACCGTGTTCCTGAACATTATTATTCTACTTTTTTATGCTGAATCCGAATTTTAAGTCAAAATTCGAATATTCGAAAAAACGCACAGACAAACATATATATTTCATATAGAAACGGTGTTTCTGATAACAGAATTATGTGAAGGTGGTTTAGAAGTTTTCTAATAAGAGGAATTCCCAAAATCAACAGAAATAATTGGTCGAGTTAAGGTACTTGTGATGATTACCGAAACTGATGTACAATACGAAAGTGGAAGGGGCGAGAAAGATCTCGCCTACCACGACCAAATTGTAGCGTTATATCAGATGATGTTATCAGGAACACTGGAAGCCGGCGAGTGTGCACGAGAGAGCTATGACTGTAAGGACCCAGTTTTGTGGTACTCGGTACTCTCTGCCTACTCTGAGAGAAATCTGGAAGAACTTTTGAAAGTGAAAAGAACGGGGAAAATAGCTAATTTGTCTGATCGCAGAAATTAATCACATTTGGTTGATTTTTCTAACTAAATTATTGGTAGAAATATTTCATGGGCCTACAGAAACACTGCGTAAAAAACAAATTAAGTAAGCATTGAAATTAAGAAAATTCATCTCCCTTTTCCGCGATGGAAATTCAAGATGATTCATTGTGATTAATTTGATGCTTTGGAATGAAGAATGATAAAATGTTTGTTTTACAATATAATTCGTTTTCCTTGTCCGTGATAAAAATAAGAATATTAATCACATTTTTTTTTTATAAAAGAATACGACAGTTTGATGTAAATGTACCTTGCCTTGTGATTTGGTGTAAAGTTTTTTTTTATTATTATTTTTATACAACATCGGGAGGCATACAAGTATGGTCCATCTGATGTAAAGTGGCTACCGTAGCCTATGAACTATTTAGTATGATAAGATAAGTATCACTATCCTTAGGAACTTTTTTTATACGACTAAGGTGGCAATCTAGCATACGGCCTGCCTAATGGTAAACAGTCACCGTAGCCTATGGACATTTGCAACACCAGGGGCGTCACTCATGCGATGCCGACCCTCTAAAAACCTCTTCACGCATTTCTTGAAGAATAAAAAAAGTAATTATAATAAAACTTACTTATTACTACCTTATTATTTGTTGTGAGCTTATTAGTTATTTGGCTACAGTTTTCTGTGAGGTGGAGGCATTTTCCCAAACGGGCTGCTTTGATGCGCCCTATCGATCTTAAAAACACCCAGTACAAAACAAACAGACATATTCATGCACACACAAATGTTTGTCCTGTGTGGGAACCGAACTTACGAGCGTTGGTGTCGAAGTCGCGTTATTAAGCACTACGCCATCGAACGCGTCAACCACTTTCTACAAAATACTCAATACAGAAATAGCATTTCGTTGAAATGTGTGGCAGTGCCATTTATTTGAAGCAAGCATTCCAATGATATATAAAGATCTAATCCAATATTTTTCCATCACAATCCGACGTAATGGATCGAAAGGCAACCTATCCAATAATATTATTCCGAATCTATCGGGCACTCCGAGAGGCTCTCGAGCCTCTTCAGGGACTCTGTGGAATGGCGGAACTTACTCTAGCCGCTCGAATCGGGCCCTCGTCGACTTGAACAAGGGCTGGCGTCCATTTTACAATTATCCGTTTCCAGTTTGCACTTGCGTCACTTCATCTGTTTGTATATGACGAACAACTAACACGTAACAAGAAGAGTTTTAAGTATAGTACATTATTACGTATGTATTAATATATGTCAGAACGTGGATGTAATTGTCGTCAGGTGGCTCGTTGTTCATGGCGAATAAAGCGAAATACCAGCGTAGTTAATCTTCTCAATATTTAATCAGCCAATTACCACGATACTTTTAACAAAAGTTATGCTTAGATCGTAGATTACAACGGATTCAAAATGCGGTGGACGCGACAAGTGCGATTGGCTCCATTGCTCGATTCGTCATGCCGCTTCCAATGACGGTATCTCTTCTTGACGTTTTTGACAACTGACAACAATCGACATTTCGAGCAAACCATAACAAACACAACCGGTGTTGCCAATCCAACGAAATCGATTCCACCCAAGCGCCGACTTGACATTTTGATCCGTTATTATTAAAACTAGTTTCACGGGAATTGATTTCTTCTGGGCTTCTCAATATGGTGTTGCTACCTCTGCGACATAATATATAATATAATATAGATAGATAAATTGGTCTGTAAGAGAGTGTCGGTGTCAAGATAAGAAAGGCATGCTCCGTTGATTCGGACATGTAGAAGGAATACGGGACGAAATAATGACGAAACAGATATACAATGCAAAAGTGGAAGGATGTAGGAGCCGAGGAAGACCGAGTCTGACCTACCATGACCAAATTGGTCGTGTTTTATCAGAAGGTGATGTCAGGAGCCCCAGGAACCGGCGAGCGTGCATGAAAAGAGCTATGAATTTCACAGAATCGAGTGAAGTGTGTAAGGACCGCGTCTTATGGCGCTCGGTTCTCTCTGCCTACCCCGCAAGAGACTTGGCGTGAAGATATACATACGTATATACTGATAGTTATAACAACACTGCTAACTTAAAACACAGTTTCGCTGTACTATAGAGAACGTTTTTAATTCAGGTGCTTGTGTGTGTGTGTGCCGCAGTAGCGCAAATGGGCTATAGCTCAGTGTATAGCGTTGCTCAAACGAAACAACCACTGATTTTCAACTATCACCCTTAAGAATGACGAGGACGAGAACAGTCAGACAATACACGCTACGTACATACAACTGCCGCGTATTTAACAGTGCACGAAAGCCTGTAAACATTATATATATTCCTTCCGACACTTTGGTCATAGAAAAGGAAAAACAAGTGTGGGAAAAGATTATATTGAGATTAATTGACTAATAATATATGAATGAAATATACAATTAAAAATCTAGAAATATAGAATTGCATTTCACGTTCGGTTGTCTCCATCAGACAGATAATGGGACAGATACAGATATGCGACAAGCGATTTTTTTAGGGATACCTTGTTTCTGTTTCTTCAATATACAAGATTGTGATATATCAATCATACAATTTGATCCTAACCTGCTTGTTATGTGTGTGTGATGTTGAAATACATAAACACAGACAGACAGACACTATGGAAGGCCAGGTGCGATCCAAACGTACCTCTCTCGCTGCTTCTATGCTCATCATTTTTTTATGCGTGCTCGTCGATTTATGTTTGTTCGTTGTCTAGTACAACGGTACAAGATTACACATACAAAAAGTAATTTGTCCGAAATAATAAATGCAGTACAATAAAAAAAAATCAAACATCATTATATTATAAAATGTGTGAAAGCCCTGTGGACCGTCATATTGACCAACTGGTTCCCTGTTCGAATCCTGGAATGTACCACTGAATTTGTTTCTACGGATTTATGTACATATTTGTAATGGTACAGGAAAACATTGTGAGGAAACCAGCACGTCCAAAGAGATCATTTTTCGAAAGAGTTTGCCTAAGCAAGGTCTGGTATCCCACTGGGTTGCGGAGGTCTGAAGACAATCGTTCTATGTCCCTAAAAACCTATTTATCCTAATATATTAGGAAACCGGATAACGAAAAGACGAAGAAAAATTAAAGTAATTTCAATGATTCCGTGAAATTGTATATTTCAGTGAGGTTATCAGGAAGCTGCCAGGGTAGGTTTCCCGCCCAATATAATACAAATAAATCAAATAATACTAAACGAAAATCATTTGCAAGTATCAAGTTCGGCAGACAACAAAAGTATCAAGTTGCAAATATAAAAGAAACTGTATTACAAAAGAGCGCCAGACGTTCGTATATTAACCTCCGCTGAATCGCAACATTTATTTAACTTTATATACAGCTCAGTATAAACCAGTATCCCTTCATGGTTATACTTCCATTCGCAGGTTAGACGAGGTTCACAGGTTCGATGAAGCGGGACGTATGCTTGTATGCCTCCCGACATTGTAGAAACAAAATGTATTTTCAGGAGATCGATAGCATAGATCGAGAACACGAATGAGCAGCCTCTAGGCTTTCGGACGGCACGTTAAGCCATCGGTCCCGGCCGTTTTCGATAGAAGACAGACGTTAACGCAAAGAAAGTAAGGGTGCACCTGTATTTCTATTTACCACAGTTATGTTTAAAATGGATGTTAAAGAAGCGAGTGAGGTGTGTGAGGATAGAGTCACGTTGCGTTCGGTACTCTTTCTCTACCCCGCAAGGGATCTGGCGTGAAGTTGTAGATAGAAAGATGTTTAAAATGTTTCTATTCCTCCATCTCATTTTATTTGGAAAGCGATAAATCTGAAAATAATCTGTTTACATATACATTAACCGACAATGAAAATAATACTTTTCCCTAACAGCATTTCAATAAATAAAAATTTTTAAGAACCAAAAATATCTTAAAAATCCTTGATCTTGCATAGTTATGTAGCTTCATGGGTGTTTCAAATTTTAGGTCACACATATGTTCGAAAGTAAATGCCCATTATGCGTTACCTTAGCTAACAAAAGAGACGATGACCTTGAAACGGCTGTATCGATTTTGATAAAACATATGTAGAAACCACCGCTAGAAAACTTGCTTTCATATAAGAAACACAACATTCAAATCGATTCACCAGTTTAAAAGCTACGGTGACGTAGACAGACACACACATAAAAGTCAAACTTATAATACCCCTCTTTTTGCGTCAGGGGTTGAAAATCATGAAAATATGCTGATAGCTAAACTTAAAGTAAACTTATTTACGCGACCCAAGGAACCCGCACTTAGTTTTACGTTTAGGGTCAAGTTTAGGTCAGATTAAGGTCAATATCGTCAGGTTTGGGTCAATTTTCAGTCCGGTTTGGTCCGGATATGTATAATATCTCATACTATTTTTAATTCTTCCGCCTCGTACGCTCATTTGACACATGAAAATACACATAACACATAAAAAAAAAAGGAATTAAGATTTTAAAAGTGTGGCGGAGAGTGTGTTATAACCGAGTCCTCGCAAGGGATTTGGCGTAAAGTTACAAGTAGGCATTTTGCGTATTTGTTACATTTTCGCCATTTTTTATTGGAAAGCTTCTGAAATTCCATTCATTCTATATTTTTTGTCAAGCGATGACTTATTATAGTTGGCTTTCAATCTTTGTGATTAAGCCGTAAAAGTAAGTAAGTAAAATATAAAAGTAAACACTAGTAATCTTTGAGCTCCTAAGGAGATGCTGTGTTAGCAGCAGAAGTGCCATCACGCGAGTGTTACTTAAACTATTGCAAGCGTTCAGAGTCTACGGTAACCAATTTACATCAAGTGGGCCGTATGTTTGTATGCCTCCCGACGTAGTATAAAAATATGTATTATGGAGAATTTCGATTTATAATTTCCTCCATTCCTAATGTGTGTCCATTGAAGTTGGGAATCCAATTCGAAGCAAACGATAAAATTCCACGAATATGTTTATTAAAGTTGTCAACTTTTGTGCGGAGTCTTAATAAGTTCCTCTAACATTCTATAAATAACATTAACGTATTTCCAAGGACCGGCAGTAACGATCTATTCAGAAATAAGCAAATAAATGCTATCCCCTTTTCTATTTATCATAATAAAAGGGCTTTGTTGCGAAACAGAAAGCAACTGACAAGTACGAAATGGTAGCGCAGTGAGGAGTCCGTAAAAATAAGCCAACGTTTTTCCCATTTACGATGTCGGGTGGCAAACTAGCATACAGCTTGATATTAAGCTGTTACTTTATTATTATCAATACGAGTGCGAATCACAGGAAATCTTTGAGCAGTCAGAACCCGTTATATACGTTTTCCCATACATTTCGCGGTCGTATACGACCACCCGGATTTCGAAGGGTTAAGAGATTACTTAGTACTTACTTTTACTTGTACTACTTAGAGATTACTTAATACTGACTTAGTAACCTCACTCACTTGCAAGAACACAACCCTCGAGGGAGTTGTTATTTGTCTCTGGTTTTGCATAAGGCGGAGGTTCATTATGCTCGGGCTGCTATTATGCTCCATTCCTCTCTTAAAAACACTATACAAAAAATTGTCATACACACGAATGTTTGTTGAATCGAACCCAAGAGCTAACCACTTCGCCACCAAGCTCATTCAAATATGATTATTTAATACCAACGATCGTGGGTTCGATTCCCATACAGGACAAACAAGAACATTGTCTGTTTGTACAGCACAAACATGAACATACTTGAATATCTCCGTTTGTTTTGGTTTGGGTGTATAAAGGTAAGGTGTATCAAAGCAACCAGTCTGGTGAAACACTTCACAGAAAACCGCAACCAAATAACAACTCACTAGAAGATTGTTGTGCGTGTGTGTGTGATTAGGTCACCAGTAAGCTCCTAAAGAGTTGTAATGATCTGTAAGCGGTCGTAGGGTACAGTAACCGCTTAAAATCAGATGGGCCGAAGGCATAATGCCTCCCGATGTTATATAATCATACGGTTCACACATCAGGCGGTGGGCACCTCATAAAAAGCGTCCTATGAACGCTTGTAACACATTAAGTATCACTCGCGCGATGCCACCTCTGCTGGTAACATAGCAACGCCTTAGAAGCATACTGGTGTCTCGTACGCTGGAACACAACAACCTTCAAGGCAGTTGTCATTTGGCTGCGGTTTTCTGGAAGTCGCCCTGCCTCTATTTTAAAGATCCAGACCAAGACAAACAGACATGTTCATGCACACAAATGTATGTCCTGAGTGGAAATCGAACCCACGAGCGTTGGTGACAAAGTCGCGTCATTCACCACTTTGAAATATGATGATGAATATACCCATGTCAAACCAGGGTTTTCTATAGTACAGTTACAAGCCCTAGACTATATCTGAGAGAACCAAACTTCATTACCTCCTCTCAAATCAAACATGAATAATAGACGGCCGGAAGCGGCGCTGTTTTTGTTTGCACAAACCGATTTTGGTTATTTACAAGTATTCTGTACGCTTCCGCTTAGAATGGCGGATCTGTTAAATTTTAATTTCTACGAAATGGTTTTTCTTTTTGTACACAGACTCCAGCTAAGTTAATTCTACTGGCTTTGCAAGAGTAATGCGTAAGTCGTTGGTATATTTAACTAGCCCAGCTTCAATGCTCTTGAATCCGATTCAATTATAGAATTAACATTTGTGTGCATGAATTGAAGTGCAAACAGCAGTGGTCAAACGCGCTGATACGTTACCCCGACACCGACGGTCGTGCGTTCGATTCTTACACAGTACAAACAATTGTTTGCATGAACATGCCTGTTTCTCTTGGTCTGGGTGTTTCTAAGAGAGGTAGGGTGTCAGCAAGCTGTCTGCGAAAATACCTCCATCTCACAGAAAATCGCAGCCAAATAGCAACTCCCCAGAGGGTTGTCGTATTCCTGCTTGTGAGTGAGGTCACCAGTACACTCCTAATGAGTTGCTGTGTAAGTAGTAGCAGAGACGACATCGAGCGAGTGACACTTAATATATTGCAAGCATTTATAGGCTGCGGTAACATCAGGTGGGACGTATGCTTATGTGCCTCCCGACGTTGTATAAAAAACGGGGTGAGGTTGTATCGCGGACACGGCCGTGAGTTTGAGGTATTTGTCGGATAAGGCTTTAAATAATTGTAAGTTGTATCTTTCAATGTCTTTGTAATCAACAGGGTGAAAACCGGAAGCGATCACCGGATGGTAAGAGGCATCTTGAACCTTAACATAAAGCAGGAAAAGTCTCGCCTGGTGAAGTCTACGATCCGTCCATCTTGTCGAGCTTTCAACTCGAACTTCATAATCATTTTCAGTGCCTAGATGATTGCATAACACCGGACGATATCAACAGCAAGCTCGTGGAAACTGTCCATGCAGCTCAGTTTCGAAACCCTCGCTCACAAAATATCCAAAAACTCTCGACACACGCACGACGTGAAATGTGGTTGCAGTCTTCAGCTCATACGCTAGAGTACAGGCAGCTGAATAGGCAGATCTCTAAATACATACGGCGAGACATGCGCCAATTTAATGCAATTCGTATTAAAGAGGCAATAAATAGAACAGCCGTTCTTCATCCCTGTATCTGAACAGTCGTCTTCAGAGAATAAGAAATATGAGTATGAGTTTTTTTTTTTTAATAAAATCAAACTGCAGAGTTTTTTTTTTTTAACTCTGCAGTTTGTGAACATACACTGGACCAGCCAAACCATTACATCCGGTTCGATAAACCACAAATCCTCGCCAAGGAGAATCGCTACATGCCGAGAATGTTGCGCGAGGCTATTGAAATAAGAAAACACCCCAATTTCAATAGAGAAGATGGCTGGCAAGTACCACCTGCTTGGGATCCAGTCCTAAAAATAATCAAATCCCAAACTCAAAGATCTAAAAAATGTTCGGACATTGTGAGCGATTTTTGTGTGAATCGGAACATATATAATTAATCCATCCATGTCGGTAGATGTAATAATTGAATAACTAATGTAAGACAAATACCACCTTAGTCTTCCTGCGACCACGGACGCTGCAAAGCGTTCGAAACGTCAGGTTCAATAAAATAAATAAAATACGCGATACTTCCGTTAAAAATTGTTTAATTCAATGAAAGATGATAGTATGAAGAAAGGCTTACAATTGAATGCGAAGAAAACCAAAATAATGGTATTTTAAAGAGAGACAACCAGAACGAACACTAGGAGTACGGTTGATGATGTAGTGTTGGAGCAAGTGGATGAGATTGTATATCTTGTAAGCGCTTTTAGCAGGGATGAAAGGTACATCGCTGATGTGGAGAGATGAGTGAGTACAGGCAACAGCGTGAATGGAGTATTGGGTAAACTCTAGGCAGCCGAAATCTAAGCCAGAAGGCACAGCTCGCTGTACGCAACTCGATGCTAAACCCATCGCTCATTTATGAAAGTGTAAGCTGGGTATGGCAGAGAGAGCATGAAAGTAGAATAAATGCGAACGAGTGGCAAAATATGCGCATAAACGAGGCACAAACAGCCGTATCTTTTGATTGGGTTGACTTAGAAGTTTGATTTTTGCACAGCTCGAAGGGATTACAGACCTGAGTATTCTGTATTAATTTCAGTTTGATAGCTTTACGCATCCCTGAGAAAAAGACAAAGACAATTAAGTAGACAGACAGACGGACAACAAAGTGATCCTATAAGGATACCGTTTTTTCCTTTAAGGTACGGAACCCTAAAAATGGGGGTATTAAATAGTGAACTATCAATTTTTACGTCGGGTAAGTGAGGCACATCAAATCAGCCCGCCAGTAGTACCATCTCACAGACACTCGCAGCATAACAACAACTCCATGGACGGTTTGTGTACCTGGGAGTGAGTAGGAATACCAGTAACGAAGAAGGAAGTAACCTATGGAGACCGAATAACATGATTATGCATAGTAAACAAATGCACTGCTACGTGTCAGAGGGTAAAGTAGAACGCACAGTTCTTATTGGCTAGCTCGCGGATCCACATCGCGGTACTTGTCGGCTTATTGGTTAAAATATTCTCCCATTACTCAGTATGTTTGAATAGCTGAGACCATATAGGCGCTAAAACACAACGTTTTTGTGAGCACGGGGTGTCTTCATGTGCAGTCAAGTGATCAGTTTGTGCCAGTAACCTAGTAAGTAAGGCTTAACGAATCGCAGATTTTCTAAATTGACCCCAAGCAAATAGTAAATCATTCATTGAAGTCACTCCGCACAAACACTGATTTATAAACCTCGCGTGCGCAAAACCCCATCCACTAACCAACTATAATGTACCGTACAGACAAACACCAGAACGACATGTTATATCTTACCCGCCTGAATCGATGCGAGCCATCAATTCCCTGCCTCAATATCGGGCATGGCCATTTTGTTTCACAAAATAGTCGATTCATTCTGGCCCACGATGAATGGTGGTAATATTAGTTTTATTGTGAGCGTTCAATCGATTCCGAACACCGCGCCGGACGCTAGAATAATACAATAAAATTGCTGTAACCCATTTGTATAAACCATATTGGAGCGACGATGCTTTGTCTTGTCTGTTCAGCACTTAAGTATTCATCAATTTGTATCGGCGGATTCGTGATTATTAATCCTTTGCTTTGAAAAAGACAAACATACGGCCCGCCTGATATAAAGTGGTTACAGTTGGCTAAGTACATTGCTAACACTATTGCTAAAGCAGCAACTTCTTTGGCAACCTCGCTCACTCGCATACAACAACCCTCCAGTTATTGATCGTACGTTGGTTTTCCGCGAGGCGCAGATACTTCCCCAGACGGGCTAATAAGATGCTTCCTACCTCTCTAGCACCCAATGAAGACATGATCATATGACGCATAAATATTTGTCTTGCGGACGAGTTGAATTGACAAAAAAGTAAAAAGGTCTTAAATTAGTAATTGCTAACCAACCCACCGCGGTCAAATTATCTTAAAATTAAAAATGTTTGATAGAATGAGAAAGATCTTAATCCATTTTAAAAATATTCAAAAAGAATGAAGCTGTCTTTATTTAGCAATTGACCACCGAATATGTACCGCGGTTACGCCGGCATAGCGAACGCGGTAATTAATACCGTGTGCTCATAGCGTTAACTAGCTCTAGTTAATTTAACTGATTAATTAAAAGTTAAATTTTCTTTGAGAGTTAGCTTAATGTTAGCCACATTAACAATTATACATACCCTTGTGCGGTATGAAGAGTGGACTGAATGCTCCATGACTCCTTACACGCTTCACTCGCTTCTTTATTAATAAGAAGCTAGTAACGTGTTTTGTCTTCCTGCTTTTGCATTATATCTTAATCTTTATGCAACGATGTTATCATATCATGATGAGACCATGATGTAGACATTGTTCACTCGCCATTTAGGGGTTAACTAGTGAAAATTATCAAATAGACGATCAAAGTTTTAGGGTTTCTTACTCAAAGTGTACCAAGCGAACCTTAATACTACGTTTCTACTGTCTGTCCGTCTAACCGTCTGACTATCACAAGGCACAGCCCGTGACCAACCTGTTTATATACTTCAAACAGATTTCAAATTTTCCCAGTCCGTCCAGGTCGCAATTTGCCGATCTTTAGGATGTGTATGAATGCCACATATCAAGAGAATTGTTTCTTCCCTGCATTTGTATACTTGAAAAATCATAAACAGAACATAAATCGAAAACGGTTACTGAAAAATCGTACTCATGTGATTTTTTCCTTCCTCGCTTACTCCATGAGCTCTGCGATTGCGACAAAGATGATCTTGCACTGCACACAAGTTGGTTCCACTCTACACAGGCCTGTGCTACTTCGAGTCAATTTTTGAGTTCAAGATCCAGTAGATCTTTTCAAGACATTACAAAACTTTTCAAGACAAGACAAGATTTTCTTCAAAATTACTGACATCATTGCATTATTTCAGGCAGTTATTTCAATTTATTAAAACATTAAATACATTTTTTTGAAGTGAAAACTTCTTTAGCATCGTTGTGATTTGAAATTCGATGAAACGATAAAACGACAGACAAACAAAAAGAGACAACCACATACATCTATAGAATTTAACGTGCAAAAGAATGGAATAGAAGTATTAAAAAGAGACAACCACATTCATCTAAAGGATTTAACGTGCGAGTGAATGAGATAGAAGTATCTATAGGATTGAAAGCGCGAGAGAATGAGATGGAAGAGGCATTACACAGTGATTACAGGGTCCTAAAGTTGTACGTGTGTACGTTTGTGTGCGCGCCTGCGTATTACGAAGCTTTGGATGTGGCGTCATAACAATTGCGGTGTATTGTACACGTGTATTGTTTACATAAATATTTTATTATTTTAATAAAAACATTTTTCAAGTATGCCGAAAACGAATGCAGTATATTGTCGTGTTTTGTTGTTTCATTCTATCGCGTGTGAACTGCACACATTTTTTTTTGGCAATTTGCCTTCTCATCTTTGTAAATTCTGAATCTGGTAGCTTTTTCAAATAGTCGTTATTTTGCGAAAGTCGAATTTACTTGCAATTTGATCTAACCTGCTTTGTGTGCTTCCGCCACCAATTAGTTCATGCGGCCTAGCGCCGGCCGGCACCCACCCACTACTGTTAGTGCGTGCTACATGCCGACACTGCCATGGCTGCTCCGGTAGTCTCTGTCTCGGCTGCTGCGGTCGTCCGCCATCTGGAACAGAATCCGCATGCCCCCACCACCACCGTCGCTGCCACGCAAATTTACCATTGACGTCGCAATATCGACAAGTGAATTATAAGATAAAAGATAAAAATCATTTATTTGCCATTAGGTCCTCACACACACACACACACACACACTCAGACACATCTTACAGTCTTTAAATTAGTTCATATTGTATGTTATTAATTTTTTATAGCTTTAATTTCTCTCTTTTAATCTACAAGTATTTCGAAAATGACTATTGGCGTAGAAGAAATGGCAAAAAATTTTTTTAAATATATTTATGAAAACATGATCTGTATCCGTATAATTGTAAAGTCATTTTAAATTTAGTGAATATTCCCTGAAACCGTCCTCGTATATGAAAAGAGGCTCAAGAACTGCATTACAATGTGTCTTGCCAAAGTGGCTTATTAAAGAATTCACGTATATCTAACTGACAAACATATCAGGAATTGATTCAGCATATATCCAAATTATGTAACTGACGCTGTAAAAAAATCACTTATATTGGATGTGTCTTTCGCTATTTCTTCTTTGCTATGGGTCAATTTTACAAGTCTCATAGACTCAACCAGTTGAGAATGCGCAAGCTTGCATTGCCAGAGGAACACTGGGCTTTTTTTTATTTGTCGGCCATTTTGACCATGTTCCTGAACATTCCTATTCTACTTTTTTATGCTGAATCCGAATCTGAAGTCAAAATTCGAATACTCGAAAAAAGCGACAGACAAACGCACAGACAAACATATAGATTTCATATAGGAACGGTGTTCCTGAAAAGGCAAGGATTAAAAAATTATAAGAAAATAATAATTAAGTACTCACAGGGCCCAATAACAAAATGTTAGGCACCCCTGCTTAAACCGGACGGATAGTGACCGGATGGGAAAATCAAGAGATCGCTTGCGCTCTTATGCTATGCTAAAACTAAGGAAGTGAGTGCATTCATTCTCTGGATAATGATGCTCTATGTCTATTTCGGAAATGCCAGTGCCATAATTACAAACTACTGTTGTTATGGAAATTGTTATCATTGCGACCCTCACAACAGTAAGTAATAGATGGAAATATCCTTTGTTTAGCATTCCTATGCACATGTTATTTAATATATATGCAATCTTTTTTATTGTATGTATATATATATATATATATATATATATCCTATAAAATGTCATTGTCAAAATTTGTGATAAAAATTAATTTAGAAAATTTAAATATTTAAAATATAAGTGTTCTGTACACAACCGACCAGAAGAATCAAGGGCAGTGTACGCTGAGATCTGATCAGCAACGCACGGTGTACCGACTACCGCGCCTGTGACCTCCAGCCCGTGCTGTGTGGGCTACGCGGTGTACTTCAGCGGTGGCACCTTCACCTTCACCGTGGCGGTGGTGGAGCGCAAGGCGGTCGCCACCGACTCCTACTCTCTACTGCGCCTTTTGATTTCCGACGGCTGTGAGCCCCCCCCACGGACCTCCTCCTTGGCTGAGGTTCGCTGGCGAGCCCCTCAACAGCTGGCGGCCTACATTTCCACCCGTACCGTAACCGGGTGCTGCCGACCAGTGAACAGTGAACTTAAGTTATATCTAGCAAACGCGAGACCTCAATGCCAAAACTAGTCGAACTTTAGAATCACCTTTTTTTTATAATCTTCTATTGTAAATAAAATATCGGTCCTAAATAAATTTGTTCTTCCCCTTTTAGTAGCCACTTTTTTAAATTAGTAATATTACAACCGTGTGAATGAAAAGAGCAATGAATGTTAAAGAAGCGAGTGAGATATGTAAGGATCGAGAGATCTCAGTTCTCTGTGCCTACCTCACAAGGGATTTGGCGTGAAATTATACATAGAATATTACAACCCTTACAAAATACTCGTATGTACGTTTAGCTAAAGTTACGTCTGGTGTAATGAAGCCAAAATATCTTGAAAAAAGAAAAAAATAAATATGAGAGCGATAAGTCTCATTTAACATAAATAAGAATTAACAAACCATAATTTAATATCATAGTATATACTATATACATATGGATAATAGTAGAAAATCATTCATAATAAGTCAATCCTACTTACTATACGTATTTAGTTTTGTTACTGTACAGAAATCTGAGAGTGACTGCAATGCTAATGGGAGCTTAACACCATAACATGTTATAAACGCATCAAGTATCAGACATGAAATAAATTCGGCGCCAACTTCCCCTCGAGCTCGTCAAGTATAAAACAATAAAACATACAAATTCTCATATTAATTTTATGTACGCTTCATACGTTAAGACATTTCCAAGAGAAGCAACATGTGTTCCTGAAATAAATTGGTCTTTTGAGGACCCACTACACTTTTATATAGCCGGGACAAAGTTGCCCGGTTTATTACGCTTTAACCTCCCTTACGATGTGGATGTCTGTACAGAGGGGCAGAATGCGATGAAATTTCTTTAAAGTCCTTTGAGTTCGAGTGTACGTTTATCTTGTATTACTTGAAGGAGGATATTGGAGGGTTCCGTCTTTAATACATAAACGCGATGGACAAGTACAGATACTCAGTAATTTTCCTACCTATGTAATGATTGAATATTCTTTATTTAATGAATAATTTTATTCAACTTGACCTGGATTGGACAAGCGTTCGATGTTTTGGTCAACTTCGTCACTGTTTAAAAAGAAAACGGGTACATCGACGTAACCTTGTCGTTAAGGTTATTTAGAATAAAATTGTAGATTATGTTTTGAAGGATTATTTATTAAAATAAATCATAAAATTGTCAAATTCAAATTCTTTTGTTTTATGAATCATACATTACAGGATGTGTATATGTAAAATACAGGAAGCGGTATACTGCCTATAGGCGTACAAGTACAATTGTATATCCATATGAATATTAATGCATTAACAGTACAAACATTACGACAAATAATTTAAATTATCATTTTAAATACAACCAATACGAATTATGAAAAAGATGAACGCAACATGAAATGAAACCGTTTGAATTGAAAATACTTTTTACTAACAAGTCAGCAATACTTTCGTTTTTGATGCGGTACTAAACCTTGTTTTCTTTCATTGTAATGAGAAAATGTGCCGTTTAGCTGCTAAGCTAATCAAACTGATAAAACTTTGAAAAAATAAATAAAGGCCGCCGTTGCAAGGCTAAATTGTTCAATTTTGATGAAGTGGCAGATGTGCGCTATTGCGGCCCCACTTCACTTCATCATGCCACCAAGTAGTTCGTATGAACTAATTTGGGGCTGAAGCGTGCAATATATTGTGGAAAGATATATACATCTATTTCATAGTATTTACTATCTATGAAATAGATGTATAAATCTTTATTTTATCTAAACAATGATTACAAAGAGAAACTATTTTTTATGTATGTTTGTTTCCAGTGAATAAACTCAACAAATACTTAACGGATAAAAAAATATTTCACCACTGCCATAATGTAACTCAAGGTATCAAATCTGCATGTAAAATATACCGTCGAAGCAAGAATGAAACCAAAGCTTTAGTGAAAGAGAAGCGTGGCATAAAGCTTTCAACAAGCATTATGCCACAAATTTTGCGTTCGTAATGACGACGTGAGAGAGAGAGTTGGTCTGAAAGAGAGTGTCGGTGTTAAGATAAGAAAATTGCATGCTCCGTTGGTTCGGACATGTAGAAAGAATGCAGGACGAAAGAATGACGAAACAGATATACAATGCAAAAGTGGAAGTATGCAGGAGCCGAGACTAACCTACCATGACCAAATTGATCGTGTTTAAAAAACTATGAATGTTAGAGAAGCGAGTGAAGTGTGTAAGGACCACGTCTTATTGCGCTCGGTTCTCTCTGTCTACCCCGCATTGGATTTGGCGTGAAGATCCACATATATCTATAATTTAGATCAATAACATTTCAAACATCTTTCGTATTCCTTAGTATCTAAAGATATATGAAACTAATCTATTCACCAACTGCAACGTTTCGTTGAGCAGCCATGCGGGCGGTTTCCTGCAAATAAAGCGCAGAGTTTATCGTTCACCTGCGCTTCCCGCAATTTGCCCGCATGCCCACGTCGTGACATGTCCATGCATTGTGCATCCACACTGTGGAATAACTAATCTGCAGAAGTGACAACATTATCTGACATCCTATTGTCTTTTGTTATTAGACATTGGTTTTTCTTAATCAGAAATTCACCGAAGGGAAATGTAATATGGGGTTAGAGCAAAAGCTTCGTTTTTTTGTACCACTAAGGTGGGAAACACGCGTACGGCCTGCCTGATGGTAAGCAATTTTGACGAGCTCGGTGGCTCAGTCGTGAATGACGCGAGTTTGACACCAACGCTCGTGGGTTCGATTCCCACACAAGACATACATTTGTGTGCATAAACATCACCAGCATAAACGTCACCAGTAAGCTCCTAAGGGGTTGCTGTGTAAGCAGCAGAGGAAGCATCGCGCGAGTGAAACTTAATATATTACAAATGTTAATAGAACATGCCTCCTGACGTTGAAAAAAAAATATATGTGTTTTGTTTGACCAATCAATCAATTAATTTATTAAACGTTACCCACTGAAACACGTCGTCTTGATGAGTACAAGGTGCATTTGTGTGTTGACAAGTGGTTTACTGGTTGATGGATACGAGTCTCAGTTATATGTTTAAGATGTAGATAATTATCTGTGAGTAAAACTTATAAAAAAAATTGGTTGTCTGTAAAGTGTTTCCGGACGATAATTTTACGTTATAACGTCATAAGAAAACATTCAACAGTTGACAAAACAGTTCACGTGTATGTTGTGTGCTGTCGCTGTCTCTCTTCTACTCGGACGCTTCGGCCGATGGAGTGGAAGAGAGATAGATGCGTCACAAGCCGAACGCTTAGGCCGATCGTGCCTCTCTATCGCTTGTTCCGCGCTCTCGCTTGCACGCTCGGCTCACGCAGAACGTGACAATGAGTCATGCTGTTTCGTGCGTGCAGCCGGCATTCATAGCATTATAAGACGTTATCACGTCAAATGTTTCTTATTACCGTTTCAGTGAAAACGCATCGAAGTAACAGGAATGGCCAAGTCCGAAAAATTTGAATATTGTCCTGTATTTGTTAGAAAGTTGTATGATACCTGAGAGGTTAATCAGTGAAGTCTCGCCGTACACCGCTTGCCGCCATTGCTCACTATAACTCACATCAAAGTGACTGCACCGGCTTATTGTCTCATAAATTATCCCACCGGCTAATGTTTGCTGCCTAATTCACATTGCAATTATTCAGCGACAACATTCTGTGATCTTGGTAGTACTGTTAATTAGATTTATGCCACCTATTTGAACATAATACAGTTCGCAACGATGATGTAAAAGAAAGAGTTGCTCTGAAAGAGAGTGTTTGTTTTGAAGATAGGAAAAGGCATGTTTGAATGTAGAAAGGATGCACGGTAAAAGAATGATGAAACAGTTTTACAACGAGACAGAGGAAGGATGTAGGAGACGAGGAAGACCAAGACTCACCTATCATGACCAAACTAGTCGTGTTTTGTCAGAAGGTGATGTTAGAAGTCCTAGGAATTGGTGAGCTTGCGTAAGAAGAGCTTTGAATGTATAGGAAGGAAGTGACATGTGTAGGTATCGTATATTATGGCATTCGGTTCTCTCTGCTTACCTCGCACAAGATCTCGTATCTTATAAGTTGATCTCGAATATGTCTAATATGACATTTGATTACGTGTGGCAGTTAGAAAGTGTATTTTGATATTATGACAAATGTTTGAATTTAGTCCCTCACAGTACGCCCCTAAGGATAATGCGTTAGCAGCTAAAGTGGCATCGCACAAGTGACACTTAATGCGTTGCAAGCATTAATCGCTGTACATCAGGTGGACCGTATACTTGAATGTCTCCCAACGTTATACAAAAAAAAACACTAGTTAAAGGAATCAAATGAAGTGAGATGTTTCCTCGCCGGCACTGCGTACTAATCAGCATCATTAGCAGTGCTAGGTTGTTCGGCGGGAACGAACGCTATTTACTAAGCATATTTGTCAGAGAGTTAATTTGCTTCTTCCTCTTCATTAAATCGGACATCGATCACGCCCGCCTGCGGTCGACATCTGCCCATTCCACTGTTTGTACAAGCAAGTGAATAATTTCATACATTACTTTTATCCACGGCGGATATACAAATCTGCCAAGTATTACTAGAGGGCTGTGTTTGAGGTATTATTATACTTACGTTTAGGTATACTACACACTATATAAGCAGGCTAAAGTACTATTTGTGACGCTAACGGCCGGCCTAACGCTCGCAAACCGTACTGGCAATGATGATATTAGAAACAGAGTCGGTCTGAAAGAGGGCGTCGGTGTTAAAATAGAAGAGGCATGCTCCGTTGGTTCGGACATGTAGAAAGAATGTAGGAGGAAAGATTTACGAAACAGATATACAACGCGAAAGTAGAAGGATGTAGGAGTTGAGGAAGGCCATGATTTACTTACTATGTCCAAATTGATCCTGTTTAATCAGTGGGTGATGTCAGGAGCTTTAGAAACCGGCGAGCGTGCATAAGAAGAGCAGTGAATGTCAAAGAAGCGAGTGAGGTTTGTAAGGATCGAGTCACGTGGCGCTCGGTTCTCTCTGACTACCCGCAAGGGATTTGACGTTAAGTTATAGATAGATAGAAGTATTATCTGTACGCAAACTATTTATTTTTCAATATGTCCGATTAGGATGATATTGAGACATTGTTCAATGTAAATATAGTAGTAATACTATTAATTATACATTATACACTGTGTGAAATACACTACACTAGCAACTACACATTACACACAAAACTAGCACGCTACCTCACACATAAACATACACATAGAGACGCGTTCTTACTCACTCACGCACTGCACTGCTTGCTTCGGCTGACTTCTAGTTTATGTTAATTAATTGGTTATGTTATTAATTACTAAACTTAAATATATATTGTTTAAAGTTAGTAAAATTTAAAAAATATGTGCATATATTTGAGAAGGAACTGAATCACAACATACGGCTAACGCTAGTTTAGGATGCAGAGCTTACGTAAAGATTACGGGACAGGCCAACCCTCACACAGGCACACCACTGTCTCTCCCGTGTAGCCAAAATTAACTGCGGCCAAAAAGGCAATAAACAGTGAAGTTCATTGCTGTCCCGGGGGGTAAAACTACAGCTGCCTTGGAACTCACAACGAATTTAATCAGAAGAAATTTGTAGGAGTAGGAAGTTTTGGAATTGACTTCCCCTCTTGGCAAAGTGAGAGACTGCAATAAGACAAATAAGGCGTTAAAAACCCTCAAAGAGATGGCTAGTCAAGTGAAGCTTAACTGCCGTGACCACGGTTTATCAAATATCTAACACTCTTGGGACCTAAATTGTGAGTTGTTACCTAACACATCGATTCATAGACGAGCTCGGTGGCGCAGTGGTGAAACGCGCTGTTACGCTACTTTAACACCAACGCTCGTGGGTTCGATTCCCACACAGAACAAACATTTGTGTGCATGAACATGTCTGTTTGTCTTGGTCTGGGTATTTACTATTTATAATAAGTATGTATTTACAAAAAAAAAATGTATTTATCAGTTGTCTAGCACCCATAACACAAGCTTCGCTTACTTTGGGGCTAGGTGGCGCTGTGTCATTTGTCCGAGAATATTTATTTATTTATTTATAAGAGAGATCTTAGAATAATCGGGAGCCGAAACACAGAAAGTAGTTTGGATCAAATTGCATATAAATTAGACTTTCGCAAAGTAACGCCTGAATCTATTAATTATAGAAAGGTTGACTTGTAGTAATTTTTCGACGCCGTCAATAATGTATTAACGCCACGCCACGACACCAATGCTCGTGGGTTCGATTCCCACACAAGATAAACATTTGTATGCATGAACATGGCTGTTTGTCTTGGTCTGGATGTTTTAAGGGAGGTAGGGCGCATCAAAGCAGCCCGTCTGGAGGTACTCCACCTCACAGAAAACCGCAGCTAAATAACAACTCCCTAGAGGGTTGTTATGTTCCTGTGTGTGAGTGAGGTCACCAGTAAGCTCCTATGGAGTTGCTGTGTATGCAGCAGAGGAGGCATTGCGCGAGTGATACTTAATATATTACAAGTGTTAATAGGCTACGGTAACTGCTTCACATCAGGTGGGCCGTATGCTTGAATGCCTCCTGACGTTATATATATGTATATATAAATATATATATATATATATATATATATATATATATATATATATATATATATATATATATATATATATATAGATAACTATAAAACTTAGAATAGCGTTGCATTAGAATCTTTGTACCTTGCAAGGAAGTCCTCGAAATGCTGAGTAAAAGGGCTTACCTGAAAAAAAAGTAAAATTACTAAAAGTAAATAAAAGAGAAAATGTATAGTATCTTATATATTTAAATAAGCAATCCTTAAATGTATGTAAGCATATTCCGTGTATCTCGAAAACAGCTCTGACGATTTGTATCAAATTTTTCATTTAGATAGGTTTTGTTCTTAGGTGTATTTTGTAAAGAAACACGATTTTACACGAAAATATATAAAATATACGGTCAGGTCCTTGGTTCGAACCCCACTAACAATTTCTCTTTTTGCACATTTTTGCCTATTACTTTAAACGGCGAGCTCGGTGGTGCAGTCCTGAATAATGCGACTTTGACGCCTACGCTCGTAGGTTCGATTCCCACGCAGGACAAACGTTTGTGTGCATGAACATGTCTGTTTGTATTGGTCTACTGGTCTAATTACTGGGTACAGTGACGAAACAGCTTTAGGTCACAAGATTGGCAGCGCGCGAACATCCAACGTGGTGTCGCGAGCGTCAATAGGCTGCGACTACCGCTTATCATTTAATGCGGGCCGCGTACTTGTTTGCCAATCTAGTTGTATAAAAAAGTACCAAACTCCAGCTTTCTAGAATCAAGCGTCTCTGAGATAGGCCGCGGACAGACCGACACACAGACAGACGGACATGGCGAAAATATAAGGGTTCCTGTTTTACTACGGAACCCTAAAAAGGTGTATTTACGTAGTAATATCTCATCTCAACGTTCGCAATATGAGATACGAGAGGTATAACGTTCCTCAGATCTTACGAGGCCCTCAATTCAATTAAGTTCCTAAGGAGTGCTCTTGTGATCTTAAGTCGTAGGTCTAACAAATTCACAGAAATTGAAAGCATAATATCTATACACTTATGCTGCTTTAGAACTTAGTTATGTTATCTTTCTTTTGTGAATAATACAGTAAGACAAAAAAATAGTTCAAAAAAGTAGACGTCTAAAGCGGTTCAGTCAGGAAATTCAAATATTTTTTTATCAAATAGGCATAGCTTGGCAAAGAGCATGAGATCTTAGAAACAGAGGTAAGTTGGATATGAGATAAGTTGGAACATCGGATTGTTAAGGCTAATAGAGCTTTTATTCTAAATGATATTCGATTACATAATATATTGCCTGTAACAGTTCTGTCCTATCCTGATAATATCTTCACACGGCACATAAGAAATACTCTTTGTAAAAGGGCTTATTATAGAGTTGATTAATATCCGAATGACAAAGAGCTCCCTGCGGAGGTTTTCCCAAGGGACTACAGTACGGGGTTCTTCACGAAAGGCGTGAAGAGGTTCTTACAGCGTCGGCAACGCAAGAGTGACCCCTTTAGGCCGATTATACTAAAAACTGCAACTGCACTGCAGCGCGGCGTGTGTCAAAATGCGTACATTTTGACGTTTCGGTATTCTGATAAGCGATCTGACAGCAGCGACGTTGCAGGAATGCTGCAGTAAATGACTCGCTTTTCTGTTAAAAAACCTGCACTGCACCTTCACGTTTCCTGCAAGTTTTGGCATTTGTATACCGGTGACTGATGTTTTGAAGGAGGTTACTTGCAGTTTTGTTAACGTTACTCTTGAGCAACTTATGCGAAGTGAAATTAATATTCCGAAGCGGTGATTTATATTTGTTTTGTTTCGGGAGATATTTGTGGATATATATGATTAAGTAAAGCTTCTTTTCGGTTAGAAATACCTCTACGCCGGCAACCAAGAGCATTGGGGTGTGAAACTATAGGAGTCAACATTAAATAAAAATCCAGTTTATTAGATTGAAATATGGTAATATTTCAGGTGTTAAGTCGTTCACTTGCGGGATACGCACAGTTATTGCAGTGCAGCATACGCGCAGCTCCAGAGTAGTTGCAGTGCAGGAAATTTAAATAGAATACTATATACTATGCACTGCACTATTCCTGCACGACTCAAGAGACAGGCGTAAACGTACAGTTGCAGTTATTGCTTGAAGCAGTTGCAAATGCCCATAGTCTGCGATAACTGCATACATCAGGCAGGCCGTGCGCAAAAAAAAGATGTCTGGAATTTCAGATACTTACATATATTTCTTTTTTATAAAACACTTATCAAGAAACACCAGTACTAATAAACTGAAATGTATTTATTGTAATATCACTTGCAAAAGACTTATATTGAGAAGTTACATTAGCACTTCTTCGCCAATAGTCATTTTCGAAATGTTGATAAATAAAAAAAACGTAGGCATAAAAAAGTAAAAAAATCTTCATTTCTAGAAGTGCCAAAAGTACTAATTTGCCGGGATAGATCGCTTGATTGTATTGTTAGCAATATGACTGATGAATGATCACCGTAGTCTATAACTTGTTCGTGTATGTTCCAAGACCTCATCACCACATACCTCCTTATGCGAAGACACGTGAAATGTATTTGACAGTGGCGTCGACCACAAGCCACAAGCAATCGGTCGCCGGGCGTGTGCGCTGCGACCAATTTAATTACCGCACTATATAATTCAGGACAGGGTTGTCACATAACATGATACACGGTGTATCGATTTCGTTACCTGACTGTATATCATTTTAAATGGACCATTTGACATCGTGGCGTTTATATGCCGAAAGCTGTCAGTATTTGTGTTTTTTTATACAACGGCGAGAGGCATACAAGTATTGGGCTCAACTGATGTAAAACGGTTACTGTACTGTGAACGCTTGCAATATATTAAGTATCACTCGCACGATGCCACCCCTGTTGCTAGCACAGCTGAGGTTCATCTCGTCTTTGGTTAAACCGTCCTGAACCGCAATTCGTAAAACATTTTCTGGAGTCGTGCTTCTGAAATGTAGAAAACCATCTGGAAGCTTTTCTTCCGCGCCGCTAACTCCGTGTGTTAGAGAAAAAAAGAGAACCTTCCAGAGCTCCTCTTCAGGTCTCAGGTAACCTGACTCAATCGCAGTTAGAGAACCTATACGGAGTTTTTATTTAACTACGATCTATTGTGAGGTGGAGTTACTTCCCCATTAACGGACCCACCAGGATGCCGATGACGTCTGCTTGTACTCTAACAATAGGAAGCCACTTATACCTAATTTGATCTAAATTCATTTGTATGCTTCTAATTAATTAATGCGAACTAGTACCGGCCGGCACCCACCCACAACCACCTTTGTTACCCTGGCTGCTCTGGTCATCCCTGCGACACGTATTTTGCCTCTCCACGAGTCATCCTCAGATGTTAGTCGTTAGAATAACATGCTACGAACGTAGTTCGCCCGAATTGATCGAGAGCGCAAGCACACAAAGTAGTTTAGATCAAATTGACTGTAAATTTAACTAAAATATTTGTACGAAATAACGCCTGTATCTATTAGCCACTTACACCTTTAAGATTTAAGAAATAACCATTAAACATATAAATTTTTAATTGCATTTATTGCAGTACTTTACAGAACAAACATGTGCACTTGTGCATTCTACCAAAACCCGCCATTTTGGAAGAATTATAAGTTTGTAAATATTTTATAAAAGTAATAATAAATAAGTCTTATAATATTCAAGTCTACAACAATTTTTTTAACGTTTTGAAATATTCCGTTATGTTTTTTTATGATAATAACAAAAAGCATTAAAGTAAGGTGAAAGCCGTAGAAATGAGAACGCTGAGGAGTATGTGTGGAGTGAGAATGATTGATGGAGTAAGAAATAGCACGACACGAGAACTGTGTGGAGTGAAAGATGACAGTGACAAAAAATTAATAGGGTATGCTGAAATAGTATGGTTTAAAAAAGTGACGAACGAGTTATGAAATCGAGTGAATGGAGCGAGCTTGAGTGAATGGAGATATCGCCAGAGGCCGCCCTATACACGCATCTAAAACCGAAGAGCATGTATAAAGTCAATTATAAAAAGAGGTGTGGAAGCGAGAGATCTATATTTGGATCTACAAATTAACGAAATTTGTACACATTGAATATTATGGGATTCTAGCACACCTTAAACACATTTGTCTCCGCCGGACATGGTTTTGGACTTAGAATGGTTCGTTAATAGCTGCAATGTGTATCATACAATCTATTAAACTATAACATTCTCGAAACTTAATATAATGACGGGTAGCAATAACCCGTCGTTTAACTCGCATTGGTCCCAACCGAGCTATTCACAGCTAATGGACGGCCCGGCCCGCACTATTCTAAACATATCTAGTGCACAATACAAATATCGTGCTTCGCCCTCCCGTGTAATAATTGGTC
Source organism: Pyralis farinalis (assembly GCA_947507595.1). Classification (NCBI taxonomy): domain Eukaryota; kingdom Metazoa; phylum Arthropoda; class Insecta; order Lepidoptera; family Pyralidae; genus Pyralis; species Pyralis farinalis. The sequence goes on from OX382264.1 coordinate 2,408,985, forward strand.
TAAAATTTCCATCAAGTTTCAGCAAAGGCTCGCAAGTAAATGTGCGTTAATTTTGCGATTCGATGTTATAAGTTAAAGCGTTCTTACAGTCACCATCTTTTTCTTCCTAAGATTGTCGGGATCCATTATCTAAACCTAAGAATTTGGCGAAGATATTGATTTGACATGGAACGGTTCTATAATCCAGAGGGAAGAATTTTTCTTAGGTTAGCTCACAGGTCGAAATATAATATCTATATCTATATATAGATTTTCCTCACGATGTTTTCCTTCACCGCCTAGAACCGAGAACTAAAAATATGTAAATAAATCCGAAAGTACTTGGTGGTAGATGCCCACACCAGCATTGGAACCAGAGACCAATTAGTGAATAGACTGGTTCTTTATCCGCTCGGCTATCACTGTTCTTGCAGCCACTCCTTGACCTCCTCTCATCTATCATTATACCAGTTCGATCATACAATGTTATTGAATTGCCATCAGGTACTGATGAAATCCCATAATTTGCTCTCACTCTCATGTCTCTAAATTTTTTAAGAACACGAAAAGTTCAGACCCTCATGTGGCACATATGTTGATACAAATTAACCCAACAAAAGTATGTTAAAATGTAAATATAGTACAGCGGAAGGATGAGATAAGTATACAGTAGACCTAAAAATGGTCTTACAACTTTTTTAACTGAAGTATGTACTGTGACCTACTGCACAGAGTCCAGGTTTCTTTAAAAGAGGTAGAACTCATTAAAGTTTCCCGTTTACAATACCTCCACATCACAGAAAACTGTAACCAAATAACCTAGAGGACTGTTGCAATCCTGCGGATTAGCGAGGTTACTTAGAATACTTCCTGTATAGTTAATGCTTTATGCTAATGCTACTTTACAACAGATGGTCGTAAGCTTGTATCCATGGAGGAAATAACTTACTGGGAAACATATTACGTAGTAACTCAATTCCCCGTTACGGGTCGGGGGTAAATCAGAACGTGCAGGTCTTATTGGTTAGACAACGGATGAACATCGCGGCACTTATCGGCTTATTGGTTTAAATATTGTCCCATTGGTCAGTATGCTCAAGTCGCTGAGATATTTAGACTGTAAAAGACAACGTTTTCGTGCATTTTCATGCGTATTCAAGTGGTTTTTCAGTTTGTGCTTGTATGCTTACCGACGTTGTGTAGCAAAATGAGGTAAACAAAATAAATAGCAATACCCTAGGATGTTTTTATAGTTATAGATACGTCGTACACTATATTTAATAATCATGCCAGCAAGCATAAAATATAACATTGCTGCCACTAATGCCACTGAGATCAATGATTGACTAAGATATAATCTTTCTACAATAATTCCGAGCGTGCCTATTCTTAAGACGAACTCTGCGTCTTCTTCTTGCATCGCGATTGCAAATATAGTCTAGATAGAAGTGTTAACTAAAAATATGGTCTCAAAAATCGTACAAATGGAAGCTTAAAATTTCCGCTTTAGACGACTATCTCAAAAACTAAACACACGATACCATTCAACTTATGTGTACAATATGCACATGTCAAATTCGAAGTGTGTCATTGCCGCGACAGACTGCAGCATAGCGAATTATTGTCCTAGTATTAATACGTAGTAAAACATTATGGTATATTTGTAATAATTACCAAAAAGTTCATCAACTCCTATCTTTGTCATACCATTAAAAAGTGGAACGCCTTGCCTGCACATGTGTTTCCTCCTTCCTACAATATGGGATCCTTCAAATGAAGCGTGGAGAAGCATCTTGCGGGTCAACATGGCACCTCAACTGACAGGATACGGTGTAGTATTTTGTCAGTTGCAGTTGCAATTCGGGCTCCTCTTTCGCTTACCATCAGGCAAAGAGGAGCCACAATGCTGAACAAATATAAAAAAAAAAATTAAGACAGTGTTCAGCAAATAAGTCGATACAAGACGTCTTCAGCATATTACTAACCTCCAATTTAATTGCATATCGATGGGATCACTTTGACATATTCACATCTACATAAATATATAGTTTCATGGGTATGGTCCCAATACAAATAAACATTTATTTTATTTCAGAGGGAAGTTCTAACGATGTACCATATACGCCAGGTCATTAGAACGTAACTTGTGTAGTTTCATTAAATTCGACAACACAACTTATTGTGAGAAAATCATGTTACATTTATTTTTGTAATTAATCTTATCTATTATGATTATAAGATGAACTTTCACTCAAAAATCTCTCTGAATATAGTTACATTACATACACGAAAGTTAAATTTATTTCACTTGTGCGACAAATTTTATGTCTACAAACAGCCATTGTTTACGAGAGATGTGATTCGATTGAGTAAAAACTGATAAGTCATTTTAATCGAAAGTGAATGACAATTTATCATGATTATAAAACAAAATAAGTATTATTTTTTGTACATACAGGTGGTGATCGAGTCTGTGATCGCATGAATTATATTAAGTGTCTCTCGCGCGAAGCTATTTCTACTGCTAACACAACAACTCCTTATGAGCTTACTGGTGACCTCACTGACACGAAGGAACAAAACAACCCACTAGGAAGTTGTTATTTGCTTGCGGTTTTTTGTGAGGTGGAGGTACTTCCCAAGACGGGATACTTTGACACACCCTACCTCTATTAATAACATCCAGACCAAGACAAACGGACATGTTCATGCATAAAAATGTTTGTCCTGTATGGGAATCGAACCGATCAGCGTTGATGTCAATGTCGCCTCTTTCACGACTGAGCCGCCGAGCTCGTCAATTTATTAATAAATTGATTTACTCTACTGAAACGGAACCCAAAAAAACAACAGGAAAATCGTAATGAGTTGATGGCACGGCGTTCCCCCCAGCCGTTTCCCACGATCACTTGTACAAAGTGTCCCCGCCACTTTATTGGTATATTACATTACGGGGAACCGCTGAAATATTGTTCTGCGGATTCAATAACCGTCCCGTTCCATCGCCGTCGACTAGTTCGGAACTCGTTACTGTGACGGCCCGCGACAGAAAGTCTTGGAATTAATCTCTACCGCTTATACAGACTCTAATGGAATGAAGTCGGCAAATTCTGCAGGAGTTAATATACGAGGAATTTGTAAAGTATGTGAAGAAGAATCAATTTCATCTTGAAGGTCGACCATTTGGAATCTCGCCATAAAGAAAAATGCACCATACTAATAAAGTTTCTCGTGTTTTTAAAAACCAGTTGTGAATGTACAAGTGCGGCTTATAGAGAACCGCAGCTAAATGACAATTCCCTAGAGGAATGTTGTGCTCCTGCATTTGAGTAAGGTCACCAGTAAGCTCCTCAGGAGTTGCTGTGTTAGCAGCAGAGGTGGCAACGCGCTAGTGTTACTTAGCGTTCGCAGGCTACGGTAACCACTTTACATCAGGGGGCGGTATGCTTTTATACCGACATTGTATAAACATAAAATACTATGTCGTCCAGGAATTAATCTGGTATACTCGTCCACTTGATGTGAATTGGTTGCCGTAGCCTATTAACGCTTGCAATACAGGAAGTATTCTTCGCGCTGCGACTAGGTACAATACTTTATAAACAGTTGAACTCCTGCGAATTTAGAATGCTGAGGAATTGGCATCTTCGTAAATGTTTGATCACCAGGCACAAGGCCGCGGGCTGCCACGGGCCTGCCCATGAATAATATAGCAGGCGAGATCCCCCAGGAGTAGCGGCAGGGTCGATCCGCGCCCAAAACTGTGATTGTGGCACGCCGGATAAAGGTATGGGGATGTGACGCAATGCGCTTTGGAAGGTATGTATTATGGTTTGGCAAATAATAAAATGAGATTCAGACTTACGCATAAAGGGTCCCTTGCCACAGTACAATATTTAAAACAACCTATTTTTTATAATAGTTAAATAAAAAAATCGGCCAAGTGCGAGTCGGACTCGCACACCAGGTTCCGTACCATTATCTATAAAAACGGCAAAAAATCACGTTTGTTGTATGGGAGCCCCCCTTAAATATTTGTTTTATTTTAATTTAATTACTTATTCTTAAAGTGAATATATAACTAAATATTCTGTGAATATTTCAAGCGACTACCTGTTGCCGTTATCACTTATCGAGCAAAAATGAGCAAAAAAACCACGTTTGTTGTATGGGAGCCCCCTTAAATATTTATTTTATTCTATTTTTTAGTATTTGTTGTTATAGCGGCAACAGAAATACATCATCTGTGAAAATTTCAACTGTCTAACTATCACGGTTCATGAGATACAGCCTGGTGACAGACGGACGGACGGACGGACGGACAGCGGATCCTCAGTAATAGGGTTCCGTTTTACCCTTTGGGTACGGAACCCTAAAAACAATAGACGTAGGAGTAGGTGAAGGATGTAGAAGCCAAGACCAAGCCCATAGGAAAGCACAAGACTTACCTACAATGATCAAAACCAAATTGGTCGTGTTTTATCTTACGAGGATGTCGGGAGCCTTGGAAACCGGCGAGCGTGCTTGAGAAGAGAAATGAATGTTAAAGAAACTAGTGAGATGTGTAAGGATCGAATCATATGGTGCTCAGTTTTCTCTGCCTACTCCGCAAGGGATTTGGCTTGAAGTTATAGATACATAGATAAAAGACGAGCTATAACAAGATAAAATTGTGCAAATTATTAATATAGTCTTTTCGTCCAAAATACCGCAGTGTGTGAAGACTGAAGTATTCAAGTATGAGTTGCCAGTGATGACATATGGAACTGAGACGTGGCCTTTCACTACGGACCGTATCGTCAAGCTCAAGGTTAGCGTGTTATGAAAAGGGCTATGCTCGGGGTTTCTCTACGGAATAGAATCCGAAATTTACTATGACTGACCGGAGTCATTCCGTGACCATGGCGTCTGCAACGGGATGACTCAGGTCAGTTATACCGTGACCATCAAAATGACGTCAAAATATCAAGTGTGATCTACCACGGTCCAATAGATACAGACCTGTGAAAGTTGGACGTACAGGTAAGTCTTAGTTACGAGGTTTTATTGGCACATTTTCAGTACGAAACTTACTCGCGTACTGAAAGTTCTGTATGTGCCTTAAGCACATAACTAAAATTGTTGTTAATTTTGATGTATGTATGTATATCTTCCCGCCAGGTCTCTTACGGGGTAGGCAGAGGGAACCGAGCGCTATAAGACGCGGTCCTTACGTACTTCACTCGCTCACCACACAACCGCAGAAAACCTTCTGGTCCAAAGCCAGATGCTTTTCCACGATGTTGCGGAGTGAAAAAACTTAATCCGTACATCCTCTGCCGCTTCGAAATCCACCCTGTGCTTCCCCAAGCATTCCATCGGATTTTTCCTCCTTTCAATGATTTTTCCATACACTTTAGTTGCTAAGCTGATCAAACTGATGACCCTATAGTTATCACAGTGATAGTTATCACAATGACGAGCTCAGTGGCGCAGTGGTGAAACGCGTTGTTACACTACTTTCACACCAACGCTCGTGGGTTCGATTCCCACACAGTACAAACATTTGTGTGCATGAACATGTCTGTTTGTCTTGGTCTGGGTATTTTCTATGTATGATAAGTATGTATTTACAAAAAAAATGTATTTACGTATGTTTATCAGTTGTCTAGTACCCATAACACAAGCTTCGCTTACTTTGGGGCTAGATGGCGCTGTGTAATTTGTCCGACAATATTTATTTATTTATTAGTTCATACGTAATTTTGATGATTTGTAAAATATAGTACAGCTAAGACACTTTAACATTTGTACCATTCTTATGCCCTGCGTAATAAGCTTCATAATCGAATTTCAATAGTTAAGCGTGGTCTGCTCTTAGCTGTACTAGTTATATACATAATTTTGTTTTTCCCGTAATACGTATACATAGATGGAGCAATGATAGCTCAGTGGATAAGCAACCGGCCAATTGAGCAACAGGTCGCCGGTTCGAATCCTGGCATGTACTAAATTCGTGTTTTCAAATTTATGCACATATTTGTAATTGTCACTTGCCCGGCGGTGATGGAAAGCATCGTGAGCAAACCTGTCCGTCCAATTATATTTCGATAGACGTGCGTCCTAACCTAAGAAAGGTCTGGTTTTCCTCTCGGGTGTAAAGGTCTGACGACAGTCGCACCATGTCAAAATCCGTATCTTCGCCAAATCTTTAGACTTAGGTAGCGGACCCCACCGATCCCAATGGATTATGAAATGGGTTAACGCTCGGAAGAAGAAGATGTACTACAATTGGAACTAGTATAACGGACCGATACATTAACCAACAGTCCTTGGTTCGAATCCTTTTGTAAGTACGTATCACTAAATTTGTGTCACGAGATTTATGTTCATATTCATAATTATCACAGGGTCGACAACGCAATAGTGACACCCCTGGTGTTGTAAACGTCCATAGGCTACGGTAACTGCTTATCATCTTGTTTGCCACCTTAGTGGTATAAAAAAAAGGTACTCGACGGTGAAGGAAAACATCGTGAGTAAATCCGCACGTCCATGAAATTATATCTTGAAAGACGAGTGACTTAACCTAAGAAATGTCTGGTATTCCTTCCGAGTTGTGGAGGTCTAACGATAATCGCACCATATATAAATTAGTATCTTCCCTTAATCCTTAGTCTCAGGTAGCGGATCCCGCCAATCCTATTGATTAGGAAACAGGATAACGCTAAAGAAGAAAAACTATTAAGGAACCCTAGACGGTTGTTATGGTGCAGCGAGCGAGTGAGGTTACCAGAACCATGAAGTTGCTGAGTGGGAACGCGCGAGTGATATTTCATAGGCTATCACTGCTTTCTCCAGGGAGTCGTGACTGATTTATTTTTAAATTAGGAGCAATTAAGAACCTAATTCAGTAATATTTATACAATAACTTTCCACAGAAAACAAAAATGGGGGGAAAATAAACTCTAAACTATGAATATAACGAAAATAATACGCCTCCAAGTGGAAATGTAATATCAAGTCTAAATACATGAGAAATAACATGTCGTAAATAAGAAATAATTTCAACGTCAGAGATCACCATAATGGCTGAAAGTTTGCGAGTGCCGAGCAATGTTGTTGTTGTGAGCTATTACAAACTTTATGCGCGAATGAATAAGATATTACTTACTGTAGCAACAAGCCCAATGTTGTATAAACATTACTTAGAAAACACTCACTTCTACGTCTGAATTGCGCGTAACAAGGACAGCGATACACTCTCGTCCAAACTAACTCACTAGTGTAGAACAAATCTTATGTAGAATTAGACATGTCTATGTTAATCCAACTAATAAATATCATTTTTATTTTTCTTTTTTTTTGCGGTTTTCTGTGGGGTAGAGGAACTTCCCCAGACCGGCTGCTTTGGTCCACCCTGAGCCTGTTAAAAACCCTGGATTAAGCTCGGCAACACATAAATCACCCCTGTGTTGCCAATATCCATAAGCTTCGGTCATCCTTACCATCAGGTACGCCGTACGCTTGGTTAGCACCTTAGTCATATAAAAAAACTAAACTTCATAACCTACCTACTGCCAAGGATAAATTCATTAAATCTCAGTACGAGAGCGAGTGCAATGAATATAGTGTATTAATGCAAGTTGCACTTCAGGTTATTTGCCACCCTCAGCGATCCTGGGATTCCTGGATATGAAATGTTTCAACTGCGAACGTCTTAATTAGTTCTCTGCAGGTGTTTGCTCGTGTTGACGCTGCATTTCTGGCGACCTGGCATGTTCTATTTGTTTCTGTTAAGAATTCGAATAAGTTGGATATTCTATGTTCGGTTTTATTAAATAGATAGTTTAGTGGATGAAGAACTGATCTATTGGCCCTGGTCTCCGGTTTGAACCCTGGTCTGTGTATACATCAATAAATTCATGTTTTCTGATATATGCAATGAGTTGTGTTCCTAGAAGTTGTTCATTATGAAATAATGATGATGATTGAACGAGATCAACAAATTAGACTCATTTTGTAAAAAGAGTGATACTCATAACATAAATACTAGATATAAGCATAATCTTGTGTTACATGCAAGCCGTCTCCACAAAATAAGTAATTCTTTTATGGGGCAATGTATACGGTTCTATAACAAACTTCCCAGCAATATAAGAGAATTGTCAATAAACAAATTTTAAACTACCATTAAAGCCAAATTGTGTAGCAGGGCATATTATAAAGTATCTGACTATATTAATGATAAAAATGCCTGGGATTGAGTCGATCCAATTATAATGTAATTAATAAATTATGTAAATTTGTTTGGATACCAAAAGAGGGATGCCTGAGTTTTTTGGTAGTATTTTTTATCAGTGACTAGGTGTCATGAACTGCACGGTAGGGAAAAAAATTGTGACGATTCCTAACAAATGTAGCCATTTTTACGGAATAAAAAGATTTTGACTTTGAATAAGATCCTGAAGAGTTGGTCTGTTAGCAGCGGAGATGACAATGCGTGAACGACTCTCCTGCATACCTAGCAAGAGATAATAGGATATGGTGACCTCATCACATCAGATAGGCCGTAAATTGTTGTTAGACTCCAGACGTTTGTTTTTGTATAAAAAATCTTGTTCTTGTAGAAAGCTTAAGTAGCTTTTCAGTTCCACTAATTAAATGTATAGGTTGTTTTCTGACAACTATGTAAATTTTATTAGTAGCCTATATAATTATATTAGTATCGGTAAGTTATACAGTACTAGTATAATTCGAGTTTAGAAATAGATTTATTATCTTTAATATATTTTCAGATCTTTGCTAGAAAAAGTCTGTATAACTTTGCCGAAAATTGAGACTTTTGGACTTTGAAATGGATGGAGGATAAAATACGTCTAAGATAAGCGTTCCCGTCTAACTAAAATAGGAATAAGGCTAAGACGCGGGAGATTAAGTTGGCTAACTAAAATTCGAGTGAAACCAATTTGTGGAGTCGAAAAACTGAAACACAAGTGAATCTGAGTCGGGTAAGACTAAGTCGCCTAAATAAAACGCGAATGAATCTGAGTCGCGAAATAGTAAGTCGGCTAACTAAAACGCGATTGAGGATAAGTCGCTACGAACTAAATCTGCTAACTAAAATGTGCGTCAGGCTAAGCCGCGTGAGACTAAGTCGGCTAACTAAAACGCGAATAAAGCTAAGTCGCAATAGATTAAGTCGACTAATTAAAATACGTGTGAAGCGAGTCCCGGGATATAAAGATGGCTAACTAAAACATAAATAAATCTATGACTAAGTCGCGAGATATTTAGTCTAACTAAAATGCAGCGCCACCTCTGTAAATTTGAATATAACATTTACCACTTATCAACTAATAGTTGCACAATATAAGCTAAACAATAAATTACTTACATCGGAATTTATGGCTGATATATCTTTTCCATTTATGTTGGTGGCTGATTTCTTCAGCATATAGAGATCTACCGGCTGAACTGAAGAAGATTATCATTAAACTAAACAAAAGACTGAGTATCAGAATCAATAAATACTATTAGCGCCTTCAACTGAGGTAGGGCGCATCAAAGCAGCCCGTCTGGAGAAGTACCTCCACCTCATAGAAAACCGCGGCCAAATAATAACTCTCTAGAGGGTTGTTGTGTTCCTGCGTGTGAGTGAGGTTACCAGTATGCTCCCAAGGAGTTGCTGTGTAAGCAGCAGGGGAGGCATCGCGCGAGTGATAATTAATATATCGCTAGCGTTAATAGGCTAAGGTAACCACTTTACATCAGGTGGGCCGTATGCTTGTATGCCTCTCGACGTAGTACAAAAAAAAAGACGGAAATGGCACAAGTCGACAGTAAAATTTACCGTACATTCGACGGACCCGGTCTATACTCGTATGAGAGCGTTAAATATTCACATGTAAATGACAGCGTGAACACGATGTTATTTCCAGATATAATACACGAATTGTATGTTAAAATATTATGACATAGTGCTGCTTCCCACACTGTCTTCACTGGGACATTATCGTCCTTGGCTTAGCTTAGAGAATGTAGAATAGGAGTACCTAATATACGCTATACCGTGCGTAGAGCGTCTTTAATAAAATTTTATCTATAAAATTAAATAAAAGTAAAAGGTAAAGTGTCTATTTGTAATGTTAAAATAACAGGTACGTATATATAACAGGAAAATTAGGATTTCAAGGATTTTACCAAATCCCTAGAGATATCACGAAATCAAGGCACATGTTAAATAATCTTTTTCTTTACGTCTTCTTACTAAAAATTTCTAGTGATATGACAAAATATTATCATACTTTTAGTGATACGTCGTTTCACTAGACAGAATGTCGTGAAATGGGGATCCCTTTATCAGCATTAACAGCCTTTGTAGTTCTAACAGCACGCGGTCGCTCCGATCTTTTATGGTCTTCAACAGAGGAAGTGTTGGTATATCTGTCGATAGTACGATATACGAACATACGGCTGATACCAAGCTTTTGAAGTGTTGAAATTAAACTATTTATAACGGAAGTATCGCGTGTTTTATTTATTTTGTTGAAACCTGACGTTTCCTGTCTTTCCTGCGACCACGGACGCTGCAAAGCGTTCGAAACGTCAGGTTTCAACAAAATAAATAAAACACGCGATACTTCCGTTAAAAATAGTTTAATTTCAATGTGTAACAATCGCGAAAACCTAAGACAATACTTTTGAAGTGTCTTGAATATGACCGACGACTCCATACCCACTTTGTGCAAGGCAATCACTGTAATTTTGTTTTGTTTAACACCTCATTCCGTATTGTAATTTGATAATAAACACGAAAAAAATATGTAAAACGGCTGGAAATCGAAATAAGATTTTAACATAATAAACGCGTTCCAAATTCAAAATAGTTGAAGAGTTAAAAAAAAATCTATGTATCAGTATTTATGACCAGACTAGTTACATATATGCTAATACATACATGTATATGTATATATATGTATACAAATATAGGTGGAACCCTATATTCACTTTATCCGAATTTAATGAAGATGGTTTCACTTTTTTATTTCTTGATTTTATATTTTTTTTTGTTCCATAGTTTTTATAGTTCTCTATGCGAACAAGCATCTGCTTTAATGAAGTCAGTATCACGTTTTTACGTACATATGTACCTGTAGACAAGTAATATCCTCTCAAAATTTCAAGTAACTAACTTTAGGTAGAGTGAGCTCAGTGCTCGACAGTAACCAACTACACGACTTGTTAACGAAGCGCAGTAATCTGGTCAGCGCCGTGACACATAATCCAATTGTCCACGGTTCGATACCGGAGTCACCCCGGTGATGTAAACGGGTAAACATTAGCAGTGATATTGGATTATTTATTATTAACCCTGCGCTTTACACAAGGCGGGTACTGACAGACAACGGTATAGAAATGAACGAGTGAAATAGTATTTGATTTTCTCGTTGGTATCCTCCGCTTGGAACCTGGCGTGTGTTGTATATGGAAAGAAAAAGTTTTAGTGTAAAATAATTAATTTTTTGACTGTATTTTTGTCTGAACCTGTTATAGATACGAACAAAATGTTTTTATTTTTTTTAAGTAACAACAAAAATCTTTAACAGATCGAGAAATATCAGAATAACGCAAAAATCTAAAACGATACCCTTGTTGTTTATATCCTTATAAAATCAATACTTGATTATCATAAAAAAAATGGTATTAAGAGGATATTTTAATAATTATTTTATTATAATTTACAATACAATACACTTTATTGCACCAAAGAAAAATACATGATAAAATAACAATAACGAAGTATCAGTACAACGACGGTCTTATCGAGATGCGATCTCTTCCATACAGAGATTTCTTCGGGTAGAGAAGTAATGGCGCAGAAGTGGTGCACAGCATAAATTAAAGGATGTAAAGTAATTATATAAACAAATACACAAACATACATAACTACATATGTTATATATAACTAAGTATACATATACACACAATTTATCAAATTGATGAATACATTGAATAAAATATACATACACTAAATGAGACTAAGAGAAAGACAAGAAGATAATGCTAATTACGCAATGTTAAGGGAAAGATAATGAAGTTTGACAAGATGTTTGAAGGATTGAAGTGAATGAGCATTCCGGATATCGAAAGGCAGAACATTCCACAGGCGCACTGCTTCGACCGAGAAAGAATAGGTGTAGAAATCAGTAGAGTGGTATGGTGTTTTAAGACGGAGTAACAGTGTGTTACGCAGGGCACGATCATGCGAATCTCTGTGAAAGATAAAACGCTCCTTTAAATAGGTCGGGATGGTAGGATCAAAGAGGATAGAGTAAAGAAGCGAAAGGCTGTGCCAGGTGTGACGAAGTCTTTTAGGGAGCCACTTGAGCTGAAAACGAAATTCAGAAACATGGTCATATTTACGAAGTCTACTTCGTAAATATGACCATGTTTCCGTCATTTTGCAAAACTTTTGCATACGGTTCATATTTAGAAATAATAAAAAATAGTTATTTACAATTATTCCCAGATTCTTTACTTTATTGCTGAACTTTATTGGTGTGCCGTCAAATATAACGTAAGGTTAATATACCTTACATTATATTTGACGGCACACCAATAAAGTTCAGTCAACTTTAGATATGCGGCGAGTACTACCTTTAATAATGGTTTGCAATTTTAAAGGGTTGACAAAAAGACTGTGAGACATACTCCAGACAGATATACGAGAGAGATCTTCATTAATAGAGGAAAAAGCATTTGGAAGTTCAAATAAGGGAGCCTGCGTGTAAATCTGAAGATCGTCTGCATAAAGATGGTAGGAGGAGCGAAGTTCGGATGTGATGGAATTAATAAATAAAACAAATAAAGGAGGTGATAACACGCCACCCTGAGGCACCCCAGCAGTTGAAGAGCACCAAGAAGAGAACGTATCCTCAATACGTACTCGCTATTGATGACCATACAGTTACCTGTATGGTTCTTACGAAAGAAACCACTTAATTGCAGAAGGCGATATATTGATCGAATGTAAACGTACCAAAAGAATGTCATAATTGACGGTATTAAACGCGTTACTGAAGTACGTTAAAACCGTAAGCTAAGCATTATCCATATTAGATCGGATTTTCTCGGTAATTTTCAAGAGAGCAGTAGTCGTTCTATGACCCGGGCGGAAACCTGATTAGAAGGGATTGAGAACCTTGTGTTTCTCAAGGAATCAACTTAACTGGTGCTGAACCAAGCATTCGAGGACCTTAGACAAGAAAGAAAGAATAGAAATAGGACGGTAATTTGAGCAAGACGAAGGATTGGGTTTTTTGGGTAAGGGGACTACGTGAGCATATTTCCACGCAGAAGGAAAGAATCCGAATGTTATGGAATTATTTAGGATCAATGTAATAACAGGAAGGATGATATCAAGAATCGGTAGGATCATAAGACGACTAACGCTGTCATCCCCCACGGCATTTGACGCTACTGTACGCACGTACTTCTCAACATCACTGTCCGTAAATTGAGTAAAGAAAAATGGTGAAAAATCTGGAGTTGGAAGTAATGAAAGATAATTAAATGTCGCTGTTTTAGTGCGTTGTTGTTAATTTATTAAACATTTTCACTAATATGAAATAATGGCGGGCTCTTAATATTTCCACTCTAGATAGAAGTGAATATAATCTATCTCTGAGTTCAGTAATGTTATCGGTATATTTTCTGTCTTTGTCTTGTGTTAATATTATGGATATTTTGGTGAAATAATTTTAGTCTTTATATGTAAATATGCACTTGTCATGTATATTTATACCACTAAGGTAACAATCAAGCATACGGCCTGCCTGATGGTAAACAGTCACCGTAGCCTATGGGCATTTGCAACACCAGGAATGTCACTCTTGTGTTGCCGACCCTCTAAAAACCTCTTCACGCTTTTCTTAAAGAATTTCATGCTGTAGTCCCTTTAAAAAATCTCAGCTGGGAGCTCATTGCTTGAGAGTTCTCGGAAGAAAACTTCTCTGGAACCGCACAGTACGAGACACCATTGCGGTTCCAGCGTGTGAGGGACTCTTCGCCGTCGGCTAACGGTACGTATAAAAAGTAGCTGTCGGCATCATTTTGAAAAATTTTTCAGAACAACCCAATGTACAATCGGTAGAACACACAAAGGGAGGCACAATCTCTCCTTAAACTTTAGTGTTTAATACCGTGTGTAATCTTAGGATTGTCGACAATTCTCACAGAATCGAATCGAATCACACGGTCCAAGCTGGTGTCCAGGTGCTCCCGCTCAAAGATGACTGCAGTACTCCAAGTGCGGTCTGACTTGAGACATATAACGTAAGTCTTTGCCCGTGAAGTACTGCTTTGCTCTTATTGAGCACACCAAGTTTTTTGGACGCCAGCTTGACCTTCTCCTCCAGGTGATTTCGATATTGCACTAAACTGAAGATCTCGTCGCCAAGCATCCTAATACTTTTAGTGACGGTTAGAGGTGTGTTCTAGAATTTAGGAACCACAGCAAATCGATATATAGATATATATAAAGTAGGCGTTACATAGGCTATTTTCTATGTAGGTTATAATTTTTTGGATCAAGAAGACTTAGTTTATATCTGTACTGTTTCCGCAAAGAATTGTTTATATTTCAGCTGGGAGTATGCGTAAATGTAATAAGGTAGACATTGTTGCTTCTGTTTTGTATCGCAGACACATTCTTTAAGTGCGCAAGTACATTTTACTGTTAAAATTACTATACATAGCGGTGACTAGCAGGCTAAATTTATTTAGTAACTAAATTTGTTCATTATTTAAGTTAATATTTATTGGACGTTTATTACAATTTTAGAAGGTCGAAACTGTTAAGTTTTAAAATGGTTTACGTTAACGTTAATGTTTCGCGTCTTATGGCGCTCGGTTCTCTCTGCCTACCCCGCAAGGGACTTGGCGTGAAGATATACATACATAATGTTTCGAAGCCAATAATTTATTACATGTATTGTTAATATAATCAGATTTAATTAATGCGGATAAATGACAGAAATCAGTAATTTGAGACTGTTGGTGGTGATAGGATGATTTATAAAATGAGAAATAGCGCGACACGAGAACAGTGTGGAATGAAATAATATATGGTGACGAAGATTGAAATGTTGGTATAGTGAGACACTTTAACATTTTTAATGAATGGATTAAAAAAGAGTTATAACAGACGTGTATCGAGCAAGTTAAAGAGATATCGACAGAGGTTGCCTTAGACCTACACACATCGACCAAATAGCCTATTTGCTGAAAGAGGGGCCAATTAAAACCACACGAAATCGACAAGCAAGCACGAAGAAGTTGTTTAGTGTAGCGGAACCGAAAGAGCTATGTTTGAATCGATGCACCTACGGTTCGTTAGTCTCTGCCTACCCCAATGAGAGACAGGCTTGATGGTTTGTATGTACCGTATATATACGGTAATGTTAAATCATTCTTAGTAATTTTAGGTAGGCATATATTATAAAAGTAATCCGTGTATCTCGGAAAAAAAGGTTTTGCTTTTAAATGTATGTATATATCTTTCCTGAAAAGCTCCCAAATACTATAAATTGAAAAGACGATACAGCCCAGAACATTCCATGAGGTATGGAATACGTTAGAATTTACAGATACTACTCCATTTTTGTTTACAATTTTAGCCGCAATTTGTACTATTTTGTTTTATATTGCGCTGATAGAATTTGAATCGGAGGTAAGTTGCTAGACTATGGAATTAATTACCATTAAGAATCGAGAAAGTCCTTATGTATTTGCTTTCAAGAGAAAACTAAAGAAGCACTATTTAAATACATTATCCGAAAAATAATAATAATAATATATATATAAATATACACATATTTATTTTTAATTCCATAGTCTAGCAACTTACCTCCGATTCAAATTCTAACTATAAAACATACAAATGTGTATGTTTAATAGTTCTATTCATTTGTTTTTTTATTATTATAATTAGTATTTTCCTTTTTGAGTTGTCCTTACATTTGTTGTATTATGTTTATTTTTTTTTTACTGTAAGTATCTGTTTTTATTTCGTTAGTTAGCACATATAATTGTTATAACCCTTGTACAATTTGTTTCCATATTGATTACGGTTGGCTGGAAGAAATCTCTTGAAGAGATAAGCTCACCTTTGTACACTGTATTTGACACACATTATTTTGTTTTATTTGCGTGCAATAAAGAATATACAAGTTGAATTCCAAACATCAGAACAAAGTAGATAAAATTATGATAGTCTTTTCGTACATAATACATAAAATGTTTCAGTAAATACCGTTTGTAAGTCTGTGAATTGTTTGACAATATATCTGCTCCAGTTCTGATAATGTCATTCTGTTCGCTGATTTACTCGCGGAGCAGTATCCGAGAGGAACGACGCGGAATTTAAATGAGCTGTTCAAATTACGCTAAACACCTAAATATTAATTTGTTTTGGTTATTAGACGCATATTTTTTATTTTAAGACAAAAGTATAATGAGCAATTATCTACATATCTTCATGCTTAAGTCCCTCAAGGGGTAAGCAGAGAGAACAGAGCGTAAAGTTTTTTTTTCATTTACTCCGTCAGGAGGCATACAAGCATACGGCCCACCTGATGTAAAGCGGGTACCACAGTCTATTAAGGCTTGCGATATATTAAGTATCACTCGCGCGATGCCTCCTCTGCTGCTTACACAGCAACTCCTTGGGAGCTTACTGGTGACCTCACTCCCACGCAGGAACACAACAGCCTTCTAGGGAGTTGTTATTTAGCTGCGGTTTTCTGTGAGGTGGAGGTGAAAAGAACTACAAATAATAAAGAATGAACGAGGCGTGTAAGGTCTGCATGTTGTAGCGCTCTGTGCTCCTGCCTACCTCGGAAGGAACCGGGCCTGAAGATAAAGCATAACTTAGTAGACTTGCCGTTGTTAATTTTAAATCACGGCTAAGAAATTTACTAGTAAACAAATATTTTTGTTATACAAATTTTAATTATATATTGCTGATGAATCCAAATTGCATGTTTTATTCAGGCGTCAGGATATTGCGAAACAATTATTCTTTTAAACCACTTCAATGTAATGTAATATTCGCTTTGCCTACCCCACAAGGGACCTGGTGTGAAGACATACCTCAATGTGTTTTTATTTCAAGCAAATAAATTTATTTATTTCTTTATAAGTAAATCAGAAAAATTTAAATGAAATAGAATTTTGTATGGACACGGTAAAATACTCGATGTGTATGTTTTTACAGTTATTTATAACACAATTTACCAGAAAAACTCTAAATTATATGCTATTAATGTTTAATTCTGTGACGATGAACAGCCATGTCCACTGAAGTTGTCCATGACTTAGACAGATTGCGCCAGTGCGGGTTTACAGCGATATATAAAAATGGTAAAATTATATACCATCAGAAACCTTCGTGATAGCTCCGTTGGCAACACTTAACCGGCAATCGTAAGTTCGTGGGTTCGCCGAGGTGAATTTCTCTATGGTAAAATATTTAGAAAACACCTGATAGTCACATAGTAAAGCTCGATCATATGAACATGAGAACGTTTATCTGTATGTATGTATATCTTCATGCCTGGCCTTACACACCTCGCTCTTTAATATCCATAGCTGTTTTAGTACACGCTCGTTCCCTAGGGCTCCTGACAGCACCTTCTGATAAAACACAATCAATTTGGTCATGGCAGGTTAGTCTTGGCCTACCTCGGCTACATCCTTCAACTTTCGCATTGTACATCTGTTTCGTCATTCTTTCGTCATGCATCTACTCCTGGCAGTAGTACAGGAACTAATAGGTAACAACTAATAGATAGCGGAAGCACAAAGATAAAAATGTCTGCAAAGAGTTTTATATTGTATTGTATTTATCTACAGAATCACATTTTTTGGTGCGACTATATTTTCTCTTCGATTTTGTCTCGATTTCACAGCATCTTCGTCTTTGCAGCATAAAATGGAGATCACCAGAGTTTAAACCAGCCGCGTTGACTAGCTGTTTCCCGTATAAACTGTGGCAGCGCCGCAAACACGCCATTACCGCTGAACTCGGCCGAATCCCCCGGCGCCTATTTCACGGGCCGCTGTAACCGGCCGGCGGAAACATTCGTAAGTATGGAGATACATTGCGATTATTACGAACTTTTGTATTTAATCTCATCGGTATACAGTATTAGGCAGAGATGGCAGAGAGAACTTGAGTAAAATAAATGCAGTCGATATGATGCGAGCTCTTTATCTTCGCTTGGAAATTCGTGGATGGGAAAAAAATAACACACTTAAATGAAACGAAATACGTACTGTGTACAGTTCACACGCTATAGAAGTGAAACCTTAAACAATGTGAACTTCAAGATAATGAGACCAGTGTAGAATTTCAGGAGTAAGGTTCGTTTATTTGTTTATGATGATATTGATCATACTTGAAAAATAATTTCATTGAAATAATGAAATATTTATGTAAACTATACAAGTGTACAGTATACCACGGCTATTGTGACGCCTTATCCCAAGCTTCGCGCAGGCGCGCAAACACTCTTGCTAATACACGTACAATGCTTGGGCCTTGTAATAAACACTATATAATGCCTTCTGACATAGAAGGCATTATATAGTGTTTATTACAGAGTTATTATCTCGCACGTCCTATAGATACATCTATCTCATTTTCGCACGTCAATTTCTATAGATGTATATCGTTGTCTTTTTTTACTGTCGCTTTTTCGTTTCACAGAGTTTCAAATCACAACCTTGCTAAAGAAGTTTTACTTCAAAAGTTATTCCGTCCGTAATCGTTAACAAGCTCATACAGTCCGCTTTGCGTGCACGTTATGAAGCTGTTACGAGCGAAAATTGTAAATTATGTTCCTTGATTGAGGTGGTGTGAGAGATTTTTTCCCAATCGTCCTACTCTGGCTTGAATTATTACATCATCAAATACACACCTTATATAAAACTCGTGTTATCTACATTGATATTTGGAAACGCTGTGTCTACGCTTCAGTAACTCCACATTTATAGGGAACGATGTGCGTAGCATTTATGTAGCAAATAGCCTACGGCTACGAAATGCTACGCCGCGTAGGCCTAAAATTCTATATGGGTGTAATACGTGCATTATACAATCAAGTCTCGTAGAGTGTTATTTTGACTTTTAAGCGTCCATGTGAGATACAATGTCTACTTCAAAATCAAGAGACACGGATCAGACAAACATCTGTAAGCAAGAATTTGTTTAATAACGTCGGGCAGATTTTTTTTTTGTTTAAACTTTAGAAATCCGGTGGTAACTGACGACGTTTCTAACAAATTGACATTGAAGTCACTATATACTACAATTATTTTATTAGTACGAGTATTACATGTTCGCCTTAAGGCATCTTCTAAAACAGACTCAAATAACGAATGGTCAACTGAAGGGTCTGTATGCGCATATTATATTATGACGATCAAGCTCTACGTAAGACTATTCTATATTACGTTCGATAGAAAGATTTTTGAAAGAACTTTCAAAAATCTCCCTCGGACCACTGTCAAGTAAGGACGTGAATTTGTGCTAGTGTTTGTTTGAATCATAAATTAGTGATCGAAAATAACGTAAAATAAACTTTTTGTGGAGGTGGTGGCTCGGAATCGATCTTGCGACTCTGTGCTCGTGGCGGTTGTTGGGTTGACCGCAACGCCAAGATAATAGTACGCGACCGCGCCGAATTCTTGCACCGTATTGCGGAGCACCCGCGCCTGAACCTGTTCCGTCTCTTCGTTATCACCTGTTTATTCGGCCCCGCCTACGAGTAGGGTGACCATCGTTTCATCGGAACTTACCGAGATAACTAGTAGTGGAACCTGCAGTGTTTACAGTTCCTCAGTATTTGCCGACCTTTTTCGTTTCTTCCATCACAATGAATCACCAACATATACTCGACAAAACAGCCTCTGAGCCGAACCTAAGTCTCCTTGACGATTCTTCCGCCGAACGTGCCCATATTACACCTAGGGCTAAGAGGAAAAGAACCGGAGAGGAATTGAATCATAGTGATTTGGCCGACTTCCGCCAGGAGGTCAAGGCGTTATTCCTGGAATGGTCAAACAGACAGGAAGTATAGATATAAGAAATAGTAAGCATATTTATAGTCAACAGTTACGATGAAAACAAACCTGAACAGGAACTCTTGAATGTATTTGAAATGAAATGAAATCAAAGTTCATATAAATGATTTCATACACAATCATCAATATAATACTTATTAATTTTAATCCTTAGGTAACTAAATAAAAAATTAAAATTCAATTACGATGAATAAGTACATAGCTGTAAGGTTTCTTTAATATTTGTTGTTTACTAACCGAATATGGATTAAGATCTGAAATAAAATATTTTTATTTTTTTATTTATTTTCTTCATTTATCCAAAAAGGCAAACCCAAGTCTGGGCTCGAACTCAGTTTTCTAAGTGAATTATGTTACAATTGGCTACTGCTCCACAACAACGCCATGAAAACGTTTAGTTAGACTGACGAAATTCTCCGTTTTGTAGAGATTTTTAAGCTAATTTCACACAGGTACTGTAGATAGCGTCTTTACAAGCAAGTGTTTTATTAGGAGTGTCTGTTGTACAAGTATATTGCTGTGCTGTGTGTAATCAACGTAAGCAATTGTACGGTGCTTCAGAGTTAATATGCTTTTCGTAATACGTGCTTGTTTCGTGCTTTTTAGCCCATTGCACTATTTTATGTTCACTATATGAATAGCCACAAAATTCAACATTTTAGCACTGGTTCTGAATCCACTATATTTTTAATTATTTTGATTTTTATTGAGTCGATTACTTAGATAACACTCACTACTGTCCTTTGGATAACACACATTAAGAATTCATATACTATGTACACAAATTTAAGTACGAGTATTTTTATTTTATTCTTAGTGTTAAATACTGACGACTACTACAGCGTTGTTTACTTGTCAGTCCCTCCATTTCTTTGATTAGAAAGTGATGTCTGGAGACTTGGGTACCGACGAGCGTTCATGAAAGGAGCTCCGAATGTTAAAGAAGGAAGTGAGCTGCCTACGACGTATGTATGTATAATATCACACCAGCTCCAGGCGTAAAAACGTTGCAAACATAAATATGGCACAGGAAATACATGATTCAGTATATCAATTAGCACCGTTTGGCTTCATAAATGTAATTATACAGAAATTCCGAAGCACTCCAGCGATAAAAAAAAAGGAATTTGCAGACTTCGATTTCGCGTAACCTTTTTGTAATATCGTTATTTGTCCAGAGTAGTTTCATGAGGCATTTCCATGCCTCAGGGCTTAACAGTAGATCTTATTATAGATTACTATCTGAAACTTTGTACATAATTACACAGCGGTTATTCCACTGACTACCTTCATCCATTATTGAAATCTCCTCAAAAGATTTTAATTAGTACAAGCCTGAATACCTTGCCTTAACAATGGGTAGGTTCCACACAGAAATAGTGACATTTGGTCCCCGAGGAAATCTAAGTCTTGGGACTCGCCGGAATTTAATCAAAAGAGAATAATATTCAAGTTGGACTTCTTAAGAACGGAAAGGGCTAATGCCACTGTGGGTTCCCAATTGTGGATTCCTTGTCATAACCACTTGGAAAAAAGGCAAATAGTATTATTTGATCAAGTTCTGGAATATATGTAAACATAGATACATATACGTATATACTTGGGTATGAGTAGAGCATATCAATATTCAAATCACTCACTTGTAGACAGATGCATGAGCAGTGACAGCCTAATGGATAGAGAACCGGTCCAGTGACCAACAGGTGGCCGGTTCGAATCCCGGTATGTACCCCTAAATTCGTGTTTTCGAATTTGTTTACATATATGTAATTATTACTCGCTTGGCGATGAAGGAAAACATCGTGAGGAAACCGGCACGTCCAAGAAATTATATTTCGAAAGACGTGTACGATATTACATAAGAATGATCTGGTTTTCCCTCTGGGTTGTTGAAGTCTGACGGCAATCGCTCCGTGTAAAAATCAGTATCTTTGCTAAATTCTTAGGCTTATGTAGCGGACCCC
This sequence comes from Pyralis farinalis, assembly GCA_947507595.1. Lineage (NCBI taxonomy): Eukaryota > Metazoa > Arthropoda > Insecta > Lepidoptera > Pyralidae > Pyralis > Pyralis farinalis. Next base: position 2,431,055 of record OX382264.1, read on the forward strand.
GCCAAACCCAATGGATTAGGAAACAGGGTACTGCTAGGAAGTAGAAGATTTGTAGAGCTCATGCCTGCCTCACGTGGCGTTACGTTGAAGTCGAAGTATGGATGAATTTAGTTGTCTAGAATTTCAGGTAGAAATTTGGTAAAATTTGTCACAACAGCCATTTTCTTTGACTTTAACTTATTAGTTCTTGGTAGAAAACTTCTCTGGAACCGCACAGTACGCGACCATTGCGATCCCAGTGTATGAGTATGAACTTACGTTTGTTACATTTTTACATATTAATCCTTCAACGACCACTCCAGGTGAATATTTATTTTATTTGAGACTTTAATAAAGCTTTTATAACCAAGGAGTCAAGAGTTCAAAACTGTGGTCAGGAATGAACTGGATGATTTTGTATTGTTGGACATTTTTTTGATTGGACATTTTTATGATATGACATTTATAGTGTATTGGACATTTTTACTGTTGGACATTAGTCGTGTGTAGTGTTTGATTATAAAAAGGTAATAGACAAGAAGAAGTCTTATTCGTCATGCGTCATATAGCAGTCTCTGTTCTTTAAACTTTAAAAAGTGACTAGATGTCTTTAGATTAGGTTATTTGCGGTATTTTGTCTGTTGGCCATTTTTTTATACAACGTCGGGAGGCATACAAGCATACAGCCAACCTGATGTACGGCAGTTACTGTAGGCTGTTAGCGCTTGTAATATATTAAGTATCACATGCGCGATGCCCCCTCTGCTGCTTACACAGCAACTCCTTAGAAGCTTACTGTGAGAAAGAGATTTGAAATAACTACGAGTATTTACAATCGCACAGCTCGCTGACGGTTCATCCTCATAAACTGGAGCCGCAATGGTCGCCCGCTGTGCGGTTCCAGAGAAGTTTTCGACCGAGAACTATTAAGTTGTGGAATAAACTCCCTGCCGAGGTTTTCTCAAGGGACTACAACATAGGGATCTTCAAAAAAGGCGTGAAGAGCTTGTTACACGGTCGACAACGCAAAAGTGACACCCCTGGAGTTGCAAATTTTCATAGGATACCACTACCTTAGTGGTATAAAAAGCTAAGGTGTGAAAAAAAAACATATTTTTTGAAACCGGAGAACATAGACCTCGCCTACCAGGAAGTTAGGAGAGGTCTATGTTTTCCGGTTCGTTCCCAAGACGTCTATCGGTTCAGCTTATTCTTAGAGCCAAGTCGATAGCTCTAGTTCAACTGTGAATGTACTCATTCCTGAATCTATCTCGTAGACATACTCCGATCATGGCTCTTCATTGCACTCTGTGCAAGCTCATTTCAAGAAATATTGAAATTTCTTATTTGGAATCTCAGGGTGAGTTCATAGATGGAAAGCAATGGTTTTTTTGCCGTTAGGTTAGACTAGAAACATCTATTGAAGATATATTTTACATATATTCTTAAAATATACTGAAATCAATCGAAATTCCGCAACTCGACCAAGGCGCCTATCATATTTTTAAGAAATTATTCAAACAACACTTCGTATACAGTATATTTCGAACAGCTTACTCGAGTCGGCGAATTTATACATCAGAAATTTCCCATGCAAATAACATGGGATTACGTCATGGATGGAAACCGCTGTTACGGATATGTACGTAACATACTCCGTTTTCACTATGTCGATCACTTGAGAGAATGTACGATAGAAATGAAATGAAAACAGTAGACGGATCGCCGTAATGTAAAACTTAACAATAAACCTAAAACACCTTTAGTATAAGGAGAAGGGCTTATATGTTGTTCCTGCTGACACAGCAACTACTCAAGAGCATACTGGTACGGTTAATACATTCAGGCGTTATTTTGCCACCAATTAGTTAGACTTGTAGCATGTTATTCTTACGATTAACGTCTACAATGCCTGATGATGCCTCGTGGAGAGGCGAAACACGTGTCGCAGCGACGACCGGGCCAGTCGTGGCAGCGACGGTGGTGGATGCGGATTCTGTTCCAGACGGCGGATGACCGCAGCAGCCGAGGCAGCGACTACCGGAGCAGCCACGGCAGCGTCGGCATGTTGCATTTACTAACAGTAGTGGGTGGGTGCCGGCCGGCGTTAGGCCGCATGAACTAATTGGTGGCGGAAGCACACAAAGCAGGTTAGATCAAATTGCACATACTGGTATGTTTATTCTGCAGTAGGAATACATCAACCATCAGGGGATTTACTTCTTTAGGCACGCTGGACACTCTTGGGATGGTGAAAAATCATTGAATTAGCGTAGCTTAAAAAATAATGTTTCCAAGTTTATGAATCCTATAATTTTTTATTAATTTTTTACTTCTGACGCGCAGTCCTACGAAATTTCTAGTCCCAGTCAAACTGAGTAAAAGGACCCTACATCGCTTACTATGCAGGATGGTAATTTCCCATTGGGGAATGGCAAAGGCATAAATGACATTTTAAAATGGCTGTAGAGTCACCTAAATGGTTAGTTATTAATTTATTTGCAACTGTATTTGAACAATATATCACCAGGCAGTAAATAGGCCCAATACTTATACTATATATAATACTACAAATACTTCGGAATTTAGAATACATTTATTTTATTACTAACCTGTTGCTAGTAAGAAAAAATAATAATCAATCAGAGCTCTGTCACGCGCGATATTAACCAATAAGGAGAATAAATTACTCATATTTATTACCGGTAATGTTTTAATATATTATTTGATTCCAGTAATATAACTTATACTTAACATAGTAGAATAGCATAACGTTCAAAATTGCTAGCAGATCTGAAAATGTACCGAGATGGAAATACATAAAATATACAAGAAATTCATTGTTATATCTCACACTTGGCGCCAAAGATCTCACTTCCAGATGACATGGCGTAGTGTATGTTCAAATTCTTGTATTGTCCAAATATTCGCACCAGAGTGAGTGCATGAGTTTAATACCTCTTTCACTAACCCAGCCGAGAGTGAAGTGAGGGATAATACAGAATTTCTCATTGACGGAAGTAATTTGGTAGACTAAATTTAATACATTTTTTTGTTGTTTTGTTTCAGTTGAGAATGTTTATTTTTTAATATTTTTCATTTTTTTATTACACATACAAAAAAAAACATCTACTTCAAAAACATCTGCCGTGAAACTAAAAGGTACAAAATAGTTGCTTTATTTCTTTAAAATACTAAAAACATATAGTGTCTATTGTACTTAAAAATATACACACATCAAAAGTGTCTAGGGATCAACATATATTTTTGCAATAATTTTCTCCTGATTGATATTAATTAAAATTTTCTTTAAGGATTCATCAAATAAAGTGTTTTCGTTTGTCTACAGTAACGATAAACCAAGTCACTTTTGCATTAATAAAGAAATTTGCCATTTTCATAATAAAGGGATTTTTGACATTTGAACCACTAACATTAAAGTTCGAAAAAAAGACTGAAATAACAGTTTTCTTTAAAATTTTATTGGGTAACTTAAACAATTAATAATCCGTGTTTCTACCGCGAACACTAACAACACAAGAACATCGGTTTGGCATTCTCAAAATGAGTTCATCCAAATCACGCTGTGGAATGGCCGCCCATGTTCGTTGCAACAACAAAAAAAGGTCTTCTTGCGACTGGATACCCTCCATATTCGGCAGAGCTCTTCTCTGTAGCATATTCCATGCATGCTCAATCGGGTTCAAGTCTGGCGACTGAGCAGGCCAGGGCATGACATTGATGTTAGCTGCGGCGAGAGTCTGTCTTACAACTCTTGCGGTGTGCGGTCGTGCATTATCATGCATTAACAGAAATAAGGGACCGATTTGCACTTGTAGAGGAACGATGACGCCTGATACAATCGTCTCAGCATAAATTTGAGCGTTGAGGTTGCCTCTGATCCAAATCAACTCAGTTCTTCCGCCGATACAAATACCCGCCCATACCATGATGGTTCCACCACTATAAGGATGGACTTCCTGGCAGGATTTTAATCGCTGTTGGCGTCCAGGGCTTCTCCAGTGTCGTATACGTCTTGTATCCGGTCTCATACCAAAACGAGACTCATCAGAAAAGCACACGAAACGCCATTGCTCTTCTGCCTAATTTCTGTGTTCAAGAGCCCATTGATATCGAATCCTACGATTGTGCATTGCTATAGGTGGTACCCTTAGCGGTCTTCGGGAATGAAGGTTCACTTCATGCAAGCGGTTTCTGACTGTTTGGTCGCTAATTAAGTTCCCTGAAGAGTGATGAAGCGTCACGACTAACATCATGGCGGTTATTGTTGGAGCTCTTCGAGTTGTGATTTGAATGTATCGGTCTTGTCTCCGTGTGGTGCAGCGATACCGTCCTCCATGGCGCTCAGCCACGGTACCAGTGCTTCGGTAACGTGTCCGAAGTCGACTGATAACACTCTGACTTGTATTCAGAGCTAAAGCCACAGTACGTTGCCGGGAACCAGCTTCTATCATTCCCACGGCCCAAACCGATGTTCTTGTGTTGTTAGTGTTCGCGGTAGAAACACGGATTATTAATTGTTTAAGTTACCCAATAAAATTTTAAAGAAAACTGTTATTTCAGTCTTTTTTTCGAACTTTAATGTTAGTGGTTCAAATGTCAAAAATCCCTTTATTATGAAAATGGCAAATTTCTTTATTAATGCAAAGGTGACTTGGTTTATCGTTACTGTAGACAAACGAAAACACTTTATTTGATGAATCCTTAAAGAAAATTTTAATTAATATCAATCAGGAGAAAAGTTATTGCAAAAATATATGTTGATCCCTAGACACTTTTGATGTGTGTATTACAAATATTTTTAGATTACTAGGAATATAGTTAATGTATTAGGATTAGAATATACATTTATTGTTTATTTAATTGATAATCTCCTTTTTTGATGTCGGTTTAAAAGATTATTGAACCGGTTTAGAATGGCAAACAGTATACATACATTTGCAATCATCACAACAACAAACAGTGAAACTCATTGCAGTCTGAGAAGTTAACTAGATTTAGTTTAAAACTAAAGAAGAATTTTATGATAAGACATTATAGTACTCTTTTCAACCCTAAGTGTCCGTTTCCCTTGGGAATGTGAGAGACATAAAAGAATGTAGACAACTAGTGAAATGCTCGCCGTGCATCGGGGACTATTATCATAACATGGATATTAACATAAGCTGCGGCGATTAAGTAACCCTCGTATCGGAGTTAGTCCAAGTTGTCCGGGCGATCGTGCGAAGATTGTAATCGGATTGCCATCCGCTCCGGACCGAGCCGCCCATCCGCGTTCAAAGTTTAAGTACTTGTGAATCATTTAACGATGTTGGACATTTATTGGAATGTTTAGTTACCAGTGTTGCGACTAAAGTAACTCTGTCTGTTCTTGGCGACTAACCCTTTTTGCGGTTATGTCTGCTCTATGTATATTTTTCTAGAAAACACGAAACAAATCCGATAAAGTACGGGAAGTTGAGTTGCGTCCACGAAATTTGGAAATGAGTGATGCATGGCCTAAGTACAGGAAAATGTCCGATAAACACTATTCTATAGTTACATTTGTTTTTTTATGCAAGTCAGGAGGCTTACAAGTATACGTCTCATCTGATATAACGCTTGTAACATATTAAGTGTCACTCGCGCGATGCCACCTGTGCTACTAACACAGCTACTCCTTAATAGCTTACTGGTGACTCGCAGGAACTCAACAATCCTCTAGTGAGTTCTTATTTGGCTGCGGTTTTCTATGAGGTAGTGGTACTTCCCCAGACGGACTGATTTGATGCGCCCTATCTTAAATTATTTATATATCGTCATGACAAGAAATAACAAATTAAAACCTATAAGGTAGTTATAGGTGACTTAGTATCACGAAATATAGTCAGAAGCAATGTCTTACAGCACAGATATCAGAAATGGGTGGATCAACTATTCTTTGCAAAAAACATGTCCCTCCATCAATTAAAAATATTTAACTATGTAAAAACAATAGTTCGCTGTAATTTTATATCCAAAAAGTAATTTACAACACTTAGAATTGATATTAAAGAGCGTTCAATTATATAATTTTAATAATTTTTTATTGCTTTTATGGTAACTCAGGTGACAAGATTCACTCCCCATACAAATTATTCCTGTTCCCACGTCTACTTCAATAGTTCCCTGATGCAATAATTTTAAAATTGTATATAAATGTGTATTCATTTCTACTCATGTTATTTTCTACAACGGTTTCTAAACGCCCTTAAATGCTTCCCAGAGAGAAAAAAATAAACAAATTGTGTCCCAAAACGAATACTCAAACAGATGTCCGCTAAGTTACTGTTCTTAAAAGTTATAAGATAAAAACATAGATCTAACAGTCACAATTGTAGCAATCAATGCCTGAGGATGATGCAATGCCCGCCATTTTGTGTGTGTGGTAGTGGTACTATTGTAGTGGTACTATACTACAATAATATTATTATATATATATAATATACGAAATATATGGAACCGCGTACAATAGTCTGTTAATAGACTATTGTCTACAATAGTCTATTAACAGACTATTGTACGCGGTTCCATATATTTCGACAAATAAATACACTGCGAGTTTGTCATACCTGGGAAAAATCACTGACAAAATAGTTCACATATTTAGAAAAAATAACATACATGTTGCTCTCAAATCCCATAATACACTCAAGTCACTTTGTAATACTAAAGATAAAATCCCGCCCAATAAAAAATCCGGCGTCTATAAGCTGTTCTGCGATGAATGTGAACACGTTTATATCGGTCAAACGGGACGTAACTTTATAACACGATTTCACGAACACGTGTCGGCGTATAAAAACAATCGCCCAGAAAGGTCACACTTCGCTGAGCATCTCATAGACAAAGGACATAACTTATCCCCCACTAATACATATCAAATTTTACACACCATAGACAAAGGTTTAAAACTAAATATTAGGGAACAATTAGAAATTAATAAACATAAAAATTCTAAAATTACTCTCATGAACAAACAGACTGACGTAAACCATTCCCCACTATTAAATATCTTTTCGCTCACACCATCCACCCCCACCCTCAATTCAATATAAGGGACGGCACTGCGATGGATTTGTCACTTGTAGCATGTTATTCTTACGATTAACATCTACAACGCCTGATGATGCCTCGTGGAGAGGCGAAACACGTGTCGCAGCGACGACCAGGCCAGTCGTGGCAGCGACGGTGGTGGAGGGGGCATGCGGATTCTGTTCCAGATGGCGGACGACCGCAGCAGCCGAGGCAGAGACTACCGGAGCAGCCATGGCAGCGTCGGCATGATGCACGCACTAACAGTAGTGGGTGGGTGCCGGCCGGCGCTAGGCCGCATGAACTAATTGGTGGCGGAAACACACAAAGCAGGTTGGATCAAATTGCATACAAACATTTGTGTGCATGAACATGTCTGTTTGTATTTGTCTGGGTATTTTCTATGTATAATAAGTATGTATATACAAAAAAAAAAATTACGTATGTTTATCAGTTGTCTAGTAACCATAACACAAGCTTCGCTTACTTTGGGGCTAGGTGGCGCTGGGTAATAAGTCCGGCAAAAAAAAAATCGTACTCATTGCATGACGATGATTTCAAACTGTTCCCTCCAGATCCAACCTATGCAAATAGCTTACATATGAATTGTAAACCGCAGTTCACACGATTCTTATCGGTTAGCAATCGTCCCCAGCAAACACTGTAATCGGATTGTACGGGCCCTCCAGTGCACGGGCACGCGGCCCTTATTTAAAACACTTGTGAATTATTTAAAGAGACCAGTCGTTTACGGTAATGTCTTTTTGTTGTTTCACGGCAACTTTCGCTTCTGCTTAGCTCAAACTTTCAAAGCAGCGGATGAAGTGAAAATGGACCATCTTGAGGACAAGTGTGAGATATGATATATTAAATTGATAACCAAAACCTATACACGGTTATGTTAATGCTGTAGGTAAATGTCAATTTTTTGTCCAAAAATCATAGTCCTTGTAGGCAAAAATTGCGGTATCCATTTTGTGAGAGTGTATTATACTAGTAAATAACAGCAAGCTGTGTAGGCAGAGCTGATATTTTTTAAATTTAAAAAATATTTAAATATTTTATTTTTAATTTTTTAATTTTTTTAAAATATATGGAACCCTGTACGACATCTAGCGACGAGTGCTGTTACTTTTTCTGTTGATGGGAGTGCAGTGCAGACTCTGCACTGCAGAGTGGCCGGCCATACGTTTTCCCATATGTTTTTTTTTCTAATTGGAACGATTTTGGACCGTTCTTCCTCACCAACGAACATTTAAATTTCAAATTAAAGGATACAAAACTACAATATGTTAGCTATTAGTGTGTCGATTTTGGAGTTTCTCACTATTACCGTCTAAACGCTAGCTGGATGACATCAGTCTACCCCAAACGGCAATTTTGAGGGTAATGTGGCTCCGCTGGATATCGCAGCTCTGCCAATTATTCCTTATAGTAGTTTTTTTAGCAGTTTATTTGATGGAACTTCTAAGTTACGAGAACATTAAAAATATAATTAATTTGCTTAAATTATTAATCGGATTTTACAAAAAAATGTTGCGCGCTGGCAATGGGGCAAACGGCCTGATGCGGGTTGAAGGGATGACCTACGAGATGAGTTAATTGCTTCGCTTCGCGTCCGGGATGGATTAGGACAAGTAGACACTCGCCAGTTATGTAAAGTCCTGATCTGGTAGTCGATACTAATATGTATAAATACATATATTCTCGTCCAAATTACACAGCGCCTAGTCCCGAACTAAGGACAGCTTTTACGATGGGTACTAGACATACGTACGTTTTGATGAGCACGGTGGCGCAGTGGTGAAACGCGCTGTTACGCTCCTTTGACACCAACGCTCGTGGGCTCGAATCCCACACAGGACAAACATTTGTGTGCATGAACATATCTGTTTGTCTTGGTCTGGGTATTTTCTATTTATAATAAGTATGTTTTTACAAAAAAAAAATGTATTTGCGTATGTTTATCAGTTGTCTAGTATCCCATAATACAAGCTTCGCTTACTTTGGGGCTAGGTGGTGCTGTGTAATTTGTGCAACAATATTTATATTTATACAATATTATTTACAATATTATATTTACAAATATTTTTTTTTGGAAATTCATACTTAGAGTGCATAGAAAACATCATACTAAAGTAGTCATTGCTACATTCCACCACCGGGCCCCTCGGTATATATGATATAATTGACGATAAATAATTGACAGATTGTTAATTGGTAGAATGCACCGCATGTAGGTTAGGAGACTTCAATTCAATAAGTGAAGGAGAGTCTCCTCCATAAAACAAAAAAATTACTTTAGTAATGAAACCAATTAATGGGTGTGGCTGAGAATGGGCAATAACGTTACATAGATAAGCAAAATTTATTCAAATTACATTTGCATACATTTAAATATTACATTTGGCGACATATCGCTCAATTTATCAACTATCACAAATTCCCCGAACCAATCGGGCAATACCTAAATTCCCCGTATTGTCCGCCATTCGCCTAATAACTACTCATCGGGTATATTTATGTAAATTGCGTATTATTTGGCATTACCGCCGCCGCTCGCTGAAATGTTCAATTAGATAATGTTTTACTCAATTTTATTTTAGTTCGCTGCTACTGTGATAGGAAAGAGTCGTTCAATTTAGATATTTTCCCATATTTAATCATCATGAATATCGTTTTACAAGGTGCTCTATGATCGAAACAGTTCAAATGAAGACATCGACTACAACAACCTGCGCTTCAGATCAAACAATCTGACGATTGGACGGAACGAGATATCTATAACTTCACGCCAAATCCCTTGCGGGGTAGGCAGAGAGAACCGAGCGCCACGTGACTCGATCCTTACATATCTCACTCGCTTCTTTAACATTCATTGCTCTTCTCATGCACGCTCGCCGGTTTCTAGGGCTCCTAACATCACCTTCTGATAGAACACGACCAATTTGGTCATGGTAGGTAAGTCTTGGCCTTCCCCGGCTCCTACATCCTTCCACTTTTGCACTGTATATGTATTGCACTGCTTCGTCATTCTTTCATCTTGCATTCTTTCTACATGCGCGAACCATCGGAGCATGCCTCTTCTTATTTTAACACCGACGCTCTCTTTCAGACCAACTCTATTTCTAACATCATCATTGCGAATACGGTCTACAAGCCTTACGCCACAAATTTTCATTTCATTCGCATTTCAACCGCGTTTATTCTACTTTCATGCTCTTTCTGCTATACCCAGCTCTCGCTTCCATAAGTTAGCGTTGGGACCAACACTGCATTGTGTATAGCGAGTTGTGCCTTCTGGCTCAGGTTTTTACTGCCAAGAAGTTTTCCCAACGCTCCATTCACACTATTCCCAGCACTCACTCGTCTTTCCACATCTGCGGTGTACCTTCCATCCCTGCTGAAAGCGCATCCTAGATATACAAACTCATCCACTTGTTCCAACACTTCATCATCAATAGTACCACTTGTTCCAACACTTCATCATCAATAGTAATCCTAACATTAGTTCTGGATTCTTCTCTTTCAAATACCATTTATCTTTGTTTTCATCGCATTCAGTAGTAAGCCTTTCTCCATACATTCGTCTTTCATCGTTGTGACCAGTGTTTGCAGTTTAGATTTTTTTAGATATCAGATGAGTAATACAAAAATTGAAACTAGAGAAAAGCTCAGGGCCGAATGGAATCCCTAATAAAACTACAAAATACGCTAGTGCGCTACTGGAACCAACAATTGCTTATCTATTTAATCTTATAAAGCGCGAAGAGGCCGTTCTGAACAATCGACAGAGTCAACTATAAGTCTATTACATAAGAAAGGTGAGCCGAATGATAATAGAAACTATCTATGATAATAGAATATCAGAAACTATTGACAGATAAGTTTATTGCCTAGTTTTTATAAACTATTCGCAATAAGTATTTTGAAAAACAAATGCTGTAAAAATTGATGAAAATCAACCTTCAACAGGTTGAGTTCCATAAAGGATATTCAACTATCGACCGCATTTACGTCGTAGAGCATCTAATAGAGATGTACAAAGAATTTCAGAAGCCACTTTATTTAGCCTTTATTGAGCAGTCAGAACCCGTTATATACGTTTTCCCATACATTTCGCGGTCGTATACAACCACCCGGGTTTCGAAAGGTTCATTATCAAAAAGCGGTCGATCTATTTTTCACTTTTTATTATTATTATCATACAGTCTGCTATCTGGGAAGCTTTAAAACACATCGACGTTCATCATACATATATATAATAAAAAATAATTACACGAGAAGCACAAGCAGAACAACTTTAGAGTCAAGTGGACCAGAAATAAATATTGAAAGGGGAGTTTTTACTCAAGGCGATCCTTTATCTCCAAAACTTTTCATTGCCGTGTTAGAAATGATATTTGAGCAGTCAGAACCCGTTATATACGTTTTCCCATACATTTCGCGGTCGTATACGACCACCCGGATTTCGAAGGGTTAAAAGACTTTAAATGGGTTCGCAGTGGTATCAAAATAAAGAAAATGCACATAAGCCATTTACCGATGACATAGTTTTGTTCTCTGAATCTAGCTCCCAACTATAGCAAAATATATATGCCCTTCAGGCAAAAAGTTTCGAAGTTGGGTTTGAAATTAACTTACAATAAACTAAATTAATGACTAATTTCATGAAACCGTCAATTAAAATAGCCGGTAACTATCTAGAGTATGTAGATTCCTATATCTATATTTTCAAAGAGATTTCATTCCACTCAAATTGTCAATAGGCCTCGATGACTTTTTGGGGAGAAAGTTGAGATGCGAAAAAAAAAATTGAAAAAAAAAAAAATGCGTAAAACGGACAGTTTCTCTTCTATTAGTTAAAAATATTAATTTGTTTTTAATGTTTTTATGTATTGACGAGCTCGGTGGCGCAGTGGTGAAACGCGTTGTAACGCTACTTTGACACCAACGCTCGTGGGTTCGATTCCCACACAGTACAAACATTTGTGTGCATGAACATGTCTGTTTGTCTTGTCTGGTCTGGGTATTTTCTATGTATAATAAGTATGTATTTACAAAAAAAATGTATTTACGTATGTTTATCAGTTGTCTAGTACCCATAACACAAGCTTCGCTTACTTTGGGGCTAGATGGCGCAGTGTAATTTGTCCGACAATATTTATTATTTTATTTATTTATAATGTTTTTGTTTTCAGGTAAGCCCTGTTATTCAGCATGATGGAGATTTTACTATAAGATTGTGCTAAATCCTACAACAATATATCAAGATTTTTAATAATTTTTCTATCTATCTATCTATAACAGCAACCCGAGTCCCTTGCGGGGTAGGCAGACGGCACTAAGCGCCACATAACTCAATCCTTACACGCTTGTAAATAAATAATCCCATTTAGTACAGTTTTGGTTCCCATATTTATTTAAAAAAATATTTAAATCTGCGGCGTGATATGAAGGTGTTTCTCCTTTGAATACCTCTCTTATAAATACCCAGACCAAGATAAACAGACGTGTTTATGAAAATAAATGGGACTCTAGCCAAAGAGTAGCAAGGTACTACAATTAATTAGAAAAATATCGATAGTAAACACAATTTTTTTACGAGCTCGGTTGCTCAGTATTTAGTAACGCCACTTTGACACCAAGGATCGTTGGTTCGATTCTCACACAGGACAAACATTCTGTGTGCATGAATATGTCTGTTTGTCATGGGCATGATTTGTACAGTGGTATGGCGGATCAAGGTAGCCCCCGTCTGGGGAAGCACTTCCACCTCACAGAAAACCGCAACGAAATAACAACTCCCTAGAGGCTTGTTGTGTTCCTGCGTGTGAGTGAAGTCACCAGTAAGCTACTTAGATATTTAATGTGTCACAAGTGTTCATTGGCTACGGTAACTACATTTCATCAAAGCCGTATGCTTGTATGCCTCGCGACGTTGCACAATCAAAAAAGATGCGTATTTATGCAACGATACGCACTATACATCGAGTGTATGACCAAATTTTTAGACAATATCGTACACTCGTACCCACTCAGGCTGCAGCTGAAAATCTGTGTTTTGCTCTTGAGCAATCTCACCACTGAGCTGTGGCCCATTCGTGTTGCTGCAGCACTCGCATACGTTTGTGCATCAGAATTATTACATTATTGTTTTTAGACTTGTTGTTTCATTTGTGTGTGTGTTAGTCAGCAATCGAATAAATATTTTATCTATCTATCTAATTTATTATGTTATTTATTAATTTATTATATTATGTTTGACAATATTTATAATATATATATCATTGTAATAAATCTTATATTTCATCTATTATATACTACGAGTACTAGCTGACCCGTGCGAATACTTCGCACAGATAGTGGTTAGTTATGTAGTATAATAAAGTAGAAATAAGTAAACGTAAATATTTATTAACTATAAATATTTTATTAAAAAAAATAGTAACAAAATTAGTTTTATGTTAGCATTGTATATAGCTATATACGCATTTATGAGTTTTCATTGAAATGAGAGCAATTCTTAGTGAACAAATATCCAATACCCAATAAACAGTTTACGTATAAATATACAAATATTGTAGCAAATATTTCGTAATAAAAATATATTATTTTTTGTGATATAAATATAATAAATATTTTACACACTATTCTTTATATTAATTAATTAAAAACGCTAAATTATTGAGGTTAGAATAGTACTCCAATTGCTTTTACAAATACTGTAAAGTAATAAAAATTAAAATAGAAATAAAAGTGAAAAAAGAAATAGCATGAAATGATCAAAATCATACTTAATAATGAGTAAAATAAAAATATTAACATGATTACTCGATTGACACGTTGTTTAGGTATATGTTGTTTATACGTTTACATATTCGTATATTTTAATTTGTTAAATTCAACTACATCAGCGCCACCACGACACATTTAACTGTTAAAAAATATAAATTGCCAACAGATGGCGACTCTTCTTTAAAATTAAATGTTTTTTCAATAATTTTTTAAAATTGAATATTTTAAAATGTAATATTTTTAACGAAAATAAACTGAAACTTATCTAAATTAGAAAAAAATAATCATCAAAATGGCGTATCAAACATTAAGTATTAAGACAGATATTTCATACCGACAAAAAAACACCTTTGAGTAATAATATATAGAGATTACTTAATTTTAAATTCTCTTAGAGATGCTTTCTATACAGTAAAAGATAAAAGATAAAAAGATTAAAATCATTTATTTGCCATTAGGCCCTTACGGGCACTTAGACACGTCTTACATTCTTTAAATTAAATCATATTGTATCTTAATAATTTTCCAGTTCTTTTTTTTTTACTTTTAATCTCTCTTTTTTAATCTACCAGCATTTCGGAAATGACCATTGGCGAAGAAGAAATGCCAAAAGAAACTTGCGTATAATAGCGAGTCCTATTTTAAATACTCTAAGCCAAGGACGATAATGTCCCAGTGAAGGCAGTGTGGGAAGCAGCACTATGTCATAATATTTTAACATATAATTCGTGTAATTATGTCTGAAAATAACATCGTATTCACTCTGTCATTTACATATGAATATTTAACGCTTTCATACAAGTAGGCCGGGTTGCCTTACAGTACGGTAATTTTACAATCGATATGGGGTCCTTTCTGTCTACGCTAAATTTGCCAATAGGATGTATTGATTCAGATACTCAACGTTATCTTTTAGTTTAACGATAATTTGCTTCAGTTCATTCTCTTCATAGCAACTCCTTGGGAACTTACTGGTGACCTCACACGCAGGAACACAACAACCCTCTAGGGACTTGTTATTTAGCTGCGATTTTCTGTGAGGTGGAGGTATTTCCCCAGGTTCCCTGCTTCGATGTGCCCTACCTCTCTTAAAACATCCAGACCAAGACAAGCAGACATGTTCATGCACACAAATGTTTGCCTTGAGTGGGAATCGAATCCACGAGCCTTGGTGTCAAAGTCGCGTCATTCACGACTGAGCCACCGAGCTCGTCAGAATTTAGATTTTCTTTTAGATTGCGAAATTAGTGACATATGTTTCATATTGATATATAATGTTGAACCAATATAATGTTACGCATCTACCACAATGCTGTCACAGTCAACTCGATCTGACATCACATTTCATTTTGACAATGGCGGCTGCAGGAAGCTCACAGGATATTGTTTTTTTTATACAATTTATCTGTATTTAACCTTTAAATGTCATACGTTAAAATATTGTTAAGTATCTGAAGACACACCCACCACGATATCTGAGGACCTCCTTTCAACCGAATTGCTTTAGATCGTACTCCGCCACGCTACTTAATTGCGTATTGGTAAAGACCGGTTTTTTTATACAACATCGGGAGGCATAAAAGCATACGGCCCACCTGATCGTTACCGTTGGATATGATTTGCAATAAATTATATATCATACGCCCGATGCCACCTCTGCTTCTAACACTCCGGTCGTCTCGTGGAGAGGCTGAAAACACGTATCGCGGAGATGACCGGAGCAGCCAGGGCAGCGGCGGCATGCATCTACTAACGGTAGTGGGTGGGTGCCGGCCGGCAGTAGTTCGCACGAACTAATCGGGAGCGGAAACACACAAAGCAGTATATCAAATTGCCTATAAATTTGACTTTCGCAAAGTAACACCTGAATCTACTAACCGTTATGATCAAGTCGTACAGTCAAAATGTTTCGGCCACATGAATACCAAGTCTTCATGACGGAGCAGGATGGCCGCCTAAAGCTACCAGTATTTTCTATGTATGATAAGTATGTACAAAAAAAATGTATTTACGTATGTTTATCAGTTGTCTAGTACCCATAACACAAGCTTCGCTTACTTTGGGGCTAGATGGTGCTGTGTAATTTGTCCGACAATATTTATTATTATATTATTATTACCGGTTCGGCTTTATAGCAAATTTTACACGTTTGTGAACTACATGTTTTGTACCAACTACTTAAAATATTTTTTTTAGTCTCACTTAGGAATGAGATTATTAAACTGGGGACATTTGAAAGTGGGTACATAACGTCCTTTGTGGAATGCTGGCTTTACAAATTCCAATTTATTGAAGACTTATAGTCGATGGCTATTATACTCGTAACCACATACAAACAATGTAGAGAATTCCAATTTATTGAAGTCAATGGCTATTATTGTCGTTATTGTAATCTTCTATTAAAGATCGTATATTAGGGAATATGGTACTTAGGGAATTGTTCAAAGAGATAAATATTCTGGCTGTTACCTCTCAGTATATTTATGAAAACAATGTATGTTCGTGTAAATATAAAGTTGATTTCAAAATTCAGCGATAATCTAAGCGTCTGACAATAAAGAAGAGAAACAGCTGCAGATAAAGCTTGACTTCATGACGTATAGCACAGTGGAGTCGAAAGAAAGAAAGAACATCAAGAAATCAGCCCTTAGGACTTCCCATAAAGTAAAAAGATAGAAAAATTACGCTATTTTATATGCAAAACAAACTTGAAAATCTGGGCAAGTATGAATTGGATTCGCACACGAAGTATTGTTATCACCCCGTGTAAAAAAACATATAGCCCTGGGACAGACAGACAGTGGAGCCTAGTAATAAGGACCTATCGGCAACTTTTAGGTACGGAACGCTGACACCTCGCTAGAAGCTCCACGCAGGTGAATTCACAGAACAGTAGTAATGAAATAGCTGATGCCTGCTCGTATTTCACCATAGTTTGCTAATTTAAAAAGTGCACATTGTTCCGGCTACGTCAGCTTTGATTTAGCTCCATGGTGTCAGTGTAACCGAACACGCACTTTACAGATAGGCTGTCTATAGATGGGTTTATCTGTGTTGAGCTTCTCCACGAGGGCACGTTAAGCCGTGTCGGTCCCAACTGTTGTCGACAGATGACAGTCGTTATGCTACATCAGTGGCCTTCGGGCGGCTTGAAAGACTGGCTACCGCCAATCCGCTATTGAATAGCGTGATGGAATATTCTCTAAACCCCTTCGGTTGAAGGGAAACCCGTATCCCTGCAGAGCGATGAGTTGAGGTTGGTGTAGTAGTAGTCACGTTTTGAATGAAGATAGGGAAAGCAAAAATAAGAGAAGAGAGAAGGCGCAGCTGGCTATACACAATGCAGTGCTGGTCCCAACGCTTACTTATGGAAGCGAGAGCTGGGTATGGCAGAGAGAGCATGAAAGTAGGATAAACGCGGTTGAAATGCGAGCGTTGCGCAAAATCTGTGGTGTAACGCTTGCAGATCGTATCTGCAATGATGAGGTTAGAAGCAGAGTTGGTCTGAAAGAGAGCGTCGGTGTTAAAATAAGAAGAGGCATGCTCCGTTGGTTCGGACATATAGAAAGAATGCAGGATGAAAGAATGACGAAGCAGATATACAATGCAAAAGTGGAAGGATGTAGGAGCCGAGGAAGGCCAAGACTTACCTATCATGATCAGATTGGTCGTGTTCTATCAGAAGGTGATGTCAGGAGCCCTAGAAACCGGCGAGCGTGCATGAAAAGAGCAATGAATGTGAAAGAAGCGAGTGAGGTATGTAAGGATCGAGTCGCGTGGCGCTCGGTTCTCTCTGCCTACCCCGTAAGGGATTTGGCGTGAAGTTATAGATAGAGAAGATTACACTCCACAAAATTGTAATCTTGCTCAATGGAATACTGGAATGGAGTTAGAATGATTGATAGAGTAAGAAATAGTACGATGCGACAACTATGTGGAATGAATTATGTAGTGACAAAAATGAAAAGGGTATGCTGAGATCGATTGGTCATTTAGAAAGAATGAATGACAAAAGAGAGAGAGAAAAAAAAGTACATCGGGCAAGAGTGAAAGAAAATACCGACAGGGGTAGCCCTAGACGCACACACGTAGATTAAATTGGGAATGTCTTAAAAGAGGATCAAATCGAAAGAATCATGCATGAAGAGATCGATGGATGTAGAAGAAGCGACAGAGATCGGTGCACCTGGCGTTCCATAGTCTCTGCCCACCCCAATGAGAGGCGTGATGATATGTATGTATTCCTTGTATTCCTATGAAACTCATCAACTTTCCAGAGAGTTATTATAAAAGATGCGTATTCCACAGCCTTATTAAAATATGTGTACGGAACCATCTTTATCGTATCGTATGCTCATAAAACGTTAGTTTATTTACGACATATTACGTCGCTTGCGAACCTCCCCTCACGTGTTTAATTATGGCCGACTAATAGTGCTATTAATTTTATGCGGCTAATGAGCCGTGGTCCCTAAATAAACAGGAACGAAATAATTGAGGCAGCTCTCACAAATACCTACTTGTAAGAATATTATGACCATGAGTCTATTTGCTGACTCCATTAATGTTGTCAAGAACTATATAAGCCGATTTAAGGGAGGGGAGGTTATTTTTAGAAGTTCTTATGTTGGCTTCGGAGATGATTCTAGAAATTGCTCATTGTAAATTATATATTTTTGAATGTACGTATTACCGTTTTTTTATACAACGTCGGATCATATTAAGCATCGCTCGCAGTGCCACCCCTGCTGCTAACACAGCAAACTTCTTAAGACCTTACTCTTGACCTCACTCACTAGCAGGAACACAACAAGCCTCTAGGGAGTTGTTATTTGACGGTGAAGGTGGCGTCGAGAGGCATACAAGCCTACGTCCTACCTGATGAAAACTGGTTACCATAGACTATAAACGTTTGCGATTTGCTACTCCGGAGTTTTCGAGGTGATTATTTGGCTTTTAGGTTGTCTGTGAGTGGAGGCACTTTCTCAAATGCAAACTGTCATTAATAAATATTTGCAAAATTAACAAACTCTATGTGACAACCCTGGGTTGTGGCCACAAGCACGACACGCATGTTCAGTACATCCAAGTGGAATGTAACGAGCGGTTTGTTCGCACCTTGCCACCAGAAGTTTCCCGACTAATGT
This sequence comes from Pyralis farinalis, assembly GCA_947507595.1. Lineage (NCBI taxonomy): Eukaryota > Metazoa > Arthropoda > Insecta > Lepidoptera > Pyralidae > Pyralis > Pyralis farinalis. The sequence continues at coordinate 2,450,053 of OX382264.1, forward strand.
TCTCAACTCGTCCAATGGCCACCGATTTAGCTAAACGTCTTTTATATAGCTATTACGAGTCATAAAGCCATAAGTACTGCTGCAGACGAAAGCACACAATGAAGTTATAAAGTAAATAACCTATAGAGATGCAATTATGCTTTAAGAGAGGTAGGGCGCATTAAAACAGCCCGTCTGGGGAAGTACGTCCACCTCACAGAAAACCGCAGTCAAATAACACCTAGCGGGTTATTGCATTACTACGCGTGTGTAAGGCCATCAGTAATCTCCTAAGGAGATACTGTGTTAGCAGCAGAGGTGGCAACGCGCGAGTGATGCTTAATGTATTGCAAGCGTTTATATGCTACAGTAACCTTCTTTTTTATTGTGTGTGTGTTATCAATGCTTATGCCAATAAATATATCTTTCTCTTTCTTTCTTTCTAACCGCTTTACATCAGGTGGGCCGTATACTTCCCGACATTGTATAAAAAATGGTACAATGCTAAATAAAATCATATGGATAATTAAATTCGTGGTTTTGTATTTGTGTACATATTTGTAATGATCACTCGCTCGGCGGTGAAGGAAAACATCGGGAGGAAACTCGCACGTTCAAAGAGTTATATTTCGAATTAGTATCTTTGCCGAATCTTTCGGCTTAGGTGGCGGACCCCGCCGATCTTATAAATAAATAAATAAATAATAATAATAAATATTGTCGGACAAATTACACAGCGCCACCTAGCCCCAAAGTAAGCCAAGCTTGTCTTATGGGTACTAGACAACTGATAAACATACATAAATACATTTTTTTTTTTTGTAAATACATACTTATTATACATAGAAAATACCCAGACCAATACAAACTGACATGTTCATGCACACAAATGTTTGTACTGTGTGGGAATCGAACCCACGAGCGTTGGTGTTAAAGTAGCGTAACAGCGCGTTCCACCACTGAGCCACCGAGCTCGTGTGGAATTTGGAAACGGGATAACGCTAGGAGGAAGAAGAAACTAATTTCCCAATCGTGGCGATTCTATTTGTTTACATCATCTATAGTTATGAATGTTAAAGAAGCGAGTGAGGTGTGTAAGGATCAAGTCATGTGGTGCTCTCTGCCTACCCCGCGAGAGATTTGGCGTGATGTTATATATAGATAGAATCTATTGTCTGCTTAATAAGATGATGACAATTTATACAGTTGGGGAAGCACTTCAACTTTAGCCGCAGCCAAATAACAGTTCTCTGGAATATCCAGGGAAACAGTAAACTTCTGAGAACAAATGGATGGCAATGAATGTGTACTTTTTATATTGCGAACGTTCAGTCGTATAGCGTAGTGCTTAATATCAGGTTGGCTAGGTGCCTTCTCTCTCAGGATTCTTTTTTTATACAACGTCGGGAGGCATACAAGTATACGGCCCATCTGATTTAAAGCTGTTACCGTAGCTTATGAACTCTTGCAATACAATTAAGTATCACTCGCGCGATGCCACCTCTGCTGTTAACAAAGCAACTCCTTAAGAGCTTACTGGTGACCTCACTCACACGCAGAAACACAAGAACACTCCAGGGAGTTATTTGGCTGCGGTTTTCTATGAGGTGGAGGTAATTCCCCTGACGGGCTGTTTTGATGCGGTCTACCTCTCTCGAAAAACACTTAGACCAAGAGCAACAGACATGATCATGCACACAAATGTTTGTCCTGTGTGGGAATCGAAACCTTTAAGGGTTGTTGTCAAATTGGCGTTAGTAATCACCGCGCCACCGAGATCTCTCGATATCATATAAAACAAAAATTTTCATTATTATTATCATCAATAGAGGTAGGGCACATCAAAGAAGGAAGTACCTCCACTTCACAGAGAACTGCAGCCAAATAACAACTATATGCATGGTCGGTGTGTTCCTGCGTGTGAGTAAGGTCACCAGTAAGCTCCTAAGAAGTTGCCGCGTTAGCAGCAGAGGTGACCTCGGGCGAGTTATACTTAATGTATTACAAGTGTTCATAGGCTACGGTAACCGCTTTACATCAGGTGAGCCGTATGTTTGTATGCCTCCCGACGTTGTATAAAAAGATCTATGAATATGACGGGAACGGTCTCATTAAAAAGGGTACCCTATCCATTAAGCATTCCTGTAGTAGCCTTGTGCTTGTAAAATTATGTATAATTACATTTGGATACTTCCAGACTTAATTTAGCAAGTAAATATTATATTAGAGAGTATGTATTTATGTTCGCGCCAAATCCCTTGAGGGTAGGCAGAGAGAACCGAGCGCCATAAGACGCGTTCCTTACACACTTCACTCGCTTCTTTCACATTCATAGCTCTTTTCATGCACGCTCGAATTATATAACTTATCATATTAGAGAGTACCGGTGATAAACTGAAAAGAGATATGCTCCGTTTGTTCACATGTAGAAACAATGCAGGAGGAACTTACGAAATATACGAAGTATGGCAGAAAGAGCACGAAAGTAGAATAAACGCGGTTGAAATGCGAGCGCTGCGCAAAATTTGTGGCGTAAGGCTTGTAGACCGTATTCGCAATGATGATGTTAGAAATAGAGTTGGTCTGAAAGAGAGCGACGGTGTTAAAATAAGAAGAGGCATGCTCCGATGGTGAATGACGAATGACGAAGCAGATATACAATGCAAAAGTGGAAGGATGTAGGAGCCGGGGAAGGCCAAGACCTACCTACCATGACCAAATTGGTCATGTTCTATCAGAAGGTGATGTCAGGAGCCCTAGAAACCGGCGTGCGTGCATGAGAAGAGCAATGAATGTTAAAGAAGCGAGTGAGATATGTAAGGATCGAGTCACGTGGCGCTCGGTTCTCTCTGCCTACCCCGCAAGGGATTTGGCGTGAAGTTATAGATAGAACTTACGAAACAGATGTACTATACGAAAGTAGAATGATGTAGGAGCCGAGGAAGGCCAAGACTTACCTACCGTGACCACATTGATCGTGTTCTATCAGGGCCTTAGAAACCGGCGAGCGTGAGAATAGCAATGAATGTTAAAGAAGCGAGCGTTGTGTGCAAGGATCGAGTCATATCTTCGGTTTTAGCTGCCTACCCCACAGGGGATTTGGTGTGAAGTTATAGATACTGACGAGCTCGGTGGCTCAGTAGTGAATGACGCTACTTTGACACCAACGCTCGTGGGTTCGATCCCCACACAAAGCAAACATTTGTGTGCATGAACACGTCTGTTTGTGTTGGTCTGGATGTTTTAAGGAAGGTAGGACGCATCAAAATAACCCGTCTGGGGAAGTTCGTCCACCTCACAGAAAACCGCAGCCAAATAACAACTCCCTAGAGGGTTGTTGTGTTCCTGTGAGTGAGGTCACCAGTAAGCTCCTAAGGAGTTGCTGTGTAAAAGAAAAAGATAGAGTAGCTGTTCATAAAATAGGAACTAGTTGAAAACGAAATTAATAGAGACAATTTTGTTCATATAATTGGTCGTAATGTATAATTGTTATTAGTTTCTATGTTCGTTAGTTGTAAACTAATTCCAGTAATAAAGATAGTACTCACCTACACGAACTCGGTTTAAAACAAGTCCATTGTACTTAAGCTAACGATACACAAACACTTTATGTCAAAAATTACACGAAAACAAATCAGTATTTTTTTCGAACTACACCAAGGACATAAAAGGGCGAAGCGACTGCCCTCCGAGAGCTCCACGAGGGCACTGCAGGCTGTCAGCTCCTGTGTAACATCCCGCATCACAACGGAGTACGCGTGCGCAGAGGACCCAGGAGTTGGAGTCAGCTGATGGACGACACCTAAGGTCAGTGTGTCAATGTGGGTAATTTCTTTTTAATCGGTTTCCAGGTGAGGAGCAATGACCTGGTAATTTGGATGTTTGCAGCTCTGCAGGCAATGTCAGGTTAAATGGTGTGTTCCGTTAAGTTGGCACAATTACAAGTGACTTTGTCTTCTAACTACATTGATATCGAGGATGTGTTTGTATCTTTTCATTGACAGACAGATTTTAATGATGATAAATAAACTTTACATAATAAACAGGAAATGGGCGACCGAGCATCGCTCGGTGTTTTTATTATTACTGATGTATTTTTCAAGCTCGGTTGCGTGGTGTTCAGTAACCCGATTTGACATCAAGACTCGTGGGTTCGATTCCCACACAGGTCAAACATTTGTGTGCATGAACATGTCTGTTTGCATGGCTGTGTGTTTTCTATGTATAGTAAGCATGTATTTACAAAAAAAAAAGTATGGATGTTTATCAATTGCCTAGTACCCTATAACATAAGCTTTGTGGCTAGATGGCGCTGTGTAAGTAGTCCGACAATATTTATTTATTTATGCAATAATTATATCAAATAGTTGCTATTAATGTTTAACATGATCCCTAGTTTTTTATATATTTTATGTAAAATCGCATAATAAATATAGAATTACGCCCATATAGATACACATAAAAAGAAAATCTTATCTAAATAAAAAAATTGATCCAAATCATTACAACCGTTTTATTTATTTATTTGTTATTTGGAAATCTCATATCTTAATAAATATATGCATTGTATAATGTGTAGCGTTATTGCTACGAGTAATTACAAAACTCTACTAATGTGTAGTCAAGTAGTGATTCAGCCGAGCAGCATTTGAGCTTTTAATAAATAGAAAAAAAAAATAAAGGCCATTGTTAGTACTAATCTATTTACCAACTTCTTTTTACAGGACAAACCCACCACCCATTCCCACCACTGTGTCTCCTGTGTAGCCAAAATTAACAGCGGCGACCACCAAAAAGTCAATGAACAGAATGACTACAGCTGCCTTGGAACTCACAACGAATTTAATCAGAAGAAATTTGTAATAGTAGGAAGTTTTGTAATTGACTTCCCCTCTTGGCAAACGCCTGGTAATTCTTCCTTGTTGCCAACAAATCAGAATAGTATAATACCCCGGATGTGACTTGCAAGAAATTTAACATATCGTCCCGCTTCCGACGCCAGAGATCGCACTCCCGGAGAACATGATGTGCTGTTTGCTCGAATTCATGATTTGTCGTAGAAACAACTTGTTAAGTTTTTAACAGGAGAAGCCATCTGCCTGTGTGGAAGGGGCCGATAATCAAATCATACTATTTGATTATCGGCCCCTTAATTAATCTCAGAGGATGCTCTGTGCAGAAACGCTTTACATCTATAAATGCTGAATGCACCGTCCGAATGCACGGACGTAATCCACTGTGCTATTGGTAATTTTTAATAGGTAGCATATGTCGTTAACCTGGCGTATCAAGCGGTAAAAAGTCATAACATAATTATCAGATAACTGACGAGTTTTAAAATCTTTTAAAAAAGATACCTTAAAAAATTAATAGTGCTAGTAACCATCCAATAGCTAAACTGACTCGACAATATACCAAAGGTATCACGGACATCAGTCTGTTCGAGATTCGAATGACTCTCAAACAGCTTACAAATGGGATAGGACCGGGTGAGGATGGATTTACGGCAGAGTGTATGAAAGCGGGCGGAAAGCCGATACTTGTAGTCCCTCTGAGACTATTGAATTCCGTCATATACTCCGATGAAACACTGGAAGCGAGGACCAGAAGACTGGCCTTGTTGTTCTTCAAAAAGGTTGATAAAAATCTTCTGAAGAACTATAGGCCGATATCGCTTCTGAGCATATGTATTGTTTTCGAGAGTCATCACAAACACGCAAACTTGATGAATTCCAGTCTCCTGCACAAGCCGAATTCCGAAAAGGCTTTAGCACCGTGGATCATATACATACTTTCGCCACATTATACAGAAGACTGAGGAGTATAATGTGTTTTTATGGCTGGTGTGTATGGACTACGAAAATGCCTTTAATTCCATTGAGTCATGGGTGGTGCTACAGTCTCTCCAGTAATGCTGAATTAACTATCAGTTCATCGAAGCGTTGAAGTGTTAATACTGTAAGCCAACGATGTGTATCCGAGTACAGGACCAGGATCCGAAACTGATCCAAGCGCAAATAGATGTATGACAGGGCGATGTTATATCACCGAAACTCTTCATAGCAGCATTAGAAGCTGGGTGGGTCAAGAGTAGCGCGAATGATATTTATCACATACTAGCTATCCGCCCCGGCTACGCACGGGTGATCTGATCGCTACCAAACTTCACAGGATCACCCGCTGGACTGATCTGAAGATTCCCTGAAAATTTCATCAAAATCTGCTCAGCCGTTTTTGAGTCCATAGAGGACATACAGACAAACATTCATTTTTATATATATATATAGAAGATAGGGCGTAAGTGTATTATATGCATTCCGTTCCGTGGACCGTATGCTTACATGGCCCAAGACGTTGTATTAAAAGTAAAATGTTTTTAACATTTTTTTCAAAATGGCTTCGTGTTAGAACCTGAGAACACCACGACCCCTCCCGGCCCAATGACGCAGGGTTGAGCACATCAATGGAAGGCACTAAGAACGCGGAAATCTATATTTGAAATAGAACGGCGAACTTGCGGCGCCTCGAACCACTTTAGTCGCAGAGTGTTATTTTAACACGCTTTGGTCATATTTAGTTGGCGGTGGGTCAAATTTAGCTTGGAAGTTAAATTTGACTATTTTGTGAAGTGTGTGAATTTAGCTTGGAAATTTAAGTTTAATCCACTACCGCGTCCTATTTCCGATTGATATTTCCGGCTTGTTATCTTTTATACCTTAATGTATAACTAAAGGTTTGGTAAAAGTAAAAAGGCAACTTTGTTTTGAATTATTTAAACAAAAAACTAACGAATTACACAAATACTCAAAGTTACTTATTATTACCCAAGAAATACACGAAACCCAGACAGATCTCTTTAAAAATTTACCTTGGCTCGAACCTTGTTGTAGGCAATATTATGGAAGGTGCTTAACAGAATATAATGCTATACCCAGTTAAATTAAAAAGGACAGATTTGCCTTTTTTAGAAAAAAAAAAAAAATGAAAGATAAATTTTTACTCTGTTAAGAAAGAAATATCTAAGGCAAAATATATTGTACCACCAATTTATTGCAATGAGAACTTGTTTGATGCAAATAAACTCTAATTCAAATTATACACTCCTCATATGGCTATCAAATAAAAGGACTCGCTGAGAAAAATACAAAACATAACGTCACTCTAAATCCAATATGGTGGATGCCCCAATAAAGTATGTTTTTGAAGTTATGACACTGACATTTAAAATCGACACCAAAAAGTTGGTTGATAAATGTCTTTTCTTTTTTTATATATAATACGTCGGGAGGCATACAAGCATACGGCCCACCTAATCTAAAGCGGGTACCGAAGCCTATTAAAGCTTGCGATATATTAAGTATCACTCGCGGATGCCTCCTCTGTGCTTACACAGCAACTCCTTAGGAGCTTACTGGTGACCTCACTCACACGCAGGAACACAACAACCCTCTTGGGAGTTGTTATGTGCCTGTGGTTTTCTGTGAGGTTGAGGTACTTCCCCAGACGGGCTGCTTTGTTGCGCCCTACCTCTCTTAAAGTTTTGTTCGTAACTTACAGATGCAATATAATTAAATATAATATATGACGAGCTCGGTGGCTCAGTCGTGAATGACGCGACTTTGACACCAGCGCTCGTGGGTTCGATTCCCACACAAGGCAAACATTTGTGTGCATGAACATGTCTGTTTGTCTTGGTCTGGGTATTTTCTATGTATAATAAGTATGTATTTACAAAAAAAAAATGTATTTACGTATGTTTATCAGTTGTCTAGTGCCCATAACACAAGCTTCGCTTACTTTGGGGCTAGATGGCGCTATGTAATTTGTCCGACAATATTTGTTATTTATTATTATTATATCTTTTGACAATTTAACATATTACTCATTTGTTTTAGAAATTTGATTTTAATTTTTTTTTAACTATAATATTTCTTATTACAGATATATCACGCAGACGAATTCGTGAGCCCTTGCCAGTTGTGGCATCATCAAACCCTGGACATAGCGGCAATGTCAAAGTAGTTGGAGCACTCAATTAGCAGCACCAATCACCAGCGACCGATCGACACATCAGCTAGGTTCTGCCTTTTATATCTGCAGGCGAGCTCCTTATCCGCTCGTAAATCCCGCGATTGAAATGGGCCTATAGGCCTCTCTAATTATCGGTAAGGAGGCCCCGAGAGAGGCTATAAACTGGGGGCAGTTTACGACGCCGCCGAGATTTCTTTCCGTCGATATGTTTAGCTTTTAATGCACGTACTCCTTTATCGGTACATCTATATCTCGTTCGGAACTGCGGACCTTTGTTATCGACGGAGTATACTGCATATTGACTCATGAATGACTGCGATATACAATCTTTGAAAACAGTCAATTTTTATTTTCCTGTTGCAGAATTTTGTAAGACTTTTTATATACATCGTCGGAAGGCATACAAGCCACCACCATATGATGTGAAGCGGTTACCGTAGTATAATAATAATCAGAACGAACTCAAGCATTATCGTTGATGATGTAGTAATAAAGGTCAAAGTTTAATTTACCTATTTCAAAGAAATCGAATTATGATGATGAATTCAAATCCATACAAGGGAATGCATTCAAAACAACCTGCCCACAGCTTCTTTCAGAATACAACTCATTGTACAGTCAGCAACACACAAAGTGAGACAAACTCTATTAAAAAGTGCTAATACCCAATTCAGTTAATTTAACTAGATAGCTCTTTTAGAACTAGCTAGCACCCATATCAAGACAAACAGACATGGTAAGTTAGCAAGGAAAAACATGTGTTTTCTGGTATCTTGACGAGCTCGGTGGCACAGTGGGTAGTAACGCTACCTCACACCAACGATTGCTGATTCGATTCCTAAACAGGACAAATATTTATGTGCATGAACATGTATGTTTATCTTGATATTTTGTTTTAAGAGAGGTAAGTCGTACCAAAGCAGCCTGTCTAGGGAATTATCTCCCAGTCACAGAAAACCGCAGCCATATAACTTTCTTGGAGAGCTGTTGTGTTCCTGCGTGTGAGTGAGTTCACCAGTAAGCTCCTAAGAAGTCCTGCATTAACAGCAGAGGTGGCATCGTACTGTATGTATGTATATCTTCATGCTAGGTCCATTGCGGGGTAGGCAGAGAAAACCGAGCTCCATAAGACGCGGTCCTTACATACTTCACTCGCTTCTCTAAAATTCATAGCATGCTGCGTTAGCAGCAGAGGTGGCGCGAGTGATACTTAATGTGTTACAAGTGTTTATAAGCCAAAACAGCTTTACTGTGTGGGCCGTATACCTCCCAGTCTAAAATTTAAGAGAGCTACGGCGCATCAAAGCAGCCCGTCTGGGGAAGTACGTCCACCTCACAGAAAACTGCAGCCAAATAACAACTCCCTAGAAGTTTGTTGTGTTCCTGCGTGTGAATGAGGTCACCAATAAGCTACCGAGGAGTTGCTATGAAAGCAGCAGAGGAGGCATCGCGCGAGTGATACTTAATATATCGCAAGCGTTAATAGGCTACGATGCCCGCTTTACATCAGGTGGGCTGTATTTTTGTATGCCTCCCGACGTAGGATAAAAAATAAATGTTACTAAAGGTCCGCAACTACTGTGCTATAGCGACCAAAATTTAATCAGGCCGCATAGGCCATTTGGTGAGAGGACCTTCACTAACGTAATAAAGGTTTTAAGTTCTAATCTCACCGAGTCCGAAATTACACGAAACAATATTCGCGAGGGATAAATAATAATAACAATAAAGTGTCGCTTCCACAGTAAGCGTTACGAGCCGCGTCACAGCTTAAATAAATACAGCGCTCTCACTGCAAACTGCCTGGGACAAGTATTTGCTTGGTATCAATCGCCAATCAACATAATCACAGGAGAGATAGTCCAGATAGACAGCTAAAAACCTATACACAACACATGACTATTATTCACTAAATATGGGTGGCGTCAACAGAATGAAATATTAATAATAATATAATATAAATTGATAAATTTTATGTTTTTTGAAGTGAAAACTTCTTTATTGGCGTTGTGCCCTTTTTGGGATGAGTAAAAAATGTTAAACTCGCTTCAGGACACGTGACCCTAACCATAAGATTTTGGTGAGAATTAGAACATAAGTTCGCTGCAGTGCTAAAATATTAGTTACCTCTAATTAAACAATTAAAACATGAAGCGCTAGATCGTTCATAGGGCATTATTTTCTCGCGACCAAAACGTTGTAAGCGCCATGAAATTCTTGGCGCTTACGCGTTTAGTTCAACGTAGTTTATCAACATCGCTGTTTGGTCCGCATGTTCAAGTTTTCACTTCTGCCAGCACTACCGGAGTAGCCGGCACAACCCGTTTTTTTTCATACTACGTAGAGAGCCATACAAGCATACGGCCCACCTGCATTGTAAATGTAAAGCAGATGTAAAGCAGTTAGCGTAACCTATTGACGCTTGTAATATACTAAGTATCACGACTAAAATACCTCCTCAGTTCCTTACACAGCAACTTCTTAGGACCTTACTGGTGACCTCACTCACACGCACGAACACAACAACCCTCAAGGTAGTTGTAATTTGGCTACGGTTTTCTGTGAGGTGGACGTAGTTCCCCAGACGTGCTTTGATGCACTCTACCTCTCTTAAAACATCCAGACCAAGATAAACACGTGTTCATGCACACAAGTGTTTCTCTTGTGTGGGAATCGAACTCACGAGCATTGATGTAAAAGTCGCGTCATTCACGACTGAGCCACCGAGCTCGTTATACTCTTTAAATATTTTGAATATCAAACGTGTTTATTATGTCAAAAACTTCTTTCGGTTTCCCGCCGTTTTACATATTTTTTCGTCTTTATCATCAAATTACAATATGACTGGGGTGTTAAAGAAAATATGATTGCAGTGATTGTCTTCTACAAAGTGAGTATGAAGCCATCGGTCATATACAAGACACTTTATTAAAAGCTTAGTATCAGCCGTATGTTTATATATCGTATTATCGACGGATATACCAACACTTCGTCTGTACCATAAAAGATCGGGGTGACTGTTAGAACTGCAAAGGTTGTTAATACTATTAAAGCCAGAATTCGCCGAAACCCCATTAGAAGACAAAATGTCTTATCGCTAGAAATGAATATTCCCGCTAGGGCGCGTCGATATACAGGACATGCCATAAATCAATCCCTACAGTTGAAGAAAGTGGATCGATCAAAACGCCTTCTGTCCCGGTACGCAGGTTAAAGGCACAGAAATATCCTCGTTAATTATAAAAAAAATTCACGATTGAGGATCACAACGACAAGTAAAATGACAAAGTATACGCACACAGTTGTAAAGAAGCTACCCAAGTGGTCAAAAGGGCATAACGTGGTCATCATCCTGTGTCTGTATAGGTCATGACTTGCTTGAATCGACTCGCCGACATTGCGTTTCTTAAGAAATCCAGACAGAATAAAGGCCTCTATCAAAGCCAAAGGTGGCTATTTCAAATAGAATCGTGATTTTTTTTTTTGCTGAGACTTCCAATAATATGTACATATAAGTTTTATTAAGATTACATTACTGCATAAAAAATAAATGCATATTCATTTGTAACGCCTTATGGCCGGACAAGGTAGATTGACGTTTGATTTTTGTATGTTTGAAGTTGAAAGAGCAGATAGATGTCTAGGGTTAGGTGTAGTATTCAGGGTAATAAAATTAGTAACGGTAAAAAATTTACGTGCTAGCGGTAGTTTTTGTGGAGGTATATATATATATATATGATTGGGAGGAGGAATTAAAAAAAGAAATATACACATTTTTACATGCAATTTGATCTAACCTGCTTTGTGTGCTTCCGCCACCAATTAGTTAGTGCGGCCTAGCGCCGGCCGGCACCCACCCACTACTGTTAGTACGTGCTACATGCCGACGCTGCCATGGCTGCTCCGGTAGTCTCTGCCTCGGCTGCTGCGGTCGTCCGCCATCTGGAACAGAATCCGCATGCCCCCACCACCACCGTCGCTGCCACGACTGGCCTGACTGGTCGCTACGACACGTGTTTCGCCTCTCCACGAGGCATCATCAGGCGTTGTTGACGTTAATCGTAAGAACGCTACAAGTGATGATGCCTCGTCAAAAATCAGCATCTTCGTCAAATCCTTAGGTCTATATAGTGGACCCCGCCAATTATAATGAATTAGGAAACGGGATAAACCTATGAAGGAAAATACAGTGGAGCTGGAATGTTTGCTTATTGCTCAATTTCAAACAATAAAAGATATTGTAGTAAGGTTCTTCAGCGTGTGATGAGCTTTTAAATAGTTGTCGGCACGCAAGCAGTTTTAAACAACGACTGTAGTTTATTGAGCGTCTACAGTCTACATATCTGTTTACTAGACTCGCTTGTAGTCTATTTGCTAAGAAACGACGCTAGTATCTAATGACCTTTCTGACATATTCTATGCTGTGCGCCATGACCTAAAGGCGAATGTACGGCGTGCTAATGAAAACTTAGCTAACGATATTATAGCCGGCACATTAAGCCGTCGCTAGTTGACACTGGGCTTAATGAAAAATTTCATAACGCCGTGTGCGCTGCCCGGGCAAACAGCACAAATAAAAGAACGAAACGGGACATTTGATTCTCGCTGCGATACTTCTGTTCTGGATTAAATTGAAACGAAATTAGTATCTACGACAAATATAATCCTGTATACTGCAAAAATGTTTATGAGTCGAAAGTAGGACTAAATACTACTAGTAATTAATAATGTTTGCAGATTCCTAGGACTTGTGATAGCACCTGATAAAACAGACCAATCTAAGTGAGTGTAGATCTTCCTTGGCTTCTAAATTCTTCCGCTTTCATGTCACATTTATTTCATCATTTTCTCCAGTTGAATCCTTTTTACATGTTCAACGCAATGGAGCATTTCTCTTCTTGACACTGTACTCTCTTTCGGGCCAACTTTCTTTCTTATATCATCATTGCGAACTCGGTCTACAAACGTTACGCTGCAGATATTACGCAATTATCACATTTGGACCGCATTGATTCTACCTTCATTCTCTTTTACCTGACCAGGTCTCGCTTCTATGCCTTAGTGTCGAGATCGGCACCGCTCAGTGTGTAGCCATGCGGCACCAGTTTTTGCTGCCAAGAAGTTAATAACGAGATCAGTGACGCAGTGGTGTAACGCGCTGTTATGTTACTTTGACACCAACACTCGTGGGTTCAATTTCCACACAGGAAACACTTGTATGCATGAACATGTCTGTTTGTTTTGGTCGGGGGTTTTTATGAGAGGTAGGGCGCATCAAAACAGCCCGACTAGAGAAGTACCTCACAGAAAATCGCAGCCAAATAGCAACTCCCCGGAAGCTTGTTGTGTTCCTGCATGTGAGCGAGGTCACCAGTAAGCACCTAAAGAGTTGCTGTATTAGAAGCAGAGGTGGCGTCGCGTGAATGATACTTAATGTATTGCAAGCGGTCATAGGCAATGGTAACCGCTTTACATCAGGTGGGCCGCGAGCCTGTATACCTCAGGACGTAGTATAAAAATACCAACGCCTCATTCACATTATTCACTCTCATCACACAACTCCAAGTGTATATTTAATTCCTGCTAAATCAAATCCGAGACGTATAAGATGACGAGTATGAAGCTGTGCCATTACATCCACTTTTTTATAATACTACATCATCAACGATAATTCTTGTGTTCGTTCTGGTTATTCTCATCAAATTCTCATAGTTTTCTGTTTTTCTTTCTGATTTATTTGATCGAAAATGACCATTGCTGAAAGAAACTTGTCAATATGTAGATCTTTTTTCAATTGACACCACATAATTATTATAAAACAAAGTTCCACGCCGCGTCTCTCTGTATGTTCGCGATAAACTCAAAAACTACGGATTTTGTGTTGTATGCGGTTTTCACAATTCCAATAGACAAAAAGTTGTTAAGGTTTTGTGCAATTCGTTTGAAATATGACGACAATTGTTGTAAATGTCGGAAAAAGTCAAGCCGCCTGGGAGCATCATCGGATTATTATACGATATGATATAAAGTAATACTTATCAACTTAAATAGTTAGTTAACTTACGCATTTCATTCACATTATGATAATCCTTTACACCATAATTTAAATGTTGGACCCGACAGATGCAGCGCGAGAATGTGGGAGCATAATATGCTCTACTACCCTCGCGAAAGCGGGGTGGATCGCTAATATATAGATATATATATATATATTATAGAATCGAATACAATTTACAACTAAAAACTTACCAGTATTAAGAAGCCGATGATTATTTATACTTTTAAAGATTTTCACTGAATTTTAAATACAATTTTATCTTTTACGAACACACATATGTTTTCATAAACATACTGAGAGGAGAATATAGTATTAACAGGACATGCTTCAAGTATTCATCAAAAACACCAGAGAAATTGGCAATTGAGACTTATTGAGTTACTTTAAGAAATTGACATAAATGGGAAAAAGGGGAAACCTTGCGTTCTATTTTCCTCGTTTCGGTATTGTCCCTGACGCCGGAATTTAAATAAAGAAATTATGGAACTTTTAAAGAGCCTATCATCCAGGGCCATTAAACTATTAAAAGAAATTGCGGAAGTAATAAAATGGATAATACATATTATAGTATACCTATATATACAATTGAATCTTCTACAGCTTCATTGGTAAAACTAAGGTTCGCAAACAGTTACTAAAGAAAAAGATAATCGATTAAAAATAGAGGAGAAAAGGGTACTGAACTGTCTCCCTGTTTATATAAATATGTATGATTATATAAATCATTATAGATATGTACATACATCAGAAAACATGAATTTACTGGTACATGCCAGGGTCCCCAGTTTGAATCCTGGTATTTACCACTAAATTGGTGTTTTCGGATTTATATATATATGTATAATTATCACTTGCTAACAAAAAATTGCGTAAAGAAACCAGCACGTGCAAGAAATTGATCGTGATCTGGTTTTTCCTCTGGATTGCGGCGGTCATATGGCAGTCGCGCCATGTAAAAATCAGTATCTTTGCCAAATCTTTAGGCTTAGATAGCGGACACCGCCAATCCTAATGGATTAGGAAACCGTGATAACGCAAAGAAGAAAAATTATATAAATCGTTCAGGAAAGAATAATGCCCATCGAAGTACAGGCCATTGTACAGACGTTGCATTAATTCCGAAGTTGTTTTAGATGGTGTATAAAATAGAAATTAACCTATAACATTAGTTAATTCTAGGAGTCAAAACAGAAGTTTCGAAGTTTTTTCAGAAAACGTAACATCAAATATCTGCTTACATGAATAGGAGTTATCCATGACTGTAATATATTGATCATTAGAGTAGATGCTTGTTCCAAGGTATGCCTGCCTATATTGCTCGTTGTCAAAAAAGAACAATTGATAAACCGGTTTCGCCGGTCGAATGTTCTTGTCACCGATTCCTCACGCGATGTAATCGTCATTTTCACTGCCAATTATAACCAAAACAATCTGTTCAGCCTGTGTAGTACAACACAAATAAAAATAAAAACGTCCTGTCGTTAAATTAACACAAATGGTGCACAAATAATGTTTATGATATCACAATTTAAGTGGAGAGTAAATCTCAATCAACATAAAAGTGGCAATAAATAAACAGAGGATGTTCGAAAAGCGTTCACGTCACAAGTGTTACCGCTATAGATTTCAAATGAAAATCGGGTGGTTGACTAGCGTAACTCGATTCATAAACACTGCATTCGAATAAAAACCAAATAGGTTTGTAGCGCGAAACGCGAACGACGCATAAAAGAATATCAGAAATTAAAATGTTTGTTTTCATTCTTTGTAGCAATCTCACTTTTTATTATTTGCAATTATAATCGATAACTGAAAGAGAGCGTCGGTGTTAAAATAAGAAGAGGCATGCTCTGTTGGTTCAGACATGTAGAAAGAATAACAAAGCAGATATGCATGCAAAAGTGGAAGGATGTAGGAGCCGAGGAAGGCCAAGACATGATCAAATTGGTCGTGTTCTATCAGAAGGTGATGTCAGGAGCCCTAGAGACCGGCGAGCATGCATGAAAAGAGCAATGAATGTTAAAGAAGTGAGTGAGGTATGTAAGGCTCGAGTCGCGTGGCGCTCGGTTCTCTCTGCGTACCCCGTAGGGGATTTGGCATGAATTTATAGATAGATAATCGGTAACAACATTAATCGGAGTTTTCTTTCAACATTCTTTTTTATTTACTATAGCAACTCTTTTGAGCAACATTTGCGCAGGAAATAATAATTAAGTGATATTGGAATCGATATTAAATCTTCATATTTTCTTAAATATATCCCCTGTTCAAAACAAGCATGGAAATGTCAGGATACTCCTAAAATGAGAAAAATAATTTATAAATTTTATTTTATCTTGCGGCATGAGACAATTCTGTACCATGATTGGTCAAACTCCTTTCTTCATCTATCAAATTTAATAGTACGAGTATATTGTTATTCTCCATAAAAAGCGACCAATTTTAGATACAATCAATAAAAATCACTTTCTCTTTCATATGCCACTAAATTTGTGTTTTGTTATTAATGTACATATTTATCTCTTGCTTGGCGGTGAAGGGAAATATAGTGCGGAAACCCATGACTCCGTCCGTCGGGAGGCGTACAAGCATACGACCCACCTGATGTAAAGCGGGTACCGTAGCCTATTAACGCTTGCGATATATTAAGTATCACTCGCGCGATGCCTCCTCTGCTGCTTACACAGCAACTCCTTGGCAGCTTACTGGTGACCTCACGCACGCGCAGGAACACAACAACCATTTAGGGAGTTGTTATTTGGCTGCGGTTTTCTGCTAGGTGGAGATACTTCCCCAAACGGGCTGCTTTTATGCGCCCTACCTCTTTTAAAACATCCAGACCAAGACAAACAGGCATGTTCATGCACACAAATGTTTGCCTTGTGTGGAAATCGAACCCACGAGCGTTGGTGTCAAAGTCGCGTCATTCACGACTGAACAACCGAGCTCGTCAAAACCATATATTTCTAAAGACATGTGATTGGTTAGCGGATCCCGCCAATCCTAATGGATTAGGAAACGGGATAACGCAAAAAGAAGAAGACTAAAAATCACTTTCGTTTCTTAGCAATGTGGTATTTCTTTTCTTTTGTTACACGGCTGTCCAAAAAAGAAAGGGTGAGTGTTTTTCTGGGTCCATGATCATAAGTACATCAGTCAGTACTTTCATTCTGTATAACTATTTAACGCCCTAATCGTTTTAGATATTTGAGGTATTGTCGGATTCCTTGTTATCGCGGGTAACATACGCTATGTGATATCGTAATAGCATACAACGATAGATAAAGGATATTACATTTCAATTAGAATGCAGGATGAAAGAATGACGTAACAGTTGTACAATGCAAAATGGGAAGGATGTAGGAGCCGAGGAAGACCAAGACTAACCTACCATGACCAAATTGGTCGTGATTTATCTGAAGATGATGTCAGGAGCCCCAGGAACCGGCGAGCGTGCATGAAAAGAGCTATGAATGTTAGAGAAGTGAGTGAAGTGTGTAAGGAACGCGTCTTATGACACTCGGTTCTCTCTGCCTTGATAACATTTAAATAAAAAGCAAATACGAGTACAATAGATGAGGACTGAAATAAAGAATACGTTCTGATGTGAAACATCTATTGGCAGTAAAATCGAACCGCACACCGTGACAGAGGCTGGCATGACGGAAGTCTCTCATGCCGTCTTGCGTCAAAGGAGATTGATTAACTTTGGGGTTTTTGTACCCCTGATTGTACATCTACGAAATAGTACGTAAAATTCTTAAATGACTTATTACAAATAAGTACGTAACTGAAGTGTTTTTGTACGTTAGAAAATATTATCACATAAAAAAGGAAATTATCGACATTTTTATTACTCAAATCCAAAACAGTCGCCATTATAAAACTTACAACTAAAAATATTGTGAAACTAATATCAACAATTCAGTTATAATTCTAAACGAGTTGTGAATTTGTGATATTTAAGAGTCATTTAAATAAGGTGAGGTTAGTAAATATTTGTTAATATACCATTTCATTTTAATACGACACTATTTTATTTGTTCATTTGAGGTTAGAAATGTAAATATTACCTATTTGCGTAGGTGTATGGTTGTGATATCTGCCAGCAAAAGTTTTTGTTGTCACGGAATTTTGTTGATAAAACCTGTATACATCTTTCATTTGTGACCTAAAGATATGTCAAAATGTACATTGAACACGCAGTAATGGTGAATTGCTCTATAATTGTTTGTTAAAGCCGAAGCGAACGAAACATAACCTATGACCGGTAGGTAAGTCACTTGTTTCTTATAAATAAATATATAAATATATTTTTTCCTCTTACAAATATAAAAGGCCTATGAACTAATCTTAAGTATAACAATAACGCCCTAGTCATTTTAAGTAAGAGGTTGGTGCCTATGGTAGGTTTTGGAAAAAACCTGTGTTACTGGTCACTAAGCCCCTCCTTTTGGATATCTAATTGTGTATGGCTAAGTGGAGTCTCACGGAGTTCCAGAACTAAGTATAGTTTGTGGGGGTTGAGTATGTGTGTTAATGTTTGTTGTTTGTGAGAGTGTGTTTGTTTGTGCGTGCGGTCGAAAGAGCAATTGAGGGCTTTTGTTTCACGGTTGTTATATCACTATTGTAGGTACGGGACTTACCCCGACTTGTATTCTAGTTCCTTTTGTTAGTCGTACCATGACCATTGGACTGCAACGTCGCCGAAATATAGGGAAAATAGAAAAAGAAATTGTGATCAGTCTCGTACCTGTAATAGTGATCACAGCTTAATATAAATTCCTTGAATAAAGACTGACAGACAGTACAAACGATACTAGGTTTGTTATGGCTCAGTACTTTTTACGCTATGATTAAAATATTCAGACAAGTTCACATACATACGTAGATAGAATATTAAATAATTTTTTCTTCTTTTGCTTTGCGGCAATCCGCTACAATACGACTACATAGAAGATTGCATTTAGTAAAAAAAAAACGTTCCATTAATCGAGCAGCTATCCGTAAAGGCCTCTGGACAAAGGCGTTTCGCTCGTAATGGAACGCGAATGGAATGGAAAATTTTGCATTCTTCTTTTGCTCGCATCTGTCTCGTGAGGTATGTCCTTGTACCTATATAGTAGGCGCATTTTGAATTGCAATGAAAGTCTTTATCAACATCATATGTTGGACTGCGCCCTCGGACGTTTAGGGCTCAGTAACTTTGTTCGCGACAACTATGAAATTGTACATAGAAACCGTCGCGTATAGTATAGGATTTTATATACTTGATAAATAGGTGATAGTTATTAAAGTTTAGTAGTGAATAGTAACTTTGCATAGTACATAAGACTTTTGGCATTAGTTGTAAATACAAGCTGTTTGCGGCCAAATATATACTTTTAAAGTAAATATCTGAGATTGGTGGCCGCAACAGCTATAGTTTGTAAGAAATAGTAATTAAGTACCAACCTTTATTAAGAAAATAGATAAGAAATAGTAATAAGTTGTAAAATAAAACGTTTTTCATGTGTGTGATGTAAGTACTGTAACTATGAACATTTTTAGAAATTTTTATGTTTTGTATGGAAAAGGGTCAATTATATGAAAATATAGTACAACTTTTTGATGATTTTGACCAAAAATAAAGCGGTCACTAAAAGGTAATGCTTCAAGGGCCCAACACCTACGCCCTAAAAGCGGGGTGCGAAGAACTAACTCGCCAGTACCTATCTACGTATATTATTTTTATATTCTAATGTACAGGTCGTATCGAAGGGGCCCGTACAAACTTAATAATTTATTAAGAAATTAATTGAAATAGCTAGCTATTATTTACAAAAATACGTCTATGTATATAAAGGGTAACGGTAAGTGATAGCCTAGTGGATAAAGAAACTGCCTACCGAGCGGTCACCGGTTGTAATCTGGTGTATACGTATGTGTATGAATACATCGTGTCCCCGCGCGTCCAAGAAATTATATTTCTAAAGCCGTGTGACTTAACCAAAGAGGGGTCTGGTTTTCCCTCTGGACTATGGAGGTTTGACGACAGTCACTCCATGACAAAATCAGTATCTAGGCCATCTCCTAAGGTTTAGCAAAGAGCAAAGAGGAGCAGGTGTGAGTGCCGACGCGCGATCAATACTTTGTATCTTACCAGTATTCATAGGCTACGTAAACCATACTTGTATGCTACCCGATGTTGTATAAAAAGCATTTGTATACATATATATATATACACGTAAAAAGTTATACTAACAAAACCTAAATAAATTTCATACATTTTATTCCGTGTGTTAGTACTCTACTTTTGTAAAACACAACGATAATATAATTAATTGTATATTCGTAGCATGTTAGCTAACGACTAACATGTACAGCGCCTGAGGATGTCTCGTGGAGAGAAAAGAAAAGAAAAAAAAAGAAACACGTGTCGCGGAGACGACCGGAGTAGCCAGGGCAGAGATGACCGCAGCAGCCGAGGCAGAGACGACCGCAGCAGCCGAGGCAGAGACGACCGCAGCAGCCGAGGCAGAGACGACCGCAGCAGCCCAGGCAGAGACGACCGCAGCAGCCGAGGCAGAGACGACCGCAGCAGCCCAGGCAGAGACGACCACAGCAGCCGAGGAAGAGACGACCGCAGCAGCCCAGGCAGAGACGACCGCAGCAGCCGAGGCAGAGACGACCGCAGCAGCCGAGGCAGAGACGACCGCAGCAGCCGAGGCAGAGACGACCGCAGCAGCCCAGGCAGAGACGACCACAGCAGCCGAGGAAGAGACGACCGCAGCAGCCCAGGCAGAGACGACCACAGCAGCCGAGGCAGAGACGACCGCAGCAAACGAGGCAGAGACGACCGCAACAGCCATGGCAGCGGCGGCATGCATCTCCTAACGGTAGTGGGTAGGTTGCCGGCCGGCAGTAGTTCGCGCGAACTAATCGGGATCAGAAGCACACGAAGTAGTTCAGTCAATAAATATCATTTACCATAACATATAATGTAAGAAACATACTTATGTACTCATATAAAAATATATTATATCTGTACTGATCATGTGTTGTAAATTCATAAATAATTTGAAGAACTACCTTGAACATAGTCACGAACATAACTGGAGACATTTACCAACCAACTTCACGGTGTTGATTTTAGATGTCGGTGTCGTTAAAATTCACTCTGATAATGTTTTCCGCAGTTTTCGAAATAGGTGAGGCGCTACAAAGCAAACCAACTGGGGAAGAACGTCTACGTCACAGAAAATAGCCTCAAAAAAAAATTAGACGAGCTCGGTGGTTCAGTCGTGAATGACGCAACTTTGACACCAGCGCTCGTGGGTTCGATTCCCACACAAAGCAAACATTTGTGTGCATGAACATGTCTGTTTTTCTTGGTCTGGATGCAGCCAAATACCAACTCCCTAGAGGGTTGTTGTGTTCCTGCGTGTGAGTGAGGTCACCAGTAAGCTCCTAAGGAGTTGCTATGTAAGCAGCAGGAGAGGCATCGCGCGAGTGATACTTAGTATATTACAAGCGTTAATAGGCTACGGTAACCGCTTTACATCAGGTGGGCCGTATGCTTGCATGCCTTCTGACGTAGTATAAAAAAAATACGTTAAGTATCACTATGCGATGCCACCTCTGCTGATAACACAGCAACTCCATAGGAGCTTACTTCTCATAACAACCCTTTAGGGATTTGTTATTTGACTGCGGTTTACTATGAGGTACTTCTCCAGACGTAAAATAGTTAAATTGAAAACATATTTCCCATACCATTGAGACATATCATACTTATATCGTAGTCCCTTTTAAGCACGCCTCGCGCTCGCCTTAAGCTCAGTTCACTCCGCCTTAAGACTGTCGTTATTTCGCTTCCCCGTATAAGGGTCTCTCCACACCACGCGGTAGTGGCCAGCAGTGCGCACTCGGCGACTCGAGCTAGCTAGTGACAATAATAGCTTGTTAGTGACAGACGTGAAACGTTGTATGACTTGAGCGTTCGCGTACCTCTAATGTACTCGTATATCTTTACATTAAGTCGGCAATGCCAATGTCCATAGGCTACGGTAACTACTTACCATCGGACAGGCCGTACGCTTGTTTGCCACCACAGTGACATAAAAAGTAGTCATAGACTACATTGACGATTTACCTAAAATTATATGTTGTGATGTTTCTTTATTAACTTCTCGTAAGGATAACACAGTCTTGAATCAAAAACTTACTTCTGTGCTCCAATAAACGACAACTTGGATGAGCGACCCTGTTCTAAATACTACCAAATAACCAAAGCAGCGTGCTTTCATTTTCATGGCAAGAAAAGTTGTTAGATACAGATCTTACTAGTGACATCTTAAAACTGGGAGTCGTTAGTGAATCTATCTGCTTGGCCTAGTTTAAGACACTCATGTTACCTGGAATGCCTAATAGAAATAGCATGCAAATATTAGTCAAAAAAATCACTTAAGCTATAAAAGTTTTTATCAATAAGCCACTTATATAACACTTTCATAAAAGGCATGTGTTATAACATTTTATGTCCTCGGATATTTTTGAAGAGCTGCGTTAGCCAGCGAAGCTTTATAACCGAGAAAATTGTCTTTTTTGCAGTTTTACGGTTTTCGACTGTTACACTACTTCAGTTTTGAAGCTAGAGAGCTGATTGTTCGACGTGAATGTACCTTAAATATTGTAGATTCCCCTAAAATAGATTAAATTTCGATTAGCTCAATAAAGGATATCGATAAGTGATGTTATCGCCCGAAAACCCGTTCCAATACAAAGTCGTATATAGGATATATATTTATATATATATATATATATATATATATATATATATAGGAGCGCGTATGGCGAGCTCATGTCAAGTTTTGCAAATTTATATTCCGGGTCAAATTAATTGTCAAAATATTTATTGACACAAGGGTTAGGGTTAGGGTTAGCAGCTCTGCTTACGCAGCTTGCTGTTATTTACTTATTGTGCAAAAGCAGCTCTGCCAATGCGCCGCAGGCCCAGCTCCCCTAGTATTAAATATTTTAATATACATACATTATATTTTTCAAGTTTCATAATATACCAGTCCTTTATTTTATTAGGGTTTGTCGTATTAGGGGCATATATATCGATTGTCTTCCCGTGCATCCCAAAGATTCGAAGATACAGCATTAAATCGCTTCAAAGGGATATCGCGACCAAAACGTCAAAAGCGCCGTGATTTTCAAGGCGCTTACGCGTTTCGTTCAACGTTGTATAGCAATGAGTTTTTGCCGATTGGCAACAAAGCATGGCGCAAACATTTGATTCGCCGTGTCGGTTCTAGTATATTATTAGACCTATTGTGTTTTTATTATTGATACATAATGTGCATATGTTTTATGTTCATGTTTCTCACATGCTTAATAAGTCCTCCACAGCAGCCCTCCATGCCGTAATGTTCTCAGTTTAACAGAAGGTAAGTAGGTCTCAGTGGCACCCTCTCGAGGCTCGTCTCAAAGCTTTGTGAACCGCTTCCACGTCTCAGTTGCGAGTGAACGGGCGCATATATTGTAATACCTATAGCGTTTTCTTCTTTACTTCATAATGCAGTATAATAATCTTCTTCTTTAGTACTGGTATAAAGAAACCCTTTCACTGACATTCTGCTGCCTCGTTGCGTATTTTTGTGGTGTGTGGCTTACCATCATTAATAGAGTCAATGCCAACCTTTTCTGCAAATCCTGCTAATTAACGCACGAAGCTCTGGCAAAAAGTAAGGCGCTTGAAAGCAACTCGACATCTACTCGTTTCACCGCCCAGAAAAGCCAAAAAGGGTCATATGCCAGATACAGAAAGCAGTACTTCTGAACACGACTTTTTATATTTTTAAATGGATTTATACAGCTTAGTTTGTATGTGCCTGGTGTGGTTCATATCTAATAAACGAAATTTTACTCATTTCCTGTTGATCTATTAATGTAAAATTTGGTATACACTTTTAGTTTTGATGTCAATGCCATTATATGTATTTAATGTAATTTTAAAAACAAAATGGCCACCGCCACTAAATAGCGCATTACATATTTTCTTTCACAATCCCCTCAATATGCACATCAAATTAATGGGCTTAAATTTGTTCTTAAACATTTTCGACAATGAATAATACTTAAAACTGAGTTCTAGATGTCTAATCAGACCAAAGAAATAAAAACTCAATCAGTTAAAATCGGGATTCAAACATGAAACCCCACGCAAGTCAAAAATGAGACATTTTAAATAAGTAAATACAAAACTAAAGAGCAGTGAATGTTAAAGAAGCGGGGGAGGTTTGCAAGGATCGAGTCGTATGACCCTCGGCTCCATCTGCCTACCCTAATCGTAATTAAGAAACGGTATAACTCTAAGAAGGGAAGACTGATTTTGAATAGCAAACCCCGTCCGTCTAACACTGGGAAAAAGAAGAAAATCTGCGCGGCTGCAACATTTTCCAATGTTTATTGATGTTATCATACTGCTTAAATATCCCTACCGCGCATATGTTCAGTAGTATACACATAAAAGACAATCCAACCCAGTAACCTATATTAGCAAAACTTTAAGAAGTTCACAAGTGGCTCATTATTAAAACCTGTGTTTGAAAGCCCGAGTTTCCTTTTAGTTCACGTCGTAGTTTCAAGTCGCTTCGCAACTAAAATACAAGCAAAGTTCGTGCATTAACCGATAATGAAACTTAATTTCTATAAAATATACGAGCTTCATTTTATTTCTCATAATATATAGGTAATAATAATAAGTATTACATCAGATAGGATAGTTATGGCAGGTGTCCGTCTCTCTTCTGTAATAGCCCAGTACTAATAATCCCTCCAGATCTCATTTCAATAGCTCAATTATTTCCGACACATTTGCAATAGTCCCAATATCTGCCGTGACCTGTTCGTGGGTATATCCTCCCATTGATATCCCTTAGAGCAGGTCACAGCTTGTATAATACTCGTACATTACATCATTCTTTCCTCCTCTACGCGTTGGATTCATAACCCCGCGCACGCCTATCAAATGACCGGGATTATAACCCGTGAAATAAGAGATAATAAATAGTATTAGATAGTATAAATTTACATGCAATTTGATCTGTCCTGCTTTGTGTGTTTCCGTCACCAATACGAACTAGCTACAGCGTCTGAGGATGCCACGTGGAGAGGCGAAACACGTGTCGCAGCGACGACCAGGGCAGTCGTGGCAGGAACGGTGGCGGGTGCATGCGGTTTCTGTTCCAGATGGCGGGCAATCGCTAGAACAACCGGAGCAGCCATGACAGCGACAGATGATGAATATACTAACGGTAGTGGGTGGGTGCTGGCCGGTGCTAGTTCGCATGAACTATTTGATGGTGGAAGCACACAGAGCGACCTGCTTTGTGTGCTGATAAAATCTATTAACTATTGGTACTTAAATTGTTAACAATGAAAAATAATAAATGTTAGTAGGTACTTACATAAATGCTTAACAACTTAATGACAAATCTACGACAATACGTGTAAATTATTTAGCAACTAATAATGATTATTAACATATAAATTGTATTCTGAATCGATATTTATAATTGTCAAGGTCGTAAAGTGTATTAACATTTTCTGCCATCAATATAATAGGAATTATATTCATGGCAGAAAATATTTATACTAATTTATCTGTACCTGTATATATGTTATATAGGTTTATGTATAACTATTTTCAAAGGAATAAATAATTCGAACTCTTTGGTAATATACCTATATAATATAATACTGTACTTTACTATGCAGCATCAACATCTCCTTTAGATCCACAAAAGCATAGTAAAAATATTTCTAACAAGTGACATTAAGTACTAATCTTTACTTCTGCCCGGGCAAGCTGCCTTGACTTCACACTGGGATTCCGTGTGTCGTGGCAACCAATACATTTTTTCATATTACGTCGGGAGGCATACAAGCATACGGCCAACTTGATGTAAAGCGGTTACCGTAATCTATAAATGCAATACATTAAGTATCACTCGCTCGATGCCACCTCTGCTGCTAACACAGCAACTCCATAGGAGCCGGTTACCGGTAACCTCACCCACACGCAGGAACACAACAACCCTCTAGTGAGTTGTTATTTAGCTATGATTTTTCTGTGAGGTGCAGGTACTTCCCCAGGCGGGTTGCTTTGTTGCGTATAACCTCTTTTAAAAATACCCAAACCAAAATAAACAGACATATTTATGCACACAAATCTCCTGTGTGGGAATCGAATCCACGAGCGAATAGAGAGAGAATGCTATTAAAGTACGTGGGCCGTATGCTTGTAGGTCTCCCGACGTTGTATAAAAAAAACTTGACATTGGTTTTTATATAGTATATATTTTTATCGTGTTTAGTGAAATTTATTTGGAGCCACTTCAGTCTCCCACATTTGGGTACTTTAGTCAGAGTGCTCTTAATTTCAAACAACAGCTGTCCGTTTTTGCCCTCTGCACAGAAACAAGGACTTTAGTATATGCAACGCGTGTAATTTTTCAAACCAATATAGTCCACGCTGCTCAGCTCTCCGGACGGGAGGATTGCTTTTATCGTGTGGTTTTATAAAACCAACTATTTAATATGTGTATCTTCACACCTGTTCCCTTGCGGAATAGGCGGAGAGAGCCGGGCGCCATAAGACGCGGTCCTTACATACCTTGCTCGCCTCTTTAACGTTGATAGCTCTTTTCATATACATATCTACAGATAAATAAAATTGGAGTGTCTATTTGTAATGTCAATATAAGCGCTTTTTACTAAATGCTTTAATTTAATTTAATAAATATGGATGTATACACGGTACATATACCAAAATGAATATTTTTACAATTTTTGCCTGTCTGTCTGTCTGTTTGTTCCGGCTAATCTCTGAAACGTCTGGACCGATTTTGACGGGACTTTCACTGGCAGATAGCTGATGTAATAAGGAGTAACAGAGGCTAATTAATTTTAGAAATTTTATTTATTTTTATTAATATAAATAAATAATATTCCATGCGGACGAAGTCGCAGTCACAGCTAGTTGAATATAAAAGCTGCGAAGATGTTGTGTCCCGTGGATGCCTTGAGGCCTATCGGTGCATCGTAGAGCTGAAGTCGTTGACAGCTACTACTCGAGCAAACGAGAGAACAAAGAGAGGTAGGGCGCATTAAAGCAGCCCGTCTGGGGAAGTACCTCCACCTCACAGAAAACCGCAGCCACATACCAACTCTCTAGAGGGTTGTTGTGTTCCTGCGTGTGAGTGAGGTCACCAGTAAGCTCCCAAGGAGTTGCTGTGTAAGCAGCAGAGGAGGAATCGCGCGAGTGAAACTTAATATATCGCTAGCGTTAATAGGCTACGGTACCCGCTTTACATCAGGTGGGCCGCATGCGTGTATGCCTCCCGACGTAGTAAAAAAAAAATGAGTACGGCAAAAAGTATTATCACACAGAGCTACAAACTACGAACAGGATACGTCGTAGCAGCTACGAATTGCTCTACACGCATCTTTAACCTGGTCTACGGCAGCGTAAGCGCTACGCATATAGCGATGACAGACGCGGTGTAGTGCTACGGTACAAGTTCCATATTATTTCCATGCAGCAACTGTAACTTGCTACAGCGGTGTTGGTACGAGTACTATATATAATTCATTCATTATGCCGTGAGACCAAGCGTCAATATAGTAAACATAGGTTTCCAAACTTACGAACTTGTACACTGCGCCCAAGTATTTTATACATTGCCTTAATATATTACGTTAATACTCGTATCGATCTCCATGTCTATAGAACGAATCATTGCAGCACGCTTCAATGGCTTTTTCTTCGGCGAGGTAAAGTGCAAACTACTGTTCGGTCCAGTTTCGTTCTTTTAACTCTGTTTTTTATTACATTTCCAACAAAAAAACAAAATGTAAAAACGTAATACAATATTAAACCTAACAAAAACAACAAGATTAACAAGTAGCTAAAATAAGGCAACAGAAAACACTCGGGTCAATATTTTTGGTAAATGTAAAAATGGCGGATATAACCCGGATAAATTCGAAAGTTGTTAATTAATTACACATCGTAGGTATAAGCTGTTTATCTTCGTTAGGAACTTGCGTTTAGACTTTGAGATTCACAAAATTTTATAGTATCAACAATTCCAACAATTTTATAGAACATGTTATACGCATAGAGTATTCAAATTATTGTGTAAAACGACTTAAATCATTATTGCAATTCTAGTAACATTATAATATTAATTTATATGCAAGCGACTTCAAAAGTTTTACTAAATATAATAATACTCTGTTAGAAAAAGTTATTTTGTGATAAATGACACATATAATAACCTTTTTTATGATTGGTTTCTATTTTGTCTACGTTACTACGCCCAATTATATACGGTATAGTTTTATCATATCAACATAGTACACGCACTATCAACACATGCTGCTTACGAAGCGAAAGTGAATTATGATAGTATATCTTCAATTCTATTAAGCATGCTATAAGAAAATATACTTGATTTAACATGATTAGAACGAATAGGTATTTTTCCAGTAGATCTTGGATTATAAAAAAATATATTAACACTACCACATGGGTATATAAGCGTGTGGCTAATACGATGGTACTCGTAACAATGAAGTGTTGTCAAACAGCCGTAGTATTGAAAGACATTGAATAATCGGTAGATACTTACATAGAGAGTGAAATACTTTTCCTTCACTTAAGTCGGTGAGACAATTCTCACCGATCGTTTTTGAACCTAATCAAGGTGACTACAGTACACAAAATTATTTCGTATTAAAAAAGAAATCAAGAACCCAAGAAATTGGATTGATAAAATTTATATATTCTGTAGCAAAAAACGCCCTGATTTAATATTCATTCACAAAATGAGAATTATGATTATGAATGATTCAAGATTTGAAAATATGACGAATACAAATAAAAGTAAAGTTATCAATATATTTGCTACTACACGACCATATAAATTAAAAGTAAAACCGAATTTATCAGCAAATTCTGCAGGAATCGATTGATGACTTTATGAGAATTATAGGAAAAATGACATTTAGAAATTTGATAAATTTTTAAACTAAATTTAATAAACGATTATTGCATGTAAACCAGTTAATCAATAGTTGTGTAAAGTCTATCAGATTTAACAGTCACTTCTCAGAGTATGTACCCGTAAATAATAAGGCTCGGCTGCACACAGCACGATGCGGACGCGGCGCAACTCTCTGTTCGAGTGGCTCTCATCGCGTCGGCCGGTGCTCGAACACCCTGTATATACCGCTACGTACAGTGCACTGTCATCGGCTCTTCATTATAAAGTTTGCTATTATTATATGTACATTGCGCAGGAAGGAACATAAAATAATATTTTATTATTTCAAATGCCTTTCGATATTTCTTTATTCTGCTCCTTTCTGTAGTCGCGTCGACATTTTGCTTAATATCTTTTTACAATATGGTAAGCAGACGCCTTAAATACAAGGACTAACGCTCGTCTGTGGCCACCCTAACTTACTGGTAATGTTATTAATGAACTCAAGGTTTTACAACAATTCTTCAGAGAGCTGTTATTTGGTGCATACTTCTGTGAGTTCGAAGTACATCCGCAGTCAGACTTCTAGGCACCACAATTTCAGCCCTCGACTACTGCTGGATAATAGGTCTCCCGTTTAGTGAGTCACTTACCTCGATCCTGAGCCACCTGCATTCATCAACTACCTATACATTTCTTGAGGTCGCATTTCTGCAATAGAGTCTTACCACCCTTTTTGAAGAACAATTTGACCAAGCTTTTGCTCCACACTTCCGTTGTTTCATCGTAATGTATGCCGGAATTAAGTAGCTTCTAAAAGAGTACCAGCCTTTCGCCCTTTTTCAGAAGCTCCACCGTAATTCTATCCTCACCCAGTGCTTTCCCATTTTAAGCTGTTTGAGAGGCATACCAATCTCATAGATACGTCTCGTGCGCTGTTCCTTTACCTTACTATCCTACTAGTATTATAAATATGAATGTCCGTTTGTTTGTTACGCTTTCACGCGAAAACTACTGAACCGATCATCGTGAAACTTTGCACACATATTTTTGGAGGTATAAGAAATAAAATAGGATACATTTTATTAAAAAAAAAAAATTGTCAATGCGAATCCGCGGGTAAAAGCTAGTATTAAAATATTTGTATTTATTTTATACACCCTCGGGAGACACACAAGCATACGGCCCACCTGATGTAAAGCAGTTTACCGTAGCCTATTAATGCTTGTAATGTATTAAGTATCACTTGCGCGATAACTCCTCTGCTGCTTAGCAACTCCTTAGGAGCTTACACACACACACGCACGAACACAACAACTTATTATTTGGTTGCGGTTTTCTGTGAGATGGAGGTGCGGGTTGCTTTGGTGTGCCCTACCTCTCTTACAACATCCAGACCAAGACACACAGACATATTTACCCACGAAAGTCGCGTCATTCACGACTGAGCCACCGAGCGGTGATTGGAGAAGTTGGAAAAACTACAATAACTGTGTATTCGCTTCATCTTTGGACTGGGCAAATACGATCACGTCTCGGAATGCCGCAAACGTCTCAATTGGCTATCGATTAGAGATCGTAGGAAGGCGCACATTCTCAGCTTACTTCACAATGTTTTGTTTAACCCATCTGCGACTTCCTACCTAAAAGAGACCAATTATTTTCGTGATGTGGACACTCGCTTGCGTTCCTGTGGTACACTTGTTCTCGATATCCAAGTCAGAAAACAAATTCGTATACATAGTACTTTTGTGCAAAGTCGGTTAGTCTTTGGAACGCACTTCCTCTAGAGATAAGATTGGCTCGCTCTTTAGATTCGTTCAAACTCCGAGTCAAGACATTCTTAACTGGTGATTTGTGATCATTTATGGATGCATATTGCATACCTTAAAATATATCTCATATTTGTTTGTTTTTAGTTTATGTATTTAATGTACGTACATATTTTTGTAAAATAAGAGCAATGGATGTGAAGGTATGTAAGGGTCTCGGTTCTCTCTGCCTACCCCGCAAGAGATTTGGCGTGAAGTTAAGATAGATTGTTTTGTTTAGTAATTTTGTAGATAGTCAGTTCGTTATACGTATTAGATTGTACGTTACTTTCAATAAATTTATAATATTGTTGTAGTAAATCGGTGTGCGTGTGTCCTTTTGCCCATGTAAATAGTTCTATCAAAGACTCTATGTTGGGTGTAAGAGATCTCTTTTAGGGATAAGTCCGTCTTTGTAGCACTAGCTTTATTTTTATTGTAGTTTATTTTGAATATACCCTACAATAAAGATATTACAACAAAACCTTTTGGAAAAAAGATCTACAGTAGTCTACAGCCCTATCACGTGTAAGAGAATAACGTGTTATGCGCCCGTCACAATAGATGGACCGACGTCCTCGAGCGATGTGACGAAGGCTGGATTCAGAAACCTGGGGATCGCGTTTGATGAAAAACTCTAGGGTAAATCTGTATCCAATAGTAGGCAAATATAGATGACATGACCGAGAAAGGCAAACGCACAACTATCATGCCCGAATTGGCCCTGCTTATGAGAAGTTGATGTCCTTGTAATCTTGTTCACTAGCACAAACACAACAATTATCGTGATCATTTGTAATAAAAGACACAATGTATAATACAAGGTTGTTTCAGCGATAACTTCAGCTTTGTATTTTATTCTTTTTTTATATAACCTTGGAAGGCATATAAGCATGCGGCCCACCTGGTATAAAACGGTTACTGTAGCCTACAAATGACTGCAACACAGTAAGTATTCTCACGCGATGCCACCTCTGCTGCTAACACAGCAACTTAGGAACTTACTTATGACCTCGCCCACAGGAACACGATAACCCTCCAGCGAGTTGTTTAGACTGCGATTTTCTATGAGGTGGAGGGTACATCCCCAAACCGGTTGCTTTGATGCGCCCCACCTCTCTTAAAAAGTCCATACTATCGTGTGCCATTTTAATAGTTCTGGCGGAATAAACAATATTGTATGTATAATCATTCATATTCAGAGTTCATATGTTTTATGTTCATGTTTCTCACGTGCTTAATAAGTCCTCCACAGCAGTCCTCCATGCCGTAAAGTTCTCAGTTTAACAGAAGGTAAGTAGGTCTCAGTGGCGCCCTCTCGAGGCTCGTCTCAAAGCTTTGTGAACCGCTTTCACCTCTCACTTGCGAGTGAACCGGCGCATATATTGTAATACAGCGTTTACCTCTTTACTTCTTAATGCATGTATGTATATCTTCACGCCAGGTCCCTTGCGGGGTAGGCAGAGAGAACCGAGTCCCGTTAAACGCGGTTCCTACACACTTCACTCGCATCTCTAACATTAATAGCTCTTTTCATGCACGCTCGCCGGTTCCTGGGGCTCCAGGACCTGCGGCTGCTATATCCATCCACTATTGCATATCTGTTTCCTCATTATTTCGTCCTGCATTCTTTCAACATGTTCGAACCAACGGAGCATGCCTTTTCTTATCTTAAATTCCTAATACATTATGTTTTATTCTTGCAGCCGGTATATAAGAGTAGGAGTGATAATGTATGTGCGTAACGCATTTTTCCCCGCGTCACAAAAAAAAAAAAAAAAAAAAAGGAGTGATAATGTACATATTTGTAATTGTATTTGACGACCTCGGTGGCGCAGTGGTGAAACGCGCTACTTTGACACCAACGCCCGTGCGTGTCAGTGACGTCGCGTCTCCAGTAAGCTCCTAAGGAGTTGCTGTGTTAGCAGCAGAGGTGGTCGCGCGAGTTATACTTCAAGCATTGCAAGCGTTTATAAGCTACGGTAACCGCTTTACATCAGGTGGGCCGTATGCTTCTATGCCTCGCGACTTTCTATAAAGAAAAAAAAATAACAGTGCACCCCACAAAACGTATTATCCATATTAACACACACATATTACAATAATCCATATTAACGAGCTGTGTATGAAACAACAAAAAAACATGAAAGCAGACACAAGAACACACAGTACACAAGGTAATAATAACGTACAATTAAATGTTATGTAAGTAAAAATTATCATAGCGAGTTTACCGAAATAGCTGGTCACTGGAAAAAGCAAATACACGCACTACACGGTAGTGCATAAAGGCTATATCAGTGTGGTGAGCCACGAAAATGGCAGTACAGTGATTTTCGGTCATAGCCCGAAGAGTGTACGCGGGTGGCCAGGTACATTCGTGTATAGTGCTTGTAAAATGTTGCGAGACGATATTCGTTCAACAGACCATTAAAATATCTCTCAAGCATCGCACTTCTTACTATTGTTATGTAGTACCATCCGAGCGAACTGAGATCTTAACATCCAAATTGACGAGCTCGGTGGCTCAGTCGTGAATGACGCGACTTTGACACCTAAGCTCGTAGGTTGGATTACCACACAAGGCAAACATTTGTGTGCATGAACATGTCTGTTTTTTGTCTTGTCACTGACGTCACACACTGACGTCACTGTTGTTTCTTGGTCTGGATATTTTCTATGCATAATAAGTACGTATTTACAAAAAAAAATGTATTTACGTATGTTTATCAGTTGTGTAGTAGGTACCCATAACACAAGCTTCGCTTACTTTGGGGCTAGATGGCGCTGTGTAATTTGTCCGACAATATTTATTTATTTATTATACGTTTTTTTTATATTACTAAGGTGGCAAACATGCGTACGGCCTGCCTGATGGTAAGTAGTTACTGTAGCTTAGCACTCGACCATTGATCAAAAGACAAATCTCGTCTAAGGCAGGGAATATGGATTTTTCGATCGTAATATACGTACATAGCATACTAGCGGCCGATCCTGCTTCGCACGGATGATCCAATCAACTTCATAGGACACGCGCTGGGTTAACGTGAAGGTTGCGATAAAACTTCATCGGTCCATATGGAACATACACCGATTTTTATATATTAGAAGATAAACTATATATATAAAACAAAATCGGGTTAGTTACACTATTTATAACTCGAGAACGACTGAATCGATTTTTATGATGTTTGTTTTGTTGGATTTGTATCCGTCGCGAATAGTAGAATAAACTATCATAACATATTTAGAAAAAAATATGAAGAAAATTCATTTTGTCATACATTTTATATGAAACTTCTTTCTTTATGATATCTCAAGAACGAACATTTCAATGAATATTTTTTTGTTCGTCTTGGCGAAAATATAAAATATAAAGTTTTTTTTTTAATTCCACATAACAGTGTCATGGCAGCAGAAAATCGTCCCCGTGTCAGCATACCGCCGTAACTCAGTTGAGCCACGACGCTGTTTTTCAGATGGTGGCGACGGTAGTCGTTTAAAGAAAAATATGATACAAGTTACACAAAATTGGTACTTTCCATAAATTATTACACCGATATAATTAACTCAAATATCCATGCATATTTAATAGCAGCAAACTAACATGTGAGTAATATTAATATAAAAATAGTATTTTAGAAATATGGGTATGTAGTAGAAATATGTATTTGATATAACAATTTATGTTAGCAGTTTTTGATGCCAGGCATCTCCTCTTAGTGTTCTACGTCTCTTTGCGCATCCACATGCCTTTTTCGCACTGTCCACCATACTTTCTTTCAGAACTTTCCAACATTCGTCTACATCTGAGTCGGAAAGACTCGCGTTCGCAAGTCTTTCACTGACTAGACGTACATACGTACTCCTCACACTTTCATCTTCCAATTTTTCACTTCTTATTCTTTCATGGTCTCCGAAAGGAATACGCACTCGCCAGTGCCTCCACTTCGTGAAAAGGCCCACAAATCGGCTTATCACCAGATAGTGGTCCGTTTCAAGAGTGGGACCTCTGAAGGCTCTTGATAATGTAGAAGATGGTTTCTTGATTTGTTTTTCAGAGAAAATTTGGGTTTTTACTATCTTATAGGCGGCAGGAGGTTATTCCAACATTTAGTATCAAAATATCTAAAACTACCTCGGAAAGCAGTGGTGTTGTCTTCCAAAGTGCGCCGCGTACATTGAATTTGAGCGCGCCGATGTTAATTTGTCATAGAGATATTTTAGTATTTACAACATCGAAAAGTAAGGTTGCAAAGTACAGATCGCACCAATATTTCAAATTAAGTATATTAGCAACTTGTAAATATTGAGTAGCACGTGTTTTTGGTGGTATTCCAAAACAGAATCTAACACAAGCATTTTGAATGCCCAGGAGAACCCGCTTGGACCTTGCTAGACGATCAGAGGAAAACCGCAAACATTAACCAGTTTCTTTTCAACTTGCCAAGAAGATTCATTTAAACAAACGTTGCCTCTGATATGCCACGTTATTTCACTTGGAACGGTCATCCCAGATACTTCAATGTTGGCAGCAAGGCAATATGGTTCCTGATCATTTAGATGTGCATTCCACTTTTGATAGTATTTACACAGTTTATTGAAAGAGTGACGAATGCTTCTACTTGCGGTTGTACTCGGTTAATGTTTGTCGGCCAAAATCATCGAAACACTTCGAACTGTTCATGTGAACAGCTCAATTTGCTTGAAAACGATACTCATTGGGACATTACAATTGCAGTTGCTATATTTTCTAGTGCTTCCCACGGACACCACATGAACTGTGGAACAAAATATGTATGTCAAAATACATTTTACGTCGAATTCGTGCCAGTTTAGGGAATCGCGATCTCGAGGTGATGCATAACCAGGCTTTGCTTTTAATCGAAGATGAGATGATACATCATGTGCCGTAGTTTATTATTG
The DNA here is from genome assembly GCA_947507595.1 of Pyralis farinalis. Classification (NCBI taxonomy): domain Eukaryota; kingdom Metazoa; phylum Arthropoda; class Insecta; order Lepidoptera; family Pyralidae; genus Pyralis; species Pyralis farinalis. The sequence goes on from OX382264.1 coordinate 2,485,896, forward strand.
AAGTTAAAAATGCTAATGCCAATAAATGGAATAAACGATGCTTTTAGTGGAGAATTGGAATGTGAACGTAAATATGTTCGAAATGCATTGAACCAATCAGTTGGAGCAAATGTACCGCTGTTGAACCCTCAACAGAAGGGAGTGTAACTCGAGATGTTTTGGAGGCACAATGATTCTACTGTCTGGTGATTTCTGCCAGATACTACCAGCCATTTCAATAAACATATAATATAATAATACACGCTTGCCTCAAATCATCGACTCTGTGGCGCTATGAGACGAAACTTCAGCTGACGGTAAAGTTCAGTTCAGTTCAGTTGCATGTCTAAACGATTTATCTGCCGCAGGTTTCTCCAAGCAATTTCCGACAATGCTATCGGTAATGGTTGTATTCCCGTCGAGGAATCTAACCTATTGATTTCGTTTCCGCCGAATTTAGCAATCTTCTATAGCCACAAAATCACATTTGGTTGAGTGAACGAGTAGTTCTGCGGCAAAGGACAAAAATGTACAACACTTAAAGTTCACAATTCATAATTAAGCAGTTGGTCTACTGCATTCCTTCAAATCTATCGTCTACGCAACAAACCCAGACGAAGCAACCACCTATACAACTGTAAGTTTAAACTCATTGGATCAGCCAGACTTGCCCCCGCACTATTTACAACTGAAGATTAGCTCGGCAGTCAATTCAACGAAGAGAATCGAATCGAATGCAACCCATCCAGCAAAAAAATTATATAAAGTAGTAGAACAATGGTAAGCGATTCATTTCATTCTCTCCTATAAAGCAAACGTATTGCTGCCATTTGAATTATGTTAGTTTTAATACAATTAAAATACTTCTTATTTATATTTTTGAACACTTAATTAATTTTGACGTTCACATTGTCGTAATAAAAAACTGAATTTAATTCAGCAAATGAGTTAACACGATATTTATTGATCCTGAAAAGGTACGAAGTTTGCCGGGTCGGCTAGTATATATATATATATAAAGCTATTTGAATATTAAAGAAGCAAACGAGGCGCGTAAGGATCGCCTCTTGTGGTGCTCGATTCTCTCTGAGTACATCGTAAGGCACCTGGCGTGAAGATATAGATAAATCAACAGATATATATATTATCATCAACCTATCTCCCTGCTCTAGAGCACAACGCGGCCGGCTCGGCAAGCTCTCGAGCCCGCGGGCCTGCCTGCGGCGGACACCGATGGCCCTTACCCGCGTAATGTCTGGAGGCTGGCTGTGTGAAACGGCCTTTGTGTGCTCTGCTTTGTGCTTCATTCAGCCGAGAGTTCGGCTCCAATTGATAGAGGGCTAAAATCAATTGAGGAAAGTGGCTTTGTTAAATTTGGATTATTCGTTAATAGAGTACAATGAGGTAAGCTGATTAACAAACGAATTTCTGGCAAAAATAAAGGTCTACAGACCGCTGCAAAGGGAAGGGGGCAATATTTTTAAGAGAGGTAGGGCGCATCAAAAAAATAAAACTCGAAAAGTGAGTCGTGAACTCTACCTTAAGGGGAGGGTTGCCGTATTCTGCGACGGTAACCACTGCACATCAGATATTCCGTACGCTTATACGACTCCCGATGTTGTATAAAAAAAAAAAAAAAACGTCAAGAAAATCGTTCAGGAGTTCCAAACAATCGATTTATTTAAGCGGTGATAAGTGGTTAAGGAACCGGTGTATTCACCAACTGGTCCCTGGTTCAAATCCTGGCGGGGGCATGTACCACTAAATTCAGCCGTAAGTTGTATAAAACTTACGCGAACCATTTCATGTAAAGCGTTCACAGTAGCCTCTTTCTTCTTCTTGTTATTCCATTTCCTAATCCATTAAGATTGGCGGGGTCCGGTAGCCACACCTAAGGATTTGACGTGGACACTGCTTTTTACACGGAGCGACAGCCGTCAGATCTCCACAACCCAGAGACAAAACCAGATCTTTCATAGGTCACTTATCTTTCGAAATATTATTTCTTGGACGTGGGGGTTTCCTCGCGATGTTTCCGGTCACCGCCGAGCAAGTGATGTATACAATAATGTACATAAATCTGAAAACACAAATTTAGTGGTACACGCCCATACCAGGGTTCGAACTGGGGACGTCGGATAACAGGTCGGTTATTTATCCGCTGAGCTACCACCACTGTTATTGTATATTTTCCAACATCGTCTACTGCACAGAATAATATATTTCTACTAAAATACAGTAAAATATTTCTAGCGAGAGAGCTCGATAGCGTTGTCGCGCGTGTCATCCTAACCGAACACGCAGGTTAAGCAGCCTGTCTATGAATAGGTTTATCTATGTTGAGTTTTTCCGTGCTTCGGAGGGCACGTTAAGCCGTCGGACCCGGTTATTGTCGATAGATGACAGTCGTTAAGCTAAGTCAGTGGCCCTCTGGCGGGTTGAAAACACTGGCCTCCGCCAATCCGCATTTGAGCAGCGTTGTGGAGTATACTCTAACCCCTTCGGTTGAAGGGAGACCCGTATCCCTGCAGTGGAACAAGTAAGGGTTGATGTGGATTTCTAACGAATTTCATTAAGTTTCAAAACTTTGTGCCCACTGGACTTAACATTATGATTCCTTGCGTCGTGGTAACCAGTCACTTCTTAAAATATACTACCAGTTACGTTAGTTTAGTACAATGCTTGCATCGTACTAAAAATAGTACTTTGTGAGTAGCAGTATTTGTGTGATTTATATATTTGTGTTTACGTAGTATATACTGTATACGTACGGAATCGTGTTTAGTGTGGTTTATTTGGTGCTTACTTCAGGAGACCACATTTGGTTACTTTACTCAGAGTGCTCTCAATTTCAAACAAGAGCTGTTCGTTAGTTCCCTCTGCATGGAAACAGAGGCGTTAGTAAGTGCTACGCGTGTAATTCTTCAATACGGGTTGGCCCAAACTATGCAGCAATTCGAACGGTAATACAATTACTGAGAATTGTTAGAAAAACAAATATTTAAACTTGAAAATATAGCCGTGAATTTTCTGTATTGCGTTTCGAGTGTAGCATGGAACTGACATCGCTGACAGGTGCTGCTCAAGCAAATAAATAAAACAAATTTTACTATCAGCTACGAGTGAAATTGCGACTACGAATTGCTCGATCGGCTACGGCAGCGGGCGCGCTACGCACATGCCGACTACGAATTGCTCGATCGGCTACGGCAGCGGGCGCGCTACGCACATGGTGACTACGAAATGCTCGATCGGCTACGGCAGCGGGCGCGCTACGCACATGGCGACTACGAATTGCTCGATCGGCTACGGCAGCAGGCGCGCTACGCACATGGCGACTACGAATTGCTCGATCGGCTACGGCAGCGGGCGCGCTACGCACATGGTGACTACGAAATGCTCGATCGGCTACGGCAGCGGGCGCGCTACGCACATGGCGACTACGAATTGCTCGATCGGCTACGGCAGCAGGCGCGCTACGCACATGGCGACTACGAATTGCTCGATCGGCTACGGCAGCGGGCGCGCTACGCACATCGCGACTACGGACGTAGTGTAGCACTACCGCACGCTTTCCATATTATTGCATTATACGCTGTATCATGTTACACAGCAACTGTAACATACCGCAGCGGTGTTAGTTCTATATCATTTTATGATATAATCAAAAGCTGTATTTGCACACACATGCCGAAGCGAAACTAACAGTCACACCATATACAATAATCCACGCCTTCATATTTTATGTGGACTCAGAGATCAGACACAATTCCCAGGTCGAAACACATTTTTTTTATACAATGTTGGGAGGAATAGCTCACGACCCACCTGATGAAGCGTTTGCCTTGGCTTATGAAAGCTTGCTGTATATTAAGTATAACCGCGTGATGCCATCTCTGCTGTTAACAAAACAAACCTCTACGGAATTGTTATTTCGCGACAGTACGGCACACAAATGTTTGTCTCCAGAGTGTACGAATCGAACCTCGTAGCGTTGCTGGTATCGAAGTAACATTACTAATCACTGCGCCACCGCGCTCGTCATATACTATAGACATAAATCTCACGTTTCAGTTTCAAATCACCAAATTGAACCATCAAATCATCTTACTCAGATAAAAATTAACGAGGAAAGAGAAGGTAAACAAAATTGGTGACATTCCAAACAATATTCAATATAGAAATTAAAATGAATCCAAAGAGTAATTAATACGAAATTAGCCGTGGATACGAATAAAGTATATGCCCGTGATGTATTTTGCCTAAATACTTCCCGTGCGGGCTGCATCAAGATCTCTCAGTGTGCTGTAGATAGAGTTATGCTCGAGGTTTCTCTGCGTGATAGAATGTATTATCAAGGAGTCACAAAGTTTCATTATTGTGAAAAAGGAGTGTATACTTGAAATAGAAATTTATTCCAACTTTTATTTGAACTATTGAGGTTAATAAAAAGTTCACAACACTAATAAACGGTGAATTACAGACAGACAGCAATGCTGTTATGCTGTGTGTCGTAGTTTCCGTAGCAATTTTGTAGGCAAATTACGTCGATCTCTCCAGTGCTGGTACATAAGAAGAACAACACTATGCTGTATATGCTGTATAGTCATAGTACCATTGCAAGCTGTTCCGCGGAAATAAAAATGGATTTCCGCCTCTCTCATGTCAATGGTCATGTCGGTTTGCTAAGAATTTGTAGGAAGTGGTGTGGCTTAAAGGAATCTTTATATATCGAAGTGAGAGAAGATAGACATCGTCAAAGAAAAGTAAACACACCGGTGGCCCAATAAAATTTCAGTATCTATACTCGAAGCAAACAAATTAGAAAACAAATTTGCCGGCTACGTACCAGTAGCCCGTAAAAGCATTGACTTGATCTTCTACGTGAATCACCCCGTTCATCACGCATAAGTAGAGGTAGGTAAGCATATTCATGTCACACTTTTTTGTATATTCAGCAAGTGTCTTCTGAGACGTTCCCGAAATGTGAACTTACTTTGTAGGGCTCGCATCGGTGGAAGTAACACATTCCAACATTGAGAGGCAGAAAAACTAAAACCTCCACGAAATGCTGCAGATCTGTGACGTAGGGTCAATATACGGAAAGTTGACGATCTCGTACTGTAGCTGTGAAAGTCTTTGGACCACCGCAATTTCTCAAACAAATATTCTGGCTTTTGGAATTTAATCACACCAAGGAGGCAAGGCGAAAACGCATACGATAACCAATTTTAAGTCTGTTATTCTTATCCTCTTTTGAGCTAAGGCGTTATATGTACGTGTACGTGGTGGAATAGGTTAACAAAATCGTACACACGCATTCTGTGCGCGCTAAATCATCCGTTCCGTTCTCCTAAAGATGCTGGTATGAAACACAACATTTGCGTAATTAAGCCTAGATAACACAAGTAACCCCATTATTCCCAATAACCCCATTCCATGTAACAGTATTTATGGCCGACTAGTTTGATATGCACCTGTTTTAAACTTACAGCGGTGCTTACCTTTAAGATAAGACGTGCTAGTAATAAGGAAATAATATTGTTATGTTATATTAATTAAATAATAATGTCAGCATCGCACGTTCTCTTAGAACGTGTCTCAAATCTATTTACTAGTTAGTAAGTTAGAATCTCTTTATTATATTTTCATATATATACCCTTGTAATTTACTTTATAGTATCAGATCATATTAAAGATTTATATCAAGCATACGAGGAGTTTAGTGTCTACAAATTCACACGATAGTTGCTATACTGCCACAGTGGTGACCCCGTCGTGATCAGATAACACACCCAAAAAAAGTTACACAGATTTTGACATGTAAATAATTTGTTCATCATAATTGTTTACATTAAAAACCAGTTGAGAATGTGCAAGCTTGCATTGCCAGAGGAACACCTGGCTTGTCAATTGTATTCCTATTCTACTTTTTTATGCTGAATCCGAATCTGAAGTCAACATTCGAATATTCGAAAAAAGCGACAGACAAACGCACAGACAAACGCACTAACATATAGATTTCATATAGGAACGGTGTTCCTGAAAATATATGAGATTAATGTATACAGAGGGTAGCTAAATCGATACCTCAAAACCTAATAATTTTAATGTTCATAAAAACGAGGAGGGTTATAGCAGTAATAAAAAATAAAAAGTATTTATTTATGGTATTACGAACTTCATCGCACAATTTACTGAATATTGAAACTGCAATACACAACGCGAAGCGACACGTCTGTTTTCAATTCGGTGAAATTGGACCGAAAAATTGGGCGGTATGTTTCCGAAGGTGAATTAAAAATAAATTTAAAATTGGGTGCGATGTCACTTCACCGGTAAATTAAATACTTTTATAATGTAGAGTAGCGTAACTTTTGATAGAAAAAGTTGGCAGGCCAGTCGTAAACACAATTAGGGGTGGCCCTCTCGCTCGATTGGGCGAAACTTTTTAAATTTCCCGCCGCCGCGCGTCCCCTTTCACTGGTAACCCTGATGCCTTTATTAATCAAAAACTCAATTAAATAGGCCTCTTTGTGATGCCTCCTTTGTATATTTTTGTTTATGTTTAGAGAAATGCCTGGAAGAGCCATTATTGGATTATGGGAATTAGAACAATTTACATTTTTCATGGCTGGTGTATAAAGTGAAGTAATTAGGGGTCTATTTCTGTTGCTTTATTAGTTTCTTGTCTGTTTTTATATTATTTCAGATGAAAAACGAGCACCATGATACTCGAGACTAGGGAATAGCTCGCGCATTGCCACCTCTCCTATTACAGCAGAAACTTCTCACGAGGTTACAAATAATCTCATTCAATCGCAATTATTTAATTCTCATTCAACACAGCTACCCCCGCGGTTCAATACAATGGTGCTGTTTTATTATCTTTCTTTTAGTTTTAGTCTTATTGTTAGATGGCAGGATGTTCCACGAGCAAGTGATGTAATCAGTTAATTACAGGTTCTTTTCAGCGACGTATCAAAAGGTAGACACGTTATACACCAACATTATTGTATTTTAAAATGGCTCATGTAGTACTATATCTACGTACAGTTATATCACACTTTGCTCTAACAAAAAGACAAATGATAGGGCATACCTGTCGTTAGAAAGAGATGAATATACATCTTAAAAGATTTACGCTTTGTGGCGAAGCACGTATAGACGCGACGCGAGAGTGCGCCCAACTGGATGCGAGTTGGGCAATTACCTTACTTTCGTATTGCATTAGTGGTTATGATCGTTGTGTAGTTATTTAAAGTGTAACCGTGGTTATAACGTAGTTATGATTACAGTATGGTCTTGGTCACAGCGCGGTTATAGTTACAGTGGCGTCGTGGTTACATAATATTCATTTTGCTCAAGGCCGCTGGATAGACAGGATTTCTTCATTTTTTCCCGTTGAATAATTTATTCTTCCAGTTCAGGGAATATTTTATATGTATATAATGCGACATGATACATGCTTTCGATTTTACTATTTCTAACCAAATTGAAAAAGGAGGATGTTCTGACTTCGATTTTTTTTAATGATTGATTTAATTTTGAATGCACATTACTTGAAAAATGGATTTAAAGTTTGTTAACAATTGTCGTAGACTAATAAATTGTGAGCCAATCAGTTTTGTTCATTAAGAAGGTCCTATCATCCATTCTTAATTAAATATAAATTATGTAAAATCACGACTTCAGTCAAGCTCGTTTTTACGGTTATAACCCATTATATTTATACATACCTTACTACCTTAATCTTTTAAAGGTACCACTCGACAGCTTGCCTTCCACTACATCTTAGATTACCAAAAGTTGTTATCAAATTCGGGTCGGTAATTTAAAAAGATATGTGGCGATCAGTTCTTTATGCTTCTTGTAAAAAATGAAAATGTACTCTTATGAAGTCTTATGAAGTATGAAGAAGTAACCTTATCTTAATTTTAATTGAAACCATAAACACTTTCAAATGTGCCTGTCATTTTTGTATTGCAAATTCTCACTCTGTCAAACATAGCGTAATGTTATATTTATAGAAATCGTAAACGCACGTTCTAAATGTTGTATGTTGCGTAAAAAACACACTTTTAATAAACATCCTACTCATTTTCATAAAAATGTCATAGAGGCGTAGATAATATTTTGTTTTTATACTACGTCGGGAGGCAAAAAAGCATACGGCCTACCTAATGTAAAGCCGGTACCGTAGCCTATTAACGCTTGCGATATATTAAGTATCACTCGCGCGATGCCTCCTCTGCTGCTTACACAGCAACTCTTTGGGAGCTTACTGGTGAACTCACTCACACGCAGGAACACAACAACCCTCTAGGGAGTTGTTATTTGGCTGCGGTTTTCTGTGAGTTGGAGATACTTACTCAGACGGGCTGCTTTGATGCGCCCTACCTCTCTTATTTATTATATATTTATATATTAATTAACGCTACTGTTAAAGAAGAACTTTATGTTAAATCAAACATTGTGTTCGTTTTATTTTTAAATAAAGGAACAAATATTCAATTACTATTGTAAGTACGGAACTTGATATATTTTTGTTCTTTTTTTCAATTCAATTACGTTTGGCGAATATTATGACGTTACAGACACACAAAAAATATAAATGAATTGAGGGTTTCTTCTTCTTGAAAGTTGTTTCCGTCCATTATACCAGAGTAAAATCTCCCACTATAGATTCATGGTAATTCTACCAAAATAGTATTAATGTAGGAACTCAAGCACACTCGCTGGACGCATGTACACATTTCCCGGTTAAAAACTTCATTCAATCTCCCGACAACTGAGTAAATTAATCACTGCCTTCGGGTGTTTACGGGAGTGAAAAATACAGCGAGCTTGTTTGTTGCAATTGTTTTATACAATATCATGTCGCAAATCAATATGTTAATGATGTTAGAAACAGATTTGGTCTGCAAGAGTGTGTGGTGTTAAAATAAGAACAGGCATGCTCCGTTGGTTCGTACATGTAGAAATAATGTAGGAGGAAAGAATTACGAAACAGATATTAACACGAAAGTGGGATGTAGGAACCGAGGAAGGCCAAGACCTACCATCACCAAATTGATCTTGTTTTATCAGAAGGTGATGTCAGGAGTTTTACAAACCGACGAGCGTGCATGAGAAGAGAAGATGGTAAAGAATCGAGTGATGAGTGTAAAGATCGAGTCATGTGGTACTCGGTTCACTCTGCCTACCCCGCAAGGGATTAGGCGTGAAGTTATAGATAGATAGAAATCAGTATACGGTTGTAAGTAGTTCTCTATTAGTTTTAGAGTCAAAGCCATCCTCACCTACACGTGGTGCACACAATTAGCAAACGAGGTTCTAACAAATTGCAGGTGAAGCAAGTTAAAACTGATCGACCCGTGAAGTACCTCCACATCACAAAAGACCTCAACCAAATAGCGTTGTTGTGTTCCTACGAGTGGGGTTATTATGAAGCTCCTGTGGAGTTGCTTAGAAACAACAATGGCAAGACCAGAGCGATACTCGTACTGCCAGCCTCAAAAGCCACCATTCGAAGCACTACACGTAATTTGGACGGTATACATGTTGCCTGTGTCTTCCGAAGTTAAACAAAATAAAAATAAAATACAACACCTAATGTAGAGCGATCGAGTGAGAACTGGGTACTTAGTAAGTACTCACGAGGGAGTTGCTGATGATGAGCATTATTAATAGTAGCAAGACACGCTTGGCCACCCTGACGTGACGATGAGAGTGAGTCTTAGCCTTCTGCGGTTCCTACATCCTTCCACATTCGTGTAGTATACCTTTTTTTATACTACGTCGGAAGGCATTGAAGCATACGGCCCACCTGATGTAAAGCGTACCGTAGCCTATTAACGCTTGCGATATATTAAGTATGCCTCCTCTGCTGCTTACACAGCAACTCCTTGGGAGCTTACTGATGATCTCACTCACAGGCAGGAACACAACAACCCTCTAGGAAGTTGTTATTTGGCTGTGGTTTTCTGTACGGTGGAGGTACTTCCCCAGACGGGCTGCTTTGATGCGTTCTACCTCTCTTAAAACATCCAGACCAAGACAAACAGACATGTTCATGCACACAAATATTTGCCTTGTGTGGGAATCGAAGCCACGAGCGTTGGTGTCCATGTCGCGTCATTCACGACCGAGCCACCTCTCCGAGCTCGGAGCCGAGTCCAAACCTGTTTCGTCAATTATCCACCATTCTTTCTAGATGCCCGAGCCACGGACACTCTTCTTCAGACCAACTCTCTTTCTGCCATCGCATTTACAAAGCAAGCGGTCATCGATATCCTACAAATTTTGCCCAATGCTCGCATCTCGACTAAATACAATTTTGTTCGCTATATTTTGCTTTCGTGAATATCCAACTCACGGCTAACCAAACACAACCCTCTGGAACGTTTTAAATATAAAAAAAAAACAGTTTTCGGAGCATATTATTAATGTAGCCAATTTAGACCCTTGCCCCAGGTCAAAGTTTCCACGAAATGAATTATATACTTACACGAATCATATCTTATTCCTTTACAAGTTTGTAAATAGGGTAACATTTGAAATATTTGCTCCTCACCTATAAAAGAAACTCTTAAAGAAATTATTTCTATTGAAAGACTTCCTTATAAAGGTACGACCCTGCTGTCAAACTCAATAAATTTACTGTTATTGGTTCTAAAAACATGGACGTAAGTGAATTCGTCATTTTTATTGCCAAAGTTAACCTTTCCTGCACGCAGTCGATTAGCAAACGAGATCTTGAGGACAGAGGTACCTAGGTTTATTATCATTTTGAGCTATTTGTCTATATCTTAGCCCAAGTCTATTCCGCCGAGAACCGAGCGCATGATTCAGGCCTTACCTTTTTTTTAAATTTATGTACATATTTGTAATTGTTACTTGCTTGGCGATGAAGGAAAACATGGAGAGGAACCTGCACGTCCAAGAAAATATATTTTGAAAAACGTGTGACCTTATCTATGAAGAGTCTGGTTTACCTTGGTACTGGAGGTATATCGCTAGTCACTCCATGTAAAAATCAGTATGTTTGCCAAATCCTTAGGCTTAGGTAGTGAACCCCGCCGGTCCTAAAGGATTAGGAAACAGGACAACGCTAAAAAAAGAAGCAGATAGCTCTTTACATGCACACTCGTCGGTTCCTAGGTCCCTCCTAGGTCCTGACATTACTTATTAGGGATTACCATGATAACATTTTATGTGCCATCATTATACATTTCGTGATATACACAAGGTAGGGGGGCAAATAATCTTACGATAACCAGATTTAAAGTAGTTTTCGTTGAAGGTACTGCCTTCACCCACTAGCAAGAGCACAACAAACTCATAGAGTAGCTTTTTGGATGTGGTCTTATGTGAGATGAGGTGCTTGATAAGTCGGTCCACTTTGACACCGTACCTCTCTTTTATGAAATGAAATTATTAATACGCGGGATGTAGAATGTGCAGGTGAGGTTGGGTTCGAATCTGAAAAATAGTAGTAAGCCACTTATACCGCGAACAGAGGTGAAAAAATTCTTATATTTGCACATATAGACAGAGAGAACCGAACGCCCAATGAATCGATCATTACGTATCTCACTCGTTTCTTTAATATTCATAGCTCTCATGTACGCTCACTTTAAACTCGAGGACTTTGTATAGCATTTCCTTTTATTTCTCCCGTAATTCACGAACTTTAACTTATTTTTTATTAACGTCGGGTGTCGTTCAAGCATACATGATGTAAAGCGCTTACCAAAGTCTATAAACGCTTAACTTAAAGACTTGCGAACGCGAGTATTTCCGACTCAGATATAGGCGAATGTTGGAAAGTTCTAAAAGAAGGCGAACAGTGCGAATGAAGCATGTAGATGCGCAAAGAGACGTAGAACACAGAGGAGATGCCTGGTGGGATGCTGAGGTTGAACACTCTGTGGATAAAAAGAGGAAAGCGTGGCTGGATTACGTATCATCTTTACACCACAGTGATGGTATGAAAGAAAAGAAAAAATAACTATACCGTCGATGCAAAAATGAAACCAAAGCTTTAGTGAAAAAGAAGCGTGAAAGACTACTTATGACCGAGGAAGAGGGGCTGACGAAGAACTTTGAGGAAAATTAAACTCTTCTGTAGAGAGGTAAAGAAGTCTCATCAGCGTCCAGAATGGACAAGATAAAGTATAAAGCTGGTGGCATTTTTGCTAACACTCAGGAAGTGTTAGGACGGTGGAGCGAATATTTTAGAGAAATGTATGATTATGTCCAGGAAGTTGGCACTGTGAATGAATCTGTGACTGACTGATAAGTTTGAATGGTCGATACCAAGTTTGAAAAATAGAAAGTTAGCGGGAATCGATATGGTTACAGCCGAGATGATCAAACTAGGTGGCACCTAAGTTAGGGACGCCTTCTGGTTTTGGAGCAAATTATGCTGGAGAACCGGAAGAGTCCCGAGCGATTGAAAACGCGCAGTCATCGTGCCCTTGTATAAAAGCAAGGGTTCATGTATGGACTGCACCAACTATAGGGCCATCAGTTTAATCAGCTTAGCAGCTAAAGTGTACGGAAAAAATCATTGAAAGGAGAATGAGGGTGAAATCCGATGGAATGCTTTGGGAAGCACAGGGTGGATTTTGAAGCGGCAGAGGATATACGGATCAAGTTTTTGCACTCCGCAACATCGTAGAGAAGCATCTGGCTTTGGACCAGAAGGTTTTCTGCGGTTTTGTGGACTTTGAGAAAGCATTTGATAGAGTCGTGCGAAAGAATCTCTGGAACATTTTGCCCAGATATGGGGTTGACGGTGACCTACTCCGTGCTGTGCAATCCACTTATGAGAATTGTACAGCATGTGTGCGGGTGGACGGCAGCTTGTCGCCCTGGTTTAATATCAACATAGATGTCAGACAGGGATGCATGCTGTCTGCTCGGCTGTTCATCTGGACAATTGTCTTCAGAGAATAAAAAATATGAATGTGGGAATGCGAATGGGTGACTCAGTAGTCAACTCCCTGTTGTATGCAGACGACGTCGTATTAATAGCAGAATCACCATTCGAAGTGCAAACACTAGTTACGACAATGAAAATTATTGTATGAAGAAATGCTTACAGTCGAATGCGAAGAAAACCAAGATAATGGTATTTAAAAGGGATATAATCAGAACGAACACTAGGATTACGGTTGATGATATAGTGTTGGAGCAAATGGATGAGAATGTATATCTCGGAAGCGCTTTTAGCAGCGATGGAATGTACACCACTGATGTCGAGAGACAAGTGAGTGCAGAGAATGGCGTGAATGGAGCATTGGGTAAACTTCTTGGCAGCCGAAATCTAAGCCAGAAGGCACAGCTCGCTGTACATAACGCGCTGCTAATCCCAACGTAAATTTATAGAAATGAAAGAAGGGTATGGCAGAGAGAGTATGAAAGTAGAATAAATTCGGTCGAGAAGAGGGCATTGCGCAAAATTTGTAGTGTAACGCTTGCTGACCGCGTTCGTAATGATGACGTAAGAAAGGGAGTTCGTCTGAGAGATAGTTTTGGTGTTACGATAAGAAAAGGCATCCTCCATTGGTTCGGACATGTAGAATCGAATGCAGGATGAAAAAATGACGAAACAGATGTAGAATGCGAAAGTGGAAGGATGTAGAACCGAGGAAGACAGAGAAATTCATCGTGTTTTATAAGAAGGTGATGTTAGGAGCCCCAGAAATTGGCGAACGTGCATGAAAAGAGCTATGAATGTTACAGAAGCAAATAAAGTGTGTAAAAACCGCGTTTTTTGGTGCTCGATTCTCCCTGCCTAGCCCGTAAGGGGCCTGGCGTGAAGATATACATGCATATGAACGCTCACAATACATTACTGCGCACAGCAACTCCTTACGAGCTTACTGGAGACCTCACTCACACGCAGGAACACAACAACCCCCTAGGGAATTGTTATTTGTCTGCGGTTTTCTGTGAGGTGGGAGGTACTTCCCCTGACGGGCTGCTTTGCGCCCTACCTCTCTTAAAATTCCCAAATCACGACAAACAGCAATGTACGTGAACATGAAAGTTTGTCCTGTGTGGGAATCGAACCCACGACCGTTGGTGTCAAAATCGCGTCATTCCCTGCGCCACCGAGCTCTTCAGATAAAGTAGATGTGGTCCGTACGAGATAGCCGACATACCTGAGGACGAAGTCAAGGGATGTAGCTAGTTACATATAATCGCTCATTCGATAAAGCAAAGAGAGCTTAATGGTTGCCAGGAGGAATTTTTAATTTTGCCTCATAATACGTCCAAGAGGATGGCCAGGGCTGATCCCCTATAGGGTAAGGCATACCTCAATAGAGGCTGGGCCTTTTTATTAAGGCTCGCCTTGGAAATAATCGGAGCTTAAGTGTATAGGGTGGTTCAATTTGATGGGCAAATTGCATCCACTGATCCTGAAACTTGATTTTTATTATCTTTGAGAAAAGCTTTGAAGAGTGATTTTTATTGGAGAAGGCGGAATATTGGATTATCGAGGACGTTGAGTGTATGTATATTTATATTATTATTAGTTTATTCTAACCTATTGTATTTTGAGTTGGTTATTTTCGAAACTAACTATGTATATAATTCATTTAGTCTTTATAGTACGTAGGCATATATTAAAAGATTTAGTTCAAATTAATTATAAAGTACAATCTAGGTCCTGCCAGTTAGGGAGGCGTACAAAGTTTGAGGAAAGAGAAAACGATTTTAAATTTATAAAATCCATTAAATTAAATTAAAATTGTAATAGGCACTTCTTCTTCCTAGCATTAAACCCTTTCCTAACTCATTAAGATAGGTGGCGTCCGTTACCTAGGCCTAGGGATTTGACGAGCTCGGTGGCTCAGTCGCGAAAGACGCGACTTTGACACTAACGCTCGTGTGTTCGATTCCCACACAAGACAAACATTTGTGTGCATGAACATGTCTGTTTGTCTTGGTCTGGATGTTTTAAGAGAGGTAGGGCGCATCAAAGCAGCCCGCCTGGGGAAGTATCTCCACCTCACATAAAACCGTAGCCAAATAACCACTCCCGAGAGAGTTATTGTGTTCCTGCGTGTGAGGTCACCAGTAAGCTCCTAAGGAGTTGCTGTGTAAGCAGCAGAGGAGGCAACACGCGAGTGATATATGTTACAAGTGTTAATAGGTTACGGTAACTGCTTTACATCAGGTGGACCGTATGCTTGTATGCCTCCAGACGTTTTATAAAAAAAAATTGTTAATAGATTCAGGCGTTATTTTGCGAAAGTCAAATTTACATGCAATTTGATCTATCCTGCTTTGTGTGCTTCCGCCACCAATTAGTTCATGCGGCCTAGCGCCGGCCGGCACCCACCCACTACTGTTAGTTGATGCAACATGCCGACGCTGCCATGGCTGCTCCGGTAGTCTCTGCCTCGGCTGCTGCGGTCGTCCGCCATCTGGAACAGAATCCGCATGCCCCCACCACCACCGTCGCTGCCACGACTGGCCTGGTCGTCGCTGCGACACGTGTTTCGCCTCTCCACGAGGCATCATAGATCAAATTGCATGTAAAAAAAACTTACATAGAGTGACTTCCGTCAGACCAGAAATAATCAGAGTTTTCTTAGGTTAATACATTTATAATTTCTTGGTTATACGAAATCACGATGTTTTTCTTCTCCGCCGAGCAAGTGTTAATTACAAATATGTACATATATTCGTAACTATAATGGCTTTAATGGCACTTCGGGATTCGAACCAGCAGGGCAGGGGCCGTGGGGTAATAGGTCGATTCTCTATTCACTGGACTATCAATGTACTAGTCTGTAAACGGCACTATATGTACTAAAAAGATGTATATAGAGACTTATATATAAAAGATTTAAAATAAGGAAAGTATTTGGTCGCCACTGATTAAAAGAGAGGTAAGGCGCATCAAAGCAGCCCGTCTCGGGAAGTACCTGTACCTAATAGAAACTCGCAGCCAAATAACAACTACCTAGAGGGTTGTTGTATTACTGTGTGTGAATGAGATTTTTAGTAAGCTCCTAAGTAGTTGTGTTAGCAGCCTGCAGAGGTGGCATCGCGCGAGTAATACTTAGTGTATTTCAAGCGTTTACAGGCTACGGTAAACGCATTACATCAGGCGGGCCGTATGCTTGAATGCCTCCCGACGTTGTACAAAACAAAATACAAGTCTAAGACGTTAAGTAAGTTTAAGTGGTTACCATAGCCTATAAATGCTTGCAACACGGGATCATCATCACCATCTCAGCCCATATTCGTCTACTGCTGAACATAGACCTCCCCTTTAGAGTGCTATTCGTGTCGATCCTGTGCCACCTGCAACCATCCACTCCATAAATCTCTTGGGGTCGTCGCTACATCAAGTGGGGGACCGTTTCACACTGCGTGTACCAGTATTCATTCGAGAACCTTTCTTCCCCAGCGGTTGTCGGTTCTTCGGTCTATGTTGCCGGCTCACTGCCACTTTAGCTTGCTTGTCCTTTGGGCTATGTCGGTTACCTTAGTTCCACTGTGGACATCCTCATTTCTGATTCTATCACGCAGAGAAACTTCGAGCATAGCTCTTTCAATAGCACGCTGAGCGACCTTGAGCTTCCCCATACGGCCCGCAGTGAAGGGCCACGTCTCAGTTCCGTATGTCATCACTGGCAACAGACACTGTTCGAAGACCTTACACTTGCTCTTTACCTTGATATACCCTACTTCTCTCAAAAACCCTGTGACCAGAGAGACATGTTTCATGTATGAGAAATGAACTCACGACCCTTGGCGTTAAAGTAGCTATTGTTAACCACTCGGACGCCGGGGTCGTCGTCTGGTCCGGTCACTTGCCATCGTCCAATGCTAAACCGGTGTTTTGCAGACTAGATGGGGCGTTGATAGCGGCAAGATAATATAGTTAAGTGCGGCATGCAAGGAGAAACTCATGCAATATCTGGCAAGAAGGCACCGAAACTGATAGACATCGCATTGGCACAACAGGAGACAAGGGTGTTAAGGAACGTGTATTAATTAGCCTGCTAAGTTGACTATTGCTGATCAGCTTGTATTGAGCAGCTAACATCCTTAAGCCGGTTCATTTGCCCCTTACCATTAAATACAAATCTCTACAAATGCTTTGGTTATATACGTGATCTACAAACAGCGGGAGTATTTGCAGTCGCAGTCAAATAGCAAATCCATGGAGGGTTGTTGTGTTCCTACGTGTGAATGAGATCACCAGTAAGCTCCTAAGGAGATGCTGTCTTAGCAACAGAGATGGCATCGCGCAAATGATAATTAATGTATTACAAGCGTTCGTTTGTTACGGTAACCGCTTTTCATCAGGTGGGCCTTATGCTTGTAAGCCTCCGGACGTGCATGCCTAGTATAAATAAATATCTATATTAAGGATTTCTACAGAGAGTATATTTGATAGGCCTTTTGAAGACCTTGTCAGGATAGAACAGAACTGGTTCAGGCAGTTCACACAGAATTGAATACAATTTACAACGAGACATACCAGTCCTAGCAAACCGATGTACGCATCTTTTTTTACTGAAGTTTAAAATTATATTCTATTAAACTTATTTCAAAATAAATGTCTCAACAGAAGACCAAATGAATTATAAATCCGAGTCAATTACTGTATGACGTCATGACGAGTCTAGGGTTGCCAAAAAAGTAGCATTGCTTAACAACGTCCCGAGAGATGCGATGGCTAGACATAAGAATGACTAGAAAACAGACAGGCTTTTCTTTGCCTTCACATTCAATACCTATGTTGGTTTTACTTATCACGGATCTTATCAGTTTAACATTATATCAGACATTTACGTACAATTGACTATGAAAACTATATTTTAGGCACTTTTATTAAACAGTATTAATATAACATTGTAGCGTCATTCTAATTGAACATAAGTTAATCATCGTCAATCGCAACAATACAAATATTAATTTCCTCAACCTCCTCAGTGTTTGCAGAACATGTTGAGCCATCGGTAGATGGTAGCTGATAAGCTAAGCAGACCGAAGCTCGATAGCTACCACGGCCATTCGACAATGCCTGCCCTTCTGCCAATGGTGTCGATAACCTTAAAGGGTTTTTTTTTTCTGTTGAATGCCAATTTTACCGACTGTCCCGAGGTTCTCCGTAAAATCTTATATTTGTGTCTAATTAGTGGTGGTATCCTGCTTGTCTCTCGTTTTTACAGTTTCCTATTAGGTTGACACTATCATAGCGATTAAAAATACTCGTTTGGAATGGTCATTAAAATACTCGTTTGCAATTAAAAAATAAATTGTAACTTTCATGTAAATGTTTGGCGAGCTCGGTGGCGCAGTGGTGAAACGAGCTATTACGCTACTTTGACACCGACGCTCGTGGGTTCGATTCCCACACAGTACAAACATGTGTGTGCATGAACATGTCTGTTTGTCTTGGTCTGGGTATTTTCTATGTATAATAAGTATGTATTTACAAAAAACAAATTCTATTTACGTATGTTTATCAGTTGTCTAGTACCCATAACACAAGCTTCGCTTACTTTGGGGCTAGATGACGCTGTGTAATTTGTCTGACAATATGTATTTATTTATAACTTTCTAGTGACGCCATTATGGTGGAAGAACGATGTGAAAAAAAAATAGAAGGATATCTTTATGTTTTTTGCATGGGTAGATTAAACATGCAGATGATACAACAAAACAAAATTGACTATCGATTTATCTTCCGAGATAGAAAATTTCAAACATTGACACCCGGTGTTATCGATCGCCAAGAGAATAAAGCTGCAGTTTTTTTTCCTAACACATGAACCACAGATCTAAGCAATAAGTGTATTCGAGATTCAAATAAACATAAGTTTGTAGAACTGGCATAAAAATAAAGATAAAACATGGAACGAGATTTTGTAGTACGCGTAGTACAAAACCCGCGCGAACCGCGCGACTCATCAATAGGGCTGATCTTCACCAGTTCACAGTAGTAGCCGCAGTATAGCGTGAACGAATTTGTTTGTTTGTTTGTATAACTTTATTGCATTATCCACAATTAATTACAAAGTATAAAAGTTACATAATTTGCAAAGGCGGCCTTATTCCTTCAAGGAATCTCATCCAGCCGTCCATTGCTTTCAAGTACACGAATGGAGTAATGAATGGCGGTGGGGAAAAAGATCGAAGAGATAGAAAATAAAGTATATAGAGAAAAAGAATGATAACATTTGTGATCAATAATGAAATCGCTAATAAATACACACATTACATAAATACTAGTACATACATATTAAATACATAATAACTCCAAGTTCAACTCAACGCGAGAGTACCATAGAATCCGTATAGTCGCTTTTTTAAGGAGACTACAGTCTGAGAAACTCTAATTTTCACACGAAGCGCATTATTCCACAGGCAAGTAACTTGTACAGTGTATGAATTCCAGAAAGTATTTGTAGGTGATCTTAGAACCTTGGAGATAGTTTGGATAAGAAGGATTGAAAAGGAAATTGTGTACAGAGGTGAGAATGTCAACTATGCGACGTTGCCTTATAGGTAGCCAGTTAGGCTGCTGACGAAACTGAGAGACGTGGTCATATTTGCGAATACTAAAAACGTATCTAATTGCTTGATTTGGCAGCCTGACTAACTTGTTGAGTAATTCTTCTGAAGGATCTAGAAAAATCTACGTCGGTATACTCAAGAAGGGCTAGGAAAAGGGAACGAGCCAGCGTCGCTTTGGTCTCCACAGGGAGGAAGATTTGAAGACGCCTTGAATGAAGCGAGGCGAAAAATTTGCGTCTTATTTCATTGATATGAGGCCTCCATGATAGTGTCTGGTTCATGACAAATTTTTTTTATGCAACTAGATTGGCAATTCCTAGGTTCCTTACCGAAGAGCAATAAGGTATTACTGTACTTTTATAAACAACACTCGGAAATCCAGTATGGAACAATTAAACAAAGTAGGGACTAGCTATCACAAAACTTTGAGATTTTGCTACATTAATTTTTAAGCCGTAGTGCTCTTGAGTCTTATTACCATTATAATACAATTAATAGTATTTGTGAAGTCTTGGAGTGTGGCAACAGCATATTTGTAAGTCATCTAGCATACAAATGAAATGAGGAGATTAACGATGACGTAATGCCATTAATGAAGATAGGGAATATAGTATGGGTGATAGCACACTACCCTGCGGGACTCTAACTCTGTCCTCGCACCAGTGAAATCTGCACTCACTCTCATTACCCATTGATGTCGATTAGAGAAAAATAATTGAACGCGTTAGAGAAATCAAGTAAGAGGAGAAGAGTAAGGAGTTTGTTAGCAGTTTTCAATGGAGCTATGAATTTCCTCCTTGCCTGCCTACATCGCTTGTTACATTCATTGCGCAATGAGATGTAATTAATGTGGTTAGAGTCAACGGGGTTATTTCGCCATTTTACCTTAACCTTATCCCTTTTGGCCATTAACCATTTAATGCCCTCTGTAAGCCATGGAACAGGGAAATGTTTTACTTTAACAGGCCGGACTAGAACGTGTTTGTCGTAAATTGACAGAAAAATAGAGTTAAAGGCAGTGAGCTTAAAATTGAGTTCTGTACCAGAGAAAACGGAGCCCCAGTCGACATTCACGGAACCCTCCCGTAACGCGTCACGATGAACCCTGTAGTTTCGCAACATTAAGATCTTATGTTTGCTTTTTGGGGTTCATCGTCGTAAAGAGGCGAAAAAATCGGCCAAGTGCGAGTCGGACGAAGGGTTCCGTATCATAATCTATAAAAACGGCAAAAAATCACGTTTGTTGTATGGGAGCCCCCCTTAAATATTTGTTTTATTTTAATTTAATTATTTGTTCTTAAAGTGAATATATAACTAAATATTCTGTGAATGTTTCAAGCATCTACCTGTTGCCGTTATCAATATCGAGCAAAAATGAGCAAAAAAATCACGTTTGTTGTATAGGAGCCCCCTTAAATATTTATTTTATTCT
This sequence comes from Pyralis farinalis, assembly GCA_947507595.1. NCBI lineage: Eukaryota > Metazoa > Arthropoda > Insecta > Lepidoptera > Pyralidae > Pyralis > Pyralis farinalis. The sequence goes on from OX382264.1 coordinate 2,506,864, forward strand.
ACTTTTTAGTATTTGTTGTTATAGCGGCAACCGAAATACATCATCTGTGAAAATTTCAACTGTCTAACTATCACGGTTCATGAGATACAGCCTGGTGACGGACGGACGGACAGACGGCCGGACGGACGGACGGACGGACGGACAGCGGAGCTTCAGTAATAGGGTTCCGTTTTACCCTTTGGGTACGGAACCCTAAAAAGATCGTGAGCAGAGAATGCCGGTGCGTTAAACTGATCGTGACACGCGACTAAATCGGGAGAATAGGTAATAATGAGGTCATGCAAAGATGGGGGACCATTATGTGGGAAGTGAATAGGACCAAGTGGCATCTGATATAAATATACATATCTATTAGTCTTTTTGAGCGGCTGTCATTTTTAATAAGATATGCGTTAAAATCACCCATTAACACCATGTGATCGTATTGTGGGCGAAGATCAGCATGGATTCCAAAGAGTCAAAGATGTTATTGTGTAAAGATGGACAATAATTGACACCTAATAACACGTTAGATTGATGAAGAGAGATTTCTAGAAAAAGATATTCAGGTGATTTATTATAAATCTCTCCAGTTGATAGACAGCCCTGTGTAAGATGAACACAGGTCAATGTGATATACAGGATATCAGGTCAAAGT